>CM044316.1:9737500-12435000 GCA_024291935.2 Okapia johnstoni | reverse complement strand
CAGGAAGAGCCCCTGTTGAAGGAAACCCACTCTGGTATTCTTGCCTTGGAAATCCCGTGGTCAGAGGAGCCTGGCAGACTACAGTCCATGGGGTCTCAGAAGAGTTGATCACGACTTAGCGACTAAACCACCAACAACAAATAAATGGAAAGGTATCCCATGTTCATGGATCAGAAACCTTAAGATTATTCAGTCAGTTCAGTCATTCAGTTGTGTCCGACTCTTTATTTCCCAAATTGATCTACAGATTCAACACAATCCCTATCAGAATCCGAGCTGACTTTTTTTTCCAGAAATTGACTGCTGATTCTTAAATTTATATGTAATGAAGGATCCAGAATAGCCAAATAATATTGTAAAAGAAGAACAAAGTTGTAGGACTTAACACTTCCCAATTTCAATACTTACAAAACTACAATAATCAAAACAATGTGGTACTGCTCAACATATAGATCAATAGGACAGAATTGAGAGCCCAGAAGTAAACCCTTAGATTTATAGTCAGTTGATTTTCAACAAGAGTAACAGTGAGAAAAAAATAGTCTCTTCAACAAATAGTATTAGGACAACTGGGTATCCATATGAAGTGAACCCCTTCCTCACACCATTTAGAAAGATTAGTTCAAAGTGGATCAAAGATTTAAATGTAAGAACTAAAACTCCTAGAAGAAAACGTAGCAGTAAATCTTCATGATCTTGAACCAGGCAATGGTTTTTTTGGATACAACATCAAAAGCACAGCTATAAAAGTAAAACAGAAAACTGGACTTTGTTGGAATTAAAAATGTGTGCTGCTGGAGAAGGAAAGGGCAACCCGCTTCAGTATTCTTGTCTAGGAAATCCTATGAACAGTGGAGCCTGGTGGGCTATAGTCTATGAAGTCACAAAGAGTCAGGCATGAATGAGCGTGCACACACGAGCACCCATACACACCCACACACACGCACAATAGTAATAACTAACACTCAGAAAACATTTCCTAAGAGCCTTTCCTGTTCTAAACCTCTTATTTAAACAACAAACAACAACAACAAATTGTGCTGCAAGAAATAACATGAAAGTGAAAAGACAACTCAAAGAATGGGAAAAAGTAGTTGAGAACCATAAAGGTCTGAGCGACTGAACTGAGCTGGTCCAGAATATAAACAACTCAATAAAACCACTCAATAGTAAAAAAAAAAAGATAAATAACCTAATTTTCAAATGGAGAAAGAATCTAAATAGACATTTATCTGAAAAAGATACACAATGGATAGTAAGCCCATGAAAAGATGCTCAACCATTACTAGTTTTTAGGGAAATGCAAATCGAAACCACAATGAGATGCCACTTCACACCCACTAGGATGATGTCTATAATCAAAAAGGCCGACAGCAACAAGTATTGGCAAGAAGGCAGAGAAATTGGAACCCTTATACATTGCTGGTTGGGATACACTGCTGGTGGGGATGTAAAGTGGTGCAGCCGCTTTGGAAGACACTTTGGCAGTCCCTCAGATGATTAAACATAGAGTTACCATATGTCCCGGCAAGTTGATTCTAAGTATATACCCAAGAGAAGTGTAAATATGTGTTCACACGAAAACTACACAAGTGTTCATAGCAGCAACAGTCATAATAGTCAAAAAGTGGGAAGAAGCCCAAATGTTCATCGGTTGATGAGTGGGTAAATAAAATGTGGTTAAATCCATATCGTGAACTTTTTTTTTTTTGGCAGTTGAAAGGAAGTCTGTTAGATGTTACAACGTGGATAAACCTTGAAAACATGTTAAGTGAAAGAAGCCAGTCACAAAAGAGCACATATATATGATTCCAATAATATGAAATTCTCCAGCCAAGAATACTGGAGTGGGTAACCATTACCTTCTCCAGGGGGTCTTCCTGACCCAGAAATTGAACCTGGGCCTCCTGCATTGCAGGCAGATTCTTTACATTTAGGTTACAAGGGAAGCTCCATGAAATTCCCAGAGGACACAGTAGATTAGGGGTTGCCTAGGGTTGAGTGAATGACTGCTAATGGATATAGAGTTCTTTTGGGCGGGGGGTGACAAGCGTGTTCAAAAGTTAGATTTAGTGATGGCTGCAAAATTCTGTGAATATACAGTCGACCCTCGAACAATGTAGTGGTTAGGGGTGCCAACCCTCTGCACAGATAAAAATCCAAATATAACTTTACAATTGGCCCTTCATAGCCATGGTTCCACATCCTTAGATTGAACCAACCACAGGTCATGCTATACTGTAGTATGTATATACTGAAAAAAAATCAGGGACATCCCTGGTGATCCAATGGGTAAGACTCGGTGCTCCCAAAGCAGGGGGCCCAGATTCAGTCCCTGGTTGGGGAACTGGATCTGGCATGCCACAGCTAAGATTCAGCACAGCCTATATATATATTAAAGTCTTCACTGAATTTGTTATGGTATATTTCTGTTTTTATGTTTTTGGTTTTTTGGCCATGAGGCACCTGGAATCTTAGGCATGTGGTATCTTAGCTCCCCAACTAGGGATCAAACCTGCACCCTCTGAATTGGAAGGTGAAATCTTAACCACTGGACTGCCAGGGAAGTCCCACAAAAATAAATATGAAAAAGAAAGAAAGAAATCAGCCTATAAGTGGACCCATACAGTTCAACCCAGTGTTGTTCAAGGGTCAACTAGTGAAAGCACATTTAGTTTTATACTAAGGGTCAACTCTATGGCATGCAAATAAAGGTATTAAACAAAACAGAATGATCCAGCAGGGAGGGGAACCAATGCAGACGCAAATTCCTCCAGACAGTAAAGGATCTGGTCCAGGAGAACAGGGACCCTGATTGTAATCATCACTCCTGCTCCACTTTGTGGATGAAGAGAACAGTGGAGCCGGTGTGTTAGGCATGCCGTCAGGGACATGGCCTCTGCCCAGGAGAGAGGTCTCATCGCCTTCAGTGGGTGGGCTGCCAGACTGATGCTGTCTCTTTTCTCTTGCCAGGTGGTTGTCCAACAGGCAAAAGCATGAGCTGGGCTCAAGCCATCCTGCTGGCCCGGGGCCTCTCCCGGGGCTGGGGGGGCGTCTGCAGCACTGCCTTCACAGGAGCCCCCTTCTCTCAGGTAACCACTAGTCTTGGGGGGGTGGGAGGAGGAAGAGGCAAGCAGGCCTGGGATCTGCTCCCAAGCCCTCACCATGCACCCAGTGAAGCCAGCTTGAAGAGTGGAGGGGGGAGGGGAGGGGGAGAGGGTGTTTGTAGGGGCCTGGGTCTGGGCTGTTCTGTCTGCTCTGAGTGCTAGTTGAATGTCTCTTACTCATTGTGCTTAGTCACTCAGCTGAACCTGACTCTTTGGGACCCCATGGACTGTAGCCTACCAGGCCCCTCTGTCCATGGGACTCTCCAGACAAGAATACTAGAGTGGGTTGCCATGCCCTCCTCCAGGGGATCTTCCCAACCCAGGAATCAAACCTGGGTCTCCCGCATTGCAGGCAGATTCGTTACCCTCTGAGCCACCAGGGAAGCCCAAGAATACTGGAGTGGGTAACCTGTGCCTTCTCCAAGGGATCTTCCTGACCCAGGGATCAAACTGGGGTCTCCTGCATTGCAGGCAGATTCTTTACCAACTGAGCTATCCAGGAAGCCCCTCCTACTCATTATTATTATTATTATTATTTTGGCTGTACCACATGGCTTGCAGGATCTCAGTTGCTTGTCCAGGGACTGAACCCGGGCCCCAGTAGTGACAGTGCTGAATCCTAACCATTATTCCACCAGGGAGTTCCCATGTCTCTCACTCATTTTAAGAAGTGTTGGTGGACTTCCCTGCTGGTCCAGTGGTGAAGAATCTGCCTTACAATGCAGGGGATGTGGATTCCATCCTTGGTCTGGAAAGATCCCACATGCCCCAGGGCAACTAAGCTGGCACACCACTAGAGAGTTAGTGGGCCACAACGAAAGATCCTGTGTGCTTCAACTGAGACCTGACGCAGCCAAGTAAATTAATACATATTTAAAAAAAAAAAGTGTTGGTGTCCCCATGGGTGAGGGTCTTGAATTTAAAATTAAGAAGGTCTAAGGTGAGTGGATTTGGGTGGTGACTCTGGTTAACTCCTGCATTTACTTATAAAGATGTGAGCAGAAAATCTAATTTCCTTCCCTTACCCTAAGTGATCATGACCATAAATTACAACAAGGATGATGATGATGGTGACAATATTAATAGCTCCCTTACTGAACACTTCCGGTGACCCAGACCCTGAGTTATGCATTTCATTTGCATCATATCATTTGTAGTGTCTCCCCTTCTTTGGGGCATTCTAGAATTTGCTTTTCTGCTTTTTGCCCTATGCTCATATCACCTGTAGTAGTGCCTACACTTTCACTTTACCTGAATGCTTTTTTTTTTTTTTTTAAATCTCACCTAAGCAGGATATTGGGATGGTTATTGGGTGCAGTAGGACTGAGGGCTGCAGTCTCGGCTCTGCTGCTTTGCAACTGCGTGACACCAGGCATCTTGTGTCATCTCCTTGGTTATCAGTTTCCTCTTCTGTAAAATGGGTACATGAAGAGGCACTCCTTCGATGGACAGTTGGAAAGATTAAATGAGACTCACTCTCAGAAATGCTCCACAATGCCTGGAACAGAAGACTGTTCCATAAGGGACTTCCCTAGAGGTCCAGTGATTAGGACTCAGCTACTGCCAGGGCCCAGGTTCTATGCCTGGTTGGGCAATTAGTTCCCTCAAGCCATACAGCACAACCAAAAAAAAGTAAAAGGACACTTGTTGACTGCACGGGAGCTGAGACAAGAAGGCAGAGCCTCCTCTGATTCCACTTTAGCTGGGAATATAGGTGGTGGGAGACTCAACTACATGTGTCTGCAAATGGCTAGAAAATGCTTTGAGTATTAGCTTTTGAATTACAAATTACAAATGAATTTTAGCAAGTAGGCAAATTCTCAAACATGGAATCTGCAAATAGTGAGGACCAAATATATATCAGCCTTTTTTTTTTAACACACATGTGATGCTACTGTACACACCGTTTCACACTTTCCTTTTTTTCATTTAATGATATACTTTGGAGCTCACTGCTGGTCACAGGACACCTCCTCCACGTGTCTTACAGCGGTGGGTGTTCCTTGTCCAGGCTCATGGCCACTTGCTTAATTTTTTCCTTGCTGATGCACATTTGGTCCATTTCCACTGATGCAGCAGATATACAAATGTCATCTGAGGCAGATATGTTTAGAGCGGTTGGATTTAAATACCGGATGCAAGATTGCTGTGTCAGAGGGCGTGTGTTCGTCACCGTGGTGAACGCTGCCTCAGGGTAACTGATAACTTTGTGATGGCACCTGGTTGTGGGTCTGTAACCAGGGCACCACAGTTCTTCGGAGGCCATTAGGGATGCCTGCTGGCACCTTTCCCAGCAAGGAGCCAGCTGGGCAGTCCCCCAGGGGCACCAGGAGGCGACAGGTTCCAGCCGTGGTTCTCCGTCCGCAGGTGCCTCCCCAGGCCCCACGGGGCCTCCGCTGCAGTGCAGCCGCCTACAACCCCGACTTGTCACTGTTCCCACGCCCACCTGAGCCCTCGAGGCAGCCCGTCAAGGCCCTGGCACTCCACGAGGAGCTGTTTAGGCCCGCGCTGGACGGGGCACGAGACAAGGCGAACTTCTTGCGGGCAGTGCAGAACTTTGCCGAGTACAACGTGCACAAGCGCGGCCACGTGGACTTCATCTACCTGGCCCTGCGCAAGATGCGCGAGTACGGCGTCGAGCGGGACCTGTCTGTCTACAACCTGCTCCTTGACATCTTCCCCAAGGAGGTCTTCCGGCCTCGCAACATCTTCCACAGCATCTTTGTCCACTACCCACGGCAGCAGGAGTGCGGGATTGCAGTCCTGGAGCAGATGGAGAACCACGGTGAGGCCTGCAGGCCTGGGTGGGGCCAGGGGCTGCCTCCCTCTCTCATGTCTCGGCCCTCTACCCACTCCCTGGTTCCTCGGCTCTGACCTCTCCTCTCTGTCTCTCAATCTGGAGTCCACCTCTGCCCACCCATTCCCCATCTCTCAGTCATCTCTCTCTCTCCCGTCATCCCTTCCCTCTTCTCCCTCCCTGAGGCTCTGCCTGCATCTGCCTGGCACAGGGGTGATGCCCAACAAGGAGACGGAGTTCCTGCTCATGCAGATATTCGGCCGCAAAAGCTATCCCATGCTCAAGCTGGTGCGCATGAAGCTGTGGTTCACACGCTTCAAGAATATCAACCCTTTCCCCGTGCCCCGGGACCTGCCCCAGGACCCCGTAGACCTGGCCAGTTTGGCCCTGCGGCACATGGAGCCTGACCTCAGCGCCAGGGTCACCACCTACCAGGTAGTCACCCCTGGCCACACCCTTGGCCACCTCCCCAGGGCCAGCCCCGCTTCAGGAACCAGAGTGATTCTGGAAGACAGGCCCTGATTCCCTGGTGGAGCCTTCTCTCGATTCCAGGGCCCTTGGCCCAGCTGGACCTCTGCTCCTATCCCACCTCCCCACACTCACTGTATTCTGGGCATGGCCCTCCTGTTCCTTGAGCGGTCTGTGGCAGCTCCCTTCTCAGTGACTCAGCCAAGGTCATATAGACAGTGGCAGAGGCAGGATTTTCACACAGGTGGGCTGGCTCCAGGGTTCCCTCCCCATGAGCATCTCCAGGGTCAGTGGCTTTGGCTCAATCTGATAGAAGCAAGAAGGTGGTGGTCTTGAGTGATGTGTGGGAGGCTCAGTATTTATGCCTCAGAGGGGCCCTGAATTCACTGGAATCCCCCTTCCCCATTTCTCTCTCCCCTGGTCCCCCGTAGGGGCTGTGGGGGCCACAAGTGTCCACCCCTGCTTTCCTTACAGATGCCTTTGCCCAAAGACTCCCCCAACGCAATGGATCCTACAGAGACCCACATCGTAGGTAAGTAAGTACCCCACATTGTAAGTACCCCATGGAGGGAGGGGGTACTGCATTCTCACTGAGCCTGCTGGGAGAGCTCTCTGGGCCTTGGGGCACAGCCCCTGAGCCAGAACTACCCCTCACCCCTACCCCATGTGTGTCTGTCTCCACACCAGGGATCCAGAGTCCTGAGCAGCAGAGTGCCCTGGCCCGCCACCACCCAGCCCGCCCGATCTTCGTTGAGGGCCCCTTCTCCCTGTGGCTTCGAGACAAATGTGTCTATTACCACATCCTCAGAGCTGACTTGCTGCCCCCCGAGGAGCGGGTAAGGGCCCAAAGTGGAAGTCAGGGCAGTGGGAAGAGTGAGTTGGCTCAGAGGTCCAGAGGGGGATGGGGGGATGGGAGAGCAGGGACCAAGGAAGAAGCCACAGGTGGCTTCAAGGTCCAGGGCCTCTGACTCTGCCTGTACCGCCTCCCTGGGGTAGGAAGTGGAGGAGATTCCAGAGGAGTGGAACCTCTACTACCCAATGCAGCTAGACCTGGCCTACGGGAGGAGCAGCTGGGATGACTATGAGTTTAACATTGATGAAGGTAAAAACCGGGACAGGTCGGATTCTGAACACTGCATGGGATGGGGTACCACCTCTGGAGTGGAGGGCTGAGAGCCAGGCCAAGACCTAATCCAGTTACACTCACCCTCACAAACCTAGCCAAGGCCCAGGTACACACACACATGAAAGCATGAAACTCCCCACTCAGGGGCTTTAGACCTGTCAGCCCCCTGTGACTTCCTCCTTCAAACATCTGTGGAACATCCCTGTGCTGGCTACTGGGCATGACCAAGACAGGTCCAGTCCCTCCCCTCAGGTCAGTGGTGGAACAGACATGTTACATTCTTGGGGTTCCCGGGAGGAGGTACACAACTTAGTCTCTGGTGGGGGTCAGGAGGATTTCCAGTGGAACCCTGAAGAATCAGGAGGCATCACCCAGGTGAAGCATGGACTGGGCAGGCTAAGGTGGAGGGGATCGAGTGTGCAAAGGCTTGGACATAACACAAAAGGCAAAGAGAGCTTAAAGAGTGTGGGCATGAGGGAGCTGAACAAACTGAGGGCCAGTCCCCACTGCACAAACTGAGGGCCTGTCTCTCCCAACAGTGGAGGAAGGGCCTGTCTTTGCCATATGCGTGGCGGGTGCCCATGACCAGGCCACGCTGGCCAAGTGGATCCAGGGCCTTCAGGAGACCAACCCAGCCCTGGCCCGGATCCCAGTGGTCTTCCGCCTGTCAGGGTCCTCCGGGGAGCTCCTGGCATCCTCCTCAGAGCTGGAGGAGCCACCCCCACCCGAGGGCCAGGAAGAAGACAGTCAGCAGCGACAACAGCAGGGCCAGAGCTGACCCTGGAAGGTCATGAGAGCATAGTCCGCGGACTGGTGTGAAGGCACGAGATGACCTTTGCGTGTACAGCAAATAAAAGTCTTCCTGCTTGGGGCTGCCTTGCCTCCTCTCTGGCATGTGGTGTCTCTGCCCATTAATGCTTGATGTCACGCCTTTTCAAGGGCTTTCCCCGAACTGACAGCTCCCTTGTCATCCCCGCAATGCATTCAGGATAAAGGTACAGAGGAAGAATCCCCTATCCCCCGGGGGTCTACGGGTTCTCTTCGCTGTTTCCTCCCCGGTCAGCCTCATACCTTCAACTACCTCTTTTGCCTCTGTTTACTCAAAAGTTCAACAGAAGGGATGAAGAAAAGAGGGGGTTGTTGCGAGCGTTTGTTAGGCGCATGCGCAGCTTCTGCTCTCGGTCTCCTTTTGACGCCGTGGGGCAGTGAGAGTCCATCAGAAATTTCCCGCCGGCGCGGAACATGCGCGCCACACTTCCGGCCGGGCTCCTAACAACGGGGGAGGCTGGTAACCAGGGAGGGGGGGATGGCGGAGCGGGCGCCGGAGCCCGAGGCGGAGGCGGAGGCTGAGGCGGGCGCAGGCGGGGAGGCGGCCGCCGAGGAGGGCGCGGCGGGCCGCAAGGCGCGGGGTCGGCCGCGGCTCACGGAGTCGGACCGGGCCCGGCGGCGGCTCGAGTCCCGGAAGAAGTACGACGTGAGGCGCGTGTACCTGGGCGAGGCGCACGGGCCCTGGGTGGACCTGCGGCGCCGCAGCGGCTGGAGCGACGCCAAGCTCGCCGCCTACCTCATCTCGCTGGAGCGCGGCCAGCGTAGCGGCCGCCACGGGTGAGGGGGCCCGGCCTGAGGGTGGGCGGGAGTGAGGGAGGAGACGCCCCCATCCCCCGCTGAGCCTGGCCCCGCCCCATTTGCCCCCAGGCCCCGCCCCTGGCACCTGTGAGCCCCGCCCGGCTCCAGAGGACCCCTTAAAATCCCTAAACCTCTTGGCTCTTGGGGAACACCTCTGCCTAGGGAGACTCTGGTGAAGAGGAAACCCCAAGTTAGCTGCTCAGGTGGAGGGCAGAGGTCTTTACAGAACCTCGGTCTTAAAAATAACCTGTAAGGAAGGAATTTTTCTCTTTCTGCCTTATAGGTTGATGTGATGCTGAAATGAGTTAAATTACACCCAAATGCTTAGAACAGCACATAGCGAGCTGTCCAGATATTAGCTGTTACAATGTTTGTTTCCTATCGCAAGCATGCTGCAACAAAACCCTTGATCTGCCCTGGTTTTCACTTGTATACATTTACACGTTTCTCTCAGAGGAGATTCTGGGGATCAGGACAGAACCTGCTGAATTATACCCACTCCCTCCCCAGGATAGCAGGCTGGCTTATATGCCCAAGAAAGAGCAGGTCAGGAAATGCTAGGAGCTTATACAACTTCAGGCCAGTGTCACAACTATTGGAGTTTCTCATTCAGTTAGTCTGGGTAGAGTTGCAGATCCTATATTTTTTCTGAAGAGCTGAAGCTGTATAGCTGGAGTTGAGAACCACTGGCCAGAGGGAGCCCCTGGAGGTTCCTAATCTGAAAGTGATGTTTACAGAAGCTTGTCTGACTCAGCTGGAGCTGTGTGGGCCTGCAGGACTGGGGCAGGGGCACTGAGACACCCCAGGCTGTGTGTGGTGTGGGAAAACCTGGCCTCGGGGCACAACACATGAGTAATCCAGAAAATACACTCAAGGATGTTTCTTCCTTTAATCTGCATGGAAATTCTGTGTAGGAGGCACTGCAGTTATCCCCACTTCACAGATAAGAAAACTGAGGCCCAGAGGGGACAAAACCTGCTTGAGATTACATAGGCAGTCAGTAGCAAAGATGAGACTTGAACTCCGGTCTGAGTGACACCAAGCCTGTCTCCACCACAAAGTGAAGTTCCCAGCACCCCAGCCATGGTGAGGCTATGAATGAGTGGAAGTGGTTGTGGGTGTTTGGATTTGGGTTTCGGTGAGAATTGAGGCAACCAGTCTGGCCCCTTGGAGGGGAGGTGGGGCCGTGGGAGGGTATAGAGGCTCCTGGGTTGGGACAGGGGGGCACGGATTCCTGGGCAGAGCCTGGGCAGAGGAGCCCAGAGGAGCTGTCCTGGGACCAGACATGAAGTATGGAAGCTGAGATTTGTCATCAGGCTGGATAAGGGTCAGAGAGGGTGGGCGTTGGAGCTGAAGAGAGACCCTAGACTGGCTGTCAGGATATTTGTGGTAAGAGGGTGATCCCAGCCGCAGTAAGGAGACCAGTGTCCCAGGTCCTGGCTCTGTGACAATACTGAATCATAATGGTCATCATTGGACTTTCCAGGTGGCTCAGTGGTAAAGAATCCACCTGCAATTCAGGAGACTTAGGTTCAATCCCCTGGAGGAGGAAATGGCAACCCACTCCAGTATTCTTGCCTGGGAAATCCCATGGACAGAGGATCCTGGCGGGCTAAAGTCCATGGGGTTGCAAAAGAATTGGACACGACTGAGTGATTAAACAACAATGTGATCATTATCACCATTTGCTGAGTGAATAATTACCAGGCTCTTTACAATGCCTATAATGTAATGCCAGCCCCATGAGGAAGGTACTGTTATGAGCCCTACTACAGATGGGCAAACTGAGGCACGGGGAGGCAGGGTTGCTCACCCACAGTCCCAGAGCCTGCTGCTATGGTTTAGATGAGGAAGAGCAGAGAAGCAGTCTGAATCAGGTGGGCAGACCCTGAAGCATGGTGGCAGGAAGGTGGAGGGAGGCCCTGGCCAGTCCAGGAGAGATGGCTCTAAAGCATCTCGGAACCTGTGCTGGACCGCAGCTGGGAGGCCCACATGGGGTCAGGAATCTGCTTGGCAGATCTGGTGGCCATCCTGGTATAGGAGACCATGGGGTCTCCCCTGCCTTTGGGCTCCCCCAGGCCATGGCCCACTGGGGCACACAGTCAGTGTGGGGACCCAGGCAGGGCGGGGGAAAGCTCTGGAGGCAGGTGGACACAATGGCATGGCCTTTGGGCAGGACCCTCCCTCGTCAAGCAGGCCATTAGGGCCTGACTGTCTCCCCAGGACTCTGGTCCAGCCTCAGGGCCAGAATGTGTAGGACCTTAGATGGGGCAGTCTGAGGTCAAGTCTATGATGATGCTGTTGGGTAGCAACTGACTACAGACTCAGTGGCTTTAAAAGTACACAGATTTATGATCTCACATTTCTGCAGGTCAGGTGTCTGGCACATTGTAGCTGGATCCTCAGCTCAGGGTCTCAAGGCTGAAATCAAGGTATCAGCCTGATATGCCATTGTTGCCTAGAGGCTCACCTAGGGAGAGACCTGCTTCTAAACTTGCTCAGAGCTTTGGCAGAATCCATTTCCTCAGGACTGTACAGCTGGGGTTCCTGCAGTCTTGCTGGGCCATTTTCAGGTCCTGGCCCCTCACAGGCCCTCTTGCTCTCTGTCTCCAATCTCTGACTTCAGGCCCTCTTGCTCTCTGTCTCCAGTCTATAGCTTCAGCAGTGCACTTTACTATTATCATTATTATTAGTTTTACTCATTTACTTTTGGCTGTGCTGGGTCTTCGTTGCTTCGAGGGCTTTTCTCTAGTTGCGGAGAGCAGGGACTACTCTCTAGTTGTGGTGTGTGGGCTTCTCACTGCAGTGGCCTCTCTTGTTGCAGAGCACAGACTCCAGAGTGCACAGGCTTCAGTAGTTGCAGCATGTGGGCCCACTAGGTGCGGCTTCCGGGCTCTAGAGCACAGGCTCAGTAGTTGTGGCCACAGGCTAATTTGCTCCACGGCATGTGGGATCTTCCCGGACCAAGTTTTGAACCTGGGTCTCCTGCACCAGCAGGCTGAGTCCTCACCGTTGAGCCAGCAGTGCACTTTTAAAGTCTCCCCTGATTAGGTCAGGCTCCCTGAATAAACTTCCTCTTGATAAATCTATTCCCCAGCCTGGGGCCCCTGGGCGGGTGGCCTCACGCTGAGGGCCTCAGTTTCCCACTCTGTGAGGTGGGTGATGATGATAGACCCCACGCCAGGGCAGCAGAGCCCAAGTGAAGCTGCCATGGGCAGCAGGCCAGGGCCAGGAAGCAGAAGCTCCCATGCTGCCCCACACGAGCAGGATTAGGGTCTCACCATCATCAGTCCCCAAGGTCACTCCCCACTGCCTCCTCTCTCTGTTACAGGAAGCCTTGGGAGCAAGTCCCTAAAAAGCCAAAGCGGAAGAAAAGTAAGTGGGGCTGCAGCCAGGGTGGGGGTGGTGATGGGAGTAAGTGGCTTTGTAGCTGGTTCCCACCCTCCGTCCCTCACAGATGGATTATGAAAGGCCCACGCGTGCCAGGCACCATGCAAGATGGGGCAGACTCAGCCCTGCCCTCCCAGAGCCCACAGTCTCACGGGAAAGATGGGGAGGGTGGGGGCAGGCCAAGCAGGCCTGGGGTGGGGATGTAGGGGCACCAGGAGGCTGAGAGAAGAGGCCTGACCCAGCCTGGGGCCGGGGTGGGAGTGGGGCCAGGAAGGGTCGGAGGCAACCTGAACCAGTGCTGTGCTCAGCGGGAGTGCTCTCATTGCCCCCATCTGACCCAGAAAGGCTGAGTCACTGCCCTAGGCTGCACAGCCAGAAAGTGGCCAGGCCAGACTGCAAACCCAGGTCCATGTATCTCCCAAGGGGTCCCGTCCGCTCCTCTGCTCTCCTGCCCGGTGCGTGGGAGTCAGCCGGGGAGGAGCCAGGCAGAGCAGAGGGAACTATTTGTGCCCCAGCCTACAGGGCGTGTGGTGTGCCAGGCTTGAGGGGAGCCAGGTATGGGCTGTTGGAACAGAGGCTGGAGCTCCTGGTCCCAACCCCCTGACCAAGACCCCGAGCCCTGGGGCAGTGGGTCTCAGGCCACATTCAGCAGGGTGAGGGCCTGTGGTCCAGAGACATCGTCTGATGGCAGTGAGCCCCTCATCTTCCCCTTCTCATGGTCAGAGGCAGAAGCTGAGCTAAGACCATGACTCCCAATCCCAGAGGAGATAAGGAGGCAAGTGCTAGGCGGGAGAGGTGGCTGCTGGTGGTACCCCATGACCATCACTGGGTTGGTGGCCCCAGCACCATCCCTAGCCCCCAGGACCTTTCCTAGACCCCATCTTCATTCCCCAGCCTGGAAAGTCAAGGGCACACCTTCCTCCCCATCGGCTGCAGGACTAGGATCATCACAGGAATCTTAGGTACCATTACCTGTCCTGGGCCCTATGAATGTTGTCACTCCCTGCCCCCAGCAGCCCTCAGGAAGTGGGGACCATTATCCTCCCCCGGCCCGCAAGGGGAAACAGGTTCAGGAAGCTGAGTTGCTTACTGGTAAATGGCAGAGCTGGGATTTTAGCCCAGGCAGTCCGGCTCCAAGGGCGAGGGGTAGGGCAGGTGTCTGGAGGAGGAGGGCAGAGCCCTTGCAGAGGCCCTAAAGCCGGACCATACTTCTCACGTTTCTGAGCCTCAGTTTCCTCATCTGTATGCTGGGGACAGGTCTGGACAGGACTCAGGAGGGTGTCTTAACCTCCAGGGAGCCATAAGGCCGAGGATGGTTCTAGGGGCCCCGCTGCTGGGCGGGGTTGGGGGGCAAGCACTGCCCCTCACGCTGCCCCGGGCCTGTGTGCGCAGGGCGGCGACGCAACGTGAACTGCCTGAAGAACGTGGTGATCTGGTACGAGGACCACAAGCACCGCTGCCCCTATGAGCCTCACCTGGCTGAGCTGGACCCCACCTTTGGCCTGTACACCACGGCTGTGTGGCAGTGTGAAGCCGGGCATCGCTACTTCCAAGACCTGCACTCCCCGCTGAAGCCGCTCAGCGACTCGGACCCCGAGAGTGATAAAGGTGGGTCTGCTGGGGGAGCAGGGAGGGCGAACCATGGCCTGCGGGGTCTGGGGCCCTGCCAGCATCAGGCCAGCATCACAGACCTCACAGCAAGTAACACAGCCCTGGCGCTGGTGACCTTGCCATCCTTTAGTCCTTACAGAGCCCGAGAGCTGGTCCCCATTTTGCAAAGGGACCACCAGGGCGTGGCGCAGTGTGCCCGAGATCAGAGGCAGGTGGGGCTGGGATCCAGGAACCCAGCTCAGCGGCTGGAGGGACTGGCAGGTGCTGGGCCTCCCCTGGCCTCTTTGATCTCCTTTACTTCCTCTGGCTCTTTCTCAGGAAGCTCATCCTCTTGCCCTCCCTTCAGCCTGTTCTCCTTCTCCCTGTGCCCCACTCTCTGCTCTTGACCTTTCTCTGGTTCCCACTTCCCCCTCCTATCTTTCTGTATTTCATCCTCACTCTCTTTGCCCCCCACATCATCTCCTGCCTTTTTCCTCTTCTCCCCACTGTCTCTCCTCCATCTCACTCCCATTTTCATCCCTTTATCCCTCCCCCACACCACTGGCCCCGCCCGCTCATCTCTCACTGCCCCAACCCTTCACCTGCCCTCCCACATCGCGCGCGCACACACACACACACATGTGAGCCAGCGGCCTGCTCAGGACTAGGAGGGCCTCCTTGGCTCTGGTTGGGGAGCAGAGGAGACGTGGGTGGTGAGGGGCTGCCCACCTGTCTCAGGGACTTGGCACCAGAAGGAACCTGGGGCCCGCTGCCAGGCGCCCTGCTGGAGCTGAGGGTGGGGTCAGCCACCAGGGCTGGCAGGCATCTCTGAGCAGGTGGCGTCCCAGCTGGCCGAGGGGAAGCCGTGGGCGAGAGGTGTTCCGGGTGGGCACCCCGGCCAACGGCTGTCCCATGGTGTGTCAGCCAGGCTCCCAGAGAGCAGCCAACCCCTTGGCCATCTTGTCCTCCCAATGCCAGGCCCTGCCCTGAACCACCCTGGACCCTCCCACTGCCCCGTCATTAGCAGTTGAGGAAACCAAGGCTCCTGGGAGTCACGTGACTGGCCCATCTGGCTCTGTGTCTGGCTAGGTTGGGGGTGGTACCCAGAAGGGTCCCTTGACAGCCCAGCCCAACTGTGACACCAGTGGCTTCTGGGTCTGGGCTCTCAGGGATGAATGCTGGGAGCAATTGGCCAGGTCTGTTGTGAGCACTGGCTGGCGGGGAGGGGGAGGGAGTGGCTGTGTCCCTGTGCCAGCCCTGGCCCCTCAATAGCACCCTTACCAGCTCTCTGCCAAGGGCGGGCCTCCCACCAGGACTACGGGATGCTGGTGGGTGCATGGCCAATTCTGTCATTAATGTCATTATTAACGGCAAGAAGTCTAGTGTCCGCTTAACAGCTGGACATTGTCATTGGGAATCCAGGCACATGCCCTGGCCAGGCCCCAACTCTCTAGGAAGCTGCCCCCATTCCAGGGTGGAGCCACAGGGCTCAGTCCACCCTAAAGGTTACAGAGTGTTAGAAGGAGGGGCAATCAGGACTTCCCTGGTGGTCCAGCAGCTAAGACTTCCCTTACTCCCAATGCTGGGGACCTGGATTCAATTACTGGTCAGGGAACTAGCTCCTACATGCTGCAACTAAAGATCCTGCGTGCTGCAACTGAGACCCAGTGCAGCCAAATAAACATTTATTTATTTTATTTATTTATTTTATTTATTAATCCCCCCACCACCCTACCCCTGCTGCTGCCTAGGGATGAGTCAAGGATGGGTGGGGGAATATTATTATTCTATAATAACTATGATGGGGAACACTGACGAGGTACTTACCATAAGCCCTACTGTCCTATTTACTCATTTAAATACCCCCCAAAACCCCCTGGGTAGGTGCCAAGTTAGCCCCAGGCCCAGAGAGGTTAGCAGGCACCCCCACTTTACACAGGTGGAGGAGCAGGCACTGGGATCCCCCTCCAGAGCCTGTATTCTCCACGTGACCCTCTGGGAGCGTAGATGTGATATGTAGTACCCAGCCAATATACTCCAGCTTTGTCTCAAGTGAGTAACTGAAGGGACAGTCATTCATTTGTCCAGTCCCCAATTTCTTCCTGTGTGTGGACATTAGTACCAAATGCCTGGGTAAGATGCCTGGCCCCCTTGGCCTTCAAGCTTTGGTCTTGGGTTCCCTCATTCTTACAACTTGCCTGGAGAATCCCAGAGACAGGGGAGCCTGGTGGGCTGCCATCTATGGGGTCGCACAGAGTCGGACATGACTGAAGCGCCTTAGCAGCAGCAGCAGCATTCTTACAAACCTGAGCTCAACGTGGACCAATCAGCTGGTACCCTGTGCACAGGGATCCCCCCATCTTTGTGGAGTTTACCATCTAGAGAAGCAGACAGTAAACAAGATAAACAAGTAAAACCTAGAGTGCAGTGGAAGGTGGCAAGTCTTGGGGAAAAAACAGGAGAGAAAAGGGTGCAATCTGAGACAAAGTGGTTCAAGGCACCCCTAAAGAAATACCGCTTGAAGAAGGTTGTGATGGAGGTGAGGGAGAAGTCCATGCAGGCATCTACAGAAAGAGGATTTGGCAGAGCGAGTGGCCAGTGCAAAGGTCCTGAGGCAGAAACCTGCCCAGCATCCCCAGGTATGGAAGGGAGGTCAGTGGGACTGGAGAGGAGGTGACAGGGGCAAATTGCATGCTGTGTGGCCATGGAAGAGTTTGGCTGCTATGCCAAGTCAGTTGGGAAGGGCATTAACTGAGGTAAGGCCAGAGACTGACACAAATGCACCCTACCTCCTGTGACCTGACACACCTCACTTCCACTCTTGTTTCACTGGGACTCAGCTGTATCGCCACACCTAACAGCAAAGGCTGCTGGGACATGTAGTCAACCAGGTGTCAGGAGGAAGAGATGGGGTGGGGGGGGCTCAGTGGAGGGTGTTGTTCGGTGAACAGCTGGCCTGTCTCTTCCACAGGAAGCAATGAGCAGATTCTTAGAAACGGAGGTGACCTAAGCAGGTGTTCACAGCCTCCCTCTGACCCATGAGGACAAGACAGACTTGGTGCAGGACAAGTATGGGAGCAGGGGCACCCAGGAGAAAGAAGTGCATGTTCTGGGCTGGTGGGACTCTGCCCAGGATTTGCCGGGTGGGGTTAGGAGAAGCTGCCTGCCTGGGGATGTATTTTGGAAGCAGGGCCAACAGGCTTTGCTGACAGATTGGAAGTGGGTGTGAAAGGGAGAAGTCAAGGAGAGCCCCAGGACTCTGGCCTGAGCAACCGGACGGGCACAGCTGCCACTGGCTTAGATAGGGAGGTCTTTGAGCCTTTCTCTGAGGGGAGATTCAAACCAGAGTCTGAGACGCCCATAAGACCACCCCCACACCAGAGAGAGTAGTGGAGGATGCAGTGAGGTGTGACAGTCTGCACCTCCATGGGAGGTTCAGGTGAGAATTGTCCACCGGAGGCACCAGGCTATGGAGAGAGATGGCACTATAATAAAAATAGATGCAGGCAGACCTAGACGACATTGCAGACTTGATTCCAGACTCAATAAAGCAAATATCGAAATAAAGGGAGACCCATGAGCTTTTTGGTTTCCCAGTGCATGTAAAAGTTATGTTCACACTAAACTGTGATCTCTTAAGTGTGCAATAGCATTGCAGGGGAAAAGAAAGGTACATTCCTTAATTTAAACATACTTTATTGCTGGGGAATTCCCTGGCAGTCTAGTGGTTAGGACTCTGATCCCACTGCAGAGGGCATGAGTTTGATCCTTGGTTGAGAACTTAAGATCCCGCATACTGCACACCTGGGGAACAGTCCAATGAAGTGACTCAGGGAGGAGCCCCTAGATAGCTTTAGGATGGGAGCCCGTCACCGGTGGCAGCTCTCAGCCCCGCCCCCAGCCCCCAGAAGTAGATGGGGGCTGGAGAAAGTGAAATTCACTCAGTCGTGTCCAACTCTTTGTGACCCCATGGACTGTAGCCTGCCAGGCTCCTCCATCCATGCGATTCTTCAGGCAAGAATACTGGAGTGGGTAGCCATTTCCTTATAAAAACTTTTGGGAATTCCCTGGTGGTGCAGCGGTTGAGACTCTGTGCTTCTACTGCAGGGGTCGCAAGTTCCATCCCTGGTCAGGGAACTAAGATCCCGCACGTCTTACAGCACGGCCAATAAATAAATACATAAAATTTTAAAAACTCTTTTAAACAGTGAGGTTCTGAGAGCTTCCAGGTTGGTGGACATGTTGAGGTGCTTGGAGACTGGTGTGTCTGTAGAGAGCCTGGCAGCTCCATGACAGCCCCCCCCCCCCACACACACACACACAATTACCTTGCCCTGCGTTTTTCTTCCGTCCGGGAAATGCTGAGATATATCCTGTATAATAAAACTGTCATCAGAAGCAGATCACTTTCTTGAGTTCTGTGAGTTTTTCTAGCAAATTATTGAAACTGAGCAGAGGGCGGCCAGAACCTCCACTTTATAGCCGGAAGTATGGGTGATCCGGGACTTGTGACTGGTATCTGAAGTGAGGGCAGTCTTGTGGGACTGAGCTCTTTAACGTGCGGGGTCAGACACGGTCTCCGGACA
This sequence comes from Okapia johnstoni, assembly GCA_024291935.2. Taxonomy (NCBI): domain Eukaryota; kingdom Metazoa; phylum Chordata; class Mammalia; order Artiodactyla; family Giraffidae; genus Okapia; species Okapia johnstoni. The sequence goes on along the minus strand of CM044316.1, from coordinate 12,416,310 downwards.
GATGGTGTCAGAACTGAATCCAATTGTTGGACGCCTGGCTGGTGTCCAGGAGGAGGGTGGTGTTTAACGCAGCCAGCCCGACCAATATGCTGGGGTGAGTGGAGAACTGAGGAGAAGCCCCAGTGAGAGCTTGCCAGGCCCATAAGAACAGAAAAGGCTGAGAAGGAGCCACCAGGGAGGAACCAGGAAGCCCGAGTGTGGGTCTAGGGGCTGAGGCAGGGGAGTATCCCAAAGTGCAGGGGCAGCAGTGGAGGATATGGGACTGAGATGACCACTCTTACAGGGGAGTCGCAGTGCCCAATCCCTGGGGCAGGGGGAGCTTCAACAAATACCAGCTGCTGCTGTTGTACACTGTTGTAACCATCCCTTCTCCTCTGTCACCACAGTGGGCAATGGCCTGGTGGCCGGCAGCTCCGACTCGTCCAGTTCCGGGTCTGGCTCTGACTCCGAGGAGCCCCCTGAGGGCCAGCCAACCAAGGCGACAGTAGCCACGGCGGCAGTCACGCCTACCAGCCCGGCAGGCAGCAGTGGGCTCATCACACAGGAGGGCGTGCATATCCCCTTCGACGTCCATCACGTGGAGAGCCTGGCCGAGCAGGGCACCCCGCTATGCCCCAACCCGGCCAGCAATGGGCCAGAGGCCCTGGAGACAGTGGTGTGCGTGCCTGTGCCCGTACAAGTGGGCCCGGGCCCCGGCACCCTCTTTGAGAACGTGCCCCAGGAGGCACTGGGCGAGGTGGTGGCCAGCTGTCCCATGCCAGGCATGGTGCCCGGGTCACAGGTGATCATCATCGCTGGCCCCGGCTACGACGCCCTCACAGCCGAGGGCATCCACCTCAATGTGGCAGCCGGCAGCAGTGCCCCCGGAGGGGGCCTGGGCAATGAGGTGCCCTGTGCCATGATGGAGGGCGTGGCTGCCTACACGCAGACAGAGCCGGAGGGCGGCCCACCCAGTACCACAGACCCTGCTGCCATGACAGGCATTGAGACCAAGAAAGGTCTGGGGGCCCATGCCAGCCCGGGGGCTGGAAGGGGGGTGCACATTGGGACCTGGCGAGGGGAGGGCGAGGAGTGGCCCCAGAACAAGCTCCTCAACAGCCTTAGTCCCCACAGGCACTCACTCTATGTCCACCCCCGTAGAGAAGGAGGACCTGTACGTACTCAAGAAGGAGGAGAAGGAGGAGCTGGTGGCCCCCGAGATGGCCGAGCTGGCCATGACGGTGCCTGAGAGCGCCGAGCCTGAGGCCGAGGCCGACGGGGAGGAGCTAGAGGGCAGCGACATGTCCGCCATCATCTACGAGATCCCCAAGGAGCCCGAGAAGTGGGTGCCAGGGCGGGCGGGGCAGGGACTAGGAGCAGCTCCTGGCGCAGGAGCTCTGACGCCACAGGCCCCTTTCCCTCTAGGAGGCGGCGGAGCAAGCGGTCGCGGGTGATGGACGCTGATGGCCTGCTGGAGATGTTCCACTGCCCCTATGAGGGCTGCAGCCAGGTCTACGTGGCCCTTAGCAGCTTCCAGGTGAGCCCACCACCCAGGTAGGCCAGGCGGGGCTGCCTATGCAATGCGTCTGGGCACTGTGGCTCATGGGGGCGAGGCCTCCAGGTACCACTGGTCTGTCTCCCATGCACCCACCCAGCCCCAGCTGATCTCAGTCTCACCACAGAGAGGCAGGCATCACCTCTGTGCCTTCCCCTCCTGTTCTCCAGCCCCACCCATCCTGCCTCCTTCTGCCAGCCACTGCCTCTCTCTGCTCACCCTATATCCTGCCTGGTCCCAGGGGCTCCCCCCACACTCCCCCTCTTCTAGCACCTGAACTCTCCCCGCCTCTGCCCAGGCCACCCTATCAGCTCAGGATGGCTTCTCTCCAAGCTTAACTCTGGATGTCCCTCTGCCAGGAAGCCCACCCTACTCCCCACCTCGCCCCCATCACTCACTGCACTACCAGGACATACCTGCAGTGTGCCCTCTGGGATCTGGAAAGGGTGCCCTGAGAGCAGAGACAGTCCCATCACAACCCCACTCCTGAGGCAGGACATGGCTGCAAGAGAACTTTGAATTTGCCAAGTCATGTTTTCATTAAGCACATATTGAACCCCGTCTGTGTGCCAGGTCTAGTGCTGCACGCTGGAGCAGTTGTGCCTGTGAGTTAAAGAATGAAAGAATAAAGGAATGAATGACTTGGGGGCTGCCTGCTGCAGGCTCTGGGGGCAGCTCAACAGCACAGAAAGAGTTACTGTGGGGCTGACAGCCCTGGACTCCAGTCCTAGCCCTGTCACTGCCCGCCTGTAAGACAGGACCAAACCACTAAGCCTCCAGAGCCTCAGTTTCCCCATCCACAAGCTGGGCTGGTGGCAGCCCCTTCCCATGGTTCTGACATGGTTCTGATGAGGCTGACTGATGCCCCAGCCCAGAGCCTGGCTGGAGCAGATGCCCAGTTAAGCTGCTCTTTGATCCCAGTTGTGCCCCTGGGCCCCAGCTTGGATGTGGGAGCCCGTCCCAAGGGCAAGGGCAAACCCCAGCCGGCCCCCATCTGTCCCCACCCTGCAGAGCTCCAGAGGTGGGCCTGTGACACCCACTCCTGCCCCTCTCACCCCCAGAACCACGTCAACCTCGTGCATCGGAAAGGGAAGACCAAAGTGTGCCCTCATCCTGGCTGCGGCAAGAAGTTCTATTTATCCAACCACCTGCGGCGGCACATGATCATTCACTCAGGTCAGGCCCAGGGCCGGGCTGGCAGCTTGAGCTGCAGGCAGGGGGCCCTGGGCCTGGAAGCCAGGGCTGGGAGCAGGGTGAAACCTGGGCCTGGGACTGCCTCTCTCAGAGCCTCCTCGATGTCCACCACAAGGGCTGGTGTGAGATGGTGGAAGTAAAGCATTTCACTGGGCACATCCCCGGTGGTCAGTAAGCTGGAGCTGCATGGTCACAAGGACACCTGCTATTATTATAAGTCATGTGTACCTGGGCAGGGGCCGGCTGTCTCTTCCCTAGCTTGGCCCCTGGGCTCCCCACTTCGCAAGCAATTCTCATGTGAGAGCTGTTTCAGGACTGAGCAGGGACACTGAACCACCCCAGGATAGGGAAGTGGACTTGAGACAGGATTTCTCTTCCCTCTGCCTCAAGCACCTCCCTGACCCAGGTCATAGCATATAGGTCCCGTGAGGAGCGCTGGTGCCTCCCCACGTGCCCAGCGGGAGGGCACGGCTTCAGATTTTTCAAGAAGCCGGAACTTTGGATTTTTATGTGAAATCGCCCCAATAGGTGAAATACTCGGGTCAAACTCAGTCCCACTCTGGCTTGGCAGTTTGCGTCCTGTGCCCCTCACAGGGATCCGAGTTCAAATTCCTGCTCTGCCCAGTTGCCTTCCTAGGCAGCCTCTGAGCCTCCTGCGAAGATGTAGCTGCTCTTCATTTTAGCTGCCTTAGTTATCACAGTCTTCTTCAGGTGTCCGTGAATTCACCTGCGAAACCTGCGGCAAGTCCTTTAAGAGGAAGAACCACCTGGAGGTACACCGGCGCACGCACACAGGCGAGACGCCTCTGCAGTGAGTGATGGGCTTCCGGCGAGGGGCTGGGAGGAAGGGCATCCGGGCCTGGACCCGCCCAGGGCAGTGCCTAAGGCGGCCCCCAGCGTTGCCTCTGGGGTTTCCAGAGTATGCGCGTCCCCAGGTGGCACTAGCCCTTTCTGGGCCGGCCCCGCCCTAGTGGTTGGGCCGCGTTCCAAGGCGAGGCAACCCCTCCCCGGTGCTGCTCTTCGGCCCCGCCCACTCTGACCCCCGCCCCCCCCCGTGCCTCCTGCTGGCTCTCCCCCAGGTGCGAGATCTGTGGCTACCAGTGCCGACAGCGCGCATCGCTCAACTGGCACATGAAGAAGCACACGGCCGAGGTGCAGTACAACTTCACGTGCGAGCGCTGTGGGAAGCGCTTCGAGAAGCTGGACAGCGTCAAGTTCCACACGCTCAAAAGCCACCCAGACCACAAGCCCACCTGATCCGCCTGGACCACTGAACGCCCCTATTTATTCGTCCAATTGGACACCATGCCCGGGCCTATCAGGGCCGTGACATCCGCGGGGGTCGCCCGGACGGCGGGCCGGAAGGAGGCGCCCCTGCTCCGCTCTAGGGCTGGGCCCCCGGGGCAGGTCCCCCACCCCCACCCGATTTCTGGAGCTGGCCCCTAGGGTTGCACTGCTGGAACTGTGTCAAGAGAGAAGAGTGAGATTAAAGAGCAAGAAAGGAGATGTTCTTCCCTAGGCTTGATTATTGGGGGAAGGTGAGCGGGCCCCTCTCTGTCTCCAGCCTGGTCCTTTCCTGAGCAAGGCAGAAGCGGACAGCACCCTTTCCTGTCAACCTCCGCTCTGCCTCGGCTACCTGGGCCTGGCAGGACTGTCCACTCCCTCCTCTGATAAGGTCAGGGATAGAATGTTGGGGCCCTGGAGGCTATTGAACATCTCTCAGGACTCGGGATCTGACTCCCTCTCTTAATTCCATCAGAGAACACTCATTCCTCACTCGGACAGCTCAGGGACCAGTTGGGGAGATGTTCAGTAAACCCCTAAGTTAAACATCAACAGCTGTGACAAGCGCGGCGCAGAAAGTAGAGCTATAATTAGTTTCTGGGGCTGCTGTTTAGGTTGGTGGTCGGGGGCAGTGGGGGGAGTGGGGGAGCTCTCTAGGGAAATGGCATTTGAGCACAGACCAGAATGATAAAGGTTCCATCCCTGAAGGAAGCCGGAGGAGGCAAATGCCCAGCCGAAAGAACAGCCAGTGCCAAAGTCCTGAGTTAGAATTGGGCTCGGCGTGTTCCTGGAACAGGAAACCGCGGAGGGTGGGGAGGGATTTGGAAGCGGCAGGGCGGCTGCCTTGGCCCCATTTCCCAGAGGAGGATGCTGAGGCGGCCACCTCCTCAATGCGGGCCGTCAGGGAGAGGGATGGGGAGAGATTCCAGGCCACGAGGCCGCCAGGTGGCGCGCAAGCTGCGTGGGCCCTGGTGTCCGCAGCCACGTGACTCCGGGGACCGCAGCCGCGAGCCAGGGCACGTGCCCGGGGGAGCCCTGTGGCGCCACGCGCAGATTGGCCCCGCCGGTTCCTCACCAGCTCGTGGGGGCGGGGCCGCAGCTAGGCCTCATTTTATTCTTCGTACTGGGAGCTACCCCAGCCGGGGATGGATGAGTCGGCGAGGATGAGCGAGTCCGGCTGCTGGGGCCGCCCCCGCGAGCCTCCCAGCGAAGCTCAGCCCCCTTCGCTATCCCCGCACAACCGGGAGCCAGCAGTTTCCATGGGAACTGCAGCCGGGTCTGCGCGCCCAGAAGTAGCCTTCCCGGCACGAGCACAGTTTCCGATCCGACAGGAGCCAGGAGGAACACGCAGCGGGGCACAAGCCATCGGTCGGTGTGCCTGGGGTCGGCAGCGAGATCGCCGAAGCAAATCCAAATAGGGCCAGCCGGGGACCTGCATCGCCACCGCCCAGACTGCGCGGGCCATTACGATTGGCCTTCCCTTTCCATCGGCGTGGCCGCGCTCTCGGCTGCTCGCACTTCCATTGGCTCAATCTCGAAGGCATCTTCCATCAATTGGCCCTCTAGGGGGCCATCCCTGATTGGTCAAATTAGGCTTTCCTCCTTGGGTTTGGTGGCACTCTCAGACAGTCTGGAACCTAAAAGGGCGTGCAGGGACGAGGATAGAATTTAGGTTGCGACTCTCAAGTTAGGGGATTCGGGCTACCCCGCCCGCAGCGCCCTGGACCGGGCCGTCGGACCGCTGTCTGTGGTGCTGAAGCCTCACTCGAAGGCGCCCGTAAGTGCTCTAGTGAGAAGACCTCCTGTTCTCACTACCGCCCCGACAAAAACGTGCACTCGCGCTCCAAAGGAGACTGCGTCACCCCGTATCGCCTGAGAGAAAGGCCAGGTCCGCCTCCTAGTAGAGAGGGAGCGGGACTCCACAAGAGGATCAATCACGAGCCCCGGAAGCCAGAACATTCACATGGCAAAACCGTCCACCGGAAGTTTATGGGGTCTGAGAAGGGCCTGATGGTTTTCCGGGTCTGTAGGACACCAGCGGGGTTTGCCTAGAAGCCTGAGCCCCCAAATTCTTCACTCCCTTTGGAGCAGGGCCCCTGGCTGTGGTATGCCCATTCCCCACCCACTTTGAACTCTAGAGAACCTACCCTGCTCAAAATCCACAGGGTCCCAATTCTTTCTGCTGGCAGAAAAGGTCTTCAGCTACCCCCACCTTCCTCCATGTGGTTCTCCCAAATCTGGGAGGGACCCAGGAGACCCAGGCCTCTGTTCAGTGAAGTCCTGGTTCCTCGTGCCTCTACAGTCTTCTACGTGGACAGCACCTTCTAAAGGCAGTACAATCGAGCCATCATTACCTCCTCACCCTCTCTGCTTCTTCAGCTCCGGGTACTGGACAGAGGGGAACGCTTCCTGTCTTCCAGGCCGAAAGCCCGCCCAAGAAGAGGCGCCAACGCAGAAAGTAAGATCCGTGAGGGCAAAAGGGCCCGAATTTGGCAATTGGAGCCCCCAGGTTGTGTGTGCTTTCTGTGTGTGCGAAGTCCTGGCCAGCGCGCGCTCGCTTCCACCTGCCGCGCCGTCGGGCGCCGCGAGGAGGCGGGGCTCGGTTGCCGCAGCCAATAAGCGACGCCGGCGCTAGCAGCTGCTGCTATAAAGGGCTGGGGGCGGCGGCGGCGCGGCCCAGAGCGCGGAGCGCGCAGCGCGGGCCGGAGGGAGGGAGGGAGGGCGGGCGAGGGGAGAGGACTGAACACCGGGGACCGGTCCGGCAGGGCCGAGGGGCGGCGGCGAAAGGCAGAGCGCCGAGATCTCTGTCGGGAAGCTCAACCTCCCCGGGCCCCGCGGGGCCGTGCAGGGGGCGTTCTCAATCCCGCGCCCGCTCCCTCTTTCCATCCCCTGCTGCCCGCAGGCCACCCCGGGGCCCGGTTATCCGCGCTCGCGTACCCGGGCTCGGGCCCGTCCCCGGCCCTCGAGGGAGCCGCTGCCCTCACCGAGACCTCTGCAGCGGCTGCACCAGAGGCCGCCCCGGCAGGACCCCGGCGTGAGCATCGAGCGTCCCCCAAAGAGTGCACGACCCTCGGAGCCGCCCTCAACACGGACCGCGCCCGCCGGGCACACAAGAATGGTCACTGTAGGTATTCCCTTGTCGCTGAGAGGGAACCTAGTCGGAGAGGGTTTAGGCACAGGCTCCGAGGAGATGGGAGGGGGGGTAGGACCAGGCCTAGCTAGGCCCGGGTGGGGGGGTAGGACCGAGCCTCGGGGCCTAAGTGTGGGCAGAGCCGCGCCCAGAGTGCTGGGGGCGCTTAGAGTTTGGCTTGAGAGGCCTTAGGGAATCGACTGCGATTCGGGGGACATCCTACGGAGCCCTGGGGGCGGGATTGCCCCCCTTCAGCAGGCCTGATGGGGGAGGGGCCGCGGCGGCGGAGGATGCCTCCTCCATCCAGGCCCGGACTCAGCAGGCCTCCCAGGCAAACGCAGGGCCCCAATCACTGTTGCTGGGCCAGGACCAGGCAGCAAGGAGTCCCCGAGAGCCCCAGGGAAGGGGTGGCGTCGGATCGCGCGCCCTGGGCCTCGACCGCGCCCGGGAGCCGGGCATCTCGTCCTCGAGCCCGTCGACCTTGCGGCAAGCGGGGAGGGGGGAGAGGAGGGGGCGCGCCCGGAGGCCCCGCGGGCCCGCCGCCACCGCCGCTGCGTCCCTTTGTTTCTCGGCGCTTCTTCGCGGGCCGTAGCCTCGCGCGGGCGCTTCAGGCTGCGGGGAGGGGGAGGGGAGAGAAGGGCCCGCGGGGGGGTTAGTGCTCCGCCGCTCCTGAGCTCCCGCCTCCAGGGGATGGGGAGAGGGGCTCAGGCAGACCCCCTAGGCGAGGTCAAGGTGCCCCACCCTGCCAGAGCTTAGGGCCGCGGGATGACCTTGAACGCGCCCGCCGGCCCGCCCGCCGGCGCCCGTCGCCCAGCGCCTGGTGCTTTCAGCAGCTGCCGAGCTGGTCAGCTCCCGAGCGCCCAGCCACGCCCGGCCACGCCCTTTCTTACCACGCCCCTGCCCCGCCCATCTAGACCCCGCCCCCGGGGCCCCAGGGGCCCGGCCTCGCCCGAGCCCTCGGATTTCCACTCCACTCGGCAGCCCGGGCGTATCCCGGGGGCGGGGCTGGCCAATTTTAGCCCCACCCCGGCTCCACCCCCGCCCCCGCCGCGCGACTCTGCTCCCCGCGCCGCCGAGCGTCCTTTGTCTGGTCCCAGCGCCCGGGCCTCCTTCTTTCGCTCTTTCTGTCTCTCATGTCTCTGCATGTGTGTCTCTGTACCCTATATCTCTTTCCGGACCTCTTTTTCGAGTAGTAGCGAGCCTAATGGGGGGGGGGATGTTCATCACTCCCTCCATACCTGGGCCTCTCCCCTTCCAGACCTTGAGACCCACTCACCTGGCTCTGAGAAAGGAGGCCTGAGAGAAGCCACCCTTTTCTGCTGTGTGATCTCAGGCCAGCTCCTTTCCCTCTCTATCTCATGCTCCTCACCCAGGTCTAGGAACACGAGTGAGGCCTCCTGAGGACTCTCAGCACCCCCAGAACAGCCCAGCATACATTACTCTGATCTCTGCCCCCATTTGAAAAAGGGAAGCTGATGCACAAAGAGGAGAACGTGTGGTCAGAGGTCACACAAGGGCCTTGGAGCTCTTGGAGTCCTGGTCACTCTGATGGAGAGTACTCAGGCAGAGACCCACCATGGAGACGGGCTGGGAGGAAGTCAGAGGATGAGTTGAGACAGTGATGGCCCTGCATGAAGGGAGAAGGACCCAGAAGTAGGAGGCTCACTTAGCACCACGTGGTGGTCCAGCCTTACCATGCATAGCCACTCAATGCCCTATTGTCGTGCGTGCCCAAGCATCTGTCACTGTGACTAGGACCAGGGGCACGCTGGAGGCCAAGGGGGTCTGACACAGCTAAATGATCTCAGGTGTGTTCACTGCAAAAATCCATATGTCAGATGTTTGTATGATGGTACAAAAGAGTTGGAGGAAGAGAGAGAGGGGAGGGGAGACAGAGAAGGGTTCAGAGGGGAAAGAAGGACGGAGGGGAAAGACTCAGACAGAGGAGAAGAGAAACAGGAAAAGTGTAGCAGAAAGAGGGAAAGACCCAGAGAAAGAGCCAGAGAGAGTGTGGGAGGGGAGGGGGCGGTAGTTTCCCACTTGCTCCATCTTTAATCTGCCTTCCTCCCTTCTGACTTCACCTCTCCATCCCTGTCCTGGGACAGCCCTCAGCCCTCGAAGTCTCTGTGATCCCTGTGTCATCCTAGGCCATGCATTTGCTGTGGGCTGAAGCCCGAGAGGGTGTGGCCTCCACCAATCCGATCCCCATTAGCAGCTCAGCCGGCTCAGCCTCGGAGGAAATGCGACACTGATCCCTTTAAGCACTGGCACAGATGCGAGGGAGATGGGGTAGGGGGAGGTTAAGACTAGCAGGCTGGGCTTCAAGATCCCTAGTGGGAAACCCCCCAATCTCCTCTTAACCCCATCCAAGTTGAGAATAGCATTCAGGGAGGTAGAGAACCAGTAACCTTGGAGGCTCTAGGGTCATCAGATAAAGGAATCAAACCCAAAAATCATCCCTGCCACTTCCTTGTCATCCTGGGCAAGTCACAGATTCCTTTCACTCTAAATTTCTCCATTTGAGAAATGGAGATGATCTCCAGCTTTCAGCATGATTGTGGAAAAGCAATGAAAATTATACATGTTTGGTGCAAACAGTAGGGCTTCCAAAGCTGGAATGAGATGTGTCTTGCGTACTATGTCCTGCTTTTTTGGGCTTCCGTAGATATCATCAACTGATCACAGAATTCTAGCTTGCTGAACCCAGACATAAATTTAGACTCCAGCTCTCCATACATGGGGGACCTCTGTGGCATATTTTTAGTGGTCGGACAAAGGCCCAGAGAGGCAGCATGAGTGTCAGAGGACACACAGTGAGGAGGGTGAAAGCAGCAGCTTGATGGCAGCTAGTAAATAACTTGTTGAGTTGAATAAGTAGACTCAGCCAACAGAGTAGGTTTAACATAGTGATGCCCAGGGCTTGGTGTTGAGTGGGTGCTCAGCTTTGCTTTGCTATTATTATTGTTACTATTATTATTGACCATTTCACTAAGAGAGTGGGCTCTGGAGTCTAAACCCCAGATTTGAATTCTTGGTCCACTTTTTGCGTGCTACCCAACCTTGTTTCAATCCCTTCTCCTTCAATGAGACTCAGCTTTCTCATCTGTCATCTGTTAAATGATGAAAAGAGCTTCATAACATTCAATGTTGGGAGAACTGCCTGGGAATTTTCACATAGAGAATATTGTCTGGCACATAGCAGGCCCTCAACTCATGGCTATGTTATTAGTAAAGTGTTATTTTAAGACCAGGATGCTGATGTGTGGAGTGTACGTTATTGCTTTCTTTCAGGAGCCTGCAGCAGACATTGCTAATCAACCCAGTCTGTGTTCCTGGTGAGCCTGGATGTGGCTTCAGAATAACCTTCCAGGGAATTCCCCAGTGGTCCGGAGGTTAGGATTCCATGCTCTCTCTGCCGAGGGCCCAGGTTTAATCCCCCATCGGGGAACTAACATCCCATAAGCTTCATGGTGCAGCCAAAATTGGAAAAAAATAAAATCAAAGAATAATTCTCCAGGGAGATCTCTCAGACAGCCACTCCCAGCCAATTGGAGCTGCAGGGGAGTTGACCCTCTGAGCCATCCTTTATATAAGAATAAATGACAAGGAAGCAGAAGCCCAAAGAAGAGCTAAGATTGTCCCTGAGGACATACAGCCATATGGTGGCAGAGCTGCCCCCAAGGTACTGGCCAGTCATTAAAAACAACTCTGAAGTCCAACATATCCAGGTTTGAAATCAAGTTCTCCATTTATATCATGCAGTGTCTCTGAATTCTTTCCCGGGTACCTGACACGGGAGGTGTCAATGGAGCGGGATGATTATTAATAGCAGGACTGGTGGACAGGATAAGCCTGCTTCCACCTCCCATGACCATGTATATGGCAGACATAGCCAACCAATCCCAGAATGCTTTCCAGCTGCACCCACAATCAGTTTTAGATTGTTCTCTGGTCACTATACTGGTAATTTGTTGGAGTTTTCAACGAAATGGAGCAGAGGTCCAGAAGTGTGAGGCAGCATACCTAAGGACACAACTGGAAAATGTGAGAGCCAGCACTAGTCCTCGTTGGCAGTAGAAGTCAGAACTACAGACTTCTAATCATTAAAGCTCATGTGCAAATCCCTGTTTGACCATTTAGGGACTGCATGATCTTGGTAATATTTTAATCATCTTTGAACCTCACTCTCCTCATCTGTTGTCTTAGTCAGCTCAGGCTGACTAAAATACCATTAACTGGGTAGCTTAAACAGCAGACATTTATTTCTCATAGTTCTGGAGGCTGAGAAGTCCAAGATCAAGGTGTGGGCTGATTTGGTTTCGTGGTGAGGGCCAGCTTCCTGGTTTGCAGATGGTTATGTTATCACTGTCTTCATATGGTGGAGAGAGATCATCTGTCCCTTTTTATAAGGCTCCATCCTCATGACCTAATTACCTCCCAAATTCCCCACCTCCAAATACGATCTCATTGGGGATAAGGGTTTCAACATATGAATTTGTAGGGACACAAGTATTTAGTCCATATGCATGCATACTAAGTCGCTTCATTCCTGTCCAACTCTTTGCAAATCTATGGACCGTAACCCATCAGGCTCCTCTGTCCGTGGGATTTTCCAGGCAAGAATACTGGAGTGGGTTGCCATGACCTCCTCCAGGTGATCTTCCCAACCCAGGTGTCAAATTGCCATCTCTTAGTCTCCTGTATTGGCAGGCAGGTTCTTTACCACTAACGCCCTCTGGAAAGCCCATTTAGCCCACAGTATCTCTCTCTCTCTTTTTTTTTTTTTCTGTAGCATCTCTTAAGCAGGCTTCCCAGGTGGCTCAGTGGTAAAGAACCTGCCTGCCAATGCAGGAGATGCAGGTTCAATCCCTGAGCCAGGAAGATCTCCTGGAAAAGGAAATGGCAACCCACTCCAGTTTTCTTTCTTGGGAAATCCCATGAATGGAGGAGCCTGGTAGGCTAGAGTCCATGGGGTTCAAAAGAGTCAGATAAGACTTAGCACCTAAACAACATTTCTTAAGCTGAGGAAATAAAACCCTCTTCTTTTCAGAGTTGTGAATAAGAAAAAAAAATGCCTATAGAGGGCCTTTCTCTGTGCCTAGTACACAGTATGCCCCAAATTTGGGAACAACTATGGTATTATATTTTGAGGCAGGGATGGCTGAGATGATGTGAACCTGCTGGCTCTTTCTAATTCTATCACCACAATAGACATTGCTAATCAATCACACAATGGTCTTTCCTCCTGAAACTGAATATGGCTTTAAATCCTTCTTAATTCATCCCTCTAGGAAGACTCTACCAATCTATTTGGGTTTCTAGGTGAAGGCAACCTATTCACCGGCTGTGCCATAGGAGAAAACCTAAGGAAATGCTGGCTACTTTCCTTTCTCATGCCCATGACAGACAATACCAACCAATCCCAGCACTGTTTCCTTCTGGGCCCAGATGTGGCTTTAAAATTCTTCTCTACATGACTCTTTTAAGATAGCCATGGCTAATTTTTTGAATTTTCAACAAAGTGAGTCAGAGGCCCCCAAGAGAATAAGGAGCACAAAACAAGAAGTAAGAGCTGGTTCCTGACTGATTAACTGTCATAGAGACTGGTAGAGAGTGGTCTTCAGGTGTAGACAGGTCTTCATTTACATTCCAAATGCCACCACTGATATGCTCTGTGACTTCAATAAGTTCCTTAACATCTCTGAGCCTCATATTCCTTGTCATAGCATAATTAACTTCTACTGAGCTGTTGCATGGATCAAAAAACATAGTGTCCGACTCCTTGTGACCCCATGGGCTGTAGCACTAGGTTCCTCTGTCCATGGGATTCTCCAGGAAGAATACTGGAGTGGGTAGTATTCTACCCACAGTGCTGGGGTTGGTTGGTATTGTCTGTCATGGGCATGAGAAGGGAAAGCAGTCAGCATTTCCTTAGGTCTTCTCCTATGGCACAGTTGGTGAATAGGTTGCCCTCACCTAGAAACCCAAATAAATTGGTAGAGTCTTCCTTATATATGGACTTTTTCCAAGTAAAAGATCCCCTTCTCCAGAGGATCTTCCCAACCCAGGAGTTGAACCAGGGTTTCCTGCATTGCAGACAGATTATCTTTACCATCTGAGCCACCAGGGAAGCCTGTTCTTGAACATAGAGGTTAAAAATCCCAAACAAAGAACCATCAAAAAACATGGCAAATCAAATCAAACAATGTGTATAAACAAAACTGCAACATGACCAAGTTTAGTTTTGCTTAGGAAAGTTGACTTAATATTAGGAAATCAATTAATGCAATTCATGATAGTAATATAGTAAAGCAAAAAAATCATTTCAATAGATGTAGAAAAAGATAGTCAATAAAATTCAATATCCATTCCTTAAAAAAATATCTTGTTAGGATACTAGGAATAAAATTAAACAGTCTTAACTTGATAAAGGTCATCTACCAAAAAACCTATAGTAAAGATCATATTTAGCTGTGAAATATTTAAAGCATTTCCTTTAATGTTTCAAGAATAAAAAAGCCACTATCACAAGGTAGCCCCTGCAATAAGACAAGAAAAATAAATAATAGATATAGATTGGTGATAAAGAAAAGTGTCGTTATTTGCAGATGTTATTATGTTATACATAAAAAATCCAAAATGGCTCAGTGGAAAAACAGGTGGGGGGTGTAAATGCCTAGTGGGAAAATTATGCATGAAGCAAAAGAAATATTAACATATTTGGGTAGGACTTGCCTTTGGTGAGAAGAGCAAAGTACAAGGTCAGGAATGGAATTATGAGGGTTTCAAAGCAAATTAAAAAGGTTGCAATTTTAAATCTGAATACAAAAGTATTCATTTCATTATTCTAAAAATGTAGATTGGTTTTAGACTAACAGGCAAGCATATATGCAAATGGGCGTATATGGCATTTATATATGGACTTTTTCTAGGTAAAATCACACATAAAATGCTTTGCCCAGTGCTCAAGGAGCGGGAGGGGCTGTAAGAATAATACCTTATCCCCTCTGAATGTTCAAGCTTATGTCAGACATGACACATCTGTCACCACAAACCCTGGCGTGGGGACTGGGCCATGAGTGGGTGTGGCCTGTTGTCTCCAGCAGATACTCGGCGCCATGGAGTCTCAGGTGGCAGGGGGCCCGGCCGGCCCGGCCCTGCCCAACGGGCCACTCCTTGGTACAAATGGAGCCACTGATGACAGCAAGACCAACCTCATTGTCAACTACTTGCCCCAGAATATGACCCAGGATGAGTTCAAGAGTCTCTTCGGCAGCATTGGTGACATCGAGTCCTGCAAGTTGGTTCGGGACAAGATCACAGGTGTGGCTTCTGGCGGGTAGGGGTAGGGGACAGAGATGGTAGCCTGAGAAGTACATGTGTGGTGTGGAGCCAGAGGTGACCCTGGGTAGGAGGTAATGAGAGCAGGTGGGACCCTCATGGGATCTGAGGTATGATGGGGAGCCAGGTGTGAGCCCAGGTAGGAGCAGGTGGGACCTTGGTAGAGTGTGAGGTGTGATGGGGAGATAGGTGCAACACTAGGTGGGATACTGGAGGAGTCTGAGGTGTCCTGGGGATAGGGTGGTACACTGGAGGAATAAATAAGGGTGGAATCTTGGTTCTCATAACCATGATGGGGGTGGTCAGCCTCGCAGGCCTGGGTCTGGGAGGACCCTGGCAGGTCATCGTCCTGGTCCTGCCTGCAGGGCAGAGCCTCGGCTACGGGTTTGTGAACTACTCTGACCCCAACGATGCAGACAAAGCCATCAACACCCTCAACGGCCTCAAACTGCAGACGAAGACCATCAAGGTCAGCGCCCTCGTTCCTGTGACTCCCCATCTTGGCTGTGCCCATTTCCTCTTTATTACCACCCACGTGAACTGACCCTTCCACTGCCACCCAACCCCTTCAGCCATACCCTCCCCACATGTCCATTCCCCCTATGGCCGCCCATCCTCCCCCATGGCTCATCCCCTAAGGGGTTCAAATCATTCCCCAAAGGCTTTCTGGCTGGGGCCCCAGAGCCAATGACTCTGCCTCTGAATCTTAGTTTCCTCACCTATTGATGGGGAGATGATCAACCCCACATTCTCTGGCAACTCAAGGAGTCAGCCAGGCCCTGGAGGTACCCACCCCCTCAGCTGTAGGAGAGAGTGACCATGGTCTGGTGTGCAGCCCCCTCCCTGCCTTTGTCATGGAAATGGGGGAGGGGGGCCCATCTGCCATCTGGAGCCTAACTAGGGTCTGGGAGGGTGGGATTAGGGGTGGGCCCTTCCCCCACCTTTGTGCAATGCCCCTCCCCCCCATGACCTCCCCTCTCAGCAGCTGCAGCTGGGACCCTGCGAGCCCAGGTTCCCTGGGAAGGCGGGGGTGGGGGGGCAGCAGGGGGCGGGAATCACCATGGAAACCCCCTCTCCGGGTTTGCCTGGGGGTGTCTGGGCTCTGCCCCACAAATCTGCTTCTGAATCCTGGGGGAGGGTAGGCTGGGGAGGATGCCCATCTGGCCCCCAGTTTGCCATAAAAACAGGGGTGCTGGAATCTCTTCCTCTCCCTGATGTGGAGGCTGACAATGGTCTGATGGGTCCCTCTGTGGCCAAGTAGACCCAGAAGCCCCCAGGTTGTGAGGATGGACCCTAGTGATGAACTGTATGACCCAGAGGGCTACTGTATGCAGGTGATGTGGCATGTGTGTGTAATGTGTGGCACCCTAGGCTGTAAGACATGGTGTTTGTGGGACCCCGTGGCTATGTAAATGGCTGTTATCATGTGGGTCTGGCTGTTATAGACTCAGATTGTGTTATTATGTGTCTCTGAGGACATGGTATTTTTTTGGTAGGTGCTTTGTGACACATTGCAACTCTGGCTGTGACCTGGTGGGGCTGCGTGGGTGTGTCTTGCTGTGACAGGGTGTTTGTGTGTTATGGTGAAATTGTGTGGGTGTGTCTACCTGTGCCCCATTCGGGGTGGAATGTGTGTGACACTGAGGGCTTGTGCAGTGGTGTGACAGGTGTGTGGTTGGTTCTGTGATTCTTACTGTAATTACCCTGGAGTTCCATGAATGTGGCAATGGCCTTGTGTCACCCTCCTGGTGGTGCAGTCACCGGAGCTGTGCAGTGGGTATCCCAGTGTGGCCCTGTGTATGTGTGTGCCTGGGTGGCTGTGGTGTTTGGCTGGTCCTAACTAGGTGTTCCAGCAGGTTGTCCCCCAAATATTTCCAGCCAGCCATCGTGTGCCAAGCCCTATCCTGGTCAAGGGTGTAGGAGGAGCCTAAACCCAGGTGAAGGACCTGGGTCAGCCTACGTCATAGAAGGATGGGAAAGGACCCTGAATGCCAACTCTGCCTTGGATGACCCCTGACCCCAAAACCCACCCAGGAGCTCAGCGTCCCTTCCCCTGTCCCCCAGCTCCCATCCATCAACAAGTCCTTGTCTCTAAAAAGGGCACAGCCCCGAGGGTGGGGAAGAGTGGAAGCCATCAAATATATTGCCATGAGTTTTCATTGTTATTACAGAAATAATAGCGGCTGTGGTGTTTGTCTTTTAGTTTTCTGGAGGACCCCAGGTGCACACAATTGTATCAATTAGAATCCCCCTGCCCCTACCCCAGGAACAATATACTCTTGGCCCAATTTATTCATTTTGTTCATTTTTTAATTAGTGACTTCTAGTGAAGTAATATGCCCTCGCAACTCACCTCCCTAAACAAAAGCTGGACCCTTGACAATGACCTCCTCTACCCAGAGGTTAATTTACATGAAACAGAGAGATAGACATCAGCAGAAGTAAGGAAGGAAAGAGCTTATCCTACCACCCCCTACCCCCAATAGCTTAGCTCACCCTGTTAGCATTTGGGGGTGGGGCCTCTCGACCATGTTTCCAGGACATTGATAAACACACAATGAGATGGGGTCACACAATAGTCGCTGCTCTGTAAATGGACTTTTCTTTCCCCCACTTTACAATACTCACCACTGTTTCGGGGAAATAAATATACACGTCCACCATTTTTCAAACAGTTGCAGAGAGTTTCATTGTTGGGCTGGACCACAATTAACGAATCGAAGGGTCACAGGGAAATGTGTCTATTTCATAACTGAGAGAAGGGCTTAGAGAGAGGAACGGGGCTAAGGGTGGAGGACCAAATGTGGATGGGAAAGGACCGGGAGGATATTTCAAGTGAGGCATGGAGGAGAAGAAAGGCGAGGAAGAGGGTTGGAAACACAGGGAACAGCAAGCGCAGAGGCCCTGAGGGTGGAGCAAACCTAGTGTTTGGGGCACGTGGAGGGAGGCCTGTGTGCCTGGAATAGAGATGTTGAGGGGGACCGTGGGCTGAAATGAGCGGGGGGGGTGGTGATGGGCCAGGTCATGCAAGGTCCTGTGGGCCATGAGAAGCACTTGAACTCTGAGGAAGGTGGGAGACACAGGATTCCAAGCAGAGGGATGTGACCTGGTTCAGATGCTCACAGGTGCCCCCTGGCTGCTGTGGGAGGAACAGCCTGTGGGGATGGAGTGGAGCCTGGAACCAGGGCAGAGCCTGCTACACTGGTCTGGATGAGCAATGGGAGGAAAATGGGGAGAAGTATGTGGATTCTGGAGAAGGAGGAAGGTGGAGCCAATAGGATGATGGTGTTTAGACGTGGGTGTGATAGACACGTCGAGGACAACCCTAGGCTGGGGACCTGAGCACCTGGAACAACAGAACTGTCATTACTGAGCGAAGACAAGTTGGGGTTGCTGAGTGTGACTCCCCCACCATGAAGCCTCCTCACAGGACACCTGGAGGCAGGCATCACGCAGGTGTGCAGTTTGGGGAGCAGTCCCAATGCTGGCTCGACATTTTGGAGCTGTCAGGATTGAGCTGCGGGCTAAAGATCTGAGTGACCGTGAGGGTGCCCAGTGTAGTAGGGAAGAGACAGGCTGGCATCCCAGGTTGACTTTCCAAAGAAGTCGGATGTGTCGATGTTGACGGAATGTCCAGCCTGAGAACATGAGCTAGAGACGTGAAGGTCTCCAAGGTCCCCAGGGAGACACATGACGCCAGAGGTGCAGGTATTTTTCATCGCTCTACGCAGGCCGGGCCACGTTCGTTATCTTGGTCACAGCCATGTCCCCTCTCACCACGCCCCAGTTGACTTCTGCCCACTGCCCATGGTGACTGACTACTCACGGTATTTATTGAGTAAACAGATGAGGGATGTCTGTCACCCAGCGGCAGTTTGGGTGTTGCCTCACTTTCCCCTTCTGTGAAATGGGTCTTGCCCTCAGCCCTGTCTGCCTGACCCGCTCCCCCAGGTATCCTATGCCAGACCCAGCTCTGCCTCTATCCGAGATGCGAACCTGTACGTCAGCGGGCTCCCTAAGACCATGAGCCAGAAAGAGATGGAGCAGCTCTTCTCCCAGTACGGCCGCATCATCACTTCTCGCATCCTGGTGGACCAGGTCACAGGTCAGGCTGCCGGGGAGGGCTCACCTGACAGGTGCACGCAGGTCAGAGACACCCAGGTGGGACCAGAGTGGAGAAACAAATAGCAGCGAGGAGGGGGGTGGGGTCACACAGGAGGGGGCAGGGTCCCCATGAAGCCCTCGCGCCCCACTGCAGGTGTCTCTCGGGGTGTGGGATTCATCCGCTTTGACAAGAGGATCGAAGCCGAGGAGGCCATCAAAGGACTGAATGGGCAGAAGCCACTGGGTGCGGCTGAGCCCATCACGGTCAAGTTTGCCAACAACCCGAGTCAGAAGACGGGCCAGGCCCTGCTCACCCACCTCTACCAGTCCTCCGCCCGGCGCTACGCAGGCCCCCTGCACCATCAGACACAGCGCTTCCGGTGAGCCCCCTGCTGCTCCCTGCCCCCTAGATACCCCAGACCCCCAGAACCGGGTGCCCTCAGCTTGCAGGTGACCTCCTCGAACCCCGTTCCTGCACAGTGGAGAGACACCAGGACAGTGCCCACACTCTGGGGCTGCTGAGGGCAGAAAAGAGGAAATGTGGAGGCCTGTCATGTGTTGAGCCCAGGCCCCTGTACACAGCAGGCACTCAATGTGCACAGGCCACTATGAGTATTATCATTGGCGTCAAGAGTTCTAGAATCAGCCGATCGGGTCAGCCCCTGCTGCCCCCTCCCTTGGGCACATGGCTCCAGCTGGTGGTTCCACAGGTGCAGGCCACAGAATGCTCCCTGGGGGGCAGGCACCCTTACTTTTTCTGCTCAGTGATGCCATGAGGTCAGAGCCCATCTTGTCCCCTGAGGGACAGAGGGTCCCCAGGGACCCTGAGGCTCAGAGAGGCCGTGTCACTTTCCTGACCCAGGCACTTTGGAGAAGAGACTTGAAACTTCCCTTCTTGGGACCCAAGAGCTGGAGTTGGGGGCAGGTGGGGGGGGGTGCGGGAGAGCAAGACTGGGTGTCTGGTGTGGGAGGGCGAGGATGCCAGTGAAGAGTGGGTAGCGGCAGGACAGGCAAGAGGCGGTGCCCAAGTGAGTGACCACGGTTCCGTGCCAGGCGGTGTCCAGCCGGGAGGGGAGCAGGCGGGCGGGGGCAGGGCCGGTGGCACTGCTGGACTGCTGGGTGGGGGTGGGGAGGGCAGGCTGGCTGCCCAGTGTCACAGCCAGGGGCTGTGTCCAGAAGCCACCAGTGACCACCCCTTCTGCCTCCACAGGCTGGACAATTTGCTCAACATGGCCTACGGAGTCAAGAGGTAAGAGTGCCCCTGCCCCACTGCCCCCAGCCCCTCAGTATTCCCTCATGGGACCTTTGCCCTGATGGAACCCTCCCCCACCTCACCCCCAGGACTGCCCATGTATGGGCATAGTGTGGCCATCAAGAGATCTGGGGGATATTGAGTCTGCTAAGTGCCTAGAAAGGACTACTATGAAATTTGGACCCAGAGGGCCTATCTGTGGCCTTCTCCATTCCACTGAAAGGCAGGCAGGGTTGCCCGGGTCACGACTGTGCCACCACTGGCCACTGTTGGTCATCTTTGCTGAGGGTCACGGGATGCCCCCTTTCCACCTTTTAGCTGGCGAGGAACCTTAAGGCCCCTGCTACACTGTACACATCCCTGACCCTCTGAAGGTCCCTGTGTCTATAGCATCAAGAGCTACTGAGCACATGCTGAGTGCCAGGAGCATGGCTTGGGGCTGGGGACCCAGCGTGGCCCAGTCAGACTTGGCCCTGGTGGCCCTGGTGGAAATGGAATGACACTGAGCTTGATGCTTGGCACACAGTGCGGGCTCGCTCAGTAAAAGGCAGCAGCTCTTATGATTATTGTTAATATTATTACTTATTTCAGTCCTTTGGGGAAGGAGACAGATGAACAGTGATCTGGGAGGTGAAGAGGGTAGAAGACAGGTTGATGGGCATCCAATAGGGACCTCACTCAGGGCCAGAAGAGAATCAGGATTCCTGGCAGCAGAGATGGCTTTGCAAAGTCCAGGAGGAGAGAGTGAGCCCAGCAATCATACAAACAGCTAAGGCCCTTGGTGTCCTGGGTCCTGAGGTGCTCAGGAAGGCAGGGAGCCAGCGTGGAATGTGGTGAAGCCAATTCTGGCCCTTCCTCTGTTCTTTCACTCCACACACCCCTCCAGAGGGCCGACTGGTGCTGGGAGCTGTTCTGGGCCTGGGTGCCGAGGGAACAGAACCTTGCAGGGAAGGTGGAGCTGAGAATAAATATCCGATTTAAATAGGAAAAGGCCTGGGGACTTCCCTGGTGGTCCAGTGGTTAAGACTCTGAGTTTCCACTGCAGAGGGAGCAGGTTCAATCCCTGGTTGGGGAACTAAAATCCTGCATGCCTCGAGCCAAAAAAACCCAAAAAAAACATACATATGTACATGTGTGCCTGCTAAGTCACTTCAGTTATGTCCGACTCTTAGCAACCCCCTGGCCTGTAGCCCACCAGGCTCCTCTGTCCATGGGATTCTCCAAATAAGAATACTGGAGTGGGTTGCCATGCCCTCCTCCAGGGGATCTTCCCGACCCAGGGATAGAACCCAGGTCTCTTATGTCCCCTGCATTGGCAGGTGGGTTCTTTACTACTAGCACCACCTGGGAAGCCCACATATGTACATACGTATGTACATAAGTAGGAAAAGGCTGGAGAGGGCCAGAGGGAGGAGATAACCACTGTATGAGTCAGAGGAAGCCACCCCAGGAGGTGACATCTGAGCTGAGACCTGAATAACCAGCAGGGGACACTTAAAGGCCACACTCGCACCCTGGTTCCAGCACTGTCCTTCCGGGTGGGCCTCCTCCTGGCAGGATGGCCAGTGTGGCAAAAGACGCGGCATTGCCAAGGGTGAGGTCAGGGTGGTGTCTGAGTGGGTGGTGAGGACAGGAATTGGGTGGGAACAAATGCCAAGGGGAGGGTGGTAGCCAGGCGAGGGGAAGGGGTCAGGGATCAACAGGGCTGAGGACCAGGTGGGGTCCAAGGTCTTGGGCTCAGGAGGTGGGTTGGGGCTCAGGGAAGGATCATGGGTGAGGACCTAATGTTTAGAGAGGGTCAGAGGTCAGGACAGGGCTTCAGGTCAGGATGGAGATGGGGGCCTGGGGTCTCAGAGTGGCTCAGAGTATGAGGTTTAAGGTGGATGGGGTCTCAGATGGAGGTCACGGGGCCAAAGCAGGGGTCACACAGTCCTGAGGTCACTGCACAATCAGAGGTCAAGACGGGGTCAGGGGGCATGCTGGGGGTCAGGGCAGAGCCCGCGTGACCCCCAAAGTAGTCCCCTGTCGCTCATCGCCAGGTTCTCACCCATCGCCATCGATGGCATGAGCAGCCTTGCGGGCGTGGGCCTGTCAGGGGGTGCAGCGGGCGCTGGCTGGTGCATCTTCGTGTACAACCTGTCTCCGGAAGCGGACGAGAGCGTTCTGTGGCAGCTGTTCGGGCCCTTCGGGGCGGTCACCAACGTCAAGGTCATCCGTGACTTCACCACCAACAAGTGCAAGGGCTTCGGCTTCGTCACCATGACCAACTACGACGAGGCGGCCATGGCCATCGCCAGCCTCAATGGCTACCGCCTGGGCGAGCGCGTGCTGCAGGTGTCCTTCAAGACCAGCAAACAGCACAAGGCCTGAGGTGCCGCCGTCCTCCCCACCCTCCCCGGGCAGCAGAGACAGAGAGAGAGAGAGAGAGAGAGAGACAGGGGGCCCGAGAGAGACAGCGCAGGCAGACCACGGATGGCACGAGGGCCCTGCGTCCCTGCAGAAGCCACAGGGTGAGCACTCGGTGGGAGGGTCTGCAGGGAATGGGGGGTGCCTGGGGGGCCCCCTCCCCCATCCTAATGCCCCTCCCCCCTAGGCTGGGCTGTTCACTCTCTCGTCTTGGTTTCGTTCATGGTGAAGGTTTTTGTTTCCTTTTTCGGCTAAAATGAAAGCAGAGATGTGCCCCTAGCCCACCCCTCAACCACCCTCCACGGATGGCTTGGGGTGGGGGGTACTGGGGGTGCCCTCTCAGGCCCCCTTGCCCAGGCCTCCCCAGTTACCTAGGTGAGCCTGAGGTGGGGTACAGGTTTAAAAATCCCCAAAAAAGTGAAACATGAGAGGGGTGTGGTCAGCCCTGGCCCAGAGCCCCTTGGTGTGGAATGTGAGGAGCAGGGGGAGGGGCTGGAAACAGAGACAAAATGAAAAAAAAAAAAGGGGGGGGGTGGGAGGGGAAGAAAAACTCTATTTTTGTAAAAAGGGAAAAAAGACCTCGTGGAGAATTTTTACTGGGGATTCTTGAACTTGAAAAAAAAAACCACAAAAAAGACAAAAAAAAATATTTTGGCAGGTTATGTTTACCAACTGGGGCAGGGACAGGGAGCAGGGCTTAGGAGCTGAGGGTCCATGGGGCCACACAGACACAGCCACACAAAGATACACAGGGGCAGGCACATGTACACACCATCCAGGGACACACACAGCAGCACAGAGGGACCCAGAGACACACCTCAGGAAAACTCCTTGGCCCAATAAACATGGAAGAGCAAAGTGTGGGGCTACACATGCATGGCCCTGGTGTACTCGGACGTGGGCAAATGTGGCCAAGGGCAGAAGTGGCCACAGGTGGGTGTGGCCAAGGACAAATGTGGACACGTGAATGTGGGAACATTACCCCACGTGCACATGGCCATGTGGAGACAGATTCATTTGGACATAAATCTAGACACCCAGGCATGGAGACACATAGTCACAACGCCCAGAGACACACAGACATGCTCACAGCATCGTTCAGGCCCAGGTGAGCAGTCACAGCCCAGCCCAGCCCAGTCCATAGCCCACTTCCTCTGTTAACAAGGCCGGCCGGCCCCACCCCCTCCACACACTCCAGCCTCACCGGCCCCGCCCCAGGTTCTCTGCAGAGATCTCTCCTGGCTCCTCAGTGGTCCCTGCTGCCCACGATCACAGGCGTGCACACACAGCGTCCATGCATCCAGACACAGGATACCTCGTTACCCTTTTGGCATCACGGTGGGCTGGAGGCAGCCCCCCCCCACCAACACTTGAGGCCAAAGGAACCCCCACCCCCGACCCTGGGGCTGAGCCTCCCTGGGCCAAGGCCCTGGCCCACAAGGCCAAGGGGGGAGGCTGGGCCCTGAGCCTCCCCGCTCCAGAGCCTCCCCCAGCAGCAAGCGCCCACCACTCTCCTGGACGGGCCCAGGGTGGATTGGCCCAGGGGCCCAGCCCCACCTTCTCTTCCCGTCCACTTGTCACCCCCTTTCAGTTTGTTGGGTTTTTCTGTCTTTCCAGATCAGTGAGGGCAGTGGACGCAGCCCCCATCCCAAGCTCCAGCCTCGGCTTCTGTCTGGACTTTTCCATCCCCCTAGTTTTCATTCTTTGTTTAAAAAAAAAAAAAAAAAATCCAACAGAAGCCAAAGGCCGGAGCCCCCGGGAGCCCTCGCAGCCCCTCACCCCCACAGTGGGCCCAGTCAGAACCGAGAATGGCAAACCCCAGTTTCAGCCCCTCCTCCGGTGTCCCTGCGTTTGGTGTCTGGCCTTGGCCCCATCTGACTGCCCAGCTCTCTCTCCCCCACCCCTCCCGGTGTTGTTATTAAACGTCTGTGGAGCTTCTGCTGCAAGGAACAAAAAGAAAAAAAAAAAAATCAAAAAAGTGACAAAAAAACACAAACAGAAGAGGAAAAAAGCGACAAAAAAAAAAAAAAAAAAGGAAGAGAAAAAAAAACCACACACACAGAAGAGATTTAAAAAAAAAGAAAAAAAAAGACATAAACTGGCACCAGTTAACTTTCTTGTACTTTTTTGCCGAATTGAGCTTCTTGTAGTTTTAACTTATTGCTATGTTAACTATTTATCCTTGTTGCCCTGTAAGGACATTTGTGTATATTTCTGTTCCTTCATCCAGTTTGCAAGTTTAAAGGAACCACGATGTTCTCTTTGTTTCTTTAAGTTTTGCCAAGACGTGGTTATGCCTAATTTATTTATAAAAGGGGAAGTGGAATCATTAAAGTAATAATAATTATTAATAACAGTAATGGTAGCCGAGCGGCGCCCCGTGGGGGGGCCTGTGCTCTGCAGGGCGGTCCCTGCAGCCAGCGACGTCCGGGGTCTTTAATGGGATTATTTTTGCTCGTCTTGAGAATTTTTTCAGTCCTATTTAGCTGGTGAAACCCTAGCTTGTTCTTGATACACGAACCTATTTATTCTTGTGGTTTTTAAGTCCTCCCCAACCTCCCCGCTCCCCTCCAGCAGGGCAGGCCCCCCAGCGGGTCCATCCCTCTCCGTTTTCTTGGGGCTTTCTCCCCTCTGCTGTCCGCCCGCAGCAACGCGTGTCCACACGTGGACAGCGTGGCGGAGGCATCTGTGAGCAATAAGGGCTGGGTTTGTCCCCCACCCTGGGGGAGGCCGGGCTCCAGAGAGGGGGCACCTCCCCAGACCCCCTCAACTGAGGCCCTGGGCCCCTGCCACCCCCGACTGGGAGGGGACTCCTTTTTCTAAAACACAGAACTCAGCCCAGCCAG
Organism: Okapia johnstoni; assembly: GCA_024291935.2. Lineage (NCBI taxonomy): Eukaryota > Metazoa > Chordata > Mammalia > Artiodactyla > Giraffidae > Okapia > Okapia johnstoni. The sequence goes on along the minus strand of CM044316.1, from coordinate 12,391,219 downwards.
CCAGGCCCCCTTCCTGGAGGCCCAGCCCCTCACCCCAGGGGAGGTGGGGCCTGGGGTCTTCCGCATCCCTGCGTGGGGCAGGGGCAGGGCCCATGGGGAAGGGGCTCAGCCCCTCCAGCCCTCCCTTCATCCTGTTATTTATTTGGATGGTTTCAAATCAAGACAGAGTCCATGTTGGAGGTGATAAAGAACTGTTAAAAAAAAAAAAAAAAAGACAAAAAAAACCCCAAAACCCAACAAGAACACTTTGCGTTGAGTTTAGACACTATTTATTACCGAGATTACAGGCCTGGCCGCGGTAACAGACTTTTACATGGAATTGTTTAATTATTTGTACTTTTCATGCCAGAAAAATAAAAGTTCAGAATCTTACGGCCTCAGGTGTCTGTGCTTCCACACACCAGTCGGCCCTGCTGTGTGGCTGAGTGCAAGCCACTGTCCCTCTGGGCCTAGCTCACACCTGGAGCCCCCGGCTTCCCCACAGCACACGTGTGATTGGGGTGTGGGATCTGAGACCAGCAGGTGGAAACCGAGACAGAAGTGTCTCTGCTGACCACAGGGCATCTCAGGTGAGACCCTCAAATTGTGGAGCCAGCCCCCCAGGACCTGCACAGCTGCTTCGCGTGTTCAGCCCTCTCCACCCCCGGCCCTTCCACACCCCAGCAAAGCCAGACAGACACAGATGAGTTGGAGGGATCATGTTTATTGTTTGGGGGTCACAGGTCAAGTCACTTCCCCACCAAGAGGGAAGGCAGATACCCTGGGTGGGGGACAGGGCGGGCCAGGCCACCAGGGTGTGGGGGTCCAGGTAAGACAGGCTCCTTTATTCCATCTGTGGAGGCAGCCGGGGCCTGGGAACGTGGCTCTGCCCCGCTGGCCAACCAAAAGCAGGGCATGGAGCCTCACCTGCTTCCTGCCCTGTGGGGTGGGTGAGGTGACCCATAGGGGCAGGCCTTGGTCCACAGACTGAAGGGTGGATGGGCAGCACCACTGGGGGCTGGTTCCATATCTTGATTTCTGGGACCAGAGAGAAACCAAATGAGAAGGGAGATGCATGGGGGAGCAGCCATGTGGCTGAGAGGACCCCACCCCCGACCATGTCCCCGAGCAGTAGGGGACGGGAGCGACCTCCACCTCCCCACCCACCTCTGCGCTGGGCAGGGCGGAGTGGGGCTAGAGCTCATCGTGGTCACCCTCCACAGGATATTCAGGCGGGGGCTCTGGGCAGGCAGCTGGCGTCATCAGCTCCATGAGGTACTCGCAGCGGCTGGGCTCTGTGGTGCTGGTCACCACCGTCTCCTTCCCACACAGCAGGCGTACCTGGGGCGGGCAAGTGGGGCTCAGGTGGGCTCTGTGGGCCTGGGTCCCCACTCCACTGCCCCCAGCCCGCAGGCACTCACGGTGGTGGAGCGATTGGGGCCTTGCCAGCAGCCTGTGCCCTGCTCATACTTCATGGCGCTGAACTTGTCGTGGTCAGGGCCAGCCCACGAGCCCCAGGTGCTATGGGAGAGTGGAGCGCTGAGAAGGGCCGGGCAGGAGGGACTGGGGGTGGGGATGAGGGGCCGAGAGGGAGGCCTAACCCAAGCTCACTCACCCAAGGCTGGTGGGGGAACCGCCGAGTTTGGGTTTCTGCGAGACAAGCTTGAAAGGGCAAAGTCTGTAGATGTACCTGTCATGGGATGGGGCTGGTGGGTGGGAGGACAGGGGTCCCAGCCTCCACAACATCCCCCCCCACACCAGGGCCATGCAGGTACCTCAAATCCCAGTGGCTGCACCTAAGCCCACCCCCCTCCCTCCCCACCCCCTCCTTGCTCAGGGCCAGACCCACCAAGCCCACCCACCACACGTGCCCACAGGGGACGCACTCATTGGTGGTGAGCTCATAGCACTGGCTGTAGAGGTAAGCGAACTCGCCATTGGGGCCAAAATCAAATGAAATCTCCTGTTCCAGGTTCCTAAAGGGGAGGCCCGGAGGTTAAGGGGCAGTGAGGGATGCCAGCCCGACTCAGCACAACACAGGAAGGCCTGCTCCAGTGGCGGAGGGTCTCTCGGGGCCTGAGCTCCAGTCCCCACCACCTGGGGATTCTCCCTGCAGGAGCCACCGCCAACTCGCAGAGGTTGCCTGAGTGATTTGCCCATCGCCACCGCCTCTGGGGAGTTGGGCAGCAGGCGGCCATGGGGCAGTGGAGAAGTGGCCTTGCTGCGACCGCATGGGCACCCCCATACCTGATGGATTCTTCCATGTCCTTCAGGGATCGCTCAGCCTCTTCAAACTTGTTGCGGGCCTCCTGGGCAGCTGGTGGGGTCAGGAAGGAGGTCAGAGGTGCCCCCACCCCATCCATGAAGAGAGGGCAGGGGGTGGCGCAGACAGGCCTGATTTCCCCAGCCCCAGGGCTGGCTCTGGGTGAGGACAGGGCCCAGGAGGACCCTCTGGGCCTTGCCAGCCGCCAGGCAGACCCCACCCCCCCACCCAGGCTCTCAGCTCTTGAGGGAGCAGGGCTGAGGCTCCTGGGGCCCTGCCGGTTCCTTGCCTGCCAAGGGTGACACAAACAACAGCCACCCGTGAGGAGGCAGAAGGGCCCCTGGGACTGGTGTGGTGGTGCCAGCTTCCCCAGGCCCCAGAAGCCCCCTCTAGGTGGCCCGGAGTCCTCTAGGCTTGCCTGGGCCAGCCCCAGGCCACCTCGGGGAGCAGGCAGGGCCTGTTTCTTGGGCCCCTGCACCTGCTGGCGACAGGGAGGGGCTCCTCCCTCCCAGGCTCAGCCCTCACCGTTGATGAAGGCCTGCGTCTGCTCATCATACGGCGGCATTCTGTCCTCCTCGGTGGGGCTGGCCGTCTGGGGGGCTGGGAATGGAGGTGGGGAGTCCTGGGGGAGGGGGGACAGAGTCATCGAGTGACCCCACTCCCACCCATCACCCTCTTCACCCCTAAACACCCACCTTGGGCTGCTCCCCCTGGGAATCCTCGTCCTCCTCATCCTCATCCTCCTCTGTCTCCTCGTCCTCCTCATCTTCATCCTCCTCCTCTGTGGGTGGTGAGGGCATGGGGGGCTGCTCCTCCTTGGGCTCCATGACATCAGGCGCAGGAGGTGATGGTGGGTACTCAGTGGGCAGCACCTGCCGGATGTGCGGAGAGGTCGTGCTGAGGACTTGGGGGTCCATCCCCACCCCCAGGGCCAGGGGCCAGGCTCCCACCATGGCCCAAGGGCGGCCTTGTGTCTCCACCTCTTCCAAGGAGCCTAGAGAGAGGGAGGGAGGGACAGACAGCTGGGGGCAGGGTGGCTTCTGTAGAGGAAGTGGGGCTGCCCAGCTGGCCAGGGTGGCCCAGTGCCAGAGCTGGAGGTAGTGCCTTTGTGAGGCGTCCAGGGGCGGGGAGGGGGTGGCGGAGGGGCTCGGATCACATCCCTTCCCCTCCCTCTACTGACCTCGGACCGGTACTTGTCCCTGATGGCGGCCCAGACGCGGTCATAGAAGAAAGCAGCATCCATCTGTGCGTCTCCCCCAAGGAGGGTCTGTGCGCGTCAGGTTGGGGTGGGGTCAGGGGCAGGACCTCCACGTGCCCCCCACCCCCAACCCAGGCACTCTCGTAGTGGGTGCGGGGGCCCTCAGGCTGTGGTGCCAGGCACAGCACGCGCTGACTTGCCCAGGGCCAGACTGGAGCCCGGGCTGGGTGAGGAGCAGCTGCCAGAAGGGGGCAGCACAGGCCTGTGGGAAAGAGGAGGGGGCCAGAGAGGTGCGGGGGTGCGGGCTGGAGAGACAGAGAGACAGAGAGACAGAGACAGAGAGAGAGAGACAGAGACAGAGAGAGAGAGAGACAGAGACAGAGAGAGAGAGAGAGAGAGAGAGAGACAGAGACAGAGACAGAGAGAGACAGAGAGAGACAGAGAGAGACAGAGAGAGACAGAGAGAGACAGAGAGAGACAGAGACAGAGAGAGAGAGAGAGAGAGAGACAGAGAGAGAGAGAGAGAGAGAGAGAGAGAGAGAGAGAGAGAGAGAGAGAGAGAGAGAGAGACAGAGACAGAGAGAGAGAGACAGAGAGAGAGAGAGAGAGAGAGAGAGAGAGACAGAGAGAGACAGAGACAGAGAGAGACAGAGAGAGAGACAGAGAGAGACAGAGAGACAGAGAGAGACAGAGAGACAGAGACAGAGAGAGAGAGAGAGACAGAGACAGAGACAGAGACAGAGAGAGAGAGAGAGAGAGAGAGAGACAGAGAGAGAGAGAGAGAGAGAGAGAGAGAGAGAACAGAGGCAGGGCTACAGCACCAGAGACAGAGGCCAGGGTGTGGTGGGAAGTGAGGGCCAGCAGGGCAGCGATGCGTGGGGACCAAGGAGCAGGGCTCCAGTCCAGTGAGGACAGAGAGCTGTGAGGGCGACCACGCATGTGCACTGGGGGGCGGGGGGGGGGGGCACGGAGCATGGTTATAGGGAACCTAACTCTCCCCACTAGACACCCTGAGGCACCCACATGACTCCACTAGGTCCCACAGGGAAGAGCGAAAGGCCCTGGGCAGCCCCTCCTAGTTACCAAGCAAGGCCTGGCCACACCAGCCAGGCTGGGCCCCCCCAGAACCCTGGCCCTGGGCCAGCAGGGAACTTTCCATGGGAGCAGCCCACAGAAGGCCCGCCTCTGGCCACCCCCTGCCCCCCACCCTGAGGTCACCCTGGGGCAACCCTCTCCAGGAGTCCCAAGCAAAGGGGTGGGCTGAGTACCTGGGCTTCCCCTTCTGATAATGCCCCGTCCCCATCCGTGTCTAGCTCCGGGTGGGTCTGCAGCTCAGCCACTGAGACCCTGCGAGGACAAAGGCAGAAGCTGATGGAGCAGTGAGCCCATGGGCTCCTGGTCAACTGCCCCCCAACCCCCACCCTGGGCCAGGGCTCCTGCTGAGAACTTGCTTCAGGACCTTGGGGTAGGGAGAGAGGGCAGGCAGGAAGGTGGGAAAAAATGAGGTCTGGGGTTAGGGCCCAGTCTGGTCTCTAACCTGGGAAAGGCAGGTCCTAGCCACCCCGTTCCTGCCTCCTACCCGCTCCTGAGGCTCCACAACCCTGAGGAGCTCAAGGGAGGGACAGGTACAGGGGTGGGAGTAGGAGACAACCCTGTGTCCTCAAGACCCAGCTTCCACTTCCTTCCACCCTTAGAACCGAACACAAGGAAATGCCCTTGGCCTGGTATCCTCCACCCCAGGAAACCCACTCATGATGGCCCAGGTCCCACATCCTGCCCCTATTCCGCCACCCACCGCCATTGCCCACCAGGAAGGGGACCGCCCTGCCCATTCTCCCCCCAGGAACCCTCCAAAGTCCCAGGCCTCCCACAAGGGGGCCTGCCCAGCCTCCCTGTTCCCGAAAGCCCACCCTCCACTGAGCCGTTGGCCTGGAGTTGGCCAGCAAGTTCAGGGGCACTGGCCAGGATTTCGTCTTTCACTAAAGCGTCCCAGGCCACAGAGTAGGCTTTTGAAAAGCACTGAGATCCCGAGTCCCCCTGTCCAGCTCGAGGGGATGGTTTCCCTCATCTCTTCCCCTCCCCCCTAACCCCCCAGGGGATCGGGCTCCAGGGCAAGGAGGTGGGCTCTGGCTGGTTTCCTAAAGGCGGGGAGAGGGAGGAGGCAGCCCAGGGCAGATGGCGCTGGCACACTCACGCCCCATCCATGTCATCGTCCAGCTCCTGGAAGGCGCTGGCTGCCAGCTCCCGCTCCCGCTGCTCCTTGGAGGTAGCCTGCTGCTCTGTGGAAGGACCAGCTCCATCATTCTCCATCCCCAACAACCCCCGGGCTCACTGTGTGCCCGGCCCTCTGGGTGCTGGGGCTGGGGCTCTGAGTCAGGCCATTGTGGGGGGCAGACTGGGGGCGGGAGCTAGGCAATGAGAAGGGCTGGCCTGTGTGGGGATGGGGGGGCCGAGGAGGTGGGCAGTGCCAGATGGATGGGGGATCCAGCAGGGGCAGCTGGGGGCTTCTGCAGAGTCTGAACAACCCGTGATGGTACGAGGGGTAGGACCATAGGTGTGCCACGTTCAGGAAGCCCCCAGGAGAAGAGGTCAGGGGACAGAGGCTGGGGTGGGGGCGCAGCCAGGTGAGGCAGATGTCCTGGGGGCCCCGCGGAGTGTCTCACGAAGAGGGAGAAGCCACCAGCACGGAAGACGGGAACTGTGCCGTGGCCAGAGGACAAAGGGCGCTGCAGCCCCACATGTGCTCCGATGGTCTCGCATCGGCCTGCTCCAGCCCACCCGGCTCAGGGGGCACTCAGGAAAGCACCCCAGGTGCAGCTGCACTGAGGCTCGGCCCTCTCCAGCAGGATGAGCAGCCTGTGTCCCAGGAGACCCCAGCAGACAGCCGACAATGTCCTCATAGATGAGGGCTCCAGGCTCAGGTGGATGAAAGGACCTGGCCATGGTCACCCAGCTGGCGAGGGGCACAGCTGGGGGCCAAGCCAGGTCACATGCCTCCAGAGCCCACGCTTGTCCCCACCGCCCTCTGGGAATCCCGGTGAAACTGCCATGGCGTGCCACCCCTGAACCTGAGTCAGCAACTCCACACTAAGAAGCCGGGCACTAGTCTGCCCAGCCTTGTGTAAAAGGATGCTAGACGTGGTGCAAAAGGTGGAAACAGAAGCAAAGACCAGAGTTCGTTCACTTTCTAACATGTGGCCCGGGAAGAAAGAGTAAAGGAACCTGGCACCAAAGGTGAGTGAGAAAACCTGCAACTTTAGTCACAAAGGGCCAGCCCCTTGATACCCAAGAGCCACTTACAAGCAGTGGAGACCAGAAGCAAAAACCTGATGGGAAAAATGGTACCTGGATGAGATAAACCCCACCAGGGTGATACACTGGGATAGACAACAGCTCTTAAACAGGAAGCAGGGTCCCGACACCGGGCTACAACATGGATGACCTTCCACAATACGACGCTAGGGGAAAGCAGTCACAAAGGCCACTCACTGCCTGACTTCTTGACGTGAAATGTCCAGAGCAAGTCAATCCATGGAAATAGGAAGCCATCATGTGGGGGCCGGAGGCCAGGGGCGGGGCCAAGGGGAGATTTAATGGGCCTGGGGGTCCCTCCTGGGGTCATAGGAATGTTCTGGAACTAGACAGCAGCGACGGTTGCACAACAGTGTGGACATGCCTGACACCACCGAATCGGACACTGAAAACTGGCTGAAATGGTGAATTGTAACATGACTGGGATTTTACCGCAGTGAGAAAAAATGAAGGGCAAAGAGTAAAAGGAAACGAGGCACCCGGGGACAGAGCACAACACTCATATACCGTGTAGACCAGTGCCGTCTAGTAGAATTTTCTACAGAGGTGGACGTGTGTCACTGCTGAGCACTGGGCCTCAGCCCACTCGACACATGTCTGCAGTGGGCATGGCTGGAGCAGAGGCCTGGGAGCAACAAAGAGCAGCAGTTTCGCAGGGCTGGTGGGGGTGTGGGCAGGCAATCAGACCAACATGGCAAGTACACAGCGTACAGACAGCAGGGAGAAGCCCTCGACGGCAGCGAGCGCTGTAACCCGGCAGTGGTGGCCCAAAGGCTATCCCACCCAAGGCACTGGGGAGCCAGGAAGACTGCTGGGCCAAAGAACGGCTTGGCCTGATGGAGGGAGGCCATCAGGAGGCCAGAAGGGCCAGAATGGGCCCAGGGACTTCCCTGGGGGTCCAGTGGTTAAGAATCTGGCTTCCAGCAAAGAATAGGAATCTGTGCAGGGGAAACGGGTTCGATCCCTGGTCCGGGGGGATTCCACATGCTGTGGAGCAACTAAGCCTGAGCGCTACAACTACTGAGCCTGTGTGCCGCAACTACTGAAGCCCATGTACCTAGAACCTGTGCTCTGCAACAAGAGAAGCAGCTGCAACAAGAAAGCCCCACACCCTAACAAAGAGTAGCCACGCCTGCCGCAACTAGAGAAAGGCTGTGAGCAGCAACGAAGACCCAGCATGGCCAAAAGTAAATATAAATTAGTAGTAAAAAATCAGCCTTCTGATTCTAATAAAGAATAATAATTTAACAGAATAAATAGAAATTTAATAATTTAATAGAATCTAATAATCCTAATAAAGAATCAACACAGGAGACACATTTCTGGCTGGGGAACTAAGATAACACATGCTGTGGGGCAACTAAGTCCGCTTGCCACAACTAGAGAAGCCCCCACACCACGCAACAAAGACCCAACACAGGCAAAAAAAGCTGGGCCCTGAGCGAGGCAGGAGCAGGCTGGTGACTCAAGCCTGCAGAAAAGGGACAGAGTCTACAATTGGAGTAATGTGGCCATCAGTCTAGCTGGGCAAACCAGTGGCCTCTTTGGCCTCAGCTTCCTCGCTTGTGAAATGAGGTGATGTCTGGGAAAGGGGAACAGGGGCAAAAACACAACGATCCTTGTGAAACAAGCACTGGGTACTCTGGTCTACCCACCGTCAGTGTGGAAGAGAATCAGTTCAGTTCAGTCGCTCAGTCGTGTCCGACTCTTTGCGACCCCATGAATCGCAGCACGCCAGGCCTCCCTGTCCATCACCAACTCCCGGAGTTTATCCAGACTCATGTCCATTGAGTCGGTGATGCCATCCAACCATCTCAAACTCTGTCGTCCCCTTCTCCTCCTGCCCCCAATCCTTCCCAGCATTAGGGTCTTTTCCAATGAGTCAACTCTTCCCATGAGGTGGCCAAAGTATTGGAGTTTCAGCTTCAACATCAGTCCTTCCAATGAACACCCAGGACTGATCTCCTTTAGGATGGACTGGCTGGATCTCCTTGCAGTCCAAGGGACTCTCAAGAGTCTTCTCCAACACCACAGTTTAAAAGCATCAATCCTTCAGCACTCAGCTTTCTTCACCGTCCAACTCTCACATCCATACACGACCACTTGAAAAACCATAGCTTTGACTAGATGGACCTTTGCTGGCAAAGTAATGTCTCTGCTTTTTAATATGCTATCTAGGTTGGTCATAACCTTCCTTCCAAGGAGTAAGCGTCTTTTAATTTCATGGCTGCAATCACCATCAGCAGTGATTTTGGAGCCCAGAAAAATAAAGTCTGACATTGTTTCCACTGTTTCCCCACCTATTTCCCATGAAGTGATGGGACCAGATGCCATGATCTTAGTTTTCTGAATGTTGAGCTTTAAGCCAACTTTTCCACTCTCCTCTTTCACCTTCATCAAGAGGCTCTTTAGTTCTTCTTCACTTTCTGCCATAAGGGTGGTGTCATCTATATACCTGAGGTTATTGATATTTCTCCCAGCAATCTTGATTCCAGTTTGTGTTTCTTCCAGCCCACCGTTTCTCATAATGTACTCTGCATAGAAGTTAAATAAGCAGGGTGACAATATACAGCCTTGACGTATTCCTTTTCCTATCGGGAACCAGTCTGTTGTTCCATGTCTAGTTCTAACTGTTGCTTCCTGACCTGCATACAGGTTTCTCAAGAGACAGGTCAGATGGTCTGGTATTCCCATCTCTTTCAGAATTTGCCACAGTTTATTGTGATCCACTTCTTCACGGCTGCTCCAGCAAAGTGCAGCCGTTGCTCCTTATCTTGGACAATGGGTTTCTACTCACGACGGCCCCTCCTGACCTTGAATGTGGAGTAACTCCTCTCGGCCCTCCTGTGCCCACGCAGCCCCTGCTCCTTGGGCCTTGGGTAATTCCTCTCGCCGCCGCCGCCCGCCCCCAGCCTCCCACCCAGCCTAGCCCCTGTCGGCCGCCGCCCCCGGCTCCCGGCCCGCCTAGCCCCTGTTGGCCGTCGCCCCCGGCCCGATGCTTTTGAACTGTGGTGTTGGAGAAGACTCTTGAGAGTCCCTTCAACTGCAAGGAGATCCAGTCAATCCATCCTAAAAGAGATCAGTCCTGGGTGTTCATTGGAAGGACTGATGTTGAAGCTGAAACTCCCAATACTTTGGCCACCTCATGCGAAGGGTTGACTCATTGGAAAAGACCCTAATGCTGGGTAGGATTGGGGGAAGGAGGAGAAGGGGACGACAGAGGATGAGATGGTTGGATGGCATCACCGACTCGATGGACATGGGTTTGGGTAGACTCCGGGAGTTGGTGATGGACAGAGAAGCCTGGCGTGCTACAATTCATGGGGTCGCAAAGAGTCGGACACGACTGAGCGACTGAACTGAACTGAACTGATTGTGATCCATACAGTCAAAGGCTTTGGCATAGTCAATAAAGCAGAAATAGATGTTTTTCTGGAACGTTCTTGCTTTTTCGATGATCCAGCAAATGTTGGCAATTTGATCTCTGGTTCTTCTGCCTTTTCTAAAACCAGCTTGAATATCTGGACGTTCACAGTTCACGTATTGCTGAAGCCTGGCTTCGATAATTTTGAGCATTACTTTACTAGCGTGTGAGACGAGTGCAATTGTGCGGTAATTTGAGCATTCTTTGGCATTGCCTTTCTTAACACTGGTGTCTTTAACAGGGGTCAGCAAACTTTACTGTAAAGAACCCAATGCTAAATATTTTAGGTTTGGCAGGTCATAAGGTCCCTGTTGGCAACCCCTAACTCTGGCTTTATCACAGAAGCAGCTGATATTATGTAAACAAAGAGGGGGAGTCTCTGCTCATTCACCAACATGGTCTCAGTGTGTGTGTGTGCGTGCGTGCATGTGCGCTGCTCAGTCATGTCTGATTCTTTGTGACTCCATGGAGTGTAGCCTGCCAGGCTTCTCTGTCCATAGGATTTCCCAGACAAGAATACTAGACCAGGTTGCCATGCTCTCCTCCAGTGGATCTTCCCAACCCAGGGATTGAACCTGCATCTCTTGAGTCTTCTGCATTGGCAGGCAGATTCTTTTACCGTTAGCACCACCTGGGAAGCCCATGGTCTCCTTGCTGTTCCTTAAAAACTAGATAAGATGCACCCTCACGACCTTTGAGCCTGTCCCTTCTACAGGCAGAGGGCTTCCTCCGTCTTGTTCAATGCCGTACTGTGGGCACCTGGGGTAGGCCCGGTACATTACAGGCACGCGGCAGATGCTTGTCAGATGAACGACTGAATTACTGATTATGAGAAATCAGGAGAGAGAAAGGGAAGGGCGGAAGGACACAGCAGATGCTCAAAGAGATGGAGGAGATCACAGCACGGCCTCAGAAGGCTACCAGCCACCGGTCACCACCCTATGACTGGCTGGGGCCACGGCTCCAAATACTTCTGGCAATGCTTGGTCTTGGTCTTCTAACTAGTCTGGAGTGGGTTTCTGCCCCACCTCTACCTTCTATCCACCTTCTGCCATGCGTGTTCCTGCACAGAGCAGACTGAGAACAAATGCCAAGGCTTCAGATTATCCACAACAGCGGCACAATCTGCCAACAGCAAGAAAATGCTGGACCAAGCATTAAAAAAAAAAAAAAATCATCTTAAAACCAACCCCAGGCAGTAGGAGTTGCCAGGGCAAAGAGGAAGTGAAGATAAGAGAAGGTAGAAGCTGCTTTCATCCTAAGGGATTTTGCCAAGCCTGGCGAATGTCGATGTCCATTTTGATAACTTGTGAGGGACGGGAAATGAAAATCAAGGTCCAAGGTGACCCGCCACATAACTATGACCCCATGGGGCTCCCCTCAGGGCTAAGCTGGGCCAGGAATCAGCCCTTGCCCGGACCTCGGCTCACTCTGCCTGGGGGGCTGGAGGAAGCTCCAGCCTCGACTTCAGACTCGAGGTCCCTGAATCCAGTGTTTCCACAGAGAAGGCAGAAAGAAAAGCCCCTCTTCTCGGGAGAAGGATCTCTCATCAAATCTGCAAGTTACCGCCATAAACGACTTTTAAACACAATGACCAACACGCAGCTGAAGATAATGAGGCACCTGGGGAACTAAAGTGCCGTGATTTAAAAAAATCAGTGGAACAACAGACAAGAGACAATGAGCAAGAGACTCCTGGGCCCAGACTCTTCCCTGCCAGGAGCCAAGGGGGAGCCACCCCGGGACACAGCGACGTACCTTCCCACAGCTTACGGTGCTGGTCTTTGGCCTCCTTCTCTGGCTTCTCGGCTTCCTCCTTCAGTGTCCGCAGCATCTCCACCTGGTCCTCCAGTGACTTCTTTCCAGCCTGCAGCTCAATGAGCTTTTTCTAGGAAGACAGAAGACAGGGGCCGGCTCTCATCCTGTTCTTCCCTCTTCCTCTCCTGCCTCTATTCCAATTATCTTTTCATAATACACACCCCTCCTGGATCTCCCCCCACCCCTGCTGCTGTGGTTCTCTGCAGCCCACTGGAGAGAAATCCAAACACCTCAGTGTACCCCCGAGGCCCTGCGTAACCAGGACCCTGCCCACCTCTCCAGCCTCATCCACTCCTTTGCCATCTTAACTACCCTAACAACATTCAAAGCCCTCCACACACTCTGCCCCCAGTTTTTCACACAGGCTTTCCTTCTGTCTCCAACACTCTCTCTGCCTGGCTAACTCTGAATAAACCTACAGATTTCAGTTTAGATGGAGACCACTTCCTCTAGGAAGTCTTCCTTGCTTCCTGTGCCCCAAGGCGGGTTCAGAGAGCAGAGGAACCAAGGCAGGGAACATTCGTTTGATCCCTGGCCCAGGAAGACTCCACGTGCTGAGGAGAAGCTAAGCCCATGTGCCACAACTACTAAGCCTGTGCTCTAGAGCCTAGGAACTGCAGCTACTGAAGCCCACATGCCTAGAGCCTATGCTCCACAATAAGAGAAGCCACTGAATGAGAAGCCCGCCTGCCACAACTAGAGAAAACCTGTGTGCAGCAGCAATGAAGACCCAGCACAGCCAAAAATAAAATAAAATTCTTTTAAAAAACTGATTGCTCTTATTTAAAAAAAAAAGAAAAGAAAGGGGATTTCCCTGGTGATTCAGTGGCTAAGACTCTGCACTCCCAATTCAAGGAGGCCAGTTTGATCCTTGGTCAGGGAACGAGATTCCACATGCTGCAACTAAGACCCAGCACAACCAAATAAATAAAAATAAAAAATATTAAAAAAAGAAGGAAGGAAGGAAGGAAGGAAGGAACGTGTGTGCTGGCTGGGCTCCAGCCTAAGAATGGGGGTCCTAGGCTGTAGCGTCCCTCCCAAGACTTTGGCTGACACATCAACCTAATTTGCTTCCAGGGTCCTCCTGCTAGCCCAGGAGGTCAAAGGTCACTTGGCATCAACTTCACCGTGTGGCTAAGCACAGGAAGGATCTCACTGGCCCTGAATACACTACTGCTGCTGCTGCTAAGTCACTTCAGTCGTGTCCGACTCTGTGCGACCCCATAGACAGCAGCCCACCAGGCTCCTCCGTCCCTGGGATTCTCCAGGCAAGAACACTGGAGTGGGTTGCCATTTCCTTCTCCAATGCATGAAAGTGAAAAGTGAAAATGAAATCGCTCAGTCGTGTCCAACTCGTAGCGACCCCATGGACTGCAGCCTACCAGGTTCCTCCGTCCATGGGATTTTCCAGGCAAGAGTACCGGAGTGGGGTGCCATTGCCTTCTCCCCTGAATACACTGCCCACTACGAATTTGGGAGGTACCTCACTAGCCAGGCCATGGGGGTGGGAGAGGAAGACCCGACCCTTCCCTGGTCTGAGAAACAGAACAGGGGCCCTTGCTCAGGGGGTTAAGGGGGAGCCCTGAAGGAGAGTTGAGAAGTCTGACCCACCAGTTAAGGGGGTAGCAGACAGGCAGGGAGAGACACACCCCTGGGGACTCATCCTCTTCGGCCGTCCCCCAACACATCCCCAGCACCCACCCTACTGAGCTAACCTGGCTGTGGTTGAAGGACCCTGTCTCGAGTCCTCCCCCAGAACTGGTAAGGCATGCAGTCACTGGCCTTAACTTACAGATGAGAGCACCCTGGAACCTGGAGGAGAAGCATCCCTCCTCCGAGCCCACTTTGGTCTGCACCCAAGGCCTAGGTCCATGCCTCTACTGGCTGCCGCCCACCTGGTACCAACCTAAACAACAACTAAACGTCAAGTGGACACAAGGGTCCAAGGCGCAGACAGACAGCAACTGGCTCCAGGACACCACTGGTCGGGAGCAGACGTAAACCCCAGCCAGCCTCGCCAGCTTCCAGGTGGTCCTGGGTCAGCCCCACCAGGCCCCTCACCTGCTTCTCCTCTCGGGCCTTCTTCCAGTCCTCAATCAGGATCTTCTTCAGGCGGAAGCCCTCACGGGTCACCTCTGCCATCTGCTGCAGTGTCTCTCTCTCCTTGCGGCCCTTCTCTCTGGAGGGAAGGGAGACACAAGCACCAATGGGAGGGCATTTAGTGCCCACTAGGTCCGCCTTTTCCAAAGGGATTCAAACCCCTGCCATCACCCCATTATGTGGGCAAAAACAGGAGCTCAAACACTCCTGCTCCCTCCTTCCCCAGGTTCCCCTGGCTTCAGAGTCCCTCATCCCTGTCCTGGAGAGGAGGGGCAGTGGACAGGGCTCACTCACCCTCAGGGTCATGCGAGGGACTAGGGGGTGCTGGGATGTGGGGCTGGAAGGAGGTTCCCAAGAGAAGAAAGAGAAGAGCACACAAGTCACAGACTCCCTGACAGAAAGGCCGTCTGGCCAGTAAGCAAAATCTGCTCAGTCTACTCTCTACTTAAGAGACCTTCCATCAGAAGGGTTTACGGAACTGTCACGACGCTCAGCTTCTCTGAAAAACATATCCGGTCCTGCCACTTGCTCCCAACTCACAGGAGTGGAGGGCAGCTGTCCCTTATAAATGCCACAATCCCCATCACTCCCTGACTGCCTTACACTCAGCCTGAGTGCACTTGCTTCCATCACCTGCCTGTGGACATTTCAGTTTTCAGGTCCTGCTGCAGTGGTACAATTAAAAGCAGAGAGTTCCAAGTTAGACCGAGCTGGATTCGAGTCCTGGTTCTGCTATCTCTTAGCTATGATACCCTGAGGAAATCATTTTCCTTTCTGAGCTTGAACTCCCTCGCAAGCTGAACAGGCAAACAGATTGCACCTGGTTCCAGGCCAGAAGGAAAACTGCTGATAGAGTATTCACAGAGCACTTGGCACCGGGTGAGCCCTCGATACACAAAAACAGAGGAGAGAGGGAACCCGATTCACCCAGCAAGGCGAGGCAAGGTTTCGGGGGAGAGGGGGGGAAGGGAAGAGGGGGGTGTATCAGCTCCGTACTTGCATGTGTTCTCACAAACGATCCCACTGTTGTATTCGTCGGTCCCGTCGCAGCAGTCTGAGGGCAGACGTGGGGGTGCCGTCAGGACTCCCCTCAACCCTGCAAGGCCTCCTTCCCTCCGCCCAACACCCTGTCCCCCATCCTGGGGCCAGTTCATTCACCACACACTCCATCGTTGACCCATCTGGAGGAGATGTACAGGGGCTTGTAGCCCGTGTTGGTGCAGTGGAAGCTGCCATTGGGACAGGCAGCTGTGCCTGTGGGGAAAGAAGGGGAGGGTTTGTGGAGTGGGTTCAGGATCTGGCAGGTCACACCCACCACATGCACACGGGAGTGTGAGAAATGTGAGAATAACTGATGCCAAGTAAGGGGAGGAAGGACCGCTGCACTTTGGGGCCTGAAACAAAACGCTCCTGGGCTCCCTCCTGCCTCTCCATGCCGGGGCCCTCTGAACTGGGCCCTGCCAAGCCCTCCCCCTCCCCCTCTGGACTCCCATAGCACCTCCCCGTCTCCTCACCAAACCATTGACCCACTTTATTCTGTGCCTGCTTGCCTCCACTCAACAGAGAGCTCTGTGGGGACAGGACTGGGTCTGTCTGGGACACCACACAGGAGGTAGCACTCACCAACTCAATAAATGTACAATGAATGAATGAATGAGTGGATGGATACATGAATGAATGGAGAAAAGGCTCACCTGGTTCATCTGAGCCATCTTTGCAGTCACAGTAGTCGTCATTGACCTGATCAAAGGGGATACTGGCAGAGCCATCCAGGCAAGTGAAAGGCTTCGACTCGTCGTAGAAGTGATGGTCTGGGGAGGGGGACAAGGGGCCCAGTCCAGGGCAGGAAGAGAGCCCTTTCCACCCAGTGGTACCTCTTCCCACTCCCACCGGCTAAGCATTGCAATCTTCCCTGCCTAGAGACCAGAGCAGAGACCGAAGGCTGTAAGTGCCTATCCCGGAAGCCTCCCACACCCCACCCCCACTTCTGGCCACTTCCAGTGGCTCACTCACTGGTGAGGGAGACGCCCCGGGGTCGCTTGACCTCCACGGCCCAACACATCGGCAGCAGCAGCAGCAGTAGTAACATCTCGCTGAAGCCTCGGAAGCCGGAAATGGGTTCTGCCAGAAGGAGGCTACTGGGAGATGCACTGTGACCCCACGCTGCAGCGAGAAAGGGGCGGCAGGTCAGTGGGAGAAGGCTCCTTGCAGCCGAAGGCGCCTCTCCCTCCAGTTAACTGGATTCCTTCATCGCTCCGGGCAAAGAGGTCTCACTTAACTTCCCACACGGGGGCCGGGGCGGAGGCGGTGGGTGGGGGGGGTCTCCCCAGTCCTACCTAGTGGAAGGGAATCTCATTTGGCCCAAATCAATGGTGAACGGAACTCAAAACCTCCGCTCCCCATGGGTCGGGGGTGGTTCGCTATCCAGTTCCCGCCAATGGGCCAAAAGGGTTAACATTTTCCCCCTCTCCAAACGCACACCCTTCGATTGCCCCTAATAGTTAATTGGGGGGACCTCCCGCCCACTAGTTCACCACGTACACGAGGCTGGGGCAAAGGTCAATATCCACCGCGCCCCCCTAACCCAGCAGCCAACGGTTCCTCCTGCAGAAAGAAAGCGGAAGTGTGTGAGAACCGTCACTTCCGGCATCATGCTCCGCTCCCGGAACGGCGGGTCCTGGCTGCCATGTTGGGAGTGGCATGTGGCAGGCTCGGAACCCAGTCGGCCATCTTGCACAGGACTGAAGCCTGAAAGGGAATAGTTCTGAAGGTTCGCGCTTAATGGCGGCTCAAGGTGCCTCCATCTTGGGAGTGGCGAGTTCTGCAGCCGGAACAGAAAGTTCCTGAAAAATGCCCGCGAAACCCCACACTGCTGCCCCCGGTGGGGTTGGGATGGATAGGTGGGGAGGAAAAAGGGTGAGCACGTGACTCAAAAGTACCCTCCCCCATCTTTCTGCGGACTGCTCTGCTCGGTACCCTGCAGGGCCCGCCCCTCCGCTCAACGTCAGCCAATAAGAGTCGTAGACTGGAACGCGGGCGGTTTCCATGGGAGCACTGGCGGGAGGCGGGGAAGGTTAGCTAGCAACCGGAGATGCGGCTAGCTCCCGCCGAGCGGTCGACAAGTGTATTCCCAGAGCCCGAGGAACCTGAGTTGACGGATCCCAGACAGAAGCAATTCCCCTGACCCAGGGGTCCTCGGCCTCAACCCAATCATGACGTCTCCTCTGTGCTGGGCGGCGGCCTCCAACGCCATGCCTTCTCAGGAACAAATTTCAACCCCCTCCAAAGTCAAGGCCACTCAAGTTCAGCTCAAGCCCTACCGCTCTAGAGGCAAGGGCTTGGTGCCTGTCTGGCACTCACTTCATTCCAAGGCAGGACCCTTCCATGCCAGCGAGGGGAAGTCCGCTGTGAACATGCAGGTGGCTGAGTTACAAAGGAAGATACAACTGTTAGGTAAGATTACTCCAGAGGGCCCAGAATGGTCAAGAGTCAACAGCCCTCTGACCTGGCAGGATTTCTTTAACTAGCGTTCGTCCAGGTGTCCAGTATCTGGAGGCAAAAATTCATGCTTGCTCATGGTTTTCCTCATCTTATACAACTTTTCCTGAGCTCAGAACCGACTGAACTGTCTTTCATACTTTTATGTGTGTGCATGCTAAGTCACTTCAGCCGTGTCCGACTCTGTGCGACCCTATGGACTGCGCCCTGCCAGGCTCCTCTGCCCATGGAATTCTCCAGGCAAGAATACTGAAATGGGTTGCCATGCCCTTCTCCAGGGGATCTTCCCAACACAGGGATCCAACCCACTTCTCTCACGTCCCCTGCATTGGCAGGCAGGTTCTTTTACCACCAGTGCCTCCTGGGAAGCCCCTACTTTATGTACTTTCAACTTTTCTATCATGCATGGGAGGCTGAAGAATATAGATTCTAGAGTCAGATTTTCTGGGTTCAAATATACTAGCTCTACATGTGCTATTCGGAGAAGGCAATGACACCCCACTCCAGTACTCTCGCCTGGAAAATCCCATGGACGGAGGAGCCTGGTAGGCTGCAGTCCATGGGGTCGCACAGAGTCGGATATGACTGAGCGACTTCACTTTGACTTTTCACTTTCATGCATTGGAGAAGGAAATGGCAACCCACTCCAGTGTTCTTGCCTGGAGAATCCCAGGGACAGAGGAGCCTGGTGGGCTGCCGTCTATGGGGTTGCACAGAGTCGGACACGATTGAAGCGACTTAGCAGCAGCAGCAGCACATGTGCTATTAATAATTGTTTGATCTTCAGGGACTAAGAATAATGTAATTGCTCTCAGTTTGTCCAACCATTAGATGAGGATAGTAACAGTACCACCCCATAGGTAGTTGAAATGTGTAAAGTGCTTAGAACAGTGCCTGGCACAGAGTAATACTATGAAGAGTGCACCAGTGGTTCTCAATGGAATTGGGCTATTTTGCTCCCCAGAAGACACTTGGCAATGTCTAGAGACATTTTGGTTTGTCACATTGTTTGGGGAGGGGGGATAGTTGTTACTGGCATCTAATGAGTAGAGGTCAGGAATGCTGCTCAACATCTGACGATGCACAGGACAGTTCAACACAGCAAATAATCATCTATCTCAAATATCTGTTGTGCCGAGGCTGGGAAATCCTGGTGTAAACTTATCGCTTTGTTGTTAGGAGGTAATGTTTCATAGTGGTTGAAAGTATGTGCTGGGGAGTCTGACTGCTTGTGAACTTGAACAGTCTAATAAGCACGAACCTTCTCATGTGTGAAATGGGTATAATATGGATATGGATATGTACATATTGGCACATCCTGTCTGATACCTAGAAAATGATTAGTTCATCCCTGGCTTTCCAGTGGTTAAGATGCTGTGCTTCCACTGCAGAGGGTGTGGGTTTGATCCCTGGTTGGGGAACCAAGATCTCACATGCAGTGCAATACAGAAAAATAAAAGAAAATGATTATTCCAGCATCTCTGCTTGCATACTCAGTCACTCAGTCGTGTCCAACTCTTTGCAACCTCATGGACTATGGCCCACCAGCCTCCTCTATCCATGGGATTTTTCCAGGCAAGAATACTGGAGCCGGTTGCCATTTCCTACTGCAGGGAATCTTCCTGGACCAGGGATCGAACCTATGTCTCCTGAAGCCCCTACACTGGCAGGTGGATTCTTTACCACTGAGCCACCTGAGAAGCTCCAGTCCTGCATCTAATGCATAACAAATGCTCAGAGTAAAATATTGTTATACTGTTGATAACTACTAAAAGGTCTTTCCTCTGGGAAGTCCCCCCTCCCATGATGCTCTGCTTCTGCCTGCCCGCCTCACATGACCCCAGAGGGTGACCGGAAGGCCTTTTATGAGAGCACCCAGTGGAACATCAAGAAGAATCAGGAGACCATTAACCAGCTCCACGAGGAGACCAGGGTACTGCAACTACAGTTGACGGACCTGCTCCAGGTGAGGTTGAAGAGGTTCCAGGGGAAGGGAGGCAGCATGCCCAGGGGATGCTGTCAAGGAGAGGGTGGCCTGAATTTGTAGTGTGACCTGGGCTCTTCTCCCTGCAGGGAGATGAGAAAGTGGTCCAGGCAGTGATTCGAGAATGGAAATCAGAGAAGCCGTACCTGAAGAACAGGACAGGCCAGGTTTGCCCCATTCCCATTCCTCTGACCACCTCCCTTCATTTCTAGCCTGGGTCCCCACGCGACTCCCTGACCCCCATCTTACCCTCTCCAATCCCTTCTCCACACCAGCTGCCATTAATTTATTTCTCAGTCTTTATCACACACTGATCATGTGCCTGGCATGGCTTTAGGTATTCGTTGCCATATGGTGAAAAACACAGACCATGTCCCCACTTCCCAGAGTCTCATCTTGGTGTAGAAAGCAGACACCCCCCCCCCCAAAGAAAAGAACAATAAACATAGAAAGAAAGTAATTTCCAGTGGTGACAAGAGAAATAAATAAAATAAAACAGAGTGGCTCACTAGGGATGGATGGGGGTTAGGGGTTTGCCCTTTAGATTGTGAGGTGGGGATCTTTGCTTTCTCTAGGAAGGTGGTATTTGAGCTGAGAAGGGGTCAGGCAAGTAGTGATCTGGGGAAAAGCATTCCAGACAGATGGAACAGCAAGTGCAAAGTCCCTAGGTTAGGAACAAAGGTAGAGTGTTGGAGGCACAGAGGAGGTGTGACATTGTGACAGAATGGGAGTGACTGAGTGGGGCTCCATAGGAGGTGAAGTTAGGGGGGTCAGCAGGGGCAGAACCTTGCATCAGGCTTTGCTGCATGAGTGCAGATTTAATACTAAGAATCAGAGAAGTGAGGGACTTCCCTGGTGGTCCAGTGGCTAAGACTCTGCACTCCCAATGCAAGGGAGCCGGGTTCAATCCCTAGTCAGGCAACTAAATCCCACTTACCACAGTTAAATATCCCATGTGCTGCAACTAAGAACTGGTACAGCCAAATAAATATTTTAAAAAAAAAAAAGAAGAATCAGAGGGGGGCTTCCCTAGTGGTCCGGTGACTAAGACTCCATGCTCCCAATGCAGGGGCACCAAGTTCAATCAGTGATCAGGCAACTAGATCTCACATACCCCAGTTAAATATCCCACATGCTACAACTATAGACCAGGTGCAGCCAAATAAATTTTTTTTTTAAAAAAAAGGAAATTAGAGAAGTGGAAAATGAGCTCTGAGGAGGCAAGAGTTAGAAGCCATCCAGAGGAGGTTATCAAAGTGAAGGATGATGCTGGCTGCACTAGGACAAAAGAGGTAGAAATAGGAAGAAAGAGATCTATCTGGCTCAGTCACATCCAATGCTTTGTGACCCCATGGACTGTAGCCCACCAGACTCCTTTGACTATGGAATTTTCCCAGCAAGAATACTAGAGTGGGTTGCCATTTCCTCATCCAGGGGATCTTCCTGACCCAGGGATTGAACCCATGCATCTACTGTACTGCAGACAGATTTTTTACCACTGAGCCACCAGGATCTCTCTGGAGGAACCTTTGAAACAGAACAGAGAATTGCTAACAAACTGGGTGTAAGTGGGAGAGAAAAAGAGAAGAAGAGGATGACATTAAGGTTTGGGACTTGACACCTGGAAGGACGGAGTTGCCATGAGCTGAGATGGGGAAGATTCAAGAAGGGCAGTTTGGGGGAAAGATCAAGGATATACTCAATTTTGGACAGATAGTTTTGAGCTTCCTGTGGAGACATCTAGAAGGCAGTGTAGATGTGGATATATGAGCTTCAGGGGGGAGGCTAAATTGAGAAGTCTTCAGTGTAGAGGTGGGGCTTCCCAGGTGGTGCTAGTGGTAAAGAACCCACCTGCCAATGCAGGTAGACATGAGAGACGTGGGTTCAATCCCTGGGTCAGGAAGATCTGGAGGAGGGCATGGCAACCCACTCCAGTATCCTTGCCTGGAGAATCCCCATGGACAGAAGAGCCTGGCAGGCTCCAGTCCATAGGGTCGCAAAGAGTCGGATAAGACTGAAGCGACTTAGCACGCACTCATGCAGTGTAGACGTGACTCAGGAAACCTTGAGACTGGATAGGATTAAGTGGTATGTGTGGTCAGATGAAAGAAGAGCCTCTTCAAAGGCAAAGGAGATAGGTAAGAGGCAGCCAGGGTGGTGAAGTGGAAAACCAAGGAGTGGGTTCCCTGGAAACCAGCCCCCCCCAAAAAAAAGAGAATCTGCAGGAGAAGTGGGATCAGTCAAGTTTCAGATGCTCTACCAAGAGACAAGAGAGATGAGAACCAAGATGTGGGAGAAGGAAGGACTAGGTGGGGGTTCAGGCCCCTACTGTTGCTCCCCTCTCTCCAGCAAGCCCTGGAGCATCTGGACCACCGGCTGAATGAAAAGGTGAAGCAACTGAATGTTCTTCGGCACCAGCTGGGACTGCGGCAGAAGTGGCTGGAAGAGCTCCAGCTGCAGCACAGTTTACGAGAGCTGGAGATGGCCGAGGCACAAGACAGCAACACCGAGGTGGCCAAGGTAGGGCCTGTGGGGTCTGCAGAGGCCTCAGTCCTGCAGGAGGCACTGAGGGGGGAAGGGATCCAGCCCAGGCTTGCTTCCCTCTTGTTGTTCAGTTAGCTCAGGCATGTCCAACTCTTTGAGACCCCATGGACTGCAGCACGCCAGGCTTCCTTGTCCTTCATCATCTCCCCAAGTTTGCTCAAACTCTTATCCATTGAATCAATGATGCCATCCAAACACACTCTCTGTCACCCCCTTCTCCTCCTGCCTTCAATCTTTCCCAGTATCAGGGTCTTTTCCAGTGAGTCTGTTCTTCGCATCAGGTGACCATAGTATTGGAGCTTCAGTTTCAGCACCAGTCCTTCCAATGAATATTCAGGGTTGATTTCCTGTAGGATTGACTGGTTTGATCTCCTTGCTGTCCAAGGGACTCCCAAGAGTTTTCTCCAGCACCACAGTTCGAAAGCATAAATTCTTCAGTGGTCAGTTTTCTTTATGGTCCAGCTCTCATATCTGTACTGAAAAAACCATAGCTTTGACTGTACGGACGTTTGTTGGCAAATTGATGTCTCTGCTTCCCTCTAGACCATGCGGAACCTGGAGAACCGCCTGGAGAAGGCCCGGATGAAGGCAGAGGAGGCTGAACACATCACCAGTGTGTACCTGCAGCTCAAGGCCTACCTACAAGTAGGGACCAGGGCGACTGGGGGTGGGTAGGGGGCAGCAAATGGGAGGGCCAGCCAGGTTAGGGACATCGGTCACGGGCTCACCCATCCCTCACACCCAGGAGGAGAGCCTTCACTTGGGGAACCGGCTGTACTTTATGGAGGCTGAGGTAGTGAGGACGAAACACGAGCTGGAGGAACTGCACCTAGTGAATCAGGAGGCGCTCAACGCCAGGGACATCGCCAAGGTGCCAGCCCACCGGCCCCTGGGAATCCTGCCCTGCCACTGACATGGTTTCCTGGCCTCAGCATTTGAACCCCAGCTGCCTGGAAACCCATCCCATCTCTGTCCCAGGACCCCACAACTTGCCCCAGTTGTCTTGAGTTGGGCCTGCAGCCCTGGCCCAGAGCCCTAGTAGATGCCAAAAGGTCCTGTCGTTCCCCCGTCCACCCTCCAGAACCAACTGCAGTATCTGGAAGAGACCGTGTTCCGAGAGCGCAAGAAGCGCGAAAGCTACCTAACCGAGTGCAAGAAGCGCGCGGAGGAGAGGAAACTGCAGAACGAACGCATGGAGCGCAAGGTGGGCCCACCACGGATACGGGGCTAAGATCCCAGCCTGCTCCTGCTTGGACCCGGACCTGCGGGGTCCCCACCGCGCCTCTATGGTGGCCCAGGCCCTAGACCCTTCGGCAGTTCGGAAGTTTCTCTTGACTCCGCCCCCAGCTCCCCAGATGCCAGGGCTCCTCCTACGTCCCTGACCCCGCCCTCCAGCCCTCCCCTTACTCTCCTGGGGTCCTCATCTTTCCCTGCCAAACTTTTCCATATCCGAAATTGATCCCGCCTCTAACCCGCCCCTTACCCGACAGGCCCCGCCCCCACGCTCTTGACCCCGCCCGCTGGCGCCGCCTCTGAGGCCTCCCTCTAACCTAGGCCCTGCCGAGCACTCCTGACCCCTACCTGGATGCCCTGCGTGCGTGCATGCTAAGCAGCTTCAGTCGTGTCCAACTCTTTGCGACCCCATGGACTGTAGCCTGCCAGGCTCCTCTGTCCATGGGATTCTCCAGGCAGGAATACTGGAGTGGGTTGCCATGCCCTCCAAGGGGATCTTCCCGACCCAGAGACGGAAACTGCCTCTCTTGTGTCTCCTGCATTGGCTGGTTCTTTACCCCTAGTGTCCCCTGGGAAACCCTGACTTGGTCCCAAGCTTGGGCCCCACCCCTTTCCTGAACCTGGTCCGGAGATATTTTCCCAACGCCCATGGCCTCTGCCCTAAGCCCTCAGCTGCGGACTGACCTGGGCCCTGACCCCCACCCCTGAGCAGACCCAGCGCGAGCACGTGCTGCTGCAGTCTGACGACACGCTCCAGGACAGCATATACTCCAAGGAGGAGGAGCTGAAACGGCGCTGGAGCATGTACCAGATGGAGGTGCTCTTCGGCAAGGTCAAGGACGCCACCGGCATGGCAGAAACACACGTGAGTGTGCCCTCAGCCTTCAAGCTCCCAGATGGCCTGAGCCGACCCTGGGAAGCTGACACACCTAGCCTCCTTTTTCTGCCTGGTGAGTTCCTCAGTGTACAAAAGACACCCCTCCCTCCACCAGCTACTGCCCCGTTTCTCTGCTACCTCTCAAAACCGACACGAGTTATCTACACTGGCCACCATCCTCTCTTCTATTCCTTTTTTTAAAAAATAATTTTGTTTATTTATTTTTGTCTGTGCTGGGTCTTCATTGCTGTGTGGGCTTTTCTCTAGTTGCTGGGAGCAGGGGCTACTGTCTAGTTACGATGTTTCATGGGCTTCTCATGGCAGTGGCTTCTCTTGTTGGAGACCACAGGCTCCGTAGTCGCAGCCCCTGGGCTCTAGAGCACAGGCTCAGTAGTTGTGGTGCACAGGCTTAGTTGCTTTGCGGCATGTGGGATCTTCCCAGACCAGGGATGGAGCCCATGTCTCCTGCATCGGCAGGCAGATTCTTTGCCACTGGACCACCAGGGAAGCCCCTCTCTCCTGTTCCTGCATACACTGGCACTGACTTCTTTGGCATGTCAGCACTAGGAGAATGGGGAGTGTTGTCTCTCCTCTCCTATATCTTCAGCCTCTATAGCAGGGTCTGGGGCCCAGTACCAGCCTCCATTCCAGAGAAGCTGGGCTCCTTCCTACTCTGGGGCCCACGCTTGGCAGCATCTTCCTCAAAATTTTCTAAGACTTTAGGTCCTCAGCTGTGAAAGTGTGAAAGTATTAGTCACTCAGTCACATCAGACTTTTTGCGACCCCATGGACTGTAGTCTGCCAGGCTCCTCTGTCCGTGGAATTCTCCAGGCAAGAATGCTGGAGTGGGTAACCATTCCCTTCTCCAGGGCATCTTCCATAGGCAGGGATAGAACTTGGGTCTCTGACATTGCAGGCAGATTTCTTTACCATCTGAGCCACCACGGACGTCTCTGGCTGGTCAACACTAATTCCCCTGGATCCCTGTCTGATTTCTCTGGGGCGCTCTCCAACCCACCACTCATCCCATGAGGTGACCCCCAAGGACTTCCAGGACTTGGACGTATGGGGTCATCTGGAGCGCTGTGGCCAGGCACCTTTCCAGAAATTGGCCTTGGGGGTGGGTTGCTCCCACGACCAGTCATATTTTCTCATGGGAGTGGGCGTTGCTGGCACATTGATTTTGGGAAGCAGCTCTGCTCACTGCTGTCGCTGCCCTGACATCTGATTTTGGCTGATTCATTTTCCTTACATAGACAAAGAAGGGCCCGCAAAAATCATTCGTTCGGGGTTGCACACCCTTAAGGCAGCCCTGAGTTCAAGGCTCACAGAGTGCCAAGACAGCGCTGTGCAGAAGCCATCATCAGCTCAGGCGACTTGTCCTGCACATCCCTGGGAAAGAAGGAGTGGGACAGGCCCCTGGCTCTGACGGGTCTGTCCGGGCCCCCCAGGCAGTGGTGCGGCGGTTCCTGGCTCAGGGTGACACCTTCACGCAGCTGGAGATGCTCAAGAGCGAGAACGAGCAGACGCTCCTGAGACTGAAGCAAGAGAAGCAGCGGCTGCAGCAGGAGCTGGAAGACCTCAAGTACTCAGGGGAGGCCCTGCTGGTGAGGTGAGGCCCCATGGTGCCCAGTGGGGACCGGGGCCGGTGTGGTCAACAGTGCCCCAGTGGTGGTCTCCCTGCTCCCTACAGTGAGCAGAAGCAGCAAGCCGAGTTGCAGGGACGCCTCAAGTTGGAGGAGCAGCGGTGTGCTGAAGCACAGGATCAACTGGACCGAACCATGAGGGTCTTGCAAATGACCAAGGAGGGCCTGAAACACCTGGCCGGCAAGCTGAACCACATCGTAGTGGCAGGTCCCACCTACGAGGAAGGCTCACCCAGAGCCTCCCTAGATGCAAAAGGCAGTGCCACCCCACAGGTGGGGTTCCCACCCTGAAGTCCACTCCAGAGAACCCACCCCAGGCCCTGTTCAGGATATGAGAGCCCTGAACACATGGGAAACCCCAACCCACTCCCGAGTCTCCGCTTCCCATCTCAGGAGGCACCCCCTTACTACTCAAGAGGCCCAGGACTTCAGAGACCCTTGTCTCATTTCAGATCCCACCCCCATGGGAAAGTCCCATCTAGCCCCTACATACACACTCAAAACTTAAAAGAGACCCTGCTCCAATCCTGAAGCAGCCATAGACAAGAGAGGCCCAACCTGCCCACTGTGGAATCCTATTTCTTTCTTTTTTTTCATTTTCACCAAAAACTTTATTGAACAAAGTATTCGCCATTTTGTTTCACTACTTCCTGCCATTTCTCAGTTGTCATTGTTGTGTAGTCTCTCAGTCGCATCCAACTCTTTTGCGACCCCATGGACTTGAGCCTGCCAGGCTCCTCTATCCATGGGATTTCCCAGGCAGGAATACTGGAATGGGTTGCCATTCCTTTCTCCAAGAATCTCATTTCTTAAGAAGGTCTTCCGACAATGACCTCTCTCCAGTTAATATCCCAGCCTGCCCTCACTAAAAGGCTCCCCCTCTCCTTCACCCCCCTCCCCATCCCTTGGCTTGGGTCTCTGGAGTTCAGAGACCTTGCCTCACAAGCGTGGCCCTTGACGGCAGAGTCCCTACCCCACAGAGGGTAACACCACTCTTGTGGATGGCCCCTAACTTCAAGGCCCTGCCCCCTGGGTGGGGCCTCCCAGAGGCCCCGCCCCTCCAGGCTCATCCATCTCTACCCCCAGCCGCAGGAGACTGGAAGCTCTGTCAGAAAGGATCTGGATCCCAAGGCGGATGACTATCTGCCCAACCTGCTGGGCCTGGTGGAGGAAAAGCTGTTGAAGCTACAGTCACAACTCGAGAACCACAACGTGCCAGAGATGCTGCGCCACATCGTTGACCGCGAGGTGCCCATTCAGCCCGGGGCTGGGGCAGCAAAGAGGGGGTCGGGGCAACCCCCTGGAGACCAGGGAGGAGGCTGATGGGCCAGGAATGGGCCTTAGGGACAACGGGTGAGATTTAAGGAGCCAGGGATGAGCCAGGAGAGTTACCAGAGGTACCTCTGATAACCTGGTAACTCGGCAGGCCAGAGGTCAAGGCCGCAGGGTGAGGGGTCGGGAATATAGGGTCTGCTCTCTAGAGGACAAAAGGTGGGACCTAGAGACCAGGGGCGAGCCTGGAGGGGAGGCAGGGGAGGCTGGGTATCAGGGTGCACCCAAGGAAACCTTTACTAGAGTGGGCAGAATTTCCCTGATGATCCAGTGGTTAGCTCCCTCTTTGCTTCCAATGCAAGGGGCGCGGGTTCGATCTCTGGTTGAGGAATTGGATACCACACGCTGAATGGCGCAACCCCTCTCAAAAAAAAAAAAAAGACAAAAAGAGGCAGAGGAGTGGGCAGAGGTGATGAATAGAGTCGGGGTACATCTCAGAGGGGGGTGGGGAGAAGGAGGGGGCACGGACCTCACTGCACCCCCTGCCAACTCACACACATCTGTCCCGCTCCCTCCTCCCCCTAGTTCTACGCCACCCTCGAGGGAAAACTGCCGCCCTACAACACCCGCATCGCCCTGCCTGTCGCCGGTCCCAAGGACAAGTTCTTTGGTCAGTACAGGAAGGGAAAGGGGGCGAGGCTGGGGGCCCAAGCAGTGCATCGGGAGGTGGTCAGGGCCCGGACATATAGGGCCCAGGTGGGGATGGGGTGATAAAGGCCGGGGAGAGAAATCTGATCCGGGAATGGGAAACTCGATCCCCTCCTCGCCCGCCGCAGACGAGGAGGAGAGTGAGGAAGATGACAGCGATGTGGTGACCCGCGCGGCGCTCAAAATGCGTTCCCAGAAATTAATCGAATCCCGCAGCAAGAAGCGCAGTCGCTCGCGGAGGTCCTAGACGCGCGCTCGAGCCCACCTGGCATTTCCGGGCCCCTACCAAGGGGCCCACAGGCCCTTTTAAGGGCTGAACATGGCCCGGACAGGGGAGTGGAGCTGGTAGGCGATGCCCAGAATGGAGAAGGGGGCTGGGCCGCCGGATGTTCCCACAGTAAATTTCCCCAGGCTTGTCCGCGCCGGTCTCGGAATCGCGCAATAAAGGTCACCGACCAGCCCCTTGAGTATTCGCCTCTCCTTGATCCTGCACTGCCCCATAGACGGCTGCCTCTCAAACCCGGGGCCACAGCCTGAGCCGCCTCAGACCCGGGAGTGATGACTCCCAGGGTTCAGGACACAGATTGGTCTCCGCCCCTCCAGAGAAACGAGATACCGCCACACCTGGGGCAGACCAGCCCTCCCCATCTGAGCAAGGGGACTCCCCTCCTGAGGACGCAGACCTGTCCCTGTGTTAGCTTTACACACTAACTCCCCCACACCTAGGGACACAAAAAAATACCCCTCCCCTGGTGGGGATTAGTGTCCCTTCCCCGGGGCTCAGATTCACACACGTTTATCTGGAGAACCCGGACCGCTTCCCAGGAGCCTGGGTTGGGCGCTGGGGGTCCGGCAAGGGCGTCGGAGAACTGTGGGTCCACTCCGCCCCGCCCCCGCACGGCCCATCCGCCCCGCCCCGCCGGCCCAGTGCCCCGCCACTGCTGCCCAGCTGGCCCTTCCGCCTCACTCAGCCGTGCAGCAGAGCGGGCCGGGTGCGGACCATGGAGCGCACAGCAGCGGGCAAGGAGCTCGCCCTGGTAAGGGGTCCTGGGGTCCCAGGACCCTACATCCCTGGCAACTCAGGTCCAGAAACTCCAGGCTCCCAACCGCCCCCTTGGACTCTCTCCACGAATTAGGCTCCTTGGAACAGCCTGGGGGTTTCCTACCTCGGGCCTCTGGGCCCCTGACCCAGTGAAATGGCTAGTTCCTTTTCGGGGGGAGTCTCTGAACGCATCTACGGGACAGATCATAGACAAGACTCCGTGAGACTGGACACTAGGAGGTCCCCAAAGTGCCACCCCATCCTTCCAAGGACCAGAGAGGAGGGTACCCGCGGCGCCGAGGGGACTTCCCTGAGCCTGGGACGGGAAGGGAGGATGAAACTGGAGGGCCCAGGCTTGAGTCCACTGGAGAGGTGGGCAGTGGTCCCGGGACCCTTCCCTTCGCCGCGTCCTGAGCCCGCCTCCGCGTCCAGGCGCCGCTGCAGGACTGGGGAGAGGAGACCGAGGACGGCGCGGTGTACAGTGTCTCCCTGCGGCGGCAGTGCAGTCAGCGTTCGAGTCCGGGGGCAGGGCCCCGGGGCACCCAGGTGAGGAAGGGGTAGGAGGCTGGAACGGGGCGGAAGGCGACCAGGTGAGGGCGGGCTGAATGGAGGGGCAGGACTGGGGCCCGTAGGAGGGGCGGGGCTTAGAGGCAACCTGGTAAGGATGGAGTGGGGTCTAGGGGCGGCCAGGTGAGTGGGATAGATGAGGAGGCGGGGCCAGGTGAGACCGGGGTGCCCTGCAGGACCTGGGGACTGAACTGGATGGCTAGGCTTAGGTAAGCCAGGTTTAATGGGGCGGAGCTGGAGAGGGAGGAGGGGTCTTTAAAAGTGGCTGGGCGAGGGCAAGGTGGGGCGGGGAGCACGGGAACGCGCCAGTGAAGCGAGGCCGGAGAGCTGAGAGCAGCCTAGGGGTAGGGATGGGGGTGGGGGTTTGGGGGTTGGGGGTGCCTGGTGAATAGAGCAGAGGGCGGGGCGTAGCCTGAGCGATGAGGCTGTTCCGGGCGGGTTTCGGGTGTCGTTTGTGCACGGTACAAAATAATGAACTAAGGGAGCGGGGTACACAGGAATAGACAGGGTCAGATGCAAAAGCGGTGCTCCCTAAAGACACATGGAGATGGGTGCCGGGGCCCATTCCTCTGTGTCTCATTGCGGTCCCCCTGGCCCTCAGGCCCCCAACCCCGCGGCCGACACCTTCCTTCATTACCGCACCAGCAAGGTGCGGGTGCTGAGGGCGGCGCGACTGGAGCGGCTAGTGTGGGAGTTGGTGTCTGGAGACCCCGAGCAGGACCCAGGCTTCGTGCCCGCCTTCCTGGCCACCCACCGGGCCTTCGTGCCTACTGGCCGCGTGCTGGGCCTCCTCCTGCCGCCACCGGCGCCGCCCCTTCCGCCGGGGTCAGTACCAACGGGAGATTCTCCAGTGCCCACCCCAGACTCTCACCTGGATGCTCGATCTGCTCTCTCTGAAACCCTCCCTCTCCCCCCAGAACCTTCCTCCTAAGTCCTCTCCAGCCCCTCCCTTCTTCATCTGATTTGGGTGTGGGGGTGTCTTTCCAGGGTAGAGATCAAGAAAACAGAGGGAAGAGATCTGACTTTCAACAAGAACCTGAGGTTTGCCTCCAATAGGGTAGGGGCTGGTGGGGGTGGGGGAGGAGGGCAGAGGTCAAAGATCGGATCTGAAATGTAGGAGCTCTGGGAGTTTGGAACTGTAGGATGGGCTCTGAGGTCCCACCCCTCTTGACCAGGGCTGTGGTGTCAGTGCTGGGCTCATGGCTGCGGGACCACCCTCAGGATTTCTGGGACCCCCCTGCCCACTCGGACCTAGGCAGTGTTTGCAACTTTCTGGGCTGGGCAGCTCCATCAGGGGCTGAGGCCCGGGAGGCCGAAAAGCTGCTGGGAGATTTCCTGAAGGAGGCTGAGGCAGAGCAGAAGGAAGAGGAGCAGTCCCAGACACAGGCAGGTGAGCAGACTGGGGGCACAATAGTGTCCTGAGCAGGCATTCTCCCTCCCCCAGGGATATTCTCCTCTCTGGAACATCTACAGATCTTGGGCAAGGTCCTTAGCCCTGCCTGAGCCTCAGTTTCCCCACCTGTAAAATGGGGATAATAACCCAGTATTGTCATTTATCCCTCACCTCCCCCACCCAACACATGACAGCTATAAAGATATTCCATCATGGGGTCAGGATATCTGGAGTTTTTGGCTATAAATCATCCTATTGCTACTTGCCTTAGGAGCCACAGAGACCTGGGTTCAAATCCCAGTTCTGCCATTTGCTAACTGTGCAACCTTGAATAAGTCACTTCTCTTTGAGCCTGTTTCCTTATCTTCAAAATGGGGGCAATGACAGTACTTACCACGTTGGCTTCTTCGTTCATTCAACAAATATTTAGCCACTGGCTCTGGGCACATAACTGTGGATAGGAGCTCCCTGTTCCCTGGGGAAGACAATTAGTGGGCAAGTAAATAAGTAATGAGGGCTTTGCAGGAAGATCCTTTACTGTCTGAGCCACCAGGGAAGCCCAATAAAGGCTTGACAAATAGTATTATTTTCATTACTGTTGGGTGTCAGCAAACTATCTGGCCTTTAATAGAAAAGTTTGCCAAGAATTTCCTGGAGGTCCAGTGGTTAATACATTGCACTTGTGTGCAGGGATGCACGTTCAATCCCTGGTTGGGGAACTAAGATCCCACATGCTGAGCTTGCCAACTTCTATTGTAGAGAGCTTTGGAAGGAAGGAAAAATATCCACATACTTCATTCAAACCTTTGTTCAATTGTCACCTGCTCAAATGTGCATTCTCAGATCTCCTCCCAACAAATACAGCCTCCCACTATGAGTCCTCTTACCTGCCTTATTTTTTCTTCATAGAATCCATTGGTCATGTCCCCAACTCTGTCCCCAGAGTCAGTTACAGATGGATTTGTTTATTAAATAATTCCATTGTGCTTATAAAGTATCATCTTTTACCCATCTGTGTTTGATCTGATCCCTATCACAAAAGCTTCGTAACCCTAATCCATTCTTTAATCCTTAGACTAAACTAGCCACATTTCTCTCTGCTTTACAAAGTAGCAGCCACTTCTCTCCCCTAAAGACAAAGTCTCAGCTATTTAAATGTTTTATCCCTTTGACTTCTCCCTTGATTACTAAATATCTTTCTTCCTTTGCCTTCAAGATTTCTCCAGCTTATTCCAAGTCATCCAAGCTGCACAGACTAGTAGGGTAGCCACTAGCCCCATGTGGCTATTGAAATTGAAGTTAATTAACATTAAATAAAAATTAGAATCAGTTCTTCGGTCACACTAGCCACATTTCTAGTGCTCAGTAACCACATCAGGCAGCACAGGTAGAAAATATTTTCACCACTGCAAAAAATTCTATTGAAAAGGCTACCCTAAACTGTGAGTATTTAAGTTCAGAGAAGAAAATGAACATTTATTGACTGCCAACTGTATGCCAGGCTCTGGGAACTTTAACATCTTTATTTGCGGCTTACTTTTTACCATGATTTCAGACACATGCATAAATAGAGAGAAGTAGTGTAAAGAACACTCAAACACCCCTCACTCATTTTCAACAATTATCAATTTAGAAATATTTATTTATTTGGCTGCACAGCATCTTAGGTGTGGCGTGCAGAATCTTCAGTCTTCCTTGGGGCATGAGAGATCTTTAGTTGTGTCAGGTGAACTCTTAGTTGAGGCATGTAGGATCTTATTCTCTGACCAGGGATCGAACACAGACCCCTGCATTGGGAGTGCAGAATCTTAGCCATTGGACCACCAGGGAGGTCCCTCCTATGCTCACTTTCAAAAACTAATATTTTGCAATACCACCTGTCCTAATATGAAACAAAAGACAGATAATTAAATGAACTTACACCAATAATTTAAAAATAATAATATATTACAACAGTAATAGGAAGGAGAAATAAGACAAAAGCAATGTACACAACAATGTTGGTATGTCAGTGTTTGGGCATGCCTCACTAGAAGACGTAATGAAGTTGTCCAGTGCCTTCACCTGCCGTAGCATCACAGTGAATATGGAAACCACAGACTAATGCAGGGGAGTGTACCAATGACAAAGATGCTGTAGCATAGATGTTAGTGACATCGATTTCCAAAATGGTGAACAACACTTGAAATTTCCGTATTAAACAAAGTCCAGGCTCTCATAGTCCTTGCATTCCTGGAGCCAAAATAATTAATGTTTATGAGCAAGACTGGGCTTCTCAGGCGGCTCGATAGTAAAAAGTCTGTCTGCCAATTCAGGAGACACAGGTTCAAACCCTGGGTTGGGAAGATACCCTGGGGAAGGAAATGGCAACCCACTCCAATATTCTTGCCTGGGAAATCCTATGGGCAAAGGGATCCTGACGGGCTATGGTCCATGGGGTTACAGAAGAGTTGGACATGACTAAGCGACTAAATCGGAGAAGGCAGTGGCAACCCACTCCAGTTCTCTTGCCTGGAAAATTCCATGGACAGAGGAGCCTGGTAGGCTGCAGTTCATGGGGTCGTGAAGAGTCGGACACGACTGAGCGACTTCACTCTCACTTTTCACTTTCATGCATTGGAGAAGGAAATGGCAACCCACTCCAGTGTTCTTGCCTGGAGAATCCCAGGGACGGGGGAGCATGGTGGGCTGCCGTCTATGGGGTCGCACAGAGTCGGACACAACTGAAGCGACTTAGCAGCAGAGTGACTAAATAGCAACATGAGCAAAATAGTTGGGTTCTAGGTGCAGAGTATTGTAAATAGGTTTTATAAAGACACAAATTTCTTGGAGGGACATTTGGAGGCTGGGTGTTATGATTCTTCACTATGCATGTCTGCATTTCCAAAGTGTCCCCTAGGGGGAGCCACCATTGACCACCCCCCTCCCCACCTTGAGAAAAGTCATTCATATTTATTGAGTACTTTATAGAAGTCTGGTATGCGTGATCTCATTTGATTTTTTTAAAAATCCATACTTTTGATGAAT
This sequence comes from Okapia johnstoni, assembly GCA_024291935.2. Lineage (NCBI taxonomy): Eukaryota > Metazoa > Chordata > Mammalia > Artiodactyla > Giraffidae > Okapia > Okapia johnstoni. Next base: position 12,357,334 of record CM044316.1, on the reverse strand, counting down.
TAATAATGAATTAATGTTTTCACACTTGGACACTTTGAAAAAATAAATCCAGATGAGGAAACCAAGGCACAGAGAGGTTAAAGTCTTGTTTTAATTCACACAGCTAGCCCAGTGGATCAATTTGGATTCGAACTTGGGACATTAAGACAATGTCTTAATCTTCCCTTAACCACAAGGTTGGGCTTCCCTGCTGGCTCAGTGGTAAAGACTCTGCCTGCCACTGCAGGAGATGTAAGACAGAAGGGTTCGATCCCTGGGTGGGGAAGATCTCCTGAAGTAGGGAATGGCTGCCCACTCCAGTATTCTTGCCTGGAGAATCCCATGGACAGAGGAGCTTGGTGGCCTACAGTCGGACTGAGCGTTTAAGCTCACCTAGTCAATGCTCCCTCAGGACCCCCTGGGACTGCCCAGATCCTCTGCCCAGACTACCCGGTGGGCTGCCTGGAAGAGGAGGAGGGCCTCGTGTGGGAAGGCCCCGAGCTCCTGGACTTCAGTGTAGACGACGTGGCGGAGCAGCTGACCCTGATGGACGCGGTGAGTATCAGAGCCGGCCCGCGCAGGCAGGGGCTGGGATAGGGAACGGGTAGCGGGTGGAGGAAGGCGGAGGAGTTGGGGGAGGTCCCTCTGAGCACAGATTCCACCCTCCTCCACCCCCTGCTCAGGAGCTCTTCTCGCGCCTGCGGCCCTTCGAGTGCCTGGGCTCCGTGTGGTCGCAGCGGGACCGGCCGGGGGCCACAAGCACCGCCCCCACTGTGCGCGCCACCGTGACCCAGTTCAACACAGTGACGAGCTGCGTGCTGGGCTCGGTGCTCGGGGAACCGGGCCTGGCCGCCCCGCAGAGGGCGCAGCGGCTGGAGAAGTGGATCCGCATAGCTCAGGTGCGCCTCTGGCGGGAGCGTGGGGGCGGGGCATGAGCGGGGCCGAAGCTCAGTGAGAGAGGCTGGGGGCGGGCGGAAGGCCAAGGACTGGGGCCTCTGGATAAGCCGAGGGTTGAGGCTGGGAGGTGCCAAAGGGAAAGTCCAGCACGTGGCCTTGAGCCGCGGAGGGTTCAGTTCAGTTCAGTCGCTCAGTCATGTCCGACTCTGCGACCCCCTGGAATGCAGCACGCCAGGCTTCCCTGTCCATCACCAACTCCCTGAGCTTGCTCATCTCATCCTCTGTTGTCCCCTTCTCCTCCTGTCTTCAATCTTTCCCAGCACCAGGGTCTTTTCTAATGAGTCAGTTCTTCGCATCAGGTGGCCAAAATATTGTAGCTTCAGCATCAGTCCTTCCAATGAATTCAGGGCTGATTTCCTTTAGGACTGACTGGTTTGACCTCCTTGCAGTCCAAGGGACTCTCAAGAGCAGCCGAGAGTACTCCATGCTGATTAAGGAATAATAAGCATGGGATGATGGGCTTCCATTGTAGTTCAGTTGAATGGGCTTCATTGTAGCTCAATCTGCCTGCAATGCAGGAGACCCTGGTTCAGTTCCTGGGTCAGGAAGACACCCTGGAGAAGAAAATGGCAATCCACTCCAGTATTCTTGCCTGGAGAACCCCCACAGACAGAGGAGCTGGCAGGCTACAGTCCATGGGGTCACAAAGAGTCAGACAGGAGTGAGCGACTAAACCACCACCACAAGGATGGGATGGGGGTACTGGGGAAGGAATAGGCTTGGTACCAAACCAAGAAAAGGAGGTGGAGGTCTTGAAAGAGTCTGGGTGGAGATGGAGCAGGAGCCTCTGGGTAGAGAGGAAGAGGAGAACTGGGGCCCCGGAAAGGGAGTGGGGGCGTGGCAAGGCAAGGGGACTAGAGGTTGACACCTGGAGTGAGACTTAGGTTGAGGGTGAGGAGTCTGGAACTAGGGGAGATGCTATGGGTCCGTGTAGAGCCCAGGGAGAAGTAAGGAGTGGGGACACGGAAAGCCAAGTTCAGAAGAAGGGTATGGAGAGGTAGGTGGGAGGAGGCTGAATCCGGGTAGCTTGTCAGATGTGGGGCGAGATTTAAGGGTCTGACCTGGGGTCACGAGTCACAGGATCAAAGGTGGATCATACTTGGGTGTCAGGCAGGCTTGAGGTGTGACCAGTGCCCCCTCCACCCCGACCCCCAGCGCTGCCGGGAACTGCGGAACTTCTCCTCTCTGCGTGCCATCCTGTCCGCCCTTCAGTCTAACCCCATCTACAGGCTGAAGCGCAGCTGGGGCGCCGTGAGCCGGTGACCAGGGGCTGGGGCTGGGGGCGCTGGGGTGGGACCTCTTGCCCACCGCATCCCCGCTCTGACTCTTACCACGGCCACCCCTGACTCCTCTCTTGTCCTCCCCAGGGAACCGTTATCCACTTTCAGGAAACTTGCCCAGATTTTCTCCGATGAGAACAACCATCTGAGCAGCAGAGAGATTCTCTCCCAGGTACAGATGGGTGAGGCCCCCGCAGATCCCAGGCCCAGGAGAGGGATGTTGCTTGTCATTGTCATAACACTCAGTGTTCTTTCCCATACCTCTGGAGAATGGCCTTCCTCCTGTTTGTAGGCAGCCCTGCGTTTTTACTGCCTCTGCTGCCCTCATCAGAACTCACACTTGACGGCTGCCTTATTTATTCATTCAACAAATACCAGAAGCTACAGGAAAAAGGTCACTGAAGGTCAGAGTCACAGCAAAGAGTGAAAAAAAAATTGCGCTAAGGACTTGACTTTTATAAGCAAAACAAAACAAAAAAAGTGTGCCAACGAGTCTGACTTATTGCAGTCAAGATTTAGGTTCTGACTGCAATTAGGTGCTGGTTCTTGGGGGTGAATCCAGAATAGAGACTTCCCTGGTGGTCCAGTGGTTAAGACTCTGAGCTCCTGATGCAGGGGACATGGGTTTGATCCCTGGTTGGGGAACTAAGATCCCACATACTGCAGCACAGTCCAAAAAATGCAGAATAGATGGCACTGGAAGTCTGTTCTTTTGCCAAGAACGTTCTTCCCACGCCTCTGCAGGTGTCTCCCCAAATGTCCCCACCTCTGAGAGGCCCTCCCTATATCCCCCACACCTCCACTCTATCCCAGTGCCCTTATCTCTGCCTGTCCTTAGATTACACATCTAGCTTGGTTGTTGCTGTTTCGCTATGGCTGATGTCTGCTCTATGAGGCCAGAAATTTTGTCTGTGTTGTTCACTGCTGCCTCCCCAGCACTCCAAACAATGCCCGGCCCAGAGTAGGTGATCAGTAAATAACGTGAACAAATGTCTCAAGTAAGAATGAAAGCTCAAGGAACTCTGCATTAAGCACATAGTGTGCCAAGCAGTTGCCATGCGGCTCAGCCACGAAGACACAAACACACTTTCCTCCCCTTGGAGGGCTTCAGGCTCCAGATGGGGACACACACAATTTAGTAATTGCCCCATCAATTATATCACTAATTACCAGACAGAACAATGCTGTGAAGGCAAAGTTCAGGGCATTGCTTGGGAGAGGTCACCAGGTACAAGGATTCTCACCTGTGTTATAGGCCAGCCTTGGGGTCCACAGCATCCACAAGCCCCATCTCTCATCATCCCCTGTGGGGCCTGCCCCCTGCTGCTTATCTGCTCTCTCCTCCTCCCTGTTCACTTTCCCTTGGGTATGGCTGTGATGGAGGTATCTTCCCTGAGGGAGGGGTCAAACAGACCCCAGGACTGCTCAGTCCTTCTCCTCCCCCTCAGTTCAGTTCAGTCACTCAGTCTGAACTCTTTGTGACCCCATAGACTGTGGCATGCCAGGCTTCCCTGTCCATCACCAACTCCCAGAGCTTGCTCAAACTCATGTCCATCGAGTCAGTGATGCCATCAAACCATCTCATCCTCTGTTGTCCCCTTCTCCTCCTGCCCTCAATTTTTCCCAGCACCAGGGTCTTTTCTAATGAGTCAGTTCTTAGCATCAGGTGGCCAAAGTATTGGGGCTTCAGCTTCAGCATCAGTCCTTCCAATGAATTTTCAGGACTGATTTCCTTTAGGATCGACTGGTTTGATCTCCCTGCAGTCCAAGGGACTCTCAAGAGTCTTCTCTAACACCACAGTTAAAAAGCATCAGTTCTTTGGTGCTCAGCTTTCTTTATGGACCAACTCTCACATCCATACATGACAACTGGAAAAACAACAGCTTTGACTAAACAGACCTTTGTTGGCAAAGTAATGTCTCTGCTTTTTAATATGCTGTCTAGGTTTGTCATAGCTTTTCTTCCAAGGAGCAAGCGTCTTTTCATTTCATGGCTACAGTCACCATCTGCAGTAATTTTGGAGCCTAAGAAAATAAAGTCTCTCACTGTTTCCAGGAGGCAACTCAGGGGCCCCAAGAGGAGGATGCCCCCGCAGGAAGCCCGTCCTCGGTGAGTGATGTGGTTTGGGATGAGAGACAAGTGGGATGCTGGGGCAGAGGGTGGAATCTGATGAGGTCACTGATGGCTGAGAGTGACTGGAGCTCTGGGGGCCACAGAAACTGCCCCCAGGCCCTGTCCCCTACCTTGGCACCTTTCTCACGGACCTGGTAATGCTGGATACCGCCCTGCCGGATATGCTGAAGGTTTGAGCCCTGACTCTTGACTCCTTAATCTCAGCACAGTGGGCCTCCTGACCTCTCACCCTTGACCTTGCCCATGCTTCCTGACCCCAGCCCCCTTAGTGCATGGGGCTTCTGATAGCCCAGCCCCTGACCTTGATCCTCGACCCCTGATCTTAGAGTCTGAACTGTCTCCAGTTCAGACAAAGTTTGCCCCCAGGGGGATCTCATCAACTTTGAGAAGAGGAGGAAGGTAAGGGGGAGCTGTGGTGGGCGGGGGTGGAAGTGGGGACGGGGTCCAGGGTTGGGGCAGAGCATGGGCAGGGGTCTCAGAGGCCGCCCCCTCAGGAGTGGGAGATCCTGGCCCGCATCCAGCAGCTGCAGAGACGCTGTCAGAGCTACTGCCTGAGCCCCTGCCCGCCCATCCTGGCCGCCCTGCGTGCCCAGCACCAGCTCAGCGAGGAGCAGAGGTGACAACTTGTGGCCTGGTCTGACAGTGCCCCCCTAACCCTGCCACTGATCCTGGATGACACCCCAGATCCACCTACCCCATGCACTTCCCCAGCTCCTCCTAAGATCTTCTCCTGAGCCTTCACCTCACCCCCCACCAGCCTGTCACCTGACATTGTCCCCAGCCCAGTCGAGGGCCCCAGTTGCCCTCTGACCCCAAACTTTGACCTCATCTGACTTTCCTTTCTTTCTTTTTTATTTTTTTAAAAAGTAATTTTCTTTACTTTTGGCTGTGCTGGGTCATCATGGCTGCTCGGGCTTTTCTGTAGTTGCAGTGAGTGTGGTTACTCTGTTTCTGATGCGCTGAGTTCTCATTGTAATGGCTTCTTTTGCTGTGGAGCATGGGCTCTAGGTGCACGGGCTTCAGTAGTTGTGGCTCCTGGACTCTAGAGCACAGGGTCAGTAGTTGTGATGCCTGGGCTTAGTTGTTCCACAGCCTGTGGGATCTTCCCAAACCAAGGATGGAACCAGCGTCTCCTGCATTGGCAGGCAGATTGTTTACCACTGAGCCACCAGGGAAGCCCTCATCTCACTTTCGGACTTCAGCATTTAATGTGTAGCTAGCTGTTGCACTCAACCATCCTATCTTTTCTCTTCCCCACCTCTGGCCCTATCTGACCTGTGACCCTCCTCTGACTCTCTGAGCCCAATCATTGACCCCCGGTTCTGAGCAACTGACTCCAACTTTGACACATACCTGACTTATGACCCCCAGTCAGTTGACCCCAATTCAACTGTACCAACTCATTCTATTGAACCCATGACCCTGATCATTGACCCCAGTGATTATCTGACCTTGAACTCTATCCTTGACCCAATTTGACTCCTTAGTCCTATTCTGTGAATCCCTGTGTGTCCCGCTAACCAGGCCATCTCATCTAATCCCTGATTAGACCCTGAAACTGTAATATCCACATATATTACCCTGATCTTGACATTGGGTGCCTAATTCCTGGCTATACCCTCCCTCCACCCACACACACACCCAAAACCCAGCTCCTGACTGAATCTAATTCATTTCCCAACCCACCCATCCATCTACATCTTGACCCCTCAGCTACCGCATCTCCCGGGTCATTGAGCCACCAGCCTCCTCCTGCCCCAGCTCCCCACGCATCCGACGGCAAATCAGCCTGACCAAGCGCCTCAGTGCGTGAGTTGCAGGGAGTATGTGGCGGGTGATGTGGGCAGGGATGGGATCTGCTCCCAGGGCTGGGTTTGGTCTCCACCTCATCCCGTTCCCTATTTTCAGGAAGCTGTCCTGGGAGAGAGTTTCATCCCCTGGTGGGAGTCCTGGGGACCCCTCATCCTCCACCTCAAGGTGAGCATCCCATCTGATGAAGGGACTGAAGAGGGGTCAGAGTTCAGGGCAGCCAACCCACTTCAGACTCTGTGTCTCCCTCAGTCTATCCCCAGCATCCCCTCCATCCAGTCCTAGAACCAAGGACCCTCCTACGGGCAGTCCTCCGGCCTCTCCAGGGCCCCAGAGCCCCAGCACCAAGGTACCAAGACTATGTGTACACGTGGGACTTCGGGCACCCAGGGCTGTTGTGTGTGTGTGTGTGTGTGTGTGTATGCATGCACACACATAGGATTTCACAGCCAGGTATGTGCACAGAAGACTGTGAACACAGTTGACTCAGCACTCTGAGCTTATATCTGGGAAACTGCATGCATCTCCATGGACCCACTTAAGGGACTGTCTGTCACTTACGCTCAGATCTGGACAAGAGCTTCCACTTACCCACAAGGCACTCTGGGGTGCAGTCACTACTTTTGTAAGGATATGTGTTTTCCCAGGAATGGGCTTCCCTGGTGGCTCAGCACTAAAGAACCCACTTGCGATGCAGGAAACACAAGAGACACATGTTCAATTCCTGGGTCAGGAAGAGCCCCTGGAGAAGGGCATGGCGACCCACTCCAGTATTCTTGCCTGGAGAATCCCATGGACAGAGGAGCCTGGTGGGCTATAGTCCATATGGTCGCAAAGAGTTGGACATGACTTAGCACAAACACAGGAATTTGCATACCTGGAGGGGAAATGCTGGCATGAATAGCCACAGTATCCATGGGCCCTGTGCAGGGCTTTTCGTGTTCATGGGCTTGTGCCCATCCAACAACTGTGAGCAAACGTGGGCACTCGCTGCTCTCAGGTTACACTGGGTTTCTTGTGTGTGAACACGAGTCATGTGTGAATTCCTGTAACAGCATGAAAGTCTGTATGTGATGGGATGGCATAGATGTGGGCTTGTGTATGTACCCTAATTGCACGTCCCCAGGCTCGGAGTATGCAGGAAGATGTGTTGAATACAATGAGGGAGGGGCCTCATGCTCTCCCTCGCTCAGCCCCCACCCCCGCTGTCTACAGCTGCCCCTGAGCCTGGACCTGCCAGGCCCCTGGCCCCTGGCCCTGCCCTTGAGTGGCCCTCATATCTCCCTCCCCGGGCAGCAGGGCTCAGAGGCCCGCATCATCCGGGTCAGCATCGACAACGACCATGGCAATCTGTATCGGAGCATCCTGGTGAGGAGCTGAGCCTGAGACCTGCTGGGGACAGCCCTGCCCTTGGGGTTTGGGTAGTCATCCCTTACCTCCCACCCTTTCTTTCCAGCTCACTAGTCAGGACAAGGCCCCCAATGTGGTCCAGCGAGCCTTGGAAAAACACAATGTGGCCCAGCCTTGGGTCCGGGACTATCAACTTTTCCAAGTCCTTCCTGGGGAGAGGGGTGAGCAAGGACAGCTTGGAGCCTGGGCTAAGGGGCAGTTGGCTGGGGAGGATGGCAGGCTGACCAGGGTGGTTCTGGAACAGAGTATGGGTGAGATGCAGCAGGGTGGGGTTAAGAGGCAGAAAAATATTGATGCCTCCTTTAAGTGGGATCATGAGGTTGTCCTAGCTCAGTGTGAGGGAAGGGGCACCAAAAGTGTCTTCCTAGGATTTATGGGGAAATGAGATTGTCTGGGAACCAGTTGGAGAGGGACTTCCACTTGGAAGAGCCCAAGGTCATCTGGGCTTCAATTTGTAGAATTGTGAGGTTGTTCGGGCTCAACCTCGTGGAGGACAAGACTGAAGGGGGCGTCTGGGCTTGGATCTGAGGGGAAATGAGTTTGTCCAAGTTTGATGTGGGGGCTCTGAAGTTACTTGAACTTGGCATGGGAGAGGGCCACTTGGTACTGAAATTCAGCGTAGGAAACATGAGATTGTTCAGTGTAAAATGAGTAGGAAGTTGTCTAGTTTTAAAGGGAGAGAGGTAACAGGTAACTATATTGAATATCCTGTGATAAACCATAATCGAAAAGAATAAGTAAAAGCATATATGTGGGCTTCCATGATGGCTCAGATGGTAAAGAATCTGTCTCAGTGCAAGAGACCAGGGTTTGATCCCTGGGTTGGGAAGGTCCCCTGGAGATGGGAATGGCAACCCACTCCAGTATTCTTGCTTGGAGAATTCCATGGACAGAGGAGCCTGGCAGGCTACAATCCACAGGGCTAGAACACAACTGAGCGACGAACAGTTTCACTTTTTTCACATACATATATATGTTTGAATAACTGAGTCACTTTGCTGTACAGGAGAAATTAACAACACATTGTAAATCAACTGCACTTCAATTAAACGTTTTAGGAAATGAAAAAAATATATATATAAAGGAAGGAGAGGCAAGACGTTGACATGCTAGGGAATTCCCTGGCAGTCCAGTGATTAGGACTCCATGCTTTCACTGCTAGGGGCCTGGGTTCAATCCCCGGTTGGAGAACTAAGATCCTGCAAGTGGTGTGGTGCAGCCAAAAGAAAAAAAAAAAGACTGACATGCTAAAGGAATATATGAGGTTGTTCACGTGACAAGTGTGAGGCTGTACAGGCTGGAAGTGGGAAGTCAGAAGTTGTCCTAGTTCATGGTGAGAGCAGCATGAACTTGGCTGGGAGTTGGCTGCAGGGGGGAGGGTGGGCTGAGCAGGAAGTTGATTGGGGTGGGATGCCTGACTTTGCTCAAGCTTCTAGTGCAGGTTGTCTAGACTCCAGGGGAAATAGGAGGAGGTTGCCCAGGTTCATGGTGGGGGAGACATGAGGTTGTGCAGGCTTGGAGTGGGAAGTTGTCTAGATTCCCAATGAGAGGGGAATGAGGTTGGCTTAGCACTGGCTGAAGGGATCCAAGATTGTTCAGGTTGCGTGGTGAGTGGTAGAAGGTTCCCTAGGTCCTTTGTGGGGGAAGTGCCAGGTTGTGTGGGCCTTTCACCATCTTCTCCATGCTTGGCCAGAGCTCCTGATTCCTGACAACGCCAACGTGTTCTATGCCATGAGCCCAGCCGCTCCTGGAGACTTTGTGCTGCGGCGGAAGGAGGGGGCCCAGCATACAACCTCAGTCTCCCTACCCCCTCCTCCAGGACATGGGCCTCATGGGCAGCAAGGGGTCTGGCTTCTATCACCAGGAGGTGGGGAGGGGGCTCCTCTATGGAAAGCTCCAGGTCCCCAGTAAAGGTCATTGTGCTCCATACCCTGTAACCCCCTCAATTTTATTGGACCTCACCCCTCTGACCCTCTTGGCTCCAGATCCCTATTCCAAAGACACAAGCCCATGGGGTGGCTGGTGGAGAGCTTCATCTTATAGAAAGGGGTGGGGTGTCAGGGGTCAGATCCTCCCCAGAGAAACCTTGTAACTGTTGGAGATACACCAAAAGTGACAAAAATGGACAAAAATAGTGACCAAAGTTATGAAACAGGAGTCAGTCTTGTTTGTTCTGCGCCTGTGCCCCAAGTCCACTTTTCATTAGGATAAAAGTTTAAATAAGAAAAGAAGGGTTTCCCTGGTGGCTCAGTGGTAAAGAATCCACCTTCCAACACAGGAGACACGGGATCCATCCCTGGTCTGGGAAGATCCCACATGCTGTGCAGCAACTAAGCCCTTGTGCCACAACTTTTGAGCCTGTGCTTTAGAGCCTGGGCACCACAACTACTGAGCCCACGTGCTGCAACTCTGAAGTCTTCAAGCTCTAGAGCCTGTGTTCCACAACAAGAGAAGCCACCACAATAAGAAACCTGCACGCCATAGCTAAAGAGTAGCCTCCACCTGCTGCTTAAAGAAAATCCTGTGCATCAATGAAGACCCAGCACATCCAAAAATAAATAAATAAAAATTTAAAAAGAAAAGAAAAACTAAGAGCCCTAAGAAAAGGGTTGAGTGAGGCATGGCTGACACCAGCAGGGGGTGGGGGTGGGGTTCTGTCACAAATAGAGGGTTCAGGACTCTGTCCCTCAATATTGTTGGGGTAATATAATTCGTTTCTGTTGTGTATATGGAAGAGTGAAGAAATGAAATTCCATCAGAACTTGAGACAAATAACATCATCACGTGAAACACAATCATAACAACAACAGCAACAACAATAATAATACCCAGTTATGCACTCCCACTCTGCTAGACATCAACTATGGGCTTTATATCTAACTGTTTTAATAAGGGTTTTTGCTTTTTCAAGTGGTCGAAAACCCAATCACACAGGTAAGGCCAAAAATGGAAATGAATGCCCCTGTAATTGATAAGTTCCATGGGGCCAGCTTCAGGCACTGTTGGATCCAGGGACTCAAAAGATGTCACCAGGACTTTGTAAGAGTCTCTTGCCTCTGATTTGCTCTGAGAATGAGACTGTCCATTGACTCCCTAAATCCAATCACCTTCTCCTATGGTTACAGAAACACTGATTTTTCAGCTGGCTACCCAGGGTAAAGACTGCATTTCCAGTCTCCCTTGCAGTGAAATGTGGTCATATGACTAAATCTCAGCCAATGAGTTGTAAAGTAAAGGATGTGGGTACATTCCAGGCTCTGCCCTTAAAGAGAAGGGATGTGTCCTCTCCTGCCTCCTTTTGCCTTGGGTTGATTAGAATGAAGATATGGAGTGGATCAGCTTGGACTGGGTGGTTTACACCATCTGAACAACTGAGCTGCAAACTGGAAGGATAATGGCCCTCTGAGACCAGGGAGAAAACATACTGTATTGCTGCTACTTGAACTGTTACAAAATATATATATATATATATATATATATATATATATATATATATATGTCTACCTCAGGACTTCCCTTGGTGGTCCAGCAGCTAAGAGTTTGAGCTCCCAATGTTGGGGGCCTGGGTTCCATCCCTGGTCAGGGAACTAGATCCCATGTGCTGAACACCACAACTACAGATCCTATGAGTTGTGATTAAGACCTAGCACAGCCAAATAAATACACATTTTTCTTAAATGCCCAGCTTATTTAAGCCATCAGTATTATTTGGGTCTCTGTTACAGTAGCCAAAAACAGAAAAAATTTAAAAAATGAATATTGCCCCACTCCAAGGAAGGATCACCCTCATGGGGCAGTGCCAGTCTTACATCCCACCAGTTCCACCTGCCATGCAAGGAAAATCCCTGGGACTTCCTGGCAGTCCGTCGGTTAAGAATCCCCCTTGCAATGCAGGGGACATGGGTTTGATCTCTGGTGAGGTAACTAAGATCCCATGTGTCTCAGAGCAACTAAGCCTGAATGCCACAACTAGAGAATCTGTGTGCTACAACAAAAGATCCCACATGCTGCAACTAAGACCTGATGCAGCCAAATTAATTCATTTAAAAAAGCAATTGGATGTAAGTAACAGTATTTTTAAATTGTTATTGTTGTTGTTCAGTCACTAAGTCATGTCAGACTGTTTGCAACCCCATGGACTGCAGCACAATCTTCCCTGTCCTTCTTAAGTTAGCTTAAGCAAATAATTGCTATCCTTACTGAGCACTTACTGTGTGCCAGGCATGTTCTCATAACTTGATGTAATCTATTCATAATCCTCACATAAGCCTTATGAGGGGGCATTATTATCATGCCCATTTTATACATGAAAAACCGAGACTAGGGAGGGTTAAGTAACTTATCTAAGGTTGCAGGGCAAGTGACACATGGAATGCATCAGAACATACATACGCTCTTACCCAGGGAGCTAGCTTGCCTCTCATAATAACAGTTTACAGTTTCTGCCTCTCTCTCTCTCTCTCTCTCACACACACACACACACACAAACACACTCAATCCAAATGCCAATTTCCTGAGGAAGAGATTCTCATTGACTTCTGTTTTTTTTTGTTGTTGTTCCATGGCAAGGCATGTGGGATTTTAGTTTCCCTACCAGGGACCAAATCCACGCCCTCTGCAGAAGCACAGAGTCCTAACCACCGGACAGCCAGGGAATCCTGCCACTTCTGTTTTTAAAAATGCAGGAGGTTAAAAAAAAAAAAGGTGCAGGAGTGCTCAGGAATAGCTCTCTCCAGTGGCTAACACAAGGTCAGCTGTCTCCCTGCACCTCTCAGCTTGGTTTTTCGCTCATCTTTTACTCCACAAATATTTCCTGAACTCCTACTGTATGCCAGGCTCTGTTGTAGGTGCTGGGGATATAGAAATGAACAAAACAGACTAATGAAGGTGGTGAATCAATAACAAAACATCAAATACATATTACATATTTAATACAAAAAGTACAGGGAATGCAAAATGCTGCTGCTGCTACTACTACCAAGCCATTTAAGGACTGACGTGTGGGGTGGGGGCGGTAAGAGGTTGCTATTTTAAACAGGGTGATCCAGGAGGACTTCACTGAGGAAGTGACATTTAGTTAGAGTCCTGAGTAAACTGAAAGTGAGCCGCATGTACATTTAGAGGAAGAACCTTGCAAGTGGAGGGAACAGACAGCGCAGAAGCCCACCTTAGCTTCACCATCAGACAATTTTTTTCCTCCTGATGACAAAGATGTCTCTGGCTACTCCATCTGCCTACCTCGTCATCCAATAGAAAGCGGCACCTCCTTTCCCAACTAGTCCCAGGATGGAAGCTCATTGGATCCCCTTGGGTCACATGCCACCCCTGAACCAGTTACCGCGCTCCAGGGAATGGGGCTCTCTGATTGGCTAATCTGGGGCTGGCTGACGCAATAAGGTAGGTGTCCTCTGCTTCCCCAGGCATGTATCTTTTGGGGGCGGAGGGTGTTTACCCCAGTTTAAGCTTAGCCCAAGAGAACAGCTTTTATGATTCGTTCTATACTTTCCAGATTATTGAAATAACTGCATGTTCCTTGTAAAATAAAATCCCAAGAGTATACAAATGTAAGCAGAAAAAAAAAGCCCCCAAATCACAAATAAAATCTCGCATTCCAGAATACATGTAATTTTTACAAATGCAGGCTCTTTCGTACTTACTATCTGGTAGTACTTCCCAACATTGTGCAAACATTCAGCGGCTACTATTAGGCTTATTATATTCCTACCCAGACTGGGAAGAGTTGTTGATTAGTACGATAATATCAGTAGTTGTAGTTTACATTTTTTGAATGCTTGCTATGGGCCAAGTCGGATTTTATAGATGAAAAGGCTGAAGCTCAGATAAGGTAAGTAACCCGTCCAGGGTCACACAGCAAGAAAGTGTGTCTGAGGCAGAAAGCAGAGCAGTTCCTTCCCTCCACCCCCAAGGGGGTGCGGAGCCCTAGAGGGCCCCCGCTCTCTGTAGCCAGGCCCCGCAGGGCGCAGGGCGGCTGCCTCCCTCTTATCTCAGCTTGGGCTGCCTGCTGGTCCCGCCCCCTCGGGGGAGCTGCCACTTGGAGGCTCCTGGCCGGGAAGGCCTGGTCAGCTGTGTCCGGCGGAGGCAGCTGCTGACCCAGCTGTGGCCTGTGCCAGGGGCGGAAGAAGTGGGGGGGCAGGAGCCCTGGGCCCCTGGTGGCAGGGGCTACATCATGTATCATCTCCCGGCACCCCTCTGGCCTGGAATTGGCTTCCTCTGCCTCTTGCTCGCTGGGGCAGCCTGGGCTCCCCCACCCAACCCACCGGACCCCAAGTTTGAAAACAAAGGTAAGGGTGGAGTTGGACCCCAGCACTGGATCTTGGAGGGCAATATTGGGACCCGAACTTCCTGCCCGGATCCTTGGGGCCACCCAGGTTCTCATTCTGAATCTGTGACCTGGGGCCCAAGATGGTGTCTGAACCCCTAGACTGGGATCACATATAGCATGCTGGGGTCGATATCCCCAGACTGGGTTCTGGGGAAGAAGCTAGAAAGGGGCATAGGAGTTCTGCTTTATCTCTTCAACGAACTTGAGAAGTGCTAAACGCTAAATGGTGCAGGGGTGGTGCTGTGGTATAGAGTCTTGTATTCTAGAGTCCCTGAACTAAGGGGATCTAGCCGACCCTTCAGGCGGGGAGGGAGGATAAAAACCGAGCCGCAGGCGACTGTAAACACGGTTGGCACGCGGGCGCCAGATCCCTGGGTCCGCGGGGTTGAGGGAGGGGAACGGGGGGCACGGTTGGCGCTATCGGGCCTCCGGGAGCCTGCCGGGGCTGATAGGGGACCCCGCCTCCTGCACACACACTCACCCGCACTCAAGTCCCTAGGCTGAGGCGGGGCCGGCAGCGGGAGGCGGAGGACTCGAATGCTGCGCTCAGCAAAGCCGGTCGCGGGTGGGCGGGCGGCGTGTGTGTTGGAGGGAGACAATAAGACACGCAACCTACGCTTGGAAGTTTGGAGGGCACTACTTCGGCGGACCCCTCGAAGGATCCCGCTGGAAGAACGGGGGCGGGGCTTTTTTTCTTATCGGTCCGCACAGGCGGCAGGAGGGAGGAAAGGATTCTGTGGCTCGAGAAAGGGGCTCGGGTCCCTTGACCCCCTCCCCTGATCCCATCCCCAGCGGCCCTGCTGACAGCCCGCGAGCCTGATGAGTTTCTGTGCTTCACCGAGCGCCTGGAGGACTTGGTGTGTTTCTGGGAGGAAGCGGCCAGCGCCGGGGTCGGCCCGGACAACTACAGCTTCTCTTACCAGCTCGAGTGAGTCGGACGAGGTGGGGTCAGGTGGAGCGCCCCACGGGGGGAGGGGGCGGGCGGGCCGGGCAGACCTCCCAGGAGCTCGAACGTTGGGATGTTTCCTGGTGCCAGGGACCGGATGGCATCTCTGCTGGTGAGCACTAGTGGGAAGCCCACGGGGTCAGGGCTGACATGCACCCTAGTGGTCGGGGATGGAACACTCCCGTCGCCACTGCTGGAGGGCAACCCCAAACTTCAGAGCAGGAACAATATCGCTCCAAAGCAGGACTTAAGGCGTCGCGTACGTCGGGGCTGGGACGACCCCTGGTGGTGGTGTCCAGAAACGCGCCCTCGGTCCCCGCGAAACCTCCAAACTTGATCCCTCTACACTCGCTGGTTCCCGGTTGAACAGGGGTGAGCCGTGGAAGCCATGCCGCCTGCATCAGGCGCCCACCGCCCGCGGCTTGGTGCGTTTCTGGTGCTCGCTGCCTACAGCCGACACGTCGAGCTTCGTGCCCCTAGAGCTGCACGTCACTGCGGCCTCCTCGGGCGCTTCACGCTACCGCCGTACCATTCACGTCAACGAAGTGGGTAAGTGCGCTGGGAAAGGGGGATTGGTCGGGAGGGAGTCCCAGTTTCCGCCCACCTAAGCAAACCCCTCTCCGCAGTGCTCCTAGACCCTCCGGCCAGGCTTGTGGCTCGGCGGGCCGACGAGGGCGGCCACGTAGTACTGCGCTGGCTCCCGCCGCCTGGGGCACCCATGGCAAGCCTTATTCGCTATGAGGTGAACATCTCGGCAGAGAACGCCGCAGGGGGCGCACAGAGGGTGAGGCCCGTTCCTATGACCTAGCCCCAAAGGGCTCCAGAGTCGACAGGCCCTCTAAGTCTCACCTAGACTGTCACTAGGGCCCCGCCCCCTTGGCCTCGTCCCTTCCACGCCCTGCCCAAGACATCTCCAAGTCCACTGACTTGTCCCCTTTCCCAGTGGTCCCCTTTTCCCAGCCCACCTGGACTCAACCTTTCTTAACCCTTGCCCGGAACCCTAGACCGCTCCAGTGCCTACCCTGTCTGTTCGCAGGCCCCGCTGTTAAATAACCGGAGTTCGCCTGTTTTTTTTACCCAGGGCCCCATCCTGATTGGCCCCAAGCCTTCCTGGGCCCCGCCTCCTACTTTCATTGCCCGCCTCCCTATGCTTGGTTTCTGTTCTTCCTTTCTCTGATTGGCTGGCTCCCTCAGAGTCCACCCCCTTCACATGCCCTCCTTGCCCACCCCGCCCCTATTGGCCACACCCCTCACCCGGGTCCCGCCTACAGGTGGAGATCCTCGACGGCCGCACCGAGTGCTTGCTGAGCAACCTGCGGGGCGGGACGCGCTACACCTTCATGGTACGCGCGCGTATGGCCGAGCCCAGCTTCGGTGGCTTCTGGAGCGCCTGGTCCGAGCCTGCGTCACTGCTGACGGCTAGTGGTGAGGCCCCAGGCAAGGGAGGTAGGAGGGGCTGGGCGGAGCATGGGGGCCAAGCTCACTGCCCTGACCTCTTCCCTGTTCCCCCAGACTTGGACCCCCTCATCCTGACGCTCTCCCTCGTCCTCGTGCTCATTCTACTGCTGCTGGCCGTGCTAGCCCTGCTCTCCCACCGCCGGTGAGCGCCCCACTCAGCATCTGGCTTAGACTCCTCTCCACTAACTTTCCCCTTATCCTGTGAAAACCTAGGCTCAAAGAAGGGCAGGCACTTGTCCAGGGTCATACAATGAAGAGTCGGTGGCAGGGTCGGGATGCAAGCCAGGTCACACCCAGACTCTTACTTAAAATTCTCTGCTCTTGGGCATACTTTTTGGGTTTTCCTTCTACCTCAGTGGCTGCTCCTTCTTGAATTCCCTTGTGAATGTGCGTGCGTGCTATGCTAAGTCATTTCAGTCGTGTCCGACTCTTTGCGTCTCCGTGGGCTGTAGCCCGCCAGGCTCCTCTGTCCCTGGGATTCTCCATGCAAGAATACTGGAGTGGGTGGCCATGACCTCCTCCTGGATCTTTCCGACCCAGGGATGGAACCTGTGTCTAACTGCATCTCCTGCCTTGTAGGTGGGTTCTTTACCACTGAACCAACGGGGAAGCCCTTCTTTGTGAATACTTTTTTCCCAGTTTCATCAACTTCTGTAAAGCCAACCAAATGGGCTTCATGAAACGATTTAGCCTCCAATGCCTCCCATCCGTTGTCAAGCTCCTTAGATGTTTTACGACCAGCCATCCTGAGGTTTTTGTAATTCAGTTTTTGTAACCCAAGTAATACCATGTGTTTTCACAACCCCAAGCCTTGGCATACACTGTTCCTTCTGCCAGGAATGTCCTTCTTGCCATGCCTGCCAAGCAATCTCCTAGTTCTTTCAAAGCCTTGTTTATTTACTTGATTGGGAAATACTGAGTGCCAGCTATGTGCTAGGCACTGGGAAGAAAGCGCAGAACAAACCAGATGTGTCTCTACTCTTGTGGATCTCATAGCTGAGTCACACAATAAGGGAACCAACAGATATATGATTATAAATTGTGATGAGAGATAGCAGAAATATCGGGCTTCCCAGGTGGCACTAGGGGTAAGGAACTCCCCTGCTAGTGCAGGAGACGTTAGAGTCTCAGGTTCAATCCCTGGGTTGGGGAGATCCCCTGGAAGAGTGCATGGCAATCCACTCCAGTATTCTTGCCTGGAGAATCCCATGGACAGAGGAGCCTGGTGGGCTACAGTCTGTAAGGTCACAAAGAGTCAGACATGACTGAAGTGACTTAGCATGCATGCACATGGGGACATGACAGAATAGATAGGTGAGAGGAGGTGACATCAGAGCAGAAACCTGAATCCTGGGAAAGAGGCAGCCACATGAAAACAAGGGAGAGAAAAACAGCAAGTGCAAAGGTCCTGAGATGGGAATGAGCTTGGAACATTGAAGCAGCTGCAAGAAAAGCTGTATGCTTAGAGCAGAGTGTGTAATGGGGAGAGATGAGGGAGGTAACAGGGATCAGATCATGCAGGGTCTCACGTAGGAAGGAGTTTGGGCTTTATCCTGAATGCACTGGAGAACCATGGAAAAGTGAGGAGAAAAGTAGCATAATGGACCTTCAGACAAACCTGGGTGGGTTTTAGAGGGACCATAAGGCAGTGTATATTGAACTCCTATGTATCCTTCAAAACCCTGTTCCCATTGCCTTTCTGTAGGGCTTTGCAGATGCTTTGGCAGAACCCCTGTTCCTCAGTCCCATGCACTCCTCTGCCTTCAACAAGATCACAAGGGACTAGGAGTATCTTTGCCCCATGGATGGTGCTGAGGGGGTGTTGGTGAATGTTCAGTGACACATGCCCAGGTACCTGTTTGTTTTGGTTTCACCAGGACTCTGAAGCAGAAGATCTGGCCTGGCATCCCAAGCCCTGAGAGCGAGTTTGAAGGCCTCTTCACCATCCACAAGGGTAACTTCCAGGTAGGCAGCCTGGTTGTTTCTTCCAGGCCTGGGGCTTCCCTGCTCCTGTGGCTGAACTCCAAGTCTCTGAGCAAGCTGGTGCTGTTTCCCCAGCTGTGGCTGTACCAGACTGATGGCTGTCTATGGTGGAGCCCCAGCACCCCCTTCCCAGAGGACCCACCTGTCCCCCTGGAAGTCCTCTCTGAGTGCTGCTGGGGGGTGACGCAGGCAGTGGAACCAGGGGCAGATGATGGGGGGCCCCTCCTGGAGCCGGTGGGGAGCGAGCATGCCCGAGACAGCTACCTGGTGCTGGACAAGTGGTTGCTGCCCCGGAGTCCGCCGAGCGAGGATCTTCTGCAGCCTGGTGGCGATTTGGACATAGTGACCATGGATGAAGCCTCAGAAGTGTCCTCCTGCACATCCACTTTGGCCCTGAAGCCTGGGCCGGAGGGGGCCTCTGCTGCCAGCTTTGAGTACACCATTCTTGACCCCAGCTCCCAGCTCTTGCGCCCAAGGGCACTGCCCCCTGAGCTGCTCCCCACCCCACCCCACCTAAAGTACCTGTACCTCGTGGTGTCCGACTCTGGCATCTCAACTGACTACAGCTCAGGGGGTTCCCAGGAAGCCCAGGGGGGTTCATCCAATGGCCCCTACTCCAACCCTTATGAGAACAGCCTCAGCCCAGCCCCCAAGACTTCACCCCCGAGCTACGTAGCCTGCTCCTAGGACTCTAGTCCTCAGAGGCACAGGGACCCAGAATGACCCCACTGCTACTCCAGGCCCAAGGTTTATCCGGCAGAGTCAGTGAGGCCTGCTGACCTTGGCTTTCTGCTAAATTCATCCTGCTCAGAAAGTCACAGCCTTGCAGTTATTTTTAAATGTACAGTGTTTTTTTGTGTAGATAGATAAATATATATATATATACTTTCTATATAAATATATACAAGTTTCCTGTCATGATTCTATAAATACTTGTAAGCCCCATCTTTTCCCTGGGCCCAAGCCATAGGAGAAGCAGCAAAAAGTCTGGAGTTCAGTCTAAAATTCTGACCTGGCAATCTGAATAATAAACAGACTGAATTGGTCAGTATAAGTTAAGCTAGCTGCCCTAACAACAACCCATTCCCTTCTCTAGGGGGTCTTCTCGTCCAAGGGATTGAACCCAGGACTCCTGCATTGCAGGTAGATTCTTTACCAGTTGACTCACCAGGGAAGCACTTTCTCTCATACAATTCAAATAGATAGTTAGCTTATCCCTGTGATGAGTCAGAAAACAGGCTGTAGCTTAACCATCTCCTAGGGGTACTCTAGGGTCTTCAGATGGACCCTCTGCATCCTGCCAGCCAACAAGAGAGACAGCAGAAGATTTTGTGGGTCACTTTAGGGATGTAGCCAGGAGGTGAGCTCCACCTCTTCTTCACAAATTCTACTGGCCAGAAATGATCATGTGACCCCAGTAAGAACCATGGAAAGCTGGGAAATGTAGTTCAGCTGTGCACCCAGGAGAGAAGAGCTGTTTAATGAGCAGCTAGGTAGTCTCTGCCACTAATAATAATACTAACATTAATTCCTAAGGCTTTATTCCGAATCTGGTTCTAAGAAAGCATTCTGATGACACCAAATGTCAATCAAGTGGCTCAATGGAAGTTTCGGCTTAACTGCTTTTTAAAAGTTTGACATAACCTAGGAAAGCATACTTTCTATTCCAGCAATTCCACTTTTAGATATGTATCCTAAAAACCCTCACACACATGGACCAGGATATGTGTATGAGTGTTGACAGTAGTAAATAAGTCAATCTGATCATACCTAATTTAGGGTACAGTCACTCATGGAGTTACATGCAGTATGGAAAAAGGAATGAATGAAAATGTGGCCAAATCTTAGTACCAGTGTTGAGAGGGAGAAGAAAGCTTCAGATTACATTTATCATGAAATTCTTCTTTATAAAATTCAAAACAGAAAAATTAAACAGTATTTTGGCTGGACACAATATGTACAGGATAATGGTATGTTTACAACAGAAAAAGCACTTTACAATCTTAAGGACTTTGAATTTGCATCTGTCCCTGAGGTAGGTGTTTCAGACATGGAAACAGGCACAGAGAAGTTGTCATGCTCCAAAGCTCACAGTTGGCCTCCAGAGCTTGAACCCTTGTGCAAGCTGGTGTCACCCGCCTGGGTGAGCCATGGGGTGACTGTCATCTCTCCATCCGGTTGAAAAGTCACCCACCATTCTTCCCTGGGGCCCAGCCCACCTGGCTCCAGGGAGGCTCGGAGGCAGCGCTGTCCTGGGCCTGCTGCATCCGGCTGCAGCCAGCACTGGGCAGGGAAATACCTCTGTAGGAGTGCCAGCTGCAGAGCATTCCCACTGTCTCCTCCTTCCTCCTGGGTCTGGAGGGCCACAATGAGCCCACAGCCCCGGCCGGGCCCAACCCGGTGGCTGAAGTGGACAGCTGTGTCCAGAAGCAGGGCAGCCAGGTAGGCGGCTTCCTGGGACCCAGGGTCTTCTACTAGGTACTCCTCCAGGCCATCAAGCAGCAAGAGTGAGGGGGCTGGTCCACGGGCCTCATGGGCAGAGCACAGAAGCCGGAGGAGCTCACGAGTTGAGGGTGGGTACTGGAAGCGGATCTTCTAGAAAGGGAAAAAGGAAAGGGCCAGATTCAGCATAGGAAGTCGGGCTTCTAGTTAGAGCAGCCCTGCTTCCTTGCATACTCCCCTGGACAAGGCTCTCACCCACTACACCTCTGGTTCCAGCGTGCAGCAGCTCAGAGGGATCGGATATTCTTCTGTTCACCAACCCCTCACCCTCGTTTTTTTCTTATCCTGCACTCGTCACTGCCCGGTATTATTAAGAACAAGGTATGCCTTTCTGCCAAATCTCTAGGGCAATCTTTCCACGGAAAACCTGCCCATAGCGTCCAACTCCACCACCGACTCCTGTTTAGCTCCGCCCCTGACTCCACCCCTTGGGACGCAAATTTGTGGATCCCGCCCCCTCACTGGATGGTTTCTCATTCGTCTTAACTGGGGTTCGTATAGTCCCATCCCCAACTCGTCCATATTCCTTCCCACAATGTTTGCATCGTCTCCGCCATTGGTCTATCTCCGCCTGTCACTCAGTCCTCCAATTAGCCCCGCTGCGGGCTGGTCCGCCTCTGGTCCCACTCCTCCCTACTTGTAATCGCAGTGGTTCGAGCGCCGGTCCAGTTCTGCAGGGCAGGCTTTGAAGAGGCCTCCGGGTCACGAAGAGGACCGGGCCTTGGCCTTCCCCTGCCGCCTCCAGGGCCGCCGCGAATAGCAGCGCTGTCTTTCCAGAGCCTGGACCGCCTAGCAGCAGCAAAGGCGTTTCGGCCTCAGCTGTGTTCTTCCCGGGACCCGCCGCGCTGCCCAAGTTTAGCACTCTCCTCAGCGTCTCCGCCATTTGCCGCGTACTTCTGTTCAATCGGCGGCCGGTGCCTGCCTTTAATCCCGCCCAGGGCGGGGTCTCATTGGGTACGGTGCACTTAGCTTCTCCATTGGTCCAAAAATCTGTTCCTCAAAGTTAGATCGACGTTTCCTAGCTCCTCCCCTGGTGAAGGGTCGAATAATCTAGTTTGAGCAACAAATGGAGGCGTTTCAGGGCGATAAGGCCCTCTTGTAAGTGAGTCCGCTGGCGGAAGCACCACGAATACTATTATTGTGAGCTAAGCATCTAATCAGACAATATAACCGTTGAGAGTTGGAGGGAACAGGCCCTAATCACGAACACATTACTTAAAGTCTCTGAGCTTCAGCTTGCCCACCTGTAAAATGGGAGCACATGGTATCTCAGGAATATTGCAATGAACGTGTGTGTGCGCGCGTGTTTCTGCTGATGTTACCTAATGACAATGAAGGGGAGAGGTGGATAAGCTATGCGCTTGTCTCTGTCTGCACTTGAATGCTTGCACAAATGTGTGTGTGTTTGGGGTTGCAAGCTTGAGGATATTCGTGTGCAAAACATCCATCAGTCAGACGGCAAAGCAGTGTCTTTGAGGGTCTGTGAGGAGTCTCAGCTGGCTTCCTCATTGGCCTGGGGGCTTCTTGAGTCATGCTTAGAGTACAGTGAGAGGCAGGACCACAGAACAAAAAAAGAAGAAGAAGAGAAGAGGCAAAGATGCAGGGGCTGGGAGACTGAAGGAGAAGCCACTGCAGGACCTTCTTTGTCATGTTCACTTCAGTATCTCCAGCGCCCAGACAGTGCTTAGGGCATTGCAGAGTCTCAACAAAGGCTTGTTAAAGGAATGAATAAAGAAAGGTAGGACAGATTGGAAACTGGGAGAGAAGGAAGAACAAGGTGAGTGACCAAGTGAGCACTGGTTGGATATCTTCACACAGACTTCTCCCCAGAGCTGCCACTCACACCCCTGTTGCCCTGGCAACTCTGTCTCCTGGTAACTTCAAAGTGGTGCCGTTGCCAGGAGACCCAGGAGCAGGGCGGAACAAATTTCCAGGGCTTTCTCTCTCCCTCTGGGGCCAGAAAAGAGCTTCACAACATCCCTCAATACACCCACTCACACAGACAGGCACCCCCACACTCCTACACACACAGACAGGGCATCTCTGCATATATTTCACTTTCAGAATCCCCACTACCCACATGCTCACAATCATATCCTGACACAAAGCACCCCATACATACTCTTTCTCACATTCATGCCCCTATACCTTTTCTCTTGCAAGCACACCAGAACACAGTCTGATAAAATCATTCCTTTGCTACCACACACACACACGAGGCACACTGTTACATTGTCCTGTCAAATGCACCACCTCATCTCCTGATTCACCTCGCTTTGCAACACTCTAAATACACAAGCACGTGTATCACACAGTTCCACATAGTTATAAACACCGGAGCATGCTGAACACAGCCCCATTTCGAGTCCTTTACACTTGCTGTTCCATTTCCTAGAGCATTCAGCTCCCAGATATCTATCCCTCGTTTTTTCCATTCTATTCAGGCCTCTACTCAAATATCACTCACTTTTCCTGACTACCTGTGTAAAATCACACCCCTCCTCACTCTTTCACTGCTTTACCTTTATTTTCTTTTCAAATACTTATCACTTCCAACCGTATGTGTTTATCTTATTGCCTCTCTCCCCACTAGAATGTCAGCTCAATCGGGGTAGAGTCCCTCTTTCTTTTACTGCTGGGTCTCCAGCTCCTAGAACAGCACCCGACATAGGATAGGTGCTTCTGAATGCATATACTGGCAGAGATGCAGACATTAGGTGTATCTCTCATGCATACACTACTTCTTTCTTCTTTCCCTTGCTTCTTGGGACCCCATCTTCATGTACTGACAGAAGGACTTTACCTTACAGGGGCTCCCTGGAGGAGGCAGAACCAAAGGTTAAGGTGGACAGCTCAGGGTCAGTCTGTGCTCCTCCCTAGTTTGTTGGTATCCTCAAGTGATAAGTTTATTCATTTAGCAAACACTTATTGAGCACATATGCTGTTCCTGACCCTGTTCTAGGAGGCACAAGGACTCAGCAGTGAACAGACAACAACATCTCTGTCTTAGTGGAACTGGCATCTTAGTGAGGGAGGTGATAATGGCCACCAAGCATAATGAAGAGTTTAAATAGTCTATGAGCAGATAAGTCTGCATAAAAAAAAAAAAAAAAAGATTTGCACAGGGAAAGGAAGGGAAGGGACAATTGTTTGGTTTTTGCAATTTTGAATAGGATGGTAGGGGCAGGCCTCCCAGAGAAGGTAACACTTGAAAAAAGGCTCTTAGGAGGTAAGGGAGCGAATCATGCAGATATGTGGGGGAAGAGCATTCCAGGGGGAGGCACCTGCAAGTGCAAAGGTCTGGAGGCACTGGGAGAACTTTGACTTTTACAGATAGTGCCATGGAGAGCCCAGAGAGCGTTTGAACACAGGAGGGTCACGGTCTGACTTACATTATAAAAAGGAGCTCAGTTTTGGTCAAGTTGAGGATAAGAGTCAGTGGGTCATGTGGAGAAGCCTTTTGAATAAGCAGGAACATCTTTATCTGGATTTTCTACCTAAGATTATCCACCCTGAGATGGGGGTGGGCAAGGCCATGGCTGTAGTCTTCACCCTCCCTAGCGGGTCCAGACACTTCTTTGTGCCCGACAGCCCCAACCTGACCTTTTCTTGGCCCGTGCTTAACACCAGGACCATGGACAGCGCCAACTGGTTCGTTCGTAGAATGCTGTCCGTTGTGCTGAAACTTTACTTCTCTGCTGGGCCCCATGGAGGTAGCTGTGCTACTGGAGGGGCCACGGGGCTCGGGTGAAGGCAAGCCCTGGAAATAGATACTCCACGCGGTGAAGTAGAGGGCTCCATGATCCTATCCCTCCTCTGCCGTCAGCCCTCTCACGCATCCATCTCATTTCTTGCAATGCAGAATCAACCACACCCCTCTCCTCCAGGCACACTTCCTTTCCCTTCTAGTTTCCCGTCGCTTGATCTGCTCCAGCGGCTCAGGTCTCCTCACTGTTCCCTGAACAAAGCCGGCACATTGTCACTTCAGGGCCTTCATTCTTGCTGTTCCCTCTGCCTGGAACACTCCCCCACTCCACACTGCGGTTATTTGCAGGGCTCTCGTCCCTCCCTCCCTCCACACGGCATCTCCAGTGCCAACTCCTCAGAAATAGCTTCCCTGGACACTCTCTTTAAATTGCAAACCGTGTCCTCATTCCAAAGTTGTCCCATTGTCTTCTATAGCTTGAGTTTTCTGTTTGTTACTTATCAATATCTACGATCAATGATACCAATTTCCGACCCAAATTCTTGATCCTGCAGTTTGAAATTTAGATTTTTTCAGGTTTTCAAAAGGCACTATGGTGTAAATATGATGTACTGATTAACACCCATATTTGGACCTGGGGTAACATCCTATATCAAACACTATACTTTATCTGCAACGAAACAGAAGCATATTCACATAAAGTTAAACAAATAAAAGCTATAATGACCTTATGTCAGTTCAGGTCAGGTTTTGCCACAAATTAGTAATGAGGATAATTTTGGTTTGCCAGACATTCTTGAAATTGGGAATTGTAGTTTTGTGGCTAACTTATTTGTTTATTGTTTCTCTGGTATTAGAATGTGAGCTCCATGAAGGCAGGATTTTGTGTCTGTTCTGCTTAGTACTGCAGCCCCTTTGCCTAACAAAACAGCACCTGGCAGGCATGGGGGTTGGGTGGGGTTTGCTCCACAATGTTTTTTGAATGAATAAATGGATGGATGAATGAATAAATGTGAAAGGAAAGCAGACTTCCCTTCCCTGGTTTTTGAATGACTCCGTGCCCCGAATGGCCTGTCTGAAGCCTCTTGAAGCCACTGTGTGTGTGTGTGTGTGTGTGTGTGTGTGTGTGTGTGTGTGTGTGTGTGTGTGGTTGTATGTGGCTCCCTGTCCTTCTACCTTCCCCAGTCTCTGCTGGGCCCTCAGGGCTTGGTTCTCAGCACAACCTCAAAATCAAAACCCCTGCTCAAATCCATGTAGTCAGGGATTCAGCGTGGAGGTTCCTACTGCCCTCAGCATCCCCTTCTATTAGGACCTCTACGGTCCCCTCAGCCTATTCCCTGTACCCTCAGCACCCTGGCCATGGTCAGAAACAGGCCAGCCACCTGAGGAAGATAGTCACAGGAGGCCCCTCACAGTATGTTTGTGTGCCTTACCTGTGGCTTGCAGGGTTGTTTGCATTTGACAAGTGAAGAATCGAGGGCACAGAGAGGTTAATTAACTTTCCTGAGGTCACACAACCAGGAAATGCTGAGCCTGGATTTAAAGCCAAGTCATGGACCTTTCAGCCCCATGCTGCCTCTCCACTATCTCCCTGTGACTATACACTCACCCAGCCTCACTGATACCTACACCCAACATTAAAGTCCTTCACCCCTGCCACCTGGAGGAGAAAGGCAGGTGGCCAAACTTCTGTTACAAACAGGTCTTTATTAAAGATGAGGAGGGAGTGTGAAAGGGGGGCAGTGTCTCCCCTGCCCACTGCCTTTGGCTGCCGGGGGTGGGGAGCCCTCTTTGCTCCACCCATGCCTCTATGATGGCACATCTGTATGAGGCTGAGGCATGGGGGGGGGCAGTGTGAAGAACAGGGGTGGTTCTAAGGAAAAAAAAACTCCCTTCCCACGGCCCTAATAAATAACAAAAGGGTTTGGAGTGATCTGGGCACAGGCAAGGGGGAATGGAGCACCCTGAACCCCAAAACCTCTGAAATGGGGCAAGCCCTGCACAAGTTGGGAGTTAAGAGAGACTGGGTGAGAGATTGAACAAGGGGGAGGGGCTGAGAGAGGAAGGGGTACCCCAAGGACCCTGCTATGGGGGAGCCTGCCCCCCACCCTCCAGCTGGACTCTGATTCTGAGGAGAGAGCACTCTATCCTTTGCACATGCTTAGACATGGGCGGTCCCCCATTGACTGGAATCATACCCACCCACCTTGAGATTCTAAGAACCAAGGACTCCTATCTGTTGTTCAGAGGCTGAACACTGGCTAGAGTTGCTCTCTTGCCTGAGGTGTCTAAGAAAGATGGGGATGCTCCTATTGGCTGGAGTAAACTCCTTTTGGCTAGAATTCTGAGAACTGGGAAGTTCCCATTGGCTGGGCAAAGGCCAATGGGATCAGGCTTTGGCCCTTAAAAGGGCAATCCTAGGAGGCAAGTACCCACCTCCCAATTATGCCCACTTGTATGTCCCAGAGGGCAAAAAACAGGGGTTCCCCTGAATGTCCTTCCAGCCATCCTCTGATGTCTGGCCTGGCTGGCCTGGGGACAAGGGCTTTGGCACTCACACAGCACACGCACACACACGCGTGGCAGGGAAGAAATGGGGACTGGGCAGATTCTGGGCGGGTGTCAGGCCTCACAGCAGGTGGTCACGGCTGGCAAACAAGTAAGGGCTGAAGTTGTCCCGGTGGAAGGGGGAGGGATAGAGTCCACTAAGGGTGTATAGGTCCCGCAGCAGGGGTGTGGGCAGCAGCAGCTTCCGGCCACGGCCACCACCCCCACCCGGCCCCCCAGGCCCAGGGGAAGAGGGCGAGGGGCCCTGGCTGGGAGTTGGTGCCGGCAGGGGCAGAGGCAGAGGCAGGGGCGTCGGCTCAGACCTCAATCGAGGGCGGGGCACACGGGGCGATGAACACATGGCTGGAGCCCTGGAGGACACGCAGTTGGGGATCAGGTGGCCACGGCGGGCGCAGTTCTGCGGCTCTAGGGATCAGGAATCAGAGAAGTCAAGGGATTAGAAAGCTTGGGAGAGGCCACAAGAGCACAATGACACCTCTGTGGCAGTGACGGCCATCTGGAAGTCTCCCCATTTATCCTTCCACCCCCTTGATACTCACTGGATGGGGTGAGCCGTGCCGGTGTCGAATGCGGCCTGCAGCCCTCGGGTTCCTGAGACAAAGAGGCAGAAGGGAGGGGCTAGTGGCCCCCTGGGCACCGCTGGCCACGGCCACTAGGGGCTCAAAGTGCATAGAGCCCAATGGAACAGATAACGAGTTTTCAGGATTAATCATGTCTCCTTGGGAGGGAGAGGGGGCCACACCTTTCCATTCTGTGGGACAGCCCCCCCCCCGGACCCAGGTCCACAGAGATGAGTGATCCCTCTCCCTTCTCCATGGCCCTGAGACCCCGCCACCGCCTGCCCGACTTCCTCCCTCCTTGGTCCTCCTCCACCCACCACCCTCTCCAGCCGGGAGCAGCCCCCGGCCCCCCTTACCTGGGCCACACTTAACTTTTCGAGGGGGCTGTCCACGGTGGGGGCTTGGCTCAGGTCCTCCCAAGGGGAGAGCCTTCGGCCAGAGGGTGGCCGGCTCTGGAAGTTGTGCACGACACAGGTGACCTATTGACAGAGGGAAAGGGGCGTGTTGAGGTCCGAGGCCAATAAGGTAGATTGCTATTCCTTTTTGTCAGATAAGGAAACTGAGGCTTAGGTTTTCAAGAACAGCTAACACTTTTATGGTGCCTATAATGTGCCAAACACTGTTGTTTCCACCTTACCAAGAGATAGGTACTGTTATTACTTATTCCACACGGGGAGGCAAGTGATGCTGAGTTGTGTAACAACAGGATCTAATCCTGTCCTTATTTAAACCTTTGGTATTTTGGACAATATGGGTTTTTGCATTAATCCTGATTTGGAAAAATATTTCATTAGAATATTATTTATCTGGGACTTCCTTGGTGGCCTAGTAGTTAAGACTCCGTGCTTCCACTGCAGGGAACACAGGTTCAATCCCTGGTCAGGGAACTAAGATCCTGCATGCCATGTGCCTCCCCCAAAATTATTTTAAATAAATAAAATAAAATTTATCATGATTAATATTATTTTCATATTATTATTTATAATATTTTTCTTGATCTTGAGTGTTTTGGCATCCCCCTTAGTTGGTGTACTCAAGCAAGTGCCTCACTTGCCTTACCCGGGTCCGAAACCTGTTACCCCATTTCACAGATGAGAATGTCCGAGCTAGGTAAGGCTAACGGACTTGCCCAAGGTCACACAGAGTCCACGCCCTTCATCATCACACAGTCCTGCCTCGGGTCAGGGATGGGAGGCAAGGGGGCTCACCAGAAAGGTGGCGATCGCTGCCCCTGTCAGGAAGCCAGCCAGCACGTCCGACCAGTGGTTGCGGTACTCGGCCACGCGGACCACACCCACCAGGAAAGCAGGGCACAGCAGGGCCAGGCAGAGTGAGGGTTTAACCAGGCGGGAGCCCTTCACGCGGAACACGAGTGTCACGTACATCTGCGGGAGCCAGACAGGTCAGAGGTCACACGGCAGCAGCAGTTCCCAAACTCAAGTGGACAATACATTCAGGGAAGGGGGTGAGGTCTGAACCCTGAGGAGCCGCGTTGGGGCTGGAGGCACTGGCCAGGGGCTCCAAGGAACACAGCCAGGGGTACTGGAGTTCAGGGGATGGAGTCATGGACCCCCAGTGGGCCTTTGCAGGGAAAGGGGTGTAGCCTGAACACCAAAGAGCAGTAGATAGAGTCTGGGGCCCCAGATCTCTGGGAGACCAATCACAGATGGTGAAAGACACTTGCTGGCTGAGGGTGTAGCCACAAAGTCAGAGGGTGGAGTCAGGCCCAAGTGACAAGTGCTCTTAGGAGCTCCAGGAGGTGGAGTCCCCAAACACCTGGGGACCACTAACAGCATTAGAAGCATAGTCCCCAACGCCAGAAAAAGGAGTCAGAGCAACAGTGGGTGCGACCAGGGGAAAGCAGGGGACAAGAATCAGGAAGTTTCAGCGAAACTGACTCAGGAGTGTGGCCAGACCAGTAAAAGGTGATGTCAAAGTGGGGGACAAGGGCTCCAGGGGACAGAGTTGAAAGCCCACTACCTAGTCACCCAGCCAATAACCAGGACTTGTGACATTGCAGGGACTTGAGTAGGCTTCACTGGACAGAGTCTATGGAGCTGAGCCAATATCCTCCTTCGGATGTGGTGTCAGTGAGTCTGGAGGCGTGGCCAAACACCAAGGGACTGCGCTCGACTCAAGATGGGGGCGTGGCCAGACTCCAAGGGGTGGAGCCAGAGCCTCCACCCTAGGGGCGGAGTCACAGTGACGCAGGGCGTGGCCTCACTCCTGGGGGGATTGGAGGCCCCAGCCCCGAGGGTCTCCCGACGGCCCCCCAACTGCCTCGCCTCCATTTCGGGGCTCACCGCTGTGTAGGTGACAGCATAGGCGCAAAGGGCAGCGTCCTTGCAGGGGAAGGCGCGGCGTGCAGCAGCCACCAGGCTGGGACTGCCGGCACAGGCACCCTGGTCGGTGACGAAACGGTCAGGCCCTGGCCGGTCCGGTGAGGGTGGCGGGCAGCCCAGGGCCGTGTAGTTGGGGCGGCACACGGACAGGAAGTGAGGCGTAGGATTGCCGGTCACCACCTGCCCCGCGTTAGCGAAGATGGTCGTGGTGAAGAGGCCGAAAGAGTAGACCCCTGGGGTAGGATGAGAGAGGGGGTTCATGCCAGAGCCCAGCAGCTGTTCTCCTGTGAGCCCCTTAAGGTCCATCTGGGTCCCTGTCTCCTTGTTCCTGTGACTGACATGAAAGGACACCTCAGACTCCCCCTAGCACCATATTCTGTAACAGTTGGGCATGTTCCCTTGGGATGGCATTCTGAGCCTCCTCTACCTGCCCCTGTTCTTGCTATTATTGAGCTGCTCATTTTTCTCCTGGAGGATCTTCAGCCCTCTGCCCCAGGGACCACCACTGCGGGTGAGCTCTGCCCTTCTACCCCAAGGCCACCAATTGCGGCTGAGACCATACTTAGAGCACTGCCAGGGATCTCACCCCACTGCCCAGAGGACCTCCTGTGCTTTTTCTGCCTGAGATTCTCCTTGTGCTAATTTGGGGCCCTCCTCTTAGAGTTACCATCATGGTTTGCTTAGGGCACACCCATATCTCTAGAACCTCCACTAGGCCTGCCCTCAGCCCAAATTCCTCTTGCCCCATGAAGTCACCATCATGGACATTCTAGGGCCCTTTTCCCCCTGGAATTCTTATTATGGCTGAGCCTGGCCCATCTCCCTTTTGCACGGCTGACCCCTGACCAAGTCACTCACCCAGGAAGCGGACCAGCCTCCGCAGTGGGGGGCTGAAGCGGCAGCAGGCCCCAGACACGATGGTGCTCTCCCCAATGATGGGGATGGCTGAGGGTGGTGCAGGGAAAAAGGCACGCGCCAGCTCCCCAAGCAGGATCTGTGGGCAAGACCAAGGTGTGGTCATCTTGGCCTTCAAACCCAGTCCTCCACCCACCACCCCTTGGCCCTCCTGCCTCCTGGAAGGCCCTTCCCATAGTCTGAGCCGGGTTACCACCAGTCTCACCGTGAGGGTGGGCCCAGCGGTGACCAAGGCGTAGATGAGGGCTGGGGGTGCTCTGCTGGTAGCCTCAGGCCCTGGGTAGGGCTTGGCATAGGTACTATCATAGCAGAAGAAGCCCTGGGTGTGCACAGGGAACGTGTCTGTGAACTCCAGGCGGTAGGCAAGCAGGACCACGATGCCCAGCAGTACCGACTGCCGTCCAGTCAGGGTGGGGCGAGAGATGGACAGAGAAGAGAGAGGAAAGAAAGGGTCAGGTCTGAGTCAGAGCCACGGAGACAGAGACACAGAGATGGAGAAAGAGACAAGGAGGAGAGATACAGAGAGAGATGAAGAGGAGAGGGTAGAGAGAATGGGCTGCGAAGAGGGAGAGAGAACAGGGCCAGGGCTCAGAAAGTGAGTGTGGTGGAGGGACAGGGCAACAGAGAAAGAAAACTACTGGTAGAAATATTGGGTTGGCCAAAAAAGTCATTTGGGTTTCTCCATAACGAATTTTTTGCACCAACCCAACATGAGCAGCCACAACAGGTGTAACTCCTACTGTGGGCTGGGCATCATACTAAACCTTTTTCTAGAATTAATCCATTTTACTTTCATAACAGCCCTAAGAGAGAGGGAGAGATGCCAATTGTGCCTATTTGCAGATAAGGAAATTGAGGCTTGGGAAGGCATGTGAGGTGCCCAGAGTTCCACAGTAAGGATGGGCAGAGGTGGGTTGGAACCCCAGGGAGTGCCACTTCAGAAGGTGCCTCCTCCCTCTTGAGGGTCTGGGCCAGGGAGGAACTGTGCTCCTCACCTCCACGAAGACAAAGCAGGGGATGATGGAAAAAAACTCCTCTTCAGCTGAGGTCTCCCTCCCGCCATGGTGATGGCTGGGCCTGTGGAGATGCAGAGGGAAAGGGACCGCCAGGGGCGGGGCCTAGAGGGAGCCTCAGGTCATCTATTCCTGGAGTCTTCTGGCCACACCCTGGCCCCCATCCCTGGCCCTTCCAACTACACCTGGCCCCGCCCCTGCTGAGCCTTCTGGCCACGCCTCCACATACCCAGGTCTTTCCCCCATCCCAGCTTATTAAAGGCACCTGCCTCCACCGATACAACCTGCTCAGCTCAGCCTCTGCTGGAGTCCCCACCGATTCTATAGTGGTCCCCCACAGCCTGCACAGGAGATTTTGACCCCATACCTTGTAGGGGGGCCTGTCTCCCTTAGCATGTGGGAACCCTCCCCTTGGCCTTCAGCAGAGAGTTATCCTGCTTAACGGGAACCCCTCTTCTACAAAGAAGGTTCCTCACCCCCACTAGTATAGGAGACCCCATACTCTTCCCCTATGTGCTTTACAGGAAGCCCCATGCTCCCTGTTACCCACCTCCACCAGGCCCTCCCCACACACCACTTCCCCCAGAGCCCACAGGGGCCTCCCTCTCCTGTCCCCATGGGCTGTGCCTGACTGGTTTGGGCTGATGGCCAGGCCCTCCCTCTCTCCCAGCTGCCTCTCCCTCTCTCCTTCCTTCCCCCTCCTCCCAGCCCGTCTGCCTCCCTGTATTATTAGAGAGGGCTATCTCCCCCTCAACCTGCTCACCCTCCCCCCACCCAGTCTAACCTCAGTCAGTCCCCAGCACTGAGAGGCCAACACAGTCACACCTGCTTGACCCATTCTCCCAGCCAAACCTCACCTGTGAACGGGCCCTATGGCTTCCCGCAAGCTGCTGCCACGCCCACAGACTCACAGCCACTCCTGGCAGCCAGCAGGGCAGGGATGGTCACCCCCATTGCCCAGATGAGGAAACTGAGGGCCAGACAGGCAGGGGTAGGCACTCTGGGTCCAGTGCCCCATCCACGTGGCTTGCTCTGCAACGTTACACGTGGGGTGAGGGTCACTCCAGAGATCCCAGATGCCCGAGGTGCCTACCCAGCCATGGCACCCTCACTCTCACAGAGACACAGACACACATCAGCATCCCTCCCAGAGTACACAACTCAGCCAGAGCTTCCATCCCAACCAACCCCCAACCACCACACACACACACACACACACACACACACACACACACCCCCAATCGAACAGCATTCATTTATCCCACCAACAAGGATGAAGGGCCTGCTGGGTTCCAGGCAATGCACTGGGTGCCAGCCTTGTGATGAACAAGATGGGCTCGCTCATTCAGACAGGTGCCCAACACCCACTACACACAACTGCACACTCACACAGCACAGTGTGCACACGGCCTGTCACAGACACCCACGCAGATCAAACAAATCCCCTGCCCCCCCACACACAGCCACTGGGACACAACAGAAGGTCCTTCACACACCTCATGGCCCCACACACAGCCCCACTCCACCCCCGTCAGGGACAGAAACTCAAAGCTGCCAATACACTTAAGAGTCACATCAAAAAAAGTCACCACACACAGTGGGGGGGGGTCACAGAACTGGCCACAGCGTCACGCCCCCAATTACAAGACAGACAATGACACATATTAAGTCTCGGGTCCACCTTGACAGTCACAGAAGAGCCCTGCCATCCACAGCCACAACCACACAAGGGCACATACGTGGACTGTGGCATAGACTTGCACACAGACACATAAGAAAGGCACACGATCAGTCACATAATAATGGCCCCCCACACACCATCAGAAAAAACACACAACAGCCACACAATGACAGTCACATGCATTCAACCATACAGACACCGAGACAGCCACACAATCACTGTGAGAGCAGTCACACGGCCAAAGGCGGCCACAGCAACACGACCACCACACAGTCACCATCAGAGTGATATCCACAGCGACAATCACACAAAGACAGCCACGGGAGACACAGTCACACAGCCACCACACGGACACCCCTGATGCCACACACACACTGACACGTAACGACAACCACCCAGTCACCGTCAGCCTCACTGAGGTCCTGTCCCCATCCACCCCTCCCCTAGCTGGGTCCCCAAGCCTCAGCTCGCAGCCTCCCCTCCCCCTCCCCGCGCTGGACCCGCAGGGGACCCGACCCACACAAACCGAACCCTGGCCAGACAGACACAACGAGGGTCGGAAGCCGGAGAGAAGAGGTACAGGCGGCGCCCCGAGGCCCTCCCCCTCACCGGGTCGACACTACCGCCGCCTGAGCCCTGGCTCCACCTAGACGGCCCCGGCGCGACGGGACAGACAGACAAACCGACCGCTAGCCAGCAGGCGAACGCGGAGATGGAGACGCGGTCGGCCGGCCCGGCCGCGCGCCGCGCAGTCTCGGCGCCGGAGGGAGGGGCGGGGCCTCCGGGACATTATTTGCATAACCCGTGAGGCGGGGCCTCGCGATGTCTCATTAGTGTGATGGGGCGGGGGCCCCACTTGTTTTGGGGGGCGAGCCGTGAGGGAACGAAGACGAGGTTAAGACGGAGTACCCTGGTGGGTGCTGAGAGGAAGAAGGTGGGATGACGAGACCCTTCCTCTCTGAGCCTCAGTCTCCCCATTTGGCAGTAGGGACAGCAGGCAGGATCACCAGGGCACCCCAGAAATGAAGACTGGTGGCTAGTGGGGAAGAGACTGGCTGGTCACTCAATATCTGGACAGGCTGACCTCAGACCTTGTCTTATACTAAATCCAGTCTCACACCGTCCCCTGACTCTAGACCCACATATCCTGTACAGCCCCTTGGTCTCCATATCTTGCCCAAGACTGGGCAGTAAATTGAAGGGGTCACTCTCAGGCCCAGGAAGAAGCAGGAGCAACAGTTCACAGGGGAGGAGAGTCTCAGCTAGTTTATTTTCTTTCTGGAGGAGTCTTCAAGGGAGAGCAGTCCCAGCTGCTCAGGCTGTGGAGAGAGAGGATGGGTCAGAACCTGGCTTGGTCCAGGGGACCCCAGGTGTGGAGGTCAGGGAGCAGATATCCAGGTTGGGAGTTGGGGGTGGTGCCCAGACTCTGGAATTCCAGGGCAGGCTAGAAAGGGAAGGGAAATGTGGGTTGGGGGAGGAGAGGATCCGCACCAGGTAGGAAGGACCTGCGGCTCTTGCTGAGCGGTGGCTGGGGAGGGCCCTGGTCCGTGTCTGAGTCCGAGTCCCAGCAGGGGAGGGGAGGGCTCAGGCATCTGTGTCCCTTATAGCCTGCAGGAGGGACATGTGTGATTCTATCATGAAACCTGAATGTGACCCTTGAGTGGTCTGTGAATATGAGCCCAGTACCCTTGATATAATGTGATCCTTGATCATATCCCTTGAATGTGACCCAACATGACCCCAAACTATGATCTCAATCGATGACCCTTGAATTTTACCCCATTCGTGTGTGTGTGTGTGTGTGTGTGTGTGTGTGTGCGCTAAGTTGCTTCAGTCATGCCCGACTCTGTGCAACCCTATGGACTGTAGCCTGCCAGGCTCCTCTGCCCTTGGAATTCTCCAGGCAAGAATATTGGAGTGGGTTGCCATGCCCTCTTCCAGTGGACCTTCCTGACCCAAGGACCCAACCCATGTCTCTTATGGGCTGTGGTGGGGAGGGGTGGAGATGAGTCCCAGGAGGAGAGGGAGACCTGGACTCAGGTGGGTTCCAGGTTCCAGCAGTCACTGCTCGATCTGATTGGGAGGAGAGGGCAGGGCAGATGAAGGTCAGGGGTCAGAGGTTACAGTGGGAGCTCATCACCATATGTCACCCAGCTCCTTCTGGAGGTTATCCCTCCAGGAACCACTGCCTCCTGGTAGCAACTCCTCAGTCTCTGGCCAGTTTGCTGTCTCGTAACCTTGCTGCTCATCTTGGTCAGAACCTGAGGTCAGGAAGGGATAGGGAAACAATAATAATAATAATAATAATGGTGAAAGGTGTGATATAGCATTTATTACATATTAGGATGCCTTAAAGAGCTTATCACTCAGTTAATGCAGCTACTCAGTCAGGCAGGGCTATATTGTTACATCCATTATACAGATGAAGAAACTGAGGTTCAAGGAGGGGAAGTGACTTGATCAAAATCACATAGCAGTAAGTAGCAAAACTGAGATTTGAACCCAGGCCTTCTGGCTGCAGTATGATGGTACAGGCCAGCAGAGATCCCCATACCCCAACTCACACAAGGTTCCCCTCCCACCCCACCCTGCTCTGCTCACCTTGCGGCACTTCACCTGTGTCTTCTGCATCTTCTGGATGTTCACCAGGTTCTCTGTGATCTCCTGTTCCTGTGCCTCTGTAGGGGGAGGGGACTTAAGGGGGCTGAAGCTGTAGAAGAACCTCCACCCTGCCCTTCCGGCCATAGGCTTTGGGCACTCACGGAGCTTCTGATAAATGAAGGTCACCTCCTCTCGTACTAGCTCCAGCTCCTCCCATAGGAATTTCTTGCTGAGGAGACAGGACAGCCTCTGGCCTCCTGTATCCTGGCCTCCTGGTTTCCCATTTGCCCACCTGCCTCCCCCAAGCCACTTCCACCTTCCATGTTTCCATTTGTTCAACTACCATCCCCCAGAGGCTTGTCCCCTCCCCCCACCTGCCTACCCACCTTTCCCCTCCTACTGCTATTCCCCCACCTCCTACCCTAACCCCCACCCTGTCCTCCCCTTCTGACCTTCAGCCTCCCATTCCCTCAAGCCCCCATTTCCTGGCTTCCAGTTCCCCATCTTCTGGCGCTCTTGACCTCCCATACCCCGACTCTGCCCCTCTCCACCACCTCTCCCCTCCAGTTTCCCATCTCACCCCTGCTAGCTTTCTGATCCCCTGAGCTCCCTTCCCATCCCTGTCTCCCCTTCCTCTGGCCACCCAGTTTCCCACACAGCCCCACTGCCTCTTGCCTCCTCCATCCCTTCCTCTTGTCCTCCAAGCTTTCCATGGCCCCCCAGACTCCCTTATTCATTTGCTCTCCCATTTCCCCCATCCCACCTGTGGCCCCTTCTCCCTGGCCTCCCTTGTCTCCTGAAGCAACCTCCAGGCAACCCTCCTGACAATACCCACCTGTCCCGGATCTCCTGGGCCAGCAGCTGCAGGCAGCGGGTGGTGCGGGCCCGCTGCACCTCCTCGTTGTCATGCAGGGTCTTCTGTAGCCCCTGCAGGCCTTGAGCCAGGGCCTCATACAGCTCCTGCCGTCCCTCCACCACATCCCACTTGTGCCCCTCCTTG
The DNA here is from genome assembly GCA_024291935.2 of Okapia johnstoni. Classification (NCBI taxonomy): domain Eukaryota; kingdom Metazoa; phylum Chordata; class Mammalia; order Artiodactyla; family Giraffidae; genus Okapia; species Okapia johnstoni. The sequence continues at coordinate 12,320,147 of CM044316.1, read as the reverse complement.
TCTCCCTGGTGGCTCGTGGGGCCCAGCACCTCTACAGAGATGGTGGGAACTTGCCTGAGCCCCACCCACAGCCCTGAGCCCAGCTTTGAACACAACTTGCCCTAACCCTCACCAGACCCTGGCCTGAAACCCAAACTCATCCAATTTTTCCCACCCTGGCCTGACCCGGCTGACCTTGACAGGGCCAGCCTCCAGCCTTACCTCGACCCTTGGCCAGTTCTCACCTTCCAGCTGTTGGATCTTGATTTGCTGCAGGCAGCTCTCCTTCTCTAACAGGGTCACTGAGTGGTTTAGGAACTCGAAAGCCTGAGCCAAGAGGTCAGGCCTGGGGGTGGTAGCAGGGGTGAAGTGGGAAGGGATGGAGACAATTGCTGGGGGTGGGGCCAAGGTGGCTCACCTTGGTCTGGGCCTGTAACTGACACTTGAGTGACTCTAGTTCACATCTCAGAAGCTTCTGGCAGTCGGGAATCATCGTGGTGGACTTAACTGTGAGCAGAGGTGAGGGTCAGCCAAGGCTGGAAAGGGTGCGGGTGGGGGCAAGGTCAGGGCAGAGGTCAGTAGAGGTTCAGGGTGGGGGGGGTGGTGAGGCAGGGGACAAGGTAAAGAGCTGGGGTAGGCTGAGGCAGAGGTAGAAGAAGGAGTGGGGTCAAGGTCAGAGACAAGGATGAAGGGCAAGGTCAGGGGCAAGGGTCAGCTGATGACGGGACAGGAATGAATGGGCAGCAATGGCGCAGGGGCAGAAGGTGGAGGTAGGAACTGGTGGGTCTTCTGCCCACAGTCTTGTTGGGTGTAAGGTTCTCACCTTTGGTTTTGGAACAGCTGGTCTCCAAAGGCTTCTAGAGAAGGGGGACATGAGGGCAGTAGAAATTTACCCTTGGGCTGCATCCTTGCTCACCCTAACCCAGGGTGTGGGGGTTAGACATGATTTGGGTCTGCTGAGTTCTGGGTGTCCTAGACCCCCGAGGGCAGGCAAAGCTGCCTCCAGGCATATGCATGCACCCCCAGCCCCAACTCACCTCTGCCCCAGCCCGAACACGCTCAGAAGTGCCTCTGTGTGGCAGGCACGGGGGCTGCCCCTGAGAACACACGGCTTTAGAGCCTTCACTCCGGCTTGGACTCAAGTAATGGCCCTCTTCTTTAGGAGCAAACGGCATCAACAATGTCTGCAATGAGCACCAGCAACCCCTGATGCACAACCACACACGGTCATCGAAACACAACCATAGACACACAACCTCAGACACAGAGATGCATGCTAAGTCATAAGACCCAGGGCATATGCTCACGCCCATCTCAGACATACAACCACAGTCACAGACACACAGGCAGTCACACCCAGAGACAATCACAGACAGAACTTCATTAAGACACATAATGGGCTTCCCCAGTGCTCAGACAATCAAGAATCTGCCTGCAATGCAGGAGACTTGGGTTCGATCCCTGGGTTGGGAAGATCCCCTGGAGAATGCAATGCTAATCCACTCCAGTATTCTTGCCTGGAGAATCCCATGGACACAGGAGCCTGGTGGGCTACAGTCCATGGGGTAACAAAGAGTCAGACAGGACTGAGCAACTAACACTTTCACTTTCACAAGACACACAATGGGGCATCCATTCCATTCACTCAAGGCATTTTTAGTGCAGGCCTGGCTGAGCACTGGGCGCTGTTCTGGGTGCTGAAGACACAGGGAGTGAAGGTTCTCAAGGAGAACTCTCTGGCCCACAGCCCCCACCCGAAGCCCTGCAGCAGTAGTAGACTGAGGTGTGGCAGGAAGGGGTTTCCCAGGTGGGGTAGACCTTAGTGTTGCTGTGATGCCTCTTCGGAAGATCCTGGTCATTACAGGGCTCCTGTGAATCTGAGCAAGGGGTGGAGGGACACCCATGTGACTGAGACCCCGAGTCTCTCCCTGGCCTCCAGGCTTCAGTTGTCACTGTGTTTTCAGGTGCAGTTGGCTGTGCGGTCTCTGATTCTGGGTTCTTGGACCAGTGAAATGTATATTCCAAGGTCTTTTCTGAGGAAGTGCCTGGGAAGAGGGATGGGTGGTGAAGGTTTCCTGAGAGCCAGCCCATAGCACACCAGCCCCCCAGCCCCAGGCTAGTCCCTCAACAAACCACAGCACTTGTCACACTTCTTGTTAGCAGGTGAACACACATTGGAGGGTGAGGGAAGTGAGCGGTAGCAAGGCACGGAGTACTCAGGGTCCAGGGGTAGGCCAGCCAGAAGAGGGTTGCTTTGAGTAGGGGGGACAGAGGGCTGCACTGAGACCGGCTCCTGGGTCCCAACAGCCCCAGGCCCTCCCTGACACCCCCGAGTGGCTGCAGCCCTCAACACAGGCTTCTTAGTTTGGTAGGAGCCAAAGCTGGGTGAAAGATGATCCTAGCCCCAGGGGTTGGACTGGACAGTGAGAAGAACTCATAAGTTCCCACAGAAGGAACTGAGGTCTGAGATAAGCCTAAAAGGAAAAAAAAAAGATCTTAACACTGGACCCTAAAGGAAGGACATCCCTGGCAGGAAACAGCACGTGCCAAAGCTTAGAGGTCTGTCTGTGCTCCCAATGTAGGGAGTCCAGGTTCAGTCTCTGGTCAGGGCGCCTGGATTTGATCCCTGGTCAGAAAACTAGATCCCACAAGCCAGCAACAAAAGATCCCAAATGATGCAACTAAGATCCAGTGCAGACAAGTAAATATATATATATATAAGTTAAAAAGCTTGGAGGTCTGGAACCAGGTGCTCTGTGCTGATAAAGTCAGGGTGGCTGGAAGCAGAGATCCAGGAGGAAGCAGCAGGAGGTTGGCAGGACAGTTCAAACAAGTCAGGGCAAGCCAAGCAGGGGAGTTGGGAACTGGCTCCCCAGTAAATGGGAGCCATAGAATGTGAGAAGGAGAGGCACAGCATATCCATTTAACAAATGTTAGCTGAACTGGGGTCCAGGCCTGCACTAGGTAAGTCTGGGAACAGAAAAGGACTCATTTCTGGGTCTCACATACATACCCCCTGCCCTTCCAGTGTAGTGAGGGCTGGCACAGCTGGAAAAACCTGGGACAGGTCTGCCTGGAAAAACTTCCAGGTGAAGGGCATCTTGCCATGGATCACACTCAGCCAGAAAGGCCACAGTATAGGGCTTTCTCTTCTTTTGTCCTTTCTGGGCCCTCTGGTATCCTTCCCCTAGCCCAGGCCTCCTGGAAGACTCCTATATACCCTTCAAAACCCTACTCAGTATCACCTCTGTAAAATCTTCCTTAATCCCTTTTTAAGCTCATATTTTCTGAACATTTTGTTGAGTGCTGGGCACCACCATAAGCCCTCACTGGGTCTTCACACACCACCCTAAGCCCTAACTAGGTCTTCACACCCACCAAAATAATTGCAAGAATTATTATTCTTCCTGAAATGTTCTAAGCTACCCCTTCAAAAGTCACTGCCTCAGGGAGGTCCTCACTGCCAGAGGCAGTACAGCATGATGATTAAGCAAGGAGACCCTCCAGTTGGATGGCTGGTGTTCAAATCCTAGTTTTGTCCCCTTCCCAGCTGTGTGATGTTGGGATAATTATGAAACCTCTCCAAGCCTCAGTGTCCCCAACTATAAAAATAGGATATCATACTACCTACTTTACGGGGTTGCTGTGATTAAGTAAATTAATCCATACCAGTGCCTGATACACAATAACGGGAACTCAGTGTTTGTCCTTGAAAATTACACAGGACTTAGTACTTTGGAATCATAGGAACCCTGGGAGGTTTGGGAGAGGAAAATTCGGCAGGATGCACTTCTGAGTGACAGCTGCAGGCAGGGCACCAGGTCGATCCCCGCCCCAACCCGCCTCCAAACCAACATCACCTGTTTCTCCCTCAGTCCCTCCCGATAGAACTCTCGGAGGAAGGGGGCGGGGTCATTTGCTTGGGCCCCGCCCCCGGGTCCTTGAATCCTGCGCCTGCCAGGCTTCCGACCCCCTTCCAACCCCACCTACCACATACCACCTGCTCATGCTCTCCCATCAGGGACCGCGAAGCCAGTCACCAGCTGTGACGCTGAAATTTGATCCCGTGGGGACACCATCCCATTAAAACGCGCAGAGCCCAAAAGTAGAGTCACAGAGAGGGGTGTGGCTGACAGGTTAGCTCCGCCCCTGACCATGCGCCGAAGGCTTCATTGGTGCCTTTCCGCTTCCGCAGATCCCAGGATCCGCGGTGTAACTGGATGAGAGTCCGAAGAGTGGGCGGGATTTCAGGCTGGGTTTCCGTTCATCGATTGGTCAATATTTAAGAGGGCGGTACAGGAGATACAGATCTCTGATCCGATTGGCTTATGGCTTAGCTGGGAGGCGGGACGAATTCTTGATCCCACGAGGGGAGGTAGCTGAGGAGGTCCGCGGGCCACCCCGAAACGCGGGAGTGACTTACCGAGCCCAGCACGCCTGACACCCTAGATCCAGCCCGGGACTCCTGGGTGCTGCGGATCGAGGTCCGGGTCCAGTGGTGGGGTCGGTGTCCTCCGGATGAGATTTGGGGTTTCCCAGGATTAGAAGGCGTCTCTGGGAGGTGCTTCGGGAGTGTTCTTAGCGATATCTGGCATCCTATCATGAAAGGAGTGGTCTTTGATGTTAGAAGTGGGTCCTTGGGGTGATATTTGGGAGTCACTGGGGTGATCTCTGAAGATCTAGGGCTGCGAGCTTGAGCTGCTGGAGCTGAAATTTGGGGGTCTCAGGTGGCATAGATGTTGGGGTCCAGAGACCCTAAGATCTTGGGGGCTGACATTTGGAGAGATTGGGTCGAGTATGTCACAACTGTTTTGGGTCTTCCCCACCCCATTCCTGGGCTGCTATCCCGGTATCTCTGCTGGATAGACCATGACCCAGGCCTTGTTCAGGCTCACAGAGTCTGAAGGCCACAGGGCAAAGACAAAGCTCTGATTTACCTGGTGCCTCCTTCTCAGGCTGGAAAGATGGAGGAAGGAGGGAATCCAGGAAGCCTGACTAAAGTGGTCCATCTCCTGGTCTTGTCAGGGGCCTGGGGCATGCAAATGTGGGTGACCTTCATCTCAGGTAGGGATCGTCGGCCTGGACATCATGGATGCCCGCGGTGGGGACAGGGATGAGAGAGGGTCCTTGGACGTATCCTAACACTGGTTTCCTGCACCCCACAGGCTTTGTGCTTTTCCGAGGCCTTCCCCGACATACCTTCAGTCTGGTGCAGAGCAAACTCTTCCCTTTCTACTTTCACATCTCCATGGGCTGTGCCTTCGTCAACCTCTGCATCTTGGCTTCACAGTGTGCCTGGGCTCAGCTCACATTCTGGGAGGCCAGCCAGGTATCCGGGCTTGGGCTCCACTACCCTCTGGACATTCATTCCCAGGATCGCACTGAGCACCTATGACACTTTGTGACAATTAAAACAAAACCCCCCAAACCACCCTGCCTTCCTGGCGTACACAAAGCTGGGTTTTGGATACCCTTGAGCAGTGCACAGCCTGCACAACCATCCCCAGGAGCCCTGTCTATTCCTCCAGTGTCTGTTTGCTGGCTGTTGCTCCCTCTCCTCCCCCTGACTGGGCCTGCAGCCAAGCTGTGGTGACTCAGCTGGGCTGAGGCACTGACCCCAGCTCTTTGTTTAAAAACTAGCCTGACTGGGGATTTACAGTCCCACACCCCCATCCCCGGAGAAGGAAATGGCATCCCGCTCCAATATTCTTGCCTGGGAAATCCCATGGACAGAGGAGCCTGGTGGGCTACAGTCCATGGGGTCGCAAAAGAGTCGGACACGACTTAGCAACTAAACAACGGCAACAACAACCCCCATCCACACATTTTCCCCAGCCACAAGGCAAGGAGCCATCTCTGCATCTCATGTTTCTCTATCCTGCCCTCCCCCGACCCCATATGTCCCTCAGATGTGGGCAGGTAAGGCCTGAAAGGGGTTTCGATAACCTCACAGACACATGAGGGATTCTGGGTAACTGGAACTTCAGGGACTTTTAATTCTTTCCCTGTGGGCCCAATGTCAGCTTCTCAGGACTAGGCTGGGGCCACAAAGGAGATAGGCCCCATCTTAGGCTCTTTGGGGGAAATGAGGGGACAGTTACCGTGGTGCTCTGTCCCAACTCAGGGAAGAGAGGCTCTGCCCATCCTCAGTTCTGGGAAACAGTTGGGTAGGAGACAGGCTGTGTTCTGGAAAGTTCCAGTCAGGATATCAAAAGAGAAGCAACTCAGGAATTTGGGGGAGAGAGAAGAGACAGTGGTGGAGCCTTTCCTTAGGAGCTGCAGGTCTCAGGATATGAGAGCTGGAGCTCTGTTTGGCTTTGGGGATGCAGCCGGGAGGCCTGGCTTTGACCCGATCCTGTCTCCCACTCCCCTCTGGCCTTTGAGGATGCACGAAGATATGCCCTGGGGCCCCTCCTGCCTCCCAGGTGTGGCTCACCTTGTCCTCCCGCTGCCCTACCAGCTCTTCTTGCTGCTCCTGAGCCTCACACTGGCCACCGTCAACGCCCGCTGGCTGGAGTCCCGCACCACGGCCGCCATGTGGGCCCTGCAGACTGTGGAGAAGGAGCGGGGCCTGGGCGGGGAGGTGCCAGGCAGTCACCAGGGCTCGGACCCCTACCGCCAGCTGCGGGGTCAGGACCCCAAGTACAGTGCCCTCCGCCAGCAGTTCTTCCGCTACCACGGCCTGTCCTCCCTTTGCAATCTGGGCTGCCTCCTGAGCAATGGGCTTCATCTGGCCGGCCTCGCCCTGGGCCTCCACAACCTCTAGCTCCCACTGACTCTCTGTCTCTGCTGGAGCCCCGGATGTCAATAAATGCTTCTTTGGAAATGACTGCCATCATCTTTCTCCAACTGGGAAGCAAGGAAGGGGAGGGGCAGGCAAGGGTTGTTGTTGCTGTTGTTTAGTCACTCAGTCATGTCCTACTCTTTTGCGACCCCATGGGCTGTAGCCCACCAGGCTCCTCTGTCCATGGGATTTCCCAGGCAAAGAATGCTGGAGTGGGTTGTCATTTCCTTCTCCAGGGGATCTTCTCAACCCAGGGATCGAACCTGCATCTCCTGCCTTGGTAGGTGAACTCTTTACCACTGAGCCACTAGGGAAACCCTTGTAGGCAAGGGTAGAGCTGAGGGATTCCGTTTTCGCATTCACATGGCATACTAATTCAGAGTGTAGGATGTTGCAGCCCCTAAGCTCATCCTACAATGGTGCCGTTTGTTGAGCACCCACTGTGTGCCAGGCATGGCGCTAACCATTACTCATATCATGTATTATGGTAACAACAGCTGGTTCTGATCCCTAGAGGACAATTGTATTTTTTCACCTCATTGACATTGGGAATGGCCATGTGACTTGCTTTGGCCAATGAAATGTGAGCAAAGTCACTTTTGAGAAGAAGTATACAAGTCAGTGCCTGATTAACCATATCTTCCCGTTTGCAATGATCAGTGTGAGTGAGAAGCAAACCTTGGATATAAGGGACTTGGGAACACAGTAGGGGAAGGAAAGAGTGGGACAAAGGGAGAAGGTAGCACTGACCTATATACACTACCATGTATAAAATAGATAGCTGGTAAAAAGTTGCTGTATAACACAGGGACCTCATCCTGGCACTCTGTGATAACCTAGAGGGGTGGACTGGGGGAGGGGAGGGAGGCTCAAGAGGGAGGTGATGTATATAACTATGGCTGATTTGGGGTGTCATCATAAAGCAGTTTTTCTCCAATTTAAAAAACAAAAGGAAGCAAACCTTGGATGTTGGGTGCGATGGTGACTGTGGGGCTGCTTGTTACTGAGCATATACCAGCACTTCCTGACTGACACACATCTCAGTTCATCCACAGTAGCCCTTGGAGGTGGCTAACATTGTTCCCAAGAAGCAATGGGGGCTCAGTGAAGTTCAGCAAGTGGCTTCAGGTACAATTGTTTGAATTAGGACCCCAGCAAAGCCTGAACTTTTTAAATTTTTGGTTTAAAATTTTTTTGGCCACATGACATGTGGGGCCTTAGTTCCCTGAGCAGGAGATCAAACCCATGCCCCCTGCAGTGGAAGCATGGAGTCTTAACTACGGGCCACCAGGGAAATCCTAAGCCTGAGCTATTATAATGCAGATTCTCTGCTGTTGGCCTGAAGAAAACACCACAGTTGGGCCTGGATGTCAAATTTTGTGGCGTCAGGCCAGGGCCTGCCCCTCTCTGATTTCCAGTTTCTTTATCTGTAAAAGGAGGGGGTTAACTCTTCAGGGTATTTGGAAAAGGTGTTTAGCTCAGTTTAGGGTCAGGCGCTGCACTTTACAAACAACAAACTCATATCAGAACCCTTACCCAACCCTGTGAAGTGGGGACCCTTGTTAACGACTGACCACATGATGGATGGGGAAAATGAGGCCCGGGGAGGTTAACATGTCCAAAGCGACAAGGACTGGATTCGAACTGAGATTCGCACCTGGCTCCAGAGTCCGTGCTCTTAGCTGCTGTGCACATGTAGGAACTCCACGTCTGGTTGGTTAAAAAGAAATGTTATTGGCAGGGAACAGACAGCTAGCTGCGCGCTTGGAGATACTTCCAGCCCCTCCCCCGCCCCACTCCGCCCCCGCCCAGCCTCACAAGCCCCGCCCCGGTTCCTCCCCGCCCTTTCCCAGGAGCGGTCCCGCCTCCTGCTTAGGGGCGGGGCCGGCGCGGGATCCGGGTGGCTGCAGGCGGCGGCGGCGGCGTCTGCGGCTGCGGGGGTCTGGGTCGCAACCAGGACCAAGTCTCAGAGAGTTCGGAGGCAGAACCCTCGCGGCCAGCGTCCCCCACCACGCGAAGTGACTCCCTCGGAAGGAGCGCACTCCAACCCGCGCCTCCGCGTCCCAGCAGGTCTCTGGGGAACTGGGGCTTAGAAGGGGAGGGCCGGGGGCCTGGGGAACAAAGGCAGGCGGCGGGGGACGCCTCTTCCCTCGCCCCCACCCAGCTGGGCTCATCGGGAGCGTTATTGGGGCGCGGGCGGGGCAGACAGCCCAGCTGGGGACAAGAGATGTGACCATATGGTGATGGGAGGAAGCTCGGAGCTCCCCAGCACTGGCTGGGGCGCCCCACATCAGGTGACGAGGGGGACAGGACCGAGCCCTCCGCGGTCGCTTACCTCGTGCCTGGCCTGAGGGAGAGTCGCCAGATGGTCAGACAAGAGGTGGGACCGACTGACAGGTGGGCTGAGGGTGGGGCGGAGTCGGGGCCCCATCCTGGCCGCCCTGCCTAGCATGGGGAAAGGCTTCCTGCCTCTTCCCTTACCCTCCTCAAACTCGTTCTCCCGGAACACGGGGTGGGGCAGAGGGCTGGGCAGGAAAGGAGGGCCGGCTGGGTCCTCCTTTTTAACCTGGATAAAAGCCCCAGGGGGTAGTTGAGAAATGGCTTTGCCAGGGATGCCTGTGCTGGTTACCCCCCATTCACCCAGGCCTTCTGGGGCCTCCCTGTGAGGCTCAGGAAGCAGCCATAACAGCTAGGAAAATAGGCCTGTGCAGGGACTGGGGTTGCACGGCCCCAGATGAAGCAGCCTTATCTGTGGGGACAGATTGACAGGAAAGGCCCATCCAGGTGGTCAGGGTGGTGGCTGGGGTGGGTGGTTTCCTTGGATTGGAAGACCATCTTTCTGGCCTCTGTGGGCTGACGCTGGACTGGGGTGAGTCAGCCTTCCTGGGAGGCAGATGGGCCCAGCCCCTTTTACAAACAGAAGGTGGCAGGACCCATTTGGGGGTAGAGCTGGGCATTAAACCCTGGGGTGTATCCACTGAAAGCCCCCTCCCCATGGGCGTCAGGGAAGGACTTAAAGTTGGCCTGGGTAGGGGCAGGCAGGTGGCTAACACCTGCCAAAGTCAACACCCAGGCCCTGAGTGGCTGGGGGGGAGGTGGCGCTCTATACAGCTGACAGCCCCAGCTCCCCCAGCTCACACTTAGGCCACGCCAGCTGCTCGCCCTGGGGCAAAGTCCACACCTGCACCTTCCGAAAGGTTCTGGTTCCTCAACAGCCCAATGGGGCACCCCCAACCTGGACCCTTGCATTTGGCAAACATCCCCATTTTCCAGGAGAGGACGCTGAGGCCCTACAAGGGCAAGTGACACATCCAGGATCACTTGACTTCCAAGTGGCAGAGCCAGGATTTGAGCCCAGGTCCAGTGCATGGACTTCCCAGGTGGCTCTGTGATAAAGAAACTGCCTGCTGATGCAGGAGACCTGGGTTGGGAAGATCCCTTGGAGGAAGAAATGGCAACCCACTCTGGTATTCTTACCTGGAAAATCCCATGGACAGGGGAGCCTGGCAGGCTACGTCCATGGAGTCGCAGAATTGGACACGACTTCGTGACTAAAACAATAACAACCAGTGTAGGCACTGGGGCCATTCCTGGTATTTTTTTCCCTGCAGGGCTCCAGCTCTCCCCATCCCAGGAGGCTCCCTGCCAAGATGGCATCGGCTGGAGACCCCCCATCAGGCCAGCGGGATGCAGCGGACCAGAACTTCGACTACATGTTCAAGCTGCTGCTCATCGGCAACAGCAGCGTGGGCAAGACGTCCTTCCTGTTCCGATACGCCGACGACTCCTTCACGCCCGCATTTGTCAGCACCGTGGGCATCGACTTCAAGGTCAAGACAGTCTACCGCCACGACAAGAGGATCAAGCTGCAGATCTGGGTGGGCCAGGCGGCTGTCTATGGGTCTGCTGGCCCAGATAGGGGCTGGGGTTCCTCCGGGGAAGCTCAGGCAAGGGTATAGGGCTCTGGGGAGGGGTCCCGGGTCAGAAACAGTGATCCAGAGTCAGGGAAAGGGCTTGGGGTAGGTGTGAAGAGTAACAGGGGTATTATCCATGAAGTGCATTCATCAGGATGAAGGGGATATACCCTGCCCCCTAGGGTCTGAGGGGGAGACAGTACTAACCCAAGCCGGATTAGAAGATCTGGTGACCAATGGGGAAGAGGTTTGGGTACCCTGTTGGGACAGGCCCGGAGGCTCCCATTGAGCTTCTTCAGAGTCATGCTGATGCTCCCAGTGCCCCTGCTGGTAATGATTGTCATGGTAACGAGCATCAGATTGTCTGCATCAAGGTGGTACCCTCTGGTCGAGGTGGTTCTTGTTTGTGGTCATGAAGTTGGTTCTTGGAGATGAGGTCAGAGGGGGCTTATAAATCTTTGAGAGGCCACCGACCCCTCAGACTGGGAACCCCTCAAGGACAGGCTACATGTCCCCTCCATCAGACTAGAGGAGGCCCATATTTCTCCCATTAAATCAGGGGCTGTGAGGGCAGGTCCATGTCCTGGTCATCATACTGGGGCTGTGAGGCTGGGGTGCCCACCTGGAGAGGTAGGGTGGGAAACGGGGTGGCTTCTAGATGCCTGACCCCACTGTGTGCCCAGGACACGGCGGGCCAGGAGCGCTACCGTACCATCACCACAGCCTACTACCGCGGAGCCATGGGCTTCCTGCTCATGTATGATGTTGCCAACCAGGAGTCCTTTGCTGCTGTGCAGGACTGGTGAGTGCTTGCTGACCACTCACCCCCTGACCTTCACCCTCTCTCCTTGACCCTAATCTCTGGCCTAACACAGCCCTCCAACTCCACAGGGCCACGCAGATCAAGACCTACTCCTGGGACAATGCTCAGGTCATCCTCGTGGGGAACAAGTGTGACCTGGAGGATGAGCGTGTCGTGCCCACTGAGGAAGGCCGGAGGCTCGCCGACGACCTTGGTCAGTGCCCAACCTGGGCTACAGGCCCTGGATCTCCCAGAACCAAACATCCATCCCTATGCTTGAGTCCCAGGTCCAACCACAGTCACCAATACTTTGCCCTTTGAAGATCTTCCCAGAAAAATACCTGCATGTATACCACCTGCTACATTTAATTCCAGAGGATTTACCCACAGATAACCTTTACTACCCCACTGCCCTGGGAACCCAAACTCAGCAAAACCATATCTGGGAATTTATCCTACAAACACCTGCACCCATGTGGGAAGTGATGGGTGTATCAAATTACAGCACAGTTAGTAGAAGGAAAAGCTTGGCAGCCTCCCAAGTCTCTCACAGTGGGGGAAGCAGCTACACATAAAGTATAGTCACATGGGGAATACTATGCAGCTGTGAAAAAGGATCAGGCCATTCTTTATGTTCTACAGTCTATGGATATATGGGTAAGTGGAAAAAGCAAACTACAGAATAGTAGGTATGGCTGCTTCTTTTAGTCCAGAGATCAGCAAACATTTTCTTTTTTTGGCTGCACAGTGAAGCTTGTGGGATCTTAGTTCCCCAACCAGGGATTGAGCCCATACTCCCTGCAGTGGAAGTGAGGGGCCCTAACCACTTGCTGCCAGGGAAGTCCCGTGCCAACATTTTCTTAAAGGGCCATTTTCTTAAAATAGGAAATATTTTCAGTCCTAGGGTCAAACTGATCAGCTGTGCCTGAAAGCAGCCTTGGATAATACATTGATGAATGAGTGTGACTGTCTGCCAATAAAACTTTAATTACACAAATAGGCAACAGCACCTGAAACTAACACAATAACGTGATATGATAAATCAGCTATGTACATGCATGCTCAGTCGATCATTCATGTCTGACTCTGCGACCCCATATACTATAGCCCTCCAGGCTCCTCTGTCCATGGAATTTTCCAGGCAAGAATACTGGAGTGGGTTGCCATTTCCTTCTACAAAGGATCTTCTCGACCCAGGGATCGAACTCGTGTCTCCTGCCTTGGCAGGCAGATTCTTTACCACTGAGCCGCCAAGGAGGCCCAATATGCTTAAATTTAGTACTTAAATAAATACTTAAAAAGAAAATAGGCAACAAGCCAGATTTGGCTTGCAGCTCAGTTTGCCAACCCCTGCATTAGTGTTTAAAAAGGGTGAGAATAAGGATGTATATTGATGTTTGCTTAAAGGAACTCTGGAAGAATACAGAAGGATCTAGTAACCGTGGTGACCTGGGATGCCACCAGGGTTGGAGGGGAACTTTTCAGCCTACCTTTGTGAATCAGGTGAATGGCTTATCGATTCAAAGTTTAAGCTAAAAGAAAATCTTGTCCTGGAGTATTCTAGGCCCTCCCCAGGGCTTTCTGTGCAAGAGGGAATGTAACCACTATGCAGGGAGGGCAGGTTAAGACCGAGACTGGAGCTAGAATCCCCTCCTGCAACCCACTAACTATGTGACCTTGGGCACCTCACCTACCCTGTCTGTGCTTCCATTTCTCCATCTAGGAAACAGGTGAAAACCTCATCTACTTCATAGGGCTGTTAGATTAAATAAGCAAATCCTGGCCCTGATTGATCATTAACTCCGGTTATTTCTTGATGGCTTTGTGATCTTGCACTGGTGACTTTAGCTCTCTGGGCCAGCACTTCCTCATGTGTGAAAGGCAGATAATATAATAACAGCCTCACCTGGTTAGGTTGTCAGGAGGGTTAAATGAGTTATGACGCGTGAAGCAGTTCTAACAGAATCCTGTGTATGTATAGGTTGCATCTAAGCATTAGCTAGCATGATTGTGAAGTGTTGCTGATATTTGTATCTAAAACCTAAGAGATTTACTGTCTGACCCTTTGCAGAGAAACTTCGCAGACCCCTGGACCATAATGGTCCCCTCTTTCTTTTCCTTTCTTTTCTTGCCATCATTTGTTGGAGAAACTGGGTCTTTGTTCTGTGGAACATCTCCCGTTTGGGGTTTGACTCTGTTCCTTTGTCCCCTGTGGTTTAGGAACCTGAGCCTGGGTCTCATTTACAGATGTGCTGGGAGTCAGCTGTTGGGGCCCTGCCATAGGCTGGAATACTTGAGGATGCTGCCCATACCTTTTTTGTTGTTGTTGGCTGCAACACACGAGATGGGGATCTTAGTTCCCTGACCAAGGATTGAACTCTTGCCCCCTGCCGTGGCCGCACAGAGTCTTAACCACTGGACCACCAAGGAAGTCCCCTGCCCATACCTTCTTGTGGAAAACATCTAGTTCCTGGGAGTGAGGGGGAGATTCCCGATCTACCATTAAGTTTAAAATATCAGACAACAAATTGGGAGATGGATGTGGACCCCAATTTTGTAAGAAAAAAATCCACACATGTGTGCACACATACTCCTACCCACTACAAACCGAACCCCAACAATTATGTATTTTTTTTTAAAGTGGAAAGCTAGATGTCAAAACATCAATAGTAGTTGTTTCTGGGTGATGAGATTACATACAACATTTTTAGCTGTCTTGATATTTTTTCAGTAATTTCTCCAGTGAATATTTATAATCAGAAGAAAAAAAGTGTTTTAAGAAAAACAAACTGGGACTTCACTGGTGGTCCAGTAGTTAAGGCTCCGCACTTCAACTGCAGGAAGCGTGGGTTCAATTCCTTGATTGGGGAACTAAGATCCTGTTGTGTGGGGCAGCCAAAAATTAAGTCTTAAAAAAAGAAGAAAAACTCAGATTATTTGAGGAAAAGATGGACATGATTAATGAAATGCTAAATTTGCCTAGGAAGACAGTGGGGTGACATTGATGATCACCAGGCTCAGGATAGAGATCTATGTTCATGTCCTGCCTCTGTCATCCACCCATTCACCCATTCATCTATTCATCCATCCACTCATCCATCCATCTGTACATCTATCTATTCATTCATCCATTCATTCATCTATATATCCATCTCTCCATCCATCCATCTACCTATCCATCCATCTATACACTTATCTATACATCCATCTATTCATCTACCCATCTACCCATTTAGTCATCCATCCATCCACCTGTACATCCATCCATCTAAATGCACATCTGTATATCCGTATCTTCCTCTACCCACTCATCCATCCATCCATCTGATCAATTAATCATTCGATCAGTAGTTTCTGAGCACTTGTTCTGTGCTAGGCCCTGGGCTGCAGTTGTGGACAAGGCAGATAGACATCCTGCCCTCTTGGTGCAGGTGTTCTAATAGTGGAGACATAGATGGATAATTATATATTTACTAATTACAATGATATTTTTATAGTGCTATACATGATAATGACAATTATCATGTTAGGATAGAGGCCTGTTTACCCTGGGCTGTGTGTAATAGAGTGGACATTTGTCTGAATTTCTGGCCTACCTCGGGAATGGCAGATGGGGACACATTGGGGACCATAGCTCCCAGCAGGTGGAGCCTGAACCAGGGTGCAGGGTGTAGGAAGGACAGTCATGTGCATCCTTATTTGCAGGTTGCTGGGCCACTTCTTGTAGCCCAGGAACCCTGGGCAGGTCCCCAAAGCATTTGTCCCACCTCTTGCCTTTTGCTAAATAGATGAACTTTTTTTTTTTTTTTTTTTTTTTTTTTTTTTGCTTTGTTGGGTCTTGTTGCAGCGCTGGGTTTTCTGTAGTTGCAGAGCATGGGCACAGTAGTTCCAGTACTCAGGCTTAGTTGCCCCGAGGCATGTGGGATCTTAGTTCTCCAACCAGGGGTTGAACCTACATCCCCTGCATTGGAAGGCAGATTCTTAACCACTGGACCACCAAGGAAGTTCCTAAACATTTTTTTTAAAGAGAAAAAGTTATGATGATCCCTGCGATGCTAAAAGTCTATTCAAATCTGCTTTACCCTCCCCCTCCCCAAAAGGAATCAGCCAGCCTGCCCTCCATCCTGAGGCCCAAAGGTGGTACAGGAGAAATGTTTAATCTATTATTATTTCAACCAGGCAGCCTGAGTGTGTTAACCTGTGTGAATTTACATGAGTGACTTTCCTGCTGTGTGCCTCAGTTTTCCTATCTGTAAAATGGGCTATAATAGCATAGGGCATTCCCTAGCAGTCAGGTGGTTAGGGCTCCACCCTTCCACTGTAGGTGGCATGGATCCAATTCCTGATTGGGGAACTAGGGTCCCACAAGCTGTATGGCCCAACTACCCCCACAAGAAGTATCTACCTCAGACTGAGTGTGCATGCACAGAGCATCCTTAAATGAGTTAATTTACGTAAAGTTCTTAGAAAAGTGCCTGTCGCATAGTAAGCATTGTGTAAGCACTGCCTATTATTATTATTATTGTTTTTAGTGCCAGGAACTGCGTACATTGTATGCTCTCTAAAACTCTGCGAAACCTACCATTATCTGGCTGACAGAGGTTACAAACTGGGTACCCCTGGGCTGAAGCCAGTCCTGTTTTATTTGACCTGGAGCATATGTTCCAGAACATGTGAAATACTTGGCTGCGCTTAAGAGGGCCACATAAATATCGGGCTTTGTGGGCCCCCTGGCTGTGCTTTCTTGTGCAGCAGACATTGGATAGAGGATGAGTACCACTTAACTGGGGGTAAGACTCTTGCCACCTCTGCCTTGTGACAAAGAGATACGCAAGGTAGTCAGGGCAAGCGCTGCTGTCACACATTTTTATCAGCATCAGCAGTATCATTGTTCCCATTTTACAGATGAGCAAACTGAGGCTCAGAAAGACTAAGACTCTCAGTCAAAGTCCCCCAGCTGAACGAAGGTCAGAACTGTGCTTGGAACCCATGTTCATGTGATGCCATAGCCCAGGCTCTGACCCCCAGGGTTTCACAGATCTTCCTATCTTTTTTTTTTATAAGCCATTTATTATTTCTAACCACCCCCCACCCCCCCCCCCCACCTCCCACCCCTGCAACATGCAAAGTATTAGTTCCCCAACCAGGGATCAAACCCATGCCTCCTGCAGTGGAAGCATGGAGTCTTAACCACTGGATCGTCAGGGAATTCCCAGATCTTCCCATCTTATATTCCTCCAGGTTTTGAGTTCTTCGAGGCCAGCGCTAAGGAGAACATCAATGTGAAGCAGGTCTTCGAGCGCCTGGTGGACGTCATCTGCGAGAAGATGAATGAGTCCCTGGAACCCAGCTCTAGCCCTGGCAGCAATGGGAAAGCCCCGGTCTTGGGGGACACCCCAGCCCCACAGCCCAGCAGCTGTCCCTGCTAGAGATGACTCCACCACCCCACCCCGTCCTGCCTTGGCAGAGACTAACTGAGGCTTGAGCCACAAGGGCTGTTTCCAAGCTCAGGGCGCCTCCCCCCGCTTCCCATCTGCCGACCTGACTTCTGCATGGCACGTTCTCTGGCCATGGCCACCAGCCTACCCAAGCAGCCCCTGTCGCAGGCTGCAGACTGGGGTAGGGGCATGCACGAGCTTGCTGCTTCCCGGCGTTGTCATGGTGATAGTGGGCACGCACACGGCGCATCCCACTCCGCCTGGTGAAGGGGCAACCGCCATGCCTTCTGGGTTAGAACCACTTATCCGCATCCGTTTCTGAGTTGGGCATTGTTTTTAGTTCCCGTGCTGGCCAGAGGCAGTTGGGGTAGGGGTGGGGAGTTGGTGGGAGGGATCTCAGAATTCATCCCTGGAGATGTGGAAGGCAGCTCCTTTCTCAGGATCGCTCAGTCTGCCTGTGAACCTTCTGCGTGTGAACCAGGGTGGTTTTGCATCTCCCAGACCCCTCCCTTCTGACCTGCAGATCTTCTGCCTGTGAAAGCAGTATTAAAGCAGCTTTTCCCAGAGCACCCCCTACCCCCACCCGCGGCTTCAAGGACCCCAGAAGTGCCTTCTGAGCTTCCCCAGAATTTGTTTGACCCTGCCACTGTTACAGCTGACCCACTGCATTCCCCATCCAGAATAGAATCGGGAAACTATGGGCTGCTCTGGGCCAGGCAGAGAATCGTGCATTCCTGCTGAGGACTTTTTACCAGGAGTTAATTCAGAGTTAGAAGCTTAGGCTCTCCTGCCCCAACCTGCCTTCCACGGGCCCTGTTTGGCTGGTAATGTTTTACGCAAGGTCTGTCCACATCCCATATCCTGCTCAAAAAGGAAATTGAGCAATATTCCTGCTCCGTGTGAGGACATCGGCTCCTCCCACTCGAAAAACCTTGAGGACCCAGGGCTGGCTTCCTGAGCCATGTTATTTCTGGTGTCCAATGATGTTCTCTGCTAATGGAGGAGCCACAGGAAAGAACGCTTTGGGGTTTGGCTGGAGGGGCAGCAGGGACGGCAGGGCTGGGTAACTGCTGTTGCTACTTGCATTTCCCAGATGCCGCTTGGGAGTGGCATGCTGAAGGCAGATGGGTGGAGAACCAGTCCCCCTGGTTGATTGAGGCACTAGTGGGGAGCCCACCAGGTTGGGGGTCCCCAGCTACCAGGGGCTCCTGCTGGAAGGTGATCTTCATTTTGACACCTTCCTGGCCCCATCCTCAGCTCAGTGGCCCTTCCTGCCCACCTGAGTCCAACCCTGGTGACACAGTACCTCTTTCTGCCCTGGAGCACTGATCCCCCAGAACTTGACAGACACTGTGAGGACAGCCAAAGTGTATGATTTGTCCAGTCTCCCAGCCCCTGCTGCCAAAATGATTTTCTGTAGCCTTGAGGCTCTCTGCTCCTTTCTACCAGGAATGGGGAAGGTCTGGGTCAAGTTTATCGTAGTTCTTAGCTTTATAGAAGCTGGAGATTGAATTTGTTTTTAGAGGGCCCTGTTCACTCCAAACTAGGGACTGCCCTTAGAGCATCAAAAGTGGGGATATTTTTGTACACCAACAAAGTAGACTGCGATGAAAAGGACAAGTTCTTGGAAACACACCACATGAGACTTATCGGAAGGTTTGGGGCAAGGGAGTCTAAAATGTTAGTTGTTTTAACATAAAAAAAATTAAAGCAGCTAGAAAAAGGCTTTTTAAGACACACCATGGCCTGCCAAGATTCCCTTCGCCTGTCCATTTTCCTTAAACTGCTGCCAGAAAAAAAATGTTCAGTCAAAGTGTCACTATCTGTGGGATCAGCTGACTTGTGTGATGGCCTGTGTGATAAATGACAGCTTTGGTTGCATCTTGTACCTGACCTGGCCTAAGATTTCTGTTTACATAAGACTTTTCAGCAGTTCAACTTCATGTCGCAGTTGAGACAGCTGCCACTCTTGAGGGTTCTCTCAAGCCTGGGAATGATATAGGAGAATTTTTCTTGTTTGGTCTGAAAATAGTGTTAAGTTTTTATCTTACAATGTTTTGGGGGGATGTTTAACTTCTGAGTGTCTGGAAAACTGAAACTAATGTCCTCAAAGATCACTGGGAGGGAATGGAGGTTCGTTGAGTTTACAAGCAAAAATTAAGCCAAAGGCTGTGGAAAGACAGCTTCCTAGTGCCAGGGAGGCTGGGATCTGGGGAGGTGACTTGAGGCTGTATCCTGCATCCCCGCTGTGCCTTATCATTTGCTTTCAACTTGGCTTTCCAATGTCAGCAGGAAATTGCCATGATTGCCTTTTGGGGTTTGGGGTTATGTTTGTTTTGCTCTTCTTTCTTTGGTTTCTCTGGGGATCATTTTCTTGTGTGTTTCTCTCCCAACTCCATTGAAAACAAAACAAGGGGTGAAATTTGATCTCAGTGTTGAAGTGCTAATTCCAATAAGTGACTGCTCCATGATCCCAAAACACCAGGAGAGAGCTCTAGACCCAGTCGTTTATATTCTGGGTGTGGTTCTTGTGTAAGCCGTTGTTGGATGTTTACTCATAAAGATGTGCACTTTTCTTGAGGAAAAAAAATTAAAGTTGTTATGCCCATGCTATGGTTCTTTTATTTCCATTAGTGAAATGGAGTTTCCAGGAAGAGGGCAGTTGAATCACAGCCAAGTGGAGAGTTGGTTGAGGGTTGTGCGTGATGCTGCAGAACCTGAATCAGGACAGGGAGGCTCAGGTCTGGGGCTGCCTCTAGTTGGGCTGATTTCTGGTGACCTCCATGGTGGCTCAGATGGTAAAGAATTTTCCTGCAATGCAGGAGACCTGGGTTTGATCCCTAGGTTGGGAAGATCCCGGAGAAGGAAATGGAAACCCACGTCAGTATTCTTGCCTAGAGAATTCCATGGCCAGAAGAGCCTGGCAGGCTACAGTCCATGGGATCATGAAGAGTTGGACACAACCACTAACACTTCCTTGTCACTTTCTAGTGGTCTCAGCCTGCAGCAACTTGAATTGGGGCTTCGTTTCCTGGCTGGAGGTTGAGGCTGGACCTCAACAGTGAGAACAACAAATCCTAGTTACTAGGCCAGTGGTCAGTGACAAGGCCCTGGCTCTTCTGCTTTGCAGAGAAGAATTTGCACAAAGACAGAAGGTAGTGAAACAAGTGAAGTGTTTATTAGGTGGAAAAAGAGCACAGGTGGATAGACATGAAACCCTTAGGTGTCATTTCCAGGGCTCTGAAGAACTCTGACACCACAGTCCTTTATGTCTCAGCACAGAAGGGAATTCAGCGAGAGGCGAAGTGATAGATGTACGCCTCCCAGGGTGGTGCTGGTGGTAAAAACCTGCCTGCCAATGTGGGAGACATAAGGGACACAGGTTCGATTCCTGACCTGGGTTTGATCCCTGGTTCGGGAAGATCCCCTGGAGAAGGGCATGGCAACCCACTCCAGTATTCTTGCTTGGAAAAATCCCATGGACAGAGGAGGCTACAGTTCATGGCAGGCTACAGTCCCTAGGGTCGCAGAATTGGACATGACTAAATTGACTTAGCATGCATGCAAAGTGATAGATAAAAAGTGATTTCTTAGAAAGGGGCGCTTGTAAGGTTCACAAGTGGGCAGCGAAATGCTTGCCTGCCCCGTGTACTCAGTGAGTTACGTTTTTGTAGTCAGAGGAAGAGAGTGGAAGGGGAGAAAATCTTATTTGTCTTTATTGAGAGACATCATGTTTTCCATCATCAGTTCTTCCCCCAGGGAGGGCAGGGAAGTTTACTTGTCTCTCCCTACATGGTCAGGCCAGGACTGTCACAGCACTTTTAAAAAATATTTTCAGGTCTCAGTACAATGAAGTTCTTTCATTTTGAAAAGTCACCTTCCCCTAAATTATAGTTTTTTGTGTCCACAGAGCCTGATTGTGGAGTCATTAACTTGATGACACCACTGGGCAGATCGTAGGCCTTATTTTCTACTGTTGTTTTATTGTTTTGGGGGGCATGGTGCAAAGAACACATCTTTGGGGCCAAATAACATGTTTTGGGGGTTCCTAACTCAATGAGCTCACTGGGCAGGATGTGGGCCTCATGCCACCATTGTTTTATTGCTTTGGGGCATGCCCCATGCTTGTGTTGGATGGTTTTGTTGTTAAGCAAGTTAGCTTGCTTTTATCATTAAACAAGCCAATCTGACTTTGATGCTAAGCGACCTGTTTTGCTATATAAGTCAGGCAGGCTCACCTTGTTTCAGAATTTTCCCATTACTTTCTTGAGTGATCATTAATCTTATTAACGGGGTTTCCAAGCTATTTGATCATCTTCTTTTGTCCCTATCAGACACACGGGTGAGATCAGAGTCACGCCCTCGTGGTAGTTTGAGTCACTTTTACGGCACATTTCTTCCTGGTTTACTTTTGTCAGTCATCTTGCTTTGCCTGGTTCTGAGCCCCTATTTGGTTTGTCTTAGGCTCCTCCCACGGCTTCCCTGATAGCTCAGTTGGTAAAAAATCTGCCTGCAATGCAGAGACCCTGGTTGGATTCCTAGGTTGGGAAGATCCCCTGAAGAAGGGAAAGGCTACCCACTCCAGTATTCTTTGTCTTACCCTGTGGCTCAGCTGGTAAAGAATCCACCTGCAATGCAGAGACCTTGGTTCGATTCCTAGGTTGGGAAGATCCCCTGAAGAAGGGAAAAGCTACCCACTCCAGTATTCTGGCCTGGAGAATTCCATGGACTGTATAGTCCATGGGCTTGCAAAGAGTCGGACATGACTGAGCGACTTTCACTTTCACTTCACTTTCAGGCTCCTCCCAAGTGTGCATGCACGTCTCTTAGCCAAGATGGATTTCAGCAAAGAGGCCTATGGGTAGGTTGATATCATGTACTATATAAGGTGACACCCCCTCTCTTTTGACCTCCAAGGAGCCTTTCTGTGCATGTGTAGTCAGGTTCTCCTTAACTTCAAGAATGAGGGATAAATGGTCTTTACTCTCTTATCTGGCTAGGGCCCAGCCTCCTCCATCATCTTGCTTTTACAGAGTTTCTGCTACTGTGAAATGAAATGTTTCCTGTCATATCAGTGGGGCTAGAAATATCACAGCTATCTGTGATTCCGGCCCTCCAAATGTGAATTTCTGAATTCAGAAAGTACTCCCTACAGGAGGAACTTAGTCACAGTCATCAGTGATTACAGCCCTCTGGTGTGAGCTGGTGGGCCCTAAACGAATTTGAGAGAGAGAAGAATACCTCTGTAAAAATGCAGTATGCTGGCCCTAGGTAGCGAGATGCATATGAAAGAAATGACTTCAATAATCCCAAACTCTTGCTGTCTTCCCATACATGAAAGTGAAAGTCGCATAGAAGAGTGCTGCATTCCTTAACTTGATAACTGGTTTTCCTTAACAATAATCTTTGATGTTCAGATTGCCTGCCCCCTTTGTTGCAAACTTCTTTACAGCCTGACTCCCTCTTCCACCTCCTTGGAACCATTTCTCAGGGCTACGGAGATGCTGTCTCCTGGGCTCAGAGTCCGAAACATTTCCACCAAATAAAACATTTTCTACTTTCAGCTTGTGATTAATTTTTTAGTTGACACTGTTATGGACTTTCTGTACACAGGGGAGAAGCTCTTCACCCCAGGGCCCATCTATCTCCTGCCTCAGGACCTCATGGTCACCACCTTGGTATAGAGGGTAAGGAGGATGATGCCTTGTAGCTCAGCAGTAAAACCTGTAATGCAAGAGACCCGGGGTTCAATCCCTGGGTCGGGAAGATCCCCTGGAGGGTGGCATGGCAACCCAGTCCAGTACTCTTGCCTGGAGAATCCCACGGACTGAGGAGCCTGGCGGGCTACAAGTCCATAGGGTTACAGAGTCGGACACAACTGAAGTGACTGACCATGCACGCAACTGATTCTAGTAAGAAGTTCTGTCCTCCCCATATTGGCAAGAGGGCATCAGTGAATACCTGAGTTAGATCGCGTCCTTCCTTTGGTTGGAAGCCTCCATTGCTCCCACCTGCCTTAGAGTAAACCCCTAAGTCCTCCTCAGGTTCCACAAGGCCCTGCATGCTCTGACCTGTCACCTCACTGTCTCCCTGTCACCTGCCCTGTCACTCTTCCTATGCGCCACCTTCCCCCTCCCCAACTTGCTCTGCCCCTTTCTGTTGTTGTTTGAGCACTTTAGGCACAGTCTTGCCCCAGGGCCTTTGCACTGGCTGTTCCCTCCGCCTGAATTCACACGGCTTCCTCACTCACCCTCTCTTTCAGATCTTTACACAAATCTCACCTTCTTGTTGACCCACCTCCCTCCCACCCCCCTGGTTAGTACTGCAACCCCTCCCCAAGCATTTATTTATTTATTTTTTGCCTGGCCATGCCAGGCAGCATGTGGGATCTTAATTCCCACACCAGGAATTGAACCTGAACTCCCTGTATTGGAAGCACAAATCTTATCTTAACCACTGGACTGCCAGGAAAGTCTCTCCCCCACCCCCACCCCCAGCATTTCTTTCTTTTTTTTAATATTTATTTATTTGGCTGTGTTGGGTCTTAGTTTAGCAGGCAGGATCTTTAGTTGCAGTATGAAAACTCTTAGTTGCAGCATGTGGGATCTAGTTCCCTGACCGGGGGTTGAATCTGAACCCCCTGGGTTGGGAGAACAGAGTCTTAGCCACTGGACCACAGGGAAGTCCCTCCGCCAGAATTCCTGATGTGCCTTTCCCTGTGTCCTTCTCCCTACAGCCCCTAGAATCTAAGACACTATATAATTTACTTGCTTAACTTGTGTCTCCTTCACTATAATATCTGCACCTCAAAGGCAGGAATTTTTAAATTTTTTAGTTCCACACCCAACTCTTTCCTGTCTGACACAATAAAAAGGAAATATTAGGTCTTTGTCCCTGGTTCTTGGCACAGAGGTCCTAAAACCCTTGGAATTTCTGGATTGATAAGCATCTTTTGTGTACTAATGAGAAGACAGCCTAGGCTGGGGCCCCTAAGTAGCTTCAGGATAGGGCTGATCACCAGAAAGACCAAACCATGATTAGAGATTTGGAACCATCAGCTTATGATGGTTTGGAACCATCACTGTATGGCATGTAGAAGGGGAAAAAGTGGAAGCAGTGACATTTTCTTTGCTCGGCTTCCAAAATCACCTCAGACCGTGACTGTAGCCATGAAATTAAAAGACGCTTGCTTCTTGGAAGGAAAGCTATGACAAAACTAGACAGCATATTAAAAAGCAGAAATATCACTTTGCTGACAAAGGTCCATATAGTCAAAGCGATGGTTTTTCCAGTAGTCACATACGGATATGAGAGTTAGACCATAAAGGCTGAGCACCAGAAAACTGATACTTTTAAATTGTAGTGCTAGAGAAGACTCAGAGTCCCTTGGACTGCAAGGAGATCAAACCAACCAATCCTGAAGGAAATCAATCCTGAATATTCATTGGAAGTACTGAAACTGAAGCCACCTGATGAGAAGAGCCAACTTATCGGAAAAGACACTTGATGCTGGGGAACATTGAGGGCAGGAGGAAAAGGAGGCAGCAGAGGATGAGATGGTTAGATAACATCACAAACTCAATGGACATGAATTTGAGCAAACTCTGGAAGATAGTGAAGGACAGGGAAGCCTGGCATGCTGCAGTCCGTGAAAAGAGTTGGACACGACTTAGCGACTGAACAACAACAACAACCATCAGCTTCAGTTCCTGGGTGGGAGCTCCAGAGAGGAAAGGGGCTGGAGACTGAGTTAATCACCAGCTGTCACTCGCATCTGAGCTATAGGCTTGGTAATATTAATAGTAACTAAAGAGTTTCGTGGGACTTTCCTGGTCATCGGTGGTTGAGAATCCACCTTCCAATGCTGGGGACATGGGTTTGATCCCTGGTCAGGGAACTAAGATCCCACATTCCACCTGGCTTGCACAAGGCAATAAGAAGTCCTGCTTGCTGCAGCTAAGACTGATGCAGTGAAATTAAAATATATATATAAATATATATATATATATATATATATTTTTTTTTTTTTTTTTTAAAAAAAAGGATTTCCTGAGTTCTATGGGGAGAGAAGATTGTAGCCAAGTCATAATACTGGTGACAGGCATCTGAGGTGGGGGCAGTCTTGTGAGACTGAGCCCTTAAACTGTGGGATCTGCACTGACTCTAGGTAGTGTCAGAATTGAATTGAACTGTAGGGAACCTCGTAGAATTGTTTGGTATGGAAAACCTCCACACGTTTGCTATTAGACACAGTAAAAACATTAAAAAAAAAAAAAAAGAAGTTTTTTTCTTTCCATTTATTGACATACAGTTCTGTATAAATTTAAGGTGTATAACATAATGATTTGACTTACATACCTCATGAAATGATTGCCAAGTAAGTTTTGTGAATATCCATCAAAAACGTCAAAGTGTTAGTCGCTCAGTCATGTCTGACTCTTTGAGACTCTGTGGACTGTAACTTCTGTCTATAGTGGATTGCCTCTGTCTACAATGGAGTGGATTGCCATTCCCTTCTCCAGGGGATCTTCCCAATTCAGGGATCAAACCCAGGTCTCCCACACTGCAGGCAGATTCTTTACTGTCTGAGCCATCAGGGAAGTTATCTCATATAAATACAAAGGGAAAGAAATAGGAAAAAACGCTTTTTCCTCATGATGCAATCTCAGGATTTACTCTTAATGATTTTCACATATAACATACAGCAAAGTTAATTATATTTTCAAATAATTTTTTAAGTTGCTTTACTTCTGGCTGTGCTGGGCCTCTGTTGCTGCACTGGTTTCTCTCTAGTTGCAGCGAGTGGGGGCTCCTCTCTGGTTGCGTGCACAGGCTTCTCACATTGATAACTCTTCTTGATGTGGAGCACAGGCTCCACGGCATGTGGGCTTCAGTAGTTGTGGTTCAGAGTCAGTGCAGAGCCCACAGTTTAAGGGCTCAGTCTCACAAGACTGCCCCCGCCTCAGATACCTGTCACCAGTATTAGGTCCCCAAGGTACCCATACTTCACTTTGACTTGGCTACAATCCTCCTTCCCCACAGAACATAGGAAATCCTTTTTAAAATATATAGTAATTGTGGTTCAGTAGTTGTGGGCTTCAGTCCAATAGATAGGTTCCTGGGCTCTAGAGCACAGGCTCAGTAGTTGCGACGCACGGGCTTAGTTGCTTCGTGGCATGTGGGCTCTTCCCGGATCGGGGATCGAATCCATGTCTCCTGCATTGTCAGGCAAATTCTTGACCACTGAGACACCAGGGAACCCCAAATTATATGTATTGTGTTGTACATTGCAACCCTGGTTCTTTTTATTTTATAATTGGGAATTTGTATTTTTTTGACTGCCTTTATCCAATTTCCCCTCCCCCATGCCCTGCTTTTGGTAAGCACAAATTTGATCTCTTTTTCTATGATTTTGTTTGTTTGCTTTTGGCATGCGGCACAACTTACAGGATCTTAGTTCCCAAAGTTAAGTGAGTGAAAGTCACACAGTCGTGTCCGACTCTTTGCAACCCCATGGACTATACAGTCCATGGAATTCTCTAGGCCAGAATACTGGAGTGGGTAGCCTTTCTCTTCTCCAGGGGATCTTCCCAACCCAGGGATCGAACCCAGGTCTCCAGCATTGCAGGCGGATTCTTTACCAGTTGAGCCACAAGGAAACGTAGTTCCCAAACCAGGGATTAAACTCGGGCAGTGAAAGCACTAAGTCCTAACCACTGGACTGCTAGAGAATTCCATTTGTTTTTGAAGTATAATTGACCCACAACACTGTGTTGCTTCCTGTTACACAACATAGTGGTTTCATATTTCTATACATTTCAAAATAATTACCAGATATGTCTAGCTACCATCTGTCACCATATAGAGATATTACACAGTTATTGCCTATATTCCCCACACTGTACATTTCAAACTCCTGACTCATTTATTTTGCAACTGGAAGTTTATACCTCTCAACCTCCCTTACCTATTCCTCTCCCTCTCCCACACCCTCCCCTCTGGCAAGCATCTGTTTGTTCTCTGTATCTCTAACTCTTTTACTGTTCTACTTTAAGAACAGTTCGTTTCTGACACACAGCAGATACTCTGCAGATATTTTTTGAGTTCATCCATGGCAGAGTCCAAGTGTCAGCCAGGACTTGTGTCTTGTCTCAGGATTCTTTATGCCCTCTCTTGCCCCCAGGAGGTAGTTTCCTGTGAACCAGGTGTTCTCCCCTCCAACCATGGTCACTGGGTATCCAAAGTCCCAAAACCAAGTCTCATTAGCCAGCTTGGATCCCAAGCCCATGCCTGAACCAATGACTGCAGTCAGACCAATGGAAGGTGCTGATTGGCCCCTGGGATGATGTGGTGCCTCTGGATTACAGACAGAATCGGAGAAGTGGGTAGGTTTGGGGTGGGGGGTGGGGTGGGGGGCAACTAGGAACAGTCCTGCCGGATGTGGGAGATGATTGCCACATAGCGATTTTGACAAGTGCCCACTTTACCCTCCTTAAGATCCCTCCAAAAGAAAGATGGAAGAATTGGATAAACCATTTTGCAATCCTCAGGGAAAGAAATGATTCAGGTCACTATGACCTTTGGATGAAACTCTTGGTTTATTCTCAGCTGTGATCATGACCACCCCTTGCAGTCAGCTGGGTGAATGAAACAGTCTCCATGACCAGGCCACAACCTAGACAGATTAAATCAGGAGATAGTGAGATGTGATGCAGGCTCTGATATTTCATTAAAACTCCAAGGTAGTTCTTTTTTTTTTTTTCTTTCCTTACTTTTTTTGCCACACCAGGAAGCATGCAGGATCTTAGTTCCCCGACCAGAGATCAAACCTAGCCCCCTACAGTGGAAGCATGGATTCTTAACCACTGGCCAGCCAGGGAAGTCCCCTCCCCAGGGGTTCTAAAGTAAAGCCAGGGCTGAGAACAAGTGATGAACAAGAAATATGGGGCAAGAGGAACAAGATAAGGGGACCACAGAGAAGCAAGCCCCAAATCCAGAAGGTGTGACATTCCCCAACATTCTATACTTTTTCTGCCTCAAGGGGGTGGAGAGAGGAGGGAGAACCCAGAGCAGTGGTTCTCAAAGTACGTCACCCATACCAGCAGCATGGCCTGGGAACTTGTTAGAAAAGCAGATTCCTGGGCCTCCTGCCAGATCTCCTGAGTCAGAAGCTCTAAGGTGGGGTTCAGACACTTGTGCTTTAACGGAATATCTAGGACTTCCCTGGTGGCTCACTGGATAAGAATTCGCCTGCCATTGCAGGGGAACATGGGTTCAATTCCTGGTCCAGGAAGATCCCATATGCCTTGGAGCAGCTAAGCTCATGCACCACAAATACTGAAACCCACCTGCCTAGAGCCTGTGCTCCATAACGAGATAAGTCATCGCAATGAGAAGCCCACACACCCCTGCTCGCTGCAACTAGAGAAAGCCCTCACACAGCAATGAAGACCCAGCTCAGCCAAAACACACACACACACACACACAAGATCCAGAGTATTCTAATGCATTTTCTAATTCTCTAACTACTGGATTAGGATAAAAGGAATTTAGGATACATGAAAAACGTGTTGTGTGGATCTGGTTGGACCTAATTCAAAGAAACTGAGTGTAAGAAGACATTTCTGAGCCAATCAAAACATTGAGTGATGACCTGGGTTTTGAGTGATGTCAAGGAATGACCGTTAGTTGTCTTGAGTGTTGTCTTAGTCTGTTTGGGTTCTGTCAAAGAATAGACTGAGTGGTTTATAAACAACAGACATTTCTTTCTCACAATTTTGAAGGCTGGGAAGTTCATGATCAGGGCACCAGCAGACTGAAGGTCTGGTGCGGACCAGTTTCTTAATTCACAGGTGGCTGTTTTTTCTCTGGAGGGAGCTCTCTAGAGTCTCTTTCACACGGGCACTAATCCTGTTCCCTGGTGGCTCAGTGGTAAAGAATCTGCCTGCCAAAGCAGGAGATGCAGGTTCCATCCCTTGGTCAGGAATATCCCCTGGAGAAGGTAATGGCAACCCACTCCTGTATTCTTGCCTGGGAAACCCCATGGACAAAGGAGCCTGGTGGGCTACAATCAATGGGGTCATAAAAGTTTTGGACAAGACTTAGCAGCTAAACAATAATAATTCCATTCCTGGGGTCTCCAGCCTCATGACTTAGTGACCTTCCAAAAACCATATCTTCTAATACCATCACACTGGGGATTAGGTTTATTCCTATGAATTTTGAGGGTATACTGGCATTAGAGTTGTGTACTGGAATATGAAAAGGGGAAATGACATTGGGATTTGTTTTAAAATACTTTATCAGGGACTTCCCTGGTGGTCCAGTGGTTAAGAATTCACCTGCCAATGAAGGGGACACAGGTTCAATCCCTGATCTTGGAAGATTCCACATGCTGAGGGGCAACTAAGCCTGTGGGCCACAACTACTGAGACCACACACTGCAATGGTTGAAGCCCATGTGCTCTAGATCCCACGCTCAGCAACAAGGGAAGCCACCCCAGTGAGAAGCCCACGGACCACAACCAGAAAGTAGCCTCTACTCACCTCAACTAGAGAAAGCCCACTTGCGGCAACAAAGACCCAGAACAGCCATAAATAAATTAAGTAGAAATTTTACATACATGTAAAAAATAAATAAATAAGCAACAAACTTTAAAAGTAAAATAGAATACTTTGTCAGGGACTTCCCTGGTGGCTAAGATGCTGTGCTCTCAATGCAGGAGGGCCGGGTTTGATCCCTGGTCAGGGAACTAGATCTCACATGTCTCAACTAAAGATGCCGAATGCTGCAACTAAGATTGAAGATCACATGTGCCACAACCAAGATCCCGCACAGCCAAATAAACAAATAAATATTAAAAAACAATACTTCATCAAGGGGAAAAAAAGGTTAATGAAGCAAACACTATTGAACTCTTGAAACTGGATGATGGGTCTAGAGGATTCTTTTTCATGAGAATTTTAGATTTTTCTCATAAAGTAATTTTTTTTTCTTAACCTTCTTTTTTGGCCACATCATGTGATTTGCATGATCTTAGTTCCCTGAACCCATGCTCCCTGAAGTGGAAATGCAGGGTCCTAACCACTAGACTGCCAGGGAAGTTCCTCACAAAGTAATTCACAAAACAGAACAGTTTCAATGGCAGGAAAGCTTGTCATCCCATTCAGGTACTTATTACTACCGCTGTCAGCTGGGATGAAAAATAAAATGAAGGAGAAAGGAGTCAAGATGACGAGGATTTCCCGAGTCTTTTATCATCAATCTCCTTTCCAGACGCAGTGAGTGCCACAGAGAAACAGATTGAGACCACATCTTCTTCCAGCAGCCAGTGGGGCTCAGGGGTCCTGTTCTCCCCAGGCCTGTCAGCCCAGTTTGATGAACAGCAGCAAGGTGGCAAGAATTCCTAGCAGCTGAAATGGGGGAAGAGAGAAACACTGAACCAATGTGAGGCATCTCTGGAACCCACATCAAATTTAATACACAGAGATACATCGTGATTTAAAAAGGTCAGGGCAGGGTGTGACAGACAGCAGAGGGACTCTTAGGGCCAAGGTGGAGGTAATTTGGACTGTTAACACAATAAATCTCATC
Organism: Okapia johnstoni; assembly: GCA_024291935.2. Classification (NCBI taxonomy): domain Eukaryota; kingdom Metazoa; phylum Chordata; class Mammalia; order Artiodactyla; family Giraffidae; genus Okapia; species Okapia johnstoni. The sequence goes on along the minus strand of CM044316.1, from coordinate 12,289,636 downwards.
AGAAGGTAGAAGGAGGAGGCATTTTGTGATGCACATCAGTCATTCTCCCTTTGTTTCCCCCAGATCTTATCTCCACCCTCTTTTATTTGCCCCCTCGGTCCTGAAAATGACATTTCCCAGAATCCCTTGCTCCCGAGGGTCACAAAGAGTCGGACACGACTGACCAACTAACACACACACACACACACACACACACACACACACACACACACACACACACACACACACCTGCTCCCTAAACTTCTGTTAAGTTTGGCCAAGAGGAAGTACCAATAGGAGATGGGTGGACAGAAAGAAAGGTTGGAGTATTCTTTCCCCCACTCCCTCCTCTCTTCTGTTCACCCTGAGCTCTGCAAGATCACAGTTGTGGGCAGATGACTCCTTTTCCTTGACTCTTGCTCTCCCTACTCCTTCAGGCATAGGAGAAGTAAAAGCTTCCTATGTGGCTAGCCCTCATTCTCCTTAACCCTGCTGATACTTCCACAAGAGACCCCTGAAAACTTTTTTTTTTTTAAGTCTTTGCTGAATTTGTCACAATATTGCTTCTGTTTTATGTTTTGGTTTTTTGGCCCCAAGGCATGTGGGATCTTAGCTCCCTGACCCTAAAAATGTCGTAAAAGGACTCTCTAGGACTTCCCTGGTGGTCCAGTGGTTAAGAATCCGCCTGCCAATGCAGGGGACATGGGTTCATTCCCTGGTCTGGGAAGATCCCACATGCCGCACAGCAGCTAAGCCTGTGCACCAAAACTACTGAGTCCTTGCTGTAGAGCCTGAGAGCTGCAACTGTGAAGCCTGTGTGCCTAGAGCCCACGCTCGGCAACAAGAGGAGCCCCTGGAACTAGAAGCCTGTACACTACAAGGAAGAGCAGCCCCTGCTCACTGTAACTAGAGAAGGTCTATGCACAGCAACAAAGACCCAGCACAACCCCAAACGAACAAATACATACATAAAATTAAGGGAAAAGTCATACATATATATATTTTAAATGACTGTGGGGGCTGAATTCTGTTTCCTGCTAGGATCTTGACTGCTTTGACTTCCCTGGGGAGGATGGTGTGATATAGTTTGCAAACAAATATTCAATATAAATGTGTACAATGAAAAAAAAAATCCATTTTAAAAATGCAAATCAGACGGATGAGACTCATCCATATCTTGGCTGGTGGTAATCTGCAGGAAAACAGTTTCATGTGAAGCTTCCCCAGGTGGCTCAGTGGGTAAAGAATCTGCCTGCCAATACAGGAGACGCAAGAGAAACAGGTTCGATCCTTGGGTCAGGAAGATCTCCTGGAGAAGGAAATGGCAACCCACTTCAGTATTCTTGCCTGGAGAATCCCATGGACAGAGGAGTCTGGTAGGCTACAGTCCATGGAGTCGCAAAGAGTCGGACACGACTGAAGGGACTGAGCAAAGGCATGAAAAATCAATATGGGGAAAATGTGAGAAAAACTTCCAGGGCTCAAGAGGATGGACATTTTTTCTAATTAACAACTTTATTGAGATGCAATTCGTGTATCATACGATTCACCTTCTAAAGTGTATAGTTAAGTGGTTTGATTCCTTTACATTTAACGTAATTGCCAAGAAAGTAGGATTTATATCAGCCACTTTGCTATGTTTTCTATTTGCCTTTTTTGTTGCTCTTCTTTTATTCATTCGTCACAGCCTTCTGTTCTGTTGGATATTTTCTTTTTAAATAGTTATTTGTTTAGCTGTGTCGGGTCTTAGTTGCAGAATGCAGGCTCTTCACTGCAGCATTCAGGCTTCCCTAATTGTGGTGACTGGGCTTAGCTGCCCCAAGGCATGTGAGATCCTAGTTCCCTAACCAGGAATCCAACTCACCTCCCCTGCAATGGAAGGCAGATTCTTAACCACTGGACCACCAGAGACATCCCCATCTGCTGGATATTCTCTAGTGCACCATTTTAATTCCCTTCTTGCTTTTATTATATTTTAAAATTATTTTCTTAGTTGTTGCCCTGGGGATTACGATGGACATCTTAACTATTCATAATCTAGTTTGGATTAATACTAAATTAATCAGTACCATGCAAAAACTTAACTCCTATATAGTTGTGTTCTCTCCAGCATTCTTTGTGTTATTCTTGTCATGTAAATTACATCTTCATATAAGCACAGTTTTATGACTATTGCTTTATGCAGTTGTCTTATAAATGAGGTAGGAGAACAACTTTAACAACCATTTTTGTCTTTTGTTACTGCTGTGTCTCAGTGTCCCAAACAGTGCTTAGCACACAGTAGGTGCTCATTAAAAGACCTTGGTGTGTCCCAGAGGAGCTGGAACTTAACTGCATCACTGCTGCCCCCAGACAGCACCCGCTCAGGTTGGTGCTCTGAGTCTTGGTTATTTTCAGGAGCTTAGGGAAACAGCCCTGGGAAAACAAACATCAAAGTAGGAGGGACCTGGTTAGGGACTAGTGGATTCCAAAGTGAAGTGAAAGTCATTCAGTCGCGACTGACTCTTTGCAACCTCATGGACTGTACGGTCCATGGAATTCTCCAGGCCAGAATACTGGAGTGGGTAGCCTTTCCCTCCTCCAGGGGACCTTCCCAACCCAGGGATAGAACCCAGGTCTCAAGCATTGCAGGCGGATTCTTTACCAGCTGAGCTACCAGGGAAGTCCTGGTGGATTCCAAGGCCCCAACAACCCCCACAGGTCAGATTTTTTTCACAAAGTAATTTATTTATTTTTTTACTTTTTTTTTTTCTCTCCTCACCCACCGCATGTGGGATCTTAGTCCCCTGACCAAGAAGGGAACCCGTGCCCCCTGCAGTGGAAATGCAGAGTCTTAACCATTATACTGCCAGGAAAGTTCACCCAACACAATTTTTATAGAAGTCAGTGGGAGGAATTCCCTGGCGGTCAGATAGTTAGGACTCTGCTTTCACTGCTGAGGGTTCAATCCCTGGTCAGGGAAGTAAGATCCAGCAAGCCCCTTGGTGTAGCCAAAAAAAAAGTCTCCAGCAATCAGGGTCTACCTAGGTGATGCCTGTGTTGCGTGGGTGCTCAGTCCATCAGTCTCATCCGACTCTTGCAATCACATGGACTGTAGCCCGTCAGGCTCCTCTATCCATGGGATTTTCCAGGCGAGAATACTGGAGTGGGGTGCCATTTCCTCCTCCAGGGGATCTTCCTGACTCAGGGATTGAACCCAGGTCTCCTGCACTGCAGGCAGATTCTTCAAAATCTCGAGTTACCTCCTGGTGGATGACATCTGCAGACACGTTGCGTCCATTGCAGTCCATGGTCCCCAGAGATTTACAGCAGCCCTGGGGGTAGGTGTGACCTGTCGCCCTTTCAAAGGAGGAGCCAGAAAAATTTGTGTAGTTCACTCCACAGCACTTGAGCTGCAGAGAGGAGAATAAACACTTGAAGACTCCCTTTCAAATACTGAAATAATCCAACCAATAGAAATCACAGTCACCATGGCTACTGTTTAGAGCAGGCAGTCGCATTATTCCAGGGCCTGTGTTAAACACCGCCCTTTCTCACCCCATCATGGCTCAGAACCCTCCTTGACTGTCACCTTACTTGAGGTAAAAGCTGAACTCTTCACCATGGCCCATGGGGCCCTGCATGATCCTCCCCATCGCCTTCTCATCTCCCTGCTAGGTCCCTTGAACTCACCCAGCTGCATATTGGTCTCTCTCTGTTTCTTTTTTTTAAATTATTTATTTATTTATGGTTGTGTTGGGTCTTCGTGGCTGCACACGGGCTTTTCTCTAGTTGCGGCGAGTGGGGGTTACTCTTTGTTGGGGTGCACGGGCTCCTCATGCAGTGATTTTCTTCTGTTGCAGAGCAAAGGCTCTCGGCTCGAGGGCTTCAGTAGTTGCAGCTCACAGGCGAGGTCTCAGTAGTTGTGGTGCACGGGCTTAGTTGCCCCTTGGCATGTGGAATCCTCCCAAATCAGGGATCATACCCACGTCCCCTGCATTGGCAGGCAAATTCCTATCCACTGTGCCACCAGGGAAGTCCCTCCTTTCTGTCTTTTTTCTTTTTTTTTTTTTTAATATTGAATGTTTCCTTTTATTATTTGGCTTTTGCTAAGCAAAGGGGATGAGAGAAGATGGTGGTGGTAGTGGTTTATATGCTTCAGTCGTGTCTGACTCTTGCAACCCCATAAACTGCCACCCACCAGCCTCCTCTGTCCATGGGATTTCCCAGGCAAGAATACTGGAGTGGGTTGCTATTTCCTTTTCCATTTCTCTCTGTTTCTTAAGCCAACTTAGTAAATGTCAGCCTCAGAGTCTTTAGATGGCTATTTTTGGAATGCTGTTCCCTCAACTACCTGCATGACTTACTCCCTCACTTCATTTAGGTCTCCAGCCCTGTATCAGTCAGGCCAGGCTAAGTGATGCTGCATAACAGACAGGTCTTCAATCTTAGCAGTTCATCTCTCACTCACATGACATGTTCATCCTAACCTGGCAGGAGAACTCCACTTATCAAGGTCTCTCAGGGACTCAGGCTGGTGAAGCAGTCACCATCCAGATGGTTCCACCATTGGGGCAGAAGGAAAAGAAAGGTCTAGAGAGCCTGCACTGACAGTTAGATAATTTGGCCAGGAAGTGACTCATATCACTTCTCATTGGCCAGAACTCATCAACGATCCCCAACGAACTACAAAGGACTAGGACAGGCCATCCACTGTGTGCTAAAAACAGACAACAGCTAGCATCTACGAGTAAACAAAATCCTCTCTTTCCCTGCCTTGATTTTCTTCATAACACTTAGCACTCCTGACACCAATGTTTGCTTAGTGGTTTCTTGTCTGTCTCCCTACCCAAGTCTCATTAACACGGAGCAAAGGATTTTTGTTTTGCACCCTGCTTTGTCCCTAGACCCCTGAACAGTGCCCAGCACACAGTGAGTGTTCAACAAAGATTCATGGAAGGACAGCCACCTAAATGTCCATAGACGGAGGAATGGATAAAGAAGATGTGCTACATATATACAATGGACTACGACTTAGCCATAAAAAGAATGAAATAATGCCATTTGCAGAAATACGGATGGACCTAGAGATTATCATACTAAGCAAAGCAAGTCAGAGAAAGGCAGCTATCATATGGCATTGCTTATATGTGGAATCTAAAGAAAAAACAATGCAAATGAACTTACAAAACAGATAACTATAGATACAGAAAACAAACTTATGGTTATCAGAGGAGGGATAAATTAGGAGTTTGGGGATTAGCAGATACTACTATATATAAAATAGATAAACACAAGGACCTACTGTATAGCGCAGAGAACTGTATTCAGTGTTTTATAATAAACCACAATGGAAAAGAATATGAAAAAACTATGTATGTATAACTGAGTCACTTTGCTATATATCAGAAACAAACACAAAACTGTGAATTAACTATACTTAAATTTAAAAAGGTTAGTGGAAGGACTGTGTGAATGAATGAGAGGTACTTTCCACCATCTCAAACTTCAGAAGCCAAAACAGGGATGCAGGCAAGTCCCCTACCCATCATGTGACGCCTCCAGAGCCTGAACTTGACCCCATACCAGTTCCTGGGCCCCAAACTCAGACAGAAAACGTTCCTACAAACAGGTGATGGCTTTTCCCTTTCACATGCTTCCTGGCCTCACAGACCCTTCTCAACTATCTGCCTCAAGAGCTTAGATGACACACGGATGCCAGTCCTGTTCCTTAAACACCAAGACTAAAGAAATAAATCCTGGGGACTTCCCTGGTGGTCCAGTGATTAAGAATCTGCCTTCCCAGGCAGGGGATGCAGGTTCGATCCCTGGTTAGGGAACTCTGATCCCACATGCCATGGGGCAACCAAGCCACAGCACCTCAACTACTGATCCTGTGCACCACAACTGGAGAGAAGTTTGCTCACCACAATGAAAGATCCCAAATACCGCAGTGAAGACCCAATGTGGCCAACTAAATAAAAACATATTAAAAAAAGAAATTAATCCTAACACCTCACACCCATGAGGATGGCTACTATCAAAAAGCAAAGACAAAAAATAACATGTCAGTGAGGATGTGGAGAAACTAGAACCCTTTTGCCTTCATTGCTGATGGGAATGTAAAATGGGCAGTTGCTGTGGAAATCAGTATGAAAATTCCTCAAAAAAAATTAAACGTAGAATTATCAGATGATCTAGCAATTCCGTTTCTGGACATACACCTAAAAGAATGGAACACAGGGACTCGGAGAGATATTTGTACACCTGTAAACCCAACTGTCCATTGACAGTGTGTGTCTACTGCTAAGTTGCTTCAGTCGTGTCCAGCTCTTTGCAACCCCACGGACTGTAGCCCACCAGGCTTCTCTGTCCATAGTATTCTCCAGGGAAGAACACTGGAGTGGGTTGCCTTGCCCTCCTCCAGGGGATCTTCTTGACCTGGGGAACGAACTCTCGTCTCTTATGTCTCCTGCAATGGCAGGTGGGTTCTTTACCACTAGTGCCACCTGGGAAGCCCCTGTCCATGGACAGAGAAATGGATGAATAAAATGTAGTCCATCCATACAAAGGAATATTATTCAGCCTTAAAAAGGAAGGAAATTCTAACACCTGCTACACCATGGATGAACCTGGAGAATGCTTAGTGAAATAAGCCAGACACAAAAAGACAAGTACTGCATGATTCCACTTAGACAAGGTCCCTGTGTGTGAGCGTACTCAGTCGCTCAGTCATGTCCGACTCTTTGCGACACTATGGACTGTAGCCCGCCAAGCTCCTCTCTCCATGGGATTCTTCAGGCAAGAATACTGAAGTGGGTAGCCATTTCCTCCTCCAGGGGATCTTCCTGACCCAGGGATAGAACCTGCATCTCCTGCATTGCAAGCAGATTTGTTACCAAGCCCATATGAGGTCCCTAGACTCTTGGATTGCAAGGAGATGCAACCAGTCCATCTTAAAGGAAATCAGTCCTGAAAGTTCATTGGAAGGACTGATGTTGTAGCTGAAACTCCAATACTTTGGCCACCTGATGCGAAGAACTGACTCATCTGAAAAGACCCTGATGCTGGGAAAGATTGAAGGCGGGAGGAGAAGGGGACGACAGAGGATGAGATGGTTGGATGGCATCACCGATTCAATGGACATGAGTTTGAGTGAACTCCGGGAGTTGGTGATGGACAGAGAGGCCTGGCGTGCTGCAGTCCATGGGGTCACAAAGAGTCGGGACATGACTGAGCAACTGAACTGAACTAAACTGAACTGAAAGGAGTCATATTCCTAGGGCATTGTAGAATGGAGGGTGGTGGCTGCCCAGGGCTGAGGGAGGGAGAAGGAGCCTTTGTGGTTAAAGTGGACAGTTTCAGTTGTATAGAGGCAGGCTGGCGATGGTTGCACAACCATGTGAATGTGCTTAATGCCACCTAACTGAGAACTTAAAAATGGTTAAGATGGTAAATTTATGTTATGTATCTTTTATTACAAAAATAAAAAAAAACTCACCTTCTCCATGACCAAATCCCATCGCATGGAATAGTCATCTGGCTCCTTGTAACCTCTGTAATTCTTCCTCAGGGTCACGAAGTTGTGCTCCAAGGCCACTTCTCGAACCTCAGCGATGAAATGGGGAGCGGTGAGCACAGAAAACAGCAAGGTGCCCATTTGGTGAGGTTTCTCGGGAACCCGGGGCGGGGGCGGGGAAGGGGACTTCCCGTCCGCTTCCTTCCTGGCCCCTCCACCAGCCAGGGGTCTGCGCTGGAGGAGGAAGAACTCAGGCTGCGGTCGGGCCTGCCTCCCACCCCCAGAGGGACACAAGCCAAGAGCGTGGGTGTGGAACCCAGCGCATCTGGCTGCGTTCATCACTGCAAACCGTTTTGAATCATGTGCTCTTTTGAATCGCCCACTCGCCCGCTACGCCCCCGACTGGGTTGCAATTCGATTAGGGACTTGAAAATCACCTTTAGCAACTGAATCTCTGCACAAAAGGCGCGACTTCAATTGTGTGTGTGTGTGTGTGTGTGTGTGTGTGTGTGTGTGTTTAAAAGAGGTTTAAATTGAAAACATTTTTTTTTCCGCCAAAGAGGTAAAATAATAGCATGGTTCAAAATTCACAAAGCACAGACGGTAAATCATGAAAAGTCTCCCTCCCACTCTTTTCTTCCAGCCGACAAGCTTCTCCCACTCCATCACAGGGTTACAGTTGCCTGTGTCCCCAAAGAGATACACTATGTGTGTATAGTATATACACCATCTATATAGTATAGATAGAGTATATCCATACTCTCCTTATTGTTCTCCTTGCTTCATACTACTCTGTTCGGCATCCGGCTACTCTCATTATTCGCCATCCGGCTGTTTTCAACAAGAGCATTAGCGCCTCTTGGCAGCCTGCTCAAACCCCGGTGGCTTCGCTTATTTCTGTGTCCGGGAGCCTGACTTCCAGCTGCCAACGACTGAGGCTCTCTGAGTGGCCTCTCAGTACGCACGCGCCTTGGGAGCAGCCCTTACACAATGACTGACGAGAGGTGGTGGATCAATACTGCAGCTCCCTCACCCCTTGGGTGGGGAAAATAGTTGCGTGCCCTTTGCGTCCCAACCAGGATTGATCCCGGTTGTACAGTGTAAGCTTTTAGAGGCTACATTCCCTTCCCTGCCTCGCTGCTCATGCCCCCTACTGGTGTTTCTTGGGATCATCACTCACACCAGTCGCCTTCAAATCCTTGTCTCAGGGTGGGCCTCGACGAGAGGTAAACAAGAAGAGAACTACGTTCTGGAGAATGTACCGTCTCCTGTACATAGAGCCTCCGCCTTCCTTCTTTCCAGCTGCATCAGGCTCCCTTGTCTGGGTTATTATAAGTTATAATCCCCCTCCCCCCAAACTGATGCTCCACTAGGACAGAAGCGATCTTTTGCACATCCTGGTATATGTATGTCATGCTTCCCACAAACAAGCATATCCTTGGATAATTCCTAGAGACCAGATGGTTGGGTCAAAGCATACGTGCTTTGCCATTTTGATGGATATTGCTAAATAGCCCTCTATTTTGAACTCATTTCAAAACCGCATTAATTTTCACAGCTTTTCCCATTACCATCCCCCGCAAGCCTCACCGCAAATGCAGGAGAGAGGTCAGATTAACCCAGCACGTTTTTTGAGGAGAGCCTTGGCGGAGAGGGCTGAGGTTTTTGGCTTTTCACCCCATCTCTAGAGACTCGGTCTCCCACCATCGCCAGATCTTGGAGGGCGTGGGTGCCTGTCGGGGGCAGGAGGGGGCGGCCCGTGGAGGGGAGGGGGCGGGGCTTTATCGATTCCATGAATTTCTAATATGGCGTGGGAGAAGCCGCCCTGTACTTACAATCGGGAAGAAGGCAAGGACCACGGTGGCAGCCGTGGTTTCCACAATGAGAATGATGACCATGACCAAGAAACACTGGAAGACACAGAGCGGGGCGGGGGTGGGGGCTGGGAGCCTGCTGGAAGTCCTTCCACCCCCACCCCCAGGCCCCCCTGTAGCCTCTCCAGTTTGAAAGACCTCACGTCTGGGGTTGGGTGGTGGTGGGGTGGGAGGTGGGGTGGGTGGTGGGGGTAGCAGGGTGGGGGGGTTGAGGGGGGATTTTATTTCTTCCTTGTGTCCTTTTCCTGGATGTCGTCCAGGATGCTGGCAGTGGGGTATTCTTAAGAGCTAATGGCTAGAACCCCATTTCATGTCCAGCACTTTCTTGGAGTCCCAGAGGCCTGAGAGGTGACTTTTGACTGCGTGTGCAGACAGCAGGGCCTGAGTATATGCTAAGTCACTTCAGTTGTGTCCAACTCTTTGCAACCCCATGGACCACCAGGCTCCTCCGTGCACAGGATTCTCCACGTAAGAATACTGCAGTGGGTTGCCATGCCCTCCTCCAGGGGACTGAACCTGAGTCTCCTGCACTTCCTGCATTGGCAGTGTGGTCCTTTAGCACTAGCACCCATATAGGAAGTCCAGATAGCAGGGAGGGATAGAAAAGCAGGAGGGACAGTGGGGACATAGAACAGAGGCAGGAGGGAATCCCCCAGCGGTCCAGTGGTTAGAACTCCATGCTTTCACTGCTGAGGGCCATGGTTCAATCCCTGGTCAGGGCACTAAAATCCCACAATCTATGCTTTGTGGCCAAAAAAGAAAAAGTTGCCAGGAGAAGAAGCAGGGCCAATAAATCTCAGATATGTAAACTGGGGGGAGGGGTGATAAGACTGAAGGGGATATGCCAGATGACAGGTGGATGAGTGCCAGGGAGAAAATATCAACATATGCTGCCTCATGTTTCCAATGAAATTCACATGCCTGGTGGGAAACAGTGGGAAATACTGTGAGGGGAAGTGGTATCCAAGAAAGACCAGTTCCTGGTCTCCTTCATCTATTTCTACCTGTGTCTATTATTATTATCAGTCCCTTGGACAGCAGGAGATCAAACCAGTCAATCCTAAAGGAAATCAACCCTGAATACTTATTGGAAGGACTGATGCTGAAGCTGAAGCTCCAGCACTTTGGCCACCTGATTCGAGGAGCCTACTCATTGGAAAAGATTCTGATGCTGGGAAAGATTGAGGGCAAGAGGAGGAGGGGGCGAGAGAGGATGAGATGGTTGGATGGCATCACCGACCCAATAGATATGAGTTTGAGCAAGCTCCGGGAGATGGTGAAGGACAGGGAAGCCTGGTGTGCATAAAGAGTCAGATACAACTGAACAACAGCAATAGTATTTCCCAACCTCTGGGTGACTGAGGCATCCAGAAGACAGATAGCCAGGCGTCGAAAAGTCCTATTGACGACTTGTTCAGAATCTATCCTGAATCTACCCACTTCTAATGCCCGCCAGGGCCCCACAGGGTCTAGCCGGGACTGTCTCCCATCAGGACAAACACAATCCTCCCACTCTGGTCCTCCCCGCACGGTGTTCCCTCAACAGCCACCAGAGGGCGCATCTGTCAGGGCACAAGTCTGCTCAGATCACTCCGTGGCTCCCAATGCCATCAAAAGGACTTCACTTTTGTGGATGAGGTCTCAGAGGTTTTGGATGGACCAGAGGCTGAGGGTAAAGTCGATTGAACTTGCCAGTGGATTGGACTGTGGTGTGAGAGAGAAGACTCTTTGATCCCTCCAAGTTAAACTATGGGCAAAATAGTGCCCACAGGGACTTCCCTGGAGATCCAGTGATTAAAACTCCCTGATTCCACTGCATGGGGAGCAGGTTGCATCACCATATGCTGGGCTTTAAGGCTAAAAAAGCAAAAGGTGCCCCCCATGCTATTGATCCTGTATGCATCCTAGACAGCATATTAAAAAGCAGAGACATCACTTTGCAGACAAAGGTCTGTATAGTCAAAGCTATATAGTCAAAGTTTTTCCAGTAGTCATGTATGGATGTGAGAGTTGGACCATAAAGAAAGCTGAGCCCTGAAGAACTGATGCTTTTGAACTGTGATGCTGGAGAAGACTCTTGAGAGTCCCTTGGACTGCAAGGAGATCCAACCAGTCAATCCTAAAAGAAATCAACCCTGAATATTCATTGGAAGGACTGATGCTGAAGCTGAAGCTCCAAGACTTTAGCCACCTGATGCGAAGAGCTGACTCATTGGAAAAGACCCTGATGCTGGGAAAGATTGAGGGCAGGAGGAGAAGGGGGTGACAGAGGATTAGATGGTTGGATGGCACCACCGACTTGATGGACATGAGTTTGAGCAAACTTCGGGAGATAATGAAGGACAGGGAACCCTGCAGTCCACAGGGTTGCCAAGACTCAGACACGACTGAGCGACTGAACAACAACAACATCCTATAGAAGAGAAAATAAAATATTGCAGGCACAGGACTGGTTCAATAAATACTTGTTGAATGAAATAATCAAGAAAACTAGAGATGATAGATATTCAGGGAGGTAGAGAGTGAGGGTGGATTCTTTAAGAGTGGGGGCTGTTGACTCTCTGGGAGATGGCTAGAGCAAGGATCACCTTGAAACCTCTAAATCAAAGCCACTGGAATTTTGCAGCAACACAGTAGGGGAAGATGCTGGAGGCAGGGACTTTTCTGGTGGTCCAGTGGTGAAGAATCTGCCTTCAGTGCAAGGGATACAAGTTTGATCCCTTGTCTGGGCACTAAGATCCTGCATGCTGCAGAGCAACTAAGACCCTGTGCTCCAACTAGAGAAGCCCTTGGGCCACAAGGAAGGATCCCACCTACCCCAACTAAGACAAGACAGAGCCAAAAAAAAAAAAAGAGAGAGAGAGAGTGCTTCTTTAAAAACAAAACAAAACAAAAAAGATGTGGAGACAGATTCAGCTTAAAATGGGACGATCAGTTCAGACAAGATTGTAAGGGAAGTGGGAATGGGGACTCTGGGAGCTGGATGCTGGGGAGACATTTGGCCAAGGCTACATATGAGAATGAGTAAGACATGTAAAATCTGTGATGTGATCTGATGATCATGCTCAAAATATTCATACTCCATGCATATACATGGGCCAACAGAACAGAGCAGTGTGCACAGAACAGACCTGAGCATAATGGAAACTAGCAAAGACAGAGGAGGATTGGATGGGCCAGGTGGTAAGTGCAATAGTATGTCACACAACTAGGGGAAAAAAAAGAAATCAGATCCCTACCTCACACCACACATACACAATCAAACTTCCAAAGACTAAAGAGCTAAGAGTGAGAAAGTAAGACTTAAAATCATGGGAAGAAAACCTAGGAGGGTATAATTTATGCACTTGGGTAAGGGAGGGGGGTCTAAATGAGACCCATCATAAAGAAAAAGATGGGACTCCCCTGGTGGTGCAGTGGATAGGAACCTGCCTGCCAGTGCATGGGACACAGGTTCAATCCCTGGTCCAGGAAGATTCCACATGCCTCAGAGCAACTAAGCCCTGCACCACAACTACTGAGCCCACACACTGCAACTTCTGAAGACTAGAGCCTGTCCTCTTGTCCTAGAGCCTGTCCTCCATCTGCAAGAGAAGCCTGAACACTGCAACAAAGAGTAGCCCCCTGCTTGCCCCTAGAGAGACTGCGAGCAGCAACAAAGACCAAACACAGCCATAAATACATAAATAACTTTTTAAAGCTATTAAAAAGAGAAAAAGATGTTTGCATCTGATGTTCTTAAAAAGACATCATAAACACTATAAAATAGGAAACATCGAAGGAATTTAGAACACCTGCAAGGAAGGATTCAGACATGGAGGAGTTGTGGGGTCTGTGTGCACATCCAACTTACAAACAAGAGGGTGCCTCTGCTTTCCTTGGCTGCTCCATGCCAACTGGCAAAGCCAAGCAACACCGTGATGCTGCCCATCACCAGGCACAGGTAGCCAGCATGAAACAGGTATGTAGAGGACAGCCCAAGGACCTTGGTCAGGACAGCCCCTCTGAAATTCACATAGATGCTCAGACCAATGAGGATCATGCCAGAGAGCTTTAGGACAGAAAACAGGGGAAAGCAATCTGTTAGTTGTATACAAATCAAACTCCTGGAGGAGGCAACAAAGGCCAATAAAATCAGCAAAAACATTTCAAAACTCTTAATGCCCAGAGTTGGTGAGGATGTAGAGAAACTTTCCATACACTACTGCCAGGCAACAGCCTTTTTTGAGGGAAGGGGCAGGAGGATATTTTGTAATTGGTATTTAAAACCTTAAAGGTTTTGTGGTAAAACTTTTTACCCAGAAATTCCATTTCTAGACATTCAACCTAGGAAAAATAGTCACATATGATGAGCCTCAGAACTAGGTAAAAATGTTGGAAATAATTGAAGCAACCAATAATATAGATTGGGTAGGTAAATCATGGTATCCCCTTGCAATGGGATCCTAGACAGTTATTTTAAATGATGCTTTTAAGACAGAGGGTGGCACGTTTTTTTTTTTTTTTTTTAAAGTCCCCAATATTGTGAGCTTTTCAGGCCATACATTCTCAATTGAAATGACTCAGCCAGTGTATCGGATTGCAGCCATACACGTGTGTGCGTACGTGCTCAGTCACTTCAACTGTGTCCAACTTTTTGCGACCCATGGACTATAGCTGCCAGGCTCCTCTGTTCATGGGATTCTCCAGGCAAGAATACGGGAGTGGATTGCCATGCCCACCTCCAGGGGATCTTCCCAACCCAGGGATCGAACCCATGTTTCATGCGGCTCCTGCATTGCAGGTGGATTCTTTACTGCTGATCCACCCGGGAAGCCCAGCCACACATAATTCATAAACAAATTTATTTTATTTACAAATAAATTTTATTTATTTACAACATTGTACTTCTCTGACTTCTGTTGTAGGAGAATGCTTATTGATACACAAAGATGTTTTAAGGCCTATATTTAAAAAAAATAGATTGTCAGCAGTCATAGTCCTTGGTATTTATCTAACAGAGTTGAAAACTTATGTTCACATAAAAACCTGCACATGGATGTTTCTAGCAGCTTTATCCATAGCTGCCAAAACTTGGAAGCCACCAAGATGGCCTTCAGCATATGAATGGATAAATAAACTATGGAACATCCAGACAATGGGCTATTGGCACTAAAAAAAGCATGAGCTGTCAAGCCAGGAAAAGACATAGAGGAAACTTACAGGCATATTGCTGAATGGAAGAAGCCAATCTGAAAAGGCTACATGGTTTATGATTCCAAGTATATGATATTCTGGAAAAGGCAAAACTATGGAGACAGAAGAAAGATCAGTAGTTGCCAGGGGCTGGGGGGAGGAGAGGTGATAGGTGAAGCATAGAGGATTTTTAGGGCAGTGAGACTATTCATATGATGCTGACATGGTAGATACACTTGTGAAAAGCCATAGAATGTACAACACCAGGAATTCCCTGGCAGTTCAGTGGTTAGGACTCCATGCTTGCACTGCAGGGGGCGTGGGTTCGATCCCTGGTTGGGGACCTAAGATCATGCAAGCCAGAAGGCATGACCAAAAGAGAAAACAGTGTACAATGTAGAAGGTTATAATGATACCAATGTCTTGCCTGCGTGCTCAGTCGTGTTGAACTCTTTGCAACCCGGTAGACTGTAACCCGCCAGGCTCCTCTGTCCATGGAAATTTTCAGGCAAGAATACTGGAGTGGGTTGCCATTTCCTCCTCCAGGCAATCCCGACCCAGGGATAGAACTCTTGCATCTCCTGAATTGGTAGGCAGATTCTTTACCACTGTGCCACCTGGGAAGCCCCTGATGTCAATGTAGTTTCATTGTAACAAATGGACCACTCTGATTTGGGATGTTGACAGCAAAGGAGGCTGTGCATGTGTGGGGGCAGGGCTTATATGGGAAGTCTTGGTACCTTCTATTCCATTCTGCTGTGAACCTAAAAGTTCTCTAAAAAGAAGTCTATTTAAAAGGAGGAAAAACTAACAATTTTTCAAAAGAAAAAAAAAGTGAAGATTGTAAAGCAGTCGCATACCACCTTTGTGTTGCTGTTTTTAAAGGTACATAGAAAGGTCTGGAAGGATATAATAATGATATTTATTGAGCCTTGTTCCCATGACAGGCATCAGCCCTTTAAATGCGTTATCTTATTTAATTCCCATCAAAATGATGCCGCACAGGTGAAGAGAGTAGGAGTAACATTCAATTTCCTTCTCTTTTCTGGCAACCTTTCCTCATACAGTCTCACTATTGAAAACAATGACTGCTTCAGCAGTGCACATTTCAGGTTACTTTTTTTTTTTTTAATTTGTTTGCCCCAGGTCTTAGTTGTGGCATGTGAGATCTAGTTCCCAGACCAAGGATCGTACCCGTGCCCCCTGTATTGGGAGCACAGAATCTTAACCACTGGACCATCAGGGAAGTCCCGTGGGTTATTTTGTAGTAAGAAAAAAAATGGTTTGAAAAGTGTAAAGGACCAAGAGAAGAACCACTCTCTCCTGCCTTTCCAAACAACTTTCATTTTCTGCAGGGTTTGCCTTAGAGCTGAGTTCTTCCACCATTGACCCCCAGGCCCCCCAGAGCACACACTTCTGCTTGATTTAGCAGCTCTGGGTTGGTGGAGGCGACGCCTGTTCCCAGTGCGTCCTGCTCCTCGTCTGTCTGCCCTACATCCCTCCTGGCTCCCTGGGGACCACAGATCCGGATGCCAGCGAATTTGGATCAACTTATTTCTGTTTTTGAAGGAGCCAGCCATGGAGGAAGGGCTGCAAAGCCCCAGGGTCCGGGTTGTGACATACTTACAGTCGTAACACCATTGAAGAAAGATAACAGTTTCTTCAAGGAATAATATGGAGTGTGCGTTTCAGCCATGTTAGACAGACTGGGGTGCCCTGACCAGTTAAGTCAGCATCTTCCTAAACGTCTGGGCTCCTGTTTCCCAAGATGGTAGAGGTCTGGGGAGTGGGGTGGGGTTACCAAAGCTGACTTGCTCTGCCCCTCTCTCTCCTGGCTGCCTGATCCTCGGCTGGGGAGGGGCCCCAACGGCTGCCCCTCTTCAGTCACAGCCTTTATCACATCGCAATCAGATGCTGGAGCGAGTCTCCCAGCGCCAGGGAAGCGAGTGCCCCAAACTGTACCCTGCTGGTTCTTCATCAGGAATGGAGAAGAAGTCACTCTGTTACGCCCCGCCCCCAGATGCTACCCAGGACCTACAGGGATAATGCTCAGCACGGACCACTCATGTGGTTGATGGCCCTGCTGACTGGGGCCTCCAAGTGGATACGTGTGTGGGCTGTCCAACTCATGGCTGTGTTCCCAACGCCTGATACACAGTGGTGCTCAAGAAACTGCTGTGGAACGAATGAATGAAGAGGTTCCATGAAGCAGGAATCTAGCTACAAGCCATCGGGTTCCTCAGCACCTTGCTTACACATTAGCTCACTGGGCTCAGACTTCTTACATGGCTCAGAGAGGCCAAGGTAACTGCCCAAGACCACACAGGAAGCAGGGCCAAGGCTGGGCTTTGAAGCTCCAAGAGTGACACAAAGTGACACAGAAGTCCCCTTGCCACCTGAGAGCCTGTACTTTCTGCATCTGAGGCCTCTTTGGCCAGAGCTGATGACGGTATCATCCTTAAGCCAATTGTCATTGATCAGTGGGTCTTTCTTGATGATGATAAAAGAAGCAGAGAGGACATTTCAGGGCAAAAAATGTGCATGCAGGCACTGAAGGCTCCCAGGCCCAACTCCTGCAGCCACTAGCCCTCACTGTCTCCTGGCCCAAACTCCATCTGGGTCCAGTCCTGGGGGCTCCTCTGTCCAGCCCCTGGGCTGGAGTGTGTCTGTGACCAGGTCCTGGAGGGCTCGGGGGTTTCACAATCTTCTGTGATCCCCAGGGCACAACTCAAAGAAGAAGAAGAAAAAAAAAGCTTTCCATTTGAATTCATTTAATGAATGTTGTTTGTCAAACTGCCTGCTTCTAGAAACATGTAGAACTAAGCCAGATGTTCGTAGAGGCGTGGCTGTCTCCTCCCTGGACCACGAGTCACGTTCACAGCTAGGAGGGTGTCTTCCATCCACATCTTTCTCTAAAAGGTCATTTTGGAAAAACGAGCCTCAGCGCTAGATGCTGAGGTCCCGAAAACGGGGGCACAAATGTTTGGAGAACACCAGAGCAAAGCAGGACAGGAGAGGGGTGGAGTAAATGAGGGCGGGAAAATGAAGGATGGATAAGGACGGGGAGGGTGGGAGGCAGAGTGGTGTGACCTCATGGGCGCGGTGGAGCGTCTGCTATCCATGGGAGGCTAGAGCTGGGAAGCTAGATCAGATGCGGAGGCTGCAGGAGACTCTCCGAGGCGCCTCGCCCCCGCGGCAGCCCCGCCTCCGACTTCCCTGCCAGGCGGAGGCCCAGATCCCGGCCTCTCGCACCCCCTGGTGGCCATCATCGGAAGCACCTGTGCCCCGACCCTGGCGCCTCCCAACCAGACACATCCCAACGCGTCTCCATCTGCACCACCCGTCTCAGCCCCTGAGCCTCCGCTCTGCTCTCAGGTGTGAGGGAATGGACGGACGAGAACCACTCCCACGTCCCTCCAACACACACTCATTGAATTAATGCGGAGAGACAGAATAGTGCAGGCATCCGGTGAATTGCAAATTCAAGACATGGACCAAAAAAAAAAAGGATGCAGAAAACTAGCGCAATTTATCAGGCACAGTTCAAAGGTTCTAGAAGACAATGAAAAAGTCCCCTTGAAGGATTGAACCCAGGTATAGAACAAAGAGATTAGGAGGACACTGAAATACCATGGTAGAATAACAAGAGTCACTCTAGTATTTCCTTAATTACAGGGCTTAGGGTGTGTTGAGGGGCTTCCCTGGTGGCTCAGACAGTAAAGAATTCGCCTGCAACACAGGAGACCTGGGTTCGATCCCTGAGTGGGGAAGATCCCCTGGAGAAGGGAATGGCTACCCACTCTAGTATTCTTGCCTAGAGAATTCCGTGGACAGAGGAGCATGGAGAGCCACAGTCCATGGAATCCCAGAGTTGGACACGACTGATCAGCTAGCACACATACATACACAGGGTGTGCTGAGAGTCCTCATGTATTTCTCCACATGCTTGGTCTCCTTCCTTATATTTTAGAAGTTTTGGAAAAGCACGATTTTCAAGAAAACAGTGTCAGATTAAAAGTTAATTTTTAAAATGTTTATAAAAAAGGAGACAATGTCTTATACACACAGCATTTATATCAATAGCCCATGTTCATCTATGAACTGTCCTTAAATTGATGTATTTGTCATCAATAGCAATAACAATTCTCAGGACTTTTTAAAGCATATGGATTGGGGGGAGCGGATATCCCCCATAGGAATTTCTACTACAGGTTTATTCAGATGCATATAGACCAGTAGTTAACAAAACCCTGCTTTTTTATTTTGCTTTGCTTTTAGTTTTTACTGGCGTATAGTTGCTTTGCCATGTTGTCTTTCTGCTGTATAGCAAAGCAAATCAGCCATACATATACCTGTACATATATTGGGCTCAGCGGTAAAGAATCCACCTGTTACTGTAGGAGACGTGGATTCAGTACCTGGTTCGGGAAGATCCCCTGGAGGAGGAAATGGCAACACTCCAGTACTCTTGCCTGGAAAAATCCCCTGGACAGAGGACCCTAGCAGGCCACAGTCCATGGGATTGCCAAGAGTTGGACATGACTAGTGACTAAAGAACAACAATACATATATCCCCTCTGTTTTGGATTTCCTTCCCACTTAGGTCATTATAGAGCACTGAGTAGAATTCCCTGTGCTGTACCATAGATTCTCCTTAACTATTTATTTTATACACAGTATCAATAGTGAATGCATGTCCATCTCAATCTCCCAATTCATCCTATCCCCTCTTCCCCCCTTGGCATCCAGACGTTTGTTCTCTATGTGAGTGATCAAATCTTTTCTGGAAAAGGCCAGAGAATAAATGTTTCTCACTTGTCACTCTGCTGTTGAAGCCTACACAGTGTATAAATGAGCAATATGCAAATACATGTAAACGAATGGGTGTGACCACATGCCGAAATGTTATTTACAAAAACAGGTGGTAGGCTGTAGTTTTGCCAGCACTTGCTCTAAAGCCTAGTTTGAGTTAGTGAATGATTAGAAATAACCTAAATACTTTCACACGGAGAAGGCAATGGCACCCCACTCCAGTACTCTTGCCTGGGAAATCCCATGGACGGAGGAGCCTGGTGGGCTGCAGTCCATGGGGTCGCAAAGAGTCAGACACGAATGAGCGACTTCACTTTCCTTTTTCCCTTTCATGCATTGGAGAGGGAAATGGCGACCCACTCCAGTGTTCTTGCCTGGAGAATCTCAGGGACGGGGGAGCCTGGTGGGCTGCCGTCTATGGGGTCGCACAGAGTCGGACACGACTGAAGCGACTCAGCAGCAGCAGCAACAGCAGCATACTTAACCAGCCCCCTTGTGAAGGTATTTGCTGCTGCTGCAGCTAAGTCATTTCAGTCGTGTCCGACTCTGCGCGACCCCATAGACGGCAGCCCACCAGGCTCCCCCGTCCCTGGGATTTGGTTAAGTATGGCATGGTCCAACGATAGAAAAGTGTTAGGGACTGGTTTGTGTCCCCTCCCCCACAAAAATTCATATTGATTCACAATCCAGGGAGAGAGACCTCACTAGAAACCAACGCTGGCACGTCGATCTTGGATTCCAGCCTTTAGAACTGTGAGAAAATAAATGTCTATTGTTAAAGCCACCCAGACTGTGCTGTTTCGCTATGACAGCCCGAGCTAAGACAGAAGTTAAATTCTGCAGCTGAGGAAATGAAGGAGAAGTAACAAAGGTAATTTGGTTTTGAAATGAGATCTGCAAATCATAGTCTCTCTCTCTTTTTTTCTTTTCCTTTTAGTTTATTTTTGGCTGCGCTGTGTCTTCATTGCTTCGTGTAGGCTTTCTCCAGTTGGAGCAATCGGGGACTACTCTCCAGCCGGGGTGCGCAGGCTTCTCTTTGGAGTGGCTTCTCTTTTTGTGGAGCATGGGCTTTAGGGCTCTTGGGCTTCAGTAGCTGTGTCAAACAGCCTTAGTTGTTGCCCCACGGCATGTGGGATCTTCCCAGACCAGGGATCTAGCCCGTGTCCCCTGCGTTGGCAGGCAGATTCTTAATCACTGGATGACCAGGGACGCACCACGGTCTCTTAAGTGAAGAAATCAAGTACAGAGCCACGTGTATGGACGGAATACATATTTAAACAAATAGTGATCCATCCATACCATGTAATATTATTCAGTCTTAAAAAGGTATATGAGGCTCTGATACATGCTATGATGGGAATGAAAGAAGCCAGACCCAGAAGGCCATGTATTGTCTGGTTCTATTTATAGAAAATGTCCAGAATAGGCAAATCCATAGAGACAAAGCAGATTTGTCATTGCCGAGGGCTGAGGGGAGGCGGGGAATGGGATTGACTGCTTTCTGGGGACATGATTCCTTTCGGGTGGTAAAAATGTTTTGGAACTAGATAGGGGTGGGGTTGCCCAACATTGTGAATGTACTGAATGCCACAGAATTGTACACTTCAGAGTGGTTAATTGGATGTTATGTGAATTTCACCTTTAGTTCAGTTCAGTTGCTCAGTCGTGTCCAACTGCGACCCCATGGACTGCAGCACGCCAGGCTTCCCTGTCCATCACCAACTCCCGGAGCTTACTCAAACTCATGTCCATCGCATCGGTGATGCCATCCAACCATCTCATCCTCTGTCGTCCCCTTCTCCTCCCGTCTTCAATCTTTCCCAGCATTAGGGTCTTTTCCAATGAGTCAGTTCTTCACATCAGGTGGCCAAAGTACTGGAGTCCATGGGTTGCAAAGAGTCGGATGTGACTTAGCAACTGGGCACACATGCATATATAAAATAGATAACTAACGGACTTCCATGGTGGCCCAGTGGTGAAGAATCTGCCTTCCAGTGCAGAGGACCTGGGTTCAATCTCTGATTGGGGAAATAAGATCCCACATGCCCAGAGTCAACTAAACCCGTGGGCACCACAATTGCTGATACCGTGTGCCGCAACGAAGATGCTGCAACTAAGGCCTGACGCAGCCAAATAAATAAACAAAAATAGATATTAAAAAATAGATAGCTAATAAAGACCTGCTGTATAATACAGGGAATGCGACTCTATACTCTGTAATGACCTACGTGGGAAAAGAATCTAAAAAAAGAGTGGTATATGTGTAACTGATTCACTTTGCTGTACAGCAGAAACTAACACAACACTGTAAATCAACTATATGCCAATAAGATTATATTTTAAGAAGATATTTTTAATTTTTCTGCTGTAATTTTTCTATTTTATATATGCATGTGTGCCCAGTTGCTAAGTCACATCTGACTCTTTGCGACCCATGGACAGTAGCCACCAGGCTCCTCTGACCATGGGATTTCCCAGACAAGAATACTGGAGTGGGTAGCCATCCCATTCTCCAGGGGATCTTCCCAACCCAGGGATCGAATCTGTGTCTCCTGATGTGCAGGCAGATTCTTTACCTTCTGAGCCACCATGGAAGCCCATCTATTTTTCATCTAGCTGTGTGTATATATCAATCCAAATCTCCCAGTTTATTCCTCCCCCTCTTCCACCCCTGTAACCAAAAGTTTGCTTTCTACATCTGTGACTCTATTTCTGTTTTGTTAATAAGTTCATTTGTACCATTTTTTTAAATTCCACATATAAATGATATCATGATATTTGTCTGTCTCTGTCTGACTTATTTCACTCATTAGGGCATTCTCTAGGTCCATCCATGTTGCCGCAAATGGCATAATTTCGTTCTTTTTTTATGGCGGAGTAGTGTTCCATTGTATATATACACTACAGCTTCTTTATGCAATCATCTGTCAATGGACACAGGTTGTTTCCTTATCTTGGTTACTGTGAATATTGCTGCCATGAACACTGGGATGCATGTATCTTTTCAAATTATGGTTACTTCTGAATACACGCCTAGGAGTGGGATTAACGCAGAAACACTTGGATTTTCCCCAGATGGTATGTGTGTGTGTGTTATGTTCAGTCATGTCTGACTCTTTGTGACACCCTGGACTGCAGCCCACCAGGCTCCTATGTCCATGGGAATTCCCAGTCAAGAATACTGGAGCAGGTTGCCATTTCTTCCTCCAGGGGGTCTTCCCAACCCAGGGATCGAACCCATGTTTCCTTTGTCTCCTGCATTAGCAAGCAGATTCTTTATCACTGCACTACCCGAGAAGCCCCCAAACATCGGTAGTCAGATGGAATTTACTGGGAATCCTTGAGGAAGGCCATATGGTCAGAGGTTTGGGCCCTAACACTTGGTTTGTTCAGATCATTGGTCCCCACTCACCAGCCAAATGACTTAAGCCTTGGCCTCTGTTTCCTTACCTGCCACACGGTGATAAGGACAACATCTGCTTCCCAGGGTCATTGTAAAGCTTTCCGTGCAATGGGCAAGCCCTCAGGCACTACTACCCAGAACTGTCATCTTTTTTAAAAATTGTGAATATCCTTTCAAGGCCCATTCTAATCACAAATTTAACTCTTGGTCTTAGAAAGTTACAGATCTTCAAAAAAGTCAAACTCATACAATGGGCAAAACATGAATGGATAAAGTAGATGTGGTACATATATTCAGTGGAATGCCACTCAGCCATAAAAAAGAACGAAATTATGCCATTTGCAGCAACATGGATGCAACTTGAGATTATCATACTAAGTGGAGTAAGTCAGACATAGAAAGACAAATACCACATGATGTCACTTATATATGGAATCTAAAAAAATGATACAAATGGACTTATTTACAAAACAGAAATAGGACTGTCCTGGTAGTCCAGTGCTTGGGAATCTGCCTGCCAATGCAGGGGACGTGGGTTTGATCCCTGGCCTGGGAGGATTCCACATGCCCTGGGGCAACTGCTGAAGCCATGACCACTGAAGCCCAAGCACTCTAGAGCCCGTGATCTGCAACAAGAGAAACCACTACAATGAGAAGCCCACGCACCACAAATAGAGAGTAGGCCCCTTTCATGGCAACTAGAAGAAAACCCTCAAGCAGCAACAAAGACCCAGTGCAGCCAAAAATAAATAAATATTTTAAAATTATATTTAACAAATCAATGACTAGTGTCTTTATTAAAAAAGAGTTGGTAGGGGCAAGATTTGGACACAGACAGAGAGAGGTGAAGGCCATGTGAAGATGCAGGCAGAGCTTGGGCTGATGTAGCCACAAGTCAAGGCCTGCCAGGAGCCAACAAATGCTGAAGGAAGAAAGTAGGATTCTTCTTCATAGTTCTGGGAAGCAGTGTTGGGGCATCCCCAATGGCTCAGCAGGTAAAGGATCCACCTGCAATGCAGGAGACAAGGGAGATACAGGTTCGATCCCTGGGTTGGGAAGATCCCCTGGAGGAGGAAATGGCAACCACTCCAGTATTCTTGCCTGGAGAATCCCATGGACAGAGGAGCCTGGTGGGCTACCGTCCATGGGATTGCAAAGAGTCGGACACGATTGAGCGTGCATGTGCACACGTTGTCCTGGAAGTACCTTGATTTCAGACTTCTGGCCTCCAGAGTAGGGCGAGAATACCTTTCTATTGCTTCAAACCACCCAGCTTATGGTAATTTATGGCAGCCGTAGGAAAATAACACAGGCAGGAAACAGTGGGTGGCCGGTGGCAGATATTTCAGCTGCCAGTGGGAATGAGAAACACAAGGTTTGGGAAAAGAGTCCAGGTCTAGGGAGGGGTCCTTTTCTTTCTCAGAACAGATCTTCCTGGTGGCCTCAGCTCTAAAAATAAAAGAAAAAATATTAAAACTTTTTTCAATCAAACATCTGGATTTGGAGTTTCTCTTGGAAAATCCAGAGCTGCGACTAGGCTGGAAATTTTATACACAGACACATGTGGCTGAAATGAATGTCTGTGGTCTCCTTCATGGAGCGGGGCGTGGGGTCAGCTTCCAGTTTGTCAGCGTGCCCCCACCTCCCTTCAGCTATCTGCTGGCCAGGTAGGCACCTGAATTGAGGCCTCACAGCCAAGACAGCCAAGTGACTGATATTTAGAGGGGGTCCCTGCTGGAAGGACGCAACTGCAGCCGCTGGTAGAAAGGGAGGGTCAGAAAGGTTAGAGTCTGTTCTTAGTATGCTCATTCACTCAGCAGTGTCCAACTCTTTGCGATATTATGGACTGTAGCCTGTCCATGGAATTCTCCAGGCAAGAATACTGGAGCGAGTGGCCATTTTCCCCACCAGGGGATCTTCCCAACCTAAGGATGAACCCGCCTCTCTTATATCTCCTGCGTTGGCAGGGAGGTCCTTTACCGCTAGGGCCACTTCAGTTCAGTTCAGTTCAGTCGCTCAGTCGTGTCCGACTCTTTGCAACCCCATGAACTGCAGCACGCCAGGCCTCCCTGTCCATCACCAACTCTCGGAGTTTACCCAAACCCATGTCCATCGAGTTAGTGATGCCATCCAACTTCTCTGTCATCCCCTTCTCCTCCTGCCCCCAATCCTTCCCAGCATTAGGGTCTTTTCCAGTGAGTCAACACTTCGCATGATGTGGCCAAAGTATTGGATGTTCAGCTTCAACATCAGTCCTTCCAATGAACGCCGAGGACTGATCTCCTTTAGGATGGACTGGTTGGATCTCCTTGCTTCTCCTAAGTGTCTTGAATTGCCCTTCCTTGAGAGGTGATGGAGGCAGGGTCCACCCACCGTTAAGATCATTCAAAACTTGACCATTTTCCCCTACACTCCAGGTCCATCCCCTATCATCTCGCACCTGGGCCAGTACTGTCGCCTCTTCCCTGGTCTCTCGGCTCTGCCCCTCACGACACAGTAAGTTCCCGCCACCAGAGGGCGCCCGTGAGCAACTCAGTCATTTAGGTCCATCCTGTTCTGAACCTCCAGTGGCTCCCACCTTACTAAGAACAAAGCTGTCAGCTACAAATTGGCACTTGCCATCTACCTCTACAAGGATTAAGTCATGTGCTGCTGCAGCTGCTGCAGCAGCTCCTTTCAACACCCCCTGAAAGGAGTTTAGGGTGGAGAGCAGAAATGAGGCACTCTGTGCTCGAGGGAAAAACTGGTGAGAGATCGTTCAGATAGTTAGATATTTTTTAGGAGTTGATTTTGTGAGTCCAATTCTTGTATCTCCTCATATTTAGAAAAAGCACTAAAATGCTTCATGGGGACGACTGTTCCTTGACTTCCCTAGCAGAAAGCTTCACGAGACCAGCAGAAACTTCTGGAAAAAAAATATGTGCCTGATTGCATGTAGTCCCCCTTCACCAAAATCACATATATACTGACCTTCCAGCGATAGCACCGGCCCAGGTGCAAGATAACAGGGGATGGACCTGGAAAGTAGGGGAAAGTGATTGAGTTTTGAATGATCTTAATGGTGGGTGGACCCTGCCTCCATCACTTCTCAAGGAAGGGCAGTTCAAGACACTTAGGAGAAGCCTAGGTGGTGGTAGTGGTAAAGAACCCACTTGCCAATACAGGAGATGTAGGAGACTTCTCCTGCAATGCAGGAGACCCTGGTTCGATTCCTGGGTTGGGAAGATCCACTGGAGAAGGGATAGGCTACCCACTCCAGTATTCTAGGGCTTCACTTGTGGCTCAGCTGGTAAAGAATCCGCCTGCAATGCAGAGACTTGGGTTTGATCCCTGGGTTGGGAAGATCCCTGGAGAAGGGAAAGGCTACCCACCCCAGTATTCTGGCCTGGAGAATTCCATGGACTGTAGAGTCCATGGGGTCGCAAAGAGTCGGACATGATTGAGCGACTTTCACTTTCACTTTCCCCCATAACCTCTTTGGAGCAGATATCTCAGAACTATCTCACGGGCTGCAGTCCTCATTTTGCCCCCAAATGAAAGTTAACTCATAACTCTGATGTGAAATTTTTTAAGTCAACAAAACCAGTCTTCCTCATGCGTTACAAGGCCCTGCTGTGTCCTCAGGGACCAGAAAAGTGCCTAGCACACAGTAGGTGTTCAATAAATGCTTATTGAATGAGCAAATTAATGCGATGGCCAGCCTTCCAATCTTCCAATTATTGCAAATTTTCCACCTCAAGATAAGAAATCATTGCTCAGGGGGCTACCCTGGCAGTCCAGTAGTTAAGAATCCATTTGCCAATGCAGGGGACACCAGTTTGATCCCCGGTCTGGGAAGATTCCACATGCCATGGGGCAGCTAAGCCCGTGCACCACAACTACCCAGCCCATGTGCTGCGACTACTGAAGCTGGCATGCCTAGAGCCAGTGCTCCAAAAACAAGAGAAGCCACCACAATGGGAAGCCTGAGCACTGCAACTAGAGAAAGCCCAGGCACAGTAGAGAAGATCCAGTTTAGCCAAAAATAAATAAATTAATTAATTTTTTAAAAGAAGACTTCCTTGTCTGTATCAGGCCTTCTCCCAGACACTCCTCTCAGGGGTGGGTGGGACTACCCTTTTTTCTCACTGCAGAGGAAATGAGCCACAAAACTTAAAGAATCCCCCAACTCTTCATAACCCCATGGACTGTAGCCCTCCAGGCTCCTTTGTCCATGGGATTTCCCAGGCAAGAATACTGGAGTGGGTTGCCAGACCCAGGCATTGAACCCAAGTCTCCTGCATTGCAGGCAAATGCTTTACCGTCTGAGCCACCAAGAAGGCCCCCAGAGATCAGCCCAACTAGAGGCATCAAAAGAATCCCCCAGGAGAACACAATTCACAGTGAGTCGCTGGCTGTCCAATGGTGGACGCTTCCAATGCAGGGTATGTGAGTTGGATTCCTGATCAAAAAATTAAGATCCTGCAAGGCCTGACCAAAAAAACACAAAAGTCATTGGGTACCAGGGATTCAGGGGGAGTGGGAGGTAGAGGAGAAATAAGTGAGGGTTTTAGGGTAATGCAATTGTTCTGCATGATGCTGTACTGACAGATACAGGACACTGTGCATTTGTCAAAACCCACAGAATGTACAATACCAAGAGTGAACCTGAATGTGAATTATGGACTTTAGTTGATAATAGTGTTATCAGTATTGGCTCATCAGTTGTAATAAAGTTAACACACTAATGCAAGATGTTAATAATAAAGCAAATGGAGCAGGGAGAGAGGAGATATATGAGAACTGTATTTCCCATTTAATTTTTCTGCAAGCCTAAAACTTTGAAAAATTAAAATTAGTTAAGTAAAAATGTCCATTATTTGATGATCACTTTAAATGGAGAACAACCCATAAAAATATTGAATCACTATATTGTACACCTGAAACTAATATAATACTGTAAGTCAACTATACTTCAATAAAGAAAGAAATGAAAGTGAAAGTCACTCAGTGTATCTGGCTCTTTGCAACCCAGGAATTCTCCACGCCAGAATATTGGAGTGGGTAGCCTTTCCCTTCTCCAGGGGATCTTCCCAACCCAGGGATCAAGCCCAGGTCTCCCACATTGAGGGCAGATTCTTGACCAGCTGAGCCACAGGGGAAGCCCAAGAATACTGGAGTGAGTGGCCTATCCCTTCTCCAGCGGATCTTTCCAACCCAGGAATCAAGCCAGGTTCTCCTGCATTGCAGGTGGATTCTTTACCAACTGAGCTCTCCCGAAATAAAATAAAGTCATTGAGAAACTTAAAAAAAAATCTGATAATGGCATCTGTTTTTGGAGCAAAAAAACAGATGCTTTGTACTTTGTAAAATAAATTAAAATAAATTTAGTTAAAAAATCTTTTTAAAATGAGGATCTAAAACACAAATACAGAAAACTCCATAAAGCACGTAGGCTGGATACAATGAATCATGGCAAAGCAGACGACATTGGATGCATGTTTTGTGGTTTTATATAAGTAATACAGTATTGAAGGTGTGATTTACATAACTTGCTAGAAAGGCAGTGCGGTGTGGTCTTTAAGAACATGGAGGAATTCCATGGTGAAGCACTGGACAAGAATTTGTCTGACAATGCAGGGGACAGTTGTTCGATCCCCAGTCCAGGAAGATCGCACATGCTGCAGAGCAACTAAGCCTGTGTACCACAACTACTGAAGCCTGTACTCCTAGAGCCTGTGCTCCACAACAAGAGAAACCATCTCGATAAGAAGCCCTCAAGGCACAAAGAAGAGTAGCCCCTGCTCGCTGCAACTAGAGAGACCCCACGTAAAGCTTAAGAAGACGCAGCACAGCCAAACATAAATAGATAAATAAAATTTAAAAAAAATTTAAAAGAGCTTAGCACAGAGCCTGGTGCACTGTGAATGCTAAGTTTATGTTTTTAAGACATGGAAACTTTTCTCTGCTGTTGACTCTTGTGGGATCCAGAGTTGTTTTGAGATTAAGTGGACTAATATAGGGACATCCCTGGTGGTCCAGTGGTTAGAACTGCATGCTCCCAGTGCAGGGAACCCAGGTTCCACCCCTGGTCGGGGAACTAGATCCCACATGCTGCAACTAAAGATCTCACATGCCACAACTAAGGCCCAGAGCAGCCGAATAAGTAAAATAGAAATAAATATTTTTAAAAAGTGGAAAAAATAAAAAGTGGGTTAATATATCCCCATTTTACAGATGGGAAAAACGAGGCCCAAAGATTAAAACACTCCCATTGAGTCAGAAAGTGGTAGGAGCCAGAATCTGACTCCAGGGCCTCAGTCTTAACCACCGCATAGATGCCTTGTTGTCCACCTGTAACATCACTTTGCTGACAAATGTCCACATAGTCACAGCTACAGTTTTTTCAGTAGTCATGTACCAATGTGAGAGTTTGACCATAAAGAAGACTGAATGTCAAAGAATTGATGCTTTTGAATTGTGGTGCTGGAGAAGACTCTTGACAGTCCCTTGGACAGCAGGAGATCAAACCAGTCAATCCTAAAAGACATCAACCCTGGATATTCATTGGAAGGTCTGATGTTAAAGCTGAAGCTCCAATACTTTGGCCACCTGATGCGAAGATCTGACTCATTAGAAAAGACTCTGATGCTGGGGAAGATTGAAGGCAGGAGGAGAAGAGGGTGACAGAGGATGAAATGGTTGGATGGCATCACAGACTCAATGCACATGAGTCTGAGCAAACTCTGGGAGATAGTGAAGGACAGGGAAGCCTGTTGTGTTGCACTCCATGGGGTCACAAAGAGTCGGACACAACTTGATGGCTGAACAACAACATCCGCCCTTTCCCTTGCAAGTATACAGTTTTTGTTAGCTTTTGTTTTGTTTTTGGCTGTGCTCAAGAGGTATGTGGGATCTTAGTTCACAGACCAGGGATCAAACCCACATCCCCTGCAGTAGGAGCCTGGAATCTTAGTGACTGAACCACCAGGGAAGTCACAGTCTTTCTTATCATAAAGTATGAAATCCACCATGGCCTTGGAGGCTCAGTGATGGGGAAAACCCAAGTAGAAAAATCCCTACATATTGCCAAGAGGACATGTTGTTCAGTTGCTAAGTTGTGTCCGACTCTTTGAGACCCCAAGCACTGTGGCACGCCAGGTTCCTCTGTCCTCCACGATCTCCCAGAGTTTGCTCAAATTCATGTCCATTGAGTCGGTGATGCTCTCTAACCATCTCATCCTCTGTCCCCCCTTCTCTTTTTGCAGGTTCCACAGCAGGTTCCAAAGCTGTACGCTCAGAATAATCTCATCTTTTGAAAAATTAGCACAGTTACCTGTTCTGTATGGAAAAATGACCAGAAGGAAATTCACAAAAATGTCAGCCTTGTCGGACTTCGGGGCAACTTTTTTTTTTCTTTTCTTATGTAGGTTTTCTCTGAAAAAATGTTCACAAATTGTCTAGAGTGAGCATGGATTCCTTTGGCACTCAGAAGAAATTGTGAAGAAAATGGAGGGATGTTATGACTGTCAAAGGTGATGGGGCGGCGGGGGAGGGGACCGGAGGACAGGCTTCTGCATTCCCGAGAGGGTTTTCTCACCATCTCAGCGGATGCTCCTTGCTGAGCCTGGCAGGGATGTTGGAAACCACGACCTCATCTTGGACCACGCGAGTGAGAGCTAATCTGTGGAAACAAAAAACAGCTCTGACCCGAAACTGAGCTAGGACCTCAGGGGTCATGGAAAACAGTCCCACCCAGCACAGGAATTTCCTTTGCAGGCTGCATTCGGACCTTTTTCTGTGGCTCTCTCTTAAAAATTTTGAGCGAGTTGGCGTAGACACTTCTTGGAGATCTTATTCCATGACAGGTGCTTGGCAAATGGTCTGGATGCTTTCCTCCCATCCCTGGAGGTGGGTGCTGTTACTATACCCATTTCACAGATAGGAAACCAGAGGCACAGTGGGATAAGCCCCATGTCTCAGCCCCCTCAGATGAGATGTGAAGGTCTGTTTCTTGAGCCCAAAGTCAAGGCTTCTTACTGATGGATGGCATCTGTTCACTCACTAATTCATTCAATTTTTTATTCAAAGAGCATCCATTGAGCACCCCTTGTATGCCCACCATTGTGCCAAACAAGACGACGCAGTCCCTGTCATCACAAACTCAAATAACTTGGGGACCCAGATATGTAAACAGACAAATACAATGTTAGGAATGTTGGACCTGGCTTCTTTCTTTCTTCGTTTTTTTTCTCTCCACTCTGCTCCAAAAGGGCAGCCCAAGGCCAGCTGTCCGTCTAGGGGTGTAAATCTGAAAGACGCAGGAGGGAGGAGATGCCCGAAGCTCAGCTCGGAAGGCTGAGGTCAGGGCAGTCCAGTCCTCAACTAGTAACCATTTCCTCCGTGCCCTTGAAACCTTTCTCTGTGGCTTGAATCCCCAGAGCAGGCTCCTGATGTGGATTCTCCCCGCCCACATTGGGAAGCTTTGCCTAACGGGTTTTTAGCGCAAGCGCAGTGGCTTCTGTTGCTGTCTGGCCCTGCCCTCCTCCCCTCCGCATCGCGCAAGGTGGCATGGTGATCCCAGTGCCCGGGATTCTCATCTTTACCCACTGGCACCTCTGAACCCTGGGGTGGCTTTGTCTTAACTGGACCTCATATTAACTCAACGACCTCTTTAAAGATCTTATCTCCGGTAAACAAATACACATTACTAAATATATAATGGGGCTGCTCAGGTGGCGCCAGTGGTAAAGAATCCATCTGCCAATGCAGGCGACGCAAGAGACCTGGGTTCAATCCCTCGGTCGGGAAGATCCCCTGGAGAAGGGAATGGCAACCCACTCCAGTATTCTTGCCCGAAAAATCCCATGAACAGAGCAACCTGGTGGGCTACCATTCACGGGGTCACAGAAGAGTCGGAAATGATTGAGCGCACACACAGATACATGTACAAAATAGGTAACTAACAAGGAGCTACACAGTATAGCGCAGGGAACTTTACTCAATACTCTGTAATCACCTATAGGAGAACAGAATCTAAAAAAGAGTGGATATATGTGTATGCATAACTGATTCATTTTGCTGTAGAGTAGAAACTAACACAATATTGTAAATCAATTATACTCCAATAAAAAAACAACCCATTCTCCAAATATAGTTCCATTCTGAGGTCCTGGGAAATAGGATTAAACACATAAATTTTGTGTGCTTTTTAAAATACTTACTTATTTACTTATTTGTGACATGCCTCACAGCATGTGGGATCTTAATCCCTGACCAGTAATTGAACCCACGTTCTTTGCATTGGAAGCTTGGAGTCTTAACCACTGAATGGCCAGGGAAGTTCCAGCCCATGAATTTTGGTGGGAATTCCCTGGCTTCCCAGTGGTTAGTGCTTTCACTGCTGAAGGTGCAGTTTCAGCACTCAGGACCTCCAAGAGCTAGTGCAGGACACACACCTCAGTGAAACCACCTGTTATCCAGCCCCACCACCCCCATCAGCCATCAACCAAAGGCTGCTCCCAGAGGCCATTAATTCTGATACTTCTCCCCTTCTCCAGAGGAAACCATCTGACAGAGTCATCTGGGTGTTCAGTTCAGTTCAGTTCAGTCGCTCAGTCATGTCCGATTCTTTGCGACCCCATGGACTGCAGCACGCCAGGCTTCCCTGTCCATCATCAACTTTCAGAGTTTATCCAAACTCATGTCCATTGAGTCGGTGATGCCATCCAACCATCTCATCCTCTGTCGTCCCCTTCTCCTCCTGCCTTCAATCTTTGCCAGCATCAGGGTCTTTTCAAATGAGTCAGCTCTTCGCATGAGGTGGCCAAAGTACTGGAGTTTCAACTTCAATATCAGTCCTTCCAATGAACACTCAGGACTGATCTCCTTTAGGATGGACTGGTTGGATCTCCTTGGAGTCCAAGGGACTCTCAAGAGTCTTCTCCAACAGGATCTCAGTGGCAAGTCTACCGTACCCCTGTTCATCCCTCAGCTTTCAGTGTCACCTCCACAGGTGGCTTTCCTTGATTTCTCCATCCTATTGACATGTGTTTGCCACATCCAGTTCAGTTGAACCCCAGAATTGGAGGACTTAATCTTGTGCCAAAATTGTCACATCAGGGGATAAAAAACCCCTTATCTGAGTCTTAGTTTCCTTGACTGTGAAATGGGAAGGGTGTACCAGTGAGAGAATGAAGCCAGGTGAGGTTCATAGCACAGGACTGACCTTGGCCCGGAGCTGCCAGAGTGAGAACCTCGGTCCATCCTGCCACCCACTGCAGGGTCTCTCCTCTGCCTCCAGAGGGTTATGAGCACAGAGCTGGACTCACATAGGAGTGCTCTAAATCTTCCCATGGGGGACTTCACTGTTGGTCCAGTGGTTAAGACTCTGCGCTCCCAATACAAGGGGCTAGGGTTCAATTCCTGGTCAGGGAACTAGATCCTACATGCCACAGCCAAGAGTTCACATACTGCAACTAAGAATTTGCTTGCCGCAACTAAAGAACTCACATGCTGCAAGGAAGATCAAAGATCTTGCATGTCGCAAAGAAGACCCGGTACAGCCAAATAAATAAGTAAATATATTTTAAATTTATTTTTAATTGAAGAATAATTGCTTTATAGTATTATGTTGGTTTCTGCCAAACATCAACACGAATCAGCCATAGATATACCTATGTCCCCTCCCTCTTGAACTTCCCTCCCCATCACACTTCTCTAGGTTGTTACAGAGCCCCAGTGTGAGTTCCCTGAGTCATACAGCAAATCCCCAATGGCTATCTATTTTACATATGGTAACGTATGTTTCCATGTTACTTTCTCCATACATCCCACTGTCTCCTTCCTTCCCCCCATAAATAAATTATTTTAAGTTTTTTTTTTAAATAAATCTTCCCATGACTCCCAGCTTTACCACTTACCTGCTGTGTGGCCTTGAAAAGATGACTTTATCTCTCTGAGCCTGAGTTTGGTTCACTGGACACTGTTATCTGGCAGGCTCTGTTCTAGGACTGAGGACACAGAGGTAGGCAAGGCAGACAAGCATCCCTTCCCACTTGGAAGTGACACCTTTGTGAGATGGGACTGGGAGGAGACAAACAGATATGTGATGTAATATAACATATCGAGTGGAGAGATGTACCAAGAAGAAAAAGAAAGCAGGATCAGAGAAGAACTGTCTTCTCCTGGGTGGTCAGGAAACATGTCTCTGGGGTCTTTATTTTCAATGTAATTCACATTGAGCTTCCCTGGTGGCTCAGTAGGTAAAGAATCCACCTGCAGTGCAGGAGCCCTGGATTCTATCCTTGGGTCAGGAAGATCCTCTGGAAAAGGAAATGGCTACCCACTCCAGTATTCCTGTCTGGGAAATCCCATGGACAGAGGAGCCTGGTGGGCAACACAGTCCATGGGGTCTCAAGAATTAGACATGACTTAGCAACTAAACCACCACCCACCATATTTTCTAAAAATATTTATTTTTATTTGGCTGCATCAGGTCTTAGTTTTGGCACACAAGATCTTCATTATGTCATGTGGGATTTTCCATAGCGGAACAAACTCTAGTAGCTCGTGGGCTTAGTTGCCCTGTGGCGTGTGGGATCTTAGTTCCCTGACCAGGGATTGGACCCATATCCTCTGCATTGTAAGGTGGATTCTTAACCAGTAGACCACCAGAGAAGTCCCTCTGGGGTCTTTAATTAGAGAGCTGAAAGAGGAAGGAAGGGAAGGATCCCTGTGGTTACCTGGGGGAAGAGCATTCCAAGCAGAGGAGACAGCAGGTGCAAAGGTCCTGGGGCAGGACCATGTGTGGAACAGGGAGGCATGGTCAGAGCTGAGTGAGTGAGAGTGGGGTATTAGGAGGTGATGAGGGTAGGGAGGTGGAAAACCAGGTTGTGTGGGGCCTTTGGGAACATGGGAGGACTTGGTCTTTAACCCACAGGGAGATGGAAGCCATGGAGGGTTCTGAGCAGAAGACAGCTGGAATCGGACTCAGTTGCTCAGGCACCCTCTGGCTGCTACAGGAGGGACAGAATGTGGGGGCTTAAGGTATGGTTGCTAAGGTGACTGCACTGGTCCAAGTGAGCTGTGAAGGAGGCTGTTAGATGATGGGAGCTGAGGAAAATGAGAGAAGTGTTTAGATTTTGGCCAGATCCTGAGGGCAGAGCCAAGGGGAGCTCTGCACTGGGCTGTCTGTTGGGGGTAGGGGTACCCCCTGTATCCGATGCACGATCATTACAGATGCTATCACCCTTGCCCCCACCCCCAGCCAGCCCTGCTGGCTAAAAAAAGCATTCAAAGACATTATCACAAACTGGTTTCCTTGCCACTAGAACAGGAGCGATGCAGGCCAGAGCATTATCTGCTGTTTAATTTTGGTGAACCTAGGAACTATAAAGTGACATCTTGTTCCAACCTACATGTTTCTGGGTTTTTTTTTTTTTTTTTGGCTGAGCTGGGTTTTTCTTGTAGTGTGCAGGTTTTCATTCCTGATTGTGGGTTTTCTCTAGTTGTGGGGAGTGGGGGCTACTCTTTATTGCTTGTTGTGTGAGGTCTTCTCATTGCGATAGCTTTTCTTGTTGCAAAGCACAGGCTTTTGTAGCTGTTAGCACGTGGGCTCAGTAGTTGCAGTGCATAGGACTTAGTTGCTGCCCAACGTGTATCTTCCCGAACCAGGGATCGAACCTATTTTCCTTACATTGGCAGGCAGATCC
Organism: Okapia johnstoni; assembly: GCA_024291935.2. Lineage (NCBI taxonomy): Eukaryota > Metazoa > Chordata > Mammalia > Artiodactyla > Giraffidae > Okapia > Okapia johnstoni. The sequence continues at coordinate 12,254,203 of CM044316.1, read as the reverse complement.
TTAACCACTGACCACCATTCTTAACCACTGAGCCACCAAGGTACCCCCCAAACCTGTGTGTTTCTGAGCACTGATAAGTGTGAGCATCTCTTTACAAGCTCATGCATCTTCTGGGCTTCTTTTTATTTTTTTAATTAATTAATTAATTGCCCATGTTGCTCAACTTGCAGGATCTCAGTTCCCTGACCTGGGATTGAACCCTGGCCACTGCAGTGAAAGCCCAGAATCTTAACCACTAGGTCACCAAGGAATTCCCTGGGCTTCCTTTAAGACAAAAACAAAAACTTTATTGAGGTGTGACTAACATACAAAAAGCAGCGTCTGTCTAATGGATACAGCCTGGTGGGTTTGAGTGGGCTCTTCTTTTGTGACTTACCTGTTTCTGCTCTTGACCCATTTTCTGTTTCAGCTTAGTGTCCTGTTCCATTTGATCTGTAGAAGTTCCTCAAACCTTTGTTGGTTTCAGACCTCGCAGATGTTATCTCTCGTTAAACAGGCAACTGGAAGACACCTTTTAAAAAATATATACATATTTATTTACTTATTTGGCTGTGCCTAGTCTTAGTTGCAGTACTTGGGATCCTTTGTTGTGGCATGTGGGATCTAGTTCCCTGACCAGGGTTTGAACCCAGGCCCCTTGCATTGAGAGGGCTAAGTCGAAAGCACTGGACCACCAGGAAGTCCCTGGAAGACACCTTTTTTAGTGATTGTATTTAACTTTTGAAAATTTCTATTGGAGTGTAGTTGATTTACAATATTTTGTTAGTTTCTTCAGTGCAGCCAAATGCATTAGTTATACATATACATATATCCACTCTTTTTTTAAATTCGTCCCCCATATAAGTCGTTGTTTAGTCATTAAATCCTGCCCAGCTCTTTGAGACCCCATGGTTCCTCTGTCCATGGAATTTCCCAGGCAAGAATACTGGAGTGAGTTGCCATTTCCTTCTCCAGGGGATCTTCCTGACCCAGGGATCGAACCCATGTCTCCCGTATTGCAGGTGGATTCTTTACCACCGAGCCACCAGGGAAGTCCATATAGGTCATTGCAGAGCACCAAGTAGGAAGATGCTTTTGATTAAACGCAGCCTCTGTTCTTTCTGCATTGGAGCCTCTCTTAAGTCTGCCCATTTCTCTCCACCCTGGCCCCTGGCTTTGTTCCTTCAGGCCATCACCATCTCCTCCTTGCTACCCCATCCCAAGTCACTCTCCACTCTAGCACCTTGGCAATCTTTCTAAAACAAGGTTTAGAAAGTCTGACTACCTCCCTCTCCCGCTCTAAATCTTCCCCATGGCTCCCTAGTGCCCTTGCGATAAAGTCTGGTGGAAGGAAAAAGTGAAAGTGTTAGTCTGACTCTACAAACCCATTGTAGTCTGCCAGGTTCCTCTGTCCATGGGATTCTCCAGGCAAAGAATACTGGAGTGGGTAGCCATTACCTTTGCCAGGAGACTTTCCCAACCCAGGGATCGAAACTCGGTCTCCCGCATTGCAGACAGATTCTTTACCATCTGAGACACAAAGTCTGATTAGATCCCACCAACTTCTCCAGTCTCCTTTCTCTCTAGTTTTCAAATTACAAATGGATGAATCTCCAGGTATTCCCTGATGGTCCAGTGGTTAGGACATCCTGCTTTCATGACCAAGGGCACAGGTTCAATTGCTGGTTGGGAAACTAAGATCTCACAAGGTGAGTGGCATAGCCTCCTCCAACCCCCAGAAAAAAGAATGAATCTCAGAGAAAAAAATCCCTATACTTCAGTCAAATTAATGCCACCCAGTTTCCTGAATATCTCTCCTCTGGGCTCTGTTCACATGGTTCCACTGCCTGGAAGTGGGTTCTTCACCTGCCTGACTCCAGCCCAGCCTGTCAGTCTCAGCTTAGATGCCCCTTCCTTTGAGAAGCTCTCCAGCTGGATCAGACGTTGTCTCCGGGATCCCCTCAGTGCCTAGGATCCCCCACGACTGCTCTGATTACTGGAGCATCATCTGTTATCCAGACTATGAGCTGAATAAATAAATAAATAATAAATTTATTATCCAGACAATAAAACAACTCCCCAAATTCTCCCTTGCTGGTCTTTCATAGCCAGCCCCACCCCCCAGCCCCAGGCAAATACGGATCTGCTCTCCCACGCTAGAGATCTGTTTTCTGAGAAAGTTATGTAATTGAAATCATACGATATGTAGCCTTTTGAGTCTGGCCTCTTTCGCTGCAACATAAAACGTTTTGGGGCGTAAAGCTTTGTTGCCTGTATCAATAGTTTGTTCCTTTCTGTTGCTGAGGAATGTTCCATTGTATGAATAGACCCGGGTTTATTTTATATTCACCCATTGAAGGACAATTGAGTGTTTCCAGCAATTGGTGATGATGAATAAAGCTGCTGTAAATAATCATGTACAGGTTTTTTTTTTTTAAACATGAACATAAATTTTCATTTCTAAATACTCGGCAGTGGGATTGCCAGGTTTTGTGGTGGTTGTGTGTTTAGTGTTTTAAGAACCACCAAACTGTTTTCCAGAGTGGCTGTACAGTTTTGCATTCCCACTGGTTCCCAACCAGAGTACCTGGCCCCCTTCATCAATAGAAATTGACCAGAGGCCAGATAAGAAATTCAGGCAAGGCTTTACTGGGGTCCCTGCTGCAGCAGGAGTAGGGGGAGTATAAAAAACAGGTTCTCTTGCTTGCACTTGGAGTGCGGGGGAAGCTGGTTCCTACATCGGGTGAGGGTGGGAGTGGGTCCAGGGCTCAACATGGAAGAGTGGCCTAAGTGATCCCCCACCTCCTGTGTGGGGTTTTGGTCTTTTTGTATTTTGTTCATAATTTGTCCCAACTGTGCATGCACACAGTTATTTTTAGGCCTATACAGTTTCTTTGTATTTTGCTGCTGCTGCTGCTGAGTCGCTTCAGTTGTGTCCGACTCTGTGCGACCCCATAGACGGCAGCCCACCAGGCTCCCCCGTCCCTGGGATTCTCCAGGCAAGAACACTGGAGTGGGTTGCCATTTCCTTCTCCAATGCATGAAAGTGAAAAGTGAAAAGTGAAAGTGAAGTCGCTCAGTCGTCTCCAACTCTTAGCGACCCCATGGACTGCAGCCTACCAGGCTCCTCTGTCCATGGGATTTTCCAGGCAAGAGTACTGGACTGGGGTGCCATTGCCTTCTCCACCTGCTGCTAGAGGAGTCATTTGTCCAGTTGCAAGCACTGTGGCAAAGGGCCTCAGATACCAGCCTGTCTCACCACCAGCAGCATCTGAAAGGCCCAGTTTTTCTGCATCCTCGCCTGCACCTGGTGTTGTTGGTATTTTTAGTTTGAATGTTAATCGCTCAGTCATGTCCAACTCTTTGCGACCCCATGAACTGTAGCCCGCCAGACTCCTCTGTCCAGAGGATTCTCCAGGCAAGAATACTGGAGTGGGTGGCCTTTCCCTTCTCCAGGGGATCTTCCCGACCCAAGGATCGAACCCAGGTCTCCTGCATCGTGGGCAGATTCTTTACCATCTGAGCCACCATCCTAATAAGCATGATACAAGTCTTTTATGGCTGCCATCATGAGCCAAGGTGAAGAATTTGAACCCAAACATCTGAGCATATACTCAGCGCAAGGTGTAGCCTATTTTCTTGGCAGAACTGTGTTTTAAAGAGAAAGAAAGTTGCTGGCCTGAGAAAACTTGGTCTACCTAGAAGCCAAAGTTTTGTTGAAGTCATTGCCAACTGCCCCAAAAATTAATTGTTAAAAACTGTCTTTCCTAACTTGTATCCAAGCCCCACCAGTTGTTTTTTTTTTTTTTTTTGAATACTTTGAAGGGGATATCTAGAAAATCAAGTAAATATGGGTATATGTATATTTTTTTTCTCTAATATTTTACTCAAAGTGGGCTTCCCAGGTGGCTCAGTGGGTAAAGAATACACCTGCAATGAAGGAAATGCATATTCAATCTCTGGGTGGGGAAGATCTCCTGGAGAAGGAAATGTCAACCCACTCCAGTATTCTTGCCTGGGAAATCCCATGGACAGAGGAGCTTGGCAGGCCATGGTCCATACAGTAGCAGAGAGTGGGACATGACTGAAAGGGCTGAGCACAAAGCACAATATTTTACTCAAAGGATGACTTCCCGTACACCCTGGAATGCATTGTTTTTCTCATTCCAGTCCATTCCGCATGCTTCAGGGATGTTGCTTTCACTGTTTATTTGGTTGAAATTCACATCTCATTCTTTTTCACAGCTGCATAGTATTCTACTGCATAGAAACAGTGAAGCCAGCCCCACAGAAAGAGTCGTGTCCAGTCTTGGCTATTTAGTTGACACTGCCATAAATATCCTCATCCTTTTCCATGGAAAGACTAGATTTCTAGAAACAGGCTTTCTGAGTCCAGGGGTTCAAGTGTTTGTAATTTGGAAACCTTCAGCTGATTTGTCCTCCACTTGGCATTTACCTAATGACACCTCCGCCCATGAGGGACAAGAGAGTCAGATCTCCCTGAAACAAACCAGAGGGTATATGTGTCCTGCTCTGCACCCCTCCAGGGCTCCCCGCGGCCTGCAGGGCTATGCCCAGGCCCCCACTGGGAGATCCTGCAGGACCTGCTTCCACAAATCCATCAGCTTTGAGTCTCACCTTCCCCTCCCTGACCTCCACTTGGGAGACTTCCATTTCTCTTCATATTTGCTTTGTTGTTGTCATTCTACTTTATTTTTTAAAAAATTCTAGGGAGTTCCCTGGTGGAGTACCCAATGGTTAGGACTCTGTGCTTTCACTGCCATGGGGCCAGGTTAGGTCCCTGGTCAGGGAACTAAGATGCTGCAAGTCACGCAGTGTGGTAATAAACAAAATTTTTTTAAAATTTCATTTATTTATTTATATTTTACTTCTCTCTCTTTTTTTCTTTAATTTATTACTTCTCTCCATGTTTTCATTGCTTGTCCCTCTGCCTAGAACTCCCTCCCTGATTCAGCTTGAACTTCAGGTCTCAGCACTGACATTACGGCTTCCCATGCCTGGCATACAGCAGGTGCTCAATAAGTGCTGCTGGAGCGAATGAATGACTAAGTAAACAAGATGGAAAGGGAGGGGGGGCTAAGCTTATGGGGCACATAAGGGAATCTGTAGGCCACAGGGAGAAGCCTGGCTCCTTCTTGGGGCAATGGGGAGCCACAGCAGGCTTTAGGCTGGGATAGGCAATTTGAAATTTTTCTTATTTGTAGGGGCCATCTTTTTGTGCCTTGGGACCTTATCAGTGAAAGTATGTACATGCCTAAAAGAGAACCCCTCATAGGATTTCCTTGGTGGTCAAGTGGTTAAGAATCCATCTTCCAATGCAGAGGACGTGGGTTTGATCCCTGGTCGGAGAACTAAGATCCAACATGCCACAGAGTAACTAAGTCCCTGCACTGCAACTACTGACCCAAGTGCCACAACTAGAGAGAAGCCAGAACAACAAATATCCTGCATGCCGCACCTAAGACCCCACGCAGCCAAAAACAGAACAAAGCAAAAACAAACAAACAAAAAATTAGAAAAATTATTAAAAAAAAAAAAAAAGCATAAGAGAAAAACCCTCAGGGAACTTCCCTGGTGGTTCAGTGGCTAAGACTCTGCACTCTTAATCCAGGGGGCCCAGGATCATGTTCCAACTAAGACCCAGCGCAGACAAATAAATATTAAAAAATAAAGAAGAAGAAGTCTCAGAAGGTAAAGGAAACCCATTACAAATCCATTACATCGGATACAGTTATCAAAATATTTAAAAAATATTTGTCTATTTATTTGGCTGCGCCAGGTCTTATTAGCGGCATATGAGATCTTGGATCTTTGCAGCAGCATGCAAGATCACTGGTTGCGGCATACAAACCCTTATTTGCAGCATGTGGGATCTAGTTCCCTAACCAGAGATTGAACTGGGGTCCCCAGCACTGGGACCATGGTGTCTTAGCCACTGCACCACCAGGGAACTCCCTTAAAATATGTTTAATTGTTACAGAATTTGTGCATCTTTGCTCACACATTAAATAGCAAGAGAGACCCAGTGGCAGCTCTAATGACTGCTATCGTTAGAAGCAGGGGCAGGCCTGAGTGATGCATTTTTCCCCTCCAAATTCATGGACCCCTCTGAATTCTATTTGCAGACCTCTTGGATGTCTGGGAGCCCTGGAGGAAAATTCCCAGACAGTGGAATGTGACAAGAGCACCAGAAATGAGCAAACTGGACAGAAGCGTCACTGGGAGGGATAAGAAGAGGTTACCAGGGACAGTGGACACATGTCCAGACAGACAAGCGTCCAGCGGCTTGACCATCTGTTCAAAGAAAAACGGGAAGCCTGTGGCCTGCCCCTCTAGCCTCTCTGGGCCCAGCCTTTGTCTTTGTGACTTACACTCCCAAAGGCAGTCCTGGACACCTCGAGCCAGCTCCCTGCTTCCTTCCCCCACTCCGGAAGTGGCAGGAAAAACAATTCAATGAGGCAGCATCTCCCAGGTTCTGTGCTCTCCTGACACCATCTCCTGGGCTCTGAACATGGGCCCCCAGGGTCAGTGCTGAGAGTAACATCCCCATTGCACAGGTAAGGAGACTGAGGGCCAGATAGCCCCCCCCCCCACCTCTGCCAATCCAGGTCACTCAGCCTGGCTGTGGCCAAGCCGGGACCGGAATCCAGGTCTCTTCAGACTCCCAAGTATTGCCTGTGATCATTTCTACTTTAAACTCACCACTGCCCACTGTATAGCACAAGGAACACTGCTCAATGTTATGCAGCAGCCTGGATGGGACGGGGGTTTGAGGGAGAATGGATACATGTACATGAACAGCTGAGTCTCTTTGCTGTTCACCTGAAACTATCACCACATTGTTAATCGGCTATACCCAATACAAAATTAAAAGTTTTTTTTTAAATAAATTCACCACTGACTGCAAGACAGCTTTTCATTTATTCATCAAGTGATTCACCAAATTGCCAAAAGGCATCTGAAGAATCAAGCTTCCCAGGTGGCTCAGTGGTAAAGAATCTGCATGCCAATGCAGGAGAAAGCAGAAGACGTGGGTCCGATTCCTGGGTTGGGAAGATCCCCTGGAGGAAGAAAAGGCAACCCACTCCAGTATTCTTGCCTGAAAAACTCCCATGCGCAGAGAAGCCTGGCGGGCTACAGTCCACCAGGTCGAAAAGAGTCGGACACAACTGAGCAACTGAACACATACATTTGAAGAACCTCTGGAGCAGTTTCCCGAATACGACAGACCTGCCCAAAAGTATGTGATTGAGGCTGGTGGCTGTTTCTCTTTGCACCTCGGTTTCCTGCCCCTATAGGCTGGTGACCTGGGGTGATGACACCACCTCCTGGGGTGACTCCAGGGCCTATACACAGCAGGTGGTCAGGAGATGCTTGCTGAATGGAAGCTCCCTGTACCCCTCTTTCCCAACCTGCCCTTATAAGCTTACCCCCCACACCCATCCCCTTGTGGCAAAAAGGTTCACTGCCTGTGGGGAGAAGAGCTGGGGGCAGGAACAAGCGTCCTGGTTGCACCATTCCTGCTGTGGGCACCAGAGGGCAGTGGGCACCCACATTCAGCCTCCCCCCATATGCCCCCAACACCCCTCAGTTTGGGAAGTTGAGGAATTGACCAAATCGATCTCAGCTTCCCTGGTGGTCCAGTGGTTAAGAATCTGCCTGCTAATGCAGGAGATGTGGTTTCAATCCTTGGTCCAGGAAGATTCCTCATGCCACAGGGCAACTAAGCCTCAGTAACACAATTACTGAGCCTGTGCTCTAGAGCCCGGGAACTGCAACAAGAGAAGCCTCCGCAACAAGAAGGCAGCACACCACAACTAGGGAAAGCACGTGCGCAGCAACGAACACCCAGCACAGCCAAGAATAAATAACTAAGTAAAATTTTAAAATGAAAAAAGGAATTGAACCCCCTGCCATCAGGCTGGTTTCTCCCACCACACTGAAAGAGTAGGCACCAGGCAGCAAAGAGGCATCAAAGTCCTCTGGCCACTGGATCCTGTACCACTCTGCTTCATTCGTTCTCTTGTAGAGCACCTACTGTATGTCCCACCGTGAGCTAAGCACTCAGGACACAGCAGTGAATAAGGTAGAGAAAAGTCCTTGCCTTTACGAAATTGACATTTAAGTAGGAGAAACAGATACCGTGGAATCAGGCAGTTACAACCAAGAGTGATCAGGGCTGTGAGGGGGAAACCAAGGGGCTAGAGGGAGGGGGCCCCTGAGGAGCCCCTGACCCAACTTGGGCAGGGGAGGGAGGTGGTCAAGGAGACCTGAAGAATGGTTTAAAGTTCTTTCAGGTAAAGATTCAGTTCAGTTCAGTCGCTCAGTCGTGTCCGACTCTTTGCAATCCCATGAATTGCAGCACACCAGGCCTCCCTATCCATCACCAACTCCCAGAGTCTACCCAAACCTATGTCCATTGAGTCAGTGATGCCATCCAGCCATCTCATCCTCTGTTGTCCCCTTCTCCTCCTGCCCTCAATCCTTTAGGGGAAATAGTGTTCCAGGCAGAGGGCACAGCATGTGCAATGGTCTGGAGGCAGCTGGTTTTGACCCTGACAAAGATAGAAGCAAATGTATTACAAAACAACGCTACAATGATTCAAATAGTGAGGTCCTGGAACAGGCACTGAGCAACAGATCAGGAGAACAGAAGAAAGAGAAATATTAATGAAGTGCTAACTGTGTACCAGGTGCTGGGGAACTCAGACATGAATTTTGTTGTTGTTCGGTCGCTAAGTCATGTCTGACTCTTTGCAACCCCATGGACTGCAGCACACCAGGCTCCTCAGTCCTTCACTATTTCCCAGAGTTTGCTCAAACTCATGTCCATCGAGTCAGTGATGTCATCCAACCATCTCGTCCTCTGTCGTCCCCTTCTCCTCCTGTCCTCAATCCTTCCCAGCATCAGGGTCTTTTCCAATGAGTCAGCTCTTCGCATCAGGTGGCCAAAGTATTGGAGCTTCAACTTAAGCATCAGTCCTTCCAATGAATATTTAAGGTTGATTTCCTTTAGGATTGACTGTTTTGATCTCCTTGAAGTCCAAGGGATTCTCAAGAGTCTTCTCCAACACCACAATTCAAAAGCATCAGTTCTTTGGTGCTCAACATTCTTTACGGTTCAACTCTCACATCTGTACGTGGCTACTGGGAAAACCACAGTTTTGACTCCACAGACCTTTGTCGGAAAAGTGATGTCTCTGCTTTAGGCATGGATAATGCAGGACAGGGCTTCCCTGATAGCGCAGTTGGTAAAGAATCTGCCTGTACTGCAGGAGACCCCGGTTCGATTCCTAGGTCGGGAAGATCCACTGGTGAAGGGATAGGCTACACACTCCAGTATTCTAGAGCTTCTCTTGTGGCTCAGCTGGTAAAGAATCTGCCTGCAATGGGGGAGACCTGGGTTGGGAAGATCCTCTGCAGAAGGGAAAGGCTACCCACTCCAGTATTCTGGCCTGGAGAATTCCATGGACTGCACAGCCCGTGGGGTCACAAAGAGTTGAACACGACTGAGCGACTTTCACTTCACCTCAACACAGGACGGTGAAACACACTGTGATCAGGGCCATCACGGGGGATGCATAGGCAACCATGGGAGGCAGGGATGTCCTCACTGAGACTCAAGGGATGAAGAAGGGATCAAACAGACAAGGTGTGAGTGGAACAGCATCCCAGGTGGAGGGAATAGCATTGGAAGCAGCGTGAAGAGAGCTGGTCTTCAGTTTCACTCCATCTCTCACATAAACATTGAACTTGCCTGCCAGTCAGTCTGCCCTGAGCCCACCCACTTCTGGGCCATCTCCACAGCCCCTCCCCCACTCAGCCCAGGCCTCTCCCACCTGGGCCAGTGCAGTCCCTCCTCCGAGGTCTGCAAGCTGGCACCATCAGACCCCACTGTCTGTTCCCCCACATCAGCCAGAGGAGGCCAAAGTCCCCACCAAGCTTGGTCTCAGTGTTTTTTTTGGTAATATTTGTTTTAGTTTTGGCTGTGCCAAGTCTCTGTTGCTGCATGTGGGCTTTCTCTAGTGGCGGTGAGTGGGGGCTAGTCTCCAGTTGTGGTGGCTTCACTTGTTGCAGAACACGGGCTCTAGGGCATGCAGGCTTCAGTAGTCATGGTACATGGGCTCTGGAGCGTGGGCTCATTAGTTGCGGTGCGTGGGTTTGGTTGCCCCTCGGCATGTGAGATCTTCCTGAACCAGGGATCAAACCTGTGTCCTTTGCATTGCAAAGAGTATTCTTGACCACTGGAGCACCAGCGAAGCCTGGCCCCTGTTTGAGCAGCTGCCAGGGTCCAGTCTGGCCTGGTGGTACCTTGCAGAGGACCTGCCTTGCCAATCAGATCTGGTTGGCATGGGGGTGGGCAGGTTGCTGGGGCAAGGCCTTTATTGGAGGGATCTGGGGCTCCCCTGATGATTCAGTGGGTAAAGAATCCACTTTCAATGTAAGAAGAGACACAGGAGATGCAGGTTTAATTCCTGGGTCAGGAAGATCCCCTGGACAAGGTAATGGCAGCCCACTCCATTATTCTTGCCTCAAAAATCCTATGGATAGAGGAGCCTGGTGGGCTACAGTGGAAAAGGTTGCAAAGAGTTGGACATGCCTGAGCAACTAAACACACAAGTCCAAGATGGTGTATGAGTCAATTTCCACTAGACACTGAGCCTCAGTACATGCTCCCTGTAACACAACAGTGAGCTAAATGACACACCCCAGGTGCCATGACAGTTCCAAGACCGACCATCAAGGTCAAAAAGTGGGTGGTGGCCCAATTCCTGGAAATTCCCACCTCCTTCCCCCAAGTAGCTAGAATGCTCCTCCTGCTCATTAGCCTATGAAATTATCCACCCCTCTAAAAACTGACAACCCCATCCCCTGGTCTTGGTCTTGCCTTCTGAGATGGCTCCTACTCTGTGGAGTGTGTTTCTCTCTAAATAAACCCACTTCTTACCTATCACTTTGTCTCTCACTGAATTATTTCTGCGAGGAGGCAGCAGTGAGAACCTAAACTTCATTAAGTCCTGAGACCAGGTGTGTGATCTCAGTTTAAAGACCGTGGCTTCCAGTCCCAATCTGAGTTATCTGGTTTCACTAAGGAAGAGTTCATCGTCCCACCCGGCCCCTGTGTGGAATCAACTCCTACAAGGCCCTGGAGCTTAGTACTGACCACAGCCCTCACAGAGCAGACAAGGAAACAGAGGCTGAGAGGTTGAGAGATTTATCGTGGGTCACACAGCGTGACCTGGATTAGAACCTGACTGGTATTTATCTTTTTTAAAAAATATTTACTTATTTTTTTGGCTGTGCTGGGTCTCAGTTGCAGCACACAGGATCTTCAGTCTTTGTTGCATGCTCTTTAGCCTCAGAAAGGTGAAAGTGAAAGTTGCTCAGTTGTGTCCGACTCTTTGCGACCCCATGGACTATCCACAGTCTATGGAGTTCTTCAGGCCAGAATACTGCAGTGGGTAGCCTTTCCCTTCTCCAGGGGATCTTCCCAACCCAGGAATCGAAACCAGGTCTCCCACATTGCAGGCATATTCTTTACCAGCTGAGCCACAAGGGAAACTCAAGAATACTGGAGTGGGTAGTTGTAGAATGCAGGATCTTTAGTTGCCTCATGTGAACGCTCAGTGCCGGCATGTGGGACCAGTTCCCTGACCAGGGATTGAATCCAGGCCCCCTGCATTGGGAGTGTGGAGTCTTAGCCACTGGACCACTGGGGAAGTCCCCCAACTGGTATTTAGAGAAAACCACTTTGGAGTCAGGCTCCCTGGGCCACAGATCTGGAAGGACAGACCTGAAACTGATTCACTGAGTGAAATGGGGCAAGTCACTCTGCCCCTCTGGGTCTGTTTCCTCATCTGTACAATGGGTATGTGACAGCACCCACTTGTGCGGAGGGAAACAGCACATAAAAAAGCCCTGAAAGAGAGCTGCGCCCTAAAGCTTAGAGCCATGTGGAGAAGGTAGGCAGCTGGAGCGGAGTGATTATGGGAGACAGTGGGAGGAGGGAAGGGCAGGCTGGTGTCGAGATTAGATCCAGGGCCTTTGTGGGCCACAGCGAGGACTTTGGCTTTGACTCTGAATGAAGGAGATTCTAAGCAGAGGAGGGACCTGACTTGATTCCAGTGTTCCCAGGCTCCTTCTGACCATGGAGGGGTGAGGGCAGGAGCAGGAGACCAGGCAGGATGAGGGCTGGGCTGGAAAGAGGCAGAGAGGAGTGGAGAAACCTGCCAGTCTTTGCTCACCTTCATGCTTCCAGCCTAGCAGCTCCCAGCAGCCTGAAGGCAAGGTGGGGACTTTAGCCTGCCAGACTGCAGGTTGCGTTGAGGGTGGGGTGAGGCAGGGAGTGATGGGCGGGGTTACACCTGGCGCCTCTCAAGGCAAAGTGGCTGGACAACTGGGGCAGGTGCGCGGGCTGCTGACACACATGTGCACACATCACAAGCCAGGCTGTGCCCTCAGGAGCCTGGGGCTACATGGCAGGGCCTGAGTGTTCCCCCACCATCCAGGCCCCCCTCCGGTGGGCTGAGGATCCGACACTGATCCCGTGGGCAACTGGGGCAAATCACTGTTTCTCTTGTTCAGTCACTAAGCTGTGTCCAACTCTTTGCGACCCCATGGACTGCCCACGCGAGGCTCCTCTGTCCTCCACTATCTCCCGGAGTTGGCTCAAATTCATGTCCATTGAATCGGTGATGCTATGTAACCATTTCATCCTCTGCCTGTTTCTTTGGGCCTCAGTTTTTTCATCTGTAAAAGGGAAGGGGTATTGCCGCACCCATTCGCAGGAATGGGCTTCCCTGGTAGCTCCGTCGGTAAAGAATTCACCTGTAATGCAGGAGACCGCAGTACAATCCCTGGTTTGGGAAGATCCACTGGAGAAGGGACAGGCTACCCACTCCAGTATTCTAGGGCTTCCCTTGTGGCTCAGCTGGTAAAGAATCCACCTGCAATGTGGGAGACCTGGGTTTGATCCCTGGATTGGGAAGATCCCCTGGAGAAGGAAAAGGCTACCCACTCCAGTATTCTGGCCTGAAGAATTCCATGGACTGTACAGTCCATGGGGTCGCAAAGAGTCAGACATGACTGAGTGACTTTCACTTTCACACACAGGACTGGAAACACTACATGCAAAGGCCCCCAAGGTACAGCTCATCCCTAGAATGATTCAGTTCCCAGTTCTACCTAGGACATTTTGGGACTTTTCCAGCCCGTTGCCTCAGTCACTCAGAGCCTGGTTTCCCCTTTGCTAGGACCCGAGGGACGGGAGGCGGCCCGGCTCAATTCTACCGCGCCCCTCCGGCGGCAGGGCAGCACAGAGCGGCCCGGGACACCCGGAAGGTCCCGCCCCCGGCCTGGCCTGGCCCCGCCTAGCCCGGGCCTGCCCAGTGGAACCGGGAGGCGCTGCAGGGGACTTTTCAGGGCAGGTCGCGGCATCAACGGTGGGGACTGGTGCGCGCGTTACCCCCACCTCCACTCCCACCCCGGCGCCCCGTTACAGGGCTTTTTAGCTGGAGAAGATACTTATGGTGATTATAGTGATTGCTAGATGAGGGCAGGAATGTGGCATCCCCAGTGGGAGGGAGTCGACCCCCTGTCTTCACCTCTCCTGGACGCGGCTCAGACTCCCGAGGGCGCCATGGCGGCCGCCGAACGAACCAGGCGCCTTCGCGCACAAGAATCATCTGAGGCCGTGCGACAGGTAGGCAGGCCGCCCGAACGCCGGCTCCTTCCGCGGCCGATTAGAGCGCCCCATCCCGGGCCCGCCCCCACGTGTCCGAGCCCCGCCCCGGGGCGGCCCAGCCCTCCCCCGCCTGGGCGCGCCCCTCATTCAAGCCCCTTGGGTCTTCGCCAGGTCCGCCCGCTTCCTCCGGCCCGGGGGGCGCAGGCGTGGTGAGGTAGGGAGGGCGGCGGGGGTCGGGACTGGGGGTTGTGTCGGGACTGCGGGCGCGATTGTGGCGGAGGTCCTCCCTCGGAACCGGTGGGACGCGTGGGGGTGTGTCCGGGGGCCTTCCTGGAGGAGGTGGCTCCCGCGCCTCCTCACCAGCTACTGGCCGATTCCCGGTCCCCGAACCCCGGGGCGTGGGAGTTGGGGGGCTCTTTCCGTCCCATCTGTGCCTGGTGTGGGGCGGGAATGCATCGGGCGCCGGAATTTGGGGCCTGGGATGGCGTTCCTGGCGGCCCTTGAACCCCCTCGGGAAGTTTCCCGTTCTCTTCTCCCCACCAGGGTCCCGTGCCCAGCTGTCTGGCGGGGGGTGGGGGATGAAGGGGACAGCTGTGGATGTCCCCCCGCCCCCAGCCCTGCTTCAGGCTCTCCTAGCACCGCCTGGACGCGCTGGAGATGGATGGGTGATTGAATGGGAGGAGTGGGGGCTGGGGACAGAACCAGCTGGTGGGCAGACGGGGGAGGGGACGGGCGCCAGGCGCTGGAGAATCCGTTTCCGTGGCCACTGGAGACTGTAAGAGACTCGGTCCGGGGAGGGGGATGTCGGACTCTCTGGGGCTGAAGCGCCTCCCCCCACCACTCGGGTCTGTGCCTCCAATAGTGCATTCAGAATCTGCTGGGGGCAGGGGAGCGATTCTCTTGTATTAGGGGGTGGGCCAGGACACCCTGTGTGTCCAGCACTGCCCTGATGGAGACCCCGGAAAAGAACCCACCCTTGGGGGCAGATACAACGGGGCAGACAGAGGAGAAGCTGGATAAAGTAGATTACATGTTAGTGGTAAGCAGTGTGGGGACATACCAGGCAGAGATGGGAGGTGATGAGTGTGAGGACTATTTTAGACCTGGGAATCAGGATCAGGAAGGCCTGGAGAAGAAGATGACATGTAAACAAAGATCTGAAGGAGATGAGGGAGGGATTCATGCCCAATGTGGGGGGGAAGGGCATGTGCAAAGGCCCAGGGGCAGAAGCAGGCATAGTGAGGCAGCAGGGCTTCCTTGGTGGCTCAGATGGTAAAGAATCCACTTGCAGTGTGGGAGACCTGGGTTTGATCCCTGGGTTGGGAAGATTCTCTGGAGGAGGGCATGGCAACCCACTTCAGTCTCCTTGCCTGGAGAATCCCCATGGACAGAGGACCTTGGTGGGCTACAGTCTATAGGGTCGCAAAGAGTCAGACACAACTGAGCGACTAAGCACACAGCAGGCTGGAGCAGAGTGAGAAAGGGGCTGTGGGAACGGGTTGTACAGGGCTTGTGGGTTATGGGGAGGAGTTCAACTTTTACCCTGAGGAAGGTGGGAGCCATGGAGAGTTCAGAACAGAGGAGGGACGCCGTGACCTGGTGTCTGGGGGCATATCAGTTGGGCACTTTTTATGTTCTGCTCTCTCTGTGTCTGAATTGTCCCTCTGTCGTGGACCTTCGGTGTTTCTGAGCCTGGGGAGGTAATTACTGTTTTTTTGCTGCTCAAGTCCCTGTGTCCTTGGGTCCTGGCTTTCACTCAAGTGAGAAACAGAGGCCCTGGGTTTTGCCCTGGGAGATGGATACTGTTGAGCTCAGGGTAAGAAAAGCAGAAAAAGATCTTGGGGCCTTCATGTTGTCATTGTTAGTCGTTAAGTCATGTCTCTTTTGCCACCCGATGGACTGTAGCCCGCCAGGCTTCTCTGTCTATGGTATTTCCCTGGCAAGAATACTGGAGTGGGTTGCCATTTCCTTCTCCAGGGGATCTTCCCAAGCCAGGGATCAAACCTGCATCTCCTGGATGGCATGCAGATTCTTTACTGATGAGTCAGATTCTGCCCCACCAGGGAAGCCCTGGGGCCCTAATGAACCACAAGCAAATGGCTCAAGTCTTCTGGCCACCCTCTGACAGGGTCTCCAGAGCTGTCTAGTGGGCACCCGGGTGTCTACATGCTAAGACGTAGGCCTGTATTCATCTCCTTGTTCGCTGAAATCATTCATTCCACAAATGCCACATTAACCTGCATGTTAGACTGTCCCCCAGGTTCCTAATGAACAGGCTCATTTAAAACAAAGATTTGGAGGGACAACTTAAAGATACAAACTCGGATAGCCAATGGTTAGGACTCAAGGCTTGCACTGCAAGGGGGCATGGGTTTGATCCCTGGTCTGGAACTAAGATCCTGTAAGCCATGTATCCAGGAAAAAAAAAAGTGATGGTCATTATCACCATTCCAGGTTAGGTTTTATTTTAAAGAATACAAGTGAAAAAAAAAAAAGAACATTGTGTTGCATACAGTAACATTTGTCCATATTGTTTGTGCTCAGTCGTGTCTGACTCTTTGCAACCCTATGGACTTCAGCCCACCAGGCTCCTTTGTTTATGGGATTCTCCAGGCAAGAATACTGGAGTGGTTTGCCGTTTTCTTCTACAGGGGTTCTTCCCGATCCAGGGATCGAATCCATATCTGTTGCATCTCTTGCATCGAATTGTCTCCTGCATTGCAGAAGAATTTACCATTTGAGCCACCATGATGGATGACATGCATTCAGAAAAATCCCAAGTTTAAAGAGTAATTATGAAACAAATTCCAGGACTTCCCTGGTGGCCTCCTGGTTAAAACCCTGTGCTTCCAATGCAGGAGGCACAGGTTCCATCCCTTGTCAGGGAACTAAGATCCCACATGCCTTGCAGTGTGGCCAAAAAATTGGGGGAGAAAAAAAAAAAAAGAAACAAATGCCATAGAAGAAGTCACTTGGATCAAAACAAGGGCAGTCTCTAACTTCCTGAGCCTTCCCACTCTGGCCGCCCTCCCAGGTGATCTGCACCTGGTTCTGCTCCTCAGGGAACTACCATGCTGATGGCTGCTACTATCATTTCCCGACTTGCATTATAATTTCTCCATTTAATTTGGCTCCCAGTCTGCTCTGAGTTGGTTTTGCCTGTTTAGGACATCCCATAAATGGAATCGCATGGAATGTCGAGTCCTCTATGGCAGCGTGATGTCAGGTGAAGGGCTCATCTGTGTTGCTGCTTATAGTCAGACGCATCCCTTTTCATGGTTGCATACTATTCCCTATGCTTGTGTGTTCCCCATCTTCAGTCAAGGAGCTTGTGAGTTGTTTCCCTTTGAGATTGTCATGATCAGAGCTACCATGAACATTCTTGGCCATGTGTTTCCTCCTGAGTATCTACACCTCGAAGTGGAATTGCTGGATTGGCACGTTTTCAACTTTGCTTATGCATTTACAGATGGTTTTCCAAAGGGATTCTCCCAGTCGCAGATGAGAATTCCTAATCCTTGGTGGCATTCATATTATTTGCCTTTAAATTTTGCCAGCACTCATATTATTTGCCTTGCCAGCACTCACTGTTCACCTTTAAATTTTTAGGCCAGTCCAGGAGGTGTGTGTATAGGGTGGGATATGAAGAGGAATCTCTTTATGGTTTTATTTTTCAAATTTTATTTTTGGCTGCACCACGTGGCTTGTGGGATCTTAGTTCCCCGACCAAGGCTTGAACTCATGCCTCCTGCAGTGTAAGCTCAGAGTCCTAACCACTGAACCACCAGGGAATTCCCTCTTTATGTGTGTGTCTTTTTTTTTAAGATTTAAAAAATTTATTTACTTATATTTATTTTTGGCTGCGCTGGGATCTTTGTTGCTGATTGAGGACTTTTCTCTAGTTGTGGCAAGCAGGGGCTACTCTCTAGTTGCGGTGCTATGGCTTCTCATTGCAATGGCTTCTCTTGTTGCAGAGCACAGTAGTCATGGTACATGGGCTTAGTTGCTCCGCTACCTGTAGGATCTTCCTAGATCAGGGATTAAATCTGTATCTCCTGCACTGGCAGGAGGATTTTTTTTTTTTTTTTTTTACCACTGAGCCACCAAGAGAGCCCTATAGTTTTGTGTTTATTCATTTTCTTCCCTCACTTTTTGCAGACTTAGGTCAAATTCCAAGGCTTATGTCATTCTTATTTCTGGTTTCATCATCCTCCTTCCCTGTGAGAGTAGACCTCTGTTAATCTGACCAGCCCTAGGGGGAGGTCCACAGTCTCACAAGAATTCCTAGTGATGCCACTGCTTCATCTTTCCCCTCTGAGCACCTCTTTAGAATCACATCAGGTTGTCAAGTTTTCACCTTAGAAAGATTGATCTCATCAATCAAATTCTGAGACCCGTTCCTGAGAAAACCCACTAAATTCAGCTCAACATTTTACCTCCCTTTTTTGTAATGTGGTCCACGGGGACATCTGAAGCACATCTGATGTGGGAGTGAGACAGAGGAGCGGGTAATGACTCCAGGTGAGGGTCCTGAGCATCCACAAGGGTGGGGCTGTGCTTAGTGAGACACAGAGGATGGTGGGAGGGCAGGTTATCTGTATGTGTGTAAGTTGCTAAGTTGTGTTTGGCTCTTTGCAACTCCATGAACTGTAGCCCTCCAGGTTCCTTTGTCTATGGACTTCTACAGACAAGAATATTGGAGTGGGTTGCCATTCCCTTCACCGGGTTCTCTGTATAGGGCTGCTGCTAAGTCACCTCAGTCGTGTCCGACTCTTTGTGACCCCATAGATGGCAGCCCACCAGGCTCCGCCGTCCCTGGGATTCTCCAGGCAAGAACACTGGAGTGGGTTGCCATTTCCTTCTCCAATGCATGAAAGTAAAAAGTGAAAGTGAAGTCGCTCAGTCGTGTCCGACTCTTAGCGACCCCATGGACTGCAGCCTACCAGGCTCCTCAATCCATGGGATTTTCCAGGCAAGAGTACTGGAGTGGGGTGCCATTGCCTTCTCTGCTGTATAGGGCAGGTTGATGTATATAGCATAGATTTGAAGATTTGTCGGTGTTCAAATGGTGCCGAAGGACCGAGACTGGATGGGGCTGCTCTGGGGGGCAGGTAATGATTGTGGACAGGGAAAGGGCAGATGTTCTGCAGTCTCTGTTCTTGGCTCTGCTCCCTGTCACGGACAACGTGGCATGCCTAACGCTGAAGGACTTTGACCCCCAGCTGACCAGGGTTCCATTCTGGGCACTGCTGTGTGACCCCGGGTGCCTCACAACCCCTCTCTGAGCCCCACTCACCTTTGGTTTACAAAAGCAGGGTCAGAAATTCCAGTTTCCCAGGATGCTCTTTGAGGCAATGTGGTGACAGCGACTCTTAATTAAGCACTTACTGTGTGCCAGGCCCTATACTCAGAACAGCTCAATAAGTGGTGGGTACCAGGGTGGAACGGTGGTAAAGAACCTGCCTGCCAACCCAGGAGATGCAAGGCACATGGGTTCTATCCCTGGGTCAAGAAGATCCCCTGGAGAAGGAAATGGCAACCCACTCCAGTACCCTTGCCTGGAAAATCCCATGGACGGAGGAGCCTGGTAGGCTACATTCCATGGGGTTGTAAAGAGTTGGAGACGACTGAGCGACTTCACTTTCACTTTTCACTTTCATGCACTGGAGAAGGAAATGGCAACCCACTCCAGTATTCTTGCCTGGAGAATCCCAGGGACGGGGGAGCCTGGTGGGCTGCCGTCTATGGGGTCGCACAGAGTCGGACACGACTGAAGCGACTCAGCAGCAGCAGCAGCAGCCAGTATTCTTGCCTGGGAAATCCCACGGATTATAGGAGCCTGGTGGGCTATAGTCCATGGGGTGGAAAAAGATTTGGAAACGACTTAGTGACCAAATCACAGCAACAGATACCACTAAGCCCAGAGGTCTGGAGAAGAGGTGTCACTCACCCATGCTCGCCCGGCGCCAAGTGCGGAGCTCTGTGACTCAGTAAACTAGTTCCTGTGGCCATGCCATTGTGGACTCTGTTTTCCCACCCTGGGGCACTCACTCCAAAGCCAGTGACCAAATGAAGCTGGACGTTCAGCCCCCACTCCCCTCCCTGCTTTGCAGCAGCAGCTGCAGAACAGCTGGGCGCAGGGCACAGACAGGTTCCCTGTTCCAGCATCTTTTGTAAATCACCCCCAATCCTCTGTGCCCAGGCTTCCAGAGGAAGCGGCCAGGACTTGGGGAATTTGAGGACAAGTCTCTGGTGGCTCTGAGGGTAAAGAACCTGCTTGCAATGCAGGAGACCTGAGTTCCATCCCTGGGTCAGGAAGATCCCCTGGAGAAGGAAATGGCAACCCACTCCAGTATTCTTTCCTGGAGAATCCTATGGACAGAGCAGCCTGACGGGCTACAGTCCATGGGGTCGCAAAGAGTCGGACATCACTGAGCGACTAACATTTTCACTTTCCCTGATTTTTAATATCCTTTGAAATTCCTGCAAGCTAGTCTTCCCTCTTCACTTCCCACCCCCCATCCAGTAGAAATAGTTGACACAGAAAATAAATAGAATCCAGGGTCAGAGAAAGAAGGAGGCTGGGGTCTCACATCGGAGACCCCACATTGAATCAGGGTCATGGTCGAGTTCTGTTTGACCCACACAGATTTGAATTCAGAGGCTTCCAGACTTGGCTGAAGCTCCCAACTGACCTCACCCCCACCCCACACCTGTCTTACCTGGGCCCACCCTGCACATCTATCTCATTGGTGACACGTGGGCCACATTTGCAATCCTTAGCACTTTTAATTTTTTTTGTTTCAATAGTTTAAAAAAATATTTATTATTTATTTCTTTGGCTGTACCAGGTCTTACTTGTAGCACTCAGGATCTTTAGTTGCGGCATGTAGGATCTTAGTTCCCCAACCAGGGATTGAACCTGGATTGGGAATGTGGAGTCTTAACCACTGGACCACCAGGCAGTCCCAAGCACAACTTTTTATTAAGCAGATTCCCAAACAATGAGAAAAGAGAGAAGCAGGAGTGATTGAGGCCTGAATCTCCCACAGTTGCTTTCTTGATTTTAAGAGACACTGAGGCCCAGAAAGATTGTCCCACCTGCCCAAAGCCACACAGCTAAAAGATGAGGGGCTTTCCTCAATTTACGGTAGATTTAGGCAAGTTGGACTGAGAAGGAGATTAGAAAAGATTCACTCATTCCATCAAAAAAAAAAAAAACATGGATGGGAATTCCCTGGAGGTCCAGTGGTTAAGACTTGGCACTTTCACTTTCAAGAGCTTGGTTTGGTGGAGGAACTAAGATCCTGAAAGCAGTGTGATGTGACCAAAGAAAATAATTAATTGAGCATCTACTGTGTGTGGGGTCCAGTGCCAGGGCCTTCATGGGGACAGCACAGTCCTAGTCTTATTTGTACAGAGCCCTCGGGGAGCAAGGGTCTCCAGGCCCAGAGCACAGAGTCCAGCCTCAGAGCCTTGGTATTCACTGTTCCCTCTGCCTGGCACACTTTTCCCCAGATATGGCTGTCTCTCCCTACAGGCTCAGCTGAAGGAGTTGAGAGTTTGGGGAACTCCTGCCCCTATTGGGTCTGTTCCCAATTCCTTCTCCTCCTTCCCCTCCTCCTTCTTCCATGCTGGCTCTCTCTCCCATGTGGGTCTTGCCCCTTGACCCTCAGTCTCTGCTGTGACTCTGAAGGCCAGCGCAGATGCAGATGGCTCAGGAAGGTCACTGCACTGACCTTGGTGGCTGGGTTGTGTTCCAGGAGTCATGCTGGCCTCTTACACACTGTCAGCCTCGGTCTTAGATCCCTGATAGGGTGTGTGTATGAACACCAGGCCCCCTGCTCAGCTCCACTGCTCTGTGAGGGCAGGGCAGCTCCAGATGGGTAAACTGAGGCTCAGGGGCAGGAGTGACTCATCTAGCAAGGGTGGAACGGGGCTCACCTTCCTGATAAGGGGTCAGGGTGGGCAGAGATCCCCCAGATGAGGACATGGAGGTCTTTCTGCAGATCTGGGAGCCTGTCCTGGTGGGAGGAAGAAAGAGCGGGGATCAGTGACCCCCCAGGCCCTGCCCAGCAGCAGCCCCCTGTCCCGCCATCTGTGCTTGGAGGAGGAAAGGGCGTGATGTGTCTGCCACAGCCTTGGGGGCACCCATGCTGAGATCTGTGCATCCTGGATCCTGGGTTCTCTTGGCCCGTGGCCTGATTTTTTTTATTTTTTCTTTCCACAGCCTGGATTTTCCTCCTAGCATGAATCTGTGGGCTCCAAAGCCCCAGTTCCCAGGGCCTTGCTGCCCAAGTTTTCCTGCCCACTATGGTCTCCTTCCTGTCCCTGCAGGACGGTGGCTGCCGAAGTGCGGAAGCAGGTGTCCCGGGAACGTAGCGGCTCTCCCCATTCCAGCCGGCGCTGCAGCAGCTCCCTGGGGGTGAGTGTTTGGGAGGCGCTGCCCCACCCCACCTGCTGTGGAGGAGCTGAGGCTGGGAGGGGCCCAGCTGTGGCAGGGGAGGGGGGTCCCAGTCCGGGCCCAGCACTGTCCCGTTCCCATTCCGGGTGAGTGTGATGGGGAGGCTGGCTGGTCCCCCTCTGCAGGGAACAGCCCCATGGGTGGTCAAGGGGGGAGAGGTTCCAGCCCCCTCTCCCCCCAACCCCCTCCCCGTGGCCCACACCTCCTGCTGTCTAGACTGGACCACCCAGCTGGGAATGCTGGGGAGGGAGGTCTGGGGAATGAGCCGCCCTTCTAGCTGCAGTAAGGGAGGGGGTGGGGCTCTCTCGCCCCCAGGGCCTTAGGAATTGTCTCTTTGCTGCAGTCCACAGGCCTTTCCTTCCACCAAGAGTTTCCTGCCCTTCCAGGCACAGGGTGTGATTTCCTGCCTGGAAAGAGGGGCCCGGCCCAGCTGGGGTGGGGGTGGAGAGGCTGAGGTCACTCACTGTCCCCTGTGGCTCCTCCAGGGCCCCTCCCACCACTCCAACACCCTCCATGGCTCCAACCGCCCTCTTGATTGTCTGAGGCCAGCCCAAGCCCACACTCAGCCTCCAGCCCCCAACCCCGGGGCCCAGGTTACAGCCACTTTGCTCTACCTCAGGTCCCACTGACCGAAGTCGTTGAGCCCCTGGATTTTGAGGATGTGCTTCTGAGCCGGCCGCCAGATGTAGAGCCTGGGCCTCTCCGGGATCTGGTCGAGTTTCCAGCTGATGACCTAGAGCTACTGCTGCAGCCCCGGGAATGCCGCACCACGGAGCCCGGTATCCCTGAGGACGGGTGGGTCGCGCCCCACACCCTCCCCGTCTGTATCTCCACGCTGCCTCTGTACCCCACATCAACAACCCCTCTCCCGCCAAGCTCCCAAGAACCCTGAGTTCAGCTTCTGGCTTGGCTGTGTGACCTTAGACAAGTCCCCTTCCCTCTCTGACCCTTTACCTCTATATCCCTGAAAAAGACAGAAGGACAGGCCACTGGAAAGATTGAACACTGGGTCCTGCTTCTGTGTGGGGCTTCCTTGATGGTTCAGACAGTAAAGAAACTGCCTGCAATGTGACAGACCTGGGTTCGATCCCTAGGTTGGGAAGATCCCCTGGAAGAGCGCATAGCAACCCATGCCAATATTCTTGCCTGGAGAATCCTATGGATAGAGGAGCCTGTTGGGCTACAGTCCATGGGGTTTGCAAAGAGTCGGACATGACTGAAGTGACGGACGCTTTCACTTCTCTGCTTTTGTTTACCCTGATTGTATTTTGTGCAGAAAGATGGATGCCCAGGTGAGAGCCGCAGTGGAAATGTACACTGAGGACTGGATCATTGCCCATAGAAGGTGGGTCTGACTTGGGGCAACTCAGGGTAGAGAGGCGGGTCTGAGCCCAGAGGAGCCCATTGTCTGCCACTGTCGCCACTCCTCCTGGTTATCCGCCCACTGTCCCTGCAAGGGTAGCTGGGTTTCTGCCGCAGAGTGTCCAGTGGATAGATGGCCCTGCAGGCATCACGTGGGCCTTGCGGGTGTGTCAGTCAGCACCTCAGGGAGCCCTGGGGAGCTCTCATCTCTGCTACCCACTCATCCTCCTAGATACCAGCACTTGAGTGCGGCGTATAACCCCATCACCACGGAGAGTCAACGAGAGAGACAGAAGGGGCTCACCCGCCAGGTCTTCGAGCAGGACGCTTCTGGGGATGAGAGGTCCGGCCCCGAGGACTCGGTGAGGGAGTCCTGGCAGGGGTCACTATGGGGGGGGGGGGTGTGTGCACGGTCTGCCTGAGGCTTCAGTTCTCAATTCTCTGTGATGGGCAATGACCCGAACAGCCTCCAGCCCCACAGGAAATCTATCAGCCCTGTAAGTGAAAAGTTAAGAATCATAATTATAAGCATTTATGAAGTGCTTTTTTTTTTTTAAGTTACTCAGTCGTGTCCGACTCTTTGCGACCCCATGGACTATAGCCTGCCAGGCTCCTCTGTCCATGGAATTCTTCAGGCAAGATACTGGAGTGGGTAGCCATTCCCTTCTCCAGGGGATCTTCCCAACCCGGGGATCGAACTCAGGTTTCCTGCATTGCAGGCAGATTCTTACTGTCTGAGCCATCAGGAAAGCCCTAGTAAGTGCTTGGTGTATATTAAATGTTTTATACTTGTCCTCTTTCATCCTGTGAAGCAGGGCAACACCCATTTTGCAGATAGAGAAATTGAGGGGGCTGTTCCCTGGTGGTCTGGTGGCTAGGATTCGACGCTTTCCCTGCTGTGGCCCGGTTTTAGAACCTGGTTGCAAGGAACTGAGATCCTGCAGGCTGCCCAGTGCAGACAAAATTTAAAAAAAAAAAAGAAAAAAGAAACCAAGGCATGCCTGGCTTAGTAGAGGGCTTTCATTGGCCTGCTGAGTTTTGAACCTGTATTTTGTCAACCAATATTTATTGAGTGCCTACTTATACCCAGAATCATATAAAGAATTACTGTTATTGTTTCCATTGTTAGCTATTTATGAACGTAGTTGGGAAAACTGAGGCCCTTAGCTGTCGGGGTTAGAGACCCAGGGTCACAGAGCTGAGCTGGGATTTAAACCAGGGTAATCTGCTTCTGGGGGCTTCCCCGGTGGCTCAGCAGTAAATAACCTGCTTGCCAATTCAGGAGTGTGGGTTCAATCCCTGGGTCTCGAAGATGCCCTAGAGGAAGAAATGGCAACCCACTCCAGTGTTCTTGCCTGGGAAATTCCATAGACAGAGGAGCCTGGTGGAATCTAGTCCATGGGGTCACAAAAGAGTTGGACACAACTGAGCAACTCAACACCAACAAATCTGCTTCTGACCAGAGCTGAGTCTAGAAGGTCTGGCAGATTCTGGGCTAGTAACAGCCCCAGTGAGAAGAACTCTCGCTCCCCTGGCAACAGTGAGCAAAGTCCTCAAAGGCTCTCATTGGCCCAGCCCAGGCATAGCCTGACTTTGTTGTGTTCTGATTGGCCAGGCAAGGGTCATGTGATGTCAAGACTGGGAAGTAGCCTTCCCAACCATAGTAAAGGGTGACACCCATTTTGCAGATGAAGAAACTGAGGCGTGGCAAGCTTAGTAGAGGTCCTTCACTGGCCAGCTGAGTCTTGAGCCTTTATTTTTTCAACTGATATTTATTGAGTGCCTACTTTTACCAATAATAATTAAATCTCCAGACAGAAGTTTCTAGAAAGAAGCTCAGCAAAGCCCTCAGGTGACCCTTGTCATGGTGATCTCAGCCCCTGGTCCTGAGCCTGCCCATTCTCTACTGGCAGGATGACCCCCGACACTCCTCAGGCTCCCTGGACGACACCCCACGAAGCAGTGGTGCCTCTGGCATCTTCGACCTGAGGAACTTGGCGGCAGATTCTTTGCTACCCTCACTCCTGGAGCGCGTGGCCCCAGAGGATGTGGACCGGCGTAATGAGGCATTGCGGCGGCAGCACCGGCCCCGCGCCCTGCTTACGCTCTACCCCGCACCCGACGAGGTGGGTGCCCGCTCAACTGCACAGACCCTGAGATCAGTACACAGACAATTGACTTGTATCCCTATGTATGATCCCAGTGAGATTTCCTCGGTGCCTAATGTATACCCTGCATTTTAACTCAGTAGCTGTTATTGGATACTCCTATATTGTATACCCCTGTATTTATCCACCCAGCATTTATTGGGAACTTACTACATGCTGCTGTATTTACTCAACCAATATTTATTATATGACTACTGTGTAGTCTTTAAACAAACAGCATTTAATCAACCAGCATTCATTAAGCACCTATTATATATGCCTGTATTTATCCACCTAGTATTTATTGGGCACTTACTGTGTTGTTCAGTCCCTAAGTCGTGTCCAGCTCTTTGCAACCCCATGAACTATAGCTTGCCAGGCTTCCCTGTCCTTCACTATCTCCTGGAATTTGCTCAAACTCATGTCTATTGAGTTAGTGATACCATCCAACCACCCCATTCCCTGTTGCCCCTTCTCCTCCTGCCCTCAATCTTTCCCAGCATCAGAGTCTTTTCCAACGAGTCAGCTCTATTTAATGACTATTATTTATTATATATCCCTTTATTTTTATCTACCCAGCATTTATTGGGCTTTTCCTATATTCTCATATTTATTCAGTCAATATTCACTCTATGTCTATTGTATAGTTTTCTATTTAATCAAACAGTATTTGAGCAACTAATTTTTATTGAGCATCTGTATATATCCAACTAACTTTTATTAAGCACCTAGTATATATATCTGTGTTTTAATTCAGCCATTTATTGAGTGCTTGCTGTATAGCTCTATATTTATTTAACCAGTTCTTACTGGGTGTCTAGTATGTATCACTACGTATGTCTAGTCAGCATTAATTAGATACTTTCTGTGTACATCTATGTTTGTTCAACCACATTATAAAAGGTACCTCCTACATACCTCTGTATTTATCGAAGCAGGATGTGTGAGTGTCTGTTACATACAGCCATGAACAAGATAGACCCAGTCCCTGCCCTCTGGGTTCAGTCTAGTGGAGAAGAGACCTCCCTACAGGAAATGACAACCCAGAGTAGTGCCATGATGAGCCATGTGTCATTGTCCCTCAGGGCTTCCCAGGTGACACTAGTGATAAAGAACCTACCTGCCAATGCAGGAGATATTAAGAGATGCTGGTTTGATCTCTGGGTCAGGAAGAGCTCCCCCCGGAGGAGGGCATGGCAACCCACTCCAGTATTTCTGCCTGGAGAATCTTATAGACAGAGGAGCCTGGAGGGCTATGGTCCATAGTGTTGCAATGAGTTGGACACAACTGAAGCGACTTAGCACACACGCACGCACATTGTCCCTCTCACAGCCCTCCGTGTCCCAGCCATGGGGCCCACTGCATCAGGGCCTGGTGAGGACCTGGAGCGTTAGATACCTCTGGGTGAAGGAAGGCTTCCTGGAGGAAGTGCCAGCTAAGCTGTGACCTGCTGATGAGCAGGTATTGGCCAGGCCAGGAGGAAGGGAGAAGGAGGGCATTCCAGGCTGGGGGAACAGCATGGGCAAAGGCTCAGAGGCCAGGGACTGAAAGCTTAATCAGGCTGAGGGTAGAGCTGGTCTCAGGCCACACGTTCCAACCCCTCCCTGGAGGATGTGTCCCAGCTGCCCCTTCGGCTCTTGGCAGGATGAGGCCGTGGAACGCTGCAACCGCCCAGAGCCACCGCGAGAGCACTTCGGACAGAGGATCCTGGTCAAGTGTCTGTCACTTAAGTGAGTGTGCTGATCCATCCCTCCCTTCAGGCACGCAAGGGGGGACCGTGGGGGATTACAGTGAGCCACACAGTCGGTGCTTACTATGCGAGCCATGCCATTACTGTGTGCAGCCCTGAGACCATGAGGACCCCCATAGACTTTCAGGCTGGGAAATAAGACTCCTTTCATTATTCAAAGCCACTAACCCTAAGTTCCAGTTGTGTGCCAGCCTCAGTTCTCAGCCCTCCATCTTTATTTTTTCTTTCTATATTTATGTGTGTGTGTGTGTATTTTTTATTTAAAGTTTTAAAATTTATTTTAATTTTTAAAAAACTTTTGCTGTGCTGGGTCTTCGTTGCTGCGCTGGCTTTTCTCTAGTTACGGCGGGCAGGGGCTACTCTTTAATTGCAGTGCATGGGCTTCTCATTGTGGTGGCTTATGTTGCAGAGCATGAGCTCTGGGTGCACAGGCTTAAGGAGTTGCAGCACTTGGGCTCAGTAGTTGTAGTGCACAGGCTTAGTTGCTCCGGGGCATGCGGGGGTCTCACCGTACTAGAGATCAAACCTGTGTCTCCTGCACTGGCAAGCGGATTCTTTACCACTGAGCCACCAGGGAAGCCCTCCACGTGTATTATCTCTGACCTTCACCACAACATCACATTGTGGGTGCAGGTGGGAAACTGAGGCATAGGGAGGTGAAGTCATTGTGCCCAAGATCACAGTGACTCGTGAGGCCAGAGTCCGGCCCTTGCCCAGTCTGCAGCTGGCACCCAGGCTAGAGGAGGGGGCGCTGGTGACCCTGCGCCTGGCTTCCCGCCGCCACAGCCCCCTCCACATCGGCCCTGGGGAGCAGCCAGAGTGCGTGGGAATGGAGCGGAACAGGATGTGGCCTTGGACCCAAGCCCGGCCCTGCCCCTCCCCACCCTGAGTTCCTGCCTGGATCTGGGCAGGAAAGGGAGGCCCCATCTGGCCTGAGGCCGTGGTGGGCCTCCTGCCTCCAACACACAGGCTGGGAACCAGCTCTGTAGGCTCGTTCAGTCATTCAACCAACAGTGGGCATCTACTGTATGCAAGCTGTGTAACTGGGATGACCACATGGGGCTTTCTAGGTGCGGGACACAACACACGCAAAGGTCTGGAGAAAGGAAAGATGAGGCCAAGAGGCCAGTGGGTTTGGTCCACACAGGGTAGTGGTGAGCTTCAAATCTTAAGTTGTTTTTTTTTTTGGCTGTGCTGGGTGTTTCTTGCAGTGCCCTGGCCTTTTCTAGTAGCATCGAGTGGGGGCTACTCTCCAGTCGTGGTGCTCAGGCTTCTCATTTTGGTGGCTTCTCTTGTGGAGCGTGGACTCTAGAGCGCAGGCTCAGTAGTCGTGGCGCATGGGCTTAGTTGCTTTGTGGCATGCGGAATCGTCCCAGACCAGGGATTGAACCTGTGTTCCCTGCATTGGCAGGCGGATTCTTATCCACTGGACCATCAGGACAGTCCTCAGTTTAACCTTTTGCAAAATGGAACAGGCCTTCCCTACAAGCCCTTAAATGGTGCTTCTGTGTGACCCACTGGGAATCAGATGCCCTCCCCCTCCCAGTGCACCAAGGCTGGGCTGGACCTCAAGAGGGAGAGGGTATATGGAGATGGGAGGCTCAAGGTCAGCCGCTGCCAGAGAGCCGCCACTCATTGCAGGTTCGAGATTGAAATTGAGCCCATCTTTGGCATCTTGGCCCTATACGATGTCCGGGAGAAAAAGAAGGTAGGAACCCCTTTCTTCCCCTTCCTCCCACTCTCTCCTCTTCCTTGCTGCAGGGTGATGGCCTTTCTGGAGGTGGTGGCTCAGCTGTTTCTTGTGCCCCTAGATCTCAGAGAACTTCTACTTTGACCTGAACTCAGACTCCATGAAGGGGCTACTGCGGGCCCACGTCACCCATCCTGCCATCTCCACCCTGGCCCGCTCTGCTATCTTCTCTGTGACCTACCCCTCTCCTGACATCTTCTTGGTCATCAAGGTATACTGACAGGGGCTGGCAAGGGGGTGATCATGGTGAAGGCCACAGGTGAGGTCCCTGCTCTCATAGAAGAAGACATGTCACCAAGAATGGTGATCAGGGCTGTCATGGGGGAAGCCCAAGAGGAAGCCTGAGCCCACAGGGAGCTTCTGAGTGAACCCAGATGGGGAGAAATCACCAAGGGCTTCTTGGAGAGGTGACAGCTGAGCTGACACCCATGAGTGGGCAACCTGGGGAGAAATGGCATCCTGGCACATGTGGGTAGCATTTAAAATTTTTTTTTTTTTGGTTGAGAGTTTTCAGTTTATTAGGGGTGGAAAAACTTAATTGGCACATGGTTTGGGATTTTGTTTCCAGGAGTGAGCTCAAATTTCCTTTCCCAAAATGTTCAGTTAGTTTTTGATCAATTAATTAATGACATTAATTGGACACCTTCAAGCAGGCACTGCTTCTGGTCAGTCAGGCTTCACAAGGATTCTGGCCTTTGCTCCTCACAGCCCAGGGAGGTGGGGGTTGCCATGGGGCCCATTTTACAGATGGGGAAGCTGAGGCACAAAATCCAGAAGGAATGTGCTCAAGGTCCCACAGCCCCCGAGTGGTCAGGATTGGAGTCCAGGCCCAGAGCCATGCTTGGAGTGGACTTTGCTTATACTAAGAAATAAAGATGTAAATATGAGAGGGAAAATGGAGTCTTGGGTTTGGGGGCGGGGCTTAAATGGTGGGGCAGGGTCACCTAGTTATGCAGGCTGACAGCTAGCACTCAGTCCAAGGGATAGTGAGAGCCATGGGAGGTGTTGGAGCGAGAGCCCTAGCTGGGTAGAACGTTTGGGAGATGGTGAAGTCAGAGAGGTTGGGAGTGAGGTGGGGAGGTTGGGGTCCTGGCAGCACCTCACTGGGCTTGCCCGCCCCTCAGCTGGAGAAGGTGCTGCAGCAAGGAGACATTAGCGAGTGCTGCGAGCCCTACATGGTGATGAAGGAGGTGGACACAGCCAAGGTGAGCATGGGAGGCTGGACCGAGTGTTGAAGGGGTCCCCCCGCAGAGCAGATCCTAGATTCAGCAGGCCTGGGACACTGAGCTTGTGGGGTGTGTGTGTCGGGGGTCTCCTCCCAGAACAAAGAGAAGCTGGAGAAGCTGCGCCTGGCGGCTGAGCAGTTCTGCACCCGTCTGGGCCGCTATCGTATGCCCTTCGCCTGGACGGCGGTGCACCTGGCCAACATCGTGAGCAGCGCAGGCCAGCCAGACCGCGACTCGGACTCAGAGGGCGGTGAGGAGGCGGGGCCGACGGGCTAGGGGCGGAGCTACCAGGGTGGGGAAGGGGCGCCCTCTGCTGGTCGGACTAGGTACCAGGCCTGAGTCTGCAGTCTCTTGGCTCCCCGCACTCTTCATTTCTGTCCCTCTCCATCACTGTTTCCCCTAGAGCGTCGACCCACCTGGACTGACCGCCGCCGTCGGGGACCCCAGGACCGGACGAGTAGTGGGGACGACGTCTGCAGCTTCTCTGGCTTCCGCCCAGCCACACTAACCGTCACCAACTTCTTTAAGCAGGTGTCATGGCTGGGGGGGCAGGAGGCTGAGGGAAGGGGACCCAACACACATCCCCATTTCTCTCTTGCGGCCGCACGATCCCCAGGGATCCCAAAACCCCTCAGCCCTGGTTCACTGGGGCGGGTTCGTGCAGGAGGCTGAGCGGCTCAGTGACGAGGACCTCTTCAAGTTCCTGGCTGACATGCGGCGCCCGACATCCCTGTTGCGACGCCTGCGTCCCGTGACCGGTGCGTGGTGCGCCCCGTACATGAGACGTGTCACTCATGTAGTCACTCAAACCCACATGTGCTGTGCCAGGCCCTGGTGACCATGATAGACAAAGCCCCGACTTCAGGGGTGCACCTTCCAGGAGGGGCCAGAGATGAGAAACAGAATAAATAAGACAGGTAGTGGGTCAAATGGGGAATGTGGGCAGAGCTGATCAAAGATGGGGGGCAGCAACGGGAGTTGAGGGTGACTTCCCACCATAGCACCTGAAAGATGGAGCCACCAGAGGGCATTATGGGAGAGTCAGAGCCCTGACCCGGTAGGGGAGGGACCCCCTGACCTGAGCTCGGAGTGTGGGGTGGGGAGGGGGACCCCAGCCGGAGACTCCCAGGAAGGTGCAAACTGGCTCCCCCTCCCCAGCCCAGCTCAAGATCGACATTTCCCCGGCCCCCGAGAACCCCCACTTCTGTCTCTCCCCGGAGCTGCTTCATGTCAAGCCCTACCCAGACCCCAGAGGCCGGCCCACCAAGGAAATCCTGGAGTTCCCCGCCCGTGAGGTCTATGCCCCCCACACCAGCTACAGGTACAACCTCTGGGGCAGCCGGGCACTTGAATATGGGGGGCATCATGCGGAGTGAGGTCTGTTTCCCCTCTGACACAGACGCTGGCCTGAGATGCCACTGCTCTGCTTTAATAGGGAATGTATAGGCATGAAGGGGTATGTCCTTCCTCCACCTCTCATCAACCGTTTGTGTTCTCTGCCTGCGTCCCCGCCTGCTTCCCTCTCTGCTCCATTAACAGAAGCGGGGCCCAGCGCCCTGGCCGACCTCAGCGGATGGGCAGCTCCTCCCTGTGCAGGGGCCACGTGGGGCAGGGCTGTGTCCCTTGGTGCATGACTGGTCCTCAGTTCTGCTCAGGCTCAGCCTCAGGCTGGGAGTGCAGCCATGTGGAGTCTGGGAGGGAGATGAGGCTTAGCCAAGGCACAGGGATACCCCCATTCTGCTGCCCTCGCACACCTAGACCCCTGCCAGGCTCACCTCTCCTGAATCTGTCTCAGCCGCTGCTGCTGTGCCATCATCTCCTGCTTCTGTCGCTGCACATGACCCGTAAGGACCCACACGATGTGGCTCTGCTCATCAGCATGGGCCTGTGGGTCAGGACAGAACCTTCAGCTGGGGGCCCCCTCACCTCCTATCCCTGGACTCTGCCCAGACTCCCCCGCTTCCCACTGTATCTGTGTGATCCAGCAACCCACTGCCACTCCTTGGCTTCAACTTTCCCAGCTGTAAAATGGAGGTGAAATAGAAGTTCCTCTATGAGATTGTTCTGAGCATGATAGAGACTGTGATGATTTAGTCGCTAAGTTGTGTTCGACTCTTGCAACCATAGTCCACCAGGCTCCTCTGTCCATGGGATTTTCAGGCAAGAATACTAGAGTGGGTTGCCATTTCCTTCTCCAGGGGGTCTTCCTGACCCAGGGATTGAACCTGTGTCTCCTGCATCACGAGTGGATTCTTTACCAATGAGCCACCAAGGAAGCCCATGATAGAGATTATTAGAGGGTATAAAATAGTGCTGGGTACATCATAGGTGCTCCAGAAACACTCTTCTAGTATGCATTTATTGAATAACTACTATGTGCCAATCCAAGGTTGGGGATTTTATCTGCACTGAGTCCCTGGCTCTATTTTGAGATATCAGTTGTTCTTATTTACAAATAAGGCAACTGAGGCATGGGAAGGCACATGGCTTTTGCCCAGGGTCACATAGCATAGAGGCCAGGGTACCAGAAGGCTTAACTGGGTCTGGGGAGTCTCTGGGACAGAAGGTTCAGAAATGAGGTCGGATTGTGAATCGAGGTCTTGATTTCCCCTAGGGCCAGGAACCGCTTACCTTTAAGGCCTCGAATTCTTGGCGGGCATGGCCCAGCCACATGCCCTTCAGCTGGACTTCTAGCAGCTTCATTTTCTCCCGCAGCACCTGCTGTCCCCGGGCCAACTCCCTCAGTGCCTGGGCTGTGGCCTCTGCCTGCAGCTTGAGACCATCCTCTTCTATCTACCAATAGACAGTGGATGTTAGTAGGATGATCTACTGAGATCAGCCTGATTTTAACACTGGAAATCCTGTATTCCAGGAACCCCCTCACTCCTGGGAAAACCCCAACGGTCAGCCCAGGCATAACGCCACCATAGACTCCTACCCACCCCACAACACCCCAAATGCAGTGCCCACCTGCATCTCCAATAGACTTGCACGTAGCTCTTGGGCTGCGTCTTGGCCCTGGCTGACCCCCTTCCCCAGGAGCCCCAGCGCCTGGCCATAGAGGCTCAGGCTGTTCCCGGCCTTTGTCAGCTGTGCCTCCGTGGCCTTGTACACGCCGTTGAGAGCCTGGCTCAGCTGCAGGGCCCCATGGAAGAGCAGGGTCAGCTCCTCCTGCTGCGCTGGCTCCGAGCCACTCATGGAACCCGCTGGTACCGGCTGGGCCGCCGTTGCCAGGGCGCACAGCAGGCACAGCACGAGCATGGGCATGGCTGGAGGGCTGGGGAGGGTGTGGCCACAGCCCCACTGGGGCTGCCTTTTATGCCTTAACACCCCCCCTTAACTTCAGGTCAATCGTTAACCAGCCAGCTGGGTGCCCCATGTTGTGCAAGGGCCTGGAGGTGGCACCACAGTTGCATCAGGTGGATGTCCAGCCAGTCACGCTGGAATCACGCTGTCTAGGGCTTGGGGCCAGGTGTGGGCTGGGGCACTGGTGAGAGGACAGGCCCAGGCCTGGCTGGAGAACCCTACAGCTCCTAGCCTCGGTTTCCCATCTGTGGATGGGCGTGACGACAGTAACGGCAATAACAGTGAGGCTTTTATGATTGCCAGTGGTTCACCCGGAGCTGCCCCACTGCTATTACACAGTAGCTGGTCTCATAACCTTCCCACAAGCCTGCAATGCCCGAGTCTTTGTTGACCTGGTTAAGAGCTAGGGGAGCAGGCGGTGGAGATCCTTTCAAGGCCACACAGCCTGACTCCAGGACCTCCACGTGCCCTGGATCAATGCTCACTGCTGTTTTTCTCCCTGGATGACTGTGGGCAAGTGCTTCTGTTTCCCTGCCTGTGACTGTGAAATGGGGGATGGTGTGAGGTTCCCCAAGGAGGCTGCGCATTTATTTCTATAAATGAGTCGTTTCATGTCAGGTGCTTAGAACAGAGCCCAACACACAGTTGGCCCCACATCAGTGTTCGGTGCAATTATTGACATTATTGTTGCTTAATAGCATTGATGCGCCAAAGGCTCAGCTGGGAGACTTGATGCCCTACTACAGAGCTAGGGAAACAGAGACCCAGGGGGCTGCTGGGGCTTGTACAAGCTTACTCTGGAGGAGGGAGGCAGAACCCTGACCTTAGCCCAGCTCTTGCCTCCAATTCTAGCCTCCTTTTCCCCAGCTGAGAGACAGACCATATAACTCTAGTGGCCTCTTCTGGGGAAAGGGGCAGTCAGGCCCCTGAGCTGGATGATGGGCAGGTCAGCCTGGGCAGGGCTCAGGCTTGATGCTGGCTGCCTGGGCCACCTTCTTGGAAGCCTAGCCCTAAGCACCCATGTGTCTCCTCTACCTCACCATGCACCCTCAGTGACCCTGAAGTCCCTCTGTGTTCCCACCCCCTGTCACTCTGTTCCCCCATCTGTGCTCTGAATGGTACCCATCTGTTCTCCACTCTCTGCACTTACATCTCCCGCCTGCTGCCCATCATCGTCCCTGACCCAGCCCTTAGTGTCCCAGTGGGGTGGCCACTGTCCCCCAGGCTCTCTGTCCCTCTGACGTGGACATGCCCCTGCCCCCGCAGGAGCCTGCTGTACGTGTACCCACACAGCCTCAACTTCAGCAGCCGCCAGGGCTCCGTGCGCAATCTCACTGTGCGAGTGCAGTACATGGCAGGCGAGGACCCCAGCCAGGCCCTGCCGGTCAGTGGCTGGACCCAGGGGAGGTGGACAGAGGCGAAGGGGGGGGCCGTTTGGTCCCCAGCCAGCCCCTCATGCCTTTGCTCCCCCCAGGTCATCTTTGGCAAGTCCAGCTGCAGTGAGTTTACCCGTGAAGCCTTCACACCGGTGGTCTACCATAACAAGTATGTGGGCTGGGGTGGGGGACTGGTGGGGATACAGATGGGTGGGAAGAGGGGTGGGGGGATGGGCAGGCTCCTGGAGTGCAAATGGGGGAACCTGAGGCAGACAGCAGGGACAGTGGGACCCAGCAGAGGGGGTGGGACAGGCAAGGGGGAGCCCAGCCCCCAGCAGAACCCCCAGCCCGGCCCCACCAGGTCTCCCGAGTTCTACGAGGAGTTCAAGCTGCGTCTTCCCGCCTGCGTGACTGAGAACCACCACCTGCTCTTCACCTTCTACCATGTCAGCTGCCAGCCCCGGCCTGGCATGGCCCTGGAGACTCCTGTGGGCTTTACTGTGAGCCCCCCGCTGCCACTCCCCACCCATGCCCAGCCCTCCTGGCCCTTGTCCGGCCCCAAATCTGACCCACAGTCTCTCCCCAGTGGATCCCACTGCTGCAGCACGGCCGCCTGAGGACAGGCCCCTTCTGCCTCCCTGTGTCCGTAGACCAGCCCCCGCCCAGCTACTCCGTGCTCACACCGGATGTATGTGCCCTGGAGCCCCTGCCAACCAGCACTGGGTCCGAAGAACCCTAGTCATGCCCTGCTTTCCTTCCCGCAGCACCCCTGGGCGCCTTGTTCTCTGTTGAGTCCTCATCACACCCACCCCCGTTATTAATCCTGTGTGTCTTCCTGCCCCATGTGTATCCCTCCCTGCTATGGAGTGTCCCTCCCTTGTTAATGCCCCCCGACTTCTGCAGTCACTGTTCCTCACTAAGACCCCACTGCCTCACCACTTCAGGCCCCCGTTTGTAGCCCTGCCTGCCTGATCACTCTCCCCAGAGCACTTCCTCCCCATGGGAGTGCTGTGTCAACCTCCCACAAACTCTTTCATTTGCATCCGGGGTCCTCTCATTATGCTGTTTTCTGTTCATTCCCTCCGATAACATTCATCCTCAGTCTCCCTTCTTCTATGAGCATCCTGGGCATCACTGAACTTGCCCAGTGGACCCCTGTTAGTGTTCCCCACAATCCGCCCCCATCTCTGGGCTGGGCTGCCGGGCCAGGGGGCAAGGTGCCCGGCTGTTCCCCCAGGCAGGGCCACAGTCAGGCCACAGTGTTGCAATGGCTGAGGCTGGTGGCCTGAGTGGTGGTGGGGGAGGGTGGGCCAGTGCCCACCTGGTGTGTCCCTCCCGCAGGTGGCGCTGCCAGGCATGCGCTGGGTGGATGGCCACAAGGGCGTGTTCAGCGTGGAGCTCACAGCTGTGTCCTCTGTGCATCCCCAGGTAGGGGGCGGGGCCATAACCCAGGAGTCTGGCCCTGGGGTTGGGCAACAGTTTCCTCTGTCCTGGGAGGCCTGGCCTTGGGCCATGGACGTGACTTTGGTCAGCAGGGCTGGCTCCCAGGGAAGCTGCTGACTCAGGCGGGGGTGGCCAATGCCAACGGCTGTCACAGCTGGAGCTTTGGCCTTTTTTGCATGGTCTCTCCTCTTCCCCCTGCCCCTGGTTTGTCCCTTGCTATGTCTGTCTGTGATCGCTCCAGTCTTTTTCTTTCTTAAAAAATTCTATTTGTCAGTATTTATCTGTTTGTTTATTTCTGGCTGTTCTGGGTCTTCGTTGCTGCACACGCTTTCTCTAGTTGCAGTGAGTGGGGGCTCCTCCCTAGTTATGGTACCTGGGCTTCTCATTGCGGTGGCTTCTCTTGCTGTGGAGCGCAGGCTCTTGGGCACACGGGTTTTAGTAGTTGCAGTGTGTGGGCTTCTGTAGTTGGGGCACGTGGGCTCTAGAGCCTGGGCTCAGTAATTGTGGTGCACAGGCCTAGTTGCTCCACGGGCATGTGGGATCTTCTCAGGCCAGGGTTCGAATCCACATCCCCTGCATTGGCAAGTGGATTCTTAAGTATTGGACCCCCAGGGAAGTTCCCTCCTCATTTCTTTTCCATTCACTGATCTCCAGCCTCAGTGTCTTGACCCACTCAGTCTCCCGCTCAAACCCCGAGTCCTACCCTGCTCACCTCTGGTCCTTCCTTGTTCCTACCCCGCTCACCCCTGGTCCCCCACCAGGACCCCCACCTGGACAAGTTCTTCACCCTGGTGCACGTCCTGGAGGAGGGGGCCTTTCCGTTTCGGCTGAAGGATGCTGTGCTGAGCGAGGGCACTGTGGAGCAGGAGCTGCGGGCCAGCTTGGCAGCCCTGCGCCTTGCCAGCCCCGAGCCTCTTGTCGCCTTCTCCCACCACGTACTGGACAAGCTCGTTCGTCTGGTTGTGCGGCCCCCGGTCATTGGTGGCCAGATTGGTGAGCTGTCACCGCCTCAGACTTTAGTTTCCCCATCTAGAGAATGGGCCCTGTGTCTAGTGGTCCTAGGTGACCTCCCATAGCCCATTTGTCTCGCTGGTCTCAACTTTCCAATCTGAAAAATGATCCCTCAATCCCCTAGTCCCCTGGACCTTTTGAAGACCAGATGACCCCCTTGGACCCTGAAGTAGGAGCTTGGAACTTAACCTCTGCTCTGCCCGACAGTGAACCTGGGTCGTGGCGCCTTTGAAGCAATGGCCCATGTGGTCAGCCTCGTCCACCGGAGCCTAGAGGGTGCCCAGGACACCCGTGGTCACTGCCCACTGCTGGCTGCATATGTCTACTACGCCTTTCGACTTCCTGGCACGGAGCCCAGCCTCCCAGGTGGTGAGTGTTGGTGGGAGACTCTGGGGCACCAGAAATACCTGGGAGGGAAGCATCCCAAGCAAAGGGAAGGCATGTGCAAAGGTCCTGAGGCTGTACAGGCCTTGGTTGGTTTGCGCAATTTATAGGAGAGCAAGAGAGAGAGAACTTTGTGCTCCAGCCTCAGGGCTGTGGTCTCTATAAATTTTATTGACAAGTGATTCAGCCAGTTAGCAAGCAGGGACTGGAGCTGAGCTGCCTGGGTTTGACTCTTGGTTCTGCCTATAAGCTCTGTGACCTCAGGCAATCACTTTACCTCTCTTGACCTGTTTTCCTTTCTTTTAAACAATGATAATAGTAGTGCCCCTCTCGTGGGGGTGCTAGTAATAATAAATGGCAAATGAAAGTGTTAAGTCACTCAGCAACCCCATGGATTGTGGCTCACCAGGCTCCTCTGTCCCATGGGATTCTCCAGGCAAGAATACTGGAGTGGGTTGCCATTTCCTTCTCCAGGGGATCTCCCTGACCCAGGAATTGAACCCAGGTCTTCTGCATTACAGGCAGATTGTTTACCGTCTGAGCCCCTAGGGAAGTCCAAACGGCATAGTAATCCATGTGAAATACTTGGCATAGTGAACACTCAATAAAGTTGGATATTTTCATTTGCTAAATAATTAATAATAACCAGTAACCCCTCTGGACACATACAATATGCCAGGCACTCAGTGTTTTTCATCCTTCTCAAAATTGCTATGAGGCAGAGCCATTATTATACCCATTTTATGGGTGAGGAACCTAGAGGTTTAGAGACAGAAGGTGACTTTGGGGACTTACCTGGCAGTCCAGTGGTTAAGACTCTGTGCTTCCACTTCAGGGGACATGGGTTCAATCCCTGATTGGGGAACTAAGATCCTTCATGCTGCATGATGCAGCCAAAAGAACAACCCCATAACAAAAGAAAAAAACCACAAAAAAAGAAAGTGACTTCACCAAGGGCATCCAACTGGGAAGGGACAGGAGGTCATCAGGGCAGGTGGGCAGGGGGCTGAGCATATTCC
The DNA here is from genome assembly GCA_024291935.2 of Okapia johnstoni. Taxonomy (NCBI): domain Eukaryota; kingdom Metazoa; phylum Chordata; class Mammalia; order Artiodactyla; family Giraffidae; genus Okapia; species Okapia johnstoni. The sequence continues at coordinate 12,215,280 of CM044316.1, read as the reverse complement.
TTCCATCCTCAGGGGCCCCTCCGGTGACGGTGCAGCCTGCCACGCTGGCCCGTGGCCCTGGCCGCCCCGCCAGCCTCTACCTGGCACGTTCTAAGAGTATCAGCAGCAGCAACCCTGACCTGGCCGTGGCCCCTGGCTTTGTGGATGACGAGGTCTCCCGCATCCTGGCCAGCAAGGTAGGCGAGGGGCCCCTGCTGGCGCCAGCCTCAGTGGTCATGGCTGCTGTGTGGGTGGGTGAAAGATCTCAGTGTTGATGGAAAACAGGGAATGACAACCAACAGCACAGATGAAGACTTGACCCTGGGGGATTCCCTGGCGGTCCAGTGGGTAGGACTGCGTGCTTTCACTGCCAAGGGTGTGGGTTCAGTCCCTGGTTGGGGAGCTAGGATCGCACAAGCCACGCGTGTGTGTGTGCTCTAAGTCGCTTCAGTTGTGTCTGGCTCTTTGTGACCCCGTGGACCTTAGCCTGCCAGACTCCTCTGTCCATGAGATTTTCCAGGCAAGAATATTGGAGTGGATTGCTATTTTCTTCACACAAGCCACACAGAATGGCAAAAAAAACTTGACCCTTAAAAAAAAAAAAAAAAAAAAAAAAAAAAAAAAAACTTGACCCTTGACAGCAGGGCTGGGCTCTGGCTGTCAGTTCGGGAGCTGTGACTTGGATTCTGCGGCTGACCCAAGGATGGGTGACTGGAGCTTGAAAAAAGAGCAACGTGTACATAGCGCAGCGGGGTGTTTGCACATGTGCCACTCGCATGTATCTACCGGGGGGTGCCCATGTGCACATTGCCCACGCATGTTGGAACACGGTTGCGTGTACTCATGTATTCCATGCACAGACATATGTGGGAGGCATATACACACATACCTTGTATGTGTTTTGCACATATGTATTGCAGGGTCACATGTGGGTGTCCACGTGGGCACGTGTGGCCCAGGGCAGTGAGCACGCTCCATTCTTTGTTGCTGGTTTCCCTGCCCTCTGCCCACAGACACTACCACTTACCCGTGTATCTCCAGGGTATCGACCGCTCACACTCCTGGGTGAATGCTGCTTATGCTCCGGGAGGCAGCAAGGCTGTGCTGCGACGAGCCCCCCCTTATTGCGGGGCTGACCCCAGACAGGTGCCCTCCCTACCTGACGTGCCCCTGCACGTGCATCACCCCACTTCAGCATGGGCTCCTCCCACCTTCCTGGCTGCTGCCGACTAACCTAGGGGGGCTGCCTGGAGGAGGCAGCAGACCCACCCCCCACCTCCTGCCTTCGTTTGGGGCTGTGGCGTGGATGTTGTAGGCAACACGGGCATCTTCACCAGCCTTTTGCTGCCACACAGACCACAGCCTCAAGCAGAGACAAAAGGGACAGAGTGGTATCCAAATAGCATGCAAATAATGACAGGAAGGGAGGGGCAGTATGCAAATAGCATGCAAATGATCCAGCCACTCTAACCTCACTTCCTGCATGACCTCTCTCTCTCCCCTTAATCCACTCTGTTCAGGAGATTCAACTGTCCCCTTGACACAGCAACCTGAATGATGCCCAGAGAGCGGAACTGAACCTTGGCTCCCTCACCCCATTTCAGGCAGAGGGACCCCTTCCCAGGACCCTGGTGTGGGGAGGGGCTTTGCCATCAGATAGTCCTGGGATGAGTCCTGGTTCTGTTAGGGGCTCACCCTGCACTCGAGGCTCTGAATTTTCAGAAGTAGTGAAGACTCGCTATTCAGTGCAGTGGCCCCAACCCTGGGAAGGAGTTAGGGCATTGCAGGTAGGACTTCGTTGGGGAGACAGATCCTCGGGCCAGCCTTGTCCTTGAGCTGCTGGCTAGTTGGGGAGATTGATGCCCATCAAACAAACGCACGACTGTGTAAGTGCAGGAGGTGAAAACACCTGCGAAGAAATGAACCAAGACAGGGTGGTCTGAAGAGTCTCTCTCCTAGAAGGTGACCTAAAGAGTGAGATAGAGCCAGCCAGGGATGAGTGGGTGATCCAGGTGGAGGGAAAGGCCTCTGCAGAGGTTGGGACCAAGCTCAGAGGCCCCTGGGCACCCAAGGTGAGATTTCCTGCACACTTGGCCCCAGGCCAAGTGTTCCAGCTCTGTGCCTGTCACCTAGGCAACCTGCACGGCATGGCAACCAGGGGACTGTTCACAGCTTGAGCAGGGGAACTTTTGGGCAGACTTCTAAGATTTCTGAGAGTCTGGCTTCATGGGCCTTTCCAGTACCCCCCTGACATTTTTAACAGGCCTCCCCACAGTGCCCTCAGTTCTCTGGGGGTGTCAGCTGGGCTTGGAAGAGCACACTGGAGGTGACAAGGTGTCAAGAGGGCAAGCATTCCAGACCTCAGGAGGAGGAGGGGGGAGGCGGCAGTGAGGCTGGCCTTGGCAGTAGATGGCCCATCTAATGCAGGCCAGGAAGCCCAGGGCGTGTAGCTGGGACTGTGGGAGCTGTGGGGGCTCCCTCATGCTCGAGGAAAGGGCCTGGAAGTTTCCAAGGCTGGGCCAGCTCCATCATTGGGTCATCTCCTCTCCCTGTCAGTGGCCTCACCTTCTGACCAGCAAAGGAGGCAGGGAGAGTGGAGCTTGAGCACTCCATCCCCATTTCACAGATGGGGATGCTGAGGCCTGGTGAGGCCCCAAGTAAGGCTGGAGTGGGGCCAGACCTGGAACCTGGAGCTCTCGGCTGCTCCTGCTGCCTCTCATCATTTCATCTCCTCTGTCCTTATCTTTCTTTTTCTTCTTTCTCCTCCTCCATCCTCCCCTTTAATCCTCTTTGTTTGTACTCTGCGCCCCTGTCAACACTCACACTCCACCTTGTTGCCCTCTGTCCATCCGTGAACTCATGGACTCACTCACCCTCCACCCTCAACCCCACTCGTGCTCCCTGCCTCTGACCTCGTTGTCTTCTCCGTCTATGTTGATTTCATTCTCTCCACCTACATGCCCCCCCACCACCACTTTTCTCTTACCTTTGTCTGCTGAGTCCTGCTCCATCCGTGCTCACCTCCGACGGGCTCCCGTCCACATCCTCACCTGTCCCCTTCACCCTGCTCGTTGCCTCCTTACTGTGTCTTGCTTATTCTCATCTCTTCCATCACTTTCATGCCTTCTCCGTCTGTACCCACACACTGCTGTCTTTATTTATTAACACTGCTCGTTCCATCCACGCCCCCACTGTCCATCCACATGGGCACACCTCCCCTCCATCCACGCTGCCAACCATCTCTCTTCTCCATCCGTACCCACACTAACCACCCCCTACCCCCACCATCCCATCCCCTCGCCATCCCATCATAGGCCATCGACCGCAGCTCTAGCCGAACCTCTTCCTGCCTCGAGAGCTCCTCCTCGTCCCCTCCTACCACCCAGCCGAGACCCACTGTGCAGAAGGTAGTAGGAGGCAGGGGGTGGGTGACTCCACTTTGGGGTCCAGAGCTCTCTTGACCCCTCAAGCCCAGTGGGGCCTGGAGAGCCAGGGAAAGGGCACACTGACTCCTTCTGGCCCCTCTCCTCCTGCATGGCCTCCCATTGTTCTAACCCCGAGCCATCCAGCTGCATCCTCCCCTGTCCACTGGGGGTACACACTGGGCGCCTCTGCACTCTGTGACCCCTGCCCCTGCCCCCCAGCTGCTGCATGAGGAGCTGGCCCTGCAGTGGGTGGTCAGCGGCAGTGCTGTGCGCGAAGCCGTCCTGCAGCATGCCTGGTTCTTCTTCCAGCTCATGGTGAGACTCCCTGTTCCCTGCCTGAGAGCAAGGGCCCCTGGAGAGACTCTCTTAAGGGAGAGAAACCCCCTGAGAGTGGACCTAAGCCCCCTGAGAAATGGCCCCGAGAGACCCCCACATGGAGATAAGAGATGCCTAAGGGAATCTCTCCCTGGAGAGCCCCCGAAACTTACCTGAAACCCCCTCCCCTGTGTGAAGGATTCTCCCCCCACTTTTCCTGTGACACCATTAAGAAATTCTACCTAGCGAGGAGACCCACCTCATCCCCAAGAGACAGAAGGAAACTATTGAGATCAGACTTGAACACGCCCCCAGACTCTTCAAGAGGTGCCTTGAACTAGTCCTGCTGACTGTAACCACCCCCAACTCAATCTGGTGGGCCTTGAAGCCCCACCCTCATTCCTACCGCCCAACTTTGACCGCTGGAGACCATTTCTAGCCCCACGCATGCTCTCTCTGAGCCTCCTGCCCCTCTAGCTAGCCCTCACTTAGGCCCCACCCATGGCCTTCTCAGGCCCCGCCCACCGTTCTCGGGCCCCACCCACACGGTCAGGTCCCAGGATCCCTTATGCCCACCTTTAGCCCATCTCAAGCTATCACTCACAGTCCCCCAAGTTCCACCCTATTCTGGCGAGTCACCTCCACCTCCACCCCCCCATCCTCTCGCTCGGCCCCCAGGTGAAAAGCATGACTCTGCACCTGCTTCTGGGTCAGAAGCTGGACACACCCCGCAAACTTCGCTTCCCTGGACGCTTCCTGGACGACATCGCAGCCCTGGTGGGCTCTGTAGGCCTGGAGGCTATCACTCGCGTCTACAAGGTGAGGGGCGTGGGGCCTCCACGGTGTGTGGGGGGGTGGGGGTGCTGAGGGAAGACATGGAGCCAGCCAGGTGGGGTGCCAATCTGTCCGGTGCTTCTGGGCTACAAGACCACAAATCATATTCACTGGATGGGTCTGTTCATTCAACATCTGTTTCTTAAAGCTCCTACTGTGTGCACAGCCCTAGGCTAGGAACTAGAGACAGACGGTGGTGACCAAAGCAGATCCAGTTCCTTGCTTTCATAGAGCTAGGGAGAGATTAGGGAGAGATTTGAAGGAGGTAAAGGAGCAGTCTATGTGATATCCAAGGAAAGAGTGTTCTAGGCAGTGGGAACAGCAGTTGCAAAGGCCCTGAGGCAGAACCTGCCTCCTTTAGAAAGCGGTGAAGAGGTGAGTGGCTGCAGTGGAGTGAACCAAGGAAGGGAATGAGAGTTGGGGAGGGTAGGGAGGTGGCAGGGCAGATCCATTAGCCCTTAGCACAGTGCCAGTATACAGTAAGTACTCAGTAAATGGACATTGATATTTGAGACCTTGACAATTATCCAGACTCTGAATTACTAATTCTAGTGCTCACAGGAGCTGTGCAGACAATAATAATGATAATAAAATTGTGTGTTTGTTGAGCACTTGCTGTGTACCTGAATACTTTAGGTGGATCCTGTCATTAAACTCTCCCGACAGCTTCATGAACTTAGTGTTATTGTTTTCTCCCTTTTACCGATGGAGAAACTGAGACAGAGAATGACTAATAACCTGATATCACATGACTGGGAAGGGGCAGAATGGAGATTTGAACCCTCACCACCAGGTTCAGTTGGGAGAGTAGGGCTTCTGGTGGACAGAGGGCATGTGCCCACTGGCTGTGGCCAGAATGTTTGATTTTTTTTATAACTTTATTTAATTTATTTATTTTGGGCTTTGCTGGGTTTTCATTGCTGCTCGCACCTCTCTTTAGTTGCGGAGAGTGGGGTCTCCTCTCTAGTTGTGGTGCACAGGCTTCTCATTGTGGTGGAGCACAGGCTCTAGGGCATGCGGGCTTCAATAGCTGCAGCACATGGGCTCCGTAGTTGTGGTTCTCAGGCTCTAGAGCACAGGCTCAGTAGTTGTAGCACACGGGCTTAGTTGCTCCGAAGCATGTGGGAATCCTCTCGGATCAAGGATTGAACCCATGTCTCCGGCATTGGCAGGTGAATTCGTAACCACTGAGCCACCAGGGAAGTCTAGAATGTCTGATTTTCAAAGAGAAAGAGGACTTCTGTATTTGATGGGAATTTTCCAGATGTTTGAAATGCCAGTCCAGCCCAAGCTGGCTCTTGTGCAATTCCCCGTGACCTTTGGGCTGATCTCAAAGGCCTTGACCTGGTTGCACTAAGGTCTCCCTAAGAGCTAAGTTCCAGATTATGAGGAAACCCTCCTTCAAGAGGGCTACAGGGAAGAACAGCACCCTTGAGAAGCAGCTTCATCACAGCCACTGGGGGGGCATCGGTGACAGGTCCCAGCGGTCGTTCCTTCACTGGACATTTATGGAGCATCCAACTATATCAGGCTCCATGCAGCAGGCAGACCCTGTCTCTGCCCTCCTGTGGACTTAGAGCTCAGGCAGGTTTTGTATTTTGTCTCTGGGTCACAGGACCTGAGAACCCTTGAGGCCATATCAGCCTTCTTGCTGTTCCTCCACTTACGGGGCACTTCCTGCTCTAGGGCCTTTGCACTTACTGTTCCTTCTTTCTCATCTTTCAGGCTTCCCTCTCTTTTTTTTTACTTAATTTGTTTTTGGCTGTGATGGGTCTTCATTGCTGTAAACGAGTTTTCTCTAGCTGCAGCAAGCAGGGGTCTACGCTCCAGTTGCAGTGCTCAGTTCTCATTGTGGTGGCTTCTGTTGTTTTGGCCACCTGATACAAAGAGCCAACTCATTGGAAAAGAGCCTGATGCTGGGAAAAATTAAAGGCAAAAGGAGAAGAGGGCAGCAGAGGATGAGATGGTTAGATAGCATCACTGACTCAATGGACATGAATTTGAGCAAACCCCCAGAGATAGTGAAGGACGGGGGAGCCTGACATGCTGCACTCCATCAGATTGCAGAGTCGGATACGACCTAGTGAATGAACAACAACTCTTGTTGTGAGTACAGGCTCAATAGTCGTGGAGTATGGGCTTAGTTGCTACGAAGTGCATGGGATCTTCCCGGTCCAGGGATCGAACTTGTGTCCCCTGCATTGGCAGGAAGATGCTTAACCACTGGACCACCAGGGGATTCCCCAGGCTTCTCTTGAAATAGTATTCTGTCTTTGAACATGTAGAACTATCTGGAATACTTTTGTTTATCAGTTAGGCCAGAGGTTAATTTGCTTGAATATCATCACAAGCGGTTTAAATGTGACCAGAGTTTATTCCTGAGTGTAAGTGGGTTTCAGGGAGCTCCACAGTGTGGGCCTGGCCATCTCAGTTCATCATAGTACCCACCATATCAGGTATTACAAGGTGGTGGGAACAGGAGGACCTGCCAGATCACTTTTCTCAAATTCCATTGGCCAGAATATGGTCACGTGATTGTTCTCAGTTGCAAGGAAGGCTGGGAAATGTAGTCCCTACCCAGCTCTGAACGCGAGAAAGGGCCCCAATACCTAAGACAGGATATGGGGGAGTTAGCAGCCATTCTCTGCCGTCTGTGTTGTCTTACTGAAATCTGGTGAGAGAGAGGACTTCCCTGGTGGTCCAGTGGCTAAGACTTGGTGCTCCCTATGCAGGGGGCCTGGGGTTTGATCCCTGGCCAGGGAACTGGATCCCACATGCTCCAACTAAGACCCAGCACAGCCAAATAAATAAATACGTGTAAAAATAAATAAATAAAATCTGGTGAGAGAAGAAAAAAAGAGTGCCCTCAACAGAGCTGGATGGAGAGTAGACACCTACCTGGGGGGGAAGGAAAGGCTAGTCAGAGAGAGGAGGACAACCAGGAAGGCCAGGAGTCTGGAGCTGAGACAAGGGCATGTCAAGGAGACCCAAGGCTTTGGGGCAGTGACCTGGCTTCTGGAGGTCACTGGTGCCCTTGGCGAGAGCCAGGCCCAGGGCAGGGACTGAGGTTCGATGGGGCAAGTGGGCGTAGGCTGACAGGCCCTGTGCCCCCAGGACGTGGAGCTGGCCGAGCGCCTCAACGCCAGCCTGGCCTTCTTCCTCAGCGATCTGCTGTCCCTGGTGGACCGCGGCTTCATCTTCAGCCTGGTCCGGGCTCACTACAAACAGGTAGGAGTGGGCATGGTGGGCACGGTGCACCTGCAGGAATGTGGGGGGACTGGCAGTCCTTCGGGGGACATGGGTGGGGGTGTGCAGAACCATGTAATGTCACCTGCCAACCCCTCCCCTGCAGGTGGCCACACGGCTGCAGTCGGCCCCCAACCCGGCAGTGCTGCTGACCCTGCGCATGGACTTCACTCGCATCCTGTGCAGCCACGAGCACTACGTGACCCTCAACCTCCCCTGCTGCCCTCTGTCGCCCCCGGCCTCGCCCTCGCCCTCTGTATCCTCCACCACGTCCCAGGTGGGCTGGCCTCACTTCTGCCGCCTCCTCTTGATCCATCGACCACTTGCCTTTCCGCCCTTCCTTTGCAGTTCCCTCATCTCTGTCCATTTTATACATAGGCCACTGCTCAAGGGATTGACCCCTTCTCTCTGACCCTTCACCTCTGACCCTGCATTCTCAGCAACTTCCCGGGAGGACCAGCTTCTGATTTCTTACTTCTAAATCCTAACTCCCAGACTGGCATCCCATCTGCCGTTTCTAGGATCTCTGATTTTAGACTCAACCCTCTGTCATCTCACGGATGAGTTAACCCCGACCTCTCCCCTCTGACCCTTGACCTCCTCATCCCCTGTTTTGTCCCCCATCCTCTCCAGAGCTCCACCTTCTCCAGCCAGGCCCCAGATCCCAAGGTGATCAGCATGTTCGAGCTGAGCGGGCCTTTCCGGCAGCAGCATTTCTTGGCTGGGCTCCTACTGACGGAACTGGCCCTAGCCATGGAACCTGAGGCTGAGGGGTGAGTGCAGGCCCTGTCTGGCCTCCCCGGGGTGGGGGGTAGGGTCCAGGAGCCACGCGCACTCCATCCTGAGCACCTCACTACTTTACAGGGCATCCCTGCTGTACAAGAAGGCCATCTGTGCTGTCCACAGCCTGCTCTGTGGCCATGACGCCGACCCCCGCTATGCCGACTCCACCGTGAAGGCCCGAGTGGCCGAGCTATACCTGCCACTGCTGTCACTCGCCCGGGACACGCTGCCACGGCTGCATGACTTTGCCGGTCAGCAGGGCAGGGTGGGGCGGGGCGGGGCGGGGCGGGGCGGGTTCCACCATCTGGGGACCTGATTGATCCCACAAGGCTCAGGTCGGGAAAGGTGGGCAAGTAGTTAAAACATGGGTGTTAGGGTCAGAGGAGCGGCTTTAAGTCCTGCCACAGGGCCTCAAGAAAGCCATTAACCTTGCTGAGCCTCAGGTTTCTCACCTGTAAAATGGGGACAGTGGTACCAACTACTCCTAGGATTTTGTGAAAATCTGGGGAGGTGTAGGACTGGATTACTGTCAGTGCACAATAAACGGGAGATGAATTATCTTTTAGAAAGAGGTGGGAGGAGGGAGAAGTGGGGAACATCAGGGTGAGAGGGCAATTGGAGCCTTGTGTTCATTAATTTGCACATTCACCAGCACCACTGATGAACAAGTGTGCACTGTGGTTGAAACACACAGACTTGGAATTGGTGGGTTGATGCCCTTTGTCATTTCAGGGAAACTCTCAGTTGTTATCTTTTGATTTTTTTTTTTTTTCTGCCTCGTTTTCTCTCTTCTCTCCTCCTGGGACTCCAATGACACGTATGTTAGACCTTTATGATCCTGTTAAACGTGTCTGCTGTGCTCTGTTCTGCTTTTCATTCTGTTTGCTCTCTTGTGCATGAGTTAGGAAACTTTTCACCTGTGTTTGAGCTCACTACCTCTGTCTTCTGCTATGTCTGGTCTTCTGTTAACACCCTCTGTTGAGTTCTGAATTTCAGATGTTTTATTTTTCACTTGTAGTATTTGATGGTTTTTGTTGTAGATTTCAGCTGTCTGTTGATATTCTCCATCTTTTTCCCCTTGTTTGTGCACCTTTTCTACGTTTTATTTTTCTAATTTTATTTATTTATTTATTTGGTTGCACCGGATCTTAGTTACAGCATTTGAGGTCTTTAGTTGAAGCACATGAACTCTTAGTTGCAGCATGTGGGATGTAGTTCCTTGACCAGGGATTGAACCCAGACCCCCTGCATTGGGAGTGCAAAGTCTTAGCCACTGAACCACCAGGAAAGTCCTCTACTTTTGATTTCAGTGTCCTTGTTTGCTCACTTCAGTATTTGATCAATCTCTGTGCCGTGCCTGCTTCTGTTGTCTTTTCTCCCGTCAATCACATTTTCCTGCCTCTTCACGTCTTACGATTTTTTTCTTGTATTTTGGACATTGTGTGTAAAAGGGCCATCAGGACTGAGGCAATGTCCTCTTTTCCCAGTGAGGGTTCGTCTTTCCTTCTCTTAGGCAGATAGGATAAGGGGCTGATCACCTCAATCCAGTCAGGAATCCATGTTAAACTGGGCTGGAGCTTAAGTAAAATTCAGTTGACCTTTTATCTCAAGAATCTCTAGGCTGAAACCTATTCTGTATTTGTTGGTAGCAACTCTCTCTGATGATACTGTTTTGGGGGTGAGTGGAGAGGATAATCTTTTAAGATCATAGATTTTGGAACCAGACTGTTTAGGTTAAAATTCTAGCTTTACCATTTACCTACTACGTGACCCCAAGCAAGTAATTTAACCTGTCTTTACCTCAGTCCCTTCTTCCATAAAGTAAGGATGATAAAAGTACTTATCTCATAGGGTTGTGTTGAAGAATAATAGTTAATATTTTTAAAGTGCTTAGAACACCATCTGATACATAAGAAATGCCATGTATGTGTCAGTTGATGCTATAATAGCAGCAGCAGCAGTTATTATTATGGTTGTTACCATTGTCATCGTCATCATCATCTTTACAATGACTGGTCCTGTGCACCAGGCCATGTTCTAAGTGTTGGGCATAGAGTGGCCAGAGCAGATAGATATAGTCCAGGCCTTTGTGGATCTTAGTTGCACGATGACTGTATCTAATTGCAAATACAATAAGTGAGCTCTGGGAGTCAATAACTATAGAGACCGCACCCTGGCCTGGGGGCTGGTATCAGGGAAGGCTTCCTTGAGGAGGTGACCTATGAGCTGAAATTTGAGAGACAGAACTAACCGAGTTCTCTTGGTTCTCTTGTCCCAGAGGGCCCAGGTCAACGCTCAAGACTGGCCTCTATACTCGACTCAGACACAGAAGGGGAAGGGGATGTGGGAGGCACCATCAACCCCTCAGTGGCCATGGCCATTGCAGGTGGCCCCCTGGCTCCTGGCTCCCGGGCCAGCATCTCCCAGGGCCCAGTGACGGTGAGTGCTGGCTTTGTCCCCAGAGACACCATCTAACATCTGATCATCTTTGTGCCTGTGTCTAATGTCTTTTCTCCCTTATCAATCACATCTTCCTACCTCTTCACATGTCTTGTGATTTTTTGTTGTATTTTGGACATCATGTGCCAATAACCTAGTAATAGAAGTTATGTAATAAAGTACCAATCGGCCAGTTCTCACTTTGCTATGGAGAAAACGAAGGGCAACTCTCTTCCTTCTGAACCCCCTGTCCCCTCTCCGACCCCAGGCTGCTCGCTCAGGCTATGCCCTCTCTGCTGAGTCCAGCCGAACCTTGCTGGTGTGTGTGCTATGGGTCCTGAAGAACGCTGAGCCGGCCCTGCTGCAGCGCTGGGCTGCGGACCTGACCCTCCCTCAGCTGGGTCGTGTCTTGGACTTGCTGTACCTCTGCCTGGCTGCCTTTGAGTACAAGGTTCGAAGGTCGGGCAGGGGACTGGGGCATAGGGGGCAGGTAGAGCACACATCGTGGTGGTGGGGGGGCCTGGAGTGACGTGGGCTGGGTGTGAAGGGGTGGACTGTGCACCAGTTGCTGTGGGGGAGGGGTAGACTGTTTCAGTGATGTAAGTTACCAACCAACTGCTCCTACAGTTTTGCCTCTGAGAGAAGTTCCTGATAGAAATCAAGGAATAATAAGAGTCCGTGTACCTTTCTCAGCTCCCCTGGTGGCTCAGTGGTAAAGAACCTACCTGCTAATGCAGGAGACACAAGAGATGTGGGTTCGATTCCTGGGTTGGGAAGATCCCCTGGAAGAGGAAATGGCAATCCATTCCAGTATTCTTGCCTGGAGAATCCCATGGACAGAGGAGCCTGGTGGGCTACAGTCCAAAGGGTCGCAAAGAGTCAGACATGACTTAGCAACTGGCACATGAACATGTGCTGAACCAAAGCAAAAAGGGAGAATTGCCTTCATGAACAGAATCCGGGAGGTGCTGAGAGCTTGCTGTAAAGGGGAGGACTATGTTTGCGAGCACAGGTTCCTGGAGGGATAGGGCCAGAAAAAGCAGACCAGGTTAGCCCACAGAAAAGGACAGAGTCAACCTTGAACCTGCCATCCTTGTTCTCTGCCATCCCAGGGGAAGAAGGCCTTTGAACGCATCAACAGCCTCACATTCAAGAAATCGCTGGACATGAAGGCCCGACTGGAGGAAGCTATTTTGGGCACCATCGGAGCCCGACAGGAGATGGTGCGACGAAGCCGTGGTGAGAGGAGGGTGTACCCCCACACATGTCCCCACCCAGCGCCTGCCACACTTTGTAAAAGGGTCCCCGAGACAGGAGCCATCCCTGCCTATCTGTCTGGCTCACTTTTCCCAGAAGTCCACACATTATCTCTATACACACGGCACATGGGTTTCTGTGTTCCCTGTTCATGTGTAACCACATCCACTCCGTAGGCGTCCACATCATCCAGTGTCCTCACAGGGATCCCGTGTGTGTATCTTTTCATGGTCACGTGTGTCCTTATGTTTTTGCACATGTGTGAACACCCACCTGTGTGTCTCAGAGAGGAGCCCGTTTGGGAACCAGGAGAATGTACGCTGGCGGAAGAGCGTCACACACTGGAGACAAACTTCGGACCGTGTGGACAAGTGGGTGTAGGCGGGACATAGTTCACAGGGGTTAGATCAATTTCCAGAGAACTGCGTCCCCAGGGCGGATACAGGGAAAGTGCCCAGCTGTCGGGGGAGGAGTCTGGCCAGGAGAGGCCCTCCCAAGCCCCTCCCATCCTCTCTAGGACCAAGGATGAAATGGAACACGAGGCCTTGGTGGACGGGAACCTGGCAACCGAGGCAAGCCTGGTGGTCCTGGATACACTGGAGATCATTGTGCAGGTATGGCTTGATCCAGCATCTCCATAACCTCTGACCCCACCAACGGGCCTTGTGATCTCTGACTTCAGAATCCCTCTCCCTCCCTGACTCCATAACCACCCCAGTCTCTAAGAGCTGGATTTCTGGCCTGCCAGACGGTGATGCTGTCAGAAGCCCGGGAGAGCATCCTAGGTGCGGTACTGAAGGTCGTGTTATACGGTCTGGGCAGCACCCAGAGTGCCCTCTTCCTGCAGCACGGCCTGGCCACACAACGGGCTCTGGTATCCAAGGTGAGTACCTCTGACAGCCACGCCTCTTAGAGTAACAGTCACCGCCCAGTCACTGAGCACCTGCTGTGTGCCCAGACACACTCCTTAGCCACGGTTTGCAGAGGAATTGAGGATCAGAGTGGCAGAGTCGGTTACCTGGAGTCACACAGACAGCAAGGGCTTAAACTGGCTCAGACACCAAAGCCTGCTGGTTTTGGCCAGAGAAGGCAGAATAGCCCTGTGCTTCTGCCCAAGTCCCCATGGGGAACCGTCTGAGTCAGAACAGGGAGAGACTCACTGGTATCTGTTTCACCTGGGGGCGGGGGCCAGTTCCCAGAGCTGCTGTTTGAGGAGGACACGGAGCTGTGTGCTGACCTCTGCCTGAGGCTCCTGCGCCACTGCGGTAGCCGCATCAGTGCCATCCGCACCCATGCCAGTGCCTCCCTCTACCTCCTCATGCGCCAGAACTTCGAGATTGGCAACGTAAGTGGGGAGCGGGGGGCGTGGTCTACACAGGGCTCCAGGAAGGGCCGTTGATTAGGGTTCTTTATTAATTTTTTTAGTAAGTTGTATTTGTTTATTTATTTTTGCCAGGTTGGCCTATAATCCTGCCCGCGGACTTTCTCTAGTTGCGGTTCAGTGGCTTCTCTTATTGCAGTGTGCAGGCTCTAGGCCTGTGGGCTTTAGTAGTTGCAGCACGTGGGCTCAGTAGTTGTGGTGCATGGGCTTAGTTACCCCATGGCATGTGGAATCTTCCCAGACCAGGGATCGAACCTGTGTCCCCTGCATGGCAGGCAGATTCTTAACCACTAGACTACCAGGGCAGTCTTGACCAGGGGTCTGGGTCAAGCAGACGCCAGGCAGAAGGGGAGGAGGGTGATGTCAGCAGGCCGAGAAGGCCCTGCCTGGTGTGAGGCTCCAAGGCCCACAGGCAGGCGTGCTCTTCCCCCCGGCCCACCCAGAATTTTGCCCGCGTGAAGATGCAAGTGACGATGTCACTGTCGTCCCTGGTGGGAACAACACAGAACTTCAGTGAAGAGCACCTGCGACGTTCACTCAAGACCATCCTCACCTATGCCGAGGAGGACGTGGGGCTGCGGGACAGCACCTTTGCTGAGCAGGTGATCCCCCGGGGCCCTGGCCCACTTTCCACAGCCAGGGTCTTTGCCCCACCCTGCTTGACCCCCAACCCCACCCCTTTGGCCACATCACTCCCGGCCCTTCCCCCGCTCCAGGTCCAGGACCTGATGTTCAACCTGCACATGATCCTGACTGACACGGTGAAGATGAAGGAGCATCAGGAAGACCCGGAGATGCTTATTGACCTCATGTACAGGTGAGGAGGGCCGGTCAGGACCGTCAGCCATTCACAGACAGGCGAGGGGAGAGGAGATGGTGGGAGGGAGCAAGTGAGCGTACAGGTAATAAGAGAGACAAGTAAGGATGGACAAGTGATGAGGGACCAGGAGAGCAGACAGATGAAGACCAAGTGAGAGGGAGGACAGGTGAGTGGAGCAGTGAGAAGACAGGTGAGGGCACAAGTAAGGTAAGGGCAGGTAAATGAGCAAAAGAAAGGGGTACCAGAGGAACATGCAGATCAGGATGACAAAGGAGAACAAGGACAGGTGAATGGGAAGACAGGTGAGACTTGGACAGGTGAGATAGGTGAATGGGGTACAGGTGAGGAGATTGGCTGGGCAGTGGGAGACAAGTAGGAGGACTGCTGAGAAGAAAGATGAGTAGAACAGTAAGTGAGAAGACAGGTAAGGGGATGGACAGGTAAGGGGAGGGATAGGTGAATGAAGATTCAGGTGAGGAGATTGTCTGGGGCAGATGGCTGGGGTAACAGGAGAAGGGGATGGACAAGTGAGGGGCGAGCAGTGAGGGGCACGGGGAGTCTCCACCCTCCTCCTACCTCCCATCGCCCTCATCTGGGCTCTAGGATTGCCCGGGGCTACCAGGGCTCCCCAGACCTGCGGCTGACGTGGCTGCAGAACATGGCGGGGAAGCATGCGGAGCTGGGCAACCACGCGGAGGCCGCGCAGTGCATGGTGCACGCTGCCGCCCTGGTGGCCGAGTACCTCGCATTGTTGGAGGACAGCCGCCACCTGCCTGTGGGCTGCGTTTCCTTCCAAGTGAGTGGCGGGGGTGGGGGTAGTGGCAGGCGGGGGTGTGGCACGTGTGGGTAAAAGACCAGGCTCTGAGGCCACCTCCCACCCCAGAACATCTCGTCCAACGTGCTGGAGGAGTCCGCCATCTCCGACGACATCCTCTCACCTGACGAGGAGGGCTTCTGTTCCGGGAAGCACTTCACGGAGATGGGACTGGTGGGGCTGCTGGAGCAGGCAGCCATCTACTTCACCATGGTGAGGCCCAGAGCCCGGGGCAGCGGTGTCCTTCCACTCTTGGGCCCCATACCCGCTCCTGGAGATTCCAGATGGAGCTGCTGCAAGGACACTTTCTGGGTGGGAGACTTGTTGGGGAGAAGGATTTGGATCCCTCTGAAGCCGCTTTCCTGCCTTTCTCCCTTTAAAACTCTTGGTACATGGGTAAGGCTTGAGTGTGTTCAGAGACCATTTTTTAAAAATTTTTATTTTTTAAAAATAAAACTCTCCACGCCTGGAGGCTTTGGGGATCTTAGTTCCCTGACCAGGGATTGAACCCTGGTCCCCTGCAGTGACAGCACAGAGTCATAACCACTGGACCACCAGGGAAGTCCCTAAAATTCTTTTCTGTTATGGAAAATTTCAAGAACACATAAAAGAAAGTTGTGTCCCCACCACCCCTCATACCCAGCACCCCAAATCAGTGCCCACCTATGTTTATCATCCTGTTTCAGTTCTTTGCATTGAACATCTTTTTTTTTTTAACTTTATTTATTTATTTGTATTTATTTTTTGGTTGTTCTGGGTCTTCACTGCTGCACGGGTTATTCTCTGGTTGTGGTACATGGGCTTATTGTGATGGCTTCTCTAGTTGTAGTGCACGGGCTTCAGTAGTTAACGGCTCCCGGTCTGTAGAGCACAGGCTCAGTAACTGTGGTGCACGGGCTTAGTTACTCTGCATCATGTGAGATCCTTCTGAATCAGGAATTGAACCCATGTCTCCTGCGTTGGCAGGTGGATTCTTTACCACTGAGCCACCAAGGAAGCCCCTAGAGGTTTTTTTGATGTTGTGTTTCTTATTGTTACTTTGCTGGAGTCTCAGAGACAAAGGCCTTGGGAATAAGCCAGATGGTGGACACAGACCTCGGACAGTCAGCAAATAGCTCAGGGCACCTGTTGTGTGCCAAGCTTGATGTTGGCCCTGGCTGGCACTCAGGAGTGCCCATTACCATGCGCCAGCAGGCAGTTGTGTGTGGAGGCCTTAGGCATCATGCCAGAAGGGCTCGCATTCAGGTACTGGTCCTGGGGAGTCCCTCCTGTCTCAGGTTCAATTTCCTGTCTGAGGGATGGGGAAAAAAGAAATGACTCCTCCTACCAATGAAGGAACATGGATAAAGCATAGATGTACACAGCACCTGGTCCACAGAAGGATGGTGGAGACCACAGAGGATGTCTGTAAGGGCTGAGTGGAAAGGCTGGTACCCTATCTGGGGCAGATGCAGTCAGGCTGGGCTTCCTAGAGGAGGTGATAGAAGATGGCACCCTGGGGGAGTGGGTAGGAGTGTGGTTGTTCCAGGCAGGAGAGAAGACCAGGGTAGGTGCTGGAAACCCTGACATATCCCCACACCTCCATCCCCAGGGCGGGCTCTACGAGGCCGTGAACGAGGTCTACAAGACCCTCATCCCCATCCTGGAAGCCCACCGCGACTACAAGAAGCTAGCTGCCGTGCACGGCAAACTGCAGGAGGCCTTCACCAAGATCATGCACCAGGTGGGCCCAGGAAGCCCTCCCAGCCCCAGCCCCTGCCGACCCCTACCATCCCCAACTGACCTTGCCCCTTCTCTCTCCCACCATAGAGTTCCGGCTGGGAGGTGAGTGGCCACCTACTTGCCTCTGGGACCCCCATGACAACTGGTCAGCAGTGGTCAGGGACCACCAGGGGGCGCTGGCGGAGCACAGCTGCCTGGTCACAGGGGCTCAGTGGGTGATGACCGATGACGCACCCCCACTACTTCCCCCCAGATCCTCCTCCCTGCCCCAGATCTCCAGGGCAGCTTGTGACTCACCCAGCTGGGAGCTCTCCAGTGACACCCCTCCCTCGGGCAGGGCCAGCTTGGTCACTGCCTGAAAGAGGGGCCTCCCGCTCCCGCCCTCTGTCTCTTTCTTTCTGTCTCTATCTCTTGGTCTGTTCCCATCCATCTCTCCCTGTCTGTCTCCTTGCTTGCTCACTCTGTGTGTGTCTTTGGGTCTCTCATGTCTCCCTGTCTCCTTAACTTCCCCCAGGATCTCTACTCATTTGCCATTTTATGTTCCCCCTCTCTGCCTCTCCCCTACTTGGGTCTATTTTTAGGCATCTCCTAGTTTGGGGAGAATTTTCTGGCCAAAGATGGCAGGAAACCAGAGCCAAGGCGGGAGGGCTGGGTGGGGGCCGGGCAGGGCAGGCAGGTCTCCTCCCTCCCCGGATCTCCCTACCCATAGAATGATTGTCATCGGGCTGCATAACCAGGACCCTGGGGGTTGGGGGCTCTGACCTCTGACCTCTGCAATGACTTTGTCTCTCTGCCCCTGGCTCCCACCTCCCTCTCCTGGTGCCCACCCCACCCTACCTGGATCCGCTTTGGTGAGTGAACATGAGCCACCCCTGTCCTTTCTGGTGGTGGGTCATCTACCTAGGGTGGGAGGAGGGGGAGTCCCTCTTTCCAAACTTAGATCAGGGAGGGGAGGGGATGCCCTGGAACAAGGAAACCAAAGCCTCTGTCCCAGAGCAAGAGACAACCATGACTTCCTTCAGCCACGTGTGCATTTATTGAGCACCCACTGTATACCTGGGGCTCCCAGGTGGCACAGTGATAAAGAATCTGCCTGCCAAGGCAAGAGATGCGAGTTCAATCTCTGGGTTGGGGAAGATCCCTTGGAGAAGGAAATGGCAACCCACTCCAATATTCTTGCCTGGGAAATCCCATGGACAGAGGAGCCTGGCAGGCTGCAGTCTGTGGGGTTGCAGGGAGTCGGACATGACTTAGCAGCTAAACAACAACTATATACCCAGCCCCACAGACACTGAGAAGCGAGTTGTGAGCAATAGAGCCCTGTTCCTCATTGTGTATTGTGATCCATACTCTGAAGAACTGCATGGGGCGAGAGGGAGCATCAGAAACTCGGGGTTTGTGTTCAATGAGAATAAAGATTGGGGGGGCAGCAGATAGGCTGGGGAGAAAGAGTGAGGGTGTGGGCAGTGGACAGTCATCCAGGTCCACGTCTCTGCCTGTGATGTGATGTTCTTGGGGTCCCCCCGGTCCTCCACCCATGCCCCCATCTTCTGCACACGGGGCCCGAGGACACTTGTCTCTGGGATAGGGGCCTCCCGGTCAATAGCAGCTCTCCCACAGCCCCAGCGCGTGTTTGGGACGTATTTCCGCGTGGGCTTCTACGGTGCCCGCTTCGGTGACCTGGACGAGCAGGAGTTCGTGTACAAGGAGCCGTCCATCACGAAGCTGGCTGAGATCTCACACCGGCTGGAGGCACGTCCTGGCGGTGGGGGGTGGACAGGGCACTGGGCTGCCCTGGGGCTGAGTAGGGGCTGCAGCCGTGTGGCCCTGAGTCAGCCCGGTGTCCCCAGGAGTTCTACACGGAGAGGTTCGGGGAGGATGTAGTCGAGATCATCAAAGATTCTAACCCTGTGGACAAGACCAAGCTGGACCCGCAGAAGGTGAGGGTTCCAACCATCCCCCCAGGGGCCCCCAAATCCTATATTCAGAGACTCAATGTACCACATCCTGTGGCCCCTCAAATCCTATTTCTCTAGGAAACTCCAAAGCTTGTCTCTCTCAGGGACCCCAAAATCCTATTCCTCAGGGTTTCTCATACATCCAGATGAGATGTGAAAGTGTTAGTCACCCAGTCATGTCTGACTCGTTGCAACTCCATGGACTGTAGCCCACCAAGCTCCTCTGTCCATGGGATTCTCCAGGCAAGCATACTGGAGTAGGTAGCCATTTGCTTCTCCAGGGGATCTTCCCAACCCAGGGATTGAGCCCTGGTCTCCTGCATTGCAGGCAGATTCTTTCCTGCCTGAGCCAGCAGGAAAGCCCCAGATGAGACAGACAGAGACCTGAGAACCCAAATCCCTGAGATCCAAAGCCCACAGACCCAGGGAGGCTCAACCCCCTTTCTACAGGGATGGGGCCCCTGCGGGAGGCCAGCAAGCCCCAAATGTGTGTGTTGGGGCTGAAACCCTTACCCCTGGGCCCCACGCCCCAGGCCTACATCCAGATCACATATGTGGAGCCGCACTTTGACACCTATGAGCTCAAGGACCGGGTGACCTACTTCGACCGCAACTATGGGCTGCGAACCTTCCTGTTCTGCACACCCTTCACGCCAGACGGGCGTGCTCATGGCGAACTGCCAGAGCAGCATAAGCGCAAGACACTGCTGAGCACAGCCCACGCCTTCCCCTACATCAAGACCCGAATCCGTGTTTGCCACCGGGAGGAGGTGGGTGGTCAGGGGCAGCCCAGGGAGTGGGAAGGTGAGGAGACCCCAGACCAAAGGAGGTGGGGGACCCCCAAATTCCAACCTCCAGGCCCTAGTCAGCAAACCTTGCTGACCCAAGTCTGGACTAGAACCAGGCCAGAGTTATCAGCAGCACACCACAAGCAGCTGAATCTTGACCCTCACCCTGCCAGACCCAGGCAGGCAGGAGCCCCCAGACCCAGTTCCTTATACAGCCTCTTGGACCCCTGTGAACCCCCAGCCAAGATCCAAGCTGCCGCAGGCTGGTTTGGGTCAGGGTATCTCTAGGCCCCAGCTGGTGCATGCCCATCCCTGCCCCACAGACGGTGCTGACCCCAGTGGAGGTGGCCATCGAGGACATGCAAAAGAAGACTCGGGAGCTGGCCTTTGCCACTGAGCAGGACCCTCCTGATGCCAAGATGCTGCAGATGGTGCTACAGGGCTCTGTGGGGCCCACTGTGAACCAGGCACGGCCGGTGGGGGACGCAGGCTGCCCAAAGCCCCACTGGGGGCAGGGGGTGGTGGTGTGCAGACGGCCTCATGAGCCCCTGTCAACCTACAGGGACCTCTGGAGGTAGCCCAGGTGTTTCTGGCTGAGATCCCAGAAGACCCCAAGCTCTTTAGGCATCACAACAAGCTCCGGCTCTGTTTCAAAGACTTCTGCAAAAAGTAGGCCTGACCCCATCCCCAGACAGGGCCCCTCTAACCCCCCCCATTATGACTCCCTGCCTACCTGACTCCCCAGTACAGCCAGTATATCGACCTGACCCCCTTTTATGGCCTCTCTGATTTCCATTAAGTCATGTCCACCGTCAGTGATTCAGTGGACATGAGTTTGAGCAAGCTCCAGGAGATAGTGAAGGATAAGGAAGCTTGGCGTGCTGCAGTCCATGGGGCTGCAGAGAGTCAGACACAACTGAACAACAATACATCCACCTATCAGACCCCCATTATTACTCTCCTGCAGGCCTGACCCCAGCTCATGGCCTCCCCACCTCTCTTTTTTTTTTTTTCTGTTTTTGGTTGCACTGGGTCTTCATTGCTGCACGCAGGCTTTCTCTAGTTGTGGCAAGTGGGGGTTACTCTTTGTTGTAGTGCGTGGGCTTCTCATTGTGATGGCTTCTCTTGTTGCAGAGCATAGGCTTTAGGGCCCACTGGCTTCATTAGTTGCAGCATGTGGACTCAGTCATTGCAGTGTGCCGCTCTATAGCGCATGGACTTTAGTTGTGGCGCCTGGACTTAGTTGCTCCACAGCATGTGGAATCTTCCCAGACCAGGGATCGAACCCAAGTCCCCTGCATTGGCAGGCGGATTCTTTACCACTGAGCCATCTGGTCCTCAGGTGTGAGGATGCGCTGCGGAAGAACAAAGCCCTGATTGGGCCAGACCAGAAGGAGTACCATCGGGAACTGGAGCGCAACTATTCCCGCCTGCGGGAGGCTCTGCAGCCTTTGCTCACTCAGCGCCTGCCCCAGCTGCTGGCACCAAACACAGCTGGCCTCAGGTGCCTAACCCAAGTCCCCCACCCACCACCCCCCAGCCCGCCCCAGAGGGCACTATGGGGCAGGCAAAGCCCAGCAGTGTGTGGGGGCTGCCATACACGTGCCCATCAACACGGGTGCTCAGGGCTTTGCACATGCATGTGAACACTTGGACATGTACATAATATTCAAGCTCTGAGCCACCATTTCTGATCCTGGCTAGGTTATTTCTCAGGCGTGTGACTTCATTTTTCTGAGCCTCAGTTTTCACATCTGTCAAATGGGTATGATTCATATCTCCAGTGGTGGATTCTATGCAGGAATCTCCAGTTCCACGGCTGGATCAGAACCAACATTAAAGGAGCCAGGATGACCATAGAAGGATCTTTGGAGGAGGGGGAGGGGAGGAGGGGAAGGAAAGTAGCGGGAGGAAGAGGAGGAGGTGATGGCTGGAGAGCATTATGGAGCTGGGGACCATGTGACCGTGTTGATCTTCATTCCTCCCTCCCCCAGGAACTCCTTGAACAGAGCAAGTTTCCGGAAGACTGACCTCTGAGCCCACAGGGCCTGAAGCCACTCCCAGAGGAACCAGGACCCTGGCTTCAGCTACTTGTGCCTTCCTGACAGACTCTCCCACTGCCCACTTGGCTGTGAGGCGAGCACATCGTGCACAGGGCTGGGCCCTCTGTTCCTCTGTTCTCGTCTGTGTGCACTGATGCTTCTTGTCTTTTCTAATTTAAAATGGTTTTTATAAACAGCCTGTGTGGTGTGGTCCCTGGGGGCTGGGTCCCAGGTGCATACTCAAAATAATTGTTGATGACAGATACTGAGAGCTAGTTGGGTGCAACAGACAGCAGTGACGACCCATGCAAATTCCTGCCCTTGTAGAGCTGACATTCTAGTGGGGAAGGCAATACACAAATGACAATGTCATGTATGTTCATGGGGAATAATAGTGACATTTGTTAAACCCTTGCCCAGAGCCCAGACCTGTATAATTGCCTCCCAGAAAGACACTGCCCCATCTATGGGCCTGGCTGCATGAGGGACAGGCTGCTTCATGGTTGCAGAATCATCTCAACACCACTGTCAGGCAGGCAGCATTCTTATCCCGGTTTACAGATGGGGAAACTGAGGCAGCCAGTAGTCAGAGGCTCCGTGGTGGTGAGATTGGAAACCAGGGTCTGGCTGGCCGTGGAGCCCATGCTTTGGCTGAGGTCTGTGGCCTCGCGCTGACCCACCCCTCCCTCCCCGGCCCGCGGTGGTCACGTCCCAGTGTACCAGGCCTGCGCTGGGCGGCTGGGGGAGGGGTGACCTCCCGCAGTCACCGCCACCACCACCGCCCGCCCTCCAGGAGCTGGACTCCAGCCAGCCCCGCCCCTCCTGCCCCCCGCAGCCGCCGCCAGCGGCAGCGGGGCGGGGAAGACAGCAGTAGGGAACACTGTCCCAGAGACTGGAGGAGGGGGCGAGGTCGGACACCCCCCCACGCGCACACACACACCTGCCGTCCAAGTGCGATCGTGTCCCTTACCATCCCCCTCCACGTTGGCCCGGCCGCAGGCGACAGGGGGCGGGGCCGGCCCCGAGGGGGCGGGGCGGGGCGGAGCTACCGCCGAGGGCTGGTCGGTCGGTGGCGGCGGCGGCGGCGCGCGGAGGGCGCACGGGCGGCGGGACGCTGGGACAGCGGCGGCCGGAGCGCGCGAGGCGAGTAGGACACGGGTTGGGTCGGGGTTCGAGTCCGGTTCGGGGTTCGAGCGTGGTCCCCACCCCACCCCACCCCACTCTCAAGCCCGGGCCGCGATCTCGCCGGTCTCTACTAGCCGCTGCCTCCAACTCCATCATCTATGCGCAAACTTTCTGGACTTCAGAGTGTCGCGGTTCCCGCGCCTCTGCTCGGTCCTTATCTTTGACCCTGTCCCTGCTCTTCTCTCCCAACCCCATCCTCCATCCGTACCTCCCTACCCCTTCGCCCCATCACTGCCTCCCCGCTGCTCCTCTCGCCTGTCTCCATCCTCCTTTCTACCTCTGTCCCGTCCCCCTCCTCCCTCCCTTGTCCTCCCTCGCCCTCCTCCGTGGCCGGGCCCGAGCCAGGCCCCAGGCGGCGGGAAGGCGGCCGGGGCGTCCGGCCGGGCTGGGCCTCGGCCTAGCGGCTGGGCCGGCGTGGGGAGCTGCAGCTGTTTGCCATTAGCTGGGGACCCCGCAAGCCCCGCCCCCTCCCTGCACGGGGCGGGGTCCTCCTCGCCCCCGTCTTTGGGACGGGGAGAGGAGCGAGAAGACCCCAGAGACGTCCAGGCTGGCCTGGGACGGGGGCTTTAGGGAGACCCCGTTGGACATTCGGGCCGCCTCCCCGGAACCCCGCGTTACTTCCCTGAGCCACCTACCTGTCCCCTCGTGGAGTGGCCTGTCTCCCTTTGCATATCTCTCTGTCCTGTCCCGCGTACTCGCCATGCTCCAGGGGTCTCATAGAAGGAGAGAAGCCTGAGCTACAGACACCCACCACCACTGCCCTTTCCCCCACCATTTGCTTTCTCCACCTTTAGCCAGTCACCGACCCACATGGAGCATGGTCACATGGCTTCAGACCTCAGTCTCTCTGCCTGAAAAATGGGGGTGAGGGTGGCTTAGCTGGCAGTGAGGGGAATCTCCCAAGCTAAGGATTCAAATCCAGACCCAGCTACTTCCTCAGGCTAAGTGACCCTGGGCAAGTCACTGTGTATTTCTTTCTTTTTATTTTGGCTGCCCCACTTGGCATGAGGTATCATAGTTCCCCGACCAGGGATTCAACCCGTGCACCCTACATTGGAAGCATGGAGTTGTAACCATTAGATTGCCAGGGAAGTCCCCATTGTGTGTTTCTGTGTCCCAAAACACTTCATCTTACCCAAGACACCGTAATACACAGTGATAACTACCCCCCTGGTAGGGTTGTCATGATGATCAAAGGAGTTGCCTGGATGATAATTATAGTTATACTATTATTCACCCACCCCCTTCACCTCCAGGGGTCTCCACAGGGGTACCATTCCTGCTTCCTGCCTCTAGTCTCTCTCAGGTCCCCAGAAAATATTTTTGATCACTTCCCTATTGTGCAGGCGGTGACCCTTCAGGCAGGTGGAAAG
Source organism: Okapia johnstoni (assembly GCA_024291935.2). Lineage (NCBI taxonomy): Eukaryota > Metazoa > Chordata > Mammalia > Artiodactyla > Giraffidae > Okapia > Okapia johnstoni. The sequence goes on along the minus strand of CM044316.1, from coordinate 12,190,919 downwards.
CCAGATTTCCTACAATTGGATGACTGTGTGTTCCAGGCACTGAAAGGAGGAGAAGTGAGGACAGAGACGTGGAGAGACAGGGAGGGAGAAGTGCAGAGAGACAGAGACGTGGAGAGACAGAGAGAGACGTGGAGAGAGACAAGCAAGAGGCTAAGCAAGGAGGACGTAAGACAAGAAAAGCTCGGCTGCCCCTGGAGCTCCGGCCCCGCCTTCATGCCCAGCAGGTGCCCCACCTGGCCCATCCTCCTAGGTACCCACTGCCCTGGCGCCACAGCCTGAAAAGAGTTGGATGGGCCGGAACCTCTGCAGCAGGGTGGTTAGAGGTCAGACAGCAGAAAGGACTGGCCAAACTCCATCAGAAAGTGGGGGACAGAAGTACCCTGGCCATCCTCCAGGTCTGGGGGTGCAGGTTAGTGAGAGGCTGATTGTCCCTCCCTTTTCCAGCCTCCAGCACCCCCTCTTACTTCCTCCCCCCACCCCCATGACTTCCGGGGCCTCCACCCGCCTTCTATCCTTGCTGCGCCCCCGAGCCCCAGAGCTGGACACATCCTGGGGGGTGGGGGGGGGAGCAGGAAGTTCTCGTGTAGCCCGGCAGCGAAACTGTTTATTTTTAGAGAAAATTGTTTCCATAAAGGGGAAAGGCTTTGCTCCTTGCTGCCTCCCCCCAACTTTCCCTACCAGCCCCCCACCACTGCCCAGCCTGACCCAGCTCTGTTTGGGGGTCTCCTACCCTGAGCTCTGTTTCTTTTTGTGCCCCTGTGTCTCTGTCTCCCCAGATCCTTGCAGGAAGGCTGACTGTCTCCCCATTAGTGCCCCCATCTGCCCATCTAAGCCCCCATCTGTCCTGGTAGCCAGCTCTTGCCTGGGCTGAGGGGAGGGGGCACAGGAAGGGTGGCGCCTGTCGGACTTCAGCACTCTACCCCCCCTGCCCCTGATGGGGGGCCTTGTGGAGGCGGGGCTGTGGGAACAGCTGGAGCCTGTCCAGGGGCTGGACAGATGTGCAGGCGGACTGTGAGGTTTGGTTTCTTTGTTTCAGGCTGTGGGGGCCCCCCCCAACCCTTTCCACAGCCAGGACGGGTGTGTGCCTGTGAGAGGGTCCCACGCCCAGGGAAAGAGGGAAGTTGGAGGGGAGGGGACTGTGGGAGGTGGGGGCCACCTCCCCTCCCCCTGCAGACTCCTGACTCTGGGTGTTATCACACCCTCTTCACCCTCTTCCCAGGTAAACCTCAGCCCGTGCTGCAGGTGGTCTGACTCACAGTGCCCCCCAGAGACGCCTGAGGAGCTCTGCAGGCAAGAGGATGGCCCAGGTCCTGCACGTGTCAGCCCCCTTCCCAGGTCAGGGGTCTCGTGAGGAAGAGGGCCAAGCCTTGGGGTTGGAGGTGGGGCGTGAGGGACACAGGCCAGGTCCTGTGTGGCCTGGAGGAGGGAGGGGGACCTGACTTGAGTGGGGCTGAGGGTAGGACACAGCTCTATCCTGAGGGCCTGAATGGGGACAACTTGGTTCTGCCCTCGACAGTCTAATGGGAGAGACAGGGTCTTTCAGGAAAGGAGATTGGTCTGAGTTGGGAGACAGGGTCTTGACTCAGCTGGGAGGTTGGAAGCACAGCCCTGCCCTGGGGGGGTCCAAGGGGGACACAGAGCCTTGCCTTGGGCTGGGGAGCTGGGGAGGGGCCTGAGACTGGGGCTGGGAAGGGGTCTGAGACTTACAGCTGAGCATTGAGTGGTGTCCCATCCTTTGGGCCAATAAGCCGTGACTCACCCAGGGGCATCAGTTTGCCCCCAGGAGGGGACCACAGTGTTCAGAGGCTCTGGCTTTTCTCTCTACCTCAGGGACCCCCAGCCCAGCCTCCCCGCCCACCTTCCCCTCTAAAGAGCCTGAGGTCCCCTACTCGGTGGAGACGCCCTACGGCTACCGCCTAGACCTGGACTTTCTCAAGTACGTGGACGACATCGAGAAGGGCCACACGCTGCGGCGGGTGGCCGTGCAGCGCCGGCCCCGCCTGGGCTCCCTGCCCCGCGGACCGGGCTCCTGGTGGACGTCCACCGAGTCTCTGTGCTCCAATGCCAGTGGGGACAGCCGCCACTCAGCCTACTCCTACTGCGGCCGTGGCTTCTACCCGCAGTACGGCGCCCTGGAGACACGTGGTGGCTTCAACCCACGAGTGGAGCGCACGCTGCTGGACGCCCGTCGCCGCCTGGAGGACCAGGCAGCCGCCCCTGCCGGTCTGGGCTCCCTGACCCCCAGCGCGGCCGGCTCGACGAGCTCACTGGTGGGCCTGGGGCTTCCACCCCCAACACCGCGGGGATCGGGACTGTCCACACCGGTGCCGCCCAGCGCCGGGCACCTGGCCCATGTGCGGGAGCAGATGGCAGGGGCCCTGCGGAAGTTGCGGCAGCTGGAAGAGCAGGTGAAACTGATCCCCGTGCTCCAGGTGAAGCTGTCGGTGCTGCAGGAGGAGAAGCGACAACTCACGGTGCAGCTCAAGAGCCAGAAGTTCTTGGGCCACCCTGCAGGAGCCCGGGGCCGTGGCGAGCTCTGCCTAGACCTCCCCGAGGCCCCCGAGGACCCAGTGGCGCTTGAGACCCGGAGCGTGGGCACCTGGGTCCGAGAGCGGGACTTGGGCATGCCCGATGGGGAGGCAGCCCTGGCCGCTAAGGTGGCCGTGCTGGAGACCCAGCTCAAGAAAGCACTCCAGGAGCTACAGGCAGCTCAAGCCCGGCAGGCCGACCTCCAGCCCCAGGCCTGGCCGCCGCCAGACAGCCCAGTCCGTGTGGACACCGTCCGGGTGGTGCAAGGGCCAAGGGAGGTGGAGGTGGCGGCCAGCACAGCAGCAGGGCCCTCTGCTCAGCGAGCCCAGAGTCTGGAGCCCTACGGGGCAGGGCTGCGGGCCCTGGCGACGTCCAACGGGGCTGAGAGCCCCGCTGTGTTCCGCAGCCACGAGGTGATGGAGACAGTGTTCCCAGCACCCACTGCATCCACCAGCAACGTCCACCAGGTGAAGAAGATCAGTATCACAGAGCGCAGCTGTGATGGGGCAGCAGGTGAGCCATAGTGAGTGGGGGCAGACAGTGGAGGGTCCCTCCTTTTCCTCTGAATGCTGGGGTCCAGCCCCAGCCCTGTCCTTCCACCAGCAATCAGAACCTCAGTTTCTTCATCTGTGCAAAGGGTACACTTGTGCTGCCGACTCAGTCCCTCTAGGGACCATGTGAAGAAATCAGATGTCTGAAGAATTAGGTGTGTGCTCATGTCTAGAACATTATAAATGTGTAGAAAATAGGAGGTATTTGAGTGAAGGTCCCCAAGGCTGTCAGTTACTGGGCAAAAAATAATTCTTCCCTGATTGGCAAAAACCAGTCTCCGGCCATGAAAAAGGAAATGTGTTGTTCATGTAACTTAGTGACAGCTTCAGGCATAGCTGGATCCAGGTGCTCAAATGGCCTCAGGAATCTCTACCTCCCTCTTTCTCTTCCTCTGTGCATTCTGGAGGCTTCTCTCTCAGGCAGGCAAAGGTGATCACACCACTCCTGGCATCTGTTGAGGCAGCTCATAAAGGGAAAGGGAGCCCCTCAACCCAGATAGTCACCAGGGGTGACCCTTCTTGGTTGGCTTGGGTCATTGGTTCCTCACTGAGCTAATCACTGAGTCTCTCGCTGCCCAGGCCCAGATCCTGGGGGTGGAGGAGCCCCATCCAAGTCCAGAGGGAGGAAGGGAGTGCTCCCTGGAGGAACTGCTGAGTCCTCATGCTCGGAAAGGGGATGTGGGATGTTCAGGATAGCAGCTGCCCCACCACTGCCGTCCTGAGGCCCCTGGGAGACGCTGCCAGAATGACTCATAATCCTAACAGCTGGTCTTTATCTAATACCAGTCTGGTGCTGACGGCTCTGTTAAGTGTTTCACCCACCGAGGAGGTTAAGACAGTGGGCTGTGTAGCAAGGTCACCTGGGTTTAAATTCCACTCCTTACTGTGTGACCTGAATGATCAGCTTCACTTCTGTGGACCTCAGCTTCCCTGTCTGTGAAGTGGCCTTGTAACGGTCCACACCTCTAGGATTCTTATGAATTAGTGCATACATACAGTAAGCACTTACTCATCGTGTGTTGCTATTTCTACTGTTGGTTGTTGTGTCACTAAGTTGTGTCCGATTTTTTGCAACCCCGTGAACTGTAGCCTGCCAGGCCCCTCTGTCCATGGGATTCTCCAGGCAAGAATACTGGAGTGGGCTGCCATTCCCTTCTTCAGGGGATCTCCCTGACCCAGGGATCAAACCCGGGTCTCCTGCATGGCAGGCAAATTCTTTACCGTCTGAGACACCAGGGAAGCCCAGAATACTGGAGCAGGCTGCTATTTCCTACTCCAGGGGATCTTCCTGATCCAGGGATTGAGCCCATGTTCTATTGTGTCTCCTGCATGGGCAGGCGGATTCTTTACCACTGTGCCATGTGGGAAGCCCCCTTGCTAATGATTTTCAGGTCAATTCTTGTCATAACTGGGGAAACGGAGGTTTGCAGAGAAGTTTCATGTCCTTTGCCAAACATCCAGGATCTGAGACCAGGCTGTTCTGAACCTATAGCATGCCTCAAAGATACGGTCCATTTCCTCATCTCAGTCTCAAATAATATCAGGTGGCCAGAGCCCTGTAGAGGCACCAGAGGGTACAAGCTGGAGGGTGGAGTCCCAGCTGTGTTTTCTTGCTTCCCCATGTTCTTCCTGGCCAGCTCTGGACTCCACCCCTGTGTTCTGTGTCTATCCCAAACACCCGGCCCTGCGACCCTGGCCCCCAGCCAGAGGCCCCGCCCAATCCAGCCTCCGGATCTCTTAAGAGGCAACCTCCATTCCAGACGTGCCTCCCGGCACCGCCACGGGGTCTCCTGCCTGCAGGACACACAGACCTAGCCATGTCCCCACCTTGTACAAGCGGTCACCCCCCAGAAGTTCTTCCTCATGTCTCACTTAACTCCCTCTTGCTGCAGCCAGCCCCAGTCTCTGCCTCGCTTGGGCGGAACTGGCATGTGCTAATTCATTTCATTGCTTTCTCATCCAGTGAATATTTACTGAGTGCCTGCCATGTGCTAGATTTTTCTAGGCACTGGGGACACAGCAGTGAACAAGACAGACGAAAAGCCCCTGCAGTAAACAAGTAGCCCACCAGAAACAAGTGAAGAAAAATCATTTCAGAGAATGCATGTTTGAAGCAAATAAAACAGGGATGTGAGATGGGTGGTGGTTGGATGGTGTGGAGGCCCGTGTTCAAATTCTGGTTTCCTTGCTCCGTGCTCATGAGCGAGCTGTTTAACCTCTCTGTGCCACATTTGCAAACTAGGGGTGGGGCGGTGGTGCTGACCACACAATGGCACCAGATCAGTGTGAGCTGAAATGCATCGGTTGGTGCTGAGTGTTCAAGATGGTATCTGGCATTGGTAGGTGCTCAGGGGTTAGCTGTTGGCTCTTTGAGCCAAAACGTGAGAGAAAAGAAGCACCTGGGTGGTTTCTTGACAAATGTTTTGTTTTTCTGTTTTTTTGGCTGCACTGCATGGCATGTGGGATCTTAGTTCCCTACCCGGGTATCGAACTTGTGCCCCCTGCAGTGGAAGCACAGGGTCTTAACCACTGGACTTCCAGGGAAATCCTTGACAAATGTTTGGACCACTTAGGTCGGTCATGCATAGGTCAATAAGGAGGCTGGGAGGAGTCCAGCCTTTCTGCCACCTAGAATTTGCTCCCTGCAGCGAAGGGCAGGAAGGGTGAGATGCAGCCGTCACCTCACGCTGGCAAAGGTGGATGAGACAGGCAGAGGCCCGAGACCCCGTAAACTCTCATTCACCCCTCACCTTTCAAAGGCACCACAGAGAGATTCCTGGGAGAAGGGGCACCCAGGGACGTGCATCTGTGGGGTCTCTCCAAGGCTTTGAAATTTCCTGTGTTATTGTTTGAAACACAGTCCTATGAATGTAATTCATATTCTTTGTGGAAGGTTTGGAAAGTACAGAAGACTCTGTAAAGTGAAAGTAGTTTAGTCGTGTCAGACTCTTTGCGACCTCATGAACTATACAGTCCATGGAATTCTCCAGGCCAGAATACTGGAGTGGGTAGCCTTTCCCTTCTCCAGGGGATCTTCCCAACCAGGGATCAAACCCCGGTCTCACATTGCAGGCGGATTCTCTATCAGCTGAGCCACAAGGGAAGCCCAATAATACTGGAGTGGGTAGCCTATCCCTTCTCCAGTGGATCTTCCTGACCCAGGAATCGAGCCAGGGTCTCTTGCATTGCAGGCAGATTCTTTACCAACTGAGCAGAAGACTCGAGAACACTAAAGAAGAGCTCCATAAACCCACCACAGCCCAGACACAGCTGCTATGGACGCTTCTTCTTTTCTTCCGATTTTTTTTTCTCATGAAGAAAGTAATACATATTTTTGGAGTCTGGCAACATGTAGCTGATGAAATCTGTTGTGTTGCCTTATTTTCTATGTAAAAGCGTTTAGGCCCCCTTACAGTGGGCCAGGGCGTTATGTAATGTCCTTTTTGTATCTTAAGTCATTGACGCCCCCAGTACCACCTGGAAGTGGGTGGTGTTTCTATCTCTATTTTACAGATGTGGAAACTGAGGCGCTGAGTGGTAAAGAAATTTGTCCATAGTTTTCAAAGCCAGGATTTAAATCCTCTGATTTCTTTGATTTAACATTATCCCAGGGACATTTCATCATGTTATTAAAATTTTTTAGGGGAATTCCTTGGCGGTCCAGTGGTTAGGACTCCAAGCTTTCACTGTCGAGGGTGCGGGGTTCAATTCTTGGTCAGAAAACTAAGATCCTGGAAGCTGCAAGGTGTGACCAAAAAAAAAAATTTATTGGAACATGCTATTTATCTTTTAATAGCCGGGTGACTCTTTACTGTCAAAAAGAAAGAAGAAAGTGTTAGCCTTGTCTGACTCTTTGCAACCCCATGGACTATAGCCCGCCAGGCTCCTCTGTCCATGGAATTTTCTAGGCAAGAATACTGGAGTGGGTTGCCATTCCCTTCTCCAGGGGACCTTCCCAACCCAGGGATCGAATGCAGGGCTCCTGCATTGCAGGTGGATTCTTTACCGTCTGAGCCACCAAAGGTGCCATGCAAATTTCCTTTCATCTCCTGCTTTTTTCCTTTTTGGCTGCCCCATGTGGCTTCCCAGGATCTTAGTTCCTGGACAGGGGATCGAATTTGGGCCCTCTCAGTGAAAACACTGAGTCCTAACCACTGGGCCTCCAGGGAAGTTCCTAGAAGAGCATTTTTAAGGACCATGATATCTGTTACCAAATTGCTTTATTCCCCCCAACCCCGCTAACCCCATGCTGTGGACACTCCTTTCCTGCACTAGTTGGCCAAGTGATTTAAATTTTTTTTACATTTCTTTTGGTCTTAAGGAGTTAATCTAGTTCTTGGGCCCATGGCCCAAGAATTTCACCAGCCCCATTGAGCTAGGCATGGCACCTCTCTTGTTTGACTTTAATTCTTTTTTCACCTTTGTCTTCTGCCTTCAATGTTGAGGATTGATAAATATTTTCAGCTTTGTGGGGCATCTGATCTCTGTTGCAATGACTTGACTCAGTTCTGCTCACTTCTTTTTTCCCCCAGGTTTACTGAGGTATATTTAACATACAAACATCTGCACATTTAAAAAAATTTTGTATTGGTATATAGCTGATTAACAATTTTGTGATAGTTCCAGGTGAACAGCAAAGGGACTCAGCCATACATATATATGTATCCATTCTCCCCCAAACTCCCTTCCCAGGCAGGCTGCCACACAACACTGAGCAGAGTTCATGTGCTCTACAGGAAGTCCTTGCTGGTTACCCATTTTAAATATGGCAGTGTGTACATGTCCATCCCAAACGCCCTAACTATCCTTCCCTCATCCTTCCCCCTGCCTCCCTGGCAACTGTAAGTTCATTCTCTAAGTCTGTGAGTCTCTTTCATAATCTGCACATTTTTAATGTATACATTTTAATGAGTTTAATGTCTCACCTCTACCTTTGTAGCATGGAAGCAGGGTAGCCAATACGTCAATGAACTCATTTGGCTATGTACCAATAAAACTTAATGTGTGGACACTGAAATTTCAATTTCCTATAATTTTCACGTGTCCCAGAGAGACTCCTCCTTTCAGTTTTTTTCCAGCTGTTTAAAAATGTGAAAACCGTGCCCACAGGCCGTGATTCAGCACCCCCTGCTCTGTCATACACCCCTCACCCCACTGTAATACCATTCCTTGCAACCCACCTTCCAGAAGCTTATTTAGATATTTGAGTGTTCTTGAAAAATATGCCCTAGGCATGTTTAATTTCCTAAAATGGTATTGTGCTTTAGGGAAAAAAAAAAAAAATCTCTTTCTGTTTCTTATTTTTTCCTCTCTACACTCTGTTTTGGAACTCTCCACCCTGATCTGGTGGTTTGTCACTTTTAATGACTGCATAGATTTCTGCTCTAGGTATGTGCTACACTTTCTTATATGATCCCCTCTTTGGTGGACACCTGGGTTACTTCCAACTCCTGGCTGCTTTGAATAGTACTGGCTTCGTCCTTACATGTCCTGCCCTGTGGGGTTGCTGGGTTACAGGAAAGGCACAACTTCACTCCAGATTTTGTCTGATTCTCTCCGGAAAGTTCTCTCTGGCCACACTCCCACCAACCATGGCTGGGTCTGAAGTGTCCATTTCTCTACATCCGCAGTAACACAGAGTTTATTTATCTTTCTAATTTTTTGCTCATTTGATGCAGTTGTCCAAGGTGGTATCTCCTTGTTTTAAATAGCATTCCTTTGATTTCTGGTGAGGTTGAGCATCACCATACATGTTTCACAAGTCTCCTTAGTGAATCACTTAGTCGTAGCCTGTTTTTATCTTGGGGCAATTTTGAGATGTTTCTGGCATTTTCCAGAATAGGGGTTGGCGAACTATAGCCTGCAGGGCCGTATGAAGCCTGCTGCCTGTTTTCATACAGCCCATGGGCTCAGAGTGGTTTGTGTGTTTTTGAATAGTTGAACAATGTGAAAAGAGTAACACTGTGATATGAGCACAATTATATGAAATTCAAATTTAGTAGAACACAGCCAGGCCCATTCATTAATATACCATCTAGGGTTGCTTTTGTATTGTTTGCAACAGACCTTATGACCGACAATATTTATTATCTGGCCCAGGACAGAAAAATTTTGTTAACGCCTATTCTAAAAGATAATTCTTTGCCTGTTTTTGGCATTATGACTATCTTTCCACAGCCTGTATTCTTCTGTCAATTTAAAAGAGGTTTTTTTTTTTTTACAAAATAGTTTTAACCAAGAGTTTTTTAACTCTTAATATTGATGTCGTTAAACTCATCGCAGATTTCTTTTTTTAATTTTTAATTCTTTCCACTTTATCTAGGTATGATTGACATATAAATTATATTAGTTGACTGTGCTGTGCTCAGTTGTGCAGTCATGCCTGACTCTGCAGCCCCATGGGCTGTAGCCTACCAGGCTCCTCTGTCCATGGCTCTCCCCAGGCAAGAATACTGGAGCGGGTTGCCATTTTCTACTTATTATATATTATTATAAGTAATACTATTTATATTAGTTAAGAGTGTACACATACATATATATGTGACAATATATACATGTATATATGTATGTATATATTGCAAAAATGATTACCACAGTAGGTTTGACATCCATCACCTAACAGTTATAATTTTTTTTTCTGTGATGAGAACTTTTAATACCTGATCTCTTAGCAATTTTCGAATATATACCAGAGATTTGTGGGTTCACTTCCAGACCTCCACAATAAAGCAAGTCCCACAATTTTTTGGTTTCCAACAGCATATGAAAGTTATGTCTACACTGTAGTGTAGCCTATTAAGTGTGCAATAGAATTATGTCTAAAAAGATAATGTACATACCTTAATTTTTAAAATATTTTATTGCTAAAAAGTGGTAACCATCAGCTGAGACTTGAGCAGGTCATAATCTTTTTGCAATGGTAACATCAAAGATCACTGATCACAGGTCACCATAAAAAATATAATAATGATGAAAAAGCTTGGAATATTCTGAGAATTACCAAAATGCGACACAGAGACACAAAGGGACCAAATGCTGTTGGAAAAATGGTACCCATAGGCTTGCTAGATGCAGGGTTGCTATTGGGCTTCCCAGGTGGCTCAGTGGGAAAAGAATCCCCCAGCCAATGCAGGAGGCTCAGGTTCAATGCCTGATCTGGAAGATCCCCTGGAGAAGGAAATGACCACCTACTTCAGTATTCTTGCCTAGGAAATCCCTGGACAGAGGAGCCTGGTGGGCTATAGTCCATGGGGTTGCAAAGAGTCAGACATGACTGAGTGACTGAGCACAAGCACTTCTATTTTACCCCCAGTTCTCTCACCTGGGGTCTGTGCTGAGCCCTCTTTCCTCACCTCCTTTGGCCTATTTTTTCCTGCAACCATGCCCTGCTGATTTCATTATTGTGGCTTTGGGAATGCATGTTACTTTCTCCTAAGGCGAATTCCCCATCCCTGCCCATTTTAGCTGGCCATGGAGGGGCCAGCTGGCCATGGACTTTTGTTCTTCCACATAAATTTCCATATAAATTTTGGTAACAGTTCGCTCCATCTCCCAGTAGAATGACAATAGTAACTATTACCAGTTCTGTTATTGTTATTTTAGTACTGCAGTGTCTAACCTTTAACTTCTCATGACTGGAAGGAGCCATCCCAGCTTTTGAGGGGCAGAGTCTGCTCTTCATGGGGAAAAGGGGTCCATAGCGCTGCTCTGATTCACTTTTTTTTTTTTTCCACTTTTAAAAAATTTGGGGTAAACAACATGTAACATAAAACTTACTCTCTTAACCATTTCTCAGTGGCAGTAAGCACAGTCACATTGCTGTGCAACCAACCTTACCATCCATGTCCAGAACTTTTATTTTATTTTATGGATTTATTTGCCTGTGCTGAGTCTTCATTGCTGCAAGGGTTCTCTCTAGTTGCGGTGCATGGGCTTCTCACTGCAGTGCTTCTCTTGTGGACCACAGGCTGTAGGGTGAGCAGGCCTCAGTAATTGTGACACGTGGGCTCAGTAGTTGCAGCTTGTGGGCTCTAGAGCAAAGGCTCAGTAGTTAGTAGCAAAAGCACATGGGCTTGGTTGCCCTGAGGCACGTGGGTCTTCCCTGACCAGGGATCTAACCTGCATCTCCTGCATTGGCAGGCAGATTCTTCACCACTGAGCCACCAGGGAAGCCTCCCAGAACTTTTCTATCTTCCCAAATTGAATCTTTGTCCCCTTTAAACACTTACTCCCCATCCTTCTCCCCCAGCCCCTGGCACCTGCCTGCCTGCTTTCTTTCTCTGTGGATTTAACTCTTCTGTGGACCTCGTGTAAGTGGGATCATGCAAATCATGCAACATTTGTTCTGTGACTGGCTTCTTTCCCTGAGCATAATGTTGTTAGTGTTAGTCCCTCAGTAATGTCTGACTCTTTGCAACCTCATGGACTGTAACCCTCCAGGCTCCTCTTGTCCGTAGAATTCTCTAGGCAAGAATACTGGAATGAGTTGCCGTTTCCTTCGCCAGGAAATCTTCCCAACCCAGGGATCGAACCCAGGTCTCCTGCATTGCAAGCGGATTCTTGATTCTTTACCGTTGTGGTCTGAGCCACCAGGGAAGCCCAGAGCATAATGTTACTTTACCTGAATTTAAGTAACAGACCTACCAGGTACTTCCATCAGGAAGCCTGACTTTGGGCGACAGTGTTACTTTCCACTGTCTCTTGTTACTTTCCACTTGACCACCTAGTGCTTTTGTTTGTCAGATGTGAAGTTACTGACAAGATTAAAAAAAAAAAAAATCAGATTCTCGTGAAAACTTGGTGTTTGCTCTCAGTTCCCCACGGGAGTTAGAGCTCCTGACTCTGGAATCCTCCTGGCCCGGCCCCACCCTGGGCTGGGGCGCTGTCGGAAGCTTTTATGGCCAATGTCTCATCTGTTCGATGTGTTCTGCTTGTGTCGAGGGTTTACTCGCTGTTCCTAGCTCAAGTTGAGTGTCGCCCATGGACTTGAGGAAGTAGTTACTTTGGTTGTCAAAAAAAGTTAAATGTTAAAGGGAATTAAAATGAATTGCTCTGCAGACCCCATGGTCAGTGGCAGGAAGGGGACATGCTGGGAAAGTGGGGACATGGAAGTCACATGTGGCCTGGGATGGGGGGGACCTCAGTGGGTTCTGAGACCCAGGCAGCCACTCAGGGTCTCAGGACTTTTGTTCCTGGCTCCAGGCTAGTGATCTGGGGCTAGAACTCGCTGCCAACTCCACTACTGTTTTTGCAGTGGGCACCCTCGGGATCCTGAGTCCTACAATGTCACCTTTGTTCTCAGACCAACCTGGGCGTTTTTTTTCCTAATTATGATAAAATACATATAACATAGGGTTTCCCTGGTGGCTCCAACGATAAACAATTTTCCTGCGACGTGGGGACTCAAATTTGATTCCTGGGTTGGGAAGATCCTCTGCAGAAGGGAATAGTGACCCACTCCAATATTCTTGCCTGGAGAATCCCATGGACAGAGTAGCCTGGAGGACTACAATCCATGGGGTCGCAAAGAGTCAGACACGACTGAGCAACACACACACACACACATAACATAAAAAGTTTCATTTTAACCATGTTTGAGTGTCCATTTCACATTGGTATGCAACTGTCCCCACCATCCACCCCGAGAACATTTTCATTGACCCAAAGTGAAACCTGCCTGGGTGGGGTTTTAACTTTAATTTTCTAATAGCCCTTATTGATTTTTTCTTTTTCTTTTTCTGGCCACCCCCTGTGGCTACCCTTATTGCTTCTTGATCCTGATTATTAAAAGGAACACCTGCTTAATGTTTAAAATAAAGAAGCAGGAAGCCAGATACAAAATGTTACCTACAGCACAATGCTATAGATATTTATAGTACTGAAATAATATTATATTAGAAGTTATATTATAAAATAATTTATAATATTGCAATAATATTATAAAGTGATAATAGTAAGTCTTATCAAACTGTAGCTGACAGTCCTCTTTACTTAACAAATGTTCTTCATGCTCTTGTGCAGGTGTTGTCATAAGCCCTCTCTCTCACGTCACTGTCTTTAGTGTGTATGGCGTCATGATGTAGGAAATGTCGTGTCTGAGACACAGAGAGGTTAAGTGACCTGCCTGAGGTCACACAGCTCTTTTGTGGGACATTTGAGTCCTGACCATGACCACTATTTTCAACTGTAGTTTCCAGGCAACACTCAGTATGATGTCAGAGGGGAGGTCACAGGCCAGGATTATAGGGGTCATGTGATCTTCCCTGACCCTGACCGGCTGTGAGGCAGGCGACAAAGCAGAATGGGAATGGATCCCGCCACTTCTTTGCAGGGTGACCTTAGGCCACCCTGAGGGTCTCAGTTTCCTCATCTGTAACAATCCAGCTTCCACATGGGAAGTTTTGATGAAATAATGTAAGAATTAGCCCTCGGAGCACCTGGCCCAGCATAGGTGACAAGAGGCAGCTATTATTCCTGTTCTTGTTTTGCTGTTGTTACCTGCAGTAAACGCCTCTTCTCCTGCCTCTTCAGGTCACCCACAGGCTCCTGCAGAATCGTCCTTATCACCCCCGGAGTCTGAGGGGGCCACCCAGGCGCAGCCAGAGAAAAACACAGGCCAGGTGCCTGCCCACGATGACACCACCATCAAGGAGCCCATCAGGCAAGCAGCCTGTCAGGAATTGGAGTCTAAGGAGGCTGGGAGTGCAGGTAAGTGGGAGTGGCTGCACCAAGAACCAGGCTCCAGAAGCCCAGGCATGGGGTCTGGCTTTGGGAGACTCTCATGACACCGCCCCTCCCCCTCCAGGAGGGGCTCAGGCAGGCGTGCGGTCCATCATGAAGCAGAAAGAGGAGCCCACAGACCCAGAGGCCCACCGGAGGAGCCTCCAGTTCGTGGGGGTCAACGGCAGGTGAGAGATCCTGGGCTGAGCCCTTCACTTTGATTCATTCATTCAACCAAACCACAGGAGACAGATGAGGAAACTGAGGCACCGGGAGGCCTGGTGGACTGACTCCAGTCAGTCTGGTGCTGAGCTGGTGCTGTAACCAGTACATCACACTGCCCCATGGGAGGCGCTGGACTCGGCTGTGTGCCCCGATGGAGCTCCTGGTCCACTGTGACCTGGGGCACTGATGGGCGATGTCAGCCCAGCATGGTTGGAGCAATGATGGGGATGCTCAGGCAGTGATGGGGGGCCTGGAGGAAGCAGAGATGGCCCTGGGGAGAGTCACCGACGGGGGAACACGTGTGCTGCAGGACAAGCAGACCCTTGCAAGGCACAGAGTGGAGGGTGGGGGTCTCCTGGTGGAGGACACATCCTGGATAAATGCTCTGAGGCGAAAGGAAGCCATGACATGAAAAGTGGGAGAGGACTTACTGGGCGGTCCAGTGGTTAAGACTTCACCTTCCTGTGCAGGAGATGCAGGTTCAAACTCCAGTTGGAGATCTAAGATCCCTCTTGCCTCACAGCCAAAAAACCGAAACATAAAAGAAACAATATTGTAACAAATTCAATAAAGACTTTAAAAATGGTCTGCATCCAAAAAAAAAAACCCAAAACTTAAAAAAGAATGGAAAAAAAAGTGGGAGGCCTGGGGAGCAGAAAGAGTTGGGGGCCTTGAATGCCAGGCACAGAAGCTTAGACTCTGTCAAGAGATAGCAAAAAGCACGAAGGTCCTATTTGCAGTAGGGCGAGGGTCTGAATCAGTATAACACCTGTGTAAGGAGCAGAGTGGATTTTCCTGGTGGCTCAGATGGTTAAGGATCTGCCTGCAATGTGAGAGACCTAGGTTCGATCAGTGGATCAGGAGGATCTGCTGCAGAAGGGAATGACAACCCACTTAAGCATTCTTGCCTGGAGAATTCCATGGATAAAGGAGCCTGGTGGGGTACAGCCCATGGGGTCGCAAGAGTGAGACACAACTGAGTGACTAACACACTTTCTAGCATAAGGAGCAAAATGTAACAGGTACCGAAGGGTAGAAGGGAAAAGCAGTGCCCCTCCCTGACCCCCCAAACATGACCACCATCACAGGCAGCGTTTATTGAGCACTTATTGCATCCCTGGAGCCCTGTCAACTTCATAGTGCCACCATCCCCATTTAACAGATGGGGAAACTGAGGCCCAGAGAGGTCAAGTGCCCCTCCCCTACCACCTACAGCATCTCCCCCAGGTATGAGTCCTCCTCCGAGGACTCCAGTACCGCAGAGAACTTCTCGGACAATGAGAGCACAGAGAACGAGGCCCCAGAGCCAGAGGAGAGGGTTCCGCGTGTGGCCGAAGCCCCCCAGCTCAGGCCCAAGGAGACGGCGAAGGCCAAGATGAGCCGGGAGGAGTCTCAACTGTCCCAGGAGTCTCTGCACACGCCCACAGCTGAGGGGGCATCAGGATCAAGTGCAAAAGACGAGATCCGGTCAGTTTTCTGGGTGGGAGGGCTTCAGGCAGGGCCTGGGGGTTAGAGAGGGTGACCTCTGCCTCAGATCCTGCCACTCAAGCCCTCTGAGGGGAAACTCCCATCAGTCACGTACACCTTAGTCTGAATTAGTGAACCCACGCTTTCTCTTTCTGGGCATCTGAAGGTCTGGTGGCTTTGATAAAGGGCCTGAGGGGGGCAATTTGGGCTTGTTGGGGTTAGGGTTTAAGGGGCAGGCCAAGTCTGTTCTTAAATCACCCACCTTCTTTGGGACATTTTGCCCCACCTGTCCATCCTGTGTATGTCTCCTATTTCTCCCCCTGATGAAAAATCCATCCTCAGAAAAAGATTTCCATCTGCCGCTGGCCATTTGGAATAAAGTTTGACCCATGTGACCATTTTCTTTTGGGGTCTGTGCGTTCCCCACGTCTGCCCCTTGGGGTGCCGTGTAAAAGTGTCTGAGAAGGAGGGGGGTCTGA
The DNA here is from genome assembly GCA_024291935.2 of Okapia johnstoni. NCBI lineage: Eukaryota > Metazoa > Chordata > Mammalia > Artiodactyla > Giraffidae > Okapia > Okapia johnstoni. The sequence goes on along the minus strand of CM044316.1, from coordinate 12,174,949 downwards.
GATTCCACCACTTGGGAGCTTTGGCAAGACTGGGTGAGGGCCATGGGGCAGAGTGTTGAGACTCTCTATGAGCACCCCAGTTGGACGTGGTGGGTGGAGGACACCCAGGAGGCTGAGGCGAGTGCTCCTAAGATAAACTCCCCTTCATCTGCCCTTGGCAGGATGGAGCTGAGTCCTGACCTCATCTCAGCCTGCTTGGCCCTGGAGAAGTACCTGGAGAACCCCAAAGCCCTCACTGAGCGGGAGCTGGTATGGTGGGGCCCTGGGCCTGAAGGGGGGGCTCCTTCCCCTCCACCCCCACCCTGGCTTCTCCTTGTCCACAGTGTCTCTCTGTGGTTTGGATCATGGGTACCCCAGGATCCTAGCTGGGAGCTGGTGTGCAAGGGGCTGAGACTTGAGTCGTGGTCTTTGGAGAGGTGCCAGGGAGGAGGGAGGGCCAAGGATGGTCACCTGCCAGTAAAGCTACCCTTGGTTCCTGTTCCTTCTGGGGCTTGAGAAAGGGGCTGCTGTATTTCCTCTGATGGGTGTGTACACTTGACCTTGAAGATCCCATCCAGGGTGGAGACGTTCACACCTTCCTCTGGGGACATACCTAGGACCATGGGGTCTACACTTCCCTTTAGGGCAGGGGACACTACGCTTTCCTCCAGGGGGGGGCTCACCTAGGGTAGGGCACCCACACGTCCCCTCTGGTTCAGGGTGGGCTTCATCTGGGCTGGGGTGGGTTGCCGTGGCCCTCACGCCCCTCTTCTCCCTGGCCCATGTCCAGAAAGTGGCCTACACCACGGTGCTGCAGGAGTGGCTGCGCCTGGCCTGCCGCAGTGACGCCCACCCGGAGCTCGTGCGGCACCACCTGGTCACCTTCCGGGCCATGTCAGCACGGTTGCTGGACTACGTGGTCAACATTGCTGACAGCAATGGCAACACAGCGCTGCACTATTCCGTGTCCCACGCCAACTTCCCCGTGGTGCGGCAGCTGCTAGACAGCGGTGAGCCCCGGGGGTCGGGGCAGGGGGCCCCGGGGGGGGCAGGCAGGCTGCCACCCCAGTCTGATGTTCTGATGGGGGAGACGCTACCCTCCTGGTCTGATGGGGGAGGGTGCCCTCACAGCCTGATGGAGGAAATGCCACCCTCCTGATGTAATGGGAGAGTTGTCACCCTCCCAGTCTGATGGAGGAGACATTGCTTCCCAATCTGGTGGAGGAGATGCCACCCTCATAGTCTAATGGAAGAGACACTGCCTTCCCAGTCTGATGGAGAAGATCTCACCCTCCCAGTCTGGTGAGGGAGATACTGCCCTCCCAGTCTGATCAGGGAGACCCTGCCCTCCCAGTCTGATGGAGGAAACGCTGCCCTCCCAGTCTGGTGAGGGAGTTCTCACCCTCCCAGTCTGATCAGGAAGACGCCGCCCTCCCAGTCTGATGGGGGAGACGCTGCCCTCCCAGTCTGGTGAGGGAGATCTCACCCTCCCAGTCTGATGGGGAGACGCCGCCCTCCCAGTCTGATGGGGGAGACGCTGCCCTCCCAGTCTGATGGGGAGACGCCGCCCTCCCAGTCTGATGGGGAGACGCCGCCCTCCCAGTCTGATGGGGGAGACCCTGCCCTCCCACGCTGGTGAAGGGCCCCACCTGTGGCCCCAGTGTACTGGAAAAGGCAGCCATGGTCTTATGGAAAACACATGGCCCTTCCACCACCCCAGTGACCCCTGTATAACAAAGGTGACACCCCTGGAACCCTAATCTGAGGAAAGGATGTGGCCACAATTAGACGTGAAGAAATTAAACGTGACTCTCCACTAGTCAATCTGATGAAGGAGGCAGAGCCCACAGTCTAATGGAGGAGACACAGGCCAGACTGAAAGGTGACTAGGGGGCCTTTCAGATTAATGAGGGAGACACAAATCCTACTTTCAGCCCTAAATGTGGGAGTCCAGTCTGATGGAGGAATCACAGACTTCACTGTTAGGAGCCCCTCCCATAATAGAGATGGGGACCCAGGGGCAGAATGGGGTTGTCAGTCTAAGAAAAAGAAGGAATGAGGCCACACCTAGACTAATGGAGGAGACATGATGCCCAGTGCTCATTACGGTAGTGAACAAGGCTTCCAGTCTGATGGCAGAGACTTGGCCTGGTCCTCAGGGCCCCTCCCCCAGCCTTGAGGCAGACCCAGCCAGCATCACGGGGGTCTGAGACCCGATGTCTTCCTGGCCCTCTCCCGGCAGGTGTCTGCCAGGTGGACAAACAGAACCGCGCCGGCTATAGCCCCATCATGCTCACCGCCCTGGCCACCCTGAAGACCCAGGATGACATCCAGACTGTCCTACAGCTCTTCCGGCTTGGAGATGTCAATGCCAAAGCCAGCCAGGTATAGGCCCTCGGCGCCGGCAACCTGGACAGCCCTTCCCACTTACGACGTCCTAGCCTTGCCCCGAGCCCAAGGCGAGAACCCCCACTCCACTGACAGAGAAACTGAGGCACAGAGAAGTATTCATTTCCTCAAGGTTCAACTAGAGGAGGGGGACTTGAACCTGGGGGTCTAGCTCCAGAACCCCATTCTTTTAAAAAAAATTATTTATTTGGCTGTGCCAGGTCTTAGTTGCCACATACAGGATCTAGTTCCCTGACCAGGAATCAAACCTGGGCCGCCCTACTTTGGGAGCCTGGAGTCGTAACTACTGGATGAGCAAGAAGTCCCAGACCCTGCTTGCTTTTTTACTGATTTTATTTTTAATTAAAAGAATTGTCTTGGGACTTCCCTGGTGGCCCGGTGGCTAAGCCTCCGAGCTCCCAATGCAGGGGGCTGGGGTTCAATCCCTGGTCAGGGAACTAGAGCCCACATGCTGCAACTAAGACTCCATGCAGCCAAATAAATAAATAATCTTTAAAAAAAAAAAAAAAAGAATTGTCTTAGTGGTTTAGGCTTTTTTTTTTAATGGAGTATAATTGATTTTTAATGTGTTATTTCTGGTATTCAGCAAAGTGATTCATTTGTATATATACACATATATAATTTTTCATTATAGGTTATTACAAGGTGTTGAATATAGTTCCCTGTGCTATACAGTAGGACCATGTTGTTTATTTTATATGCAGTAGTGTGTATCTGTTAATCTCAAGCCTCTAATTTATCTCTTCTTCCCCACCTTTTCCCCTTTGGTAACCATAAGTTTTTTTTACTATGTCTGTGAGTCTGTTTCTGTTTTGTAAATAAGTTTATTTGTATCATTTTCTTAGATTCCACATATATGTGATATCATATGATATCTGGCTTTGTCTGATTTACTTTGCTTAGTGTGATCATCTCTAGGTCTATCCATGTTGCTGCAAATGGCATTATTTCCTTATTTTTTATGGCTGAGTAGTATTCCATTGCACCACATTGTACCACATCTTCTTGGTCTCTTCATCTGTCAATGCTTTCATGTCTTGCCTATTTTAAAATACTGCAGTGAGCATTGGGGTACAAGTATCTCTCTGAATTAGAGTTTTCATCTTTTCTGGGTATATGTCCAGGTGGTTTACTTTTTAAAAAATTGAGGTGAAATGCACATATGATGAACCCTTTTAAGATGACCCAGCCGGTAGCATTTAGCACAGCTGCAGTACTGTGCAACCTCTACCTCTGTCTGCCTCCAGAACACCTTTACACCCTGATAGGAGACCCGGCACCCACAGCTGTCACTTCACTCCCCCTTCCCTCCCCCAGCCCCTAGCCCCCTCAGTCTGCTTTCTGTCTCTGCGGATTTGCCTGTTAGGGATATATTACATAAATGGAATCATGTAGTATTGTGTCCTTTTGTGTCTAGCTCTTGTCACAGATCATACTTTCTTTATTTGGCTGTGCCTAGTCTTAGTTGTGGCATGTGGGATCCAGTTCCCTGACCTGGATGGAAGCCAGGCCCCTCGCATTGGGAGCTGGGAGTCTTAGGCACCAGACCACCAAGGAAGTCCCTGGACATTGGTTTTTATTGAGATTTAACCTCGTAGCTCAGTCGGTAAAGAAACTGCCTGCAATAGAGGAGACCTGGGTTCAATCCCTGGGTCGGGAAGATCCCCTGGAGAAGGAAATGGCAACCCACGCCAGTATTCTTGCCTGGAGAATCCCATGGACAGAGAAGCCTGGCAGGCTACAGTCCATGGGGTCGCAGAGAGTCGGACAGGACTTAGCCACTAAACTACCACCAACTAGTAGACAGAAAAGCGTACAACTCTTGGCTCAACACATTTTACTTACGTTTGTACCTGTGACTTAGGAATCTGATTTAAGTGGGCATACAGATGGATAGCATCACTGACTCAAAGGACATGAACGTGGGCAAACTCTGGGAGATAGTAAGGAACAGGGAGGCCTGGCATGCTGCAGTCCATGGGGTTACAAAGAGTCGGACATAACTTAGCAGCTAAACACCAACAACAACAAAGGATGGGGAGACACAGAGCATGTGCCCGAGGAGGAGACATTTAAGCTGAGACCTGAGGGATGAGAAGGAACCAGCAGGAAGAAAAGGGATCAGCAAGTACAAAGGCCTAGTGGTAGGTAGGATTATTCGAAATACAGAAGGAAGCCCATGAGTGGAGGTGCAGTTAGCATCAGAGTACTCAGGGACCATGGAAGGTTCCAGAGCAGGGGTGTCACCCTCTGGGGTCTGCATGATCCATAAGCCTGTTCCTTTGCCCTACCCAGGCGGGGCAGACAGCCCTGATGCTGGCGGTCAGCCACGGGCGGGTGGATGTGGTCAAAGCCCTGCTCGCCTGCGAGGCGGACGTCAACATCCAAGATGACGACGGCTCCACGGCCCTCATGTGTGCCTGCGAGCACGGCCACAAGGAGATCACTGCGCTGCTGCTGGCCGTGCCCAGCTGCGACATTTCCATCACCGACCGTGTGAGTCCCCACCCTGGTGTGCCCAGGGGAGTGGGTGGGAGCACAGTGCAGGGCATCAGCATAGCAACCAATGCTTTGCAGGACGGGAGCACGGCTCTGATGGTGGCCTTGGACGCGGGACACAGTGAAATTGCGTCCATGCTGTATTCCCACATGAACATCAAGTGCTCGGTGAGTCTCAGCCCTAGCTGGGAAGGGGGTGGGGGCTCTGAGGGGGGATGGCTTACAGGGACCACGCCAAGGGCTGCAGAGTCAGCTGTTTGTTGAACCTTCATGGTGCCCCCACGAGGAAACAAGACACAAAAGCTAAGACTGTGCAGTTATGGTTGGTTATCACAGGATTCAGACCAGATCTGTCTGGTTCCAAATCATGTTCATTACCATGTGGAGGACTTGGGCATTTACACGAAGTGTGTCATTGTATTCAATGCCTTGAGAAGTTTCACTGTAAAGAAGCCTGTGTCTTAATGGGGAATTTCTCTGATTTGACCCTAGAAATCTGGGTTTTTTCAAAAAAAAGTCAGGCCCATTAGCAAAATGCTCTTCTGGAAGCCTAACAGGAAGATAAGATTGATGTTTGCTGTGTCCTGAGTGCTTGATGGAGGAGAAACGGCCTTCCAGTCTGATGGGGGAGGTAGGGGCAGTCCTCATAGGTCTCCAAAGCAGTGCCCTTGTCTGATGGAGGAGACAAGCCCTTCGAGTCTGATGGCATGTGTATGTGCTCAGTTGTGTCCGACTCTTTGCAACCCCATGGACTGGAGCCCACCAGGCTCCTCTGTCCGTAGGATTTCCCAGGCAAGAATACCAGAGTGTGTTACCATTTCCTCCTCCAGGAGATCTTCTCAACCCAGGGATCAAACCCATGTCTCCTTCATTGGCAGGCGGATTCTTTACCACTGAGCCACCTGGGAAGTGCCTGCTAGTCTAATGGACTGTATACCAAATGCCTCCCTATTGGGATTTCCAGAATCCTCCACAAGAACCCTATTCAATTGCATAATGTACTGTTACTGTGACCCTTTTTCAGGTGGGGAAGCTGAGACTTAGAAGGTTCCATTCTTAGTCCAAAGCCTCACAGACAGGAAGGGGCAGAGACCTTAGGGTCTGAATCCAGACTTTGGACTGGAACCTCTCTGCCTGCTCCTCCTCACCCCCACCTCCCACTTACCCTGGCCTCCCTGAGGCATGTCTGGGGCCAGGTTCGAGGGTGGCGAGGTAGGCGTTGACCACAGCAATTTCCCCCAAATAGTCAGGAGAGAGAAGGTTGCTGAGACATAAGCCACTTGGCTCCTGCTCAGCTTGCAGGTTCTTTCTGAGGCTCCGAGTCTTCCCAGCGTCACTGCTTAGGGTCTTAGGTGCTCAGGGGATCCCCTTGGGATCAGCTCTGGGCCTCCATGTCCACACTGGGAGATGGGGGTGATGGGGCTGGGTAGTGTCCTGCTGTCTGACATGTGGTCCTGCTCCCAAGGGCTCCACAGGGATGGATCCCAATCCTCCATCATTGTCCTCTGGGACCACTGCCGCTGCCTCTGCACTGCTTCTCTGGCTCGCATCCTCACTGCCTCCTCCACTGTCCTCCCCAAAGTGGCCAGAGGTCACTGTGAGCACCTGAGTCGGGGAACAGCCGTCCTCTGCTCCCAGCCCTCTGTGACTCCCACCCCGCTTGGAGTGGGGTCATCCTCAAAGCCCACCTCCCCCCACACTTACCTCCCCCTTCCTTGCTCACTCTGCTCCAGCCACACTGGCCCGATTGCCGCGCCTGCCTCAGGGCCTTTGCACTTGCTATTTCCCCTGCCCGGAACACCCTGCCCCTTGGGTGCCCCCCCAACATCCTTCAGACGTCACCCTGCCAGACCACCTGCTCTCCACTGTCACTGCCACCTTATCACTCAGGAAGAACCCTCCACTGCATTCATCTGTGAGCTTCTGTGAAGCTGTCTCCCCAGCAGTGCCACCTCCTTGAGGCCAAGGGACCACAGCCTCTTGTTCCCTCACCACAGGTGCAGGGCCAGCCAGCAAAGTTGCCACCTCAGACCCCCAAGGGGAGGCCACACTAAGGGACTTCTGCCTCTCCTTTCAGTTTGCCCCGATGTCAGATGACGAGAGTCCTGCGTCATCCTCTGCAGAGGAGTAGCCGTGAGAAGAGCCCAAGGTGCCACTCCTGGGAACCAGGCAGCCCCGGAAAGAACTGTCCCTCGTCTCCTCCCTGGCCAGCCCCCATTCGATCCACCAAGGTCCCAGTATCAAAGGCAATTGGGGTTTTCCTCTGCTTCCCAGGGGGAGACCCCAACAGCGTGGAGACTTCAGCTGAAAGCGGGTTTTTTCCCAGTACCCCGGTTCAAAGCAGCCGCAGCACAGACTGGAGCTAAACTCACATGTAAACCGGCGCCAGTGGCTGGCTCTGAGGCGTGGGTTTGTGAGGAACGCTGAGAACAATCAACTGGCAATTACAGATGGAGGAGGGTAAGAGGGAAAAATATTGTATTTCTGAATCACAGTTGGAGGGGGAAAGGGGGGAAAAGATCACTTACTTGTTGCCAAATTTGAAAGTCACTGGAATCCTATATTTTCACTTTAAGCCTAAATGTTGTTACTCACGGATGGCATCATCTAGAGTGGCCTGACACCCAGACCCCCTACATTTAATTGTCTGGTATATAGTCAGGTTGTGTCCACTGCCCCCTGGCCAGACGACTTTCTTGGTGGCATTTTCTTGTGGTCTCTTCACAAAAGCAGATTCTGTCTTTGTCACCCGGGGTGGGAAGTTGAGTCATTTCTTCTGCCTTCTGTTTCTTCCCACTGCGAGCAACACTCCCACCCACCCCCGCCCCATTCAGGTGTGGGGCTCAGGAGCCAGCAGCTGAGCTGTGCAAGTTGTGCCTTTCTTGAGATTCCCCAGAGTCTCCTCCATGCGGGGGGGCCCTGGCAGATATTCATTTTCCTAGAAAATGCTTTAGACCTGGACATGTAGGAAATGAATCCGGTCCCCAGAGGGGTGCCTACATCCCTAGGCTTAGAACCCCAGTGACAGGCCATCCTTCTCCCCAGACTCCAGAATGTCTCCCCTCTAAGGAAAGAAAACAGGGCATGAGATTGTTGGCAAGCATAGGCCCAGTTCCAAAAATCCCATGTGTGCTCGATTAAAAGCTGGCTGCCCCCGAGGGCTCCCAGTGCAAACTTAAAGAGACAGCGCTTTGCCGAAAACCAAACAAGGGCCAGCTGGTTGTTGTTTTTTTTTTTTTAAACAACCTACAGGCTTTCCGGAGCCGCCTGGAACACAGCCTGCTGGAAACGGGGCTCTCCCAACACACGCAGTTTCCTGCATGGCCTATTTTGTCTCAGAATCGCAACATAGTTTTCTTTCCCATTCCTTCCTTTTGTGACCAAAAAAGAAAGAGAAAAAGAAACAGGGAGGAGAGGAGGGAGACAGGTTCTAAGCCTCGGAAAGTGCCTTGTGACTGGGGAGTAAGATCCCTTAGTCTGTAGACGTCCTGCCCTCTCTTGTCCAGGTCTCACTGTAGCCACCAGGGTGGGCGCCGAAACCCCAGCAAGACGGGTCACGCACTCGGCACTACCCGCATTCATTCAACAAAGCCAAGTGCTGGCTTCTCTCCTAGAAAAAGGGGTTTCCTGGCTTGATGGAGTCTGCTCACTTTGATTATGATGGAAAGGATAGTACCTAAGACAAGAGAACTTGGATGGTCAAAGGAGAGAGACACCCCAGTTTGTGTGCGTATGTGTGTGTGTAAAGGGAAAGGAAACCCAAGCTGACTGGGGATGACCACTGACAGGAGGCCACAGCTTTGGGCAGCTTTGAGAAGTGGTACGAGAGTTGTGTGTCTATGTGTCCGGCCCTGGAGCCGTGGGTGTGTTTATTTTAAGCTTCTAGAAGCAGCTCATGGACCACCGCCCCCCCGCCCCCCCACCGTGAGTCCATATTTATCCCTGTGTGTTCCCTTCTCCCCTCGCCCTCACCCCTTGGGCTTGGCGTGGTAGGTTGCAGGGGGTTCTGTGTCTGACCCCGCTCTCTTCTCACATGTATCCAAGACTTTTAACTTCACTTTCCGACCATGGTACGTCCATAAAGACAGTATTACACTTAAATGAAGTATTCCTTTTTGTAATCATTTTTTATAAGGTAAAGGAATTTAATAAAGCTACCTTATGAGAAGGCCAAAGTGTCTGTGTCTGGTGTTTGTCTTACTGTACTCAACTAATTTTTAAGATTTTGGCTGAGCTAGGTCTTCAGTGAGGCACACAGGCTTAGTTGCCTGTGGGATCTTAGCATGTGGGATCTTAGTTCCCCAACCAAGGGATCAAACCCACATCCCTTGCATTGGATGGGGGCTTCTTAACCACTGGACCACCAGGGAAGTCCTTGTATTTCTCGTGAAGCTTTAAAATAGATCTCTTTTTTAAAAGGGACTTATTGGAACAATGTTCACCACTACAGAAAAGTGGCAAGACTATTAAAATAAACGCCCTTATGCTCTGCCCTACACTGACACTATCCAATACTGTAGTCACTAGCCAGCTGTGGCAATTTCCATTTAAATGCAAATCAGTTGTAATAAATTCATACTCAGTAGCTGCACATAGCTGGTGGCTACCAGACTGGGCTGCAGAGATACAGAACACAGTCACTGGTAGAAAGTTCTAAACAAACCAACTGTGGGCACCTCAGAAAAAAGTTTCCTGATTTTTTTTTTTCATGACAAAATAATTTAGTGACTGTAAAAGGCAAAATTTAGACAATAATGAAAACATCTGGCATAGGGGAGGGTGCCATGGTCCCATTTGGTAGAAATGTGCACCACTGTCAACACTTGGAGCATCTCCCGCCAAACATTTCCTAACAGGCTGAGTATTAAAATACCTTGTTTTCCTGTTTTATTTTTTTATTGAGGCACCATATACCATTTGTGTACGAGTCGTGTATAAAAGCTGGGGGCTTCCCTGGCGGTGCAGTGGTTAAGACTTTGTGCTCCCAATGCAGGGAACATGGGTCTGATCCATGGTTAGGGAACTAAGACCGTCCATGTTGCCCACTGCAGCAAAAAAATCAGTGTACAGCTCCATGGCAGTTTGAAAAGTGAACATCCTCGCGTTACCAGCATGAGGACAGGAAGGGGAGTATCCTCAGCCCCTCCACTCTCCAGTCCTGGGACCTCTCTCCCTCTCTTCCCCAAGGATACTTGATAATGGATGATTAGTCTCCTGATTCTCACTTCCTCTGTTTTCCCTCTGGACCAGGAGATAATGGGTGGTTTTCAGAGGTTGTAGGAAGTCCTAGAAATTTTATGCAATGTTGTGTATTTCTGAGTGGAAGGTTCACTGATCTTGTCAGTTTTCGGAAGAGTCTGTGGTTTGTGAGCCAAGAAGAGGCCTTTTGGATATTGAAAAAAAAAAAAAAAAAAAAACATAGTGGGAAGCTGCTGTATAGCACAGAGAGCTCAGTTCAGCGTGATGACCCCCAAGGAGTGGGGATGAGGGAGGGGATGTATGTATACACGTAGCTGATTCACTTTGTTGTATAGCAGAAACCAACACAACATTGGAAAGTGATCATACTCCAATTAAAAAAAAATAATAATTGCAAAGAAAAAAAATATTGTTCAGAAACTCCCTGGTAGTCCAGAGGTTAGGATTTGGTGCTTTCACTGCTGTGGTTCAGGCTCGATCCCTGCTTGGCGAACTAAGATCTCACAAGCTGCATGACATGGCCAGAAAACAAATAAAAATTGTTTCTCACTAGCAATCACCCAGGATCATTTCGTCATCTTTGCTACCTTGTTCAGCTCATGCTGAAGACCTCATTCCCCACTCCCCAAACCCAGTGTCTTGTTTGGCTTTTTAAAAAATACAAGTCTGTTTATTTTTGCGGCAAAATATACATAACAAAACATTCACCATCTAAACTATTTCTAACTGTGAAGTTCAATGGCATTGAGTACATTCACTTTGTTGTGCAACCCTCCCCACCATCCATCTCCAGAACTCTTTTCATCTTCTCAAAGTGAAACTCTGTCCCCTTTAAACATTAACTTCGTCACCCTCACCCCCAGCCACGGGCAACTCCCACTCTCCTGTCTCCATGAATTCAAGTACTCTAAGGACCTCGTATAAGTGGAATTGGGGGGTTTTTGTCTTTTTATGACTGGCTTATCCCACCTAGTGTAATATACTCAACATTCATCCATGCTGTAACATGTGGCAGAATTTTCATACATAAAGACTGAATAAAATTCCATTGTTTGCATACACCACATTTCTTTTATCCATTTTTCCACTGAGGGATACTTGGTTGCTTTCACATTTTAGCTATTATAAGTCATGCTGGGTGTACAAACATAGTCCCAGCTTTCAATATGGGGGGTATATACCTAAAAGTACAATTGCTAGGTCATGTGGTAGTTCTATTTTTAGTATTTTGAGGAATAGCTATAATTTATCCCAGAGCAGTTGGCCCAGTTTACATTCCCACCAACCAGTTTCTCCATTTCTTCACCAACAGTTGCTATTTTCTGATTTTTAAAATTTTTTAATTTTAATTAATTTTTATTGAAGTATAGTTGCTTCCAGGTGGCGGTAAAGAATCCGCCTGCTAATGCAGGAGATGCAGGTTTGATCCCTGGGTCGGGAAGATCCCCTGGAGAAGGAAATGGCAACCCACTCTAGTATTCTTGCCTGGAAAATTCCATGCACAGAGGAGTCTGGCGGGCTACAGTCTATGAGGTTGCAAAGAGTCAGACACAACTTACTGAGCATGCACGCACATACAATAATTGCTTTACACTGTTGTAAAGCTTTAGCTTCTGCTTTATGATTTATTTTTAATAGTAGCCATCATAATGGCTGTGAGTAGTTCTTGCTTTATTTTTTGGCAGTGAAGTGAGTGGCCTTTCCGACAGAAGCATTTATATCTTTCAGCCTCTGCTGGTGCAACCTGGAATGGCTTATCTCTTGAACAGCCTTTCCCAGCTGATAAGAGAGCTATCATTAGCTCACGGCTTAGAAAGGTTAAGAACTTGCCAAGGTCACAGGTGATCTGCAGAGCCAGAAATTGAATCCATGGTTTTATCGCCTTTTTATTCCACTCAGCATTGTGCCTGCCTTTCAGCACAGAGGTCAGCCCCTAACACCAAACAAAGATCACATACCCCATGGTAACAAAGCAAACTCAGCATCAAATGCTCCACCATCAGGAGGGTGAGCAATGCTATAAGCACTGACTCTGGGGTCCCAGCTCCATGCCCGGAAACCGACATTTCTGTAGGAAACTACTAAGGTGACATCACTTCTACATCTGCAAGCCACTTATGAGACAAAGGATGGGGAACTTTTTTTTAATTAATTCATTTGACTGCCCTGGATCCCAGCTGTGGCATGTGGGATCCAGTTCCTAGACCAGGGATTGAACCTGGGCCCCCTACATTGGGAGCTCAGAGTCTTAACCATTGGGCAACCAGGGAAATCCCAGAACTTTTGTTCTTGAACCTCCTCATCTCCATACTCTTCCCCCAGGAGAGCTGACATCTGATACTGGCTTATCCTGACAGCCTGAATTTCTATCCACAGCTCAAATGTCTTTGCAGACTCATATAGCCAAGCAACTGCTTTCTTGATAGCTCCACACAGTCATCCTCCAGGCCCTGGGACTTTCCCCAAACTTTTGATTTCATGCACTCCCTCACTTCCAAGTCTGCTCCTCTCCATATTGGTCACAAGTACCACCACCACCTAATAGGTATTTGGGCCAAACACCCAGGAGCTTTCTTTCTCTTCTTCATTCCGCACATCCAGGCTTGCTGGCAAGTCCTCTCAATTCCAGAAGATCTAGAACCAATCCCCTGCCTAGCTCTCCCCTACATAACACCTTCCAATGCTTCCTGGTACATCAGAATAAAGACTCGCGAAATCTCTTGCTCACTCCTCTGTGGCCATGACAACCTCCTCACCATTCCTTAAAGAAATTAAACTACTGGGACTTCCCTGGTGGTCCTGAGGTTAAGACTCCGAGCTTCCAAGGCAGGGGGTCTGGGTTCCATCCCTGGTCAGGGAACTAGATCCCATATGCCACATCTAAGAGTTCGCATGCTGCAACAAAAGATCCTAAGTGCCGCAACTAAGACCTAGTGCAGCCAAATAAATAAATACTAAGAAAGAAAGAAAGAAATTAAACTTCCACACCTCAGGAGCCTTTGAACTTGTTCTTTCCTCTACCTGTTGCCTTGTTTCCTTTTCATCACTCAGGTTCCTATTCATATGTCCCCTTCTCAGGGGATCCATCCTTGAGCCCCTAACCTAAAGCCATTTCCCTCCCCTGCTCCAACTCGAGTGATTTGGCTTATGACCCTGTGTTATTGCCCTCATAGCAAGTCTTCCTGGCTGACTGAAATGATCTCATTCATTTTTTTGCTTATTGTGTGGTCTTGTCACTAGAGCAGTGACTTTCAGTGATTTTTTTAAAAAGATTTTTGGCACTCCCTTAAATTATTTTTAATTCAGTGGTTTCCTTACCTTCAAAAAGTTTTAATATAATTTATATCTTTTTTTTATTCTCTTTCAGGTGCACTGGGTCTTCAACGCTATAGACAAGCTTTCTCTCTAGTTGTGGTGCACAGGCTTCTCATTGTGGTAGCTTCTCTGTTGCAAAGCGTGGGCTCTAGGGTGTTCGGGCTTCATTAGTTGCAGAGTATGGGCTCAGTAGTTGTGGCACATGGGCTTAGTTGCCCAGGGCCTGTGGAATCTTCCTGGACCAGGGATCGAACCTGTGTCCCCAGCACTGCAAGGCAGATTCTTAACCACTGGACCACCAGGGAGGTCCTCATGATTTTTCACATGTCCCACAGCAAGACACAAATTTCATATGTGACCCAGGCTGCATCACAAATTACCTCCAAATTTACTGGCTTTAAACAACAACATGGATCTTGCTCACAAACCTGCGGTTTGAGCGGGCTTGCTGGGAACATCTCTCTCTTCTCCTCTTGGTGTCAGCTGGGAAGGCTCAAAGGCTGGGGGCTGGAATCATTTCAGTGCTCACTCCCTTGTCTGGCGGTTGATGCTGGTTTTAGCTGGGCCCTTATCTGGGAGACTGTTCATGTGGCTTGGGCTTCTCACAACATGGCAAATGGGCTCAGAGAGCCTATCCTGGAACTGAGAGAGAGGGAGAAAGCAAGCTAGCACCAGGCAAAAGATGCATCTTGGTTTCTGACCAAGACTTTCAAGTCACACAGCATCCCTTTTGCCACATTCTGTTAGTTGCACAAAATCCTGCTGAAGTTCAAGAGAAGAATAGAAGTCTGACTCTTGACAGGGAGTGGCAAAGCTGGAACTATTTCTGTCGCTAATTTTTGGAAAATACTACCTGCCACACCCAGTAGACAAATGTTTGGAGTTTCCCCAAAACAATACCTAGCTTTTTGTACACAATGCAGTGATTTTTTTTCCCCCTTGTATTTTGTAGAAAATGCTGGTCATGACCTGCTGGATTGATGTCTTCACCTCATTTGAGGGACACGTCACAAAAATGAACAGTTTTTCTTTCCTGTACTGTAACCCTGCACAGCACGGTGTTCAGTAAGAGTTGGATACCTCACCTACTAGCTTTCTACAAATATTTTCCTTAGCACCTATATAGTAATCCCTTTTAGTTCACTCAGAATCGACTGATATGGGACCGTAAATGCTGTGTGCTCAGTCGTGTACAACTCTTTTCAACCCCATGGCTCCTCTGTCCATGGGGTTTCCAGGCAAGAATACTGGAGTGGGTTGCCATTTCTTCCCCAGGGAATTTTCCCAACCCAGGGATCAAACGCATGTCTCTTTCGTCACAGGAAGACAATTCTTTACCGACTGAGCCACAAGGGAAGCAAGAACACCTGTACAGCACTTACTGAATACCAGGCACTGACCTCATTTAACCCTCATGCCAACTCTTTTATTTATTGAGGATAGTTGATTTACAACGTGCTAATTTCTGCTGTACAGCAAAGTGACAGTTTTACACACACACATATATAACATCTTTTAAAATATTTTTTCTATTAGGATTGATTCCATGAGATTGGATGTTCTTCTTTGTGCTATACAGTAGGACCTTGTTGTTTATCCATTCTAAATGTGTCCCTAGAACCCCAACCTGGAAGCAGTAGGCACTGAATTTGGTTAAGAAGGAAAGTCTGAAGCTCGTGCAGCCGCTCTCCAGCCCGCAAAGGCGCATCAGGCAGGACTATCAGGCAGGTCTGCGGAGGCACGCCCTCCCTGCGCAGACTGACTGACAGAGGAGCTGGCGCAGGCGCACTTGTCCGACTCGAAGCAGCCGCCCTCTTTCGCTGGTGACTGACGTGGGATCAACCCAATGGAAACGGGCCTCTCCGGGAGGGGAGCGGGGCTCAGGGGACAGTTAAATTTGCGCGGGATTGGTTCTAAAGTAGTCATGGCGGCCTTCCGCGACATGGAGGAGGTGAGCCACGGGCTGCTGAGTCTGCTGGGCGCCAATCGCGCGGAGGCGCAGCAACGGCGGCTGCTGGGGCGCCACGAGCAGATGGTGGAGCGGCTGCTGGAGACGCAAGACGGCGCCGAGAAGTGGCTGCGAGGTGAGGACCTGGGCGGGCGGGGCGAGGGGCAGCCGGGGCCCGTGTCATGGGAGCGGTGGCCAAGCCAGTCACGAACCTCCTCCCTTCTGGGCGCCCTTCCCCTAACCTATTTCCCCGTGCAGGTGAGCATTGTCTCCTTTGAGCCTCTGTTTCCCCATCCATGAAATGGGCTTCAGGATAGCAGCGGGGGTTTGTGTGTTAGTCGCTCAGTAGTGTCCGACTCTTTGCGACCCCCATGGACTGTAGCTCGCCAGGCTGCTCTATCCATGGGGATTCTCCAGGCAAGAATATGGAGTGGGTTGCCATACCCTCCTCCAGGGGATCTTCCCAATCCAGGGATCGAACCCAGGCCTCCCGCATTGCAAGGGGATTCTTTACCATCTGAGCCACCCAGGGGGTTTAGTGGTGAATATATGAGTTTGCAGGCTCTGACGCTCTGTGAGCAGGAGCTGGGGTACTCAGGGTTTGCATTGAAACTCAAGTGTCAAAACACTGGGTTTGAATCCCAGCATTCCCACGTCCCAGCTGTGAGATTTGAGATGACTTACTTAACCTGCAATGCATCTTTTTCCTATAACTTAGTTGTAACAATAAATAATCCACATCTTCCTGTTGAGGTTGTTCAGATGTTTTACTGAGCACCTGCTGTGCTCAGGCATAGTGCCAGCCCTGGGGTGACAGCAGGGAATAGAGCAAACACAATCCCTGGGGTGTGGGGGCTGCTGATACTCTAGAGGGGTGAGGGAGAGGATAAACAAGAAAAATGAATTTGTCAGGAGGTGATGGACTAAGGATTTCAGCCCTTAACTCATGAGCCCTGTGGTCCCAGTCCAGTGGCTTCCCTCTCAAGCCTCAGTTTCCTCATCTGTGAAATGGGGCTGCTGAAGCACCCCCTTTGATGACTCAAAGTGAAATTCACAGAAATGACGTTTGCATAGCATTGTGCCCTTGAAAGGGCTGGAGGTGGGGGCTGCCCATGTTGCAGCTTTTCTCAGCATCAGGGTTTTTTTGGTTTTTTAAAGGCTTCAGACTTTTTTTTTATTGTGGTAAAACAGACGAATGTAAGGTTTACCATTTTAATTATTTTTAAGTGTCCGGTTCAATGGCATTAAGCACATTCACATTGTTATGTAACCATCACCATCATCATCCCCAGTATGCCATTGTATGGATACACTATATTTTGTTTATCCATTTATCCATTTATCACTGGACACTTGGGTTGCTCCCACCTCTTGGCTATTGTGAATAATGCTGCTATGAACAGCAGGGTACAAAATAATCTCTTTGAGTCCTTGCTTTCAATTCTGTTTTTGTATTTTCCCAGAAGTGGAAATGCTGGATCAGATGATAATTTGATATTTAATTTTTTTTGAGGAAATGTCATCTGGTTTTCCACTGTGGTTTCAGTGCCAGGGATTTGTAATGCCTTTTGACAATTACACTTTATGAGGGGGTGCCATTTGGGTTGAGACTTGAATGAGCTGGGAACTAACCATAGGATGCCTGGGGGGGAGGAGTGATCCTGGCAGAGGGGACTCTCAGGGACAAGGTCATGAGGTGAGAATGAGCCTGGAGACCCAGGAGAAAGAGGTGGATGAGGTCAGCAGTAGCCAGAGCCTGCTAGCCCCCAGGAGGAGTTTGGATGTTGGTTCTAAGCATGTTGGAATCCGCCTTCCAATGCAGGATACTGGGGTTCAATCCTTGGGTTGAGAAGATCCCCTGGAGAAGGAAATGGCAACCTGCTCCAGTATTCTTGCCTGGGAAATCCCTTGGACAGAGGAGCCTAGTGGGCTACAGTCCATGGGGTCGTATAAGAGTCAGACATGACTTAGCAAGTAAAACAACAACTGGTAAGCATGATGGATGTCCTGGGCCAGGTCTTCTGCTCTTTCCTCCTCCTCCTCCTCCTCCTTTTTCTCCTCTCCCATTCCATTAACTCTACTTCCATGGGTGGTTGGGGAGAAGATCAATGTAACCCCACCCGCCTGGGTTTCAGCAGAATGGATGGATTTGGGGCAAGGAGAGAAGAGTCAGCATTCTAGGGTGCTGGGGTTTGATCAAAGAATCCAGTTCAGGGACTTCCCTGGCAGCAGTCCATTGGTTAAGACCCATGCTTCCACTGCAGGGGGCTCGGGTTCGATTCCTGGTCGGGGAACTAAGATCCCATATGCTGCCCAGCATGGCCAAAAAAAAGGATCCAGTTCAGATCCCGGCTTCAGAGCTAAGTTTGTGGACAAGTCACTTCTTTGAGCTTCTGTTCATAGCCTCTTGAATGCAAGGAGGGCTAAGCCGCCCTCAGAGGGTTGTGAGAGTACACGGTGAGTTAGGGCTCCCTGGTCACCCGTGGCACAGAGCACACACGTAGGCAGTGATGGCTTAGACTGAACATCCAGGAGACTTGGCTGTGGTTCGGACGGTGCCTGGAGAAGGGGCAGGAAGGCTGCGTAAGAGAGCCAGACCCCCAGCTCTCCGACAGGAAGTCAGCAGGCACTGTCGAACACAGGTCAAGAAATAGCAGCATAAGCAAATTATTTAGAAATATGAAGGCTGATGCCAGAGAAAACAGTGAGGAGTTTAAGTGGCTGCTTCAGAGGGTGGAGAGGCTTAGAGAGGAGTGTGTGTGTGTGTGCACGTGCAAGTATGTGTTTAAATTTTCACAACCATAGACATGTAGCACTTTGATTAAAAATTAACTTGATCTAAGTCTGTAAACAAACACCGGCCCTCTGAGAAACATTGTCATCTGTGTCTTCTCAGGGTTGGCCGGTTTCTCTGACTCAATGAGAAAGAACCCAATAACCTTCTTAGGGTGTTTTTGATCTTTTCAGATGTTCTGTTCCAAATATGTTTATTCTGAGTAGGTGTTGGCTGATATCTAGCGACTTGTAAGACACAATTTGTGCCTTGAAGAAGGGAGACAAGAAATAAATAAGCCAGGGTGATGAGGCTGTCCTAGGAGCACAGTCATGCCCCAGGAGGGAGAGGGCAGTGTCCATTCCGCCTGAGTCGGGCATTATCCAGGAGGTCCTCCGGCTGGGAACGGGTGTGCCCGATGGGAGCACCCCTGGAGGACAGGCAAGCGGGGGCCCAGGAAAACACATGAGAAAACATGGCATGTTTGCACGTATTAATGAAGCATCTTTGCAAGCCAGAACAGAGGGAAAACACGTGGTCGGGAGAAAAGCAAGGAGTGCGAAGGTGCCCCTGGACCTTATCCTGGAGGCCCTGGGAGATCTTTGAGCAGAGAAATGACTTAGTATTCAGCCTCTGACACATCCACCCTGAAGGCAGAGAGCAGTACAGACTGGCAACAGAAGAGACCAAAGCAAAGCAGGGGGGCTGACAGGGTGGTCCTGGAGGGATGAAGGGCCAGCACGAGGAAGGAGGGGCCCTGCCAGGATGGATGGCCAACTGCATCCAAAGAGTGAGTCCTGGGCTTGCTGTCTGGGCAACGGGGTGGAGAGTGATGTCATACATTAAGACTAGGTAGACAAAGAGGGACTGGAGTTTCTTCACCTGGATGGATTCAGGTGTGACTTAGTGAAATGGATACACTGAGTCAGATTCCAGGTGGGACTCGGGTGGGTGTTTGCAAATAGAACAGTGGGTCTGGGAGCCACAAATGGAAATGGGCATAGATGGGGGCGTTGAGGCCACCCTCTGCTCCAGGGCTGTCCTGGGGAGCCCGAGTTGAGGGGCCCAGACTTCACCCCACCCTGCAGAGATCCTCACCGCAGAGAAGGAGGTGGCCCAGAGCCTCCTGGATGCGAAGGAGCAGGCACACCAGGGCGGTGTTGAGCTGCAGCAGCTTGAAGCTGAGCTTCAGAGGGCCAGCGAGGAGGACGCCCGTCTGAAGGCCAACCTCCTATATCCTTTCCTGCGTGTGCGGAATGGTCGGACCCCAGCCCCGCCTGGGAGGCACCTGTTCACACTAGAAAACACACCTAGAGCCAGTGGCTTGGGGCCGACAGGGTTGGTGTGGGGTGTGAGCATGTGGGCAGTCCTGCCTCCAAAACCAGGGGTCCTTAACTACCTGCTTTACTCAGCTCACAAGAGAACTGGAGGAGCTCAAGGAGATTGAGGCGGATCTCGAAAGACAAGAGAAGGAAGTTGACGAGGACACGACAGTCACCATCCCTTCAGCTGTGTAGGTCCATAGATGTGATGTGAGTGTGCATCCCTGTGAGTGTGTATGTGTGTCTGTAGCCCATGGATCTTTGCTAGAGTTGACACTGGAATGACTTCTTTTCTGTATTTTTTTTTTTATCTTCTTGCACAGGTACGTGGCTCAACTTTATCGCCGAATTAGTAAAATCGAGTGGGATTATGAGTGTGAGCCTGGGATGATCAAAGGCAGTATCCTTTGTGGGGAACATGAAACCCTGGGCACTGCTGGGGAGAATTAGATGGTGCAGACACTATGGCAGAGCCCACACATTGAACAGCATGATCATATGACCCAATTCCACTTCTGGGAATTGGAATAGGACCCAATTTTGCTTTGGGTATACCCACAAAGGAATGAAAGCAGGGACTTGAACAGGTGTCTGTACATCCATGTTCACAGCAGCACTGTTCACAAGAACCCAAAGGTGGAACCAATCCAAGCATCTATCAGCAGATGACCAGATAAACAAAATGTGGTCCACCCACATGGTGGAATATTATTCAGCCCTAAAAAGGGAAGGCATCCTGACACATTTTACACCATGTATGAACCCAGAATATAATATGCTGAGTGAAATAAATCAGACACAAAAAGTCAATACTATATATTTCCACCTACCTGAGATCTCTAGAGGAGTCAGTTTCATGAGGACAGAAAGTAAGATGAGGATTATCAGGATGGGGTAGGGGGAGTCAGTGTTTAATGGAGACACAGTTTCAGTTTTACAGGGCCCTTCCCTGGTAGCTCAACTGATAAAGAATCCACCTGCAATGCAGGAGACCCTGGTTCAATTCCTGGGTCGGGAAGATCCCCTGGAGAAAGGAATGACTACCTACTCCAATATTCTGGCCTGGAGAACTCCATGGACAGAGGAGCCTGGCAGGCTACAGTCCATGGGGTCGCAAAGAGTTGGACACAACTGAGTGACTTTCACTTTGACTTTTCGGTTTTACAAGATGAAGAGTTCTGGAGATGAACAGTGATGGTTGCACAACAGCATGAATATACTGAATGCCACTCAACAGGGCACTTGAAAATGTTTAAGATGGTCAATATAATATTACATAGATTTTACCATAATTTTTTTTTAAAGTACACTATCAGAATTTACTTTTCTGTTTATGAAAATTAGTTTCAGTCTCTTCTAAAGCTTCATCTATTTTATTTTGGCTGTGTTGGGTCTTTGTTGCTACATGAGCTTTTCTTTAGTTGTGGCGAGCAGGGGCTACTCTAATTGCAGCGTGTGGGCTTCTCACTGTGGTGGCTTCTCTTATTGTGGAGCACAGGGTCTAGGGTGCACAGGCTTCAGTATTTGTGGCGCACAGGCTTAGTTGTTCCGCAGCATGTGGGATCTTCCCGGACCAGGGATTGAACATGTGTCTCCTGCATTGGCAGGCAGATTCTTTACCACTGAGCCACCAGGGAAGCCCCTCTAAGTGTTTTAATAATAACGATTGAAAGGCAGTATCCTTTTGTCATGGGGTTGAGGGGGAGGGCAGTGCATGCTGGCTTTCCTTACATCTATCTGTGCTCTCAGTCCACCACGGCCCCAGCGTTGCCCAGCCCATCCACCTGGACAACACCCAGCTCTCTAAGAAGTTCATCAGCGACTATCTCTGGAATCTGGTGGACACGGAGTGGTAGCCCGGAGCCTCTGGGACTGCGTCACACAGCCCCACACAGTGGGAATCAGCCGTGGTGGGTGGTCAGTGCCTCGGTGGTGAGATCAGCTTAAAATTAAATGTTGACACATAAATGAGTTTTTGTCTTTTACTGATTTTCTTCCCCCCTGTTCCACCCTCCCGACTTTGGCCTCAGATACTGTACTAGGTAATGAAAGAGAACCAACTTAACCTTGCCAGGGCTGCAGCTTCACATCTATGACAGTGCATGCCAATGACACCGTGGTAGCCAATGACAGATTCCAGATCTTCATCTGTGATTCAAGTGTGGCCCCTCTTTTATCCGTTCAGTCTCTGAGTGCCGCTGTGCGCCCAAGATGAAGACACAAGGTGAAGGTGACAAGGATCTTTTCAGCTGACGGAGGAACCAGAAGTGATCAGATGCCACCCTCAGGCTAGAGTGTCCAGAGTGCTGTGGGACCTCAGCCGGGAAGGGAACCTGCCCCAGAGGATGGGGGTGGTGTTCATCCTGGGACTAGAAAGGAAGAGCCAGTCACAAGGAGTTTACATAGGGGCCCATCCCTGGTTCCAGGGTGGACTGTATATTGGAGACCACTGGTTGCCTCCCTAATATTCATTCACCACTTGATAAGGAACTTCTTTTAACTGCCCAAGTCAAAACACAACTTTCCCCAGTCTCCTTTGCAGTTAAATTCAGGACAATGAAATGTAAAAAGAAGTGTTGTATGTGACTTCTCCTTAAAAGGCAAGGGAGTATCCCCTTTCCCTTTCCCTTCCCCTCTATTTTCTGGAATTTGGGTGTGATGGCTGGAGCCCTGGCAGCTGTATTGCCACATGAGGATGGGTGACATTCTCTAGAGATGATAAGAGCCTTGTTCTCTGGTGATGGTGGAGCTGGATATCAATACTGGACTTCTTGGGTACAGGGGCTAACCTGCTGTGTGTGTCTTTCTGAGTTTAGTTTTTCTATCACAGACACCCAAAATAAACCCTCACTGATTCAGCATGCAGCCAAAGTTTGGGCCAGCCAATCAATGCATTCACCTAACCCCCACCCTCAGTGACAAGCAGGAAGTTAATGGCCAGCCTGCCTGCCTGTCTGAGGGCAACGAGTGAGAAGTAGGGTCCGTTTGCTATCAAGTGCCTCCTGGATACAGCTTTGCCTGAAGCCAGTAGATTCGGCAGTTACACGAACCTCTGGGTGTTGGGTTTTGTGCACTTCTGTACAACTTACAATAAGTACAATTTGTATTTCTTAATCAGAGAAGGACATTTCTAGGCAGAAGAAACAGTAAGTTCTAGCAGCACCTGAGTACATCAAATGGGCACTAAAAATAGTCCATTCCCGTACCCCTTGTAGGTCCTAGGACAAGTAATCCTGCCTCTTGGGGTCCAGGAGATAGACCCCCAAAAGGGGTTATTAGTGTCACTGAAATGCAAGCACCCCCAGGCCATATGGCTCACAAGATTCCCAGAACTTCAGAGGCCCTGCTTTTATGCCGAGGGCCTGGCTTTACATATTCAAGGATATGTCCCCATGAGTCCTCCTGGGCTGTTTTCATTTTCAAGGTTGGCAGAGTTTTTTTATGATGTGAAAAAGAAGCAGAGCCCTGCATTGGTATCTTTTGCCTCCAAAGAGCAAAAGACTTGACCTAGACTAGGGTTTTCCTGCCTCAGCCTTCGCAGTGCTGGGGGCCAGGTCACTCTCTGCTGGGGGCTGTCCTGGATATCATAGGATAATCTGGCAGTAACCCTGGCCTCCACCCTCTAGATACCGGGAGCCAACCCCTGTCCTGAAAACCCTGGGGGTTGTGGGGGCGGACATACTCAGGGCTGCCACCCCCACCTCCACCCCCTGCCTTGTAGCCTGAGCTGGGAACCCATGAGTCTTCTGCCAAGGTCAGTTGAGAAGCTGCTGTCACCTTGATGGCCATTCCTGCTGACACAGCCAGCCTCCACCTGCTCCCCTGCAGGAGTGATTTTGCCAGGAGGGCTCCCTGCCCTGAGAGGACTGGGGCCCAGCCGAGGGTCCCAGGGCTGGCAGAGAAGTTCATTTCCCTCTAGTTCAAATTTATGGGCACAGAGTCCCTGGGAGAGAAAGCTGGTGATGGGAGGAAGGTACAGTTACAGGCAAAGTTTTCTCTGGGCCCCAGCTCAGGGCCTGAGCCCCTTCCCCAGGGATCTGCTCCCCTGCCATAATCACACCCCCCTCCAAGCAGTGGCTTTGTTCAGGAAGGGGCCTAGGAGGCACTGCCTGCCTGCCCAGAGCTCAGTGACCAAGAAGAAGGACATTTGACATTTGAGGGAGGCTGTATGGACACAAGATTCAGATGGGCCATGTCCAATCTTCCCAGGCAGCCCCCCGAGACCAACCCAAGGAGTGAGCAAGGGGGTGAGGCACGCAGCCCAGTGGGGCCCAATGGGTGGGTTCGGGGAGGTGTCTGAGCTCACAGGGGCCAGGGGAGGCCCTGGCCCTCTGCATGCCTGGGCCCTGACTCACTGCCCAGCGCTGGCCAGACGCCCGGATGGCCTTGGCCCACGGCCTCCAGCCTGCACCCCCACCCCGCCCCGCCTGCTCTCCCTCTGAGAGCTGGCCCATCAGCAGCCACCAGCCTTTTCCCAGATTATGGAGGCCGGCCAGGGGCACATTGAACACTAGGCCAGCCCTGGTGGGGATGCAGGATCAGTTTCCCCCCTACCACCAGGAAGGGAGCACGGAACCCAAACCTTGGCACACCCAGAACTGAGACTTTGACCCCACACACCCACCCCGTTCCTCTTCTGGCATCCCCTCAGGCCAGCACCACCCCAAGCTGGTGAGGGGGATCCATTTTATAGGTAGGAAAACCGAGGCACATCTTGGTCCAGTCAGTTGCCCAAAGTCACAATGATCCCCTCCTCCCCGGGAGGCTGAACCCAGCAGGGGGGGCCCAGGGTCCACGGAGGAGCCTCTTGGCTCTTCAGATGAGAAACGGACTCCGAAGCGCCTGCCTCTTGTCCAAGGTTACCCAGGTGGAAAGAGACCAAGAACTGGAACTCAGGCCTGTACTTGGTAGAGCCCTGCCAGGCAACAGAGCATTTAAAGTCCTTAGTAATCAGTGGTTACTGGTCAAATATCCACACACCTGGCCAACCTGGCTTTTTTTTTTTTTTTGGCCTAGAGACAACACAACTAACGTTTCAATGATTTTCTTTCAATCCATTTTCTATGCTTTGATAAATTTTCACATAACTGACATCTCAGAAAGTAGTGTTTGAAGACTGCTTTAAAACACTAAAGTTACATTGCTAAGCGCTAAGTCACTTCAGTCGTGCCTGACTCTTTGCGACCCCATGGACTGTAGCCTACCGAGCTCCTCTGTCCATGGAATTCTCCAGGCAAGAACTCTAGAGTGGGTTGCCATTTCCTACTCCAGGGGATCTTCCTGACCCAGGGATCGAACCCATATCTCTTATGCAACCTGGCTTTTAATTAGTGTTTCTGGAGAAAATGGGCAAGGGTATATGGAATCGAGAGGCTGAACCTCTCACCTGGACCTCTGGCAAGCTTGGTGGGCTGAGGCTGGGGAGAGGCTGGGAAGACTGACCACAAGAGTTCAACACAGACACGGCAGTGCTTGGACCACCCCCAGGAAGGCCGCAGGACCTCCTGGCGTCCTCCCCACCTGACTCAGCTGTGTGCACTGGATGTCTGTGACCTGCCAGGCGCTCCCTCCAGGGAGCCACACTACGGTGGAGGCCATGAGCAGGTGCTGTGTGCCGGCTCCCAGTGTCCTTCAGTGATGGAACCAAGGCACAGTGAGCTGTTCACTAACGGTGTCACAGCTGATGAAGGCAGAGCCTATTGGAAGGCCCAGGGAGGAAGAGTAATCTGAGCCCAGACAGACCTGAGCCCCCAGGGGACAAAAGTATGGAGACAGTGACCCAGGCAGAGGGAACAGCAAGTACAAAGATTCAGAGACAGCAAAGAGGCCAGCAAGGAGAGAATGAGAGGCCATGGGGCTGGATCAAGCCAGGCCTGCACTCCACAGTGAGACACGAGGAGGATTTTCAGATTCCGGGGGTGGGGTGGGGGAGCTCAGAGTTGGGGCTTGGGAAAGGAGAGCCTGACGCTGCCCTCTTGACATAGGTCATGGTGCAGAGGCCCAGCCGACTAGGGAAATGGTTTTGCTTTGAACCCCCAAGCTACCGGCCTTCCGTCCAATCATAGGGCACAGCTTGGGAGAGGAGGCCCGTGGTGTAAGCAGAGCAGCTGTGCCGGGGAGGGTGGAGCCCCTCCAAGGAGGGCAGGAGTCAGAGCTGAAACCTGAGCTGCCTGGAGGGGAGGCTGGACAGGACCCAGGAGTCCTGGGGGCTGTTCCCCGCCTCTCAATTCCACTCCACTCTGTGGGGTGGGTGATGTTGTGACCAGTATTTGATCAAATTCCAACTGTCAGCCGCTCTCATCTCCTCATCACTGAGGGAATTCACTGCCTGGGGAGGGGGAACGCTGCCCCCCACCATGGAGGAGGGGCCGGCATGCAGACAGTTCTCCCCCCTCCCCGCCTCCCCCTCTTTCCTCCCACGGACCTGGGCTCAGCCCCGCAGGCTCCAGCCTGACTCACCACAGGCAGCTGTGGTTTCAGATGCCTGTGGGGGCTGGGGGGGGTGGGGGGTGGAGGCAGCAGAGGATGTCAATTGGGGTGTCAGGCTTGGGGGAGCAACTTCCTCCCACTACCCGGCTGGTGTTGGTCAGAGCTGTTGAGCCCCTTGGAGAGGCGGGAGTTCAGAGTCACCTGCCCACACCCTCCTCATGGAGAGCAGCTCCTAAGCTCCAATCTGCTCCCCACCCCTTTCGGGGAGCCCACAGACCAACTCCAAGCAGCCGGCCAGCTGCCCCTCATCTTACCTGGTTGACAACCACGCCCTTCCGCAGGGGACCCCCTGTGAGCCCAGGGAGGTTCACCATCAAGGTTCACCTTGCCTTTTAGGCTGCCACTATTGAAAGACAAAAAGGCAGGGCATCCAGGTCTCACCAGGAGCTTGGGACCCAAGCCCAGTGACCCCAGCCTCCCCTTTCCCATCTGTAAAATGGGCTCTGGGCCTGGCCCCTCACTGGGCGGCCGCAGAGAGGCTGCAGACAGTTAATCCCCAATAAGTGTCTGCTCTTATTTTTCCTGACGCTAATCCTGTGCGTCTGTGTCACACTCACTGGCACGCTGGGGGCGCCCGAGGAAGGATTTCAGTTACTCTGTTAACAGAAAACTGCCCAGGCCAGGGATCAGAAACTTCCATTACCTCCAGTCTTTCCCAGGCTCTCCCTCTGCCCGGGGACCCCCAAGTCCTGCCCACCTTCCCCTCTCAGCGCTCTCGGCCACTGCCCGGCCCCTCCCGCGCGCGCCCGGACTGTTCAGGCTCATTTGTCCGGTTTGCCACGCGGCTGAGCATGGAGTCAGTCAATCAACCAATTATCGAGCGCCCGCCTGCAGGCCCCGAACGCTTCCTGTGCGGTCCGCTCAGCTCTCGCCCCCAGAGGCATTTTGGAGCCTTCCCAAGACAAAAGGTGGAAGGAAGGAAGGAAGTGCCACCCTGTGGACACAGAAAAGATGGCAGTCCCGGCGGCTCCCGGCGCTTCCCTCCGCCACCTCTACACCCGCCACCCCCGGAGCCCGGGAGGTGGGGATTAGCATCGCCCCGTTTGCAGGTGGGGAAACGGAGGTTCGGATGGGTCTAAAGTCACCCAACTCAAGCCAGTCTGCACCCTTTCCCTCCCACTGCCTCCACACTCCGGGTCCTCTGCCCTTCGGCCGGGTTCCGCAGGGAACCCCATTTCCCACGTCCTACTGGGTTCAGCACAAAGGGGCGCTGGCAGGAGGCGGGGCCTGGAGGAGGGGAGACGCTAGAATCTCCTCTCTCTCTGCCGCGGACAGGTCTCCTTCCAGCTCCCACAATTCCTGGGCTCCAGTAATGCCACCCCTTCAGCTGTTATTTCTGGATGCCTCATTGTCCCCGCATTTGGTCTTTTTTTTTTTTTTTTTGCCTGTGCTGTGCAGCACGCGGGATCTTAGTTCCCCGATCAGGGATTCAACTGTGCCCCGTGCAGTGAAAGCTCTGAGTTCCTAACCACTGGACCCCCAAGGGAAGTCCCATTTGGCTGAGCCAGATCTTTAGTTGAGGCCTGTGGAATCTAGTTCCCTGACCAGGCATGGTACTCAGGCTCCCTGTGTTGGGAGCACGGGGTCTTAGCCGCTGGACCGCCAAGGCAGCCCTGAAGTTTACCATCTTAACCAAATTTAAGTGTGCAGTTCAGCGGCATTCAGCACATTCGCTTTGTTGTGCAACCTTGCTCACCATCCAGCTCTTTCCTCCTGCAAAACTGAAAGCCTGTACCCATTAAACACCAACTCTCCCTCCTCCTCGCCCAGCCCCAGGCACCCACTTTCTGTCCTACTTTCTGTTTCTAGGAATTTGACTGCACTGGGGACTTCAAGGACAGCAAAGAGATCAAACCAGTCAATCCTAAAGGAAATCAACCCTGAATATTCATTGGAAGGACTTTTGCTTGATGCGAAGAGCTGACTCATTGGAAAAGACCCTGATGAGGGCAAGAGGAGAAGGAGGCAGGCAACAGAGGATGAGATGATTGGATGCCATCACTTATACAATCGACATGAGTTTGAGCAAACTCTGGGAGACAGTGAAGGACAAGGAAGCCTGGCGTGCTGCAGTCCATGGGGTCGCAAAGAGTCGGACATGACTGAGCGACTGAACAACAAGGGACTTCATATAAGTGGAGTTATACAGTAGTTATCTTTTTGGATCTGGCCGATTTCCTTTAGACAGTGTCCTGGAGATTCATCCATTTAGAGCATGTGTCAGAACTTTCTTCCTTTTTCAGGCTGGGTAATATTCCACTGTGTATATATACATTTTATTTATGCATTCACCTACAGATGGACACTTGTGTTTGTTCCAATTTTCAGCTCTTGTGAATAATACTATGAACACGAATGTGCAAATATCAAAGTCCCTGATTTCAGTTCTTCTGTGTGTATATACACAGAAGTGGACTTGCTGGATCATGGTAGTTTAGTTTGTTTTTTTTTTAATTTTGGCTGTGCCTGGTCCTAGTTGTGGCACGAAGGATCTTTAGTCAAGGTGTATGGGAATCTTAGTTCCCTGATCAGGGATTGAACTGCATCTCCTACCTTGGAACCACAGGCTCTTAACCACTTGGACCATCAAGGAAGTCTTGTGTTTTTTTTTTTTTTAATTACAGCCATACGAATAGCGTGTAGGTGGCATCTCATTATAGTTTGTCCCATTTAGTCTTTTATGCTTAGATCCTTGTATTTTTTTTCCTGTCCAATGACCTGCTGTATTCTTGTTTCCCACTTGAAACGCCAGGACCATCTGTGGCTTGACTGCCACGCCCTAAGATAGGGGTCTGAAATGCCCTTGAGGTCAGACTCAGGCAAAGCTGGGATGCACAAGAGAATCGGGGTGCAGGGGACTGAGGAGAGTGCAGTTCACGTACCCCGATGTCTGTGGCTCTGGACAAATGTTATCACAATGAAGCCAGATTTGTGATATGAAACCTCTCAGTTTATTTATCTTAGAAATGAATTTAATACAATTAAATTCAGGGAAAAAAAAATTTTTTTAAAGGAGAAGGATGGGAAGGAGGAATAGTTAGAGAATTGGGGATGGACATGTACAAACTGCTATATTTAAGATGAATAACCAACAAGGACCTACCATATAGCTCAGGGAACTCTGTTCAATGTTATGTAACAGCCTGGATGGGAGGGGAGTTTGGGGGAGAATGGATACATATATGTGTAATGCTGAGTCCCTTTGCTGTCCACCTGAAACTATCACAACATTGTTAATCAGCTATACTCCAATATAAAATTAAAAAGTGAAAGTGTTAGTCGCTCAGTTGTATCCGACTCTTTGTGACCCCATGGACTGTAGCCCTTCAGGCTCCTGTCCATGGAATTCTCCAGGCAAGCACACTAGAGTGGGTAGCCATTCCCTTCTCCAAGGGGTCTTCCCGACCCAGGGATAGAACCTGGGTCTCCTGCATTGGAGGCAGATTCTTAAAATAAAAAGTTTAAAATAAATAAATTAAGGAGAGTCTTTCCCTGACACCCCCCCCCCCATATAAAAGAGCCTCTTGCCAGTCAGTTCTCATTATCTTTTTAAATATTCTTCTAGAATAATCTTTTAAAATAATTTTTTTTGTATCTGTTTCCTCTTCTAAAATGTCATCTCCTTGAGGGCATAGACACTTACTGCAGTGTCCCACACCCCTTGAGCATGACCTGGCACACACCGGGTGCCCAGTGTTTATTGAATGAGTGAATAAGCAGGAAATTTAGCAAAACTTCAATTCAGCACCCAGCAGAGCTGCTCTCCAGCTGAGCACAATATCCCCTCAGAGGCTGCAGCCTGTGTTGACGCTGTAGGAAAAAGTTCCATTTCCAGATCCTTCTCCCCAGGGGGAGTCTTGTCCCTCAATAGCCAGAGAAAGGCAGAAGAAAGCACTTCCGGTTTAGTCAAATACTTTATTTAAGAAATGTAATCGATCACAGTAAGGCATTCAGGCTATAAAAACATTCTATACAGTGGTTTAAAAAGCGACACCCATCCTCAAAAAGCAACCCATATATACAACACAGAACCTGATTCTCTTGAAGAGGGCTGTGCACGGCACGCTTGAATAAGCTTTGTACAGAAAGACGAGGCATCTTTGCAGCAACCAGGATTTGCAAAAATAAATAGATCTTTCTTTTATATATATACACATAAGTGAGAAATGTTTCAACAGATATACAAAGTGCAAACATAACAAAAAGCCCCCACTGTCTGCACGACGGTGGTGAGGGTGTTATTTACATGCTTCAGAAAGAGAAAAGGCGTTCACAGTCTCTGGCAGGGGTGACCACGTTCTATGGTTGTAAGGCAGTCAATCCACTCGGACGTTTCCACGGGAGGCTGCCCCCATCCAACCCCCCCCCCCACCCAGTGGTCATAAATATGATATGTGTGGCAATTTCAGAAAGCATTCTTGTTTAATGAATCCCATGAAATTCCCGAGCCCAGAGCACATCTTACAGGGCAGACCTGCCATGCATGTTTCAGATGGACACCGGCCAACCATGACCGGCTTGTCGGGGATATGAATGGCTCAGTGGCCTCTACCTAGAAGTGGAAACAGTAGGCAGATCGTCTAGTCATAATCTTGGCTTTGAAGTCATGATCAAGCCACTGCACAGACATCTCCCTACGTGCTGGGAGAGGGGCCGGGTAAGTACCAATCATCAACCCGGACTCTTTGCAGCCAGAAGGGAACCAGAACGGAAAGTAGTGCAAAATAATGATAGAATGTCAACTTTACACAGCGTACGACCCTGAACTGCAAAAGTGCAAGGGGCAGGGCTGGGATCCAGACACCCACTCCTGGACAGAGGGATACAGTTAGAGGTGGGAGCTGCTCATCTTCACGCACAAAGTAAGGGGGTCTCAGGCACTTAATACATGTACGTTAAGGGCGACTGGTGGCTCGCATTTGTTTTCTCTGGGGATGATCGGGGTTTTGGTGAATGAATAGGGTTCAGTGGGTGCCACTCCTGGAAGGTTGGACCCACGGCCCCCTCCTGGCTTAAGTGGAGGACAAACCTGGCTTGGAAAACCCTAGTTTGATCCTGACCAGGGGTGGCAGACCAACTCTGGCCATCCCGCAGGCTCGCTTGGCAGAGGTAAACATGTTCAGTCCTGAGTGTGGGGCCTGGGCTAGAGGGTGGATGGCAGCAGCAGCCACTTGGGACCCTGTGGGTAGCACCTGCTCTCGTGCCTTCAAAGCCACTAGCTTTCCGGCTCCGTGTCCCTCTGTCATTCCCTCCGGGGAGGAGCATGTCTAGAAGGAGAGCAGCTCAGAGATTCCCAGAGAGGACAGATTCCCCAGCTGTTCTGCCTTTCTCCTTCATGTGTAAAGAAAGGAAGAAAAAAAAAGCAACCCAACCGCCTCCCATGGGCGCCGTCTGAAGCCTGTTCTGCCTCCCAGAAAAATAAATATATGAAACAAAGCTCTGGCAGACAGGCAGATGGCGCCTGGGCTACAGTCACCAACAGTGCTTGTGGTGCAGAGGTCTCAGGCAGGGTTGGGGGCAGGTCAAGGGTCAGGGGAGAAAGTGTTCTTCCTGCCTTTGAGTGACCGGTGGCAGGTTCCGGGGAGGGACAGGATTCGAGGCAGCAGCTCACGCCACGTCATCCTCCAGGCTGACCATCTGTCTCTGTCAACAAAACAGTAAACGCCAGAAACCATCAGTCCAACATCCAGTAAACATGGCCACAAGCCACCCCCGCCTGAATCTCTCCTGGTCCCTCAGCTCAAGCCACCTGCCTCATCTACCGCTGGACCCTCTCAGGGCTCTGGAACTTGGCCCAGGCCTGTTCCTCACACAACCACCGGGGGCGCCGGTGAGCACCCGAGTCTGATCATGTGGCTCCGTGGCCCATCTCACTCCCAGCAACGGTCCTCCCATAGGCCCACAGCGTCCTGCTCCATCTGCCCCTTCCCCTCCCACTCTCCACCCCTCAAACACACAGGCAGGGTTCAGCCACAGGGCCTTTGCACAGGTGGTGCCTGCTGCACTCCATACACTCCCTACTCAAGAAAGCCTTCCAGCCACCTTATCTGAAGTCACCTGCCCTCCCTCCCAGACCTCCCACAAAAAAACTCAGTCCCCCTTCCGGCTTTCACCCTTGGACCTATGTTCCCTTGGCTTATCCTGTGGCCCTGCTGCCCACCCCCCACTCCCCCCACTCCGTGAGACTGTCCACTCTCGAGGAGGGCCTGGCCTTTAGGAAGCACGCGGAACACTCAGACAGACCCCCGGGTGCCGGCAAGGTCCCCAGCAGGGCGGCTCACCGAGGGGTAGGTGTAGCCATCCTGGCTGCGGCAGATGTGGACCTCGTCCTCCGTGGTCTTCTGGTACACGGGGTTGTCAAAGTTGATGCTGTTGATGCTCTTGAGCCGCCAGTTCTTCCAGAGGAGGAAGGTCCCGAAGGCCAGGAGGGTGAGCAGTGCTGTGGGGAGAGGGGAGGTGCCGCCTTCAGACGCCAGGCCCTTTCACGGGGAAATGGTTTTGTTCCCAATTTATTATTTGTGTTTTTTCAATCTTCCTAATACTTGGGATTTCTCTGGTGGTCCAGCAGTTAAGACCCACTGCAGGGGGAGTGGGTTCCAACCCTAGTAAGGGAACTAAGATCTTCCCAAATGCCCCGCAAAATGTAAAAAAAAGACAATACTTGCCCAGTGTGAAAAAAAAAAATCCATCAGTGAGTATAAAAAATCTCTAGCTTGAAGACCACTGTGACTACCTCGCGCCCCCCCCCCAAATACCCAACTATTGTTGGGTACATAGTAGGCTCACATTATGAGGCACTGGGTCAGGGGCTGCCCATCTCTTGAGACCAAAGATTTAAGACACATTCCCAGTGGCCGGGGAGGTCACTGGTGGAATTTTTCAACCTGCTTCTGCATTTGATGACAAGAAGGCTATTGTCAATTTTTCCACGTTTCTTGTGTATTAGTCACATGTCAGTTACTTCGTTTTCACAAGTGGGATTGTTCTCAACATTCAGGGCCACCACAGCACACTCTGCTTCTGTGTGAATGCAGATAACGCAGGATCCCTCTTTGCATCATTGATGGTGGATTTTGGGGTGCCATTTCCTGTCCCATCCCTGCCTTCTCTCCTGGGATCCAAGCAACAGCCAGGGGCTCACACAGCCTAGGTTTGTAAAAGATCCTGGCTGGTGCCCAAAGGGTGGGAAGATGCCAGGTGAGCATCACCCTGGGGCAGCCCCAAGGGAGGTGAGGGCCTCCCCGGGCAAGTGTATCAAGCCACAGCCGGACAACTGGTGGGGACTTAGATCTCTGGTCTCTGTGAAGGGACACCTTGAAAGGATTTTTTTTTCGAAAAGCAAAAGTGGGTATGATGCAAACCCAGTCATGATTGACAGGTGAGGGCAGGAAAGTAGAAATCTCCAAAGTGCTCCCCGAAACAGAATAACTCATCAGGAGATACCCTTGCTGGTGCCTTCCCATCCTTTGGGTGTTGGTGAAAGTGCCCATTGATCACACCAGGAACCCTGGCCCAGTCCCCCTTCCCCTCATGTGACATCTCAGATGTCCCACTCTGCTATCAGCTCCAAGGGGGCGAGTGTTTGTTTCTCCCTGGGCTTTGTCCCCAGTGCTCAGAAGTGGCCTTGGTATACAGTAGTCGCTCAACTATATTTGTTTAGTGAATGAAGCTAGGAAGGGGGGTTGCTCAGTGATAAACAGGACACACAATGGGGCCACCCCATTACTGGAGGAAAGGGGGACCAGAACGGCTTGCCAGGAGCCAAAGTCATTTTGCAGGAAGCAAGGAACCAGGGGAGGACCGGCCACAGTCTTACCGATGGGGAGGACGATGTATAGGGCACCCACGCTCCTGGGCCTCTCCGTGTCCGCTCGGCCGGCAACGTCACCCAGGGCTGCGGGAGAGTAGGGAGAAAGTGAGGCCCAGATCCACCGCGAAAGGGTGGGAAAACACAGCAGGTGTATGAGCAGATACTTCTCAGTGTCTTCAAACGTCCAAAGGAAGTTGGAGTATCTCCCAGGCTTGAGCGGTGCCAGGCTGGCTTCTGTCCAGGCCTCGCTTGTGGGCAATTGGGATTATGGCCCGAATTTAAGACGGTCCTTTAGGCTCAAGTTATGAGGCACTAGGGAAGGGGGATGCTGGTCTCTGAGACCAAAACTTGTGGGTACATTCCCAGTGGCTGGAGGGGTCACTGATGGAATTTTTCAACCTGCTTCTGCATTTGATGTTGTTGTCGTTGTTTAGTCGCTAAGTTGTGTCCCCCAGGCTCCTCTGCCCATGGGATTTCCCAGGCAAAAATCCCGGAGTGGGTTACCATTTCCTTCTCCAGACGATCTTCCCGATCAGGGATTGAACTCACATCTCCTGCCTCAGCAGGTGAGCCCCCTGGGAAGCTCCTGCGTTTGATGACAAGGAGCCTATTCTGGATGAGGGCAGGGGTCACCACCTTCTGTCCTCGTAATTCTCAGCAATTTCAGTGCTTGGGTTGGATCACACCAAAGGCCCATAGTCCTGTGCCAGCTGGCCCCGGCTAATAAATATCTGGGGGAGGGACTTCCCTGGTGGGCCAGTGAGTAGGACTTTACCTTCCAACGCAGGGAGTGTGGGTTTGATCCTTGGTTGGGAAGCTAAGATTCCACATGCCTCACCACCAAGAAACCAAAACATGAAACAGAAACAATATTGTAAGAAATTCAATAAAGACTTCAAAAAAAAAAGGTCCACATCAAAAAAAAACTAACAAACAAAAAAAGAGATATTGGAGGTGACATCATTATATAATCACACGTGTGCACCTGGGCCAGACAACATGAGGGCCCGTGTGAATGAAAATATAAAGTCTTCCAAACAGGCCAATGTGCTGGGAAGACCATGCAAACGATGTCCGAGCCACACGATCAGCCGGTGAGCAGTAATGACCATCACAGTTACATTCAAATCCCTCCTGGGTTTTAATCCTACCAGCTGTCATTTATGCTGTGGACAGAGTTTGTACCCAGTTTTACATTTGCACTTATTTAAGAAACCTCACCACAAAAATAATTTAGGGCAGTAGCAGCAGTGTCCTTGAGAAATTTTTCGTTTAAAAGAGCTCCTTTGCCAAATTCAAGAAGCCCTAGATGGGCCCGTCTGTGAAATGGTATTTCAAGCGGTGGCACTTCAATCGAAAACGGTTCTGGGCCTCTCTCTACTATACAGTTCCTGTTGTATCCCCTTTATGGTGGAACAAAGGATTCAGCTACTTTGAAGGGAAAAAAAAAATGTCTGAAACTTGACTGTCCCCATAGGCCACAGTTTGATTATATGATTTAAAAATAATAATGCATTAGAAATAAATTAATTTTTAAAGTGTAAAGGAAAAACTAAAAAATGGAAAAAAAAATTGCATTAAAATATTAGCTGAGTCCTGGATTTTTTGGTGCCCCCTTTAGGCGCTACCCCATGGAGTTCCTGACCTGCCTCACACTAGTCCTGGCCTTGCTGGGCAGACACCTGAAACTTCAGGTTCTTCCCACGCTCATGTGATCCCCACTTTTCCAGGGAGGTGGGCAGGCACTGTTATTGGCTCCAGGTAGGGAAACTGAGTCTTCAGAGAGGCACAAGCCATGCCAGAAACAGTCAGCAAAAGAACCAAGACTAAATCCACTCTATCTCTTCACAGAGATACTGGTTATCAATGAACTGGGGTTGGGGGCAGGGGGTAGGTGGCCTCAGCCTTTACCTTGTTGGGACATTGTCACCGACTCGGCTGTGGTGAGCTCAGGGCTGGCTGTGTGCTTTGGCCCCACAGCCGTCGAGCTGACCGTGGAGGGTCCTTGGGTGGTCACTGCAGATTCAGGCTCTGAAAGAATAAACATTTCCTGAATGTCCTGTGGCCCGAGTGCCAATGATAGTTGTGCTGCTGCTGAAAACAGGTAGGAAGCAAGTGCCATGAGCCACAAAGAAATAACTGAAGACAAATGCAGTGAAAATACAAACCCACTAGTGTCTGTTATTATATTACAAGTTGTCTTTCAAAAGGGAGATTTGTAAGTGTTACAGACACATTGACCCCCAATAGGGACTTTCTCTGAGGATGCGGAGACTGAAAAAGGGGCCGCATTCTCCCTTAATGTCTGCATCTAAAATCAGGGCCTCCCCGCCAAAGAGGGCTAGGAAAGAGAGAACTGGACCTGAGTCCATCTCCCTGCTAGGCAGTGCCGATGTACCCAGCATTGGAGAAAGGCCTTACAACAGCCTCCAGGGGCCTTGTTCTCCCATTTGACAGACGAGCAAAGAAAGGCTGCAGGGCTGATCCCCACCTGTGAGGCAGCTTCTCATGTCCTTGGCCAGCAGCATGCCGTCGGGGCAGGCACAGGTGAACTTGGGTGAGCGGGGGTTGATCTGTGGGGCCGGCAGACACAGGTACTGGCAGCCACCATTGCGGAGGGCAGTCTTCTCACACCAGTTCACCCCTGTGGCGGGAAAAGGCAGGGAGGCAGGACGAGAATGAGGTCAGAAAAATTCCAGAACATTCCAGAACACAGGCAGAGAACTGGAGGTAGTGGGGGAGGCCACCCCATCTTTACCTCTCGGCTGCGTGAGGTTGTGGAAAAGGACAATGTCCTCCGGAGATAACAGGTTTTCCGCCATCAGGTTGATGTCTGAGCCTGTGAGGCGGTTTGCACTAAAAATGGCTTCGTTGATAATATCAGTCCAAAACACTTTATCCTACAGGGGCATAAACAAAATGACATATCACCGTCGACCATAGGGGACACGACCACTGGTTCCACACCCCTCCAAATGGGTCCAAGGGGGTGGGGGTGGCAGGGCGAGGGAGCAAAGAGAGGTCACAGGCGATGCCAGGGCTTTAGGACTTGGGCATTATGCTTCCCGAAGGAGGAAGGGCCCCACCCCGAGGACCTAGCACAGGGGAAAATCATCGGATCCCCCCAGCTCCTGCCCCAACTTGCAAGCCTGAACTGCATGCAGGTGTGCTGGGGGAAGAGAACTGAGTTTTGGGTTATAAACTCTCATAGAGCCCCCTGGCCATCTCTCTCTTCCAGAGTCTTTTTTCTTTAAAAATTTCTTAATTTAAAAAAAGGAGTGATTGCGTGCCCCCAGCCCCCACCTCAAAGATGGCCAAGGAGAAGGGGTGCGCCAGCTTCTTCTTGTCCTCTAGCACCGTCTTCCGGTTCCCCCCGTTGACATCGATGCTGGAGATGGAGTGCAGTTTGGAGTCGACCCAGTAGAGGCGGCCGCCAGAAAGATCTAGAACCCACAGTGGGGGCAAGGAGAGGTCACAGGCGATGCCCGGGCCTTGGGGCTTGGGCATCCCGCTCCTCGCAGGAGGGAACCAACCCCCCACCCAACCAGACCCAGCGCCAGGGAAAGCCATTCAGATCCACACCCCCCTCCTACCCGGACCGTATGCAGGTGTGGTGTGGGGAGAGGGGAGCTGAGTTTCCGGTTCTACACTCTCACAGAGCCCCCTGGCCATCTCTCTCCTCCAGACTCTGCCTGACCCCAAGGACTACTGTGCCCTCAATGTACCCAGAGTGATGCCATTGGGCCACTGGATGTCCTCAGTCACTAGCGAGTAAACGTCCACGCCGTTGAGGCCCCCCTTCTTGATCACGGCAGGGGTGCCCCAGTCGGTCCAATACATGAAGCTAGGGGGGCAGCGGGAAGGACAGACAGGAGGACATCAGGGAGGGAAGCTGTGACCACCCGGAAGAGCTGCTCTCTCTGCGGCATCAGCCAGGCCAGGACCACTCCCCCTCTCCCATCCCTACTGGGGGAGGCCCTGGATAGGTTCTTTCTGGTCCCCGAGCTTAACCTTGCTGCTGCCTGGTGGCTCAGTTGGTAAAGAATCTGCCTGCACTGCAGGAGACTGCCTGCAATGCAGGAGACCTGGGTTCGATCCATGGGTGGGGAAGATCCCCTGGAGAAGGAAATGGCAACCCACTCCAGTATTCTTACTTGGAGAATTCCATGGACAGTCAGGAGCCTGGCAGGCTACAGTCCAGGGGGTTGTAGAGTTGGACTCAACTTAGCAACTAAACCCTGCCAACCTTGCCGGTTCCAAGGCCTGCAACTTGGTGAGACCTGGCAAGATTCGGGGACCTTTGAGAACACAGGGAAGTTTTCGTTCCAGTGTTGGGACTGGGGCCCTGGAATCTGCTCTCTGAACACTGCTTTCTGAGCCTGAGGGCTTTTATAAATTTGTTTTGGTAATTTTTTTGGCTTTTTAAATACACACATACACATATATATATACAAAGAGATTTTTTTAAAATTGTGTTAATAAAATATACATAAAATTTACTGTTTAAACATTTTCTAAAGTACTAATTTATTTATTTATTTTTATTATTTTTTTTAAGGCTGTGCGGCATGTGGGATCTAAGTGCCCTGAATAGGGATTGAACCCATGCCCCTTGCATTGGGAGCACAGAGCATCAACACTGGACCGCCAGGTTAAGTGTATGTTATCCTGCAGATGATTTGCAAGGACTCAAGTTCAAAGGCGTTCAAAGCTACTCATGGCTACTTTGTATGAGGCAGGGGAGAAAAAATTAAATTTTCATGTGCTGGAGAGCAGTTTAAATAAATCACAGCCCATCAGGCCGAAGGAAAGGAAACTTATAGACCAAATGGAAGAGCCAGGTGGTGCTGCCTGCTGTTTAGGGGGAGAAATATAAGAGCAGAGCAAGTGACACAAGTCTAAGTGGAGTGTGTGTCTGGAAGGGTCTCTCTCTCCTGGCATCTAGATAGACCAGATGACCCTCCACCATATGAGGGCATTAGTCTTGTTGGATAAAGGCCTGCTGGGCCCACCTTCATCCCAGGGTCCCTCCAATCTGAGCCGTGGACACTGTGATAGGACAGCCAAGTGTGGCTTCGCCAACATTTTCTCTCTGAGGCCCATTGCTCCCTCTCCTCCAATGACTGCAGCCAGAACAGGCTGCCCATCCTGGGGCCATGAAATTCCCAGCCCCAGAGACCCTCCCAGACACACGTGTAATGTGTTAGAGCTGCAGATGTGCTCTGCAGGGCATGGTACTTGGGACGAGGCCATGCTTTCACAGGGGTCCCTGTGAACACTGGAGCTGCTCAGTCAGCCATGGTCCCACCTGCAGGGGGCGGGCCATGGGGTGGCGACCTTCACTTTGTTTGCAAAAATTGTCGTTTGGCTAATGGTGGCCTGAAGTGTGTATGTTTGTTTTTTTTTAAGTGTTCAGTCTTTCTTAAGGACATTGTCTTTCTTGTTTTCATGCTAACTGAGCTGTGTGTTCACTTGAGAGATGTCTTGGGGGTGTAGCGAACAGTCTACACCCCCCACCCTGGGCAAAGTTCAGATGATAAATTTCCCACTATAACAGATTCCCCCTCTCACCGAGAGTGCAGGGGACGTGGGAAGACCCCACATGCTTAGGAGTTAATTAAGCCCATGTGCCACAACTACTGAGCCTGAGTTCTAGAGCCCAGGAACCGCAACTACTGAAGCCCACACACCTTGTGCTTCAAAACGAGAGAAACCACCACAATGAGAAGCCTGTGCACCACAACTAGAGAAAGTCTGCACAAAACAATGAAGAGCTGAGGCACCCCAAAATAAATAAATATATAAAGAAAAACCTGTGCCCATCCCCCAGAAAAAAAAAACCCACAAATGAACAAAAGGCTAATCTGGTCTGGTCTGGTCATCTGGTCTACCTAAGCCCAAACCTCCCCCTATCTGGAGTTCTTATCCATTTATGAACCCCAGCCCTAAGAATACCCACCCGTGAACGGGATCCACCACAATAGCCCGTGGCTTGGAGCCTTCCTCCTGGAAGAGTGTCTTCCTCTTCACACCCTTGGTGTCAGCCACGGAGACGGTGCCCAGGATGGAGTCAGTCCAGTAGATGTTGCTGTGGATCCAGTCCACTGCCAGCCCGTCGGGGGCCTGGAGATCTTCGCCAATGACAGTGTCATAGGAGGAGAAGCTGGGGGCTCCGTCGATCTGGGCACTGAGGGGAGAGGAGAAGGAAGGTGAGAGTGTCAGCTCCAGGGGCCCGCCGTCCACTCAGGGACTGGGGCTGCATGCTGCTGGGGGAGCAGGCAGGCTCACCTGTAGATCTTCCTCTGGGACAGGTCAGACCAGTAGATCCTGTTACTGGCCACCTCCGTGTCCAGGGCGACCACATTCTTAAGGTTGGGGATAAGACTGGTGTACTCGCTTCGGTCCAGAGTCATCTTCCTCACTTCGTGGCGGTTGGTGAAGAAGAGGTAGGCGATGGTGCCTGGGGAGCCGGGAAGGGGAGTGTTCAGGGGAGTGGAAGGGACCCCGACCTCCAGAAACATGGGATCTCTTTATTTAGGTGCTTCTAAGAATCACTGCATGGTTGCAGTTCTAACCTAAACTTCAGGTAGAAGAAACTCAATGACGTCTATTTGTTTCATTGCATGCTAAATTGATTTAGTCCTCTTTTTGACCCCATGGACTGTAGACTGCCAGGCTCCTCTGTCCACAGGATTCTCCAGGCAAGAATACTGGAGTGTGTTGCCATTTACTTCTCCAAGGGAACTTCCCCACCCAGGGATCAAACCCACATCTCTTACATCTCCTGCATTGGTAGGCAGGTTCTTTACCACTAGTGCCACCTATTTTGTTTCATTATGAGGTATTATATTTTGGTCTCTTTTCAATGGATTTGCTTTTTTTCCCCTTCTCTCTCTCTCTTTTTTTTTTTGGCCATGCCACATGCAGGATCCTAGTTATTGGACCAGGGATCAAACTCAAGCCCCTTGCATTGGAAGCACAGTCTCAACCATTGGATCACCAGGAAAGTCCTAGACTTGCTTTTTTTGCTATAAATTCCTTTTGCTGGGGCTGGTACAGGCTGTCTGGCTCATGGCTTTCCATCTCTTGTCCCCTGAAGCCCCTGCAAGACCAGAAGCTGCAAACCATCCCCGGTGGGATTGATCTGCATCTTCAGAGAAGTCAGACGAGCATGGGCAGTCGCCTAGCCTGACTGCTAACTGGTCTGTGTGTTCACTTGCCAGATGTCTCAGAAGCAAACGGTCTACCCCCGGGTGCAAAGTTAGGATGATGAAATTCCCACCACATGGGCTACCCCTCCTGCCATCTCCCTGCACTTACCCACGGCCTTGCAGGCCTTGGTGAGGGGCTCCAGCTGGAAGCCCTCTTCGCACTTGCATTTGTAGCTGCCCTCGAGGTTCACGCAGAGCTGGTTGCAGGTGTCAGGGTTCTGACATTCATCGATATCTGAGAGTTGGGACACAGAGAGAACTGGGGCATCTTCCCAGCAGGGCGCAGATGGAGCCATGGGCTCTGACCAAGAGCCACGCCTCCCTGTGGCAAATGGCGGACAACCCATCCCTTCTCGGGAAAACCTCCAGGACAGGATCTGTAATTTTTTTTTTTAATTTTTATTTATTGATTTGGCTGCACCGGATCTTAGTTGCAGCACGTGGAATCTTTAATTGCAGCATATGAACTCTTAATTGCAGCATGTGGGATCTAGTTCCTTGACCAGGGATCGAACCCAGGCCCCCTGCTTTGAGAGCGTGAAGTCTGAGCCACTGGAAGTCCCTGATCACAGAAATCTTGAAAATGGCCAAGCATCTTCTCTAACAGTGATCCCAACCTCACCATTCACTTCAGGGCATAGTCAACTGGGTGAAGTTGCATCGGCTGAGATTTCTTTCTTAATTATTAATCCCCAAAGGGCAAAAGCAAGTGCTCCCCAAGGGCCAAGTTGGCGACAGCTGGCTCAACCACCTGGCCTCCTACCAGCCCTGTGAGGAGGAAATGGCACCTGCACCCACTTAACAGATGGGAAAACTGAGGCTGAGGCTTTGACCCCCCCTTCTTCTTCCAAGGAAAGGGCCAGGGGCTTGGGAATTACCTTCACATCTGTGCATGTCCACTAGCTGGAAGCCTTCAGGACACAGGCACTCGTAGCCAATCTTGAGGTCATTGCAGATGTGAGAGCAGCCGCCCTTGTTGTCCAGACACTCGTTGGTCCCTGTTCCAGATCCGGGAGGAGCATTGGTCACAGTCTGGCCTCCAGCCACCCCTCATCCTACAGTATTTCTACCTCATCATAACCAACACGATGACTGCATGGCTGGCGAAGTTACCATGACTCCTAAGAGGTCTTAGAGCCACTGTCACATGTGACACCATGAATGAACCATGAAGTTGTTGTCAATGTTTAGTCACTAAGTCTTGTCCCACTCTTTGCGACCCCATAGACTATAGCCCACCAGGCCCCTCTGTTCATGGGATTTCCCAGGCAAGAATACTGGGGTAGGTTGCCATTTCCTCCTCCAGGGAATCTTCCCAACCCAGGGATCGAACCTGAGTCTCCTGTAATGGCAAGTGAGCCACTTTACCGCTGAGCCACTAGGGAAGCCCTATGAGGGTGTTACAGTGAGTGAAATAAGCCAGGTACGGAAGGACAAATACTGCACTTTTCCACATGAGGCCCCTAATGGGGTCATATTTATAGAGACAGAAGGTAGGAGGGTGGATGCAGAGGTTGGGGGAGGGGGAGTTAGTGTTCAGTGGGGACAGAGACTCAGTTCTACAAGATGAAATAGTTCTGGAGATAGATGATGGTGATGGTTACACAACACTGTGAATGTACTTAAAACATGCCTAAACTCTACACCTAAAAATGGTTAAAACCATAAATTTTGTGGGGTTTTTTTTTATCATAATTAAAAATTCTTTTGATTATAAAAAATAAAAGCCACTTACCACTTACTACAGTTACATGTATTAACTCACTTAATCATCCCTACAGGAAATGGCAGCCCACTCCAGTATTCTTGCCTGGAGAATCCCATGGACAGAGGAGCTCGTCCATGGGGTCACAAAGAGTCAGACAGGACTGAGTGACTAACACACACAAAATCCTCCCTATGACCTTAAAGGCAAGAGAATTATAGCTGGGGAAATCGAGGCATGGCCAGGTTAAACAGTTTGTTTAAGATCACACAGCTCGACGCACACCTAGGGTGTTGGGCTCCATAATCCATGCTCTTACCCTCTATACCAAGTGTGGACCAAAGCCAGCCCCCCACCTGCTCTTTGACAGCTAAGGATGGTTTTTACATTTTAAAATAGTTGAAAAGAAAAGCAAAAGCAAAATATTTCAAAAGTTTTATGAAATTCGAGTGTCTGTATCCATAATAGAAGTTTCCTTGGAGCATGGCCCTAGGCATTCAAATGCATGTGTATGGGCTTGTGTGGGTGCTTTCCTGCTACAAAGGCCAAGCAGAAGAGCTGCGACAGAGACCCTACGGCCTGGAAAGTCCAGATCATGGGTCACAGTGCTGCTGAAAATACTTGCATCACCTGATGCCCAGCAGCCCTAGGATGTCTAAGAAGTTACTGCCCCATCTTACAGATGGGAAAATTGAGGCTTAGAAGCCAATCCACTTATCCCCAGGCTCCCTGCTAACATCTGTCCAGCCCCAGTCACAGCACTTGTGGTCTTGGGCAGGGCTGGCCCCTCACAGCACCACAGCACCCACGTCTCAAAGTGGCAGATCCCACCCTCAACACTACCAGCTGCCCACACCCCAGGGCTCACCACAGTCCTTGAGGGGCTCATCCGACCAGTCCCGGCAGTCTCTGACGGAGTTGCACACTTTGTCCAGGGAGATGCACTCACCACTTTGGCACTTGAACTTGTTGGGCCCCTCGCAAAGAGTCACTGTGAGAACCACAGAGGAGGGTCAGATGCTTCCAGGCGACAGGAGGTGGCTTAGTGCTTTGTATTAATATGATTATTTATGCAAGAATAGATACAAATATATTTGGTGATAAAACAGAATAGTTACTGATCATACATGAGGCCTCCACTCAGCTTAAGAATTAGAATATCACCAATAGCAGGGGCTGGTAAACTCTGGCCTGATGCCTGTTTGTTTAAATAAAAGTTTTATTAGCACACAGTGCTGCCCATTAGTTTATATACTGTCAGTGGCAGACTTCATGCTGTAATAGCAGAGTCAAGTAGATGTAATCGAGACTATGGCCTGCAGAGCTGAAAATTCTTACTCTCTGGACCTGACCTAAACTATTATAGTGGTCTATGCCATCCTATTCTACTACCCCCAGAGGTAATGATAATTTTGAATTTTGATTACCATTTCTTTATCTTTTCATTAATAGTTCTATCAAACATATATGAATGAACAATCTACTGTGGAATTTTGCTTGTTTTTGAGCCTTACATAATAACTGTATCCAGTTGAATTCCTGCAATTTCCTTCTTGTTTGCAACCCCAAGGTTATGAAGTTCGCCTGGGCTGCAGACAAGGGCTGTAGCCTCATTTTTATCAGCTGTATGATATTCCACTCTGTGATGACACTGCCGTTTAAAACT
This sequence comes from Okapia johnstoni, assembly GCA_024291935.2. Taxonomy (NCBI): domain Eukaryota; kingdom Metazoa; phylum Chordata; class Mammalia; order Artiodactyla; family Giraffidae; genus Okapia; species Okapia johnstoni. The sequence goes on along the minus strand of CM044316.1, from coordinate 12,130,624 downwards.
ATTTCCATGCAGCCCTGTTCACAGCAGCACTATTCACAACAACCAAGGGGTGAAAGCAACACAAGTGTTCATCCACAGGTGACTGGATAAACAAAATGTGGTCCATCCATACAACAGAATATTATTTTGCCTTAAAAAGGAAGGAATTTCTGACACCTTCTATAACATGGATGCACATCGAGGAAATGGTGCTCAGTGAAATAAGCCTGTCACACAAAGACAAATTTGTGATTCCAGTTACATAAGGTCAAATACTAGAGGAGTGGAATTCGTAGAGACAGTAGCATGGTGGGTACCAGGGGCTCAAGGAAGGAGAATAGGGAGTGAGTGTATAATGGGGACAGAGTTTCAATTTGGGAAGATGAAAGAGTTCTGGCAATGGATGGTGAGGATGGTGACTTAGCACCACTGGACTGTACTCTTAAGAATGGTTAAGACAGTAAATTTTGTTACATGTGTTTTTTGTTGTGTTAGCCACTCAGTCTTATCCAACTCTTTCAGACCCCATGGACTATAGCCCACCAAATTCTCCAGGCAAGAATACTGGAGTGGGTTGCCATTCTCTTTTCCAAGGGATCTTCCCGATCTAGGGATCGAACCCACATTTCCTGCGTTACAGGCAGATTCTTTACCATCTGAGCCACCAGGGAAGCCCCTAGATGTATTTCATCACAATTAAAAAAATTTTTTTTTTACATTAATTCTACTGCTGGGACTTCCTTGGTGGTTCAGTGGTTAAGGCTCTGAGCTTCCAATGCAAGGTACGTGGGTTTGATCCCTGGTCAGGGAACTAAGATCCCACATGCTGTGCACCATGGCATATATATATAAACTAATTCTACTGCTGATGAATATTCTGGTTGCTTCCACTGCTTTGCAGTTAGGACAGTGCTACTCTGCTCATTCTAGAGCCTATCTCCCAGTGCACAGATACAAGCTTCCCAGGAGCGGAACTGCTATACTATAAATTCAGCAAAGTGGAATTGTACTGTACATGTAGCTCTGAGCTCAGGTTCATGAGCTATGTACACTCCAACCTCATTAAATCTCACAGTCCTGAAGTGGGTATTTTCATTTTGCAGATTAGAGAAAGTGAGGCTCAGAGAGCTCAAGTAACTTGCTCGAGGACACACAGGAGGCTCCTCCCTCGTCTGGGAGGCACTGTGCTCATCCCCCAACATCTCCCCACAGCCCGGGATCCTGGAGGGGTGGGGCTCACCATTGATGCAGCCCAGCTCATCGCTCAGGTCCTTACAGTCAGGCTCCCTGTTGCACTGCCGGCTGCCATGGATGCAGGTCCCATCTGAGCACTGGAATTCATCAGGCCGGCACGTGGCCACAGCTGGGAAAGAAACAGCCAAGTGTGGAGAATAAGAAAGGGAAGGTACCCTAACACAACCGTTGCATTTTCTTAGACTTCTCTCCGGTCTGTCCTCTCATGCAGGAAATTCATTAAAAAGTTGGCAGATCGGGGAATTTCCTGGTGATTCAGTGGCTAAGACTCTGTGCTCCCAATGCAGGGGGCTCAGGTTCGATCCCTGGTCAGGAAGCTAAATCCCTCATGCCACAACTAAGACCTGGCACAGGTAAATAAATAAATATTAAAAAAAAAAAAAAAGCTGGCAGACCTAGTAGGCCATTCTTGGCAGAAAAGCAATGATGTGGTCCCAATCTAGATAGAAGCCTGGCCAGGTAAGTTATGAAGTTGTTGTTGCTTAGTCCCTAAGTTGTGTCTGACTCTTTGAGACCCCAGGTGCTGTAACCCACCAGTCTCCTCTGTCCATGGGATTTCCCAGGCAGGAACACTGGACTGGATTGTCATTTCCTACTCCAGGGAATTAATATCTTCTTGACCTAGGGATCGAACCCAAGTTTGCTGCATTAGCAGGTGGGTTCTTTACCACTGAGCCACCAGGGAAGCCCATTGCCCACCTCCCCACCAAAAAAGTCATTACTACTGAGTATCATACAGCCCTTCCAATGACTCAGACTGTGAACATGAAGAATCTTTCTGAGCTGACACTATGTGAAAAGAATGACGTTACAATGCAATCTTGGCAGATGCATGTGGTGACTAGAATAGGATCACTCTAACCACAGATTAGATCTTGACCTCAAATAGGTTTTCACATAACCCTAATTCGCTAAGAACTAAGCTTAAGCTTTCTGAACTTTCCCGTGGGTTATATTTCACTGTAAAAATGCTGACAATGTGAAAATTCAATTTCAAAAGGTCAGTGGGAAAAAAAAAAGATGATAAATAAGTATGCAAATGTTTGGAACTCGTTTGTGTGTGTGTGTGCGTGCCCTTATGTTGTAACCCAGGTCCACCGAGGCCAACACTGTTGCTCCGTCTGCAGGGGAGGAGATCAAAGCACAGTAAGGCTAAGTCCCTGGCTAAGGGTCACACAGCTTGGACATCACCAGTCAGGCCTGGATCCTTTCTGGACCAAAATAACACAGCGTGCTGCAGTTTGCTCCTCTTGGCAAGAGATAAATTAAATAGGGGTTTGAGGGGCTTCCCTGGTGGTATAGTAGATAAGAATCCACCATCCAACACAGAGGACATGGGTTTCATTCCTGGTCTGAGAAGGTCTTCCGCGGCGCACAGCAACAAAACCGGTGTGCTGCAAGTACTGAACCTGTGCGCCTAGAGCCTGTGCTCTGCAACCAGAGAAGCCCACAGACCACAACTAGAGAAGGCCCTCATGCAACAATGAAGACCCAACACAAGCAAAAATTAATGAATTAAAATAACAAAATTTAAAAATAAATAAACAGGCATTCAAAAGGGAACTCCTTTGGAAGACAGCTTGTCCTCTATGTGATCAGAAAGAGCAAAAGGAACATGAAATGGGACCCACTTTTGGTATTTTTTTTTTTTAGGTGCTTATCATATTTTATTGACACCATGTTGCCTTGAATATAATCTGAAGATATCTTTGGATATCATATTCTTTATGCAGGATATTAGCTCTTTCTTTTCTTGTATCTGAATCATTCCATCAAGGATTTATTATAGTTGGAGATAAGACCTTTGGAAGAAATGTTCCTTTTTCTTTTTTTGACGGAGCTAAGGTGTATGGGATCTTAGTTCCCTGACCAGGGATCCAACTCCCCCCCCTGCATTGGGAAGAGCAGAGTCTTAACCACTGGACCACCAAGGAAGTCTAGGACTGACTTTCTTATTGTGTGATTCAGAATCATTTAACCATCTAAAGGCACTCCCCCGCCCCTGTCCCCTGCCAAGGGAGCCCCCAGCCTGGGTGAGGGGATTTCGGAGGCGCCCCTACTGCAGTTCTCCTCGTCAGACTTGTCCTTGCAGTCAGGATCATGGTCGCAATGCCAGCTGGAGTGGATGCACTCTCCACTGCCGCAGTGGAACTCGAGGGCTGAGCAGGGGTTGTTGTCCTGCAGGGGGCCTGATGGGTGGGGGCTCCCGCAGTGCTTTGGCCACTCGTCTGAGCCATCGTCGCAGTCGGGGTCGCCGTCGCAGGCCCAGAGCTCGGGGATGCACATGGAGCTGTTGCACCGGAAGTTGGCAGGGCCGCAGGTGGGTGTGGGGCAGGATGCCTCATCCGAGCCGTCTAAGCAGTCCAGGTCCAAGTCACAGACAAACTTCGGGGCAATGCACTTGCCGTCATTGCAGCGGAACTCATCCTGGGAGCACGTCTTGGGGGCTGCGGGGATGGACAGGAGAGGACAGCCTGGTCACCGGGGAAACCACTCCCCAATCCCGACACCAACCCGTTGCACAGATGGGGACACTGAGCTGAGGAGAGGCCAGAGTGCAGTGAATGGACTCGGGGCAGTGGTCAGGGGACCTGGCCGACAACCACCCAGCTCCTGGGCCCCCTCTGGGCCTCAGTTTCCTCATCTGTTCCTGTCTCAAAGCGTTACTGTGAGGACTGGATTGTAAAGGTAGACGGAACCTGTATTTAAGAGTTTGCACAGGGAACTATAGTCAATATCTTATAATATAGTGGAAAAGAATAGGAAAAAGAATGTATGTGTGAGTGTGTGTAACTGAATCACTTTGCTCTACACCTAAAACTAACCCAACACTGTAAATTAAATATACTTTAGTTTAAAAAAAATGGCTGAGTGGAGTAGGAAATGGCAACGCACTCCAGTATTGCCTGGAGAATCCCATGGACACAGGAGCCTGGCGGACTACAGTCCATGGGGTTGCAAAGAATCAGACACAACTGAGGGACCTGAGCACACTCGCAGGCAACTTATAATTAAGTGTTCCTTTACTATTAAAGGGCTTCCCTTGCGGCTTAGCTGATGAAGAATCTGCCTGCAATGCGGGAGACCTGGGTTTGTTCCCTGGGTTGGGAAGATCCCCTGGAGAAGGGAAAGGCTGCCCACTCCAGTATTCTGGCCTGGAGAATTCCATGGACTGTATAGACCATGGGGTCATAAAGAGTCGGCCATAACTGAGAGACTTTCACTTCACTTTACTATCAAAAGCCTTCTTTAACAGCTCTGAACGTTTGGAAATTGGGTGTTGAAGGAAGGTAAAGTAGAATATTTTGATCCGACTGGAGAAACAGTTGTTTTTAAAATACCAAATAGTAAATGTGATCATCCTCCTTGACCTTCAGCTCAAATATCTCCCTGAAAATAATGCATCCAGGTTCAGAGGAAGCATAGAGACGGTACTTTAAATGTCACATCGTATTACTTATAAAATGAAAAGGAGGTAATTACGGCTTTAAAAAACAAAACAAAACAAAACCAAAAAATGGCTGGGGACTTCCCTGACAGTCCAGTGGTTAGGACTACAGGCTCTCACTGCCAAGGGCCCAGGTTCCATTCCTGGTGGAGGAACTAAGATCCCACAAGCCACTCAGAGTAGCCAAAAATAAAAATAAAAAATGTTGCCGTTACTATTATTATTTGCTTGTTTTTATTTACAATGACATTGGACTTTTTGAAAGTGAAAGTCGCTCAGTCGAATCCCACTCTTTGAATCCCATGGCCTATGCAGTCCATGGAATTCTCCAGGCCAGAATATTGGAGTGGGTAACCTTTCCCTTCTTCAGAGGATCTTCCCAACCCAGGGATTGAACCCAGGTCTCCAGCATTTCAAAAAAAAACAGTAATTATGTGAAATGATGAAGGTGTTAACTAACTCTATTGTGGTAATCATTTCACAATATATATGTGTATAAAATCATCACACTGGACACTAAACTCACACCATGTTACGTGTCAATTATATCTTAATAAAGCTGGAAGAAAAAAATAAAACACTTGGAAAAGAGGCCCAATCCATTTTATTTTAAAATGTTCCCAGTGAGAACCAAGGTTAGATAGGCATCTCTAAGCAAACACTCACTTTTTGGGTTGTGTTTTTAAAATAAGACTCTCTCGGGGGGTTTCATGTTTTGTGAACTTGAAGATTTGCTGTGATCTCAATTATTTAAATTTCCACCAGGGTTTTTTTTTTTTTTTTTAAGAGCCTTACTTTGTTTTAAAAAAATCTACACAATTGGAAAAAAAATTGTAAATAATGAATAAAATCAAAGAGGCAAGACAGAAACAGCTGCAGAGTGCTTTCCCCTCTGAAACTCTCTATGGTTTGGAACAAACTCTGACCTCAGCCAGGAACCCAGTCAGGTTACTTGGACACGGCTAGGATCCACGGGCCAACAGACAAGGGACCTCACTTACGACAGCCTTCCTCGTCCGAGCTGTTCTCGCAGTCCACCTGGCCATCACATCTCCAGGACTCCGGAATGCAGCGGTTGACACGGCCCCCACAGCTGAAGTCCCCCATCTTGCAGGTGACAGACTCTATCAGAGAAACAGAACTGAACCTTAACTCAGAGGGAAGACCGACCCGCCTTCCCACTCCGAGCTCTGCAAGGGAAGAACCCAGAGTTTTCTGATAGGAGTTTAAGGCCCACTTTTCTGGATCAAAATGAAGGAAATTTAATGTAACTTTTAAAAATTAGTTGCTGAGGACTTCCCTGGGGGTCCAGTGGCTAAGACTCCGTGCTCCCAATGCAGGGGGCCTGGGTCCAATCCCTGGTCGGGGAACTAGATGCCACATGCCACAGCTAAAGATCCCACATGCCACAAGGAAGACTGAAGGTCTTGCATGCCACACTTAAGACCCAGCGCAGCAAAATAATTTTTTTTTTTAAGTTAGATGCTAGTTGTTGCAAAGGTTTTGGAATGAGATAGAAGTGGTGGTTGCAAAGCATTGTGAATATATTAATGCTACTAAACTGGTCACTATTTTTTTTTTAATTTAAAATTTGGGGGTGGCTTTTTAAAAAAAATCGAAGCACAGTTGATTTACAATATTGTGTTAATTTCGGGTGTACAGCAAAGTGACTCAGTTATACGTGTGTGTATATATATGTATATGTTTTCTTTTTCAGATTCTTTTCCATTATAGGTTATTACAAGATATTGAATATAGGTCCCTGTGCTATACAGTAGGTCCTTGTTGATTATCTATTTTATATATAGTAGTATGCATCTGTTAATCCCAAATTCCTATTTTATTCCTACCCCCAATGGCTTAATTCAGTGGTTAGGACTCAAGTTTCCACTGCAGTTGTTGCGGGTTCGATCCCTGCTTGGGAAACTAAGATCCCACAAGCCACCTGGAGTGGCCAAGAAAACAAAAAACAAACACACAAAAAGGCTAATTTGTGGGGCTTCCCTGGCAGTCCAATGGTTAAGACTTCGCCTTCTAACACAAGGGGTGAGGGTTCAATCCTGGTTGGGAAGCTAAGACCCCCACGCCTTGAAGCCAAAAACCTAAATCATTAAGAAGCAATATTATAACAAATTCAACAAAGACTTTAAAAATGGTCCACCCCCCAAAAAAAAATCTTAAAAAAGGGCTAATCTGTGTAACATGAACCTCAATGAAAAAAAAAGAGCTTTTAAAAAAAAAAAGAGCTTTTAAAGAAAGTTCCAATAATATCGTCTCTGTGTGCATGCTAAGTGTTTCAGTCCTGTCCAATTCTTTGCGACCCCAGGCTTCTTTGGGGTCTATAGCTCGCCAAGCTCCTTTGTCCATGGAAGAATACTAGGCAAGAATATTGGAGTGGGTTGCCATACCCTCCTCCAGGGGATCTTCCCGACCTAGGGATCAAATCCGAGTCTTTTATGTCTCCTGCATTGCAAGTGGATTCTTTACCTCTGACCCACCTGGAAAGCCCAATATCTTCTCTGCCCATCTCCTAATTCATAGAAGAATACATTAGTATGCTTGTTAATTTCTACCAAGTCTGCCACCCACTATCATCAAATCACTTTGCCATCCAGCAGAAATTAACACATTGAAAATGTTTAAGTGTAACACAACTACACTTAGATTTTAAAAAAAAAGGAGTTAAAAAGAAAAGGTTAGGACACATGTCACGTCCAAAGGCAGGGAGAAACGCACTGCATGTCTCCTGGGATTCATCAGAGCCGTCTTGGCACTCGGCGGTCCCATCACAAACCCACTTATAGGAGATGCATTTCCCATCTCGGCACTGAAACTCGTTTCTCCCACAGTTGTCTTCCGCTAAAGAAAAGGAAAGGAGAAGAAAGAATCAGGGCTTGGATCACAAAATGACCGCATTCTTTGTGTCTCTTTCCTGCCAAGTGAAGAATGAACCAGATATACAATCCTATTGTAGCAGTCAGGTCCCCAGGAAATAAAGCATGCACAACAAATTAAATTGAGTGAACCAAAAGTATAGTGAAGGATGCAAAGAACACTTCCTAAAAAGAGATTCATCCCCAGTGTGAGATTCTGACATCATGGTTGGTGAGTCCAAAGTGTGGATCCATTGGGCAATGGGGACAAAATATTAGAACCTGGGTGCACATTAACAAAGAAAAGGACATGATTTAGCATGTTACAAACCTGTATTGAAGACAGTACCAAGGAAGAGACTGCAAAAGCATTAAGCTGGAGGAAAACTTGAAAAGCTTTCTCCAGTAGGTAGAAAGGAACTAAAGAGATAAAAATTGGGACTTCTCTCATGGGCCTATGGAGAAGGCAATGGCAACCCACTCCAGTACTCTTGCCTGGAAAATCCCATGGACGGAGGAGCCTGGTAGGCTGCTGTCCATGGGTTCGCACAGAGTCAGACACGACTGAGTAACTTCACTTTCATGCATTGGAGAAGGAAATGGCAACCCACTCCAGTGTTCTTGCCTGGAGAATCCCAGGGATGGGGGAGCCTGGTAGGCGGCTGTCCATGGGGTTGCACAGAGTCGGACAAGACTGAAGCGACTTAGCAGCAGCAGCAGCATGGGCCTATGGTTAAGAACCCACCTTCCAGTACAGGGTACACAGGTTTGATCCCTAGCTGGGGAACTAAGATCCCACCTGCCACAGGGCAACTAAGCTAGTGCACCCCAACTAGAGAAGCCCACATGATGCAGCTGAGACCCAGCACAGCCCCCACAAAAAGGGTATATAAGTTATGAGAAATTATTAATGCAGAGGTCAGAGAGCAGAGGTCCAGCAGAGAAGATAATCATATAACTAAATTTCAGATCTAAAGAAATGGGTTGTTGCTATTCAGTCGCTGAGTTGTGTCCAACTCTTTTCGACCCTATGGACGGCAGCATGCCAGGCTTCCTTGTCCTTCATTATCTCCAGGAATGGGGGCTGCTCTCTAGTTGTGGTGCTCTGACTTCTCATTGTGGTAGCTTCTCTTGTGACGGTGCACAGGCTCGAGCCTGTAGTACACGGGCTTAGTTGCTCCGAGGCACGTGAGATCTTCCCAGACCAGGAATTGAAATTGTGTCTCCTGCATTGGCAGGCAGGTTCTTTACTCCTGAGCCACCAGGGAAGCCCCTCTAAAATATACGACTTTTACACCTTGTAGCTCATGATGGTAAAGAATCTGCCTGCAATGCAGGAGACCTGGGTATGATCCCTGGGCAGGGAGGATTCCCAGGAGGAGGGCATGGCAACCCACTCCAGTATTCTTGCCTGGAGAATCCCCATGGACAGAGGAGGCTGGCGAGCTATAGTCCATGGAGTTGCAAAGAGTTGGACATGACTGAGCGGCCAAGCACACAAAGAGAGCAAAATAATACTGACTGCATTTAGTTTTAGGTATCATGCTTTGATTCTCGGTCATTGTTACATGTGAGCTTTGATCAAAGCAGACTTTTATTGTGAAAGTTGCTCATTCCAACTCTTTGTGACCCATAGACTATACAGTCCATGGAATTCTCCAGGCCAGAATACTGGAGTGGGTCAGTCAGTTCAGTCACTTAGTCGTGTCAGACTCTTACGGACCCTGTGGACTGCAGCACACCAGGCTTCCAATAAACTTTTATTGGTTGGTAATAAAATTGGTATTACTCCTTTAATCTTTAAATATAGACTTTGATCCCCTTCGTAATCTAAAGTGGCACAGTTAATAAAAATTATGATCTAGTTCATCTCAGGATAAGGAAATAAGACCAAGAAAAAAGAAGCTAGCAGAAATTTCCTCATGAGTCAGATATTCTGAAGGCAAATGATATGTAAAATATAAGTTTGGGCTGATGGCTATGTTTATTATATTTTTCACTACTTTATAAGAAGATTAAGAACATTTTTTCTTTTATCACTTTATTTTGAATGTTGACCGTAACAAAAAAAAAATAGTTTAATAGTTTGCACAAAATGTATTCATTTGCTCATTTTGCGCAAAGGCAATTAATGAACTCTTCATGAACCAGGAAGAAACTATGTCTCCAGAATTAGTCCATTCCTGGGAGAAACTTCCAGACAAAAAGAACAGAAGATGGTAGATCCTGAATGATTCTTCTCATGCAAGAAGTCTCTTCTTCCTTCATTCTGCATATGGAAGAAGAAGATTCAAGATCTTACATGTTTTGTGTCTTTTTATGTATGTAGATTTTTTCCCCTTGATATTCTCTTTAAATGGACTTTCCGGGTGGCTCAGATGGTAAAGAATATGCCTGCAATGCATGAGACACAGGAGACTTGGGTTTGATCCCTGAGTCGGGAAGATCCTCTGGAGGAGGAAATGGCAACCCACTCCAGTATTCTAGCTTGGAGAATCCCATGGACAGAGGATCCGGGTGGGCTACAGTCCATGGGGTCGCAGAGTTGAACATGACTGAGCACTGCATGCATGCACATTCTCTTTAAACACCCATAAGTTTTTTTAAAGATTTATGTATTTGCATATTGGCTGTGCTGAGTTTTCATTGCTATGTGAGGGCTTTCTCTAGCTGCGGTGAGCAGGGGCTACTCTCCAGTTGCAGTGTACAGGCTCTAGCGAGTAGGTTCAGTAGATGTGGTGCACAGGATTAGTTCGTCCTAGACCAGGGCTCCAACCGATGTCCCTTGCATTGCAAAGTGGATTCTTAAACACTGGAACACCAGGGAAGTTTAAGACCTTCAAGTTTTAACTGAGCACATTACCCAAGGGAGGATCTATAATTTCCCAGCTTCCTTTGCAGCCAGGTGTGGCCATGGGATCAAGTTTAAGTTAATGAGCTGTGAGCGGAAGTAAATGTGCAAACTTCACGACCTTAGAGGGTGGCACTGACAAGTTGATTCCTACTAGTGAGCATTTTGCCCCTCTTATCCTCAATGTACAAGATAAGAACAGACCTAATTAGATATGGTGGAAGGTCAAGCCATAAAACTAAGAATGATCAAAGGCACTCTTTGAAGTATGGCTCCCTGTGTCCAATTGCTAATCATCAGCCTTGCCCTTAACGCTCGGCAATAAAAAGAACAAAATAACACGATTTGCAGCAACATGGATAAACCTGGAGATTATCATACTAAGTGAAGTAAGCCAGGCAGAGAAAGATGAACATTACACAATATCATTTATATGTGGAATCTTTAAAAAAAAAAAAAAAGATACAAATGAACTGATTTAAAACAGAAGTTAGACCCACTAACATACAGAATAGATTATGGTTATTATGAAGAAGGAATTCATGGGGCCTGGACTCCATCTTAGGCCTGTTCGTGCTGATCATGTTCGGCCTCCTCTCTAATGGACTCCAAACTCTGTGCTTAGTGCCTGTGGAAATGACAATAGAGGGATAAGACCCCCTCCAGACAGGGGAATCTTGAAGATTGTATCCAGGTTACTCATCACCTAAGAGAAAACATACACTGATCCCCCTACCTCCGGACAGGTCATACATTTTTTCTGTCACCTCGGGCTTATTGACAATTGATTGTTTGAACATGGGGTTATTGTGATTGTATTTACCTTTCCTTTGTTTATGTAAGTCACAAGGAAATTGGGGTGGTGGGTTCATACACATACACATGGGGTATAAAAGATTTTCACAAATGCTGGTCGGGGTCCTTGGCTAAGAGGAGACTCTGCCTTGGGCCCGCCGGTGCAATAAACTGCACTTCACTATCTGCATCGTCCTTCTGAGTGAGCTTGTTTCCCAGAGAGCGTGGCTATAACAATCAAAGAGGAAAGAAGTGAAGGACAGATAAATTAGGAGATTGAGATGGACACATACACGCTACTATATATAAAATAGATAACCAACAAGGATCTACTGTGTAGCACAGGGAACTATATACTCAATTATCTTGTAATAATCTGTAAGGAAAAAGAAACTGAAAAAGAATCTGAATTACTGAAACTAACACAACATTGTAAATCAAATATACTTCACTATATATATATATGTTACTTCATATATATAAAGAAAAAAAAAATCTTGCCCTCACTACATCATGATTTGAGATTTTTAACTATAGTAGGAAGCCATCACAAATAACAAGATATTTTAAAATGTTGTGTTTGATTTTTATCTCACCTTTTTAACATACCTGCTTTTCTGTATAATTATGGTTTTCAGTGTACACCAGATGCTAGCATAGGTATATGGCAAATAATTATATTAAGGAGAACATGCTGGATTTGGTAAAAAAATTTCACAACCTCAGATCCCAAAGCTCTGCAGTCCCTTCTGGTACAATGCCCCCTCCTGACTCCCTCCTCTTTGCTTGGCTAACAGTTCAGCTTCGAAGCTAACCTTCCCCGAAACTGGGTTTAGCAGCCCATGGGCTTCCCAGGTGGTGCTGGTGGTAAAGAACCCACCTGCCAATGCAGGAGATGATAAGAGTCACAGTTGGATCCCTGGGTCAGCAAGATCTCCTGGAGGAGGGCATGGCAACCCACTCCAGTATTCTTGCCTGGAGAATCCCATGGACAGAGGAGCCTGGTGGGCTACAGTCCATGGGGTCGCACAGAGTTGGACACAACTGAAGTGATTTAGAACGCACGCACACAAGTGCTCTTAAAACACCCATTTCTCACTCCTAACATACAAAATCGAAAGCATTTGTTTACCGAGTCCCCCAGCCTAGATTTAAACTCCTGGAGAGTAAAGAATGTCTTTTTCATCCTTCCAGCGTGAAACCGTCAGAGCCCAAGGCCTCAGTCAAAACAAGATTCTTTCCGCTGGTATGCCCCAATCAGGAAGAGGTACATCATCTTACCGGGCAAAGATTTTGGAAAAGTGGAACTCTTCTAGTTCCATCTCTTTGGAGGGCAACAGGGCAGAATCTGTCAAATTTTAAAGTGCAAAGTCCCTGGGACCCAGAAGAATTATTAACACAGATGTATAACAATGTCAAGTTCAAAAAGGTCCAAAGCTTTTTTTTTCCCCACAGACCAGTGTGGTTTGTGGGATCTTAATTCCTTGACCAGGAATAAAGCTTCTGTCCCTGCCAGTGGAAGCTCGGCGTCCTAACCACTGGACAGTCAGGGAATTCCGTCTAGTTTCTTTTGCTCGAGTACATACTATTCACGTGCCGTTCTAGCTCAGGCACAACTAACCGATAATGATAGAAACTGGGCTTTCTTGGTGGCTGAGATGTAAAGAGTGTGCCCGCAATGCAGGAGACTCGGGTTAAATCTCTGGGTCGGGAAAACCCCCTGGAGAAGGAAATGGCAACCCACCCTAGTATTCTTGCCTGGAGAATTCCATGGACAGAGGAGCCTGGTGGGCTACAGTCCATGGGGTCGAAAAGAGTCGGCACTACTGAGTGACTAACACTTTCACTTTTCCCAATGACAGAAATCAGATTAGAGGTGCCTCTGGTCTGTGTCTGGCAGGTGAGTCAACTGAAAAGAGCCAGGAACTTCCTGGGGGGAGAGAAGTCCTCTAGGTCCTAATGAGAGGTGATTACACGGAAGTAGATGTTTATCACAACTCATTGAATTCTTATCTGGCGATTTTATAGTATGTCAATTGCACCTTAAATTCAAAAGAAACAAATTCTGGCTCTTCAAAGCTCATTGTCCAGTGTTCCTGCCCAGAGGTTAGGAAAGAGATGAGTGGAGGGGTGGAGGGGGCACGAGGAGGCTATATGTGATAAAGAGAGAAATACATACAAGGAATGTTTAGAAGCATCAACAGAACTTGGTAACTGAACTTACAAAGAGACCAGGCTGGAGGTAACCCCAGTGGAGAGCTCAGGAGATTCAAATGAGCTGAGCTCTAGAATCTGCCAGTATCAGCACACAGACAGATAATGCATCGCCCAGCTACTGATCCAGACAAGACATCGCCCTCTGAGGTGCCTCTGCAATATACCCCACACCCACTGATTCACAGCTGAATCGTGATTATGCCTGAAAAAGGAAATGACTCACTTCTGGCTTCCCACATGGGGTGGGCAAAAAGCAATCGAAATTCCAGGACTCTCAGAAAAAAAGGTAAAAAAAAAAAAAAAAAAAGGAAGTTCAGGCAAAGGGCATTCTCTACAGAGGAGGAGGATATTCTGGAGGAGGAACTTCTGCCATCTGCTCTCCCAGCCAGGAGATGGCAGTTTCAATTATCGCTAATCCACTTTGCGCAAGGAACCATCTCACACGCAGAATGTGCTACTGGAAAGGCTAAAAATATTAAACCATCTTGAAAGAGCAAAAACGAAAGTGTTAGTCGCTCAGTCGTGTCCAACTCTTTTGCAACGCCATGAACTGTACCTCACCAGGCTGCTGTGTCCATGGGATTCTCCAGGGAAGAATACTGGGGGCGGTTGCCATTTCCTTCTCCAGGGGATCTTCCTGACCCAACAATCAAACCCAGGTTTCCTGCATTGCAGCCAGATTCTTTACCATTTGAGCCACCAGGGAAGCCCTACTGGAAAGGCTAGAAACATTAAACCATCTTAAAGCCCTTTAAATAGGGATAAAGAGGATCTTCTCTGGTGGTCCAGTGGATAAGACTCTGCACTCCCAGTGCAGGGGCATTGGGTCCAATCCCTGGTTGGGGAACTAAGATCCCATATTCTGCAACTAAGCCCATGTGCCACAAACTAGAGAGCCCCCACCTTGCAACAAAGATCCAGCACAGCCAAAAATAAAAATTATAATAATAACAAAAGTAAGAGAAAGAAAGAACGATAATCCCCTTCCCTGGACACCAATGAGCCCTCCCCTGGGCAACAGTTAATCAAATATTTTCTTGTCATAGATGGCTGAAGACCCCACCAACAAGAAGACCCCACTACTGCATATTTCTATCTGAACAGGTTATCCAACAGCTGGCCATCAGCTATAACATCTGAATGAAAAGTGAATGGATTTCACCATTACCGACAGCAGTCAGCTGGGAAATGTCTTGTGGCCTTGCTTATATGGCCGAGGATAAGGGACAGTGAGCACCCAGGAGAGCACCTCAAGATGGGTGTCCCGGCAGTGGGCAACCCCGACCTGAGCGAGGAGTCAGAACTAGTCCTATTTCAAATACTACAGCCCAAAGAAACCACAGCTCTTTCTTATTTCCTCCCAGTTCCACAAGCAAGGTTTGGGTTTTGTATGCAGTTTCAGTTGAATTTCAGCAAAAGCAAACCAGAGCGCCAGATCCCGTAACTCCTCACACTGGGGATGCCTAAAATTGCATAAGCAACACACCCCCTTCCCCTAAAAAGAGAAAACAATCGAAACTCTAGCCCTTAGACCTCTCCTGTCACGGGTGAGGAATCAGGAACAAGGTTATCGAAACAGAAAAGGAGAATATACATTTCTGCTTTTTCTCCAGCACACATGAGGTGGTAAATGCTTTCAAGGTTTTCCTTCCACGGATACTGAGGATAGTGGTTGTTCAGGAAAACCAAAATAATACATGGAGGGAATTCCCCGGTGGTCCCGAGGTTAGGACTCAGTGCTTTCACTGCCAGGGCCTGGGTTCAACCCCTGGCCAGGGAACTAAGATCCTACAAGTCGAGAGGCATGGACAAAAATAATAATAATAATTAAAAAATAAATACTTGGAATCATTTTCTTGAAAAAGAAATGGCTGGGGTCTTCCCTGGCGGTCCAGTGGTTGGGACCTTGCCTTCCAGTGCAAGGGATTCGGGTTCAATCCCTGGTTGGGAAGCTAAGATTCCACAGGCCTCAGGGCCAAACAACCCAAACATAAAACAGAAGCAATATCATAACAAATTCAACAAAGACTTTCAAAAAAGGATGTTCTACACCAAAAAAACCTCTTAAAAAAAAAGAGAAAAAAATGGCTGAAGCTAAGAGACTTAGCAGAAAATGAATGAAAAATCCTTTTACCAGTGCTCTTTTCCGCAAGAGGGACCACCAAGGTATTTTCCCCAGAGGTGATCTCCATGGTAGTTTGTTGTCTGCTCCTTTGAGGGAGGGGTAGCCTGTTTCTATCACTGTTCACTGCTGACTACTTGCATGGTGTCTTAGCAACCATGGTTACTTGCTAGACAGCGGAGCAAGAGTGTGGATGCTGTTAACATACTGAATGTGAAAGGCGATCAAAGCACTGAGCAAAAACGGCATCTAGAATTGGGTCTTATTAGGGGAGGAACCCTACAGATAAGGGCAGGAATGCCCTAGAAAGACAGAATGAGGCACATATTTCTCTTAAAGGTTTGCAGTCTCAGAAACATTCTCCCTATCTTTAGTGAGTATTGCCCTGAAAGATAAATATGCCTGACAATGATCAGTGAATCCTCGTGGGGCTTGTTAAAGCAGTTGTTGTTCAGTCACTAGGTTGTGTCCGATTCTTCCCGACCTCATGAACTGCAGCATTCGAGGCTCCTCTGTCCTCCGCTATCTCCCAGAATTTGCTCAGATTCATGTCCGTTGAGTCACTGATGCTATCTAACCATCTTATCCTCTGTTAAAGCAGACACAACTTAGTGGGAACACTCTATTTTCTGAGTTTGGGTGTGTCCCTGGGATATTTGATACCCCCCACACAACTGTCAGTTAATTGACTTTGATTTGGCAAAAGGAAAGTAAGCAGTTAGGATTCCAATTACTACCATTCCCAAAGTAAACAGACAAGAAATTCCCGCCCCCTCGGGGCAAACTGGAGCAGCCAGGGCTGCTACAAATGTCTATTACCAAGTTAACACCAGAGTAGATACTTAGTGCAATATACAGTAGAATACTGGAGTGGGTTGCCATGTCCTTCTCCAGAGATCTTCCAGACCCAGGGATCGAGCCCAGGTCTCCCATACTGCAGGCAGATATTTAGTAGCTGCCCACTCACTCTCAGGAGTCTGGGGAACACACCCAGACTCAGGGCCTCCTTGAGAATCAAAAGCATCAGATCCTCAAGCGGCCCAGTGAAAAAGGAAACTGAAGCAACATATCTTGCTCAATGAAACTTCACTGCCATTAATTTGCTCTTAGGGAAGGAGTGGATCTGTGTGTGAAATACAGGCTCATCAACTGTCTCTTGACCAAGCCACCATCCCTCTGCTTCACACAACCAAATGAACGAATTATTACAATAACCCTCTTCCATGTGGCTGAAATCCTCCTTCCTTTCCTTCCAGAGGAAACTGTGATGTGTGTGTCACAGGTACTGATTCCAAGAGTTCAAAGGTCTCCGCTCAAAGCACCCTTCCCCCCATTAAAAAAAAAGCTTCCTGCATCCTGTTCATGGGACAATTCCAATACTTTTCTAGGCCCAGCTGGTTGCTAAGTAGGAAAAGGACCATTTCTTTATTATCCAGGGCGAGGTCAAATGCCTCTCTCAGCCACCGGATAACTCAGGATATTGCACCAACTAGCCTCTTGCCCAAATCTAAAATTCAAACCCCCTAAAATGAAAGGTTGTCATGTTGTCATGAGAGCAGCTCAACTGAACTCATTTTAGCGGCTCTGAACAAACGAGGCAACCCCAAAGGGGTCCATTCGGTCCCCGACTCTCGGTCCCTGCGCAGGCGCGGATGAAAGTCTCCGTTAAGTGCCCTTCACGTCCAATCCGGGAAGGACTGGAGTTTCTAGGCAACGTTTCAGATTGGGAAGGAACTGAGGCCTTGAAGGTGGCCTGGGGGTCACGTCTGCGAACTTGTCCCAGTCGGGCGGGGTCAGAGAAGCTCCCGAGGACAAAGTGGATACGAAGGGATCACTGCAGATACAGGAGGAAACAGGCCTTGGCCGAGAGGGGCTCAAGCGCTCGGCGGGCACCTCATCTATGCTTGTAGAGCTTCTCCAGGGGCCCGGGACTTGTCGCATCCTTTGTGACGGAAGCCCAGGACTACCCGAGGAATATCCTTCGACATCCTCACGGAGATCCAGGAGAGGCGCGAGGCGTGCGCCAGCCCCGCCCCGCGCCGCTCGGGCCTCAGCAACCACCGCCTCCCATTGGCCAAGGGGTGTGGCTCGAGGCTCGCCTGTTCGATGGCGTCCAATGGGAGCTCGGGGGGAGGGCCCACGGGGCTGAAGGCGGGGCTGGAGGAGGTGGCTAAGGGCGGAAGCTTGGTGCAGGTTAGGCGAGTCCCGCTCTGTTTCCAGAGACAGCAGCGCCCTTGGGAAGCACCAAGCCAACTTGACCGCCGCCGTAACCCCTGAGGGTGAAACGATGTGGGAGAGAGCCCGAAGGGGCCTCCAGGCTGAGCAGCCGGTTTTCGGGTCCGTCTCACCCCTGGAATAACGCTGGGAGGGAGTACCTCCTCCTAACGCGTACCCGGCTCTAAGAAATGGGGAGTGGTCCCCCATTGGGGGAGACTTGTGGGGAAAGTCCCTCCCAGACCCCTCAGACACCTACCCCCCGAACCCTTTTCCCAATCCAGCCATTGGGGAAGGAGTTTGTGCCATTTTCCCACATCTTCCATGGATTGAATGATTTTTCGTTTCCTCTCCCCCCCCCCCCCCGCCCCAAATACCAAGTTCAGTTCAGTTCAGTCGCTCAGTCGTGTCCAACTCTTTGCGACCCCATGAATCGCAGCACGCCAGGCCTCCCTGTCCATCACCAACTCCCGGAGTCCACCCAAACCCATGTCCATCGAGTCGGTGATGCCATCCAACCATCTCATCCTCTGTTGTCCCCTTCTCCTCCCGTCCCCAATCGTTCCCAGCATTAGGGTCTTTTCCAATGAGAAAAATACCAAGGGACTCCCCGAATTCAGAAGCTCACCCCTACCCCGCGCGGGCTTCTGGAGCCAGCCTTACCTGCAGCCTCCCCCGCAGCGATGAGCAGGGCGATGGCCCAGCGCAGCCCCCAGCCCACGAGCCTCATGATCCCAGCCTCCGCTTGTCACGCCCCGGCTCAGGCCGCTGTACGGTCGCAGTGACCGCTCTGGAAACCCGGGCTTCGCGCGGCCCGGACGCGACTGCACGCGGGGCCCCAGTCATTTGCAGCATTTCTATGTGAGGTTTCCCGGAGAGGGAGGAGTTTGCAGTGGGGTGATTTTCAAATATCTTCACCTCACTGTGGGAGGAGGAGTTTGGAGAGGAGGAGTTTCAAACGGCCGATGTGACATGGGCTCCTTAACCCATGAAGCCCTGACTCAGATTCCAGTTCTTTCCAAAGGTGGTCCCGGACAGGCTGCAGGGTTTGTCGCAGGAAGAGCTGAGCCGCCCCCACGCCAACCCTCAAAATGAAATCCCGCCTCTACCTTAAATTTCTCTCAAATTTTGATTGTTATGTTCTCTTTGGTGCCCAAAGAAGATTCGATCTGTCCTTCCAAATCCTCTAATTGACCAATGACATCTCCCCTCTGACTCAAAACCAAAAACTAGAGATATTGGAAACTTACCCCCCACCCCTTTTCTCTACTTGCCATCTCCTTTCTAGGAATTGTTTATAGATTTTAACTGTTTCGTCATATATAGTTTTAGAGGGTTCTTCCAAATTGCCCCATAAAACAGTTATCAGTGATGCATTTAAATAAAATCATCACAAAAGTACAGGCAAAGACCGATTTTGTTTTGTGGGATCCAGCACTTGGATGAATTATGAGTCAAAACATCTCTGAAATCAACTGACCCCATACCTGGGGTCTGGACATAAATATTGGTTTATCTTATTCAGAGAAAGGGTTGAACAAATAGAGCGGCCACTTCCTCTCCCCAAAGCCAAATCAAAACAAACTAGAGATTTCAGAGCTGAACCTGAATGCCTAAACCACCAAGAGCTGATGGTGAACAGCTTTTAAGAATCAGGGTGTCTCTTTGGTGGAGATTCATGCACTTGCCAAGGCCCCTTGCCAAAAAACCCTCCTACAGAGGGTCTGGCAGTTTGGGAGGGTTCTCTCCCAAATAAGCATAGCTCTCTGAGGTTTTACAAACTGAGCTTGGCAGGCATACTAACCTCTCAGCAGGCTTTCGGAGAAACCCAGGAGAGAAGGCAGAAAAGAGGCAGAGAGGAGATAATTGAACTCTCAGAAAGAAAAACAGTGATTACTCCAGGAAAAGAAACTTATAGACAGTGTCTGGCAGTATAGATCCCCAGCTTCTGAATCATACAGAATTTGGGTGAGTCACTTAGCTTTGCCAATTAAAAAAATGGGACACTGGAACTTCTCTGGTGGTCAAGTGGTTAGGACGCCGTGTTTTCACTGCAGAAGGAGTGGGTTCCATACCTGGTCGGGGAATTAAGATCCCATAAGCCTCAAGGCAGTGGATGAGAGGGCAGGGTAGAGGAAGGAGATAAAATAAAAAACGGGGGAGAAAGTAATGCCTACTTCCCTTACTTGGCAGGTTCAGTGTCAGGGTCAAAATGAAATCATGAATAATCTTACCTGCAGAAATTGACAAGGATGGGCAATTTCTGGGAGTTGCAACATTTATGAATGTGTCACCCTCCATTCCATTCCTTATAACATTTTAACATATGCTCCTTTTTTTTTCCCCCCTTAAAGTCAGGAGCACTAGGTTTGATTTCCCTTCTGAAAACTTACAAGACCTCACAGACTCAGTTTCTGTTGCAAGCCCAGCTTTCTCTGATCCATCTGGTGGTAGGTGGTGTTCTACCCAACAGCCCTGGAAAGGATTACCAGGAAGAGACTGTCTTCCAGAGAGGACTTAGCTTACTTAACATGTGTTCCGAGCTAGTTGTACGGAGATATAGGGGCAGGCCTGGAAAAGGGCTACAAAAACCCTGAAAAGACCATTCTTGGGGGGCTCAAGCCTGGGCAAGAATTCTGGGACGGTTTTACCCATGTCTCCCTTTGATCTGTCTGCAGAAATCTCAAGGTCCTTTCTGTTCCTGCCACATAAGCATATATTGCCCTCAGGATGGAGTCACACTGTTTAAATTTCTCTACTTCTTGGAGCCTCCATATGCTCTTCTGTAACTTACTCGTAGGGTTCTTGTGAGGATTAAGTAAATTTATATATATATATATAAATGATTATATAAAATGACTATATAAATAATTATATATAGCACTGTTGTGTGTTTTATTTATTTTTACTTTTGGCTGCACTGGGTCTCTTGCTATGTCTGGGCTTTCTCCAGTTGCAGCGAGCAGAGGCTGCTCCTCGTTGCAGTGCTCGGACTTTTTTTTTTTAATTAATTTCTTTTTTTATTGAAGGATGATTGCTGTACAGAATTTTGCTGTTTTCTGTCAAACCTCTGAATGAATCAGCCATAGGTATACATATATCCCCTCCCTTTTGAAACTGCCTCCCCGTGCTACCCCTCTAGGTTGATATAGAACCGCTGTTTGAGTTTTCTGAGCCATACAGCAAATTCCCATTGACTATCTATTTTACATATGGTAACGTAAGTTTCCACATTACTCTTTCCATACATCTCACCCTCTCCTCCCCTCTCCCCATGTCCATAAGTCTATTTTCTATGTCTATTTCTCCATTGCTGCTCTGTAAATAAATTCTTTAGTACCATTTTTCTAGATTCCATATATATGCGTTAGAATACAATATTTATCTTTGTCTTTCTGACTTACTTCACTCTGTATAATAGATTCTAGGTTCATCCACCTCATTAGAATGGGCTCAAATGCATTCCTTTTTAGGGCTGAGCAAGGAGATCCAATCAATCCATCCTAAAAGAGATCAATCCTGGGTGTTCATTGGAAGGTCTGATGTTGAAGCTGAAACTCCAATACTTTGGCCACCTCATGCGAAGGGTCTCATTGGAAAAGACCCTAATGCTGGGTAGGATTGGGGGCGGGAGGGGAAGGGGACGACAGAGGATGAGATGGTTGGATGGCATCACCGACTCGATGGACATGGGTTTGGGTAGACTCCAGGAGTTGGTGATGGACAGAGAGGCCTGGTGTGCTGCAATTCATGGGGTTGCAAAGAGTCGGACACGACTGAGTGACTGAACTGAACTGAACTGAATATTCCATTGTGTATATGTACCACAGCTTTCTTATCCATTCATCTGTCGATGGACAGCTAGGTGGCTTCCAGTTCTAGCTACTGTAAATAGTGCTGCAGTGAACAATGGGATACATGTGTCTCTTTCAATTTTTGTTTCCTCAGGGTATATGCCTAGGAGTGGGATTGCTGGATCATATGGTGGTTTTATTCCTAGTTTTTTAAGGAATCTCTATAACTGTCTTCCATAATGGCTGTATCAATTTATAGCCCCACCAACAGTGCAAGAGTGTTCCCTTTTCTCCACACCCTCTCCAGCATTTATTGTTTGTAGACTTTTTGATGATGGCCATTCTGACTGGTGTGAGGTGATATCTTTGTATTTTGATTTGTATTTCTCTAATAATGAACGATGTTGAGCATCTTTTCATGTGTTTGTTAGCCATCTGTATGTCTTCTTTGGAGAAATGTCTGTTTAGGTCTTTTCCCCACTTTTTGATTAGGTTGTTTGTTTTTCTGGTATTGAGTTGTATGAGCTGCTTGTATATTTTGGAAATTAATCCTTTGTCAATTGTTTCATTTGCTAAAAATATGGAATGCTTCACAAATTTGCATGTCATCCTTGCCCAGGGGCCATGCTAATCTTCTCTGTATTGTTCCAATTTTACCACATGTGCTGCCGAGGCGAGCACATGCTTGGACTTCTTATTCAGTGGCGTCTCTTGTTGTAGAGCACAGGCTCTAGGCAAGTCAGCTTCAGTAGTTGCGATATGTGAGCTCAGTAGTTGCAGCTCCTGGGCACTATAGCGTGGGCTTCAGTAGTTGTGGCACATGGGCTTAGTTGCTCCATGGCATGTGGAATATTCTGAGACCAGGGATCAAGCCTGTGTCCCCAGCATTGGCAGGCAGATTCCCATCCACTGTGCCATGAGGGAAGTCCTAAAGGATTATATATATAATGATTTCATATATAAATGATTATATATGTGTGTCACATATATGTATCAGTTCCGTTCAGTTCAGTTCAGTCGCTCAGTCGTGTCCAACTCTTTGCGACTCCATGGACTGCAGCACACCTCCCTGTCCATCACCAACTCCCGGAATTTCCTCAAACTCATGTCTATTGAGTCGGTAATGCCATCCAACCATCTCATATATATATATGTATGTATGTATATACATACATACATACATATATATATATGCAATTGGGGGCTTCCCAGGTGGCATTAGTGGTAATGAACCCGCTTGCCAATGCAGGAGACATAAAAGACACGGGTTCAATCCCAGGATCAGGAAGATCCCTTGAAGAAGGGCATGGCAACCCACTCCAGTTTTCTTGCCTGGACCGAGGAGCCTGGAAGGCTACAGTCCATGGGGTTGCAGAGTTGGACACATATTGGAGCCGTGCTTGTTTGGCACATAATGACCATAGTGTATCGGTTCCTTGTTTTGTTTTGCCTGTCTTTGCAATGACATCTTTTTTTCATCGCTCTTCTCTTTAGGGGAAACTTTCTTCCTCATATGCACTTAAAAACAAACCTTCCATGGAATCCACTTCATCTAAAAGTTCCTAGGCTTGCAAAATCATCTAAACCCAGGGCACATGTTTTCTTGCTCTGATTCCCTTTGTCCAGGTTTCCACCTCTCTAAGTCAGCAGGAGGCTCAGACCAAAATAGGTCTCCACCCAAAGGGGTCTGGTCTTTTGGCTAAGGTGAGATTTCATAGCTGCCTTTGAAACAGATCTCAGCAGTCAGAGAAGGTGAGTAACCACAGGTGCCTTGGTGCCTCCCAGTGGGTGTGTTTAGAGACCTGACTTGATGCTGTAGCCATCAGTTTATCGCCACAAGATGCTTATAAGCCACGTGAGGGCAAAGACAATATTGTATAGTATCTCTAGTGCCTAGCAGTAGTAAGGGCTAAATAGATAAGTGAAAATAAGTGATATTATTTTTGACGTGCCTGCCAACAACATTATAGATGCCCTGCTTCTGAATTCTGCTATTGTTCTTGTTCAGTTGCTCAGTCGTGTTTGACTCTCTGCAACCCCATGGACTGCAGCATGCCAGGCTTCCCTGTCCTTCACCATCTCCCGGAGCTTGCTCAAACTCACATCCATTGAGTCAGTGATGCCATCCAACCATTTTGTCCTCTCTCGTCCCCTTCTCCTCCTGCATTCAATCTTTCCCAGCATCAGGGTCTTTTCCAGTGAGTCGGCTCTTAGAATCAGGTGACCAAAGTATTGGAGCTTTAGTTTCAGCATCAGTCCTTCCAAAGAATATCCAGGGTTGATTTCCTTTAGGATTGACTGGTTTGATGGGATTTTGATGATTCATAACTCAAATTTGTCCTGGACCGCCACTCCTTTCTTTCGAGAAGAACCACAGACTTGAAAGCAAACCCGTATTGAGAACGTGGATAAAGCCCTGGATCCGTAGTTGAGGAGGTTCAAAATTGACCATGACACCACCTCATCGTCAAGGACTCCAGGAGAGAGAACAAGGCAGGATGTGTATATAAACATGTATAATCCAAACCCATAGACTGTGCAACACAGAGTGATCCCTAATGTCAGCTGTGGACTCTGCGTGATGAAGATACATCAATGCAGGTTTATCAGTGGTGCCAGATACACCATTCTGGTGGGGATGGGGAGAGTGGGGGAGGCTGGCAGGCCAGGCGGTTATGGGGAAGGGCTGTTGGAAAATCGTGATGATAGACTTGCCACAAAACTTCAATTTGTAAAAAATTTGCAGTGTCTGCAAAACACAATAAGGTGAAGCATAGTGGATGTCCCTGCTGGTCCAGTGGCTAAGACTCTGTGCTCCCAATGCAGGGGATCTGGGTTGCATCTCTCGTCAGGGAACTAGATCCCACGTTCTGCAACTAAGACCTGGGGCAGTCAACTAATTAAATAAATATTAAAAAATAAGTGAAGCATAATAAAATGAGGCATGCCTGTATTACTTATTACTTGTGTGATTAAGAAAAGTGAAATAAACCAGTCACGAGAAGACAAATGCTGTATGATTCCGCCTTCAGGAGGTCTCTGTGAAAGTGAAAGTCATTCAGTTGTGTTTAACTCTTTGCGACCCTAAGGACTATACAGTCCATGGAATTCTCTAGGCCAGAATACTGGAGTGGGTAGCCTTTCCCTTCTCCAAGGGATCTTCCCAACCCAGGGATCGAACCCAGGTTTCCTGCATTGCAGGCAGATTCTTTACCAGCTGAGCCACCAGGGAAGCCCTCAGGAGGTCTCTAGAAGGAGTCAAATTTCTATAGAGGAGAAAGTAAGATGCTTTCTAGGGGCTAAAGGAGGGGGACTGGGGAGTTATTTTTTAGTAGGGAGACAATTTAAGTCTAGGAAGATGGAAATATATTGGAGATGCATGGTGGCACTGGTTGAAAATGTGCACGCATATGATGCCCATGAATGGTGCACTTAAAATGATGAAGATGGCAAATTTTATGTTAGGCATCTTTTTTTTTTTTTTTTTTAATCTTTTAGCAGCACTGCAGAGCATGTGGAATCTTAATTCCCCAACCACAGATCGAACCCACATTCCCTGAACCCACGTTAACCATTGGACCACCAAGGAAGTCCCTGTTATCTGTCTTTTGCCATGTTTAAACATTTAAAAAGAAAGAAAAGAAAAAAAAATAGGAAGAAAGGATGGAAGGAGGGAAAAAAGGGAGGAAGGGGAAAAGAGAAATAAAAAAGAGAGATAAAGAAAGAAGGAAAGAAAGTGGGGATGGAAGGAAGAGAAAGAAGAAAGAAAGAGGGAAGAAATTTGCTGAAAGCTGCTGCAAGCCACACGTGCAACCTCGGCTCCCTTAGCCTCTGATGTCAGCCATGGCCTCAGAGTCAATGTCAAGGGCAGCACAGCCTCTCAGATCTTTCAGGCCACTCTCTCCCCACTGCCAGGAATCCATGAGAATTCAGGAAGAAAAAACCCATCAGAAATCCCTACAGATGCCTGCTCTTCCAATTCAGCATCTTATGATGCACAGCCACCCTGCTGCCCTGCCCTGAATCTGGGCTCTGTCCTCCTCAGTTGAATAGATGGCAACTCTTCGTCTTGGGTCAGGGGGAGAAGTTACCTGACTACAGGTGCGCTGGCCACAGCGAGCTGCCTGCAACTAGAGCACTCTCCTTTTGTGTCTTTCCTTTTTACTTAAAAATTTAATTAATTAATACTTATGCTAAAATCCACATAATATAAAGTGTACCGTCTTAACCATCTGAAATGTGCAGTTTAGAGATTTCCCTGGAGCTCCAGTGGTTAAGACTCTGCACTTCCACTGCAGGAGATGTGGGTTCGATCCCTGATTGGAAAACTAAGATTCCACATGTGGGAAAAAAAAAAAGGAAATGTGCATTTCAGTGACATTAAGTACATTCACATTGTTGTCCAACCATCACCACCATCCATCTCCAGGACCCTTTCATCTTGCAAAACTGAAACTCTGTCCCTACTAAATACTAACTCCCCATCCTCCCTCCCCCAGCCCCTGGCACCCATTATTCAGCTTCCTGTCTATGAAATTGACTCCTTTAGGGACCTAATATGGACTTTACAGATGGCTCAGTGGTAAAGAATCCGACTGCCAATGCAAGAGACGCAAGAGACGCAAGAGGCGCAGGTTTGATCCTTAGGTTGGGAAGATCCCCTGGAGAAGGAAATGGCAACCCACTCCAGTATTCTTGCCTGGAAAATTCCAAGGACAGAGGAGCCTGGTGGGTTTTACAGTCCATGGGGTTGCAAAGAGTCGGACGCGACTGAGCACACACACACAGACACACACACAGGGACCTAATATAAGTGGAAGCATCCAGTATTTGTCGTTTTGTGACTGGTTTATTTCAGGGAGCATGGTAACCTCAGGGTTCATCCATACTGTAGCATGTGTCTGAACTGCCTTCCTTTTAAGGCTGAATGATATTGCTTGGTATACGTACACCACATTTTGTTCATTCATCCACTGATGGACACTTGGGTTGCCTTTTATGGCTGTAGTGAATCATGTTATTATGAACATGGGTGTGCAAATCTCTTTTGAGTCCCTACTTTCAATTCTTTTGGGTGTATATATACCTAGAAGTCAGTTGCTGGATCATATAATGATTCTATTTTTAATTGTTTGAGGAAACTCCATGCTATTTTCCACAGCAGCTGCACCGTTTTACATTTCTTTTCTTTTATTTATAGAATCTCAATCCTGTTTCAGGCTATAATGTGCCCAGTTAAAATTATTTCCCAGAATCCCTTGCTGCTAGTGGTAGTCCCAAGACCAATGAAGCAGGTGGAAATTTCTGCCGTGGTGAAAATACGATTCTATTTTATTTTATCTTATTTTGATATTTTAATTCAGTTTTTTATTTTTAAATTCTATTCAGAAACTTTAGTTGTTCTGGCTGTGGGGCATGTGGGATCTTAATTCCCTGACCAGGGATGAACTCACGCCCCTTGCTTTGGAAACACATAGTCTCAAAGACTGGACCACCAGGGAAGTTCTAAAATTCAATACTTTTTTAAAATGTTTATTTATTTATTTTTGGCTGAGCTTGGACTTTGTTGCTGCTCAGGCATTCGAGATCTCATTGTGGCACTTGGAATCTTTTAGTTTTGGTGTACTGAAACTAGTTCCCTGACCAGGGGTCGAACTCCTGCCCTCTGCATTGGGAGCATGGCATCTTAGCCACAGCACCACCAGAGAAGCCTGTAAATTCGTTGTTCTTTTACAGTATGCAGCTGAAGTTGATGCTAACTGATGTAAACAGATCCAAGTAAAAATACCACCTGCCCTCCAGGGACCTTTTTTTTTTTTTAAGATTAATTTATTTGTTCATTCATTATTTATTTATTTTATTTTTGGTTGTGCTGGGTCTTCATTGCTGTGCAGGAGCTCTCTCTAGGCTGGGTAAGCAGAGGCTACTTCATTGAGGTGCTCAGGCTTCTCACTGTCTCAGTTTCTCTTGTTGTGGCTCTGAGGCTCTATAGCAATGGCTCAGTAGTTGTGGTGCATGGAGTTAGTTATCCCAAGGCATGTGGAATCTTTCTGGACCAGGGATTGAACCCATGTCCCCTTCTTAGCAGGAGGATTCTTTACCACTGAGCCACCAGGGAAGCCCAGAGACCTTCTGACCAAGTGTTTTACCCTTGCCTTGATTTTGTGGGTTGTGGGTGGAGAACCACCCATTCTGAGCACAAACTTCAGTTCCGCCACTTCCTGGTGACCTTGGGCAAGTTACTTTGCCCCTGTGTGCGTTGATCTCCTCAGGCGTCAAATGGATGTGAGGATGATTCTTGCTTATTGAGATTAGTACCTGCATCACAGGAGGAAATGGCATTAGCTGCTGTTGCACCTGACCAAGGTTCTTCACCAGCTCCAATGAGTAGAAATTGAAAGTGTTAGTTGTGGATTGTCATTCTCTTTTCCAAGGGATCTTTCCAACTCAGGAATTGAACCCAGGTTTCCTGAATTGCAGGCAGACTCTTTACCATCTGAGCCATCATGGAAGCCCAGAAATTGACTAGAGGCCAGAAAAGAAACTCAGACAAGGCTTCACTGGGACCCCTGCTACAGCTGGGGGGATTGAGAACAAGCAACAGGTTCCCCTGCTTGTTCTTTATATGGGGTGAGGCTAGGGGTGTGTCCAGGGTCAAAAAGGTGGCTTAGGTGTTTTGCCCACCCCTCTGGTGGTTTTGAGTACAGAGGGCATTCGCAGTACCCTGCTTTTGATCTCTACACCGTTTTTTAAGGAGTGTTTTATTTATTTTTGGCCGCGCTGTGTCTTTGTTGCTTCATGCAGGCTTTCTCTAGTTGCAGTGAGCTGGGGGGCTACTGGAGAAGGCAATGGCACCCAACTCCAGTACTCTTGCCTGGAAAATCCCATGGATGGAGGAGCCTGGTAGGCTACAGTCCATGGGGTCGCTAAGAGTTGGACACGACTGAGCGACTTCATTCACTTTTCCCTTTCATGCACTGGAGAAGGAAATGGCAACCCACTCCAGTATTCTTGCCTGGAGAATTCTGGGGACTGCGGAGCCTGGTGAGCTGCAGTCTATGGGGTCGCACAGAGTCGGACACGACTGAAGCGACTTAGCAGTAGCAGCAACAGCAGGGGGGGCTACTATCTAGTTGAGATGTGCAGAATTCTGCACAGTCACTTTTAGTCCCACGTAGTTTCTTTGTATTTTGTTGCTGGAGGAGAGGTGTGTCTAGGTGCAAGCCTTGCAGAACTGCAGTAAAGTGTCCCAAGTGCCAGCCTGTCTCACTATTATTGTTACTATTGTTATCACTGTTGTGGCAATGCCAGCTCATTCTCTGGGTGACCAGGTGTCCCCTCTTGGCATTTGAGTCCTCTCAGTCCCATCTTGTGAGTGTGTGTGTGCATGCTAAGTCGCTTCAGTCATGTCCGACTCTTTGTGAGCCTGTGGACTGTAACCCACCAGGCTCCTCTGTCCATGGGATTTTCTAGGCCAGAGTAATGGGCTGGGTTGCTGTGCTCTCCTCCAGGGATCTTGCCGACTCAGGGATTGAACCTGTGTCTCTTATGTCTCCTGCATTGACAGGCAGGTTCTTTACCACTAATGCCCAGTGGGAAGCCTATCCCTAAGTGAGTGCCACGGACTCTGCCTTTGCTTATTCTGTTCCCTCTACCAGAAATGCCTTTCCTTTTACTCTCCTCATCCAACCTTTTTGGGCATTTGGGGGATCTTATCTGCCCATCAGCCATTCCCCCTACTTCTGGTAACAGGAGGGAGGGAGGGACCACCCTTCCCTAATTCTCAGTCCATGCATTTTGGGGCAAGGAATAGCCTGGCAACAGCAAGGGACTGGCCACGTGACCTGGGCCTGACCAATTAGAATAATAAATCACCCCCAACTTCAGAGACTGACTCAAGAATGGACATGTGACTCAAACTAGGGTAAAAGGAACTTGCTTCCTGTTAGGGTAGCTGAGTTGGGGAGGATGGAGCAATGGGGAAGCCATCTTGGTTTCCACCATTAGGGGAGGGTTTGCTGAGGAGAAGGCCCCAGAGAGGCAAGAACAAACAAGACATGGAGACTTGACCTCATAGCTAGAGCTAAGCACCTAGATACAGCCATGCCTGGAGGCACCCTCTGGAATTGTCAGCTATAGGAACCAATGTATTCCCTCCTTTTAAAGTCTAAGTATAGTTGATTTACAATGTTAATTTCTGCTGTACAGTAAAGTTATTCTGATGTATTGTTGCTATTCAGTCACTCAGTCATGTCAGACTCTTTGTGATCCCATGGACAGCAGCTCACCAGACTTCCCTGTGCTTCACCATCTCCTGGAGTTTGCTCAAACTCATGTCCACTGACTCGGTGATGCCATCCACCATCTCATCCTCTATTGTCCCTTTCTTCTCCTGCCTTCAGTCTTTTCCATCATCAGAGTCATTTACAATGAATATGCTCTTCGCATCAAATGGCCAAAGTATTGGAGCTTCAGCTTCAGCACAGTCCTTCCAATGAATATTCAGGGTTGATTTCCTTTAGAATTGACTGGTTTGGATTCCTTGCTGTCCAAAGGTCTCCAGAGTCTTCTCCAATACTACAATTTGAAAACGTCAGTTCTTCAGCACTCAGCCTTCTTTATGGTCCAACTCACATATCTGTACACGACTACTGGAAAAACCCTAGCTTTGGTTATATGAACCTTTGTTGGCAAAGTGATGTCTCTGCTTTTTAATACACCGTCTAGTCTTGTCATAGCTTTCCTTCCAAGGAGCAAGTGTCTTATGATTTCATGGCTGCAGTCACCATCTGGTACCCTCCCTTCCTTTTGTCTGTTCAACATCTGAACTCCTTTCCTGCATTTGGAGATCTACCTCCCACCTCCAACTTTAGAAATTCCAAAGGCCAGATACTCACTTTCCCAGTATCCTTTGACCAAGAATGTGAGTATATGACCTGGACTCAGCCAATCGTAGCCTCACATCCAGGAATTTGACTCCAGAGCAGGACTGTGGCTCTAATACCCGTTGGCTTTGATTCTGGAACAACCCAAGCTGGTTTGAGGCATTTGCAAGCAGGAACTCTGCTTGATAAAACATCTATTAGACTAACAGTGAATGAAATAACCCATATCTGGGGCTAGAAAAAACACTGATGTCACCTCTGCAAATTCTCAACCTCAGGATCTCCAACTTAGACCATTCCTCTGGTCTAAATTCCATCTGTTTTCATCACTTAGATGATGGGGTTGTTTGTTACAGCAGCGTATAACCAGCCTGTCATGACTGAAGCAATTAATCCCCCTCTTAGTTTGAAATAATTATAGATTCAAAATAAGTCACAAAAATAATACAGAGACGTCCCCTGGATATTCTCCCCAACCTTCCTCAGTGATGGGTAACATCTACGTCACTACTTTATTAAATCAGGAAATTGATCTTAGGACAGTGCAATTATACATAGACTTAACTCTGATTTTATTAACCAATAAAAATGAGCAGCCTGTATCCTCTCTCTTTTTTCATATATAAGCCCTTTTTCATGCCCGTGTTATGATGTTTAATGACTTGCCAGTATCTTCCAGGTGAACCTTAGCAAGTGTCACCAGTGCCTCATTGTTTCGCCCTTTCATTTCCACCAAAAACACGGAAATGATACCTGTACATGTATTAATACCTTTGTGTCTCTAATGATTTCCTTAAAAGAAATTCCTGAGGACAGGGTCTAAACATATTTATGTCATCTTGTCAAATTGCTTTTTAATTTAATTTTTTTTTTTGCCATGCTGTGTGACTTGTGGGATCTTAGTTCCCTGACCAGGGACTGAACCCACGCCCCTGCTGTGGAAGCGTGGAGTCTTAACAAGTGGACTGCCAGGGAAGCTCCTCAAATTTTTTTTTAGAAAGCCACATCCAGGGACCTGTCAGAGTCTGAGCACAGGATGGAAAAGAATTTCCACACACGGAGTGTTTCAGAAAAGAGAGAGTTTATGAAAAATAAAGAGCAGAGATAAGGGGGGCACTGTGAGCACGGCGGGCCAACCTCCTGAAAGACCAGGAAGAGGTGACACTTTTCGTGGGTTAGGAGCCCACTTTGATAGCCTCAAGATAAAAAAAATTCCTGCTGGAAGAGTGGCATTAGGTGATTGGTTAGGGTGGGTATTTTTACCTCACATGGGGTCAGTGAGCTCTCTGGGGTCAGGGGGGCTCTTGGCAGTGGTCACAATGGGGCTCAGTCGGTTCCGGAGATGACCTTGGTTCTGGCTCCACATCAGTGGCCTTGGTACAAGGTCTCACACCTGTGACCTTGGTATGGACTCCACAGCCCAGACAGGGATATGAATGCCCGCCCTTTTACCACCTTGCCAACATTGCGTTATCACTTAACAAATCTTTAATAATTTGCAAAGCCCCTGATGCTGGGAAAGATTGAGGGCAGGAGGAGAAGGGGGCAACAGAGGATGAGATGGTTGGATGGCATCACCAACTCAATGGACATGGGTTTGGGTGGACTCTGGCAGTTGGTGATGGACAGGGAGGCCTGGCATGCTGCAGTTCATGGGGTCACAGAGAGTCGGACATGACTGAGCGACTGAACTGAACTGAACTGAAGCCAAACAAAAATAAAGATATCATCACTGTTTTAATTTGCCTTTACTTGGTTTTAATTTGCCTTTACTTGGTGGTTGAAAGAGTTACATTCTTTTTTTCATGTATACGCGTGCACACTCAGTTGCTTGGTCATGTTCGACTCTTTGAGACGCCAAGGACTGTAGCCCACTGTAGCCCAGGCACCTCTGTCCATGGGATTCCCCAGGCAAGAATAATGGGTTGCCATTTTCTCCTCCAGGGGATCTTCCCAACCTAGGGATCAAACCCACGTCTCCTGCATCTCCTGCATTGTAGGTGGATTCTTTTACCACTGAGCCACCAGGGAAGCCCTTTTTTCCCCCACATACACACACTCATATTTCTTTTTTATCATTCTTCTGTGAGCCTTTTGAAGAAAAACAGCAAACAGAAAGCAAACAAGCTAGCATTTCTTTCTCATCCTCCTCCTGTTAGTTACTTATCAACAAGCTTTCATGGGCGTCTTGAGAATATGTTCTGGAAACACATTCCGGGGATTCTTGCAGGAAGGGCCTACATACTTCCTCCCCCAGATTGTCAACAAAAGTGAGAAGGGGCAGGAAAGTGACATTTGAGATGCGGCTCAGGGGAAGGAGACTCGCAAGGTGAGACATGACGGGAAGAGTGACACACAGGTGCAAACACCTATAAGTGTGCAGTTGAAATTTCAGCGTGGCTGAGGTTTAGGAAGATTCGCCAGGCTCAAATGATCAGGGCCCTATGTCCTCTCAGGAGTTGGGAGTTTAGAAGTCTCTGGCCATGTGGGAAAAAGTCCTGGTGGGAAGTGAGGGTGGGGAAGCAGGGAGGAGAGGACCACACTGGTGCAGACTAGAGATGGCAGTGGTGGTGGACTAGGTAGAGGCCAAGGATGGAGAAGACGTGGGTGGATTGAATATATTTTGAAAGGAAAATGGGCTGACCTGGGTCAGGCAGGATGGAGGAGGCTGAGGGAAAGGGATAAGAGTGACTTAGATTTCCTGGGGCCATTGAAGCCACCTAAGAGATGGAGACACAGCAGCAGAATCAGGTGGGAACGTAATGAGCTGGGCTTTGGGCACCTTGTCAGTATTAATGCTCCAGAAGATACAAATGGCCTCATTGAAGCAGAAATCTTTGCAACCATGACATAAACTAGAAACCAACTATTCTAGTGAATTAAGCATTGGTGAGGAATCAAGAAATGGTTCTTAAAAGGGACACGTGGGGACTTCCTTTGGCAGTCCAGTGGTTTAGACTCCACACTTCCAATGCAGGGAGCGAGGGTTCGTTCCTTGGCCAAGGAACTAAGACCCTGCATGCTGAATCCTGTGACCAAACAAACAAACAAACAAACCTAAAAACTAAAAAAAAACCCCTAAAAACTAAAATAAATAAACAGCCATAAAAGGACATGTGTCTAGAACCTCATGATCTTGGAGAAGCTCCCAACTTCATCTTTTTGTCCCCTGCCTCCAGCTCTTTAGGATATAGTGTGTTTGGGGTATATCCTGACAAATATTTCTCTAATAAATGTCTACATGGCAGTGACATAGTCCAGAGCAAATACATGCGATCCTGTGTGCGTGCCCAGAAAAGGCATCTTGCTGGACATTTCATTGTGCAGCTTGCTTTTCTAGCCTTAGCATTGTTCTAAAGATATTTCCATGTTAGCTTTCTGTTTTATTTTTGGCTGTGCTGGGTTTGTTCTTGCGCGAGGGCTTCTCTAGTTGAAGTGAGTAGGGGCTATTCTCCAGCTGTGATGCAGTGGCTTCTCATTGCAGTGGCTTCTGTTGCTGCAGAGCGTGGGGCTCCAGAATTCGGGCTCAGTAGTTGTAGTGCACGGGCTTAGTTGCCCCACAGCATGTGGAATCTTCCTGGACCGGGGATCAAACCTATGTCCCTGCATTGGCAGGCAGATTAACCACTTGACCACCAGGGAAATCCTTCCCATGTTAGCTTAATTAGACCCATGTCATGTGAAAAATGGTTTTAGGATGTTCCGGTTGCTATCACTGTGTAGAAAAACCATCATCCCACAGCTTAGTGGCTTAAAACAACATTCAGTTTATTCTCTCTCGTGGTTTCTTTGTGTCAGGAAAATGGAAAGGGCTCAGCTGGGTGGCTGCCCACAGCTGGGGGTTTGCCAGCGGTCTCTTGCCCCTCATGTGGGCTTGGTGGTCTCTTGGAATGGGCTTATTTGTGCTTTCTCACAATATGGTGGCTTCTAGGCATTTGGGCTGTTCCATGACGGATGATGGCTTCAAGAGGGAGTATCCCAACAAGCTGTGGTGCTTTGTATGACCCTTTCTTAGCAGGCACAGCGTCACTTCTACTGCGCTCTGCTGCTTATCAGAGTCCCAAGCCAAAGTCAAGGGAAGAAGAATTAGATTCCGTGTACTTTTTTTTTTCAACACACTGTGTTGTCTACTTCTCTTTAATTAATTTCTAGATCCAGTCACTCTCCTGCATCAGTTTTTTAAGTTTAAGTATGCAGATAATACCACTTTAATGGCAGAAAGCGAAGAGGAACCAAAGAGCCTCTTGATAAAGGTGAAAGAGGAGCGTGAAAAATCTGGCTTAAAACTCAGTATTCAAAAAATGAAGATCATGGCGTCCAGTCACATCATTTCATGGTGAATAGGTGGGGAAAATCGGAAACGTGACAGATTTTATTTTCTTGGGCTCCAAAATCACTGCAGATGGTGATTGCAGCCATGAAATTAAAAGCCTCTTGCTCCTTGGAAGAAAATCTATGACAGACCTAGACAGTTTATTAAAAAGCAGAGATATCACTTTGCCAACAAAGGATCATAAAGTCAAAGCAATGGCGTTTCCAGTAGTCATATATGGATGTGAGAGTTGGACCATAAAGAAGGCTGAGCGCTTAAGAATTGATGCTCTCTAACTGTGGTGCTAGAGGATTCTTGAAAATCACTTGGACTGCAAGAAGATCAAACAGTCAATTCTAAAGGAAATCAACCTTGAATATTCATTGGAAGATTGATGCTGAACCTGAAGCTCCAGTACTTTGGCCATCTGTTGCAAAGAGTCGACTCTTTGGAAAAGACCCTGGTGTTGGGAAAGATTGAGGGCAAGAGGAGAAGGGGGCAACAGCGGATGGGGTGGTTGGATGGCATCACTGACTCATGGACATGAGTTTGAGCAAACTCGGGGAGATAGTGAAGGACAGGGAAGCCTGGCGTGCTGCAGTCCACGGGGTCGCAAAGAGTCAGACATGACTTGGCAACTGAACAACAACAATGGTAGGTGATTTACAATGTTGTTGCAGTGTACAGCAAAGTGATTCAGTGATAAATATGTTTATTACTCTTTTTCAGATTCTCTTTTTTAAAAAAATTGATTTATGGTTGTGCTTAGTCTTCTTTGCTGCTCACGGTCTTTCTCTGGTTTGTGAGCAGTGGCTACTCTTCGTTGCAGTGGGTGGGCTTCACATTGTGGTGGCTTCTCTTGTTGCGGAGCTTGGGCTCCAGGCACACGGGCTTCAGTAACTGTGGCTCACAGGCTTAGTTGTCTTGCAGCATGTGGAATCCTCCCGGACCGGGGATCAAACCCGTGTCCACTGCATTGGCAGGTGGATTCTAATCCACTGTGCCACCAGGGAAACCCCTAGATTCCATGCCTTGATGAGGTAGTTACCAGGTTCCAGAAGTGCGTGTGGGGAGGGAGATAATGTGAACATCTGTCGCATGTGATGCTCTGCATTTTTCCTGACTGCCTTTCCCCCAGTCCTAGCTGTGCCAGGGCACCCCAGGGACTCCCATCATGCCCTGATCATCTGGCATTCCAGTCAAAAGAACTTGCTTGCCCAAGTCTTGCTGGGACCTGCCTGCCTGCTCCACTGAGGACACAAAGACCTGTGTTCCATTACTCAATTCACCCTTTCCAGGGGCTATTTCATGCTGCCAGGCCCAGGGCCTTTCCTCCAGATTCGGAGGTCCTAGTCTCCAAGGGTTCATGCCTGGGCCCCACAAACCTGGGCCCAAATCAAGTGCCTCAACCTCTCTGAGCTTCACTCGTGTCCTCTGTGAAGTGGGAAGGAAGGCCCCCACCCCTCAGGACTGTTGGGATAAATGGGGGAGGAAGGCACTGGCCAGCAGGACAGAGATAGAGGGGAAAGGACTGTCTGGATAGATGGGTGCTGAAAGCACAGGCCAGCGGGGGTTGGGGGAGGGCAGTTAGCTGCTGTCACCAGGAGCGACAGGAGTTCAGGTTGGTGGAGCTCCCTGGTTCATGGCCAGTGTCCACACGAGGGCCAGCCAGGCTGGTTCCAGGACCTCAGGTCAGGGTCAGTGTGGAAGAGCCAGGCCAGGGGGCTGACCTCTCGCCCTCACCACAGCCCACTTGTCCCTGGGTCACCATCACCCTTGGCTTTGCATGTGAGGACGTTCAGCTCAACTAGTTCCTCTTGATTCCCTTCATTTTTTTCCTCTGAAAAATTATTTCTCTTTTCATTGTCACCCTTGAAAATACAAAAATGCCCAAAGAAAAACAGAAACCTCCATGAGGTTTTTGGGTTATCTCTTAGTGGGCTGAGGTGCAGAGAGCTGCCCAGAGTCACACAGCCTGGACATGGCAGGGCCAGAATTCAAACCCATGACCACCCAACGTGGAAGGTGAATGGAGCTGGACAACCACCAGGTCTAGGACTGGCCATGCAGCCTCGGGCAAGTCCTTCTCTTCTCTGTGCCTGTTTACTCATCTGAAGACTGGGGCTAACCAATGCAAAGTAGGCAGTGAGCAAGTAAGTGGTGTGCCCACAACTTTAGCAAGGCACATAGGCACCAGATAGGCTACACTTCTTAGCTTCCTGTGCAGCTAGAGGTGTGGCCATTTGACTACACTGCAGCACATAAGAAAGTGAAGTGTTGGTTTCCAGAGAGGATCTCTAAAGGATGCGTGGGCCTTTCTCCTTTCCCTTGTCTCCTCGTTGATGCCCAGGATGTGAAATGGATAGATGGAGCACCAGCAGCCATCTCGTGTCATGAGGTGATGCTGAAAGCAACAAGATAGAAGCTGTTCTCCAACACTGAGACACCAACTCCAGACTTTGACATGAGAGAGGCATGACATGAACTCATGGCCAACAAGTCAACATGATTCTGAATTTTTCTGCCATCCATGCATGACATGAACTCATGGCCAACAAGTCAACATGATTCTGAATTTTTCTGCCATCCATTCCCCAACAAACTGTAATTAGATACATTGATGTTGTTGTTTAGTCACTAAGTCATGTCCGACTCTTTTGCAACCCCATGGACTGTAGCCGGTTACCAGGTTCCTCTGTCCATGGGATTCTCCAAGCAAGAATACTGGCGTGGGTTGCCATTTCCTTCTGCAGGGAAACTTCCTGACCCAGGGATCGAACCCAAGTCTCCTGCATTGGTAGGTGGATTCTCAACCAGTGGGCCACCAGGGAAGCCCATCAGATACATACTTTCTCCTGTTCAAATTCCACATATACTTCTCCCATCCTCCCCCATCCCCCACCAAGGGACTCTTTTTTACACTGGCCTCAGTCTGAATACTATGAAATCAAGAGTTTGTGAGTTGAATTTCTGCAAACATTAAAATAAACCTAAATCTATTAAAATGAAATCAAAGTCATTCACACACAAAAATGTATATATTTTTTCTTTTTCTGGCTGTGCCATATGGCATGTGGCTTCCCAGGTAAAGATGCAGGTTCTGTCACTGGGTCGGGAAGATCCCCTGGAGGAAGAAATAGCAACCCACTCCAGTATTCTTGCCTGGAAACTTTCACGGACAGGGGAGCCTGAGTCCACAGGGTCGCAAAAAGTCAGACACAACTGAGCAACTAAGCACATACACACACACACACACGTGGCATGTGGGATCTTCGTTCCCCTACCAGGGATCAAACCCATGCCCCCTACATTGAAAGCTCTGAGTCTTAACCACTGAACAGCCATGGAAGCGCCCCTCGCAAAAGCAGACTTTCAAAATGACATGTGAGTATCTTGGCAAATGCATTCCAAAGAGGCAACCATAAAAGTAGAGAGTTGTCAAAAACAACCCACTTCAGGATTCTGCAGATTAATTAAAGGCATTAAACAAATTAAGAAAGATTTACTCAAGAATAATTACTAAATGGGAAGGTAAGAACAGTGGGAGATTATAGTTTTTTGGCTTCCCAGCTCCTACTAGCCAGGACAAGCCGTCAACATCATTGTGGGAGGGGGCTGACTTGGAGCCAAGTAACAACTCAGGCCACTGGGTGAGTTGGATACAGTAGAAATCTCAAGAGTGGAGTGTATGGGGAAGGCCAAGGTCTCCTTACTGAGGTTGGGACCCTGGTGGCAACAGATTGGTAACCTAGTCAGGATAGATGATCTCTCTCATGTCAAAGTCTGGAGTTGGTGCCTCAGTGTTGGAGAACAGTCTCTATCTTGTTCCTTTAGTATTTGCCGCCCCATGCACAGCATTACCTCATGGCCCGATATGGCTGCTGGTGTACCATCTATCCAGTCAGGAGGTCGAATGAAACAGCCGGCCCCACGTATCCAGAGGGTCTGAAGAGGCGCGTGTATGCACCAGGCTGCACGAGAGCTGGAGAGACCCCATCAACCCACAAATGCAGGCAACCTGCCCCGCAGGAGGCCATGTGCACATGCTGAGAAAATGCAAGAGGGATGGGCAAGAAGCAAAGGCAGGTCTGGCTTGCAAAGTGGCCCGAGCACAGGCCCCAGGCTTGGGCCTCACTGACTCAGGGATTTGAGCACAACCTCTAAGCCATCACTGGCAGCCCTGAAGCTAGAACGAACCAGGGGTGACTCCCAGAGGGAGTCAGCCTAAAAATAATGAAAAGCAGAAACTCAAAAATGGAGCAGAGACATCAACAGCTGCACATCGTCGGGGAGAGGAACCCTACAGAGTCGGCTCAGCACTTACTAAAACAAACAGAACAAAAACACCACCATGACAGCTCCCTGTGTGTGGAGAAAGAGGAATTCAGAGTTGCTAAAATCTGTTATTTTAAAAAATGTCCATTTCTTAAAATCATTTTTTATTTGGCTGTGTTGGATCTTGGCTGAGGCATGTGGATCTTTCGTTGTGGCACATGGATTCTCTAGTTAGGGTGTGTGGGCTTAGTTGTTCTGTGGTATGTGGGATCTTAGTTCTCTGGCCAGGGATGGAACCCACATCCCCCTATATCACAAGGCAGATTCTTAACCACTGGACTGCCAGGGAAGTCCCCAAAGATGCCCATTTTTGAGAAAGTTTCCTGGTGGTCCAGTGCTTAGGACACTGCTCTTTTACTACCAGGGGTGTAGGTTCAATCCCTGGTTGGGGAGCTGGGGCCCCCCAGGCCACATGGCACGGCCAAAAAAAAAAAAAGGCTGTTTCTGCAAAAAAAAAAAAAAAAAAAAAAAGGCAGCATGACATGCGAAGAAACAGCTAAGTGTGACCTACCCTGAGGAAAAAAAGTAAGTGAATAGAAATGTTCTCTGAGGGAGTCCAGGTGTTGCACTTCACAGCAGTCAGTATAAACATATTCACAAAACTAAAGTGAACAATGTTTGAAGAATTAAAGGCAAATATGATGACAGTGACTCACGAATACAAGATCTTAAGGGAGACAAAAACTACAGAATAGGACCTAAAGTAAGTTCTGGACTTGGAAGCTCTCCCTTATCACCTGGGTTCCCATAATGCCCTGGGCTTCGTGTGTCAGGACTTAGACTGCCGAGAGGCACCTGCCTGTTTCCCTGTCTTCCTGACCCCACCATGGCTGCAGAGGGGCAGGGACTGATCTGTCTGTTCTCTGCATGACATGGGGGGCTTAAACAAATGATGGGGAATGGCAGTGGTCAGAGACCCAGAGAGCGCCCAGGCTGCTAGGCAAGATGGTGTGACATCCAGGCAAGGTTTTCCTTTGCTTGGGCCTCAGTGTCTTCCCCTGTGAAATGGGCCCCCCGGGATCTGGTGACAGGAGAACAGGACCGCAGGCACAGTGAGGCCCCACCCAAGGCCCCAGGCCTTGCATCGCTTGGGTAGGTGGCTGCAGACATTCACCCCATGCCAGGAGCCGGGAATGAGTCCAGTAGAAGCCAAAACTTTTGTTGGAGGTTTAATTTATTACTGTTTGACATCCAGTGACACTGACATACCCTCGCCGGGCCTGTGGACCCCTGGCCCCGGCGAGTCTGACCTGTCCAATAAAATACAGTACAAGGAGTGGACGGCTACACACATGCATCCACAGCTTTAAACTACAGTGATTCCAAACTGCAGCCGAAACAGTACTGCCAGGGAAAGAAAAGAAAAACAGGTGTCATGTGTTCCCCAATTCATAATTCTTTTTTTTTTTCCTTTTTTCTCGTTTTAAACAGTTAATGCTGTTACAAACGCTACTGATGCCAGGACAGGGCCAGACACAGACAGTCCTACATCTTCTCTGCTGTATAAATATGGAAGATTTTTGTTTATACAGTTTTTATCCCAAGTCTGAAACTACATCTGCGGCCACCCGTTACTGCTAAGGGCTAACACCGTCTTGCCTCTGGAACGAGGGGCTTGGGGTCGAGACTCTGGAATGTCGGGACTCAGTCTTCCTCGCTGCCACTTCCTGAGCGGTCCTGGGAGGGGGACAGGAGGAGAGAGTGTGAGTCAGCCTGGCCCTTGGGAGCACCCAGACAGCATGTGGGATCTTAGTTCCCCGAGCAGGGATTGAACCTGTGCTCCTCTGCAGTGGAAGTGCAGAGTTTTAACCACTAGACCAGGGAAGTCCCTGACCTTTGCTTTAAATATACTTAATCATACATTTGAATCGGTTCTATTGAGATGGATGAAACTGGAGCCCATTATACAGAGTGAAGTAAGCCAGAAAGAAAAGCACCAATACAGTATACTAATGCATATATATGGAATTTGAAAGATGGTAACGGTAACCCTATATGCGAGACAGAATAAGAGACACAGATGCATAGAACAATCCTGTGGACTCTGAGGAAGAAGGTGAGGGTGGGACGTTCTGGGACAATAACATTGAAACATGTATATTGTCATATGTGAAGCGGAACACCATTCCATGTTCTATGCATGGGACGGATGCTCAGGGGTGGAGCACTGGGATGACCCAGAGGGATGGGAAGGGGAGGGAGGTGGGAGGAGGGTTCGGGAGGGGGAGCACATGTGAACCCGTGGCTGATTCATGTCAATGTATGGCAAAAACTACTACAATATTGTAAAGTAATTAGCCCCCAACTAAAATAAATAAATTTATTAAAAATAAATAAATAAATAAATAAACTTAATCACCAGTGCAGGCAGAACTGCCTTGTCCACAGTGAGGCTGGGGGTGGGGTGGAGTGACCTTTGCCCTCAGTATCTGCTGCCAAGGCCAAACCCAAATGTCATTTTCTCCCAAGGACTGGCCCCTGCACTCTCACACTGACTCCTTCGTGGTCCCTGGGAAGCAGGTTGGGCCTTCTCGGCTCTGTCTCACTGCCGTCTGCCTATCCCTGTGCCCCTGGCCTGTGGGGGGTTTTTTGTTTGTTTGTTTTTGTGGCTGAGCCTCAAGGTCTGTGGTATTTTAGTTTCCTGACCAGGTATTAAACCCGGGCCCTCAGCCGTGAAAGTGCTGAGTCTTAACCACTGGATCACCAGGGAATTCCCCTGACCTGAGGCTTAAAACCACCTTGGCTATTCCTGACCACATACAATCTCTGCTCTTCTGTGTAAACATTTTAAACACCTTAGCAAGGGCCACAGAAGGTGCCGCTGGATCCAGACTGGGCAGACAGGGAGCTGTACAGCCCAGACTCTCCTGGCCACAAACAAGGCCACCACTCCCCGTGTTCAGGATGTCATTAACGCCCCTGTAAGACCATGGACGTCAGTGGTCAGGATTATTTTGAGGCACCTGGTTTTGCTGTTACTGCAAATAGCTCTACAAGAAGACTAACGATGATGAAATGGTGCTTGTCAAGCTTTCTGCTGGGAGCCGGGGGCCATGAGATGCACTTGACCTCCCTGCTTTGTGGAAGTGGGAGCAGGCTCAGAGGTGAAGCAAACGGCCCAGGTCCTGCAGCATGGAAGGGCCAGGCGTCCAGGTGGGAGCCAGAGGGCAAAACTTATTAAAAAGCAGCAAGCGAGTCTGTTCCTGCCCCCAGGCCCACGAGACTGTACAGGCTCAGTGCTCCTGAGGTTCTTGTGGATCGTGCCTGGGGGACCATCACCGAGGTACCACTCACAGCCCCGTTCATGGAATCAGCTCCCCTGTTTACATGACTGTGGTCTATGGGACTTTCGCTTTCTGTTTGCTTTATTCAACCCACTACCACTGTCCGGAAATCCTCTGAGACAGGCCAGGACAGAGCCACAAGTAGAGTCCTGGGGTACATAGTGTGGTGAGGACACCACAGCACTGGGGGAACGGGGACAGTCTCTCTGGGGGCATCACCAATCTCCCCGCCTCCCACCTCCAACACAGTCAGCCTGGGGGCTGTGCAGTGGGAACTGTGGGGGTCGGGTGGGGAGGAGGGATGCCCTGTCTGAATCCCAGATGCCGTCTCCAAGAGCACTGGTTCCAGGGCTGCGCGGACTTGGGTTTGAGTCCCACACTCTGTAACACTGAGCCTCGTCTGTGGATTGGGGGTCTAAAAACACCCAACAGGTCTAGGACCTGGCAAGAATGGATGCCCGGTGACCCGCCTGCCCCAGGGCTCCGGGACCTCACCTCCTCCTGCTCCTCCTCGCTGTCGTCGTCGCTCACCACTGGCTTGGCCCTGGACCCGCGGCTCGGCCGCCGCCGGCCCCCCTTGAGCCGATCCTGGGCCTTCTCCTTCCGGCCGAGCTTGATCTTCACTTTGACTGAGCGAGCTGGGGAGGATAGCAGAAGGAAAGGAGACGTGAGCCCGGGGCCTCAGGGTGTCTTGGGGTGGATGTGACCTCCTGCCCCACCCCCAGGACTCACACTCTGATTCGGAGCCTTCCTCCTCGCCCTCCTCCTCCTCCTCGCTCTCCTCCCCTTCACTGTCGTCCTCCTTCTCGATTTTCTGCCGCACGCTGGTGAAGACCGACTGCAGGACGATGGAGTCTTCATAGATCTGGGTGGAGACACGCGGGGCTCAGGTCGGGGGCCCGATGGGGGGCTGCCTGCCCGCCCGCCTGGTCCCGGACGAGGGACAGCTCAGTGAAATGGTCCTGGACAGAAGGTCAGGCGTGTTCGCTCTGAAATAGCCACACGTTCCTCTCTTTTTTAAGTATTTATTTATTTGGCTGTGCTGAGTCTTAGTTGTGGCACATGAACTCTCAGTTGTGGCACGTGGGATTTAGTTCCCTGACCAAGGATCAAACCTGGGTTCCCTGCATTGGGAGCACAGTCTTAGCCACTGGACCACCAGGGAAATCCCCCTCCCTCCCCTTGAAGAATCGTATCGAGGGCCTGCAGTTTAGCGTCAGAAACGCACAGCCTCACTGAAGCCAGCAGTACCCCCCACTTGTATGATTCTAAAGTCTCTTTGCCAGGAGGCATTCATCCCAGCAATGAGGAAAACTGCCAGGCTGAGGCTGTGTGTCTGTGAATCTCATCACAGGACAGGACACAGCACAGAACTGGAAGTCCTTTCAAAAGCGTCCCTGAATGACTTCGTAACAGATTCCAGGATGTTCACAGAGTGTGCCCAGGGCCCCGCGGACGGACGGGACTGAGTCTATTTCTTTTACTTTGTTCATCTTTATCTTCTGCTATGTTTTCAGTAATGAATA
The DNA here is from genome assembly GCA_024291935.2 of Okapia johnstoni. Taxonomy (NCBI): domain Eukaryota; kingdom Metazoa; phylum Chordata; class Mammalia; order Artiodactyla; family Giraffidae; genus Okapia; species Okapia johnstoni. The sequence continues at coordinate 12,086,735 of CM044316.1, read as the reverse complement.
CATAATGCCTCTGTAATAAGCGATGTGTTCTGAGGTGTAGGGAACCTTTTTCTGAACTGGTCAATTCACGGGGGTGGGGGAGTGGGGGCCCAGGGCCACTCACCAGGGAGCCCTCCAGGTTGAAGGTCTGCGCGTTCTGACACAGCAGCATCACGTCCTTCTCCAGGTCGTTGAGGCTGCGGTACTTGTGGTTGCGGATGCGCTCCTGTGGGCAGGAGAAGTGGCCTCATCTTGGGGCCCCCTGGCACCTGGGGTCCCAGCCGCCTAAGGCGAGGTCACAGTGGAACTCCTCGGCTCTGTGAGGACCTAGGGGCCCAGCTGTGGGTGATGGGGTCGCCTGCCACATCCTCAGGCCCCCAATGGCCAATGACCAGGGCCCCTGTTGGGGGCTCCCAAGGCCCAAGACCAAGAACCCTTGCTCCCACGTCCCATGGCTCTAAGCACTCGACCCAACTCGGGGTTACCTTTATCTTCTTGAAGTCCACAGGCTTGCGGATGAGCTCATAGTACTCGGGCAGCTCCTTGCGGGACGGCAGCTGGATGAACACCTCGCTGAGCTGGCGTCCACTGCTGCTGTAAGGAGAGATGTGGCTGCGTCACTCGCAGGCCCTGCTTGCTGGGGAGCCCCTACCTCTGCTCAGTACCCTCCCACCACCCCCCACCCCCCCCCATCCCGGGCGCTAGAGGACAGAGATGGTGAGAAATTTTAAAGTCCACTCGGGAGTCATTTCCTGTATGTGAGCTGACTCATGAGTTCTGGAACATTCCCGAGGGGCAGCCAAGGAGAGGTCTGCTGCTGCATCCGTATGGAGGCTCGGAACTCATCCACCTCCCCCCACCCCAGCCCTGGAGAAACAGCATCACGTGCCACATGCAGCAAGAGCCTTGGCACCTGTAAGAGGGAGAACTCTTTATTTACATGACACAGAAATCAGTTTGCTCCTGTCGGGAGTGGTAAGTGCCAGCATTTTCAAAGATGGGTTTTCCAAGCATGTCGTGCCTCTCTCGGGGGGCGCTCATGAGCAGTGAACTTCAGAGAACCAGGCAAAAACCCAAGGAGAGACGCCCCCTGACAAGATGCTAATGGGTGACTAGAGCTGTTTCTTTCCACTAAGAAGCGCTGGTTTTGTACCAGGGAGCAAAGGAAAGGTGAGCTGTGAGTGGCCGTGAAATGAGGAACCCAAGCACTAGGCTCCGAGGTGACAACCTCCTGGGGGCCTGGACAATGAATGGGGTGAACCGAGCGACACCCACCCCCAGTGTCCCTTCAGCCTCCAGAATGGGGATCCTGTCCCCTAGAGAGATGGTAGCAGAGGCCCTGCGTGGCCAACCAGTGGGGCTGGGGACCTGGTCATCCTCCTTTCCCATTCTCTCCACCCAGGGCCGCACGTGCTCTGGCTGTGGGTTCATTCAGGTCCCACTCGCTGCCCGGGCTCCTCCTGGCTGCTTCGCAACTCAGGCTCCTCCAAGGCAGGTCTGAGATGGTGGATTAGGTCTCGGGGGTACCAGGAGGCTGAGCACCTCCAGCGTCCCGTCAGCACTGCTGCTTTCCTGGTCTTTTCAGGACAGTTCTCATGGAACAGGGTGGCAGCTTGTCCATCTATCTGCACGTCCTGAACACATCTCATCCTTGTTTTTGATTTACCACCCAGGAAGACAGCAGTGATGACCTGACTGCTTCTCAGGTTTTGTTGCCAAATGCCCCATCTCACAGCGGCATTAGAGAGCAGCTGGGCCAGGACTGCCCGCCCCAGTGGCTGCTGCCATTTGCCCCTGGTCCCCCTCTCACACTCAGGGAAAGACGGGGGGGCTGGAATCCAGGTCTCGCAATATTACTGGCCTCGGACAATGACCATCTCTGGGCCAGACACACATGTTCTCAATGGACTCTGTTATTCCAACTGTAATGAGGAAACTGGTGAGCAGCTCATCCAGCCTGGCCCGAACACCAGCCTTGCTGGTCTTGGCCTCCCTGCCCAGAGTGAAGAGGGGTCACCTGTGCTCAATAAAAGCCAGCCCCCTCTTTCCTCCAGGCTGAGTTCTTAGCCACTTCCTGCCTTGTGTGGGGCTGGCAGGTCACAGACTGGGGGAAGGGAGGGGAGGCCAGCTCCAGGCCATTGTCCTCACCCAACGGCCTCTCCCCTGTTTTCTCATGAACAGGCTGGTGGGTGGTTTGGCCACAGGAAAACTGTAATTTGTTCACATAAATTCCAAAAAAACGAGAACAGGCATGCAATATGTTGGGGCCTCTACTTCAGATAAGTGGACTCGGGGTGATGGGAGACAACCCCGCTCACTCTGGAAAACCGTTTTATGATGTTCCAGCAGAGCCCAGACCTGTGCCCCCAACTCCTCGACCCACACAGGCCCTGTTCCTCCCCATGGAACCTTCTGAGCAAAGAGCCCTCTGTTATTATCTCGAACGCAATGTCATTCTACAGTTCTGAGCAGGACATGGGCCTGCGGGTGTGAAGTAACACAAGTGCATGGCACAGCAGTGGATGCTGGTAATTCCGGCTTTACTTCACTTTTTTTTTTAAGAAACACCAGTCTGGGGACTTCCCTGATGGTCCAGTGGCTAAGACTCTGTTCTCCCAATGCAGGGGAGCCGGGTTCAATCCCCGGTCAGGGAACTAGACCCCCACATGCCGCAACTAAAGATCCTGTGTGTCGCAGTGAACAGTCAATGCAGCCAAGTTGAATAAACAAATAAGTTAATTAAAAAAGAAAACAACAAAAAGAAAATGAAATGCCAGTTTTAAATCCACTAAATTCATCCTGCAGCTCACTAACGGGCATGCATGTGGTGCCAAGGCTACGTGCCTGCCTGTAGCATCACACAGGTGACCTGGCCTCAGGGTACACGGGAACCTTCAGGGAACTTAGGAAGGGGGACTCTAGCGCCATTACACAGAGGAACATTTCATAGTAAAAAAACCCTCACAAAGCTCTGGGGGAATCTTTTCCCTGAGGAATGAAGGCCCACCTGGCCTGAAAATTGTTGTCTGGTGTGTTGTGCTGAGCGTGGATGGCCGGGGACTGGTCATGTGAGAGGGAGGGACAGGGTGCCAGGGCCACAGGGACTCTGAAAACTATCCTGACAATGCAGACCTCTTGGAAAGCTCCTGCTGCACAACTCTGGTTCCCAAAGTGCTGAGAGATCCTTTTTGGTCTTCAGAAATCCCCTGGAGAGCCCCTCACCCCCACTCCCTACACACTGGGACTGCGAGCCTTCCAGGCTTGCTCACCAAGCCCCTCCTTGCTGGGAACAGAATCCACGGCGCTCTGGGCGGCCCGCAACCTCTGATGTCAGTGCCTCTCTCTACCTGCTCAGTCGCCTCAGAATCACCCAAGCGGCTGCTCCCCCAGGGAACCCTGGCTCCCACCGTTGCCTCAATATAAACATCACCTTCACAACACCTCGTAATAAAAATGCATTACTGAGGTGAAAGACAGAAAGGCACAGGGACTTCCCTGCTGGTCCAGTGGCTAAGACTCCATGCTCCCAATGTGGGGGTGGGGGGGGGGTGAGGGGAGGTGGGAGGGCACGCCAGGGGTTCAATCCCTGGTCAGGGAACTACAAGCCACATGCTGCAACTAAGAGTTTGTATGCCACAAGTAAGACCTGGTGCAGCCAAATAAATATTAAAAAGAAAAGATAAGGCACAAATCTTCATTTACTCACTCCTGTGAGCCTCCCAAGCCTCCAGGACTTGGCTAAGCCTGGCCTCTTCTTGAACTTCAGGTCATGAGATCCCACAGGGTATGCCCCTAGACGTGGCCACCCCCCTGCATGGCTCTGTGAGACCTGCTCTTGTTGGCCCTTGTGCTGTGCCACGTGCTCCATGGTGGGCATATGCCACAGTCCGCTTGCCCCCTGCTGGTGACAGGAACCTGGGCTATGGTTTGAGATGTTAGATGGTGAGCAGCCGCAGACACTTGTGTCCCAGCTCTTGGCCTGCATCACTTGGGAAGGTACCTGGGGGTGGGGAGCCTAGTCCTGGAAGCAGGGGCACTCAGTTTTGGTAGCAACTGAGCCCAGGTTCACTCCTCCAGCCGCGGGTGAGCCATCTACCAGCATCTCTTGTTTTCCCATCCAAGTACTAACCAGGCCCAACCCTGCTTAGCTTCTGAGATCAGACGAGTTTGTGTAAACTCAAGGTGGTATGGCCGCAGACTCTCCTGTGGTTTTACTTCACGTCTCCTTGATGAGCAGCGAAGCCAGGCACATCATCACAGGTATATTGGTCATGTGATGACCTCTCCCAGGCAGTCCTTGTTTTCTTACTTTTTCTCCTGGGGAATCCTGTGTAGGGCACATTTATCGTAAACACCTTCTCCAGTTCACTGCATATCTTAAAAAAAAAAAAAATCTGGCTGCGCTGGGTCTTGGCCTGGCATGCAGGATCTTTAACTGTGGTGTGTGGAATCTAGTTCCCTGACCAGGGACTGAACCCTGGCCCCTGCCTTGGGAGCATGGAGTCACAGCCATTGGACCACCAGGGAGGTTCCCTACAGTGTCTCTTCTTACTCCTTTGATGGTGTCTTTCAATAAAGGGGCCTTAGTTTTAATCTGAGTCCAATTTACCAATATTTCCTTTTATACCTGGTATTTCTCGTCTTGTGAAAAAAATCTTTGTCTACCCCAAGGTCACAGAAGTATTGCATTTCCTTCTTGAAGACTTTGCTATTTTTCTTTTTCACCATGCCACAAGGCTTGAAGGATCTTAGTTCCTTGACCAGGGATTGAACACAAGCCCCCTGCAGTGGAAGCATGGAGTCCTAACCACTGGACCACCAGCGAAGTCCCCAGAAGCTTTGCTGCTTTAATCTTTTCACATTATTAGGCATGAGGCTGGTTATCCTGGTTAGTTTTTGTCCACAGCAACTATCATCTTCCCTACCATATCTTGCCTGGCTTTACTAGCTGGAACACAAGCCATGAGGGCAGAGGCCTTGCCTGTTTTATATGCAGCTCTATCTTCTCCACCAGGAATAAAGCACGGTACACAATAGGTGCTCAATACACATTTTTTAAATGAAGAAACGGCTCAGGGTCAAAGCCCTAGGGTCACGGAGCAGGGTGCAAACTCAGGTTTCAGCAGGGCTGTCTCTGAGCAAGGATGCCCCATTGCCCTGCCCCTGCATGGTCATTCATACAGCACCCTGTTCCAGAAAGGACCCTGGCAGCAACATCAGGAACCCCACTGCCCAGAGAGCGTGCTGCTGTGAGGACTGGCTCTAAAGAAGTTTCTGCAGGCAGAGTTGCTTGGAACTCCATCTCTGACCCTGCTCTGTGTCCAGCCGCCTGGTAGCGGAGGGGAGGGGAGTGAAGGAGCCTGGGAGAATCCTGAGGCTGTCAGGATCCTCCCATAACCCCAGTTCAGACACAAAGAACGGAAGCGCCCACCAAGGCCCTCATGCCCCCAGCCTGGCCTGTCACCTGCTTTGGCAGCAACAGTGGCTGCTGTTACATATGACAATGAAATTAATCTCCTGCCTCTAGATGTTAGCTCCCACAGCATAGATCTTCTCCCTCATTCACTGTCCTGTCCAAGACACACAGAAGGGCTGAGTGACCAGGGCCTTGCCTGGAGCCTCAACCCCTCCCACATCTAGCCCAGTGGTCCTTTCTTATTGAATGAGGTTTGTCACAAGGAGTCTGACCACATGGTGGGGGAGAGCCCCAAAGTCTAAATGACACATCCTTTGATGTGTTCTCGAAACAAAATTACAACATGTGGGGGACTTCCCTCGTGGTCCAGTGGCTATGACTCCATGCTGCCAATGAAGGAGGCCAAGGTTCAGGGCCAAGGTTCAAGGTCAGGGGACTAAGATCCCACAGGCCCCAACTAAGATCCAGTAGTCAAATAAATAACTAGATATTTAAAAAAACCTACAACACGTGAAGGAGAAATCAAGAACCAGAGGACTTCCCTGGTGGTCCAATGAACCTGCCAATGCAGGGGACAGGGGTTTGATCCCTAGTATGGGAAGATCCCACGTGCCAAGGGGCAACAAAGTCCGTGCACCACAACTGCTGAGCCTGAGCTCTAAAGCCTGCGCTCTGCAGCTAGTAAGTAGCTCCGCTCACCACAACTAGAGAAAAGCCTGCATATAGCAACGAAGACCCCGAGCAGTAAAAACAAACAAAACCCTTATTAAAAAAAAAAAAAAAAAAAGACTCTCAGTATCTAAGAGATCATCCATTGGCTATGCCATTTAAACAGATGGAGAAACCAGAGAAGTTATGAGAGCTGGCCCAGACACTGGGAACTGGGGCAGGCAGGACTCGAGCACAGGTCTCCTCGGCCAAGCCAGGGGTCTCTCCCACCCTTTCCCACACGCTGTTCTAAATCAAGGGTCAGCAAACTTCATCTGTGAACAGCTAGTGTAAATGTTACAGGCTTTGTGTGCCATATCACCTCTGTCACAATGAATCAACTCTGCTGTTGTTGCGCTGAAGTAGCCACACAGAATATGTAGGCAAAGGGAGTTTGGCTGTGTTCCTCACTTATGTTGTTCTTCAGTTGCTAAGTCGTGTTTAGCTCTTTGCAACCCCACGGACTGCAGCACACCAGGCTCCTCTGTCCTCCACTGTCTCCCAGAGTTTGCTCAAACTCATGTCCATTGAGTTGATGATGCCGTCCAACCCTCTCAGCCTCTGCTGCTCCCTTCTCCTCTTACCCTCAGCCTTTCCCAGCATCAGGGTCTTTTCCAGTTAAGTAAGCTCTTCACATCAGATGGCCAAAGGACTGGAGCTTCAGCTTCCGCATCAGTCCTTCCAATGAATATTCAGGATTGATTTCCTTTAGGATTGACTGACTTGATCTCCTTGCAGTCCAAGGGACTCTCAAGAGTCTTCTCCAACACAATTTGAAAGCATCAATTCTTCAGCGCTCAGCCTTCTTTATGGTCCAACTCTAACATCCATACATGACTACTGGAAAAACCATAGCTTTGACTATACGGACCTTCATTGGCAAACTGATGTCTCTGCTTTTCAATACGCAGTCTAGGTTTTAACACACTATCCAGGTGTCCTCATTTATAAAAAAACAAAATTTGACTTTCATATAATTTCATACCATGAAATAGTTGTCATCTTTTCATGCCCTCACCACACAGCCTGCAGGATCTTAGTTCCCTGGTCAGGGATCAAAATCGGACCTCCTAAAGTGGAAGCTCCGAGTCCTGACCAGTAGACCGCCAGGGAAGTCCCAAAATAGTTTTCTTTTGATTCTTCGAAACTCATCTAAGAAAAAATTCTTAATTCAGACTATACATATACACGTGGTGAGCCAGATCTTATTTCTGCTGATTTGGTTTGCTGAGCCCTGGTACAAATCCTAAAACTAACAGGAAGAATGTCTGTACTGGGGATGATAACATACAGCTTGGTGCCTTCCATTCCTCATCCTCTGACAAGGGCAGACACTGCAAATGGATCACAGCAGCACTCTTGTCTTGAGCACTGAGAGCCTCAGGCAGGCAGAAGCACTCAACTGAAGATGGTGCTCCAGATAGATCACACTACTTGCCCCGCCCTGTCCCTCAGCACCATTCTTCTTCCTAGAGTGCAGATCTTCCTAAGATACCTCTAGATAACATCTTCTCGCCCTGGGTCATTTTTTCTTTTGACTCTGTCAGTGAAATGTATCAGCAAGGGTCCTAGATAGGAACAGCTGTGCTTAGCCGCTCTGTTGTGTCTGACTCTGTGACCACATGGATGGTAGCCCGCCAGGCTCCTTGGTCCATGGGGATTCTCCAGGCAAGAATACTGGAGTGGGTTGCCATGCCCTCCTCCAGGGGATCTTTCTGACCCAGGGATCCAACCCACGTGTCCTGCATGGTAGGCGGAATTTTTTTATCATCTGAGCCGCCAGGGAAGCCTCAGATAGGTGCAACTCAGGATATTAAGAACTAATCTAGCAGCAGAACATTTATCTGATACAGCATCTCAAGATATATGCATGCACATTATACATGAAACCTGAAAATAAAATAATAAAACATATTAAAAAGCTATTAGTCCAGGGACTACTCTGATGGTTCAGTGGTTAAGAATTCACCTTCCATGACAGGCAGACATGGATTTGATCCTTGGTTGGGGAACTAAGATCCCACATGTTGTGGGGCAACTAAGCTCACATGCCACAACAACAGCCCACAAGCTCAACGTGCTTCACTAGAGAAGCCCTTGAGCCACAATGAAGTACCTGCAAGCTGTAACGAGGATCCCACGTGCCGCAATTAAGACCAGATGCAGCCAAATGAATGTTTAAAAACCCCACCAAAACCATGTATCCTTATATTTTACAAAAGATGTTAGAACAAAATTACTTTCTAGGTTCAATTTTGACCCATTACAAAGTCAAGGACATCTCGAGAATCAGAAAAGTGAAATGTCTAGGGCAGTTTCACTTATATTTACTAAGAGCCTCCACCTGCCAGTCATCCACTGCTCTGAGATCAATCTTAGTGTCAGATTTATGGCTGTGTGGTGTAGGAAAAATCTAGCTTCATGTATGAGTGAAAGGAGACAATACTCACCAAGGAACCTGACAATAGGAAATATCTCTAGGCCACCTGCCCTGCACTCTCAACACACTCTCCCAACAGAGGAGGGGGAGGGGGGAACCTTATTACAGGATCCTCCTGCTGAGGAGGGCTGGACTGGCTGCAGGTGATGATGCTGATTAATAAGGACCCAATGAACCAACATCTCTAGTGAAATGACTGCTTTACGGGGGCCAATGACATGCCTGAGGGCTTATGTCTCTTTTTAAAAATAATTTTATTTTTGGCTGTGCTGGGTCTTCATTGCTGTGTGGGCTTTTCTCTTGTTGTGATGACCTACTCTTCACTGGGGTGCGTGGGCTTCTCATTGCGATGGTTCTCTTGTTGCAGAGCATGGGCTCAGTAGCAGTGGCGCATGGGCTTAGCTGCTCCATTGCAAGCGAAATCTTCCCAGAGCAGTGTTTGAAGTGTCCCCTGCATTGGCAGACGGATTCTTCACCACTGGGCCACCAGGGAAGCCCTAAGGATTTTTTTTCATGTGGACCATTTTTAAAGTCTTTATTGAATTTGTTACAATATTGCTCCTGTTTTTATCTTTTGGTTTTTTGGCCTAGAGGCATGTGGGATCTTAGCTCCCCAACCTGGGATCGAACCAACACCCCCTGTATTGGAAGAGGATGTCTTTTACCCACTGGACCGTCGGCGAAGTCCCTGAGGCTCTTGTTTCTTAATACAGTTCAACAGTGAAATCCAAATCTCATTTTAAAGAAAACCTGACCACCACTCCATTATGCTGGATTTGAAACCACTTAGCTTGAATGAAACCTTTCTGCTGGAGAAGAGAGACACCAGACCCAAGGCCACACAGCAAGTGGCAGAAGGCAGATCATAATGCAGGCCACCTCTCAGGTGTGCCATCTACTCCAGGTGTCTCAGTTGCGGCACGTGGGATCTAGTTATCTAACCAGGGATCGAACCTGGGCTCCCTGCATTGGGAGCATGGAGTCTTAGCATGGCAGGCTATGGTCCATGGGGTCGCAAAGAGTTGGATACGACTGAGCACATGAGCCACGAAGACCGTTAGAACTGGATCCCTACCTTTTTGGTGTTGTCTTTGGCGTGCTCTGTCTTGACCACGGCAATTACCAGCAGAGAGTGAAGCCCTGGGGTGGAAATGGCCTGACAAACTGGGCAGCTGGATCCCTACCTTTTTGGTGTTGTCTTTGGCGTGCTCTGTCTCGACCACGGCAATTACCAGCAGATAGTGAAGCCCTGGGGTGGAAATGGCCTGACAAACTGGGCAGCTGGAGCTTCTTCCAGCAAAGTCTGTGGCAGGCTCAGAATCTCAGTCTGGCTCAACAAGGCCACCCAAGTGAATCTTCTTGCGGTCTGGAGCCCAACTTGGCTAACAGCTAGGCCCGTGATCACGCTCAGACTGGCCTGGGGTTGGATGATAGCAATCAGCACTCTTTCTCACAACATCTCACACGGGCGCCTCCCATGCCAGGCTGGAGACTGGGTGCCAGGCAGACGACGCTGACCCCAGACCTGGCCCCACAAGTGGAGGCCTGCCTCCTGCCCCCGGAGGACCCATGCCAAGCTTGGGCTCTTGACGGGGGGCCAGTGTGGCCTGCCACAGGCTGAGGCAGGAGAAGCCTGAGGCCTCCTTGCCCGCTCAAGAAAGGGCTCCAAGTCCACCCACTGTCGCCCGCTCCCTTCTCCCCAGAGGCCCATGCTGAGGGGACTGGAGCCAACTGGGGCATCCTCTCCTAGAGAATGTTTCAGCTCAACAACCTGCCTGGGCCTTGTGACTCTGCCCCAGTTTTTCTTACAAATCAAGGCACAACCTTTCCCCTGGAGAGCCATCTGCTTTTCGATTCTAATCAAGGTGTGCAGTGCGCCTGCAAGGGCAGAGGGCGAATGCCAAGAGAGTCTGGGCAGTGGCCCCCAGGCCCGGGTGAAGCTGCCACGGTGCATGCGGTGGGACCCTTCATCACCCACGGGGACTCTGGTACTTTTTTAAAAAAAATTTTATTTTTGCTCTGCTGGGTCTTTGTGGCTGTGCAGGCTTTTTCCTAGTTGTGGCAAGCAGGGGCTACTCTCCAGTTGTGGGGCTTGGGCTTCTCATTGTGGTGGCTGCTCTTGTTGTGGAGCGTGGGCTCTATGGTGTGCAGGCTTCAGGAGCTGCAGCACGTGGGCTCTAGAACACAGGGTCAGCAGTCATGGTGAGCAGGTTTAAGTGCTCAAGTGGGATGTGGGAACTTCCCGAACCAGGGTTCAGGGATCAAACCTGTGAATCCTGCATTAGCAGGCAGATTCTTAACCACTGAGCCACCAGGGAAGCCCTGGATCTTGTATGGACCCCAGATCTATGGACCCCTACAGTTCTCACAGGGTCCTTGGTAAGAAGACAGAAGGGGACTCAGAGGGCCCACCCAGTGGAGCTCAGCTCTGGGAGGCTTCCCTGGGCACCTGTACACATCACCAGCTTTCTAAACTCTCTGGGAATAACTTCTGAGAATCCCCTACAAACAAAAATGTTCTCTTGCACAACCTCGGCTCCATGAACAAATTCAGGACACCTGGTGCCGACATGCCTCCACCGTCCAACGCAGATTTTACAGCAGCCACAACTCTGCCCTGGAGCTGCCAACAGTCTAGCTCTACACCCCAGCCAGCTGGGCACAGAGGGGGTTCTATGGGGTCCTAAGGAGGCTGATCCCTGAAGAAGGGCCTTCTAGAAGATGCACTTCTCTGAAGCTGCCCCAAAGGCACCACGGGATACGCCCTGGGACACATGACCGCTGACTGGCATATGGAGAGACTGCCCAAATGTTCTGGCCATCAGCAGCTGACCCCTGCAAAGGGTCGGGGGAGAAGACAGCAGCTGGCACCACACACAGTCCCCGGCCAGACTCCGGAGCCTAGCTTATTTGCATGTTTAGATTTTAAAGTGGAAATCCCTATTTCCAACTTAATTACTTAATTCTCGTTTCACTCACGGCTGTTTAACAGACGGTTCCTCTGTGTAATTTTCAGGTTTCCAAGCACCAAGAAGAAGGTACCCTGAGAGGTCCTGCATGCAGGCTTGGCCTCCAGGGCCACCCAGGCCAGAAATGGTCAGCTGCAGATTCTTCAGGAATTTTCCCACAGTGGACCCATAACAGGACGTGCATTTTCTTTCTTTTAAATTTACCATCTTAATCATTCAAAAAATATATTTACTTACTTATTCATTTATTTGGCTGCTCCAGGTCTTAGTTGTGGCACTCAGGATCTTCAGTTGTGGCATATGAACTCTTACTTGCGGCATGTGGGATCTAGTTCCCTGACCATGTATTGAACCCTGGCCCCCTGTACTGGGAGCACAGTCTTAGCCACTGGACTACCAGGGAAGTCCTAGGATGTGCATTTTCATCCTGACATAGCAAGGGGTTGCAGCTGCCAATGCCAGAAGCTGCACGTGCTAATATCAGAAGCCACACAACTCCAGGGCATGCTACTAGCAGGGCATATGGATGGGTGGCAGGGATCTTGGTGAGTGTGGGTGTGTCAGCCCTAGGTCTGAGCACACATGAAGGGAGCAAAAGGTTCCAAATCAGGATATTACCTGCATGCAGACAAGGGTATAGATGAGAAGGTGCAAGCAACCACGACTGCATGGGTATTTGGACGTAACTGTGGGGCAATCTTGAAATCAACCTTTGGAGTGGTGCTGATCAGTGGCAGCCCAGGGCAGGCCCAGCCACTTCTCTCTGGAGTGACCGCATCGAGCCTCCATGATCACCAGGGGCAGAAACAGCAGCCCCACGACCCCGGTTCAGCAAGGCAGGCTCCTCCCACAGCAGCTAGCTGCTGACAATGTCCGGTGACCGTTCTGTGGCAGCCAGGAAGAAGCAAGCTGTAACAGTCTCTCCTTCGGATCCACGTTTAACTCAAGTACAGTGTTTAGCTAATCACAGGGTTCTGGAAAGGAAATGGGATCTTTAAGCCCAAAGTTTCGCTTTTCCTTCTGGGAAGGAATGGTCAGAAGTCTGAGACAAAAAAGTGCATTAGGTTGCCTCCGATTTCTTTCTATGTCTATTCTCCTTGGTGTGGCGCAGTGGTCAGTTCCTCAGAACCTTCCAGGTAGGTGACAGGTGCATCACAGAGATTTTAGCCTGGCCCAAAGAAAGGTCTGGCCTTTGTCCTCAGCTGCTGGGAGGCAATCTCTCGGCCCTTGAATGTCCTGTCCGGGGCGGGGCGGTGGTTTCTTTAACCGGGGGCCTTGGGCACAGAGTCTAAGAATGTGATTCTAGGCAGAGGTGTGGGTTCGCACGTCATTGGCTCAACCATAGAGGGGCTGGAGACCAGGCAGCCATGTGGGTGGTTGGTCATGTCTATGTGACCGAGTTCCTAGACAGCAAGGCTTGAAGGCTGGTAATGCTCTGTGTGTGTCTTCCTGTAATGTTGCCAGGAAAGTTGGTGCTGCCTGCAAGGCCACAGAAGGATGCTGCTCCCTATGTCTCTCCCTTTGGCTGGTTCTAACCTGTGTCCTTTCGCTGTAAAAAACCATCACCATGAGCACACCAGCTTTCAAAATGCTCTGAGAGTCCTTCCAGGGAATCGAGTCTGAGGATGGACTTGGAGACCCTGGACTCTGCAGCTGTGGTCAGAACAGACAGGGTGGGACCTAACCCTACAGCTGCACGAACCGCACCGTGGTTTTCCCCGGGATTTCAAATTGTCTGCTGAGAACATCAGAAATGTCAACTTGTTCCCACACATCATCTCTGAAAGCATTTGCCACAAAGTAACATTTCAACCAGGATGATGTGACAATTTTCCTGCATTTGTGTGCCTCCTCTGATCTCTTCCTGTGCGGCCACCAGCAAACCAGCAAGTGGAAGGCCCAGCTCCAGTCAAGAACCAAACTCATCTCAAAGCTGGAGTGCGAGGAGACTTCCTGCAATTGTCTTATTCGCTGTCCTTCTCGTAACTGCTCTGCAGTTCCCCCAGCTTAACGGAGCGCTCCCAGTCTAGTGTTGGGAGAAGGAAATGGCAACCCACTCCATTGTTCTTGCCTAAAAAATCCCATGAACAGAGGAGCCTGGCGGGGTACAGTCCATGGGGTCGCACAGAGTTTGACACAAATGAAGCGATTTAGTAGGCATGCCCAATCTAGCATGGCCGTCTATTCCAGGGGGACATGAGGTTAACATCAGCCACCTGTCCAACCCTCAATGGAGGCACTGCTGTGTGGGTCTGACAGGGCTGGGAGCTCAGCTCTGTGATTGTAGCTGGGTTTCTCGGCAAGCTGGATGGCAGACTCCCTACCAGGATCTCTGTGTCCTAAAGAAGACCAGTCTTGACGAGAGTTCCCTGCACCATGCCAGACTGATTTACCACCCGATTCACACAGGCCAGGAGAATGGTGGTTCACAGCAGCTGGGGGAGCCACTTTCTCTTATGTCCCTATAGCTAAACACGATGCTCAGATGGATTTTTCTCTAAGTCACAGGACAACAGAAAGTGGACTGACATTTGACATATTTTGTCTTTAGTCTGAAAATATCCAAGGCCTTATCAATAGGATGCTGGTTCCAAGTGTCTATTTATTGATTTGTTTGGCGGCACCAGTCTTAGTTGCCCCAGGCAGGATCTTCAGTTGTGCAACATGAACTCTTAGTTGTGGCATGTGGGACCTAGTTCTCTGACCAGACATGGAACCCGGGCCCCCTGCACTGGTCCACTTAGCCAGTGGACCACCAGAGAAGCCCTGTTGTTTTTTTAACCGAGGTGTAGCCTGCTATGGGGAAGTATATACATCTGAGGTGCACTCCTGGTGAAGGTTTTCAAGTGCAGACCCAGATTCCAAAGTCCCAGAGGGTCCCTAGTGCCTCTTCCCTGTCAAGTATCCCCCACTGGAAGTAACCACTGATCCACATCCATCAGCAGTGATCAGCTTCTGAACTTCCTGTAACTGGAAGCACACAACTTGTCCTTGTCAGTGTTTGGCTTCTCTCCCTCAACAAAGCGTCTGTAAGATTCTTCCAGGGAGTTAACTGTTTGGCTGTTTCTGTGGTTGGCAGAATTCTGCTCTTCTATTAGGCCACCATGGGCATGCTCTCCTGGGGGTGGATGCTGGGCTGTTTCCTTTAGGGCAGTTGTGATCAGAGCTGCTGTGGATGCGCCTGTGCGTGTCTTCTGGTGGGCGTGTGCGCTCAGCACTAGGACTGGAGTGGCCATGTCAGAAGTGCAGTCAGTGTGCCCAGCTCTGGGAGACGATGCCCAGAGCCTGGTGTGCCCATGAGCAGCATGTGAGGTCCTGGAGCTCCACGTTCTTGGTGACGCCATCCTTGGGCACATGTGGGGGCATGTCACTCCCATCACTTGTACGTTTCCTTGTCATCATGATGTCCGTGCAGTGATCAGAACACCTTTTCACATGCTGATTGGTCATCAAGCCATCCTCTTCCGGGAGGTGTCTGTTCATGCCTTTTGCCCATTTATTTTTAAATTTCTGGCTGTGCTGGGTCTTCACTGCTGTGCATGGGCTTCTCCAGTTGTGAGCTTTCTCTACTCTAGTTGGGGTGCTTAGGCTTCTCACTGTGGTGGCTTCTCTTGTTGCAGGGCACGGGCTCGACAGTGCATGACTGGCAGTTGGGGCACACTGGCTTAGCTGCTCCACGGCGTGTGGGATCTTACCAGACCAGGGACTCAACCCATGTCCCGTGCACTGGCAGGCAGATTCTTGACCACTGGACCACCAGGGAAGCCCCTGCCCATTTTATTTTTATTTATTTATTTAAGGTCACTCTATATGGCACGTGGAATCTTAGTTTCCCCACGCAAGATCAAACCTGTGCTCCCTGCATTACAGCGGGCGCAAGGTCTTAACCGCTGGACCATCATGGAAGTCCCTTTTTGCCTGTTTTAAAATCTGATTTTCCTTTCCCAGTCTGTAACAATTTTCACCATCTGTTAAGAGGGTGTCTTCTGATGAACAGTTGTTTTTAATTTTAGTGAAGTCTCACTTAAGAGTCTTCTACTGCTAGTGGCGTTTCTGACCTCCTGAAGAAGTCTAGCCTCCTTCCAGGCCATGAAGATTTTCTCCCACGTCGCTCTTTTCACATTAAAAAAAAAACCTTTACTGAAATATAGCTCATTTACATCACATTTGTCTATCATCCATTTAAAATTAATACATGTGTGCAGGGAAGGGAGGGGTCAAGGTTCATCTTCTCTGTCTGGATATGCCAGGAATCCGCATGACGTTCAGAAAAACCCATCCTTCCCCGCTGACCTCCAAGGGTCTTTGTTTTCTCGGTTCGAATAAGGTTCTTTGGAAGAATATTATTAGGAAGAAAACACCAGGGTCTGTCCTTTTCATTGGATTTTTGTACATTCCATATTTTGAGTAATTTCTTTTTCTTTGTGGAATTTGCCTCAGAGGTGAAATCTTCAAATGAGTTTGATGTTTTGTTCTCAACAGTGACACAGATTACATTTTTAGGCCCAGCAGTTGAACTTGAATCTGCCTCTTCTCCACTTCATCCTTTGTTTCTCTTCTAATGACAGAAAATTCTTAGCACAATTTGTAGCCTTTATTTGGGTTCTATAACAGTCAGCACTCACCCCAAAATTCACGCTAACAGTTTCTCAAGGGATGCCCCCTGGGCGCACACCTTGACACTATTCCCTCCCACAGATTAATTCCCCCGCCACTTCGCTTGTGATTAACTGCTAAGCATTGCTATAAATTCAAGTTGTAAAACCTTCCTACCATGGGGACAGCCTTACCGACCTGGATGTAGCAGGAAGTGGAATAGACACTGGGGGGCTGAAGGACGAACCTGGCTGCCCTGTGCACCTGCACACAACCTGCCCTGGGTGGGCAGGACACGCACACATCTCCTGGGAGGGCTGTGAGAGAGCCAAGATTTTCTTATTCTGCTTTTTTCATCTTTTTTTTTTCCCTAGCCCACACGACAGAGCATGTGGGATCTTAGTTCCCTGACCAGGGATCAAACCCATGTCCCCTGCAGGGTAGCACAGAGCCTTAACCGCTGGACCACCAGGAAAGCCCCTGTTTTTCTTAAGGAGAGCTCCTGATCCACTCAGGACCCTCACTGAAGCAGAAAGCACACAGTTTTTTATTTGGTGTCTCTCTGAGGGCAGGGACCCTGGTCAATGTCTTCTCAACAAGCAGCTGACCTGCGATGGCCCAGGGAGACTACAGCAGGTGGGAAGAGGGCAGCAAGGGTAGGGGGCAGGTGTCTATAGGAGACCCACTGGCTCTCTTCTCCAGCCACAGGGGCCTCCTCACCACGGTCCACTGGCCACGTGATCAGCTTCCATCATAGCAGACACCCTTGTCCTCCACTCACCCCACTGTGGGGCCCCTCCTGGAGCACTGGCCCCAGACCTGCCCTCCTCAGGGCTCCTCTCAAAGGTCACCTCCCTGCCCTCTCATCACTGCTCACACTGTCTCCCCTCTTCCAGGCCGTGAACATCATGTCCCATGAGGGCAGAGACTCTGAGACAGAGAACCAACCAGAGCTTGTGGAGTGACTGCCCTGGAGGCAGTGGGCTCACAGGGCCCCCCCAGAGCCCCCACTTACCTGTCCTTGTACTTGATCACGGCATCCACGATCTTCTTCATCTTCTTGGTGAGGTTGGGCGGGTTAGGGGAGAGCTTCTCAGCAGGTGGCCGGCCGCGCTTCTTCTGCTTCTTGCTCTCGTCGTCCTTATCACGGCTGCGGGTGCTGGTGGTCGGGGTGGAGGGGCCGGCGTCGCTGTCTCGCTTGCGCTTCCGTGACGATTTCTTCTGCCGGACCTCCTCTTCGATCTCCTCCAGCGTGCCCTCCTCGATGGCCTTCAGGGTCAATAGTGGTAAAAATAGGACAGCCAGCACCGAGGTCGACAAAGAGAGGCCGCGCGCAGACCCAGGGGCCCAGTGGGGGACAGCTCTGCCTCCCCAACCCTGTCCCTCACAGACATATGGCGTCTGTGACAAGCTGAAGAGTCACAGTCTCATGGCGCAGAGCCGCAAAGAGTGGGCTCCTGTCAGCCCTCCACCGGGAGGTGACCTGGTCAACACTGTGCCCCAGACCTGCCACGTTGTTAAATAATTGTGCTTCAAACACTGTCAAGTGTGCAGTTCGGTGGTATCAGGAACGTTCCCACAGCGGGGTCACCACCACCATCCATCTGTCTGTGCACAACTGAGGTGGCAGTGGGACAGAGCCCCAGACCACACCATGACCCATCGTTTTGCTCACTAAGTTGTCCTAGATACATTTCCTCTCGTTTTTCTGCAACACAGTTTTTAATCTCTATTAAGTATTTTCTCACACAGCGGGCCTTAATTGAACTTCTCCTGTTCTTGGGCCATTTAGGTTCTTTCCAACTTGGGGTGGGGTGGGGTGAGGGGGTGGGCTGTTTTTAAGTAATGCCACGACCAGACATCTGTCTGTCTTTCAGATAGATTCCTGGAAGTGAAACTGCTGAGTTGAAGGACGTGAACGTGAATGTTCATTTTAAAATAGTTCCGATTGATGAATTCTCAAAGGTAATAACTAACGTGAACACCTAGTGAGAGGAAGCCAGGTGTCCAGGGGAGCTTGGAATCAGAAATGGGAGGGGGGCCTGGAGCCAAAAGGAGGCACTGGTTACTCATCTCAGTGACTTGCCGCAACTGTGAGCAGGTAGGGGCCAGGCACTGAGGCCAGGCACTGACCTGTGGAGGGGAGACAGCCACACACACCCCGACCTGTGGAGGGGAGACAGTCACACACACCCCACAAATACGGTGACAAGTGTGCAGAGTGCCATGGGGAGGGTGAGTGGTGCTCTGAGGGTGCGGCAGCTGATGCGTCCTGGTCGGGGGTGGGAAGTGCTTCCCAGAGTGGGGCATGTCAGCAGATCTGAGGGCTGAGGGGTGGTGGGAGGAGGTATCCAGGCTAAAGGAATAGCATGGGGGGCACAGAGTGGGCAGGAGGGCCTGAGAGTAGGCTGGCCCAGGAGAGGGCACGCAGTGGGCTGAAGTGTGTCCCCTCTAATCACCTTAAGGGGTAACAGGATCTTTGCACACATAATAACTTAAAGATTGAGATGAGACCATCCTGTTAGGGTAGACCAGACTCAAGGAGACAGAAAAGGGCATACAAAGAGACTCCGGGGACATCCATGTGAAGATGGAGGCAGAGACTGGAGAGACGTGGCCACAAGCGAAGGCATGCTGGGGCCACCACAAGCTGGAAGAGGCAAGGAAGGAGCCTTGAGACAGAACACGGCCCTGCTGATGCCTAGATTTCAGACTTCCAGCCTGCGGAACTGTGAGAGGATGAATTCCTATTGTGTTAACAGTCACTGCGTCTGTGATCAATATTACAGGAGGCTCTGGAATCCAATACTGGAGGCTCTGGAATCCAATATTGGAGCCTCTGGTCCTACACCCAAGACATGTGGGTCAGCGCAGCAGGGAAAGAGGCAGGCACATTCTGAATGGTCTGCGTACATACAGGGCCACAGTGGCTGCCAGAGAAGCAGTGCCAATTCCACGTCCACAGCTAAGACTGAGGAGTGCAGTTTTGGGTAAATCTCTTTTATTAATGCAAATTTTACTGACTATGAACTACTAAAAAAAAAGAAAAGAGGATGTTATCCAACGGGAAAGAATAGTCTTTCCAACAATGGTGCTGGGATGACCAGAGGCCACATGAAAAGCATGGATCTGGACCTTGACCCCATGCCATAGGCAAGAGTTAACTCAGAAAGGATCATGGACCTAAATGTAAGAGCTGAAACTCTAAAAGGCTTGAAAGAAAACACAGGGGTAAATCTCTGTGACCTTCAATTTGGCAATGGACTGGCTCTCAGACATGATACCAAGGCCAAAAGAGAAAAACAAATTTGACTTCATCAGAATTTAAATTTTTGTGCTACAGAGGACACCGTCAAGACAGTGAAAAACAAAAACCAAAACCATCCCACAGAACAGGAGAAAATATTTGCAAATTATACGTCTGATAAGAGGCTTTTAAAGAAGATCTACAAACGGCCAACAAGCACATGAAAAGGGGCTTGACACCATGAGCCCCTCTGGAAATGCAATTCAAAACCACAGATACCACTGCACACCCACTAGAATGGCTGGAATCAAAAAGGCAAACAGGACCTCCCTGGCAGTCCAGCAGTTAAGACTCTGAGCTTCAAATGCAAGGGGTGCCGGTTTGGTCCCGGTCAGGGAACTAAGATCCTACATGCTGCCTGGCACAGCCAAAGCCAAAAATAAAAGTATCAGTGAGGATGTGGAGAAACTGAAACCCTCCTGTGCTGCTGGTAAGAAAGTAAAATGGTCCACCCACTTTGGAAAAGAGTTTTTGTCCCTTCAAAGGTTAAACAGAGAATGACCATTTGATCCACTCCTCGGCATCCATCCCAGAGAAATCAAAACATGTGTCCACAATATTTGTATACACAAATATTCACAGTGTGTTATTCATAACAGCCGAAAAACAGAAACAACCCCAGTGATGTCTATCCATTGATGACTGGATACACAAATGTTGTACTATATACCCACATAATGGTATATCATTCAGCCATAAAAAGAATGACCTCTTGATATGTGCTAGAATCTAAATGAACCTGGAAAACATCATTTGCCTAAGTGAAAGAAGCCTGACATCAAAGGATCGTGTATTCCATGATTTTACACATGAAAATGTCCTGAATAGTCAAAATTACTGTTGACAGAAAGTTATTTACAGGATTTAAAGGGATAGGAAGATAACTAAAGAGGAAAAGGTTTCTTTGAGGGGAAAAAGGTCTAGTTCGTTTGTGGTGACAGTGTCACAACTCTGTGAACATAACCAAAATCACTGAATTGTGCATCTTAAGTGGGTGAATTCCATGGTATGTAAGTTATTCCTCAAAAAAAGTAGAGGAAGAAATGTGCACAAATTATTATACACAAGTGGGCAGTTTTTTTTTTTTTAATAGTGTGTATGCATGTTCAGTCATGTCTGATGCTTTGCAACCTCATGCACTGTGGCCTGCCAGGCTCCTCTGTCCATGGGATTTCCCAGGCAAGAATACAGGAGTGGGTTACCATTTCCGCCTCCAGGGGATCTTTTTGACCCAGGAATCTAACCTGTGTCGCCTGCATTGCAGAGGGATTCTTTACCACTGAGCCACTTGGGAAGCCCTTTTCAAGGGCACCCACTGCCTTAGCAATGCAGGGCTGGCAGAGGTCCCATGGGAGCTGTAAGGTCTATGGCTGGGCTGACGTCAGAGGTTCTGTTCTGCCCCTCAGAGCCCCAAGCTGAGGGCTGGGGACAGGACACCCCAGCTGCCTCATCTGAGTTTTGTAGGCTACTAGCCTGGCATGCTTCAATAGCTCGCAAATCTGGGGTGTTCTGAGGTCTCAGGAGAGGATCAGGGCCACCCGGCCTCACAGGTGAGGAAGAGCCACGACCACAGTTAATTAAGGGGAACCCCGGGGTGTGTGACCAGAGGCCTGGAGTGCAGCTGTTCATTCCAGGGTGTGGCAACCAGCAGGGCGTAGCCGAAAGCCGCCACCTGCCTTCTGCGAGTATTGTTTCAGGGACAACAATTTGAGGGTTGGACTCTCAATCGTCACCTCTACACTCAGAGCTCTGGGGTGGGGGCGGGGTCTGATGTGTCATGGTAACCCAGATGCTGACCTCTATACTGGGCCCTGGGAGCCAAGGGCCGAGGTGGGTGGGGGTGCCGGGGGGGTGGGCGAGGCGCTCGCTCCCTCCTCCCTGCAGCTCCCAGGGGTGATACGCCCAGATCAGGGCCACATGACCCCATTAGCACTCCCAACGATCTCATAGGGAGATGTGACATCCCTACTCTAGCCCTGGGTCCTTTGGCCAGCTCCCTGCCGAGGTCACCAAAAGTTTCCTTTAACCTGACATGTGAAAGGCCAGCTCCACCCAGCAGTGGGTTCTGAGTGGCCCAGAAGCCTCAAGGGTGTGTCTGCCACCGTTTCAACAGGAGGAACTGAGTGAACCTGAGCCCATGTATGAAGGGTTGCTGGCACAACGAGAACAAGAACAGCTGAAGGGCGCTGCCCAGGGTTTGGATGAAGGCCCCTAGCCCGGCGGCCAAACTCGTGCTGCCTGAGCCCCTCTCACGGCCCTCTCTGGCATGTACCTTGAGCCACTGCTTCTCAGTCAGCGAGTCACTGTAGTCCACCTCCTTGCGGTGACGGGAGCCGCGGCCGAACATCTTCTCCTCCTCCTCCTCACACGTCAGCCGCTCCACCTCGGCATCGTCCTTGATGATCCACGAGGGGAGCTCGTCCTCCTCCATGAGCCGCGGCTTCCGCTTGGGGTTGCGGGCCTCCTCACGCCGGCGGTCCAGGTCCATGCGCTGTGGGGTGTGGGGCCAGGGAAGCATTAGCTTAGGGACGGCCAGCAGGCACATGCGGGGTGCCCTGCCTGGGGACCCAGTTACATGGTAGCTGGGTTTTGCGGCAGCCAAACTGGCTGAGCTCTCAGGTCAGACCCTGGCTGGGACTCTGCTGTGGGGCAGAGAGAACTGGGAAGGATGTGGAGGTGACGGAAGCAGGGCTGAAATGGGATGGCGGTTCCTGGACAGCCTCAGTGGGAAGCACAGGCCCGCTGAGGCCAAGGGCGCCCTGGATTCCACACTCACGAAGGGCAAGAGACATCTGAGACCGAGGCCCTATTCAGCCCCTTGGCCCGGGACAGGGTGATGCCCTCTGAAAGGGAGAGCGCCTCAAGGACAATAAGCACCAGCAGGACTGGGTGTGCCCTGGTGTCCTGTCATCCCTATAACACGCTTAGGAGACCATGGGACAAAGAGGGGTCAGTTAGGTGTCGTCTCCAGGCCACTCGAAGGGCTGCCCCCGGCTCCAGTAGTGCTGGGGACGCCAAGATCACTGAGACCACTCGGTCTGCTGGGTGCCGGCAGGGAGGGGCGTGTGAGCCTCACGGCCCACAGTCTGTGCAGGTGGGAAAGCCAGTGCCCGTGGTGCTCACCATGAACAGGTCGAACTCCTCCTCGTGCCGGGCTATCATCTGGTTCACCGTCTCATCGTCAGGCACCTCGTCTTCTTCCTACAAGACGTCACACGTTTAGTCCGGCTGCGGGGAGGCCGGGATGGGCGGCGGCGGCGGCCGGGCTCGGAGGCGAGCGGCGGCGGCCCGTGGGAGAGGAGCTGGTGGTCCCGGGTCCGGCTGCGGTGGATGGGGACCCACGCGGCAGCGATGAGGCACACACGCACACGCACACGCACGCTCCGTGGGGTCAGGGCCCTCTGCTGGCCATCTCAGCCGAGAAGCCGAGGATTGAATGGGCGTGGAGACTGAACTACCCCGCTCACCTTTAGAGGTGGCTCCTCCGAGTCGGGGTTGACGCCCGCTGGCGGAGGGGCAGTGTGGGCGAAGCTGGCACTGCCGCTGCCCGTGCTGCAGTGTCTGCTCTGTGGATAGATAGAGGACTTCAGTCTCCAGGGCTATCAATCCGGCGTCTTTCACCAGCAGTTTTTTTTTTTTTTTTTTTTTTAATAATAATAATAATAATAATAAAAAAAAACACTTCAAAGAAAAAGCAAGTATACTCATCGTCTTTCCTTTCAGCCCACACTCCCTTTACTCCAAAGGGATGCAAAAAAAAAAAAGAAAAAGTGCAAAAAAAGGTAAAAAAAACAAAAACGAAAGCCACTCATGCGTCCACCACTCACGCTGGGGAGGGGGTCGGGGCCAGTGCTGCGCTCACCTCGTCTTGCTCCTCGTGCTCCAAGATGGCCTGCAGGAAAGCGCGCCGCTCATGGCTGGAGGACTTCTGGTCAAACATGCCGGCCTGGATCACCTTCTGGTCCACATTGAGCTTGTACTTGGCCGCGGCTAGGATCTTCTCCTCCACACTGTTGACCGTGCATAGGCGGAGCACCCGCACCTCGTTCTGCTGCCCGATGCGGTGGGCACGGTCCTGGGCCTGCAGGTCCTGGGGGTGGGGGTGGGGGAGATGCTGTCAGCCCCAGATGGTTCATGGGGAGTCGGGACACTGGATGCTGCTGGGAGACACACAAGCGCTTGCCTGGCCGGCAGCTGCATAGCTAGGAAACTCAGCAACGAGACCTGGAGCCTGTGCCACGGGGACTTCACCCTGAGATCCTGCAAAAGCGTCTCTTTCTATCTTAACTGGAACTTGGCAGATACTCTAGAAGAAAGCGTGGTTTTAAAAGGCTGCCTGAGGGGTTATATTCTTGAGCAGCTCCCATCACAGTTGCACAGGGCCCCATTGCTGTGCAACTAGCCCCCTAGATGGGGCCGCATCACGCGACAGCACTGTTTAAAGAATGATGCCAAAGCTGTGCACCACACCAGGTCGATGCCTGGTTTGACTGGGGGCCCTGCTGCTTCCTTGACAGACAACCCCAGGCCCAGGTCCCACCAGTCTAGCCTTGGGATCCACTGCTAACACCAGCCCCTCTCGTGGCTACTGTATGCATAAGGAGCCAACGGGCAACAGATGCCCAGTGCCTGGTATGGAGCAAACATCAGCAGAGTGGGAGGCATGGTGCCAACACGATCTGTGTCACCCCATGAGCCCAATGCAGAGCCAGGAGGGCGCCTACGGAATCCTGGGTCTGGGGTCATATGGAGCTGACCTGGAGATCTGCACCCCACAGGGCAGCAGAGGCCACACCTGGTGGGACAGGTATGCCTTGGCCCCACAGCTTGGCCTCCTGGTTCAGCCTGCGTGATTCCTGGCAGGGAGGACCAGCACCTGATGATACACCCCTAGCCCTGCCATGTGTCTCATGACCTCCAATGCCTCCCAGTGTGGAGGAGGAGGGGCTCCACAGAGGTCTCTCCCCCAACTGCCTGTTGATGGAGGAAGCACACCCCCAACACCTCTTAGCAAACAGGCATGGAAGTCCGGGTAGGAACCATTCCAACCCAGGCTGATGGCAGTAACCACGCCAGACGTTTGCTGGCATATGGGCTACGGCTCCCACACTGATAACCAGAGCCAATGGGTGTGGGGAAGGGCTCACTCACACCATCAACAGGAGCGAGAGCTGGGCAGTCTGGTGGAGGCCACTTTGGCAGAACCAACAAGAACATGACGAGGACAGGCCTGTGGGCCGAGATACCCCACCTCTCACTCAGCCTGGGCCTGGCCAGTGCCCTGAGAGAGGGACGAGAGGGCTTTATGAGAGGACCGCCGTCAGGCCAAGAAATAGAAAACCTGGACCCCTGACAACTGGGGTTTGGGTTAAAAGGCCTGGGGCCGCCATACACCAGGAAGGCTGGCCACTGAGGATGCGCTGGGGAGAGGCTTGGTGCACTTGCACGGAAATGTGAACACACCAGCCAGTGGCAGGAAGAGACACGTGCTGGAACATGCCAGGTTCATGCCAAAGCCAGGGCATCTGTGTGTACAGAGGCAGAGGCTGGCGTGGGCTCAGAGTAAAGTGGGAGTGGCGCGGAAGGGAAAAAAATGGGCATTTCCGTTTGTTACTTTCAGTTACTGGTATTTGCGTTTGAAAGAACTACGGGCATAGAGCCCCGTGCAGGCGTGCGGACAAGACATCAGGGCAGCAGTGCATGGAGCACACCAAGGAGCCCCAGTGAAGCGGGGAAGCATGAGAGCCGGGCCAGCACTCGGCCCAGAAGGACCCCATGACCAACAGGGACCCTCACTACCAGCCCACAGGACTGGGGCATTTTCCATTTTCTTTGCACATCTATGTGATGCCAGGATTGTTTTTTTTTCCCCTTCTTTTGGATGGTGCCACGCAGCTTGTGAGAGCTCAGTCCCCAGACCAGAGACTGAATCCAGGCCATCAGCAGTGGAAGCATGGAGTCCTAACCATTGGATAGCCAGGGAATTTTCAGAAAATTTTTTTAAAATAATGGTGGAACTTGTATTTTTTCATGGTCAGAGCAAAGAACTAGTTTGGTTTTGAGAAAGTGCCCTCTGCACCTCTCTCCAGGCGCTGCCAGGGCTCTAGGTAAAGGTCAGGAGGCCGCCGGACACTCACGCCAGGGGGCACAGTCACTGCCAGGGGGTGCGCGCTGTTACCTGGTGGGGGTTCCAGTCACTGTCAAATATGATCACAGTGTCAGCCGACTGGAGGTTCAGACCCAGGCCCCCGGCCCGGGTGCTGAGCAGGAAGATGAAGTACTCGGAGCCGGGCTCGTTGAAGGTTTTCAGCAGCATTCCCCGGTCCTCCGCTTTCGTGGTTCCTGCCGGGTGGGTAGACCAGGGTTAGCAGGGCAACTGAGGGAGAAGACACAGAGGGACACCTGCATCAAGGAGCGGCAACGTCCACTGCCATCCAACCAATGGCTGTGGACTATGACTGACGAGCAACTCAGATCTATGGTGACACCACTGACAGCCAGTCTGCCCACCCCAGGAGAAGAAAATGAGCCCCTCCATGTGAACTGGGGCTGCTGTAGGCACTAGACAGGCAGGCACTGCAGCACAGGGCTGGTACCCAGCAGACACCCAGGCAACAGGCTGACCCCTGAGCACTGCTGTAACCAGCTGTCCGGGGGTGGTGGGAGATGCTGCAGTGGTGCTGTTTCAATGTGCCTCTCCGAACCCACAAGTGGCCTCTGGGTGGACACACGGTGCTGCTATGGTAACGAGTGACTGGTCAGAGGCTAGAACCTGCCTCTATGCCCCTGTGGTGGGTTTTCTCCATTCACAAAAGGAATCTTCTATACAGCAAGCACATGGGACTGTACAATGGGGTATGTCTCTCTCTGGGCAGCATGGCTCCCCACTTCATGGAGCCACAGCGACTCAAACATGAGGGCCTTGGGCATGATCCTCAGAGGGGCATCTAAGCTCCTCAGGCTTCTATCAACTCAAAGCAAAGGTGCCTCTGGTGAAACCAGGTGTCATTTTTGGTGCTGCTTTTAGCCACTCGCCTATATATCAGGATGAACAGCACAGAGGCCCAAGGTCCATGGCGCAGTCTGGGCTCTCCTGGCTCCTAGGAGGGGCTGAGGCCTCGGGCACGGCTGGGTCAAAGGGCTGTTCCAGTACCCCTGGCTGCACCCTCACTCTCAGCACTCTGACAGCAGAAGGTTCCGCTCCCCATCCCTTTGCCATTCTTTCTGGGGGGCGGGGGGCAGAGAGGCCTGTGGGATCTTAGTCCCCCGACCAGGGACTGAAACCATGCCTCCGGCAGTAGAAACACAGAGTCCTAACCACTGGACCACCATGGATTTCTTTCCCAGAGCTTCCGCCCATGTGGCAGTGACCACGTGAAATGCTAGAGTCGCAACCATGGTCCAGCAAACGGAAGTCCTCACTTACACAGAGGACTCTTGTCATGGAAAGAAAGAGGGGTTGGGGGACAAGTGGACAGATACTCAGGTGGGAGGGAACATGTTCTCGGCCTGTCCACTAGGGGGTGGGACGGTGTCACCATCGTGAAAGCTCAGACCCTACAGAGGCCAAGGCACTGAGGGAAGGGCAAGGGCAGGGCAGGGCAGGGCGCTTTCTGGCCACACAGGCCTTGGCAGGGACGCAGCTTTCAGCCTCATGACACGTGAGCACCTGACCAAGGCTGTGTTTGTAAAGGTTACCCTGGATAGAATTCTAAGAACAGCTGAAAGAAGGCAAGAGGAGATGAAGCAAAGGTTCTGGGCGGGAGTGGGGAGGGTCAATTCCAATGGACAGGTCCACCCAGCAATCACAAGTTAACGGTCTGAAAATCCACAGTACCCTGAAAGGCACCAAGAAACACAACAGGGGCAGAGAGGTTTGGGGTGTTTAGCCATGGATGCAGCTGGTACCGAGCTTAGACAAAGTCTTGCAGAAACGTGGTCTAACCCACGCTTCTTAATTGTGTTTACCTCAGTGGATCTCAACTCTTTGTTCAAATATTTTTTGATGCGAATCAGTTTTTTAAAAGTCCTTACTGTATTTGTTACAGTATTGCTTCTGTTTTATTGTTTTGGGGGTCCCAAGGCACATGGGAATCTTAGCTTCCGACCAGGGATTGAACCTGCACCCCCTGCATTGTAAGGTGAAGTCTTAGCTGCTGGACCAACAGGGAAGTTCCTCCAAGTCCATTTTTTCTTGAGAGCCCCATTCACTCCATCTTAGGAGAGCAGGGGCTCCCTCTAGGGCCATCCTGGTCAGCTGACACGTGTCGGATCACAAGCCCTGCACACTGTCAGCACTGTGCTCAGCTCCACCTCCCCAGGACTCCCTTGTGCTGGCAACAAGGCAGGAACTGGGCTTCTGATGGTCACAGGCCAGTGTGGTTCCCAATGGACATGCCCCTATCACCCCTGCAACATCTGGATCCCTCCATCCCGCCCCCTCCTGCTTCTCCCAGTGCTTGTGGTTCCGGCATGGAGAGGTCTGATTTCAGCTCCAGAGCCACCAGGGCAGTGCAGAGGGGGGCATGTCGCTCACAGCAGTCAAATGAAACCTCACCCCTAGACCCCTGGGGGAAAAGACAAGCTGTTTCTCTGTTGAGGACACTGTGTCTGCCCAGTGCTGGGGACACCCCAATTTATGTGGGTGGAAGAAAAGCCTGGAAGGGATGCCTGACAATGAAGCCAACGTGGAGGACAAAGGAGCCGAGAGCCCCAGAAAAGCTCCTCTAACACCATCTGGGTACCTGGATCCAGCTGTGTCTGAAGCAAGCTTACCCTTAAAGTTTAGTTATGTGAGTCTATTAAGGCTTTCTTCCCTATGCCCACAGGATATGAGTTTCTGTCATTTCCCACTAAAATTAGTCTATGGGATATGTGTTAGCCACTGGACCCAGCGTTATGGTGCAAGGACTTTAAGCCTCATGTTCGGGAGACCAGCACGATAACCTCAGGACCCCTCCCAGTCCCCCAAGCCTGTGTCACTGAGCATGCCACAGTGTCCACTCCCAGCACTAGACCTGTAGTGTCTGGGCCTTGCCCTGCCTCACGGGGGAGGGCAAATCCACCACAAGCTTCGGCAGCAGTGGATAACAAGGCCCTTTCACAAACATCTCTCTCCCCAGCCACACTCACCATCGAGCCTGAGGTATTTAAAGCCACGATATGCAAAATAGTCTTCCATGATGGTCATGAGGGAGGTCATCTGACAGAACAGCAGCACTTTGTGGTTGGTGGCCCGGAGCTTGGGAAGAATTCTATCGAGCAGCTCAAATTTCCCTGAGGCTCGGTACAGGTCCAGCCTGGGGAGGGTGGGGGCGGAAAAGGACACACAGGATGTGAACCACAGTGCCCTGAAGGTGGGCAGAAGACATGCGTTCCCACCCACTACCTGACCAGTCCTGGGCGGGCTGGCCACCAAGTCCAGGGGCACATGAATGTCTCCCTTGGCAGACTACCCAGCCCCCAAAGTTTCAGCAAAGCCATTCCAATCCAACTAAAATAAACTCAGGCCACCCTAAGTCAAGTGAAAGTGTTAATCGCTTTATGTCCAACTCTTTCTGACCCCATGGACTGTAGCCCACCAGGCTCCTCTGTTCTTGGGATTCTCTAGGCAAGAATACTTGCCTTTTCTGGGTTGCCATTTCTTTCTCCAGGGGATCTTCCTGACCAGAGATCGAACCCCAGTCTCCTGCACTGCAAGCAGATTCTTTACCATCTGAGCCACCAGGGAAGCATCCCGGGTCAAGGGTGACTGTGGAATTACAGAGCAACTAGGATCCTTGTAAGAGTGAGAAGTAGGGCTGAGGGCCACCATGGCTTTGGTCATTCATTCTCAGTTTACAGACATGGAAACTGAGGCTGGGGGCAGTGTGACATGGCTGCTGACCTGCCAGGGCCAGGACTCAAGGCCAGGTCTGTGGGACCCCATTATGTAATTTGATACAAAAAATGACACAGCAAAAGGACCTTTGGCTTTTTCATTCAGGGTTCCTGCTCTAAGAAATAGTTTACCATCCCAGAGAAGTGATGGTGGCTTTACCGCTGAGAACGTTTTAACCTGAGAACGTTTTAAGAGTGAAACCTTGAGGCTATATCTGAGCTGATGCTAAGGCCAAACCATGCCGGGGCTGCAATTTATAAACAATACTGGGGAAAACACCCCACGGCAAGGTGGGTGGCACACTGTATAAAAAATGTCTCTTTCTTGGTGAGCAGAGTTTAGGCTCAAGAGTGTTGAGGGAAGCTGTCATGGGCACAGAACCCAGTGGGACAGTGGGACCTGGAAGCCATGTTTGGTCAACTCTCAAATTGCAGATTTTTTTTTTTTTAATTTGGTTGCACCGAGTCTTAGCTGCAGCACGTAGGATCTTTAATTGTAGCAGGTGCAATGTAGCTTCCTGAACAGTGATTGAACACAGGCCCTCCGTATTTGGAGCACAGTCTTAAGCACTGGACCACCATGTAAGTCCCTCAAAGTGCAGAATTTTTATTCTCTTCTTTGGGATCATCTATGTTTTTTAAGTTTTTTTTTACCAGGCATATACTGCCTTTGAAAGCAGACAACTATGACAATAGAAACAAAGTCAACCACAGAGAGAAACACAGTGGACCATCCATCCACCCCATTAAGTGAGGGAGATTCTTACCCTTGGACGATGCCGCCGGTAAACCCCAAGTGCTCGGAAAAGGACTCCTGCAATGGAATGAGATGTGGGGTCAGTGGGGGCAGGAACAGGTGTCCCGGCCCCACGCCTCCGAGCCCACCCACAGCAACTCCAAGACCACACAGAGGTGCCGACAACAGCTTTTCTACCCCACCGACATGCCTTCCCATAAGGTCTTAACTACCAAAGGTGCACAAAAGGACACCGCACACCTGACATCATCTTTGGAGCACCGAGATGGAATCCTGGGCTGTCAGGGGATCTGCGATGACCCTGAAACTTTATGCCAGGATGTGTAGACATATGTGTGCTTTTCATTTAAATTCATCTGATTTTTTTGGTTGCAACATGTGGCATGTGGGATCTTAGTTCCTGGACCAGGGATTGAACCTGCACCCCCTGCAGTGAAAGCGTGGAGCCTTAACAACTGGACCATCAGGGATGTCGTTATGTTTGCTTTTCAGAAGCAAGAATCCAGATTCTCAAGGGTACTGGGGCCCAGAAAGGTCATGGCTGGAGTTGTCATGAAGAGAGACACTGTTCTCCACACGTTGACCTGGGATGGCCCCACACACTGCCAAGTGGGAAAGGGTAGTAGCCAACCAGCAGGGGCGGCATGACCACTCCCACCCTGGGTGGGAAGCAATTCCAGAGAAAAGCCTGGAAGGCTTCGTGGTCATCCGAGGTGGGACTTTCATTTCTCTCACATACTTCTTTTCTCTTTCCTTTATAAAAAAAATTTTATGTATTCTTTCTGGCCACCACAGGGCATGCAGGATCTTAGTTCCCTGACCAAGAATCAACCCCATGCCCCCAGAGTGGAAGCATGGAGTCTTAACCAGTGGGCCACCAGGAGAGTCCCTCTCTCTCATATTTTCCTACATTGTTTGGATTCTTCACAATAAGGACTTGCAGAGAGAATCTCAATAAAAAGACAAATGTACGCGCATCACCTAGTTATAAACTCTTCATCTTTAAAGCTGCAGAGAGAAGTGCCCCAGCTCTGCTGGGGGAACAGGGCCTCATGGGCGCTGGCCCCCCACCTGGGCCTCACCTCGATGTGCTGGAACATGTAGGGGTGGTTGCAGATCTTCCTCAGCTGCATGATGGTGTTCATCAGGGTCTTGGTACCACCTTTGCCCTGAGGAGGCACAAGTGAAAGTGCAAGTCGCTCAGTGGTGTCTGACTCTTCACAACTCCAAGAACTATACAGTCCATGGAATTCTCTAGGCCAGAATACTGGAGTGAGCAGCCTTTCCCTTCTCCAGAGGATCTTCCCAACCCAGAGATCAAAGCCAGGTCTCCCACATTGCAGGCAGATTCTTTACCAGCTGAGCCACAAGAGGCTCCCAAATTGGTCTTGTCTGGGGTGGGGTGGGTGTGGAAGGAGGACGTAGGGGGAGGCAGGGTTTGTGGAGCTGGCTCCTCTTGGGGCCCAGAAGCCAGCATGAAGCCAGCAATGGGGGAAGCAGAGACCCCCAGGCACCCTGGAGGGTGGAGAGTGAGGAGGGGCCAGGCCAGCAAGACGGAAGGGACACACAACTGGCAAAACACTGAGGCCGGATCACAAACAGTTAGCGATTCATACGGCCAGCTGTGAGCGCACTGGTAGAGTCCCCGGGGCCTGCAGCCAGATGGGTCATGATGGCTGAGGAAGACCTCTGGCTTCAGAATGAAGGAAGGATGGGGGGGGTGCTGTGGGCAGAGAAGTAAACCAGGAAATGGGCTGTCACAATAGCCCAGGTAAAGAGCCCAAACCAAACATGTGGAGGAGGAAATGGGGAGGCCGGGCCAAGCTCGAGGCAGAGAGCACAGAGTTGAGGGACCTGGAAGGATGATTTCAGTCCCAGGGAAAAGAGGGTTTTAGGGTGGGCCCGGGGCCTCAGAGAAGCCCAGGAGGTAGCAGCCCACCTAGCCCCCACTCCTCTCCATTATAAACGAACATCACCCCAAGTTCACGTAATGACAAGGAGAAGGGACCCAGTGGCCATGGCTTGTTGGGAAGATGGGATGCGCTCGAATTTCTAAATGCTATGGTCCGTGCTGGATCCTCATTGCTAATGGATGCGCCTACAGGAGCCAGCACTTCACGAACAGAGGAGCCTAGACTGCTGACTGGGAGGTTCAGGCCCCCCCTGAAAACGGGCCCTCAGCCCCTGCTCCCTTAGCCTTACGGACTCGACTGAACCACACCAGCTATGATCTAAACCAGGGCTGGTCAACGCCCTCAGGATCACAACCAGACGGGGCCTTGGTCACAAAAATCACCTCCCAGGAAGAGAAAGCCTGCTGGTTCCCACACATCCAGCTGCTCCCAGGTCGCCCACCCTCCCGCCCGCCACGGACACCCAGGTGGGACAAGGGCCCGGGCCAACCTTCTTGTCCTTCTCGGAGCCGTCGGTCAGCAGCACCCCCTTGGCCTGCATGTGCCGATAGAGCACGCGCTGCAGGGCTGACATGTCGCATTTGATGACATACTCCACCTGCGGGTACACACCACCATCAGCAGAGCCCAGGTCCCAGAGCACAGCCTGGGCCCGACTCTGACCTCTCAGCCTCTTAGGCATCCTGGGCCCTGGCCTCTGATCACAGCACACGAGGGTGATGGTGAAGAGCCCCCACACCCAGGGGATGAGGGAAGCCAGGCTGCAGTAGATGCACGGGGCTAGAGAAATATGGGGGCTTCCTGGGTCAGAGGGGCAACACAGCTTTCTTTCAAAGGCCTCCCCTCAGCCGGCCCAGGAACAAAGAGCAAGAGTGACATGAGGGGTGACTGGTGGGGACCCAAAGCCCCCTCGGGGAGAGGGGAGGGGCCACTAAGGGCCAGCAGGTGGGACTTAGCTGGCCCCTAGCACATCTGCCTTGTACTTTCAGAGACCCGTGCAGGTGAGCAGCCATCCCCAGGCTGGGGGACTCCAGAGAGCTGCCAGACTGGGAGCCCCCCTGGGGTGACACCTGTACGATGCTGAATGCTGCATTAGGGCTCCCTCCACTCAAAGTAAACACAGCACCTTTTCAGGCAACTGAGCCTCCACTTCCTTCTTGAGCCGCCGGAGCAGGAAGGGCCGCAGCACTTTGTGGAGACGGCGGATGATGAGGATGGTTTCCTCCTCGTTCAGGTCCACCTGGCACCCCAACAAGACATGCAAGCCAAGGGTTACCTCCAGGGGAGCAGCGATGAGTGGGCAGTGCCACCTGGTGTCACCCTGCACTCAGCGCCTCCTTTCCAGGTGGCTCTACACTTTACGAGAGCTCGGTGGGGCACCCGCTTCCTGTGGGAAACTGCAGGGACCTGAGACCTTCCATGAAGTCCTGGGACATGGAAGCGAAGCCCCCAGGGCATCGAGAAACACAGCAGCACACTGAGTGGCCTCCTCAAGAGTGACACAAACGTGTCTGGAATCCTGAGAACATGTCCAAGCGGAACCTGGCCAGCACTGCGAGGGTAACATGGACAGAGCACATGGTGTAAA
The DNA here is from genome assembly GCA_024291935.2 of Okapia johnstoni. Taxonomy (NCBI): domain Eukaryota; kingdom Metazoa; phylum Chordata; class Mammalia; order Artiodactyla; family Giraffidae; genus Okapia; species Okapia johnstoni. Next base: position 12,053,183 of record CM044316.1, on the reverse strand, counting down.
CTGGGGGTGCTCAGAGGGCTCCATCTACTGGGAGCCCCAATACACTCTCATTTCAGCCTCCATGGGAGAGACGGATAGAAAGGCTGCTCTCCAGTGGGCCTGCTACTCTGACCAAAATTTGAATTAAAACAATTTTTAAGTGAATAATAAGATGACGTTTGAATTTTTTTCTTTAGAACCCTTCAGGCAGAGCTTTTGCTCAACTTGAAAACAGGTGAAACCATGGCATTTGTTCCCTTGCTCTTGGGGTGGGGGTCCTGGAAGTCTGAAAACTGGGGGCTTGTTTTAATTATGAGACCCTTCAAAGGGTCTCCTCTAGGAGGGCTTCTGCCTTAGCCAGTGCCAAGGAGGGGGGACCCCAGGGACGATGCAGAGGTCCCCCCATAAGAGCGTGGTGGTCCCAATTATCCCAGACCTGAGGAGAATCTCCTAACTGGGGACCAGTGGGCTGGGGTATGGCTGCCAGGCGAGCAGGCTCTCTGTCCACCCTGCAGTCGAGCCCACCTCCTCAGTACAAGGCTCAGGGCGCCAACCTCCTTCAACAGAAAACAGCTGGCCCACAGGCAGCCTACCAACCCCACCCACAGCCAGACAGATGTGAGAGATACAAGCCACAGCCCACAGCTTTCTATTTTCTTTAAAAACAAAAGAGGCAGGATCTGACCATTCTCTTCACTGAAACGACTGGAGCCACCCATTGCCCTCAGGGTGAGAATGAAATTCCCCTCAAGCCCTCCAGCTGCACATTCACACCTCAGGCCCTGTTTGTGTCAGTCCCCGCTCTGTGCCTGGGGCACAGGGTCAGGGAAGCCCCCAGGATCCCCTGGGATTTCTCTGCCCTTCTCTGGTAGCAGGGCTGCCATGTATGTGGCCAGGCCAGTTGCGGTGGGCACTCAATCCACAACAACCCGGGGAAGGACCATCAGCTCGGACTGTCCTCGGAGCTGCTTGTGGCCCAGGACCATGGCTCCCTGCCCCGCCCCCCTGCACCATGTGGCTGGCTGCTTGCCCACCTTCTCCCCAGTCATGGCAAACGGCGCATTGAACCACTGCTCGAAGGTGCTGCAGCTCTTGAAGATGGTGGGCAGCAGGAAGTTGAGGAGCGCCCAGAGCTCGGGCAGCTTGTTCTGCAGTGGGGTGCCCGTCAGCAGCAGGCGGCGGGGCGCCACGTAGTGCGTGTTGAGGACCTGCGTGAGCTTGCAGTGGTGGTTCTTCATGCGGTGGCCTTCGTCCACAATCATGTACTTCCAGCGGATCTGCGGGCCCAGAGCGGGTGGTCAGGGAGGACAGGCGGTAGGGCTGTCCCCTGAAGCAGTTCACTGCCATTAAGCACGAAGGCTCCAGGCAGAACGACCCATCAAGGTGGGGAACGTGAGCACAACAGCATCAGAGAAGGGACCAGCGCCCCAAGGGACAGACACCTACTGCAGCTCTGTGAAGCGTGAGTGAGGACAGGGAGATGGCTGTGAACTGCTGTCAGGTGAGCAAAACTAAGTCCAGAGAAGAACTGGTTTTCCAAGAAAATTACATACACCAAGTATCTGGCATGGAGGAAAAAAAAAATCCTAAATAACACACAGCCTGCAGATCATAGGTCCTTGGGGTAGGGTCGAGAGGGGACACAGTTTAGTAACAGGTACGTTTCAATCTGGCTTCCCTGGTGGCTCAGATAGTAAAGAATCTCCCTGCAATGCAGGAGACACAGCTTCGATCCCTGGGTTGGGACGATCCCCTGGAGAAGGAAATGGCAACCCACTCCAGTGTTCTTGCCTGGGACATCCCATGGACAGAGGAGCCTGGCAGGCCACAGGCCATGGGGGTCACAAAGAGTCGGACATGACTGAGCGACTAAACGTTTCCAGTCAGCAAGTGGTGGCTTGGAGGCAGGGAGGCACAGCTGGGGGCAGACTGTGCTGCGGGGGCACCGCCTGGACCCCAGATCCTGTCAGTGGTAGCATGGCCAATTCTAACTGGGAGTTAGGCTGGTTAGGCGGGGGCTGCAGGTATAAACCCCTATTTACGTGTGACTGTTATGCCCTTCAGAGCCACTCGGGCCTTGGCATCTAGCTCCTGGGGACCAAGCACGGCCCAGCTGAGGCCCTGCACATCAGGTGTCCCAGGGGAAAAGGGCAGGACTGACTGGGGCAGGGGGTAGCAGCCCTTTCCCACAAGTAAATCCCATGGTGGGGGGTTTACATTGATTAAAGCCACTGTCAGACACACAGGATTTTCAGAGCCCTGTTCTCGTGTCTGGGATGGGCCTGGTTCTGTCCTGGGTCAGAAGGGTGACCCGCAGCACAGGCCCCAGGATAAGCAGGCTGGAGGCCAGTTCCCTGGGCCTCAGTTTCCTTACCTGTAGCTCAGAGATGCATATCAAGCACCAAATGTCATCAGTATGAACACGCCCCACAGGTGGGGGTTAACGTGTAAAGAGCTCTACCCCTTGACTTCCTGCCCTATACGGTCAGCGAGGCCAGACACGGCAGCTCAATCCCTCCCCAACCCAGGAAAAGAGCTTTCTGGAGGCAAAGGACTGTGCCTGTCTTACATCTTGGTCACAGTATGTTCTTGGTAACTCACTGGTGGCCCAACTAGAGTCACCTTCACAACTGAGTCAGCTAGGAGCCTTCCTGGCTGCACAGCACCCACTAAATACACCAGCTAAGTGGCTCAAGGCTGATGGGACACACAGGACTTCAGAGCATGCCGCCCTGAAGGCCGGACTCCACCTGCTTCACGGGCTGCTTTCCTGTAGGCTGGGGTGGGAAGACACAGCCACCAGGGAGGGGGGTCTGAGGCCTCTAGAGACAGGTGGAGATGGGGGAGGGCCTCAACATGGCCCTGTGAGGGACATGGCAGGCAGGACAGGAAGGCTGGGAGGCATCGCACATGACAAGGCTCTCTGGGCAGGAGCCCTGAGAGAAGCTGGTCCACGTGCTGTGTAGATGGTGCCAGTCTCTGGACACGATCTAGGGCAAGCCTGGGAACACACAGTCAGAGAAGCAAACCCCAAGTCACCTTGATTGAGGCCTTTCACACCCACAGAGCAGCTGTCCTTATGCATATACAGGGAATCACTGAGCAATGACTTGTGGGGGGTCTGAGAAGATGAGAAGCGTGACCCACGCATGACCAGCCTGGGCAGGATCACAGACGCCCGGACGGCACATGATAGGCCGAACTGCCCTGTTTTACAGGTGAACACGCTACCTTTGCAAGGATGTGCTTGTCCTTAATGATGTACTCGTACGTCGTCAGCAAGACGTTGAACTTGCCGCTGCGGAGCTGGGGGACAAAAGCACGTCTGGCTGCTGGGGAGCCCTGTGAGGGAGAGAAGACGCATACGCCTCAGGCCCCAAGTCCTGGGGCCCTGGTAAGGCCGAGAACTGGCAAAGGCTGCTGGCCCTCTCCCGACTACACCCCAGACTGCTGCCCTCCCCAACTTGGCCCCCAAGAGGCTGTCCCTCCCTCGACTCCACCCCCAGACTGCTCCCCCTCCCTGACTCCACCCTCCCGCAGAGGGCCTCGTTCAGGGAGCAGAGAGGCATGCAGGCCCTGGGTGGCTTGCAGCCTGCACCTCCACCTGCCCTACTCCTGGTGGGCGACCAGCTCCGCTTCCCATGCCTGCCTCCTCCCGGGTCCCCACACAGGCCACCGTGTCTCCCACACAGGTGCAGTCCACGGTAACCATTCCCTAAGGGCAGCTCAGGCTTCTCCCTGGTTAGCAAATCTGTCTGGTTCCCCGTTTCAAGCTCACTGTTCCTGACAGACTGAGCTGCACTTGTTCCCAGAAGCTCTTTTTCCTTTTAATTTTTTTTTTTTTTTTAAACCAGAGTATAAGTTGCTTCGTTCTCATAAGCTCTTGGCAGCCGGACAACATGTATTTTCTCAAATGCACCGATTTCTCCCCGCACATGCTGTTGTCTCTGCCAGGACCTGCTTCTTCCCATCACGGGGCTAGGAGCTCTGCGGCACAGAGTTGGCGAGCCTGGACCCAGGAGCCCTGCGGCCAAGGGCATGACTGAGCTCTGCCACCGAGTGGTTGCGTGAGGCACCCTGCCCCTCCTCCCTTTCCCCACAAGGACAGGAGGCACTATCAGCCCCCAGTGCCCAGGTGAACTGGTCTAGAGATGGTGTGGACAGTGAGCAGCCCACCACACAGCAGCAGCCCATGGTGGACATCGCTGAGCCTGCCTATGTGGACAGGTCCGGAGCTCAGTTGGAGTAACAAACTTCAGGTGAGTACATTCACACTAGCACAGTCCACACTGAGACCAGAACATAGCAAAAGCATCCCTCCTCGAAATGAAATGAGCCAAGCCCCGACGTGGATGACCTAAGAAGGCACGCAAACGTGCGTCCAGGCATTAATGCAGGTCAACATCCCTCTTCACCACACATATCCCCTGCTCCCCCACCCTGCCCATGCCCACCTCCTCAGGTGGCAACATACCTTGTAAGACACCTTCACCACGGAGGGGGCCCACTTATCAAATTCGTAGGCCCAGTTGGAGAGGGTTCTGGTGAAACAAGGAAGGGACAGTCAGGTACTAGTTCTGATGTCAGCTGTTCACTGTCCACACTGATGTCCATGAGGATAGGATGTAAAGGTTGACGTGGCCAGGACCCTGGCAGGGTAAACTTCCAATAATTTGTATAGCGATTTCCCCTTTAAGGAGGTAGCACTTAACTGCCCACCTATTATGTGTTGGCTACATTGAGTATCTTTTCCCAGAATACAGTATGGAAAGGGGAAGAAAAAGTACTTCACAGGGGAGATACCTGCCACACACACTACCTCAGCCAGGTGATCAAGGTCAACCACCAGCGTGAAGAGTCACGTTGACAGTAACTGCCTCCAAGATGAGTTAAGAGGCAGGCTTCACTTCTGATCTTTGTTCCCAAAACCCATCATCCCATCTAAGGATGAGAAAATCACCAAAGAGACCCAGGCTGAAGTACCTCCTGTAAAACACCTGACCAATCTCCTCAAAACCATCAAGGTCACTAAAGTTATGCAAAGTCTGAGGAACAGTCACAGACCAGAAGAGGCCTGAGGAGATGTGAAGGGTAAATGTCACATGGGATCCTGAGACTGAAAACAGAAGTTAGGGCGAAACTAGTAAAATCTCCATAAAGTTTACATAATGGTACTGTGTTTAGTTACACTCTCACTATATACATAATGGGCCAGTGGGGATTCCTCACTTGTGACAAACGTGACAGGGTCACGTTAGATGTGATCAACCACAGGAGCCTCCTCGGTGGTGCGCTGATTAAGACTGCACTTCCAATGCAGAGCGGCACGGGCTCAAGGCCCAGCCAGGGAACTAGATCCCACCTGATCCCACGGGGAGGCCAAAAACACACACACAAGCAAAAAAGATGTGATCAGCCACAGGGGGAACCAGAGGAAGGTACACGGGAGCTCTGGGAACCATCTTTCCAACTTTTCCATAAAGCTGATGCTATTCGACAGTAAACAAACTATCACAAGGCAATGGCGGGGACAGGCTGAAAGGACACAGTACTCTTCCTTGGAAAATCCCATGGACAGAGGAGCCTGGTAGGCTGCAGTCCATGGGGTCGCAAAGAGTCGGACATGATTGAGCGACTTCACTTTCACTTTCTTTCTTAAGCAAAATCACTAATGATAGGGTCCATGAGCCAAAGCTGCTATGAAGAACTACACCATTAAACTATTACACTGGGGAGAAGAGACAGCTTTCCCTTGCAGTGGATTCCAAGGAACACTGGAAAGAGAAAACCTTGCCTGGGCACTTCCCAGGGGGATCATCATTTCAGGCGAGATTTTCTGACAGATGCTGAAATTACAGAGAAGAGTATGATGAGAAACGGGATAGTCACAGAGTTTCTCAGTATCTTCCCATGAGATACTTATAAATCACAAAGGAAAACTGTTGTGTTTGCATGGGGAAACCAGCAGGCACCACGTAAGAAGAGAACAAACTGGGGACTTCTCTGATGGTCCAGCGGTTACGACTCCATGTTTCCACTGCAGGGGGCATGGGTTCGATCCTTGGTTGGGGAACTAAGATGCCTCGTGCGGCACCATCGGCCAAAAGATAAAAAGAGAGACCAAAGTGACGCTCTCCTGTTGTGGCGCCCTGGGCATGTGCCCTCTGATGTGAAGCCTCAGGTAGGGCACAACAGCCCCTCCTGGAGTTTCTTGCCAGAATTCCAGAAAGAAGGACACATAACATGAGCCCTGTCTGAGGAGGGATGGTCTACCAAACACCTGCCCAGGATTCAGGCTCATGAAAATCAAGAAGAACAAAGCCAAGCTGGGCAGCTGTCACACAGACATCACAACACACGACAACAAAAGGCAGGGGAGGGACCCTTGACCAGAAAAAGGCCTTCAAGGAGGAAACAGACAACATCTGAACCATGTCTCTAGAGTCACTAACAGTTAGTGATGATTTATCACCGCATTGTTACTAGCCTGGTGTTAAAACTGTCCTAAGGTGATGTGAGCTCTGGGAGGCCAGGTAAAAGGTGTGCAGGAACTTTTTAAGCTGCTTTTGCAGTTGTTTGTAAGTCTTAAAATAATTTTCAAAATGAAAATTAAAAACTGGTATCTCATTGTAGTTTTGACTTGTATTTCTCTAGCTATTAGTGATGCTGAATAGCTTTTCATGTGCTGAGTCCCTTTACTTCCACCTCAAACCACCACAACATTGCTAATTGGCTATACTCCTATACAAAATAAAGTTTAAAGAAATATGTATTAAAAAAAGAGAAAAACCATGGGACTTCCCTGGTAGTCCAGTGGTTAGGACTCCGTGCTCTCATTGCTGAGGATATATATGACTACCCGCTTTCTCATCTAAGATCCCGAAAACGGCAAGGTGCAGCCAAAAAAAAAAAAAAAACCCAGTTTGTAGCACAGCACGCTGGACACAGAGCTATTCTGGTGGAGATGAAGTCCCACCTAAACAGAAAGGAGGGGACAGGAGCCCTTGGAGGGCTGTGGACAGTGCACAGGCGAGGGCCGCGGGCACTGAGAAGAAGCTGGGTCGACCCAAGGGAGGACACGGCAAGGCCAGCTGCAGGCCCAGGACCTCCTGCCAATTCTAGAAACAACTCCCTCTCTATGAAGATCTATTCCCACCAAGGCAGCCAGATTTACACCACCATGAGGAAGAGAAAGCAAAGGGGGAAATCAACTTCTCCCAGTAAATTCTGGAGGCTCCTGAGGCCCCCAGCCATGGGTGCATGGCCTCTGGAGGCCTGGCTGTCTTCCAGGCAGGAGAAGTATGTTCCCATGGGCTGGGGGATGAGGACATGGTTTCCCATCACCCGCCTCGACAGCTGACATGGTCCCTACTGCACACTGGGCCGAAGGCAAGGGCTTCCTCCTCTGAGTCAGGCCAAGTGCGCACACACAGGCCTGGCCACATCAGAGCAGACCATCCCCTGGGCCCAGAGCTGGACTGCCACCTAACATGTGACTGGAACCGGGTCAAGGACAGCCTGTCCCAGGACTTACGGAAAAACCCTACAGGAAGAAGAACCATCGTGTGTTACATACAGAGCTGGGAAGAGGCAGCCCAAGAGCGGCCAAGGAATCTCGGCCCCAGAAGGGTGTCTGTCGGGAGGAAGAGGCTGATAGCACCAAGAGATTGCAAGTGAGAGCTTCCACAGGACGCCATTCAGGTACCAGACACCACCACAGCTGAGGATCTGTGGTGCCCGGACTGGGCTAAGATGCGACTGGCAGAGCTCAGGGCCCCAGCAGGAAGCGGAAACAGCACCTGAACAAACAGTAAAACTCCATGTTTCTGATGGGCGGCTATCTGACTCCTGTGACAACCTGGAGTGGAATCTGCTGGTTACAGGACTTGAAGAGGACACCAAGGAGCGCCTGTGAGAGTCGCCCCAACAGGGATCATACAGGCAGGCACCCCAGGACCTGCCCTTCCTCTACCCTGTGCCTTGAACCCAGAGGCAGGCAGCTGGGTGCTGGGTGTGTCCCCCTGGAATTCACACGCTGACATCTTCACACCCAGAGCCTAACTATGTTTGGAAATAGGGTCTTTAAAGAAGTAATAAAGGGACTTCCCTGGTGGTCCAGTGGTTAAGAATCCACCATTCAAGGCAGGGAATGTGGGTTCTATCCCTGGCTGGGGAACTAAGATCCCACGTGTGGCAGGGCAACTAAGCCCGTGTGCCACAACTACTGAGCCAGCGAGCCACAACTACAACCCGATGCAGGCCTTCCCTGGTGGCTCAGTGGCAAGGAGTCCGTCGGCCAATGCAGGAGACATGGGTTCGATCCTTGATCCAGGAGAATCCCACACGCTGCGGAACAGCTAGACCTGTGCGCCACAACTATTTAGCCTGTGCTCTAGCGCCTAGGAGCATGAGAGAAGCCCATGTGCCCCAACTACTGGGGCAGTGAACCACAGCAAAAAGCCTGCAGGCTGCAACAAAGATCCTGCGTGCTGCAAAACTAAGATCTGACTCAGCCAAGTTAATATTAGAAAACAAACAAACAAAAAAAGGTAATGAATAAAAATGAGGTCCTCAGGGTGAGCCCTAATCCATGACTCTATGACTTCCTTATCAGAATAGGAAATGAGGGTACAGACACACAGAGGCGAAGTAAAGACCCAGGGAGAAGACACCATCTGCAAGGCCAGGAGAGAGGCCTCGGGGGAAACCAGCCATACGGACACCCTGGACTCAGACTCGGGCTTCCAGGGAAGTAGGGCCTGTGGTGAGGCCACCCAGGCTGTGGTCCTTCATGAGGGTGGCCCAGACAAACTAACACAAAGGCGTGAGTTTGGGCAGGCACTCCCAACCCGGGGTGGGCACTCACGAGAGGGGCACTATGATGAGGAAGGGCCCGTTGATGCGCTTGTGCTCCATGAGGTATGTGATGAGCGCGATGGTCTGTATGGTCTTGCCCAGGCCCATCTCGTCAGCCAGGATGCCATTCAGGTTGTTGTTGTATAGGGACACCAGCCACTCCAAGCCTTTGATCTGTAAGGACAAGCGGCCAGAGCTGAGGCCCAGGTGGGGTGTGAGAGGGTTCCCTGCGCTTCGGAGACTCCCAAGTTCCACCCAGCCAGGGACCACCCGCTGCCATGTTCACTTGGCATCTTGCTCTGGGTTCACTCTCTTCTATCCCACTCAGCCCCATCTCACACTCCTTTCTCTGGAATCACAGGGCTGCTGTGCTCATGTGAGACAGGTATGAAACACCCTTTCCAGGTACATGTTTAAACTGTTAAGTCTCTGTCACTGCCAATACCAAGCCACACAGCCCACTGGGACCAGCCTGCCCTCAATGTGTGACCCTGGATGCAGGGGAGCCTTGGGGCGTCAGGGTAACGAGTGCACCACACGACTAACTGCCTCGACAGCATTTCAAGATGAAGTGAAAGGTTTCCAAAGCTTGCAAAGCTTTCTGCCACAGGCAGTTGGAAGACTGTCCTCAAGGAAAATCTGGAAAGTTTCCTAACAGATTAAGTAAGTCGTGGCCATGTTCTGATTTCTGTGATTGCACAGGCCTCTCTGGAAACTTCCACTGGTCACGGGATTCACCTCTGGAACCTGATGTCAGCAGAGGTGCTGAGAGTGCTTGTAAGGAAAGGAGGGGTTCAGGGGTTACCAGCACACTGAGAAGCAGACAGGGAACGTGTTCTTTGGTTGGAGGTATGCCAGCTGTCTCCTGGAAGCTGAGATGAGCTTAGGGTGAGGGGCCACAGTCACAGAAAAAGAAATTTCTATGACGAGCAGTTCCCTTTCTTGGCTGCTCTAGGCCAGGCCCTGACACAGAGCTTTAGACTCATCATCACGTGACCCTCACAGGCCTGTATTTCTGAGAAGAAAGGACTAAGTCTAGAGCTGCTAGGCTCTCCCTCCTCGCTGCCTCACACTCCACAGAGCCCCCATGGTCCCACACCCGGGTCCCATTCTGGCTCAGCCATTCCCAAACCGTGTGATTTTTTTTTTCCTTATTGGAGGATAACTGTCTTACTATTTTGTGTTGGTTTTTGCTGTACAATATGAATCAATCATAAGTATATACATATTTCCTCCCTCTTGAACCTCCTTCCCACCCTCCCATCCCACCCCTCTAGGTTATCAGAGCACTGAGCTGAGCTCCCTCTGGGCCATTTGATTTTGAAAAATTGCTGTATCTATCTGCTCCTCAGTTACCCCTCAAACTCTTCATGAAACTTGGAGGATCACAGTGCCTACTGCAAAGCTGTTGGGGGAATTCAGATGCTAAAAGCCTGTCAGTGCTCCTGTTTTGCTGTGCACAGATCAAGCATGCAGGAGAAACTGATTGATTGCACCATTGCATTTCAACCCCTTTGTCAGGACTGCTGCGTGGACTCCGCCCATCCAACCTACCTGGTACTGCTTGAGCACGCCATTGACCATAAGCGCCGACTGCTTGTCCACCCTCTCGGTGACGGCGTGGGCCACAGCGTAATAGGACTGCAGGCCACGAGCGAGGGCCTGAGACACGCCGTACTCGTCGTCCACATCTTGCTTGGCGTTCCTGGGAGGAAAATGGAAGGGCCATGTGAAGACAAACACTCTTACTTGGGGCAACATGCTTCTGACACAAGCCTCTGCAGAGCAGCTTTTACAGCTTGAGCCAGAAGATGAGCCCACGAGCAGCCACACAGTCTGAGGACGGGCAAGTCGGCAGACGCTAACCTAGGGGGCCAATACTGGACTTCTGGGTGCCAGGGGGCGCCTTCCCTGTCACACCAGGGAAGGAGCATTACTTTCTGCTGGAGGCTGGTTGCATAGTCCACCCTCTCTACTGAGAGTTCAAGGAAAAATGTACACTCGACAGCCTTGCAAACCTGAATCATTTATACACTGGAGGTTTTGTGATCTAATCTGGAATTCTTCGGGGAAAAAAAGACATTAAACTACTTACATTTTATTATTGTGACAGATACAGGTGACCCAATTTCCATCATACTGCTTTATGCTATGTTTCTGTCTTTATATCACCCTACCCATCTTGTCCAGTTAAGCCGGGTTTTCTTAGCTTAGAGCAGTGGTCTCCAAACTTTTTGGCACCACGGACTGGTTTCATGGAAGACAGTTTTTCCACAGGCCGGGGGTGGGGGGTGGGGTGGTTTCACCACTATTCAAGTGCTTTACATATTACTGAGCACTTCGTTGCTAATCTAATGCTGCCGCTGATCTGACAGAGGTACCGGTCTGTGGCCTGGAGGCTGCAGACTCTTGGTTTAGAGGGTTTTTCTAATGGATTAAAAAGATTGTATGTTTGTTCTCATGGTTCCCCTTCACGCCTAAAGTTTATATAATACATGTCACCCTCAATCCTCTATTTAAGAGTATCTGCTAACCCTGTACTGTAAACCACCAGGAAATTGGTATAATAATTTTAACTGCTTTCAAGGGCAAAGGGTGAAAAACAACCTAAATGACCACCGTCAAGACAAACGCCACAGTACGAGACCACGGCAGGGGCGCCACGCGGCCGGGTATGGAAGAGAGTGAGACGCTGTGTGTGCACAGACACGAGAACAAGGGGCGGAAGAGCGTCCCAGAAATGAAATAAAAAACAAACGCACAGGGTATGTGTGGAAGACACAAGCTGAGGAAACAATTTCTCCCAAGGAGGAGAGGGGGAGGGCTGAGCTGGAGCACAAGCGTGGTAAATCTTTCGTGGTAACCCCCCCCCATCTCCTACACACATGACGAACCACGTGAAAGGATGGACTGTCATTACACCCTATGAAAATCAGAGACATCTGAAGTTAAGTCCATTTGACGTATGGGGTCCAGCAATGGCTGCCAGCTGGACAGGGCTATTCAAGGAGGAGCTGGGATTCTGATGGCTTCTGCTGGTACCCCCCACGCAGGGAGCTGGCAGAGTGGGAACAGGTGGAGAGAACCCTTACTCAATGATGTGCCGGGCGTCCACCTCGGAGACATCGTCGCTGTCGGGATCTGGAATCTTCTTCTTCTCCTCCACGGGCAGGGTTGGGGGCTGCGCAGGCTGCGGCTGCTCCTCCTCCTCCTCCTGCCAAGAGACAGGTCTGTGTCTCCCCAGGTCAGGCGCCCAGGGGCGCCCAAGGGAGAAGACCAAAAACTAGGGATGGTTTTACAACCCACACGCCTTCTTCCTGCCCATCCCAAAACATGTCATGCTTTTTAGGTGCATCTTCTTTTAGTTGCTCAGTATATGATTTTTAGTGTTCGTAGCCGAGTCCAGACACTTTTTTTTAAGGATATCTCAGGCTATTTCTGTACTTCAGTTGCTGCTAGTAGATTCTATTTGCACCCAGCCCTTCTTACATAATGTACGCTACTAAAACATACATTCTCTCTTGGATTTCTAGGCATTAAACATTCATAGGCAACCTTAAATATTTACTGCTCTTGATTTACTTTCGGTTTTACTGACATGGCACAAATGTCTAAAACATGTCAAATAAGACTGCTGGTAACAGGCACCATAGTTTACTAAGAGGTTTTCTATAAATCTGAGTACAGTAAGTCCCCCTACATATGAACCTTCAAGTTGAGAACTTTCAAAAATATGAACATGCATTTCATCAATGTCAGGTGTGAGTGACATAGCAGCCTGTCCTCTGTCTCCTATTGCTGACGATCCTCCAGCTCTGCCATCTCCCACCTCCTCTCCCTCCTCCAGTCAGTAACTCTTCTTGCCTGTTCCCTAGATGCCCACCCCTGAGTGTCAGCTACTGACCTGTACTATTAAACTTTTCAAGGTACCATTCCATAACAGTGAAAATATGTTCTTTATAGTTCATGTTTGTTTTATGTATTCTTTGTGTGAAAAGTATTATAAATCTGTTACAGTACAGTACTATATAGGCAAACTGTGTTAGGTGGCTACCTATGCGAACTGTTGGACTTACGAACGCACTCTTGAAATGGAACTCATTTGTATGTAGGGGACTTCCTATTTAAGTATTATGTTTCCTTAAAAGGATATTTCAACATTAACTTAGCAGATAATACAGGGGATTCTGTATGACATATTGATAATATACATACAAATGCATTTCTTAACATTAAACTATCCTTGTATTCCTGTTTGAATCACACAAAATCTGTGTGTACAATGGAACTGCTATAAAACTAAAAAAGAAAACATCTGTTAATTAACCTGTTAAATTATTCCAATCAAACTCCAGTAAAATTTCCCTTGAGAAAGCAAAATAATTTTATAGATAACTGGGAATAATGAACACATGATGATAGCAGAAACACTTTGGCCCCCCAAAATCATAACTGTAAGACTTTCCAAGTTGATAGTACCATGTCAGGAATTAAAATAGGAATGGGAAGTCTGGCTAATTCCAATTAAAAGGGATCAGCAAATTTTACCTTAAAAAGCTGGACAAAAGTAGCACCAGGAACCATTCCAGAGAACTGGAGTCTGAGACGCACTAACGCTTAAAAAAACTGCCGAGATTTGAGTAAGTAGAGGGTGGGAGTTTGTAGAGATCTTACTTGTGGGTGTTTTCACCTCTCCCATCCTGACGTGTGAGCTCTGTCAGGGTGGGCGGGCCAGGAGGCCTGGCAGCTGAGTCTGATGGGGGACTCAGTTGTTTTACAGCAGTGGGCGATGCTCGGGCCAGCAGCAGTCAGTGGAGGTGAGGACCTCAGCCACGGATAGGGAGAGCAGATTACTGGCTGAGGGCTGTGCACATGCGCAGAGGAAATGAGACAGGACCCAGAGGAAAATAAAAGCCAGGGTAGGCTTGACAACGACTCAGACCCGGAACATGCTCTTCTACATACACAGATCTACTGGCAGGAGATAAAGTCTTTACTGGCTCAAGGTGTTGGAGGTGACTGCTAAGTTATGAAGAAATACAACCCATTCCTAGAGAGCCAGGATTAAAAATGAATATGAGAAAAAAACAAAGCAAAACAATAAACCGAGCAGACACCACAGACAGCACACTCCCTGGGGAAACATTCCACAGATTCAGCCTAGATAATTTACTAAACAAATAAAAACACCAAAAACGAACCCACAAGGGTGGAAGTCAGAACACAGAGTGGCTAAAATAGCCTTCCACTAAACAGTGACTGGGCTTCCCTGGTGGCTCAGCGGTAAAGAACCCGCCTACAATGTAGGAGACACAGGTTTGATCCCTGGGTCGGGAAGATCCCCTGGAGAAGGAACAGCAACCCACTCCAGTATTTTTACCTGGGAAATCCCACAGACAGAGGAGCCTGGCAGCGTACTGTTCACGGGGTCGCAAAAAAGTCAGACATGACTTAGCGACTAAACAACAATAAACATTCACTATAAGATAAGCAAAAAAAGAAGAGAATGTGATGTGAACATGATTTACTCAATTTGTTAAAAGACATCCATGAAAAATTTATAGCTAACACTAAACAGTGAGAGAGTAACTGCTTCAAACTTAACATCAAAAACAAGCCAATAATATCTGCTCTGGATATGTCTAGTCAACATTTTATTGGAGGATCTAGTGCAACAAGGCAAGAAAAAAAGATTAAAAATTAAGGCACACAGATGGGAAAGGAAGAAGTAAAGTCATGGTTATTTATGAATGACATGATCTTGTTTGTGAAAATCCTAAGGAATCAAACAAACAAAAAAAACCTTACTGGAATCACCAATATGAGTTTAGCAAGTTCCCAGAACATAAGATCAACATAAAAATTTTTTTTCCATGTTATTTCCACAGAAAAGCTACAAAATATTCAAAAATAAAATTAAGAAAACAATTCTATTTGTAGTAGCATAAAAGGGATAAAATAATTAAGAATAAATTTAACAACAAAAAAGCAAAAACTGTACTCTGAAAACTATAAAACAATACTAGGAGAAATTAAAGATTATCAAAATAAATGGAGAAACAGCTCATGTTCATGGATTGGAAGACTGAGTATTATTAAACGTGATTCTCCCAAAACTGACCTAGACTCAACACAATCCTCCCAAGAAAAATCCCAGCAAGCCTTTCTGTAGTAATTGATGAGCTGATCCTAATGTGTACATGGAGATGTGAAGGCTCTGGAATAGTCAATACAGCAAAAAAGTTGAAGGACTAACATTACCTGATTTTAAAACTTATTATAAGCTACAATAATCAAGATAGTGGGGCAGTAACACAAAGATAAACATAGTCAGATCAACAGAAAAACAATGAGTCAGAAACAAACCCTTATTCTAATGGTCAACTAATTTCTCACAACGCTGCCAAGGCTGTTCAATAGGGAAAAATAGCCTATTCAGCAAATGGTGCTGGGTAAGGTGGATATCCATATGCAAAGAAACCCTTAGACCTTCGGATCACACAGAAATCAACTCAACTAGGACTCTAAATGTAAGAGCTTAAATAAAAAACTTCCAAAAGAAAACATAAGAGAAAAACCTTCATGACTTCGAACAGTTCTCAGTATACCACCAAATGCACAATTCATAAAAGAAAAAAAATCAAAAAAAGATTCCATCAAAATGAAACATTTTTACATTTCAAGACAACACTGAGGGGAAAAAAGGCAAACAGACTGGGAGAAGATATTTGCAAGTTATATATCTGATTAAGGACAGGTATCAAGGACATATCAAGAACAAGAATTCCTACAACTTGATGATAAAATGACACACAACCCAATTAAAAATTGGCCAAAGATTTCAATAGATTTTCACCAAAGAAGATATCCGAATGGTGCGTAAACATTTGAAAAGATGCTCAACATCATTACTTACTAGGAAAACGCAAAGTAAAACCAGAGATACCATTACATACCCACTAGGATGACTACAATGTAAAGAACAGATAATACCAAGTGTTGATAAGGACGTGGAGAAACTGGGGACCTGTGAAAAGGTACAATCACCTCAGGCAATGGTTTGCTAATTTCTTAGAAAGTTAAACATAAGCTTACCATATGACCCAGCAATGCCATTCCTAAGTATTTACCCAAGAGAAATAGAAATGGAAAACACACAAATGCCCACAATTTGGTGAATTGATAAACAAACTGTGGTATATCCATGCAAAGGAACACGACTTAGGAACAAAAAAATTTTTTTAAGAGCTTAACTTTTATTAATGGCTTCTCCACATTATTTCTTTTTAATATTTTTTAAATTGAGGTATAAATTACTTAGGAGTAAAATGCACACATCTTATCAAAAATTTTGATAGTTGAGTTTGTTAAGTTTGGAAATATGCATATAAGGGTTAAATCTACACCCTCAAAGCAGAGAATATCTTCTTTTTTCTTTTCCACTATGCTTTATTACAGGGTATTAAATATAGTTCTCTGTGTGTGGAACCTTGTTGTTTACCCATTCTATAAGTAACAGTTTGTATCTGCTTGTCCCATACTCCCAATCCTTCCTCCTCCCTTGCCCCCTGGCAGCCACAAGTCTGTTTTCTATGTCTGTTTCTACTGTGTAGATAAGTTCATTTACATCAAATTTTGGATTTAATGTATAAGTGATATCACGTAGCGTTTGTCTTTCTCTGACTTACTTTTCCTAGTATGATAATCTTTAAGTCCACCTATGTTGCTGCAAATGGTATTACTTCATTCTTCTTTACGACTAACACTTCACTGGGTATATGTATCTTTAACATCTTCTTTAACCATTCACCTCTCAATGGGCATTCAGATTGTTTCCATATCTTGGCTATTGTAAATAATGCTGCTATAAACATAGAGGTGCGTGTATCTTTTTGAATTATAGTTTTATTTGAATATATGCCCAGGAGTAGGATTTCTGATCATATGGCAACTCTATTTTTAGTTTTTTGAAGAACCTCCATAATGGTCTCCATAGTGACCGCACCACCTTACATTCCCACCAACACTGCAAATATTTTCTTCATGCTCTCTCCAACATTTGTTATTTGTAGACTTTTTAATGATGGCCATTCTGACCAGTGTGAGGTGGCATCTTATTGTAGTTTTGGTTTGCATTTCTCTAATAATAAGCAATGGAGAACAAACTTTTGACATACAGACAACATAGGTGAAACTTAAAAACATGCCACGTTAAAGAAGCCAGACAAACAATACTGTATGTTGTATAATTCCATTTATGTGAAATTCTGGAAAAGGCAGATCTGTAGAGCAGACCGGTGATTTCCTGGGGCTGGAGGAAGTAGCAAGAACAAACTGTAAATCAGTGAGATGAAGCTTTTTGGGGTGATGAAAACATTCTAAAGTTTGTGCAGTGTGATGACTATGCAATTCTGTAACCTGACTAAAATCACTGAAGAGTAATCTTATTATGGGTGCACTTTTTTATATCTCCAAAAAGTTGTTTAAAAAAATTAACAACAAAACATTATTAGTCTAAAAATCATTAGAATTTTAAAAGGAATTTTAAATACTACATCAACTATGTATCTATGTCTCAATATTTAAAAATAAACAGAATAACAAGAAAAGTAATTTCTCAAAATTAAAAAAAAAAGAAACTGGTGGATATAAAAACCCAATGTATTAATTTTTTAAAAATATCACAGGTCAGTGGGGAAGGGGTGAACCAACAGTATACCCATTGTCTTAATACTACTCTGCTGTTGTTTAGTCGTTAGGTCATGCCCTACTCTTTGTGACCCATGGACTGTAGTCTGCCAGGCTCCTCTGTCTGTGGGATTTAATACTGCTAGAAGTGAGGGGGAAAGGGGCTCCATTTCAAGTCCTACACAAAATAAATTCCAGGTGACCTGAAGAGGTAAGAAGGAGGGGAGTGAAGACAGGACAAATCAAAAGAAAGATACAGATAAACACTAAGCTGATTTCAGGCTGAGGTAAATACATCAAGAATACTTAAAGTTTCAGCTAAAATATACAACTGATCTGAAATGGGCAAGTGAAGCAAATCATTCAAAGGAGAAATCTAAGTGGTCAGTAACACCTGAAAAAATGTTTGACCTTAATAAGCAAAGATATGGCTGTTAAAATTCTCTCTGTATAATCTCATGGAGGGGGCGGAAGCTTTTTAAAAGCCTTGTAAGCCACCCTCACCCCAGATGATGGGGGAGTGCAGGGGGTACCCTTCTTGGGGGTAACCGTGCAGAAGTAACCCTCCCTACAGACACTGCATCCCCGGGCTTCCTCCGGTCACCCTTCCCGAGGAGGCCGGCCAGGACAGACAGAGGGACAAGACTTTCATCTGAGCTCTGACAACCAGGGAAACTCTAAAAATCACCTTACAGGGCATAATTCAATGACTTAGAGAATATGCACAATAAATACCAGCACGTATAAGGTTTTCAAAGAACAGATGATAAGGGGCAAACATCGCATGCTCACGATAACATTCTCACAACTTCATGCTGGCATGTTTTGGAGGGTCGAGTTGTTGGGTGCCTGGCATTTGGCCAGTGTGACTAAGGACATATGAGTGAGGACATCTATATTTTATTTAATGAAGTTAGAGTGGAAACAGTCACGCGTGACGAGAGGCTACCATATTAAACAATGTGGCCCTCAAGAACCAACTTTCAGCCTCGGCAGCCCCCTGCCCATCTCTTACCCCACTCGATGCCTGGCCTGAGTGGAAGAGAAGCTTAGCATCCACTGTGGTAGAGGTCACACCACAGAGCCCCGAAGGCCTGGATGGCCAGGAAACGAACTCTTACCTCCTCCTCTTCTTCTGAGCCACTCTCTTCACTATCAGATCTTGGAGCTACTTCATACCTGGGGAGGGAAAAAAAAAAATCAGTGTTGTAATATAAATCTCCCCAGGAAACTTGCCTAGAGGTACAGTGGTTAAGACTCCAAGCTTCCAATGCAGGGGGCATGAGTTCAATCCCTGGTGGGGGAAGTAAGATCCCATTTGTCATGCAGCACAGATTAAAAAAAAAAAAAAACTCCCCAGAACCAGCACAACTCACTTTCTTTAGCAAATCGGCCTGTTTCCAATGCAAGCAGGATCATCCCCTGCAGCCACCTCCCCCGGAACGAGGCTGGCCTTCAACCCGGGATGCAGGCTGCCACCAGCCTGCGAGACCCCACTCACCCTGGGTTCATCTCCAGCCAGGCCTCCAGCTGCCCAGCTTTGGGTGCATCTGTGCCTGTAAGGATCTTCCCACTCTCCACGTGGATCACTTTCACCGGTAGGTCGCTCATTTGGCTGGTCTCGTCTAGAGGCTGAAAGAGAGTCACACACAGGACGTGAGGTTCTGCAGAGTCCGTACCCTGGGCGTCCATCCACACACCAGGGCCATCTGGGAACTGCCCCCCTACCCACCCCAACTCCAGCCCAGAAAAATGGCACACAAGCTGGGTTAACTGAATGTTAATAACTCAGTAAAAATATATGTAACCAATTGATAACAGCTGTGTCTTGGAAATAACTGATATGTTTTTAATTTTCAAATAGGTATTGGGTTGGCCAAAACATTGGTTCGGATTTCCCCATAAGATGGGGCTGAAAAACCCGAACCAATGTTTTGGCCAACACAATACCTATTTGTTTGGCCAACTCAACAACATAATCATACAGTCGAAGATCCAAGAGGATGGAGTGCGGACTCGCCGCATCCCTACCCCTGAACTCAACAGTTTCTCTCTTCACAGGTGTCCACCACTATCAGTTTCTGGTGTGTTCTCTTAGATCAATTCCACACAGAAGAAACAAGGTCTTCTGTATTCCTTCCTTTCTGACCCAACTGACTACACTATTCCCATTTTTCTGGCCCTTGATTGCTTCCATTTTTACTGGATTTGTATACTGCATCAAAGGTCCTCATTCTTTTCTATTAAACAGCTAATTAGAATCTTTGAAAAATCAAACAACTTCCTTGTAGCAACAAATATGTAATTCCTTGATTTCTTGAGATACTGACTTCGGATGAAGTTTTCCCCTTCAACAGATCCTTCACATTTCCTAGCAAGACCTTCAGGATGAGGATGAAGGTGGAAACCTTTGTCTGCACCCAGTAGGAACTTAATACCTCCCAAACCTCCCTGCAGGCTGTGCTCACCACCTACAATGACCCTCAGTAGAGACTACTGTTGCTATTTAGTTGCTCAGTAGTGTCCAACTCTTGCAACCCCATGGACTATAAACCCGCCTAACCGCCACCCCACAAACAAGCTCTGCAGACTGCCTCAGTCAGTGACTGTCACCCCTGCATCTTTCCTAAGCGCAATCAGGGTGCTGATGGTGGGACCTCTCCACCCCCAGAATCCTGACTCAACTGCCCTGGGGTCCTCACCCCAGGCCTCTCTCATTTTCAGAAGGTCCCCAGGTGACACTGATGTCTAGCCAAGGCTGTGGACCCCTGGGCAAGAACAGACAGCAAGACCGCCAGCAGCCATCATGGAGCAGTGCTTCCTGTCACTGTAACAGGATAAGCAGCTGCAGTGGCTATCCTCCAGAGTTCCCTGAGCCACACCTTCCTGCCATACGGATGCCCCAAATGGCCTCGGGAAGGCTTTGTGCTGTGGTCAAATGCCAGCCCACATCTCTTCTTAAAAAATTCAGCATTTCAAATAAAACCCTGTGGAATAAGTATCAATACATTATGTGAGTTAACCACTATAGTCATTCATCTCTGGGAATCAGGCCAAGAGGCAAGTGTGCCAACTGCTATGGGCTGGGTTGTGTCCCCTCTGGAACTCAAAAGCTCAAGCCCCAACTCTCCAATGTGACTGTATTTAGAGACAGGGGCCTGTGGGGGTGGGTGGTGGGGTAATCCAGGTTAAGGTCATAATTAGGTCATAAGGGTGGGGCCCTCATGATGGGATTAGTCCCTACAGAAGAAACCCCAGAGCCTGCTCTCTCCAGCCAAAAAGCAGGAGGCTACAAACCAGGAAGAGAGTCCTCACCAGGAACCAACCTTGCTGAACCTTGAGCTTGAATTTCCAGCTTCCATAACCATAAAAACATGTATTTCTGATGTTTAAGCCATACCAGCTAAGAGAGCATCAAAAGGTAATGTCTAAGGAGGCTCATTACCACAATGTGCATGTAAAAAAGAACAGCAAACAGGGGGAAGAGCTACCAATAAGGGAGGAGGTACACAGTGGTCCATCAGAGTTGCTTGGTGCAGGATGTCTGCTGTATCTATTGATGGGAAGCAACTTAAACAGCTATCAATCTGAACGATGAAAGAGATTCTAAGTATGTCAATACAAAAAAATAAGAGGACAAGTAATGGCTTGATATGCAAAGTGATCCAAGATACTCTGCCAAGCAGAGAAGTCTTGCTATGTGTAGACTAACCCAAATGGTCCCCAAACAAAACAAAGAGAATGCAAGCATGAAGATTCTGGGAAAGGTGTAGAGAGAGACGTCAACCAGAAATCAACATGCATGCTCATGAGAGAACAAGTACCACGAGGACTTCTACTTCTCACGTTGTCCCTACATTCACATTTCATGTTATCATTTTTTCACCAAGAAGAAGTATTGCATTTATGATTCAAAGAAGCAAGCAATAGCCACATCTCTAATACAGTGACATTAAAGAGTCAGGTGGGACTTCCCTGGCAGTCTAGTGGTTAAGAATCTGCACTTTCAATGCAAAGGGTGTGGGTTCAATTCCTGGTTGGGGAACCAAGATCCCACATGCCTCTTGGCCAAAAACCAAAACATAAAACAGAAGAAGTACTATAACAAATTCAATAAACGCTTCAAAAATGATCCACATTAAAAAAGAATAAATAAATCTCACAAGTAAATAAATAAAAAGGGTATGGTGAGGGTAATAAATAGAGGGAAGCTGGAAAAACTAAGATACAGCACCAGGCAGGGAAAAGAAAACCTCCAGGAAGCATGTGTACAGAAAACATCCCAGAGCAAACACACCCATGATTACTCAAGGCTTCCCTCTGGGAAGGGGCTTGGAGGAGGGGTCAAGGAAAAGGGTAAAGGACACATCTTTTATTTGCACCGCTCACATCTTTCACATGCAGAATGGCTGCCTTCAGGAGGCAGATAGGAATGTTCTGGAAGAGATGGATGTGTGGGGATAGCAGCCCCTCTCTAGGGGGCCTCTTTGCATGGTTCTGACTTTGGGACCAGGCTCATATTTCACATACTAAATAAATAAGTGAGGAGTAAAAAAAGTGGCCCAGTGGTAAAGAATCCCCCTGCCAATGCAGGAGACATAAGAGACACAGGTTCAATCCCTGGGTCGGGAAGATCTCCTGGAGGAGAAAATGGCAACCCACTCCAATATTTTTGCCTGGGAAACGCCATGGACAGAGGAGCCTGGTGGGCTACAGTCCATGGGGTCGCAAAGAGTCGGACACAACTGAGGGACTGAGCATACATGCACACAAATAAAACCAACAAGGATTGGGGGAATCTCACTAATTGGAAGACCAAAGGGAGGACTAATCTTCTAAACAAAGGATCTGAAGCACATACTTAAATAATAATAATTTATTTACCTGGATGTGCCAGGTCTTGGTTGTGGCATGTGCGGTCTAGTTCCCTAATCAGGGATCAAACTCAGGCCCCCTGCACTGGGAGCACGGAGTCTTAGCCACGGAAAGTCCCTGGAGCATATATTTTAAATTGAAAACAAACACTGACCGCACGTTAGCCACTCTGAATATACTTCCTGCGCCTTCTAGGACTGTGCAAAAAAGGGATTGTATTGTGGCAGACAGGAGTCAGTTTGGGGCTATTATAACATGGGCAGGGAGAAGGAGAGAAAGAAGCCAGGGTATTGGATTAGAATTGGAGGTATCAGTGCAACTGCCAACATTTTTAATTTATATAACTAGTTAATATATGTAACTAGCAAAGTGGGTGTGCATGCATACACACATCTGTTTCCTAGATCCATCCGCTGAGAGGGCCCCAAAACAATGAGACCTCAGTAGCAATGAGCACACCTAGATCATGGTTTCCAAATATTCTTTTCTGATGAAAGGAGTCAGGGCTCCTTGGAGAAATGGCTGAGTTCAGGAGGGAAAGCAGAAGCTGAGCCCAGGGCCATTCTGGTGTGTGAGGAAGTCAGAACACCCTCAGAGAACAATGGGGCAGAGGGACACAGGAGTTAAGGTGAAGGGGTTCCCACTGGCCCAAACTGGAACAGTCTTGAGCATCAAAATATATAATGATAGTGCAGGATTCAACCAAGTAAATCCATTAGACTAAATAAGAATCCAGAGTCAGTACCAGGGGTTGGCAAACTATGGCCCATGAGCCAAATAAAAAAGAACGGAAGGCTACGTCCATCAGCAGAGGAATGGATAAAGAAAATGTGGTGCAGGACTTCCCTTGTGGTCTAGTGGCTAAGAATCCACCTGTCAATGCAGGATACACAGGTTCGATCCCTGGTCCAAGAAGATACCACATGTCATGGAGCAACTAAGCCTGTGTACCTCAACTACTGAGCCCCCACTCTAGAGCCCGTGCTCTGCAACAAAAGAAGCCACTGCAATAAGACGCTTGTGCATTGCAACTGGAGAGTAGGTCCTGCTCGCCACAACTAGAGAAAGCCCCAATACCTCAATTAAGATCCAATGCAGCCAAAAATAAAAGAAAATTTTAAAAAAGACAGACAATAACATGTATTGATAAAGGTGTGGAGAAACTGGAACCCTTACAATAACACATCACTGATACGGAGAAAAAAAGATGTTGTGTATATATATATAAAACAGAATACTATAAAAAGGAATGTAATTGTGCCATTTACATACACATGGATGGACAAAGAGACTGTCATACAGAGTGAAGTAAGAAAGAGAAAAATCCTGCATATTAATGCATATATGTGGAATCTAGAAAAATGGTACTAATGAACTTATTTGCAAAGTAGAAAGAGAGATACAGATGTAGACAACAAATGTATATATACCAATGAGGGAAGAGAGGGTTTGGGATGGATTAGGAGACTGAGATTGATACATGTATGTGTATTGACACATTTTATACTATGTATAAAATGGACTTCCTAGGTGGTAAAGAACCCGCCTGCCAATGCAGGAGACTTAAGAGATGTGGGTTTGATCCCAGGGTCAGGAAGATCCCCTGGAGAAGGAAATGGCAACCACTCCAGTATTCTTGCCTGGAGAATCCAATGAACGGAGGAGTTTGGTGGGCTACAGTCCACATGGTTGAAAAGAGTCAGACACGACTGAAGTGACTTAGCACAGCACACATGTATAAAATAGATTAACTATTGAGAACCTGCTATGTATAGCACAGGGAACTCTACTCAACGCTCTGAGCAGACCTAAATGGGATACGGCAGAAACTAACACAACATTGTTAAGCAACACTCCAATTTAAAAAGAAAAAAGGACAACTTTCCCTTCTTGCAGAAAGCCAACTAATAAATACAGAAGGAATACTGACTGGAGAAATCACCATTTTGCAACCGTTATGGCAAAAACTGATGCAGGCAAACACAGTGGACGCTGAAACAGTGGGTGGAGGTTTGAGGCATTATAGTATCTTCACATAGTCTGAGTATCTCCCCAGAAGGTACTTCCAATCACTACAGCTGGAGACGCCTAGGCTGAATCCAAGGGATCAAGGTCAACATCACCAGTGAGGGAAGAAATCTACGCCACACACTCCCCATGTGATGCACGGAGAAGGACCCTGCGTCACTCCAGGGTTTCCTGCTGCTGTGAAGGACACCAGAGGGTCAACTGTGAGACTGTACAAGGGCTGTGGATCAGATGACAGTACTGCGTCAATGTTCATTTCCTGGTTTTGACTGCTGTACACTTATGGAAAAGAACAGCTTTGTTTTTAGGATGTACACATGAAACATACAGAGGGGCACAGTGCCATCATGTTGGCATATGACTCTCAAATGGCTTATAAAAAATGAATATGAACAGTGGGAATGTGGGTGATGAACACACAAAGGTTCTCTGTACTGTTCTTACACCTCTCCTGGGAGTCTAAAATTTTAAAGAAAGAACTGAGAAATACATAACAGCCCGTGAACAGAAAAAGCCCCAGAAGGAAACACACCCACAAGTGAATGATGTGCTCTCTAGGGAGTGGGGGCAAAGGGTGGGGGGTGGCAGGGGAATGAGGGGGGACTCTTACCAGCACCATACACTTTCATAATTTCAAAATGAAAAAAACTTTAAGGGTAAAATTGACCTAACTTCCGGGGATGGGCTGGCATGTCCACAAGAAGAAACCCCTGGTTCCTCACCTCACCATCAGGTCCAATCGCAGGCGTCTGTCCTTCAGCGTTTTCTGCCTTCTGGAAGGCAAGAGAGACACAGTTAGCCTCTGACAGAGAAGGCCAAGGTGCACGCCCACACACAGCCACTCAGGCCCCACCAAGGGGCGCACCTTCTTTTTCTTCTTCTTCTTCTTCTCCTTGGCGACCTGGGCGGCCTTGTGCTGCCGCACCAGCTCCGTGAGGTTAGCTACGTATTCATCTGTCTGCTGCAGGAGGTAGGCCAGGCGCTTGTCCTTCTTCTGGTCAATAAGTTTTCGGTAGCCCTCCTCGTCCTCGGCCTGCGGAAGCGGGCGGTTATGGTGGAAGCTTGTGACTCGCCCGTCTACCAGCACCCAGGGCGGCCAACAGACTCAGAAGCCTGTGGGGTGCTGTTAACCAGTGGCCAGACCCACGTTTAGGAAGCGCTGAGCTCATGGCCTACACTGTGCTCTACTCACCCCCTTCACATCACTATGGACTCCCCTGCAGAACGTCCCCAATTCCCACCCCTGCCAGGCCCCACAGGATCCTGTTGGACAGATACGGTCCTGCAGGAGCCATTTAAAAGGCCCATCCTGGGACTTCACTGGTGGTCCAGTGGTTAAGACTCCACTCTTCCACTGCAGGGAGTGTGAGTTCGATCCTTGGTTGGGGAACTATGATCCCACATGCCATGAAGTGTGGCCAAATGAAGACTGGGGGGAAAAAGCCCCATCTCCTCTGTTCACAAAGACACCCAAATTCCAACCGTTCTCTCCACCTTTTCCAAACCACTACTCTCCCACCTGGCTTTCTGAGAAGACATCGGACCACACTGCCCTCCTCTAGCTCACAGCCTCCCCTTCAGGGTCAGAATTAAATCTGAAGCCCTACATGGCCTGCCAGGCCCCCGTGACTGCCTCTGGGACTCCAACCTCACTGCCCTGAACCACGTTGTTCCAGGGGGTACTGACTGAGCCCCACACATGGCTTCCTCCCGCCTCGAGTCTATGATCTTGGCTCCCCTCTGTGCTGGGAGGCGCACCCTCCCAGATCTCTGCAGTCGTGGGTCAGGCCCATCCTGCCTGGAATACCCAGTTAATCCCCACTCCCTCGTTCTGCTTCGTTCTCCTCTGTGCACCTCTCATCCCCCAAAACCATCTTGTCTGTCTCTGTGGGCACCTGTCTCTCTAGGGCTAGCATGACCCCACCAGGGAAGGGACCGTGTCCTCCTTACTACTGTGGTCCTTGTCCACGCAGCAGGGCTGTCAATAGTGGCCCAATCAGAGAACCCTCCGTGAATACGTGGTTACATGCAAAGGGGTGGGGAGGTTGGGCACACACAAGGTGGCTGTCCCACTAGGGGGCAGTGCCACCTCCAGTTTTCAGAGACCACAGAGCAGCTGGCTAACTGGTTGAGGTCAAGAGGTTACTGACAGAGTGACCAGGCAAAGAGCTGGGGCCAGGTCTTTCCGACTCCCAAATCCTTTTTTCCTCTGTCCCACCTCTAACAATGAGCAGCAAAATGCCCCAGCGTAACCCTGGGTGGTTGATCCCCAGGCTCCCAACATCCATCCCCCTCCTGAAGGGACCCAGGTCACCACGGCCGACTGTACCATGAGCCTCCGCATTCTCTCCTTTTCAATTCTTTCGTTCTCCTTCTTCTGTTCCCGCTCGGTGTTGGCGTGGTACGTGGCCACTGCCTTTGTGAGCTTCTGGATTTTGCCTGTGACCGACCTGTGATATTCCTTGAAATCCTTGGCATGCTGAAGAATGCTGTTGAGGTATTCCTGCAGGGTGCACAGAGAAGAGACGACTGACTACGGTACGTTGCCCCAAGGGAGACGAAACTCCAAAGCAGGCTTGGTGAAAACCAAGGGGATGCGATCAAAATGATCCTGTGACACTGCCTGCTGACAAGGTCCACCATTCTCTGTGGGGATCATGTGGTGAGAAGGGCCCCTCTTCCAACCCTGCCTCAGCAGACAGGGCAATTGCCCTGGCTGGGACAACCGGGCAGGGTCCACCGACCACTGCAAAATGTGCCCCAATCCCTTCCCCCATCCAAACCATCGCTGCAAGGGCTTTATTTTAAGGAAAATGGCAGGGACGGGCACCAAAATTCAAGTCCAAGAATGCCTAGCCCGGTGTCACTTTTAACTAACAGTGGGAAGCAGAGAATACACTGTGTTTCCCAGACAGGGAAATGGTTTCATAAACCACTGAATGTTGAGCACTCAGAGACGGAAGACAATGTAGACGTTAAAAATCACGCTTCAATAATACTTTCAACAGGTCAACATGTCTATATATTTTTTAAAGACAGCTATTTAACTTTTGACTACTGTGTATATATAGGAGGGAAAAAAAAAGATTGCAGTGATTTATACCAAGAAGTTAACAGTGGTTAAACGCTGAATGTTGACTTTTTGTTATTTTAAACTATGCCAATAACAGACACTGTTTGGAGAAAAACCTTAGAAAATACAAATATTTGTACATTAAGTAAAACTAAAAACATAAATTATAAATGTAAACAGACAGAATCATCCCAAATCCTGCTTGAATGGAAAATCTAGTCTCCCTGACAGACCCTGTAACAACCTCAGTCAGATACTCCTTCTGCTCAGGATCCTCCGTGGCTCCCACCTCACTCCAAGCACAAGCCCAAGTGGTCCCCTCTGCCACAAGGCCCCACACGCCCGTCCCATCACCTCCCTGTCCTCACCTCCTCCCTCCTTCACCCACACTCCCCCAACTCTGACTACACAGAACACCAGGGTGCCTTCCAACCCCAGGGCCTTTGCATCTACCCCTCTGTCAACTGCACATCCGTGTGGCTCCTCCCTCGGGTCTCTGCTCAGACCTCACCTCCTCGAGGAGGCCCTCTCTGAACGACCATTCTGTGTGAACAGCTCCTCCATCTCTGTCTATCCCCACGTCCTGTCTCCTGATACCCTATTAACTCCCCAAATGTCATATGTGAGTTTGATTACAGCCCATCTCCCTGACTATCTTTACTGGTTTTTTTCACTGAAGTACTCTCAGTGCCTAGGATGCTGCTATGATGAACAGAGACACACGCAGACAGTGTGTGGAGAGAAAAACTGGGACCCCACAGTGCGGGGCTGACGACCTGATCCCCAGGGATGCACCTGGTGCTTCTGCCGGCGCTTGCGCTCCTGCTCAATCTTCTGCTGTTTCTCCAGCTTCTCAGTGATGCGGGCCTCGCGCAGAGACTGCCGCTTGCTGCGCTTATAGGCCTTGGCGTTGAGGGCCGTCTCCAAGGCTGTGTCCCTCCTCATGCACACCACCACCTCCTGCCGCAGCTTCGGGAAGGAAGGGGAGAAATTGGCAACAGGTATAACTCGGTGATGCCCACATGCCTCCACAATGCAAACCGGGCAGCGGGCTGCCAAACCCAGGAGGATCCGAGAGCACAAACACATGCGCGGAGAGGACCTGGGGGGGAGGGGGGAGGGTGCTAGCAGGCACCCACAGGGCAGGAGACGGCTGCCCCTGGACACCCAGGGACAGCCTCTCACATCTTCAGGTCTCCAGCTTTGCCCTCCCTCAACTACACACAAAAGTTCTTACTGGTCATTCAAAAGCAAAGGACTCTCAGAAATAGACCCATCCAAGCCCCTGCTGCAAGCTGGCCACAGCCACCTTAAGGAAGGCCCACACCTGCTCATTCCAACAGCAGGATGTGGAGAGGAAGGGGGTACAGTGGGTAAGTGAGTGTGAGGGGGAGCACTGTGGCTTAAGGGTCAGGATACACTTCACAACTGTCCCAGGGACTTCCCTGGTCTGCTGGTTGGGTATCTGCCTTACAACGCAAGATACAGAAGCTTGATCCTTGGTCAGGGAACTAAGATTCTACATGCCTTGCGACAACTAAGCCTGCAGCCACAACTATCAAGCTCTCAAACCACACCTAGAGACCTCAAGAGCCACAACTACTGAGTCGGCACACTCTGGAGCCCATATGCCACAACTACTGAGCTTGTGCATAACAATGAAGATCCTAAGTGATGCAATGATGATCCTGCATGCCACACTAAGACCCAATGCAGAGAGAGACAGAGAGAAAGAAAGAAAGATTAAAAAAAAAAAAACTGCCCAGTAAGCATCTCTCTGAATCTGAGCATCAGTATTGGCAGGAAGGGTCTCTTCCTAACCCCACAGCCCACGCCTGCGCCCACCTGCCTCTGGAAGTTCAGCAGTCTGAGGGCCTTGAGCTCGATGGTAGCTTTGGTTCGCAAATCCCCGGCCAGGGACCCGGGAAGGTTTTCAAGTTCCTGAATTCGGTGTGCGATGCGAGCCTGTAGCCTAGGGTGTGAAGAAGGAAAAAATGACCCATGACATGAGGTCACACCAGTTTACAGGGAACCCCCCTGGTTCCCTTTCTTTAAAGCCAGAGCCTCAAAAGAATCCTCCTCAGCGGAGTCCAACACTAGTTCTGCAACAGGAGAGAGCAGAGCAAAGGATGCATACAACACAGACTGCATACAGGAGGGCAGCCACAGAGGTCCCAGGAGCCGCAACAAACAGGAAATATGAGAGGGCACAGCTCGCCTCTGGTATTTCAGCAGTGGGAGCGAGTCTCTGGAGTCAGGCGGGCTGGGGCCTCCATCCTGGCCCTGGAAAACTACTTAACTATGAAGTGGGGAGACCCATCAGAGCAACCCTACAGGCTTGGTCTCAGGTTCAAACAGAGGACTTCCCTGGAGGTGCAGTTGTTAAGACTCCGTGCTTCCACTGCAGGAGACACAGGTTCGATCCCTGGTTGGGGAACTAAGATCTCACATGCTGCATGGCACGGCAAAAAAAAGAAAAAAAAACGGGGGTAGAGCATAAAGTTCAAATGGAATAATTGCCATATTTTCACACACTTACTTATCAAGCACCTACTGTATGCCAGGGACCACTCGAGGTGTGGGGCTTCAGCACTAAGCAAGACTAACAAGGGCTCTTGGTTGCTCTCACAGAGTTCATAAGTTTATCAGGAAGAAAAGCCATAAAGAAGTAAAAAAAAAATTAGGTATCTATGGCTATTCCAGAGAAGTACTTTGAAGAAGGGGTTGGAGATGAGGGGTGTGGGAGACAGAGTCTCTACCACATGGAGGCCTTGGCAATAAAGCTTAAATAACCACAAGCAGTCATTCACAGGATGTGCAAAGGCCCTGGGGCAGGAACGAGTCTAACCTGTTAAACAGAAAGAGGAACCAGGAGAGTCAAGAAGGTGAGGACAGAGCACTGGGCAGGAGCTAAAGTGAAAAGGGTTGCAAAATTGATAATGGGAAGCCAGTTTTAACTCAAGAAATAGATGTAAGTTAACTGTGGGAAAACAGACTGCACAGGCAAGGCCAAGAGCAAGGAGGCTAGAGAGGAGGTGCAGACCAGTTGGCAGGGTGAACAGTGCTAGGGGAGCAGAAGCTGAGAGGGTTCACCAAGGGGACACTGCAAGCAAGGATCAAGGTCCCACGGTCCATTTGATGCTGGATGGTAGGTACATGGGAACAGAGACAGAAGGGAGACAGGGGCCATCTTTAAGCCATTCAGATGGAGCAGGAGGGAAGGCCCCCGGGCCCAAGGGCTGGAGCTCCAGGGCTCATCACAGCTGGAGGTGCACTCCGAAGACTGTTGTTGAGTCACTGATGTATCTGGGGACTTGTAGTGAATGAGGCAAGGCCCCCTCCCCGGACAGAGCTGCCATTACCCAGGGAGGCCAGCCCTGAAGAGGTTATAAACACAATGGAGAAATGGTGGGAGCATGAGGTGTTCAGGGAGTGAATCTCAGGCACCCCCAGCACTGTTAGACAGGGTGATACAGATCTACTGTGTGCCAGGCCCCTCACACAGTGCCCAGTGCCCAGGAGGCCTGGGCAAAGCAGACGACAGTGAGTGATGTTTCAGAAATGTCCACCGCAAAGCTCGCCAGGAGACTTTTTGAATGTGGATGAGTCAAAAGTTGGATAGGAGAGGAGAACCAGGCATGTTCATTCCAACACGTATCTGTTTGTACAACCTCCGTGGAGGGGGGTATTGCAGAATCTATGAAATTTCCACGTGCACATAAATCCTCTGTACCCAAACTAAGCTATGTGCACACATTTATTCTGACACACATGGGGTTTCTCTGCAAGGATGCACACACACCAGGGAACTAGAAGGTTGGGGACCAAGGCAGGAAGCGGACCTCTGGCTGCATACCCCACTGGCCTCTAGAACTGAGCACCACCATCAATGCATGTCAGAGCTGACAGGGTTGAGGGGGGCACCCCTGGCTTGTGGCAGGACCTCACCTGTATTCCCGCTCCTGCAGGATCTCCACGGGGTCCAGGCCCCGCGGCTTCTGGATCGGGGTGATGCGGCTCTGCTTCTGGTGGAGCGGCACCATGGGGGCAGGCTGGGCTGGCTGCCCCGGTGACTGGGTCTGGGGCGGCATCACGGGGGAGGCAGCGGGTGGGACAGCAGGGGGTGCGGGCGAGGGGCGCCCTGTCGGCTGTGGGGGTATCAGCTTCTGAGGTGTGCTCGTGGGGGCAGCAGCATTCGCCATGGGTCCTGGGGGGAGACAGGAAGCGGGCCACCACGTTGAGTCCTAGGTCAGCCCCGGGTGGAGGTGAAGAGCCTGTGGGTGCTGACTGCCCTGGCGACAAACTCGTCCCGAGGCCAACATGGGCTGGGCAGCTTCCCAGCTCCCCACACCTCACTGCCCCACAGCTCCTCACTCAAGGTCTGGCTCCCTCTTCTTCCTCGAGGTCTCAGCCTGCACATCCCTTCCCCAAAGCGCCTATTGGTCCAGGGGCCAACCCGGGTGAGTATGGGGTGAGCCTGCCTTTCAGCACCCCAGCTGCAGCAGAATCCAATTTACGGGACTGGCTCTTCAATGCCCATCACTGATCCTCAGGCCCCAAGAGGACAGGAATGAGTCTGTTTTATCCACAGCTTTGACCTCACAGACATGACCCTCAAATAAGTACTAACTACATTTTACACCAAACACCAGAGTGACAAAACCCTGAGTTGCCCTGCCCTCCGGCCTGCCTCCCACAGTGCTAGGGGCATTTTCGAGAGGGAAAGGGGTTGGTCATGACCTCTGGGCTCAGGGCACCACATCCTGAAGGATGGTGTTCGCTCCACAGCCTCTCACTTGAGTTGCACAATGGACTCATTCCTTACTCTCCCTTTCTTCCTGCTACTGGCTCAGAGACCCCAGGGTCATTGTGACCCAAAAGACAAGGGTGGGTAGGTAGAGAGGAATGGGACCAAACCCAAGGCTCTGGGAGCCAATCAAGGCCAGATGAGACCCAAAGAAGACAGCAGAAGCAGCAGACATGTCCCCGGCCCACTCTCTCTCACTGGGCTCATGTCAGGGTCTGCATGGTATGAACTCAACGTGGGAGTCAGACGTGTCAGCAGGACAGAGGGAACTCACCTTCAGGCCAGGGCTTGGGAGGCCCTCCGGGGGGCTGGCCAGGCATCCCAGGAGGCACGCCTGAGGGTCCTGGAGGGGGCATGTTGGGCCCTCCCATACCTACACGCAGGGAGAAACAGACCAGAGGATAAAACGTATCCTGTGTTTATACCTGCACCCGGCCCTGCACCCTGCCCCCACCATGAGCAGCCCTGGCTCCAGGGGACACATCCAACAAGCAGCCCCTTGGTGTGGGCACCAGAGTAGACAAGGGAGCTAGAGAAATACCATTTATCACAACATCAGCCCTGGTACCAGGGAAGCCAATGGACAGCAGAGCCCAGACCTGCCAATGCACATGTCCACATTCCTGTCAGTTGGCTCTGAGACCCCTCCCTATCCCAAGCGCCAAAGGCAGTGGGCCCTACCATGAGGCCTGCTGTAATTTGGAGGTGCTGGTCCAGGGCTGGGCCCAGGCCCTGTTGCGGACACGGAGGGTGGAGGTAGAGCTGGCATCTGTGGCTGCATCCCAGGCATCGGCCGCTTGCCCTGCACAGCCATCTGCAGGTGGTCAGGCAGGGGCTGCCCCCGGGCCAGCATCTTGTAGGCCATGATCTGCGCTCTGAGCTGGTGCAGCTGGTTCTGATTGAAGGGTGTTGGGCCCCGGTTCTGCTGCCCCAGAGCCTGCGGGTCGGCACCATCCAGCGGGGCCCCTCCGGGCCCAGACGACATCTGTGGGCCCGAGGATGGGCCGCTGGCTGGAACTGGGCTGGAGGCGTGCTCGGAGCCGCCCAGGGGCGAGGGGTATCCTGTGGGGAGACATGGGTCTGGGCGGTCACTTGGCAGCACATATCCAGTGATTTTTAAGGAAAAGATGGGGCCCAGCTTACACTGGCCCCTACCCTGAGACAAGGACGGCCAAATGACTGCATTCATGATTCAAGCAAGAGACGCCCAGAGGGCACACGCTCACAGCCTGGTTGGCAGCCTGCACGGTGCCTGGATTGGCCCACTTAGTAACTTGCCAACAATTAAAGCAGAGGTGACACAAAAATCCAGGCTTTCTCTGCGCCCGCCCCCTAGCCCCTCACCTTGGGCAGGTCCACTCCCCTCACTTCCCTTACCTGCAGAGCCCCTGAGCTTCCTGCCCCATTGACAGGAAGCCACCCTTATTCAGCAAAGATAAAGCCCAGCCCCGTTCCCTCCTGAGGTTCTGACTCAGCAGGTCTGAAGCAGGGACCAGGCGTCTGCTTTCTCTTTCCTTTTTTTTTCCAGCTGCGTCACACAACCTGTGGGATCTTAGTTCTCCAGATCAAGAACTAAGGATCAAACCCAGGGCCCCAGAAGTGGGAGTGCCGAGTCCTAACCACAGGACCGCCAGGGAATTCCCAGAGTCTACATTCCTAATATGCTCCTGGGTGACACCAGAGCCATTGTCCTGAGGACTGTGTCCTGCCCAGCCCTTGTCTAACACCTGGCATAGAACACAGTTTCATCCCACCAGTATCCACTCTCCTGGGGCTGCTCTGGGACAAGACGGCCTGAATAGGGCACCAGCTAAGCCCAAGCTCAACAGGCCTCCAAGGCAGGGTATACCACAAGGCTCAACTGTCCTGGGTCCTCGGAATCGATCTACAGGTGACTCCTTTAGGAAAGTGACCTCGGGACTTCCAGAGGGCAACAAACATGAGGAAAGAGAAAGGAAACCATACCTTGGGAGTGCTGATCCATGGGGCTTGGTGGGGGCCCCATGCCTGCATGGCCTCCAGACCGCATCCCCATCCCCTTCATCTGGGTGTAGCGGGGGTCATCCGACATGCCCTTCTCATGCATGGACTCCATTGGCTGCGAGAGTGGACAACAAGGCAGGATCAGCGAGGGGGCATGGGAAGAGACAGCACAGAAATGCACTGCACGAGAGAAGTTCAAGTTCACTGAAAATGTGCATCCAAAGTCACCAGGCACTTATTGAGCCGCCATGGCCAAGCTTAGGTCCAAGATATGGTCCTGATGTCTACTTAGGTGTCAAGGCACGTGCGTGAAATAATGCCAGTCAGGGGACCTGCAGCCTGGTGATCTAGAGGCAAGGGCACGGCTGGACGAGGACACCAGGGGAAGGTGGCGGACAGTTTCTGATGGCCCAAATCTCATAAGGGAAGCACACACAGAGCTCCAGGTCAGGAGCGGTTCTAGCCATCACAAGAAGACTTTGTGACTACAGGGACCCTCTAGCCCGGGAGACTGTAAATCAGAGACAGGCAGTAACTCCTGCCCATGAGATGTGGTAGCAATAGTTAAATGTCCTCACTGATCCCAGATCGGCCTCCTGCCTGCTAGCCGGAAGGGGGCCGTTTGTAACATCATTCTGCCCCTCCTAGGAGACACGGTCAGATCTCGGTGGGACGGAAACACACAGCCTCCCTCCTGAGGCTCAGCACTAAGAACTCCCCCCATGGAATGGCTGGCAAAGTGGACATCTTCCGAGACCCTCCCAGGTTCGGATGCCAATGTCCAGCTCTCCGGACTAAGAGGTGGCACAGCAAAGTCAGCCACAGCTCAATGTGTACCATGAGAGGAGGAGGAGGAAAAGGCACGGGCCAAGGGCAGAGGGCCAGCTTCCCAACCAGAAGCAGCGTGGGGCCCTTGGGATGCTGAGCAGACCCCTGGGTGGGGCCTGCCCTCTGCTCCTTCTCCCATGGGCTAGGGGAACTGAGAGACGGGCTCCCCTCCCCCAGGGCAGGATCTCTCTGCAGGCAGGGGAAGGGGCAGGCACCACCAGACCTCAGCTCTTGGGCCAGCCAGACACATGGCAGGTGTCTGAGAGACGTGTCAGGTGTCCAGGAAGAAACAAAACAGAGAAGGGAAACGGAGGAGAAATGGACCTAAGTCAGCACTGGAGGCAGTGGTCAGAGAATCATCAACAGCTTTCTAAGAAATGACCAGACAGATACTGTACCCAAGTTGACAGGAATATATGGGTGATGGGGAGGATGGAGGAGGGTCACCTCACTGTGCTGGAGGTCAGGGGGGTGGCACCTGCCTGAGGTCAGGGAGAGCCAAAGGGATGAGATGGCTCTGCCACCAATTCACTGAGTGACCGTCCCTCTGAGATCCTACTTCCTCATCTGCAAAATGGGCACAATACATACCTGCACCTGATGGGCTGGCAGGAGGGGATTAAGTGAACTGGGGCACGAACACATGGACAGCCTGGCAGGGATGCCAGAGGGGTAGGCAGAGACCCCTTGTCCCCAGGCCTTCTATCTGCTACTGTGACAGCCACCTCTGACCCTAGATGCTTGAAAAAGGCACCTTTTCCTTTAGATGTTTTTTTATCCATAAGAGAGTATTTCCTCATTTCCTCCAACCACCTCCCAGGAATACAAAGAAAGAGGAAAATTATATGTGTAAAAAGAGGTTTTCCTCATCTCACTGGCTAAAGCATCCTTGATGCACTCAGCTGAGTGGTCAGGACAATGATACCCAAGTTCAGGATCAAGAGGGGACAGAGGGCCCTGGCTGCTGTGCTCCGTGAGTCACTCAGGTAAGCCAAGCAGTCCGAGTGCAGGTAACCACGGGCCGTAGGCCATCT
The DNA here is from genome assembly GCA_024291935.2 of Okapia johnstoni. NCBI lineage: Eukaryota > Metazoa > Chordata > Mammalia > Artiodactyla > Giraffidae > Okapia > Okapia johnstoni. Next base: position 12,017,032 of record CM044316.1, on the reverse strand, counting down.
TTCAGGATTTGGACACTTTTATTCATTAATAAAACAACAGGCGTGAGAGACCCAGGGTTAGGTCGGCTGCCAGCTCGCAGTGGGGCGCAGGACGCACGGCGCGCCCTCCCGCCCCCGTGTGGGTGGACCCAGCTGGTGGGGCCGAGGGCCCAGGGCTCCTACCTTGTGCATCTGGTGCATGTTGTCCTGAGGGTACCCCCCAGGGCCCTGGGTCGGGATGGGGTGTCCTGCAGACGGAGGCCCTGGGCTGGGTCCCATGATGCTGTGGGCGGAGCCAGGGGAGGGGCCCGGGCTGGGGCCCAGCATGGCTCCCGGGGAGGGGCCTGGGCCGGGAGAAGGGCCTGGCCGAGGAGTTCCGCCCAGGGCTGGGTCTGGTGTGGACATCTTCACAGGAGCTGCGGACAGTGGTCTCCTGCTGGGAAAAAAGTCCGAGTCAGTGTGGGGGTCACAGCCCCTGGCTGCGTAGGTCACAGCAGGTCAAGGACGATCACACACGGTCAGGTCAGAGCCTCTGACAGGCATCCCCAGCCACCCAGTCTTTTCTCCTCCATTCCTCTCCAAGCAGATGATATGTCAGACAACCAAAAAACCCAAGTTCCCTGAGGAAGGGGTGGGACCCAGGAGGTGGGGCACCAGGTGACAGATACCGCCTGCTGTCCCCTGGTAGCTTTCTAGTTATAACAGAGGGCGAGTCTCAGGGAAGTGCTGACACACCCTTCACGCCCTCTGAATGCTTGCTCATCTTCCCAATTAAGAAAAAAGAGGAGAGTGACTGAGGCTCAAAAGCGTTCGCCGGCAACAGCATCTGACTGGACCTTCATCAATTCAACTAAAACAAATATTCATGGCAAGGAATGCAGGTTTCAACTTAATGCAGTGAGACCAAGTTTCCTTTAAAATAAATGAATTTATTTTAAAAGTAGGCGCCTTTAAAGAGCCTACATAACTAATGGCATAATTACATAACTAACTACATAACTATGCCAAATTACATAACTAATGGCACTCTGATATCTCAAATACTTCAAAAGTGATATTCAGGACTTCCCTGGTGGTCCAGTGGCTAAGACTCCATGCTTCCAGTGCATGGGGCCTGGGTTCAATCCCTGGTCAGGGAACTAGATCCCACATGCCGCAACTAAAACCCAGTGCAGTCAAATAAAAAAATTTTCTTTAATTTAAAGTGATACTCAAGGGCTGCAAACTAAAACCTGATACCCAGAATTATGACCCAGAGCCTCCACAAGATCCAAAAATCAGCCAAAAAATTCCTAATGATGTTGCTGAGTCATGATTCCTTTGACTGGCATGTGAGCTGATCGACTTTATAAGGGCTTTCTGTAGTAAGGGTTCAATTTTCAATCTGTTGTGCAGTTATATGACCGTAAGTAAGATTCTCTTTTATGTAATAACCCCTTTCCTGATGACAGAGTAAGGCATTCTCAGTGCTGAAATCCGGAAAATACAAAAAGAATACAGAAACATAAAATCACCCATCATCCCACCAGACTCAGAGGTTATGTGTCTGCTGGCCCTGAAGACAGCAAGAAACAGTCCTGCCCTCTTACCCTCCCAGGAAGGTGGGCTGAGGGATATCTGTGGGGAGGGAGGGCTGCAGCTCCTCAGAACCCCCCAGAGCTGTGACAACACAGCCCTCAAAGGAGGGAAGGCAGACTGGAGCTGCCGCTGGGACCCCGCCACACTCCAGGGATTCTCCTTTGAGACTACTCCACACACAGGCAGATACTCGCTCTACAGGATTACTCAGCACATTCCAGGCAGTTTCCCTTCAGAGAATCATACCTAGGACCCTTTTCATCATTTAGTAGTCTTCAAGATGCAAATTCCAGCAGTTCAACCAAGTTTCCCGGGCCTGATGCATCCTGTTATTTTAAAGTCCCCCTCTTGCTTTTTATTTTTTTTAATCGCAATATAGGTAACTCAGTGTTGTGTTCCCTTCTGCTGTACAGAATCAGTTTGCTGTACAGCAAAATGAATCGGCAAAGTCAATCAGTGGCTTTATACATATACACATATCCACATTTTTCTAGATTCTTCTCCCATGAAGGTAGGGCTTCCCTGGTGGCTCAGTGGTAAAGAATCCGCCAGACAAAGTAGGAGACTCTGGTTTGATCCCTGGGTCGGGAAGGTTCCCTGGAGAAGGGAAAGGCTATCCACTCCAGTATTCTGGCCTGGAGAATTCCATGGACTGTATAGTCCATGGGGTCGCAAAGAGTTACACATGACTGAGCGACTTTCACTTTCACTTAAACTTTACTAGGCTCTCCTGATTTCAAGGATAAATCTTGAAAAAGTACAGGAACATTTTGGGGGATGCTTTAAACATGCTTTATTTTACTTTTTAATATTTTGGCCACAACACATGGCATGGCATGTGGGATCTTAGTTCTCTGACCAGGAATTGAACCCGTGCCCCCTCCTTCTGGAAATACTGAGTCTTAACCACTAGACCACCAGGGAAGTCCCAGTACAGAAACATTTTTAGTTTTCCTGATTTAAAAAAAAAGAAGGTCTTCCTGTGAAAGGTGGGGGGTATATCTTCCTGAATAACAGATCAAAAGCCCATATACTTCTTCACTCCAGTTTCACGACTAAATAACAGGAACAAAGAGGATGAGAAATCTCGGCAGGGCCAGATACCTCCCCCTGCCTGTGAGCACACCCAATCAAACAAGCAAACACTCCTCCATTCTGCCTGCATCTCTGGTCTCCTCCAGAGCCTCAGGAGCCTTGGAGATGAACTTTAAATACACCCAACGGGACTGTCAGAGAACGTGCTCACAATCCCGTCCCCACACATCCCAAGCCCAATGTGCTCAAGGAAAAATCAAACTTTAAAAAAACAAAAAACAAATTTGAGACCAATTCATCTGGAAGCAAAATCTGAGATGATTCAAAAAGACCTGTCCTCGGAAAACGCTAAGACACTAATGAAAGAAACTGAGAGACTTTTCTGGTAGTGCAGGGATTAAGAATCTGCCTGCCAGTGCACAGGACACAATCCCTGCTCCGGAAAGATTTCACATGCCACTGTAAGCCCGCGCACCCTAGAACCTGCCTGTGCTCTGCGATGAGAAGCCCACATACTGAAACTAGAGAATAGCCTCTGCTTGCGCAACTAGAGAAAGCCCATGCAGCAATGAAGACCCAGCACAGCCAAAATAAACAAACAAATCTCACACACACACACACAAAAGAATGAATGAAACTGAAGATGACACAAATAGAAAGACACTGTGTTCGTGGATTGAAAGAATTAATATTGTTAAAATAACCAAACCTCTCAAGGCAATCTACAGATTCAATGCAATCACTATCACAATACCCGTGGCATTTTTTTTTTACAGAACTATAACAAATAATTCTAAAATTTGTATGGAAACACAAAAGACCCCGAATTTCCAAAGCAATCCTGAAAGAAAAATGGGGCTGGAGGTATCATGCTCCCTGACTTCAGACTGTTCTACAAAGCCAGAGTAATCAAGAGTACGGCACCAGCACAGAAACAGACACAGAGATCCACGGAACAGAACAGAGTGCCCAGAAACAAACCGTGCAACGATGGTCAGCTAATCTACAACAAAGCAGCAAGAATACATGCAGAGAAAAAAAATGCACCCAAATGCTCACAGCAGTATTGTTTACAGTAGCCAAGACATGGGAGCAACGTTAAGTGTCCACCAACGGATGAATGGAGTGATAGTCTAGACAGTGGAATATTACCCCTCCATAAAAAACTGCCATTTGCAACATGGATGGACCTGGCAGGTATTCTGCTTAGCCAATTAAGAGAAAGACAAATACTGTATGTTATCACTTACATATGGAACCTAAAAATAAACCAAATGAATGTAACAAAACAGAAACAGACTCACAACTACAGAGAACAAACTGGTGGTTACCAATGGGGAGAGATGAAGGAGGAGGGGCAAGGCACAGGGAGAGGATGAGGAGGGACAAACTAGTACCTATAAAATGAACTACAAGGAGATATTGTGTGGCACAGGGAATAATAGCCAATATAACTTTAAGTGGAATACAATGTAGAAAAACGTTTGAATCACAATGTTGTATATCTGAAACTAATGTAATATTGTAAATTAACTGTATCTCGGGCTTCCCTGGTGGCACAGACAGTAAAGAATCCACCTGCAATGAAAGACACCTGGGTTCGATCCCCGGGTTGGGAAGATCCCCTGGAGAAAGGAATGGCCACCTACTACAGTAGTCTTGCCTGGAGAATCTCATGCATAGAGGAGCCTGGCAGGGTACAGTCCATGGGGTCACAAAGAGTTGTACATGACTGAGCAACTAAGCATGCATGACACACAAACAACTATACCTCAATTTAAAATTAAAAAAAAAAAAAAATGGACTTCCCTGGTGGTCTAGTGGTTAAGAATCCACCTTGCAATGCACGGGTCGCAAGTTCAAGCCCTGGTCAGGGGAACATAGATTCCACACGCCGAGGAGCAACCAAGCTTGCACATGCAACTACTGAGCCTGTGTGACACAACTAGAGAGTTTGCGCACCTCGACGAAAGATCCCACATACTGCAACAAAGACATGCTGTAACCAAGACCCAAAATGAATACTAAGAAAAAAAAAGGAACCCATTAGGCACTGGTGCTCGTACCACCCATGGACACAGAAGGGCAGACCTACAGCATCGCATGGGTGTGGAGTACAGGAAAAGGGAAGCAGGGAGCAGCCCTCCAGCCCTCGATGTAGCCTCTCGGGTTGTGGCATACTTGAAGGGTCCGCATCCTAGGTGTACAGCTGCACAAGTCCTAGATCAGAAATAACACCTCCATGGCATTTGGTTCCAGCTGTGACCACCACCCTCCCAGTGGAATCCCTGTTTGGATTCTCTCACTGTAGGTTAGTTTCACCTGCTACTGAACTCCACCTGAAAGGAGGGTCATACAGTTTATTTCTGCACAATGTCAGGTCTGGGAGGAGCATTCATGCTGTAGGGACAGCCACTAATTCTCCTATTCCTGGACCCTGCGCTCCCAGGTTTTGGCTAGCACATGTAAAGCTGATGTGAACCATGTCAGTAGGTGGACGTGGGTGCACATTTTCCTTGTGCGTGTCCAGGAGGGGAACTGCTCGTCATAAGGGAGGCATAATATCGTTAGCTTGGCAGATATTGCCAGTTTTCCAAATTAGCAAAATAATTGCATACACTGCCCTCCCTGCAGCAGCAGCAGAGTAAGCATTCCAGTTCCTCTAATTCAACACTTGGTGATGTTGGTCTTTTTAATTTGTCACCGCTCTGGTGAGTATATAATTGTATCTCATCATGGTCTTAATTTGCATTTCCCTTGTGACTAGCAGTGTTGCACCTTTTCATAGGCTCACTGGCCACCAAAAGATCCACTTCCATACAGGCTCTAAGTTTTCACTAACATTTTACTGGGGATAAGTGATTACAATTACTGTCTCTCAGTGATGAAGACAAGTTCTTAATTTTAATGATGTCCAATATATCAAGTGAAAGTCGCTCAGTCGTGGCTGACTCTTTGCAACCCCATAGACTATACAGTCCATGGAATTCTCCAGGCCAGAACACTGGAGTGGGTAGCCTTTCCCTTCTCTAGGGGTTCTTCCCAACCCAGGGATCGAACGCAGGTCCCCCGCATTACAGGCAGTTCCTTTACCAGCTGAGCCACCAGGGAAGCCAAAGATGGAATCAAGATTGCTGGGAGAAATATCAATAACCTCAGATATGCAGATGACACCACCCTTATGGCAGAAAGTGAAGAACTAAAGAGCCTCTTGATGAAAGTGAAAGAGAAGAGCAAAAAAGTTGGCTTAAAACTCAACATTCAAAAAATGAAGATCATGGCATTCAGTCCCATCACTTCATGGCAAATAGATGGAGAAACAATGGAAACAGTGACAGACTTTATTTTCTTGGGCTCCAAAATCAATGCAGATAGTGACTGCAGCCATGAAATTAAAGACACCTGCTCCTTGGAAGAAAGGATATGACAAACCTAGACAGCATATTAAAAAGCAGAGACATTACTTTGCCGACAAACATCCATCTAGTCAAAGCTATGGTTTTTCCAGTAGTCATATATGGATGTGAGAGTTGAATTATAAAGAAAGCTGGGTGCCAAGGAATTGATGCTTTTGAACTGTGGTGTTGGAGAAGACTCTTAAGAGTCTCTTGGACTGCAAGGAGATCAAACCAGTCAATCCTGAAGGAAATCAGTCCAGTCTTCACTGGAAGAACTGATGCTGAAGCTGAAACTCCAATACTTTGGCCACCTGATGCAAAGAACTGACTCACTGGAAAAGACCCTGATGCTGGGAAAGATTGAAGGTGGGAGAAGGGGACAACAGAGGATGACATGGTAGGATGGCATCACTGACTCAATGGACATGAGTTTGAGCAGCTCCAGTAGTTAAGTGATGGACAAGGAAGCCTGGCATGCTACAGTCCATGGGGTCGCAAAGAGTTGGACAAGACTCAGCGACTGAACTGAACTGAATGTATCAAGTCTGTTCTTTTACAATTAATGGTTCTGGGGTTCTGTTTAAGAAATCTTTGCCTACTTGTGACAATGAGAAATAATGTATTTGTGGTCTCTACCTTCAGTTCTTGACAGAGTTCCTAAAACCCATGAAATTTCTTAAGTGATAAGGGTGATAAGAGCATCTTACACAGAGCTCCAAAATCCCTTAGAAGTCCCTCAGAGACAGGACAGTCTTTGGTTCTAATGAGGCTACTCCAGGTGGGCTCCTGAATGACTTTAGGATGGGAGCCAATCAGAATAAAGATGTTAATAATTTAGAAATTTCAGCTCCATCCTCCAGGGAGGGAAGAGGAGCTGGAGACTGAGTTCATAGATCATGGTTATGTGACAAAGCACCAAAAACCCTAAACTACGGGATTCACAGAGCTTCAGGGTTGGTGAACACATCCATGTGCCAAGAGGCTGGTGCACCCCAACTACATGGGGACAGACACTTCTGCACTCAGGACTTTTCTGAACCTCACCTTATGTATCTCTTCTGCTGGCTGTTCATCTGTAGCCTTTATAAACCCGTAAACATAAGTAAGATTCCCTGGAGAAGGAAATGGCAACCCAGTGCAATATTCTTGCCTAGGAAATCCTGTGGACAGAGGAGCCTGGGGGTTACAGTCCATGGAATCACAAAGAATTGGACACTACTTAGTGACTAAGCAGCAGCAGCAGCAGCAGCAGCAAATTACCAAACCTGACAAGGGCATCGTGGGAATCCCTGTTTGTAACCAACTGGAAAGAAGTGTGGATAACCTGGAAAGCCACTCACTACTTGCAACTGGTATCTGAAAGGGCATCAGTCTCGTGGGACTGAACCCCTAACCCGTGAGGTCTCCACTAACTCTGGGTGGTTAGTGTCAGAATTCAAATGAACTGCAGGACATCTGAATGGTGTCCATAGAAACCTGGAGAACTGTTTGGTGTGGGGAAAAAAAAAACATGTTTGGTGTCAAAAGTACTGTGAAGAGAGAAAGCAGGTTTTCCTTAACTGCTTCAAGGTTATGGAGATATAGAAAGAAAGGAATATTTCAAAATTCAGGGGGATTATGTCTTGCTTCTGTGTGACTATTACTAGTCACTAGCGACTATTACTGAGGACACATCAGTCACAAAGAAATCATGGGGAGGCTCCTTCCCTTGGTCGACTGCAGAACTTCCCTGGAGGTCCACCTGCCTGCCAATGCAAGGGAATGGGTTCAATCCCTGGTCAGGGAACTAAGATCCCACCAGCCATGGGGCTATTAAGCCCAAGTGCTGCAACCACTGAAGCCCATGTGCCTAGAGCCTGTGTTTTGAAACAAGAGAAGCTACTGCAATGGGAAGCCTGTGCACTGCAACTAGAAAATAGCTTCTGCTTGCAACTAGAGAAAGGGTGCGCGAGGCAATCAAAAGCCAGCATGGCCCAAAATAGGTAAGTAAATGAGTAAGTTTAAAAAAAAAAAAAAGAATGCGGTAGCACGGTACATACATATCTGGAGATGATCCACAATGAGGCGGGGGAAGAAGGTATCATCAAAGTCAGGGGTGTAGGCCCGAGCACTGTTTTGCTAAGAATAACAATTTCCTCATGTTGATCCAAGCATAGAAGCTAGCCCCAAGAAAACATGCACCAAACCGCCAGTGGCTCTCTATGGAGGCGTGTGATGGGGAACTTAACATGTTCCACATCATAGACTTCTGGAGTTTTTTCTTTGTGTGTGTTCGTTTTAACCATCTATTACTTCTGTAAACAGGATTTAAACACACACACACACACACACACACACACACTTTTTAAGGAAAAAAACAAAAAGCCTAGGTCAGACAAAATATCTGGGAAGTCAACACTCAGAAAAGATGCCCAGGAAGTGTCTCTGGGGAAATAAACAAGGATGATGAAAGCATTTTGGAGACTGTGTTATTTTCCATCTACTTTCAACTTCACCAAAATTGCTGTGCTGATGTTCAGATGTGGAAATAGACTGCTTCAGTATCAGAGGTCTCATTTCTTCTTTTGTACCGGCTTTAGTGCTTCTAAGGACCATGATTTCTCTTAAAAGGACCATGATGGCTGACCACCACAGCAGGACAGGCTGCTAACGGGCAATGGGGACCCCCTGAAATCTACTTACTGAGATGATCAGTTAAGGTTTTTTTTTTCCATTTTGCCTAAAAATCGGCTATATATTTAGGTTTGGTCCTAGGATAGCTGCTGCTTTGTTTCTGGGGTTGTGGAGAAATTTGTTTGAAGACACATTTCAGCAGCAGCTCCACGGCAGTCAAGTTAGGGTTAGGCAGCTTGGCCAGGTGGCTTCAGCAAATCCAGCCTCATTTGTCACATTTAAACTACAAAATGAGATTTCCCCTAGATACTCCACAACTAATAAAACCCTCCACACCTGACCTGAGGCTGTGGGGTGCAGCAGTCCTCAAACCAGCAAGGAGGTGTGGGTCGGGGCACCTGTGGTTTCAGGGACCACATGGAAATAGCACATCCCTGAGCCCACAGCTGCCTGGAAGCTGGCTGTTCTGTGGCAAACATTATCCTTGCAACATAATTAAGTAGCAAAACCTTGCCTTGCATTTAAAAGAGAATACATTTCAGAAACTAAAAAACCATGTCCTGATGATAAACTGCAATGTCTTCTCAGGTCTACCTAAGAGGTAGACATGCAATTGTTACTGAGTATTATTTTTAGCACTGGGAATTATACATCATTTGATTCATTGGAATCCTCCCCCTCCCACTCTGCCCTTAAGTATTTCATTCATTTGAAAACCACTGAAGAGCACCTCCCCACTTATAACATGGCAGGAGACAACGAAGGCAACCAGGCCCTCAGGGAGTTCAAGCTCTAATCTGGCAGGGAGATAAAACCGTCTACCTTCCAGAACACAAACACTGCCTATCTACAACAAACTCTTTTTACTATGACCCAGACTCCATGTGTCCTGGAGGAGGAAATGGAAACCCACTCCAGTATTCTAGCCTGGAAAATTCCATGGACAGAGGAGCCTGGCGGGTTACAGTCCATGGGGTCGCAAAGAGTTAGACATGACTTAGCGACTGAGCACAGCAGACTCCAGGTGACCCTACATAAACACGCATCAAGTAACCATAACAAGTTTTACAGTTCTGTCCTGACCCTTGTTCAGTCGCTCACTTGTGTCCGACTCTTTTCGACCCCATGGACTACAGCACGAGAGGCTTCCCTGTCCTTCACTATCTCCCGGAATTTGCTCAGACTCATGTCCACTGAGTTGATGATGCCACCCAACCATCTCATCCTCGGTCGCCCCCTTCTCCTCTTGCCCTCAATCTTTCCCAGCATCAGGGTCTTTTCCAATGAGTCAGCTCTTTGCATCACGTGACCAAAGTACTGGAGCTTCAGCTTCAGTCCTGACCCTGCTCTGCCTCTGAAACCTGGGTAGACTCTCCTCCTCTCCTCTGTTAAGGCTGACCGATCCCCATGGATGAACAGAAAGACCACCACCGAGTCTGCTGTGAGGCCTGCTCTGTACTCCACTGAGCATTACCTGTGACTCCTGGAGACGGCTGAAGAGAAGTTCCCTACAACAGGGACGCACACTGCAAGTGTGGTACCTACAACTGCCACTTGCGACAGTGTTGCGGCAGGCCCTCCAGCCACCTCCAAATACTTGGGGAGAACAAACTCGCCCTGAACTGGGTTCCAGGGACCGGGCATAAAGCAGAGAACAAAGTCTCTGCCTGGTGGGACTGACAAGTGAGTGACACAAATAAACAGGACACAACATTGTTAGTGGGTGGAAATGCTATGCATAATCAAGTAGGATTAACAGTCAAGCTGATGGGAGGTGCGCTTCCAATCACGGTGGCCAGGGACAGTCTCAGTGATGGGGACACATCTGAGCAGAAATCTGGAGTGCAACAAAGGCCCTGGGGCGGGACCCTGGAGGAGAAGAGCAGGCGAGAAGGCAGAGGTTGCAGATGAGACCAGAGATGGGTGAAGAGCACAGATCACAGGCCTTGAGGGCAGCGGTGAGGAAGTAGAAGGCCACCCAAGGTGCAACGGGAAACCACTGGTATATTCCAGGTAAGGCAGTGACATGGTCTGACAATGGTTTTAGAATATTTTTCTGAACCGGCAGATGGAATGGATGTGAGAGTGAAGGAATAAGAGGAGACAGGGATGACCAAAGTGACCAGGAGGGCCTCAGCTAGCACATGCCATGCCATTTGAAATATAGGGGCTTTTCTGGTGGCTTAAGAATCCACCTGCCAATGCAGGAGACACGGGTTCCATCCCTGGTCCAGGAAGATCCCACATGCCACAGAGCAACTAACCCTGTGCACCACAACTACTGAGCCAGTGTGCTAGAGCCCAGGGGCTGCAACTACTGAAGCCCACACACCTAAAGCCTGTGCTCCGCAACAAGGGAAGCCATGGCAATGAGAAGTCCGTGCACTGCAACTAAAGACTCATCCCTGCTTATTGAAACTGGAAAAATAAGACCGAGAAGCAATGAAGACTCAGCACAGCCACGAATAAATAAATAAATAATTTAAAAAAAGAAATACAAAAAGTGTCCCTTCCCTGGGGGCAACCAGCCTTGTAACCAGGCTTAGCAAAGCCCAGCCAGGTTGCATTTTGGCCTCAACTCACACCCGCTAGGGGTGAAACAGGGGGTTTATGCTCCGAGAGGCTGTTTGCCCAAAGTCACGTGGGAAGAGAGTCCTGCCTGCCTCAAGCCTGTCTGACTCCGGTGCCTGAGCACCGACGCCGGCTGAGGAACAGAAGACACAGGAGGAGTGTCCAGAGGAGCACAAAGTGCAGCAGAGAGAGCACTCCAGAGGCAAGAGCCTCCAGGGGCTATTCTGAGGAGGCGCCAAGAGTCCAGGCTGCAGTCCAATGTGCGCTCGGAGTTCATCAGGGCCAGAAGCACCTCCTGTGCATCAGTGCAGCCATGGGCACAAGAGACATCCTCCCTCCAACTATACTGAGGCTTTTGGGGCAAACCCTGCCCCCTCCCGTCTCTCACGGTACCAGGTGAGGCAGCAACTGCCACACGGCCACCTGCTTCCTGAACCAGCGGGGCGCAACTTGCCAGTGAAAGGAGAACTTACACCACCCAAGGGAGCCATTTTAAAGCCCATCCTTTTTTTAATTGCAGTCTAGTTGGTTTACCATGTGTTAGCTTCAGGGGTACAACACAGTGATATTTGTACATAACCCTTTTCAGATTCTTTTCCCCTATAGGCTATGCCAAAACATTGAGTAAATCCCCCAGGCTCTACAGCAGGTCCTCACTGGGAAAGCCCTTCCTCTTTATCACACTCCAGGACCTGGTAGACTTCACAGTGAGCAAAGCTCAGACTGCTCCCGGGTTACAAGTGTCCACACACAAAAATGAATACACAGCCCTTAGGCAAAGTAACGGAGCCCCAAAACCAAGCTCTGGAAACCAGTCTTGGCTTCCAGGAAGGGGCCAGGGCAACAAAGCCCATTCCCTGAGGGGAACTAGAGGGAACTGGCTACAACCCTTCCTTCCCTCTGCTGTGGGAAACGGAATCCCCCAAGAAACCCAGCTACGCCTGGAGGCAGCTCCAGGCCCCTTCCCACTCAGGAAGATGAGCAGAGGCCCACTTTCTCATGCCCATCAAATCTGTATCCTGAAAAATTTCCCCAATGGCTCAGCAAGTAAAGAATCTGCCTGCAATGCAGGAGACGCAAGAGATGGGGGTTCGATCCCTGGGTTGGAAGATCCCCTGGAGTAGGAAATGACAACCTACTCCAGTATTCTTGCCTGGGAAATTCCACGGACAGAGGCGCCTGGCGGGCTACAGTCCATGGGGGTCACAAAGAGTTGGACACGACTGTCGACTAAGCACACAAAAGCAAACACAAAGATATCACTGATCACACCGATGAGCTTCCTGCTTCTTAGGGATGACACCTGGAAGATAAGAGCTCACATGACCTTAACTCAGTTCACAGAGATTCACCCTCAGACCTCTCCCCTCACCAATATTCGCGCACTGTTACTTCCCTTTTAGAGTAGGTTTTGTGCATTCTTTTTATTTTTTTTTTTTAAAAACTTTGATTCTCCAGTGTTCCAATCAAGTTACGAGGAGATATGTGAAACGGAAAATGAACAGTTTACGTTTTTCAAAATCCAAGCCACCTAACACACTTCCCTCTTTCCAATGCTGTATGGTGAAACTGCAAAGCACAGCATTTTTAAATTATTAAGGACAAAATGGAGGCACCGATTCCTTTCCTACCACTTTGAAAACATATGGAACTACTGCAATGGGGCAAAAACCCATTCTGTATCTTAACCCGCTAGGATGATGTTGGGATCCTAATAAATAACAACAGTGACAAACAGTTTACTCTTGTGTGTCAGGCACTTTCCTAAGCACTTAACATTGGTCATCCATCGTTTTGCTGTTGTTTAGTCCTTGGAACAATCATACAAGTTGGGTACAATTACTGGACCAGCTCTCTTTGCAAATAAGGAGATGGATATGAGTGAATGAGGACAGGGTCCTTGTCTGCCTGTTCTTGGCTTAACACCCAGCCCCCAGCAGCACCAGGTTCATAGCAGGTGCATGCCTGTTCCCTAAATGAACAGGGAATGCGTGGGTGGGCCACTTCCTGCACAACTCCAGGGGGCGCCATGGACATTGTGCTCTGTCTGGGGTCAATCTGAATGCCCTCCAAGCCACGGTAGCCCTGATGACCCAGGCCAAAATCAGCCGTCATGTCTGAGGACTTACCCATTTCTTGGAGGCACCAAGAGGGAAACTGGCCAACCCAGGAGTTAGACTTGGATGTTCAACCCCAGAGGCCCTGGTGAAATATGCCTGGACCTCAGTTTCTTCACTGGCAGAACATTCTCATGGGATATTCATGCAACACACCAAGTCCCTCCCCCTCTCCCACATCTGATAAACAGCGAGGACTGGAAGCTGGTCTACAGTTACCTCCCAATGTTTTGAGGACCCACAAGAGAAGCAAAGGCATATAAATAAATCATGTGTTTTAAAAAAATAAATATGTGTTTATGTTGGAGTGCTTTTCACTGATGGAAAGTCTGGAGACCACTGCACTGCCCTGCACCAATGCTCTGATGAGGTTACCCCACAATGAACACCCCCCCAAAAAACCTGCAAGATCAACATCTCCTGAAGGGCTGGCATGTGTGCTCAATAGTGTCCGACTCTGCAACCCCACGGACTGTAGCCCACCAGGCTCCTCTGTCCATGAGATTCTCCAGGCAAGAATACTGAAGTGGGTTGCCAAGCCCTCCTCCAGGGGATCTTCCCGACCCAGGGACTGAATTCACATCTCCTATGTCTCTTGCATTGGCAGGAGGATTCTTTACCACTGCACCATCTGGGAAGCCCCTCTGTAGGGTTGGGCACAAATGATTTCAAGTGGCATTGAGGAGGAACGCTTATTATTTTCATAATTGTATATGTATTGAGTTTAAAGAAAATTAGGAAAATGTATATAACCAGCACATCAAACCCGGGGTTTCTGGGATACAGAATGACTCTTATGTTTTCAGTTTCCTGAACAGTTAATTTACAAATACATACATATAAACAAAACCACCTCCGATAATTGAGAGCTCATTACAGGCCAGACTCTGCAGCGTGTTAAGCCACTTCCCATACTATCTTTTCAACCCTCACAACAATTCTTTGAGCTGGCACTGCTGTCATATCTGTTTCTCAAGTTGGGGGACCTACTGTTAAGTGTCTTGCTTGAGGTCAAACTAGAATTTAGAGCTGACTGTGAATCCAGGAGGTCTAATTCCAGAACTAGCACTCCACAACACCACCTCCTATTAACCACCACCCCACACCCTCATTGTTGGGGGATTGAAGTTTAGGGAAAATGGCCTGGAAAGCTTTAGAAAAAAATTAAACAAAGCAAAACACAGCACCAGCAACTAATATTTATTGTCTGCAACTCGCCCTCAAGTCCTGGGCCAAGCACTTCACACACAAGGCTCCTCAATCCTCAAGAGTACCCTTCTCCTTCATCCACAAATGTTCGCGAAGGGCCTACTACACACTGGGCCAGGGTACATTAAAGGAGATTACACAGACACAGCTCTGATGGCCCTTGGAGAAGAGATGTGTAATTACAAACTGGAGTAACTCCTAACACAAGAAAGGATCAAGATGACCATGTGCAAAAGTAGCAGAGGGGAGCAATGACTGGTCCCGGGTGGTCAAACACAACCTGGGGGTCCTCCCTAACCCTGAGTCAAGGCCCCCTCTTCCATGCAGCTACCCTGATCTCTGGTTCCCACCACTCGCACCCATTCCTCACAGGTGACAGGCCTCCAGGAGTTGTTCCCACATTTACCACCTGTTCCCCTACAAGACTGGACGGGCTCCTCTGGGCACCCAACCTCCAACTACCAAACACCCAGTTGGGGCTCAACAAGTATGTGTTGAACAAGAATGGAAGAGATTGGACTGAACAATAGTGCTTCCCTCTTGACAGGAACCATTTTATAGGCTTTCATCAGCTCCATTTGTGCCATTATTCTCATTTCACATATGAAGACACCGAGAGGTTCGGAAAGATTAAGCTATTTGCCTCCTGTCACACAGCGAAGTGACCAGCAACAGCCAGGAGTCAAACTCCAATCAGGCCTGTCATTTAAAAGTGAAAACTTGTTTCAAATTCCTAGGAAGTGGCTCTCACTGCTTATTCCCTACTTTCCCCAATGATTCACTAGGGGGAAAAAAATACCAAGACTAGTGTCTTCAAGACCTTCACAAAACACCTTCTCCTTTAAGATTCACGTTTTAAATAAAAGCTTTAATCTGGAAAATCGACTGGAAGAAAGGGGAAAGGATGCAAAACTAAAACAATGCTTTCAACAGCAAACAGTTCTCTCCGTCCTTCCCCACTGCGGCCGACCCCCAGTTTCAGGGCAAACGTTCTCAAATCACTACTTGCGAGGGGTTAGCAGAGTTATTTACCTTTCCTTGAAAATCTAAAACGACGTGACTTTTTTAAAAATAAAAATTCAGGTCGGCTAACTCAGGGGGGCTGCTAATGTTCGTGTTCGGGCGACGCTGGACACACCTGGGGCTTTTCCTATTGAGTTCCGACTGCAGCCTCGCCAAAAGGCAACATTCGAATCGGACCCGTTAGAACGTAACCAGAAAAGCCCGGACACCTAGCTATTGTTGCAGCCCCGGCGGACACCGGGATGTGGGCCCCGGGATCGCCGACTGGGCGACGCGCTTTGTCCGGCTACCCCGGCGAGAGCGCGCGCGGGGGGGCGCGCGGCCCACCACGCGGCCCGGGCCCCCACCCCGCCGGCCCGCGGATAGTCGCCGAGGCCTCGCTGCCTGTGGCCTTCGCCGCGCGCGCGGGTGCCGGCCAGGCTTCTTGACCCTCGGGCGCCGCCGTACCCCGGCCCCGCTCCGGGCGCCGGCGGCCCCCTCCCCCCCTCGGCGCCCCGGCTCCATTCAAACCGTCCTCCCAAGCCCCGCGCCGCGCTCCCCCCCCGCGACCCGCGTTCCTTACCGGGAGTCGCCGGCGCCGTCGCCTTCCCGGCGCCGCCCCCGCCCCTCCACGCGGGGCCGGGGGCAGAATGGGCGTCTCGCTTCTCCTCACGAAACAAAGAAGCAGCCGCCGCCGCCGCCGCCGCCGCCGCCGAGCTAGGGTAAGCCTCGCGCGCGCGCCCGCCTGCCTCAGCCGCCCCCCCACGCTGCCCGCGCCCCCGCTGCGCGCGCACTCGCTACCTCCCCTCCCCCCACCACGAACTCCCTCTCTCGCTTCCGCTGCTGGCCGGTCTTCGTGCGCGTGCCCGCCCTCCCTTCCGCTCCTAGCGCGCGTGCGCGTCTGGCCGGGGTTGTCGGGGAGAGGTGGGTGGGGCCAGAGAGAGCTAGAGCGCCCGACGCGCCTCCCCACTCTGTGCGGGACGGTCATGCGCCTGCGCGCGGTGGTCTCCGTCCTCGCACGCCGCGCGTCCCAACGCCGCTGAGCATGCGCAGAGCAGGCGGCACTGCGGCGGTGGTAGAGGTGGCAGAGGGAGGTTGGGGGATGGGTTGGGTGGTGGAGAGGTCTGCGGGGAAAGCGTGGCCGAGGGCCCCTGAGACTGAGAAGTGAGGCTTCCAGGGTCGTGCATGAAGGCAGGAGGCGGACAGGCTGGGCCGAGGATGAACAGAGCCGGCCCCTGGGCCAAGTGCAGGTCGTTGAACCGCTTTGATCCCTATTCCGATGATGGCGGTGCCCGTTCGGCAAAGCCTGGCGGTCAAAGACTGTGGCTACCTTTTCCGCAGAACTTACCTAGGGCTATTAGTTTAGCAGATATCCATTGACCTGCCGCAGGCCGAGGTGCCATAGTACCGAAGAGAAATCTCAGCCTCTGGCGCTCATGGTTTAGTGGGAGAGGCAAGTGCGAGGCAACAAAACTCTTAAGTAAAATATACTATGTTGAAATGGACACGTGAAGGGTCGGGGAAGTTTTAAATGGGGCAGCTAGGGAAAGCCTCGCTGCGAAGACATTTGAGTCAAGACATAAAAGCAGTGTGAGAGAGAGAGCGTTGTTCCAAGTGTGAAGGCCCAGAGACTGTAGGAGGCTTCATCTCTTAAATTTTGAGAGTATCTCTGAGTCTGTATACGTTGTTTCTAGCCCCACAACTGGACAAACGGTCCCCAGGGCCAAGTCCCACAGCCTGTGACTCCCTACCCCTGCTTCTCTCAGGCCTGCTCTTCCTCATTTTTCAGGTCTCAGCTGACTCATCACCTCCCCTGGCCTTGCCTCCTCTTTGATCACCAGCTCCTTTTCCTTCCTTTCACATTTCTTGGGTAACCCCTTTAATATCTGTCTCCCTAACCTCAATTTAAATGGCACGTTGTTGTCAATTTTAGTCCCTAGTGAATACCCAATATCTAGTGTGGTGCCACCCTCTGCCACATACTAGATACCTTAAAAATATATATTTTTTTAATTGAAAATATATTAGCTTCTATGGCATGTGTATCATCAGCTCTTTGGGCCTTTCCAAGGCCAAGGTGAGGCCCTTGGAGCATAGAGCAGCAGCTGATATCTTGGCCTGAAGCCAAAAAGACCTGCATTGAAAACCTGACTCCTTAGTACCTGGGGGATGCCAGGCAAGTTTATTGGATACATCCACACTTCTCTTTCTTCACCTGTAAAGTGGAAACAGTGACAGCACTCATCTCCACAGGGTTGGTTATGAGGAATCCATGAAAACAGGCCATGGAGAAGCTCTCAGTGCCTTAGCTTGTGACGTTGGATAATGGACAGGAAATGGGCAAGTGGGGTCTGGACTTTGGCCTGTCTGATTCATTCAAGCAATATTTCTAAAGTGCCTTCAACATCTTAAACGCTGAGCAGGAGACTTCCCTGATGGTTGAGTGGTTAAGAATCCACCTTGCACAAAAAACAATACAACATTGTAAAGCAATTATCCTCCAATTAAAAATAAATTTTTAAAAAGAAAAAAAAAAGAATCCGCCTTGCAATGCAGGGGTCGCAGGCAGGTTCAATCCCTGGTTGGGCAACTAAGATCCCACATGCTGCAGAACAAATAAGCCCGAGAGCCACAACTATAGATTCTGTGCCCTGCAACAAAAGATCTCGCATGCTGCAACTAAGTGCCCTGCAACAAAAGATCCTGCATGCTGCAACTAAGACCTGACCCGGCCAAAAAACCCAAAAACACTGAGCTGGTCTTAGTCCCGTGGTGATGCACTGAGCAGGCAGGGTTCTGGCCCTTGGAGCAGACTGTCCATGAGTTCAGCTAACCGTCTCCCACACCGATCACACTAATGATAGGAAAATCTAAGTGCATTGGAAGAAAAGCCCCGGGGTTGATGAGATCATAATATGGGGTCTTCCTGGGATTGAGAAGTCAGATCAAACTCTCCATATGCCAAGACCCAAAGGAGGAGGGCACTCGGTGAGAAAACAGGATGTGCAAAGACCTGAAGAGGGAAAGGAGCATGGGAACAGAGGACAGCTCTTGTGGCTGTGTGGGGGAGGTCGGCCGTAGCCAGAGAGGGCAGGGCTTCGTGGGCAATTCTTAATATTCTTCAAACCTGGCACATTCCTGCCCCAAGGCCTTTGCACATGTGTTTCTGACCCCTGCATGTCTGTGTCTCCCAGAGAATCTCTGTAATGTTATAGATGCGACCTCCTACATCTCCAGGTGATTTTTCTCCGTTGAACTCATCCTGCACGCTGGAACATAAGCTTTGTGTCTGTCTCCAGCACCTAGCACAGCGCTTAGTGACTGGTGCACAGAAAAGAGGCTGAAGGAGCACCCACCAGTGGCCCATGCTGCCTCTCACACAAAATCAGTTTATGAGATGCTTGTTCAGGCCTCAGTATTACACCTGTGGCATCTCAAATGCCACTAGGGAGATGCCTAGCGTGAAGTCACAGCTTTAGACTCCACCCCTCATCTCCTGTGTCCAGGTCTCGGTCACTCTCCCCATATGCTGCCTGTTACAATGATAGCTGCCCCTCCCGCCTTCCCCAGTGGGCAGGACAGGGCCAGATACGGGCGTGAGGAGGCTGTGCTGTGCAAGGATGCAAAGAAGAGTGTAGCAGTCCAGATGTTTGCAGCATCACTCCCCACACAGCAAAAATACAATTCCCAGTTGGTTTTAGCAGTCTCAGAGTCTGCATTCACATCTACACCGTCTGGTATCTGTGGCCCCATTAGGTAGGAGCTTCCCTCGTGGCTCAGAGGATGTGTCAGAGTTCTCTAGAGACACAGAATCAATAGGATGTTGGATATACATATACGTGCACACATGCTCAGTCACTCAGTCACGTCTGACTGCAACCTCATGGACTTTAGCTCGCCAGGCTCCTCTGTGCATGGGATTCTCCAGGCGAAAATACTGGAGTAGGTTGTCATTTCCTTCTCCAGGGAATCTTCCCGACTCAGGAATCAAACCTGCATCTCCTGCACTAGCAAGTGAGTTCCTTACCACTTGAGCCACCTGGGAAATCCCAGATATACACACACACACATACACACACATACATATATCCTATTGATTCTGTTTACTGGAGAAATGAAGTATATATACATATGGAGAGAAAGAGAACACACACACACATATATATATATTAATATATACTTATATAGGTAAATGAGAAAGATGTTTATTTTAAGGAACTGGCTCAGATGGCTGTTGTTGTTGATCAGTCGATCAGTCGTGTCTGACTCTTTGTGACTCCATGGACTGCAGCACAGCAGGTTTCCCTGTTCTTCACTGTGTAACGGAGTTTGCTCAAACTCATGTCCATTGAGTCTATGATGCCATCCAACCATCTCATCCTCTCTGCCCTCTTCTCATTTGACCTTCGATCTTTCCCAGCATCCAGGGCTTGTAGGATCTAGCAAGTCTGAAGTTTGATCTGTAGGGCAGGCCAGTGGCTGGGAATTCAGGAAAGAGAGGATGCTGCAGTGTTTGAGTTTGAATCCCGCAGGGCAGCAGGCTGGAAACTTGGGCAAGGTTTCTGTGCCACAGTCTTGAGACCTCTTCGCTGGGAATGCTCAGTCTTTGCCTTATATGTGATTGGATGAAGCCCCTCCACACGATGGAGGGTCCATGGTTTGACTCAACATCATGACTCCAATTTAAACATGAATCACATCTTGTAAAAAGTTTCCACAGCAACATAGGAACTGGTGTTTAACCTAATGGCTGGGTGCCATGACCCAGCCAAACAGACACACAGGATGAACCATTACAGAAAAAATGGACTTCTCTCTTTTGACTCAATATCAAGGTCTTGAAATAAAATGCTCACCCACATCCAGTGGGTGAAAATGTGAAATGCATACTCTTCAGTTGCCACAGTAAAGTGAATGCTGCTGCTGTTCATTGCTGAGTCGTGTCTGACTCTGCAACGTCATGGACTGCAACACACCAGGCTTCCCTGTCCTTGACTATCTCCCAGAGTTTGCTGCTAAGATTCATGTTGAGTCTGTGATGCTATGTAACCATCTCATCCTCTTTCGCCCCCTTCTTTTCCCGCCCTCAATCTTTCCCAGCATCAAGGTCTTTTCCAATGAGTCAGCTGTTCGCATCAGGTGGCCAAAGTATTGAAACTTCAGCTTCAGCATCAGTCCTTCCAATGACTATTCAGGGTTGATTTCCTTTAGGAAATACTTTTTTGAGTATCTCTTCAGATCTTACTTAGGTATAAAACTGCTAATTTATTAACCAAACATATATTTATTCCTCAAACATAACCTACTGTCCTGAAAAATGGACATCACAAGAAAACTGTTTCCCCAAATAAAGCAATGAGATGTGCTGTGCAGAACACAAGAAGCCATCCTTCCAAATTACAAACCCAGGGCAATAGATTTCTTTTAGCTGGAAGCCCAAGTTTTAAATCAGCTCAGCAGATGATCAAGAATATCGTGTTACACTTGTAGTAAACTGTGACTTTCTGCAACTACAGGTCGAAACTAACTACCCACATTTTTCATAGTTTTATAGGTGTTTTATAGGTATGTCTTATTTGGGGGGCTTTCCCGGTGGCTCAGCGGTAAAGAATCTGCCCCTAATGCTGGATCATCGAAAAAGCAAGAGAGTTCCAAAAAAACATCTATTTCTGCTTTATTGACTATGCAAAAGCCTTTGACTGTGTGGATCACAATAAACTGTGGAAAATTCTGAAAGAGATGGGAATACGAGACCACCTGACCTGCCTCTTGAGAAATCTGTATGCAGGTCAGGAAGCAACAGTTAGAACTGGACATGGAACAACAGACTGGTTCCAAATAGGAAAAAGAGTACATCAAGGCTGTATATTGTCACCCTACTTATTTAACTTATATGCAGAGTACGTCATGAGAAACACTGGGCTGGAGGAAGCACAAGCTGGAATCAAGACTACCAGGAGAAATATCAATAACCTCAGATATGCAAATGACACCACCCTTATGGCAGAAGGCGAAGAAGAACTAAAGAGCCTCTTGATGAAAGTGAAAGAGGAGAGTGAAAAAGTTGGCTTAAAGCTCAACATTCAGAAAACTAAGGTCATAGCATCCGGTCCCATCACTTCATGGCAAATAGATGGGAAAACAGTGGAAACAGTGGCTGACTTTATTTTTCTGGGCTCCAAAATCACTGCAGATGGTGATTGCAGCCATGAAATTAAAAGACGCTTACTCCTTGGAAGGAAAGTTATGACCAACCTAGACAGCATATTAAAAAGCAGAGATATTACTTTGTCAACAAAGGCCCATCTAGTCAAGGCTATGGTTTTTCCAGTGATCGGAGAAGGCAGTGGCACCCCACTCCAGTACTCTTGCCTGGAAAATCCCTTGGACGGAGGAGCCTGGTAGGCTATAGTCCATGGGGTCGCTAAGAGTTGGACACGACTGAGCGACTTCACTTTAACTTTTCCCTTTCATGCACTGGAGAAGGAAATGGCAACCCACTCCAGTATTCTTGCCTGGAGAATCCTAGGGACGACGGAGCCTGGTGGGCTGCCATCTAAAGGGTTGCACAGAGTCGGACATGACTGAAGCAGCAGCAGCATGTATGGATGTGAGAATTGGACTATAAAGAAAGCTGAGTGCTGAAGAATTGATGCTTTTGAACTGTGGTGTTGGAGAAGACTCTTGAGAGTCCCTTGTACTGCAAGGAGATCCAACCAGTCCATCCTAAAGGAGATCAGTCCTGGGTGTTCATTGGAAGGACTGATGTTGAAGCTGAAACTCCACTCATTGGAAAAGACCCTGATGCTGGGAAAGATTGAGGGCAGGAGGAGTAGGGGACGACAGAGGATGAAATGGTTGGATGGCATCACCGACTCAATGGACATGGGTTTGGGTAAACTCCGGGAGTTGGTGATGGACAGGGAGGCCTGGCGTGCTGCGGTTCATGGGGTCGCAAAGAGTTGGACACGACTGAGCGACTGAACTGAACTGAATGCGGGAGATGCAGGTTCAATCCCTGGGTCGGTCAGGAAGATCCTCTGGAGAAGGACATGGCAACCCACTCCAATATTCATGCCTGGAGAATTCCATGGACAGAGGAGCCTGGTGGGCTATAGTCCACGGGGTCGCAAAGAGTCAGACATGACTCAAGTGACTTAGGGACTAAATAACAAATGAAGCAAAGCTGCAGATCACTTGCATTTTCTCGGATGTGTTGAAACTTCTATCCAGAGGAGGAAGGGAGAAGCTTAGGATAACATTTACAAGGAAAACAGGCTCCATCCATACATAGTCACAGATGTAAAAAACACACTTACGATTACCAAGGGGGAAAGGGGAGGGAAAGGATAAATTAGGAGATTGGAATTGACATATCCCCAGTACTATAAGATAAGTAACTAATAAGAACCTACTGTATAGCACAGGGAACTCTATAATACACTATACTCATACTCTATAATGACCTATATGGGAAAAGAAACAAAGAGTGGATCTATGTATATGTATAATTGAAACTTCATTGTACACCTGAAACTAACACAACATTGCAAATCAACTATAATCCAATAAAAATTAATTTTAAAAAAGATTCTTGTGTAATGGATTGGGTAGAAATTGTTATGCAGTGAACTGAGCAAAAGAAATTATTTTGTTGTTGCTTTAAAAATGTAAAGAAAAAAAAAAAAAGACCTCCATGGCCTGCCATATTTGTTTGGGTTGTTTGGTCTCTCCTGCTCTTGTGTGAGTGTGTGTGTGTGTAATCACACTCTCTGTGGCCTTCCTGGGTATTTACCCTGCAGAGTCAACAGGAGCCGCTGTGAGATCCAGTCAGTGCACTCAGTAATTGCAGCTTCCCCTCCTTCCCAATGCAATCAGTAAGAGGGGACAGCCTAACTCTAATGGTATCACCCTCTGTCAAGATCTGGAGAAACAATGCACAATATTCTGTAGTCTGCAGAATTCTCTGCCCTCAGCTTTATGCCACGAACTGTGTATCACATCCACTTACTTACCTTCGTCTGACTTCTGGTGCTTATGCAAATCTGGGCAAATAAACAGATGAGCAAGTTGAAGAAGATACATCTTGTAATATTTTGGGTCCCTTCTTTGTCGTAATCATACCTTAGTTGCTGGAAGAAAATTTAAAGGAGGGTACTTCTCTGGTGGTCCAGTGGTTAGGACTCGGAGCTCCCAATGCAGGAGGCCCAGGTCCGATCCCTGATCGGAGAACTAGATCTCACATGCTGCAACTAAGACCTGGCACAGCCAAATACATTTTAAAAAACAAAAGGAAAGCGATCTTGCCTTCTGGCAGCTACAGTCATGTTGGAGGTGTTTGTGTGTGCGTGCATGCTCAGTCGTATCTGACTCTTTGTGACCCTATGGACTGTAGCCCCTCATGTGCCTCTGTCAGTGAAATCTTTCAGGCAAAGATACTGGACTGGGTTGCCATTTCCTTCTCTAGAACATCTTCCTGACCCAGAGATTGAACCCAAGTCTCTTGCATCTCCTGCATTGGCAGACGGTTTCTTTACCACTGGGCCAGCTGGGAAGGAGGCCAATAAAAATGATTTTTTTTTTTAGGAGACAATTCAATAAAAGTGATTAAACCCATTGCTTAATTTATTTTCAGGTACCGTGCAACTCCTCTGCCCCCATGGAGGTTTCTGTTCTGAAGAAACAGACAAAGAAACGTGAAACTGTGTGGTGAATCGCCAAGGGGAGATTAGTTCAAAACACAAGCCTGGAGAATTTTCTGTAAATTCTGAGACCCTATCTGGTGGAGCTCTAGAAACTTTTTTAATAGAACATGTCCAGGGGGCTTCCCTGGAGGTCCAGTGGCTAAGAATCTGCCTGCCAGTGCAGGGGACACAGATTCAATCCCTGATCTGGGAAGATCCCACATATCTCAGGACAACTAAGCCTGTGCGCTCTAGAGCCCATGAGCCACAACAAGAGAAGCCACTGCAATGAGAAGCCCGTGCACCGCAACTAGAGAAAACCCACACGCAGCAACAAAGCCCTTGCCCAATCAAAGATAAGTAAATAAAAAGGTGCCCAAGGAATGAAAATTCCCTAGTGGTCCAGTGGTTAGGACTCCATGCTTTCATTGCTGAGGGCACGAGTTCAATCCCTAGTCAGGCAACTAAGATTTTGCAAGTCTTTCAGTGCAGCCAAAAAAAGAAAGCACCCCAGGTGAGCCTTGCCATCTGTACGGTCTGTGAACGGATGAGGGAGCAATCATTTCAGTGGCAAGTATCCACAGACTCAGATACTTATCCCACCTGCCTACCAATAGGAAAGGCGAGGATGAGTCTGGTGAGTAATTTACAACTAGTGTAGCCACGTGATTAATTCAACGTGACCATTTTTTAAACTCTAGATGTAAACATGTACTAGAGAGCACACTACTAGTGTATCTATCAGAATCTTCTTGAAGACCTATGAACAGTCAGGGGGCCCCCACCCACAGAGCATCTGGTCAGCAGACCTGGGGCAGGGCCTGAGAACTGGCATGGCAAGGATGTCCCCTGCATTGGAAGGCGGATTCTTAACCACTGGACCACCAGGGAAGTCTGCACCTGCTTACTTTAAATAAACCCTGAATGGCTCAGAAATAGGCCCTGGCTTTGTGAAGTAGCAGGCCCGCAAAGCTCTGCCCTCTCCTGCCCACCCAACTCCCTACTGCAAATCTTCCTCTACCTGCTTGGGAACAGTAGCCCTGCACACCTAATGCAGGTCCCCTTTTGTCCTGTTTTAGTCTCTGAGGGCAGGAGGAGAAGGGGGCAACAGAGGATGAGATGGTTGGATGGCATCATCAACTCAATGGACATGAGTTTGAGCAAACTCCGGGAGACAGTGAAGGATAGGGAAGCCTGGCATGCTGCAGTCCATGGGGTCGCAAAGAGTCAGACACAACTGAGTGACTGAACAACCTCAGTTTGAATGCCATCTCTCTGCCTCCCTCCCTGGCGTCTTACAGGAGGACTTGGCTTAGATTTACCTTCCGTCCTCACCCCAGACTGGTTAGATGCCCTTCCTCTGCTGGGAAAAATAGAGACACAGGAGGGAATCCTTTTTCAAAGGTGTTGAAAGGATGAGCTTAGCAAGCCAAGCCGCCATTGAAGGACCAGAAGTTAATATGAGCAACAACAGCTAACACTTGCATAGCATTTCCTGGGTGCCAGCTGCTATTCTAAGATGGGAATCTGTAAATTTAAATGTAGTGGAAATGCAAGTCGGTACCACCACCTTGGAAGACCGTTTGGCAATTTCCTACAAAACCAAGCATATCCTTGGACTGGCCTGGGGCACAAGTGATTATGAATCCTGCCAGTGCAGGGTTCATGGGTTCGATCCCTGGTCCGGGAAGATTCTACATGCTGCGGAGCAGCTAAGCCTGAGTGCCACATCTACTGAAGCCCGCAAACCCTAGAGCCTGTGCTCCCTAACAGAAGCTGCCACAATGAGAGGCCCACACACCGCAATTAGAGAGTAGCCCCCACCTGCTGCAACTAGAAAAAGCCCATGCAGCAACAAAGACCCAGCACAACCAAAAATAAAATAAGTAAATAAAAGGAAAAACTAAATGTACTCTTATCATCTCGCAATCCTGCTCCAAGGTATTTACCCAAATATGTTAAAAACTTAGGTCCACACAGAAACCTGCACACGAGTGTTTCTAGCTGCTTTATTCATAATTGCCAAAATTTGGAGGCAGCCAGGATGCCCCTCGATAAATGAATGGATAAACAAACTGCGATAAATCCAGACAATGGAGTGTTAACCACTACAGAGAAGCAAAATCAAACCAGGCAGCCCACTTCCCACTTCCCACAACCGTACTTCCACTGCAGGGGGCATGGTTTCGATCCCTGGTCTGGGAACTAAGATTCTGCGTGCCTCACAGCATGGCCAAAAAAAATAGGAAAAAAAAAGACATGGAAAAACCTTAATTGCATATTTCTGAGTGAAAGAAGCCAGTCTGTAATGGCTATATACCATGTGATTCTAATTCTATGACAATTCTGGAAGAGGCAAAACTGGAGAATGTAAAAGGAGACCCTACCTCTGGGGTTGGGGGTGAGAGAGAGGTAGTGAAACCATTCTATATGATACAGTCAGTGATGGATACATGTCATCTGCCCAAACCCATAAAATGTGCAACACAGGGTTTTCCCTAATATAAACTGTGGATGATGGTGATGTGTCAATGCAGGTATAGCAATTGCAGCAAATATACCACTCTGGTGGGGGCTGTTGACAGTGGGGGAGGCTGTGCGTGTGAGGGGGGCAGGGGCTATAAGGAACTTGTACTGTTCTTTCTGTACTTGCTGCTCAGTTTTGCTGTGAACCTAAAACTGCCCTAAAAATTAAAGCCTATTTTTAAAAAATGGAATATGCAACAGTACGCGTGAACCCTAATGTGAACCATGAACTTTAGCCAGTAGTAATGTATCCATATTGATTCAGTTGTAACCAATTTCAGTTGTAGTAAGTGTTTCACATTAATGCAAGATGTTAATAATAAGGGAAACTGGAAACTATGGGATAGAGGGTTGATGGGGAGAGGAGATATATGGGAACTGTATACTGTTTGCTCAATTTTTTGTCAACCTAAAAGTGCTCTAAAAAATAAAGTCTGGGGACTTCCCTGGTCATCTAGTGGTTGAGAATCCCCCTTGCAGTGCAGGGGATGTGAGTTCGATCCCTGGTCTGTGCGCCCCAACTGCTGAGCCCGCACGCCGCAACTTGAGAGTCAGTGCACCGCAGTGAAGGATCCCACGTGACGCAGCTAAGACCTGACATAGCCAAATCTTTGAAAAATAAAGTCTGTTCATCTAAAACCTATACATCCATATCCATACATGTACATGACCGTCACTGCATCTCCTACCATTGCCCCCACGTTATAGTGAGAACTGAGGCAGAGAAAAGGTTAATAATCTACCCAAGGTCAACACTGTCCTTACAGAGTTGGCCTGGTCACAGCCAGGTAGATGGACTCTGGTAGCTGCGCCCTTAACCACTGCTGCCAGTGATGGGAGCAAAAGAAAATACAGACTAGCGGTGAGGCCGGAGTCAGGTGCCTGCAGGTGACATACACAGCCAGAGAGGGAAGGGGACCCTAGTGGCCAGCATCACCTGTGCTCAGTGGTCTGTGACTGAGACAGCTTGGGTTGGTTTATTTAGAAGATCTCATCTCACCTCTGTAGTCCAGGTTTCCCAGAGAAACAGAGCCAATAGGATGTGTACATGGATGAAAAGAGATTTGATGTGGACTGAAATGTGTCCCCCAAAATTCACATGTTGAAGCTGTTACTTCTACTGTGACTATATTTGGAGGAGGGCCTAGAAGGAGGTGATTAAGGTTAAATGAGGTTATGAGGGTGGGGCTCTGATATAGTAGTGTGCTTATAAGAGCAGACACCAGACAACAATCTTATCCTCTCTGTCTCTCTCTCTCAGGTGGCTCAGTGGTAAAGAATCCGCCTGCCAATTCAGAAGATGCAAGAGACACAGGTTCAATTCCTGGGTCAGGAAGATTCCCCTGGAGAAGCAAATAGCAACCCATTCCAGTATTCTTGCCTGGAGAATTCCATGGACAGAGGAGCCTGGTGGGCTATAGTCCATGGGGTCGCAATGAGTCGGACACAACCTAGCGGCTGAACGTGCACACACACGAGAAGACACTGGGGAACAATCTTATTCTCTGTCTCTCCCCTCTCCCTCCATCTCCATCTCTAAGTCTGCCATGTGAGCATACAGCAAGAAGGCGGCCATCTACAAGCAAGGAGGGGAGCCCTCTCTAGAAACTGAATTTGGTGGCACCTTGATCTTGGGATGTCTCAGCATCTAGAACTGTGAAAAAAATGTTTTTCTGTTTTTGAGGCCACCTAGTTTATGATATGTTGGTACGGCAGCCTGAGCAGACTAATACAAGATTGATTTTAAGGAATTGGCTCAGGTGATCAAGGGGAAGGAGCATGCATGCTCAGTCATGTCTGACTCTATTGCGACGCCATGGACTATAACCCATCAGTCTCCTCTGTCCATGGGATTTCCCAGGCAAGACAGATTAGAGTGGGTTGCCATTTCCTCCTCCAGGGGATCTTCCTAACCCAGGATGGAAACCCACCTCTTCTGCAATGACAAGCAGATTCTTGACCACTGAGCCAAACTGGCAAATCCAGCATCTGCAACATGGGTCATCAGTCTGGAGACCCAGAAGGAGCTGATGCTGCAGTTCCACCCCCAAGGCAATCTGCCAGCAGAATCCCCTTTTGCTTGAGGGAGTTAGGTTTTTGTTCTAGTCATACCTTCAACTGATTATGCAAGACCCCCCTGCATTATGAAGGGCAACCTGCTTTGCTCAGAGTCTATTGATTTAAATGTGAATCTCATCCAAAAACACCCTCACAGGAACATCCAAGATAGCATTTGACCACATGACTGGGCACCACAGCCCAGTCAAGTTGACACATAACATTAGTCATCAATCACCAAAACAGACTAGAAACAGGTGAACACCAGGACATACATACACTTGCTCCTTGGAAGAAAAGCTTTGACCAACCTAGACAGAGTATTAAAAGGCAGAGACACTATAAAGCTGGCCTAAGTGTGACAGAACCAAGTGGCCCTCTCACCTGGCCCCCCCCGATCTGCCTCCTCTTTGCCTCTCCCACGCCATCTTCTCCCTTTCTTCCACTGACCTCATTCTGCAGTGCAAATTAAGCCGGGGCGTGGCATCCACCAGACTGTGGTGGAACAGGTTGTCCAACACTGAACTGGAGAAACAAAGCCCATCTCTGCTCTGCCCAAGCCGGGCCTCCTCCAACATGACCTGCGCATCAGCACCTGTCAGCAGAGGGACCCAGGGAAAGTCATGGTGGGGTGGGGCGTCAGCTGTGCTGCTTCTCCTTGGGAAGGCCTTCACTATCTTGGGTTCCTCTGGATTTTCTCCCTGGGACTTCTCACTACGTCTTGTTTTTTTTTTTTCAACTTTTTATTTTATATTGGAGTATAGCCGATCAACAGTGTTGTGATAGTTTCAGGTCCAGTTTCAGCAAAGGGACTCAGCCATACATATACATGTATCCATTCTCCCCCAGACTCCGTTCCCATCCAGGCTACCACATAACACTGAGCAGAGTTCCGTGTGCTATACAGTAGGTTCTTGTTGGTTATCCATTTTGAATATAGCACTGTGTACATGTCCATCCCAAAATCCCTGATTATCCCTTCCCCCCACTCTTTGCCCTGCCCCCCACAACTATAAGTTCATTCTCTTAAGTCTGTGAGTCTCTTTCTGTAAATAAGCTCGTTTGTGTCATTTCTTTTTAGACTCCATGTATAAGGCATGTCATAGATACTTCTCCTCTGTTTAACTTACTTCACTCAGTAGGACAAACTCTAGGTCCATCTGTATTGCTGCAAATGGCATTATTTGCCATCCAACCATCTCACCCTCTGTTGCCCCCTTCTGCTCCTGCCCACAATCTTTCCCAGCATCAGGGTCTTTTCCAATGAGTCGGCTCTTCTCATCAGGTGGCCAAAGTATTGGAGCTTCAGCTCCAGCGTCAGTCTTTCCAATGAATATTCAGGACTGATTTCCTTTAAGGCTGACTGATTTGATCTCCTTGCTGTTCAAGGGACTCTCAAGAGTCTTCTCCAGCACCACAACTAGGGCAAGGTAAAGACGGCATTTCTTAAATGGCACTGATGAACCTATTTGCAGGGCAGGAATAGAGATGCAGACATAGAGAACAGACTTATGGGCACAGCAGGGGAAGGAGAGATGGGGACGAATTAAGAGAGTAGTATTGGAACATATACATTACCATGTGTAAAACAGATAGCTAGTGAGAAGTTCCTCTATGGGCACAGGGAGCTCAACTGGATGCTCTGTGACAACCCGGAGAAGTGGAATGGGGTAGGGGGAAGATTCAGGAGGAAGGAGATAAATGTATACTTACTGCTGATTCATGCTATATGGCAGAAGCCAACACAACATTGTAAAGCAAAATTATCCTCCTTTTTTTTAAAAAAAAAAAAGACAGCATTTCTTGCAATTAGAGCCTCTGGAATCTCCTTAGGCTAGAAGGATTAGCCTCGGTTGCTACACTGACCTCAGCTGAAGTCCCGACTGTGGCCCACAAGGCCCTGTACCCTCAACTCCACCAGTCCCCACCACTCATGCTCTCCAGGCTCACCGGCCTCCTCACCATCTCTCCAGCCTCCTGGGCACAGTCCTGCCACAAGGTTTTTGCACCTGCTGTTTGTCTGCCTGGAGCAATTTCTCTCCAGAAATCATTGCTCTTCCCTCAGTTCCTTTATTGATTTTTTTAATTTTTATTTTTAGCTGCTGTGTGCTACACGATGGATCTTAGTTCCCCAGGGACTGAACCTTCACCCCCTGCAGTGGAAGCAGGGCATCTTAACCCCTGGACTGCCAGGGAAGTCCCTCCCTCAGTTCCTTTAGACTTTTGCTCCAGTCTCAACATCTCCAATTTTGGGTATTTCAGCCCCTCTGTCAGCCCTTAGCTCTCCCAGCCCCACTTCTCAATAGCACTTACCACTTTCTAACACACTCTCTGATTTCCTTATTTACTGTGTCAGTAGTATATTTAGGGACCTCCCTGGTGGTACAGTGGCTAAGACTCCACACTCCCAATGCCGGGGGACTGGGTTCGATCCCTTGTTGGGAAACTATATCCCACATGCTGCAACAAAGATCCAGTGCAGCCAAACAGATAAATAATATTTTTAATAAATAAAAAAAAATTTTAAATAGTATATTAACTATGCCAACTGTCATCTCCTCTGTCCTTTGTGCTCCCCACCCCTCCAACTATCATTTGAGCTCCATGAGAGCAAGGGTCTTTGAATTGTTCATTGACTTATCTCATGTGTTTGTAATATTAATAGTTGCTGGTGTGTAGTAGATGCCCAGCAAACCCTAAATAAATTAATTCATCTGAGCTACCAATGGGCTTCCCAGGTGGCTCAGTGGTAAAGAATCTCCCTGCCAATGGAGGACACACATGTCCAATCCCTGGGTCGGGAAGATCCCCTGGAGGAGGAATGGCAACCACTCCAGTTCCTTGCCTGGAGAATCCCTTGGACAGAGGAGCCTGGTGGGCTACAGTCCATGGGTTTTGCACAAGCCATGGATAGGACCCTTTGCTTTAGAATTTGAAAGGTGTTCACTGAATGAGAAGAAAGACCAAAATATGAATGATTTTTAATTATTTTTAAGGTAGTACTTTGCATTTAAAAGACAGTAATAGGGATTTCCCTGGTGGTTCAGTGGTTAGAACTTCACACTTTCACTGCTGAGAGCCCAGGTTCAATCTCTGGTCCAGGCACAAGGATCCCACAAGGCACACAATGTGGCAAAAAAAAAAAAAAAGCAAAATTAAATTGAAACACAATAATAACAGCCTTGTTTGTCCATCCACAGCAGCTCCAACCCTCCAGGTGTTCAAACCAAAAATCTCAGTCTCTTCCTCACCACCTCACTTTCTCTCACTCTCACATCCTGTTCATCTGGAATGGCTCATTAGTTCTACATTCAAATTGTGTTCCGTGATATTGTGACTAATAATAAGAACAATATATTTGATTTTCATCCCCGTTGCTGGCACAGAGCTCCTAAAACCCTCAGCACTTCCTCGACAGTAAAAGCAATAAAGATGTCTTGACACTGGTAACAAGTGCTTCTCTACACACCTGAGTTTATGTTAATGAGGACTTTTGGAAAGCACCCAAGCATGGGAGCTGGTTGTCCGGGGAAGCAAGCCTGTGATGAGAAAGTTGGAACTTTTGGTTCCTAACCCCCACACCAGCCTCCAGGGAAGGGAGAGGCGCTGGAGTTTGAATCCATCACCATCTACCAATGATTTCTTCCATCCTGCATATGTGATGAAACCTCCATAAAAACCCAAAAGGATGGGGTTCTGAGAGCTTCCAGATTGCCAAATGCCCAACTCAGAAGCTCCTGCATGGAGCAACTAAGCCCACGGGCCACAACTGCAGAGTCTGTGCACCGCAACTAAGACCTGACAGCCAAATAAATAAGTGTTAAAAATTAAAAATATGTTAAAAAAAAAAGATCCTGCATGCTGCAACAAAGATCCTGTGTGCCACATCTAAGACCCAGCGTAGCCAAATAAATAAATAATATTTTTTAAAAAGATATCTCAGGCAAGAGATGGCAGAAAGGGCAAGCAACAGACCGAAGGGAATATGGAATGAAAATGGCCCACTAGGAAAAAAAATCCATCAAACACCAAAGAAGACAGTAATGAAGGAATTAAGATCCAACAACAAAAAAACCATATAGGTCATATAGAAAAAAATGGCCCCATGCCTTTCACAGCAAATATTTCTCTGGCATTGATCATGGCAGTGACACTGGAGAATTAACATCGAGAAGTTTCTGATGTCCTCAGGAATTCATTATCCTCCAGACACATCCATCCACAATATTCACAGAGATTATTGCCAACCTAGAAGGCACACCCAGGTTTCAGTGTTCAGAGTTTTTTTGGGGTTTCATTAGGTAGGAATCACTGATTGAATCCTTGTGTGATCGGGTGATTGCCCAAGTGGCTCAGTCTCCTGCCCCCGTCCCCACCTACCCTCCTTGGAGGTCAGGCTAAGATCCTGTGACTCCAGGCCTAACTATCTAATTACGTGTTTGGTCTTTCTGGCTGGAACAGCACCCACCCTGAGTCACTGAGTTAGCATAAACGATCCAGGGGTCCACCCTGAGTCACTGAGTTAGCATAAACTATCAAGTGTGTTCTGTCTAACATCATACGCAAAAATAAACTAGCAATGAATTAAAGACCTGAGTGTAAGGCCAGATACTATAAAACTCCTGGAGGAAAACCCAGGCAGAACACTCTGACGTAAACCTCAGCAATATTTTTTTGGATCCATCTCCTAGATGAATGGAAATAAAAACAACAATGAACAAATGGGATCTAGTTAAATTTAAAAGCTTTTGCACAGCAGAAGAAACCATAAACAAAACGAAAAGACAGTCTACAGAATGGGAGAAAATATTTGCAAATGATGCTACTAGCAAGGGATTAATTTCCAAAATAAATGAATAGTTCATGCAGCTCTACATCAAAAAAGCAACTCGATCAAAACATAGGCAGAAGACCTAAATGGATGTTTCTCCAAAGAAGACAAATGGATGGCCAACAGGCCCATGAAAAGATGTTCGGTGTCACTAATTATTAGAGGAATGCAAATCAAAACTATAATGAGCTATTACCTCACATGTGTCAGAATGGCCATCGTCAAAAAGTCTACAAATAATAAATGCTGGAGAGGGTGTGGAGAAAAATGAACCCTCCTACACTATTGGTGGGAATGTAGGTTGGTTACAGCCACTATGGAGAAAAGTATGGATGTTCCTTAAAAAAAATTAAAAATAGAGTTCTTATGTAATCCTGCAATCATGGGCATATATCCAGAGCAAACTCTAATTCAAAAAGATAACTGCACCTCACTGTTCATAGCAGCACTGTTCAAAATATCCAAAACATGGAAGCAACCTAAATGTCCATCAAAAGATGAATAAATAAATGTGGTATATATATACAAAGGAATACTACTCAGTCATTAAAAAAAATGAGATAATACCATTTTCAGCAACATAGATGGACCTGGATATTATCATACTAAGTGAACTAAGACAAATAAAGACAAATATCTGATATCACTTATTGTGGGATCTTAAAAAATGATACAGATGAACTTATTTACATAAGAGAAACAGACTCATGGGTATAGAAAACAAATGTACAATTGTTAATGTTATTCAGTCGCTAGGTCGTGTCTGATTCTTTGCAGCCCCATGGACTCAGCATGCCAGGCTTCCCTGTCCTTCACTATCTCCTGGAGTTTGCTGAAATTCATGTCCATTGAGTCGGTGATGCTATCCAACCATCTCATCCTCTGCCAGCCCCCTTCTCGTTTTGCCTTTAATCTTTCCCAGCATCAGGGTCTTTTCCAATGAGTTGACTCTTCCCATCAG
Organism: Okapia johnstoni; assembly: GCA_024291935.2. Lineage (NCBI taxonomy): Eukaryota > Metazoa > Chordata > Mammalia > Artiodactyla > Giraffidae > Okapia > Okapia johnstoni. The sequence goes on along the minus strand of CM044316.1, from coordinate 11,982,470 downwards.
GTGGCCAAAGTATTGGAGCTTCAGCTTCAGCATCAATCCTTGCAATGAATTTTCAGGGTTAATTTCCTTTAGGATGACTGGTTTGATCTCCTTGCAGTCCAAGAGACTCTCAAGAGTCATCTCCAGCACCATAGTTTGAAAGCATCAATTCTTTGGCGCTCAGCTTCTTTATGGTCCAACTCTCACATCACACATGACTGCTGAAAAAACCATAGCTTTGACCATACAGACCTTTGTTGGCAAAGTGATGTCTCTGTTTTTCAATGTGCTCTCTAGATTTGTCATAGCTTTCCTTCCAAGAAGCAAGTGTCTTAATTTCATGGCTGCAGTCACTGTCCACAGTGATTTGGGAGCCCAGGAAAATAAAATTTGTCACTGCTTCCACTTTTTCCCCTTCTACTTGCCATGAAGTGATGGGACTGAATGCCATAATCTTAGTTTCCTTTTAAGGTTGAATTTCAAGCCAACTTTTTCACCCTCCTCTTTCACCTTCATCAAGAGGCTTTTTAATTCCTCTTTACTTTCTGCCATTAGAGTGGTATAATTTGTATATCTGAGGTTGTTGATATTTCTCCAAGCAATCTTGATTCCAGCTTGTGATTCATCTAGCCCAACATTTCACATGATGTACTCTGCATATAAGTTAAATAAGCAGGATGACAATATACAGCCTTGACGTACTCCTTTCCCAATTTTGAACCAGTCCGTTGTTTCATACCTTGTTTTAACTGTTGCTTCTTGACCTGCATACAGATTTCTCTGGAGGCAGGTAAGGTGGTTTGGTATTCCTATGTCTTTAAGAATTTTCCACAGTTTGTTGTGAGCCACATTGACAAAGGCTTTCGAATACTCAATAAAGCAGAAGTAGATGTTTTTCTGGAATTCCCTTGTTTTCTCTATGACCCAAGGAATGTAGGCAATTTGACCTCTGGTTCTTCTGCTTTTTCTAAACCCAGTTTATACATCTGGAAGTTCTCAGTTCAAGTACTACTGAAGCCTAACTTGAAGAATTTTGATCATTACCTTGCTAGCACGTGAAATAAGCACAGTTGTAGGGTAGTCTGAACATTCTTTGGCATTGTCCTTCTTTGAGATTGAAATGAAAACTGACCTTTTCCAGTCCTGCGGCCACTGCTGAGTTTCCCAAATTTGTTGGCATTCTGAGTGCAGCACTTTAACAGCATCATCTTTTAGGATTTTATATAATTGTGAATAAATCTAAATGCATGTTGAAGGAACTTCCCTGGTGATCCAGTGCACTTCCACTGCAGGGGCATGGGTTTGGTCCCTGGTCGGAGAACTAAGATCCCACATGCCATGCTGCACAGCCAAATGGTCAAAAAACAATTAAAAAACAATAATAAACTAAAAAGAAGAATTTTTTAAGAAAAGTTTTAAAATAATAAAAAAAAGAAAGACAAGAAAGTAATAGAAAAATTAAAATGTAAAGAAAAGATTAAAAAAGGAAAAAACAATAATAAAATAAATACATGTTGAATTTTTTGAAACACTAGTAATAATGCAATGTATGAACTATTTTTTTAAATTAGTATGGTGACTGGAGTTGAGCAGATATCTCCCCAGTATAGAAGACCGACAAGGTCCCTGATGTCTGTGTGTCAAGCTGGGGACGTGACAAGAGAAAGCTGAATGAACAAACCCCTCTGCAACTTCCCCTCTATAGGACGTGCTCTGAAGGTGGGGTGTATAGCAAGGACCCGGAAACTGGGAAGGTGTCCTTGGCTAGAAAGATGCTGCTGGTGACGCCCGAAGAAGGAGCTGGTCTTAAGGCAAAGAGTGGGGTCAGTGTGGGGTGGCTGTCCTGGATCTTCGTTGTTCCTCGGACTTTTTTCTAGTTGCGGAGAGCAGAGGCTACTCTCTAGTTGCAGGGCTCGGGCTTCTCATTGCCGTGGCTTCTTTTGTTACGGAGCACAGGCTCTAGGGCACATGGGCTTCGGTAGCTGTGGCTCTCAGGCTCTAGACCACAGGCTCAGTAGTTGTGATGCATGGGCTTAGTTGCTCTGCAGCATGTGCACACCCACATTCTAAGCAGCGTTATTCGCAATGGCGCAGCCAAATACATAAATTTTTTTTTTAAAGAAAATGATAAGTTCCATGAGGGCAGAACTGGAACTCTTTGCTGCCTCCCAGTGCCAGAGATTTTATTGGATGCAGAGTGGAGAATATTTTTTTTAAAAAGAGCTTCTTCCAGTATTGGGGCACTTGGCATATTGTCAAGGATCAGGCTGTGAATGTGCCTCTGATGATGGCTTGCGTCCTTAGCATGAATCAGCTGGCTGCTAACATAGCTGCTGTCCATAGTGAAGTCTCTTCCTCTGAAGATGATGAACCACTGCAATGGACAGAATGCATCCCCTCAAATTCATATGTTAAGATGCTAACAGCCAAGATGTTGGTATTAGGAGGCGGGGCCTTTGGGAAGTGGTTAAGTCAGGAGGGTAGATCCCCCATGAATGGAATTAGTGCCTTTGTAAAAGAGACCCCAAAGAATTAATGCTGTCAAACTATGGTGCTGGAGAAGACTTTTGAGAGTCCCTTGGACTGCAAGGAGATCAAACCACTCAATCCTAAAGGAAATTGAAAAAAAGAAAAAATATATATATAAAGGAAATTGACCCGAATATCCATTAGAAAGACTGATGCTGAAGCTAAAGCTCCAATACTATGGCCACCTGATGAGAAGAGCCGGCTCATTGGAAAAGACCCTGATGCTGGGAAAGACTGAAGGCAGGAGGAGAAGGGGGTGGCAGAGGATGAGATAGTTGGATGGCATCACTGACTCAATGGACGAGAGTTTGAGCAAACTCTAGGAGATGGTGAAGGACAGGGGAAGCCTGGCATGCTGCAGTCCGTGGGGTTACAAAGAGTCAGACACGACTGAGCAACAGTGGAGCCCTGAACAGCACAGGGCCGCTGAACAACAACAGTGGAGCCCTCCCATCTTCTTTACACCATGTGAGGATTGAATGAGAAGCAGGCCACCCACAACCCAGAAGAGAGCCTTCACATTGTGAATGATGCTGCTATGAACACAGACGTAAGGGAGACCCTGCTGTCAGTTCTTTTGGGTACGTGCCCTGAAGTGGAATTGCTGGATCATATGGGAGATCTATTTTTAACTGTTCAAGGGACTGCCATGCCGATTTCCATCGTGGTTGTCATCATAACTGTTTCTACTCTTATCTTCTAATTAGAGCAAGTGATACTAGCTGCCATATATGCTAACGATATAAAATTTACTTTGAGAAAAATCAGTGGATGAAACAGTGAGCCCCCTGAAATATAACTAAAATTTTGCTCAAAAATCTAGGCTTAAAAGCACATAGAGACTAATCCCCAGCTGCTCTGATTTTTCTTCAAGTTGGCTTGTAGAACGAATATAAACTTTCTCTTTAAAATTTTTATTTATTTATTTATTGGCTGCCGTGGGTCTTCATTGCTGTGTGCCGGCTTTCTCTAGTTGTGGTGAGCAGGGGCTACTCTCTAATTACGGTGTGAAAGCTTCTAGCTGCAGTGGCTTCTCTTGTTGCAGAGCACAGGCTCTAGGCGAGTGAGCTTCAGCAGTTGCAGCCCACAGTATGTAGGATCTTCCCAGACCAGGATTCAAACCTGTGTCCCCTGCATTGTCAGGTGGATTCTTAATCAATGGACCACTAGGGAAGTCCCCAGTATGAACTTCTGAGGTGAACTTTTTGGTTTTTTTTCTTTCTTCTTTTGTGTTTATGCTTTAAGACAAAGGGCACGAACATCTCTGGTTTATCAGGCTGTGGATCTGTAACAAAGCTTCAACAGAGGGTAAACTGGAAGATTTTCCTGATAGCTTCTCTGGCGATTTTGCAGATTGCATCTTCACAGTGGTTCCAGGAGATATTCACAGACCGTAGAAACGCAGACTAGCACAGAATTTGTAGCAGTCACGTGTCCTTGGAGCTGCTAGCATATTAATTTCTTCACACCCTTTTTGCCAGGATAATAGCTAGAATGATTGCTGCTCAGAGGACCAGGCCCAGCTGTCTCCATGGTAACATTATACCTTACCAATGTCACTTGCGTTGCCCCAAGAACATGGTTCATAAGATCAGGCCCAGTCATCTCCATGGTAATGTTGTACCCTACCAGCATCACCTTCATCTCCCCAGAAATGTGGTTGCACAGGGACCAAGGCAGACCTGCGAGGGAAAAAATTACCTGCACAGTTTAAATCTCCATTTAAACAATCTTCGTCTCTGTAGATCAAGTTTACTAGGTTTTAAGAGCAGAAAGTTTCCTAATAGATCTCAACTGTTTTGCAAGCTGGCATTTCAAAGCAGAGCTTCACAGAAGAATGGCCTGAAATCCTGCAGGTGAAAATATCTTCCAGCGACCACATGCTGAAGTAGAACAGCCTCCAAGCTCTGGTCTCAAGAGTAGAGACAATTAGGAATCTTGCTTTTTGAAAAAGATGTAGCATTTTGATGGCAGAAAACCTAAATATAATCTATGGCCATTGGGACCTAGGGCTCCCCTGGTGACTCAGTGATAAAGACTCTGCCTGCCAATGCAGGAAATGCATGTTCAATCCCTGGGTCGGGAAGATCCCCTAGAGAAGGAAATGGCAACCTACTCCAATATTCATGCCTGGGAAAGCCCATGGACAGAAGAGCCTGGTGGATACAGTCGCAAGGAATCGGACACGAATGAGGGCTGCCCTGGGTGTTAGTTGAGGTATGAGAGCTTCTAACTGCGATGGCTTCTCCTGTTGTAGAGTATGGGCTCTAAATGCATGGGCTTCACTACTTGCAGCATGCGAGCTCAGTAGTACTGGCACAGGGACTTAGTTGCTTCATGTCATGTGGGATCTTCCCAGACCAGGGATGGAACCCGTGTCCTCTACATTGCAAGGCAATTCTTAACCACTGGACCACCAGGGAAGTCTTGAGGCTAATGTATTTTAACATTTGTTGGTTGATGTTTTTGGACACATGACGTCTGAAGATGTGATTCTGTGACACCAACAGCTGAAAAACAGTGGGATGGAGCCACGAAGAGGTGGTTTTGTGTGTTATTGACATTAAGCTGGCATGAATCCAAATTTTGAGTATTATAACTTTAGGATGTTGTATTTGATCCCCATGGTAACCACAAAGAAAATGGCTATAGAATATACACAAAAGGAAATAGGAGAGGCATTTAAATTTCACTAAAAAAATTAAACACAAAAGAAAACGTAATGCAGGAAATGAAAGACAAAAGAGCTGTAAGGTATATAGAAAACAATTATCAGTGTGACAGAAGTAAGTCCTTCTTTATCAGTAGTTGTTAAGAATAAAGGAATTTCTAGGACTTCCCTGGTGGTCCAGAGGCTAAGACTCCTCACTCCCAGTGCAGGGGGCCCCAGGTTGATCCCTGGTTGGAGAACTAAATCAGCAACTAAGAGTTCAAATGTCACAGCTAAAAAGACTCCACATGCCCCAGCTAAGATCAAAGATACAACATGCCACAACTAAGACCCGCCACAGCCAAATAAATAAATAATAATTTTTTTTTTTAATGAATGACATTTGCCACGACATGAACAAACCTAGAGGACATGATACTCGGTGAAATAAGCCAGACCTGAAAGGACAAATACTGTAGGATTTCTCTTATGGGAGGTCCCTAGATTCATAGAGACAGAAAGTAGGTGGACGGGGGCCAGTGACTGGTGGAGAGGGATGGGGAGTGAATGTTTAAAGGAGGCAGAGTTTCAGTTTGGGAAGATGAAGAGTTCTGGAGATGGATGGTCGGTAGGGTTGCACGACAATGTGAATGTACTTAATGTCACCAAACTATACACTTAAAAATGGTTAACACAGTAGATTTTATGTTATGTATATTTTGCTGCAAGATCAAACCAGTCAACCCTAAAGGAAATCAACCCTGAATATCCAATTGAAATGACTGATGCTGAAGCTGAAGCGCCAATATTTTGTCCCCCTGATGCGAACAGCCAACTGATTAGAAAAGACCCTGATGGTGGCAAAGATTGACGGCAAAAGGAGAAGGGTGCGGCAGAGGATGAGATGGTTAGATACCATAACCGACTCAATGGACATGAGTTTGAGCAAGCTCTGGGAGACAGCAGAGGGCAGGGGAGCCTGGCGTGCTGCAGTCCATGGGGTCGCAAAGAGTCAGACACGACTTAGTAACTGAGCAACAACAAAAGTTTTACCATAATAAAATTTTTAAATAAAAGAAGAAATGAGCTATTTATCTTCAATGAAGACAGAGTTTCAGTTTCACAAGATAAGAAGAGTTCTGGAGATGGATAGTTGACTGTGGCCACACAACAATGTGACTGTATTTACACTATGACCACCACTGAACTGGACGCTTAAAAATGATTACAGTGGTAAACGTTATGTATGTGTGAGTGTATGTGTGTATGTGTGTGTGTGTGTGCTCAGTCGCTTCAGTTGTGTCCGACTCTTTGCGACCCTATGGCCTGCCAGACTCCTCTGTCCATGGGATTCTCCAGGCAAGGATTCTGGAGTGGGTTGCCATACCCTCCTCCAGGGGATCTTCTTGACCCAAGGATTGAACCCATGTCTCCTGCGTCTCCTGCACTTGCAGATGGATTCTTTACTCACTGAGCCACCTGGGAAACCCAAATGTTATGTATATTTCACCACAATTAACAAAAGAGCATATTGAAAAACGAAAAGAAGGAAAAGAGCTATCAAACCGTGAAAAGACATGGAGGTACCTTAAGTGCACATTTGCGTCATAAAAGAAGGCAGTCAGAAAACACTGTATACCATATGACTCCAACCATAGGACATTCTGGTACCGGGCTCCTCTGTCCATGGGATTTCCCAGGGAAGAATACTGGGTTGCCATTTCCTTTTCCAACAGAGATGGTAAAATCTCAGTAGTTGCCAGGAGGTTGGACAGAGGGAGAAACAGGTGGAGCCCAGGGGATTTTTAGGGCAATGAAACTCTTCTGTACAATACTGGGTGGATAGTCATCATTATTTTTCAAAAGTCATAGAACTGCACAACACCAAGAGTGAGACCCACTCTAAATAATGGGCTTTAACTAATAATGCATCAGTCTTGTTGTTGTTCAATAGCTCAGTTGTGTCCAACTCTTTGTGACCCCATGGACTATAGCACGCCAGGCTTCCCTGTTCTCTACTATCTCCCGGAGTTTGCTCAAACTCACGTCCATTGAGGATCAGTCTTATTTCATTCTTTAGCACAGCTGCACCACACTCCTGCAAGATGTTAATAACTGAGGAAACTGGCAGGGAGGAGTAGGGGAATTGGGCAGGTATATGGAAACTCTGTATTCATTTCTCAGTATGTCTGTAAACCTAGAACTATAAAACAAAGAGTTATTAATTTGTACAAAACGCATAGGCCACCCCAGCTACCAAGGACCAAGTCCAGCTTGGTACCAGGGCCCAAGACCAGGTGACCTGGTGGTCTTAGCCCACCCACACTGTGTCCTGTGCCTGGGACGCCCCTACCTACCCCTGAGGTCTCCTCCATCCTGGGCTGGACTCCCCAGCAATCTTCACGACCTCTGGCCCCTGGAGGCAGGCGGGTATTTAGGTAAGATTTTTGTTTGTAAGTTTTGTACCATTTTTTTTCCCCTTAAGCCACACCACATACCCTATGGGATCTGTTACCTGTCCAGGGATTGAACCTGGGTCCCCAGAAGTGGAAGCCTAGAGTCCTAACAAGTGAACCTCCAGGAGATTCTTTGTCTTTTTTTAAATTTTTATTTTATTTTATTTATGTATTTCTTTTCGCCTACACTGTGTCTTCATTGCTGCCTGTGGGCTTTCTCTAGTTGCAATGAGCAGGGGCTACTCTCTAGTTGAGGTGCATGGGCTTCTTATTGTGGTGGCTTCTTTGTTTCTGAGCACAGGCTTTAGGGTGCACGGGCTTCAGCATGGAGGCTCAGTAGTTATGGCTCATGGGCCCTGGAGTGTGGGTTCGGTAGTTGTGGCACATGGGCTTAGTTGCACCGACGTGTGAGGACCAGGGATCAAACCCATGTCCACTGCATTTGCAGGCAGATTCCTATCTACTACGCCACCAAGGAAGTCCTCTAGGGTTTTTTTTTTAATATATATATATTACAGTTGATGTATAATATTATATAAGTTACAGGTGTACAATATAGTGATTCATGATTTTTAAATGTTATACTTCATTATAAATTATTGGCTTTGTTTCCCATGCATGTGAGTTCAGTCACTCAGTCGTATCCAACGTTTTGCAACTCATAGACTGCAGCCCGCCACGCTCCTTTGTCCACGGAATTTTCCAGGCAAGAATATTGGAGTGGGTTCCCATTTCCTACTCTAGGGAATCTTCCCGACCCAGGGATCAAACCCATGTCTCCTGCATCTCAGGCATTGGCAAGTGGATTCTTTACCACTGCACCACCTGTTCAATATACCCTTGTAGCTTATTTTATACTGGTTGTACTTCTTACTCCGCTACCCTTATGTTGCCACTTACCCCATCCCTCTCCACACTGGTAATCACTGGTAACCACTAGTTCCCCAAGCAGGGATTGAATCCATGCCCTCTTCAGTGGAAGCATGGAGTCATAACTGCTGAACAGGTAGGAAAGTCTCTAGTTTGTTCTCTATTGATAAGATGTGTGAGTGTCTGAGGAACCCAAGTGCCACGGGGGGTGGACAAGAGCTAGATTTCATTTAAGTCCTCTTTTGAGTCATTTTATCTTTGTCCAAGTTGCTCTGGATTCACCAGAATGAGCTGATACCCTTTTCCTTAAAAGGGGCTGAGGACAAGAGACTAGGAAGTAAGGAATGATAAACAGTTTAAAAGCTCCAGCTTCCAGAATCCCCTGGCAATCCTGTGATTAGGACTCTGTGCTTCCACTGCAGGGGGCACAGGTTTGATCCCTGGTGGGGGAACTAAGATCCCACATGCAGTGAGGCATAGCTAAATACATAAATTTCAAGTTCCAGCTTCACTCAAGTTTTCATGGGAACATTTACAAGGCTTTGTTGTTCAGTCACTCAGTCATGTCTGACTCTGTGACTCCATCAACTGCAGCACACCAGGCTTCCCTGTCCTTCACCATCTCCCTGAGTTTGCTCAAACTCATGTCCATTGAGTCAGTGATATCATCCAACCATCTCATCCTCTGTGGTCCCCTTCTCCTCTTGCCTAATTTTCTCTCAATAGGATTCAGTGTGTAATAATTTATTATGAATTCATAATTAAAAACTTATTTGTGAGCTTCCCAGGTGGCTCAGTGGTAAAGAATTTGCCTGCCAATGCAGGATTCATGGGTTCAATCCCCGATCCACATGCTGGAGCGACTGAGTCCTGCTCCACAAATACTGAAGCCAATGCTCCACAACAAGAGAAGTCACCACAGTGAGAAGCCTGCACACTGCAACTACAGAGTCGTCTCCTCTCACCACAGGTAGAGAAAAAGCCCGCACAGAAACTGCAGACCCAGCACAGCCAAAAATAATTCTAATTAAAAAAATAAATATTTGTAGCCATAAGATTCATTTTTCTGTGCTTAGTCGCTTAGTCGTGTCTGATGCTTTGCACCCCACTGGACTGTAGCCCACCAGGCTCCTCTGTCTATGGGGATTCTCCAGGGAAGAATACCAGACTGGGTTGCCATGCCCTCCTCTAGGGGATCTTTCCAACCTAGGGATCAAACCCAGGTCTCCTGCATTGCAGGCGGATTCTTTACCATCTGAGCCACCAGGGAAGTTCTTGTTCTGAGCCCTTAATAAATACATTCTGAAAAAAACCGGTCAGTATTTCTGGAACAGGCGCTATCTTCCCTAAAGTGCCCTGACAACACAGGGTAAAAGCAAGGCAGGCTGCACATACCTGGGAAGGCAGGTCCACCTGCTGCCTTCAACAGCCACTTAACATGGTCACTATATAAAGGGGATGGGGGCCTCAGACCTAAGGATCCCAAGCCACCTCCCTCCTGCCGGGCCCCTGATTTCTCATCCAACCAGACACAAGCATCCTTGGGTCAGGGACATGGGCATTGCCATCCCGGGAAATCAGACTTGGGTCTGCTTTTCCTCCCTGCTCCCCCCCACCTCACCCCCCCAACGCCAAGCTCAACTCTACGGATGGCAGATCCAGCTGACTCTTTAGTTAGCTTCTTTGGGGCTGAGATTCTGGACAAGCCCCATAAATGCTAAACTACAACCCCATACACACCCTGATTACACACTGACCCATCTATCCTCCCCCACCCCTTCCAGGGACAACATCCAGTCATGAAACCCTGCTTTTTAATCCAAAGGAAACAAGTCCAGCTTAATTTCTCCCACCAGTGGTTTCCCTATAACCCTGTGTGTGTGTGTGTGTGTGTCTGTGTGTGTTAGTTGCTCAGTCGTGTCCAACTCTTTGCAACCCCATGGATTGTAGCCCACTAGGCTCCTCTGTCCATGGGATTCTCCAGGCAAGAATGCTGGAGTGGATTGTCATTTCCTTCTCCATCCCCAGGGGATCTTCCCAATCCAGGGATTGAACCTGGGTCTCCTGCACTGCAGGCAGATTCTTTACCATCTGATCCACAGGGGAAGCCTACCCGATCAACCCTAGTTGGAGGCAAAGACCGGGTCTACTCTAGTGCAGTAACCATGGGTCAGGATGCAGAGGAAGCGACTGGTGCAGCCCTGGTGAGAGAAGAGGTTCTGGCGCCTTCTGATGGTCATCTCACGCCACAACTCATCCTGAGCCTTTCCGTGGCATCTGCTATAATCTGCCTGCAAAATCAGCTCCCAAGATACCTTTTACAATAGGTGAGCAGGTACACAAATGGTGGCACATCCAGACAATGGCGTACAGTGGACGATAAAAATAAATGAGCTGTGGGGGAGGGATGTATTGGGAGTTTTGGATAAGTAGATGCAAACTACCATACATAGAATGGATAAACAACAAGGTCCTACTATATAGAACTTTCCTGGTGGCTTGGTTGCTTAAGAATCTGCCTGCAAAGACCTGGGTTCGAACCCTGGATTGGGAAGATTCCCTGGAGGTATCTATATCTCTATCTATCTGTATGTACACACATATCTATTTTTTTGGCCATACCCCATGCTTGCAGAATCTTAGTTTCCCAGCCAGGGATTGAACCTGGGCCCATGGCAGTGGAGACATGGAGTCCTAACTACTGGACTGCCAGGGAATTCCCTCCCTGTTTTTAATTTTTTTTTTTAGATCAACATCTTACACTTTATAATACACTCACAAATTTTTCACACAAATTTCATGTTTACAAGTACAAAAAGGCAAAGAACCTCAAAGAATCGAAGTTACTGTATCATTGATTACATTCATTAGAGTTAATACTGTTGTCCTCGTTCTTCATCTTCTAAATCCAGAAGGGAACCGTGAATCCATCCCCCATGTGGACTCCACTTTCAGAATTTGGAGACTGGATGTAGTTCTGCACATGTTTGGGTTTCGACAGAGCTGAGCTGAGATTCCATTGTGTTCCAGGCCAAATCAGCCAGAAGAAAGTCATCCACGGCTCTCTGAGTTTCATTGCTGGTGAAGAATAAGCTCCCCAGAGTTTTGAAGCCAGAATTCATGGTCTGTGTTTCAGCACTGTTCAGCTGAACTTTGTTTTCCAGGGCAGGCAGGTTTTTAGCAGTGGAGACCCCATCAGTCTGAGTATCTGTGTCAAATGAATCAGTACTCAAGGAAAAGCTGGAATATTTCAGGATACTACCCAGTGGCCGACAAGGGCTACTGTCTGAAAAGAAGTTCGGGTCCATCTGTGTCTGCGTGTCAAAGCTTTCAAGGCCTAAGAAGCTAGAATTTCCCTTACAACTGTAAGCCTGGGTAGAGGGGTCTGCAAGAAAGAAGTCAGTTTGGGTTTCGATGTCCAGTGATTCCAAGACTGGCTCAGTGGTCATGGTGCTAAGCTCACTCTCCTCGGTTTGCGTCTGGATATTTGAGGCTGAAAAGAACTCTTCGATATCAAAATCAATTGCAGGATTCTGGGTTGGGCCAGATAGGAGCCGGGTGTCAGGTCCAGTATTTGCGTCAGACAAAAGACGACGATTGTCCAGGGTCTGACCAGGCAGGTTACTTGGCAAGATGTTTTCTAGATCACTTAATAAATCCATGGTCGAGGTCTGATTATCCGTCATGTTCTGTGCTGAAAGCATACTATTCGGTGTACTGAAGTTTACAATTAGTGCGGACTTCTCAATATCTTGAGTTAAAGTTTTAGGGTGGTTCTGAGGTAACAAGTCATGAGTTACAATCTCTGCTACTAAGCCGCTGCTTATAATATTGTCTGTAGACACGCCATATGATGAATGGACACTCTCAATAATGTCTCCACACATTACAGCTTGGTCCACCTGTACTCGGTCATCTGCTGGATGTTGCATTCCACTGGTCTGAGTTTCTCTGGAGATCTCACCTGGCTGGAAACTGGCATCTATAAATGCATCAGTCTGAGCAGTGATAGATAAGGTTACCTTAGAGCTGGGCAAAAAAGTCTGAGTTTGAACACTAATGGGAAGGGAAACCTGGAAACCAAATGCCAAATCAGTTTGTGAACAGGATGACACAGAGGAGTCAGGGCTGGCCTGCTGTGCAGATGGCATAAATTGTGTTGTGGTGTGTGACAGGTCTGTCTGTACATTGATTGAAGAAATGCTGTTCTTCTGACATGTGTTCCCAAGTTCTTGTAACGGGTTAAATGGACTTTTACCCAAGTTCATTTGAACACCTGTGCTAATCGGCTCAACAGCAACAGGATTTACAACTTTTAAAAGAGGGAGGCTCTCCTTGAGAGAGCAGGCCTCTGAAACTAGGCCAAGGATCAAGGTTCCAATGGACAAGGCAAGTATGTGCACGGCACCACGGGCACAGCCCTGATGGTCGACACCCAACACCACAGGCTGGGCCGAGGAGTCGGCTGTAGGCACAAAGACAGGCACAGGAGAAAACTGCATGATGGGGAGTTTAACCAAAGCCACTTTGGGCTTTGGTAAAAACAACATCTGAGGGTACCTTGGAACTGGTGGGAGAGTCTGCTGTTTGGCATTAGAGCTGCAAGAGTCTTCAAAAGAAGCCACCAGCTTTATTTCTGAAGTTTTCTAGTTCTGGAGCGTCTGGTCGTGGAATTGGTTGGTTGCTCAGTGATTCAACAGTCTTACTGGAAAGCTTCTGGTTGTGCAGGCAGTTTTCCATTTTCCTTTCCTTAGTAAGTGGATCCCTGTGTTCTGCAGGGATCTCATGGCCAGTTCGGTAGATGTGGAATTGTAACACAGTCCTGCTGGCACAGGGACAGCCACACGTGCCCTGGAGGGTCTCGCCACAGCCCTCTGCGTGTCTTTTCAGGTCCCACTGAGTGCCATACGAATTGCTGCACTTACTCCATTTATGCTTCTTTTCAGCATGCATTTTCATCAAGTGCTGTTTTACAAAAGAAAATTGAGAAAATGGTCTGTCAGGGCCTCCAGGGCATCCTTCAATTGGACCACAGTAGAATTTCGGTACAGTTTTCAAATCTCTTCTTATTGTTGGATTCACTATGCCATCCTGCAGGCGGTGGTGGCTCTTGAGCAGGTGCATGTTGAGCGCGGGGCTGTTGGGCAGGATCTCGCTGCAGCTGTGCACCATGCACGGCCCGGGACAGCTCGCTTACTGGCTGCTGGATGGGCTCCCCGGCCGGCGACACCAAACCTGTGGGCTGCTGCCTCGCCACCGTGGGTCGGGGCTGGCTGCCTCTCAGCTGCCGGGGGGGACCCCACAGACCCGAGGCGGCGGCGGCACCCTTGCGGCCGCTGGGACAGCCGGGGCACCCGAGAGCCGCGGGATCCGCCTCCACTGCCTTGGAGGCCGCCATGGCCCTTGCACCGCAGCCGGAGCCCTGTTTTTAAATTTTGAGCTTTTTAAGCTTACACGCTTTTAGGACCTGCACTTGCCAGTGCCGCGTGACACCTGTCCCTGGTCACCTTCCCCTGCCTGGTGACAAGACGCTCCTCCTCCACGCCTGGCCTTCAGGTGTATGGGCTCAGTGCTGCTCCTGACCTCTGACCTGGCCCCCATTGTGAGGTGGAAAGGCAGCGACCCCTCAGTTCTGCCTGCTGCCCACACCCACTCTGTTTCATGTCTGTAGGTGTTCGGAGGCCCCTGCGCCTCTGACCTGCTCTGACCCTCGCCTGCCCTGTTCCATCTCTTCTGCCCTGTCCCTGGGTGCATTTCCATCAAGGAGACAGCTCGAGCAGCGAGAGGTCCGATGGGTAAAAGCATTGCCTCGTCTCTTGTAGATTCTTTGGGGACAGAGGCCACTGGGTGGGGGGCCAGGAAGACTCCATCCTTCCTGGCAGAGGTGATGCTGAGCACCCAGTACTGAACAACAGCCAGGATTTGCAGTCCCCTCCTGGCTCCAAGGAGGGAGTGGGCTGCAGCCAGAGGAGCCCGTGTGTGTCCCTGTGGGGAGTCTCAGAGCTTCCACACCTGACCCAGAGGAGAGCATGAAGGAGGGGAGAGAGGAGGAGGCGGATGGAAGATGGAGGCAGAGGGCAGAAGAGTACAGGAGGATGGGTATAGAGGGAGGAGGTGTGAATAGGAGAGAGGAGGTGAGACAGGAAGAGGAGGAAGTGCAGGAAACAAAGGGGGAAGAGGAGAGGGAGGTTAGCAGGAAACAGGAGTGGGAGGAGGAAGGGTGGCTGAGGTGGATGGTGAGGTGAAGGCCTGGGGGTGGGGGAACGTGTGGAGAATGAAGGAGGGTGAAGCGAGGGGCTGGCCGAGGACTGTATAGCAGCTGATGGAGGGGTAGGGAGGATGGAGAAGCGATGGAAGCTGAGGGGAAGAGGTGGGGGGATGCAGGAGGAGGGAGGGGTGTGGATGGAGGAGGATGGGGGGGGCGAAGGGCAGAGCTTTGGCATCTCCAGAGCCCGGTGGCTCCAAGCCTGTGCTCGTGTCCTGGATCCCAGAGGCGTCCTATCTGTCCTGCCCCAGATCAGGCAAGCTGGCCGCGTGAGTTCTTCTGGCCTGTGGGCTGGGGGGTGGGGACACAGGGCCTCACCCCGTGCAGTGTGCTGTCCCCCGTCCTCTCCATGTGTCACCAGCGCTACACTCTCCAGCCATGTTCTTGATGGTTTTCTGTGCGAGTCCAGGAACTGAGGCCCTTTCCCCCTTGGCCCTGTTCAGACTTGTGGACTGAAGGGTGGTCTCAGCAGCACAGAGAGGCTGCCTGAGGTTAAATATGTCATTCTTTTCCCAAACCAACACCCTTCTGATCAGCTGGTGTGTTGCCTGAGCCGATTCACCAGCCAGAATCAGCTGTGAGTTAGGTCCATTATGAGGTGTGTCTCTTTCTAGTGCCCCCGGCCCCCAATCCTTGCTCTGCCTCCGGAGAGAGGCCATCCTGCGTGGGGGGGGCCCAGCGGTGAGGGGGGCGTGGTCCCAGGAAGAGCCCCGTGGGCTGCTGCCCTAGAACATGAGAGCCCCTGGTTGTGTTTTAATCTAAGTCTCTCACTACCACTTTCAGGGCTACTGGGGTGAATCCGGCTCAAAGAGCTTTCTCTTAAATTCACACATCATCCACTTCAGCTTGAGTAGACTATTCAGAGGTCTTTATTTTACAGACTCCTGCTACCATCATCACTACGCCCACCTGTCACCACCTCGTAAAAAAAGTCTATCCATCATCAGATACCCACCCCTCACCCATCCCCCAGCCCTGGGGACCCCCGATCCAGTTTCTGTCTCTATGGACTTGGTGATGCTGGACACTTCAGATCAATGAAATCATACAATATATGGTCTCTTGTGCCTGATTTCGTTCACCTATCCACAGTGTAGCTAGGGTCACCATTTCCTGCTCTCAGTACAGGAGAGTTCCAATCTCTCCACATCCTGTTATTGGGAATAAAGTTTCCATGGGTGAGAAGTGGTGTGCCCTGTGGTCTTGATTTGCATCTCCCTGATGGCTGATGAGGTTGGGCAGCTCCCCATGAGCCTGTTGGCCTTGTTTTCTAAAGCTGGGAGGACTTTGGAGAAAGGTCTACCCCTGTCCTGAAGTCTAGAAGTGGAAGTATTAGGTGTGGATACAAGCCATGATCGCCAAGGGAGATCCCACCCACTAAGGGGGCACTAATGTCTGATTTCTCCCCCTATGACCAGGAAGCTGCCAACAGGGAGCCAACTTCCACTTGTTGGGTCCCTGAAGCTCTTTAGGGCACTGGAACACATGGATTTTGTCTTGCAGCATCCAACATGGAGAAGTTGGAGACCCTACTAGCCTTGGAACAAGAAGAAATTATAACAAAATATGAGCAGGTGAGACCCCAGCAGGGATCATAGACAAGAGCAGGTGCACCCAGGCAGGGATCTGAGCCAAGGACAGGCAGTTGAGACCCGGCAGGGATCCTAGCCAGGTAGAACTGTTATCATCACCCATCAGAAAAGGTACATTCCCCAAGTGGGAATCACTGCAGCCCTGGTGAGCATCCTAGCCCACAGAAGCAGGTATGTCCCAGGAGGAATCAGCGCCAAAGATAAGCAGGGGAGGGCAGGCTGAGATCATCCCCAGGTAGACCAGGGAAGGCCATGTAAGGATAGTCACCAGTAGGAGCAGGTACAGCTCAGGAGGGGAGCACAGTCAGCACGCAGCAGGTGAGGCCCAGGTGGGCCATGACAGCCCACACCACCAATAGGAACAGGCATGTCTCTGGTGGAATCATAGCCAAGGAGAAGCAGGTGAGGCTCAGGTGGGGCCCATTTCCAGGTGTGCACAGGTACAGCCCAGTGGGAACCATGGGCAGCAAGAGCACTCACATTCCAGGTAGGGGTCATAGCCAAGGCTGAGCAGAGTGAGCCAGAGTGGACATCCTCCCCAGGACGAGCGGGTATGGCTCGGGGCAGGGGGGGGTCACTGCAAATGGGACCGAGTGGCCCAGGCAGGATCCTAGCCAGGTACTAGCAGGTGAGGCCCAGGCAGATCCCACTGAATCAGGTGGGCCTGGTGCTGTGCCCCTGGGATGCAGGGTGGGGAGTTGTCCTGCCCTGCCTTTACTGGCATCTCTTGGCCCCCTATGGCTTTTAGCCATGCAAGGTCTCCAGGGGAACCAGGGTAGGATGCAGAGCTCTCACTGTAGAGAGTCGCAAATAGGCTAGGTTCCTTGCTGTGAGTCATTGGGATGCCCCTCTTTCCCATCCTGGGGGTGGGTTCCCATTGGCAGATAGACCTCTCTGGAGGCGGGACCCCTGGTGGCCATGGCAGGCCACGGCGCTGATGCATCCAAGAGCAGAGGTGGGCTCCGGGTGGGTCCTCCACGCACGTCTGGCTCTTGAAGAAGGGGGCTACTTCCAGGGCATGAACGAGGTTGTGGCCGTCCTACTGATGTTCCTGAATGAGGATGACACCTTCTGGAGTTGTTCCAGCTGATGACTGATGAGAAGCACGCCATACGCGGTAGGTGCCTGCCAAGGACTGCTGGGCAAGCCTCAGGATCTGGGGTCTCTTTGCAGGAGGGCTGGTGGGGACCCCGGCCCAGGCTACCTCCCCATCAGCAAAGGGCACTGGCTCCCCACGCTGCCCTCTGGGCCATGGAGCCCTGGTCCTCAGTCCCGCGGCTTAATCTCCTGGACTGAGACTTGGGGGTTGAGGGAGGTGGGTGGGGCCTTCTGGGCCTCCAGCCGGGTCAGTACCTCACACCTTGTTTCTCTTGCCTTCCAGTCAGGAAAACTCACCTAGTCTCAGCACCCAGGGCCTCAGTATCTGCAGTCTCTGCACTCACTTAGTGAGGGTAAGACCCCATGCATGCTGTACCAGCAGGAAGAGGGAGAAGGTCACGGGTGCAGCCGGGGTTCCCTGCTGCTCCACACTCCAGAGCCATCGAAGTGTCCTTGGCCTGTGAAGGGTCTGTGCCTGTCCTGGGGGCCCTTGAGTTCACGCCCATTTGGGCCACCCTAGGGAGCTGGCAGCTAGAACACCGCCACCATGTCCTATTTTCTAGCAAAAAGCCCAGGACCTCTGGCGAGCCGACAAGTGAGTGAAGAAGCTGAGGAGTTGGCAAAAATACCAGGGCAGCAAGAAGGTACAAAGCTGAGTATCCTGACCCTGCTGGGCGCTGGCCTTTGGGCCCCACAAGGCTCGGGAGACTCTGATGCCACGGCGGCAGCTAGCCCAGCCCAGGACCCCACAGGGAGGGAGCAGTAGGGGCTATTCTCCACTCCCAGTTTTGGGAAGATCAGGCCCAGCTCTAGGAAGACCCTGCCCCTCAGCAGCATCTTTCACAGGCCTCTCACTCCGTCTCCTCCCCGTCGTGGTGCCCGCATCTGTCTCAGGGCTGCTTGCCCCCAGAGATGTGCCGAAGGGTGTCCATGGGCATCCCTCCACCAGTGCGAGGGCAGGCCTGGTCTCTGCTCTTGGACCTGGAGAAGGTGAAGGCGGAGAACATCAGGAAATATCAGGTACGGCCGGTCCACCTGAGCAGGAGCAACAGGCCAGGCCATCAGGAGCTTGGCGGGCTGCCCCTGGGGACCCCTGGCCCATCCCCAAGGGTGAGGGATGGAGGTGTCGGGCTGTGGGGCTCCACGGTCCTCCTGGGCGGTTTTTAGAGTCAGAGTGTTGGGAGCCCGAGCCCGCTGAGTCGGGCTGGTGCCAAAACAGGAGTAGGTGACTATCAGAAGGAAAGGCAGCGAACTGGAGTCTCTCCTCGCCACGCCGCGCCCTCTCGCCTCGGCACGCCCACCCCATCCCGCCCCCTTCTCGCCCCGCCCCGCTTGTAACCGCCAAAGGGCAGCGACACTCCAGAGGGTGTTAGGAAGCAGAGGCCCAGCCGCCCACCCCGCCTCTCCCGCACCTGGGAGCCGCCTCCCGGGACCAGGCTCAGGGCCTGGCGGGAGCTGTCACCTGGGAGGCCCCTAGGGGAGGCGGAGGAAGGGTCCAGAGGGCCTGGACGTTACCTTGTTAACGGTCGGGGTTCTGGGCCTTGGATGGGGGCGTCACTCGTGAGCCCCGCTGGCTTCAGAAACAAGTGGAGTGAGGTTTCTGCAGAAAAGAGCTCCAGTCCCTCGGGCCACGCAGCGCCCGCCCCGTCGCGGCAGTTGTGGCGGTTGGTCCAGTGGGTCAGGGCCTCCTGACGTTGGCCCCACCCACAGCGCATAAAGGAGCAGTCCCGGCGGTACTGTGTCCTGACGTCAAGCACATTGACGTAGACATCAACCGCACCTTCAGGAATAACCTCTTCTTCTGGGAGCGATACGGAATCAAGTGGGTCCTCGGGTTCCCGGCGGGGAGGCTGTGGACCTGGGTCTGGAGCTGGGGTGGCAGGGTGTCGACCCCTGCCCGTCCTGGCTGTACCGGCTGAGCCTCGAGGGGGCGCGAGTAGGCACGTTAGGAGCCTGGGCAGAGGTGGAGGGCACGCGGTGGGTGGAGGTTGGGGAGGGGAGAGTGGGACGGGGCACCCGCGGGAGGGGAGGGGCTCCAGGTGACAGAGACCTGGCTGGACAGGAGCTCAGATGGACTGAATTCGGGTTAGAGGGGTCAAAATGACGCCCCATCTTGACGGTGTTACTTACGTATTTCTACTTCTACAGTTTCTGTCATTTGTAAAAATAGATTGGTGAACCCCAAATTCCATCACTTAGGGACCCAGTCCCATCCCATCTCCTTCGTTCACCACATCCTTGACCAGCACATGCCTTTCACAGTGGACCCAGGACCTCTAGCCTCACCCCATCCCTAGGCTCTTAGTATGCTTTGTTTTGGCCACACCATGTGGCTTGTGGGAGCTTAGTGCCCTGACCAAGGAGCAAACCCATGCCCCTTGTGGTGGAAGAACACTCTTAACCTCTTGTCAGCCAGGGAACCCCCCCGCCCAATCCACCGCCACTAGTATGCATTTTAAAAACAAGGATTCTTGGGAATTCCCTGGCAGTTCGGTAGTTAGGACTCCACACTCTCATTGCAGAGGGCCCAGGTTGCATCCCTGTCAGGGAACTAAGATCTCACAAGCCAAGCAGTTGGGCAAAAAGAAAAAAAGAAGCGGGATTCTTTTCTTACACGTGACCTCGAGCCTGTTGCTACAACTGAAGCATTTACTATAATCCCCTAATAAGCCCCCAGGGATCACATCTCCCAACACGTCATGCTTTCTGAACAAGCTGTTCCAATCCAGGTAACTGGGAGTGGGTTGAAGACCCTGACAGCCAGGGAAAGTGTATGGGCAGGCAAGAGAGAGGGTCCTGCCATGACTGATTCAGATTGCAGGCGACTGGCCTGCAGATCAAACTCATTCTGGACCAAGAGACACTCTTCAGAGCTCCCACCCCAGAGAGAAGAGGGGTCTGGCCACAGTGGGGCTGAGAGCAACAAAGCAGGAGTGGGCTGTGCTGCCCGAGTGGTGACCCCAGGCCCCTCATACTCCTCTCACAGTGAGATGTCTCTACTGAGGGGCCCTGCCGGTCCCAAAGCAGAGTGGCTCCAGGACTCCTTGGCTTTGGGGGTTCATTTCTTAAACACACTTTCTCTGTCATGAGGCTCTGTCAGACAATATAAAACTAAGAGCATCGGCGTGAAAGAAGCCCCCTGTGTCCCTTTCCCCGGGCAGCAGGCCCTGTTCCACGTGCTGGTGGCCTACTCCATGTATGACACTGAGAATATCTGTGCACCCAGGCCCTGCCCATTCCAGTGGGTCTTCCTGCTGGTCAGGAGTCAGGAGCATCCAGGAGCAGAGGTGGGAGTGTCAGGAGGGGGCAGAGGTGGCCTCCAGGTGGGTCCTCGACACACATCTGGCTCTTGCAGGAGGTGGGCTACTGCCAGGGCATGAACGGAGTTGCAGCTGTCCTACTGATGTTCCTGAACGAAGAGGATGCCTTTTGGATGCTGGTGCAGCTGATGGCTGACGACAAGCACACCATGGGCGGTAGGTGCCTGCCAAGGACTGCTGGGCAAGCCTCGGGATCTGGGGTCTCTTTGCAGGGGGGCTGGTGGGGACCCCGGCCCAGGACAGCTCCCCATCAGCAAAGGGCACTGGCTCCCCACGCTGCCCTCTGGGCCATGGAGCCTCGGCCCTCAGTCCCGGCCTAATATAGGCCACTCTCCCTTCCTTCCCTGCTGGTCCTTCTGCCTCAAGCCTGCCATCCACCAGGCACCCTGCGAGCCCACGGCCAGATGAAGCCCAGGCAGCAGCACCCCCTCCTCTGCCCCCAGCCTGGTTGCAGAGGCCAGGAGATGGCCAGGCACACACCCCGCATCTCCCCTGGGGGCCACACTCCCTGCCCCTCCATACCAGGCCCGCCATCCCCCACTGTGGCTGCTGTGGGGATGGCATGCCAGGGCTAGATGCCTGCCCACCCCTCTGCCCAGGGCACCAGCTGAGCTGGGCATCCAGGAGCAGGGCCTCTGCCCTGCCCTCATAGGCTGTCCTGACTGGGAAGAGCATGTCCAGCCAGGGCTCAAGAGGGGTCACCACCAGGGGCTCCTGTGGTACTCCACTCCACTCTGGGCGAGGCTCTGACTTGTGGGGGTCTGGGGGCTCCTCAGGCTTCTTCATCCCTGGACTCCTGAAATTGCTAAGATTCCAGGCCCATCACAAGCACATTCTTGGCAGAGCCTTCCCCAAGTTGAAGGGACATGTGGTGAGTACAACTGTTGCCCCACCCAGAGGTGCTGTCCCATGGCCACTGCGGGGACTTGGCTTCCTGTAGGCTTCATTCGCCTTCTCCTGGGGGCGGCCAGGGGTGAGCTCGGGCTGAGCAGGCCCATGAACAGCATGTCCACCTGGCCCCTGAGGGTGGCTGCGCAGGGCCTCGAAATAGGGAGGTTTCTGGCAGAGCAGGCAGGCCCTGAGCACCCCATGCCCTGCTTTAGAGCAGATGTCTGCGGGGATTTACACACCCATGTGGTTCGTGCAGTGCTTCATCAACCAGGTAAGGCTGCCCAGGGACACTGGGTTCCAAGGCCTCCCTGTCCCCCACTCCTGATGCCCAGGGAGGGACAAACCCCACCCTCAGATATGCCAAGACCCTCCTGAGGAGCCCCGAGGGGCAGCCCAGAGCCCTCCTGGTGGGGTCTCAGGGCACCTTGAAGTCCCAGGGACCCGCCGTTTCCACCTGGCTCCCTTCAGGAAGGGTGGGTCAACCCGGGGTGCAGCTGAGCCATCATCATGATCTGCTGAGGTGTCCCCACCAAGAGGGTTAGCTGGTGTGCTGTCAGGCCCTAAGGACCCTGAAAGGCCTGGTGGGAGCACCTTTGTCCACCCAGATGAGCAGCTCTGGGACCTTGTCTGATGAACTGTGGGACTGCAGGGACCAGAGGCAGATGGGGCTTCCAACCTTGTGCCGGGACCCCCTGTCCCCTGCTCTACTGGCCCCTCCCATGCCCACTGTCCCCACAGAGCCCCCCACTTTCCTCTGACCCTGAGGCTCTGGGATGCCTACATCCTGGAGGGTGAGCATGTGCTCATGGCCATGGCCTACACCGTCCTCAAGGTACACAGGAGGAAGAGGACCTGAGCATGGAGCACAGGCCGTGGAGGAGGGAGTGCTGGCCACACGAAGGTGGTCAGGGTGCCCTGTGGTGAGTGCCCCTGGCCGGGGCACTCCCTGGGACTCTCTCGGGACAGATGGACCACCAGGTGTGGCACACAGAGGGACACAGCCGCCCCTCCCCCTACAGGAGGACCCCCAGGGTGGGGGGCTGCGCATTCCCTGTGGGTCCCCCAGTGACCTGAAAGCACCCCTACCCCTAGAACACTGCCGGGAGCCAGCTCATGAGATCCCACCCATGACAGAGTCATGAGAAGACCTGAGGAGCAGAGCAACTCAGGCCTCAGGGAATCTCGGAAGGCTGCCTCAGCGCTCACCTTAAAGATGACATCTCTCTTTCTGATGCTTGCTATAATAAACCTCTTCCTATTTTCTGTGACTTAGGTAAAAGGCCTTTCCTGATCTCTTCCTAAATAGATCAATCTAAAACCCTGATTGATAGGGCCCTCGGATAGTGACACCCTATTAGATTATCCAGGATAATAGAGTATTTTAATCTAAACTCCTCTTGTTAGCATATTAGTTTGTTTAATAAATAAGCCTGTGCCTTTGGAGCTAATGTGCATGACTGCTCCTTAATAATAAAACAGCATTGAGAGCCTCTGCACAGAAAGCCCCAATGGGCACAAAACCCTTTGCAGGAAAAAAGGCTTTTTAGGAAATATAAAAAATATTGCTTTATGAAACTGTTACTTAGTCTATATTTACTCACTATGTTTTTACTCTTAACGTATTTAGCCTATATAATGAAAGCATAATAGTTAGAAATTTATATAAATAAAAGTTTAGCTTTAATACAAATAATAAGACTGAAGAAGGAATTCATGGGGCCTGGACTCCATCTTAGGCCTGTTGGTGCTGATCATGCTCGGCCACCTCTCTAATGGACTCTGAACTCTGTGCTTAGTGCCTGTGGAAATGACAATAGAAGGATAAGACCCCCTCCGGACAGGGGAACCTTGAAGATTGTATCCAGGTTACTCATCATCTAAGAGAAAACATACACTAATCCCCCTACCTCCAGACAGGTCATAAATTTTTTCTGTCACCTCGGGCTTATTGATGATTGATTGTTAGAACACTTAACACCTAAATGATGGGGTTATTGTGACTGTATTTACCTTTTCTTTGTTTATGTAAGTCACAAGGAAATTGGGTGGTGGGTTCAGACACATACACGTGGGGTATAAAAGATTTTCACAAATGCTGGTCGGGGTCCTTGGCTAAGAGGAGACTCTGCCTTGGGCCCGCCAGTGTAATAAGCTGCACTTCACTATCTGCATCGTCCTTCTGAGTGAGCTTGTTTCCCGGAATGCGTGGCTATAACAAGACAATTGTTGATTTAACTGATGATTCTTACTTAGAGCTGACCTTGAGCTTGCTGTTCTATGACTTTATGGAACCACATTCTTTTCTGTTAAGCTCAAGGCGTAAAATAAATTGCCAAAAACAGGTTTTACCTTAAAACTTTCTATTGATGAATTCTTTCCTGCTGTGCCTGATGCAAAAATGTTCTGACCAAGATGTTAGCAGGCCCCCAGGCCGGAAGATGATGTAAACAAAATGAGGCTTTTTGTAACTAAAGACATGCAAACGGATTCGTTGATGGTCAAAACTGCTGGCCCATTAGGCTGAACTGGTTTGCCCATTAGGCTAAATTGGTTTGCCCATTAAGCTGAATTGGTATGCTCACTAAGCTGAGTTGGTATGACTCTATACTTTACATTTGTTTCTATGTACCACTAAAAATATAAAAGCTGTCTTAAAAACAATAAAGAGGGAGACACTTGGAAACGCTGACTCGCTGTGTCTTCTCATTCGCATTGCCGACGCTGTCCTTCCTGAAGGAACCCCTGGACCAGCTGGAGCTGGACTCCGGCAGAACACCTCCTGAAGCTGCCCCTGGAAGGTCTGCAGGAGTTCCCACAGGACATGCTGTCCCGGGCTTGGGCCCTGGAGGATGACGCAGTGCTCAGGTATCTGCAGGACTCCGTGGCTGAGCTACCCAGGATGAAGTATGACCTGCTCCTGCCCAGGTGGGTACAGCCCCTGTCTCCTCCTGAGTCACTCTCTCAGGCAGTACGGGATGGGCGAACCCTGGGCCTTCCCCTCACCTCCGGCCATTTGCTCTTCTGGGCGGCCACCACAGAGGCCAGAGGGCAGCAGCCTAGAGGGCTGTTCTCAAAGCTGGGCTGGCTCTGCCTTGCCTGGCCCCATGGGCCCACCTTGTGCAGACAGAAAGTCCTGGAGAAGAAGCTAACCCTGTCTATTCACTTACAGCTAAACCTGAGGAATTCCCCAGGCGGCCCTTGGGCCTGGAGTGACTGGCCCCAGACCCCAGGCCTCTCCTGACCCCTCCCAGCTTCAGGACACACCCTGGAGAGGAAGGGCTGGCCCTCCGTGGGCCACCTGAGCAGCCCGGACCTTCACCTGGCCAGGCCATCCCAAATGCCAAGGAGCAGCCCCCTTAGGGGGCCACAGCTGCAGGCCTGGCTCTGGGGGCCCTGGAGGCTCCAAGTCTGGCCTGCCTGCCCTCCCGCCCCCAGGACAGTCCTCAGGATTGCCTGTGGTCACGGGGATACAATTACCTCCCAAACCTCCCAGTGATCTTTGAGGCCACAGGCAGGTGGCCCCCAGACCTTGGCTTTGAGCCAGAATGCTGGGTCCTCTCCCCTTCAGCCCCTGCCTGGGCCACCCCCAGGGCCACATGACAGGCCTGACCCTGTGACCCCACTGAGGCCCCGGCAACCAGCTCCACCCAGTCTGCTGAAGACGGTGCCACTGGGCCCAGGACGCACTTCCTGCCCTGAGACAGCTGCAGCCAGCATCCCTCCCATGAGAGTGACCAGCACAGCCATGATGGAGCCAGGACAGCACCCCAAGAGCTGCGCCAAGGCCCCACACGTCTGCATGACCCCCTGAGCTCTGTGTCTACAGGGAGCCTGGATGTTTGGGGGCCTCCAGAGGATGAGATGACTGTGAACACAGGGACCCTGAGGCCCCCAGAAGCCGGCAACATGCCCTGCTTTTTCATGCTGAGCTTCTTGGAGGATGGGCCCTACCCTCACCCCCATTGTAGCACAAGTCCCTGACTCCGAAGGGCCTGAATTTGGGCCCCAGAAGGGCAGAGGCTGTGTGAGCAGCCCCCAGCCTGGACTGTGACTAAAGGGGCTGCCCCGGCAAGTCAGGAACTCTGGCTCAAGGCAAGGTGAGCCTTCTCGGAGCTGTATGTGGTCTCCTGCAGCTTGAATGTGCCCCATAAGGTCCCTTCGGTGACCTGAGGAGCTTCTGGGATCAACAGGCCACCTCCACCCTCACACGCGGGGCGGGGCTAGAGCAGAGGGTGCTGCTGTTTGGGCTGACTCGACACACTGTGTCCAAGTCAGTGACTGCCTTTTGGGGCCCCCAAATCTCAGCAAATACAACCCCACCTGGGGTCCAACTGGGTTCCCTGCCCCCTAGCCATTCGCTATGAAGGTCTCCCTCAAGGGGACAGACAGACTTTAGTTTGTTTCCCCCCTTGCTGATTAAAGGTTAATACATTTTCGTACATTAAGTGCTAGACTGGCTGGTTCTTGTAGCACCCAGACGTTTCCGAAGGATGCTCTCAGGGCCCCCAGAGGCAAAGGGGGCACCAGCTGGAAAAAACTGAGGTTCCCAGCTGCCTCATGGGAGGCCACAGGCACTGCAGACTCCAAGCTTCAGCCAAACCCCAGGATCAAGACCATTGGATAATTGACTGTGACTCAGCCTGCGCCCGGTGGGCCAGGACTGGGCTCAAAGAGTGCAACAGCTGGCGGGTAGGGAGCATCAGTTCATGACAGTCTGTGCAAACTGTGTTGGCAGTCACTCTAGCCACCAACCTGGGCTGGCCAGGCTCCAGTGGCACTTCCTTTCTTCCCTGCCGCCTCCTCCCCACACCCACCTCGTGCACCTCCTCCCACATCACACAGGATACCTCTATGCCCCTCCACACCTGTCAGGGGCACAGCACCTGAGCTCAGGCAGCCTAGGGCCCCCTCCTTGGGTAGGCTTCGCTTGTGTGCCCTGTGCTGCCAGATCTCATGCCCCATTGTGTGGAAGGAAGAGGGGACTGGCTCACAGGGAACACTGCCTCCTCCTCGAGCAGAATCCCAGACCCTTCCCCCTTCACCCCACAAATGGGGAGCTGGGCCCCACTTGTCTCGGGCTCCAGGGGCACCCTACTGGAATATATGTCCTCAGCAGCCCTTCCACTGCCCACTGAGGGGTCAGGGCTGACTGGAACCTTGGGGCGCTCTGGGGGCACATGGGCCAGGGCCAAAGGGGTCACCACTCCTGCTTGGCTCAGGGCAGCTCTCTCTGGGGACCTCCACCTCCCCCGGGAGCTGTGTCAGCCCAGATCCGGGTCCTGGCCTCCCTTGCTGCCCCTGCCTCCCCGGGAGACTCACAGCTTGAGAGGCTGCTGGCACGGGAATCGCAGTGGGTTCCAGAGGGTCCCTTAGCTGGAGCCAGAGGTAGAGCAGCTGCCCTGGGTGGAGGGAGAAGGGGCAGTGAGGGTGGTACAGGGCCCTGGCTGGACGGGGGGCAGGGAGGGGGGCTTCCACCTGATGCATCTGGGCCAATGCATCACTGCAGGGGACGCTTCAGTTTTGGGTGAGGTTCTGGCCTGCTGAGACTCCATGGTATTATGACCAGGTCACACTTGTTCCCACCAGCACCAAGGGTATGTCATCCAAGTCCTTCACCCACTTGATCTGCTCCCTACAAGGGGGAAGTCCTGATCCAGTGGGCAGGCTGTGGGCTGGGCTGCACTTGGGGCCACAGAGAGAGAGGAGAGGAAGCCCCTGAGGGCCAGTGGTCAGCTCACCAGGGCTGGTGGATGCCCTTGAAGGACTCGGTATTGTTGATGCAAACACCCAGAGGAAAGCCCTCCCTGGTGCTCATGTACTGGACTCCATGACACTGACTCTCCTGGCCTGCCGTGTCCAGTAGGCAGGTCTCCCTATCAGTGACTACTTGCTTCCAGTAGGAGCTTAGAGACAGCCAGCTTTCCTGGGAGGGGACCCTCCCTCACTCCTCTTGTGCCCCCAGGACCTAGGACAAGGGGACCCCTCCTGCAGAGCAGGTGGAGGACAAGCCCCTGTCAGGAGCCAGACTGTGGACAAGAGTCAGCTCCCCTCCATGGTGGGGTTGTCCTCTACTGGGTGGTCCTCGATGAGCTGGATGGCCAGGCCACTCTTCCTCATACCATGGCGCCCACCACCACGAGCCTATCCTCCGTCATCACTCCTCAGCGGACCCCAGCACCAAGCACTGCAGTGGTTTCCTGTCCCACTCACCGAGGAAACCCCACTCGCGTGCCCGCTGAGCTCCTGGGGCCAGGCTGCGCAGGCCAGGCCTGTCTTCTGAACCAGGCAGTGTGCCTGGACAGGATTGACAGCCGACAACCGGCTCCAGGCTCCCCCTACTCCCATCCCTGGGCATGTTGGTGCATTTGGAAAGTGTTCACTGAGCACCTACTGCATGCCAGGGGTTGTTCCAGGCACAGGGTGACAGACAGAAACAACCCCTGCCCTGGCAGACTTGGGCTAGCTCCAAGGAAAAAAAATCCATGTAAAAGAAAATAAAGGGAAACCCATGAGGCCCCATTGCCAGAAGAACTTTGGAGAATATAAGGCAGGTGAGGAGGTAGACAGGTGGGGGCCAGGGCTCCAGGATGCAGAAACTTATCGCAGGAAAAGACCCGAAGGAGGTGTGGGAGCCAGAGCATAGATGAGAAAGAAAAGGCCCCTAGCTGGGGTGTCCCCAGTTTGTAGTGCTTAAAGAAGGGATGCCCATGTGGGGACAGTGGGCAGTGACATTCTGAACCCCAGGTTCTCCTGGTATGTGTGATGGCCATCAGATGTCCAAGCTTTTTGGAGGGATCCTTGGGGATCTGGTGGGTGGGAGATCCTACCTATCACCATGGTCACGTGAGGGTCTGCACTTGCGGGCACCCAGCGCACTTGTGGGACCCCAAAAGACAGGACCTGGGACCTGGAGCCTTGAGGAGGTGGCCTAGGCGAGGCACCGCGCATCTGCCGCCTACGGCTCGCCAGCGCCATCTTGTGCTCGCCTAGTAGAGGAGCTAAGATTCCACATGCCTCTCCAGGGGAAAAAACGAAACATAGAACAGAAGCAATAATGTAACAAATTCAATCAAGACTTTTACAAGCGCCCACATCCAGAAGGCACTGGCACCCACTCCAGCACCCTTGCCTGGAGAATCCCAGGGACGGCGGAGCCTGGTAGGCCGCAGTCCACGGGGTCGCTAAGAGTCGGACACGACTGAGCGACTTCACTTTCACTTTTCACTTTCGTGCATCGGAGAAGGACATGGCCACCCACTCCAGTGTTCTTGCCTGGAGAATCCCAGGGACGGCGGAGCCTGGTGGGCTGCCGTCTATGGGGTCACACAGAGTCGGACACGACTGAAGCGACTTAGCAGCAGCAGCAGCAGCAGCACATCCAAAAAAATTTTAAGAGACTTCCCTTTGTGGTCTGTGGGCTTCCCAACTGGCACAGTGGTAAAGAATCCCCCTGCCAATGCAGGAGACATAAGAGACACAGTTTCAATCCCTGGGTTGGGAAGATCTCCTGGAGGAGGAAATGGCAACCCACTCCAGTATTCTTGCCTGGAAAATTCCATGGACAGAGGAGCCTGGTGGGATACAGACCATGTGGTCGCAAACAGTCAAGACACAATTGAGCACACACACACCTAGTGGTCCATAGGCTGGAACTTCGAGCTCCCGGTGCGGAGTTCCTGGGTTCTATCCTGGTCAGGGAACTAGAACCCACATGCCACAACTCAGAGTTCAAATGCCGCAACCAAGACCCAGTGCAGCTAAATAAATAAATTTTAAAATACTTTTTAAAAAATTAATAAATAAATCTTAAGAAAACAGAGGACTGGAAAATGTTCCTACATCAGTCAAGTGTTTCTTTGGCTCCTAGAGACAAGCACACGCAGGCTCCAGGCTCTGTACATGCCAAGTCACTTCAGTCGTGTCCGACTCTTTGAGACCCCGTAGACTGTAGCCGGCCAGGCTCCTCTGTCCGTGAGATTCTCCAGGCAAGAATACTAGTGGGTTGCCATGCCCTCCTCTAGGGGATCTTTCCATCCCAGCAATGGACCTGGGTCTCCAGCATTGCAGGAAGATTCTTTACTTTCTGTGGCACCAGGGAAGCTCAGGCTCTGTGGGCCTCCACTAACCAACCACCTCCCCGGGCAGCCCTGTGTGTGGGGCTGCAGGTGAGGCTGGGAGCTGTGGTCTCTTCCTGGCCTGGACAGACAGAGGGTGGATTCAGAGCCTCCCTCCTCCACACTGCGCCCCACTGTGCACAGTAATGGCCTACTAGGTACCAAGTGCTTTCTGATGTTGCTAACTACCTCGAGTAGGTTGTGCTCCTGTTTACAGAGGAATCTGAGTGGTGGAGAAGGCACTTCACCTATTTCAGGTCAGTCCCAGATTCCCTGAGTGTAAAAGCTGAAATTCAAATTGCTGTACATTACATTCCCATGACAACTTAAAAAAAATTATTTATTTATTTATTTTTAGCTGTGCTGAGTCCTTGCTGCTGCAAGGGCTTTTCTTTATTTGTAGCAAGCAAGGGCTACTCTAATTGCAGAGCACAGGCTTCTCATTGGGTTGGTTTCTCTTGTTGTGGAGAACTGGCCCTAGGGTGGGCTTCAGTAAGTGCTGCATGTGGCCTCAATCGTTGTGGTGTATGAGCTTAATTGCCCCGGGTCATGTGGAATCTTCCCAATATGTGATTAGTCACTCAGTCATGTCTGACTCTTTGTGACCCTTTGGACAGTTCCCGCCAGCCTCCTCTGTCCTTGGGATTTTTCAGGCAAGAATACTGGAGTGGGTTGCCATTTCCTCCTCCAGGGGATCTTCCAGACCCAGGGATGGAATCCAAATCTCCTGTGTTTCCTGCATTGCAGGCGGATTCTGAACTACTGGACCACCAGGGAAGCCCCTGTGACTGCTTTTATTAACGTGAAGATTGTACAGTTTAGCCCACTTCACTCATGTTTGTGCAACCCCCAACCCCTTGCCCCTGGAAACTACTAACCTGTTCTCTGTACCAACGAGCTAGATAATTTTTCCTTTATTTTTAAAGATTCCACATTTAAGTGAGATCATATATTTGCCTCTTTCCTGACATTTCACTTAGCATAATACCTTCGAGGTCCATCCATGTTGTTGCAAATGACAAGATTTCCTTTTTTAATGGCTAATATTCATATATATATATATAATGTAATATATGGCATATCATCTATTCTTCTATGGATGGGCACTTAGGTTGCTTCCATATCTTGGCTATTTTAAATAATGTTACCTTGAACATAAGGGCACATATATCTTTTCAATTGTTTTCCTTTTCTTTCTGTAAATACCCAGAAGTGGAATTGCTGGATCATATGGTAGTTCTACGGAGAAGGCAATGGCACCCCACTCTACCAGTACTCTTGCCTGGAAAATCCCATGGATGGAGGAGCCTGGTAGGCTGCAGTCCATGGGGTTGCTAAGAGTCGGACTCGACTGAGCGACTTCACTTTCACTTTTCACTTTCATGCATTGGAGAAGGAAATGGCAGCCCACTCCAGTGTTCTTGCCTGGAGAATCCCAGGGATGGCAGAGCCTGCTGGGCTGCCATCTATGGGGTCGCACAGAGTTGGACACGACTGAGGTGACTTAGCAGCATGGTAGTTCTATTTCTAATTTTGAAAGAAAGTTCATACTGTTTTCCTTAGTGACCACACCAATTTACACTCCCACCAACAGTGCCTTAAGAGTTCCCTTTTCTTCACATTCTGGACAACACCTTCTATTTCTTTTTGATCATAGCCATTCCATAGGCGTGAGGTGTTATCTCCTTGGGGTTTAAAATACCATGTCCCTGATTAGCATACACCTTTTCATGTACCTATTGTTCTGTATGTACCTATTGTTTCATGTACCATGTACTGTATGTCTAAGGAAAAACGTTCAGATTGTCTGCCCATTTTTTAACGAGATTCATTTTTGCTATTGAGTTATATGAGTTCTTCATGTAGCTTAGATATTAAAGTGAAAGTGTTAGTCTCTCAGTCATGTCCAACTCTGTGACCCCATGGACTGTAGCCCACCAGGTTCCTCCGTCCATGGAATTCTCCAGGCAAGAATACTGGAGCAGGGTGCCATTTCCTTCTCCAGGGGATCTTCCTGACCCAGAGATCGAACCTGAGTCTCTTAGCATTGCAGGTGGAGTCTTTACCGTCTGAGCCACCATTAATTCCTCAGCAGATACATGATTTGCAAATGTTTTCTCTCATTTCGTAGATTGTCTTTTCATTTTGTTGATGTTTTCCTTTGCTGAGCACAAGTTTTTAGTTTGATCTAGTCCCACCTGTTTATTTTTTGTTGCCTTTGTTTGGTGTCAATTCAAAAATATTATCCCCAAGACTGATGTTAAGGAGCTAGCTATTGCCTATGTTCTCTTCTAGTTTTATGGTTTCAGGACTTATGTTTCAGTCTTTAATCCATTTTGAGTTAACTCTGGTGGATGGTGTAACATAGTGGTCCAGTTTTCCCAGCACCATTTATTGAAGAGACTGCCCTTTCCCTATTGTATATGCTTGGCTCCTTTGTGGTAAATTAATTGACCGCAAAGGAGCATTTGTAAATAAACCTGTGGGTTTATTTCTGGGCTCTGTATTCTGTTCCATTGATCTGTTTCTGTACTATTTTGATTACAATAGCTTTGTAGTATGCAGTATTAAATCCAGGTTAAATCATGCAGTATGATAAATTCAGCTTTGTTCTTTCTCGAAATTACTTTGGCTATTTGGGATCTTATATTAACAAGTTTCTTATGAAACAAATTTCAGGATTGTTTGTTCTAGTTCTGTGAAAAATGTCATTCAAATTTTTTGGTAGGGATTGCAGTTTTAACAATATTAATTCTTCTGTTGCTGAACCAAATGTAGCATCACTCACCCACACAAAGTAAAGCTAATCTACTAATGCACCTTTGTGGTGAAGGAAAGTGCAGTGATTACTGCAGGGCCCCAAGCAAGGAGTTCAGGAAGCCAAATGTTTTTCTCATTCTATTATTTACTTATTTGTTTGGCCATACTGCTGTGCCCCTTGCAGGATCTTAGTTCCCTGACTAGGGATTGAACCCAGGCCTCCTGCAACGGAAGCTCAGAGTCCTAACCACCAGACCGCCAGGGGATTCCCCCACGCAGCTCATGTTTAGAAGGCCTGAACACCAAGAAGGCTTTCAGGGAAAGATTTTTAAAGACCAGGTGTATTGAACATTCTTCTGACTGATTAATCGGGAGTCAACATCATCAACCTTCTCGTTAACTTCTTCCCCATGGTGGGCATTTCAGTATCTGCAAAACAGCTCAAAGGACATTCCTCAGAATATTATCTATAGCCCTTGAGGAGGAACTAAAGGTCCTTGACTTTAATGGTGAAACTATTATTTTGTCTTGCTTGACTCTTTCCCTGTTTCTGTATTTTTGCACTTCTCTGACACAATTTATTCTTTGAAACTTGGGGAAAGCCAAGGAGGCTAAAGTTTTTCTAAAGACAAGGCAGGCAAAGGACACGGTGGGGTCTGTCCCAGGAAGGCCCTGTAGGGTCCTGCTCAGTTACACTTCCAATCCATGAGCATGGACTATCTTTCCATTTATTTGTATCTTCAATTTCTTTCCTCCGGGACTTCCTTGGTGGCCCAGGGGTTAATAATCCGTCTTCACATAAAGAACAGACTTTTGGACTCAGTGGGAGGAGAGGGTGATAATTTGAGAGAACAGCACTGAAACATACACATCACCATATGTAAAACAGATAACCAGTGCGACTTTGATATATGATGCAGGGCACCCAAAGCTGGTGCTCTGTGACAACCTGGAGGGATAGGGTGAGGAGGGAGGTGGAGGGAGGGTTCAGGATGGTGACACATGTACATCTGTGGCCAATTTATATTCAGTTCAGTTGCTCAGTTGTGTCCGACTCTTTGCGACCCCATGGACTGCAGCACACCAGGCCTCCCTGTCCATCACTAACTCCAGGAGCTTACTCAAACTCATGTCCATCGAGTCAGTGATGTCATCCAACCATCTCATCCTCTGTCATCCCCTTCTCCTCCCACCTTCAATCTTTCCCAGCATCAGGGGCTTTTCCAATGAGTCTGTTCTTAACATCAGGTGGCCAAAGTATTGGAGTTTCAGCTTCAGCATCAGTCCTTCCAATGAATATTCAGGACTGATTTCCTTTAGGATGGACTGGTTGATCTTCTGGCAGTCCAAGGTACTCTCAAAAGTCTTCTCCAATACCACAGTTCAAAAGCATCAATGTGCTCAGCTTTCTTTATAGTCCAACTCTCACATCCATACATGACTACTGCAAAAACCATAGCTTTCACTAGACGAACCTTTGTCGGCAAAGTAATGTCTCTGCTTTTTATTTATTTTTATTTTTCAATTTATTTTTTATTATTTTGACTGCTGGGTCTTCGTTGCTGTGCGCGAACTTTCTGCAGTTGTGGCATTCAGGCTTCTCAATGTGGAGCACAGACTCTAGCGCACGCGGGCTCAGTTGGCCCATAGCATGTGGGATCTTGGTTTACCCCATCAGGGATTGAACCTGTGTCCCCAGCATTGGAAGGTTGATTCTTAACCACTGCACGACCAGGGAAGTCCCCTGTCTCTGGTTTTTAATATGCTGTCTAGGTTGGTCATAACTTTCCTTCCAAGGAGTAAGCGTCTTTTAATTTCATGGCTGCAGTCACCATCTGCAGTGATTTTGGAGCCCCCAAAATAAAGTCTGTCACTGTTTCCTCATCTATTTGCCATGAAGTGATGGGACCAGATGCCATGATCTTAGATTTCTGAACATTGAGCTTTAAGCCAACTTTTTCACTCTCCTCTTTCACCTTCATCTAGAGGCTCTTTAGTTCTTCTTCACTTTCTGCCGTAAGGGTGGTGTCATCTGCATATCTGCTGCTGCTGCTGCTAAGTAGCTTTAGTCGTGTCCGACTCTGTGCGACCCCACAGACAGCAGCCCACCAGCCTCCGCCATCCCTGGGATTCTCCAGGCAAGAACACTGGAGTGGGTTGCCATTTCCTTCTCCAATGCATGAGTGAAAAGTGAAAGTGAAGTCGCTCAGTCGTGTCCGACTCTTCTCGACCCCATGGACTGCAGCCTACCAGGCTTCTCCGTCCAGGGGAGTTTCCAGGCAAGATGACTAGAGTGGGGTGCCATCGCCTTCTCCTCTGCGTATCTGAGGTTATTGCTATTTCTCCTGGCAATCTTGATCTGCATATCTGAGGTTATTGCTATTTCTCCCGGCAATCTTGATTCCAGCTTGTGCTTCATCCATCCTGGCATTTCACATGATGTACTCTGCGTAAGTTAAATAAGCAGGGTGACAATATACAGCCTTGATGTACTCCTTTCCCAGTTTGGAACCATTCTGTTGTTCCATGTCCAGTTCTAACTGTTGCTTCTTGACCTGCATTCAGATTTATCAGGAGGCAGGTAAGGTGGTCTGGTATTCCCATCTCTTTCAGAATTTTCCAGTTTGTTGTGATCCACACAGTCAAAGGCTTTGGCATAGTCAATAAAGCAGATGTTTTTCTGGAACTCTCTTGCCTTTTCAATGATCCATCAGATGTTGGCAATTTGATCTCTGGTTCCTCTGCCTTATCTAAATCCAACTTGAACATCTGGAAGTTCACAGTTCATGTACTGTTGAAACTTGGCTTGGAGAACGATCGTAAATGGGATGGTTTTCTTAATTTCTCCAAGACACATCTTTCTATATCCTCCAACTTTAATGAATTTATTCAAAGTTTTTTTTGGTAGCTTTTCTATAGACAAAATCATGTCGCCTGTAAATACTTATTTCTTCCCTTTCAACTCAGATAACTTTTACTTCTTGCCTAATTGCTGTGGCCCAAGTCAATCACACAGCCGGTTAGGTGTAAAAGCTGAGATTCAAACCTTTTTTTTTTTTTTTTGCCTGCGCTGTGTGGCTTATAAGATTTTAGTTCCCTGAGCAGGGACTGAACCTATGCCCCTGCAGTAGAAGCTCAGAGTCCTAACCATTGCATCAACAGGAATTCCCTCAAAACCCACTTCTTCCTCAGATTCTACTGCCCTTATGCAAATAGAGACACTATGTCTACTTTGCTATTTAGGCCCTGGGCAGGGTTGAGATCTGAAGGTCTCTTATTTTGGACTGGCCAAAGGATGGGGAGCCAAGTCCCTGGTCTGCTTCCCCCTCCCGAGTAGGATCACACCAACTCCCACCTATAATAAGCATGTCTAGTATAAACATTTGCTGGGGCCCACACTGGGCTGAGCACTGAGGGATACTGGAAGCTTAACAGTGAACAGTTAACGAAGCTTAACCTGGACCATTCTCTGGAGGTCTGTGTATACTCTAAGGTGCTGAGCATGAAGAACATTCAGGCCCCTGTCAAATCTAACCGCTCTAGTCCGCATGCCTCACACCAAACTCAGGACACCAGAGCTACTGGAGCAGGGAGCAAACATGGTAGGACTCCCTGGCTTTGAGTGTCATTTAGTAACCAACTCAATGATGATGTGCAATCCTCTTAATACTTTTTAAAAATTTTTATAATTTTGGCCATGCCTCGAGGTACATGGTATCTTAGTTCCCCACCAGGGATGGAACCTGTGCCCCCTGCAGTGGAAACTTGGGAGTCTTGACCACTGGACCACCAGGAAAGTCTTTTTTTTTTAATACTTCATGATCATGGTAAACAGCAAGTCTCATTTTGATACCAGTGCATCTCAAACCTTTCCCTGCTGTTGGTTAATTTCTCTTGAACAAAGACAACAGGATTCAGGTCCAGAGCCTTCAGCAGGTAATGGTATAGGATTACAATTTATAATATCATTTCTCTTTCGTTTTCATTGCTTTTTGTTTATATTCACTTATTTCTGTATTTAGGTTTTATTTATGGCTAGTGGTAACAGTATTCAGTAGTTTCTGGTAGCACATTATTAGGGTCAAAGATAATACCATGAGTTTGAGGATTAAGTCACAGGGTTAGGAGTTAGTTTCAATCATGAGTCTGCCACAGCTCTGGAAAAATAACAAAATTTTTCCTTTGTAAAATGGACATGCTGGCTTAAAGACGCTCCTCTGCCCCCAAATAAGGATATAAACATTACCATGTGTCCAATGAACCCTATAGTATGAAGGGAAGGTCCAAGTACCAAAACTTAACAGCAAAACAGATAAACACAATGTAACAACAAAGATGGTTGTTTCATCTCCTGGTTTATTAACTAGCCATAGGCCACATCAGTGACAGAGGCAGTCTCACTCTTGTAACATTAGTTTTACAAGTATGATTTCAACCCAGCTATAGACACTAACATACTCCTTTCCAAACGATTCTGTATTTTCTAGGTTACTGAAAGGAAATGGCAACCCACTCCAGTATTCTTGCCTGAGATATTCCAGAGACAGAGGAGCCTTGTGGGCTCCATTCCATGGAGTCACAAGAGAGTCCCACTTGACTTAGCAAGGGAACAGTAAAGACAGTGTGAAATGTTATCAATTGTGGGAAGCTGGGTGAACCTTTACACAGAATGTCTCTATTATTGCTCCAATTTCCTCTGAGACTACAATTACTTAAAACTGAATTAAAAAATACATGTCACTCATGGA
Organism: Okapia johnstoni; assembly: GCA_024291935.2. Lineage (NCBI taxonomy): Eukaryota > Metazoa > Chordata > Mammalia > Artiodactyla > Giraffidae > Okapia > Okapia johnstoni. Next base: position 11,945,198 of record CM044316.1, on the reverse strand, counting down.
AATAGAGAATTAAACCTTTTAGTTCAAATTTTAAAACGAAAATCTGCAAGTTACCCTAGTCACTAGGAGAACCGTGAAGCCCAGTGAAAAAGGCTTATTTCCGTCTAAAGTTCCTTACCAACTCTGGCAGTGATAAACACGACATGGCACGTCTCTCTGCTCTCCCCAACTCCTAGACCAGGGAGGCTCTCAATGAGCCGTCTGCTCACAGCGACCAGGTGAGAGAGAGGCCCCCGATTTTGTGAAAACCCAGGGAGAGAACGCTGCAAATAATTTACTTCCATCACTCTGCGTTTGAAGCTCACACGCACCAACTGCACATTCCCTGGCCAGCATTCTGCGGGGGCCCGGAGCCCGGTCAGGACCCGGGGGGTCTTGAGTTTCATCTCGCGACCTCCGACGGCAGCAGAGAATCAGCCTGGCTCAGGGCGAGCTGGTCCTTCTTCTCCTTCTGCAAGACCTGGTCCTCCCACAGCGCCTGGTCCACCTGGTCGTTGGTGAGCACCACGGGCTTGTACTTCTCGTCGAAGAGCCGCTCATTGGCCTCCGAGTGCAGCTGGTGGGGCCCGACGATTCGCAGGTGAGCCGGCAGGTGCAGGAACTCGTCGTCGTTGACGTCGCAGTCGCGCATCCGGGCCTCCAGCACCCACCAGCGGCCCACGAAGCCCACATCCAGAATCCGGTCCGATAAGTCGGTCCAGCGAGGCTGCAAGTAGCGACAGCGAGCCTGGTAAAGGCTGGCCTGGGCGTCGAAGGGCGCCTCGTACACCAGCGAGCAGAGGCCCAGGCTCACGTGGCGCAGGCAGCCGCGACCCCGCAGCCAGAGCAACCGCTGCACGAACGCCTCCGAGTCGCGGTTGCGAGTGGCGGGCGCCAGCAGCAGAAGGGTCCCCGACGCGTCGAGGAGCGCCTCCTCGAAAGCTGCCTCGCTCGGTGCCAAGGAGCAACAGGCCGCCGCGCCACCCAGCAGCCCCAAGTACACGGCCGTCTTCCCGGGCCGGGCCCGCGCCGCCGCCGCCGCGTCCTTGCAGGCCTCGGCGTAATCTTGGAGCAGCGAGCGGGCCCAAGCGCCTGAGGGGAGAAAAGAGCACTGAGAGCCGCCCGGCTGCTGGCGCCACCCACCCCGCCGCCTCCCGCCGCTACTCACCCAACCGGGCCCACACGCCGGGCTTTGCGGCTGCAGCGTCAACCGCCTCTCTGCGGCTTCGTGACCAAAATCCCTTCAGAGCGGCAGCCGCCATTGTCTTCCGCCTGGGCGTCAGGCTCCGAAGAGAAACACCAGGTATACAAAACAGAAGGCCCGGAGAGTCTCTTCTGCGCAAGCGTCAACATCACCGGAAGTCGCCCCCCCGTCGGAAACGGATAGCAGACGGACCGACGCCGGATGTTGCTGTCAGATCTGAGTGGGGTCATCTGCGGCGGGTAGGCGGGTCGCGCAGGCGCAGAGAGTCCGGGCCCCGCCGATTGAGATCGCCTCAGGTAAGGGGGGGCGTGGGTACACCTGTCGGGCAGGAGAGGCGAGTTCACGTTCCGGTGGGTGCGGTAGCCGCCAGGCCGGGCTTGGGGTTGAGGCTGGCGTCCAGGAGGGGCGCCGACTGGTGTCGAGAGCGAGTCTGATTGGCCTCTGTCCTCAGAGGGATGCAGTGACGACCCTGAGGGAGCATGGCAGCGGCTGATGAGCTGGCCTTCCACGGTGAGTGCAACCGCGACCTGGCCTGAATCCTGTTCCCTCCACTGGCCGAAACCTCCCATCGAGGTTCCAACTCAGATCTAACCCGAACCTCAGTCAGCTGTGAGCAACCACCCAGACATGAAACCCATTCCTAACTCGAAGCCCGTGCATGCTTAGTCTCTCAGTCATGTCCAGCTCTTTGCGACCCCATGGACTGTAGCCGGCCAGGCTCCTCTGTCCATGGGTTTCTCTCGGCAAGAATACTGGAGTGGGTTGACACTTCCTCCTCCAGGGGATCTTACCAATCCAAGTATCAAACCCAGGTCTCCTGCATTGGCACCGCTCCCACCCTAAACTCAGACCACAAATCTGAGCCTCTGCCCCATCCCTGAGCCAGCTCTCATTGTGATCCTATGTTAGGAAGGAGGGGACACGCCTCCTTCCCACTCACCGCAGTTGAGGAAACTCAGGGCTGGAGGGAACACCGAGGTGGGGATGGTTACTCTTGGCTCCCAGATGTCATTCAGTCACTAAATCATGCCCGACTCTTTGCAACCCCATGGACTGCAGCACGCCAGTCTCCCCAGACAAGCTGTGGGCGAAATGAAGTTGCCTCGACTCCCAGATACACCTGTGTCCCATATTCCTTCTCGACAGAGTTCGAGGAAGCTACTAATCTGCTGGCCCAGACCCCAAATGAGACCACCACCAGAAGTGATCAGCTGAGCCCTAAGGGGCACGTGGCTGTGGCCATGGACTCAGGCGGCAGCTATGGAGCTGAGGATGAGGTAGAGGAGAATGACAAGACCGTGGTGAGTCCCAGAAGTCCCTGTGCCCTGCCTCTGTCTTGTCCCTCCTACCCTCCCTCCGGCGTGCCCCCTACCCCCACCCCTGCATCCCCAGCACTGAAAGTCTGCACTGTGCAGCTCCTACAGGAGGAGAAGCAGCAGCCTGGTTTCTGGACCTTTGGCTACTATCAGAGCTTCTTCGATGTGGACACCTCACAGGTCAGCCTCAGAAAGCTGGTGGGATGGGGTCCAGCCACTATTCACTGAGAACTTACTATGCACCAGGCCCTGGGCCAGTGCTGGCAATAGGCACTTGGGAGAACAGCTCCCACCCAGGCTGGTAGACATATGACTGTGTGCACTGCCTGGATGTGGACTGAGTGGGACTCTTGGGAACGCAGGTAATGCATGTGACATGGTGGACAGGGAAAGGCCCCCTGGAGAAGGCAACAGATTTGCTGAGACTTAGACAAGCAGGTAGACTTAGAGTGGAGGGAAGCATAAGTATGTTCCAGGCATGGGGAACAGCATAGGCAGGGGACCAGAGGTGAGAGAAGGCAACCACTACTGTGGAGGCTTCCTCTCACTCAGTCTGGAGAGTGAGGTGGGGGCCAGGCAGAGAGGCCAGATCACCAAGGGTCTCATGAGCTATACTAAGGAGTTTGGGTTTTATCCTAAAGGTGCTGGGGAGTCATGGAAGGGTTCAGAGCAGGAAAGGACTGAATAACATGAAATTGGAGGCCAGGGTGGGAGATGGTAATAAGCCAAGGTTGTGGAATAGGGAACACGTTGGCAGAGATGGGGGAAGGAGATTACCTAGGACTTGTTGACAGTTCTTATTGGGGGCAGGAGGCAGTGGAGAGCAGGGGAGTCCAGGGCAGCCAAGCAGAGAGGAGGGGGAAGCTAAGAAAAAGATGGCAGGCCCTGAAGCGTCCTTCAGAGTGAGGGGACACTGGGATATTGAGTAGGGGCTGCCCAGGGCAAGGGGCTCCAGGCCACAAGAGAGAAATAAGAGCAGGAGAGAGGAGGTGGGAGGTCAGCAGGGAAGGAACCCCTAAGGAGGGTGACCCTCTTTCCTTTGTGGGTAGTGAGGAGCCCCAGATGGGCTTCTGTCCTAGGTCCTGGCCTTGCCCCACAGGTCCTGGACCGGATCAAAGGCTCACTGCTGCCCAGACCCGGCCATAACTTTGTACGGCACCACCTGCGGAATCGGCCAGACCTGTATGGTGAGTGAGGTTGTGCATTCAGTTCATTCAATTATTGATGCAACACATGTTGACAGAGGGCCAGGCCCCGGTATATAGCTGAGCACGAGGCAGAGTCACTCAGGTAGAATTGAAACGTACGCTCTGTTCATGCAGACAGGGCCAAGCAAGGCTGCAGAGGGCTGCGGGGCTGGGAAGAGCAGCAGAGGGTTAAGAGGGTGGGAGCTGCTATGTTGTGTGGGTTGCTCAGGGAAGGCCCCTCTGAGGAGGGTGAGGGAATGAGCCTTGTTGGTGTCGGGGTTGAGGGTGGCGAGACCCGGGGGAAGAATATCACAGAAGAGGCATGTGGCGGAAGCAGGCTTGCACTGCAGGGCAGCACTATCATTGCACTGGAACAAGCTGCCAGCAGGCCCCAGAGGTGACCGGTCAGATCACATGGGCCTCCTATGCTTTGGTGAGAAGAGATCTTAGCTAAGTGTCCTTGGGTGCTGCAGGCCCTCTAGGGGGCAAGGGCAGAAGCTGGAGGACCAGGGAGGAGTTGCGTGTGGGATCATGGGCCTGGCCTGGGGGTGGGTAAAGAGTGAGGGTTAGATTCTGGCAAATGTGGAAGATGGAGCCAACAGGGTGTGCTGACACACTTGACATGGGGTGGAAGGAGAGGGGACAAGGATGCTTCCCACCTTTTGCCTGGACTATGAGAAAGCGGGAACTTCCCTGGTGGCTCAGATGGTAAAAGAATCTGCCTGCAATGCAGGAGACCAGGGTTCGATCCCTGGGTTGGGAAGATCCCCTGGAGAAGGGAACGGCAACCCACTCCAGTATTTTCACTGGAGAATTCCATGGACAGAGAAGTGTGGCAACTACAGTCCATGGAGTTTCAGAGTTGGACACGACTGAGTGTCCAGAAAGAGGGAAATGGGAAAGCGTGAGAAGATTCTAAGGGAAAGAGTGAGCGTGCTAGGTGGAATGGAACATTGAATAGGAGCCCCAGGTTCAGGGCAGAGGCCCAGACTTGGGACACTGGGGGTTGTGGGCGCAGAGGTGGCAGAAGGCCCTGAGATTGGACGAGCTCACAAAAGGGGTGAATGAACACAGAGGAGGTTTAAGAACTGGCCTGGGTGGGCCCTTCATTGTTAAAGAGCTCAGGGAGTCAAAGAGGCTGAGGAGTTGCCAGTGAGATGAGACAAAAGCAAGAGCGTAAAATCCTGGGAACCACATTGAGAGTGTTTCCAGATGGAGGGGGATCAGCTGTGTCAAAGGCCATTGAAAGGCCAAGAGAGATGAGGATGAAAGCGGGATTCAGCTGCTAGTCTGTCACCAGTGTGACACCGTATCAAGGGAGCGGTGGGGGTGGAGGCAGCCCGGAGCTTGGAAGGACGCTGGGACTGGATGGGGCAGGTCACTTAGTCCTGGGAGCTCCCTCCCTGGAGCCCTGACCGTGCTCCACCCACAGGCCCTTTCTGGATCTGTGCCACGCTGGCCTTCGTCTTGGCCATCACTGGCAACCTGACCCTGGTGCTGGCCCAGAGGAGGGACCCATCCATCCACTACAGCCCCCAGTTCCACAAAGGCAAGTGAAGTGGGCAAGGCCTTGGAGCTGGCAGGGCTGGGGGTGCCATGGGGCCTGGGAGTGATAACCCGATTGGCCTGCAGTGACCGTGGCCAGCATCACCATCTACTGCTATGCGTGGCTGGTGCCGCTGGCGCTGTGGGGCTTCCTGCGGTGGCGCAAGGGTGTCCGGGAACGCATGGGGCTTTACACCTTCCTGGAGACCGTGTGCATCTATGGCTACTCCCTCTTTGTCTTCATCCCCACTGTGGTGAGTGGGGCCCAGGGATGGGTGGGTCCCGGGTGCCACAGGGACGACCTGCTAGCCAGCCGCCTGTTTATCACTCCCAGGTCCTGTGGCTCATCCCTGTTCCGTGGCTGCAGTGGCTCTTCGGGGCCCTGGCCCTAGCCCTGTCGGCTGCTGGCCTGGTGTTTACCCTCTGGCCCGTTGTCCGCGAGGACACCCGGTTGGCAGCTGGGGTGCTGCTCTCTGTGGTGGTGCTACTCCACGCCCTCCTGGCCATGGGCTGCAAGGTACTGGGCTGGAGTGGTCATAGGCTGGGGTCAGGGCGGGGACTCGGCTCGCCGGCTCCGATGCTGACCCAGGGCTCTTGGATCAGTTTTATTTCTTCCAGCCGCTGCCTCCAGAGCCCATGGCATCTCCCCACCATGCCACCTCTCAGCCTCCAGCCACAATGTTGCCACCCACCCTGCCAAGGTCCCTGGCAGCCTCGGAAGGCTGAGCCCGCAGGTGAGGAACTGTCCCCAGCTGTGGCTGGGGGAGGGTCTCCAGCTCCAGCTGCCCCCCCCCCACCCCACCAAGGTTAGAAGCCACAGGGCCACTTCTCAGTTTCTCTCTTTCAGGCCCAAGAGATGGTGACTGAAGGCTCCCCTGAAACCTCGAGATCATTTCGCTACTTTCCAGACTTTTCTTACAAAGCAAACACTTTTATTTTCTATGCAAAGGTGATTCAGAGAATTTATATAAAGGCGGGAGAGGGGCAGAACAGGGAGCTTCCAGGGTGGCTATCGCCCCCGGGGGCCACCCCAGCCTGGGCCGCACCTGCTCTTCCTGGGGCGCCCCGAGATCGGGCCTTGAGCTGAGCCTGAACTCCGCCACATCCAAGTCTGGGGTTGTTAGAAATGGGGGAGCAGAATTAGAAGAAAACTGCCTGTGCTGAAACATATATTTCCGTGGGGTTTATTTATTTATTATTTTTTCCTTTTCTTTCCTTTTTTTTGGAGAGGTCCCTGCAAGGCCCCTTCCCAGGCTGGGAAGGGACCAGAATGCCATCAGAGTAGGAGGGACGGGAGCATCTACAAATACTGAAGGGGGTACACAGGCCTAACGTTAGCTACAAGGAAAAAGGACGCCTTCCATGACAGACCCTTGAGGTTTCTGCATCTGCCCCAAGCGGCTGACGCTGACCCTTCCCTCCAGGCCCAGGGCCCACAGGCCCCCTGTTCTAGCTCTGGGCGCAGGTGGGGGCGGGGCCTGCAGGGGCTCAGGGACAGGACTGCAGCAAGAGGCAGGGGCTGAGGACGGAGGCCTTCCCGACAGCCGGGTGGGTTGTACATTCAAGTGTGAGGTGAACCCTTTGGTGGGCGGGGGCCGAGGGGCTCCCTGGGCTCCTGAGGCCCGGCCCCACCCCATCCTGAAGACTCGGCAGGGCCGCCCCTCGCCACTGAGCCTCTGAGCTGAGGAGAGGGGCTGCTGGCTCGGCCCGGCCGGCCTGATTTCTCAGAGGGTCTGTGGATTGACACTGGTTCTTTTCATAAAAAAATAAAATTAAAAAAAGCAGCATGTCACGCCTGTGGTGACCAAGGCCTGGTAGTTGAAGGGGAGGCCCCTCCAGGAAGGGGCCAGGACTACCTTCCCTGCCGGAGACAGGCAGGGGACCGGCCGGAGAGACCGGGCGGGACGGCCACTGCCCCTCTCCCTCCCCACCAGGCCTGCAGCTGTCAGGCCCGGACACGCCTGTTACAGATGATGTCAAACCCAGGTCAGGGTGGAGAGGGCCGGGGGTTGGAGGGGGGGCACAGAGCTCCCACGACATGATCATGTGTAAAATATGGCAGCGACACGCGCTTGGGGCCAAGATGTGGGTGGGCAGTGGGGTGGTGGGGGCGGCGGCGGCGGCGGCGGCAATGTCGTGTAAAAAAGTGTTCAAGTTCCCATAGCAAAGAGGGCTGTGGCCAGGTGTGTGAGTTTCTCCAGTACAGGGGTGAAAGCCGCCCAGGGGAGGGGTGGGGGGCAGGGTCTTCATTTGGTTTCCTGGTGCTGTCAGTCCGTTCCACGCCGCAGGGGCCTAGCTCCCATAGTGCATGGTGTTGGTCGGGATGGACATGGGTGAGGCCATGGAGATGGCGGGGCCGCCCATGGTGAACTGGCTGTTGACCGCATAGTGGGCACTGGAGCTGCCGCCACTGCTGCCCTGGGCACCGGAGGACCCTGTGGGGCAGGGGGTGGGCACTAAGGGGCCGCCTCTGTCCCCCTGCCCGCCCGGACCCATGGCAGAGTCAGAGAGAAAGAGCATAGGCGAGAGGGCAGGCGGGCGCCCGGGTACACGCACACCCGCGGGGCCCTGCGACCCGCGCCCACCATTACCTTGGACAATCCCTGTGCTCATTATGGAGCCCATCCGGGAGTGGGTGTGATTGACAATCCCCGTGTTGGCTGCACAGCAGGAGAAAGGAAGGAAGGAAAGGAGATGGCGTCACCGCCCCCAGCCTGCCTGGCCCACGTGCCCAGCGCGGTGGGCGCTCACACTTGGGTGTGGGGAGGGTGGGTGCGGCGCCCGCAGAGCAAGGTGGAGAGGCAGTTGTGGGGGTGGAGCTCAGCCCCCAGGGAAGAAGCAAAGGTGGTGAGGCAGAAGGCCCAAGCTCACGGTGGTCCTGGGCGCACCCACCCCCATGGGCTCACCTAGAGGAATCAGGTTGTTGTGGCCCACACTGGAGCCTCCGGCGATAACACTGCTCAGGTCGTAGGCGGTCGGCATTCCTGCACCGGGGAGGGAGAGGTCAGGACAGGAGGGCTCAATGGGCCAGCACCAGCGGGGGCGGGGGGGGGCGGCCAGGGAAGGAACCTGCCCCGCACCCCCAACCCACGCACAAGCGGGCAGCTCACCGGCCACGGCCATCCCACTGCTGAGGTTGTAGGTGCTGCCAGCGTTCCACATGTTCTCCGAGGGGGAAGTGTAGTGGGAGCCAGGCGGGGGGGAGGGCGTTGTGCCTGTGCAATACTGATGTCGTAGCTCTGTCTGCAAGGGTAGGGAGGGCAGCCATGAGCTGGCTTCCTGGAGGGACTGAGCCCCTGCTGCCCCCAGGACCCGGCGGCTGCTCGCACCTTTTGTTGGCAATAAGCAGACATGTCCCTGAGAGCGTGTCCCCGGCCTTGGCGAACAGTGGAGACTGGAACAGGCACCGGACTTGGTACCAGTGGGTCAGGGGCTCCGTCGGGGCCGTGGATAGCCACACGGTCATTCTGCCAAGCAGGGACAGGCATGCCCTTGACTGGGCTAGACCCCCACCTTATGCATTTTGAGCTCTCCCCAGGCACCTACTCCCCACCACCAGCCCCTGCCACCCAGGGGTCCCGTGGAGCAGAGGCAGGCTGGCTGTCCAGGAAGTTCTATGTACACACACAGCTACAGGATGCCCACTCGCCCTGACATACACGCCAAGAGACACAATCAGGTCCCACGAAGAACAGTCACTTCGAACAGGGTAGACCACCTCCCCCCCAATAGTCTACTGCTCGAAGACCAGCTCCCACTGCCTTCTGCAAGGAGCAGTAGCGCCCAGTGGAGTCAAGTCAGGCCCTCCCAGCCCCCAGTGCATCTTCTGAGCCCGCCAGGCCTGGAGTCACCACCTGGGGCTGGAGTGGGGGGCCACCTGCTCTGCTCGTTGCACTCACATAGAGCCGATGAAAGCGACATCAAACCAGAAAGCCAGACCGTGAACCAGCCCGGAATGCAGCATGTGGAACTTGAATGGGATTTCTATCCTGTAAGGCAAAGGGCAGTGATTGCTGGGGAAGCTGAACCAGGGCTTCTGAGAGAGGAGAGGGGTGTGTGGGTGTTGGGGCCCCGGCCCGCCTGCCCTGGGAAGCAGGGTTCTGCCCAAGGGAGCCAGCAGTGGCCCTGACCTACAGAAGTAGTTGAGCCCAGGAGGACAGGGTGCCAGGGGTGGAGGGCTGCTGGTACCTGTGCAAATCTCCTTCTTTGGCTTCTAAGAAGTTCACCGTGTACTTGACGGACTTGGCCATCAGGATCCGGATGTCAAATGTGTCCTGGGAGAGAGCAGAGGAGTGACCTGGCTTCAGGCACAGGGGCTGTGAGGAGAGGGGGAAGCCTGCCCCTCTTCCTGAGTCTGGCTGCAGCCTCTAGGCAATTTGGCTCAAACCAGTTTGCAGTTTGCCCTTCTCAGCCATGCTGGGGGGAGGAGGAACTAGTCTAACACAATGGAGGGCAATTAGGTGACAGCTCTCAAAATGACAACTATTCATCTGCATGAAAGACTTGGCAGTTCCACTTCAGGGATTGTAACCTACAAATCTATGTGCACATGTACAAAACTTCCACCCATAATTACAGATTGCCAAGAGCTGAAACACCCTGGAAGTTAAACTAGTGATGGCCCAACAGTAAAAGATCACGCATGTGAAAAAGGACGAAAAGGCTCTTTATGAACAGATGGGGAAAGATCTCCAAGATAAACTGTTAAGCAAGTTCACAAAAATCAAGTGACAGAACTATGCTGACATCCACTCACAGCTATGACGGAGATTTCATGTCAGACTGCCAAGAACTATATGAACTGAATAAAAAAAAAAAAAAAAAAAAAACAGTTGTCTGAAATCACTGGAGAGCAACCAGAGCAGCCATAGCTTTGGGGCCAAGACCTTAAAGAGAGGAGAGGTGCTTTTCGACATATGCCTTTCCCGTTGGGGTGGGACCCTTCAGAGGCCTCCCTGTGTGGGAACTCGGGATTACTGAGGCATCTAGGACTCAAGGGGCCAAGATGCTAAATAAAAGGGAAAGGTGGAGATTCGAGGTGGACACTGCACATATGATTTCAGTTCTTGGCATTTGCCAGTTCTTGAGCTACATGTGGGATGGAGGTAGGGAACCAAGCAGAAAGATGCTTCTGTGAAATTAAAAAGCTAAAGCAAAGGGACTTCTCCACCAGTCCAGTGGTTTAGACTCCACATTTCCACTGCAGGGCTCAAAGGTTCAATTCCTGGTCAGAGAACCAAGATCCTGCAGACCATGCAACTCAGCCAAGAGCTCTTATCACAAGAAATTTTTGTTTTTAACAACAACCAAGAACAAATTCAGATTAGACACACAGTCGAAAAGATTGAAACTGGGAGATGGATAAGGAGAAAATGTATAAATTATGCAATTAATTAAGAAAGTTAAAAAGAAAAAAAGTCAGGATAAATGAAATAAATAGTACGATGACAGATTTATAGCCATAAAGACCAGTAATTACATTAAATAATCTAAACATTCTAATTAAAAGACAAAAACCATCAATCTAGTTAAAGAACAAAACTCAAATACATGCTATTTACATGAGATAAACCTTAATAAGGTTATAAAAGGGTTGAAAGTATAAGGATGGAAAAATATGTATCATATAAAGATTAACCAAAGAAAGCCTGAGTAGCTAAACTATTATCAGAAAAAAACAGACTTTAAGGCAATAGTACTACTGGAGATTTTTAAAATAAAGACACTTATTATAGTTACAAAAGGATCAATCTAATAACAGGAACATATAAAATTAATCCTAAACCTGTATGCACAGTAATGTAATAATAGTAATGTAAAAAAAAAAAATCAGGCAAAAACTATCATAACTAAACGGAAAAATAAATACAATCAGTAACAGACAGGAAAGGCAGATCAAAAAAATCAATAGAGACAGAGAAGAATTGACCAACATGATTAACAAATGTAACTGAATTGATATTAATATAACAATGTACTCAACAAGTGATTGGTATACATTTTCTCAAGGAAGTACACAGGGAACATAAACCAAGAGAGAACACATACTGGGCATAAAGCAACTCTGAACAAATTTCAGAGGGCTGAAATCATACAGTGTACGTTCTCTGAACACAGAAAAACTATGAACAACACATTGATTATGCTATACTTTGAGAGGAAAAAAGGTTGAAAGAATATATATATTTGTATATGCACATTTAGGTGTAAGACTCCTAAAAGATATACAACAAAAACTGTTTGCCTATAAGAAAGAGAACTGTGTGTTAGGGTACAGAAGTGGGAGGCTTTCCACTTTTGTACTTTTTTGACTTTTGAACCATGAGTCTATATATCAGTTCAAAAATCTCAATAATTAGAGTTAATCAAACAGAATCAGTTCATCAAGGATCAATGCATCTGATAACAAGTACTGCATGCTGTGAGCTAAGTACTCTACATGCCTTGCTACTTTATTCCCAACATCCCCGTGTGTGAGCTCCCTGCAGGGGCAGAAACTCAGAGCTTCAGTGGCTTCTCTCGCGCTGCACAGCTTGCACAGGGCCTGACAAGAAAGCCCACGCTTCCCTCCTGTCACTCCAGATGAGGGCCATGCCCAGCGCTAACTCCAGGAGTGCCCTGGGTGTCCCCACTCACCACCACAGGCTGCCGGAAATACTCGTCCACTGCAGCACCTCGGAGGGCTGACAGGTCCACTCCGTGGAAGGATGGCTGGTACCTGCAGAAAGCGCCCGCCCCCCATGGCAAGGTCACCAGCAGCAGGAGACAGGCGGGGCAGACTGCCTTCTCTCCCAGCTGGCCCTCATCCAGCCCAAGTCTTTTAGGTCCTATGGAGGATACGGAATGAGAGAGAGGTGGGGCTATCCCTGAGAAGGCAGGACATCAAGGGGCACACTCACCAGAAGTTGGCCTTGGTGAACTGCTCCATGTAGAGCTGCTCATCTGTGAAGGGTGCCAGGTGGACATCACCAATGGTGGGGAACATGTTTCCTGGGAGTGGGGGCAGGGAGGGGTGCTGGCATCAGGGTGGGACATCCAGCAGGGCCTGGTAGAGCCTCAGAAGGCCCCAGGACCCCAACTCTGGGCCTTCCCAGCTCCTCACTCACTCACTCACTCGTTCACGCATCCATGCAGTGCAGAGGCACCAAGCGCCTGCTCTGCCAGCAGCCACAGAATACTTGACATTCACCTCACTGAACCTGGACAGCTCGCCAGGGAGGCAGGAAGGCCTAGCCTTCCGAGGGCTGGGAGACAGGACGGCACCTGCCAGGGCCTCAGGGGTCCTGCTCCATCAGCTGGACGGTGTCTCTGGGACAAGTGTGCCGTGGGGAAATCAAAGCCAAGTGCTCTGGACAGGGCGAGGGTGAGCCCCAGGCTGTGCCATCATGGCCTCAGCAGAATCCCCCTGCACAGGCCTCTGCCGGGTAGGGTGGGCCACGTGCATGGCCTGAAATGGGGGGGTGGGGTGGGGCCTCCATCTGTGTGACTCAAGGAACAGATGGGTGAGTCAGAGCCAGTGGGAGGAGAGTCAGGGCTCAAGAGCTCTTGCCTACTTCCGAGTCTGGGGCCCCCAGTCAACTGGCCTCCAGATGTGGGCCTCCCTCCCTCCTTCTATCCAAGGGAGGAGCTCCTGAGGCACCAGGAATCTGCCTTCCTTCAGCTGCAGCCTTGGGGTGGGGAAGACGAGGTGCTCTCTGGCCCAGAGGCCACGAGCCAGGCCATCTGCCCCTGGAGCATCATGGGGAAGTGCCCCCTCACCTGAAGGGAGCTGAAGCACAACTGTGGGGGTTCGGGGGGAGTTCCCTTTAATGCCCCCAAAGAGCTCCCTGAGATGGAACCAAGCCACACTAATGCAGGCTGAAGGGGAGGGGGCTGGGCAGGCTGCCTGACCAGTGGGGTGAGTATGTAACTGCCCACCAAACCCCAGAGCCTGACGTCCCAGAAGGAGGAGACCACGCTCTGCTGGGCCACCGCTGCCCATCAACCCAACTCCACTCCCCACAAACCCTCCTACCCCGGCCAGCTTGGCCCACCACCAGGGCCAAGCATGAGAAGAGCAGGTAGAGGACAAGCCTCGGGGCAGCCTGGCTGCCCGTACACCTGGAGAGCAGGACAGAGCTGTGGGGAACGGCGGCCACCTCGCCCTTCCCAGAGCAGAGGTCCTTCCCCACAGCCCAGCTCCTGTCCCCACAGGGCTCGCAGGTGCACCAGCCTCCACGCTCTGCCCTGGCCATGGTCACCCTGTACCGCAAGCACACACACACAACCCCTTTCCTGTACAAAAACCCACGAAGGAGACACGTGACAGAGGTGGGCAGAGAATGGACACAGCAGCAGATGTGCAGGGCCAAGTGCAGACCCGGCCCCAGTGACACAGGGGTCAACAGGGACCCAGAGACCCCAGAGCACAGATGGGCTGGCACAGTGACACAGAGGTCACACAGCTGTGCCCCAGTGCCAAGAACCCCCATCCCACTCACACACACACACACACACACATCACCACCCCCCACACCCCCCACTGCCTCCCGGCCCTGAGGAACGAAGGGCTCTATGAGGCCGAGGGCAAGTCTATAAGGCTAGGGACAAAGATGCCAGGGTGGCTCCTCAGGGAAGGTGCCAGCCAAAAAACAACTCTGGCTCCGACCACAGCCCAGCTGGACACTGTCCCCCAAGGGCACGAGACGCCGAGGCAGCCCAATGAGTGGCCTCATTTGGGGCCCAGTCAGATGGGGCTGGGTCAGGGTAGGGAGTGGGCGTGAAAGCCCTGATGCCCCTGGCACCCAGGCCGCCAGTGCAGGCCAGCGGGGCGCTGCAGCACACCTGCACTGACCGAGCAACAGCCATGGGCTCCCCCACAGGGGCCCTGGGGCCCCCGACTCAGGCAACGGCCCATGCCAGCAGGGACACTCACCGCCAGGCCGCAGGTACTTCTTGGCGTGGAGGTAGCTCTCAAGCATGCGCTCATTGAAGAGCATGTAGCCCATGGGCTCCGAAATGATAATGTCCACTTGCTCAGGCAGCGAGACCTCCTCTACCTTCCCGGGGATGACCACGATGCGGTCGGTGAGGTTGTTACTTTTCACCAAGACCTGAGGGTGGGCAGGCCACAGGGGTCATGGGGGTCCTCTTGGGGAGGGCCTCAGTCCACACTCGGCCACCAGATCCCCCACCACCTCTCTGGTAAGCTTGCTGACTGCAGCTGTGAGCAGCCTTGCCCTGTCAGGAGGTCACTGCGGCCCCACCCCTCTCGGGCCTGCCCTCCTGCAGCTTCCCAGCCCCTACTGTCACCTCGGGTACAAGGACAAGCAGGCCTGGCTAGGGCCACCAAAGGTCAGCTTGGACACACCTTCCGACCCAGCGATCCCAGTGCTAGGAGGTGTGCACTACAGACGCAACCTCACCGCGAGAGGGGAAGCAGGTACAAAGCCTCGGGGCAGCACTGCTTTGTGCTACAGACTGAGAATCAGCCTCAGTGTCAACTACAGCCTACACACAGCAGTCTAGCCAGGCAAAGGGATGCTCAGCAGCCACTAGAGAGAGTGATGAAGCTCTTCACGTGACAGATACAACCCAGATGCACCATAAGGACAGCAAAGCCAGGAGCCAGACGGTGGTGTGGATATCTGTGTGGGAGGGGCGGGTGGAGAGCCCACGGGGGCTCATGGGGCTTCTGCGTTCGTATGTCTCCCTCTGCTGGGAGGTCTAGGTGGTGGTTGGGAGCTGGAGGTGGGGGAGGGAGCCATTCCCACTGTTTGTCTTTGTAGTTTTTAGTTGTTAAACTCTGAATGAAGGCTTCGGTGCCAAACAACATAAACCAACAAAATGAACTCCCGTTGTCCATCTTTCAAGGGGGGCTCAGAGAGACAGGCGGCTTGCTGGGGGCCAAGATCCCATCCTGGTCTGTGTGACTGCACAGTCCTGCCCCTGAAGACACGAACCACCCCTGAACCTGGTGAGCAACCACTCATCACGGAAGAGAGACTCTCTGAGGCCCAGCAAGCCCCTACCCCTGAAACCACTCAGTGTGGGGGACAAGAGACCCAAGAAGAGAGTGAAAGCCCCAGGCTTCACTCCTGGGTTCAGGGATCAGCCCCTGGATCCAGGGGTCAGGTCTCCTGGGTTCCCGACGGGGCTAGCTTCCCCAGGCTGGAACAGGCCCAGAATGTGGGAACGAGGACAGGCTGGGGTCCCAGCGGGCACTGACCTCGGCGTGCTGGGCCATGGTGCTGGCCTCCACTGCATAGATCTTTCTTGCTCCAGCCTGGGCAGCAAAAAACGACAGGATCCCAGAGCCACAGCCAACATCGAGAACGATCTGGGGGAGGAGGGGGCGGTGAGGACAAGGTAGCGGTGAAGTGATATGACAGTAAGGATAGGGGTGTCACAGGGCGCTCACTCCCTGCAGACCCACCCACTGAGCCCGCTCCCACCCTGCAGCCTGCTGTCCCTCCACATGGCCAGCTGCCCCCTGAGCCTGCTCCCAGCAGGAGCCTGAGGGCTGCCAGAGGTGACAGAAGGGGAGCTTCTGCTTCTGAGCACAGCGGGGATGTCAGGACCAGTACCCACTCTGAGATCCAATTCAAGAAGGCCATCTATGAGGCATGTGGGAGTGAGGGCTCGCTAGGTCAGGACACCTCTGAGCCCTGCAGGCAGCAGGACCACTCGGACATAGGGCCAACTGTCCCAGCCCACACAGCCGGTAGAAAGTGGCAGCCCCCAACCCCAGGCCCTACAGGGTATTCCCACAACCTGGGAGGAGACCTGGGAACAGTTCCCACTTAGGTGCCCTCTCCAGGGCTGCTGGGCCCCATAGCACAGGCTCTCGGAGTCCAGGCCACAGCACGGTGGGCTACCCCATATTCTGGATTCGTCTGACTGCCACCACGTGAGCAGGAAACTGGGATAAACGGGTCTGCTGGTGACCTGCTCTGGGCATGGTGGTAGGCACAGGTTGAGTGCCTGATGGAGACGTTGGTGCTGTCGGGGGGTAGGGGGTGGCAGACCTTGAGTGCCTCTCAGAGCTCTAGATGAACAAGGAAATGGATCTGTGTGCTGGAGGAGCTGGAAGGGGCTTTGCTGAAGGAACGTGGGCTTCCCGGGCCACGAGTGCTGCCCCAGTGTGGCCCACACCAGCTGCCAGGGCACGCAGATGGCCGCCATGTTGAGGACGACTCCTCCCTAGGCTGCAGGGGCTCAGGCCCTGGGCCAGGGGTGGGCGGGAGGTAGGGGTGCTCAGTGACGGGAGGGGAGTCTCAACAACAGTGGGGGGGCATGACCTAGATGCTGGACAAGGTGGATCCAGGTGAATCATGTGGAGAGAACCCCCTAGATGTGTGGAGAAAACCACAAACTTCCATGTGGCAAGGGAAAATAAACTCCAGAGGACTTTCCTGGTGGTCCAGTGGCTAAGAGTCTGTGCTCCCAATGCAGGGGGCCCTGGTTCAATCCCTGGTCAGGGCACTGGATCCCACATGTTGCAACTAAGACCTGGCACAGCCAAAATTTCAAATTAAAAAAAAAAGGGGAAAGCAAACTCTAAGCCACAGGAAGAGAAAGGAATCAATTTCATGCTCTGAATATATATAATCTGGTCTCTTTTTAATCATGAGCATATAGTTGACTCTTGAACAACATGGGAGTCTGGGACACCAACACTCCTTCCCAGTAGAAAATCTGTGTATAACCATACAGTGGGCCCTCCATGTCCACGGCTCTACATCTATGGATTCAACCAACTGTAGATCGTGTAGCATGGTTGTTCATACCCATCAAAAACAGTCTGTGGATAAGTGGACCAGTGCAGGTCAACCCCGTGCTATTCCAGGGTCAACTACCAGTGAGTAACAGTAAAAAGATTTTCAAAGGAACTAGGGAAGTGACTAGATTCCATGTTGTCCATGTAACTTAATAGTACGTGCCAAGACACAACATTAAGGTGGGGCAAAAGTATTTTGTAGGAAGTGAATGTGGAATACAATCCTATTTTGTATGTGGTTTAGTTGCTAAGTTGTGTCTGACTCTTTCGACCCCATGGACTGTAGCCTGCCAGGCTCCTCTGTCCATGGGATTCTCCAGGCAAGAATACTGGAGTGGGCTGCCATTTCCTTCTCCATATTTTGTATATATATATTTTTAAAAGATTACAACCCAGGGCGGGAGATGGGAGGGGGTTTCAAAAGGGAGGGGTTATATGTATACCTGTGGCTGACTCATGTTGAGGTTTGACAGAAAATGACAAAATTTTGTAAAGCAATTATCCTTCAATAAAAAAAATAAACTAAAAAAAAGAAAAAACTCAAAAAAAAAAAAAAAAAAAAGATTATAACCTGAGGGACCTCCCTGGTGGTCCAGTGGCTACGACTCCGTGCTCCCAATACAGGGTGCCCGGGTTCGGTCCCTGGTCAGGGAACTAGATCCCACATGCAACAACCTAAAAAAAAAATAGTTCCCACACGCTAAAACAAAGAGCCTGTGTGTCTCAAGTAAGACCTGGCCCAGTCAAATAAATAAATAAATATATTTTTTTAAAGAAGATTATAACCCTAAAAAATATATATATGCTGATACAGATATACGCAAGGGGAAAACATCTGGAAGAGGGCTTTCCTGTTGGCAGTGGCTGTTTTAGAGGGAAATGACAGAGGCCTTTCATGCCCAACTGATACACACCAAGCTTCTACAAAAAGTAGATTTTGCTTCTATAGTCCGAGGAAAGAAAAGACAAAATCAATGAGCAAAGAAAAAAGAGAAGAGGCCACTGAGGCAGTGAGGCACGTGTGCAGCCTGAGGGCATGGGGAGGAGGGCAGACATGACCTGCAGGCTCACCTTGTCCTTGAAGTCGGTGTGGTTCTGTAGGATGGCGCGCTGGTAGGTGCCCGTCCGCACATAGTCCTGCATCATGTTCTGCTGCTGGGACAGGTAGCCATAAAACTGGAACAGAGACATGCCAATGGCACAGGGCACGCGGCCAGCAGACGGCCGAGGCCCCGGCTGACCCTGCAACAAAGGAAGGTCCGCTTCGGGCAGAGATCAACCTGGAGAGGCCACATCCTTCTCCGCAGCCAGCTGCTCCAGGGGAGTGGGAAGCTGGAGGCGGCCCCCGCTAGGGGCGGGGGGCGGGGGGTGCACCACCACCGTCACTGCGGCCAAAGGATGCAGCTGGATGGCACCTGGGCCCCAGAAGCCACCCAGAACTCAGACAAGCCACAGGCAGGGTTCTGTGATCAAGGGCCACCTGCCCCATCTCAGGGGACCCAAAGCAGCGGAGGAGCAGATCAAACAGGACCCTAGGGCTCAGAGCGCCAGGCAGGTGAGGTGCTGCGGGGTCTCTCTGTAAGACAACCAGGCGGTCGGGAGGCAGCGTGGCACCTGGGCCGGGGCAGCAGGCAGACCTGGCTTCCCATCTTGGCTCTGTTGCATAATAGCTGTGTGACTTGGAGCAAGTCACTTAACCTCTCTGAGCCTCAGTTTTCTCATCTGTAAAATGGGGACAACAATAGTACTTACCTCCTAGAGCTACTGGGAGGGTTTCAAGTGCTTCTGTACGCATCAAAGCGCTAGAGCCAGTGCCTGGCATGCCCTCCGTGCTCAGGACACGGTAACTGTGCTATCATTACTCAGAAGGCCTGTGAACCTGAGCTTCATCTGCACTCAAATCCTTCCAGCAACTCTTCTAGGCAGGCACTGGCATCTCTGTTTCACAGATGAGGAAACCGAGGCCCAGGCAAGCACAGGACACTCGCCTAGGGTTACTCATTGAGCAAGTGGCAGAGCGAGGACAGGAACCCAGATGCCACGCAGCCTCCGGAGACCACCAGGGGTGGCAGGCTGGCCCAGGCACCATGTACCCACCTGGAAATATTGCACAGCAGAAGACTCCTCTGTGCGCTCGCTGAACACCGACCGCTCCAGCGTGTGGCCTCGGCACGTTTTCAGGATGTTATAGAAGGAACAGAAATCTGGAAGGGGGAAGCCAGGTCATGCGTGGCCCACTCAGGGGTAGGGGATTTGGTCTAGGTGTGCACCTGACTTTTCTACCTTGAGCATGAGTGATTTGAAAATCCCCACCCCTGAAATGTTGAAATTTAAGGAAATGAAAAAAGACAGCCACATGAGCCACATGGTGGCTGATATGGGAGAAGGCAGGTGTCAAGGGCGACCCTGCTCCTTGAGGCTGGTGGGAGTGGGCCCAGGCGCAGATTTGCCAAAGGGCAGCTTGGCCAAAGCTTTCAAAGAGTAACCCGGGCATCAGAGCTCTAGGATTTACCCCAGTAAAGAAGCAAAGGTCCACCCACAGCACCCGGAAGTGTCTGTGGGTGGCAAATGGACACAGGGACACCACCCCAGTGTCCAGTCAGAG
This sequence comes from Okapia johnstoni, assembly GCA_024291935.2. Classification (NCBI taxonomy): domain Eukaryota; kingdom Metazoa; phylum Chordata; class Mammalia; order Artiodactyla; family Giraffidae; genus Okapia; species Okapia johnstoni. Next base: position 11,925,604 of record CM044316.1, on the reverse strand, counting down.
GGGCTGGAGGGACCCCAGGGGACACTGAGCAGCATGTCAGAGGACCAGTCACCAGTAGTCGGCAGAACCAGATATTATGCAAACGAACTGTGTTTATCAACATGAAATACCGACCACAAAATTGTATCAAGAAAAAGAAAACAAAATCAAATCATGAAGGCAGGTGGTACTGTGGGGGCTGGGGAAGAAGGAAGGGGGAGTGAGTGCTTACTGGGGATGGCATTTCGGTTTAGGAAGATGAAAGGTCCTGGCAATAGATGGAGGAGGTGAGCGCACCACAGTGTGAACGTGCTTTAACAGCTCTGGAGTCCAGACACTTGAACGTGGTTGCTGATAAATTTTTTGTGTATTTTAACAAAGTGAACTAGAAGACAGTATCTTTAAAACACACAGTGTGGGGAGATACAGAGAGTTCTGGAGCTGGACAGTGATGACGGAACACACTCGGTGCTGCTGAAATGTACGCTCAGAAAGGGTTTACATGGTAAACCGGTTATGGATCCTTGAGCACGATTCAAGAAGCTGATAGGATGTAAGGGCAAAAAATTAGAATGCAACTATCCATACAACAGAAAAAAGACAAGGGGGATTTATAACATGAACTTCTACTGATAATCCTGGTGGTGTTTCTGTAACTTATTTTTTTAAACAGTGAACTGGGATTGGTTTTGTATAAAGAAGGAACTGGGGTGGAGCCTAAGAATGCTTCCGGTGGGAGGTGGTCAGTCACCTGGCTGCCTTCTCCCCACCTGGCCAGCTCCCAGCTCTGAAGCCAGGCCACACGAAGCTAGGCGGTTCTGAGGGTCTGGGCCAGGGACATCTCCCCACTCCATCAGAGGCACTGAGACAGGTAAGGGGGTTCTGGGATTGCAAGGGGTGGCCGTAAGCAGATGGCTTCCCTACTCTGGGCTCTCCCACCCCAGCCCCTGCGGTGACCATCAGGCTCACTGATTACAGCTCTGCAGGGACCAAGCCCAGCCTCTGGACCTGCCAGGGGTCTCCAGCCTGGGGCCACCAGCACCACTCGCCTGGGGCTCCGCAAGTCCAGCAGTAACCTTGTGTGTCCCCTAGATGGGTCTGTTTAGATCCCTCCAGCATCTCCTCTGCACTTGGACCTCCAGACCTCACTCCACCCCATCCACTGTTGTGGGAGGGCTGGGCCCCTGACCCCCATCTGATGGGCCCCTCCAAGAGGCCTGGGGGGTGGCCGGGAGGTCAGGACAGGCCTCTCAGAGGAGGGGACATAGGAGCCAAGCCCAGAAGGACCCAAAGGAGCCAGTGAGGTCTGGGGCAGTGTCCAGGCAGCAAGAACGTACTCTTACTGTGGAGATATTTCTGTTGGGGAATACTTCTGATGTGCATGGGTCATTTGCTGGGTCAGATGACCTGATTCTGATTCACCCCAGCTCCATGTGACCCCCAGCCATGCTGGGAGCCTAGGCCCCCTGGCTCTGGGCACCCCGTGAGCCGCGGGGCAGAAGGGACACATACCGCTGGGTGTGGCGAACTGGAGGAGGACACTGTTGCAGCCCAGGGTGATGATGAAGGACTGCTTGCCCACCCGGCTGCACTCTGTCTCCCGGGACACTGAGCACTTGAACACACACACGTCTTCATCTGCGAGGGGAGGGAGGCGGGTGTGAGCTGGCAGGTCCCAGGGCCACCCTTCCCACGTCCTCACAGCCCCCCAGATTCTCCCAGGGTGCCACAACCTCTCCCCACCAAGTGCTCCGTGTGCCCTGCCTGCCCAGCCCACACTGAGGATGAGGCAGTGGCCTATGAGTGTCCCTGGCGGGGACCCAGAACACACTCTGCCCAGCGGGAGAAGACAGTGGTCCACAGGGCGACCAGGATTGAGAAGGCGGGGGGGGTGCGTAGGCACTGAGGGGGCCCAGGGGGGCATGCACCTCTGCTGGGATGTTCCCTCCCGGAGCATCTCCTGGCACCAGACCCCATGTCGCTCCAAGGTGGGAAGACACAGGGGAGCAAAGGGCAATCTGGCAGGGTCAGAGGGTCATGGGAACGCAGCAGGGTGCCCCGGGTCCAGATGAGGGGGTTGGGCCTTCCTTCACCAGCCCCTCTGCGTCACGTGGGGGCATCTTCAGAGCCGAGCAGGGGTGGGTGGGAATCAAGAATCCCCATGGTACCTCTGCTTCCTCCAGCTGAGCCCTTTCCTTCTTGAATTTATTTATTTATTTTTTTTAGCACTGTGGGATCTTAGTTCTCCAACCAGGGATTGAACCTAGGGACACAGTAGTGAAAGTGCCAAGCCCTAACCACTGGACCCCCACCAGGGAAGTCCCTTTCTTGCATGTATGGGGAGTGTGGCCATGGGAGCCAGATAGCCTGCATCCACGCCCCACCTACGCCACTGAGGTGTCACCCAGGCAGATCTGAGTCCTCGGTTTTCTCATCTGTCAAGCAGAACTAATGGTGGGCAGGGGTCAGACCCAACACACAGACAGGAAGCACTGCATCCCTGTACCTGCCACTAGCACTGTTACTAGTCATTCACTCAAAAAGCGAGGGGTGCCCCACCTCAGCCAAACAGTGAGACACGGCGTCACCAGGAGACAAAGTGACCCGATGCTGTGGCTCGGATGTGGGGCAGCGGGACAGAACCTCCGTCCCATCACCAGGGGACAACAGACAGTGCCAGCTCACAGGGCAGTCTGCAAGACAACCTCCTGGGTCGCCTCAAAATGGCCAAAGATGAAAAGAAAGACAAAAATTGCTAGTAACTGGAGTGAGGGCTTCCCTGATGGCTCAATGGTGAAGAATCCACCTGCCAGTGCAGTAGCCACAGGAGACATGGTTCCCTGGGTTGGGAAGATCCCCTTGGAGAAGGGAATGGCTACCCACTCTTGTATTCCTGCTGGGATAACCCCATGGACAGAGGAGCTTGGTGGGCTTACAGTTTGTGGGGTCACAAAAAGTCGGACACAACTGAGCACACGTGTATCCTGGAGTGAAGGAGACTAAAGGGATGTGACCAGCAAATGCCAGGTGTGGTCCTGAAATGCAGCCTAATGAAAACCTTTCAACAGCAATTAAGCTCTACTGGGGAAATGTGTGGACTACAGGTGTTTTTTTTTTATTGGCGGGGGCGGTGACGGGAAGAGGCTGCACCATTTGGCATATGGGATCCTAGCTCCCCAACCCAGGATCAAAGCTGCACTCCCTGCACTGGATGCTCAGAATCTCAACCACTGGACCAGCAGGGGCGTCCCCAGGTGCTGTAACTTTAAAAGATCTAGATGTGACAAGGGCACTATTCTGTAAAGGAATGCCCCTTTTATTGAAAGATACATATGGAAATACAGTGAAGTTTCTTGTGATGTCTACAGCTTGCTTTCAAGTGGCTCGTCAAATCCACAGCGACAACAACAAAATATATTTATAGAGAGAAGCATGAGTACAACTGTGGCAAAGTGTTCCCAATCACCCCCATAACAGCCAAAACAATCTGGAAATAAAACAAAGTGGTAAGACTCACAGGCTCAGATTTCAAAACGCATTACAAAGGTACAATAATCAAAATAGAATAGCACTGGCAAATGGAGAGGCATGGACTGTTATGTCAGCAGAATGAGACTCCAGAATAAACCCTCTGCTTATAGTCATTTGATTTTTATCAAAGGTCCTGAGAACACTCAGGGGGTAGAATATAGTCTCTTCAACAAATGGTGCTGGGACAACTGGGTCTCCCTGTATAAGAGAATGAAGCTGGACCCCTACCTCACGCCATATATTAAAAAAAACACCCAACTCAAAAGAATCAATGACCTAAACAAACATAAGAGTGGAAACTGTAAACTCTTAGGAGAAGACAGGGGTCAAGCTCTGAGACCTGGGATTTTGCAATGGATTCCTCAAGATGATGCCAAAAGCAAAGAGTTTCAAAAGGAAAACTACATAAATGGGACTTCATGAAAACTATAAACTTTTGGAAGAATTCCCTGGCAGTCCAGAGGTTAAGACTATGCTTTCACTGCCATGGGTCCAGGTCAGGGAATTAAGATCCCACAAGCCATGTGCTGTGGCCAAAAAAAGAATTAATAACACACACACACACACACACACACACACACACACACATAAGCTTTTTGCATCAAAGGACAGTATCAAAAAAGTCCAAAAACAATCTACAGAATGGGAGAAGATATTTACAAGTCATATATCTGATAAGAATCTATTGTCCAGACATATGAAGAACTCAACAACTAAAAGATAACCCAATTCAAAAAATGGGCAGAAGACTTGAAGAAATGTTTCCCCCAAGATATACAAATAACCAGCATGTGAAAGGATGCACAGCATTATTCATTAGGCACCTGCAACTCAAACCATAATCAGAGGCCACTGCTCACCCAGCAGGATGGCTACAATTTTAAACAAAACGTGGGAAATAACACATGCTGGCGAGAAACTGAAACTCTCAGACCCTGCTGGTGGGAACTCAGACTGGGACAGCCGCACAGAATTACCCTTTGACTCAGCATTCCCACTCCTAGGTATATACCCCCCAAGAACTGAAAGCTGGTATTCAAACAAAAACTTGTATGCAAATATTCAGTGTCACTATTCAAAACAGCTAAGATGTCCATCCACTGATGACTAGATAAAGAAAATGCGGTCCATCCACAGAATAGAATTTTACTCAGCCATAGAAAGAAATGAAGTCCTGACACCTGCTATCCCATGGAAGAGCTTCAGAAACATGATGCCGAGTGAAAGAGGCCAGACACAAAAGGTCACAAGTGTGCAAGCCCATTTATCTCGAACGTCCAGAATTAGTCAATGCAGGGACAGAAAGCAAACTGGTGGCTACCGGGAGCTGAGGGTGGGAGAATGGGGAATAACTGCCTAATGGAAACAAGGTTTTCTTTTTGGATGATGAAAATATTTTGGAAATAGAGGTGGTGGTTACCAGATACTGTGAGTGCACTAAAAGCCACTGAATTGTTTTTTGTTATGTGAATTTTATCTCAATAGAAAAAGCAAAACGTTCCCAATGCATGAGTCTGGATATGAAGGGCCTATGGGTGTTCATTGGGTCCCCTGCTCTCCCCCCGGTTTGGTCTGAGCCCTAAGCCTGGTCCACAGCCTGGAGGAGGCTTCTGAGGCCACAACCTGGGTTTCCACCAGACCACCTCACACCTCAGGATCCAGGTGCCACCTCCTGGGAGGGAGAAAGGGGAGCAGGGCATGGGTAGCCTCCTGACAGTGGGCAAGAGGGAAGAGGGGACTGGGGGGGACAGCCCCAGGGTCACGGCCAGGCCGCACCCACAGGGGGCCCAAGACAAGGTGCTCCTGAGTCCAACTGTAAATGTGTCTCAGGAACGGACCCAAAACCTTGACACGGTACCCACGCCTGCTCCTGGGTCAGAAAATAAAGCCAATCTGTCAGCTACTCCCGCATGGCGGCAAACAGACCGGGAAGGCCTGTCTCCCTTTTTGCCAGACCAGAACAGCCTAGCAACCCAATCAGCTGCCCAGAGGCCTGGCGCCAGGCAGGCGACCACAAGGACCTGTGGTCAAGGGAAGCTTGGTTGCATCCAGAGGCCCGGGACAGGGAAGCCAGGGTGAAGGATAGCCTGAGCTGTCTCATCATGGGTGGGCCCCCCAAAGCCCACGGGACCAGTATTTTGTATACATAATAGCTATACAACCACAGGTCAGTCCCTGGTACGCAGAGGATGGTCAGTAAATATCTGAAAAACCAAAAGAAAAAAAAAAGCTGAATCAAGCTCCTATCTTTTTTAAAAGCCTCAGGAGAAGTCAGAGCTCTTGGACTGGCAGTCAAGGACCTCCCCTTCCAGCCCCTTCCCAAGGCCACACTAGCGCCCCAGTTCCCACAGTGGGCAGGGCTCCGACCTTTGCACTTATATTTCCCCTCTCCCCGCCTCACTGGGAGGGGCCCTCAGGACAATGGACAGAGCTGGCTGTGCTGGGCCAATGGTTCCCCTTTCCACACACCTCCCTGGGGCTGGGGCTCAGGCACAGCCTGCCTCCTGGCCCCCCAGGGGGAGGGGTTCCTAAGAGGGGGCTTCTTCCCCTAGGAAAGGGGCCTGGACCCAGCTGCAGGTGAGCTGTGGAAGAGGCAGAACTGGTCTCTGGGCTCTGCTTCCAGAAACCGACCCAGAACGTATCACCTTCATCACCTTGGCTGACACACAGCAGAGAGGAGGGCTGGCAGGCTGCCCAGTCGATCTACCTGGGGGGACTACGAAGGGCGCTGCGGGCTGGGAGGGTGTGCGGGGTACCCTCCCAGCCAAGTTGAGCAGGGCCTATGTCCCTCCTCCCTGCAGTGATGGGACGGGTGGGCTGAGACATGAAGGCTCCGAGGAAGCTCACCAAGACGGGCTCTCAACAGGGAAACGAACTCAGATCAAGGAGTATTAGTCAGGCCACAGCCACCACAAGCATGCCTGCCCTGCTCATAGACCTGGCCTGACACCCTGGGATGGCCTCCCACCCACCACACTGCGAAGTCTGTTCCGTTGAGGCTCCGGGGCCAGGGGTCGAGGGGCCAGAATCACCAGGGACAACTCTACAGGGAATGCAGTGCTCTGGGGGTGTGGTGGGGACCTGGAAAAACACCCTACCAGTCTTGCTCTCTGGGTGGCAAGGCCCCCGAGAATCCAAGTCACAGAGGCCGAGTTTCCACAAGCCGCTAGGGCCAGCACCCACCCACACCCTGCTGAGGTGAGATGGGGCTAACATATCAGACAACTTCCCAGGTGCCAGGCTCTGCTCCTGCACTTTGCATGGACTCCTCACAAAACCCCCGTATCTCCTGTTACTGCCCCAGAGGCTCAGAGGAGAAAAGGAGCTCGCTCAGACAGGTTAGGTTTCTTGCTCAAGGTCACACAGCAAGTGGCTGAGCCTAATGGCCGCAGGGACTGTGCTCCCAGGTGGTGTGCACACCGCCTCTCGCCTCTCGGGGCGTCCTTGAGCCAGCACTAGGGAGGTGTGGCCACAACTTTATCTGTAAAGTGAAAGTGAAGTTGCTCAATCGTGTCCGACTCGTTGCAACCCCGTGGGCTGTAGCCTACCAGGCTCCTCTGTCCATGGGATTCTCCAGGCAAGAATACTGGAGTGGGTTCGTGTCATTTCCTTCTCCAAAGGACCCAACATTTTTCAGGCCATTTAATCTCTACTACTGTAACTCAGGGGCTTCCCTGATGGCTCAGTAGGTAAAGAATCTGCCTGCAATGCAGGAGACGCAGGAGATACAGGTTGAATTCCTGGGTCAGGAAGATCCCCTGGAGGAGGAAATGACAACCCACTCGTGTTCTTGCCTGAAAAATCCCACAGACAGAGGAGCCTGGTGAGTTGCAGTCCGAAGTGTCACAAAGAGTCGGACCTGACTGAGCAATTGAGCACACACGCATGTACATACAGTAACTCAACTCCACCGCAGACTCTATGTAAAGGAGCAAAAGAGCGTGGCTATGTGCCCATAAAACTATTACAAAGCTGACAATGGAGTGCAAGGAGACACCCTCCCCATTCCTGAGAGGGTGAGGAGAGCCAGGTGGCCAGTGACGAGGATCCCCAGGTGATGGGGACTGAGGCCAGGGACGCAGGGGTATCGTGGGAGGCTAGAGATAGCACCTGACTCAGCCAGGGAAAGACTGGAACAAATTCTTCAGCAAGAGGAAACGGCATGTAGGAAAACAGAGGAAAGGGAGCTATGATATGCTGATTAACAATAAACATGTATTTAATCCCCTTTCCTGGCACTGAGCTCCTAAAACTTGCAATTTCTCAAGTGATTAAGAGCAATAAAGGTGGGCTTTCCTGGTGGCTCAGTGAAAGAATCTGCCTGCCAATGCAGGAGACAGGTTCAATTCCTGGTCTGGGAAGATTCCACATGCCGCAGAGCAACTAAACCTGTGCACCACAACTACTGAGCCTGTGCTCTAGAGCCCAGGAATCACAACTACTGAAGCCCACGTGCCCTAGAGCCTGTGCTCCAAACAAGAGAAGTCACTGCAACGAAGAAGCCCGTGCACCGCAACTAACTAGAGAGGAGCCCCCACTTGCTGCAACTAGAGAAAAGCCCACACAGCAACAAAGACCCAGCACAGCCAAAAATAAATAGATAAAAATTATTTTTTACAAAAAGTTTAAATAAATAAAAGAGCAATAAAGGTGTCTTCTGTGATTCACGTGACACCCCCTTCAAGCACCCTGGGGTATATGACTTTAGAAAGCCATGTCAGGACCAGCTTAGCAATTAGACAGTTGGAACTTTCAGTCCATCCTCCTCAGCCTCCAAAGGCCAATGATTAAATCAACTGTGCCTATGCAATGAAGCCTCCATAAAACCCCAAAAGGACAGGGTACAGGAGAGCTTCTGGGATGGTAAGCATGTGGTATGCCAGGAGGTTGGCGCCCTACCCCCAGAGGGCATGGCAGGCCTGTACCAAACTGCCCCCCCTCCCCCGCGTGGCTCTTCCATCTGGCGTTCCTGAGCTGTATCCTTTCATGTGAACCAGTCGTCTAGTAAGCGCAGTCTCTTCCTGAGTTGCAGCAAGTTAATCGAACTTGAGGACAAGATCCTAGGAACCTCCGATTTATATAGCAAGTTGATTGGAAGCACCGGTGACCCAAACTGAGGTTGTGCCTGGTGTCTCAAGTTGGGTGTGCATAGTCTGGTAGCACTGAGCCCTCAACTTGTGTGATCTGTCACTACCTCCAGGGAGACAGGGTCAGAATGGAGTTGAATTGCAGGAGGCCCAGCTGGGGTCGGAGAACTGCTTGGTGGTGATCACAAGTGCTGAGTGAGTATTTAGAACAGGGAACACACATGGGCATGGAGTTCTCCCTTGTAGGGGCCCAGCAGGGAGAATGGGAGGTGACTGGGAATCCTGGCTACAGCCCAGGGAGGCTGCAGGGGTTCCCAGGCAAGATGAGCGACTTGTAAGGGAGGCTGTGGAGAAGCTGAGAGAGGTCCCGGTGAACCCTGGTGAACACACAGCCCTGGGCACCACCCAAAGGAACCCTGGGCCAGGGGAGGCCAGGGCTGGAGGGGCAGCTGCCGGCAAAGTAGGAGAAGATGGAGGCTGGGAAACGAGCAGCTCTCGGGGACAAGCTGCCTGCTCCCCGCCCAGCACAGCACCACCGAGGCCCCTTCTTGTTGGCTCCTTGGACAACACCATGGAACCTGGAGCAGCTGAATTGGGCAGGGCGGTACACTGAGGCACAGGGGCTCCCTGGCCCCGGGCCTGAAGGAAACAGCCTACTCCCTACCCTCACTCCTGGGCCTAATCCGTGGCCTGGCACGCAGACAGGTCTCAAAGAAGCTGGTGGCCTCAAGGACACTGACCAGGTGACCTGGGGATGTGTTGAGCCTCCAGGCATGTCCCAGTCACAGCATCCAATGCAGCCGGCTTGCTGTGGTCTCTCTCTTGCCCACACTCCTCCGTGGTTCCCCAGAACCTTCTGGAACAAAGTCAAACTCTTTATGGGGCTTGCCAGGCCCTGCTAACATGGACGGCTTGGCACACCCCTCCATCTCCCCACGGAGCCATGCTGACCTTACCACCTCCCAGACCATGGGCAGAAGGCCTTCTCCCCAGCCTTCGTGGCCCCTTGACTCTTCCCAGGCACCCTGCCTCTCTTTCCTTGTGTCCCTGTCACCTCTTCCAGAGGACCAGGAAGGTTCTCCAGCACTTCCTGGACAAGCTGAACCCAGGGCTCTGCACGTGGCTGGCCAAGCACCCCGCCCAGCATCTGAGGATGCTGACCTGCACGGCCGCCCCAGGGCCTGGGGTCAGGGAGGCCCGGCCATTTCCCTACGTGCAGGAGGAAGCCAGAATGGGGGGCCCAGCTGCCCAGGCCAAGGGCGTGTGTGGCCTGGGGAAGGCGCTGGGCACTAGGCAGCCCTCTGGTAACCCGTCCTTGTCCCCCTTCCCCTTTGCTCTGGAACAAGCAGGGGGGCCTTGAGCCCTTCATGCTGGACAGACTTGTGTCAGAGGGGCCCAGCAGAATGGGAATAAATGCCGGAAGCCAAGCTCTCTCCTCCCACAGAACCGTCTGTCCTGGTGTGAGAATGAGGGGCGCTCTCTGCCTCCTGGGGAACAGAAAAGCGAGACGGAAAAGCAGCCGCCAGCTGGTGGAAGGGAGCAACCCACACACAAAAGGGCCACATTTCAAGTCCCTGCCTCTCTAGCGGGAAAACTATTACAGCCATAAGCGGGGAATAATTAAAGCTATTTATCTTGGCAGACTTGGGAGAGGGGGGAGATGCCTGTCCGAATGTGAGGTCTTTTATGAAATCGCCTCCTACTGCCAAATAAAACACAGGCTGTTCACCTTCCAGAAGAAAAACATTGCACAGGAGAGAGGAGAGTCGGGTGAAGAGGAGGACAAGGCACAGCAATCAGTGCTCTCCTAGGCTCACCCGGTGGCCTCCCCCTCTGCTCAGGGCCATCGGTTGGCTCGCTGGGCAGCTTAGCCTGTAGCTTGCTCAGTGCCAACTGTGGGCATGAGGGCACGGCGGTGAACAACCCAGCCAGCCCCTGCCTTCCCACACTCCTGGGCACCACAGGGAGGCAGGCGGCACCAGGGAGAAGGCAGGGTAAGAGGGACTGGAGGGAACTCAGGGGACTGATGTCCATGATGCCCATGCAGCACGGATCATGGGCTGCCTTGGGGTAGCGGCAACTTCCAAGCCAAGCCAGACCGCATGGGGGTGCAGGGCTCGTCCTCCAAGAGCCTCTCATCTCCCACAGGCACCAGGCCCCTCTGCCCCACCTCCCCAGTGGGCAAGACCAAGAGGACAGTGGTTTAAATGGGGGCATCAAGGGACTTCCCTGGTGGTCCAATGGCTAAGACACCACCTCCCAGTGCAGGGGACCAGGGTTCGATCCCTGGTCAGGGCACTAGATCCCACACGCTTCAACTAAGAGTTCACATTCCACAATGAAGACAGAGGATTCCACGTGCCACAACCAAGAACCCATGGAGCCAAATAAATAAATGGACATCCAGGAAGACCTAAGTTCAGGGCCTAACGGGCCGCCCTCTAGATGTGACCTCGGGCCTCATTTTCCTCATCTGTCCATTGGGGATCATGGCACAGGCCACGGGGAGGGCTGCTGGACAGCCCCACCACCTGCTTTCACCCTCAACCTCAGAAGCCTCATCTGTGCAATGGGGGTGCAATGGTGATAAAGTCAAGATAAAACCCTTCCTAGGACTTCCCTGATGGTACAGTGGATGGGAATTGGCCTGCCAGTGCAGGAGACACAGGTTCGATCCCTGGTCCGGGAAGATCCTACATGCCGCAGAGCAGCTAAGCTCATGCACCACAACTACCGAGTCTGTGCTCTAGAGCCCACGAGCTGCAACTACTAAAGCCCTTGCGCCTAGAGCCCATGTGCCTAGAGCCCGTGCTCCGCAACAAGAGAAGCCACCACGTGGAGAAGCCTCACTCGCCACAACTAGAGAAAACCCACACACAACAACAAAGACCTAGTGCAACCAAAAACAAACAAATTAATTTAAAAAAAACAAAAAAAACCCCTCTCTGCTGTGAGGATTCCCCGAGATAACAGAGGGCAGGGCAGCTTGAGTGTACTATGCACTTCATGATCAGGAGCCACAATGGTTCTGGGAATCCTAGCCCAGCCTGGCCTCCCTCTCTGGCTGTAACCTAAGCCAGCTGCTCCAGTGCTGTCCTCAGAGACACTCAGAGCAGCTGCTGCCACACTGCCCAGCCCCAGGATATTTGAGGAGCATGAGGTCACCCTGGGCTCCTGGGCCTGACCTTGGCCTGGGTGAATCCCAGCCCCGCCCCGCAGGGACCCACAGCCCCCAGCGCCCCAGGGCAGCCCCTGTCTGGGCGTCTCTTCCCAGCACACATGACCAAAGACTTCTAACCTACAAATTCCCTTGCAGGACCTTTATCCTATAGCTCTACTTCTAAATGTCTGTGAAGATGCACCTAATACAGGACTGTTCAAAACAGCAGAAAACCGACGTACCTACAGAACGAGGGAAGGAAAGGAGGGCCTAGGAAAAGACACAGATTTCAATCTGTAGATGCCGCCATGTTAAGATGAACAAGCCACACTGTTAGGGATAGACAGTGTAAAATACACACGCCATGGATGTAAAAACGAGCAAGGGGAGCTGGCGAGGGGAAGGCCTGTCTAGAAAGAAACACCACGAAATGACTTCAGGGGCTGCCTCTGGAAGGGAGGAGTACTTTTCAACAGGCACCCCCCTCTCAGGGTTTAAACGTGGACAACCTTGAGCCGGTGTATTCCTGGGGAGATGTGTGCACACAAGCCCGTGTGCCTGAAAACCCGCGTGGGAAGGTCATGACAGGAGATGAGCAGCAGCCAGGACAGGGAGGGAGGAAGACACCGGCTTTTCACGTTACACTCTCCTGAGCAGTTTGAATTTCCACCATGCTCCAGAAAGATAAGCACACAAAGGCAAAAGTGACAGTGGGGGAGGGGAGGGGAAACAGGCCTTGAGACACACACAGACACACACACACAACCCCCCCCCCCCCCCCCCCCCCCCCCCCCCCCCCGCAGCCTCAGGTCCTATGACTTCAGTGTCCCACTAGGGCTAAAGGATAGAGGACACCGGCTTCTCGGCTGGTGATTGTCTCTCCCGGCCCCGCTCACCCCTCCCCTGAGTAGGTGTGACGGAGGAGGGGCAGTGGGCTAGGCCAGGCCAGGGTGCTGGAGGCCTCATGAGACCTGGAAGCCCAGGGCAAGTCCCTCTCCACCTGCTGAGGAGGCTGCACGGCAGTGCAAATCCCAGAACTCCAGACCCAGGTTCGAACCTGGGTTCTGCCACCTGGACCCCACCCTCCAGCCCTCCAAGCTTTCAGGTCTTGAAAAATAACACATCGATCAGCACTGTCACAAGGACTAAGACACCCTGTGCCCAGCCCAAGACCACAGCACACAGCAGGTGTTCTGAGCACACAACATCCATCTGGGGGCCCCACATCCCCGAGGCCCTCTGACCAGAGGCAAAGATGGGAAAGAAGGACTCCCAGAGAGAATCTTGGACACAAGGTCACGCTGGGCCCAGACCAGGCACCTGGCCACTGAATCAACCCTACCAGGTACCCAGACCAGGCTCGGCATAGGCCACTCCGACCTGAAGCAGCCATTGGCTGAGGCTGAGAGGTGCCGGCTTCATGCTGTGCTTGGGAAGGTCTTGACTCTAGGTGTGGGGCCTTCGGCCACATCAGAGGGGCCCCTTATGAAGGCTGACCACCAGAGTTGGCCAACCACGAGGTTATCTCGCTGGGAGGAGACAAGATAGGGGCCCTGGGCTCTACAGGCAACACTTGTTTCTCTCTTCAGGTGGGGGTGGGCAGTTCCTGGTGTCTGCTATATTAGCCTTCATTCCTGTGACAATATTTCACAATAACAACAGCCAGCCACCACTGCTGGCCCACCCATTGTCACCCGCCTTCCCCCTGCCACCATGGGGCTGACCACAGGCTGAAGAAGAGGCACCACACTAGAGTCCCCCAAACCTCCTAAATGGCGCTGGCTTCTGGCTGTCAGAGGGGATCCCTTTCAAAGGGCTGGTTCATGGGAGCTGGGAGTGGGGTGGCAGGTGGTATTTGCCTTTAGGGATTGGAGGCTTGTGGTCCTATAGGTCCTGTAGGTCCCTCCAGACCCCAAAAATGAGTCTAACTGTGGTGTGTGTGGAAGGGCAACTCCAAGAGAAGAAGCACCAGACAAAGAAAGGGCTTGGCTTTTCTGAAAAGACTACTCGGGGCTCTGACTGGGAGAGAGCCATTACATGCAAATATCTCCCCATCCATGCTAATCAGCCGGCAGCTTGGGGCTTTGTGAGCTACAAAAGGAACAGCAGCTGTGCATGGTTCCTTGGCCCCTGAAAGCAGGGGGGCTTAGAGGATAATTAGGGGTGGGGGGAGGCAACAAACCCACTAGCCCCAGCCCCTGACTCCAGGGGCTGTGCTGTCGGCCTCTAGCGCCAAGCCTTTCTTCTTTGGCCGGGACTTTGAAGCAGTTGCTGTACATGGTACCAGGCAGACACCTAATGTCATCAGGGCCTCAGCTAATGCTCGCAACCACCACCTTTCTCACTGAGCTCAAGTTCAAGAGGAGAAACTGAGGCCGAGGGAACTGACATGCTTGAAGCGGCCCAGCCTGGGGACCTGGCTGCTCATGAAAGGCCGCTGAACTCCATCCCAGTCTCTGGGAGGCGAGCTGGGCCTGGGAGGCTGTGGGGACCATGCTCAGGGTCCAGGGAAGGACGTGGGCCCTGGGCCTTGCAGAGCCAGGTCCAGCTGGTTGACCACGGCTGGCAGGCACCATCCCCCAGAGTCCCCACCACAGGCTCGCAACGGAGCCAGACTCCAAGGGCTGAGAGGGGTCATGAAGGTCTCCACCACCTGTGACCGCAGGAACTGAGCGGGCAGTGCTTCATGAGGACTGAGGCACATAGCGGAAGTCTGTCAAGGGCAGCAGGGGGACCCACCCTCAGAGCGGCTGGGACACCCCACACACTGGTTCCCATAGCTGCCGGGGACCGTGTGCTCAGCACAGGAAGCCAAGCCAGTCAGTGTCTGGGGAATGCTAACGTGTTCCTCCTCCAGCCAGCTGAGGGCCCTCAGCACAGGGTGCCTCCAGGGAGGCCAAACCGGAAGAGGCTGGAGGACAGGGCAGAGCAGCCCAGGAGTGATGGAGGAAACCAGCGGGGGACTGAGGCCCACTTGCAGTCCCAGTGGAGGGCTCTTCGACAAAGAAAACACTTTGACCACTGGCCCAGAGGTAACACAGGATGTCCTGAGGCCAGGCCCCTGGGGCTCCAGGAGCCCCTCTGGCCCTGCCTCTGGGCTCAGAGAACCGGATGTGTGAGTCCGGAGGGAGGGCCCCTTCCGGCCGGCCTGCCAGCAGCTGCCTCGCCAGATGTGACTCCAGATGTGGCCCAGGAGGATGGGGGCAGAGCCTGCCTGACCCACGATGGAATCGGCAACGAGGCAGGAATGAGGAAAGACTGGCTTTGGGCTCCAGAAGAATCCACCAGGGCCACTTCCCTGACACACACCCCAAGGGCCAGGTCTGCCTCTCCTCTAGGGCACTGACTTTCTCCAGCGCCCCCAGGGAGATGTCAGGGCCAAAGCCGGGTTGGCACCCAACAGCCAGCCACCACCAAGTGCCTCAGTTTCCCCCTTAGGAAGCGGTGGCTCCCTGCGGGGCTGTTCTGACGGCCAGGTGAGTCAATGAACGTAAACAGCCTGGCACAGCGCCCACCAGCTGCTCAGCCCACAACAGCCATGGTAGGGCCTCAAAGCAGCGATAAACAGGGCACTGGGGTGGGGGTGCAGGGGCATTGAGGCCAGGCATCTCCAACCCAAGACTCACGCAACACTAGGGATGCCAACCTCCAGTCACACATTCGCTGTGGACCAGACAGGCTCTGCAGAGGGGTCCTCTGGGACACATGACAGAAGGCTAGAAGCCCCAGCCTGCCTTCGCCCTCCCCTCCAGGTCAGGGAAGAATGTGGCTAGCTCTCTAGAATGCCCCTTTTGGATCTGCAAGAGGCCCCCCAATCTGCCTTTGATCATTTATTCACGTGCCCCCTGTGGGGAGATGACAGAGCATTCCTTTTTCATTAGAGCTCAGATCTGCCAGGGTCCCTACAGCTGGACTCTCACCAGCTCCTGTGTTGTCAGGCAGGTTTCTATACACAAAACCGTTACGTGAGTATCACATGCAGCCAAGACGAACGCCAGCCACGGGAACACAATTAGCGGGGGAGCAAATCCGCCCAACAGTCTTAAAGAAAACAGCTCAGACCTGCTCTCACCAAAGCTGTGGGTGATGAATCAACCGATAGAGACAGACAAAAACAGGGAGTGAAAGAGTTTCTCCCCTTAGTCTGTGAGGAGTGGGGGAGGGGAGGAGACAGAGTACACTCCGACACACACACCCGTCTGGACCAGTTTTCAAGAATACCCTGCCTGGCATCAGGGGACAGACCCACTTGACCAAACCAAACCCATCCAGAGGCTGCAGGCAAAGTTCTAGGTCTGACTTTGGGTGGCAGTTACTGGGGTGCACACCATATCAAGTGCGCCTTAGGCCTGGGCGTCTGTGCGTGTTGATTAAACAATTAAAGCCAGTGATCTAAAGCATAACCCCCACAGGAGATGCCTGAGGGTCACAGGGCCTCCATTATCTAACTCCTGCAGCTCTGGGTGAAGCCTGGTCTCAATTTCCTTCAATAACTGGCTTTCAGAGAACAAAAGAGGTGGGTGTGGGGGAAGTCAGGGATCTTAAACCAAAAGGTGCCATGGCTTCTCAGAGCAGACATAAAGGGTGCCAGCAGCCCCGCCCTGCTGTGTTCCTGGGACCCTGAATCCTGACGCTTTCCCAGCAAGTCCCGGAAGTGAGCAGACAGGAGGGTGAACACACGAAGCGAGCCGTGTGGGACCAGGAAGGGCTGGGGCAGGATCTCCAAGGCCTTCCCAGCTGCCCCATACCCATCTGGGGGTTTCATGATCATCTCCACCTGGGACATATCTCTTCCAGACCACGCAGCAGGTTTAGGAGACCAGGGATCTCTTACACCGTGTTATTCACCTGCTGTATATGCGGGGCGAATCTGTGTGTGCGTATGCTCAGTCGCTCAGTAGTGACTGACTCTTGGCAACCCTATGGACTGTAGCCCACCAGCCCCCAAAACCACTCTCCACTCTAGGAGGGAACAACTGAGAAGGAGGGTCACTTGCCTGGGGTTATGAAGTCAAGTCAGATGAGACTCTGCAGCCTATGCTAATCGTGACCTCCAGATGCCTCTCGCCCGGGAGAGCTGCTGCACACCGGGAGGGGGAAGGGTGAGCGTTCCAGCCCAGGAATGTAAAGCAGACCTGGCCCTTGGCCTGGCCGACCAGGAGAGCAGGACTGGCCCAGAGACACAGACCCCAGCTGCCCCAGAGCCGGCCCCAGCCCAGCCGAGCCCATGGCTCCTGCTCCTCGATCCCTTCCTTCCCACCTCAACTCTGTCAGGCTGGCGGCCTCCTGCCCCCTTCTCTTCAGGTTGGTTCCGAGGCCACACTCTGGCCCCTCCCCAAGCAGGGAGAAGGGGTTCCTCATCCGCCTTCTCTCTGCTCCCCAAGACCAGAATTGAGTTGGGGGCAGGGATGGCATCTGATTTGTACAGGGCCTGCAGTCCGGGCACAGGTGACCACCTACCACCAGCCAAACCCCTCAGTGAAATCCCCCTCACTGACAAGGAAGCTCAGATCCGGGAGGCTGAGTCATTCGCCCAGGATCACTCTGCTAGGAAAGGATGGGGGAGGGAACTAAGGGATGGGGGAGGGCTTGAACCCAGACACCACCACGGGTGTCAATTCCCTTCCCAACACTCTGGGGATAAACGCCAAGCCCCTTGCTAGGACCCACCCCTCCCCGTATTCACCCTGCTCCAGACACAGTGGCCATGGGCTGCTCTTGGCCATGCAGGCCCACAGGCTCACTCCCCAGGTCTGCCTGCCGCAGTAGCAGATGCTACTTCAAGCACCTTACTTCTATTAGCTCACAACTCACAACTCTCCAAGGCAGATGCTACCAAGATCCCCATTTCACAGCTGAGGAATCTGAAGCATAGAGTCTGGGTCATGCCGATGCACTTCTCTCGGCAGCTTTAATGCCCCATTCTGAGTGGTGACCATCCCTAACCAACCCGTACCTCCCACTCACCCCCATGTCGAGCAGCCCCTTCCCCAGCATTCTCAAGCCTCAGCCCGGTTTACCTTCAAGGCACTGACCACTGTGGGTGACTGCTGACACAGCGCTTGTCACACATACTCCCACCCTACAGGACCCACAAGTGTGGACCCACATGCTTAATCCCAGCTCCTCAAACAGTACCTGGCCCGCAGTGGATGTTCAGTAAACTTTTGCTGTTTAAAGTTAAAGAACTTCCCTAGTGATCCAATGGTTAAGAATCTGCCTGCCCATGCAGGGGACACGAGTTCTATCCCTGGTCTGGGAACTAAGATCCCAAATGCCACAGGACATCTGATCCTTCACCACTGCTACTCAGCCTGAGTGCCCAAGAATCTATGCATGCTCTGCAACAAGAGACGCCACCACAACGAGAAGCCTGAGCACTGCAACTAGGGAGTAGTCCCCCACCTTACTGCAACTAGAGGTGTGTGCATGGCAACGAAGACCCAGTGCAGCCAATAATTAATTCATTAACTAGTTTTTGTTACATGATAGACAGCTAACACACTGCAATTGTTATCAGAAGTTTGGTGGGAGGAATAATATTTAAAATTAATAAAGTTAGACAAATGGTAATGACTACAATAAAGAGAGAACAAGGTCACTCTGAATGCGTGCTTCTGATTCAAAGTATGAAAATTTGAGTCTCCCTATTTTCAGAGAGCTGTTGGTGGGCCCTGCCACCCCGGGTAAGGTCCCTCCCCCACTCTCCCCGACAGCCTCCACTACCAGGCTCTCCCCAGACTTGCCATCTGCCTGGGTCCCCTCCCCAACTCCAGCACCCAAAGTGGGCTGCCCCTCCTGCTCAGAAATCCAGTAATCTCCCCTTGGCACTCCTGCCATTCATAGTCATTTTCCTGGAGAGGACAGAGATACACGTGGCCCCCACTGACTACTTCACTATGCAATCTGCTGCTGTCCTCAGTGGCCACCAGCCTTTCTCAGGTCACAGATCCCTCTGAGGGGGATCAAAAGCAAGGGAGCCTCTCCCTCGAAAGAAGCATAGAGAGCCAAGAGCAGCACCCTCGCCCCAGTTCACCGGAAGCACACGGAGCTAATGAGCGTTTTACAAGTGTTCCCTCCAGAGAGGTGCTGTCACCCCTTTGCTAAAATCAAGGAGGCTCCTCTGAGGTCCTAGCCACCAACTCTTGTCCATCTACCCTTATGCAAACCGCATGCAACTTCAAGGGGTTGTAAGATCATGGGACACCCACTGACCCACCAGGACCATCCAAGGATTTCAGGTTAAGAGCCTCTGCTCTGAGCTGCCTGAAGCCCCTGCCAGCCTCCACTCTCCACAGGAGCAGCCAAGTCTGGCCCAAGTCTAGCCCTCCCGCTCTCCCATTTGGGATGGGTATTTCTCCCAACATCCTAGCAAACTCACCACCTCCTCAGGTGGTATCTGCCTCCCCAGGCTCCCCAGCAAAGAAGCCTCGCCTGCCGCCCAGTTATCTTGCCTCCCTCCTTCTGCTAGATCTAACTGGTTCAGAATGCACCGCAGAATCTGAAGTTCACACCACACTCCTCCTTGAGCCAAAAGGTCCTGCACACCCACCTCATCCAGACCCCCACACCTAACGCCTGCGCTTGCTTGCCAGGTGCTGCTCATGGTGTGGACCACTTTCCACCCGTGATCTCACGTATGGGCCCAGCTATCCCAACGGATGTGCCGCACCAGGCCCTTAGACCCTGCCTGAAACACATGGCGCCCAGTGAGTTTCAGATTACAAACTCCTCACATTAGAAAAAAGGTAACAAGGTACAGACAGCATGAATTATCCCTAGCAGAGTATAGGCAACATCTGTAACCAAGCACCATTTTGCAGGCAAACGGGGGAATGTGCAGTGCTCAGTCGTGCTCGACTCTTTGTGACCCCATGGACTGCAGCCCGCCAGGCTTCTCTGTCCATGGGACTTCCCAGGCAAGAATACTGGAGTGGGTTGCCATTTCCTTCTCCAGGGGATCTTCTCTACCTGATGATTAAACCTGCATCTCCTGCTTGGCAGGTGGATTCTTTGCTACTGTGCCCCTGGGAAGCCCTAAGTGGGAACAGTCATTCTCAACTGGATACCCAGAGATTATAAAAAGCCCCATGTGGCAACTCAGGGCTGGGGTTTTGCCCGAGTTTGGGTCAGGTTAGCTCTTGCTGCCAAATGAGCAGGAAGTCAGGTTTTCAGACTTTTTATATTTCCAAAGTGCCAACAAGGGCCTGTGGGCCTACACAGGCGCAGGTAGAGGTGAAGGAGGGGAGGGGCTTGGGAGGTAGTCAGTGGGTGGGTCCTGGGACAAGAAGCCAGGTCAACTTGAACTGGGGTAACAGCTGTCTAGAGGGAGGGGTGGGGGGCTGAAGAAGGGCGAGGGCTAAGGCTAAAAGACATTTTCCCATACCTGATGGACACCCCCAAAAAACAATACACTACAAGAGGGAAGGCAAATGGCTACTGGTGCGGGGCCTGTGATGGGGTGGCCACCAGCAGGGAAGGGGCTCTGGCCATGCGGGGCACAGGCCCCTTCTGAAGGCAGCACTGCCATCCAACTCAGCCTCAGGATGTGAGGGCCCAGGGTTGCAGCCCTACTGATTTTTCAGAAGTACAAGCCAGATTTTGGTGCGAAATCACCCCATTTTTTAAAAATATCAGGAATCTCCTTTTATTTTACCACTGCTGCTGCTGCTGCTGCGTCGCTTCAGTCGTGTCCGACTCTGTGCAACCCCATAGATGGCAGCCTACTAGGCTCCTCCATCACTGGGATTCTCCAGGCAAGAACACTGGAGTGGGTTGCCATTTCCTTCTCCAATACTTGAAAGTGAAAAGTGAAAGTTAAGTCGCTTAACTTTCGTGTCTGACTCCTCCCAACCCCATGGACTGCAGCCCACCAGGCTCCTCCGTCCATGGGATTTTCCAGGCAAGAGTACTGGAGTGGGGTGCCATTGCCTGGACCAAACCCATTGGGTAGGTCACTCATGACCCCTGGCCGAGGGTCATGGCCTTGACTATCTTGCCCTTTGCCCTGGGGCAGAATTCATCCTTTGTACCATAATAGGACTCTGGGCCTCTAATGCGCTTCAGGGGCAGACTAAGGTGAAACTATTTGATTACATTTCTGTTGCATTCTCTGCAAGCTTCCGTGGCTTCTCTCCTTGCTCCCGTCTACACTGTAACCTGCTGCCAGAAGAGTCTTAAGAAATACCATCCTTATCATGTTAGGCCCCCATAAAAAATGGCAGGGCACTCCTGACCACATATAGGAAAAGGCCCTGTCATTTGAAAGACGTGATCTGGGCCCAACCTTGTTACCCGTCCTTTAGTCCCTCCATTCTGCTCAGACCAGACTGCTGTTCCCACCTCATCCCACCTCATTGAGCATTTTTCCATAAACCAGGAGTATTCTGCCCAATGCTGGTGGCTAAAGCCACATCCTACCTACTATGGCCAAGGTGACTATCTCTCAGTATCTGTTCTCCCTTTCTCCCACTGAAAGAGAAACCCTCAAATGAGCCGAGGACAGGGTCCCTCTAAGGACTACATTTCCCAGGCCCCCTTGCAGCTAGCAGTGGCCATGTGACTGCATTCTAGCCAATGGGGTGCAAGCAGAAGCAACCACGGCCAGCTTCTGGGAACCTTCCCTAACAGATGCCTCACAATGCTCTTGGAACCCTTTGCCCCTTCCTTGATACTGCTGTCTGGAAACCAGGGTGTAATAGCTGGACTCCTGCTGCCATATTGATCCATGATGACAAGACTCGATCCTGGGAATGTGGGAACAGAGTTAGCTGGAAGGACCTGGGTCTGAGGACTTCCTCGAGCAGAGCTTCCACACCAGCCCTGGTCTCCAGCTTCCAAGGCTTCAGGACCAGAGCACGAGAAATGAATTGCAGTCTTGGTTAAGCCACCTCTACTCTGGGTCTCCATTAATGCATGGATAAACTGAATCCTGACCACCCAGTTCCACTGAACCACTTTGCAGGGAGCAAAGCATCCAACAGCCAGCTCTGCTGTCTGCCAGCCATGATAACTCTTTCACCCCTGCTTTTCCAATAACAGAATGGGAGGCGCATACCTGACCTCCCAGAACTATTCTAAGGCCCAGTGGTAACACACAGAAGGGCCATACCTGTCAAGCTAACTGGCCCACACAGGCCCACACGGTCCAGAAAGCGTATTCTATATGGCCTGATCAATCAGGACACTTCACAATCAAAACAAACAGACCTACACAGAGAAGGGCTTTCTGGCTTCTCTTAAGCTGCGGAAGATCTACCGAACCTGGTTGGGGCTGAGTTCCCAAGTTACCCCTCCTCCTGCCTGTTTCATTCACTTATTCCTGGGATCTGCAATCTTTTCCTGTGAAGGACGGTAAGTAAATATCTTAGGATTTTGGAGGACTCTATGGTCTTCGTTAAATATTTTTCCTTGGGTTTTCTCCTTTTTAATCAACACTTCAAAAATGTACAAACCTCCCTTAGCTCTGACTGCTTAAAAAGTTGGCCACTGGCCCACAGGCCCTGCCTTATACTACCATCCTTCCCCCAGTGCCTCCAAAGTCAAAGCACGGGGGTCTATCCACACCTGACACACAGAAAGTGCTCAATAAATGACAGCAGTCAGTAGCAACTGGTGGGCACCACTGAAAACGTAAATGCCTTCTGATGTGACTACCTTTGTCCCCTAAGCTGCATGTCCCAAAGGCTGCACACAGGAGGACCAACTTTTCTACAAACTCACCACCCCAACTGCCCCCAGCTGTCGGGGGTGGGGGCTACCAGGAGCATGACTGAAGGAAGTCACAGGGTTCCTGATTCTGGAACCTGCAGCTTGTTTTCATAGAAGGGTTTTCTCTGGGGTTTCCAGCCCCTGGCAGGTCCCCCCACAAACTGAAATCTAGCCCCTGTCAGAGCCGGCCCTGCTGTAAGTCCCTTCATAGCCAATGGGGCTGGGAGAGGCTAGAGAACCGAAAGAAAAGCAGCCCTGTCATCTCCAGGAAGGCCACCACGGGGCTGAGGAACTGACTCTGTTCTGCTCACGGCCCCAGCCACCCCATGACGATGGGCTTCTCAAGGAGCTGCCTCCCGGCAAGTTGGGCGGGGGCAGAGTGTGGGGCCGGGAGGGGTGGTGGTGGTGCAGCTTGCATCCAGGAACTCCAGGGGTCATGCCAAAGCTTCCTCAAGGCCCAGGAAGACGTACCTCTGCCCGGGGAAAGTGGTCCGGTTATGGGAGCTGCCACTTAGCCAATGCCATGGACGTGAGCCAGGGTGACATCAAGTGGCAAGAAGAGGTGGGGAGGAAATTCCCTGGAGGTCTAGCGGTTAGAGGACTCCGCGCTTTCACTGCTGGGGGCAGGGGTTCGATCCCTGGTTGTGGAACTAAGATGTCAGAAAGCCAAAAAAAGGGGGGTGGGGGTGGGGAAGGGTCACCATTCACCGCAGGGTAACTGAGCCACAGCCTTCCGCAACTGTCCTCTTTCCCACACAGAGGATGCAAACATCAAGGAATATGGCTATATGTCCTTCTATATGTCCTTGTTGCTGTTGCTGTTCAGTTGCTAAGTCGTGTCTAACTCTTTGCGACCCTATGGACTGTAGCCCTCAAGGCTCCTCTGTCCATGGGATTTCCTAGGCAAGAACACTGGAGTGGGTTGCCATTTCCTTCTCCAGGGGATCTTCCGGACCTAGGGATTGAACCCGCGCATCTTCTGCATTGGCAGGTTAATTCTTTACCACTGAGCCATCAGGGAAGCCCATCTCCCAGCCCTGCCACCTGAGGCAGAGTTGGCAGCCCTGGGGGGGGGGGTCCCCTCTCCCATCTGCTGGGGGTGGGAGGCAGCTGGGCAGCCCCACAGCATACAGGACTTTCTACTAGAAAAGCCAGCTCTTCACCATTCCACACCAATAGCATCACCGGTGATAACATCTGTAGACCAACCTACCCTTTATGGCCAGACTCCCTGCTCCACTTCCCCCCATTCCCCGGCCCCCAGTGGCACTATTCTCTCTGCAGTGAAGGGAACTGAGGTCGTGTGCAGGTACCTGTCACTATCGGTAAGGAAACAGGTATCGCGACAGGTGAAATGGCGAGTTCAAGACTGAGTAGCCGGTGATTCACACCAGTCAGATTCCATGCTCAAGACTCTCACCTCCCAGATGTGAGGCATGGGGAGATTCCTGTGGATGTCTTGGCCCACCGCCCACCCTCATGCCCCGACCCTGACCCCCTACACACAGTCGAATGTCAGGTATCTAGGGATCACCAGTGGCTCACAGGACCCTGCCTCAGGAGGGACAGGTGAGCAGAACAGGGTTCCTGAAGCCTTCTCACCTGGCCAAAGCACGCAGGTCCCAGAAGGGTCCAGGTTGGGAAATGCTGAGTCCAGGGACGGAAGTTCATTCCAAGAGAAGGCCTGAGGCTCCCAACAACGTGGTTTGCCCCCAAGTCCCCCCAGAGGCCAGCCACCTTTGCCTTTTCCCAGGGGACCGTGGCCAGCCGTCCACGCCCAGGAGGCCCAGCCTGCTCGCCCATCCAAGACTCTGTACTCCCAGGCAGACCTCAGAGCAACCGGGAAGCAGCACTGCCTCGCCCTGAGGCTGCCAACTCTGAGGCCCTCGTCAGCCCGTTACGGGAGCAGAGGCTGCCTCCAAGGAAGAAGAATTCGTTCCCTGAGCAAACACGCTGTGCCACCAAGTCCTGTCATCACCTCCATCCTGCCACCCAGGAGACCGAGGCACAGGGGCCCCCAACTACCTGCCAGGCACCAGTCCAGCCCACACAGTGCATGACCCCAAACATATGCCCAAGCCTTAACCCCCAGAATCTGTAGATATGACTTCACATGGAAAAGGGATCCTTACAGACATAATTAAGGATCTAAGATCATACTGGCCTTCCCAGGTAGCTCAGTGGTCAAGTCCCCACCTGCCAATGCAGGAGACGTGGGTCAGATCCCTGGGTTGGAAGATCTCATGGAGGAGGAAATGGCAACCCACCCCAGGATTCCTGCCTGGAAAATCCCACAGACAGAGGAGTCTGGCAGGCTACAGTCCATGGGGTCACAAGAGTCAGACATGACTTAGCGCCCACGACTGACTGAATGAAGATCATTCTGGATTTAGATTCCAGATTCATGTGTGCGTGTTCAGTCGCTCAGTCATGTCCGACTCTTTGCCACCCCATGGACTGTAGCCCGCCAGGCTCCTCAGTTTATGGGATTTTTCAGGCAAGAATACTGGAGTGGGTTGCCATTTCCTTCTCCAGGGGATCTTCCCGACCCACAGACTGAACTGGCATCTTCTGTGTCTCCTGCATTGGCAGATGAGTTCTTTATCACTGAGCCCCGTAGGAAGCCCCTAAATCCAGTGACAGGGAACCTTAGAGGGAAAGACACAGAGACACAGGGGAGCAGCCATGTGGAGACGGAGGCAGAGACTGGATTTCTGTGGCCTCCAGCCAAGCAATGCCTGGAGCCACTGGACGCTGGAAGAGGCAAGAAAGGATTCTCCTCTAGAGCCTCTGGAGCGCATGTGGCCCAGCCAACACCTTGCCTTTGGACTTCTGCCCATGAGCTATGAGAGAATACATTCCTGTTGGTTTAAGCCACTCCGTTTGTTACAGCAGCCCTGGGAAACCAATACAACCAGGCTCAGCCAAGACCAGAGACCATGCTCTCAACTCCATGCCAGGGTGACTTGAGCATAAAGGGGACAGGAATTATCTCAGATCCCTGAGACTTTGTCATTCCAGACAGAGACTCTTGGTGTGAGAAATGCAGACTTTCTCCTCTTGACGATCACTTCAGTTATGAATGACCTCCCCAAACGAAAGTGTTCCCTTATTATAACTAGTAACAATTCCAAATGTATCCATAAAACAAAAACATTAAAGTAAAAACCCTCCTGGAGGGGCTTTCCTGGTGACTCAGTGGTTAAGAATCTGCCTGCCAATGCAGGAGACATGGGTTTGATCCCTGGTTCGGGAAGATCCCACATGCCTTGAAACTAAGCCTCTGCATCACAACTACTGAGCCTGTGCTCTAAGAGCCTGGGAGCCACAATGATTGAGCCCATGTGCTGCAACTACCGAAGCCCAGGTGCTCTAGAGCCCATGCTCTGCAACGAGTCGTGCACCGCAACTAGAGAATAGCCCCCACTCACCACTACTGGAGAAAAAGCCCATGCAGCAACGAAGACCTAGCACAGCCAAAAATAAGTTAAAAACCACATTAAAAAATTTAAATAATAAAACCTCTCTTGGGGAAAGATGTGAAGAGAGTATACGAGAACGTTCTGTACAATCTTCCTAGTAATTCTATAAATTCTATAAATCTAAGCCTGTCCTAAAATCAAAAGAAGTTTATTTACCAAAGAAAAACCAACTCCCCTGGAACTCCTTTGAGGATCAGCCCTGCGGCCCTAGTTTGAGAAACGATGCCTTACTTGGTGCTGTGCCCATTCATGTGTGTAGAATGGCAGTGCTTATGACCTGGGGGGCCCTTCAGAGCTTAAGTGTCGGTCCTGAGCACCAATACCCACCTGGCATACTCTTCTCTCCCCTCATCTGGTCCAAGAAGACCCAGCTCTGCCCGAGCAAAAAGAGATGTGATGCTGGGTGTGAGGAATTCTGTGTGGGAACCAACTGCTCCACACACTTCCCTTCGGAAAACCCCGTGCCCAAAGTGGCAAAAAGCTCACACAAACCAACACCAGGAAAAGCCTTCTCAGTGACACCCGAAGAACATCAGAGCAAGAAACCGGGAGAGACAAAGCTGAATGTAACAGAGTAACAAAATGTGAATGAGAAGAGAACAGATAAGAACAAGAGAGAACAGATAAGAAAGAGTAACAAGAGAAAGAAAAAGGATGAACTACAAAGACGCAGGGTCTTGGCAAACACATTTGAGATCTCTCTCCCCCCCCACACTGAAATGTCAGTTTTGAAACTAGCTTCTGAAAATGTAACCAGTTTCTCACATCCCCAAAAAGGAAGATCCGGGGACCGTGGCGAGGGAGGTGGTAGTGTTACATCTTACTTCGGAGCCGGGCATCAAGAAGGGGCCCCAGCCGTCCACGTTTCCACGAGGCGCACACCCAGCGACTCGCACCACCCTCGCAGGGACCCTCTCCTCAGATCTAGAAGTTTCCCACTCGGGGGTCGGGAATGCCAAGCCCTCCAGATGAGTGGAACCGGGTCCTCCAGGTCGCCCCAGACTGGGCACCACTTTCCAACCGTCCTTAGCAGTCCAGAGGGTCCCCGGGATGGCCTGAGGCTGTCCACATCCCTCCCTCCTCCCAGCCACGGCGGCCACACCCGCCCCCAGACTCCCATCTCTCCCACGCCCAGGCCCCCTCCCCTCCCACCCAGCCCCCACACCCCCGGCTTCTTCAGAATTCTTACCTCCCACTCTTGACCCCCCACTTCCTGCCCACCCTCTCCCAATCTCAGGGCCCTCACTACACTCCCCCATTTCCCGCTTCCCTCCGTACTCGGGGCACCTCACCTCTGGCCACCACGCACGCCCTCTTTTCTCTTTCTGCCTCTTGACACCGTTCCTCCACGCCCCTCACTCGGGGGGCCCCATACCCAGCTCCCTCGGTTCGGCCCCACAGACCCCACATCAGGCCCCCACGGACCAGGGCCGCTCACCCTGGGAACCCCAGGCACCTCACCGCGTCCCTCCCGGCCAGGGTCCCCCCCCGCGGCCGGCCTCGTGCGCAGCCCCCACGCGCAGCCCGGCCCCGGGGCCCCGCACTCACGGCTGTAGAGGGCGATGCCCGCCGCGTCCGGGCCAGCGCGCACCTCGAGGCGCAGAGCCTGCTGCTCCGCGTGCCGCTGGATCTCGCCGTTCGCGTCGCCGATGGTGAGGAGGCGGGCGCCGGGGAACACGGACACGGCCCCGCAGGGCCCCGTGACACCCGTGCCGGCCGCCCCCGCGCCGCCCACGCCCGGCCCCGCCGCCGCCGCCGTTGCTGCCATCTTAGATCCGGCTCCAGGCCCCGCCACCGCCGCCGCCGCCGCGCCCGGGCCCAGGCCGCCGCCGCCGCTGCCGCCGCCGCCGCCGAGCAGGCCGAGGCCGAGGCCGAGCCAGGCAGCGCCGCCTGCCGGCCACGCGCCGCCTCGCCTCGCCGCCACCGCCGCTGCGGCCCGGCCCCCGTGGCGCAGCGCCCCCTGCAGGCGGCTCTGGGCGCTGGGAGGGGAGCACGCTAGGGGGCGGGGCCGGACCCCCTCACTCCGTCCCGCCCCGCGCGAATGGGCGCTGCTTTGAGGTGACTCCGCGGCCCAGGAACTGCAAGATGGGAGCGTACGTCAGGGGTGGTGTTCTGCCGCGAGGACACGCCCCTAGATCTAGGGCCCCGCCCCCAGCTCTGCGTGGCCCGAACGGCCGCGCTTTGTAAGACCATGCGGCAGCAGAGGCCCAGGAAGGGCGGGGCCCGGAGCTCGCGCCAGGGGGCGGTGCTCGGCCCTGCGGACACGCCCTCGGGCCCCGCCCCACGCCGGCGGCCACGCTGTGTGAGGTGGCTTTCTTGCCAGGGAAACGGCGGGGGCGGGTCTGACGCCTGAGGCTTGGCTCCGCCCCCGGTCCCGCCCGGCTTTGTGAGGCGGCACGCAGAGGGGCGGGGTCCAACTTCGAAGAGGCCTCGCCCCCATACCGGTCCAGCTCCCCCAACACCGGGCCCTGTGAGGCTCTGATTTCTTGAGAAGGGCCGGAGTGGCGAGGACAGAACATAGGACCACGCCCCAGCCTGTGGCCCCACCCCCAGCACGCCCGCTGGAAGAGCAGTTTCTTTAACCCCTCTCCGGCACTCAACGGCTCCTTCTCTTTTCCCCTTCCCCCAGTCCCCTCCTCCTCCATTCTTGGCCCTTCACTGTCTTCTACCCACAAAAAATTGTTGGACCCCCCCTTATCCCCTAACCCCCTCATTCACTCTTCCTTCCCCCAGTGATGACTGGCCCGTGAACCCACTACTCCAGGGCCCCATTCTCTTTCAGGGTTTCCAAAGGAGCTTGAGGCCCCTTGCCTCACGTAGACCTCCTCTCCCAGCACCCCCATGGCCCTCCCAGGACACCACCCTGACTGCATGCACTCGAGGGGTACTTCTCCCCATCCCTCAGGAATCAGTGATTAGACTTCAGAGGTCCTGGGCTTGAAGGACTACACTCCATAGAGACCTTGGGAACAGCTCAAAACATTATAATTAATAACTTAGGCATGCCAGCAGGGCACACAGAATATACCCCACCCAGGTGCCCTATGCTCCAAAAACCCAGTCAGGTTGGCCAAGTCAGGTGTGATGGGAAGGAGGAAACTGGAGGGGTGAGCGAGGCTCAGATTCATAACAGCCCAGCAAAAGGCCAGAAGGGGTCCTAGCATCTCTTCCTCTGGTAAGTTGAGAAGCTGGAAATCCTGAGATGCTTCCTGCTTTCCGTCCAGCCTCCAGGTCAATGCTTTCACTCCCTCTCCCACTCCTGCTTCTCTGCGAGGAAGGCCCCAAGGCCAGGGATCCCCTTTGTCTCTTCTGTTCAGTTCCCTGAGAAAGCAGCAGCCAGAAGTCCCCAAAGTAGCTGGAGGGACCTGAGGCCCTACAAAGCCTGGCCAGCTCCAGGGGGAGGGCTGAACAGAGGGCACGCAGACAGAGAGAGGGGCTCCCCTAACAGGCCCGGAATGTGCTGAATTCAGGGGGCTCAGGTGAGGATGACGTGGAGGTGGGCCTCTTCCGGGGTCCAGGTGTCTCAGCGGAGCCTGAGGGAGCATCCAGGTTGGCTGCATCTTCTTCTGAAGTCATTTTCTTTGTCCGTAGAGGGAAAAATAGAGAATGAAGTGATTTGGGGTTTCTGGATCTTGGGTTGCCCCATTTTCTGAGGCTGAGACTCCCACAATCCATCAGGTCTCACCTCACCACCCCCCCATACACACACACACAGACACATCTGCACACAAACACAGTTGCAGGCCCCTGATCCTGCCATCTGTCCTGTCTTGCTGTCTACTGAGAAAGGAACCAGACAGCCTGGGTTCAAATCCCAGCTACACCTCTTCCTAGTGGTGTGATCGACCTCTTTATGTCTCAGTTCCCCCTTTTGTACAATGGGGGAGAGTGGCAGTACCCTTCATCCTGGGGTGGCTATGACTCATAAAGATGAACACTGTATGGCATCATTTCTCTATAGAAATCCAGAATAGGCAAATCCACCAAAGTGACAGAAAGCAGAATCATGAGTGCCAGGGTCTGAGGTGGGGGAGTTGTTTAATAGGCAAAGAATTTTGTTGTGTTTTGTTTATTTTGGCTGCACCTCACAGCTTGTGAGATCTTAGTTCCCCATCCAGGGATTAAACCTGGGCCCCCTGCAGCAGAATGGTGAGTCTTAACCACTGGACCACCAAGGAATTCCTTGACAGGGTTTATTTTCCAAAATACAGTTCTGAGGATGATGGTGGTAACAGTCGTACAACAATAGGAATATACTTAATGCCACAGAACTGTACACTTAAAAATGACTAAAATGGTAAATTTCATTTATATTTTACAATGATTAAAAAAAAACTAGAAAAGATCACTAGAACTTACTGTTAAAGAAAAGAAGCATCAGTGCATAACAGTGTGGGTAGCATGCTGTCATTTGTGTTAAAAAGAGTGAGGATACAGACTTGCTATTTTTGCCTTTGCTTGCTTGTATGTGCAAGAAGTTTCTAATGGTCGTTTACCTGCATGTGTGTGTGCAGAGTGGAGACCAGTGGGTGCAGAGGGATTAAGAAATAGAAGAGAACTTTACGAATATAGATTATAGATAATTTTTACATTTGGATGTATTTCATAGTCTATATACATATATATTTAAAGTCTCAAGGACTAGGATACTGAGAAATAAGTTATTTTTTCCTTTTTTTTTTTGTCTTCCCACCGTTTCGTTTTAAATGCCTTTTAAAAGTGGGGGGAAGGAAGCAGAAATCACCAGGCTAGTGCCTTGAGCAGTGTGGCTTCTCAGGGAAGGTTTTAGAACATGCCCTACCCTCCAGGTTTTTCTTAACAGCTTGGGATTTGTTCCCTGAACTGAGACCTCAGAGGGATGGACAGGTTGGTGCCAAACCCCTTCCTTCCCACCATCTGTATACCAGTGACTGAGGCCAGTCTCCATCTGCTCGGGTGAGGTGGCCCCTCTCTTGTCTCTCAAGGACTCCGCCACGCCTCCTTCTCCCTCCGCCCACTCATCTACTCCGAAATCAGGGCCGTGTTTCCCATCCTCTGAATCTGACCTGCATCTGTTCACGCCTTCCACCTCCGCTGAGAGCATGCTGGACCAAACTACCCACTACGTCTGGCGCCCGAACCATCTGAGCTGTCTGCGCCTGGTCCCTGGGCTCTTGTCAGCCCACGGCCCCCACAGCTTGTGCTCGCTGCAGCCACCAGAGGGCGCCCGTGGGCACATAGAGTAGGTCACGTCTCTCTGCTCCAGACCTTCCAGGGCTCTCACTTCACTTGGGGTAAATGTCAAAGTTCTGCGCAGGAACCACCCCCCCACTCCTCACTCCTCTGCACCCCAGTTCTACTGGGCCGTGTGGAGAACGTGCCCTGATCCTGGATCAATCCTCCACAGCTATCTCCTGCTTGTCACTTATCTCCTAGACCTCCCAGATCTCCCATCTGAGTGTGTTAGCTTCTTGGGCACCCCCTACCCTGTGTGCTATCGTCTGTCTCCCCCTGTGGAATTAAGAAGCTCAAGGGATGAAGGGTCTCATCTTGTTCTTGTCCAGATGCCCAGGAAGGCTATGTCAAACCTATCCAATCCTCTCCCCACCCCTACTTCCTACAGTGGCGCCCCAAGGCAACTGACTCCACCCCAGGCTCCCTCACTACAGTCCCAAAGCATCCATTTATACAAATAGGACTCCTGAGGCCACCTCAAGTGGGACCACCTGCACCCCAGACCTGTACCCATCTCTGCATGGAGAGAAGCTAGCTGGACATTTTTTTTGTTTCTGTGTTTGGCCTTGCAGGATCTTGTTTCCCAACCAGGGATAGAACCTGTGGCCCCGGCAGTGGAAGTGCAGAGTCCTAACCACTGGACCGCCAGGGTATTCTCCTAGCTGGACATTGTCTTCATCCATGGTGTCCACGGGTCAGATATCTCTAATTTACTGAATAATAATTACCCCAAGGCCACCACAAAATGCAGCTGTGCAGAGGAGATCCATAGACCGGGTTTTAGATCCTAGCCAGGATGCTACGTGATCTGGAAGAGCAATGCCTTGCTAAACAGGAGGTGAGGAGCAGGGGTGGGTGTGAAGGTTGAGACCCTCCTCTCCCAAAAGGGAATACATGTCTGGGACAACTATGCTGAAATTCCTGAAACTGAACATGATAATAGTCTTTTCTTTATACCAGACTGTCATAAGGCTCCATGATTCCAAAGAAGCCCCCAGGTCGTCTTTTGTTACCATTGTGAGTGCAAAGGCAGTGCTGACAACCAGGGGCCTGCCCACTGCCCCACAAAGCCCTGGACAGCATGGCTACCTCCAATGCCCTGGAATTTTCCAGAACCAACTCTCAGCTCAAAAACAAGCCCCGCTCAGTGATTCTGGCTTTTCCCAGGCCCTAGAAGCCCAGGGACAACAGGTCAGCCCAGCCCCGCTGGTAGCCCCCATCTTCCCGTGGTCAGAACAGTAAGCAGAAAACTGGATCCGAGAAACAGGATGACTTACCATGATGGTAAACAGGGAGTTGTCAAAGGACATGTCTGGAACAGAAGGAGAAGAAGACCAGGGTGAGGGCCAGTTCAGATTTCTTGCTCACCCGCCACTTCCCAGGCCCTTCCCACAAGCCCACAGGCCCTAAATCCACTCTGAGGAAGGGCATGGGGTCCATCACCCAGCAATTGCTTTGTCCACCCACCAGCCCATTCTTCAGGGTGAACAGCTGCAAATTGAACTGTGTCCCTCTTCTCTCAGAACTCTCCCTAGGTGACCTCTAGCTGCCCTCTGGAAAATGGGTGCCTCATCTCAACTCCTGCTTTCCAGAATACTTCTCATCTCCCCCTATCCTGGGCTCTCCCACTAATTGCCCACCCTTCACTCCGCTACTCCCTGTTCCCCCCTGTAGTTCTCTGGTTTAAACACCACTTCCTCCGGAGACCACCCTCCCAGCCCAGACAGCGTCCAGCCTATCATGAGCTGTTTCCCCGCTGGAGTATAGGCTTGTGGACAAAAATCACCTCTGTCTTGGTTATCTCGGGAGCTCTCAGGCTTTAGCACATAGTAGATGCTCAATGAATACGGGAAACAATGAAAGAGGTACAGAGAGTGGAGTTTTCTCTGCTTAGGGCCCCTTCCTGGGCATCACACCTCACAGACAGGCTCTCTCTCTGGCCCCCTGGTGGAAGTCGGCAGAACAGCACGTTCTGGACCACAAGTGGGGCTCCATTAAGGAGTGCTAGACACTCCATTAAGTGTCTGTGCTAGGCACTGGGAAAGTTGGGTGCCCCTGTGGTGGACAAGACAGTTTCAGCTCCCCACCCTCTTGGAGCTGATGGTCCACTTCTGGAGGTGAGTATCATACACCCAAGCATGCAATGATTACTTAGTTGTGTGTCTACTGAGGGCTAAGAAGACTGACAGGGTGCTGGGAGAATGTTAAGTAGAAAGAATAGATCCTGCCTAGGGAGTCAGGGAAGGCTTCCTAGAGGAGGTGACCTTTAGATGGAGACCATACAGGGAGGAAAAATATTCTAGGCAGAGGGTGGGATGGGTGAACAGCTTGAGGACAGGGCAGGGAAAGGTAAGAAGTGAAAGCTGTTCACACCAAAAAGAAAAACAAGAGAGGTGAAAACTGGGAGGGAAATGAGGGGGGAGGAGGAAGGAAAAGAGGAGGAGCGTGTGTTCTGGATTCTAAGGGAAGTGAACAGCTGTAGAAGGGGTTCAGCAGCAAGTAGTGAGACCCGATGGCGTTCTGAGGCAGTGACTCTGCCCAGGCAAGGGACAGGAACAGGGAGGCACAGACCTGTGGTGGCGATGTTAACCCAGCAGGATTCTCGCTCTCTGCAGAGGGAATCGGGAGAAAGTGATGACTTGTCATAGGCAGGAGGCTCCTTCCAGGTAGCCCTGGCCCCAAACTTGGCCCTTCCTTCCCCCCAGCCCCACCAAAACCCCTCAGATGGAAACTCTCTTGCAGGAGACCCACAGCCAGGTGAAGTCAGGATTTGATCACTGGGGCTACTCTGCCACCAGGCAGCAAGGTGTTCGCCCCTCTCTCCGAGGGGAGAAACCAAAGCTGAACCAGTGGATAGATTCTGATGCCCAAGAACCAGGGCCACTATCTACAGGCTACACATTGGGGGCTGCACAACGCCAAGGGACACCCACTTGCCTCCCCCCCACTATGGATTTCTAGAATGATTACTCAACAAATTTTGGCAACTGGCAAAAAGGAATGCGAAGAAGGCTGAGTCTCCTCATGTGTTAAAAGGGGTCATTCATAGAGCCTACTTCCAGGGCTGATGAGAGGATAATGTGAACTCAAGGTCCAGAGTCCCCCAGCACAGCGCTGAGCACACCGCCGGGCACACCGTAGGCGCTTCCTAAACAGCACCTATTTTTATTAACCCGCCCATCCACCAGAGGGCGCTGTTTGAGATGGAGCCCTGGAAGTACCCTCTTGCCCCTAGAACCCGGCCAGCTCTTCAACGCCCATCAGAAACTCCTGCCTTGGGACTGAACATTTCCCCCAAAAAACTACCCTCTGAGGGTCTCCAGGGATGTTCTCACCGTCTCTTCTTCAAGTTTTTTACTTTAACTGGGAACAAACAAACAAAGAGCACTTGTTAGATTTTGGTCCTGGTTACAAAAAGCTAAGAAACCAACAAGGTGTCTTGCATATTTGCCACCCAGCCTTGCCTTCTCCCCTGGCAAATTTCCCTCTCAACAGGGGAGCTACTGAAGACATTGTTCCTTCCAATTACATGGATAATGTATGTTGGTAAAAACTTCAAGCAAGGTACAAAAATGTAAAAAAAAAAAAAAAAAAATTCTTTTTAAATACTGATTTCAGTGGGTGCCAGAGGCTGGGGGAGGGGGAACAGGGGGTCGGTATTTAATGGGGACAGAGTTACAGTTTAGGAAGATGAAGAGATGGATGGTGGTGATGGTTGTAGAGCAGTAGAGGTTAACATTTAAAAACTAAAACTTTTTTTAAAAGGAATTCCCCAGCAGTTCACTTTCATTGCCAGGTGCTCAGGCTTGATCCCTGGTTGGGGAACTAAGATCCCATGAGCCCCACGACATGGCCAAATATATTAAAAAATAAAAAATAGAAAATAAATTTTTAAAAAAGGTTAAATGGCAACTTTTACATCATGTATATTTTACTATATATATATATGAATTTCCCCTGCCCACCACCATCATCGAAGTTCTGAAAAGTTCTTCACTGGTAAGTTTTAGGAGTAAGAACTGCTAATTGTGTGCCTCTGTGCTCCTAAAAATGGGTGTGAGTTGGAGTGCATTTAGTGCTTTTGCAAGTTCTGGTGAGCCATGCTTTCTCTGCCTGCTGTTACCTTTCCTGATGATCAGAGCAATGGTCACCAGTCCAGTGAGGAGGAGAGCGGCTCCAGCCAGGCTCAAGGAGAGTGCCAGGATCCAGGTGGGCACTAGAGGAAGATGAGGAAAAAAGAGATTGGGTAGACCATGGAACTGTGAGGGTGCAGAGAGAAAGTGGGACTCCTGGCATACATCCAGGCTACCCTTAGAGGGCCAGCCTTCCCCCTATCCCCCAGAAACATTTGGTTTAGGTATAGCTAGACCTTGGGAATCTAGCAAATCTGTCTGGCCAGTTAGCATATTCCTTACCCCTGCTAACCTAATTGGTTCAGGGAGTGGCATGTTGCCCAAGCTGAGCCAATGAAACTAATTTCTGGACTTGGGCTAGATTACTGGGAAGAAAGGCTTACTCCTCAGACCAGCATTGCAAAGCTGGTAGGATATACATCTGGAGCTCCAAGGTATACAATTCTGACATCATGAGAGGGAGGGCCTGCCTAAGAATAAGACACAGAAGAAAGCAGAGCTGAGAATTGGCACATGATTCCTGACATCGTTGAGCACCTAGATCCAGCCATGCCGGAAATCAGTGCCATGAACAAATTTCAGTTCAGTAAACCAACAAATCCTCTTTTGTTGCTGAAGCCAATTTGAGTCCAGTTTTCAGTTACTTGTGGTCTGAAGAGTCTTGCTGGCTGGGTAACGGGGTCAGACGACATCCATCCCCAGCCACATGGTGGACTCTGAGGCCCACACAGAGGTAGCCACAGAAGCATGAAGTCCCGGCTCCAGAGTTTATGTCTCTGCAAGAGATCTGGCTGCCTCTCCCTGGAGAGAGGCAAGGAATCTCTCAGGGGAGCCAGGAGGAGATGCCCGGACCCCAGTGGAGGTCAGGAACTAGCCAGGAGGGGAGGAGAGGCACTCACTTGGGTGTTCTCAGTGTTAGCCCTTGTTCATTCTTTCATCTGGGGTAGGAGGGCTGTTACCACCCTGCTCTGAGACCACAGGACCAAGGTGAGAGAAGGGGGCCTTTGATAGTGGAACTTGAGGCCGGGGAAGGACACAGAGAGTGTTCTGTCATCACAACCTGTGGGCCTCTGCTGGCTACAACCTTCTCTTTGCAGCAGGAAAGTTCTGACTGTTAGTGACGCAGGGAGTCTACCCTGAGGCTCCTCCCTTCCTCCCTTCCTCCTGCTCCTTGATCCAGAGACCAGGCCCAGCCCCCACTCCTGGAAAGACCAGAGGAAGACATCTTTGCTTCCAGGGCTTCAGTTGCACTCAGACAAAAAGCCCGAGTTCTTTCTGCAGCCACAAGGCCCTGCATGATCCTCCTTGCCTCCCCCTGCCCTCATCTCCCCCAGCCTTTCCCCTTGCTCACTATGCTTCAGCCATATGGGGCGCCTCCACATCCCTCAAACACACCAGGCATGCTCCAGCCTCAGGGCCTTTGCACAGCCAGCTTCCTCTGCCTGGAACCCTCCTGCCCCAGACAGCCATGTGGCTGGCTCCTCATCCTTCAGGCTCAAACATCACCTCCTCAGAAAGATGTTCCCTGATCACTCTCCTCTCTATTTAAAATGACACCCTTGGGAATTCCCTGGTGCTCCAGTGGTTAGGACTCTAGCACTTTCACTGCTAGGGTCTGGGTTCCCTATCTGGTTGGGGACTTAAGATCCTGCAAGCCACATGGTGCAGCCAAAAAAAAAAAGTTGCCCTTCACCAGGCTGTATTTCATCCCTGTCACTTCCCTTGTCCCCCACTAGCTGACTGAATATTTACAAAACTCCTTATTTATCATCTGATGTCCATTGCCACCCCCTCATAATGTGCGAGAGGGAAGGGACTTTTATTTCATTCACTCCTGAGCCTGCAATGCCAAGGACAGTGCCTGGTGCATAGCAGGTGCTCATAAATATTGTGGCCAGTAAGGAAAGGTGCTGCTAAGGGTGGAGGTTTAACGTCTGGACTTCAGAGGCCAGTGGAACTCCAGCTCTGCTGCCTGCTGGCTGAGTGACCTGGACCAGCCTCTTCAGCTCTTGTGCCTCAGTTTCCTTATCTGGAAAATGGGAAGAATGACTGTACCCATTGCATATGGTGAAAGTGAAAGTGAAGTCACTCTGTCATGTCCAACTCTTTGCGACCCTGTGGACTGTGGCTTACCAGGCTTCTCCATCCACGGGATTTTCCAAGCAAGAGTACTGGAGTGGGTTGCCATTTCCTTCTCCATTGCATATGGTGACTGAGGATTAAACACGGAAAAGAAAGTCCTGGCACATTGGAAGGGTGCTGACTCCAAGGCAGAGAGAAGAGTGCCTACAAAGGCTCGGCCGTGAGAAGATGGAGCCTGGGCAGTGAGGGCTTATGGGAGGGACTTACCTGGGAAGGAGACGTGCACAGCCTCGCTGAGGTTCGACAGCTGGGGTTGCCTATTCTCGCCAAGCACACTATACTGGCAGCAGAATGGTCCCCCTCGAATTTCCCTGCTGCCACCGCTCAGGTTGAAGATGACCCTGAGCTGGTCCTTGGGGGCTTTCAGGAGCTCCACTACCTCCCCACCTTGGTACAGCGTGAAATTCGCCCCTGGGAAACCCCTGGGGGCCATGCACGAGATGTGGATGGGGTCCTCTCGACTGCTGGGGTGTGGGGGCACCAGCATGATGGATGGTGCCGGGATTGCCAAGGAGCCTGCGAAGCAAGATAGGGGAGGTTAGGTGGATGGGTGGGTGTTTAGAGCAGAGGCCAGCCTGGCTGTGTAGCCTTGGGCAAATGGCTCACCCTCTCTGGGTCTTGGTTTTTATGTATAACTGGAGGCTAGTTGTCCTTGTGTGTGTGCGCTGTCACTTCAGTCATGTCTGACTCTTTGTGACCCTATGGACCATAGCCTGCCAGACTTCTCTCTCCATGGGATTCTCTAGGCAAGAATACTGGGGTGGGTTGCCATGCCCTGCTCAAGGGGATCTTCCTGACCCAGGGATCGAACCTGTGTCTCCTGCATTGGCAGGCAGGTTCTTTACCACTAGCACCACCTGGGAACCCCCTAGTTGTCCCTACCCTACTGCTATGTTGAGAGGATCAAGTGCCCAGCATGTGGTGAGAGGTCATGTTGTTGGGAGTCATTTTATTATAATAGCCCTGGATGTTACACAGCATCACAATTACACTCGTATTGCTTTTATCAACAGCACTGACCACATGCCAGGCCCTGTTTAGGCTCTGGGGACAGAGCAGTGGATGAGACAGACAGATGAACAGACAAGACATTCCTGCCCTGGGGAGCTGACATTCTCAAGGAGACGAGGGTGATGGGGTAGCTAGAGAGGGCTTCCCTGAAGACACAGCACGGAAGAGCTGGGAGCAAGCATTCTAGGCAGAGGGACCATCACAGGCAAAGGCTGGAGGCTGGAAGGGGTGTGGGGTGCTCAAGGAGTCCAGGTGGCAGGAGGTGGGGGTGATCGAGGGAGAAGGGGAGGGCAGAGCGATTCTGTCTCGTTTCCCAGGCTGTGATGAGGGATGTGATTTCAGGGCATGGCTTTCTGCAGGAGAGACCAGTATCTCCCCAGCTGCCCCAGGTTCCCGCGTGGAGTGTCTGGCTCAGAAGAGGTCGACACAAGCCTTTCCTTATCCAGCTTCCCTCCCACCCTCTCCGACCCACCAGTAGATCCTCCTGCTGCCCCAGTCCTGGAGGTAGAAACCTGCAGAGGCCAAGCAGGGTGAGTCATGGGGTGTGGGCACTGCTGTCTCCAGTGGGGTGGCATTCCTAATACCTGTGATGTGGGGGTACTGAGACCCTACAAGAGACGTCCATGCTCCTGGGGCATTTCCAAGGCTCTGGGGCAAATCTGTCAGGGCTCAGCCTCTCCAGCTCCTGGTCTGTGTGCACGCGCCCCTCCCCGCCACCCCCCAGCAGAGACAAGGTGGTGGATGGAGGGAGCGGAACAGGGTGAGGGGTGGCACAGGGACATCAGCTCACCGGCTGCAAACAGCAGGACAATCCAGGGCATCTCTCCTCCCGCGTTTGGTCAGGAAACCTGGCGGAGGCTAGGGTGGCCCACGGCTCGCTGCCAGCTCCTCCTGTGAGGCCAGAGCAGGGAAAGGAGAACCAGGGCTGATTTGAGCAGGGTGTTTCCTCACTGGCAGGAAATTGCACACACACACACACACTGGGCACCGAAAGGGACTCTCTCCCCTCCCCACCGCTTCCACAGACGCACATCAGAGCCTGGCACCTCACTGCTCCTTGGGGGCCCAGGTTCGGCAGATGGTAGGAAAAGGTGGATGAGATGGTCCTGTGTGTGTGTGTGTGTGTGTGTGTGTGTGTTTATTTTTGCTTAACTGGGCATGAGGAAGCGCAGGGAACTTGGGTCATATGGGAAACCCAGGCCCAAGTCACAAAAGGTGGCCCAACATGTGCCCAAAAGTTGAAATGTGGGGTGGAAGTTGGTAGGGCATGGTGATTAGGGCTTGGCCTCTGTGACCTCAGGCAAGGCACAGTCCTTCCTGGACTTCCTGGCAAGTCCTCCACTTGCCACCTGGAAGAATGGGGCTAAGACACTAGCTCCAAAGAATTTATGGGACAAAGTATATTGGCTTGTGGAGTGTGAGTGTTCATAGGGTGAGGCCACACAAGCTCCTGTGTCTCAGGAGCTTCACCAGTCCAGTGAAAGGAAACATCAGCTCCAGAATGGAGGAAATGACATCGTTTGCAGAATCAATTGCCTCCTGTTGATAGCCAGGAAATTTCCAAAGGTCTGTCTTACCAACCTTGGTCTCTAAACATTTTTGGTCAAGTCTACCAGGCCCACCTGGAGGTTTACACCCAGGAAGGATGCAAGCGGGTAGTTGCCAACATTACAAAGGATCATTAGAGTGGACTTTTTTCTTTGGATACACAATGCTCATTTCAACCTCAGGACCTTTGCATGTATGCCATCATCCCTGCATGGAACACAATTCTATCGACCTAGTCAAATCCCACTTCTCCTTCAGGTCGTAGGGGTCTTTTTTTTCAGCTGTGCTGGGTCTTTGTTGCTGCACAGGCTTTCTCTTGTTGCAGTGAGTGAGAGCTACTCTCTAGTTCTGGTGGGCAAGCTTCTTCCTATGGGGGTTTCTCTTGTTGTGGAGCAGAGTTTCTAGGGCATTCAGGCTTCAGTAGTTGTGGTACACGGGCTTAATTGCTCAGCAGCATGTGGGATCTTCCTGGACCAGGGATTGAACCCGTGCCCCTTGTATTGGCAGGCAGTTTCTTAACCACTGGACCACCAGGGAAGTCCATGTCTCTGTTTAAATGCTAATTTTTGTAGGAAATCTTTCCAGATCCCTCTGAACTTAGAAAAATCCCCTTTCTGAATTCCAGGATAGTACCTTGTAATTTTCTTTGATTGCAACTAGCATGCATGTATTTTCATGTTTGTCCATTTCATCTACATTATCAAACTCATCGCTATAAACCTGTTTGTATTTCCTTGTTTTCTTTTTAATGTCTGTAGGGTTTGTAGTGGTGTCTCCTCTTTCATCCCTAATAACAGCAATTTGTGCTTTTTCTTTTTTTTTTCTTGATTAGTCTTGCTGAGGGTTATTCAGTTTTCTTAATCTATTTCCAAGTACCAACTTTTGACTTTGTTGTTTTTCTCTATTTTCAGTTTTCTATTTCATTGCTTTGTGATCTGATCTTTATTTTGTTCTTTCTTCCAGTTGCCATATGTTTAACTGGCACTTCTTTTCCTAGCTTCTTTTATTTATTTTTGGTTGCGCTGAGTTTTTGTTGTTGCTTGCCAGCTTTCTCTAGCTGTGGTGATCAGGGGGCTACTCTTGGTTGCAGTGTGAGGGCTTCTCATTGTGGTGGCTTCTCTTGTTGCAGAGCATGGGATCTAGGTGCGTGGGCTTCAGTAGTTGTGGCTCGCAGACTCTAGGGCACTGGCTCAGTAGTTGCGGCACATGGGCTTAGTTGCTCCGAGGCATGTGGAATCTTCCC
Organism: Okapia johnstoni; assembly: GCA_024291935.2. Classification (NCBI taxonomy): domain Eukaryota; kingdom Metazoa; phylum Chordata; class Mammalia; order Artiodactyla; family Giraffidae; genus Okapia; species Okapia johnstoni. The sequence continues at coordinate 11,884,364 of CM044316.1, read as the reverse complement.
AGACCAGGGATTGAACTGGTGTCCCCTGCATTGACAGGTGGATTCTTATCCACTGTACCACCAAGGAAGTCCAATACTTTTTTCAGGGGCCCAGTATATATCCACATACAATGTGCACCCAAAATGAAAATGCACTTTGCAGTTGCTTACTGTAATATTCTGTAAATGTCAATTAGATTAGGTCAGCATGGTTCATAGAACATGCTTGAATTTACTTAATTCATCCAGATTTCTTCTTCCAGAGTACAGAGACAGAGCCTGTGGTATCTCTTGCAGTTTCCCAATGCCTACACCAGTGCTTGGCACACAGTGAACAATAAATATTTTGGGCTTGTCTGACTTGAAAGCCAAAACACATTCCCTCAGTCTATTTTTGTGGCTCTTTTCTGGGTGTGTATGAGACAAGAGTTGGAAGAGATACTTGATTTATTTATGCCACCAGCTGATTACTGAGCGTCACCAGGGCTCAGAACCATGCTGGGTACCAGGTATGCCATGATGAATGAAACAGCTCCTGCACTTGGGAGCTCAGAGTTCAGTGAGTCAGACAAGCAGACAGTGACAGTCCAGTTGGTGAAGTGTTATGTTGGAGTCTGTCACTGAGGAAGGTTCTTCACTTAGCTTCAGGAAGTTCAAGGAAGCCTTCTGGGAGGAGATGACATCTGACTCTGAAAGCCTGAGAAGGAGGTGGAAGGAGGGCATTGTAGGTAGAGGGGATAGGGTCTTGGATGTAAGTAAAGACTTCATCCTGGGGGCACCTAATGTGATGTAGGGATCCATAACATGGATTTTGAATTCAATAACATAGATACACATACCTGTATTGGTCAGCTGTCACACAGATCATGCCCTTAAAAGACAGAACTGAGGAGTCATGAGCAGGGTGAAAGGGGAGCAATGAGGGATGGTGACTTCCTACAGTCACTGTTAGCAGCCAGGCCTGAAGTTGCTGCAGGGGGAGTGGTCTTGGAACTTGGAGAGAGCTAGAGTTACAGGCTTTTGTCGAAAGATGCAGACCATAAATGTAGGAGCCAGGGAATAGATACCTAGATCTTCCTTTCTTTCAGCCTTTAGATATCCTACCAGGGCCAAACTCAACTGGAAAGCAGAGGAAAAGGCAGCCACATCGATCCAGTGTGGAGATATCAGCCCCCTCACCCCTCCACCCCCACTGTGAAGCAGTACAGAATATGGCAGAGAACAGTTCTGGTGGGGAAAACACACTGCCCAGCACACGCTCTTGTAATCTTTTGATTATAATTTCAGGCGAATCCCTGATAACAGAAGCCAGTCGGCCAACTCCCCACGGTCATAAGAACCCCCGGCTAAGATTCTGGGCCAACATTACAAAGGGAAGAGGGGCCTTGTATGAGGGGCTGTCTGCCTAAGATTCCCATCTCTTCTCTGGCTACTCCTCCCACCCACCCCACCTTCATCCCCCTTCTGCCCCTTGAACTCTCTGAGTGCCTTTGATGTCAGAGAACTGTTTTTTTCTGCTTTCTTCTCCCTACTACTTCAAATCTGAACTTCAATGCCACCTCCTTGGGGAAGCTCTCCCCAACTCCACCTAGGAGAAATAAGTCACCTTACCTACCCACCTAGCATTGACTTCTGAGTACCTCTGAGAGCCTGAAATCATTTAGTGGAGCAGCACTGAGATGACAGCTCCCAGGACATTGATAGTGTCTACTCAGTACATTTTGTCGAATACTGGGGGAGAGGGAGGATTTTACTTAATCGAGGGAAAACAAGAATCATCCATTCACCCCAGACAACAGTGAAAAAGGTGGGGTTGGTAGCTCTATAGGCCTGTATCTCATCCAAAACATCAACAAATTGAGCAAAAATGGTAAGAATCAATGTTATCTGAACTTGGGAAAACAGCTAAACATTCATGTCAACCAAGGAAATGCAAAGAAGAGGAACTTGAACATGGCAGGAAAGCTTTGTAGTGTTTTCCATACCCTTCCTCATCTCCTTGCCCAGCACAGTGGAGGATCTGAAGACAGCCGCCTGAGTCCCCAGCATGGGGCCCTGGGTCCCAGTTTCTGAGGGAGCTGAACAGCCCTCATTCTCACAGTGGTGTGTGTGTGTGTGTGTGTGTGTGTTCCAACATGTCTGGGGGTAAACTGAGGGACTGACTCAATGTACTTTAACTCAGAACGTATTCCTAGAAAACAATGTAAGGTAAAGGAAAAACTCACAGCTCTCTGGTGTACAAGATTACAATGGAGGATAATAACATACATGGCAAAAGCTGGGAGGAAAAGCTGGGGTGAGTTTCTTTGGGTAATTAAGGCATTCAAAAGCACCCATATATACTGGGGAATTTAGAGAGCAATGTGCATACCCAGGGCAAGACAGATGATCAGGAAAGACTTAAGAAGACCTTACTCTTTCATCTCCGGTCAACTTCTAGGCTTGATGCAAATAGGAAGAGAAGGCTAAGGCAGAGTTATAAATACCCAGATGGAGTATTGATGTGCTCCAGCAGAGTTTGGCAAAAAGCAGGAGAGGTTTTTCACTGTTTTTCTTTCTTCCTTTTTCATTCCATAATATATGAATATTATAACTCAACAATAACAACATCCACGTTTTAAATGGACAAAAGACATGAGCAGATATTTTTCCAAAGAAGATATACAAGTGACCAATAAGCACATGAAAGGATGCTCAGTATCATTAAGAAAATGCAAATCAAAACCACTATGAGCTTTTAGAAGTTCCCTGGTGACTTAGTGGTTAGGATTCTGGGCTTTCTCTGTTGTGGCCAGGGTTCAGTTTCCGGTCAGGGAACTGAGATCCTGCAAGCCATGTGGCATGACAAAACAAAACGAAACAAACCTACCCACTGAGCTTTCAGTGACTATAAAATTGAGGAGATCCCAGCTAGGAGAAGGATGTTAGAGCTCATTGTCCTAAGACCCTCCCTTGATTCCCCTCAATAAAATGGACTCATCCTCAAAAAGAAAACAAACAAACAAGCTACTATGATACACCACTTCACATACATTAGAAGGAATATACTAAAATTAAAATGGAATATAACAAATGTTGATGAGGATGTAGGAAAATTGGGATGGGACCCTTGTACATGGTTGGTGGTAATTTAAAATTGTGCAACTTTACTGTGGGAAAGTTTTGCAGTTTCTCAAACAGTTAAGCATAGAATTACCATATGACCCAGCAGCTTCACCCCAGGTATATACCCCCAAAGAACTGAAGGCAGATACTCAAACAAATACAAACAGGTTCCTAGAGGCACTATTCACAATAGCCAAAACTGGAAACAACCCAAGCATCCAACAGAGATCCACACAATGGAATACTACTCAGCTGTAAAAAAGAATTAAATAGTGATATGATGATAAACCTTAAAAACACTATGCTAAGAAAAACAAGCCAGACACTAATGGTCAAACATCCCATTTACATGAAATATCCAGAATTAGCAAATCCATGGAGGCATATTGATCACCAGGTTGGGGTGAGGAAAGAATGAGGAATAATTGCTGAATAGGTACAAGGATTCCTTCCTGATGAAAATGTTTTGGAAGTGAGTAGAAGTAGTGGTTGCACAATATTGTGAATGTACTAAATGCCACTGAGTTGTTTACTTAAAATGGTTCTTTTTAATGTGAGTTTCCCCTTGTTAAAAAAGAATCCTTAACAAAAATTTATCACTCGTTCTTCACAACTACTTCAAAATGTTCAAGTAGTAACTCTGAATGACAGAAAAACTTGGAACAGTAAGGAACATCCACATACCTTGTGGTGTACCCCTGCCCTCCTCCCGCAAAAGGAATACCAAGCATGACCATACATAAACTTTGACATTACAAAGTGTTACTTCCCCAAGCTCTCCAAATGTGTAGTTGACAGCCACCAGCTCTATTCAAAGCATAATTGTCACCACCTGCGAACCTCTTTCAGGCCTATCTTGAACAACTCAACACTGCCATCTGAACATTTCTTGTTTAGATGAAATCTCCACAGTCCGTTTCTCCAATGACATCTTTCTTATCTGTTTGCTTAGGTTGCCTCCAAATTCTCTAAACCAGAATGAGAGATTAATTGGCGGCATGCCCAAAGCAAGGCGATAAACCTGGAATATAATATTTACTGAGGGCCTATGATGCACCAAGCAATAAATAAACATCATCTTACTTGATCTTCACAACAGCCCAGTCAAGGACTAGTATCATCCCGTGAGGCCCAGCAGTGTGATGCCTCAAGTAAAGCATGGGGCATGGTTTGAACTAGGCAATCTGCCTTGAAAGCCCACACTCGCTGCTTTTCTCTGCTGACGCTAAGCACCTGGGCTGTCGAGTTTGAGACCCTTCCCGTGCAGGGTGAGGCCAGGCCCCGAGCAAACAATATGCAAAAAATGCAGAGGGCTCACTATGGGCCAGGCCTCATCTCAATTCTCATCACCTCCGATTTAGAAACAAGGAGACTGATAAAGCGACGGTTCCAAGGCGCCAAGGAATGAAGGATTAGGCATCGGACCTGGGGCCAAGCTCAAGCACCTGAGACCGGCAAGAACCCTCATTAACAGAAAAGTCTCCACCCACCCTAGCTGAGCTTTTTTATACACGAGCCCTACGGTTTGCGTGCAGGCACAAGCCTTGCTTCTATTTTCGACACACTACACCCAGACTGATTCGAACAACAGTCGTCGCGCGCGGGGTACTTTGGGAAAACCGCAGGACCTAGCTGCCTCCACCACAGTTGTCTTAACTTTTGCCTGAGAAGAATGTACCATGGTGGTCTTATTTTTGTAATTTTCCCCACAGTGTTTGAGGATAGAAGGGAGGCTTTACAAAGAAAAATCTAAATCTGTAGAAGATCGAGTGTTTTCAGGCGCATCAGGCATTTATTCGGGCAGCTAGGCTCTCCGGGGGTCCTTCACTCCTGGTTCCGCGGGCTTCGGATAACTGACAGAAGCGGCTGCCAATGAACTCCGCCGAATAGCATAGGGGACAGGGCTATTCCTTAAAGGAACCGCAACCGGTTAGCAGACCAGGGAGTGACCCGGATGATGGCGGCCGGCGCGGCCTTAGGCTTGGCCCTGTGGCTACTATTGCCGCCAGTGGGCGTGGGAGGGGCAGGGCCCCCGCCGATCCAGGACGGCGAGTTCACGTTCCTGCTGCCTGCGGGGCGGAAGCAGTGTTTCTATCAGTCCGCGCCGGCCAACGCAAGCCTTGAGACGGAGTACCAGGTACAGTGTCCCAAGCTGGGGAGCGAGCGGAGGCAGAGAGATGGGGCGTGGCCAAACCAGAGCATGCTATGCACGCATTGAAGAGGGAAAGAAGAGGAGCCCTAGCGTTGGCGCGCAAGGGCGGAGCCAGGGAGAGCGAGGCGGAGGGGCGGGGACAGTGCGTGGGAGCGCAAGGGGTGGGAATAGAAGGCGGGGCTAGAGTGGGGCCGCGGGGAGGCGGGGCCATCGGGAGAACGCGGGAGCCCGTCAGAAAGCAGGACTGTCGCGAGTGGGCGTGGTCAAAAGGATTGGGTCGATTGAGGGAGTTGGGAGGGAAGAGCAGGATGCTGTACAAAAAACGGTGTGGTCAACCTGATAATTTATAGGAGGTTGGGCTAAGGAAAGAAGGCAGGGCTCTGTCATCTCATTTGGGGTATGGCCAAGTAGGGACGTGATCTCTATGGGGGCCGTGGCCAGATAAAAGAGGGCATCAAGTCAGTGGGGGCGGAGCCAAGGCAAGGGGCGCGCCAGAGGGACGGGAGTGGGGCAGGACTGGCTTGAAGGTGTAGCTGTCAGAACTCAGGTAGATCTCTGGGTGGTGGTCGGTATGGGTCTGTGCGGGTTGGTCCAGCCCTGACGTCCTCTGCCAGGTGCCTTTGGCCTAGCCCTAGCCCTCTATCCTGCTCTTACCTGCCCCCCAGGTGATCGGAGGTGCTGGGCTGGACGTGGATTTCAGTCTGGAGAGCCCTCAGGGAGTGCTGCTGGTCAGCGAGTCCCGCAAGGCAGACGGTGTGCACACGTGAGTTAAGTCCCGCTGGCAGTCCGGGTTCAGTTACAGCCCTGCCCCTCGCCGGCGGCCTCGGGTTACCACCCTGCCTGCCTCGAAAAGTCCAGCTGGTCGGCCACTCAGGGTCATGTGTGTCTGTATGCCCAGGGTGGAGCCCACGGAGGCCGGGGACTACAAGCTGTGCTTTGACAACTCCTTCAGCACCATCTCGGAGAAGCTGGTGTTCTTTGAACTCATCTTTGACAGCCTGCAGGATGAGGAGGAGGTCGAGGGCTGGGCAGAGGCTGTGGAGCCTGAGGAGATTCTGGATGTCAAGATGGAAGACATCAAGGTGCGCCCAGGAGAGCTGGGGACACACCTTCCAGGTCTCTGTCATTGCTCCCTGCCTTCTCACCTTGGCTGGGGTCTGCCTGGGCCTGACCCCACCTTTCCTACATATTGGTGCCTGCATGTTAAATTGCTTCAGTCCTATCATATCCAACTCTTTGTGACCCTGTGGACTCTAGCCCACCAGGCTCCTCTGTCTATGGGCTTCTCCAGGCAAAAATAATGGAGTGGGTTACTGTGCCCTCCTCCAGGGGATCCTCCCAACCCAGGGATCAAACCCACGTCTCTTACCCACTTCTCCTGCATTGGCAGGCAGGGTCTTTACCACTGGCCCCACCTGGGAAGCCCCCTACATATTGGTGCCCCCAACCTAATAACAGTAGAACATTCCTAGGTATAAACCTTGTTCTAAGGGTTTAAATATCTCATAAAGTCTCCATAACCACTGTATATGTAGGGAAGAATACTGGATTAGGTAGCCCTCCCCTTCTCCAGGGATCTTCCAGACCAGGGATCGAACCCAGTTCTCCCACATTGCAGGCAGATTCTTTTCCATCTGAGCCACCAGGGAAGCCCCCTATAAATAGGGAGTGTGCTCTAATTATCCCCCATTTTACAGTTGGGGAAACTGACGAACAGGATGGCTAAATAATTCTCCTAAGGCCACACAGCTAGCAACAGAGCCAATATTTGAACCCAAGCAGTCTGGCTTCACCTACTGCTTTTTATTAATTACTAATTAGTATGCTCTTTGTGTCTAATTGGGCATTCATTTCTTACAACCCTGAGGTTTAATTCAGAGGAGGAAACTGAGGCCCAGAGAGGTTGTCTACTTGCTCATGGTCACACAGCCAGTGAATGGCAGAGGGCTTGAGACTCAGGCAGCCTGGCCACTGAATCGGTGGTCTCAGCTCTCTCCCCCTCTCCCACAAACATGAACTCTCACCCCCATCCTGCAGGACAAAGCCTTGATCTGCCTTTCCCCTCTCTGCCATAGGAGTCCATCGAGACCATGAGGACCCGGCTGGAGCGCAGCATCCAAGTGCTGACTCTGCTGCGAGCCTTTGAGGCACGTGACCGTAACCTGCAAGAAGGCAACCTGGAGCGGGTCAACTTCTGGTCGGCCGTGAACGTGGCCGTGCTGCTGCTTGTGGCCGTGCTGCAAGTCTGCACGCTCAAGCGCTTCTTTCAGGACAAGCGGCCTGTGCCTACGTAGCCTGCTGCTGTGGAAGAACAGGGGAGAGGAGGGGCAGCAGGGCGCATGCATGTGAGACTTAGGGAGTCCCTTTCCCAACTCAGTTTCCTACACAAGGGGAGGCTGTGTAGTTCCAGCCCTGAGGTGGGGCACCCGCCGTGTCTCCACCCTTTCGGGCCTGGGCGGGGAGCACCGGCTGGCTTGCAGGTGTGGGTCCCTCCAGGAGGGATGGCTCAGTGGCTGCACCTGTTTTCCTAGAAATGGTGCATGGGGGGCACTGCAGGGTTGGAGGGCAACCCTGGGGCTTTCTGGCCCTGCCTCTGTCCCCTAATGTAATGTGCCTTAGCCAGAGTCTTGCAGTCTGCACCAGTCCTGTGCAGTGCGGGACCAGGCCCAGGAAGCAAACTCCCCGTTCTCTTCCTGCTGGCCCTAAGTCAGGTCCCGATAGGAGGGGGCTGACTGCTGCAGGATCCTATGCCTGCCTGCCTTCTCCTTGTGGCTCCACCCGAGGCCTATGGGCTGCTGGGGATGACCTGCTGTGCCAGGACCCAAGGGGAACGAGACGTGGCTGCAGTGTTCTTGCCAGAACAGTCACTTTTATTGACAGGAAGGGGCCTGGCCCCTCGGCCCAGCGGGGAGTGGGCTGGGTGTGAGGTCTGGTCACAGAACTCGGGGAGCAGAGTCTGCAAGACCACCCGGCCCTCCTGCTCTCCCTGCAGGGGCCCCAGACGGGGCCAAGGGATGGCCCAGCTCAAGCCTGCATGGGAGCCTCTTGGAACAAAGGATGGTCTGGGCACCAGAGTCAATAAATTATGGTCAGAAAAAAAATCACAGTGCCTGGTGATTGGGGCTCAGGGACACCAGCCAGAACAGTCCTGCCCCCAAGAGGGCAGCCAGGTGGGCGGGAGGGGTCTCCCACGAAGCTCAGAAGAAAGGCCGGGCAGGAGCCGATGGAGGTGGTCGCCTGGGCACAAGAGAAAAAATCAGAAAGCAAAGTTTAACTGTGACCCGGGCTGGGCCAGAAGGCCTGTGCCCCCAAGAGGGTGAAGGGGGAAGCCCTCAGGACTGTGGGCTGAAGAGGAGCCTGACTGCTGCACAGTATAAGGTGGACAGCCAGGATACCGTCTCCCTTCAGTAACTTGCACACCTGTCCCAGGTCCCCATCCTGGCCTGTTATCAGCACTGTGTCAGGGGCTCCAGCCAAGCGTGTGTGTGTGGCGATGGGGTGTGTGTGTGCAGGCTAAGTCGCTTCAGTCATGTCTCACTCTTGGCAACCCTATGGACTGTAGCCTGCCAGGCTCCTCTGTCCATGGGATTCTCCAGGCAAGAATACTGGAATGGGTTGCCATGCCCTCCTCCTGGGGATCTTCCTGACCCAGGGGTTGAACCAGTCTCTCTTATGTCTCTGGCATTAGCAGGCAGGTTCTTCACCACCAGTGCCACCTGGGAAGCACATGGGGATGGGGGGAGGGGGAATATTTGCTCCTGCTCCTGAGGTGTTTAGGAAAGCAAAAGCTCTCCCCTCTAAGTGAACCCTCCCACCGAGAGCAGAGGCCTTGTGAGTGAGGTATGGGGGGGGGCCCTGTGGTGGGAGGGGCAGGGGGAAGGCCAGCCACCCACCTCCTCAGCCTGAATGGCAACACAAAAGGCCCACACACGAGCCACCAGAAGCGTCTTCCCTTTATTTTAGTTTATTAATAGGATACAGAGTGCAGGCACTTACAGTGGTCAAACCGAGCGAGCGAGGTTTGCTCACGGAGAGGCCGCCCGGAGCCTGACCCGTGGGGAAGGCCTGGGTGGGAACCCAGAGGCCCCCCCAAGCTTCCCTATCCCATTTAGCCCTGAACCCAGGCTGCCCTGGGGACCCAGGAAGAGAAGGGGGCGGCCAGGGAGGAGAGAGGTTGGCTGGGGCTGAGTGTTCCAGACCTGGCAAAGGCACCTCTGGCAGCTGAGGCTGGGCCGTGCGGTTAATGCGGCCAAGGAAGGAATATGTACAACTTGGGCAGGCGGGCAGGTAGTGCTGAGCCCACGGGGCCTGGCTTGCCACTGGGAGCCCCAGCTGCTGAGAAGCAGAGCGAGGCCTAGGGGGTGTGGACACCTTGGTGCCGTTTCTTAGGCCTGGTCCACTCAGGCTTTCCTGGCCAGAGAACTCCCGGGTGAACCCCACCCCCCATGCCAGCCTGGCTCCCTCATTCAAGATGGCACTCAGGATGCAGCTGTCTCCTCTGGTACCTGAGACCCCATCTCCCAAAGTGCAACCCCCCAGCACCCCTCATCCTGGGGCTCCAGGGGCCCTCCTTTCAGTGCTGTGTCCAGCTGGGGATGGGGGCCAGGGTTAGGGAAGAGCCAGGGGCTGCCCGCAGGGAGCCTGGTCCCGCCTGGGGATGGGAGGGCCAGGGGCAGCAGGTGGGCTTAGACCACCGAAGCTCCTGCACTGAGGGTCCTGCTTGAGGACTCCCAAGAACATACCCCCCAGCCCCTGCAGCCTAGTCGAGCAGAGATGGCTCGGCTGGGCGGATAATGGTGGGCCGGCTGGGTGCAGCAGGGGGTCTTCTGCTGCAAAGAGAATAAAGACGGGGAGAGGGCAGTGAGGCTGGAAGCCGGGCAAGGCCAAGGACCCAGGCCCCACCACCCCCACTCCTTGTAAATATTACCCACGTTCCATAGTAAAGTTATAGACTTTAAAGAAGAGCATGGTGAATGCAGGGAGGGGCAAGGCAGGGCAGGGGATGGGCAGCGCCTGATGTGCGTGTCCTCAGAAAGGAAACTGGTCAAAACCAGAAGAAAGAGTCCCATGGGAGGGGCCCCGAGCTACAAGGGGGCCCACTTGCTCACGTAGAGGACGGGCGTGGGAGCGCAGGAGTCACCTGGACTCCGTTGCTCTGTGAATTAGGCCTCTTGGGGCCTCAGTTTCCCCATGAGCCCCACAGGGATGCTGGTGACTCCTTTGCTCCCTGCACGGTGCAGGTGGGTGGCTCTAGGTGGCAGGTGGCAAGGGGGTCTAGCCTTACCTGGGCACTCCAGGGGGAATGCCGGGTGGAATCCGAGCCGGCCGAGACGGGATCTGAGGTGGGGCTGAGAAGGGGTCGTTGTTGGCAAACACGCCGGGGTGGGGGCCTGGCCGGGACGGGATCGGGGGCGCTGAGAAGGAAGCTGCTGCCCCCACCGGCACAGGAATCAGGGGTGGTCCCGGGGTGGGACCCCTCACTGCCGGGGGCCGGCCTGGGGGATGCACGCTGGATACGGGCCGGCGCTGCGGAGTGGGGCTGTGGAGGGAGGAGAGGTGTGAGGTGAAGCTGGTGGGTGGGTGCACCGGCCACATGGGTGTGGGTGCTGAAGCCCAAGGTGAGGCCAGGGCACTGGCCAGGGCGGCCTCCTCTGTAACACAGGCTGGCACCAGCTACCACCCAGCCAGAGCACAGATGCTCTGGGCCCCTCTGCCCACCCGCAGGACCTGAGCCAGGGCCCAGCACCTGTCCTCAGTCAACAAGGGTTCCTACTTCCCTCTGGTCTCACTCCTTCCGGCATGTCCCTCTCGCTGGCCTCATTCCGGCCTCCCCACTGACCCCAATCCACCCTTTGAAGCCAAAAATCCTTCCAGAGCCCAGCATGCCTCCAGAGGTTGTAAGGTCCATGGGCCCCTGTCCCACGTGCCCCACAGGCTCCCCTCTGGGTGCTGCATCTCAGGCTGGAGGCTGGGTCTGCTCTCCAAGGAACCTCACGGCTCCCTGAGGGCTTGGAAAGACCGGCACCTTCTGAGACTTCTCTGGGCCATCCTCTCTCTTCCCACCACCTGTCCTGTTACTGGTCAGTCCCTGCCCGATGCTCTGATGTGCCCATGTCAGGGCCTCATTGCACCTCAGCTCTAGGTGATCAGGGCGGGGGATGCTGGTTAAGCCCTCCACGTGTCCCTCTAGGTCCTCTCCCACCAGCCGTTCTCAGCTGTGCTCTGTGCTTTAGGAGGCTCACCTGTATGGCTAGGGTTGCCCAGGCCCCTTGCCCTCTCTGGTTTCTGTTTGGTCCTAACCAACAGAAGGCATCAGGAGACAGGCAGGCCATTAACCTTCCTTTCTCCCTGTCCCTTCAGGCCTAGGCAGGGCTGGCAGTCCCACACTATGGCCAGCGCTGGGTGCTGCACCATCTGTGGTCAGGGCCCCTGCACCCTGGCCACCCGTGGTTGTGCCCTGATGGACACATGGGGGTGGGGGGTGGGTAGAGCTGGGAACCCAAAGGCAGTGCCCTCTGCAGCCTGTGGGCGATCCAGCCTCACGGACCTGTGGCTGCTGGTATTCTGGATCCAGGTGTCGTCCACGGGGGGGGGCACGGGAGTGGACACGGTGCTGGTGCTGATGTCCCCAATGATGCTGAGCGCCTCCTTGAGCGCATGGTACATGCGCAGCATGTCGTCCCGCCGCTGGGCCTGGTCGGCCGACTCTTCCATGAGGCTGCTCTGGTCCGCCGACGAGTACAGGTAGGCCAGCAGCTCATGGTGGATGAAGGCCTTCGTCTGGGGGCAAGGGTTGGAGAGGTCAGAGGTTTCCACCACACCAGCCAAGAACTCAGCCAGCTGCTGGGAGGGGCTTGGAAGAGCACTCACCATGCTCTTCTTTAACGTCTTTAACTTGACTACAGAACATGGGCAACATTTACAAGGAGGTGAGCTTTCTACTCAGTCTCCTGGGTCTCTCAGGGGTACTTGCTAGTGTTCTTTCGATCATGAGATTCTTGTGAAACTTATTCCTAGAATATCTTTTATAGCTATCTTTTTTCCCATTATATCTTGAAACTGGCTTTTGTTTAAAAACTGCTAGCTTCTGCTCATTAACTTTATACTTTGTTCCTTCCTGAATCCTCCTACAAGATATAGTAGTTTTTCAGTTACTTTTCTTGGAGTTTCTAGGTACACAAGTTCATGTTTACATAGGGACATTTTTTCCCATTCTTTTTCAACATTCAAACCTTTAAATTATTTTTCTTGTCTAACTGCATTGGCTAGTAACTCTACAAGAAGGTTAAGTAAAAGTGGAAATGGCCAACTTGTTGTTGATTTTGGAGGGGATGCTTCCAGAGCTTCCCCATTAAGGGCAAGAGTGGCTTTGAGACAGATATATCGATTCAATGGATATATGAGATCTCGTAACCAAAGTTTCCTTCTACAATTGTCTTGTTAAGAATAGATGTCCATCACTAATTATTAGAGAACTGCAAATCAAAATTACAATGAAGTACACCTCACACCAGTCAGAATGGCCACCATCAAAACGTGTACAAACAATAAATGCTGGAGAGGGTGTGTAAAAAACGAATCCTCCTATATTGTTGGTGGGAATGTAAATTGGTGCAGCCACTATGGAAAACAGTATGGAGGTTCTTTTAAAAACTAAAAACCGAACTACTGTATGATCCAGCAATCCCACTCCTGGGCATATACCCAGAAAAAACCATAATTCAAAAACATACATGCACCCTCAATGTCCACTGAAGCACTATTTACAATAGCTAAGACATGGACGCAACCTAAATGTCCATCAACAGATGAATGAATAATGATGTGGTACACACACACACACACACACAATAGACTATTACTCAGCGATAAAAAAAGAATGATATAATGTCATTTGCAGCAACATGGATGGACCTAGATATCATCATATTAAGTAAGACAGAGAGTAAGACACTTATATGTGGAATCTAAAATATGATATAAATGGACTCATTTACAAAACAGAAACAGGCTTATGGTTACCAAACAGACACTGGTGGTTGTGGTGGTGGATAAATTAGGAGTTTGGGATTAGCCAATACAAACTACTATATATAAAATAGACAAACAACAATGCTCTACTGTATATACCATAGGGAACTATATTCAATATCCTATAATAAACTATAATGGGAAAGAACATGAAAAAGAATATATATAGATGGATTTTCTCAAATGAACTTTCAACACACACAAAATTGCCAGTGCTGGATAGTTTTGCATTTGCAAACCATGTAAATGCATTAGCTATTCAAACATTAAAATTTTGAAAAATGAGTAAAGAAAAAAAAGTATCACTTAAAAATACAGTGAAAGATCTCCGTTGTCCACTCTGGTCTCTTTAGGCCCCCTGAGTTCCCCTTCCAGAGTCACTAGCTTCCTGTACAAACTTCCAGATTCCTAGGCATATTACACATAGAGAAGATTTTCTGTCTGTTTTTACACAAATAGAGCCTTCCTGATCATTCTATCATGCTCTATACCTTTTCCACTTTAATAAAAGTTAGCACAGACCTGGAGAAAGTCTTCATCCTTTTGTTTTTGGGTATTTTTTTGCAATAAAATGGATATTTACTTAACGAATTCTAAGAAATGGGATAGAGATTTCTATTTCTTGGCCACTATAAAACATGCTGAAAAGAATAACCATGCATGTGTTCAATTTGCATGCTGGTAAATGTCTGTGGGGAGAAATTCCTGCAAGTGGAACTGCTGGATCAAAGCATACATGCATTTAAACTTGCATAGCTGCAGCACCCTATATATCGCCAATCCCATCTATATGTGAGAATGTACCAGGACATCCATGAGGAGGAGACTGGGAAGAACAGAGTGAAAGGGAAGGACACGAGATTTTTGCTTTAGGCATTGTCATACTATGAGCTCTTATAGTCACAAGACAAACTAAACCTGGGCTACACACACAGCTAAGTGCCTAGTGCTGAGCCCAGGGCCTGAGCTGTCCCAGCAGCCTGCAGCAGGAGACATTAGCGTAGCCATATTTCACTCAAGAGATGCTGGATGCCCTGAGAGGCTCAGGAGCCCTGGGGTAGCAGGTAATGCCCTAGGGTTAAGGCAGGCAGGGCACAGGCCATCTAGAGGCCACAGTGGGGAAAGGCTCAGCCGGGGTTTGAATCCTACCTCTCACTCTTCTGAGTGACTTGGAACAGGTTTCTTAACCTCTCTGGGCCTGTTTTCCTGTCTCTAAAATGGGGATGACAGCAGTCCCTTCTCCTAGGGTTACTATAAAGCTAAAAAACTTCAGAGAAAGTGCACACGTGTGGTGGTAGCTTCAATGACCCAACTGAGCAGGGGTGTAGGCCAGGTGGCCTGTACATTCCCATTTCCCAAGATAGGCTAGGGGGTCCTGATTGTGATGTTTGAATCAGATGGTGAGACTCTTTTAATTTTTATCTAATTTTTATCTTTTCCTTTATTTTGGTCATGAAGCATGCGAGATCCTAGTTCCCCAACCAGGAATCGAACCTGTGCCACTGCAGTGGAAGCACAGAGTCCTGATCACTGGACTGCCAGGGAAGTCCCTGACTTTTAATTTGGTACAGAGTGTGTTCAGGCCACATCTGGCTGCAGGATGCGGTGGGCCCTGGAGGGGCGGGCACTCACGTTGTTGATCATGAGGTGCATGATGGTCTTTGGCATGAGGTCACGGATGGACTTGTTGATTATGGCCACGTACGAGTCCACCAGGTTGCGAATGGTCTCCACTTGCCGTTCCAACTGCGGGTCCATGGAAAAGGTATTCTCCTGGGCTCCATCCTCGTTTTCTGCCTGCAAAGAGGGAGGAGAAGTGGGCAGGTAGCAACCGTGGTCTGAGGTGAGCCTGGGGAGCACCCCCCTCCTCTGGGAATTGCTTGCCCTCTCCCACCAGCAACTGACTCCCTGGGGCTGGCCCCTGATGGCTGCATTGGCACCATGAAGCCCTGCCTGCCCCTGGCCTGAGCTGCTTGGACCTGGGGTGACCGCGGCCCAGGGAGGGCTAGAGACGCTCAGCTGGGGAATGGGACAATACTTTAATTTGGGGCCATGTTCACTCTGCCTCAGGATAGGAAGAGGAGAGAGAGAATAAAGCAGACAGGATCCCGGCCCATGTGTATCCCTGTCCTTGATTTCAGTTGGGGAATCTTCTAGGTGCTGATGACAGGACCACCCCCCACCCCCTTTCTGCTTTGTTTATTCAAGAGAGTATGGGAGGTCTTCCCCGGTGGTCCAGGGGCTAATATCCTATGCTCCTAATACAGGGGATTCGGATTCACTCCCTGGTGAGGGAACTGGATTCCGTGTGCTGCAACTAAGACTCGGCACAGCCAAATAAATAAATAAAAATTTAAAAAACAGAGAGCGAAGGGGGTATGGGCTACATGCCTTCAGAGTTCTGGCAAACAGCCTGAAACCACCCATCCTGTGAGATGCTGCCTCCCCTTCTTCTCTCGGGAGGGAGGGGTCAGCTCAGGGTGCTCTCACCTGGTCCTTCTCTGGGTAGACCCCAGCTCGGAGGAATGAGGCCTTCCAGCTGTCCACGTCCTCCTGGGAGTCACAGGCCAGCTCAATCTGCCGCAGGTCCTTGTAGACATTCCTGTGGGGCGAAGGAGGGAGGGAAAGGCCCATGGCTAACCCTGCCCGGGGCCCAGCAGGTACAAAGAGCTGGGGTGCAAGCTCTGGGGTTGGCCTGACTGATGGGGATTTACCCCTGACCAGAGGCCCCAGGATGGCAGTGGCCTCTACACCATGTTGGCCTGATGGAGGCTTCATGAGTTCATGCCTGTGACACCCAAAAACCGTGACGAGAGCAGGGTGTGTGCTCTGTAAGAGCCTGCATCTAGCAGCATCCATGGTGTTCTGTTTGTGAGCTCAGCTACTCCCCTCCCGTATGCTCTCCTGGGGGGGCAGTGACTAGAAGTAGGCGGTGACCCATGACACTCTCCGTC
The DNA here is from genome assembly GCA_024291935.2 of Okapia johnstoni. NCBI lineage: Eukaryota > Metazoa > Chordata > Mammalia > Artiodactyla > Giraffidae > Okapia > Okapia johnstoni. The sequence goes on along the minus strand of CM044316.1, from coordinate 11,868,143 downwards.
AGTTGGGGAGCTCCCATCAAAGTGTTTCTAGAGAGGTGACTCAGTGTGTGTGTCAGTCGCTCAGTCGTGTCCATGGAATTCTCTGGGCAAGAATACTGAAGTGGGTTGCCATTCCCTTCTCCAGGGGATCTTCCCAACACAGGGATTGAACCTGGGTCTCCTGCATTGCAGGTGGATTCTTTACCTTCTGAGCCACCGGGAAGCCCTGATAGAAAGACTATAGCATTGTCCAAAAGAACGTTCTGTGATAGTGGAAATGTTTTCTGCCTGTGCTGCCTGACACAGTAGCCATGAGTCACAGGTGATTTCTTTCTGAGTATAAGAAATGGGGCCAGGGTGACCAAGAAAGTGATCTTAAGATTTTTTTCCACTGATTTGTATTTAAATAGTCACATGTAGGCAGTGGCTACTGCATTGGACACAGAAGGTCTAGCACGTACCCAGATTCTTAGAAGGGAGGTAGAGCTGGCCAGGGACAGGACCAAGACTCCCAGTGAAGGCCTGTGAATTGCTGGGCACATGTGGGTCTGTGAGCAGAAGGTGCAGAGCCACAAGGCTGGGAGATGAGGGAAAACAGATGGGCACTAACCAGCATTTAAGGACAGTGTTCTCTCTATATAGGGGCCAGGATTCATGCTACATGCATGTCACACTGTCCCACAAGGCAGGTGTAGCTGAGATGGCCAAGCTGTCCCAAAGTCTTCCAGTGAGGTTTGGGTTTGAGATTAGGCACACATGGCCTCGTGACAGTCCTCAGGCCAACCAGCAGTCAGTGAGTGGCTGCCCTGAGATTTCAAGGGCATTTCTTTGTTGCTCCTCCTTCTGCTTCCTGCTTCCTGGAACATCATGATGGCTGCAGACAGGGCAGCCATCTTGGACAAAGAGGAGGAAAGCTGAGAAATAAGAATGAGGGCCTGGGTCTGGATGCCTGTGGGCTTGTTCAACCTGCCCTGGTTGGTAAAGTCTGAACTTGATTTACATTAAAAAAACACCAAACTTCTATCTTGTTTCTGCTACTATCATTCTTTGTTTCCTGAACTCACCCTTCAATAATATATTAGGCAATGTCTTCACCCTACTGCATGGGAGATCACAGGACCAGGGAAGTGTGTTGGCTGCCTGGCATCTTGTAGCCAGGAACAGCTTCCCAGCAGGCCTGTCCCACTGCAGAGCCCAGTTTCTCCACATAACCTAGGGCTTCTTAGGCATGGGAGGTGGGGAGTGGGAGGAATGTGCCTAAAAGGGCTAAAAAGACTCTGGAGGCAGCTGATGGTCAAAGAGGATCTCAGAGCTTTAGGCCAGCCTAGAAAGGGGCAGGACAGAGCTGTTCTTGCACAAGCCAGGTGGCTCAGCTGGAACTAGTGGGTGTGAATGGGCAGTGGGGAAGGTGGTCCAGGGGCCAGCAGAGAGGAAGTCAGTGCCTGCTGGCCAGTCATGAAGAACAACCAGGCTCTGGCTGACCCCTGGCTTGAGGGGGTCCCTGCATGATGGTGTGAATCTGAGCAGGGGCCCTCCTGGGTCCACGCTCAGATGTTCCTCCTGCTCTCAGACCCGCTGCCAACTGGGTCTTTTCCCGAGCTGAGAGAAGTGCCCTGGCTTTTGCTAAAGTCTCCCACCAGCACCCCTGGGCTTGGGTTTACTGAGAGTCTCCTGGGCTGTTCTCTTCTCTGTTACACTGGCCCAGGGATCTTGCCCCGTCTAGACCTGAAACACCACCACAGAGCAATGAATCCCCAGTTCATATTCCTACCCAGAGCACAGTCCTGAACACCAGTCTCTTGTACCTTCCCAGCTGCCTCCCTCACACTCCACGTGGTGTCTCACGGGCCCCTCTCCCTCAGCATCCCCTAAACCCAGTCTCTGCCTGCCCCATGTCAGCCAACGGCAGCTCCGTCCCTGGGCAATGCCTTCTTGTTCTCATACCCACAGCCGCTAGGAGTTTGGTCCCTCTGTTGGAATCCATCCCTTCCTCCTCTATGTCCTCAGCCCCACTCAGGTCCAGCCCCACCATTGCCCGCCTGGGCCAGTGCGGGTGTCTCCTCCCTGGCCTCCCACCCTCACCCTCTCAGCCTGTTCCCCTCATGACCACTAGGGGGCGCCTGTGAGTACCATCCCCAGGTCTAGTCCCCTGTCTCAGAATCCGCCATGGCTCTGCTCATTTCATTCTCACCTCTCCCCAGAAGGGCCTTCCCTGACTGCCCCACAGAAGCACTTTCTGTTTCTTGACTGACTCCCTTTCTGGACCGCTGAGACCCCAGGTAGGGATTGTTCACAGCAAGTGTTCTGCAGATGCTGCAGAATGACTGAATGGGGCAACTGGTCTCCCTGGGACCTGGGTTCTGGGTGGGCTCACCTCTGCTCTGTGTTGAAGATGGCAAAGACGTGCTTGTTGGACATGAAGCCCTTCTCCACGTCACGGATTTTGAGGTTGTCCAGAGGCAGCATGTACTTCTTCTCTTTCTCCTGATGGAGGAAGGGGAGGGGTCAGCCTTGGCTGGATTCTACCACAAGGACCATGGCCAACATCCGACCCCTCCCATGTGGCTCGCTCTCCCCAGATGAACTTACCTGCCCCATCTCCCCCTTGCTCACCTGACCCAGCCACACTGGCCTCTGACGCTCTCTGAACATCTCAAGTGGGCTTCTACCCCAGGGCCTTTGCATGTGGAATGCTGCCCTCCACCCTCAATGTCCACATGGTTCCCTCCTTGCCACCTTTGTGCAGAGGGCAAGGCCTGCTCCAACCCCACCCCAAACTCGCCCTCTACTTTTCGCCCTGGAGCTTCTCCCCACATAACACAGCACACCACATATCTTGCTTATCGACCTAGGTCACTGGGACCACTGAATCCTCAAGTGTGGGGACTCCTGTCTGGTTCACTGCTGATACACAGGGGATGCTCAAAACCAGCCAGCTCTGACTCTACCCAGATACCAACCACTAAGTGAACGTAACTGTTAACTCACCTATAGTTTCACAACAAGCCTGTGAGTGAGTTACCACTATGATCCCATTTTCAAGAGAGACAGACTGAGGCATAGAAGGGCAGGCAGTAGGGGTAGGGGTTGGGCAGAGCTGGAAAGGGAGGCCCCCTAGAGCTGAGGCCTGAGTTATAAAGCCTGGCTGGCCTTGTTCAGAAAGTGCCCACTGAATGCCAGGCACAGCGGTCCTGCCAGTTACTGAGCAAACAGCTCAGAAAGCATGCATCTTCTGGCCAAGGTTTTGGGCCTGGTGAGTCTTAAGAGTTGGGAGTCATACTCTGGAACCCCAGTAATGTCAGCTAGGCACCTACTATATACCCCGGCAAATGCATCATTATTAGTCTTTGTTCGGGGGTGGAGGTGGCAGTGTATTAACTGGATTTTCTACGTCAGAAAACCAAAGCACAGTGTAGGAGTCTCCCCAACTCTCCCCCCACTCCCAACTCACAGCAGCTCTCAAGGGCTGAGGAGACATGCTGTGTCCAGCAGCTCATGGAACCCTCTCACACGCCACTGCCTGGGAAGCAGCATGACCAGAGAGGGCTGCTGGTTGCCCAAGGGCACACAGCAGTGGAGTGGGCCGCATGGGACTTCAGAAGCCAGGTTCTCCCCACTGCCCTCTTGGCCTTTGACCTCTTGGACATCTTTGGAGAATAGAGATCAGCTCCCTCACACCACAGCCGTCCTACCCCTGACCTCCAAAAGGTATCAGAGCAAAGCCCAACAATGATGGCTGCTTCTGAATTCAAAAGCGGCCACAGTGGTGGTGGGAAAGGGAGCTGGGGGCTCCCCGGTGGGTGGAGGGCCACCTGGAGTTTCAGGACTACTGAAGGGGCAGGCTTGGTGTGGGGGCTCAGTCCTAATGGGTTGTTAGGAGATCAGATGGGCTGGGCCCCGCCCCACTCATTGTCCCTCCTCTGGGCCCCGCCCCACTCATTGTCCCTCCTCTGCCTCAGTTTCTTCAGCTGTCAAAGGTGGGTAGGAAGGGCTTCCCTGGCGGTCGAGGGGTTAAGACTCCATGCTTCCAATGCAGGGAGCATGGGTTCGATCCCTAGTCAGGTAACTAAGATCCCACATGCCCTATGGCACGGTAGAAAAAAATTAATAACAAATAACTAAAACTACAAAGGTGGATAGGAGCGTTGACCCCCCGGTCCAGCATGAGGACAGACACTGAGAACTCTGAGCACATGCCCACCTTGGAGTAGGCGCTTACAAGGCGCCAGGGGTTTTCTTTCGTCTGTCTGTCTGTCACTCTGTGTTTCAGGGTCAGTCAGTCCACGGGCCTCCATGCAAGGAGGAAGCAGGGCAGCGCTCCTCCAGGCTGAGCCACAGTGAGAGGCAGGAAGAGGAGCCCGGCGGCCAAGGTGAGCGCCCCCCATTCATGCCGCAGCGGGTGTGGGCAGGCCCTCTGACCTCTCGGGGAAGAGTTCCGGGGGCTTCACAAAGGGGTTGGGGTCCGAGTTCCTGGCCCAGAAATTTGTGGAAGAACCTCTGCTTGCCCCCACCCCATCGTGTCATCACGAGGCAGGAAGCTTCCAGTCGGCCGGCCAGGCCAAGTCACTGAGTCACAGTCCTTTCGGGCCCTGAGCAAGACGCCACATCTGGAATTGTTTATAGTGTGATTCCGCCCAGAGCAGGGCGGCCGCCTTCCTGATGCTGCGGGCACGCACACACACACATACACTCACACACACACACACACACGACACAAACACACATCACACAGACACGACACACACACCACACAGACACGGAGGCGCGTGTGCACCCCGCCCCCACCCCCAGAGACCTTCTCCTGCTGGCAGAGGCCCTGGTCCCAGACCCTCCCTCCCGGCCCCCACCCCCGCCTCCCCTACCCCCACCGCCTCCCTAGGATTTCCTGAAAACCCACAACTTTCTCCAGATGCACGCTGGCCCCAGCCGTGCCACGTCAGAAGAGACGAGCAGACGGTCGCGGGCGGGTAGAGGGGTGGCTTCCTCGGAGGTGCCAGAGGCGCGGTGGCCCTGCCACTGCCCAGGGGGCCCACGGGATGGATGGACAGCCGGCCCCGCCAACCCAGTGTTCAGACTACCTGTTCAGGGGGCTCTGAATGTGTACAGTAGTCTGCACATTGGTTAGGCTGGGCTCGGGCGAGCGGCGCGTCGGGATGGGCCCCCTCCAAACTCGCTGCCACCCCCACAGTGAGGCACACCCAGAGGTGAGTGTCATCGCCCACTGCCCTGTTCCCCTCAGGGGCGGAGATCTGGACAGAAGATTCTGGAATAAAGAAGAAGGGCTTGGGCGGGGGGGGGGGGGGGAGGTGCCAGGAAAAGGCCAAGGGCACCCCGACACTGGCTGGGGGGCTAGGGGCTCTGGCAGAATCGGTCCCCTGTGCCTACCCTCCTGGAACCACCATCTCTTGTTTATTCTTTAAATAAAGTAATCCTGGTGTCTTGCCTCTCTCTGAGGCTTCTCTACGAAGGTGGCCTAACCCCAGGAGTGGCCACTCCGGGTGGGGTGGGATTCTCAGGGTCCTTGCTGGGGATCCTAACTGCAGGGAGGGGGAGGGCAGGGGATGGACAGACAGAAGGGACTCCATGCCTGCCCCTCCCCATCTCAGCCCGCTTTGTGTCTAGGGCGCACACAGGGCCTCATTCACGGGAGTGCTGGTTCTCATTACCGCCGGCGGGTGCTCGACCCTCCTCCCAACACAGCCCTAGCCTCTGCTCTGGGGCCCCCTTGGGAGGGTCTGGGGCTCCCACTTTCAACCCCGAGATGAAGGAGGAACGAAGGGCCCCTCCTGAAGTTAAAAACTGGGCTCAAGATGGTGCCCTGCGGCAAACTGCCAGGCTGGGGTCTCAGCCCGAATGCCCCTCTCCAACTGCTCGAGGTCTGTCACTCTTGCCCTGGGGACCCCGTGAAGCCCAAAGGCGCAAACCAGCTGACAGCTGATGACAGGGTTTCAAACTATGGGGGCGGAAAGAGAGGGAGAGAATGTGCACGCGCGGCCCCCCACCCCCACTTCACCCCGGCCATCTTGAGGAGCAGATGTGGCCACGCAGGTTCCTTGAGGACCGCCTGGTCCCACCCTCCCTCCACAGCTCAACCCTGGAAGGCTCCCCGGATGTCGTATCTCCCCCACCCCGGGGGTGTAGAAGCAGCCACCCAGATAGGGTCCCCTCAGGAACTCAGGCCTCCCAAGGCTTTACAACATTCCAGGAGTGAGTCTCGTGCCTCCAGGGGAGTGGGGTGATGACGTTCTTTCCTCAAACACCCGCCTCTTGTCAGAAATGCTTCCGGGCTGGGTGGTGGGGAACCGTCCAGCTGTGGGGCTGAGGGGCTGAGGGTCAGGGAGCCTGCACCCTGCACCCACCACACAGGGACCCTTCCCCACGCTGTGACACAAGGGCAAGTCACTGCTCAGAGCCTCAGTTTCCTTACCTGACAAAAGGAATGTGAGTACTGACTGAGGAGGAAGGGGAGGAAGAGAATGCCTTCCCCAGGTGACCATGGTGGGCTCCCCTAGCCAGTGAACCTGGCATGGGGCAAGGGCTTCATAAACAAGAGAGGGCTCCCCCACAGGCCCCGAGAGAGCTCAAGTTCTACCTGCCTTCTCTCTGAGCCTGGGTGGAAATACACACAGTTGGGGTGGGGTCAACCGGCTGCCAGTGAAGCCCAGGCATGGGGGGGTCATCCCAAAACCCCCAAGAGAGGACAGCCAGGTGGGGCATCTCCAGGGGTGATCAGAGATGCCCGGCCTCTCCTCCAAGGGCACCTTGGAGGCTGTGCCATCGCACATGAGCTAAACATACAGCAGCTGTATGACAAGATTCATGGGCATGTGAGCAGAGCGATATCAGGGCTGTATGGTGATGGGCATGGGGCAGCCGTCTTGGACCACAGGGAGGAGCTATGTGTTAAGGTGGCAACGGGGGAGGTGGAGCCTGGGCACCGGACAGCCTCACAGCACAGGGGTGCAGAGCTCACAGGGATGCAGGAAAGAAACACACCATCTCTGTAAGTGCCTTCATCTGGGGCCTCTGACACAGACCCTAAACGATAGCCACCTAACATCACCTTGACAACAAGGAGAGCCTCTGTGCCTCTCCAGGGACAGGAGAGAAACACAGTGGCCCAGGCCACGGAGCCTGTGTCAGCAGGGGCTGCATTCAGTCACAGCCCTGTCCATAGGCCCATAGGCAGTGTGCAACCCGCTCCTGGTGCTTATTATTCCCGTTGCTGTTCCCAGAGGCCTCCCTCATCCTTCTGAGAAGGATGACCCCGTGTGGAATAATCTCAAGACAGACATGGGACCGAGTACCTCACAGATGCAAGGACCATTCTGCCCCACTTCACAGATGGGAAAACTGAGGCCCAGAGAAGCTAAGGGCCTTGTCGTGAATCTGAGTCCCTGGCCCCAGTCTGTGCCCTCTCTGAGAGCCCCCCTTGCCGTGCTGTTGGAGGGTGGGATCAGTTTGGAGCCTGTGAGTGGCTCCCTCTCCCCCATGTCCCTTTTTTCCTCAGGGAGCCCAGCCCCCATCAGGCCTGACCCCACAGTGGGCTGTGAGGGGCTGGGATAGGAGGCACAGAGCCTTTTGCACACCCTCCAGACCTGTCCGATACCATCCTAATCACAGGGGCACTCAAGCCGCCTTTTCCGAATCCACAGTAAGTTGAGAAAGCGCCACCTGGAGGCAGGAGGTGTGGAGAGCGCCCGTCAACCCGTTGACCGCCCCACCCAGCCAGTCACTCACCTCCTCATCCTTGTACCAGGACAGTGACTCGGCCGTCAGCACGAACCAATACTCCTTGGAGCCGCCCTTCATCAGGCTGATGTTGTTGATGGTTAGCCAGCCCCTGCGGATCACCTGGGGAGGATGGAGCGCCAGCCAGGCTCAGCAGGGGACCACGGCCACCACCCAGCCCAGCCTGCCCCCACCCCCAGCAAGGCAGAAAACCAGGCCACCACAGCAGAGAAACCTCCAGCCCAGAGCCAGGCAACCCAACTCCATTCTGCCTTGCCCCAAGTGCTACCCACTGGAAACCAAGGAGGGCCCTCGATGGACAGACGTGGACTGACTCACAGGCCCTGGGCTGCTGGGAAGCTGGGTCCCTGGGGAGCCCCTCTGCCCTTGAGGTTAGATTAAACTAACACAGGTGGCAACAGGTATGCCCAGCTAGAAGGGGCCTAGGGGAGGGGGATCCCAGGCTTATGGGTGGGCCATGTCATGTGTAGGATGAGATGTGACACTAAAGGAATCGGGCTTGCCTCGATGAGACATGGGTACTAGGGACACCCTTGGGCCCTGCCCCTCACGCCCCCTGGAAGGCAGCCATTGATGGGGAGCTGTAGGGACTGCTGGGCAACGGAACGGTTCTTTCTCTCCTTTCAGGGGCCAACTGGCAGAGGCTGCATGCCGCTGCCCGGCTCACCCAGGCACTCGGCGGGCACAGGGTCCTGCTCTGACCAGGAGGTCAGGCCAGCCCCTGCCCCAGGGCTCCCCTCCCCACAGGCTCTTTCTAGAACACCAGGATGAAGGAATGCCTCCACCCAGAGGGCTTGAGCCCAGGGGACCTGCCAGGGATCATGCCCCACACTCTGCTTCAAGTCATATGGTCCCACTTTTCTCTGACTGGGACATTCAGGCCCTGGGCCGGAAGAACCCCCAATGGGGCTCCCCTCTGGGTGCAGCTGTAATCTGAGCAGGGGGCAGAACCCAGGCCTGTGTGAGGGACTCACCTGACAGCTAAAGGCAGGCAGTTAGCCTGTTGTGTGTGTTGGGGGCACACTCTCATGTTCTCTGGGCCATGGAGGCACTTGTGGGCTGCAGCCCCCCACTCTCTGGACTGGGGACCCTGCGGCAGTGGGAAGCATGAGCAGGGGTGGGCGGGGATGCCTGAGGCCGAGGCAGCAACAAACGGTTAAGCTGCAGGAGGTGCGCTGCGGGTGGCCGGGGCTGGCTGGGAAGAGTGAGCACTGTGCTCCCCAGGGTGGGGTGAGGCTGTCTCTGGGGCTCCCATGCTTCCCCAGTGGATGGATCTCAAAAGGGCCTTCATCCTATCTACTCTGCCTGTCCCCAGGCCCACCACATTGTCACATGGCCACCTGGAAGTGAGCTCTGAGCCTCAGGGACCATGAAGGCAGAGGCAGCTGTAGAGCACCCAGGGACCTCTGCACCGCAGAGATGTCCCTGCCGAGGCTGTGACCCGTGAAATGCCACCTGGCAGCCCTTGCTAAGGCCCAGGGTATAGACTATTCCTTCCCTAGGATGACGAGACAGAACCTGGGAGTCTTGTGGCCGCCAGGGAGCAGGCAGAGACTGTCAGCCCCAACAAGGTCACAGTTTCCTTCCTGGCAACAAGGTGACCAACTCACCCTGGTTTGCCCAGGAAGCCCCTAGGCTGAGCACTAACAGTCCCGGGGATGCCCTCAGTCCCAGGCAGAATGGGACAGCAGGTCTCCAGACTCAGGCCCAAGGCCAACATAGGACCCAGGAAGGAACCCCTGCATCTGGCAACCACGCCCAGCTCCAGAGCTGCATGGGGGTCTGTCCACGAAAATCCCTCTCTCTCCAGAGGGAGTGTAAGGCCTGTCTTGTCTTAGCCCAGGCCCAGAGTGGGTGCTTCTAAACTTCACCCATTGACTGATAGGTCGGGGGGAGACAGGGGCAGAGGCCACGCTTGCTGGGTGCTCCCCAGAGGAGATACCCTCACGTGGCGAGGCCCCTGCACTCCAGGCCCAGCCTTGTCCCCAAGGGGGCAGATGGGCCCCTCCCCCACCCCCTCTGGGCCTGGCTTGCCTGCCTCCACCCTCGGTCAGCTGAGGTCAGAGTTGGCAGATGGGGCCCCTGACCAGCTCTGGGGCATGTGACAAGGGCTGTGGCCATGTTGGGAATGGCATATCTGAGCCTTGGGGTCTGGAGAAGCACTGCGCCCCCAAGTCCCTCTGCCCTCGAGCCACCCTGAGAGCTGCTTGTACAGGAGCCCAAGAGGACTCAGAGACAAAAATCCCATCCCCTGGGAAGGAGCAAGCTGCTGGTGGCAGATAGGCGCTGAGTCTAGAGCAAGAAGGGGCGATTGGGCCTTCTCATCCAAGTGATGTGTGCTGAAGGGACTGCGCTCAGAAAAAGGAGGGGGGCAGGACTAGGGTCAGCTGGGGAGACAGAGAGGCAGGTGGGCTTCCCGTGCTCCAGGGCGCAGGCATGCTGGGGGCAGGAAGAAAGGCTGCCAGGGGTAGCACGGGCAGCAGGCAAGCGGGACAGCGGAGCCCACCTCCTCCCAGGTGAGAGGTTTGGGCAGGGATGAGAATCGTGGCTGGGAGATCCAGGTGCCACAGCCATACACAGGGCAGAGCTGAGCTTCATGGCCGGGGGTGTGGAATCTAGCATGAAAAGAATGACTAAACCTCTTAGGGTGTGGGTGTGGGGAGAAACATGGCCCTGGTCTGTCTAGAGGGAGGAAATCATTCAAGTCCCCCAGGGAGACTGGGGGAGGGGGGGTTGTGACACACAGGGAAGGCAGGAACCAAGGGTCCAAGGATGATCCATTCCTCCTGTGGCCACGCCAACCATGCCAAGCTTTGGGGTCTTTCTGGATCTTCCAGACCCTGGTACAGGGTTAGCTCAGCTACTTGAAAGGCCCTGGGAACATCAGTGGGACAGCTGTAAGGCCTGCTCAGTGTGGTGGGAGAGTAGCCGGGAGAAGGAAGGCTCAGTGAGGGCCGTTGGCCCAAGCCATGATCTCCACGGTGGAGAGCTGCCCAAAGGGCGGGCACCTTGAAGAGCTCAGCTCTCAGATGTGAGCAGTGCCTGCTCACTGCTGGTCTGGGCTGGGCCACACACAGACAGGAGGTGATACCTAAAACAGGGATGGCAAGTACCATTCACCAATCCATGGGTGGCACTCTGGGCACAGGGGGAAAGGATACTAGGATCAATTAGTGATGTCTACCATCAGCAAAGAGACGGGGGCAAGAGGAACGGCCTACTCAGTCATCATATCTGCTATGGAGGCGGGAGGAGATTGGCAGCCTCCAGGAGAGAGTCCCCCAACCAATTAGCCATGTCTGTCATTGGGACAGGAAGGGTGTCATGTGCAAAGCTATCACGTGGGGAAAGAAAAAATTCCTTAACTAGTTCGTCATATCTGTCACATGCTTTGCAAAAAAAAAAATAAAAGCCAGGATTGATTAGTGATGTTTGCCAGGGGCACATGAGAGGGGAGAGGCAGGAGGGAAAGAGCGCCTGATCGATTAGTAATGTCTGCCTTGAGTGCAGGAGAGGGACATTTCTGCAGGGTGTTGTCTGGAAACAGAGCAGTGGTAGTGGTGAGAACAAGCTCTCTAGCAGGGATTGAACAAAATCTTCCCTGGCCAGAGGTGTGATGGGAGGAAGGCCTGGGGTGTTAGTTGAGTATTTGCCATCCCTGACCTACAGGAAATGAGGAAAATGTGTCCAGAATGGGCTGGAGGGGTGGGTGCTGGAGGCAGGCAGTGGGCAGGTTAGTGTCTGTGTGAGTCAGCTCACGCCCAGGCCAACACAAAGTCTGGCATGCAGTGGCCATGGCAGGGGATTTTTTTTTTTTTTTAGGTTAGCTGGATTTTTAGTGGTTCTGTTATTTTTTTTGGGGGGGGGGGAATATTATGGGGTGGCAGCATCTCCACCACTACCAGGTTCTCTAACGTTTGCTACCACACTAAGTGAGTACTTACCAAGATCTCCCCCTTTGAAAATGCAAAGTTAGGGTTGTGGGTAAATCAAAGAAGAGCAGGCGGAAGAAAAGAGACGTAAGGGACGTGAGGGGATGGAGAAAAAGCAGGAAAAGCACAAAAACGAGGAGAGAGAAGAGCAAGGGGAGAGAAAACAGCAAAAGAAAAAAAAATTACATGCTATTAATCATATTCATGGTGTTAATATTTAATTCATTATCATCTCCCGAAACAAAAAAGCAACAACATATGAATTACCTACGGCAAGCGCAAAAAAAATCATGCAGTGGTTACATCCCTTCTTTCCAGGGGGCTCCGTCATCGTGCACGATGAACAGCAGCACCCCCACCCCCACCCCCACCCAGTGTGGAGAAGGCAGGGGACACTGGCAGAAATTTTTGCAAAGATGATGTGTTTTCTTAAGCAGGGGGAAAAAAGGGGAGGCCACCTAATACTGGCATATATAAAGCTGTCCTTATTTCACAAGGCCTCTGGTTAGAGTATGACATCAAGGTAGAGAATCCCTCAAACAGTTCTGGGTTCCCCCAGATACGAGGCTGAAAGCACCTCCAGGTGCCCCAGAACTGCTGATCACAACCAACCTCCCTGCCCACTCCTGGCCCTCTCCCATAGCCTCTGAGTCTCTGTGGCTGGGGCAGGAACCCAATTTTCCTGCAGACACCAGGGGGACTGGGTGGCCTCTCTCCTTAGTGTCAAGTTCTAGCCATGGCCTTGGATGGTAGATAGGGCCTTCTGCATGTGAGCAGTTTGCCCCCAGGCCCTGCCAGAGCTGCACTCAAAGACCCATTTCCCAAATTATCAAAACCTAAGTGGACTTGAGAGGCTGGGGGTGGGATGCGGTGGGGGGTTCTGGCGGGACAGGCTCTGAGCCAGGCGCCATCGCTGGGCTTGGTGGTCCTTTAGCGCCCTCCCGCCCTCAAAGGATGAGCTGCAGGCCACAGTGGGGTAGGCTACCTGGTTGGGGACGGCTCTCTTCTTATTCAGCTGTGTGCTCCTCTGCTGGGCGCTGAAACCAAAAACACAAAGAGGGTTTATGCGGCGGGACACCCAGAGGGATGAACAGCAAGAGGGACAAGGGGCAAAAGGCCCTTGTGGCCCCGGTAGGGTTCTCTCCCTAAAGGAACCCAAGGGAGAAGCTCTGGGCAGAGGCAGAAAGAAACCCCCTGTGCACAAAGGGCTGCCCAAGGAAAGAACACAGGCTTGTGGAATGAACAAGAACACCTAGTGGGTTAAACCATGACTTCTCAGCTCTGACCTTGGCCACTCTTGAGAGTACCAGCTATTTCTAAAAGTCACTGGGTCCTGGAGCCTCCAAGAGGGGCTATGGGAGGCTGGATTCCTGGGTGGCTGGGAGGTAGCCACGATGGCTTCAAAATACTTTCAGTGTTTAAGGGGTCAAACTTGAGGCTTCTTCCTGCTTTCTCCTCCTATTCCTGACCCAGCACCAGGTCCTGGACAGCTCCAGCACAGGACCACCCAGCCTAGGAGATCAGACTATGATTCAATATATTTACTACTGATATAAGGACTTTTTTCTCTGGGCCCTATTTTAAGTGTTTAGAGGGCAATGAGAAAGCACCCCAGAACTTCTAAGCACAGGAAGGTTGATCAATGGTGTCTGAAGACACAAAGCTAAGCCATTCAGTGTCTGCGTGCTGCTGAGGTCCCAGATATACTACTTTCTGAGGGCTTCCTGGGTCTCACCCATGGCTGGCAGCCCCCTTGGCTGCCTTTTTCAATTGCCTTCATGCAATCAGAAATTTGCCACTGCCTCAGTGTGTCTGCGTGCATGCATGTGTGCACAGGAGTGTCACGGGGCAAGTCCAAAGACTTCCCCTTGGCCTGCAGGTCCTCCTGGCAATAAGGCCTTGGCCTCCCCATGCTTACACTTCTCAGCCATTCTTCCCTATTTTTACTGCTCTCGGCCCCCCTCCATCCCCATCACCTGGCTGTCATGACTTCTTTGGGAAGGTCTCCTCTCCCACAGCCCCTCCACTTGCCCTCCTTTCCACATCTCATCTTCCTGTGATAACTGGCTAACAGTGTGCTCCCAGCCTGTGGACTCTGAAAGGACAAGGCCCAAGTCCGGCTTGTTCACTGTCCTAGTCCAAAGACCCCACACAATGCTCCATGGCTATTTTGGGAGCCCCTGAGACATTCCACCCAGGGCTGGGGCCTGGGCCGGGAGGAGCCTGGCACCCTGGGCCCCGCCCCCAGGTCGGCCCCCATTCACACACCAGGGAATAGGCACACAGCAGGCAATACCCACCCGGTCACCAGCTGCTCAGTATAGTAACAGCTGGGGGAAGTGGGAAGGCCCAGGAATCCAGAGGAAAGAGTGAAGTGGTCAAAGGAAAAACACGAGAGATTGTGAGAAGGAACTGTGGATGAAGTGTGAGAAGCAGAGACATCAAGGTGAGGAGAACAGCAGCAACCCGAAGACGGGGACTGGCGTTTTCAGCCCAGCCTGAGGGTCAGCCCCCAGCCAGGGCCCCCAGTTCTCCCCCAGCAGGGACAGCGCAGTGGGGGACCCTCAGCTCATCTGGGCTGGGGGACCACCTTCTGATAATGCCCCCAGTTCACTCATCCACTCATTCATTCATTCATTCCACTCACTGACCACGTGCCTACAACAGAAGAGCTGAGTGCCCTGATCAATGCCTACCCAGCAGACACCTGGATGGGAAGACCCTCTTAGCCAGCCTGCTGGCCTAAGACTGGGCTCTGCAGGGCCTGACTCCCTAAGAAGCCTCCCTGTATCTCTAAGGCCAGGCCACAAGGCTACCCTCTGGATTCCCACGGGCCATACACAGCCCCCACCCTGGTCTGACCACACCAGATCTTAACTGCCTGGGCGCACGTCCATCTCTGGTACAGGACCTTCCTTTAAGGGTGGGGACCTGGCTCTGTGCTTGTGCCCTGCTGTAGCACAGGGCCTAGCATAGAGAAAGTACACCAGCGATATTTGCTAAACAAATACAAGGAAGCTGGCTACCAGCCACCTGTTATTCTACTAGGCTCTGGAAAGAAGACCTTTGTGAGCCATCAGCAACCTGTGTGATACTCAAGCTTGCCCAGGCAAGGGCCCAGAGGCCACCAGCATGTAGTCTTCCATTCTGCAGAAATCACAGCTCCCTGCTCTGGGCCCTTGTCTGGGTGCTGGGGACAAGACTGGAGATTGCTGTTAGCCTAGGAAAATTCCCAGATGTTCTCCAATGGCCCCTTGCTTCACCCAGGGACCCCCTGACAGAGGGACTCTCAGGCCTCGGCCTACTGGGGGAATCCCATTCAACTGCCTCTCTCAGGGCCTGACTTTGACGGGGGACACTGGTGCCGCCCCACCAGCTGCTGTCTTGAAAAATACATACTTGGCAAATCCAATGAAGTCCTCGTGGTTGGTGTTGATGTAGGACTGCTCGATGTCAATCAGAAGAAGAATCTGGGGGAAAAGTTGGGGGATGGGTTGCTGTGAGTACAGAGCCAAACCAGAGAGGGGCTGCTGTCAGAGCAATTCCCACACCCACCAGCAGGGGGAGCTAGAACTGCACCATTTCCAGGCAGGGCACCCGCCCCTTCTCATAGCATGGGGACCATCTGCAAGGAAAAGGGGGCGTGGATGCTTCCAGACCCCAAGGCCTCACACTTGAGAAAGACTGAGCCAACAGAGCAATGTGGTGGTCCTAAGGGTGGCCTCTGAGGTGTGGAGCGAGGCAATAAAGCCACACTGCAAAGGCTTAAACAAGTCACAATATGTCGTCACATTTAGAGTAGCGCTGGTTGGGAAGATTTCCTGGAGAAGGGAATGGCGACCCACCCCAGGATACTTGCCTGGAGAATCCACAGACAGAGGAGCCTGGCAGGCTGCAGCCCATGGGGATGCAAAGGGTCGGACATGACCGAGCAACTAACACTTTCACTTTTTCGGCTTAAGCGCCTCATTAAAACAGCAAAGGAGGGAACTATAGTCAAAATCCTGTGATAAACTGTCATGGGAAAGAATATGGAAAATGACATATATGTATAACTGAATCATTTTGCTGCTTGGTAGAAATTACCACAACATTGTAAATCAACTACACTCCTTTAAAATTAAAAACAAACAGCAAAGGTAATTTGGTCAGGTAAGGACATTAACATGAAACACACAGACACACAACAGCCAGCTAGGATGTCATCTCAGATAAGGCACCAGCCTCAAACAGTCCCGGCCCTTTCTCTCACTCCACTGTGCCTCTGAACCCTCAGGGATAAGGCAGGCCAGCCACTTGGATTTTGGGGACAAATGAGCCAGTTCCTTCTCCACCAGTGTCAAGGGGAGAAGGACCGTTCTCAATAAGGTGCTCCCACAACCAGATACAACAGGTGGGTTTATTTCGGTCCCAGTTTGAATAAACAAACAGCTGCCAAACTCCTGGGATAAACCATCATGGAAAAGTATATATATATGTGTGAATAAACATATATATGTGAAAGAAGTATATATATATATGTGAATAAACATATATACGTAAAAGAACGCATGAAAGTGAAAGTGTTAAGATGCTCAGTTGTGTCTGACTCTTTGCGACCCCATGGACTGTAGCCCCTGCCAGGCTCCTCTGTCCATGGGATTCTCCAGACAAGAATACTGGAGTGGGTTGCCACTTCCTACTTCAGGGCATCTTCCTGACCCAGGGATGGAACCCAAGTCTCCAGCATTGCAGGCAGGTTCTTAACCATCTGAGCCAAATGATGTATATATATGTATAACTGAGTCACTTTGCTGTACAGCAGAGACTGGCACAATGTTGTAAATCAACGACACTTCAATTTTTAAAAATGTGGCAAATCCTACAAAAAAAAAAAAAAAAAGAGAGATAGAGAAAGAAAGAGAGAACAGCAGACTAGGAAGAGGTGGTGAGTGGGGGAAATGACCCAGATCAGACGTTGGGCCACATGAAGGCAGACTGACAGCCCCGGGCCGAGCAGGTGACAGGTGAGACTTGGACTGTGGTTGTGGGGGGATGTCCTACTCTCTACCTTCAGGTGTGCTTGCATGGTCTTCTCAAGACAATGTGAAAACAGATATAAAGCACCCAAAGGTGTTCCACTGGGTGAATGCTGACAAGCAGGCTGTGGTCCACCCCTGCCATGAAACACCACTCGGCTGTCCAAGGAGATACTCTGGCAACACTGCAAACATGAGGGATGAATCTCGAGAGCATGGTGCCGAGTGAGAGGAGACAGAATCAAGAGGCTACGACAGCAGGAGTCTGTTCACATGACATCCTGGAAAAGGCATCCAGAGAGAGCAGCAGCCTGGCGGTCACCAGGGTCTGAGGGTTGGGGAGGCACCAACCAAGGGGCTCAAGGATGGGAATTCAGGGGGCGGTGACAGAAGCATTCTGTGTGTGGAGTGAAGTGGGGGTGATCTTGCTGTATGTTGCTGTTTAGTTATCAGTTGTGGCCAACTCTGTGCGACCCCGTGGACTGTAGTCCGCCAGGCTCCTCTGCCCATGGGATTTCTCAGACAAGAATACTCTAGTGGGTTGCCATTTCCTTCTCCAGTGGATATTCCCGACCCAGGGATTGAACCCATGTCTGCTGCACTGCCAGGTGAGTTCTTTACCACTGAGTCACCAGGGCAGACCACCTTGCTGTATGCATTTGTCAAAACTCAGGTAACTGCACAACCAAGATCTACTGCACATAAATTACAAATGTATCAAACAAGAGCCAGTACCTGGTCCTTGGTCCTCCCTTCCCGTTCCCGGATGTAAGTGGTGACGATTCGTTCTGTTTCCTCTCGCAATCGGGGGTAGGAGCTGAGCTGGGGGAAAGCAGAGTGGTGACATTGGCGGGGTCCTTGCGGGGGGCACATAATGTGAGCCAAATGGAGAACATGCTTGGGGAGCTGACATGAGGCGGACCCACCGAGACCCCACCCTGCTCCTCTCTCAGAGCTGCTGCAGCTGTGAGACAAGAAGGGGCGGTGGGGGGACGGTGGGCCACAGAGCCTGAGTGGATGCCCACACACAAGCAGAGACGCTTTTCAGAGAATGAGATTCTGAGGTGGCAAGTGGCAGAGAAAGCGAGTGACAGCCATCCAGCTGCCGCGAGGTGCTGGGTGAGAGCGAGGACACAGTGTAATCAAAGCCGCTGCATCACCAGGGCGAGGGGCAGCATCTGGGCCATCTACCTCGGAGGCACATATAAGAAGATGCAGATCAGCACACCGGCAAAGTGTTTATTGCCTCAGTGTTGGTTTGAAAACTCCTTTTTCTCAAAGCAGTCAAGTGTTGGGCATGGACTCTGATTCCTGCTGTGGGTAAGTGCATCTGGCAACATCGAAGGCCTTCAAGCCCCCCTGGAGGCCCAAACTGCAAAGGTGGACCCCGCGTGTGCTTGGACCACCACCCCCTTGGGTTAGCCGAGGCAAAGCCGAGATGTTACCAAGCGGCCACTGGCCCTTGGAAGGGGGTTCCTGCCAAGGCAGAGTTTCCTAGCTGCTTGGGTGAAAACTCAACGATGGGAAGGAGAAGATGGGGAACAGATGAGTAGGTGAGAAAAACGAAACCTTCTGTTACCTTCTCGGCACACTTTTTAATGACCGTGGCCAGTTCTGAGACCACGAGGTCAACACACTTCAAACTCGGCTCTTTGAGTTTTACAATCTGTTTTTTCACAATGGCTTCAAAGGCCATGTCGGGGGTGAAGAGCCCCGTCCTGGGTCATGCGGAGGGCGGGACGAGGTAGAAAGACACCCAAGGGCAGTGCAGGCCACACACGCAGGACGGGAGACAGAGAGAGAAGAAACAAAAGTCAGCTGGTTAGTGACATGCACGGAGGAGCCTGTGCCCGCATTTGCCCCGGAAGCTGCTTCGGATCAGGAGGTGTCCTGGGTCCGAGGGGTGGGCAGGATTTGATTATATAAAAGTACTACGGGTCAGAGCCAACATCTGAACAGCTAAGAGGGTGCAGAGTCCTTGAATTTTTGTATGTGTGAACATCTCCGAAACACTGGGGTTTCTTTCCCCTCCCTGTTTCAATCGAAGAAGCTTAGGAAGCAAATGTGGGCTTTTCCAGACTGAGAACAGAAGGATCAAGCAGAAACTCCTGCCGTGGAAGGCCGACCCAGAGCTCCTCGGCCATGGTGGACGTGCAAGCACAAACCACCCACCAGGAAGCGCTTCAGCCGTTTGGCCAAAGCGTGCGGCCCCGGGAACCAGGTCGGCGGGGGCGCCGATGTGTCCTGTTCAAGTGGGGACAGTGGCCCGTGAACACTGGCACACAAGTGCAGGTGACCTAGGGGATCTGAGGACTGGAGGCCTGGGGGAACAGCCCCGGTCCTGGGGAGGGGTGGGGAAGCTGGTAGAAGCCATCGGGGAGCAAGTCCAAGCCTGGGCGCTCTTTATGTGGGTGGTGTTCAGGCCTCTCTTGGCTGGCTCCGGCAAAGCCTGAGGGCACTAGGCATCTGTCAGGGAGTGAGGGGCAGGGAGGTTCAGGGAGCCTGGCCCCTAGCAGGTGACTCAAGGTCCCTCTCTGCTCCCCAGAAGACAGCAAAGCGACAGCCCAACGAAACCCCCATCAGACACATGCTAAGCTTGGTATCAGGGTCCCAGGGAGCCCTGCCCACCAGTCTGTGGAGACTGGAGGCCTGGCCCCCCGCCCCGGGCTGCACCCAGGCCGAAACACTCCCGCCCCAGCCTCTGGGAAGAGGCCACATTCTTGGAAACTGAGGCAATCTGGTAAGGGGGTGGGGGGTAGGGGAGACCAGCGGGGCAAAGGCTGAGCAGCACTAGGAGCCTGATACCAAGCACCCATAGCCCCGTTTCAAGGCCAGGAGTCACCCTGCCAAGGGTCCAATACCTTACTGGTACACTGCCTAACTGTATTGATTAGCTCCTGGATAACCAGGTCGACACATTTCAGACAGGGCTCTTTCAGCTTGACGACCTGCTTTTTCACAATGGCCTCGAATGCCAAGTCCGGGGTGAAGAGCCCGGTCCTAAAAGCATCCAAACCCAGGGGCAGGGGAGATAAGTCGGAGAGAAACAAAGCACGGTCAGCAATTTCACAGGCACGGGCTAGGTTCCCGGGAGAGCCAAGTTGATGGCAAGCCAGGGGGGCAGATGCCTGTATCCGCTACCTGGAATCCCCCGACCCAGGGCGATCTGAGGACCCCATGGCCATGCGAGACTGGAGCAAGGGAGTTGTGACCTTCGCTGCAAAACGGTGGGGACCCAGGAGGTTCACAGGGCCCCCGTGACAGGGACAAATAAATGCTGGGTTCCTATGACACAGTGCCGCAGCTCTGACTCCCTCCCCACGCCCCCCAGAGCAAATGTGCAGTGAGCTTTCTGCCTTGGCTGGTGACTGGGCCCTTGAACCAATGCTGAACATTGGGCAGCAGACAGCCCCAGGGCCTTCAATAGATAAACAGAACTAAGCACATCCACCTCGAGTACCCTTGGAGACCCAGAGGGAGAGACTTACAGCTACTGCAACCCCCCCTTCAGTCCTCACATTTGGGGTACCCAGAGATTAAGGGGGACTGACTGGCTCTAGGGTGGCACCATGGAGATGGAGGGAACATGGCGCCTCTCCCCGTGGAACTTGCCTGACTCCGTGGATATTTTTAATGGCGTAGCTGATCTCCCGTCTTAAGTCTTTCTCATCGAACTCCATCTGAGAAAAGACAAACGAAACACATGCAAGGAGGTACCTGGGGGACCCCCCAATTCAAGTCTGTTATCAGGGGAATGTTACCTCCTGTGTACCATTTGTAGTCACATGGTAGCATATCTGATTGGTCAAAAATATTTAAAAACGTTAAAACTCAGTTTCAGCAAGGATTCTCTGAAACTAACACTCTTGCTCTGTTGGAAGAAAAATCGACTTATACACACACTCTTCTGGGCTATGTGGCAGGACAAATTAAAAACCTCTAAAAACATAATTCTACTACCAGCAAGTAGTTTTAAGTGCTCTGGGAATTTATCTTGAGCAATGAATCAAGAATTAGCTACATTCCCAAAACAATCTGTAAGTGCTAAAAAATGTGCAATGAACCTAAATGCCCCCAAATGGGAGACTAGTTAAAAAAGAAGATAGTGTTTTGCCATTGACGGTGCATGAAATGTATACACTAATTTGGAATGATGGCAATTATGTGAAAAAAGCATATAAAGAAGCATAATTTGTTCTTTTTTTAAAATTCATACGCACACACAGGTAAGGATGAAGTTATGTGCCATGTTTGGTGATATGAGCAGGCTTTTTGCCTGCATCTGCACAGAAATAATTCTCAAAGGACACACATAGAGGTACTAAGAGGCATCTTCTGTGATGTTAAGATTATGGGTATTTTTCTCCTTTCAGCTTTTGTTCTTCTTCTGAAAAGAACATGACTGGTTTTTACAAAGATGGTATGTGCTCACTGTAAAACCTGTACAACTTCCATCAATTAAAACAAAAAGAAAAACGTCTTAATTTCAGCACCCAGAGCTGACATTTTGTGAATATCCTTGCAGATCTGTCTCCGCAAAGACACCCATCTCAACGGACGTGTATGACTTCATATGAAGGATGTTATTTATAACAACTGTTATGTTCTGGTGCCCAGGCTGGCTCCATAGTCTTTTTCCCTTTCAATGGGAACATTTTCCCAGGTGAATTTACCTGTATGTTCTATGTATTTTGCAAAGAGCATGTATTCAGAGGAAAATGATGGAGCTTTTCATGTGACTCTGTTGGAAATCACTAAGCTCAGAGAAGGAGGCCCGTGGGGTCTGTAGGTGGGAGCTCAAGACCTCACGGCCTGGGAGGAAGCCAGGTTCAAGGTCAACTGAGCAGGTGGGTCAAGGTTGAGCAGAGGGCCTGGCCCGGGCAGAGCTACCTTCACCAGCTCGAAGGGAAATCGCTCGTGGAAGATGCGATTGATCCGGGCGCCCCCGGAGAGCTCCAGTGTGTCCACTTGGTCTCCAGAGCCCTCGATCCTCTTCTCAAAGTCCACCCCAAACTGCTGGACCATCCTATGAGAAAAGAGAAAATCTGAATGTCAAAGCAGAGGTACTGACACAGCTCTGAAATTATGTCCCAAGTCAAGCCATAGCTTACTTTCCTCCTTTTATTTTTTGGGGAACAAAATGTATGTATGGGTCAAAAAAACAAAGTCCAGGCGCTGTCGAGAGCAAGCACTCACTACATGCCAGGCCCCCTCCTTAGGTCTACTATAATCATTCATTCACTGAACTGGGGACGCGAGGGGCAGTTATTACACCCTTTTGCAGAAGAGTGAGGTGTCGGGGAGGGGGGGACCACAGCTCAGCAACCTCTGCCCTGAGGTTTGGCCTGATCCAGCAGGACTGTGATATATAAACAGAGCCCCTCCACACCATTCGGGTGGCTTCCTCCAGTTCCTACCACCTCACAGTCTATTTGGGGCAGACTCCACCACTGATGGGCTATGAGGCCTTGGACAGGTGGGTTTGCCCTCTAAGCCTCAGTTTCTCCATCTCCAAAGTGGGCTGATTCTAACAGTACCTCCATGCAGGGTAACTGTAAGGATATCTGAGGAGTTTCAAGATTTCATCAACTCAAAAAAGGCATCAATCTCAAAATGCACTATTAACCTGGACACCCCACAAAAAAAGAAACATGCTGCCAATGAATAGTAATCCACCTGAAATTTGCTTTCAGAGAAGTGAAGATTTTTTAGTGCACACGTAATTCATGAAATGTGGTAAAACCATGCCTGGCCCTTTAGAATGCAGCCCAGCCCTTAAAAAGTGTCTCAAGAGTATTGCTGATTAGGGCTGTGATGAAGTGAATGGTAAAGAACTAAGATATTTATTAGTGCTACGGTTGTCTTTAGTATTTCTAATTGTTTTCCCCAGTCCTCTGCTCTGTCCTAGGAATACGTTAAGGCTGTATATTGTCACCCTGCTTATTTAACTTATATGCAGAGTACATCATGAGAAACGCTGGGCTGGATGAAGCACAAGCTGGAATCAAGAATGCCGGGAGAAATATCAATAACCTCAGATATGCAGATGACACCCTTATGGCAGAAAGTGAAGAACTAAAGAGCCTCTTGATGAAAGTGGAAGTGGAGAGTGCAAAAGTTGGCTTAAAGCTCAATATTCAGAAAACTAAGATCATGTCCTCCAGTCCCATCCTTCACGGCAGATAGATGGGGAAACAGTGGAAACGGTGGCTGACTTTATTTTGGAGGGCTCCAAAATCACTGCAGATGGTGACTGCAGCCATGAAATTAAAAGACGCTTACTCCTTGGAAGAAAAGTTATGACCAGCCTAGACAGCTTATTAAAAAGAGACATTACTTTGCCAATAAAGGTCTGTCTAGTCGAGGCTATGGTTTTTCCAGTAGTCATGTATGGATGTGAGAGTTGGACTATAAAGAAAGTTGAGTGCCGAAGAATTGATGCTCTTGGAACTGTGGTGTTGGAGAAGACTCTTGAGAGTCCCTTGGATTGCAAGGAGATCCAACCAGTCCATCCTAAAGGAGATCAGTCCTGAGTGTTCATTGGAAGGACTGATGTTGAAGCTGAAACTCCAATACTTTGGCCACCTGATGCGAAGAGTTGACTCATTGGAAAAGACCCTGATGCTGGGAAAGATGAAGGCAGGAGAAGGGGATGACAGAGGATGAGATGGTTGGATGGCATCACTGACTCAATGGACATGAGTTTGAGTAGACTACGGGAGTTGGTGATGGCCAGGGAGGCCTGGCGTGCTGCAGTCCATAGGGTCGCAAAGAGTCAGACACGACTGAACGACTGGACTGAACTGAACTGAACTGAAGCAGAAGTAGAGGCACGGCACCCTACCCCGATGTCTGTTCTCCCTGAAGCCTCCAGGGGGCGCCCGTGAACACCTGAGTCAGGCCAGTTCGCACCAGGGCTCTGAACACTCTAAGGCTCCCACCCTACTTAGGGCAAAAATTAAGTTTTCCCTGTGGTCTATGAGGCCCTGCAGGCCCTACCCTGTCCCCTTCCAGGCCTCATTTCTTCCTACTCTCCCCACTCTCACTCCGCTCTAGCCACATGGGCCTTCTCAACACACTGGATGCAATCCTGCCTCAGGGCCTTTGCAATGGCCAGGGCCCCACCCCCAGGACTGCACAGCCCCTTCCTCACCTCTTCAGGTCTCTCTGCCTGACTCTTCACTGACCACTCAATTTTAAACAGCATCCCAAGCCTACCCTGGCACTCTCCAGCCCCTTCCCCACTTTGACATTTTGCCATTTCACAGATTATTCACATGTTCTTATTTACTTATCTTGTCTCATCCCTCTCCCCTCCCCTTTCTGAGCACACAGGGTGTCGGCCCCACACCCTGGAGCAACCCTGGTGCTCAGGACAAGGCCCAGCACACAGGAGGCTCTGGTGAAGTGTTTGCTAACAGATAGAAGGATGGATGGGTGGGGAGCCTATGGCTGGGAGGAGGCCCTCGAGCGCCAGGCTGGGGGAGGGGCACATACTGCAGCAGAGCTTTGGTCTTGCGCGTGGGGTCATCAGGCCGGAAGTTCTTGTACTCCTCCACCTCCTTCTCCAGGGACAGCAGCTGGCTCTGCAGCTTGCTGCGCAGGGCCGGCAGCGATTCCCGGATGTGGTTGGTCAGTTGCTGTGGGAGAGAGGTCAGAGGTCAGCATAGGCAGGATGCTGATAAGGGGCAGACCTGCTCCATCCCCAGCCTCAAGGGACCAATGGAAACCCCGAGCAGCAGGGAAAGGTGATACAGCCTGGTCCACAGCAGCGCAAGGCTGCAGACAGCCCACGGGGACCTGGGAGAGGGCAGATCAACTGGGCAGTGCACACCACGGAGTACACGCAACAGGATCAAGAGAGCAGGACCCAAGTGCTGGCCGTGCACAGCCAGTGTCGCTCACTGGAAAACATAACAAAGTCTAGGAGGGACTTCCCTGGTGGTCCAGTGGTTAAAAATCTACCGTCCACTGCAGGGGTCGGGGGTTTGATCCATGGTCGGGGAACTAAGATCCACAGGTCGTGGGGCAACAAAGCCTGTGTGCCACAACTAAGACCTGATGCAGCCAAACAATAAATAAATAAAGTTTTAAAGGCTACGAAGCTACAGCAGGACCCAGGCACAGGAGGACTGACAGGCCATGGTGTATGGACAGACCACAGGAATGGGCCCTACAAACTATATGACAGAAACAGTTCACCGAAAAAGGCGCAGGACACATGTAGGATGTGATCCCTTCTGAGAAGATGGGGAGAAAGTGAGAACACATTTTCATCTGCACAGAGTGCAGGATGGTTCATGAGGGTCATGAGGATCCTTCCCGCAGACCCCCCCCCTCTATTGTTTGGTTTTTAACCATAGGGACTTGTTCAATATTCACAAACTTTAAAAGGAGGCAGCGGTACAGAAAAGATTAGGTAGTGAGCCTTGAGATGAGCTGTTCAAGAAAAACCTAGATAAGAGACTTCCCTGATGGTCCAGTGGTTAGAACTCGTTGCTTCCACTGCAATGGGCATGGGTTCCATCTCTGGCCAGGGAACCAAAATCTGGCATGCCACATGGCATGGCCAAAACAGAAAAAAGTCAGATACAGAGCAGCGGGTAAATATATTAACTGTTCAGGTGGCAACAAGGAAAATTGAAAGGATAGAGCAGAAAAAGAGAGGAGGCGGGGCACGCGGGATGAGCAGGCCGGCAGTCCAGGCACATTGGCCCCTTCAGTGTTTATAGAGTCTTGAGAAAGAGGCCCAGGAAGTGGCGACACAGGCCGCCTGGGGGTGGTAGTGGGGGGGCCTGTCACGGCAGGGGAGGAAGTGGAACATTCATTGTATCCGGACTATCTTTTTAAAAATACTCTTTCAGAAGAGAAAGAGAGAAGGAATGAAAAAAACAAACAAAAGCCATAAAATCAACTCAAGCCACCCAAATGGAAATGCACTGCTGTGTGGTGCACTCTGTCCTACAAGACAAGGAAATGACAAACTATCTATCGAGGCAGGAAAAAGGTGTGAAGGAGCCTCACGCACCGTGGCATGGATCTGACGGTCACCCCAAAACCCTCTGTGACCAGGGGCCCCTTCCTGAGGGAGCTGCAGGTCCCCATGGGTGGCAGTCCACTCTGGTCCCTGTCGCCCTTCTGGGGCACAACCCTGTTTAGCTCATGGGGTGATAGAGGGGCGGGGGGACCCCGTTCTGGGAAGCACCAGGATGTGGGCCCAGGCTCCCAGGCGGCCAGCTGGGCTCTCAGAGGAGGCCCCAGGCACCTGCGGGCAGTTTTACTTCCCTTCCCCTCCCCCCACCCCTCTGCCCAGGCAGACCCCTGCTTCCTTTCCTGCAGGGCCCCTCCCACCGGACACTCACTTCCCTGTTCGTTCTCCTGAGAGGTATGCTCTGCCTTTCCGCTCTCTGCCAGCCCTCATCACTTCCTAACGCTTGAAGTGTTCCTAGACTTTATCTGGGGATTTGTCCTGCATCAATGCCCCCAATCAGAAATATGCCTTCCCCTGGCACTTCCCTGGTGGTCCAGAGGTTAAGATTCTGTGCTTCCACTGCTTCCACCGCAAGGGCACAAGTTCAATCCTTGGTCAGGTAACTAAGATCCCACATGCCATGTTGCGCGGCCAAAAAAAAAAAAAGAGAGAGAGAAATATGCCTTTTCCCCAGGATAGGGCCCAGTTCCCCCACAGGCACTGTGTCCCACTACAGGCAGGAGGAACTTTTACATTGTTATCCCGAGGCCCGAGGTGCTACCATGTAGCACCAAGGGGGGATGATTCATAACCCCAAGGCCACGGAGGACCACACTGCCTGCTATACCGCAGCTACATACCCCACATTGGTGATTTTACTCTCGGAGAACCTGGTACACATGCAAAACAATGCTATTAAACAGCAGCCCAATAGCTTCTCACCTTTTGGCTAAGATCAAGTGTAAACATTAGCCCTTTATTGACTGGGAGCCTCAGAAACCACCCACGTGGCTCTCCGAAAAGAGCCTGGCTAAACAGACGAGGGCCATGTGTTCAGGGGTTTCTACAGAGCCATGAAAAAGAGTGAAGAAGGCTTCTATAGGGACAGAGCTCCAGGAGATACTGTTGAGTTAAAAAAAGAAAAGGAAACGGGGGCATCCGTGACTATGGATAAAGGGGAAATGTGCTTCTCAGAAGTCTTTCTGCGTTCATGGACAGAGAAACTCAGGCAGTGTTAACAGTGGTGGGTGAGAGGCAGGGGGCACACGGCGCTTCACTGTATCCTTTTTTTTTTAAAGATATTTTTTGATGTGGACCATTTTTAAAGTCTTTATTGAATCTGTTACAAGATTGCTTCTGTTTTTTATGTTTTAGTTTTTTGGCCCGGAGGCATGTGGGGTTTAACTCCCTGCCAGGGATCGAACCCTCACCCCCTGCATTGGAAGGCGAAGTCTTAACCACTGGACCGCCAGGAAAGTCCCCCACTGTATCCTTTTGAATCCGCCTGCCAATGCAGGAGACAGAGGTTCAATCCCCGGTCCGGGAAGACACCACATGTCGCAGAACAACTGAGCCCGTGAGCCACAACTACGGGCTCAGTGCTCTAGAGCCCGCGGTCCGCAACAAGAGAACCCACTGAAATGAGAAGCCTGCACACTACAACCAGAGTAGAACCCTGCTCACCAGCATAAGAGAAAAGCCCGCACAGCAACAAGGACCCAGTACAGCCAAAAGTAAATTAAATAAATAAGCTACTTAAAAAAAGAAAAAGAATATATGTATGTATAACTGAGTTGCTTTGCTATACAGAAGAAATCAACACAACACTATAAATCAACTACACTTCAATAAAAATTTTAAAAAATAATGGTAACAATAGTAGTGATGGTAGTAATAATACCAACACTGACTCTTCTCCAGGCAATGATTCAAATGTTCACTGAACCCAACTTTGCTAAAATGAGTGCTGCTCTAGACTAACGCCAGCACCACTGT
Source organism: Okapia johnstoni (assembly GCA_024291935.2). Classification (NCBI taxonomy): domain Eukaryota; kingdom Metazoa; phylum Chordata; class Mammalia; order Artiodactyla; family Giraffidae; genus Okapia; species Okapia johnstoni. The sequence continues at coordinate 11,840,496 of CM044316.1, read as the reverse complement.
GGAATGCAGCTGTTTTGCAGTGCACAGCCTGAGTAACTGCACAAAATCCTCACCATACCTGATTCAGAGTCTTCTGCAGGTGCGGGGTGCCCATGCGGTCAGCTATGTGCCGGTAGGCTGGGTGGGAGAGGAAAAACTTCCTCTCAGCCGCCAGTGCTGTGCGGATGTCCTTCTTGCCCTCAATATCCTTCTGGCTGCGGTTGACCACTCCAATGTAGCCTGTGGAGAGAGAGGGTCAGGTCATAGCAGTGCCAGGCAAGCCCAGGAACCCAGATGCCCACTACAGGTCAGCCATGGGGCTGGGCAACATGCAGGTGTAGACACGGATCCTGCCCTACAAGTCACTCACAGACAAGATGCCAAGCCTTATGAGTTACTCAGAGGCAACACTGAGAATGCAAACACAGAGCAATATAATGTTCGGAGGAAGGAGAGGTTACATTCAGCCTGGTGAGACGGACTAGAGAGAGAAAAGCTCAGGAGATGAAATCCATAATCTGAGCTTTAAAGACCAGAAAACAGTATATGAAAAAGAAGGCCAATGGGAAAAGCTAATCGTGCCAGATATTAATACTTATTCTAAAGCTATTATATTTGGGGACTTCTCTGGGGGTCCAGTGGTTAAGACCCTGCACTTCCAATGTAGGGTGCACAGGTTCGACTCCTGGTCAGTGAACTAAGATCCACAGGGAGATCAGTCAATCCTAAAGGAAATCAACCCTAAATATTCATTAGAAGAACTAATGCTGAAGCTGAAGCTCCAATACTTTGGCCACCTGATGCGAGGAGCTGACTCATTGGAAAAGACCCCAATGCTGGGAAAGACGGAGGGCAGGAGGAAAAGCGGGCGACAGAGGAGGAGATGGTTGGATGGCATCACCGACTCAATGGACATGAATCTGGGCAAGCTCTGGGAAATAGTGGAGAACAGGGGAGCCTGGCATGCTACAGTCCATTGGGTCCCAAAGAGTCGAATACAACTTAGTGACTGAACAACAACAACGGTTGGCAAAGAAACAAAGTCTGGTGGCCACCAAAATGAACTTGCTAGGGATTCATAGATTTCCACATAAAACATAAAACTGGAAGTACCTGAATGGGTGGTTTTTCAAAATTACTGTATTTGTGTTAAAATTGTCTGAACAAAACATAAGCAACAGTCAACTGTAAGTGTAAGAGAAGTGGGACTTATACAGGAGGGGGTTGGGAACCAGCTTCCAAAATGACAGTTCAAGGTACCATTCAGCAATTTTTTTTAAACACAAAAAACCATTTTTAGCATAAGAAAACTACTTTGAAAAGAGGATCTACAATATTTGGACATAAATGAGTTGGAAGAGGACGAGTGAAGGGAGATTCAAACAGCCGGGAGCCCCAGGTGTGGACACAAGGCACCCCGCCGCATGGATGCACGAATGGGTGTCGTGGGAAGCAGAAAACTTAGCCTGGTGGCCAACACATGGGAGGTGCTCAGTCAACAGATGTGCTTATGGTTGTCCATATAATGAAAGTTGGAAAGGTGAACTGGGCCTAGGTGGCGAAAGGTCAGAAGTGATAAACACACATATCTGTACCCGCTTCTCTTAGCGAGGACCAATGTTTCTTTGGAGAGGAGGGGCGCAGCACCGGCCAGCTATCCTGCCAAGCCTTGTGCAGACCTGACGGTTTTTCGTCCTCTCTGGATCTATCATCAAGTCCACCTTACAGATGAGGGAAGCGAGGTAGGCTAAGGAGGGGCCCCTTGCCCACATGGTCACATGGAGGATCAGTGGCAGCAAGGCGTGAACCCAGGTTAGTGTGAAGGGCAAAGAGCAAGGGGCAGAGATGGTGTCTGGCTTGTTTTGTGGTTCCTTTTGTTAACTTTAAAAGGAAGGATCCAGGGACTTCCCTGGTGGTCTAGTGGTTAAGAATCCACCTTGCAGTGCTGGGGACACGGGTCCGATCCCTAGTCCGGGAGGATTCCACATGCCTCGGGGCCACTAGGCCACAACTACCCGAAGCCTGCGTGCCTACAGCCTGTGCTCCATAACAAGAGAAGCCACTGAGAAGCAATGAGAAGGCCGAGCATCACAACTGGAGAGTAGGCCCCGCTCATCTCAACTAGAAAAAAGCCTGTGCAGCAAGGAAGACCCAGCATAGCCAAAAATACATAAAACAGAATAAATAAATACGAATTTTTTAAAAATCTGAAACTCCACTGAACATGAGACTGATCAGCCTCTGTCTAGATCTAATTACTGGTTTACAAGGAGCTATAATTGGCCAGATCCCAAGCGAGGCACACAGATCAAGTGGCCGGAGGGGGAGTCGTGGGAACAGAAACGTAGCTGTTTATGTGTCAAATGACAGGGAGCCTGGATTTGCTTCATAATCCCCCAGGGAGAGGCTATTCAGGATAGTGTTGATTAGCTGTGTGTGATGAGCAACGAGGCTGGTCTGGGGGGAACACCTCACATTTTTCTCTCCACGTGAGAAAATGCTCGATAGAAAAATCTATCACAAAATTAAAAGGTACAGGGACTTCCCCAGCGTCCAGTGGTTAAGATTCTGCCTTCCAACACAGGGGAGGTAGGTTTGATCCCTGGTCGGGGAGCTAAAATTCCACCTGCCTCACGGCCAAAATCCCAGAACAGAAAAAAAAAAAAAAAAAAAGAAGAGGAAGAAGAAATATTGTAACAAATTCCGGAAAGACTTAAAAAACGGTCCATGTGCGGAAAAAAAAAAAAAAAAAATCTAAAAAAAGAAAAGTTACAAATCCTCGGGAACTCTTAGGAAGGAAAGCCCGAGTAGTAACCATGGGGAGAAGCTGAGTGATGAGTGATTTCAGTTTTCTTCTCCTGGACACTTCTTTTTGTTCCCAAAATGAGTAGTTGTTCACCATATAACTGAAAAAAGAATGTATACACAACAGAAGAAAAAGCTAGGGCTTCCCTGGAGGTTCGGTGGTTAAGAATCCGCCTGCCAATGCAGGTGACATGGGCTCGACCCCCAGGTTCCAGGAAGATCCCCCATGCCACGGAGCAACTAAGCCCATGTCACACAACTACTGAAGCCTGTGCACCCCAGGGCCTGTGCTCCAGAACAAGAAAAGCCACTGCAATGAGAAGCCTGCGCACTGCAATGAAGAGCAGCCCCTGCTTGTTGCTACAATTAGAGTAAGCCCACACGCAGCAATGAAGACCCAGCACAGCCAAAAAATAAAATCTTTTTTTTAAAAAAAGAAAAAGCTACGTGTGTTCACTTGGGCAGAGAAAAAGAAGGGTCTACAACGGGACTGAGAAGCAGTTTCTTCTGGGCAGTGGGGAAATGGGATGGTGAATGTATTTGTGAGCACTGGCTGAGGTTTCAGGAAAGACAAACAACCAAAACGAGTCGTTCTCCAAAAGCAGAGGTGCCCCAGCTCTCCTGTGGCTCAAGTCCACCCATCTTGACCAACCCCTTGCCCCCGCCTCATGACCCCTAGACCCCCTGGGCCACACCTCTTCTCAAGGGGAGTAGCTTGTTCTCCAGGATGTCCCTGGCATCCGTGCCTTCATCCATCAGGTCGAGTTTGGTGATGACGCCGATAGTCCGCAGGCCTGAAAGAGCACAGAGGTCAGAGGGCATCATGAGGAAGGAGCTCAGGCGACCCTAGGCCACCTGGAGTCCAGCTGGGTCCCCACTTCCAGGCCGTGTGACCTGAGAGAAGCCATGACGTCACCTGCCTAGACCCTAGTTTCCTTCATGTCACATGAAGGCAGTAACACACGAATCTCAGGGGCGTGTCCATGACAATAAACCTGGCACAGGGCGCATGTTCAGTCAGTTAACACTTGCCATGGTCGGTCATGGGTATGACCAGTCTTGCTGCTGCAGAAATCGGGGGGCAACCTTACCAAACATGAACCCCGGGTCAGTATCTCCATGCTATCAGTATCTCCATCGGCAACCTGAGCCAATGGTTTCCAGAGTTACCTCTTATCTGAATGGCCAGAATGATACTGTGGACACCATTCTATGGAATTCCTCCTCATCCCAAAGTGTCCCAAACTGCTCTGAATCGAGGGAACCCTGTCCATCAGCTGTCCCCCACTGGTGCCTGAGGGCCCCCTCTGTGTCAGCGCTGTGTGTGTGTGTGTGTGTGTGTGTGTATGACACATGCAGGGGACAGAGTAAAGCCCAGGGAGATCTCGGGGGGGGGGGGGGGGTGCTAAAGTAGGCATTAAGCAGGGGCACGATTGTCACCCTCCCTGGTGTGCCCACTTGCCCACATTCTGCTGTGAGAGCATGAGCTCGCATCACCTTTTCGGAGGTCAAAGGAACCACCACTGCAAACACCCACAAAGCTTGTGGGGGGTGGGGAGGGGAGACGTAGCCCGAGGTAGAGGAATGTGATAAGGGGAGGTCAAAGATCAGAAACAACCCAACTGTTTAAGAACAAAAGAAAGGAAGCAGTAGGCTGCCCAACGGATGGCTACCGACCTACGTCCCTAAGGCAATAGGCAAACACACTCACACAACAGAAAAACAAAGGAAGGTCATCCCATTTTTTTAACACGTGAGTTTATGGGGCTTCCCCAGTGACTCAGACAGTAAAGAATCCACCTGCAATGCAGGAGACCCAGCTTCGATTCCTGGGTAGGGAAGATCCCCTGGAGAAGGGAATGGCAACCCAACCCAGTATTTTTGCCTGGAGAATCCCATGGACAGAGGACCCTGGCAGGCTACAGTCCATGGGGTGGCAAAGAGTTGGACATGACTGAGTGACTAACACCTTGACGTGGAAGAACAAACTCTGAAAGAATATTTGCCAAGTGGGGCCACCAGCATCTGCAGGGAGAGAGAAGCTGTCACAGTTTAGGGTCTGATGTTTCACAATGGTGATTATTTACGGGTAGTCATCATGAATACTTTCAAAGTTAGACAGCTCTTTTTTTTTCTGGAAGAAGGTCAGCAACAAATTCACAAATGATGCTTAACCATCTTCGCCCCTACTTCCTCGCTGCCTGATCAGCCTCTGCAGTCACAGTCACATCTATGTCCTGGTATTGGACTCGGGGGGGCAGGAAGGCCTGGGCGGCTATGGGCAGGGGGTGCCCTCCCAGAAAGTGAACCTGGATGACCTTGGGGGCGGAGTTGGCAGAGCCCTGAGCTTCGAGGAGCTTGCGGCCCAGGGCAAGAAAGGAGCCACCTTCACTGACTGCCTCCCAGGCCTGTGAACTGGAGAGCGTGAGCCACAGAGCCTGTCTCCCCCAGCTGCTCACTGGTCCCTAACTGCTTCCAGAAGGCTGTGGGATTCAAGCAGTCGGCAGAGAATTCGGAAAATGTATTTGTGGTGTGTCAGACTCTGCTAACCTCCCACCACTGTCAGAATACACCCAACTCCCCACCGCAGCCCAAAGACCCAAAGCCCAAAGACTGGCCCAGCCGCTCCCAGCACCCTCTCCACCTTGTCCTTTAGCTCACTCTGCTCCAGCCACACCGGCTACCCCACTGTGTCCTGGGCACCTCAGCCTCTTTAGCATCCACTGTCCGTATTCCTGGATCTTGCCTCTTTTCGTACTTCTGGTCCTGCCTAAAACCCCCCATCTTCAGAGGCCTCAGGCCGCCCCCTTCCACCCCAGCCTCTCTCAATGGGCTCCATTTTCTCCCAGTGCTTACCGCTACCTGAAGTTATCCCACGTGCATACTTCCTTGTTGGAGTCTGTTGCTCCCACTGGTGGTAGGGCTCCCTGTCAACTCTGTCCCCTGCAGGGTCCCCAAGGCCATAACAGATCCCGGCACACAGCCAGCTTAATTGACATTTACTGAACGAATGCCCGGAGCCAGAGATGACCCAGAGATGCCCAAGTCTCCACCACTCCCTACTTCCCCACTGGCTTCACTAACTCGTCATCCTTTCACCTTTCCCACCGGCCCGAGCACGGATGGGGAGACCCTCAGTCCTCTCGGCAGCTCTCTAAGTCGGGACTGCGGTTCTTATTTCAACAGGAGGGACCAAGCCTCAAGGGGGAAGAATAACTTCTCCAAGTGGGATCTGGACTCCCATCTGTACCCAAAAAGGCCTGCATTCTTCCTACCCCCAACTCCTCACACTAGCTTTCTGCGCAGGCAAAGCAGGGACCAGCTTGCCAAGGGGGAATGCCGACCGCCACACACTGGCCTCCCAGTGGACACCCTCATAGGACAGCTGGCCCTCATGGGAAATGCGGAGTCGCAGGCCTTTTCTGGGGGAAACTGTGAGTCAAAGAGATCGCCAGTGATGCCGAGTTGAGAATGTGGGGCAGGTCGAGATGCTGAGAAGTGTGGGGAAGAGGGAGCTGCTGCCATGGGGCTTGGCGGGTACCTTGAGGATCGACCTCCTTGGCCAGCTTGAGGGCATCCGAGTTGGCCAAGTCCATGTTGGCAGGGGTGACGGCAAGGATGAGGCTGCTTTCCCGGCTGATGAACTGCAAGATCATGTCCTTGATCTGGTATTCGATATCCTGGGGCTGGTCCCCCACGGGCACCTTGGTGATGCCTGGGAGGTCGATGAGGGTCAGGTTCAACACTACAGGGGAAATCAGAGAGAGAGGCCATCAAGACCTGGGAGCGGGGAAGGCATGCACAGCCCTGGAGAGACCTGGCCTGCTTCTCCAAGTGCTGGGCGTCAGGGCTCAGGATTATCCTTGTGTTTCAACTGGATCCTGCCTTTTGACTCGATAACTCCCTCCTAGGGTCCCATCCTATGGACACTCTCTCTGTACTCTATTTCAGTGAGACAGTTTTGTTTTGTTTTTAATTATTTATTTGACTGTGTGGGGTCTTAGTTGTAGCATGTGGGATCTAGTTCCCCGACCAGGGATCAAACCTGGGACCCTTGCACTGGGAGCTCGGAGTCTTAGCCACTGGATCATCAGGGAAGTCCCAGTTGGTTTTTTTTTTAATGAAGTCACTCTATTATTTTTTTCTTATTGAAGTATTGCTAAGGTACAATATTGTATGAGTTTCAGGCATATAATACAGTGATTCACAATCTTTAAAGGTTATGCTCCATTTATAATTATCTCAGTGATACAATTTCAAATCTGGATACTTGCATGTGTAGAGATTGGAATTGCTCTCAAAGGTTAAATAAGTTTCAGTACATTGATTTAGTCAATATCAAGGAATTATTAAAAGCAAAAAAGAAGATTTTCTGGTAAGAAACACACTGTGAGGGGCTATCCTGGTGGCTCAGTGGTTAAGAGTCTGTGCTCCCAATGCAGGGGGTATGGGTTCGATCCCTGGTAGGTGATTAAGATGCCACACGCCCACATACTATGTGGTGCGGCCAAAAAAATAAAAATGCCTTCTGAGATGCACTCATACAAGAAAATAGACATCAATGACTTTTCTATCAGGCTACAATTTGAGTAAAAGTAGCAAAGCACACATATGTGATGTACACACATATTCATAACTGCCTACATATGCACTGTATATCGTTTGAAGAACATGAAATATATCTGTAATTTTGAAAGTAAGGTAGATTTTTGCTGGATACACCTTTTTTGTAACTTTTGGATATGCATCATGTACAGGGATCATTTATTTGAAAATAAATATATTAAAAAACTCATCACAGGGACTTCCCTGGGGGTCCAGTGGTTAAAAGACTCCACCCCTCCAATGCAGGGGGCATGGGTTCAATCCCTGGCTGGGGAACTAAGGTCCCACATGCTGTGAGGTGTGGCCAAAACTTTAAAATAAGATAAATAAAAGTTCATAAACAAACAAACAAACAAAAAATCACAAAGAACCCATACTGAGGTGTTAAGAGTCGGCTGGAATATTCATCAAACGCCATTTAAGTCAGCAGTCCATGCTGCTGAGTCAGAGGCTGTGTGGCTACAGGTTGTCTGTTCTGTTTACACGATGCAGTTTTAAAATCTGGACCTTATGCAGAAAAATCTGACTTTCTGCCTCTTCTTGAAAAACCAGAAGACCTGGCTGCCTTGGGCTGGCATCACTGGGTGGCCTAGATTTACTAGGGAGCCAAGCTGTGGTTACTCCCTTAAAAGGAATATACGAGCCGCAATTAATTCGCCCCAGGCCCCACCACTCCCGACAATCTCCCTGGCGTGCTGTTTTTCTTGGAGCCGTGCTGTTTTTCTTGGAGCCGAGGTCGATGTCTCTGTACCACGTTCCTATCAGATGTGGATCAAGAGGGCTCTGTGTATGTGTGAGGAAAACCGGGAGGGGGGGCACTCTTCACGGGAGCGAGGCCGCCCCAACCCGTGACTGGTCCATTGTCAGCTCTCCCCTGGCCCAAGTGAAGGGTCTTTGCTTCCTACCGTGTGGCGAGTAGACCCGCAGGTTAATGGGCACTGCGGAGATGCCTTTGTTGGTCCCCGTGAGCCTGTCAGTCTCCGCTTCGATCTCCTGTCGGACTTCCTCAAAGTCTGTAAACTTTCTGGACTTGCAGTGCAAAAACTCGGCATATTCTGAAAAGGGAAGAAAGACACTCCAAGTGAGAAAGAGAAGTAGTCTCGCTGTGGGGGGGTGAGGGGGGACCAGATGGCCTCCTGGGAAAAGAGCTTTCTCAAGTAGACAGAGTGAAGACTCAGTCACAGGCCCTCCAGGAAACTGGGGGGCAATGGATTCATTCTCTTGACAGGTATTTGAGGGGGGCCCTCCTACAGACTGCGCTCCCTTCCAGACCTCGGGTACTCCACAAGGCGCAAAAGTGGCAAAAATGCTGACTCTGTGGAATGCACATTCTCATGAAGCATTTTGCAGAACTACATAGTTTAAGTCATAACATATTACAAGTAAAACAAAAATAAAAAGCCCCACAAAAACCAGCATCCAACAGCTGGGTGTGACCAGCAATTATTTGTTATTCTTTATCAACCTGCATCCCTTGGAGCGCAGGGATGGATGATGATGAAGCTTTTGCTCTGCTGTTATACATGAGATAGTCCTGGGTGGTGACACAGAACCTCCCTCATGCGGGTCACAGTCTAAAGCCGCAGCCCTGGTGGGATGCTAAGCCGCCAGTGCCCTCCAGGGTAGCGAGATCCCGGGCGCGTGTCCCTGGGACTCACCATTCTCCTTCCCCAAGGCACCCCCACCATGGCTTGTCTCACCAAAGCCCTTCTTGCTGTCCTTCCTTCCTTCCTGGCTGTTCATGGGGCCCTTAGACATGACCCTTTCAGAAGAAATGCTTTCTGGCCTCTTCAGGCCTTCTAAGTCTGAGGTGTCTGAAAGCCATTATTAACACTGAGATGAAGGGAAATAAAGAAGTAGCTAGAGGAGTTTCTTTGGTGGTCCAGTGGTTAAGAACCCACCTTCCATTGTAGGGGACGCGGGTACAATCCCTGGTTGGGGAACCAAGATCCCACATGCCTCGGGGCAACTGAGCTCACACGCCCCAAATGAAGATCCCACGTGCTGCAACTAAGACCTGATGCAGCCAAATAAATAAAATAAATATATATTTTAAAAAAAAAAAAACACTGACTAATGATAGTGCTGTTCCTGTCATCAAGGTAGAGAAATCCAAAGCAGAGATGTGGGTAAAGCAGGAAGAAAAAAAAACTTTTATCGCAGAGTGCTGAGCTGATGGGTGTTCACTGTACAACTCCTGACTTTTCCATGTGTCTGAATTTCATAGTAAATGTTGAAGCGGGGGGAACTTTCTAGGCCCAGAGATCACAGCTCCTGCAAGTGATGCTACAAAGAGGGAAGTAAGTTTGGCTGGCAAAGAGCCTAAAGAGCTAGTTCATGACACAGATGCGAAGATGTGCACTGCTTCTCAGCGTAAAAAACTGGAAATAGCCTTCATGTCCACCAGGAGGAGACCTGGCTACACAAACCTCAGCAGACATAGCTACAGCTGCATCAGAACAAAGGATGGAGAAAGAGCCCTGCAACAGAGAAAGGCCAGGCAGGTCGAGAATCTGCCCAGAGGCATAACACAGCAGAAAGTCATGAGTACAAGGAGGTGTGTCATTCCATTTGTCACCTAACAAACGCTTGCTTGCTCTGGCCAGGCCCTGTCTGTGGTCCCATTTGCTCTTCACAAATCAGCAGCTTAGCAGGTAGGCATCTCCATGATGCCCATATCACAGATGGGAAAACTGAGGCCAGAGGGGGTTGAAGCAAGCTGGCTCAAGTTCACCAGTGGAGCTAGGATTTGGAGCTCGGATAATCTGTCTTTAGGTAGTGGCTCTCAAGTCACGTGGGCTTCGTGAGGCCACAGGCAGACTCTTCACCTCTCTAATTTCTGTTGCAGGGGACGGGGGACTCTGTGGGCTCAGATCAATATGGACACTGGTCACCAGGGAGCAGGGCACTGAGGACACTGGTTGGAGGGTGCGGCATCAACCACCCCACCCCCATCAGCTGACCCAGTTCCCAAGGACGGTTGGGCTCCAGCCCTCCACGGGAACATGAGGAAATACTCCGCTACTCTCTGGCTGCTCTTCCTGCAGCCACCTCCAAAAATGGAACGGTCCTCCAACCCCCACAGCAAACCTCAGTTCTCTTCCGGCTCAAGGCCGAGGGCTCAGCATTCACAAGATACCCCTCCCCTTTTCAGGAGTGCAGGGGGATGGAGGATGGGAACAGGGTTGGGGACCAGGACATAGGCGCTGTCCCTTGCAAAACCTCTGCCCTGCCAGGCCTGCTGCAGCTCACTTCCTCCTCCTCCAGGGCCTGCCTGCCTGCTGCCTCTTCCAGGAGCCTTTCCTGACTCCATGCCACCAGGCATGCCATCCTGCATTTTGGGCCTCCTCTCCTGTCAGAGTCAGGTCACCCTGGGTTCTGTTTAGGGGACCAGTAGGTGCTGGCAGCCTTCCCTTCTGCCAGCCCCTTTGTGCAAGTCAAAGATGAGCAGGAGATGTACTGGAAAGCCATGACATCTTCTCCACAAGGTCAGTGGACAGCAGAAATCATACCCTCTGTGCCCAAGCGGAAGGTCCAGGAGTCAACCAGGCCCATCCCTCACCACCTGCTTTCTCTCCCTGGGTTCCCCGTCACTTGAGGACCATGTGCCAGACTCCAGCATCAGGTCAAGGTAAGAAAGCTCCTACAATCTTGCTTCCCCACCACCCCCGAGCACTGACCCTCTTAAACCCAGACCCCGGTCACCTCTCCTTGAAATCTTCCACAGCTCCCACCTCACCCCAATAAGACTCAGTCTTTACCAACACCACAGAGCCCTACTAAGTTTCCTCCCCCCACCTTCCGATCTCAACTCATGCCCCTCCAGCCACATGGGCTTGTTTGGTTTCTCACTCCAAGCCCTTGAATTCCTGCCTCAGGGCCTTTGCACTGGCTCTTCTTTCTGCCTGCGGACATCCGTACAGGTCCCTTCCTCTCCTCCTTCAGGTTTCTGCTCAAATGTTCATCTTCTCCAACTCCCAAGTAAGACAACAGACCTCCTCAATTTCTTTCCCCTTTCCCTTCCTTAGGATCCTCCAAGTACCCACCACCTTGTAATATGGTGGACCTTGTCAGCCTGTGTATTTCCTCTGATCCCCAGGAGAAGGTCGACCTACAGGGCAGGGATCTGAATCTGTGCTGTTCTATGTCCCGGGGCACAGGGCTCTGAGCACACAGTAGGCGCTCTGCAACTACACGCACAACCAAAATGGCTGCTGGAAGGGTAACATGGCCCCTGATTCAGCTTCTGGGAGGTGGGCCAGCGCCCCCACGGTCACCAAGTAGGACACCCAGGAGGCTGGACAGGAACACGGTCTGGTGGGGTCACCTGCCGTCTTCCCAATGCACTTCTTGTCAACACAGGCCCAACCCAGAGCCAGGAGCCTGGGCTGATGGAGGAGATAGGCTTGGCACAAGCAAGTCATAGCAGGTGCTTGGGGAGCTCAGCCAAGAGCCCCAACATACCAGGAACCAGGAGGGGCCTCCTACAGGGGGTGGGCAGAGATGGTGTCCACCTCATCTCTCTGAAATGAAGACCTTCCCCCACGTCCTGAGGAGGCTCTGGACCCAGTGGGGTCTAGGGGGAAGGGAGAGAAAGTGTGGGGTGTCCCCACTGGCCAGGCTACTCCTCTGTGCCTCAGTTTCCCCATGAGGAAAGTTAAGATATGATGCAAGTAGGGATGTCCCTGGCAGCCCAGTAGTTAAGACACCGCACTTCCAATGCAGGGGAGAGGGGTTCAATCCCTGTCTGGGGAACTAAGGTCCCACACGCAGAGTGGTGCGGCCAAACAATTTTTAAAAAAAATGACAACAAAATTAAAAAAAAAAAGAAAAACAGGCAGAGCGCTCAGCCTGCGGGTCCACAGCTCTGTAAATGCTTGGATGCTGGAGAAAATTTTTGCCACCCTGGCCACTGCCAGGGCTCTGCCTGCCTTGATTCCCGGTCCTTCCTACAGAGGTGGTCCCTCTGTCCCCACAGCGGCTATAGCCTTTTCAAACCTTCCCTTCCTCGTGCTCAGATAACACAGCCAGTCCCTTAGGTCCCTGGCCCCTGCCATAACATTCTGACAGCCTCAACGGGCACCCATCCACCGCAGCCCTGCAGCGCTTCCCTGGCAGGAGAGCCAGGCATGTGGGATCAGGTCGCAGAAGAGCCCTCGTCCAGCCGTCGAGCTGCAAACTCTGAGGGGTCAGCCTCCTACATCCTGTGGGGTTGGTGAATGCACTTGCAGTTTTTCTCCTAGGAGGAGGTCCAGCCCTCTGCCCAGGACTTGTTAGCTGTCTCCTTCAGGTCAAGCTGCTTGGGGAGGCCCACCTGGGCCACCCGGGCTCCAGCAGTGCCAGCACCCAGCCCTTCAAGGTGCTCCTCATGTGGACACACGACCTGCTCTGTGTCCCCTCCTAAAGCCAGAGCTGCGGGAGGGGACTGAGCTGCAAGAGGGGACTGCGAGCGACTCGGTTCTGGTCTCTGCTCTCCCTGGCACCCAGTGCATAGTAACGGCTTAAAACTTAATTACTGAGCGGGCTGTTGCAAAGCATTAGGTGCCAGAGCTTAAGAGAGCATTCCCTACTCCGTGACTCCCACGTGGGTCTTCACTGTGTTCAACAGCCAATCCCCCACCTCGGGCATCCCCCAGGCACACCCCTCAAGATGGTGCCCTTGAGAGATTGGCATTGCTTAAGAATCGTGAAGTGGGGACTTCTCTGGTGGTCCAGCAGTTAAGACTCTGAGCTTCTACTGCAGGGGGTTTGGGTTTGATCCCTGGTCTGGGAACTAAGATCCCACAAGCCAAGTAGTATGGGAAGATCAAGGGTATGGAGAGAAGATGAAAAAGAAAAAGACAGAGGAGAGATGTGTGATAAAGAAAAAAGCATTTAGTGTATGTCTTTAAGACTATGGGATGCTAAAATTTGATAAAATATTTCAAAAATTAATTTAATACCTCAATTTTCCCACAGTGAAACAGGACAGGGACTTCCCTGGTGGTCCAGCAGTTAAGACTCCAAGCTTCCCCTGCAGGGGACGTGGGTTTGATCTCTGGTCTGGGAACTAAGATCTGACAAGCTGAGAGGTGTGGCCAAAAAAAAAGATCAAGGGTATAGAAAGAAAACAAAAGGAGAAAAATTTAGGAGAGATGTATGATAAGAAAAAGAATTTACTGTATATCTTTAAGAACATGGTATGCTAAAACTTCGTAAAATATTTGAAAAACAAACAAAACAGCCACAGCCCCTCAGGCCTGGACAGGGCGAGTCATCATCATATGACTTGAGGAGGTGACAGGAAGATGAAAGCGAGGTAGAGAGCATCTCACTTTCCCCACAGTGACACAGGACAGGGACTTCCCTGGTGGTCCAGGAGTTAGGAATCCGAGTTTCCAATGCAGGGGGCAAGGGTTCAATCCCTGGTCAGGGAACTAAGATCCTACAAGGCACGTGGTACAGTCAGTAACTAAACAAAAATTAAAAAAAAAAACAAGGTTGCAATCTTTAGTCCCATCCTTTGACCTCTGGGAAGGGGACGGGGGCTGGAGGTTGAATGAAGCACTAATGGGATCGATTTCATCAACCATTCTGATGTCTTCCATAAAACCCCAAAAGGCTGGCATTCAGAGAGCTTCCAGGTTGGTGAGCAGGCGCAGGGAGAGACAGCGTGAGCTCAGACAGGGTGAGGAATCACTGCCCCTTTCCCATACCTTGCCTCATACAGCAATTCCCTCTGTCACTTCTGGGAGTAAAATGCTTTGAGTTCTACAGGAAATTCATCAAACCCAAGGAGGGGCACGCTGGAACTTCTGATCTATAGTCAGTGGGTCAGAAACACAGGTGACAGTCTGGACTTGGGGTTGGCATTGGAAGCGGAGACGAGGGGACAGTCTGGTGGGATTTGAGCCCTTAACCTGTGGGATGTGATGCTACTTCCAAGGAGGGAGTGTCAGAACTGAATTAAATTGCAGATTTCCCTGAAGGTCCAGTGGATAAGATTTCACCTTCCAATGCAGGGGGTGGGGGGGGGGAGGGGCGGGGGGATGGGGGTAGGGGTGGGTTCAATCCCTAGTCAGGGAGCTAAGATCCTACATGCCTCCCCATCAAAAAAAACAAAACATAAAACAGAAGCAATGTTGTAACAAATTCCATAAAGACTTAAAAAAGAAAAAGAAGGACATGGCAACCCACTCCAGTATTTGTGCCTGGAGAATCCCATGGACAGAGGAGCCTGGCATGCTACAGTCCACAGGGTCACAAGGAGTTGGACACTGAAGCAACTTAGCAGCAGCAGAAGGTGACAGCCCCAGGCTACCATCCTGACCCTTGTCAGCTCCCAGCTTGTTTTCCACCTGAAGACACAAGGTCATGCCCTGACTGCTGCAGGGTCTATAGGCTTTTAGAAAGGGCCCTGCTGCGGCCAGGGTAGGTGGGGAAAGGTGCTGCACACAGTTATGGATGCTCTCCCACAGGAGAAAGAGCATAGCAGCAGCCCTTAGGGCACGGTTAGGCACCAGCCGCGGGCTGATGGAGCCCCTCCTGGGTGCCAGACCCTATGCTGAGTGGGGGGAAGAGTGATGGACAAAGCAGGTCTGCGTCCCTGCTCTGGCAGAACTGATGTTGAGGCGGAGAGACAGACCGTCAAGAAAATATGAGGACTTCCCTGGTGGTCCAGGGGTTAAGAATCTGCTTGCCAATGCAGGGAACACGGGTTCAATCCCTGGTCCGGGAAGGTTTCACATGCCACGGGACAACTAAGCCTGGATGCCACAACTACTGAGCCTGTATTCTAGGGCCCGAGCACCGCAACTACTGAGCCCACGCGCCACAACCACTGAAGCTTGCGCGCCCTAGAGCCCATGCTCAGCAAAAAGAGAAAGCCCGCACACGGCACAGCCAAAAAATAACAAATAAAACAAACAAATTAACAAATCTTCTAAAACAACAACAAAAAAGAAACTGGGAGAACAGGATGCTGCCTCACAACATATGCTGCACAACAACCAAGGCAGCAGTGACTGGGGTGGGGCCTGGGGTGAGGCTCACCCAGAGGAGCAGGGGGAGGAGGCAGGGTGTTCCAGGCAGGGCTTGCAATGAGGGTGAAGGTCCAGAGGCAGAAACAATTGAGCTGGTCTGGAGGAAGAGGAGCACGATTGTGGCACCAGGAGGAAGTAAGGTTTCAGAGGCCAGCCCAGTCCCGTGGGGGCCACAAAGCCTCAAGAAGGAGGCCAAGAGCCAAGCCCTGACATCTCTCTGGCTCTGGTGAGCAGCGGCCAAGGTCAGAGCTGGGATGGAAGGCTCTGGAGGCCCTGATCGGGCACATTCCACACAAGAACAGTGCCAGCACTCAGGGTTTACGAGGTCCAGGGGCAGTTCGCGAGGAGGAGCAGGGTTCACCCACAAGCCACTGAACTTCCTGGTGGCTGCGGTCTGAGGTAATTTTTAAACTAAGCCCATTAAAATAATGGCTCACTGAGACCGGTGTGGACCAGGAGAAGTAGGGTGCTTCTGTGTGCTGCAAGAGTCAGAGAATTAGTTTTTCGTTTTCTTTTATCTTTGGCCATGCTGCGTGGCATGTAGAATCTCAGTTCCGGACTAGGGACCAAAGCTGTGCCCCCTGCAGTGGAAGTAAGGAGTCTTCACTTGATCTTAGCCAAAAGGTCCAGAAGCAATGGCAGCATGGAGTCTTAACCACTGGACCACCAGGGGAGTCCCAGGAGTCAGAGGATTAGAACCTTATAGTACCAGGAACTTCAGACCCCATAAGAGGCGATGGCCACACCAGTCTCAGGGGGTGCCAGGGCCCCGAGGCAGTCACCACTATCACCCCCATTTTACAGTTAAGAAGGCTGAGGCACAGAGAGGGAAGCCACTTGTCTGAGGGCTCAGACAGGAAGGGGTGGGAGCCTGGCTCTGGAGTCCTGTCTCTGAGAACCAGCTGAACAAAACTTTCATCTCAGGGAGCCATACAGCCCTGTGTGGCCCCCAGGAATCTCTAAAAGCCCCAGCCACAACCGTGTCCCGCACTGCGCTCAGCCTCCTCCCTAGCAGTAGGGTGTCTCCCCCAGTTCAGGGACCTGGGCTCCCCACCTTGAGGTCACTCTACAGACTCTGCCCTTGCCCCCACAGCACCACCCTGGCCCGGGCCCCAATACCTCTCCCCTGGCACCAGGCTCACCGCCCCTTTGGCCTCCCCACCTGCCTTCCTGGCCCTCCTCCACAAGTCAGCCAGTGGGCTAAGCGAGTCTTTCCACACCCTGAACACCACTCAGGTTCCCAGTGTCTGGATCTCTCATCATACCTGTGTCCCGGCCCCTCCACAGCCTCATCTCACAGCTTCACAACACAGCAGCTGCCCTGCCTGGAATGTTCTCCCTAAGCCCTGGCTCAAAGCAGACCCAGTGCCTGATGCTGTTGTTTAGTCGGTCAGTTGTGTCCAACTCTTTGTGACCCCACGGACTATAGCCCACCAGGCTTCTCTGTCCACAGGATTTCTCAGGCAAGAATACTGGAGGGGGTTGCCATCTCCTTCTCTAGGGGATCTTCCCAACCCAGGGATGGAACTCGTGTCTCCAAACGGATTGACAAACGGATTCTTTACCAGTGAGCCACCAAGGAAGCCCAGTGCCTGATATACCCTCCCACAATCCCCTGCGCTCTCCCCTCTCAGCCTGGCCACAGCAACCCCATGTCTGTCGTTCCCATCAGGCTGAGCTCAGGGTCAGCCGGACCCCTCGGAGTGCTCACCCTGCCTCCCTGGCATCCGGCAGAGGCCTAGCTCACATCTTCATTAAGAGACTTTGAATGCCACAGTCAGATGGGGGGGGGGGGGGGTGGAGTATGCAAGCTGGGACACAGAAAGGAGCATGCCCATGTGGGACACCCTGGACCTCTCTCCCCGAGCCCAACAGGGTCCACCAGTGTCTTCATCTCCATGGCTCCCACCCCATCCCTTCCTGGGACCCCTGCCCCAGAGCTGGTGGTCCCTGTGGTCTCTTCTCTACCTGTGACCACAGGATCTGGTCAAACCACCCCTAAGAATGAGTTCACAACTGGGCTTTCAAGACGGCCTCCCTGTGTATCCTCAGGCAAGTGGCCTCAGTTCCCTCCTCTGTGAAGTGGGATGACAGGAATGGTGATTTCAACATCACACCGGGTCAGGCTGTGGGCAGATGTGTGCTCTCCCGGGGCTGTCATTTGTCACATGCTTCTCTTTCCTCCCCCCCACTAGAAGGAATTTTCAGTTCCTCTGGCTGGCCACAATGGGCATTGCTGCCTCAGGGTCTTCACAAGCAACCCATCTCTGCTGTGAAGGAGAGTTCCCATTCCCCAACACACCCCCAAGCACCTGTCAGCCTCAGCTCACACATCACTTCCTCAGAGAAGTCCTGTGAGACTCCCTTCACCACCAACACACACATTTCCATCTGGGGAGGGCCATGCTTCTGTGTCCCCCTCTTGGTCCCCACCCAAGGGTCCCCCCACACTGACCGCCAGCACTAACAGGAGCATCAAGAGGGAAGGTCATAGGGCTTTCCTGGTAGCTCAGTGGTGAAGAACTCGCTTGCCAATGCAGGGGACACAGGTTCAATCCCTGGTCCAGGAAGATCTCACATGCTGCAGGGCAGCTAAGCCCGTGTACCACAACTATTGAGCCTGTGCTCCAGAAACTACAAGTCACAACTACTGAAGCCTGAATGAGGCAACTACTGAAGCCCGCACACCCTAGAGCTCATGCTACACAAGAGAGGCCACAATGAGAAGCTGGGGCACCACAACCAGAGAGTAGCCCCTGCTTGCTGCAACTAGAGAAAAGCTCTCGCAGCAATGAAGACTCAGCACAGCCAAAAATAATTAATTTAATTACATTAAAAAACAGAGGAAAGGTGACAGGTGACAGTCCTGGTCCTACTCACCACTGTGCCCCAGCCTGGGACCAGCTTGTGGCAGGCAGCCCAGTGCTCCCTGGACCACTGTTGGGTGACAGTCACTGGGGAGGTGCTGGGGGAGCCCTCCTGCCATGACAAAGCCTGTGACCTTCCAGTGCAGGAAGCCAGCCAACCTATTCTCCCAACAAGCTATGCCGAAACCATTGGGATGGCACCACATGGCAAGGGCCTACAGTATGCCTGGCACTGTTCTACGGGCTATATGTGTATTGAATAACATGGTCTTCACAGCAACTGACAAAGGCAGTACTATTATTATCTTCACTGTCCAGACAGGAAGCACAGCTGTGAGCGGCACTCCCCCCCCAGGGGCCAGACAGCCAGTAAGCTATAGCACCAGCGTGTGAACCCAGGCAGTATTAGCTCTCAGCCCCCACAAACTAGGGCAGGTTTTCCCAGTGTAGGTAGAAGCCAAAAGCATCAGCATGACCTGGAAACTCATTGAAAATGCAGATTCTCACCACCCTCGTCCACCAACCCACTGAATGTGCAACAGAAACCCAATGTGCCAAGCCCTATGTGACTCGGATCCAACTGACATCTCATAATCCAGGCTCTGCCACTGGCCTTCCTGGCACAGCTGATTGGACACTCGAACCCAGAGGAGGCAGCTGATTGGCTTGCCACTGGACCAATCTGTTGCCATCTCTCACTAGTGTCACACCCTCTTGCAGATGGATTGGGTGGATGAAGATGAGAGGGTGGTACTAGGGTCAGCTGAGCTGTGGAGTCTGAGATCTGACCCTGCCTGGGTACCCATCCCAGGTCTGGCACTCACTAGAAAGGCAGGTAGTTAAACCTCAGTTTCCCCATCTGTAAAATGGGGATAGGTCAGCTGCCTCCCCAGAGTAGGGGGTGTTTAACACAGCCTGTGGTGACGCTGGCACCCCAAGTGCTGAACCAGCTGTGGCTGACATTCCAGGTCAGTAGGGAAGACTCCTGGGGGCTCTGGAGAGAAGAGAGGTCCCACCTCCAAAGGCCCTTTTCACCCCTTCCAGCCTCTAATCTGAGATGCTTTTATAAGGAAGCTAGGTGGGTTTCATGCTGGGAGACATGCCCATGTCATATCGGACTTGTGTAGGAAGAACAGAGGCCACAGAGGGAGGGGATAGAAAAAAAGTCTACATGTGGGCCATTCTATATGCAACAGGCCAGGTCTCTCCTTAGAGTCAGTGCTGTAATTCAGAAAGAAGTAGTAGAAATACAAGATTAAAAACAAGAAGAAGTGGTGAGAATGCTGCTCTCATGAAAAGAGGAGACATGACAATGAAAGACAACATGGCATTGATCCCAGCAGTTGTAGAACCAGCCAGGGAAGAAATCTGGAGTACACTGACAACCTGAGTATGGACTAGGGTAAGGGAACATGCAGAAATGATGCCTTTTCTCGGGTGTGGTTCTGTGAGTGCAAGAGGGTGTCCTTATTGCAGAAGGAGTGCACCAAAGCCTTTCAGGCTGACGTGTCACAGTGTCTGCTATTGATTTTGAAAGTGTCTAGCAAGAACGTGTCATCTACGATAGAGTAAAAGATGTGGCACCTGGCAGCCTAGTCACGGCTGATGC
The DNA here is from genome assembly GCA_024291935.2 of Okapia johnstoni. Classification (NCBI taxonomy): domain Eukaryota; kingdom Metazoa; phylum Chordata; class Mammalia; order Artiodactyla; family Giraffidae; genus Okapia; species Okapia johnstoni. The sequence goes on along the minus strand of CM044316.1, from coordinate 11,820,610 downwards.
TCCGGGTGGGTGGAGGTGTTGCATCAACCATGCTTCAACTTCCCTGCCCACCGTGAAAAAGGGAATGCAGACCCAAATGGCCACCCAGGACCCGAGACGCCTTGGAAGCCCCCTGGCTCCCACTGGGCACAGCCACCACGCTCGTTTCCTGTGTGGGCTGCCAGCCATCCCACTGTACCTGTTTTTGAGAAGATGAGCTGCAGGATGAGAGGCCGCCGAGTGACGATTCCTGAACCTCGGGGAAGGAAGTCCCTGTGGGAGGGGAAATGGACAGAAATTACTCACGAGGCCGGCTAGCAGGGGGCAGGAAGTGTGACCACACATGGTGGAGCAATCCCCTCTTGCAATCTGGGTGACTTCAGCAAAGACACCAACCCCAGCAGGGCACCAGGGAATGCTCTGGCCTTGGAGGGTCCTGAGGCCACGGAGGGACAGGGGAGGGACTAGATTGAAGGCTGCTGACAAAGGGAACCCCTTCCCTTCGGCTGGCTATGTGCCAGCCCCAGCACGCTCAGAGGCCCCTTGTCCTGGCAAATGTTTGGACCATCTCCCCCAGACTCAAAAGAGATCAGTACTTTTTTTTTTTTTTGCAGTTTTTCCCTTTATTTATTTATAATTGAAGGATAATTACAATATTGTGTTGGTTTCTGCCATATATCAACAGAGATCAGTACATTTCTGACCTACATGTTTCAAAGTAATATAATGCCATACATACAATATAAAGACTAAAATAAAAGGAAAGTTATTTAATGACAAAATACGATGTGTTTCGGGACTTCCCTGGTGATCCAGGAGTTAAGACCTTGCCTTCCAACACAGAAGGTGAGAGTTTGAGCCCTGGTCAGCCAGCTAAGATCCCTACCTGCCTCACAGCCAAAAAAACCAAAACATAAATCAGAGTATTGTCTTTGCTGTATACCTGAAACTAACACAACATTGTAAATCAACTATACTCCAACAAAAAAAAATTTTAAAACATCAGAATGTTTTAACAAATTAAAAAAAAAAAAAAGACTTAAAAAAAATTACAATGTGTTTCATGTCCCCAAAAGACAAACTGAAAGAGGTGGGAAGTGGATCACTGGTTGTCTTGGGGATGAGAAACAGAGTGGTGAGCTTTCTGGGGGATGGAAATGTTCTAAAACTGGACTGTGCTACTGTTTAGTAATACTTACTATAAGTTTCTTAAAAAATCACTGCATTTGAAATGGATGAATCTCCTATCATGTAAATGATCCCTCAATAAAGCATTTTATTTTAAAAAAAATATGCTATGGATTTTACTATGGAAAAATTCAGGCATTACCTGCACTGACTTACACCTGGTTTCACATATATGGGGTGGGAAGACTGAAGCCCACCCTGGACCATTAAGAAAGGCAACTAGACTTCCCTGGTGGCCCAGTGGCTAAGACTCCGTGCTCCCGGTGCAAGGGGCCTGGGTTTGATCCCTGGTCAGGGAACTATATCCCACATGCTGCAAGTGAGAGTTTGCACACCACAACTAAAGAGCCTGCATGTTACAACTAAGACCCAACGCAGCCAAATAAATATATATACGTATTTTTTAAACAAAGGCAATGGAAAGAGCAGGGGATCCAGGTAGGCAAAGGAGCAGAAGCAACATTTTCAGAGGTCACTAGGTGCATGCAAAGGATTCTGTTTCGTGTAAAATGGAGAAAAAGCTCACGGCTCAGAGAATTTTAAACAAGTTTATACCCAGGTAAACATTTGGATTTATCTGAAATTTGTGCAGAACACTAGGCAAACATCCTTGGTGCCACCCGGCTCCCCAGTACTGTGACAGACGGTGTCTCAGAAGCACCCCAGCTGGACTAGGAACACCGGACAGAGCCCCAGAGGAGGCCGTTGGTTCTCAGCACAGGCTGAGAACCTGTTAATCCAGTGGGTGGAATAAGGGAGGAAGTGTACCCTTGCCACACGCCATGCACTGTGAGGTATGAGCCCCATCGGACTGTGGGTGGTCCCACCACACTCAGGCAGGGCCTCCTCTGGCTGGACACGGGGACCTGGCAGTGACCACACGGCAGGTCGGCCTTTGAGATGAGGGATCCTGCATAGGCAGGTTAGCTCTGTAGGTCCTATGGGGGTACTACTGGCAAGCAGCAGAGTAGGGTGCTGGAGTAGGATGAATGGACAGGCCCAGAGAGGGGTGGGTGAGGGGATGCTGGAGGTCACAATGAGAGGTCATCATTCTTAGAACAAAGCTACCTGACGGGGTTTAGGGACAGTCAGGGTGTTTTTTTTTTTTTTTTTTGGCCACAGCACACAGCATGCAGGATCTTAGTTCACCAACTAGGAATTGAACCCTGCAACCCCTGCAGTGGGAGCTCAGAATCTTAACCACTGGACTGCCAGGGAATTTCCTACCTCATTTGCTTTTAAAGGTGTGTGACTTTAAAAGACCCTTCTGGCCACTTCTATAAAGAAAGAATTGATGCTTTTGAACTGTCGTGCTGGAGAAGACTCTTGAGAGTCCCTTGGACAGCAAGGAGAGCAAACCAGTCAATCCTAAAGGAAATCAACCCTGAATATTCATTAGAAGGACTGATGCTGAAACTGAAGCTCCAGTACTTTGGCCACCTGATCCGAAGAGCTAACTCACTGGAAAAGACCCTGATGCTGGGAAAGATTAAAGGCAAAAGTAGAAGTGGGCAGCAGAAGGTGAGATGGTTGGATGGCATCACCGACTCAACAGACGTGAATGTGAGCAAACCCCAGGAGACAGTGGAGGACAGAGGAGCCTGGCGTGCTGCAGTCCATGGGGTCACGAAGAGTGACTTGGTGACTTAACAACTGACTGCTTCAAGGAGGAGGGTGGGAGTGGAGAGGCAGGCGGGAGGTGACTGCATTGGTCAAGGTGAGTGATGATAAGGACTGGTTTGGGTGATGGCAGGGACCCAGAGGGCATTCAACAGACACTGGACAGAATCCAGAGGAGCTGAGGAGCCAGCCAGCCATGACCAGGGGGACAGGCTGGATGGAGAAGAATCACGGAGAAGGAGGAGAACGTCCCAAGGACACACACGAATCCCTAGAGGATGAAGCCCGCAGCCCCTGGGAGCACGTTCAAAACCCTCCACACCTTGCATGCTACCCATGGAGCCATGCTCCGGAGAACAAAGAATCTGTGGGCCACCCCTGCCCTGCTCCGAGCACGTCACGCCTGCTGCATGCAGTGTAACTGGCTCCCATCCTCCCATTTGGCAGATAAGGAGAATGAGTATCAGTGAGGATTTGCAACCTGGCCAAGGTCACCAGCTTGTTCACTTAAGGATTACTCACACCAACCGAGCAGGGGAGGTGCTGGGGACAAAGAAGACACACCATGGGGGTAAGAGGGCTTTGGTCAGTGAGCAAACGAGACAGGAGCAGCGTGTGAATGGAGTCCCCAGGGTCCCCTGGGTGGGGCTCCCCCACGCTGTTGTGTGTGACTGGAGCTGGCTCCTGTTCCTTGCTGACTGGTGCGCCACTGCATGGATGGACTGGTCTGTTCATCCACTAACTCACTGATGCAGATTTGTTGTTGTTGTTATAGTCACTCAGTTGTGTCTGACTCTTTGTGACCCCATGGACTATAGCCTGTGAAGCTCCTCTGTCCATGTGATTCTCCAGACAAGAATACTAGACTGGATTGCCATTTCCTTCTCCAAGGGATCTTCCCCATCCAGGGATCAGACCCATGTCTCCTGCTTGGCAGGCAGATTCTTTACCACTGAGCCACCTGGGAAGCCCCTGCAGAAGTGGACCACAGTCTGATCATCCACTCTCTAGCTGATGTGGCTTTTGGGGGTCTCCTCCCACCTCGGGGCCATTACAAATAAAGCCACTCTGAATGTTCTCACCTGTGCCTTTTGTTGACGAATGCCTCATTTCTCTTCCTGAGTCATAGGGCAGACCTGACCTCTGCTGATAGAAATCAGAGCAGCCGGTTCCCCCTCTCCCCTGGTGGGGGGTGGGGTGGGGTGGGGAACTGACTAGAAGGGGCAGGAGGAGACTTTTAGAGATGATGATAATGCCCTCTATCTTGATCTGACCAATGCATGCATTTATTTCAAAAATGAAAACAAGGAAGGTGTACATCTACAATTAGGATAATGTACTACTGAGTTCAGTCTCAGGAAGGTCATGAGTAAGTACAAGGAGGTCCAGGAAGATGCGCTCACGAAGATTCAGACACTCAGTTCAATTCAGTTCAGTCGCTCAGTCGTGTCCGACTCTTTGGGACCCCATGAATTGCAGCACGCCAGGCCTCCCTATCCATCACCAACTCCCGGAGTCCACCCAAACCCATGTCCATCGAGCCGGTGATGCCATCCAGCCATCTCATCCTCTGTCGTCCCCTTCTCCTGCCCCCAATCCTACCCAGCATTAGGGTCTTTTCCAATGAGTCAACTCTTCGCATGAGGTGGCCAAAGTATTGGAGTTTCAGCTTCAACATCAGTCCTTCCAATGAACACCCAGGATTGAGCTCCTTTAGGATGGACTGGTTGGATCTCCTTGCAGTCCAAGGGACTCTCAAGAGTCTTCTCCAACACCACAGTTCAAAAGCATCAATTCTTCAGCGCTCAGCTTTCTTCACCGTCCAACTCTCACATCTACACATGACCACTGGAAAAACCATAGCCTTGACTAGACGGACTTTTGTTGGCAAAGTAATGTCTCTGCTTTTTAATATGCTACCTAGGTTGGTCGTAACTTTCCTTCCAAGGAGTAAGCATCTTTTAATTTCACGGCTGCAATCACCATCTGCAGTGATTTTGGAGCCCCCCAAAATAAAGTCTGACATTGTTTCCACTGTTTCCCCATCTATTTGCCATGAAGTGATGGGACCAGATGCCATGATCTTAGTTTTCTGAATGTTGAGCTTTAAGCCAACTTTTTTACTCTCCTCTTTCACTTTCATCAAGAGGCTCTTTAGTTCTTCTTCGCTTTCTGCCATCAGACACTCAAGCACAGAGAAAACACTCCATTAAAATCTGCCCATGGACATATTACCTTTTTAGTTTCCCAGGGGGGAATAGCGCAGATCTAAAGAACTATAAAGGGCTTCCATGGTGGCTCAGTGGTAAAGAATCCGCCTGCAATGCAGGACACATGGGTTCGACCCTGGGTCGGGAAGATCCCCTGGAGGAGGAAATGACAACCCACTCCAGTATTCTTGCCTGGGAAATCCCATGGACAGAGGAGCCTGGTGGGCAATGGTCCATGGGGCCTCAGAGTTGGACTCAACTTAGCGAATAAACAACAGCCAGAAAGAACTTTAAAGCCCATGGAGGAGGCTAATTAAATAAATGATGGCCCATTCATGTCACTGTACAGTCACACACACATCCACAAATACATATTCCAAGAATAACAACAAGAAAGAGCTTTTTATCTACTGACACGGAACTTCCTTCTGGGTGTATCAAGTAAGGAAAACAAAAGGTGCGGAAGAGAGTCTGTGTTTTCTAAGTAAACAAAAAGCCTCAAACCAGAGCCCAGGTTGGCCAAGGACCTGTTGGGAGGGAGAGTCATGGCAGGTTCTGAAACATCTTTCAATTCTGCATCATCCACATGGAGTACTGACTCCAAAAAATTATTTTAAGAGTAGCTCACATTTGTCGAGGGCTCCCTGTATGCCAGGCAAGAAGCTGAGGACTTTCGGGGCTATTTAACCATGACGATATCCGACGAGGTGGGTCTGTAAGCTCATTTTACGGAAGTCACTAGGCCCAGAGGCTGGGCACTGAGGTCACTTGGCACCCAGGAGTGTGGACTGAAGCCCGCGGGGTCTGAGCCTCTGACCACCGGGCCCCCAGCCTCTGGGCCCGCATGTCTGCTGTGGAAGCTGCAGGCATCTCCCCGGCCATGACTAGGCTTTCGATCCTGCTGTGACGGCTCTGGGTGCGTCCGGGGACCTGGGCACCATGACCACAATGATGACACCACAGACTATGGACATTGAGAGCCTCAGAGGAACACGAGGGCCAGTGTGATGGGTGCTCCAGGCCGTTGCCGGGGAAGGCGGCTTTCTGGGGCTGGGACTTGGTGGCAAGTGGGAGGGACGAGTAGAGGCCATAGGAGGCAGAGCCTGAGGGGGAGACGGCTGAGGGACAAGGCTGGGTGGGCACGGGGGGCCTCACACACCAGGTTGAGAGTTCCAGGAGCCCTGGGATCCATCTGATTGTGTATCTAGAAGCATCAGACTGCACCAGGCACCCTCGGTCTCAACAGTCCCTGAAAAGCAGTCCCCAGAGAGGATGGGTACATGTATATGTATGGCTGAGTCCCCTCGCTGTTCACTTGAAACTATCACAACATTGTTCATTAGTCAGCTATACCCCAATTCAAAATAAAAACTTCAAAAAAGGGACTTCCCCATGGTCCAATGGCTAAGACTCCGTGCTCACAGTGCAGCGGGCCTGAGTCTGATCCCTTGTCAGGGAACTAGTTCCCACATGCCATGCAGCTGAAGTGCTGCAACTAAGACCTGGCACAGCCAAAAAAAGAAAAAAGCAGTACCTTCCGCCCCGGAAATCGCCAAGGGGCTCAGTGAGAGGCCTGTCCAGCTGTGCCCTAAGGCCCACCCACAGGGTTTCCTGGCACCCAGCAGCAGCAGCATTCTTGGGGCCTTCCTGGTCCAGGTAGTGGAAGGAAGCCACACACACCCCCACCCCCTCAGGCCCCTCTGCTGCAACACTGTCTACTTCTCAAGAGGTGACTTTCAAGTCTCAGTCTTTGGCTTCCTCCTCCCAGACCCCACCCACATTCCAGTGGTCACACCAAGTCCCTCCCTCTGATTCAAAGTGTTCATGCCCCTCCTCTCTCCTCCCAGTTGCTGCAAGGGCCACTGTGCCCCCAGGCTGTACTGTGTGACCTTGGGCGGGCTTCCCAGCCTCTCTGATTTGGGTTTCCTAGTTAGTAATGGGGAAAGAACCTCCTGCCAATCCAGGAGACATAAGAGATGCAGGTTCCTTCCCTGGGTCAGAAAGATTCCCTGGAGAAGGAAATGATAACCTGCTCCAGTATTCTTCCCTAGAAAATCCCATGGACAGAGGAGCCTGGTGGGCTACAGTCCATGGGGTCGCAAAAGACTTGGACACGACTCAGTGGCTGGGCATGCATGCACAATGGGAAAATTCCACTTATCTCAGAGGGCAGCTGGGTACCAGACAAACAGGCTCCTCCTCCACCCATGACTCGCTCCCTGCAGCTCTGGCTCAAATGATACCTCCCTGGAGAGATTTCTCCCGTTCCGTTCACAGGTCCAAGCCCCCCCACCCCTCAACCTTCTTCCAAAGCACTAACACCCTACATGCCACTTATCTGCTTCCTGTCTGCCTCCCCATGTCAGCTCCCCGAACAGGATCTGGAGTTTATTCTGGTACACAGAAGGTGCTCAATAAGTGTTGTTTAGTCGCTCAGTTGTGTCCTACTCTTTGGCAACCCCATGGACCGTAGCCTGCCAGGCTCCTCTGTTCATGGGATCCTCCAGGTAAGAATAGTGGAGTGGGTTGCCATTTCCTTCTCCAGGGGAATCTTCCTGCTTTAGGGATCAAACCTGCATCTCCTGCATTGCAGGTGGATTCTTTACCACTGAGCCACCAGGGAAGCCCTCCAATAAATGTTAACTCTGACAGTTTCAGCACCATCCCTGTCCTCTAATCCACTTGGCCTAGCCCTGGCCCCAGGCGTCTGACCCCTACTCCTCCCAGGTAATAGGTGGTTATCCTCCTAAAACAGAGGCCTGAGCCTCCAAGCCTTCCTCCTGCAGAGGTCACATGACTGATCCCAGGTTTGACAGGGTCCCTCACCTGCCCATTCCCCCAGGACCACCCTCTTTTAGCTGAGCCCCTCTCCCCTCAGCCACTGGATTCTCCCCTGTGCTTCTGGCTTCCAAGCCTTTGCAAAGGCTGTTCCTTCTGCCAAGAAACCCTTCCACTCAGGCTCTGCAGGTGCAGCAGACTGCACCTCTCCCTCCCAAATGCACACTCTCCCCTTCCCACTCCCACCAACAGGGCCTCCAGCGAAGGGCCAGGACTGTGTTGGGACAAGACTTCACCTAGACTGGTCACCACTGGATCCACAGCACCTAGAACAGTGCCTGTCACACAGCTGTTGTCATTTAGTCACTCAGTCATGTCCGATTCTTCCCGACCCCATCGACTGTAGTCCCGCCAGGTTCCTCTGTCCATGGGATTCCCCAGGCAAGAATACTGGAATGGGTTGCCATTTCCTTCTCCAGGGGATCTTCCCTATGCAGGAATCAAACCAGTATCTCCTGTTTAACAGGTGGGTTCTTTACTACGGAGCCACCTGGGAAGCCCTGTCATAAAGTAGGTGCTCATTCAATGCTAAATGGACTCTGGAGCCAGACAACCTGGGTTCAACGCCCAGATTTGCTCCCACCCTGGGCAAGTCTCTGTCCTCTCTGGGCACTGGTCCTGCTCTCTATGGGATGGAAGGACACCACCCATCACCAGGATGCATGACCTGGGACGAGTCACGACACCCACTTAGAGCCTCAGTCTCCGGGCTCTGAGACGGGCCACCTCTCTCTAGAAGGTGCTGTGGGCTCTTGGAAAGGCAGTGGGTGCAGAGAGGGAAAGGCACAGCAGCAGGAGGAACCGTGGGCCACTCAGAAGCCCAGGTTGTTTATTTATTTCTGAAGGGAACACAAAGCCTCTCCTGGAGCCCTTTGACTTCCACCCCTTCTCCCCAACCCCAGAAGGGTGAGACATGGGAACAATGGAAACCAAGATGACCCCCAGAGAGGGAAAACAGAGAAGTTAGCAGCAGATGAACCAGCCCAAATCCAGAGCCTGTGAGGGCCCAGGTAAGGGCCCAGACTGGGATCCATCCCTCCATCATAATCAAATCCTCACCAGGCTGGATTTCCATGCTGGTCCAGGTGTTAAGACTCCACGCTTCCACTGCAGGGGGCGTGGGTCTGATCCCTGGTCTGAGAAGTTCTGCATGCTGCAAGGTACAGCCAAAAAAAAAAAAAAACCCTCGTGGGGTCACCCTAAGCCTCAGTGTGACTCGGAGACATCAGCCCAATGCCAGACACGGGAAAAGCTCCTGGCTAGGGGCCCCATGTGCCAGAGTAATACCAACCCCTTCTCTCAGGCTCTCATACAGGGAACTCTGGGCTGCCCACCCAGCCCAGCTCTAATCCATTCTGAGTAACATCTCTGTAAACTCTCTGGGCTTCCCCTGTGGTTCAGACAGGAAAGAATCTGCCTGCAATGCAGGAGATGTGGGTTTGATCCCTGGGTTGGGAAGATTCCCTGGAGGAGGAAATGGCAGCCTGTCCTCAGTGTCCCAAGGCAGGTGCCACTGTGTGTTCTGGTCAACCCAAGCGGCAGGCAGTGTGGTTACACCCCTGATTCAAACCACAGGACCCCTCCTGCCTCATGTCTCCCACCCCGCCTAGAGGCACGTCCTGTTGGCTCCACCTCCAAATGGAGCCTGAATGGGCCCCCTTCCCTCCATATCCGAGGCCTTCCGCCTGGCCCACCAGTGGCTGGCCCTCACCTGCCCACCCTTACCCCTACACGCTGTTCTTCCCAGAGCAGCCACAAGCCACCTGTGGGCACCAAGTTAGGCATGACCCCCCTCTGTTCGGAGCCCTCCCAGGACTCCTACCTCACTCAGGTTAAAAGTCCAGGTCATGGGGACTTACCTAATGGTCCAGTGGTTAAGACTCCCTGCTTCCACTGCAGGGAGCATGGGTTTGATCCCTGGCTGGGGAATGAAGACCCTGCATGCCGCAGACCACGGCCAAGGGGGGAAAAAAGTCCAAGTCCTTCTTACAGCCCATGTGACCTTCCTGGTATCATCTTTCCAGTCACCTTACTGCCCTCACCTCCTTCTATCATTCCCTCGCTCACTTAGTTCCTGCCACACTGGCCTCCTCCATGTTCACCAAGCCACCAGGCACAGTGTACCTCAGGGCCTTTGCACTGGCCGCTCCATGGACCTGGAATCCTCTCCCTGCAGCCTTCACACGGTCAGCTGGCAACTCCTGGCCTCTCTCCTCCCTGCTCCACCACCGATATGAAGCAGCTCCCCCTCCATCACCCACCATCCTGCTCAATTCTTATTTCTACTCATAACTGCCTCCTTCCAGCTTGTTGATTTGCTCACATGGTTGTGGTCTGTCCTTTCCCACCCACTGCCCTTCAGAAGCGGGGCAACTTCGTGGGGCAAAGGTCCTCCATCTGGCACATTCCCTAGCCTCTCTCCAGCTCCCAGGCACAGAGCCCAGCATGAGGCAGGGGACCGACGTTTGCAGCATGAAGGTCCAAACGTGCCATCGTACAGGTAAGGAGACTGAGGTTCAGATGGCAATGGGACAATGGGACACGTCGTGGACACCCTCACTGGCTTTCACAATCCCACTCCCAGGTGCCACCCTTCACAATATTCCCAGCAGGCTCCTCCCTGTTCAGGAATCCTGCAGGTTCCAGGGCCGGCCCCGCCCCTGGCACTCAGCCATCGGGTCACCTGCTCTGTGCCCTCATGGCCAGGCCAGGAGCAAAGGCAGGAAGCGGCCCATGGGACCAAGAAGCCCTGGCTCTGGGCCTCTCAAACCCTGGTTAGCATCCAGATGGGGCCACTTCCACTCTGGACAACCTGTGCAGGTCAGGTCATACCTGTGTACTTCAGTTTCTTCATCTGTCAAGTGAGGCAAGGTAGATTGAAAGGTCTCCAAGAGTTCTTACTAGGAAATCAATCCTGAATATTCACTGGAAGGACTGATGCTGAAGCTAAAGCTCCAATACTTTGGCCACCTGATTCGAAGAGCCTCCTCATTGGAAAAGACCCTGATGCTGGGAAAGACTGAAGGCAGGAGGAGAAGGGGGGGTGACAGAAGACAAGATAGTTGGATGGCATCACCAACTCAATGGACATGAGTTTAAGCAACTCCGGGAGATAGGGAAGGACAGGGAAGCCTGGCGTGCTGCAATCCACAGGGTCTCAAACAGTTGGACACAACTTAGTGACTGAACAACAACAACAACAAAAAGAAAAACTCAACACAGTGTGAGTCAGATCACATCCCACCTTTGCTCAAAGCACACCCCCCCCCCCCCGCAGTAGCCTCCAAGCCCTGAGCAATCATCCCATCACTTCTCTGCCCTCACCCCCACCTCCACCTCGCTCATTCCTTCTGGCCACACTGGTGGTAAAGGTACAGCAAGCAGGCCAAAGCAATTCCTGCCTCTGGACCTTTGCACATGCTCCTTCTCCACCTGGAATGACTTTCAACTCCCCCTCCCCAGTTTTTCCACAATCCTGGCTTCCTCTGGTCACTCAGGACTCAACTCAGATGTCACCTCCCTGAGAGGCCTGACTGTCCTCTTCTGACGGCCCCTGTCCTGGCCCTCGGGTTTCCCTGGGCGGGTTTGCAAGAACGGCTACTCCCTGCGGCAGTGCTTTCGGGAGTGAAGCCCATCAACCACCTAGAGGTCCATCAGCAGGGAATTGGCTAAATCAGCCTTGGAACTGTCCCAGGGAGCAATCCAGGCCACATCACTAAAAGCAAAGTGCGATGGGCAGAACAGTTTGTGTGCTCCAATTTTTTCTTTCCGCCTGTGTACGGACAGTAAGCATGAAGGTGACACCCTGAGCTCTTAATGCAGGTCGCTGATGGAGTGAGAATGGAAAACCATCTATTTTATAATCTCCGATGCCATCTGGATTTTGGTGTTTTATAACTTTTTCTTTTTGGCTGTGCTATGAGGCATACAGGATCTTAGTTCCCCAACCAAGGATTGAACCTGTGCCACCTGCATTGGGAGCATGGAGTCTTAACCACTAAATCACCAAGAAATCCCATTTTATAAGTTTGTTAATCGTGCTAGTGCTAGAGAAGACTCTTGAGAGTCCCTTGAACTGCAAAGAGATCCAACCAGTCCATCCTAAAGGAAATCAGTCCTGAATATTCATTGGAAGGACTGATGCTGAAGCTGAAGCTCCAAAACTTTGGCCACCTGATGCGAAGAGCCGACTCACTGGAAAAGATCCCACTGCTGGGAAATACTGAAGGCAGGAGGAGAAGGGGGCAAAAGAAGATGAGATGGTTGGATGGCATCTCTGGGAGATAGTGAAGGACAGGGGAGCCTGGCGTGCTGCAGTCCATGGGGTTGCAAAGAGTGGGACACAGCTCAGTGACTGAACAATGAACAACAACATTATAACAAGCAAATATTAATTTGTAAGTTTTTTTTTTGGCCACACCATGAGGCTTGCGGAATCTTAGCTCCCCAACCATGCAATGAACCTGGGCCACAGCAGTAAACGCGCCAAGTCCTAACCGCTGGATGGCCAGAGAATTCTAATTTGTACCTTTTCAGTTGTAGTGAGGCTCCAAAGCCACTGGTCAGCCAAGCTGCATTTTTAAGGGTGATGAGGAAACCACGGGTAACTGGAAAACTGAGCTCTCAACTCCACCTCCTGGGGGGCCCTCTGACACCTCCTGGCCACTCTACACTGCAGCAGGGGGGCCTGACCTGTATGACCTTGGTAGCAAGGTCACTCACTTCCTAGGCCTTGTGTCATCTGTAAAATGGGATGTGGTGGGGGTGGGAGGAGACAGCGCAGGTGCGAAGGAGGTACTGGCTGCTTGCTGCGAAACTGCAGCCCCTGGGCCGGGGTCAGCCACATGGGATTTCTAGCTCTGCAGAGGTCTACCACCAAGAGGAACCCAAATGACCCCAGGGGCAGGGTGTTGGTAAATACATGGAAAGGAAGGCCGGGCAGCACCCCACCCCACTCCCAGCATTCCAGAACCATCCTCCTTGCAGGCTTCCTTCAACCAAGAGGGTGGGGCTTCCCCCGGTGGCTCCGTGGCTCAGTGTCCACCTCCCAATGCAGGGGACATAGGTTCAATCCCTGGTCCGAGAAGATCCCACATGCTGCAGAGCAACTAAGCCCATGTGCCACAACTACTGAGCCCTAGAGCCTGTGCTCTGCAACAGCAGAAGCCATGAGAAGCTTCTCATCACAATGAGAAGCCTGCACACCACAACTAGAAAGTAACCCTCCGTTGACCACAGCTAGAGAAAAGCCCATGCTGCTTCATGCAGCAACGAAGACTCAGCATAGCCAAATAAATAAATAAAATTATTTAACAACAAAATAAAAGAGCAAGAGGGTAGACGATTGGCCTCTGGGGATGAGTATGTTCCCTCATCTCCCAGCGTGATGGGGTGTCACACTGAGGAACTCCCAAGGCAGAGCAGGGGCACAGTATCACACAAAACAGGAAGGCCTTCCTGCCCTTCCCCAGAGCCCACCTCTCAGCAAATCCTGACTTCAACATACACAGATGCGCCCCCTTCTCTCTGCTCAGTCCCAACATCCTTAGACTAAGTCCCCCAAGGTCACAGTCACACCCCCACACCCCTGTCTCCCCGGGCCATCCCTGATGTTCTCAGGCAGCAGGCAAAGAGGGTTTTTCAAACTGCAGGCCAGATCATGCTGCACATGCTTAAAACCCACCTGGAGGGACTTCCCTGGTGGTTCAGCGGCTAAGACTCCACCCTCCCAACGCAGCGGGGCCCGGGTCCGATCCCTGGTCAGAGAACCAGATCCTACATGCCACAAGGATCCCTCGTGCTGCAACTTAGATTAATCACAGCAGCCAGATTAAAACAACCAAACAAAAAATCACCTGTAGATTCCTGCACACCTGGAACAGAATCAGTGTCCTCCTCCTCACAGCCCACAAGGCCCTGCCTGCACCAGTATTCTTGCCTGGAGAATCCCATGGACAGAGGAGCCTGGCAGGCTACAGTCTACGGGGTCGCAAAAGAGTTGGACACAATTTAGCAACTAAACCATAAAATGAGCATAAAAAACAGTGCCTGCGGCATCAGGTCGTTGGCAGGCAGGACTAGAAGGACGAGTCACGTGAAGCCCGGTGCCTGGCACACGTGGGGCCCTGTTCCACAGGATCATTCATGAGGGGATGGGGGTGGGGGGGATGTCACCCCCTGGCACTCCCAGAAGGTCTCTGGCAAGAAGATTCTAAATCTGCCCCCTTTTCAGCACAGCAGCCTCCTTCCAGGGATCAGCCCTTAGCCTAGCAGATGCACAAATCTGTCAACCTCCAAGGTGGAAAAAACAAGAAACCTAAAAGCACGACTTCCCTGGTGGCTCAGATGGTAAAGAATCTGCCTGCAAAGTGGCAGACCCGGGTTCAATCCCTGGGTCAGGAAGATCCCCCTGGAGAAGGGAATGGCTACCCACTCCAGTATTCTTGCGTGGAGAATTCCATGGACAGAGGTTACAGTCCATGGGGTCACAATGAGAAGGACATGACTAAGCGACTACCACTTTCACTGGTGGTCCAGTGGTTAGGACTCTGGGCTTTCACTGCGGAGGGCACGGGTTCGATCCCCAGTTGGGAGACTAAGATGCTGCCAGGCGAGGCCAAAACAAAAAAACAAAACCAGAAAAAAACCACTGGACAAAAGATGGCTGAGGAAATAAGAAAATGTGAACTTCACCACCATAAACCAACATGACCTCAAGGCATGTATGGAGCACTCCACCCACAAAAGCAGAATCCACATTCTTATCAAGGGCACCTGGAATAGGTTTTCTGGGATAGGCCACATTTGAGGTCATAAAACGATATTGAGTAACTGTGAAAGGCCTGAATGAAATACAAAGTATGTTTTGTGACCACACTGGCAGCAAGTTAGAAAAAAGTAACAGCAGGAAAGTTTGGGAAATTCACAAATATGTGGAAAGTAAACCATATGTTCCTAAACAGCCAGTGAGTCAAATTAGAAATCACAAAGGGAATTAGAAAATACTTTGAGATGAATGAAAATGAAAGCACAACATCAGAAATGTTTCAGGGCACAGCTAAAGCAGTACACAGAGGGAAATGGACAGACGGAAGTACTGATGTTAAAGGAGACGACTGCAATTTTGTATACGTCAATTATACCTCAATAAAGCTGTAGCAATTTTTTTCTAATTAAAACATTTTTAAATTTGTTTTTAGAAAGAAGAAAGATTTTTAATTTAAAATTGATATTCCACTGGGGCTTCCCTGGAGGGTTAGTGGTTGACTCCATGCTTCCACAGCAAGGAGCATGGGTTCAATCCCTGGCTTGCAGAACTAAGATCCCACATGCCCCATATTGCAGACAAAAAAAAAAAAAAAAAATGAAGAAAGAAATCTGAATAGACCCATAACAAGTAAAGCAAAAACCTGCCCACAAAGAAAGGCCTGACTCAAACAGCTTCACTGGTCAACTCTCACAAACATGTAAAGAATTAATACCGGTCTTTTACAAACTCTTCCCCAAAATAGAAACACTTCCTAGCTCATTCTATGAGGGCAGCATTACCCTGATACCAAAGCTAAACAAAAACATCACAAGAAAACCACAAATTAATATCTCTTATGAATAAAGACACCCAAGAAAATCCACAACAAAATACTAGTAAACTAAATGTGGTAACAGAAAAAAATGTGCCATAGTCAAGTGAGATTTATTCCAGGAATGCAGTGTTGGTCCAAACGGAAAAATGAATCAATATAACACACCATATTGGGCTTCCCTGATGGCTCAGTAAGAATCCACCTGCCAATGTAGGAAACATGGGTTCAATGCCTGGTCCAGGAAGATCCCACATGCCTCAGAGCAACTAAACGCACGTGCCACAACTACTGAGCCTGCGCTCTAGAGCCTGGGAACTGGAACTACTGAAACCTGTGAGCCCTAGAGCCCAGGTTCACAAGAGAAGACACCACAATGAGAAGCCCAAGCACAGCATCTAGAGGGTAGCCCTCCCCATGCCCCACTCACTGCAACTAGAGAAAAGCCTGCACAGCAACGAAAACCCAGTTCAGCCAAAAATAAGTAAAGAAATATTATTTTTTTTAATTACACCATATTAACAGACTAAAGGACAAAACTGTATGATTATCTCAATAGATGCAGAAAAAGCATTTGGCAAAATTCAACACCCTTTCATGAAAAAGACACTCAACAAACTAGGAATAGAAGGGAACTTCCTCATCTTAATGGGTTTCCCTGGTGGCTCAGCTGGTAAAGAATCTGCCGCAATGAGGGATACCTGGGTTCGATCCCTGGGTTGGGAAGATCCCCTGGACAAGGGAAAGGCTACCCACTCCAGTATTCCAGCCTGGAGAATTACATGGATTATATAGTCCATGGGGTCGCAAAGAGTTGGACACGACTGAGGACTTTCTTCTTCTTCTTATCTTAATAAAGGACAGATGTATCTACACAAAACCCACAGCTAATGTCACACTTAAACAGTGAAAGACTGAAAGCTTTGCCACAAAGATCAGGAACAAGACAAAGATGCCCACTCTCACTTCTGTTCAACATTGTATGGGGGGTCCAGCCAGGACAATCAGGTGGAAAAAGAAGGCATCCAAAGGAAGAAGGAAAAGCATTCATAGATGACATGATCATGTCTACAGAGTATGTTGGGGAATCTTAAAACTTAAAAAAAAAAAAGATAAATGAGTTCAGTAAGGTTGTAGGATGCAAGATCAATATACAAAACTCAGTCATATTATTACACACCAGCAGTGAACAATCTGAAAATGAAATTAAGGGGGAAATTCCATTTAAAAGCATGAAAAAAATAAAGTACTTAGGGATAAATTTAACAAAAGAAGCATGAAACTTCTACTCTGAAAACTAAACTATACTGTTGAAAGAAATTAAAGTCCTAAATAAATGGAAACACAGCTTGTGTTCACAGACTGGAAGACTTTTTTTGTTTTTAATTGGAGTATAGTTGATTTACAATGTTGTGTTAGTTTCAAATGTATAGCAAAGTGCATCAGTTATACATATACATATATCCATTCTTTTTTACATCCTTTTCCCATATAGGTTACTATAGAATACTGACTAGGTGTCCCTGTGCTATACAGTAGGTCCTTATTAGTTATCTATTTTATCTGCCTGCAATACAGGAGACCCTGGTTCGATCCCTGGGTCGGGAAGATCCCCTGGAGAAGGAAATGGCTCCAGTATTCTTGCCAGGAGAATTCCATGGACAGAGAAGCCTGGTGGGCTGCAGTCCATAGGGTCACAAAGAGTCGGACACGATTAAGCGACTAACCCTTTCTCTTTTCACCTTTCATTTTAAATATAGTAGTGTGTATATGCTAATCCCAGTCTCCTAATTTATCCCTCCCCAATGGAAGACTTTGGCACCCCACTCCAGTACTCTTGCCTGGAAAATCCCATGGACAGAGGAGCCCGGTAGGCTGCAGTCCATGGGGTCACTGAGAGTCAGACATGACTGAGCGACTTCACTTTCACTTTTCCCTTTCATGCACTGGAGAAGGAAACGGCAACCCACTCCAGTGTTCTTGTCTGGAGAATCCCAGGGACAGGGGAGCCTGGTGGGCTCCCATCTATGGGGTCGCACAGAGTCGGACACGACTGAAGCGACTTAGCAGCAGCAGCAGCAACGGAAGACTTCATATTGTTAAGATGGCAATGCTCCCCAGACTGACCTAGAGATTCAACAAAATCCTCAAAATCTCAACAGCATTTTTTGCAATAAATGAATAAGCTGGTCCTAAAATTCACATGGAAATGCAAGGAACACAGACTAGCCAAAACAAGCTTGAAAAAAGAACAAAGCTATAAGACTCACACTTGCCAATTGCAAAACTTATTGCAAAGGTCCAGAAATGAAGACTGTGTAGTACTGGCAGTAGGGGAGACAAAGACATCAACAGAATAGATTTCAGAGTCCAGAAATATACTCTGGACTCTCTGTATTTATGGTCAACTGAGCTTTTTCTCTTTTTTTGGCTGCGCACTGTGCAGCTTAGGGGATCTTAGTTCCCTGACCTGGGATTGAACCCAGGGCCACAGCAGTGAAAGCCCCAGGTCCTAACCACTAGACCAGCAGGGAACTCCTAATGGCCAAATGATTTGGAACCCAAGGTGCCAAAAATATTCAATGAGTAAAGAATGTTCTTTTCAACAACTGGTGCTAGGACAACTATTAATAGCTACAAGCAAAAGAATATCGGACTTCTACCCTACACCATATACAAAAGTTAACTCAAAATGGATCAGAAATCTAGATGGAAGCACTACAACTACAAAATATTTAAAAGAAAATATGGGACTAAATCTTCATGGATTAGTCAATGGCTTCTTGGGTCTGATACCAAAAGCATAAGTGACAAAAGAAGAAAAAAGATAGGGGACTTCCTTGGTGGTTCAGTGGTTAAGAAGCCACCATCCAATGCAGGGGACGTAGGTTCCATCCCTGGTTGGGGAATTAAGATCCCAGATGCCGCAGGGCAACTAAGCCTGAACACTCTAGAGCCCAACTACTGAGCCCACAGGATGCGATTAAGACCCAACCCAGTCAAATAAATACATAAAAGGAAATAAGGATAGGATTTCATCAAAATTTAAAACTTCTCTGCTTCAAAGGGCACAAAACAGTGAAAAAGCAACCCGCATAATGGGAGAAAATATCTGCAGATCATTTACGTCAGACAGTCTCATTTTGACACCAGGTGTAAAGAATTTTTATACATCAATAATAAAAAGACAAATAACCCAACTTAAAAGTGTGACAAAGGATGTGAACAGAAATATCTCCAAAGAAGATGTACAAATGGCCAATTAGCACATGAGAAGCTCATCAGGGAAAGGAGCAAAAAACCACTTCACACCCACTAGGAAGCTGATAATACCAAGTGCTGACGAGGTTGTAGAGAAACCAGAACCCTCCTACAGTGCTGGTAAGAATGCAAAATGATGCAGGCACTGTGGAAAACTGTCTAGGTGTTTTCTCAAGATTACCACACGACTCAGCACTTCCACTCCTAGGTACAAACCAAGAAGGAAGGAACACATATGTGCCCCCAAAAAAATCAGTACAAAAATGTTTAGTAGAGCACAATTACTATTAGCCAAAAGGTGGAAACGACCCAAATGTCCATCAACTGAGGACTGGATAAACACAAAGTGGTGTAACCATAGAGTGGAATATTAAGCAGCCATTAAAAAGGAATGGAGTTCTGATAGATGCTACAATAAGGATGAACCCTGAACATACTAATGCAAAGTGAAAGAAGCCAGCCACAAACAGCTACAGAGTGCATGCTTCATTGACAGAAATGTCCAAAGCAGGCAAATTCACAGAAAGTAGAGGAGTGGTTGCCAAGAACTGGGAGTAGAGAATGACCACTTAATGAGCACACAGTTTTTCTGTTTTGGGGGGGTGGAGAGGTAAGAAAATGTTTTGAAATTAGATAATAGTGATCACTGCACAACTCTGAATCAGCTCAATGGTGCACTTTTTTTTTTTGTTAACAATTTTTCAAGTCTTTTATTGAATGATACAAGAGTGTTTGTTTTATGTTCTGGTTTTCTGACCATGAAGCATGTGGGATTAAGCTCCCTGACCAGGGATTGAACTTGTGTCCCCTGCATCAGAAGGTGGATTCTTAACCACTGGACCACCAGGGAAGTCCCAAGGTTAACTTTCTAGTTGTGAGAAAAGTTATCACACCAAGGTAAGAGGTTAACAGTAGGGAAAGATGGGTGAAGAGTATATGGAAGCTCTCTGTACTAGCCTCACAATTTATGTAAATTTAAAGCTTACTTATTTTCTGTAAATCTAAAATTATTCCAAAATGAAAAATTCCTTTAAAAACAAAACCAATGCAAAAACCTCTTGAGACACTGAGTAGTAAAGGGCTTGGAATGAGGGGGATACATTCCGGTGAGATTTTGGACTATCAAAGCCAGACTTGGGAATCCCCTGGTGGTCTAGTGGTTAGGACTTAGCGCTCTCTGTGCAGGGGCCTGGGTTCAACCCCTGGTCAGAAACTAAGATCCTACAAGTCCCACGACCAGGCAAAAAAAAAAAAAAAAAGAAAGAAAACCAAGATAGACTTAATTGTGGCATTTAAGGGGGTGGGGTAGGGGGAATCGGGGAAACTCACACATAAAAATAATGAAAACAGATCTGGCAAGAGCCACAAGCTGATGAAAGTGGTTCCAAGCAAAGGGCAATAGGAGCCCCCGCCTTATTCTTCCTATAGGAGAGAATCGTATTTCACAAGTAAATAGTCCAAGAACTCTTGTAATTAAAAATCAAGCCAGGACATCCTTTTGCCCGAGGGAATTTCAGGTGGGGCCTCCCCGCCTCAGAAAGTGGCCCGTTCTGAGCTCCCTGGTGACCTGTGACAGGCAGTGCCACCAGGGCAGAGGCTGCCACAGCCCACTTCCGTCTGAAGGGCTTCCGCTGAGACGAGGGGAAGTAAGTGTTGCAAGACGAGAGACGTGTCCGCCCAAACCACTGACAGCCTCCCACAAGCTCAGTCCTTGGTCCACAGCCCCCGATCTTGATTTATAGATCCCTGGGTCTCCACTGCCCCACCATCCAGAAAAGAACCATGCTGAGGATATCGTCCTTCAAGCCACTGGCTGCAGGGCCTGCTGGGGGCTTTCTAGGCAAGGGGGGACTGTGACCCTCCAGAAGGGTCCTGCCCATCAGCATGGAAGACAGAGGCCCCATAGCTAGGACAGAAGAGGCTTGTCCCACACCCGGCGTGGGGCTTCCTCCAGGGCTGGCCAGCAGTGCCAGGCCGTATCATCCGGCAGGCGGGCGTGACCCCAGCTGGGACTGTTCTTGCCTGCTCGGCAGACTCGCCTGCCAGCCTGCGAGTCCCTAAAGGCGCTTATCGCTGGGAAAATGTGTCATGGGGCAGAGTCTTCAGGGCGCCTCCACCTCTTCCATGGGTGTGAAGGTGCCACTGGGGCCCTGGACAGTCTGATGGTCACTTGGCCACGACCTCTGGGTCTGTGGTCCGGGCAGGTTGAAGTTTAGCCAGAGAAGGTCTCCAGTGACAAACAGAGCAATGGTTCTCCACTGTGCTCCAGCACGTGACTGGAATCCCCCTGGGAGTTTTCAGTGGGTGTCGGGAGGGGTCTGGCACTGGGCATCTGGCACAGACACTCATGAGGCTGCCAGACTCCAGCAGCTTCTTTTCCTTGGTTCTTGATCCAAGCAGGCACTTGGATCAAGAACGCGCAAGGGGATGGAGGTGGGGGTGGGGAAAGTGTTAGGCGCTCAGTTGTGTACACCTCTTTTGGGACCCCATGAACTGTAGCCCACAGGCTCTGTCCTTGGAATTCTCCAGGCAAGAATACTGGAGTGAGTAGCCATTCCCTTCTCCAGGGGATTTTCCAGACCCAAGGATTGAACTCAGGTCTCCTGCACTGCAGGCAGATTCTTTACCATCTGAGCCAGGGGAAACCTACTTCAAACCTTGGGGTCCTGCTGTGAGAAGATGCCAGCGCCCAGACCAAGTGGGACCCGCTCCTGCCAGGGCCGCCAGGCACCCAAGCAGGAAGCAAGAGTCAGAGGGGGCGGCTCACTGGAAACTGTGCAGGGTCTTAGCTCCCACATCCCTGGGTTGGGGATGGGGGGCAGCTTGGCCCCATCTCATAGCTAGGAAGTCAGTCCGGAGAGATAGCCATGCCTGGCTGGCCCTGCGGCCTTAACCCTGTTATTACTCTGCAAACCACAGCCCTCCTTATAAGGGGATACACATGCTTCTATCCCCCCGGAGCAGCCCAAACCCCTCTTCTGCTCTTGGTCCTACACATCACGGGCAGGCTATGAGCCCCCACAGGCAAGTCCCAGGGCTGTCCTCGGCTCCCTTCTCAGTGAACATCTGTGCAGTGAAGCTAATCCAATTCTGGTTTGGAGGGACATTCATGCAACAAATATTCGTGCTCCCGCTCTACGCCAGTCAGAGATCCCTGCCCCGGGGGACCTGCCGTCTGCAATGTGAGGAAACAAAAACATGAAACCGCTGCAGGCCCCAATAAGAGCTCTGAAGAAACTATGTTCAGGCAGGCAGGCTGAGTGACTGGGGTAGCTCAGGGCCAGCCTCTCAGAGAGGTGAGGTTTGAGCAAGGATCCACCCAAGAGAGGAGCAGGACGTGGAGAACTCTGGACAAAGAGGAGACGTGGAGGAAGGAAGGGAAAGGCCCTGGGTAGGAGTAACCCTGGTGGGGGGGGGGGGGGGCGGTTAAGGGGCGGCCAAGAGGCCATGTGGCTGGTAGGATGAGCTTGGGGGGAGAGTGGGAGTAGTGGGGTTGGGGAGGTGTTGGGGGCAAGTGGAGGACTTGGACTTTTACCCAAAGTGAGATGAGAGCCACAGAGGGTGGTAGGCAGAAGAGGGACATGCCCAGACTCGCGTGTTCACAGGTACCCTTTGGATGCTGGGGCGGGGGGTCAGGTGCCAGGGGACCAGGGCAGAGGCAATGCAGCAGTCCAGGCTGTGGAAGGGGGTGGGAGGGGAGAAGAGTGGTGAGGACAGATTGATATGGGGCATCAGGCAGGACACTCTGGTCAATCCCAAGTCCACTCATTCAACCCAGGGGAAGCAGCTGCTGGGAGGCATCCTGGCCTCCACATCCAGGCCTGGCCATCAGTCTCCCCACATGCTCCTCTCCCATGTCCTACACAGGTGTCCCATGTCCACGTGCAAATCCTGGGAGTGGGTGAATAGAAGCAGCCTGAGCATCCATCACCAAGAGGCTAGTGAATAAACTAAAGGCATCTTTGTACTGTGGAGTATTATGCAGCCATGAAAAAGATAAAAGAGCGCCCTGTGGAAAACAGGTCCTGAGCTTTGAGCCGGGGCCCAAGCCAGGCAGGATGGGCAGAAAGGTCTCTGTTTACCTGTCTAGGCAGAGAGACCTACTGCCTCCTCTAAGAAGTACTCCCTGACCACCATGCCAATGCCAAGGCTCCCTAAGGGGCCTCTGCCTCCACTCACTTCTCACCAAGAAGCGCCTCCCAACAGAAGGACCCCTGGGGCCTCGCTCACTGTGACATCCCCATTCAAACCCAGACTCTGCTGCTCACCATGGGGACACCACTCTCGACTAAGAACAGTTATGGGTAGAATGAACAAGTGGGGAAGGACAAGGTTCAGAGGCACCCTCCTTGGCCTGCCCCAGTTCTACCCCTTCGACTGCCTCATCTGTAAAATGGGGCCAAGGTGACGTACCAACAGTACACAGTGCCTGGCCCACGCTGAGTGCATCAAGGGCACAGAAAGTCCATTCAGTGCAACAGGAAGAACAGAGCCATGCTCCGATCGCCACCAGAGGAGGCAACTCGGGCAGCTGAGCCCGGGCACCAGACACCCCAGTGGGCACTGCAGGGACCCCACAAGGGCTCAGATTATTCCTTGAAACTTGGCCTTGTACCAGCAACTTCTGAGGCCATTGTCAAGAACAAACGCTGTGCAGAAGGAGTGGAAACTGGACCTTGTACAGACGGAACCAAAGGGAAAAAGGAGGTTGGAGAGTCCAACAAAGCCAGGGGTAAGGATGCTACTCTAGATACGGGCCAGCAGGCCTTGGGGAAAGGGGACTCACATGAAGCTCGAGCCTCTGGGCTCTGGCCACTGGGGCAAACCTCAGAGACTCAGTTTCCCCGCCAGGAAACAAAGATCAAGCATTGGCCTCGAAGCAGGTGAGGTGACTGTGCCCAAGTCCCCGCCTGGATTGTGACAAACAGCACTCGTGACAGCACTGTCCTCTCTCATCAGGACGGCCGCAGTGACTCCCACTGGTCCCCCGTCTTCATGCTCACCCTTCTGGGAAGGTCAGGAAGCTCTAAGCAGAGTTACAAACATCCCAACAGGGAAGGACCTCTAGGATGCATTGAGCAATGGAAAAACAAGCTACTGAAAGATACAAACAGGGTAGTCCCAGTTCTGGAAAGAAGATGTGCCTGAAAAAGAAGCAACCCCAAACAGTGCTGTGCCTTTTGTCTAAGTACCAGCAAGTCCATTGGTATGTAAACAAGAGAGGGGTCTGGCAGGATATACACCAAGCTGACAATGGTGTTCCCATGTGGAGCTGGAAGGGAGGGACAGAGTGGGCAGTGTATTCTTCCTCCTGTGTCAGGGTTTCCCTTTTTTCTGAGAATGTGGTCTTCAGTGTTCTATTTTTACAATTAAAATTCAGGAGAAGCAGACATCTGACAGGCAGTTTCCTGACCCTCATGTGCCCAGTGGTCTTGCCTTTGACTCAGTTCCCTTTCCACATCTGAGGGAGGCACCTGCGGAGCCCTCTGCCTGGGACACCCTTCCCTGGAGTCTTCGGGGGCTGGCTCCATGGCAGGGCCCATCCCGACCTCCTCATTTGAAGCAGCCCCTGCTCAGCCACTCTCTCACTCACCCCCCCATCATTTTCCTTTTACTTCTCTATCTTTAGAATGTGGCTGCTAATTTAAGCATTCTGCTGGGCTCTGTCCATCTCGGTCCCCACTGGGTCCCTAGCACCCCGCAAGCTGTCGGACACATGCTAATAGCCTCCAAAGATCCCGAAAACCAGAAGTCATCCCATTCAACAACCCAGCCAGACCCTGATACAAGCATCGTAGCGTCCACTAATGACCCGATTGTCAAAAGCCACGACCACATCTTGCCAACCCCACTGGGCAGTGGGCACTGAAGGAGGCAGGCCTGCCTCAGGCCCACTCCTGCCTCCTCTCTGTGTGACTTCAAGCCAATTCCCTTCTCAGGCCTCAGTTTCCCCACCTGTAAAGCAGGGATGCGAAGAGCAGCATCTGCCCCCCAGGACTCCTGAGACCACGCAGTCAGACTGTAGACATAAGTTTCTAGGACCCGGCACCCGGTGATTCTTCACCAACATCAGCCCTTCCTGGGTCATGAACATCTAGCAGCAGATGAAACCGAAAGGGCCACCCTGCTCCCTGTTCAAGGTGAGGGTGACTGCAGAGGGAAAAATCGCCAGCACCTAGCAGGCACCTCGCTGCCAACACTAACAGAAACCACAAACACACCGGGAAGTAGGAGTCTTTTCTCCCTAGTGCCATTTTGCTTCGGAGGCAGGGCAAATTTTTTTTCTTTATTCAGATCGTTGCTAATGGCCTATAAATATCTCATTATTGGCTTGCGTTTTTCCGAAGCTTTCACACAATAAGGGCTTAATTACAGCATGCGGTTGGCAACCCCAGTAAATTAAGGGTTAGCTGATGTCCCCGTTTTTTTCCTACAGTGGAGGGGCCTGTAATTTCGGGCATTTTCATTCAAATCGGGCAAAAGCTTGGCAGATGGGTCTCTGAGCCAAATGCACACACCAGAGAGACCCAGGGTTCCATGCTGCACCCAGCCCCTTCCACTTGCCCTACCTCTGAAAACTCCAAATCTAGAACCGTCCGTGAGGCCGTCCTCTGCCCTCACTCACAATCAACCGGACTTATCACCAGGGGATTTCAATCCATGTACCTAGCGAGGGCCATTATCCCAGACAAATAACTCTGAAAAGCATTTGAGCAGCCCACAGCTGAGTTCTGGAGAAATCTGTCTTCCTGGTGATAAACATAACCCCCAAAGAGCAAAAAAGAACCAACAATCACGTGGGGAGACAACCCACAGGTAGGGTTTGGAGCTGTACGTTTTCCCAGGCTTTTTACTATGAAAATACAACTGTCTAGAATAAGATGGGGTCGCACGTCCACTTGGTCTGGGCCCTAATAGGTCTCATACACTTTTTGTTGTTGTTGCGTAAGTCATGTCCAACTCTTTGCAACCCCACGGACTGTAGCCTGCCAGGTTTCCCTGTCCTCCACTATCTCCTGGAGTTTCCTCAAATTCACGTTCATTGAGTCGGTGATACCATCCAATCATCTCATCCTCTGCCGCCCCCTTCTCCCCTCACTCTTTCCTTCTGGGTCATTAAATCCTCTTCTAGATCACTCTGAGTAGCTGTTTTGCAGTGGGTTGTGTCTGGACACATTGGCTAGTAGTCAATTGGCTACTGTTGGGCCTTTCTGCTCCCGATTTCCCACCATCATACACTGAACGAACGTTAAGAAACTCTCATGGCCAGGTACTTGTTCACAATCACCATTCCCACTTAGAAACAGCAGGAACAGGCTCCCACTAGCATTTCAGGACCCGGTTTGCTAGCTGGTTCTAACTCATCCCCACAGCTCAAACTACATTGACAAAGGCTTAATAAGTGGCTGTGCTAAAAAGAGGCATTACTTGTATTAACAACATAACCATGAATTTCTTTTCTTTCAGAAAAGAGAAATTAACAACTGATTTTTGAGAGTCCTGACCCAGGACTGTACAAAATGGCACCAGTCTAATATTTTCACAAGGATTAGTTCATTTGAAACCTCAGCCTACTCCCAGGAGAGAGGGACCACCCGATCCCCATTTTCCAGACAAGGAAACTGAGGCCAAGAAGTGAGGTCATTCAGCTAATGGACGGCCACCTTCCCATAGGCGCCTTGGGGACTCTCCCTGATCCAGCTGGCCTGGGTACTACAGACCACACAGGCAAAAGCACTTTGGCTTTGCCCAAAAGGAAGGGCCTTGGAAACAGCAGCTGTCATTTTCAAGCATCTCTGAACCCCCAAGATCTGTTAAGGGACAACCCAGACCAAAGGGCAAACCATGCACCCACTCTTCAGTCTGGCAGGAAAGTGAACCAACATTCATCCAACATGCATTCATCTGGCACCCACTGTGCGCCCGGGGGTGGCCTCTTGGTACAGTTATGTCTCCCTGCAGGGATCCATCACCCAAGACCGGATGGAAATGCAGCTGGAAACAGTTGCACCTGTGGGCAGCCACTCCTTGTTAAAAGAAAAATGGCATCGGGCCCACATGTGCTTATAGGCACTACATTATCGAGGCAACGCTGGAAATCAAAGGTGAGGGCGCAAAGCTTGCCAAGGACCAGGTCCAGAAGTATCCAAACAGCATGACTGGCAGCACTCCCTCTCCCCAGAGCAATCCCTGGCCCCCAGGACTCCATGTGGCAGGCATCCCACCCCACCCCAGTATCCCACTAAGCTCATCTCCTCTCCTCTCCCACTGTACTCAGCACTCTCCCACCTCAAGGCCTTTGCAGCAGTCGTTCCCACAGCCTGGATGCTCTTCCTGCAGATTACACTGGTGAGTCCTCCCTTACCTCAAGTCTCTGCTCAAACGTCACCTTCCCATGTGGGCCTTCCCTGACCCTCCATTTAAAACTGTAAATTCAGACTTTCCTGGTGGTCCAGTGGTTAAGAATCTGTCTGCCAATGCAGGGGACACAGGTTCGATCCCTGGTCTGGGAGGATTCTACACAGTTGCCTACAGGGGACAACAGAGCCCACACCACAAGTACTGAGCCTGTGCTCAACAATAAGAGAAGCCACCGCAAAAAGAAGCCCGTGCACCACAATGAAGAGCAGCCCCGGCTCACCACAACTAGAGAAAGTCCACACACAGCAACGAAGACCCAGGGCAACCAAAAATAAATAAATAAAATTTTAAATTAATTAAAAAAAATTTGTTAAGAGATTTTAAATCCTCACTCCGCCCTCAATGCCCTAAGGAGTGAAGCACACCCAGCCTGGTGGCCTACATGGGGCCCACGAGTAGACACTGTTAACAGCCCCATTTCCCAGCTGGGGAGACTGAGGCTCAGAAGCAAAGACTCACAAGATCAAGTACAAGCCTGGGAGACTGAGCTGGAAGACTTGACCTCTGCCTCCCTCTCCTGCTTGTCTCCCAAGCTCATCTAACAGGTCTATTCTCACTCGGACCACGATCTTAAAAAATCCACTAGGGGGAGGCAAGGAAATGGAGCAGCCATGCTCCAGGCACAGAGAGCCTGAAGACATGCTCTCCTGTCTGTCCCTTGAAACCGGCCGGGAGATGCTCTGTGCGGGTCTAAGGCACACAGGAGGAAAGGGGTCCCTGGCTGCAGCACAGTTCAGCCACAGTCACAGAAAGAAGCAGGCAGGGGGATTTAAACTGAGGCCTGCTTGCCATCCCCCTGTGTCAGGGCTTTGTAGCTGAGGAACCTTACCCACGCTCCATAAGTAAAAAGAAGTTGGCTTCGTTTGAGAACCCCTATCCAAAGAGAGGCCTTTTCACAGCTTTGGTTCTCGAGCCCTGAATCAATGCCCGTAATGACCGATGATGCCACGATGCAGGCTCAGAAGGAGGTTGCCACAGGAGCCAGCTCAGTAGCAGCTGGAAGTTGCCAGATTCCAGGGTGGCTGGGAGGGAACGGTGAGGGACAGAAGGATCGAGGAGAGGTGGGGATGGGAGAGAGACCCTGTGTTTCCCCAACCCAGAGACCTTGATCCTTCACTGAACAACCTCTTATAAGAACGCTCAGCTCTGTGGGCCTCAGCTTTCTGCTCTGGAAAATGGGATCGTAGTGGTGCCAGCCTCATGAGGCTTCAGTGAAGTCCAGTGTGTAACTTCAGAGCACTTTAATTCTGACTAGCTTTGGTTATTGATATGAAAGGAACCGGGGCTTCCCTGGTGGCTCAGCCCAGTAAAGAATCCACCTGCAAGGCAGGAGACCTGGGTTTGGTCCCTGGGTCAGAAAGATCCCCTGGAGAAGGAAATAGCAACCCACTCCAGTGTTCTCGCCTGGGAAATTCCATTGACAGAGAAGCCTGAGGGCTACAGTCCGTAGACTCACAAAGAGTGGACATGACAGAGCAACTAAGCATACACACACCCATGAATGGAACCAGCCTAGTGAGCAACAACAGCCCCATCCAAGGAGACCCACTATGTGCCAGGCACTATGCTAAGTAAGCACTTTTAACACACCGTGTCCCTGCACCCTTGCCAAGTCCTGTTAAGGATCCATCAGCCCCTTTTCTGGAGGGGAAACTGAGGCTCAGAGAGGTCAAACAACCTGTGCAAGGTCAAGAGGCAGATGAAATGGACAGAGCTTTGCAGACACCCACTGGAAGCCTGGGTAGGCAGGAAGATGGCCAAGCAGAGGACCCAGGCTGGGCTGATCCCAAGTCCACACCTTTCCTCCACAGCAGAAAGAGGGCATTTCGCCAGAGACACAGCAGCAAAGGAGGAAATTCATGCCGCTGGGAGCAAAACCCCAGGCCACTGGGAAGGTGGGGCGGGGCTGGGCGCCCAGCTGGGCTCCACTGAGGGCCAGTCTGGTGGCCTTGGGCAAACAGCAAGTCTTTTCTGAACTGAACCAAGAGAGAAGTCAGCTTGGGGGCTGCTGGATGAACCTCTTTAACACTGATAACAACAACAACACGAACATGATGATGACTATGATGTTATCAGGGCTTCCCTGGTGGCTGAGCAGTAAACAATCTGCCAGCAATGCAGGGAACACGTGTTCAATCCCTGGGTCAGGACGATCCCCTGGAGGAGGAAATGGCAACCCACTCCAGTATTCTTGCTTGGGAAATACCATGGACCAGGAAGCCTGATGGGCTACAGTCCATGGGGTGGCAAAGAGTCAGACACAGGACTTCACGAGTAAACCACCAACTGCCATGACGTTATCATCTGGCAGCCACAGTCACAAATGGAGTCCTTCCCAGAATGGAGAAGTGGCCCCCCATCTGGGAGGCAGAAGGAAAAGAGGTGGGGGGAGGAGAGGGGAGAGGTAACCACCCTCAGTGGCCACAGGGCCCATTCTCCTCCATTAGCTTTGTGAATCCTGGAAACAGCCCAGAGTGGAATTTGTCCACTGGACAGATGGGCAAACTAAAACTTCTCGGGGCTTCCCAGGGAAGCCTATATCCCAGCTCTTGCCACTGAAGCCTGATCAGGCCAGAAGTTCCTTTTCAGGATCCAAGGAGGACCCTCACCATGCAGGCTTTGGCTTGGGGGCTGGTCCCTATGTTCCAGGGCCCTGCAGGCACCCTGACATGGGCCAGGAAAGACTCCTGGAGAAAGTCTGCCCCCTAGGATCCTACTTCCAAATCAAGAGAAGAGGAGTTAAAGTCTCACCCTTCAGCTGCCTTCTCTTCTGCAAGCTCCTCTCATCCTCTGCCCAGAGGTGGGGTCAGGGAGACGAGGACTGACACCAGGACACAAAGACAAAAGGATCCACTTGGAAGTGAGGAGCCAGCGTTCGCCAGGCACCAAGTTGAAGAGGTAGCCCAGGAGAGCCAGACAACAGGGTCTCCGAGGGTCCAGCCAGCCAGTCAGACAGCACAGGCCAGCTGGGTAGCCCAACAGAGGAAGAGCTAAGTCTGTGAGGGGCACGGATGGGCAATCAGACAGGACAGGGCCTTCTGGTTAGCTAGCCAGGCAGCAGGGGGCTGCTCTGCGGTCCTGGACAGATGGACAGCCAAATGGTGGTGGCAGGGAAGCCTATCCAGGACAGAGACAGCAAGCCAGACGACAGGAACTGCTCCAAATCAGTGAACAGCCGGCCAGACCACGGGGATCGGCCCGGTAAATATCTAGGTGACAGGTTCAGGACCGAGAAGGAGGACCTACCTCTGACCCAGACAACCAGATGGTAGAATTTACCCACTAGAGCTGGGGGCCAGAGAGTCAGAGGTCTTGCACTGCACTTCCTGGCCCACGCCCCCCAGCGCGTGGGACGCCCCTTAGGTCTGGGCTGGCCCTCCACCCAGGGCGTCCCACAGGGCCCGCCCCTCTGTCCCCGTCCCGGTCGCGGGCACGCAAGCGCCGCAGTTACGCCGGCGGCGCAGGGCGCGCCATTCCCAGTCCGCCCTCCGCGCCGTAGGCCGCCGCCCGCCCCCCGTCGCCACCGAGCTCGCTCACCGGCCCACGAAGTTCTCGAGCACAGAGCTCTTGCCGGCGCTCTGGCCGCCCACCACGGCGATCTGCGGGAGGTCCAGGTGGCAGCTCTGGCCGATGGAACTGAAGGCATCCTGCAGCTTGTTGACCAGCGGGATCAGCTCTTCCATCCCGCGGTTGCCCATGACGCCAGTGGCCCCGGCCCGAGCGCCCCGCGCTCCTCGCCCGCCCCTGTCCCTCAACGACGCGGCCCCGCGGCGTCCGCGGCCGTTGCTCCCCGCCCGCCCGGGCCTCGGCGCGACGCCCGCTCCCGGCTCGGCCTCACGGTCGCCGCCTCATCCGGTTCTCCAGCGACACCCGACCCGACCGACCTCCCGCCGGAACCCTGGGGCTGCTCCAAAAGCCCTCGCACCAACTCCGATTGGCCGGCTGGGCTGTCACTCTTGCACACAAGCCAATGAAAGTGAAGCATGGGCCGATGGCCGAATGAGCCCGCCCCTTGAGGCCTATTCTCTGATTCATTGGGCGCATGGGATTGAACCTCCAAATCTTGACTCTGATTGAAAGCTGTATCTGTCCATCAAAGAACCTCCTCCGTTCTTGCTTGTGAATATTGTATGTGAAGTAGGGAGCAGAGGATAGGTCCACAGTACGCGGCAACGCGCGCCGCCTCGTGGTAGGGCTGAGTGCTGATAGTCACTTGTGTTTCTGGGCTCTAAAGAAAACTACAAGTCTCAGAATGCACCTCAGCCGGGAGCTTGCAAATCAGCTCCCTGCGCGGGGTCCCAAAATATTTTGAAGGTCACAATATACTTTGAAAGTCAAGCGGTTAGTGGTTCCTACGGAGAAGTAGTCTAGCGAGGCCACGGTGGCTCCCACTTTCATTCCTGTTAAGTCACATCTCCATGCCCTTGCAAACGCCGTGCTCTCTCCTTGGAACACCTTCTGCTCAGGCCTTTCTTGATGCGGCTAATGCTCCAACGTTGTTCCCCTACCTCTTCAACCTTGACCTACCTGGGATCTTTTTGAATACCCAGTGAAACTCAATGGATCCTCTCCCTAGGAAAAGACACGTTATTTTGCAGGCAAAATGGAGGGTTCTGAGAACTGGGACTCTTGATCATCTGGAAAAGAGGCCAGGAATAATAGGTGGAACGAACTTTAAGACAAGTGCTTTGATGACTCTGGACATAGACAAGCCAGAAAGAAGTAGCTCAGTAAGGAGTTAGGAGCAAAGGAGGTGGGGGAAGTGGCCTGACTGGGCCAGGCAGTAACAGGGGAATAGAGAAACAAGGGGTAAAAGAATGACAGAGTGGTATTGCCTGCTTCATGACCCAAAACTGCGGGTCAGAGACAAGCGAAAAGACTGACAGTTTTTGGCACTGCAGCCTTGACCAAGGTGGCAGAAACTTGAAATAACCTAACTGCTCTTCCATGGAGCTCATTAAATAAATACTGTGTAGCAGCCATAAACAAAATTGAGTAAATTTTCATGTACTAAATTATAAACAATTTGAGATACAGTATACTAAGACAAGGGGGGGGGGGGGAGCAAGGTAAATGGAGAAGGAAATGGCAACCCAACTCCAGTGCTCTTGCCTGGAGAATCCCTTGGACAGAGGAGCCTGGTGGGCTACAGTCCATGGGGTCGCAGAGTCAGACATAACTGAG
Source organism: Okapia johnstoni (assembly GCA_024291935.2). Classification (NCBI taxonomy): domain Eukaryota; kingdom Metazoa; phylum Chordata; class Mammalia; order Artiodactyla; family Giraffidae; genus Okapia; species Okapia johnstoni. The sequence continues at coordinate 11,788,329 of CM044316.1, read as the reverse complement.
CGACTGACACACAAAATTGAGAAGATACTTGATGGCGCAGGGTACACTTTATCTACTCTCCCATCTCCTGCAGGAAGCAGGATGCGGCAGGCAGCTCCTGGGAAGCAGGATGGCTCCCTCCACCCCCATTCCTTCTGGAAGTCTTGGGGCCTCAGTGCTTGTAACAGCTGGCCTTGAGCAAATAAAAGACTAAGTTGTTTACTGGAAAAAAAAAAAAAAGCAAGGTACAGAACAGCATGTAAAAGATGCTTACATTCATTAAAAAAAATGTACATGTGGAAAATTTATGGAATATACAAATTGAGAAAAAGTGTTGCATTTTTATGATAGTTGACTGTACATCCTTCTACACCTGTTACTTTTCAATTTAAAACACCGCAGCTCAGAGCACCAGCTCTATAACCGGCCATATCTGGATTAGATCCTGGGCCTGTTTCTTAGATGGGTGATAATCACCAAGTGACTTCATTTCTCAGTTTCCTTATCTGTAAATGGGAAACCATAAGGTTGCAAAAGTTAAATACATTTGACAACTGTTTAGAGCAGTGCCAGGCACGGTGTAAGCACCTTCTTTGTTGTTGTTTAGTCAGCTAAGTCGTGTCCAACTCTTTCACGATCCCATGGATTGTAACCTGCCAGCCTCCTCTGTCCGTGGGATTTCCCAGGCAAGAATACTGTGGTGGTGGTTTAGTCGCTAAGTTGTGTCTGACTCTTGCAACTCCATGGACAGTAGCCTGCTAGGCTCCTCTGTCCATGGCATTCTCCAGGCAAGAATACTGTAGTGGGTTTTCATTTCCCTCTCCTGGAGATCTTCCTCAGGGATCTTCCTGACCCAGGGATCAAACCCATGTCTCCTGCATTGGCAGGCAGATTATTTACCATTGAGCCACCTGGGAAGCCCTGTAACCTCCTTCTGGATCACATGTATTATCATCACTGTGTTTACTGACAGTGAAATTAAGCCACAAGTCTGAAGAGTCAAGGCTAAGAGCCAGACCTCTGGAGCCAAGCTGCCACTTCCTTAATGGTGACCTTGGGCAAGCGGTTTCCCCCTCTCTGGACTTGTTTCCTCATCTATAAAAAGGGGAGGACAAGAGTCCTCACGCCACCTACCCCCCAGGTCTGAGTCACAGGAAAGGGATGCAGCTCCTACTCTAGGCACTACCTACAAGCTAGGTTCCCAGACACCAGTGCTGCTATGGTTACTTATTATTGTCAGTGGGGGTGGAAGTGGGGACCATGGGCCTGTCAACTACAAACTGGCCTTTGCCAGTGGCATCGATCATCTGCCTCTGCAGAGATTGAATCTTTGCTGCTGCAGCTGTTGCCCTTCAACCTGCCCTGAAGGGAGTTCAGGGTGCAGAATGAGGCCCTTCCTGCACCAAGGAAACTGGTGGAACAGGTCTTTAGGTTGTTATTGTTCAGTGACGAAGTTATGTCTGACCCTTTGAGACCTCACGGACTGCAGCACACCAGGCTTCCCTGTCCTTCACCATCTTCCAGAGTTTCCTCAAACCCGTGTCCATTGAGTTGGTGATGCCATCCAACCATCTCATCCTCTGTCACCCCGTTCTCCTCCTGCCCTCAATCTTTCCCAGCATCAGGGTCTTTTCCAGTGAGCTGGCTCTTCGTATCAGGTGGCCAAATTATTGAAGCTTCAGTTCAGCATTAGTCCTTCCAATGAATATTGAGGACTGATTTCCTTTAGGATTGACTGGTTTGATCTCCTTGCAGTCCAAGGGACTCTCAAGAGTCTTCTTCAGAACCACAATTCAAAAGCATCAATTCTTCAGCACTCAGCTTTCTGTATGGTCCAACTCTCATATCCATACATGATTACTAGAAAAACATAACTTTGTCTAGACAGACCTTGGTGGCTAAGTGATGTCTCTGCTTTTTAATACATTGTCTAATTTTGCCATAGCTTTTCTTCCAAGGAGTAATTGTCTTTCAATTTCATGGCTGCAGTCACCGTGTATAGTGATCTTGGAGCCCAAGAAAATAAAATCTGTTACTATTTCTGCTTCTTCCCCATCTATTTTTCCCGTAGTCTTATCAGGCCACCTGATACAAAGAACTGACTCATTGGAAAAGACTCTGATGCTGGGAAAGATTGAAGGCAGGAAGAGAAGGGAATGACAGATGATGAGATGGTTGGATGGCATCACTGACTTGATGGACATGAGTTTGAACAAGCTCTGGGAATTGGTGATGGACAGGGAAGCCTGGTGTGCTGCAGTCCATGGGGTCCCAAAGAGTTGGACATGACTAAGCGACTGAACTGACTGATTTGACATGAAGTGATGGGACCAGATGCCATGATCTTAGATTTTTGCAAGTTGAGTTTTAAGCCAGCTTTTTCACTCTCTTTTACCCTCATCAAGAGGCTCTTTAGTTCTGCTTCACTTTCTGCCATTAGAGTGATATCATTTGTATATCTGAGGTGTTGCTATTTCCCCTGGCAATCTTGATTCCAGCTTGTGCTTCATCCAGGCCAGCATTTCTCATGATGTATTCTGCATATAAGTTAGATAAGCATGGTGACAATATACATCCTTGATGTACTCCTTTCTCAATTTTGAACCAGTCCATTGTTCCATGTCTGGTTCTAACTGTGGCTTCTTGACCTGCAAACAGGTTTCTCAGGAGACAGGTAAGGTGGTCTGGTATTCCCATCTCTTTAAGAGTTTTCCAGTTCGTTGTGATCCACACAGTCAAAGGCTTTAGCATAGTCAATGAAGCAAAAGTAGATTTTCTGGAATTCCCTTGCTTTTTCTAGGATCAAATGGATGTTTTCAATTTGATCTCTGGTTCCTCTGCCTTTTCTAAATCCAGATTGTACAACTGAAGCTTCTCAGATCATATACTTCTGAAGACTAGCTTGAAGGATTTTGAACATTATCTTGCTAGTCCATGAGATGAGTGCAGTTGTGCGGTAGTTTGAGCATTCTTTGGCATTGCCTTCCTTTGGGATTGGAATGAAAACTGACTTTTCCAGTCCTGTGTCTACTGCTGATTTTTCTAAATTTGCTGACATATTAAGTGCAGTACTTTAACAGCATCACCTTTTAGGATTTTAAATAGCTCAGCTGGAATTCCATCACCCACATGCTGCAGGGCATCTAAACCTGTGTGTGACAACTACTGACCCTCTGCTCCACAACAAGAGAAGGCAACACAAGAAGCCAGCGCACTGCAATGAAGGGTAGCCCCTACTTGCTGCAACTAGAGAAAGCCCTCATACAGCAGTGAAGACCCAGCAGAGCCAAAAGAAAATAAATAAAAGCAATGGTATTTCTCTACCCTTTGCCCAGGCCCTCAGGGAAAAAAAAAATCGGGGAGCAGGGGAAAAGACTTTTGAACTCAAGCAGAAAAAACTGAGATTTTTGGTTCAGTCTTTATGTAAAAGTTCACTTGTAAATGAACTATTTGAACTGACTTGAAAGTAAGTACTTACAAATTAAATATATAGAAAATCGAACAAGATAAATTTTAGGATCCATGATCTGGGAAATAATCCAGTACTAAGTTGATATTTGCTACTGAAGGTGGCTTAAATTTGTTGCTTTGATTAATATAGACATGTCTAGAGTTATCAGTGTTAAGTATAATATTCCTGTTGTACCTAGGTTTACTGGAGTTCAAATAATACCTTATTTGACCTGTTACAAATTTGTCCACAAGAAAAGTAACTCAATGCGGAAAAACACTTTTAAGGAAACTAAGATATTTCTTTTCAGTAAAAGAAGGTGTGAGGAATAAAAAAATACTGAAAAGAGTTATGCATGATCAGGATTTCCTAAGACTGGATTGAATTTAGTTGGGTAAATGACTCTTGTTGAGAGTATGCTAAAGACTTGGATTTAACTTTTTCTTTCTGTTCAGAGAAAAGTTTTCTTGGAGTGACATTTTTGATAACAGATTTTATGAATTTCTTTGCCTTCAAGTGATTTTTATTTGCTTTCGAGATCTCTGGTTACTTTGGTTAAGGAATAAGTATTGTCTCATGGTGACATTGAACCAAGTGTTTTAAAACTTTTTGACTAGCTCCCCAAATATCAAATTTTAATTAAAATTATTTTGATTCCTAGCTAACTTTGGCATGCTTCAGAGGGCCCCCTGAAACATTCCAAAGGGAGATATTAAACTAATTAGGCTCATTTGGTATGTTGAAGTGCATGGGAAATAATCAATTGAGTAATAAATCTCCTCAGGTTATATAATATGGTAAATGCTACTAATATAGATAACCTAAAAATTATATGGAGTGTGTAAAATTCTGATATGTCCTGGTAAAATGTTACCAGTCATAAATCTTGAAGTGTTGTCACAGCCATAACCAAGTTTGTCAACTGCATTGTAATTAGATTTTAAGCATGCCTTATTAAGTCTTTCATCATTATAGACAGTTATGGTTTTATTCTGATGTTTTATTGGCGAAGGCAATGGCACCCCACTCCAGTACTCTTGCCTGGAAAATCCCATGGACGGAGCCTGGTAGGCTACGGTCCATGGGGTCGCTAAGAGTCGGACACGACTGAGCAACTTCACTTTCACTTTTCCCTTTCATGCACTGGAGAAAGAAACGGCAACCCACTCCAGTGTTCTTGCCTGGAGAATCCCAGGGACGGCGGAGCCTGGTGGGCTGCCGTCTATGGGGTCACACAGAGTCGGACACGACTAAAGCGACTTAGCAGCAGTAGCAGCAGCAGTATTAAGCCTTTCACCATTATAGACAGTTATGGTTTTATTCTTATGTTTTTGCAAAAATGCATCTTCTTTTAAGATTTACAGAAAGGACTTTTGGGTAAATACAAGTTTCTGACTTTCAAACCATAATGCTGAACTGGGTAAGAAATTAAAGGATTCTAATGGGAAACCTGATGGCTTCACAAAGATTAACAAAAGGACTGAATGAACTCATGAATATGCTTGTAACTTTTATGGTTTCTATCTGAAAGATCACTGGTTTGAATCTGTGTTTTCTAGGTGTAAGGAAAATCTCCCCCTCAAACTAATTGTGACTTACAGTAATTTGATAAAAGTATTCTTTTAAGCAAATTTGAAACATTTACCTTTCTATCTGACCACTCCAGAGATTGGAAACTCTTAAGTTTCCAGTTAGCTTTATCAGGTAAGTTAGAATGGCTACATCAATGGCTACAACAGGTATAGAAATCTCAAGGAATTTTGGAGACTTTGAGAAGGAAGGAAATCACCTAAACCTGTTAGGTGAAATCTGTGATAAGCCTTTGGCATGACTTTCCTAGCCCTGAGAGGTTTTTTTAAAAAATTCAGTCCAAGACTCATTTTATAAGTTTTAGCAAGGAAAAAACAAAAAAGTCTATCACTAATTACGTTTATATAAATCATCAGGCAAAGTTTATTGAAATCAGACTAGTTTCACAAACTAGTCTTAATTTGGTTATATTTGGCAAAGATGAGGGTATTTTTAGGGAGAAAAAGATGGTTCAATGAATGTTAAATCCTAGTTTTGTTACTGGAGGTCTGTATCTACTAAGACTCATCTCCTGGATAGTTCTTCGCTGTTATGCTATATTCATATAAAATGTAGTTGAATTATTAAAGGACACTCTATGTTTGTTTCTGAAGCTGATTTCAATAATCTTTGGATGAAGATCAGATGCCTCATGACCTGCAACCAAGATTGGAAAAAGACATCATTTAAGGGACTGTCTCCAACCTGGGTGGAGGGACCTTTTATCAGAAGATAAAAAGGTCCTTTGGTCCACTCCACCAGCATGAGACGACGACATCAGCAGCAGACAGCTTGCCCAAGATGCTAGACCTGATTTGTATGATCATTTATAGTGTTTTCTTGACTTCTTGGACTTTTGCATATAAATCCAATGTTTTCTCTCATAGACAGGACCCTGTGCTAGTTTTAAATATCAATCCAATTGTTGGGTTTGTGGCCAATTATCTGTATCTAGTATTTCTGGATTACCTTGGTGGATTTCTCCCTTCCAAGCCTCTGATTAGATAGACTTTAGGAAATTTATTTAGGAGAGTTCAGTCCTGTTCTTTCTACTCATGATATTACTACTAGATGGGATCCTCTCACCTGGCCAATTAATAATACTTGCTCTGACCCTGGCCATAGATTTAAATTTTCCTTTAGGCACACTCATACTCTATCAGAATTACAACCTGAGTCTCAATCAAAAACTGTAACGTCTCATTTATTACAGGAAAACTCCCATAATGGGATGGATCTATATTGTTAACACCAGGCTGGGGTTATTTAAGTATTGAGGTCCCCCTTTATCTTAGGAACAATTAAATTATATCCTTAAATTTAGGGTAATCAGCCTAGCAACACTAGGAAATTGGGCTGAGAATCTTAAGTACGGTGCAAATATGTCATTTACCTAGAAATAATAAAGATGGATCAGAACAGACTAAGTAAAATGACCTAAGAATATACTGTGTGCTTAGTTGCTCAGTTGTGTCTAACTCTGTGACCCCATGGACTGTAAACCACCAGGCTCTTCTGTCCATGGGGTTTTTCAGGCAAAAATACTGGAGTGGCTTGCCATTTCCTTCTCTCGGGGATCTTCCCGACGCAGGGATCAAACCTGGGTCTCCTCTGTCTCTTGCATTGCAAGTGTATTCTTTACCCGCTAAGCCACCTGAGAAAGCCCAAGAATATACTGGGTTGCACGTAACGGAAGTTCAGGGTGTGCAGGAAGTCAGGGCCTTAATTCTCTTATGACTTTGATAATACTGCTAGCTGTGCTTAGTAGCTCAGTCGTGACTCTTTGCGACCCCATGGACTGCAGCCTGCAGCCTGGAATTCTCCAGGCAAGAATACTGGAGTGGGTTGCCATGCCCTCCAGAAGGGGATCTTCCCAACCCAGGGATCAAACCCAGGTCTCCCACATTGCAGGCGGATTCTTTACCGACTTGAGCCACCAGGGAAGCCCAATGCTGCTAGCTCTGCCAGTTTTAAAAAATTGTTGTTTATTACAATTATCAAATATGTAACTGAGCCTCCAATGAAAATAATGATGACTAGATGACTTGCAGCAGTTGATGAAACATATAGTTCTGTATACGATCAACTATTATGATAGTGTAACTCTAGATATGGGAAGATGCAGTAAGAAGGAATATTTTCCTGGACCATAACTGGAAGACAGGTGTACAGAGATCTTTGACTATTAGGACCTATTCCAGTAATAGCACGCTGAGTGGCTTATCAATAAAATCTTCTCCAGAGAGCATTCCTAGTAGTGTGGGATGAAATGGTCACGAAATGCCTCCCCAAGTATGGTCGAATCCATTACCATGATGGGGCCCTGTAACTGTTGCTTGCCAAGGACATTTGCCATCTGCCTCTGTGGAGACTGGATCCTGTGCTGGTGCAGCTGCTGACCTTTGATCTGCCCTGAAGGGAGTTCAGGGTGGAGAACGAGGCACTCTGAGCTCCAGGGAAACATGGAACAGGTCTTTGGCTAGTCAGATATTTTCAGGAACTGATTTCATGATCCCAATCCTTGCATCTCCTCAGATCTGAAAAAGCACTAAATCCCTTCACGGTGACATCAGCTCCTCGTGACTTGCAGAAAATCTTTCGTAAAATCTGTGCGTGAATGCCTTGAACTCCTCCTTCACCAAAATCATATATACTGACCTCCCCCTACACTGCCTCTTCGGAGCAGTCTCTCAGCGCTATCTGAGGTTCTGTCTCCTGGGCTGCAGTCCTCATTTTGACCCAAAGAAAGGTTAACTCGCAGCTCTCTCCTTGTGCATCTTTTTTTAGTTGACGGGCCCCAGTGACATTCAGACCAGAAAGGGGACCTAGACAGGCCACTTCCCCAAGAAGACACAGACAGACTCTATATTATAATTAAAAAAAAAAAAAAAAAAAGTCCTTCAACATATTGCATCCCCTCCTTTTCCCTCCCTCCCCCCAAGCAGGGTCAACCCAGTGTGATCCCCACAGAGGCCAGGGCTTCAGTGGCCCAGGTGGGACAGAGGGTGGGGTCCCCATACATGGCGCTCATGAAGTCCCTCACGAAGTCAGGAAAGCGTTTCTCCACAATGCTGGCTCGTACGGCGCTCATCAGCCGCAGCTGCAGGGCGGTAGCAAGGCAGGAGCAGGTCAGCCATCAGCCACCAGCCGCCAGGAGACAACCCCCCCCACCCCGCCCCCCGGCCCCATCCCCCTGGCCTTGCTCCTCCCAGCCACACAGGCCCACCTGATAGGCGATGTTGTGAACAGTGAGGTGGTGCAGGGCCGCGGTGTTGTCACTATGGAGCAGGGTGTGCAGGAAGGCCCGGCTGTGCCTGGGGACAGGAAGGGGGGGCAGGGGGGGCTCGGTGGGGCCAGGTCCTATCCACCCCCCGCCCTGCCCCCACTGCTGCACCCAGGCTCCATCCTCTCCTACTTCTGGCAGGTGGGACAGTCACACTCTGGGTCTATGGGGCGGAAGTCCTTCTCATACTGCTTCTTCTTCAGTTGCAGGTTCCCCGTGGGCACGAGGGCAGAACCGAAGCGCTGGGGGGAGCGGGGAGAGGAAGAGGGGGAGGGGGAGGGGGGTCAATCAGGTTTTCCCCTGCCTGGCCTCACCTCTACCTCAGCCCCGCCCCCGAATCCCTCCTCAGTTCTTCCTCTGCCCAGGGCCTCACCGCTGTCCGTGTAGGGAAGACACAGTCAAACATATCGCATCCGAGAGCCACGCAGACTACCAGATCGGTGGCATAGCTGGGGGTGAGGGCGGGGGACACACATGGTGGGGGGCTAGCAGAGAACCTCAAGCCCTGATCACACACCCAGGGCCCCTCCTCCCAACATGGGCACCCTCACCCCCAGCAGAGGGCTCAGTCCCCTCCCAGGCAGGGCTGTGTCTTTCCCCGCTCCCCGACACCCCGGGGCAGGGGTTCCCAGGAATCCACTCCCCACAGGTTGGGGGGGGGCGTCTCCCCTCCCCTCCACATACCCGACCCCCATCAGGTAGCGGGGCTTGTCCTTGGGCAGCCGCGACGTGCTCAGCGCCACCATCCTCCAGAACTCGCCCTTGCTCTCGCCCCCGCTCAGGCCCCCGATGGCGAAGCCTGGCACATCTCGCTTGGTCATCTCTGGGGGTGGAGGGGCAAGGGCAGGGGTGATCAGGCAGAAAGAAATAGGCCTCAGCCTCCTCCTCTTCACCCCCAGGAGAGACAGAGTGAGTATGTGTGTGTGTCTGTGTGTCCTGGGGCTGCTGGTGATGTCAGCTACCATCTATAGAATGCCTGCGACATCTCACTCTCTCCTTCAGTCCTCAGGAGAGGCCCAGGGCCCACGCTACGTCAGCCAAAATCCAAGATGAAGCCAGACATGTTTCAGAATTTTCCAGATTTTACAACCGTGCACATCCTACATGAGGAATAACTGCCTGTTATCAAATGCTGCAACGTTTTGACAGCAAAATGTGTACAGACTCCTAACAACTGGGGTCAAGAGGTCTGGTCTTGCCACCAAATGAATTGCAAATCCCTGAAGGTTTTGGATATGAGAGGTGGGCAAACTGGGACTTCCCTGGAGGTCCAGTGGTTAAGACTCTGTGCTTCTTATGCAGGGAGCACAGGTTTGATCCCTGGTTGGGGAACTAAGATCCCACATACCACATGGGGCGGCCAAAAACTTAAATTTAAAAAAAAAACAACAAAACACACAATCTTCACAAGAGTACACAGTGATGCCAGGTGCAGGCAGGACACCTTGAACAAATTTTCCCCTTTATTCCTCACTTTGACCCCTTGCCATTGGGAATGGATTTCCACTTTTACAGAGGAAGAAAGTGAGGCTCAGAGAGGTCAAGCCACTAGCCCAAGGGTGCATAGCCATGAGGCAACAGTTCAAGGGGTTGGATCCAGTTCTGTGGACTCCAGAATGCAGAGTCCTGCCTATGACACCTCACTGCCTTTGAGCCCCCTTCTCTGCCTCCCCTTTGTCTCCACGGCCACAGCCTTGGTTCAAGCCCTCTGTCACCCACCCCGCCTCCCTGACAACTACTCCAGCTTCCTCTCTGGACCTTATGCTTCCCATCCCACTGGGGGTTTTCTCCCACTCAACAGCCCTCCATGGCTCCCCAACACCTCAGTGTGGTGTCCCAGGCCCTCCACTGTCAGCACAATGTCTTGGACCCAACCCTTTGCTCCTGACCTACTCCCCAGAGATAGAGCAGCACAATGTATGAGTTAATGCTGTAGGTTGCAGAGCCCCAAGTCTGGGTACAAACCCCAGCTCTGAAACGTCCAAGCTGTGTGACTGAGAGTACAGGAACTTCACAGCTCTGTGCCTCAGTTTCCCCTTCTGTAACCTTGGGAATCTGCAAGTTCCCACATTACAGGATCTTTATGCAAACTCCATCGGACAATCCATGAAGACCATTTGGCAGAATGCCTGGTGAACACCTGGAAACTGATGTGTTCTGTGTGCTAAGTTACTTCAGTCGTGTCTGAATCTTTGCGACCCTATGGACTATAGCCCACCAGGCTTCTCTGTCCACGGGATTCTCCAGGAAAGAATATTGGAGTGGGTTGCCGTGGACTCCTCCAGGGGATCCTCCCAACCCAGGGATTGAATCTGCGTCTCTTATGTCTCCTGCATTGGCAGGCACGTTCTTTACCACTAGCGCCACCTGGGAGATTGATAGCTATTGGAATGATTATTATTCTCCTAACGCTCTCTATTCCATGATGCTCAGGGCCTTTGCTTCAGCCATTCCTTCCACCTAGAATGCTCTTTCACCTAGTAACAACCACTCTCGGGAATTCCCTGGCAGTCCAGTGGTTAGGACTCCAAGCTCTCACTGCCAAGGGCCAGGGTTCAATCCCTGGTCAGGGAACTAAGATCCCACAAGCCCCGGGGTGCGATCAAAATTAAAACAAAAACAACACTCTCTAAGCATACCAGACCCATGTGGGGCTCTCTGTGATAGGAAAGCCCTGGTCCTGTTGGCACACGGCTTTACCTTCAAGGCAAGTGGCTCGGAGATCCGCGTCCAGCCCCCCCTGGATGATGGCAAAGAGGTTCTGCTTGTCTGGCCGCCGATGGGCTGCTATGCACCGGTCCAACCAGCGGATTGATCTGCAAGAGGACCCTGGTCGTGAGCCCTAGGGAACTGGTGAGGGGCAGGGAGACTAGGCTGCAGGACCAGGAGGCCCTCCCCCTCCATACAAACACACACACACACACACACACACACACACACACACACACACACACACACACACACACACACACACACACACACACACACACACACACACCTGTACATGGCCTCTTCTACACGGGGCCCCGTCACAGTACTGCTGACCACATCATCCAGCTGCATAATGATGTCTGAGCCTGGAGAGACAGGACCACAGTCACTGGGAAAGCCTTTGTGCTAAGAATGAGCAGATCCCCACAAGTCCCTTTCCAGGTCTTGCTGACTCCCACTTAACCACCCCAATCTGTTTATACAGCAACCAAAGGAAGCATTTCAAAATGCACATCTGGGGCGGGGGGTGGAGGGGTGCTTCCCTGATGGCTCAGTGGTGAAGAATTCGCCTGCCAAGCCAATGCAGGAGACATGGGTTCAATCCCTGGTCCAGGAAGACCACACATGCCACAGAGCAACTAAGCCCATGCATCACAACTACTGAGCCCTTGTCCCGGAGCCTAAGAACCCTAGAGCCTGTGCTCTGCAACCAGAGAAGCTACCGCAGTGAAAAGCCTGCTCATTGATGAAAAACCTGCACAGCGATGAAGACCCAGTGCAGCCAAAAATAAAATACATAAAATGTTAAAAAAAAAACAAATGCACACCTGGGAACTTCCCTGGTGGTCCAGTGGTTAAGAATCCGCCTTGCAAAGCAGGGAATGAGGGTTTGATCCCTGCTCAGGGAACTAAGATCCCACATGCCTTGGGGCAACTAAGCTCACGCTCCACAACTAGACCTAGTGAACCACACTGAAAAGTCCCGCATGATGCAACAAAGAGTGTGCCTGCTAAAACTAAGACTCGACGCAGCCAAATAAATAAAATTTTAAAAACAAAATCCGCATCTGATTTTGCCACCCGCCAACTAAAACCCTGCCCTGGATAGAGGATAAAATCCCACCTGGGGAATTCCCTGGTGGTCCAGGGGTTAGAACTCAGTGCTTTCACTGCCGTGGCCCCAGGTTTGATTCCTGGTCGGGGAATTTAGATCTCACAAGCCCCACAGTGTGGCCAAAAAAAAAAAAAAAAAAAAAAAAAATTCCCACCTCTGCAAATTTACCCTTTAAGAACAAAACAAGAAGCTTCCCAGGTGGCTCAGTGGTAAAGAATCCACCTGCCAACGTAGGAGATAGAAGTTCGATCCCTGGTCCGGGAAGATTTTACATGCTGGGAAGCAACTAAGCCCATGCACCACAACTACTGAGCCTGTGCTTCTGGCTTCCAGAGCCAGAAAGCCGCAACTACTGAGCCCATGTGCTGCAACTACTGAAGCCTGCGCTCTGGAGGCCATTGTCCGCAACAAAAGAAGCCACTGAAATGAGAAGCTAGCGAACTGCAATTAGAGAGTGCCCTCTGCTCCCAATAACTAGAGAAAAGCCTTCGCAGCAACGAAGACCCAACACAGCCAAAAATAAAGAAAATAAATAAATAAAATTATTTAAATAAAAGAGACTAAAACGATGTGTGTACCGAGTGATTCCTCATTGTGTGTCGGGAGTCTAAGCATCCTTCAATAGGGGTCGAGTTAAGGAAGGTTCTTTCCCGCAATTCCAAAATCCAGAAACTTCTCAAAAAATCAAAGGATTTTTCTTGTGCTAATGGGATATTCATGTGGTAGTAAAACTTAACACAGTTGTCACCTTTTAAACAACCCAATTTACCACGAAGATTCGTAAGTGTTAATGCAATAAATGTAAAGCATATATACCATATGATCCAACAATTCCACTCCCGGATATATACCTAAAAGGACTGAAAGCAGGGTCTCAGAAATATTTGCACAGCCAGGTTCACAATAGCAATATTCACCAAAGTTAAAAGCCAAAAACAACCCAAGTATCCATCAACAGTTGAATAGATGAACAAAATGGGATAAGAGACACCCGCATTGAATACTATGGAGCCCTAGAAAGGAAACACCTGGTGTAACAGGCAAATTTGGCCTTGGAGTACAGAATGAAGCAGGACAAAGGCTAATAGAGTTTTGCCAAGAGAACGCACTGGTAATAGCAAACACCCTATTCCAACAACACAAGAGAAGACTCTACACGTGGACATCACCAGATGGTCAACACTGAAATCAGATTGATTATATTCTTTGCAGCCAAAGATGGAGAAGCGCTATACAGGCAGCAAAAACAAGACTGGGAGTAGACTGTAGCTCAGATCCTGAACTGCTTATTGCCAAATTCAGACTTAAATCGAAGAAAGTAGGGAAAACCACTAGTCCATTCAGGTATGACCTAGATCAAATCCCTTATGATTATACAGTAGAAGTGACAAACAGATTTAAGGGACTAGATCTGATAGACAGAGTGCCTGATGAACTATGGATGGAGGTTCGTGACATTGTACGGCAGACAGGGATCAAGACAATCCCCATGGAAAAGAAATGCAAAAAAGCAAAATGGCTGTCTGAGGAGGCCTTACAGATAGCTGGGAAGAGAAGAGAAGCGAAAAGCAAAGGAGAAAAGGAAAGATATTCCCATCTGAATGCAGAGTTCCAAAGAATAGCAAGGAGAGACAAGAAAGTCTTCCTCAGCGATCAATGCAAAGAAATAGAGGAAAACAACAGATTGGGAAAGACTAGAGATCTCTTCAAGAAAATTAGAGATACCAAAGGAACATTTCATGCAAAGATAGGCTCGATAAAGGACAGAAATGGTATGGACCTAACAGAAGCAGAAGATATTAAGAAGAGGTGGCAAGAATACACAGAAGAGCTGAACCAAAAAAAGACCTTCACGACCCAGATAATCACGATGGTGTGATCACTCACCTAGAGCCAGCAGACATCCTGGAATGTGAAGTCAAGTGGGCCTTAGAAAGCATCACTATGAACAAAGCTAGTGGAGGTGATGGAATTCCAGTTGAGCTATTTCAAATCCTCAAAGGTGATGCTGTGAAAGTGCTACACTCGATATGCCAGCAAATTTGGAAAACTCAGCAGTGGCCACAGGACTGGAAAAGGTTAGTTTTCGTTCCAATTCCAAAGAAAGGCAATGCCAAAGAATGCTCAAACTACCGCACAATTGCACTCATCTCACATGCTAGTAACTGCTACTGCTGCTGCTGCTAAGTCGCTTCAGTCGTGTCCGACTCTGTGCGACCCCATAGACGGCAGCCCACCAGGCCCCACCGTCTCTAGGATTCTCCAGGCAAGAATACTGGAGTGGGTTGCCATTTCCTTCCCCAGTACATGAAAGGGAAAAGTGAAAGTGAAGTCGCTCAGTCGTGTATGACTCTTAGCAACCCCATGGACTGTAGCCTACCAGGCTCCTCCGTCCATGGGATTTTCCAGGCAAGAGTACTGGAGTGGGGTGCCATTGCCTTCTCCGCATGCTAGTAAAGTAATGCTCAAAATTCTCCAAGCCAGGCTTCAGCAATACGTGAACCGTGAACTTCCAGATGCTCAAGCTGGTTTTAGAAAAGGCAGAGGAACCAGAGATCAAATTGCCAATATCCGCTGATCATCGAAAAAGCAAGAGAGTTCCAGAAAAACATCTATTCCTGCTTTATTGACTATGCCAAAGCCTTTGACTGTGTGGATCACAATAAACTGTGGAAAATTCTGAAAGAGATGGGAATACCAGACCATCTGACCTGTCTCTTGAGAAACCTGTATGCAGGTCAGGAAGCAACAGTTAGAACTGGACATGGAACAACAGACTGGTTCCAAATAGGAAAAGGAGTACGTCAAGGCTGTATATTGTCACCCTGGTCATTTAACTTCTATGCAGAGTACATCATGAGAAACGCTGGGCTGGAAGAAACACAAGCTGGAATCAAGATTGCCAGGACACATATAAATAACCTCAGATATGCGGATGACACCACCCTTATGGCAGAAAGTGAAGAAGAACGAAAGAGCCTCTCGATGAAAGTGAAAGAGGAGAGTGAAAAAGTTGGCTTAAAGCTCAACGTTCAGAAAACTAAGATCATGGCATCTGGTCCCATCACTTCATGGGAAATAGATGGGGAAACAGTGGAAACAGTGTCAGACTTTATTTTTTTGGGCTCCAAAATCACTGCTGATGGTGATTGCAGCCATGAAATTAAAAGACGCTTACTCCTTGGAAGGAAGGTTATGGCCAACCTAGATAGCATATTTAAAAGCAGAGACATTACTTTGCCAACAAAAGTCCGTCTAGTCAAGGCTATGGTTTTTCCAGTGGTCATGTATGGATGTGAGAGTTGGACAGTGAAGAAAGCTGAACGTCACAGAATTGATGCTTTTGAGCTGTGGTGTTGGAGAAGACTCTTGAGAGTCCCTTGGACTGCAAGGAGATCCAATCAATCCATCCTAAAAGAGATCAATCCTGGGTGTTCATTGGAAGGACTGATGTTGAAGCTGAAACTCCAATACTTTGGCCACCTCATGCGAAGAGTTGACTCATCGGAAAAGACCCTAATGCTGGGTGGGATTGGGGGCAGGAGGAGAAGGGGACGACAGAGGATGAGATGGTTGGATGGCATCACCAACTCGATGGACATGGGTTTGGGTAGACTCAGGGAGTTGGTGATGGACAGGGAGGCCTGGCATACTGCAATTCATGGAGTCGCAAAGAGTCGGGCCACGACTGAGCGACTGAACTGAACTGAAAAAGGAAATTCTGCCACATGATGTAACATGGATGAACCTTGAGGATATCATGCCAAGTGAAATAAGCCAATCACAAAAAGACAAATACTGTTTATTTCCACTTATACGAGGTTCCTAGAGGAGTCAAATTCATATAGTGGAATTGTAGGTACCAGGGGCTGGAGGAAGGAGAATGGGGAGTGAGTATTCCATGGGCACAAGAGTTTCAGTGTGGGAAGATGAAAAAGTTCTGAAGATGGATGGTGGGGATGGTTGCATAACAAGCTGAATGTACCTAACACCAATGAACTGGACACTTAAGGGTTAAGATGGTAAATTGATGTTATGTGCATTTTATTACAATTTTTTAATTAGAAAAAAAAAATGAAGTGTAATATCACAGGTTACTGCCCCAGGTCTCATTGAAGTACTGTGTAATGCACCCTCTATTATCTTTCTAAAATGTAGGAATTCTGATACCTATCTGGCCCCAAGAATTTTACATTAGAGACTATGGACTTACAGATCAGAAAATCTCAACAAAATATTGCCACAATGTGTCATTACAGGAAAAGAGCACAGTGTACCACGCTAGCCAAAGATGGGGCGATGAGAGAAGCAACAAGGATTTTAACTGCAATGCAGTGAGATGTATCAAATACATGTAAACCCATGAGTTCAGGGCAATCCTTAAAAACTAAACATTAGTTTGTCATCAGTAGAAGATGCTAAGTAATCAACCCATGAAAACTAGTAAGAGGGAAAAGAATGAATCCTACTCTTCCTACATGACTGAAATTATTCATACTTGGTCTCCCAGGAGTAGGTGAGAAACTTTTCTCTTTACAGAAGTAATCCGGCTAGTAAATGAAGAAAGGGGGACTTCCCTTGGTGGCCCAGAGTTCCATCCCTGATCAGGGAACTAGATCCCACATGCTGCAACTAAGAGTTCATCTGCCATAACTAAATATTACAGATGTCACAACTGAAAAAAAAAAGATCGCATATGCCAAAACAAAGATTGAAAGGCCCTCTGTCTTTCTAATTAAGACCTTTTCATCATTCCTTGTCTCCTTTTTGGACTGCAAGCTCCATAGATAGTATGGTACCACAATCCAGGCCCATAGCTATGAGCAGAAACCACAGAATATCTGGATAGAGGGGTCTAAAAGCACCAATCAGCTTAGAAGATGGAATGTTTTGAACCTGTTTTCATAGCACTTTAGATTGAGAAATGCTAACTGTCTATATCAAAAAATGTAGGTTATTGATGGAGATGGAAGGGGTCTAAAGCCTCCCAGATACCCTCCTTGTCACCCCCATTATTTCAACATATCTTTGCCCAGCTAATTTACTATCTGAGAGAAACAACCAACAAAGGTCTGCATAGTCAAAGCTATGGTTTTTCCAGTAGTCATGTACAGATGTGAGAGTTGGATCATAAAGAAGGCTGAGCGCTGAAGAATTGATGCCTTCAAACTGTGGTGCTGGAGAAGACTCTTGAGAGTCCCTCAGACTGCAAGGAGATCAAATCAGTCAATTCTAAAGGAAATCAACCCTGAATATTATTCACTGGAAGGACCAATGCTGAAGCTGAAGCTCCAGTATTTTGGCCACCTGATGGGAAGAGCTGACTCACTGGAAAAAACCTTTATGCTGGGAAAGATTGAGGGTAGTAGGAGAAGGGGTGACAAAGGATGAGATTGTTGGATGCCATCAACTCAATGGACTTGAGTTTGAGCAAACTGTGGGAGATAGTGGACGAGAGGGAAGCCTGGCCTGTTGCAGTCCATGAGGTCGCAGAGTTGGAAACAACTGAGCAAGTGAACAACAATAACAAA
This sequence comes from Okapia johnstoni, assembly GCA_024291935.2. Lineage (NCBI taxonomy): Eukaryota > Metazoa > Chordata > Mammalia > Artiodactyla > Giraffidae > Okapia > Okapia johnstoni. The sequence continues at coordinate 11,770,690 of CM044316.1, read as the reverse complement.
GAGAAACAACCGCAATAAAGATAACACTAAAGGCTACTATAAGTCAGGCACTGTGGTAAGAGATTTACCGAAATTACATCATTATTTTTGTAAACTATCCCCATGTAGGATGATTAAACTGAGAGTGAGGGACTTGCCAAGAGCCAAGCATTACCAAAGGAGCAAGCCCATTTCACCTCCACCAGGGGAAGGAGCGACTCCCCAGGATCCGCTCACCTAGCGCGTTCTGGATCTCCACGGACCTCTCTGGGCTCAGAAGGGTCTCATCACCGTCATAAGGGGAGCGGAAGCGGACGCCCTCCTCCGTCACTTCAGACAGGGACACCAGGGACACCATCTGGAAGCCGCCGCTGTCCTAAGGAAGATCCCACCGCAGGGCTGTCAGGTCCTGGATGGGGAATATCTACCCCCAAGGAATGCCCTAGACCCCACCTTACCGTCAGCAGATTGTGGGGCCAATTCATAAAGCCGTGGAGACCTTGGGCCTTCTGGATCAGCTCTGGGCCCTGGTTTGGCGGAAGAAAGGGTCAGGTTAGGGGTGAGTGCAACACTGGGTTCAAATGTTGGGGGCGACAGGGTTGGCCAGCTTCCATCCTCGCCGGTCCCTCACGCCCAGCACAAGGCCTGGGCCACCCGGGACCCTCGATACGCGTTTGTCGATAGACTTTGGGAGGCGTGCTCAGGTCTAGGGAATCTCCTGGGCTCCTCCACGCTCTGCTGCTGCCGCCCCGCTGGGGCGCAGCCCACCCACCGGCCTCAGACCCAGATGGTAGGTGTTGCCCAGGCAGATGCGGCAGCCCAGCGCGTCCAGTTGCTCGGCCGTGATGCCCTTCATAGTGGCCTGCGTGCCCACTGGCATGAACACTGGAGTAGCCACCGGCCCGTGTGGCAGCCGCAGCTCCCCGGCTCGGGCTTTGCTGAGGTCACGTGGCGCGCGATGAGGGCGGAAGCTTGGGGACAGCGTCAGATGAACCATGGAAACGGACGCTGTCCCAGTTCTATCTGCTGCTGCTGCTGCTGTTGCTAAGTCGCTTCAGTCGTGTCCGACTCAGTGCGACCCCATAGACGGCAGCCCACCAGGCTCCCCCGTCCCTGGGATTCTCCAAGCAAGAACACTGGAGTAGGTTGCCATTTCCTTCTCCAGGGCATGAAAGGGAAAAGTGAAAGTGAAATCGCTCAGTCGTGTCCGATTCTTAGCGACCCCATGAACTGCAGCCCACCAGGCTCCTCCGTCCATGGGATTTTGCAGGCAAGAATACTGGAGTGGGGTGCCATTGCCTTCTCCGTCTCTCGGCTGGATACCCAGTTTGTTCCCACAGGCAGCGCACTGCCGCAATGTGTTAAAATTGTCTTGGTTTGGAGGCCCATTCCTGCCGCTTCCTCGCAGTCAGAGCCTCTCTAAGGTCTGATTGTATCCTCCATCAAATGGCACGAATTATATTACCTAAACATAAGGATGTCTTGAATGTTGAATGACAAATCTAAGTATGTAGATTTTTACACCGTGCCTTACGTAGTCTTTGGTCTTTTTTTGGCCGCGCCTCACAGTTAGCGGGATCCTATTTCCCCAACCAGGTCTCCAACCTGGGCAGAGTCCTAACCCCTGGACAACCAGGTGATTCTCTGTTTTGTCTCTTGATTATTGCCCTGCTTGAAGGGCTTAGAACAGGGCATAGCACCTAGTACATACTCAATAAGCATCAGTTTATGCGATGAAAGACAGACGACAGATTTACAGAGGGGGAGACTGTTCGACCATTCATTCAGCTTTATCTGTAGATACATCCCCACTAGTGCCAGCCTCCATGCTGCACAGGGGTGAGAGAGGATGGGTCACGAATTTATTAAGCACTGGCTGTGTTTCAATAATAATAACAGCAATGTGAAAGTGAAAGTGTTAGTCGTTCAGTGCTGTCCAACTCTGCGATCTCCCGTGGACTGTGGCCCACCAGTTTCCTCTGTCCATGGAATTCTCCAGGCAAGAATACTGGAGTGGGTAGCCCTTCCCTTCTCCAGTTAATCTGCCCAACCCAGGAATCAAACCTCGGTCTCCTGCATTGCAAGCAGATTGTTTACCGGCTGAGCCAGGGAAGTCCAGTAAGTGTGGCTCAGTCATCTCCAACTCTGATATATATTTTATTAATTTTAGGATTGGAAATGGAGCTGATAGCTATTCTTGCCAGCAGAGGGCGCGTTTGCCCTAGAAGCCTTCCTTTCAGAACCACTGGCCTAAACCGGACTCACCTCAGCAAGATGCTGATCTAGAAGCCTTGGGCTGATGCTACTGGTTTCTCAGTGTGGTGGAGTCCTCACTGAGGCCACGTCTGGAAAACATCCACCAATAAAGCCCACCTTACGGCCTTTGCATTTGCTATCGCCATTGTCAGCGACATTCATCTGATATACCCATGACTGGGTTATATTTTCACTGCCCATTCCTGTTGACTTTCCCAATCTTTTTTAATAATTTATTTTCTAATTGTTATTTTTGGTCGCACCCGGTTTCCGTTGCTGTGCTCGGGCTTTCTCTAGCTGCCACAAGAAGGGGCTGCCCTTCATTGTGGCGCTCAGGCTTCTTTCTCATTTGGTGGCTTTTCTTGGTGCAGGGCACGGGCTCAAGGTGCTTGGGTTTCAGTAATTGTGGCACATGGGCATAGTTGTTCCGAGGCATGTGGAATCTTCCTGGACTTCAGATTGAGCCCGTGTCCCCTGTATTGGCATGTTCTTATCAAGTGTACCACCATGGAAATCCCCCAATCTTTTTTAAAAATAATTTTATTTATTTATTTATTTTTGGCTGCACTGGGTCTTCACTGCTGCTCAGACTACTCTCTAGTTGTGGTGTGCTGGCTTCTCATTGGGGTGGTTTCTCTTGTTGCAGGGCACGGGCCCTAGGGTGCACAAACTTTAGTAGTTGCAGCTTTAGGGCTCTAGAGCACAGGCTCAACACTTGTGGCTCACGGGCTTTTTTGCTCCGTGGCATGTGGGATCCTCCTGGATCAGGGATCAAACCTGTGTCTCCTGCATTAACAGGCAGATTCTTTACTACTGAGCCCCCAGGGATGACTTCCCCAACCTTAAGAACATTCCAGGGACTTCTGTGATGGTCCAGTGGTTAAGACTTCCAGGTTCCCAAGGCAGGAGGCACGGGTTCCATCCCTGACCAGAGAACTAGAACCAGCGTGCCTCAGTTGAAAAGATCCCACATGCTGCTACTAAGACCCCACAGCTAGAGAAGCAAAAAAATTTTAAAAAGAACCTCCCATCACCCATGAGTGTATATCACATAGCCTGTAAGTCATATTATGCTTTTAAAGACTTCTGTACATTGACAATGCCCACTTTTTTTTTTAAACATTTATATATTTATTTGGCTACACTGGGACTTAGCTGTGGCATGCAGGGTCTTCAATCTTCGTTGCAGCATGCAGGAGCCTTAGTTATGGCATGAAAATTCTTAGCTGTGTTACATGGAATCTACTTCTTTCCCCATCCAACCATCTCATCCTTTGTCGTCCCCTTCTCCTCCTGTCCTCAATCTTTCCCAGCATCAGGGTCTTTTCCAATGAGTCGAGAATTTAATAAACTTGACTTATGATTCCATTTTATTTAAAGTAGATTTATTTAAGTTTTTAAAATAGATAATACATCATTCAAAAAATATGGATAAAATGTATACTGTGAATTATCTTTCCCATGCCTGTCCCATGTAATAGTGCTAACCTCTTAATGTTCTTTAACCTCTTAATATTAAGTGATGTTTAGTGTTCATTCTTATGTATACTTACAGACATATTTTACAGCATGATAAAAGAAAATATGTACTTTATTTCTGCAGTTGTTTTGTTTGGAGTTGATTTCATCTCAGTATACTAATGATTATTTTTTAATCTTCTGGAATCTTTCATACTAGACTGATGATGTTTTTCAATTATCCTTTTCCACTAATCATGGATTAATGACCCATGGAATTGTCTAAAATTTCAAAACTCTAACAACTCACTCCAGTATAAGTTTCATAATAGTTTATAAATAACTCAGTAGCACCAAGGAGGTATGGGAGAAATTGCTATCTGTTCCACTAAAATCATATTATACCACATCTGTTGTCCCCTTCTCCTCCTGCCTTCAATCTTTCCCAGCATCAGGATCTTTTCAAATGAGTCAGCTCTTCACATCAGGTGGCCAAAGTACTGGAGTTTCAGCTTCAACATCAGTCCTTCCAATGAATACCCAGGACTGATCTCCTTTAGGATGGACTGGTTGGATCTCCTTGCAGTCCAAGGGACTCTCAAGAGTCTTCTCCAACACCACAGCTCAAAAGCATCAATTCTTTGGCGCTCAGCTTTCTTCACCGTCCAACTCTCACATCCATATATGACCACTGGAAAAACCATAGCCTTGACTAGTCAGACCTTTGTTGGCAAAGTAATGTCTCTGCTTTTCAATATGCTGTCTAGGTTGGTCATAACTTTCCTTCCAAGGAGTAAGCGTCTTTTAATTTCATGGCTGCAGTCACCATCTGCAGTGATTTTGGAGCCCCCCCAAAATAAAGTCTGCCACTCTTTCCCCACCTATTTGCCATGAAGTGATGGGACCATGATCTTAGTTTTCTGAATGATGAGCTTTAAGCCAACATTTTCACTCTCCTCTTTCACTTTCATCAAGAGGCTCTTTAGTTCTTCACTTTCTGCCATAAGGGTGGTGTCATCTGCATATCTGAGGTTATTGATATTTCTCCCGCCAATCTTGATTCCCGCTTGTGCTTCACCTAGCCCAGCATTTCTCATGAGGTATAAGTTAAATAAGCAGGGTGACAATATACAGCCTTCACGTACTCTTTTCCCTATTTAGAACCAGTCTGTTGTTCCATGTCCAGTTCTAACTGTTGCTTCCTGACCTGCATACAGATTTCTCAAGAGGCAGGTCAGGTGGTCTGGTATTCCCATCTCTTTCAGAATTTCCCACGGTTTATTGTGATCCACACAGTCAAAGGCTTTGGCAAAGTCAATAAAGCAGAAATAGATGTTTTTCTGGAACTCTCTTGCTTTTTCGATGATCCAACAGATGTTGGCAATTTTATCTATGGCTCCTCTGCCTTTTCTCAAACCAGCTTGAACATCTGGAAGTTCAAATCCCTTACTATTCTACAGAGGAAGTGAGAAACAGATTTAGGGGACTAAATCTGATAGACAGAGTGCCTGATGAACTATGGACGAAGGTTTGTGACATTGTACAGGAGACAGGGATCAAGACCATCCCCAAGAAAAAGAAATGCAAAAAAGCAAAATGGCTGCCAGAGGAGGCCTTACAAATATCTGTGAAAAGAAGAGAAGCCAAAAGCAAAGGAGAAAAGGAAAGATATACCCATTTGAATGCAGTGTTCCAAAGAATAGCAAGGAGAGATAAGAAAGACTTCCTCAGTGATCAGTGCAAAGAAACAGAGGAAAACAATAGAGTGGGAAAGACTAGAGATCTCTTCAAGAAAATTAGAGATACCAAGGGAACATTTCATGCAAAGATGGGCTCAATAAAGGACAGAAATTGTATGGACCTAATAGAAGCAGAAGATATTAAGAAGAGGTGGCAAGAATACACAGAAGAACTGTAGAAAAAAATCTTCATGACTCAGATAATCATGATGGTTTGATCACTCACCTAGAGACAGACATCCTGGAATGTGAAGTCAGGTGGGCCTTAGAAAGCATCACTACGAACAAAGCTAGTGGAGGTGATGGAATTCCAGTTGAGCTATTTCATATCCTAAAAGATGATGCTGTGAAAGTGCTACAGTCAATATGCCAGCAAATTTGGAAAACTCAGCAGTGGCCACAGGACCGGAAAAGGTCAGTTTTCATTCCAGTCCCAAAGGCAATGCCAAAGAATGCTCAAACTACCACACAATTGCATTTATCTCACATGCTAGTAAAGTAATGCTCAAAATTCTCCAAGCCAGGCTTCAACAATACATGAACCGTGAACTTCCAGATGTTCAAGCTGGTTTTAGAAAAGGCAGAGGAACCAGAGATCAAATTGCCAACTATATTTATAGAACTGTTCAATTTTGCCAATATGGTGCCTGTGAAATGGTCTCTCCATTGGCTTTTATTTACATTCCATGATTACTCCTGAGGTTGAACACCTTTTCAGATGTTTGAGACATTTACTGACATCTTTCATTACTCAGATGATTTGGTAGCAGATTCAACACACCTGAGCTGAGCACTTATATATAAAATCTCCGTATGGAAGAAAAATATCAAATAGTGACCTTTGGAGATTGTAAATACAAGAGTATTCATTGAACTGCACTTTTGTATTTTATACACTTTTCTGCATTTTTAATATTCCACATGTCCAAGTATATAAAAACACTCAAAAAACAAAAGGTGAACAAACTCAGTCCCACCTCATCCCCCACAGACTTTCCAAGACAACCACCCACTTTCCAACTCGGCCTTTCCTAGTAACATGTTTTATCAGATTCTTGTGTCCTTCTAGTGGTTTTTTTTCATGCAAATAGAAGCAAATATTGTTACATACTTATTTACATATATCCCTTTGTTCACAAAAGCAGGCTTGCTAGTTACTGTAGGAAATGCACTTCATTCTTTGTGTACACCTTGGAGGCTATTTCATGTCAGTACATACTCTCCTTGTTCTTTTTAAAATTTATTCACTGAAAAAAAAACTCCAATACTTTGACCACCTGATGCGAAGAGCTGACTCATTTGAAAAGACCCTGATGCTGGGAAAGATTGAAGGCAGGAGGAGAAGGGGACGACAGAGGATGAGATGGTTGGATGGCATCACCGACTCAATGGGTATGAGTTTGAGTAAACTCTGGGAGTTGGTGATTGACAGGCAGGCCTGGCATGCTGCAGTCCATGGGGTCGCAAAGAGTTGGACACGACTGAGTGACTGAACTGAACTGAAAATAAATTGGAGGGGATCTTAGTTCCCTGGGCAGAAATTGAACCTGGGCCCTCAGAGTGAAAACATGGAGTCCTAACCATTGGACTGACTGGGAATTTCCATTCTTATATTTTTTAAAAGGTTGCCCAGTATCCCAGAGTATGGATAGTCCACCTCTTGCTTATCGGGTTGTTTTTCACTTGGGTTGTGAGTAAAATCTTTTGCTTCTACAAACAAGGTTGCAATGAATAATCTTGAATTTAAGGCATTTCACAGGGCAGCAAGTATATATTTAGGAAAATTTTCTAGCAGCTGGATGATTAGGTCAAAGACTATAATGAGATCCTAGCAAATGCCCTATGGGGTCTGAGGCAACTACACCGACAGAAACACAACCTCTCCAACCTCTCTCCTCACCTGCTGCATTAAAAGAAGAACTCTGGTAACTCCATGCCACTTTTAATGTGCATTTGTCTTGTTCCCAGTGAGATTTGGCACCTATTCTTCACTCCCACCTTCTTGAAACATTCTTCCTATAGACTTTCTTGCCTCAATCTCCTGGGTTTGTTTTTTTTTCCAATCTCCTAGTTTTTTAGTATTTCTTTTTAATTCTGCCAGATACTAATATGATGGTGATGTTTAAGAACCAACATTGCCAACACTAACAGAGCAAGTGCCAGTGTGTGTCAGGTGCCTGCTACGCCACATGCTGTCACTGCCTCATTTGACTCTCACAGTATAACAAGGCGGGTACTGTCATCTCCATTTTATGAATAAAGTCACTGAGGCAGAGATATTTTCTAACTCACTCCTGGTCACATGAGTAGTAATCAGGGAACAAGAATTGAAATCTAGTTTTGGGGCTACAGTGGTGGTAAGGAATCCGCCTGCCAATACAGGAGACATGGGTTTGATCCCTGATCTGGGAAGATCCCACATGCTGCAGAGCAACTAAGCCCATGTGCCACAACTATTGAGCCTGTGCTCTAGATCCCAGGAGCTGCAACTACTGAAGCTGTGTGTCCTAGAGTCCAAGCTCTACAACAATAGAAGCCACTGTAGTGAGAAGCCCAAACAGCACAAGTATAGAGTAGCCCCAGAGAAAAGCCCAAGCAGCAATGAAAACCCAGCACAGTCAAGCAAATAGTTTATAAAAAAGAAGGAAATCTATCTGTCTGAGTCCCATGAAGCCACCCTCTTATATATTTTCTTTTCCTGAAGTATTAGGGATTGTAGCACAGGGCAGAGATGAAAGGGTTACAGCCAGAAGAACCAGAAGAGGGGATTCAGGCTCTGCCACTCAGAAACCAGGTGACTTTGGTCAAATGATGGGCACACTACCTTAGTTTCTTCATCTTTAAATTGGGGTAGAGCATCATGATGAAGGTAAACAGTAATCGCCAAAATACACACATGAATATACATGCAATAAATATTAGGGAGCACCTACTCTGTCAGGCACTGTTCTCACTGCTGGTAACATAGCACCGAACAAGCAAGACAAAAATCCATGCCCTGGAAGTATGAACAAGAAAAATTTGTAGAACCTATCAGTTTCAGGTAGTGAAGAGTTGTTGGGGGAATAATGAGGGCAGGAGGGGAGTTGGGAGGTGTCTGTTTTAAGTAGAGTGGTCTAGATCCGCCTCAATAAGGTGAGATTTGAGTCAAGGCCTGAAGGAAATGAAGAGGGACTCAAATGAGATCTGAGAGATCATTTTAGGCAGTGGGAACCATGAAAGCAAATTCTCTGCTGAGGTGGGAATGTACCTGGATCACTTGCGGTGCATCAGGGAGAGGAATGTGGCTGCAGGGAGTGAGGGAAGGAGCAGAAGGTGGAGAGGTCACAGCATGAGATCGTGCGAGGCCTCCGGTTAGCAGTGGGGACTTTGGAGTTCCTCTGAGCTAGATAGGAGAGTGGGGGTTTCTTAACGGAGGGTTTAGAGTTTTTCCTATCCCCAGAGGTAAAATCGGCGGTTGGAGGTAGGTTGCAGCCGAGGACAGTGGCATCTGTTTTAAGATTTCAGCGCTGTTCAGCAGGGAGGCCTGGGGGGCGCCACAAGGCCGTCCTGAGGCGGAGCAGGGTGCGCGACTTCAGCACTCTGGAGAGCACCACGCACGTTTCCCGGAGGCCAGGGAAGCTGCAGACCTGGGGGCGGAGCCTGAAGAAGCGGCCTATTAAAAGCCGCGCTTGAGGAACTGTCCGATTGGGAGCGTTGGAGCGATGACGCACCGAACGACGTTGTGAGGCAGAGCCTGTGGCAAGCCTACACTCGGAGCGGGGATTGTTGATTGGCCCTGTTGAAGCGACGGTGCCCAAGAGGCGGTCCTAAGAGGTTGCAAGAGGTCCTTTTCGAAAGGGTAATTTGGGAAAACCGATCCTTGGGAGGTTTCTGCACCCAAGTGGAAGCTGGTGTACTTTCCCAGGTTGAAAGTCTCAGTGAATCCCCCACCCCTTCCCTCCTTGGGGTCGACGCAACTGTGCAGAGGAGCTCCCAAAACTTGAAGTAGGGGGTTCTCCTTATGGAGTAGCTACTACGGTTCTCAGATGCAGAACGGCAGGAGTTGGGTTTGCTCTGGAGCTGAGTTAGGGGTACCTCTGACGTTGAAATAGAAGTCCTTGCAGTCCTGGGGTCAGGTAATTGTCCCAGGAGCCTGGACGATGTTTTCTCTGATTCATTCAGACGGGGTTGGGAGCAGTCCTTGTGTGCTAGTCTCAGCCCCCACAGCTTGGGTGCCATGCCAGCTTTTGGGGAAACACCAGAAAGGCCATGGACCAGGACTTCTAACCTGTGTGGTATGACCTCTATGGCCGCTGCCCAAACATTCCAGCTTGTCTCCCCCACAATAGAACAGAGTAGTGAACCTAGACCCCTCTCCTTATCCTGGCCCAAGATAATGCATCACTCTTTGTCCCAGTCAGGTGTTTAGGATATGCAGTTTTAACCCCTCTTGGGTCTGGAAGGTGGTCCTTCGCCAAGTCCAGTGGAGTTTTGCCCCAGTATCACTCTGAATCTCAGCTCAGTTGTTGCAGAATTCAAGCCTTTTTGTCGGTATCTCAGCCTCATTTTCACCTCTACCACACACAGGTTCTTTGCCCAATATCCAAATGAATTGCTCTGGAGCACCACTCAGTCCAAGTTCTTTCTAGCTCAGAACCTTTCCATGGCTCTCCGTTGTCCTCAGGATGAAGTTGAGAATTCCTCTGCTTGCCAGTCGAGCCCCTGCACTGGATGGCTCCAGGCTTACATCAAGCCACACTTTTACCTTTTCATGACCACAACGCTCACTCACCTGAGTATAGCTCCTTGAATTCCATTCACACCTCCCAGAATTTTCTGAGCATGCCAGTTCCTTGGCTAATCCTCAACAAACTTTTTGGTCCCACTCAACCGTATTGTTTCACCTGAGACAGAACGCCTTCCCCTAACACTCTACCCGAGCTGGGAACGGGCCCTCCTGGTGCCTGGAAGCTCCTTGAGGGCTAGGACCAGGTTCACTGCCATATTCCCAGCGCTTGGTACACAGCTGAAACATAAGCAATACCCAATAAACACGTTGTGTGAATGAAACAAATGAGCACAGTAAGTTTTCATTTATTCTGGAGTGGGTTAGAATGAGCATTTCAGCCAAAAATGCGTGCTGCATTGCTGCCCAAAATTGTATCCAGAGGTTTTAGAACAGGCCTGTGAAGGGAAGGAAGAGCCCCTTGAGGCTCACCTGGACACAATCCTGAGCCTGGACAGCCCAGCTGACTACACCACAACAGGTTAATGGTCAGAGAGAGAACAAATGAATGTTTTCCTGTCAGGGTAGAGGGTAGTCAGGCAGCTCAGGCTGCACCTAGGCACAACCAGGGCCCCGGTGACTCTGCAAATCTAGAGAGGTGTATGTCCCTGATTTTTGTCTCCACCATTGCTACTAAAGGCCCTCTTTCGTCTGAGGTCACTAGTCCGCAGTACTTACACCCTGTGACCAGTTCAAATTCCTGGCAAGGCCCTGTCCTTCCCTGTGACATCATCTCTTACCACCATGAGGTGTTAAATCATAATACTTTCCCCCTTCCTACCTCCCCTCCAAAAGCACCCTTCAGGGTGGTGTCTGGTCCCAGGTCATTGACCCCCATGGCCTATCCACCAAGTACCCTGTCCTGATCAACTCACCGAGGGTGTGGGCCACCAATCGATCCTTGTGCTGAGACTCCTGGTGCTGACTGCTGGTGACTCAAGGACACATGACACCATCCTCCAGCATGTCGGCCTACGTCTCTCTCCATAAGCCAGCTGTTGCCTACCATGGCCATGGCTGAGGAGGAGCTGGAGACCACCTCCTCCACACTGGCCTCCAAGACTTAAAGAGGGCAACAGGCCTAGGAAAGACTAGATCAGCTCTGAAGATGTGAGGTGTGAGCAGCAAGGCCTTCTCCATGCTAAGGTGTAGCCACATCTTGCTGAATCCAGCTTCCTGAGGTGGTAGGTCCCAGGGACTGGGATAGTGTCCATGGTCAGATACATCACCGCCACCAAGGTCCCTGAGCGGAGTCAGGGTGACGAGGTACCTGTGATCGCAAGTGGGCTCCTCAGATAGGTACTCACCTTGCTGAAAAGATGCTGTTGGCTCTGTGCTGTCCACACCTGACTACAGTAATCCTGATTGTGGTTGATGAGCTTCCAGGGCTGTGACAGCAGCAATGGAGGTTAGAACCTTCACCCAGCCTTGTACTTGGTCGAAAAGTGTTCCCCCAAAAAGGCCTGTGCAATTCCTAACCACTGGTACCTGTGAATCTAACTTTACCTGGAAACACATCTTTTTAGATGTTTTTTTAAAAGGACAGTGGGAAGAATGCATCTTAGACCAGGGTGTGCCCAATCCAGTGACTGTATCCTTATATAAGGAAGGGAATCTGAGACACAAAGACTCACAGGAAAAGTTCATGTGAAGAGAGAGGCAGAGACAGGCATGATGCTGTCACAAGCCAAGGGATGCCTGGAGCCACCAGGAGCTGGAGGAGGCCAAGAGGGCAATCCTGCTTCTTCCTAATAAACTTGTCCTGACTGTGGGAGTGACTCAGTCAAGCCTCCATCACAGCCACCCAGGCCCCGGCCCTTCCCCCAAGAGAGGACCATGGCCGCAAGTCCCAAGTCCCTGAGGACTTGTCACCACAGGGACATTTTTCTCCGCTGCCTTCTTTGATCTTGAGATGCTTTCCCTTGTGGTGTCAGCATCCAGAAACGCGAATGGTGGTGGCGGAAGCTGTTGGGAAACCCATGGTGAAACCTCTGTGGAGAATGCAGGTCCAGAGCCAAAATCATGTGGCAAGCAGTACAGGAGTGTTCCTCGCCATGGACTTCTGAGTGACACAGCTTCTGCCCACACCTTTATCATCTCAAATGCAGGATCCCAGCGATCTCGTGTGGGTCTCTGTGGAGCCCCTGAATCAGTCTCCACTAGCACTTTGTACTGAAGGGATACCAGGGCATTCCAGGCCCCATTCCCCAAGCTGGACCATTTGATATCCAGGGCCTCCTCTGCTCTGGCAGTTGATAGAATTCTTACGATGTTTTTTTATTTAGTGCAATCACCTTTCCTTCACCTCCCCAAGGAGGCAAATCTTTATCCTCTGAAGGCATGCTGGATGGTTTCTGCCTCGGCTGAGTGACTCTGCGTCAAGAATGGTTCACACTTCTCCCAAAGGCCAAGGTTAACCAAGCGCGGGAGGCCAAGGTACCACCTGGGGCTCAAAACTTGAACAGTACATGGTCTGAGAGTGGAGAGGTGACAAGACTAGATGGGTTTCTGCAGAGAGAGGCAGTCCCAGGCCTCACCGAGAGGCTCCTTCCAGACAGGCGGGTAACACCACTCTCTCCCTGAGGCAGGGCCAGAGTTGAGAAGGGCTGCTTGCGGGGAGGCCGCTCCTCCACCTGCACATTGATGACCCCTAGGCGACAAATCTCCCCCAAATACTGTGCAAATGCCCAAGATAGAGAGGCATCCCAAAAGTGTACTCAGTGGAACAGGACCCAGGTGGGGGCTGCTGGAGACACAAAGTGCTCTCCTTGCAGGGATGGTTCTGGTGCTGCATTCCCCAGACCTTGGGAACCTTCATCCAGATTCAGCTGGGCTTCTTCAAAGTCGGCTACGTGTACCAAAGTACAAGATCACCTTACTCCACGGGGATTTGAAATTGCACTTAAAAACTCCATTTGAATTCATGGAGCAAATAAACCTTGCCCTATTATGTGTGAGCAAAACCCAAACAGTAGTGTGGGCCTCCGGAAGCCGCCTTGCAGGCCGTTGGGAGAATGGAGGCTATGGAGCCGCTGCAACACTGGGTCTCCAAGCTCCCAGACACTGGGTTGCTGGCCCTGGACTTCTCTGGTGACAAGGACCTTCCCGGCCCCCTACACCCTGCCTTCTTGCGCTGGGAACAGGGTGGAGGCACCCTGCCCATCCTGCTGCGGGTGGGCCAGACACCCAGGGCTACGACGGGCGCAGAGTTTTGTTTTTCTTTATTTGTCTACATTCAGCTCAATTCAGATGTACTGCCTGAATGATGCAGACATACCAAAAAAAAAAAAGAAACCCCACTCTTTCCCACTGGTTTTTAAAATAAAATCTTCACTTATAAAACTGAAACACTAAAGCATTAAAATACAGAAAGCTCGTTTAACTCACTTCACAAAAGCATTAACAGATGACGTATCCCTTCCATGACTATTTAAAGACAAACTGAGTTAACACTAACACCAATCGTAAATAGACAGAGGGATACTTAACTGCAAGAACTCAAAAAACTCTACTCAGACAAAGTTGTAATGGCAACTAACAAACCACTGAAGACACGGAGTCCCAAACACGGCTAAATATGGGTCACAGGATGAGTCACGGGGGTGACCAGCTGCACCTCACGACACGGCAACGTGGACAGGGGTGGGCGGAGGGGCCTGGAGAGGCCAGTTGACATGTTAACTGTGATGCATAAAACTGAATCTTACAACAGGAGGGTAAGTGCAGAAGGTACAAATCTTCACCCCTCAGGGGCTTTATCTGTATTGGTAGTTCATGCTGTGGTCTGCATTTCTGCCGTAGCCCCCTTGTGATGACTGGTAGGAGCTGGGAGGACCGCTGTAATTCTGGCCGGACCCTGGGGAGTTGTAGTTCGACTGTGACGAGTAGCCTCCTAAGGGAGAGAGGAATGGTCAGAAGTGAGGGGAACAAGGCCCACGCTGTGGTCAGTGCTCGGGCGTCAGCCAACACTAGACAGAGCTGTGTCTGTCCACGAGATACAGCAGCAGAGCAGCCCTGGAAGTGCCACTTTGTTAAGTGCCTTTCCAGGGTCAGTGGTCTAGTTCTCACATGAGCCCTGAGATGTGGGGCCATCAAGCCCAGGCTTACAAGGGGTAGGGATCTGCCCAGTCACAGATGTGTCAGCCATGGGAGGTGTAATCAGGGGCTGCCTGAGTGCAAGGCTGAACTCACCACCCCCAACTAGAGTTCACACAGCAGGCTGTTTGGCCCTCACTGTTCTCAGCATTTTTCCCTGCTGGTGCCAACATTTACAAGTAGGGCAATTTATGGACTTCCCTAGTGGTCTGGGGGTTAAGACCATGCTTCCAAAGCAGGGGGCTCAGGTTTGATCACTGGTGGGGGAGCTAAGATCCCACATGCTATGTGGCCAAAAAGTTTTAAGAAGTAAAATCAAGTTGGGTCTTAAAAATACCTGGCTCTGGAAGCCAATGCTGGAGGTGTGCCTAAGCCTGGGTTCTCAGAGGTTCCCGTGTGAGACCCTGTGACCGCCATGCCTGGTTTTTATCCCACAAGGAAGCCAAGTGGCAGCTGCCACCACAGCCCCATCTGTGCTGCTCCCTGCACACGCCAGGCCACACCACTCCTCATGGAACCCCTGTGGGCTCCGGTGGCTCTGAGTTTAAGTCTCCCCTCGCCCCACTGCGCCACCTGCTTCCCCAGGCCCACCTTGTTTGCCTTGGTATGAGGAGCTGCCCCCAGAACCTCCGTAGCCCCCGTGTGACCCTGGATTGTAGGACGATCCGCCTGAGCCGTAGCTGTTCCCGCCGCTTCTGCCTCCACTACCACTGTAGTCTGGGGGAGAGAAGACAGTGTGGTTGAGGGGCTGTGGCCACAATGTGGCTGGGGCACTCTAGGTTTTTTGTGCTATAGCCCTGGCAGTGGCAAGCCCTTGGTTGAGACCCTAGGCTTTTGCAGAAATCCCTTTCTTAACTGTTTAAACCCAGCAACCAGTCCAACCAAGAATTGCCAGGGGTCACTGGAGTCCTGTAATGTCACCACATTATGAAGCCCAATTCCATCCTGCCTGCTCCAAGCCTCCTCCCTTCTCCCACTCAGCAGCCAACGACCCCTGCCAGGCCCACTCACAGACAGCACAGCTTCGTAAGGACAGCCCAAGGAAGCCCTGAGTCTTGTTGCACTATGTCTGCACAGGAGGTGGAAGAAGCAGGCAGTAGCTGAGCATCTGCTGGGGGCTGTCTCCAGAGCCTAGCTCTGGAGACAAGCTCATAGCAGCTGGCCTGGCCCCACAGGCTCTATCTGCTGGTGCCCCAGCCTCTGGGACCATGTGGAGAAGACAACAGGTAGGGCACAGCAAAGACTCGGACTGGGAGACTCTTGCTTCCAGGGTTTTCCTAACACCTGCCCTGTAGCCGGCATCACTCGGCTCTCCACCATGCCTGGAGATGTGCTCTGCCAGCCAACTCACTGAATTTGCTCTCGTAGCTGTAGTCAGATCCGCCTCCGCCTCCAGGGGAGCCGTAGGAGTTGGAGTACGAGGAGTAATTGCCTTGTCCATGATTGTAGCCTTTCTGCTTGCCCTGCGGGGGCCCGTAGTTGCTGTACTGGCTCTGGCTGTAGGACTGCTGCTGGCCTTGGTGGGGCTGGTAGCCTGAGCCATACGAGGGCTTCTGTTGGCCCCCGTGCGGCTGCTTCTTCCCGGCGTGTTTTGGGGGAACTGGGGAGTTGTAGTTGTCACCTTGGTAGTAGGAACCGTAGCCAGAAGAGCCACCACCGCCCCCGCCGCCGCCACCACCGGCATTCCCCGAATGCCCTCCGTTGCTGTAGAACTGACCTAAACAGGAAGGCAGCAGGTCAGGCGGAGGAGGGGGAGACGGGGACGGGCAGGAGGGGGGCAGTCGCAACTGCGGGCCCTGAAGGCGGACCCACAAGCCCATGCCCCAGGCCGGGACAGAGGGACGGAGGCAGGACAGCGAGGAGTGGCGGCTCCGGTCCATCAGGCAGCCTGGTTGGGGCTGGCCCCAGCCTTCAGCTCCACTCACCCATCAGCTGATGACAACAATGGATCTTTGCCAAGCAGCGGCACGACAGCAGGCCGACAGCAGCTTTTGCAGCAGATGTCAACATTATAGTGAGATGGGCTCCAAGCGCGGGATGACATTCACGACTAGCTTGCTGCTACCCAGATGTCCCCAACAGTGACAGGAAAAGCAAAGCCCCACAGAAGCAGCCAGCTCCCACCTTGTTCTCCTCTCCTCACCCCCCAACTCCCCGCTGTGCTGGCAAGAGGCTCTGCAGTCCAAGCCCTGGGTGACCTCAGGAGATATTCTGTAATGATGTCCCTAAAGCCAGAGCCATTCACAGAAGACTAGCTGATCTGACCAATGACCTAGGATGTCTCCCGCGTGTGATTTCCACAGCCTCGTGGGGAAATGAAACACCAGAGCTGGGTTCCCAACGCCCAGGTGAGGCCTCCCACCGGGCACCCCCCTCATTCCCAGCACAGCTGCCGGGCACAGGCTGGACCCAGTGGCAGGACTAACAAGAGTGTAGCGAGGCCGCCACATTCTCAGGCCCTGAAGCAGAGAATGTCACGATGGATACCCGCCTCCCCAGCGCTGGCCGCTAGGTACGACACTGGTTTGTTAACAGATCCAATGCTCACATGAACCCATGGGGGATGGGCCTGATAAGGCAGGGTGATGGAAGGTGGAGGTCAGGTCACGTGGGTGGCTCCCGACCCAGCCGAGCAATCCCCGACGTTCACGCAGGGGCAGCAGAGCCCCTGGGGCAGGCAGACCCGGGCACACTACCTCTGGTTGGCTGTTGCCCCTGACACAGTCAGCCATTGTGTGTGCCTGGGACGGGGGAGGAGGAGGAGGGAACGCTCCCACACAGCCAGTCTGTCCTTCCCATATTTAGCAGCAATGGTCTCCAGTCTTTTGAATGAGATGAATCTGGGAGTTCTCAAGGACCTTCTACCCACTGCAGATATACCCCTTGTACCACTGTGTCTTGGGTGGTTTGGACAATAATTTGGATACAACTAATCTGCAATATAAGTTAATTTCCTCGAGACCCCTCCACTCAGCCCACCCAAAGGCAGAACCACCAGGGAGAAGGCTGTGTCCCCGATGCAGGAGAGAAAACACGCGAAGGTTCCTGAAGGAAGGGCAGTACCCCCTTGAGACTCCCCCCTCCTCTCAGAAGCCCACCACCTCAGCTGCCCACGGCCTGCACTGAGCGCCTCCTCGCCCCTCCGCCAGCGTGGGGATGAATGAAGACGCCAAGGACTGAGGGCTTGTTACTTTAACATGTATTGATTAAAAAAAAAATAATAAAGGGGAGGGAAAGTTTTCAACGTCATTTCAGGATAACTATTTCCTGGTATAAAAAGACATTATTCTCAAACAATAACGTTCTAAAAAAAAAAAAAAATACATCATGCAATCAAAGTTTTCAAAAGTTTCACTGAATGTTTCAAACCCCTGGGAACAAACTATGGAGTAACCGTTTTGACCAGTTTTTTGCCTGAATAAACGCAAAATCTTGCAAGTCAATGCGGAGGCAGGCTTTGCTGCAAGAACTGTTGATTAGAGCCAAAACTACACTCGTTCCCAAGAAGGACTCCCGCCAGGAAACGAGGGTCTCATTCAAGAGCCAGAATGCCACGGTGCGCCTCTATACACAGGGAGAAGCCCTCAGCTCAAGTCTGCAACTTCAGGTGAGAGGGCAGTAGCGTTCCAGGCCTTTTGGAATCTGCTGTGGGAGCAGGCTGGCAGCAAAGGGCCTGCTGGTGGGCTTGGCTCCTCACTGAAGAATTAGGTGCTATGTATTAGGCTCTTTCTACTTGGTTATTTTTAAAGCCCGATTTAAAAGAAAAAGGAAAAAAAAGAAAAATCCTTAAGAATCCCATCCATTTGCAGCAATGATTAGGACTTGCAAAATTCTACGTTCTCGTTTCCTTAAAGCCTGTCTGCTTCTTGCACTGAAAGTGGAAGCACAGTTTTGATACCTTTGAAAGTTCACCTCTAGCTAAAGCAGCCATAGAATATCACACTCTGGAACAAGAACCCACCAGAGCAGTTACAAAAGGCGGATGAGGTTAACTTAGCACAATGTACAATTCCCCAACGTCCCCAATGTTTCACATGCTTATGAAAAAAAGGCCGATTGCTCTGGATTCAGATGTGGTGAAACTGTTACTGTCAAAGGCATCAAAGAGATTTGGGTATTTGTTAAAAGGTTAAAAATTCATACAAAACCTGCTGTAAATTAAGACAAAGGTAGATTAAAATGCATTATTATCTGTCTCTTAAATAAAGTAATGCTTTCCATAAAAAGCAAAGGTGGGCTTTTGCCTTGATGCTGACCAACGCTGGCTCTAGAATTCTGTGCAGTTCTGCACAAAAACGCATTCTCTGAAAAATTGTTTTCCACTTATTGTGAACTTCAATAGGACCAAGTTCAAAGGCAAATCACGATAAAAACTGCCATTGTCTTAAATTCTGCAGGCTAAGAGTTTCAGACAAGCTGCGGTGACAAGCCACGGTTGAGAAACCCAGTGAAGCACAGGGCACAGCACGGACACTTTGGGTTTTGGAGTTCGAGAAAATTGGAGTAAAAAGTTGATTTTGTGTGCAATACTTTTAGATGCTCTAGGAAGACCCAAAATCATGATAGCCGTAGCAGTCTGTGAAAAAGTCACCTACAAAAGGGGGAGACAGAGCAGAGAAAAAAAATTAGAATTCTTTTGAAAAAGGGCACAGAGCGCCACATTTGAAATTCATGTTTTAGATTTCTCTGCTCCTGTAACCCCCCAATGAAGGCTCCTTCTCAAGACAAGAGCTGTGCCCTGTCAGGAAAAGCGTATTCACAGGTTTGGTGCTTCGCATGGCTTAAAGCAGAGAAATTTAAAATTTTGACTTTTAATGAATTTGCCAGTTATACAAATGTGAGCCTTAACACTTAAAGAGTAAATTACGCTTCTGCAGCATGGGGGCGCTGGAGGACCACTTGTTCTAACACCAAGCACAGGTGCCAGCCGCCCATGAATCTCAGGGAGGCTGTTGCTGCTAATGCTGCTGGGCCACCCTGCTCTAACTCAGGCCACGGGAGCTAAACTGCAGCTTCTTCCCAAGCTCAGACAAAGAGAAACACGCACTTACTGTAGCCGGCAGTCGCTGAGTTGCCTCCATACCCGTAGCTGCCATACCCAGCGCCTGGAAGGGAACGGACAGGGTCACGAGGGTGGGAGATGGGTCTGCCCCACCCCCACCTCTTTCAGCATCTCAATGAGTCCCGGAGAGGTTGGGGGGGGGCGCCCACCCACTGCAGGGAGCAGGCCAGGCCCCTGGGGACAGCACAGGACAGGGTCCTCACCAGCATTCATGTAGCCTCCATGGTTGGCACCACCAAATCCTCTCCCTCTCCCTCGACCACGGATGTTCCCTCCTCTTCCCCGTCCTCGGAGGTTGGGGGGTGGGGGCACTTCATTGTGCATGGGGCCCCCCATGCCGAACCCAGGGTTATGTGGCTGGATGGGAGGGAAGACAGACAGCTTACATTCACCTCCCACTCAAATGACCAGAGAGAACACCCACTAAGGAGAGAACACTCAGAGAGCTCAGGGCTGAACACTCACCTTAGCAGCAAATTTTGGGCCACCTCTCACAGGGACAGGGGCTCTCTTCTTCTTGTTGGCCTCCAGGGAGAGAGGGGCGTCAGGGAACAGCTTTTCTAGTGCAGCCAGGGCGGCATATGCTTTGGCCACCTTTTTGTTTGAGCCAGCACCCTGAAACTTCTGGCCGTCCACCTCGACCTGGGGAGAACAGATGTGTGTCAGGGGTGACCCAACACAGCCCTTGGGGCAGGAGCCTCTCCAAAGACCCCAGGTCCCCATGGGAACTGAGCCTGGGACCACTCACCTCCATGACGAAGCGTTTGTCGTGGCTGCCCCCCGTCTCTGAGATGAGTTCGTACTTGAGGCCACGCCTCTTCTCGTTAAGTTCCATAACAGGGTTCTTGCCATGCTTGGTCAGGATCGGCCCCTGCTGTTTTACGTTCTCAGGGAAAACAGAAAAGAACACCAACAAACTCAGCTAAGGTCTTTCCAACGCAGCCGCCCCTGTGTTAAGGGTCTGAGGCCCTCCGCTCCACTCACTCTGTTGCCCAACCCTCTGGAAATCATCTGTGGGCTTGTCAGCAATGGGACCACCTCCACTCACACCGTCTCTCTCAAGGAAACAGCCTAGCCTTGACTACAGGCCTCCCGGGCGGAGCCCCCGATGTTGGGTCAATGCCAGCACAGGCCTCGACAGCTCACGCTTCAACTCCCCCCACAGGGCCCTGGACTGGAACAGGCCCTGGCCCTGTTACGCTTCTGGAGAAAGAGAGCAAGGGCCAGTGACTGTCCTCGTTCAGGGGACCCTGGGCCACTTGCTCCCTCCTGTGGGGCCTCACAGCACCCACCCTGTGCTCACCTCGGTGGTGGGATCAGAGGGGAAGGCAGCACTGGGGGTTGAGACGGCTTCCACCACAGGTGGAGGGGCCACCACGGTGGGCTTCGCCTCTGTCTCCTCGGCTGAGTCCTCCCCCTTGCTGGAGTCTCTGCCTTCAGCACCCGTGGGCAAGCCCATGTCCTGTAACACCTGCAGCGGGGGGAGATCCCATGTTCCCAGTGAGGAAGGGCTGACCCAGACAGGAACTCTCCCACATCCAGCATCCTGAATCAGCAGCTCCTAGGGAGGCATCCAACCAATAGGAGGCACTTTCCTGGAGCTCCCAAGACCACCAAATGCCCAGCCACATTTGAAGACCCTGCGCCCATCAATGATGGCATTCTGGCCATGTGTGACTTGGCCACTGGTCAGGCCTCTAACCGTTTCAGTGTTCCCATTCCCTCCCTCAGCCTCGTGCTTGAACAGAGGGCAGTGGCTCTTAATGGGCACAAAGATGAGGGAGGCGCTTCACTGTTATAGCACACTGCCGGCCACACTCACCTTCACAGCCACATGCAGCTTGGCAGTCTTTTTGGAGGGCCCAGAGGCCTCAAAGGAGCTGCCGTCCACCTCCACTGACATGGTGAAGATGGGGGCGTGCACTGGACCGGTCTGGGAAATCAGTTTGTACTGCAGCCCCGGTTTGAGCTGGTTCAGTCTCATCAGGGCGTTCATCGCTTGCGGAGGCTCTGCCTTCTCCTCTAGAGAGAACATAGCAATGCTGCTCTAAAATGCCAGTCAATTCTGACCCTGACAGGGACACTCTCCTGACTGACCCCTGACGCACCACGTGGTGGACTGGGCAGGAGACCAGGTGGCCACATGTGCTGAGGGCTGGCCTGCCTGCCCTGCTATCCAGACACATACCCTGACTGTGGTCACCGGCTGAGGTGCATCCATCTTAACTGTGTTCCATACCCATGCTAAATTTAATCAATCCCCTTCATGGATCACAGCCTCGTCATGGCAAAGGGACTTGCACAGCTCAATGAAACTATGAGCCATGCCATGCAGGGCCACCCAAGACTGATGGGTCATAGTGGAGTTCTGACAAAATGTGTTTCACTGAAGGAGAGACTGGCAAACCACGCCAGCATTCCTGCTGTGAGAACCCCATAATCAATCATTCTTAAAAGGACTTCCAAATCACATCCGAGAAAAAAAGAACAAAAGCAGGTATGTCACTACTTTGGGCTAAACCTTCAATGAAGCCAGATGGCAGCTAAAACAAGGACTATGCGTGAATACTTGTACCTTTCTTCTGAATCTTCTTCTTCTTTTTGCTAGGAGACTTCTCCTCCCCATCTTCCTCCATTGGGCGTTTCATGGGCGTAATGGCGTAGGTGGTGCTGGGGGGTATTTGAACTGAAACGAGACAAGGACGGCAGCAGCTGAGACTCTAGCCTGTCCTCTGCCGGGAGCCCATGATGACATCGCCGCCTGGGCCCAGGCCCCGCGGCCTCCTTACCCGTATAGTCCACTGGGTTTTCATTCTTTGGTTTCTTGGGCATCTTAGATGGCAGAGGGTCCATACCCAGTACTTTATGGAGCTGGCCGAACGCAGCTAGTCGCAGCGCATGCTGGAGAAGGGGAAGAGGAATCTGACTCAGCCGCCCTGCACTCCCAGCCCTCATGTGTGCGCTCACTAATGCCTCCTGGAAGGGGTGGGAGCTGAGGGGGTTGCTAATGGTCTCCCCTATAACAGCAAGGGGTCCTCCACCAGCCAGGGGAGGGCCTGATTGCCAGGGCCCAGCCTTGCTGTGGGGGAAGGCCAGCCTGTGACCACCCCCCTCAAAAGAATACAGGAGACCCCAACCTGGGGACTGGTTGCCACACGGAGCCACGGGGTGGGCCTGCAAGGGAAGGACCCCTGGAGCAGTCCGCACAGCAAATACGTCTCCCCGCTGAACTCGGGTGTCTGAAAACGGCACTCGAGCAGGCCGAGGGGGGGCAGGTGACAACCTCGCGTGGCGCCAGGGGAAAGAAGCAGCCCAGGTTGGGGCGCCCTGTATCAGGCCCGAGCCCCTGACCTTCGGGCCCCAAGCTGAGCCTACCCTGAGAATACCCAGTAACGGAACTGGAAGCCAGCGATTACAGACTGGGTAAGGGCTCACGTGGCAATGGCGACGACTATACCTGCGCACTCTGTGTGATATCTTCCCGTTGCTGTCTGTCTAGATGCCCAATAGCATCAGTGGCTTCTTTTTCACAAGGGTCATAAATGCCAGAACCATCTGAAGGCAGGAAACAAGGAAGATATGCAGAGGATTATCTTTTAGCATCTCGGAAGCGTGGTGCTGGGCTGAGGGAACCAAGTGCGTTACCCCCCGCGCCCCATCCACACCCAGCTCTGGAAAACACGCCGGGCTCAGTGACCCACTCGGCGACCAGCCCGTTGAGAGAAATAAGCCACTTGTGTCTCAGAGCAAGGAGCTCGCGTGGGAGTGGGTCACTACTGCCCCGGATCCGCCCGGAGTCACAGCTGTGGAGCCGGCACAGGGCTGGATATGATGGTGCAAGAGGGTAGTCACATGCTTCACCCCTGGGGGGACACGGGGCTGCTGCTGCCCTAACCCACTCAGGGGACCCGCCGGGAAGTGGCCTCGGGGCCTCGGTCCCTGTCTTTTCCTTTCCCTGCCACCTGCAAAGCACAAGGCCCCAACCTGGCATGACGATGCCCGAAGCCAGGCACTCCAGCACCCTCCGCAGGGCCTCGCCAGCACCCATGGGTCTGTTGGCTGTGCCGATGGACTTCTCACAGAGAAGCTCGAGGGGCTGAAAGGGAAGAGGGACAGTTAGTCACCAAGTCCAGGAGGGAGCAGGCTGACTCTGAGGCAGTGTCACTCTGTGTGTGTGTGTATCAGAGTCAAGGCCCTTCAAGTTCACAAGCCAAAGACAGCACACCTAGAATGGGGCTCCACCAACTTTTCCATAAAGGGAATGACGTTAAGCCTCTTAGGCTGCAGGGGCCAAGAACTGAAGCTGTGTACTTAGGTACTTATACTTAAAATGCAGCATCTAGAAAAATAAAAACCAGGAGATGTATGTATACTTATAGCTGATTCATGTTGCTGTACAGCAGAAACTCATACAACACTGTAAAGCAATTATCCTCCAATTAAAAAAAAAATGCCATTCTTCACCACAGACTATAGAAAGGGGCAGCTGGCCAACACAGGCCTGTGGGCCTCAGTCTGCTGACCCTTGTCTCAGAACAGCTACAAAAGCTTCTACATGGAGTGGAGCCGTCCCAGTAAGTGCGCCGCTGGCCCCCCACTCGGCTGAGCTGTGCACCCTCCCCTCAGTTCCTGGTCTCGCTCTCAGCCCCACCCAGGGTGTGGCACTCAGTAGGAGCTCAACAAGCAGCTCTGATGGGATGCATCGGCCACACCCCAACAGGCCACTCCAGCCCACTGATCAGCAACACAGTCCTGGGATCTGGGAGGTCTCTGCACACATGAACCAAGGTGGCTATGGCTCCAAGGTGCCTTACCCATCCTCTGAGGGGACCCCAGGTGGGCACTCGGGTGCACAGGTCCCTCAGGACCCGGATGACAATGACACATGACTTCAGCCCGTTGGCTCTTGCCTAGAGGAACAAAGCACAGGCTCTTTACACCAGGGCACCTCCCTGAACACAAGGCAAACATGAAAAACACAAGTCTCAGGGTGCTACTTTGTCAAGGGTAAAAGAAGGTGAACGTTCACGACCATCAAGTGTGTGGTCGGCAGCAATTCCACTGAGTGGATGGTAATAACGTTATTACTCTTGGCACAAAGCAGCAGCTCCCCACCTACTCGGTCACAAGCCTCCTTGGGGGGGGGGGTGTGTGTCAAATTTGTCTACGTGTGCTCCTTTAGCAACCGCACGCCAGCAGGTGCTAAGTTCAGCACAGCGCTCTTCAATGTTACCAAAACTTTATGGTGAAAGTTAGCCAAGTTAAAACTTAGGAATTCTCTACCGAAAGACAAATAGAAGAACAAAATGCAAACCTGGAACCACTTGGCGTGTCGGAGGGACGCCAAGGCAGCAAGGCATTTCTGCCTGTCCAGAACGTCCGGGGGGTCGTTGACTGATAGCGTTTCTATTCATGGATGGAATAAGAAGACAAGGTACAGTTTGACCAAGGGGTTTCTGTCAGGTGGAAAGGGGATGTGGCAGCTTCCTAAAGGGCAGCTGAGGCTCCCAGAATCTCAAGTCCTCTCCACCCTTGATCAGGGAGGGAGATGCTCGAGCACAATGAACTCAGCCCCGAGAGGAGATTGTAAAAATCAGAGGCCCCCTCCAAAAAAAAAAAGAAAAAGAAAAAAAAAGAAAAAAAAAAAAAAACACAAAAAGAAAAAAACAAAAACAAAGTGGGAAGGTACTCTAAAAGGAACAATCCCATGGGGGAGGGGGACAGATAGGTGGACCCTATCTTCTAGTAGATGGCTACCTTGCTTCCTCTCCCCAGGATCTCCCGATAAATGAGCTATGCTAAAAAATTCATTAGCAAAAAGAAAAAACCAAAACCAAAACTGGAAAAAAAAAAAAAGGTGAGGGGAGTAGAAATGCACTCCCTCTCTGCCTCCCACAGGTCATCCCCTGAGGCAACTACGGCAAAGGGGACCACCTCCGCCCACCAGGCGGGACTGCCCCAGCCCCAGCCCTTGACAGAGTCAGTCCTGTTGGTCAAAGGTCCAGCGTCCCTGAATTGATAAACTAGAAGGGCTCTGGTGGTGAACCAGGTATCGGAACCAAAGGGCACTGAGGAACCTCAACAAGGGCGTGCGTAAGCCTGTGCTGCAGCAAAACCGGGGCGTTTGTCGTTTCCACCATCTGTGTCAGGGGTTTGGATAAGGCCGGTCACCCTGACTGTCAGTCGTGACTGAAAACGATCCACCCAGAGATGCACAAGGGGCCCTGGGTGGACTCGGAATCGTGAAAGCATTAGCACTGTCCGAGGTTCCAGGATTTGGTTTGAAAATTGCTCCACTGTTAAAAAAAAAAAAACTTTATCCAAAACTCTGCCCCAGCTCTCTGCATCTCGATCACGGCCACAGGTAACAGCAGCCAGTGGAAGAAGACAAACGAAGAGGCCCCGGTTCTACTGCAACACAAGCTGTTTGCACAAGTCCAACGTGATACTCATGCAGAAACCATCTGGTTGTCTTCCGTACTTTAAAAAGCCTACAGTCACCGGGGACACGCTTTTCCAAGGCCAGAGACTGGCTCAACGGAAAAAACACCTTTAACACTGATGAGAACATCCAAGGATTAAGACAGACAAAGACGGTGCAATCCTCTCGGAAAAGTGCTACTCACTTTTAGTGCAACTGTTTTGTCAACCTCCCAGGACCGAAACCCAATGGGAGATGTGAGCTCGAGTAAAGGTGGTCAAAGCTACACTGCTAGCCTTTTATCAGAGCAATCTAAAACTTCATAGCACATTTTAACAGTGAGGGGATACCACAGTGCCAACGCCCTGCTGGCCTTTCTCAGCCTCCCTACCTCCAGCTAATACTTTCTCCATTTCTTCTCTGACAACAGGGGAGGTCAGGTGGATGGTCAGGGACAATGGAGGCTCTTTTGTGTTTTTTATCACAATCGCAGCGTCATCAACAGACTGGAGTATTTCATACTTGTCATCTGTGACAGCCTATAAAAGAAAATGCAACTGTCAAACACTTGCTTCCCAAGACCATCAACAATTCTTTTGAGCTCCTGGTTACGACTACAGGCCAACTTCTTGGGCTGTGACTGACAGCAGTGCCTTCCACCAGGGGTCAGAACACCCTCTTACTGGACAAGTCTTTGGCCATCTTCCAGGTACTCCAGGGAGGAGATGACTACTTAGGAGAGAGAGGAAGCTTTGTAATACATCGTTAAGAGTTTGGGGTCTGGGAGGAGAAGGTGGTGTGAAATCCCCACTGTGTCACTTGGGAGTCACGTAACTTTCGACAAATCACTCTATCTCATCAAGACTGTGGTTTCTGATTTGTAAAACAGACTTAGGGACATGACCGACACCCAAGGCGGCAAAGGAACTGAACTGGACACGGCATGGAAAGCACAGCACCCAGCACGGTGTGGGCAGCCAGCCACCGCTGTTTCCACACATGGACGAGCGGCTATCACAGGGCATGGAATGAAAACTGTGCGGTAAAACAGTTTCATATGGCAACTATGAAAGCACGTACTTGCTGCAAATGCATGCTACATGCGTCTATAAAACGACGTTCATGACTGTGACTTCTGCTTTCTTCTTTATACCAGTTTATACACCCTGATCAAGAGAACTTGAGTATTTATGATTTTTGTCAAAGGAAAAAAAAAGTTTCGGGGAGAACAAAGGATTCTTGTAGAGAATTCAAGCTGACTTTTCTCCACCTCAGCATTATTAGACACGCCAGCCAGATCACTCTCAGTGGCGGGGCTGTCCTGTGCAGTGGAGGACCTCAGAAAGCCTCTCCAGCCTCCACCTACAGATGCAGGTAGCCCTGCACCTACTCTGCTGAGATAACTTAAAACTATCTCTAAACTCACTCCATGTCCCCCAGGGTGCAAAATGTACCCCAGTCAAAAAAACACTCATCTACATGATAAAAATATACTTTCTTGGGACTTCCCTGGTAGTAGAGACTCCACACTTTCAATGCAGGGGGCGTAAGTTTGATCCCTGGTTGGGGAACTGAGATCCCGCATGCTGCGTGGTGTGGCCAGAAGAGAAAAACAGGGCTAAGAAAAACAAACACCTTTCTTTGTATCTCTCTATAAACACTCTACGAAAATGGTCTTTTCTTTAGAAACATTTACGTCAACTTAATTTTCTACACTTAATATACTTTTTAATAGACAAAGACGGAAACTAACTTAAAAAATTACCACTAAAGCAAAAGTTCAGGGCTGCCTTCCAACAGCCCCCTGAAGCCTTTCCACACTGTATTAGCTGCTCATTTCAATTCTGACCTCTGTCCTGAATCACGAGGGGTCAGTCACACGTGACAAAAGGGAGATTTACACGGGAAAATGAACAGTGTATCTAGGAGGTGAGAACTTCTACTTTCTTCTTTTCTTATCCTGTGGCTGAATCCAGGGTAGTGTCCCCAGGAGGCACTGAGGGGCAGCCACACACTGGCATTCTGAAGCCCAGACACCTCACCAGACGGGGACGCGGGGTCAATTACTGAGCTCCCTGCACCTCAGTCACATCTACTCGAGTACTTAAGATGATCAAGCCCCACCTCAGTCATCATGATGAAATGATGTGTGTGCAGAGCTTGTCTGGCCTAGGGCCTGGTTCAGTCAATGCTCAAGAAATGCCAGAAATTACTATTTACGTAGTACTTTTGTAGTGAGGCAAATAAATTGGTTAAAAACAACTTTTTTAAAGTCCAGGTTTGCATTAAGAAGGAAGACTTGATAACCAAATATCCTTTGCACCCACCCTCCCACCCATCCATTGCTGGAATCTGGATGTGAAGGTCACACCCAGTGCCGCCTGGTGCACAGTAGGCTCCCGGCCCGGCCCGGCTGCCGGGCAGCTCTGCAGCATCCTGCCGGGCAGCTACAGAAATGTGAGAACGGCAGGGGCCAGGCTGAGTGTGGAGCTGTCCTGGTGCACAGTGCAATTGGGCACGTCTTCCCCTGACCACCCTGTGTCCCCAGTGGAGGTGGGCACACTCACAGTGAGCTGGATGGCCAGGTTGTCAGCCACCTTGTCCAGGAGGGCGGTTGTGGGCTTCTCCTTACACAGCAGCACCAGCTCCAAGTCCAAGTCCCCCTTGAGCAGTAGGCCCTTTGCCACGAGGCCAACACGCATCACTCCCCTCAGGGTTCTGGTCATGTGCTCTGTCTTCTGCTCCCTGAGAACAGCCCAACACAGGCCCAGTGAGATTCAGGCTGGCCAGAACCCAGGGACCCCGGAAAGGCTGGAGTTTCTTAGAAAAGGAGAGGCTCAACCCTGCACTGGCCAGTCTCCCTAGAAATAAGAAAAACACCCTACCCAGCCCCTTCTTTGCCCTCGTCTTCTGCGGGCACATCCACATTCTCAGACTCGGCATGGTCGCTGCTGCCTTTCTCCTGCTCATCGATCCAGTCCGACACAGCTTTGAGAGCCCGCTCTGTGTGGGACACCATGTTCTGGACTGCCTCCAGCTCCTCTTGTGTTGGGTAAACGGAAGAGTGCTTTGCCATCACATGGCGATCATCATTCACAAAAATTCGCACTGGACGCTGGAGATGTGAAAACTTAGTTAAAAACAATGTAAGGAGACCAAGCAGCTTGACGCTTTTCTGTTCAGCTCACAATTACACACATGAAAGTTAAGACTAAATGAACACATCTGAAGATCTGAGAAGGACAACCAAACATAACAGTCATGCTTCCTCCAGGTCACGGGAAGAAGGGGGCACGTTATACATTTCTGTACTACTAGAACTGTTACACTACGTACTTCAAAGAGTCTAATGAAGAATGATTGTAAGACCAAATGCTTTGGGGAGGCAAGACAGGTGAAGGCGATTCAGAGGTACAAATTACCAAGTATAAAACAAATTAAAAGGACAAATGTGCAGGATAGGGAATGTAGCCAATATTTTATAATAACTTTATATGGAATATAACATACACAAATATGAAATGACTGTCATACACCTGAAACTAATATGCTGTAAGTCAAATACACTTAAAAAAAAAAAAATCAAATGCTTTGGGGCAACGCCGCCAACATTTTTGTATGTAAATTAAGAAACTATCTATGATTAAGAAAATAAATTTCTTACCATTTTTACTTTTCTTTATCTGTAGTGTCTGGAAATCAAATTTTTGCTTATCTTTTCAAATTGTGACAGATTTCCTTGGTGTTATCAATACTTCAACTATCTATAAGATCAGAAAATCTTTTTTAGTTTCATGT
The DNA here is from genome assembly GCA_024291935.2 of Okapia johnstoni. Taxonomy (NCBI): domain Eukaryota; kingdom Metazoa; phylum Chordata; class Mammalia; order Artiodactyla; family Giraffidae; genus Okapia; species Okapia johnstoni. The sequence continues at coordinate 11,741,114 of CM044316.1, read as the reverse complement.
ATTTCATCGGCGAAGGAGTCTGAGCAGTCAGATAATGCCGCAGGAGGAAAGCGGAGCTGCCTCAGGAAGGAGTCTGTTAACACAGCAGGACACATCTCTATTTCCAAGTCATCACTAACCCAACGTACAAACAATTTATTATAAAACTCCCCCAAAATGAAAACAGCTGGTTTCTAGAAGCCACGTTTGACTTCAGGCCCACACTCAAGATCATTTTTACTTTTTAAAAAACCTCCTTTCAACATTTATCTATATGAAGTATGCTAAGTTTTACAAATAAACCTACTACCAAGCCTCCCCCAAATGGTATGGGTTAAAATGTTCAGCAAAATCTTGGTGTTTGGAGAAGAAAAAGAGAAAAGAAGGAAAGAGTGAGCTCTGACCCTTGAGGGTCATGAAGACATGGAAGGAGAGCAGGAAACAGAGGGCCCCAGATGGCTGCTGTAAACTGGCGAGGCAAGAACCTTCGGAAGCACCAGGGGGACGTGGCCACCATAGCACGTGGCCACCCCCGGGGTTCAGCTCTGCAGTGGTTGAGACAACTGAAAGGGACAACACAAGCCTCCAAGACAAACGTAGCTATAATTACAATTTTGGACTCTAAATAACATGCTCACTACAACCTACTCAATTCCCACTCTGTGCAAACAGTCTGGTCCACATTGAAATCTTCCAAATGAGTAAACAACCCAAAAAGCCCCATCAGCAGAGTAGGCAACAGATTGACTCCCCCCATTCCATCCAACCACATAACAGCTAGCCCCTTCCATCCACACCGGATGCTACCAGCCAGCACAGCAGGTTCATCTCAGAAAGGCATTCGCTTCAAGGATAAACTCTGACAGGACTAGCCCAAGTGAGAATTTCCCATAATGCTTTAGGACTAGCTAACTATCTCATTGAAAACTTACGGGCTACCAACTAAAACCTGAAAATCTAAGGGTGGAATGAGAGATGATACTCCTGCAGAGTCAGGCAAGAGGACAGATGGGGTCTAATGCTTCATGACAGGGGACAGAGGGAAGGAAAAGGACCACAAGTCCCCGGGCTGAGCCCTGGCTGTGCCTGAGCCCTCCGTAAGCCACTTGGTAGTCACCAAGTGAGAGCTTTTGCCACTACCTGTGTGGCCTTCAAGTTCCTTGGAGCTTCCTTCAATCTGCAAAATAGAATCTACCCCTCTACCTCTTCAAGTTCAGTTCAGTTCAGTTCAGTCGCTCAGTCGTGTCCAACTCTTTGCAACCCCATGAATCGCCGCATGCCAGGCCTCTCTGTCCATCACCAACTCCCAGAGTCTACCCAAACACATGTCCATCGAGTCGGTGATGCCATCCAACCATCTCATCCCCTGTCGTCCCCTTCTCCTCCTGCCCCCAATTCTACCCAGCATTAGGGTCTTTTCCAATGAGTCAACTCTTCGCATGAGGTGGCCAAAGTATTGGAGTTTCAGCTTCAACATCAGTCCTTCCAAAGAAAACCCTAGGATGGATTGATTGGATCTCCTTGCAGTCCAAGGGACTCTCAAGAGTCTTCTCCAACACCACAGCTCAAAAGCATCAATTCTGCGGCGCTCAGCTTTCTTCACCATCCAACTCTCACATCCATACATGACCACTGGAAAAACCATAGCCTACCTCTTCAAGGGGACTGTGAAAATTAGATGAGCTGGCCTGTGGAAAGCATGGAGCACAAATCCCACAAACCCTCAAAAAAAAAAAAAAAAAGCACTGACTTCTACTACAGACAAGTACATCATCAGGTTGTTTTGGGGGCTAATCATAAGTACATGCAAAAGCACATCCTGGATGAGGAATGAATGATACTATAGCTGTGTTTGAAAAGAACGTCTTTACCTCAAATACACATTAAAGAGAAATTTATGGCTTAAACTACACGCCTGGTTTTTGCTTGTTTTAAAATACTTCAGTGAGGGACTTCCCTGGTGATCCAGAAGCTAAAACTCTGCACTCCCAATGCAGGGGGCCTGGGTTCAATCGCTGGTCAGGGAACTAGATCCTACATGCCACAACTAAGAGTTCGCATGCTGCAACTAAGACCTGGTGCAGTCAAATAAATAAAAATAAATATTAAAAAAATAATAAAGTATTCCAGTGAGGTGGGGAGTGGAAAAGGGAACAGGACAAACCAATACTGGAAAATGTTGCTACCTTTTGAAGATGGAGATGGGTAGAATGGGGATCACTGTACGTGTCTGAAAGTTTCCATAATAGTTCTTTTTTAAGTGCATAGCAAACTCAAGAATTCTTACAGAAGTGCAGCCATGGCAGGTAATCTAAAATGTAAACCAAATCTCAGAAAATAAATTCTAAACCGACAAGAAGTAGGCCGTCGGAAATCACAGCTGACTGGTGAGGAGCCCACAGTAAACAGTCACCAGTCCTGGCCAAATCTACACTGAAATTTCATCAATTTGATAAAGAAGGATGCTGTTTAAAACTGCACTGACTTAGTCAGAAGTATTCTGTGTGCACCTCCCCTGGACTAGGCCCTGAGCCAGAGGCTGGGACACTGATGAACATAGTAGGCAAGTCCCCCATTCCCGTGGACCTGGACACCCTAAAGGACAAATGCCATCCCTCCAAATCCAACATGGTGCCAGGAGCCAACGCATCACCACTCTATACTTACCACTTCTTCATCTTAATCTTCCTCCACCACAGATATCAGATACAGAGGCTTAAAAGTAACAGAGGGTTTAAACTGAGATCCCAGGGGCCAAAGAACTCTTCATTAAGGGCTTTGCAGGACTAATATTGTCTAAAATCTTCTAAAAGGAGCTCCCAGAAGTAGTTGATTCAGCACCTGATGCAGAACCATAGGGGGTGAGCCTGGGTCAAAATGTAGTATCAGAAAGCCAGAAAGAGACTTTCCTGGTGGTCCAGTGGTTAAGACTGCGCTTTCAAAGCAGGGGGCGCAGGTTTGACCCCTGGTAGGGGAACTATCATCCCATATACTGTGTGGCATGGTCAAAAAACAAGAGTTGAGGGAAAATAAAAAAGAAAGGGAAGGAAGTGCTCAGCGATTACTGCTGGCATGTCCAAAGGACAAAGGAGCTGACTTGTGAGGGCTCCCACTAGCTATATTTGAGGCAACTGAGTATCAAAAACAAAAAAAGACCTGTACGAAGTTCTCCAATGCAGCAAAAAAAAACTAATCGGCAATCGCCTCCGTGGGATGGTGGCAGGGACACCTGGAAAGGGTGCCAGGAGCTTTCTGGGGTGGTGGTCACAGTCTGCATCTTGATAATACTGTAGGGGATATGCACTGACCAAAATCCACTGAATGGTATATGCAAGATCTGTGCATTTACCTCAAAAGGGGAAAAAAAAAAACTTTAAGTAAATATTGGACTCCAGTTAATACCTAGAGGAAAGACTACAACTTTCTGCTACCTTGAAAAGTATCATAAAAATAAAGTAGATACTGTTAACTCTAGGGCTTCCCAAATGGTGCAGTAGTAAAGCATCCACCTGCCAATGCAGGAGACATAGGGTTGATCCCTCAGTTGGGAAGATCCCCTGGAGGAGGAAATGGCAACCCACTCCAGTATTTTTGACTGGAAATCCCACGGACAGAGGAGTCTGGTGGGCTCTAGTCCAAAGGGTCGCAAAGAGTTGGGCAGGACTGAGCATGTGTGCACACACACATTAGCTCCATTTCAATAAAAATAAAGTGGCTGAAGGATGAGAACAGTGAAAGAAGCATGAAACACAACTGAAGTCAATGGCAGAACTCGGGTGTATAAACAGGCATGCGTTGACTGTAAAACGGTGTCACCTTTTCTGTATGTTTGAATCTTCTAAGAAAATGTTACAAATATATGACTAAAATGGATTCAGCACGTGAACAGTACACATGAGTCCACAATGATACTTATTTGACACCACTGGAGACATCCACACCCCAATTCCCTCATCCGAAGGGACCAAGGTTCACCCGGAGTTGATTTGGGGGATCTCTTTGAAAATGCTATCTAATGAATCGAGACAGTCTGGAGAGAAAACCACCCTTGGGCCACTGGAGAGCAAGACAGTCACTGTGTAGAACATCAGCCCTCAAGGACATCTGGCCAACCCCAAATGCTCCTGTATTCAGCAAACGTTCCCATCAGCTGTCTTCACCACTCAAACTCAGAGCATGTCTGTGCCTCTGCTCCAGCAGCTGCCTCCTTTGAGAGGTAGGCCCAAGAAGGGATCCCTAAAGAGACTCACTGGGTTGAGGTCGGCTGTGACCGCCACTCTTGGACCATCTGCAATCTTTTCATCCCCAGGCCTCCTCCTTTAGGGCCAGAGTTTAGTGGTAATACCTCCTGATTCAAGGGGACAGAGTGACTAAGACTACCTATTCTGGACTACACTTAAAAACTGGAATTTTTTAAACGGGAATTCCCTGGTGGTCCAGTGGTCCTTTTACCACCGAGGGCCGGGGTTCAAGGCCTGGTCAGGGAACTAAGATCCCATAAACCACAAAGTGTGGGCAAAAATATTTAAATAAATAAAAATGAAAAACTGGACTTAATGCTTTTTCGCTGAACAACAAAAAGGACTTCACTCGTCTCTGTGTGAACCCAGATCTGTCATCCAAATCAGCCTATTGGAAGCCAGCTGCTCTGGTCCTGATACCAGAGAATCCATCTCTCCTTTTCAAAATTGTGCTGTCAAGAAGCCCACAATACCCACCCATAAGCAACACCCCACTGCCCCCTGACAAGCTAAAGACAAGCTTTGAACTGCTCTTGTCACCTCAGTCAGAATTCAAACCGAGTCCAAGTGAAGCCTCATTTTTACCAGCCCCCAGCTTCTCTGAAAAGAAATCCAAGAAAGGAACAAGCAAAGAGTGAAGAATCCAGATCTTAAACCACCTGTGTGGTTTGGGATGTTCTAACACACAGCAATCAGGTTTCTTTCTTTTGTTCTCAAAAGCAGCCCACCCACAGCATGCAGAGTTACAGAGGTTTAAACCACAACCTGCAGTGAGATGACCATCTTTCTGACCTCTCACTAGTTGGAACATCCCAGTCATGATGCTGGCAGTTGGGAAAGAAATGTGCCCAAGTCAGCATGTGTGGATCAACAAACATTTGTAGAATTGAACAAACAGGTGTGGCGACAACACCCTAACAGGTATGGCCCCACCTATCTTCCAGAGTAAACTGCACCCCCTCACCACCATCCAGGGTATTCCACAAAACTAGAGTCCCAGTCACTCTGGGGAGTGGTCTGGAACTAGATACTCCTCTTGAAAGTTAAGTTAGTTGCACAGTTGTGTCCGACTCTTTGTGATTCCATGGACTACAGCCTGTCCCGCTCCCCTGTCCATGGAATTCTCCAGGCAAGGGTACTGGAGTGGGTTGCCATTTCCTTCTCTAGATACTCCTCTTAAAGAGACCTAATTAGGTTTTGAAAGACACAGGACCCAGCTCAGCTGCTGGTTCCCGGACCTCTGGAGATACAATCCTACACTGGACGTGAAATAATACACACATGCACCTCTTCAGTGACTCCTTAAAAACTATTACAGATTCACATCATCAAGGACATATGGAAAATAACTTAAACAAAGCAACCTGGCCAGAAGAGGCCAATCTAAAATCTGATTACAGATGCCACTCTGAGAATTTTTAAATCCAAGACAAACCTTAAATCCAGTACGATGGTTCCCAGCTCTGTCTGCAACCGTGTTTTTGCTGGTCCATAGGGAGGTATAATGAAGTAGGAAATGACAACCCACTCCAGGATTCTTGACTGGAAAATTCCATGGACAGAGAAGCCTAGCAGGCAGGCTACAGTTTATGGGGTTGCAAAGAGTTGGACACGACTGAGCACAGCACATCAGGGAGGTATCAAGTTAGGAGTAAAGATTTTTCTCAAATATTTTCTTTCTTTGGCAGTGTAACACGGCATTCAGGATCTTAGTTTCCCAACCAGGGACCAAATCCATGCCCCTTGCAATGGAAACGGGGAGTCTTAACCACTGGACTGGCAAAGAAATCTCAGAAATATTTCCCATTTAAAGGAGTGTCCTTTAATCTTATTTTCTTTCTATGTGTTCAGTGTTAAAACATCCCTTTTGCTTATGAAATGGTGGTGATGGCAATGGGTAACTAATTAAAAAAGGTTTTAACTGGCAGATGCAGGTTGTTTCCCCAAGTGTTTCTGGAACTCTTAACTGGTCTGTAAGACCTAGGCCTCCAGGCCCAGTGACACTGTGGAACACCCGAAGGTCTTAGAAACACAAGCCCAGGGTTGTGTCCACTTGGGTTTTCCAATCTGGCCACCGTGGAACCTTCAACAAATCACTTGATCTTTTCAGAACTGGGTTAAAAATGAGCTTGAAATACCACCTACACCTCCCAGTCTCAAACAGTAAGGCTCACGGGAGACAAGGTGGGAAAATGCCCTACCAGTTGTTGCATGCTTAGTCGATTCTGACTCTGTGACCCATGGACTGTAGTGGGTATCCATTTCCTCCTTCAGGGGATCTTTCCAACCCAGTGATTTAACTCTTCTCTCCTGCATCAGCAGGTGGATTCTTTACCACTAGTGCCACCTGGGAAGCCCTATCAGCTGTAAAAATGCAAGATGCTGAAGGAGTCATTTCAGCTACTCTTGGATGAACCAATAGAAATGTTTTTAAAAATCTGCCTGTGAGAAGACATAATGTCAAAGCAAAAAGGTTTAACAGGATTCTAAATGGGGATTATCAAACTCTCTTTACAACATGCCCTTCAGGCAGCAAAGTAAGTCATCTTAGAAATCTGAGGGGGAGAACAGAGGCAACTTTCCCACGTGTCCCCATGGGGAAAGCCTCAGATTTTTTTAGGTTCTAATTAAGGGAAAAAAAATCCAAAAAATGACTGCTTCTCAAAGGATATTAAATATTAACATAACATGCTGACTGTGAATTATTTTAATGGGTAAGGGTTTCTTTTTTTTTTAATATTTTATTCATTTGGCTGCCCCCAGGTCTTAGCTGTAGCATGTGAGATCTAGTTCCCTGAACAGGGATCGAATCCATGCCCCCTGCAGTGGAAGCACAGAATCCCAACCACTGGACCACCAAGGAAGTCCCAAGGGTTTCTTTTTTAAATGAAACCTTTCATCTTGTAGCTTCTTATGCAGCTCTAAGAACAGAACTATCTCCCATGCTTTCCACCCAGTTTCACCCAATGGCAACATCTTGCCAGAGCTGGAGCACTATCACAATCACAATGCTGATATTGACACAGTCACAGACAGACTGCTGCTGTCACAAGGGCCACACCTGTTGACCATGTGTAGTCACACTCACTGTGTAATAGTGAACACACTGTGTATCGTCAACTGCCCCCCCCATGCTTAACCCCTAGCAACCACTAATCCACTGAAGATTTCTCTAATCTTGGCATTCCAAGAATGTTATATAAATGGAATCGAAGAGCTTATGACCTTTTAGGATGGGCTTGTCTCATGCAATGACTGCCTCAAGATTCATCTAAGTTGTGTGTGTACTGACAACTTGTTCTTTTTTATTGCCACATAGTATTCCATGATAAGGAACCATTCACCCACAAAAGGACACTTGGGTGGGTTCGAATTCTTGGCTATTATAAACATTACGTGCCACTATAAGCCATGGAGCCAGGCTGGCCATTTCCGTATTAGGGAAATTTAGAGTTTTTTTGGAATTATGAATACATAGTAAGGATTATTAACCTGCAAAAACTCTACATGTACCATGGAAAAGCAAGCCCAACTTGAAACATTCATCCTTTAGACATACACATACCTCATGTACACCCTGATAAGAGAAAGAAATCAGTTCAAAAGAAAGCAGCAAAAAAGCCAAGTGGCCTGGAATATTATTCCAATAAGACCTTATCCTTGAGCATGAACTACAATCCTAATGGAAATAACATGAATGGCTGTTTCAAGGAAAATTACCCTGACCCTCAAACTGCCAATAGCACCATTTCTCATGAATCATCTAGGATTACTAAAAAAAAAAAATCTGGAGCAAACTTACAGACTGTACTAAAGGGACACACACTCAACTTTGTAACTAAATGATCCTTTGTGATCATATATGGACAAGAAAATAGCCATTGGTCAGTAAACTCATTTCCCTATTAGAACTAGTAGCTACATTTTCAATTTCTTCACTACACAGACATTCAATGAGATTTAAAAAAATTAGATTTCAACTATTCACTATTTCACAAAGCATCTGAAAACAGCTGATGAAAAGTATGACTGAATTTCCCATTTTAATTTATAACAGGATCACCTATCAAGTGATGTCTAGGAAAAACCTCACAGGGATTTAGCAGAACTTAACTTTTGCCACCTCATGCGAAGAGTTGACTCATTGGAAAAGACCCTGATTCTGGGAAGGATTGGGGGCAGAAGGGGACGACAGAGGATGAGATGGCTGGATGGCATCACCGACTTGATGGACATGAGTTTGGGTAAACTCCGGGAGTTGGTGATGGACAGGGAGGCCTGGTGTGCTGCGATTCATGGGGTCGCAAAGAGTCAGACACAACTGAGCGACTGAACTGAAGGTGGCAAGAACCAATTCATTTTAAAAAGTCAGCACACTCAAAAGGCTCCACAACAAACACATACCCACCCTGCTTTCACTATTATTTCTGTGGAGCTAGCACTACAGAGGCAGTACCAAATTGCCCTAAGTGACAAAGAGAGAAGCAAGTTGTTTCAGCAAAAGCTGTCAAATGCTGGGCAAGACCCTAAAGCCAGCCTTGTCCCTTCAGGACCCTGAGCCCATTTCACTAACCAACAGTGTGTAGACTCCTGTCGAGTCACTTGTTTAGTTGCTAAGTCCTGTCTGACTCTTTGTGACCCCATGGACTGTAACCTGCCATGCTCCTCTGTTCATGGGATTCTCCAGGCAGGAATACCAGAGTGGGTTGCCATTTCCTTCTCCAGAGGATCTTTCCGACCCAGGGATCGGACCCGCGTCTCCTGCACTGCAGGTGGAGTCTTTACTGTTGAGACATTAAGGAAACCCCGTCAAATCACCAACTGCCTCTAATTCCAAATCCTTCCACTGGAAGCAGAAATCAAATCTTGCCCAGGACTTTGCTAAAATAAAAGGTGCCAATATACAAAGCTTAGAAAATCTAATTCTTCAGAAGATTCAATGAAAGCAATATTCAAATAAAATTATCACCATTTTGTGGGCCACATCTGCTAATACTAGATGGTGACATTTTACACATCTTTCTGAACTGCACAGTTAAAAGCAACTTGATGACAAAATGTAGCATGTGGGCAAGTCCAAGGACATAAAAACCCAAGTTTCTGGGGGAAAACAATCATTCTTCTAAGAAGTAAAAGGTGAAATCTGGAGGAACTGGGGAGAAAGATGAGAAAGGTTAAGAGGGAACTGCCTCTGCCCAAAGAAAACTTCTAAAGCCTTTCTCAAAAGCAAGAGCATTTCCAACTCTCACATCCTGTTGAAGCCCACAGACAGACAAGATGCTGCCTATATTTACCCAAAGAGAAGAGGCTTACAGGACTTGTAGTCGGCTTTCTTCATCAGTGACTCACCCCACTTGTGCCTACCTGGCGAACTTAACCAGGGGAGCATGACACCATATTTGTGACATCAAAATATTAATATTACCAGCCACTCTTGCCAATGTTACTTTTTTTAATATGAAAAATTTAAGAAAAACAAAAGACAGTCTTAGATTTCTCACTCCCAATAATATGGGCACCTCCTCAAGTACCCTGGAAGAAGATAAAGGAATTTTTCCCTACAGGCACTAGACAGGTCCAATCAGGAAAAGGAAACAAAAACTGCAAAGGGTTAGGTACCACTCCACTCCAGAGAGAGGGCGATTCCCAGGCTGGCCCAAGCTCCAGCAGGGTAGGGAGCCTCTGATAAATCAGTGCCCAGTGTTGGCAAGGCCACCTCTGGCAGTATTTGCCAGCCTCCAATCAACTCAGACAGCGCTAGGGTCTCAGAGATTCTATTCAAAAAGCCAGGACCAAGAGCTGTCCACGTGGCCAAGAAACAACTCAGGACTACTGTCTGGAACAGCAGCACTTGCCTGTGCCCTGGGGCCTTTCCACCGCTATTCCAGCTGTGAATGAGCTTCTGGTTCCCACAGTTCATTCAGAGTTTGAGCGGCGGCTGTAGCCACATCCCACGAGACCACACACAAAGCATAGTGGCAGCCACTGGGAGCAACCCGAGGAGATTCCTAACCACAGATACTTGAGGGAAAGAGTAAGTCCTAAATTTTGAGAACCAACTTCGGTAGCACCTTGTGTTCTCCCATGGATTCCAAATATGCCACCAGACCACTCATTTTAAAGAGATCATAATCCTAAGCAGTAACAAAAGATTCAGAATCTCTGGAATACCTGGGTCCATTAAAAGTTAATTGATGCTTCCTTGCTGATCAATCAAGTCCCCTAGGCAGAATCCCAAGCAACTTGCAACCAGTTCTGGAAATGTTAAGAAGAGATGGCTTACTCTTTTACACAATGACTGGGGAAGAGCATGCAGATGGGTGTACACCGCGAATAATCCCCCCATGCGCAGTTTTACGGGACAGAACCTCAGGAGCAACCCTAGGAGTCTGTCCCTCAACTACCTGTGAAAATAAGACAGAAACGGGTTTCAAGCTCTCATGCTTCGGTCCCAATTTTGCAGATCACAGGACACTCAAATATCGCACCAGATCAGTTTTGGGGGAAAATACAAGTCCTAAACAGTCTGGGGGAAAAAAAAAGCCAACATCAACCAATCGCCTGAACAGAGAAAGCTTAAATCCTTCGCTAGATCTGGTTCCTGATCTAGGGGAGGGCTGGCTAGCCAGAGATTTGGGGACCCCAAGCAGCTTTCCCTGCAAATCCACCTAAGTATAGGGCTCCACGGAGGTTTGCCTCTCTGCCCCACGTAAGGACAAAGGAGGAGATGTTTCCCGCCTCAGGAACCTGGGACCCTCCTGGAACACGGGGCGGGACTGGGACAAAGAGAAAGAGAGGTGGAAGGGGGGTCGTCCCTGCATCGCGGGTCAGGATGCTCCGGGCCGGAGGGGGTGTGTGCTCCAGGCACGTGCGCGCGTGCGCCGCAACAGACAAAGCCCGGCCGCGGGGAGGCGGCGGCCGGGGGCCCGGTGCGCGCGCACCCCCCGCGCGAGAGGCGCCGCCGACGGCCGAGGGGCCGCGAGGGGGGGCGGATGCGCGCGCACCGGGCCCTCGCCGCCGCCGCCGCCATTTTGTTTTTCCTCGGCACAATGGGGGAGAGTAACGGCCGAACGCGGGAGGGAGGCTGACAAGGGAGGAATGAGCCAGGCGCCGGGGCGAAAGGACCAGGCGGAGGCAGGGAGCGCGGGGCGCCTCAGGCCTTGTCACGGCTACTCCTCAGCGGAGCCCGCGCTGAGTGGGAGTAGTGACGGGGGGGGAGGAGAGGCGGGAGCGGGCCCGGCCGCCGCCACATTGACGCTTACCTCGTTCGCGTCCCCTTCTCCGACCGCAGCCACCGCCCTCCTGCCAGAGCCCACCGGGGTCTCCCCCCAAAAGCCACGCGGTGCGCACCGGGCTGCTGAGTCCAACTGCAATGGCGAGAAGAGGAGGAGGAGGAGCCGGGGCCGGGGGCGAGCGGGCGGGCGCGCGCCGGGGAGGTGCGGGAGCACGTGACCGGCCAGAGCCCCGCCCCTTCGCCGCTGCGTTGCCGCTCGACGCAGGCCCAGCCGGAAAAGGAAGGAGGGACAAAAAGAGAGATGGAGGCGGGCCCTAGTCACGTGTCAGAAACGTAGCTGTTACGTGCGTCGGAACGGTTGCCCCTCCCCTTTCCACGCTTCTGCTTGATCATGTGACACTGGCAAACTCAGAGTTCTCTCTGGCCACGTGACAAGGACTTTGGGGCCTTTCCCTTGTCTTATTGGTAGGCCTGAGTCATGTGACAATATCGGCGCTCTTTTTTCAATGGCGGTTTTTGATAAGCCATTACCGGGTGATGCAGGTTGAGGGGCGGAGCCTCCTGCCGCTGCTAGTTTACGCGCCTGCGCCGACGCCATCTTATACTCGAAGTACGTTGGCGGAAACGACCCTTAGAGGCGCGCGCGTCAGTACCCTCGTGGTGGTTGGGTCTTGGTAGCGGTTTCATCGTTTCCAACCGAGGCATTCCGGCGAAACTTTCTCCACACTGTCCGCATCTTCACGAGAGGCCGAGCAGCCTCGAGGTGCGTGTGCGAGCAACGGCCGGGCCGAGCTTCTCGTTGCTGTCCCTGGACTGGTCCCACGGAACACCTCGGGTCTTTGGTGTTAAAACTTCATCCGATGTATCGCCCAGGCGGATTGCCGAGCCTCCGAAGAGCAAAGCCGAGTTGGTCGGGATCTTCCAGTACCCCGTTCGCAGATGGACAAACTGACGCCCGATCCAGAAAAAGACCGGACTGGAGGCTTCCCGGTCTTTGGTGGGAGAGCGGGGGCTGCGACAGTTGCTCGGCCAACCACATCTTGGGGCTCATAAGTAAAGCTACCTGGGACCCAGCACCTTTTCTTGACAAGCCTGGTGTCGTTGACTCCTCCCTAGCGCTTTGTGAGATCGCTGTTGTACAATGTAGCTAAACCGCGCTCCCCTTGAGTGTCGGGGTCAAGCTAGCGCTCAACAGGCGTCGTTATTAGGTTGATGTGTGCGAGGCCGTGCTTCAGACACTGCTGAGATCTGGAACAAGGAGTGGTTCAAAAAATTTCCTTCCTGGAGAAGGCGAGAAGTCGTTTAAGACTTAATGCCTTAATTTTGGATCTTCCTTACAAAAACGTAATGATGGAGCAGCTAATTTATTCAGAATGCAAGATCCAGGGTCGCCTGAAGTTTGAGTCTCCGGGTGTGACCAAGAATTGTACACGTCCCTGGACCTCCGTATCGTTACCTTCAAAATGGTGATTTTTCTTAGAAGCACCTAGCACAATTCTTTGCGCAGAACAAATGCCCCAAAATGATAGTTATTGTTAAAAAGGTAAGGTGTAAAACTATGATTACAGAATGAGTGCATACTGTACCCATTACTTTTCATCTTTATTTACACTTAGTGTCTTGAACCAATGATTATTCACATGATACAAAATGTCAAATGTGCAAACGAATGTAAGAAAACGGAGTCAGTTTGCCTCTTCCAGACACTCTCCTTGACAACCACTGTAAAGTTTTTTGGTGTATCTACAGAGATGTTTTGTTTATTAGTGTATTTCACGTAAATGATAGGCATTCAGCATCTTGCCTTCCCCCTCCCCCCCCCCCCCCCCAACTTGGAGATCTTTTTTAAATAAAGCTTGAGATTGAAGAAAGTTTTGGTTAAATTAATGGAACGTGTATTTAGACGAAATTAGCTAAAATAAGTTTAGATCGTTCCAGACCACCATAACAATAGAGCTGATAACTTGGCTTTAGCCAGAAGTTAGAGATCAGCTATGTCTCTATGACACTAAGGAAAGATGCACCGAGGTAGTTGAAACTTGACCAAGCTAACAGCGCTACCAAGTGGCAGAACGAGGAAGATTTCTAGTTTTCTGACTCAAGTTCTTAGACTTCTCTTGGAAGAGTCCCAAGGTTACATTTTCTTTTTTGGCCAAGTCACTCAGCTTGCAGGGTTTTAGTTCTCTGACTAGGGATCGAACCCAGTGAAAGCACTGAATCCTAACTACTCATATGAGGTAGGGTATTCCAAGATTACATTTCTGAAAAACTGGCTTTTGAGTATCTCATTCTTCTAAGGGAGCCCCTATTAAATCAGTTTGATATAGGGGCATATAAGATCATGACTAGGCTTCCCTGGTGGCTCAGTGGTAAAGAATCCACCTGTCAATGCGGGAGACTTAGATTCGGTACCTGGGTGGGGAAGATCTGGCAGAAGAAATGGCAGAAGATCTGGAGAAGAAAAATGGCAACCAACTCCAGTATTCTTGCCTGGGAAATCCCATGGACAGAAGAGTCAGACACAACTTAGCGACTAAGCTACAGCAGTTGCTTTACAGTGTTGTGTTAGTTTCTGCTGTACAGTAGGGTGATATGTACATGCATATGTATTGTTCAGTCACTCAGTCGTGTCCACCTCTTTGCGACCTCATCGACTGCATCATACCAGGCTTCCCTGTCCTTCACTGTCTCCCGGAGTTTGCTCAAACTCATGTCCATCGAGTCGGTGATGCCATCCAACCGTCTCATCCTCTGTTGTCCCCTTCTCCTGCCTTCAATATTTCCCAGCATTAGGGTCTTTTCCAATGAGTCAGTTCTTCCCATCAGGTGGTCAAAGTTTCAGAGCTTCAGCGTCAGTCCCTCCAATGAATATTCAGGGTTGGGTTCCTTTAGGATTGACTGGCTTGATCTCTGCAGTCCAAGTGGCTTTCAAAAATCTTTATAACTACAGTTTGAGAGCATCAATTCATCACTCAACCTTCTTTATGGTCCAACTCTCAGGTACACGACTACTGGAAAGACCATAGCTTTGACTATACAGATCTTTGTCGGCAAAGTGATGTCTCTGCTTTTTAATATGCTGTCTAGGTTTGTTATAACTTTTCTCCCAGAGAGCAAGTATCTTTCAATTTCATGGCTGCAGTCATTATCTGCAGTGATTTTGGAGCCCAAGAAAATAAAGTTTGTACCTGTTTCCATTTTATCCCAGTCTATTTGCCATGAAGTAATGGGACCAGATGCCATGATCTTAGTTTTTTGAATGTTGAGTTTTAAGCCAGCTTTTTCACTCTCCTCTTTCACCTTCATCAAGAGGCTCTTTAGTTCCTCTTAATTTCTGCCAGTAGGGTAGTGTTATCTGCATATCTGAGGTTACGTACGTATATATGTGTGTATATATATCCTCTTGTTTAGATTTCCTTCCCATTTAGGTCACCACAGAGCATAGAGTTCCTTGTGCTAAACAGGGATCATCAAAAAACCAAGAGAGTTCCAGAAAGACATCTACTTCTGCTTTATTGACAATGCCAAAGCCTTTGACTGTGTGGATCACAACAAACTGGAAAATTCTTCAAGAGATGGAAATACCAGACCACCTGACCTGCCTCCTAAGCAATCTGTATGCAGATCAAGAAGCAACAGTTAGAATCAAACATGGAACAACAGACTGGTTCCAAATTGGAACAGGAGTATGTCAAGGCTGTATATTGTCACCCTGCTTATTTAACTTGTGTGGAGAGCACATCATGCAAAATGCAGTGCTGGATGAATCACAAGCTGAAATCAAGATTGCTGGGAGAAATACCAATAACCTCAGATAAGCAGATGACACCACCCTTATGGCAGAAAGTGAAGAAGAACTAAAGAGCCTCTTGATGAAAGTGAAAGAGGAGAGTGAAAAAGTTGGCTTTAAACTCAGCGTTTAGAAAACTAAGACCATGGCATCCGGTCCTATTCATGGCAAATAGGGAAACAATGGAAACAGTGACAGACTTTATTTTTCTGGGCTCCAAAATCACTGCAGATGGTAACTGCAGCCATGAAATTAAAAGATGCTTGCTCCTTGGAAGAAAAGCTATGACCAACCTAGACAGCATATTAAAAAGCAGAGACATCACTTTGCTGACAAAAGTCTGTGTAGTCAAAGCTATGGTTTTTGCAGTAGTCATATATGGATGTGAGAGTTGGACCATACAGAAAGCTGAGTGCCGAAGAATTGATGCTCTTGAACTGTGGTGTTGGAGAAGACTCTTGAGAGTCCCTTGTACTACAAGGAGATCCAACCAGTCAATCCTAAAGGAAATCAGTCCTGAACATTGATTGGAAGGACTGATGCTGAAGCTGAAGCTCCAATACTTTGACCACCTGATGCAAAGAACTGACTCATTGGAAAAGACCCTGATGCTGGGAAAGATTGAAGGCAGGAGAAGGGGACAACAGATGGTTGGATGGCATCACCGACTCGACGGGCATGAGTTTGAGCGAGCTCTGGGAGTTGGTGATGGACAGGAAAGCCTGGTGTGCAGCAGACCTTGAGGTCACAGAGTCGGACACGACTGAGGGACTGAACTGAACTGAATCAAGTGTAGCTATGTCAATCCCAATCTCCCAATTCATCCCACCCCGCTTCCCTCCTTGGTATCCACAAGTTTGCTAAGACAGATTTCAGTGAGCAGGGAAACTTCTGGAGGCGACCCCTGAGCTGAAAGCAGGATAAGGAGCTAGCTGTGAAAAGAGCCAGGTGGTGTGCATTTCTGGCATAAGCCCTGGGGCCAGGGTGGCTGGATGAGGTCAGCCTGAGCGAGTTAAGGGGACAGATGGGGCAGGGCCCTGTGGGTTGCTTTAGCTTTCACTCAGTAAAAAGGATCCGTGGAGGGTTCTTGAGCAGAGGAAGGATGTAAACTCAGATGTTTGCAGGCGCCCTTCTGGGCCTGTGGGGGAAACTGAAGGAATGGGGACAGATGAGTTGATAATGAGGGCTGGGAGCTGAAAATATGGAGAGATGTAAGCTGGTTTGGACTTTCCAGGTGGCATTAGTGGTAAGGAACCTGCCTGCCAACGCAGGAGATTAGACTCAGTTTCAGTCCCTGGATTGGGAAGATCCCCTGGAGAAGGGCATGACAACCCACTCCAGTATTCTTGCTTGGAGAATTCCATGGACTGAGGAATCCGGCAGGCATAGGGTCGCAAGGAATCAAACACAACTGAAGCGAGTTAACATACAAGCAGGTTTAGGAGCTATTTTGGAGGCAGGGTTAACAAGAGATGGTGGTAAGGAAGGAATAAACCCAAAAGATTGAGGTGAACAAGGAAATCTAGAGAGTGTCTGTACAGGATAGAAGCTGAGGGCTTTGAGGCAATGAGACTTAAACTTCTCAGCCCCTTTCCTGCTGGGTGACCTTCAGAGACGTTGGCCAACTTCCCTGCCTTAATGAGTGGGGACTGTATGTGTGCAGATAAGGAGTACTCCAAAAATGGTAGCTATTTACAAAAAAGGCAACACGGGGGCGAGAAAGAAAATGAAGGTGGAGCAGTTGGCCTAGGTGACAGTAACAGAGCTGGCACCAGGGGGCAGTAGCGAGCAGGGTGGGGCAGCTTGGCAGGTCTGAAGCCACTTAAACTAGATTGTGGTGCCCAAGTGCTGGGCCCAGGACAAAGCCTGCCTGGGGGCACGTGTCCAGGCAGTGTGCCGAGCAGGTGGGCAGGTCACTGCCGCCTTCTGGAGTCTGGGGATCAGAGCCTAATAAGGGGTATTTGTTCAGGAGAAACCTGAACGGCTGCATGGTAGAATTCAGTCGGAGAACAGCAGACAGCGGGCTTCCTGCCCTCCCTCCTTCCCCCTGGAGAGAGTCGCTCCAGCTCGGAGGATCTCAGGGCGGCTGAAGCTGCCTCCCACTCACCCCCACAAACACTCCAGGCCCAGGCGCTGTACAATAGGCACTTTATTAGTGGTTGGAATGCAGTTACACATAGGGGTGTGCGGACAGAATGGGGGGAGGGGGGCAGGCAGGCACAGGAGACAGAAACCCCAGGCTGGGGTTTCTCCAGATCCCAGATCGGGGGGCCTTGAGATATGGCGAAGGGAGAATGGGCACACCAGTTCCCCTGAATTCAACACATTTGGCAAAAAGATCCTCAAAGCGAGGAGACTGGGGGTGGGGGGTGCCCATTTGCCCAAGGCATCTACCCCCCAGCCCCCCTTTCTTCGAAGTCGTCCCTTGGGTGGATTCAGTTTCTTTTCTCTCTTACAAAGAGAGGTGTGTCAATAAGTGGCAGAGAAAAGGGGAAATTCGGCCCAGCTCAGCCAGCCAGCCGGTTTCCATTAAGCCACTATTACCAACCTCCTCCATTCTGCTCCCCACCAGCCTACCCCCAGCCTCCCTGCCCCAACAACCTACCTCCCTCTTCTTCACCCCATCGACATCCCAGCTACTGCCTCCCTGGCCAGGAGACACCCCTACCTGGGCACACATAGCGACACCCGAGGAGGGAACATCAGAAAGCATTCTTCAGCAGCCCCATCTCAGCCGTGAAGACAGAGAAAAAGCTAACAGACCCTTTAATGCATGTCCAGGTTTAAAAAAAAAGAAATGCCTGCAGTGGCCAGTAGCCAGTTACTCAGCCTGGAGAAAGGGTTCTGGCATCCTGGCCAGAGCAGACGCAGGTTACAGTGGCCTTGTTGCAGCCACCAATGTTGCAGCCACAAATACTGTCCTGTCGTAAGAGAGGGACAGGAACCGCAGGGCAGCCCACAGAGGCCCCTCACATGTCAGATATTAAGAAGCCCCACCTGGCTTCTCATCCCAGCTGGCAGGGGGCAAAGTAATGAGGGGGGGAGGCGCCAAGAAAACTCCGACTGGCCCTTGGCACTGGGAGGTGATGCCCCAAATCCTCCAGGTTCCCTGGTGGTAACTGGATGATGGGTGGGGCAGGAAGGGGGCGGCAGTGATAGGACTTCAGGTCAGCCCGATGGGCTGGGGGTTCTGACCCAGTTGCCCAGCACCCATCAGGAAACTTCCAGGGAGGGTGGGGGCGGGGCCTCTAGGCCTCCGCCTGCCGCTTGTTGGTCTTGTTCAGGATCTTCTTGAGGGTGAGAGACATGAAGTAAGGCCTCTCAGGCGTCCCGTCATTCCTCTCCAGGTCCTCCACTGCGGAGAGAGGCCCCAGAGCAGGCGGCATGAGGGGAGCCCACAGGTGGGGGCATCGGGGGGTTGGGTGGGTGGGTGGATGGGGAGGTGGGTGGGCCACAGAGAAGCCTCAAAGGGTTAGGAAGCAAGAGGCGCTGGGACTGGAGGGGGCACGCACACACGCTGATCCCCACTCCCAGGCCCAAAAGCCCCGCATGCACCCCCCTGATCTACAAGCCAGCCTCCCTCTCTACTCCTCAACGTCCGCCCACTTCCCCTCCTCCGCACTCCCCTTCAACAGGATGTCTCTCAGCTCGGGCGACATGAAGTAGGGTCGCTCCTGAGAGCCGTCATTTCTTTCCAGGTCCTCACCTGGGCTCCCCCAGGAACCAGCAAGGGGGAAAACGGGGTGGTCAGGAAGGGAGGGGATGAGGGAGGCGGGGGAGTTCGGGGAAGCCAGCAGACACAGAGGAGAGGAAGAGAAAAGAGAAAACAAAAAACCAAAAAATAGATGGAGAGACCAGAGTTAGTGGCAGCCACAGAGGTCCCCCACAAAGCCAGAAACTCCAAAGCCGAGGGCCCAAGGGACAATGTTCCGGCTGCAGCCTGACCAAGGGACAAGAGGACAGAGCAGCTCTGAACGCTGGGGAGAAGCTGGGTGGGTGGGAGGTCAGGCAACCTGGGGCCCTAGGGACAGCCAGGCTCTGGGGAGGCCACGGGCACCAGATGGACAAATGTGTAGTAGCCCCATCGCAGGGAGATGTTCTGCCCAGAGGGGAAAAAGGAGTCAGGGCCCATCAAGGGTCGGGGGTGAGGGGTTACTCACAGAAACAGAGGAAAAGTGTGTCCACACACATGCCATAGACGCTGAAGAAGCCATGGGCAATCAGGTAGGAGCCGATGACCACCGTCTGGGCAAAGGACAGACAAGCTGTTTCTACCCTTCTGCCAAGGGCAGCCTCTACCCACCACCTCATCCCTTCCCGGCTAGCAGCATGCCATTTCCCTACTGATAAACCAGCCCCTCATTTAAGGCCTTTGGCTGCACTTTTATGCATGTTTTAGGGAATGATAGGTTTTGCCAGTATCCTTTTTTCTTTTTAATTTTTTGGCCACACTACAAGGGTTGTGGGATCTTAGTTCCCGAGAAGGGATCGAACTCATGCCCCCTGAATTGGAAGCACAGAGTCTTAACCTCTGGACCGCCAGGGAAGTCCCTAGTGCATGACAGCTTTAATACCCACATCCCTACTAGACTGTGTCTGTCCCATTTATATCCCCCAGCAACCTGGAAACTCAAAGGGCCTTGGTAGGTACTTGATAAACTTTGATTGACTAAAGTGAGCAGATTAAATAACTTGCCCAGAGTCACTCAGAACTAGCAAACAAAGAACCAAGATAAAAATCGAGGTCACTGGGCTCCAAGTCCTACACTCAGATACTGTACTGCTCTTAGGGTGATGGCCTAAACCCCTAACCACGGCCCCATCCTCTGCCTGCCCGATCTCCACCTGTTATCACTTCACTCCCTCCACACCAGCCACACTCATTTGCTCACTGTTGCCGGCACAGACCTGCCTCAGGGCCTCACGTGTTTGTCCCCTCTGCCACAATATTGCCTGCATCTCTTTCAGATCTTAGACATGACATCACTTCCATGGGCAAGCCCTCTAGACTCCCACACCTGCCCATATCCTCCACTGCAAGCTCTAACACATGGTTCCCTGTAATTCTTCTGGCACATACAACTTTGCAAGCATACATCTAATTTGCATCATCGTGGGCATGTGGAATATGTGGGATCTTACTTGCCTGAGCAGGGATCGAACCCATGCTTCCTGCATTGACAGCATGGAGTCTTAACCACTGGACCACCAGGGAGGTCCATGTCTATTTACTCCTAAACTGTAAGGCCTTTGAAGGGAAGCCCTCCCAGGTGATGCCTGGAACATGGTTGTGCTAAGTCGCTTCAGTCGTGTCTGACTTTTTTGTGACCCTGTGGACTGTAGCCCACCAGACTCCTCTGTCCATGGGATTCTCCAGGCAAGAAGACTGGAGTGGGTTGCCATGCCCTCCACCAGGGTATCTTCCTGACCCAGAGATCGAAACTGCATCTCCTTTGACTCCTGCACTGACTGCAGGCAGATTCTTTACCACCAAGTCACCAGGGAAGCCCTGGAACATGGTTGGTACTTAATAAACGTTTGTGGCCTGAATTAATCAACCATTCCCCACCTCTGCTTCCATTCACATCTGGCCAGTCAGAGGAGGCCAGGTGAGTCCCGACATCTTCTCCTCAACCCCTGCCCACTCCCAAAGGTTCATACCACTATAGGGACCCAGTAATAATTGAGGGGTGGTGCTGTGTCCTGCACGATCCTGATTCGGTGAGTGAAAAAGAAGAAAGCCAGGATCCCTGGAGAGCAGAAGGAAATGGAGATGGTTGAGGGTTCTGGATAAAGGAAATGCCTCCCCCCGCACCAAGAAGACCCCAGAGAAGACGGTTATCATAGAAGACATGGGGGCCGATAGCAGCTCACAAATGGCCTCCAACAGTCTCTCTGCAGCCAGACAGCACTCACCCACGCTACCGACTATCAGAAGTTTGCCCAACAGGAAGAGGAAGTCGGTGACTTTATCCAGGACAGCCACCCTACAGGGGACAGTAAGAAGCAGGCGTGAATGCTGGCTCAGGGCCCGGGGGAAGAGGGAGGTGGCCAGAGAAGGATGTTTTTCCCTGACCTGATGATGTTTCTCATGAGCAGGAAGAAGGCATTTCTGGCTGAGGTGCAGAAGTTGGTGCCGTAGATGGCAATCTGGAGGGAGGTGGGAGCGATGGATCAGCCCCACCGGCCGGGGAATGAGGGCTCCTCCAGCTAGCAGCAGCTGGTGGGTTAGTTTCTGGTCCCAGGCCTACTCACCATGATGTAGGCATTTCTGTTGAGGAATTTGATGAATTTCTCCAGACACCAGAAGCAGCATTTGAGACAGCTCATGAGGAACTTTGCAAACTTGTTCTCTGCAGCTGGTAGATGAGAGAGATGCAGAGGTGAGAGGAAACCACACTCAGCCTGGTAGGAGCCCCTACTTCCTTGTTTCACACACTTGCCAGCGTCCAGGACTCTTAGAGCCCCCTTCTCGAATAGACAAGGAGAGGGAGACTTGAATCAGGACCCTCGGGGTCCTGCCCCGCACACTGGTAGGAACCAAGAGTGACTCTCAGCCCAGCCTCCAAGATAGGAATAAGTGACAACCCACATGGCTACCCTGGCCCTGCCTCCCAGGCAGAAACCAATCCTTGAGACCTCCTGGGCTCCACCCCAAAGTACAACCAATCCCAGCCTCACTGTCTCTCCAGGAACCAATGGCGGCCCCACCTCTTGTTCCCGACCCTTCAACCGAAAGAACTCCTTTCAATGGGCTCTTTCAGCCGTCACAGGAACGAATCACATAAGCCCCATAGGCAGCAACCAATCTCTGTCCCAGCAATTTAGCCCCACCTCCCTCCAAGAATCAATCCCAATCTACCCCCTTAGCCCCGCCCCACCATGGGAATCATGTCAACCACCTGTGGGCCATACCTTTCAAGCGCTGATCCAAGTACTCCAGCATCACTCGGATGATCTGCACGATGGCCAGAATGAGGGAGCCAAAGGCCAGGGAGCCTGTGTGATACCTTTGAGCCGAGGGGGTGGTCAGTGGCCGGGCCAGGCCTCTTCCACTCCATCTCACCCCCCACCCCCAGCCCACCTGGGTCCCCACCTGAGCGCCCGGCCAAAGGCAGAGAAGAGCGGGAAGGCAGGCAGATCATCCGGCTTGTTCATGGCCCAGTAGTAGGAGGCGAACGCCCCGGCTAGTGTGACCTGGCCCAGTGCCAGCACGAAGTTGGCCAGCCAGAAGAACATGAAGACATTGAAGATCTGCAGGCCCAGCAGGGCCCGGTGGTAGGTCGATTCACCACCATAGAAGGCGAACTGGCAGTGGGCTCCAGGACACAGGCGGGATTCATTGGAGGAGGGGAAGGTCTGTGGGAGGGATGCAGAGCCTGGTCATATCATAGGGCCTTGGGGTTCAGAGTGGGCTCTGGGCATCAGGTCCAGGTCAGGTGGACCATGGGGTGGGACAGGAGTTATGAGGAACTGAGTTAAGTCAAGGAACTGGGAGTTTACAAGAAGGGCTTGCAAAAGGGGTTCTAAAAGCAGGATCAGAGATCGTTGTCTCAATGGGCATCAGGGAGGCAGGATAAACTACCATGAGGATCAATGGGGTGGCCATGTGGATAGATCACAAGTGGCAGAGATCACTATGAAAACCAGAGGGCAGGTGAGGGGCTTGTAAAAAGCAAGGACAGGGTTCTGGAAGCAAGAACTGGCCACCATTGGGTGAAGACAGGGGTGTAGTAGCAGGAGACGAAGTCAAGGGTGGAGGGAAGGTGAGTAGATCAGCACTTAGGGAGTAGAGGGGAGTGGGGGCCAGGCTGGATCTCTTCCCCTCCATGCCCCCTGCATCTGGCACAGGACATACAGCAGGCGTCAAATGTTTGCTCAATGGTCCCCAAGTGGGAACAAGAGATTTCAGATCATTTGTGGGCTATCAGAGAAACAGCCACCCCTCTATTTGGGGACACTTACCTCGGGGTTGCAGGTTTTCCCAGCAACTGGGCAGCTGGTGTCATTGAAGATCTTATAGACAGCTTCATTGGAAGTGGACAGGAAGCTAGAAGCTTGTTAAGGAACCTAAGGTCGGGGCTTAGGGACCACAGGGGCATATGGAAAAAGAATCCATTCCCACACCAGGTTCTGGCCTTGCCCCCAGGTTGCAGGTCATCTCCAGGCAAGTTGGGCACTTTTAGCCATCCCCGGGGTCAGAGACCAGGGTCTGACGGTGGATACATAGCAGTGCTAGCCCAGTAGGCGATGCAAAGGCACAGCAGGAAGAAGGTGACCAGTGGGTACAGCAAGGAGCACATCACGTATCCCACAGCCCTGGAAGGAGCAGAGACACAGACATCAAAGCCCAAGCAGCCCCCATGACTGCCCCAGCCTGACCCTCTGGCACCCCAGCACCCACCTGCTGGCTTCTTTGATGAGTGCGATGGCGATGAGAATTCTCTTCCGTAGAAAGATAAGCAGCAAGATGATAATAACCTCGATGATGCTCAGAATGATCACTGCGGGGGGCAGAGGGCGAATTCAAGTCTGCCACCTGCCTGGGCTCCCCACTCCCACCCAGGCCTGACCGAGTGGGGAGCTGGGACTCACTGAAGGCCACCCATGTCTGCCGCAAGTGCAGGTACACACGGAAGTCCGTCTGGAAGCCAAGGTCCACCAGGGAGACGTCAGAGCCGGCCTCACCACGCAGCCGAGCATATTCCATGTAGCAATGCAGTATTCCTGCACAGGGGAACCACTGTACTACCACTGACCTCAGCCCAACCACCGCTCCCCCAATG
This sequence comes from Okapia johnstoni, assembly GCA_024291935.2. Classification (NCBI taxonomy): domain Eukaryota; kingdom Metazoa; phylum Chordata; class Mammalia; order Artiodactyla; family Giraffidae; genus Okapia; species Okapia johnstoni. The sequence continues at coordinate 11,717,084 of CM044316.1, read as the reverse complement.
CTGCAAAGCAGATTCAATCATGTCCATTTAACAGAAAACAAAAACCAAGGCTGAGAGGGGGCTGCTGTTGCCTCAGGGCCTTTGCACTTGCTGTTCCTGCTGCCTGGTTCAGTCTCTCCCCGACTGGATCCCTTACATCCTCTAGTCTCTGCTCTAAAGTCACCATCTGATGCGACCTAGGATCCCTTCCCCCCGTAAGAATAATACCCTCTTACACTCCAAATTCTTATCCACCTTCACTGTTTTGACATCCCAGAGGTTATCTGGTTTGTTTCTTGTCCATCTTGCCCATACCCTCCTGGAATATAATATAAGCTCCACAAGAGTAAGATTTGTCCTGGTGAATTCATTGCTGTAAGCCCAGGACCTAGAAGACTGCCTAGGACATAGTCATTCAATACAAGATGGATGAATGAATGAGTGAGCAGGTATCTGGGTGCTGTGTGACCTGAGGCTTTCCTGACCCCTCTGCATGCTCAGTTGCTTCAGTCGTGTCTGATTCTTTGAGACCCTAGAGACTGGAGCCCTTGAGGCTCCTCTATCCATGAGATTCTCCAGGCAAGAATACTGGAGTAGGTTGCCATTTCCTTCTCCAATCTGCCACCCTGTAATTGTAATTCATGGGTGCTAACATCCAGTGGGGTAGCGTTAGGGATTTTCAGCATTCTCTTTAGCTTTCTGTAGAAGAAAATTATAAAGTACAGATAACATACAAAAAGCTAGTCATCGGGGATTTCCCTGGTGGTCCAATGGTTAAGACTCCAAGCTCCCAATACAGAGGGATCAGGTTCAGTTCCTGGTCAGGAAACTAGATCCCACATGCCACAACTAAAACATCCCTTGTGTCACAACTAAGACCCAGCACAGCCAAGGTTAGTAACAAAACAGTAATGGTGGTGATTTAGTCGCTAAGTCGTGTCCAACTCTTGCAACCTCATGGACTGTAACCCACCAGGCTCCTCCATCCATGGGATTTCCCAGACAAGAATGCTGGAATGGGTAGTCATTTCCTTCTCCAGGGGATCTTCCCAACCCAGGGGTCGAACTCAGGTCTCCTGCATTGTAAGCAGTCTCCTGCATTGCAGGTGGATTCTTTACCATGGAGTCACGAAGTAACAAAGGAAATAAAAATAACTATTTAAAAAACAAAAACAAAAAGCTAACCACCTAAACTGCCAGCACCCAGCTAGAAACCACTATTAACATGAATATTCTGGGAATTCCCTGGCAGCCCAGTGGTTAGGACTTTGCGCTTCCACTTCAGGGGGCATGAATTTGATCTCCGGTTGGGGAACTAAGATCCTGCATGCCACGTGGTATGGCCAAAATAAAAAAACAAAACAAAAACATGAATATTTTAACATCTGTGTCCCCAGTTTAGGTTGCATATCCGGCAAAGTTTAAATGAATAAACAGAACATGAAGCATTGTGTTCTGAGTTCCACAGGTCACAGAGTCACGGGGCCCTTCCCCATCTCATTAACACCCTATCTTCTCATCAAGTCTCTGAACCGGTAAATACTAATTATCCCCATTTTATGGAGGAGGACATTGAGGCATGGGGAGGTTGAGTCACTTGCCCAAGGTCACAGAGCAAGGAACTGGAAGAGGCTGTATTCAGACCCTGGGCTTCCTGATGCCAGAGCATGTGGCCTTCACCACTGTGCTAGATGGTCTACTTGACGATGACTTTGCTGTCAACAAAACACAGATCCAGCCCTGTTTGGGAACATTATGATCTAACCCTTCACACACAAATGAGCACAGAGTTTGTTTCCAAGTGTCTGCTCTCATAAACAATGTCGAGATGAACATATTCACAAATATTCCCAGTGAAAGACATAGAGAATGTCTGATGGCTCAGGAGAATTTTTTTTTTTTTGGTCACGCCTTGCAGCCTTCAGAATCTTAGTTCTCTGATCAGGGATCGAACCCAGGGCCCAGCAGTGAAAGCGTCAAGTCCTAGCCATTGAACCACCAGGGAATTTCCTCAGGAGAAGATTCTGGTTTTTTTTGGCTGTGGGATATGTGGGATCTTGGGCTTCCCAAGTGGAACTAGTGGTAAAGAACCCGCCTGCCAATGCAGGAGACATAAGAGACGTGGGTTTGATCCCTCGGTTGGGAAGATCCCTTGAAGGAGGGCATGGCAACCCACTCTAGTATTCTTGCCTGGAGAATCCCATGGACAGAGGAGCCTGGCAGGCTATGGTCCATAGGGTCACAAAGAGTCAGACACAACAGAAGCGACTTAGCACTGCATGTGCGATCTTAGTTCCCAGACCAGGGATTGAATCCATGCCCCCTGCATTGGATACATGAAGTCTTAACCACTGGACCACCAGGGAAGTCCCAAGAGAAGATTCTTGATGGGTCAATGACAGCTCCAAGGGCATAGCAGGTACTTTGCAGACAGTGGGGAGGGAGGACACAGGGAGGGAGAGACTTACCATAGCCTAGGACCAAGATCACCATGACGATCATCACCCAGACCATAATGCCAGCCAAGAATCGGAGTAGGATAATGAACAGGAGGCTCAACACCATGGCGATAATCAGGCCTCTGGGGGATAAAACAGGGACATAAATTGGATCCTGATCCCTTCACCAATCTCAGACAGGGTAGCCTACATTCCCTCTCAACTTACATGATAATCCAGTACCAGGAGACTGTGTAATCTTCAAATATCCTCATGGCCAGCTGCCGGGCCTCCAGGACTCCACTGGCCTTCCTGGGGGCAGGCAGACAAGGCTTAGGTAGGACCCTAATCCATGATTGGGCCAGCCCCAGGGGATGCCCTGTTCCCTACCCCACCCCACCCTCCAGGAAAGCACAGTGCTGGCGTGGTGGGTCGAGGTCCTCACTTGGCGCCTTCCACCAGCTCCGTGATATTTTTCCGAGAGCCAAGCCCATCCTCGTAGGTCGTCTCATTGCCCACCATGAGGACCCCCTTGTGGGCATGGACAGCCGGGAAACATCGCTGGGCAACTATACAGATTTGGAGATGGGATCAGTCAGGTGGAGCCCCTGAAACCTCCTCAGGCCCCTCCAGAGCTCATGGGACCCAAGACTCACAGGGTTTGCTGGGAATGAGGACAGCGGGGCAGTCTCCATCTCGAAGGACTTCAGCCACACCCTGACAAGAGTGAGCAAGTGGTTGATCCTGCAGGCCAGTACTCTGGACCTGCCCTTGCCCAGGCTGGGCAGTTATCCACTTACCTTGTTTTTCTGGAAGCCAGGTAAACAGTACTGCTTGTAGTACTCAAAGTCCTCAGATGTATGAGCATTCAGGTAGGTGAGGTAACGGCTGGGACATTTCTCCACACAAATCTTGGGAGGGGCAGGAGGCAGGGGTTGGGTGGGGTCAGAACAGATACCTGATCCCCTCTTAGGACAGAGGTCCCACCTTCCTCCCTCTTATTCATGGAAGGGAGAAAGAGGGCTGGGAGAGAAGGTACTACTAGAGGAGGAAAAAGGACCTGATTGATGTAATCGGGGGACAGGAAACAGGAGGGGAGGGGAGAAGTTACCTGGGGGGTGGGACACTGGAATTCCAGCAGGACCAGGGGGCTAGCACACTTCACAATGTTGAAATAAAACAGGAAGGGTTTGTTCCTGGGGTTGGGGAAGGGAGACAGAAACTGTCAAGACTTCTCCATCAGCCTATATAGAATATCTTAATGAGAACAGAAACAACAACCATAATAACCGTAGCAGCAACTTCATGCCAGTGCTGTTTAAGCACTGGACATGTACTGGCTCATCTAACCATCAGAAGAGTCCAATGAGAGTGGGAATGTCACGATCCCCATTGCAGAGATGAGGCCCAGAGAGGGTGAGACACTTGCCATAGGTCACACAGCCAGGGGATGGCACAGCTCATTTTGAACTTGCCCATTTACCTCACCTGACATCAGATCCAGGACTGTCTCTTCTCTGTCTCTCCCCTAATATGTGGGCCACCAGAGGACAAGACTTTGAATGTCTCATTTAGAGCCCTGTCCCCAAGGCCTAGAACAGAGGCTGGGGATGGCGGGAGTTTTATAAATACTTGTTGACTGGACTGGTGGATGGATGGAGGTGAGGGAAGCCTAGAACCTTCTCCCCAGTACTGACGAAGCTCTCTCCAGACCCAGTAGGCCCCAAGGAGCCACACTCACTCATTTTTCGTGCCCTTCTGCCCGCAGAATTGGCCTCGGCTGTCAGTAGGGTAGATCACCTTTCGAGGGTCTCCATGGGTCCAAGCTGTGGAGGGATCCAGGAATGTTGAGGTGATGGGACTCCACCACCAGCCCCACTTCTGTCCCAGAGGCTGTGGCCTGCTTGCCCACCCAGGAACCGCCATCCCATCCCCTCCCTCGCTTACCTATGATGCCTACAGCTACATAACCCACGATAGCCAGGAAGAGGAACACACAGCAAATGATATCTGTGCAGCCTCTGTGGAGGAAGAGACCGTATCAGCGTGGGAGTACTGGTGCCCTGGATATCATGGACCCAACCTGCTTTGCGCATGCGTCCATGCTTAGTCAGTCATGTCCGACCCTTTGGGACCCCGTGGACTGTAGTCCACCAGGCTCCTCTGTCCATGCGATTTTTCAGGCAAAAATACTGGAATAGGTTGCCATTTCTTCCTCCAGGGGATCTTCCCAACCCAGGGATTGAACCCAAAACTCCTGCATTGGCAGGTGGGTTCTTTACCTCTGAGCCACCTGGGAAGCCCTGTCCTGCCTTGTAAATGTACCACATCCATGTGTTATTTGGACATATGTTCCCAAGTGGTACCAATGCTGTGAATTTTAACTACTAATGCCTTTCATTGCAGCACTATTGACAATAGCCAAGATATGGAAGCAACCTAAGTGCCCATCCATAGCTGAGTGGATAAAGATGTGGTATATATGTATACAATGGACTATTACTCATGTGTGTGTGTCTGTGTGTGCGCGCATTCAGTCGCTCAGTCGTGTCCAACACTTGGCGACCCTATGGACTGTAGCCCGCCAGGCTCCTCTGTCCATGAAATTTTCTAGGCAAGAATACTGGAGAGGATTGCCATTCCCTTCTCTAGGGGATCTTCCCAACCCAAGGATTGAACCCGCATCTCCTACATTGTAGGTGGATACTTTCTCTCTTTTTTAAAATTTTATCTTTTTTTTTTTGGATATCTGTTATTTTTGCAGGTGCATTCTTTACTGCTGAACCACCTGGTAGCCCTGGAATATTACTCAGCCCTCCATAAAGAATGAAATCTTGCCATTTGCATAACATGCAACAGACCTGGAGGATATTCTGCTAAGTGAAATAAGTCAGACAGAGAAAAACAAACAATGTATGCTTTCACTTATATGTAAAATCTACAAAACAAAACAAATGAAAAACAAAACAGAAACAGACTCACAGATGCAGAGCACAAACTGGCAGTTGTCAAGAGTGGAGGTGGGTGGAGGAATGGACAAAACAGGTAAAGGGGATTAAAAGTTACAAACTTCTGAAGAGGTACAAACTTCCAACTACAAAATAAATAAGTCATGGAAATGTAATGCACATAGGGAATGCAGTCAAAAACATTCTAACAACAAATGGATGGTAATGGATGGTAACTGGTCTTATTGCAGTGATCATTTCATACATAAAAAATATCGAATTACTACATTGTCCACCTGAAACTAATATAATATTGTCTATTAATTATAGCTCAATTTTAAAAAGCAAAAAATAAAAAGTAATTTTAATACCTAATGCTACACTATCCTCAAAGCAGGTTGCAACATTGTTTAGCTCTCTTTTGATTAAGTGCTCATTTCGCTACATCTTTACCAGCATTATGGATTAATGTTTTTTAAAATTTAAGCTATTTTGTGGTGATCATTTTGCAATGTACAGAAATACTGAATCACTATGTTATGCACCCAGAATTAATTAAGTGATGTAGGTCACTTATGCTTCAAAAACAAACTAATTCAAAGAAAGAGAGATCAGACATGTGGTTACCAGAGGTAGGGTTTGGGAAGTGGAAGGGGGCATTGGATGAGGGTATTCAAAAGGTACAAGCTTTCATTTGTAAGATAAATAAGTACTAGTGATATAATGTACTACATGGTAAATATAATGTTGCATGATAAGTTATGAAAATTGTTAACAGAGTAGACCTTAAACTATTTTTTATTATCATAAGATTAAATATGAACATGATAAAATGTAAACCATACAGGGATGTACTTAATTAAGAACTACCTCCCACATAATCCTCCTCTCCCTGAGAAACCTCTGATAATGATTTCTTGTGAGTTTTTATTTACTGGTACAAATGTTTTCCAAAAAAAGTTTTTTTGGTTAGCCCAGGTATGATTATGATACACCCACAGTTTGTGTCTTGCTTTTTTCACTATTATATTGAGAGGGGTCCATGTGAGGATTCAGAAAGGCTCTTGTACATTTTAGCAGCTGTGTAATAAAATAACCTAAGGATGCACTGTAATGTATCTAACTAGTTCCCAGAGATGCAACTCAGATTGGTGGTTTTTGCCATTTTCAAAAAAGGAGTAGTATCATACTTTTCTGCCCATCTAGGCAAGGTTTGTGGAGAAGGAAATGGCAACTCGCTCCAGGATTCTTACCTGGAGAATCCCATGGACAGAAGAGCCTGGTGAGACCCAGCCCACAGGGTCACAAAAAGTCGGACATGACTGAGAGACTAACACACACACACACACAGGTAAGGTTTGGGATTCCCTGGTAGCTCAGCTGGTAAAGAATCCGCCTGCAATTCGGGAGACCTGGGTTCGATCCCCGGGTTCTAAAGATCCCCTGGAGGAGGGCATGGCAACCCACTCCAGTCTTCTGGCCTGGAGAATCCCCATGGATGGAGGAGCCTGGCAGGCTACAGTCCGTGGGGTGGAAAAGAGTCGGACACGACTGAGCGACTAAGCACAGCACAGCACAGGCAAAGTTTACTGAGAAAAATTTTTTCACATAATGTTGATTTCTGAAACGAAGAGCTGTGCATTTTTTTTAAATGTCATATTTCCTAATTCCCTCCGAAAGACTGTATCAATTAGTTTCAGAGCAGAATATGTGTCAATCTTTTTTTTTTAAATTGAAGTAACATTGCTTTATAACACTATGTAATTTTCATGTGTACAATATTATATTCCTACTTGTATATACCCTAGTATGTCTATTTTTAACCTCTGTTAACCTGTGAGGGGGAAACTCTATCTGGTTCTTGTTTTATATTACATTCCTTTACTTTCCAGTGAGTTTGAGCATTTCTCCATAACTCCACTGTCTATACTATTTCTGGTTCTATTAAATGTTCTGTTCCAGTCTTTTGCCTGAATTGAAAAAATGCATTTGTAAAGACTCTCTATACGTGAAAAAAATTCCTTTATCATTCTTTTACCACTCTTTTATCTCTAAGTTGCAAATATGTATCACCAGTTTGTTGGAGAACAGATGTGGGTGTGGGTGTAAAGAAACAGGGGTGAGGCGATGTTAGCTGACACCCCTCCCCTCCCAGGAACCCAGACCCCTTACCTGTTGTAAATGGGTCCTCTGAAGGCGGGGTCATACTTCTGCGGTGTTCCTGAAAATCAGCAAGATTGAGCCGAGTGGTCCAAGATCAAGCTGGCAGACTACCCTGCCCCAAGATGTCCCCAGGGATGTCTCTAGCCACGGAGGAGTAAGATTCAGAGATAACTGCGGATTTTCCGTGAACTGCCCGATTTATCACCTGGCGACCACTCACTGGGAGGACTGGGAGGGGGGCTAAAAAAGGGTCTCCCCGGGAGTCCGGTGGAAGGGGGAGGGTCCAAAAATGGGATCTGGAGAAGGAGGCTACGAGGACAGACCTCTGGGATGCGGGAGTTTCGGAGGGACCTCCGGGTGGGCCTCGGGGGTGAGGAGTGCTGGCAGGTTGGTGCGGAGGTGGGGCAGGTACAGGCTGAGATCTGCCGTTCCGCGCTCCCCTCATCCCCCCTACCCCGGGTCCTCCCGCTGCCCCCTCCAAGTTGCCAGGCCCGCGTGCGCGGAGGGGGGCGCTGCCTACCGTGCTTCCCGTAATAAAGTTGCTGCTCCTTCCCCATCCCTGCGGGCGCCCGGCCCCGACGGCGCGCGCCTGCTCCCGCCGCCGCTCCCCCTCTGCCCTCCGGTCCGGACGCGCGGGCGTCCCCAGGGGAGGGACCGAGGGACCGACTGGCGGCGGCTCCTCCCAGCAAAGAGCCAGGCGGGACGGCCCAAACCGGTCAGACCGGCCCTAGCGGAGTTGCTGCCTCGGACCGACTGGACCGAGAAACGGAGGGAGGGAGGGAGAGAGGGAGGAGAGAGCGGGGCGGGGCGGCAGCTGCTCCCGCCACTCACCCGCCTCCCGATTTAGCCTTCTCCGCGGCCACCACCCCCCCCCCCCCCGCCCAGCCCCCACCCAGGGAACTCTGTGGCTTCACCCAGTGGCCTGGGCTAGCCTCTGCTCCCCCAACAAGGCGACACAGCCCTAAAACATCTTTCAACCCTGGAAGGAACTTAATAATTGTCCCATTCTGCAGATGTGGAAACTGAGGCATCAGTGTCTGGCCAGGCACCCCAAAACAGGCAGACGGCTGAACCCAAACAACCAATTATATAGTCTTTGGGCTGAATGTTCTCCAACCTGTGGGTGCCTCTCCAACTCTTTTTTAAAGAGTAAGTGCCAACAGTTAAATATTGAGACAGTCCATATAAAAATCCACACCCCTGTCTCCTGAGAACTCCCAAATTAGAAATGACAGCCACTTCTCCTACCCCATGCCACATGCCTGTCTGGGACTGCTCCCCACTGGTTCCTCTGTGGTCCCCAAGGCTACACACCTCAGCTCGCCATCCCTGCACCCTCTTACAACTGATAATCCTGAAGCATTTACTTTGAAGAACATGCATTTATTGAGCACCTCCTGGGTACAGTGGCATTTGTGAAACCCAGTCTTGGGGAGCTGACATCCTACGGGGTAACCCTGGACTCAAATGATTCTGCCCCATCTGAGTCAGAGGATACTCAGGTCAGTGCCTTGTGTCCTTTGAGCCTCAGCTTCCTCATCTGTGAAATGGGACTAAAGTGTAAAACCAAAATCAGCCACAGTGGGGACTTCCCTGGTGGTCCAGATGGTAAGAATCTGCCTTGCAAGGCAAGGAACATGGGTTCGATCCCTGGTCAGGGAACTAAGATCCCACATACCTCGGGGCAGCTAAGCCCACTGGCCACAACTACTCAGCCCTCGAGCCACAGCTAGAGAGTCCGTGTGCCTCAATGAAAGGTCCTGAGTGCTGAAACTAAAACCCTATACAGCCAAATAAATAACACAAAAACCAGCCAAAGACCAGGCATGGGATAGATACCAAGTATACAGTTGGCATAGATCTACTGTATTGCCAGTGTAGGGGTATTCAACTGATGTGGAGGTATACAGTAAGTATGGGGTACTGGTGGTATGGGGTATATAGCCCATCAAGAGTTATACAATTGGGGTATCTAATCATTGTGGGGTGTAGAGACAGCGTGGAGTTGTAAAGCTGGTGGGGTACACCCCCTGCCCCAACCATCCACCCCCACATCAGCAGTATGCTCCCTTGTTCATGTTCCTGTTCAAACTGCTTCTCCCAACAGCCCTTAAGGCCAGTTGCATACGTCACACTACAATCAACTCTACAGGTGACATGGCCTGATACAATTGGTATGGGAGTGTAGGCAACAGGTGGAGAAGGCAATGGCAACCCACTCCAGTACTCTTGCCTGGAAAATCCCATGGACGGAGGAGCCTGGCAGGCTGTAGTCCATGGGGTCACTAAGAGTCAGACACAACTGAGTGTCTTCACTTTCACTTTTCACTTTCATGCATTGGAGAAGGAAATGGCAACCCACTCCAGTGTTCTTGCCTGGAGAATCCCAGGGATGGGGGAGCCTCATGGGCTGCTGTCTATGGGGCCGCACAGAGTTGGACATGACTGAAGCGACTTAGCAGCCGCAGCAGCAGTAGGCAACAGGAAGAGATATCCAGTGAGGGGCACACCATCAACATGAGGTTATCAATGTGGTCATATACAGTTGGTGTTCAGTAATTGTTGCTCCAAGTCAGGTACCCCCTGGTGGGAGTCTGGTTACCAACTCAGCTTGTCCCTAGAGAAACATCACCTCCTGGAACTCCCAGGTGGCTCAGAGGTAAAGAATCCACCTGCCGATGAGGGAGATGCAGGTTCGATTCCTGGTCTGGGAAGATCACTCCTCGAAGCGACTAAGCCTAGCGCCACAACTTCTGAGCCTGTGCTCCAGAGCCCAGGAGCTGCAACTACTGAAGCCCGTGCACCCTAGAGCCCGTGCTCTAGAACAAGAGAAGTCACCACATAAGCCCCGCACAATGCAACTAGAGAGTAGCCCCCACCTGCCACAACTAGAGAAAAGCCTGCACAGCAACAAAGACCCAGCAGAGCCAAAAATAAACAAACAATGAAAAAAAAAAGAAATGTCACCTCTTCCCCAGTGGCTTCTAGCTGTCAAGGCCCCACTTGCCCCCTGGCCCAAAAGCTTCAGCAAACAGGCGAGGCCCAAGGCTCCAAGCCATGCCCTTGGGTGACCAGGCCTCTCAAAGGAGCATTGTGGTTCCTGTGTCCCCTGCCAACTCAAAAGCAAACTGGTCCCACCCTGCCCAGGGCAAGTGGTGCCCAGGCTGAAGCTTCTTCTCTTTCAGATGCGCTAGGTCCCCTGGGGACACTCCTGCAGACTCCAGCTCCACCCTGATGATGCTCAAATGTGGGTCTCTGGGGAAGGCCTCACCCCTGAGTGGCATGGCCCTGTGACACGTGCCCTCCTCAGCACCCCACACAGGGGCCTCATGGCGCACCTCCCATTCAGCATGGCTATATCAAACCACCATGGTCCCCCAGGCTGCTCTGCCTTCCTGGTGCTCAGGCAGAAACCTTGCACTTCTCTTCCAGGATTCAACAGCTTCTCACCCTCTCCTCAGCCCTCCACCTTGTCACATGGCCGTCATTTCCTGTCTGAAGAGTGCAGATGTCTCCACCCTGGTTTCTGAGCTCTCACGTTTGTCTCCCACTGTCTGTTTCCCTGGTAGGGCCCAGTGGAGGCAGTGATCACCCAATTCAGGGTATGTCCCTCCTCTGCCCTGAACCCTCTATAGCTCCCACCTCACTCTGAGCCAAAGCCCAAGTCCTCCCCATGGCCCAAGAGACTGTGCCCACTCTGCCTTGTCCTCTCCCTGCCCTCAGCCCCTCCCACTCTCCCCTTTTCTTCTCCATTCCATTCACTGGCCTGCTGGTTATACTGTAGGTTATACTGGTTACAGCTTCCCAGGTGGCTCAGCAGTAACGAAGCTGCCTGCCAATTCAGGAGACGCAGGTTCGATTCCTGGGTCAGGAAGATCCCCTGGAGGAGGAAATGGCAAATGGCAATCCACTCCAATATTCTTGCCTGGAAAATCCCATGGACAGAGGAGCCTGGTGGGCTACAGTCCACAGGATTGCAAGTTAGACGTGACTGAGCAACTGAGCATGATATTATACTATACTATGTTATACTATACACTTTTTTTAAACTTTTTCACTTTTATCAAGGGTTGTGACCATGAGGGATTCATAAAATGTCACAAAACTCTATTTGCTGTTTAACTTCTAAATAGGAGACAGACACTAGTACAGTAATTGCTTTTATGTGGAAAGTTAAATTTTTTTGAGAAAAGATTGACATGTATATATATTTGTTCCCTTTTTGAATTTCAACCCCCCAAATATTCCAGCAAAACAACAATAACAACAACAACAACAAAAAAAAAGGGAAGTTGGGCTGAGTATCTGCTGCTGAGGATGGTGGACTTGCCCATACCCAGGCCACCATGAGCCCTCGTCCCCCTGGTTATATTGTAAACACATCAGGCACGGTTCTTACATCAGGACCTTTGCATGGGCTGTTCCTTTCCCCTAGAGATCTCTTCCCTGAGAAAGCCACTTGGCTCCATGTTTCTTTTTTTATATTTATTTACTTGGCTGTGCCAAGTCTTGGTTGAGGCATGTGAACTCTTAGTTGCAGCATGTGGGATCTAGTCCCCTGACCAGGGATCAAACCCAGGACCCCCGCATTGGGAGTGTGGAGTCTTAGCCACTGGACCACAGGGAAAGTCCTGCTCCACCTCTTTCAACCTCAAACATAACCTCCTTAGAGAGGCTTTCTCTGATGATCCTATCTAAAACAGCATCCTTTCTCCCGCTCCTGTTACCCTATTTTATTTTGTGTCTTATACCACCTGCCACATCTCTTATTTACACATTGACAGTTTACTGTCTCTCCCCATATCTGTTGGCTGCACAAGGGCATGGATTTCTGTTTTCTTCATAACACTGTCCCCAGCACTCAGCATTGCACCTGACATAGAACAGGTATTCAGTCAGGATTTGTTCAATGAATAACTACAATATATTATTCACGTATGTACAGCTAAGACTGAAAATAAAAAATGCAGCTTAGAGTTTTCCAGATACATGTATTTTTCAAAATTAATTTGCATTAACTTTACACGTAGAAGAACTGAACACATGATAAATATTCAGTGGGCAGGGAAAGGATGAATCAGTCAGTTGCCTTGACTATGCGTTAGGGAGAAAATAGTTAATTCCACTCCCACTACATAGCAAAACAAATTCCACATAGATTAATCATGCATACAAATATATTAAACTCAAAACTTCAACAAGTATGATGGGAAGACGAAAGATCATATTTCTACCATCTGAAAGCAGGTGAAACTGGTAAGGTGGGTGGGGGAGAAAGAAAGGAGCACTGGAATTTTCTCATGTCAGCCAAATGGCAGCCTAATCGGCCGAATGTGAACAGTCAGATAAGAACAGCTGGTGCTGGGACTTCCCTGGAAGTCCAGTGGCTGAGATTGCATACTTCCACTGCAGGGGGCACAGGTTCAATTCCTGGTCAGGGAACTAAGATCCCACAAGCCACCTGGCACAGCCAAAAAATATATACATATATAGGCCTTCCCTGGTGGTCCAGCGGTTAATAATCTGCCTTGCAATGCAAAGAACGTGGGTTCCATCCCTGGTCAGGGAACTAAGATCCCACATGCTGTGCAGTAACCAAGTCTGAGAGCCACAACTAGGGAGTCCATGAGTTACAAGGAATAGATCCAGAATGATACAAAGAAGATCCTGCATGCTGCAACTAAGACCCGAAGCAGCCAAAAAAAATACATATATATGTACATTATATATATATATATATTTTGCTGTTCAGTCGCTCAGTCATATCCAACTGTCTGTGGCCCCATGGACGGTAGCCTGCCAGGTTCCTCTGTCCATAAAATTTTCCAAGCAAGAATACTGGATCAGGTTGCCATTTCCTACTCCATGGGATCTTCCTGACTCAGGGATGGAACCCACATTTCTTGCATCTCCTTCACTGGCAGGTTGATTCTTTACCACTAGTGCCACCCATATATATATAAAACCCACTTCACAGGGGGGAAGCAAGTGGTCAGTTCCTACTCCAGTTTGAAGGGCGAGTGGGAGCCACTGAGGGTGTTTGAGCAGGAGCATTATGAGGCCAAGCTAGGGAGGGGAAGACGCACGGGCGGGCAAGTCTCAGCTCTCAGGGAAATCGGTAGCCATGGATGGGACAGGTGGGCTATGGCCTTGCAGTGTCAATTTGAGTTATCCTTCTATAAGAGGGAATTAAAGATGCAGAGAGAGTCACCTGGTTTAGGCTTGGCTCAGGGCCTTGCCTTGTGGGAGGCTCAGGAAATAAAAGAGGGAACTTGGTACTGTGGGGCTTCCCCCATGGCTCAGCAGTAAAGAATCCACCTGCAAGGGAGGAAATGCAGGAGACAGGGGTTCAGTCCTTGGATGAGGAAGATCCTCTGGAGAAGGAAATGGCAACCCACTCCAGCATTCTTGCCTGAAAAATTCCATGGGCCACAGACCATGAGGTCGCAAAGAGTCAGACATAACTAAGCGACTGAGCACACACAATCGGTATTGCCGTCTGATCTGTTCCATTAGGTCTTGTTTTAACATTAGCCAAGTGGGGTGGAGGGAGGGGCAAGACGAATACTAATGGTTTGATAATTGAGCCTGATTCAGACACTGCAGGACAGAAACTTGCTGAATCTTTGCAACGATGATGCAAGATAATAAGAACAGTAGAACGCCCCAGTGCCTCCATATTACTGTGTGCCAGGCAGTCTTCTAAGACGTTACACGGTTTACCTCGGTTCACTCTTATAGCAATTCTGTGAGGTTGATTCCATCACTACTCCCATTTGACAGATGCAGAAACTGAGGCCCAGAGAAAAACAACATGCCAGTGGCCACAAAAATGATGAGCAACAGAGCTGGGCCACCCAGCTACTGAGTTAGTGTTTCCTTTGGACGCTGTAAGCAATTACCACCAACTTGGTGGCTCAAGACACAAATTTATGGGACTCTCCTGGTGGTCTGTTGGTTAAGACTTCACCTTCCAGCGCAGCGAGTGCAGGTTTGATCCCTGGTTGGGGAGCTAGGACCCCACAGGCTTCACAGCCAAAAAAAACAAAACATAAAAGAGAAGCAATATTGTAACAAATTTAATAAAGACTTTAAAAATGATCCACATTCTTTGGATCGTTTGTTATGTTTCTTCATTGTTTGGATCATTTGTTGCATTTGTTTTGAAAACAAAACACACACAAATTTATTATCACAGTTCTAGAGATCAGATGTTCAAAGTGCATCTCACTAAGCTAAAATCAGGGCGTTGGCCAGGCTATGTTCCTTCTGCAGTTTCTCAGAATCTGTTTCCTCGCCTCTTTCCAGCTTTTTGGCTCATGTCCTCCTCCTCCATCCTCAAAGCCAGCATTCCCATCAAGCCTACATCTACTTCCATTGCTGCGGCTCCTCCTCTGACTCCCCTACCTCCATCTTTTCTTTATGAGGACTCTTGTCCTTGGGCCCATTTGGATAACTGAAAATAATCTCCCCATCTCAAGATCCTAAACTTAATCCCATCTGCAAAGTCCCTTTTGCTGTGAAAGGTGACACATTTATGTTGTCTAGTTGCTCAGTCATGTCAGACTCTTTGTGACCCTGTGTACTGTAGCCTGCCCAGACTGCTCTGGGCATGGGATTCTTCAGGCAAGAATACTAGAGTGGGTTGCCATATCCTTCTCACGAGGGATCTTCCTGGCCCAGGGATTGAACCCGAGTCTCCTGCATTGGTAAGCAGATTCTTTACCACTGAGCCATCAGGGAAGCCCACAGGGTTCCAGGAATTAGGACATGGACATCTTGGCATGTGTGCTAAGTTGCTTCAGACATGTCCAACCCTCTGCGACCCCATGGACTATAGCCCACCAGACTCCACTGTCCATGGGATTCTCCAGGCAAGAATACTAGAGAGGGTTGTCATTTCCTTTTCCAGGGGATCTTCCCCACCTCAGGGTTCCGGCATTGGCAGGTGGGTTCTTTACCACTAGCGTCACCTGGGAAGCCCATGGACATCTTCAGGCGGTGGTGGGGGGAGTAGGGGAGAGGCTCTTATTCTGTCTACTACGGCGTCTTAACCATTTTTTTCACACTTTAAAAAGAATAATTTTTACTATCTTTTTGTCACACCATGCCGCATGCAGGATCTGCGTTCCCCAAACAGGGATGGAACCCAAGCCCCCTGTGGTGGAAGCATGGAATCTTAAACACTGGACTGCCAGGGAAGTCCTCATGTCTTAACCGTTTAGGGCAGGAGTTGTCAAACATCCGTCCCTCACTGGGCAAATCAGTCCACTATGTTTTCATATGGTTCAGGGCTAAGAATGGTCTTTCTGTTTTCAAGTGGCTGACAAACATCACAAGGAGACTACTTTGTCACATTAAATTTGAATATCAGCAGACTTCCCTGGTGGTATGGTAGGTAAGAATTCATCTGCCAATGCAGGGTACACAAGTACGATCCCTGGTCAGGGAAGATCTCACATGCCTCAGAGCACCTGAGCCCGAGCTCCACAACTACTGAGCCTGTGCTCTAGAGCCCGGGAGCCACAACTACTGAAGCCCCCCATCTCTAAAGCCCTGACTCCGAAACAAGAGGAGCCGTCACAATGAGAAGCCCGAACACTGCACAGAAGAGTAGCCCCCAGCGGCCACAATTAGAGAAAGCCCGAGTGCAGCTACAAAGTCCCAGCACAACCAAAAGTAAAGAAAGAAAATTTTTAAAAATTAAAATGTCACCAACTGTAAATCAAGTTTGCTTGGCACACGGCCATTCTCATTCATTTTCATATAGTCAGTGGCTGCCTGCTTTCATGTTGTCTGTTATCTATGGCAGACTAGAGTAGCAGTCATAGACTATATGTGAAAACATTCACTCTCTGGACCTTTACAGAAGTTCACTGCCCCCTGATCTCTAGGCCATGAACCACCAGGTGTTGGGCCCAAGTCTGTGCCAGCGTGTTGTGTGTGCTCTGCTTATAATGGTAAACAGTGGTAAAGGCACGTCATTCATTCTCCGGCAATACAGGTGGGGAAATTGACAAGCCCTTTCCCTTTGCAGTCCGCTGTTTTCCTGTGTGGAGAATGGGGCTCATACTTGCATGTGCTGGTTGGTGTTGCCAGGGCTTGATGCTCAGAAAGCACTTAGCAGGGGCTTCCCTGGTGGCTCAGTGGTAAAAGAATCTACCTGCCAATGCAGGAGACACGGGTTCGATCTCTGATCCAGGAGGATCCCATATGTTGCAGAGCAACTAAGCCCGTGCACCACAGCTACTGAAGCCCTCTTGCCTATAGGCCTGTGCTCCGCAGCAAGAGAAGTCACTGCAGTAAGGAGTAGCAGCACCACAACACAGCCCCCGCTCAACGGCAACTAGAGAAGGCCCACGCAGTAATGAGGACCCAGGACAGCCAAAAATAACTAAAAAAATATATATTAAAAAAAAAAGAAAAGAAATCCTAACTAGGGACTTGCCTGGTGGTCCAGTGGTTAAGATTCTGAGCTTCCACTGCAGGGAGTCACAGATTCAATCTCTGGTCAGGGAACTAAGATCCTACATGCCACATGGCCCCCCCCAAAATTTGCTAACCAGGAACATGGTACCATTTGACAGAGAGGCCAAACAGAGGCCATGTGCTCAGACCACATAGCTGATGAGGGACAGAGCTCTGAATCAAACTGAAGCTCCTCTGGCTCCAACCCAGGGCTTCTGGGGGCAAGTACTGGGAGAGGCAGAGCTAAAAATGCGACTGTGGTAGGGGAGAAGGCATGGGAAAGTCAAACCGTTAGATCAGGCTCCGGGAGGAGAAGTGGCTGTTGGGTCCCTCCCTTGCTGGGCATGAGGGCCAGCCCACCCAGTTCAGTGGGTGTAGGAGATAAGGGAACAGGCTGCCCAGCCACAATTCTAGTGCCAGGACATCAAGTGCCACCCAGCCCTTGTAGCTTCTGGAGACAAGCCAAGTCCCCAAGGCCTCACCCACACAGCCAGGCCAGCCCTCCCCTGCCTTCCCAGAAACCTCTGCCTGGGTAATGGACATCCCAGCTGCCCAGACAAGCCCCCTTGACAAATATTTCAGGACAGCAGCTGGGTAGGAAAACTAGAAGTGATTCTACTGACCACAATGCTAGGAGGAAAAGACTGAGCACCTGCAGTGTGCTAGGCATCAAAACAGAAATTTCCTTCTAGGAACTCACTGTATTATTATTTTATTTATTTATTTTTGGCTGTGCTGGGTCTTCGTTGCTGCGTGGGCTTTTCTCTAGTTGCAGTGAGTGAGAGCTACTCTCTAGTTGCTGTGCTATGGGCTTCTCATTGCAGTGGCTTCTCTTGTGGAGCACAGGCTTCAGCAGTTGTGGCTCCCGGGGACTAGAGCACAGGCTCAACAGTTGTGACACATGGGTTGAGTTGCTCCTCAGTAGGTGGGGTCTTCCTGGATCAGGGATTGAACCTGTGTCTCCTGCATTGGCAGGTGAATTCTCTACCAGTGAGCCACCAGCGAAGCCTTAGGAACTCATTTAATCCTTTTGATGAAGGACTTCCCTGGTGGCTCATTGGTTAAGACTCTGTGCTTCCACTGCAGGGGATGTGGGTTCGATCCCTGGTAAGCGAACTAGGATGCCTCGTGGTCAAAAAAAAAAAAAAAAAAAAAAAAATCCTTATAGCACGGCTCCGAGGGCATGTGCTATGCTGTGTGTAGTTGCTCAGTTGTCTCTGACTGTTTTGCGATCCCATGGACTGTAGCCTGTCAGGCTCCTCTGATCATGGGATTCTCCAGGCAAGACTACTGGAATGGGTTGCCGTGCCTTCCTCCGGGGATCTTCCTGACCTGAGGGCATATTGCACAATGAAGCAGAGACACGGTGATGCTTCCTGACTTGTCTGAGGGACACAGAGCCAGCAGGAGCTGAAATTTTGAACTCTGCTCCTGATACCACGCTCTTCTTTTTTTATCCTTCAAACCTTTCTTAATTTTTATTTTTTTTTTGGTCACACCTTGAGGCTTGGGGGATCTTAGTTCCCTGACCAAGGAATGGAAACCAGGCCCTTGGCAGTGAGAATGTGGAGTCCTAACTATTGAGCGTATGTGCTATAACTACTGAAGCCTGTGCGCTTAGAGCCTGTGCTCCATCCACAACAAGAGTACCAAGCAATTCCCTCAATTTTTATTTTATATTAGAGTATAGTTGATTTACAATGTTGTGTTAATTTTAGGTATACAGCAGAGTGATTCAGTTGTACATATATGGTTTAGTCGCTAAGTCACGTCTGACTCTTTGCGACCCCATGGCCTGTAGCCCTCCAGGCTCCTCTGCCCATGGGATTTCCCAGGCAAGAATACTGGAGTGGGTTGCTATTTCCTTCTCCAGGGGACCTTCCCAACCCAGGGATTGAACCTACGTCTTCTGCATTGGCAGGTGGATTCTTTACCACTGAGCCACCAGGGAAGCCCTCAAGCCATGCTGTGCAGCCAAAAACAACAGTAACAACAGAAACAAACAGGGCTTCCCTGGTGGCTCAGAGGTGAAGAATCCGCCTGCCGATGCAGGAGACATGAGTTCAATCCCTGATTCAGGAGGGTCCCACATGCCACAGGGCAAGTGAGCCCGAGAGCCGAAACTACCGAGCCTGTGCTCTACAGCCCAGGAACTGCAACTAATGAGCCCATGTGCCACAACTACTGAATTCTGAGCCCTAGAGCCCGTGTTCTGCAGCAAGAGAAGCCGTTGCAGTGAGAAGCCCCTGTACTGCAACAACAGAGTAGCTCCCGCACTGCAACTAGAGAAAAGCCCACACAGCAACAAAGACTCAGCACGACCAAAAATAAATAAATAAAAACAAACCAATGAAAACAGAGGCCCAACTCCTCCCACGGTCCACAAAGCTCCCTCTCTTCCTTCACTTCTTCCTATTCTACCCTTTTATCTATTCACTCCAGCTACAGGCCCTCCTGACTGCTCCTTCCAGACACATGAGACAAGACCCTGCCCCTGGGCCTTTGCACAAGCCTTGGCTAAGGCCTGAGGCAGGGCTCCCGTTCTTATGCCTCTGGTGACCTCTGAAGAGTGACCTATTTCTATTTGAAATTTTAAACCCTGCTTCCAGCCCTTATAGATCATCGCCCTCCCTCCTTCCTAATAAACTTTTCTCCAGAGCCCTTCTCTGAATGGAGAATTTTCTCCATTGTCTTAGTATCTTATCTGAGGGTCCCTTGACAAGGTTAGCTTGACAAGGGCTGGGTCTCCAGAGCCTAGGATGAAACCTGGCCCATGGTCCCTGCACAATAAATGTTTGCTAAAGGAAGTTTGGAACCTGTATGCTTATCAAGATTAAAAAAAAAAAAAAAAAAAAACTTCAGGGAGCCTTTAGACTAAGCAAAATCACTCTTGGACTTCCCTGGTGGTACAGTGGATTAGAACCCGTCTGCCAATGCAGGAGACACAGGTTCAATCCCTGGTCCAGGAAGAGCCCACATGCCTTGGAGCAACTAAGCCTATGCCACAACTACTGAGCCCACGTGCTGCAACTACTGAAGCCTGTGCACCTAGAGCCTGTGCTCCGCAGCACGAGAAGCCACCGCATTGAGAAGGCCATGCACCGCAACAAAGAGTAGTCCTCATTGGCTACAACTAGAAAAAACCAGTGCACAGTGATGAAGACCCAGCACAATTTGTTTTTTAAATAAATAAATCATTGAAAAAAAAAAAAGGGAAAAACACTCTCCTACTCACCCCTGGCCTAGAGCCATTACTTCCTCTCTGGGGGGCAGAGGGCAGTTCCTTTCACTGGTTTTCCTTCTGGACACTGTCCACAGGTCACCTACCCAAGCAGATTTCTAGCTCTATTTATCCCTTATTCTTCACTCCCCTTGTTTCCTTTATACACCCCATTCGCGGCATTGCTGTTTCACAGCCTAACATAATTAGTCATTGTTTCCCCATCAGCAAGGTTAGACCTACTTCATTTTACAAGGCAACATAGTAGCCCATCCTAGGAACAGTGCCTTTTCTCATGAAACCAGCCTGAGGAGCTTTAAAAAGACACAGATGCCACACATACACACAGAAATAAACAGTCTAAGCTCTGGAAAGTCTTTCTGGCTGCGTTACCTCCAGGGGAAGGACAGTGAGCTGAGAGCATATGAAGAGTTCTTTCACTTAGAAACCTAAAATTTTCTGTGCGGTTGAGGGCTTATTTTTAATTTTCAGCCCTCTCCACCCCAGTAGAGAGAATACATTAATTTTGTTATATGAGTTTTAAATCCTATTTTAAAATGATCTTCCTTGGGACTTTCCTGGCTATCCAGTGGTTAGGACTTGGCACTTCACTGCAAGGGCCTAGGTTCTATTCCCTGGTCAGGAACTAAGATCCCACAGGCCACTTGATGTGGTCAAAATAATGAAAATTCTCCCACTGGGGACTGACTGGGAAGGGGCAGGAGATAACTTCCTTATCAGGAAAGAAAGTTCTTATCAGAGATCTGCACATTTTTTCCTAAGGGCAAGGGATTAAAGATTTTAGTCTTTCTGGTTCCTATATCACCTCTCACATATTCTTCTTTCAAGAACCATTTAAAAATATAAGAGCCGTTCTTACTCCTTGGGCTTCCCTTGCAGCTCAGTTGGTAAAGAATCTGCCTGCAGGCAGGGTTTGATTCCTGGGTTGGGAAGATACCCTGGAGAAGGAAATGGCAATCCACCCCAGTCTTCTTTTTTTTTTTTTTGTAATATTTCTTCATTTATTTGATTGTGCTGGCTCTTAGTTGCAGGATCTTTGATCTTCATTGCGGCAGGCAGGATCTTTAGTTGGGGCTTATGAACTCTTAGTTGTAGCATGTGGGATCTAGTTCCCTGACCAGGGATTGAACTCAGGCCTCCTAAACTGGGAACATGGAGTCTTAACCACTGGACCACCAAGAAAGTCCCCGCTCCAGTATTCTTGTTTGGAGAATCCCAAGGACAGAGGAGCCTGGCAGGCTATAGTCTATGGGGTCGTAAGAGCTGGACACCACTTAGAGACTAAACCACCACCATTCTTAGTCCATTGGCTTTACAAAAACAGGTCACAGTCAACAGTATAAATAACAATACTTAACACTACTGAACCCTTAAAAATGGTTTTGATTGTAAATTTCATGTTATGTATTTTACCAAGAAATTTTTTAAATTAATAATGATAAGCCTTCCTTGGGGATGAGGAGATTCTGGGAGATGGTCATATTTTTCACCTGATCTGGGTGCTGGTTACCTGTGAAGACTCCTGGAGCCTCATACATTTAGGATCTGTACCATATTAGGTATGGATTTTCAACCTCAATAAAATTTTAGGGAGTTCCCTGATGTCCTAGTGGTTAGGATTCAGTGCTGTCAGTGACATGGCCCAAGTTCAGTCCATGGTCCGGGAACTGAGATCCTGCAAGCTGTAAATATGGCCCAAGTATAAATAAATAAAAAAATTTCATCTAAAAAAAAAGTTTAAAATACTCCCCTTGATTTGTTCAATATAAGGGGTCCACCCACAAACACACAACTTACTGCAACCATCAACAACAATTAAGCAGGATTTCTAGGAACACGATGTAGAACAGGAACACAATGTAAAACACTTTTCATTCAACAAATATTTGTGGAGCACCTACTACGTGCTATGTGCCAGACACCATGGATACTTTCAAAACAAACAGACATGTCTTCCTGACTCGTGAAGCTAGCTGACATTTTTGTAAAAAGGGATTAAAAAAAAAACCACTAAATAAAGAATTTGTATGTAACTGCATATGAAGTCCTAGGCCTAGACTCTGTCTGGAAGAAAACATAAGATTTTGTAACACTGATGCGTGAAAGAAGTGTGATGTGGGGAGATGGAGAAGAGGAATATTTTTCTTAATAAAGCTTGCATCTTTTGTCTTTTGAACCACATGAATGCATTATCACTTCCTCCAAAAAGGCTGTAATTAACAAGAACCTCTCCCAACAATATTTTTAAAAGCTCAGATGCCAGAGCCCTCCTACTGGCACAGTTGAACTCTCTAGCGAATGGGGCCTTGGAATCTGCTTTTAAAACAAGTACCATGGGCACCCTTCCCTGGCAGTCCAGTGGTCAAAACTCTGTGCTTCCAATGCAGGGGGCATAGGTTCAATCCCTGGTCAGGGAACTAAAATCCCACCGGCTTTGCAGCGCAGCCAAACAAAACAAACAAACAAAAAAACAAGCACTGTGACTTCTTTCTCAGTCCAGCACCCCCATCAGAGTCTATTGTTTTAGGTTCTAGAATATTTTTCCATGCTGCTCACGCCAAGGGTGGGTTCGAAAGGACGGCAGTGAGCCTTGCTGACATCCGTCAGGGCCAGGAGCCATTTCCTGGCTTCCTCAGAGATGCTGCTTTCCTCTAGATATGATGTGTAATAGGGAGGAAGCTTTCTGTCCTGCCCAGTCTTATCCAACTATATGCCCTGACAAAGAGGGCTGCTTCCACATCAGCTCCTAGAGACATCCATGTCCTCAGGATCACCAGTCCCAGAAGCCTCCTGAGTGTCTCCAGATAACCAGGCACTGTGCAAAGCACTTTTCACCTGCCAGTACAGTCTGCCCAGCCCTACTGATGAAAATACCAAGTCTCAGAGAGGTCACCAACTCACCTACAGCCACACAGCTTGTATGTATCAGAACCAACCAGGATTAGAGCCTCTGTCAGTCTGACATCACCCCCTAAATTCACAGTGACTGACAGGAAGATGGCAGAGTACAAGGGAAGTATAGGGGACCCACTCTTTCCAAAGCACACTTTCCCAAGGGAAATCTCCCTGTTTTC
Source organism: Okapia johnstoni (assembly GCA_024291935.2). Classification (NCBI taxonomy): domain Eukaryota; kingdom Metazoa; phylum Chordata; class Mammalia; order Artiodactyla; family Giraffidae; genus Okapia; species Okapia johnstoni. Next base: position 11,693,773 of record CM044316.1, on the reverse strand, counting down.
TGGCAGGGACTTCACAGGGCAGTGCGAGGACCCTAGGTTTTTGGTTTTGATGAGAATGAACTACTTACAAACTAAGCAAGATATCCCTATCATCACCCCCACCCTTCGCAGCCCACTTCAAGGAGTCAAACCCTGCGGCCCCTCTGGAGGAGGCACAGGCCTGGCTGCAAGACCTCATTCTGAAGTCTCCATCTCACACTTCCTTGGACCTCAAAGAGAGAAATCAAGAAGCAACTGTGTGGTCAGTTTGCTGTTCCCTCTGCCTGGACCACACTTTGCTTAAATCTTCCCATGGCTGGCTCAATCTCCAGCAGCTGGTCACCTAAAAAAATCCCAGATGATTCTGCCCCCACTACACACACAAAGACACACACAAACAGACACACACACAAAGACAGACAGGCACACACAATGTCCTGTTCATTGCCTCACAACGCATACAACAACCTAAAATTACTTATTTATTCAAGAATTTTTCCACTCTGTTCACTGCTGTATTCTGTGTCTAGACACTGACTGAAAAAAGGATGCTCAATACATACTTGTCGATGGAATGTGCTTCTAATGCCCAGCACAAGGTCTGTTGGACACATAAGTCCTCTGTCTCTGGTGTGGTCCTGGCAGGTCTATGGCTGGCTCCCTTTGGCCAAATACCAGGTGAATCACATTATTGTCCCCTCTGTCCCCAGGCTCACCTCCCAGAGACCAAAGATACCAAAGGTGCTGCCCACAGACAGGCAGGATCCCAGGTGGAGAATTCCAGATCAGAGAAAGCCAGCCACACCCAAGGGACACACAGCACTGGGCAGCCACGGGGTCTGGGGCTTGGGCCAAAACCAAGAGTAAGGGGGCCCCTCAGGAGGTCGGGGCTGCCAGCTTCAAGCAGGGAAGGGAGGAGCTGGGCAGTTGCCAGGCTCTTGGCTGGGCTGGGCAGGGAGAGCCTCATCTGTCTGTCTTTGCAGCCTCTGGAGGCCACAGTCCCCGAAGGGAGGGAGGCACAGCTCTACTGGGCTTGTTTTTCTTGATTATTTTTGAGTGGTTTCCGGCCCCCTCCCCAAGGCCCTTGGGTCTCTCACAGTTTCCAGGAAGTTTCAGTCACACAAGGAGAGGTGGCAAGGGCCCCTTTACCCCAGGGCAGTGCCACGTGGGGCATGTGACCAGCTGGGCCCTGGGGACCCAAAAATGGAGAAGAGAAAAGAGAAACTGAGGACTACACACCCCTCCGTGGGAACCGGGGGGAGGGAAGTACCACAGGGCGTGGGTGGGGAGGAGGCCTCATCATTGCCCCATCCCACGGACCCAGAGGCGAAGGCCGCCCTCAAAGGTTGGCGGGAGCGGGTACCTGTCGCGGGGACCCCCTCCAAAGGCAAGCAAGCCCTCGGCCGCTGGCACAGGGCGGGGAAAGTTTCTCAATTGTTTCCTGCTTCCTTCCTGCCCCTTCGCCGGTGGCGCCCCTGTTTCCGCCCTTCCCAGACGGCGGGCAAGATCCGATGGGTTCCCATCCCAGGATTGGGTCCGCCGAGCCCTGCCTCGGTTTCCCCATCTAACCGAAAGCCCAGGACGGCTACTTCTAAGGGCGTGTGAGCCAGAGGAAGAAGTAGAGGAAGGGAACTGGAAGAGGAGGAGGATCTGGGGGGAGGCTGCGGCCCTGGTCCTTTTCTGAGCCCCGATCGCTGTGCCTCCCCTCCCCCGCCCTGCATCCGAGCCGCCCAGATAACGGGACCTCCCCGGGCGGAGCATGCGCCATGCGTCCACGCCGATCACCCGGAGGGGTAGCAGGGGCTCCCGAGAGGGGACGCGGGGCGACCAGGCGGGAGCAGGGGTTGTGGGCTCGGCGCAGGGCCGGATGCAAGGCCGGGAAGCAGGAGGAGGACCTTAGCTGCAGCGCGGGTGTTTAAGATCTCGGATGTCCCTTTCCCAAGGCCACCCAACTCATCAGAAGCGGACGCGGGCCAGAGGCAACTCCTACCATAGGATCCGTCCTTCCGCTCGTCCACCATGGCCGCGGCGGGTGGGGAGGGGGTGTCCGGGCCAGCGCGACCCCAGCCCGGCCGGGCGGGAGGCTCCGCGGGCTGCAGCTCCCAGCCCCGGGCCCGCCCCCGCCCCTCCCCTCGGGTCAGCCCCTCGCACTCTCACCAATGGGAGCCCCGAGCGGGAGGGGGCGGGACCCGGGGCGGGCCCGAGAAGGGGTGGGGCCCCAACCTTTGTTTTCCATCTGGGATCCTGAGAGACCCTCTTGGTCCCTTTAGTGGGCCAGGGGCAGACGTCATTCACGCAATCATCTATCCAACCATTCAATCGCCAAATAGATACTGAGCATCAACCGTATGCCAGTGAATAGACGAAAAGATGCATGTTTTTCATGCATCAGATTGGCAAGGACTTTAGAGTTTGATAACATCAAGTGTATAGTCAAACCTATGCTTTTTCCAGTAGTCGTGTATGAATGTGAGAGTTGGACCATCAAGAAGGCTGAGAGCTGAAGAATTGATGCTTTTGAACTGTGGTGTTGGAGAAGACTCTTGAGAGTCCCTGGGACCGCAAGGAGATCCAACCAGTCAATCCTAAAGGAAATCAACCCTGACTATTCATTGGAAGGACTGATGCTGAAGCTGAAGCTCCAATACCTTGGCCACCTGATGTGAAGAGCCTACTCGTTGTAAAGACCCTGATGCTGGCAAAGATTGAGGGTAGGAGGGGAAGAGGACGAGATGGTTGGTCAGCATCATGGACTCAATGGACATGAGTTTGAGCAAGCTCCCAGGGATCGTGAAGGACAGGGAAGCCTGGCGTCCATGGGGTCGAAAAGAGTCAGACACGACTGAGCGACAACAACATCAAGCGAGGTGATCTGATGCTGTGGGTCTGAATGTTCTCTAGCAAAAAATTAATGTGCACAGGCAGATAGTGACAGAAGGTATTACCTGCAGCTTTGAAAGTTCTTATATAAAATGGGGGAGAGTGTGTATGTCCACCAGTAAAGCAGAGCATGCAACCCAATGGTGTGCTCACAGAAGTGGACAGCATTAAATGGATAAAAACAATGCAGTCGGGCTTCCCTGGTGGCTCAAGTGGTTAAGAATCTGCCTTGCAATGCAAGGGCCACCCAGTTCAATCCCTGGTCCTGGAAGGTCCCGCATATTGTGGAGCAGCTAATCCCGTGCACCACAACTACTGAGCCAGTGCTCTAGAGCCCTGGAACCACAACTACTGAGCCCACACGCTGCAACTGCTGAAGCCCGAGCATCTAGAGCCCATGCTCTGCAACAAGAGAATCCACCTCATGTGAAGCCTGTGTGGGGCAACTAGAGAAAGGCTGCATGCAGCAGCGATGAACCAGCACAGTCAAAAATAAATAAATAGATCTAAAAAAAAAAAAAAGCAGCAAAAAAAAGGAAAGAGGTCATCAGGGAAATGCAAATTAAAACTTGATAATACACCACTACACACCCAGCAGAATAGTTAAAATTCAAAAGAAAGAGGGTACCAAGTGTTGGTGAGTATCTGAAGCAAATGGTGGCTCTCCTACACTACTGGTGGGGGTGTAAAATGGCACAACCACTTGGGAAAAGACCTTGTGGTTTCTTATAAATGAGCACCCACAGTATGATCCACACATTCTCCTCCTAAGTATTTACCCAAGAAAAATAAAACTGAAACCACTAATGAAAGAATAGACCTGCAAAAATGTGTATGCAAATGTTCACAGCAGCTCTGTAATAGCTTTTTTCATAATGGCCCCTAGCTTAAAGCAACCCAATGGTCCATTCCACAGAAGACTCCTCAGCAAGAAAAAGGAATGAATTATCACTGGAAAGTGCAACAGCATGGATGAATTTTTAAAAAGGGCAGGGGGAGAGGGGCTTTCCTGGTGGCTCAGTGGTAAAGAATTCACCTGCCAATGCAAGAGACACAGGTTCAATCTCTGGTCAGGGAATATCCCACAAGCAGCAAAGCCTGTGCGCCTCTAGAGCTGGGGAGCCACAACTACTGAGCCCATGTGCCCCAACTACTGAAGCCTGTGCGCCCTAGAGCCTGTGTTCCACAACAAGAGAAGCCACCACAATGAGAAACCCATGCACCACAACTGGGGAGTAGCTCCTGCTTGCCACAACTAGAGAAAAGTCTGCACAGCAAAGAAGACCCAGAACAACCAAAAATAAATAGATGAATAGAACTATATGTATACATAATACACACACACACATATATAAAACCATTATGCCCCAGTGAAAAAGGCCAGAGACTTTGATATGAAGTCCTAGAACAGGCACAGCTAATCGACCTATGGCTATGGAACACGGACCAGAGGAGGCCTTTGTGGTTGTTAGTGACTGGCAGAAAGGGTCAAAGGGTAACTTCCTGGGGAGTCAGAAACAGGACTGCGGTTTACCAGGTGGGTTCAGTTCTTCACAGTTACTTGACATTTCAGTTCAGTTCAGTTCAGTCGCTCAGTTGTGTCCAACTCTTTGCGACCCCATGGACTGCAGCACTCCTGGCCTCCCTGTCCATCACCAACTCCCGGAGTTTACCCAAACCCATGTCCATCGAGTCGGTGTTGCCATCCAACCATCTCATCCTCTGTCGTCCCCTTCTCCTCCTGCCCCCAATCCTACCCAGCATTAGGGTCTTTTCCAATGAGTCAACTTTTCGTATGAGGTGGCCAAAGTATTGGAGTTTCAGCTTCAACATCAGTCCTTCCAATGAACACCCAGGACTGACCTCCTTTAGGACGGACTGGTTGGATCTTCTTGCAGTCCAAGGAACTCTCAAGAGTCTTCTCCAACACCACAGTTCAAAAGCATCAATTCTGTGGCGCTCAGCCTTCTTCACCATCCAACTCTCACATCTACACATGACCACTGGAAAAACCATAGCCTTGACTAGACGGACTTTTGTTAGCAAAATAATGTCTCTGCTTTTAAATATGCTATCTAGGTTGGCCATAACCTTCCTTCTAAGGAGCAAGCGTCTTTTAATTTCATGGCTGCAGTCACCATCAGCAGTGATTTTGGAGCCCCAAAAAATAAAGTCTGACACTGTTTCCACTGTTTCCCCATCTATTTCCCAAGAAGTGATGGGACCAGATGCCATGATCTTAGTTTTCTGAACGTTGAGCTTGACATTTGCCCTTTCTTAATAGATGTTACATTTTAAAAGTGGAAAATATCTTAGCAGTTTTTTTTAATTAGTTTATTTATTTATCTTTTTTTAACTTTACAATTATCTCAGCAGTTTTAGAAAGAAGGAGGTGGCCCTGCAGATTAGTACAAGAGTGGAGCTTAGTCAGTATCAGGCATGGTATTATGTGCATGAAATCTTTATCACTTTTTTCCAGTTGGGGAAAGTGACCATATGAAGTCGCTCAGTCAGGTCTGACTCTTTGCGATCCCATGGACTGTAACCTACCAGGCTCCTCTGTCCATGGGATTTTACAGGCAAGAGTACTGGAGTGGGTTGCCACTTCCTTCTCCAGGGGATCTTTCCGACTTAGGGGTTGAACCCGGGTCTCCGGCATTGCAGGCAGACGCCTTACCATCTGAGCCATCAAGAAAGACTGGTGGAAAAGTGACAGGGGGAAGTGACAAAGAGAGGTTAATCCGTTTATGAAGTGTTTTGTTACTCCTTGCAACCATTTTCCAGTTGCAGAAAATGACAGAGAGGGTAAGTAATTTACCCACAGACACATAGTTAGTGAGCCCTGAGCTGAACAAGAATTTCAGTCCACACACTCCACACCCCTCAGCCATAACCCTGCAGAGTAGTTGGGGAGGGTTTCAGGTCCTATCAGAGAACATAAATACCAAGTTGTTTTTAGTATGGTATATGGAGGAGAAAGAGATAGAGATAACTCAAACAGATACATATGCAGGTAACAACAGAAAGAGATTTCAACAAGATAGGGGTTATCAGAAGGATCAGGATAGGAGGAAGGAGGCAAAAGGGATTTTTTCCTGATCTATCATTTGAAGTGTCCAGTCCAGTGGGATTAAGTATATTCACATGTTGCAACAACATCACCGCCATCCATTTCCTCAACTTTTTTTTTTCTTTTTTGAAATGGAAACTCTACCCCCCACAACCTGACCCCGTGAGCAATAACTGCCCACTCCCTTCAGCCGCCCCTGGCACTCACCATTCTATTTTCTGTCTCTAGGAATTTGACTCCTCTTGGGACAGCCTGTAGGTGGAATCAGAAGGCATGGGATTTTATGTGATATACACATATATATAAAACCACCATAGAAGATTTTTTTTATAATTTCGGTTATTTACTTATTTATTTTGGCTGCATGGGCTTGTGGCGAGTGGGGGTTTGCTCTTGTTTCACACATGGGGCTTCTCATTGTGGTGGGTTCTTATAGCCCCGGACTCTGGAGCACAGGCTCAGTAGCTCTTCGCATGTGGGGTCTTCCTGAATCAGGGATGGAACCCACATCTGCTGCATTGGCAGGTGGATTCTTTACCACCGAGCCACCAGGGAAGCCCCACAATAAAAGTTGTTTTTAAACAGATTTTGAAGAATACAGTGCGACAAAGCTATGATGGAAGAGTCACGGGAGACTTGGAAAAATGCAAGGGAGGAATCTGACCTAGATAGGGTTGGGGGAGAAGGTCAGGAAGGACTTCTGAAGAGAAGACCTAAGAGCTGAGTGAGAATCAAGTGGAGAAAGCAAGATGGGTAGGCATCATGCACTAAGCGGTCATGGGCTAGAGGAAGAGAAAGAAAGAGGGGAAATGAAATTAAGGATGTCAGTGGGTCTGCGTCTGTGGGTTCAAGCATGCTTCGTGGGAGAGGTCAACAGGGATCCAACCTTGCCACACAGGACGGCTTCAGGGCAATGGGGAGCCATGGCTGATGCAAGGGTGAGGGAGGGCCAAAGAAGCTGTGAGTATCAGGGAGATCCCTTTAGTACTGTGGATAAGGAGTTAAGGGGGTGACTGGATAATGCTATGACAGAACGAAAAACGAGAGACATCACTATGCTGACAAAGATCCACAGAGTTAAAGCTATGGTTTTTCCAGTAGTCATTTATGGATGTGAGAGTTGAACCATAAAGAAAGTTGAGCACTGAAGAATTGATGCTTTTAAATGCGGTGCTGGAGAAGACTCTTGAGAGTCCCTTGGACAGCAAGGAGATTAAACCAGTCAATCCTAAAGGAAATCAACCTGAATATTCTTTGGAAGGACTGATCCTGAAGCTGAAGCTCCAATACTTTGGCCACCTGATATGAAGAGCCGATCATTGGAAAAGATCCTGATGCTGGGACAGACTGAGGGCAGGAGGGAAAGGGGGTGACGGAGGATGAGATGGCTGGATGGCATCACCAACTCAATGGACATGAGACTGAGTAAACTCCAGGAGATAGTGGAGGACAGAGGAGCCTGGCGTGCTGCTATCCATGGGGTCACAAAGAGTCAGACACAACTTAGTGACTGAACAACAAAAAGGCAGGATCCCCATAGGCTTTTAGAAGGAACTGGGGCAGGGCCCCAGGCTCTGGGGACAGCGGAGGTTGCAGCTGCTGCCGGGTGGTTCGGCAAACAGAGCTGCTCTGTTCTCTGACTCCACTGAGGCTTTTGGGCTCATGAATTTTTCAGCCAAGCAGACCTTGAGTTTCAGATTCCAGGGCGCTGGGCCCAGGCTTCTGGGTTCTGTTTACTGCCTGAAAACATCTGAGGGCCCTAGGAGAAAGGCCCTTGCAAAGTTCAGTGATGCCCGGGCTAGGGCGAGGGATAATCTACCAAGGTCACCTTCTCAGCAAGGGGCTGTGTACTCAGCTGCTTCAGTTGTGTCTGACTCTTTGTGACCCCATGGACCGTATCTCTCCAGGCTCCTCTGTCCATGGGATTTTGCTGGCAAGAACACTGGAGCAAAGGGCTGGTAGGAATGAAACCGATCGGTGTCGTTTTGGAGAGGGGAGTGGGCTCCGAAGAGCTCTGATACCATGGTCCTTTATGTCTCAGCACAGAAAGAATTCAGCGAGTGGCAAAGTGATAGATCAGGGATTTATTAGAGTACGATACTTGTGAGGTATACAAGCAGGTGGGTGAGGGGGTACCATGCCCTGAGAGCTTCCTGGGCTACAGTTTTATAATCAAAGGAAAAGTGGGGACATGGAGAAGAATTTCTTTGTCTTTCTTGAGTAAATGTCATGCTTCTATCATCAGTTCCTCCTTCAGGTTGAGCAGGGGAGTTTTTTTGTTCCTACATGGTCAGGTCCGGCTTCCCAGGTGGCTCAGTGGTACAGAATCCTCCTGCCATTGCAGGAGATGTAAGAGGTTCAATCCCTGGGTCGGGAAGATCCCCTGGAGGAGGAAATGGCTACCCATCCCAGTATTCTTGACTGGAGAATCCCATGGACAGAAGATCCTGGCTAGCTACAGTCCATGGGCCCCAAAGAGTTGGACACGACTGACGACTGAGCATGCACACGAAGACAGGGTCAAGCTAGGTCCACAAATTATTCTTTATTTGTGCCAAGAGCATTTCCAAGGGATCACTCACTTACTGAGTGCACTGGGCAGGATGTGAGGCTTGTGCCACCATTGTTTTATTGTTTGTGGACATGTCTCGTTCTTCTGTTGCATAAGCAAGTTTTATTGCTAAGCAAGCCCACTTGACTTTGTGGTTAAGCAAACCTGATTTTTTGAGTAATCATTAATTTACAGGGGTCTCCCATATTTTTCTATTTATAATCCCCCAGTGGGATTAACTGTTTAAACATCTACTTTGTCCCTTTGGTGGTGCTAGTGGTAGAGAACCTGCCTGCCAATGTAGGAGACGTAAGAGAGGCAGGTTCAATCTCTAGGTCGGGAAGACTGAGTGATAAAGCATGTATGCACTTTGTCCCTTTTCTCTGTCCCTATCAGGTACAGAAAGGACACCTTTCTTTTGGGCAGAGGTGACATAAAACCTTAGGTGGGGCTTTGCAAGGGCTAGAATTTCCAGCTTTGTCTCTGCTGGCTGGGGGTGATTTTTGTACAAGTCATTCACTCTTTCTGAGCCTCAGTTTTCTTATCTGTCAAATGGCAACACCAGGTTCCTGAACTCAAAACATTACCTCCCACTTGGAAGACTTTTAGGGTAGCCCCTGGGTGTGCATGCACGTGTGCTTAGTCTCTCAGTTGTGTCTGACTCTTTGCGACCCCATGGGCTGTAGCCCACAAGGCTCCTCTGTCCATGGCATTTCCCAGGCTTGAATACTGGAGTGGGTTGCCATTTTCTCCTCCAGGGGAGTCTTCCCCACCCAGGGATGAATCTGCACTCCCATGCCTCCTGCATTGCAGGCGGATTCTTTACCCACTGAGTCATAGAGGAAACCAGCCCCTGGGTAAAGTGAGCACCAAATAGGGGTTAGCTATTGTTAGTATCAGTAATGCTTGTGTCTGTTACACAGAACAGAGCCATTGGATGAGGACTGGGACTCAGCTCTCAAACTCTACAACTCAGGTTCAAATTCTGGCTCAACTCTTGTGGGGCCTTGGGCAAGTGGCTTCAACTCTCTGTGCCTCATGTCTCTGTGAGGGGACATGAAGACCAGTGCCAGAAGCAGTGGATGGCTCTGACAGCTGCTGTCCTCTCTTCTCCCTTCCTCAAGTCCCCTGGGGGACGCCCATACATCCCTCAGGGGCTGATAAAGACCCGGGGCTGTGTTTGGCGAAGGAAGCACTGCGCCTGGGAGAGCTGAATGTCGCCCCCTTGTGGCCTTGCAGGATTCTCCCTCCTTCTGTGGGTGTTCAGCTGCTCAGCCGCCTCCTAGTCTTTGCCACCCCACGGACTGCAGCACACCAACCAGGCTTCCCTGTCCTTCACTATCTCCCAGAGTTTGCTCAGTCTCATGTCCATTGAGTCGGTGATGCCATCCAACCATCTCATCCTCTGTCACCCCCTTCTCCTCCTGATCTCAATCTTTCCCAGCGTCAGGATTTTTCTAATGAGTCAGCTCTTCACATCAGGTGGCCAAAGTATTGAAGCTTCAGCTTCAGCATCAGTCCTTCCAAAGAATATTCAGGTTGATTTCCTTTAGGATTGACTGGTTTGATCTCATTGCTGTCCAAGGGATTCTCTGTAGAGCAAGATCACTCCAGCCAGCCTGAGATTTATTTTCCCTCTCCTCCTCACCCCAGCCTCACCTTCCCTACCAACAATCTTGGGGTGGAACCCAGGGTCTGCAATAGCTGATGAGTAGCATAGGTGGTGTGCCAGGCATTGAGTTATGCCCCGTAACTCAGTGCTGTGCAGCCCGAGGAAGCAGCACTATGGCTTTTATACCCATTTAAAAGAAGGGGAGACTGAAACACAAGAGATGCCATTACTAGCCCAATGCCTTACAGCCAATGGCAGAGTCAGGATTCAAACCCAGCCCCTGTACCCTTACCTGTCATACAGCAAACAGTAATAACAGCAAATAATAAATAATAATAACATGATTGAGTGTTGGCTGTATCCTAGGCACAGTTCCAAGCCTCTCGTTGCATGTCATCACTCAGTCAAGCTGCACTCTAATCTCATTGGGAAAGAGCTTTTTTTTTTTTTACTGTGTTTTTTTAATTGTGTTTTTTATTTTGTTTCATTTTTTCTTTTTATCCTCTTCTTTTCAAGACTTTTAAAAATTTTATTGGTGTATAGTTGATTTACAATATTGCATTAGTTTCAGGTATACAACAAAGTGATTCAGTTATTCATGTACATAGATTCAATTTTTTTCAGATTTATTTCTCACGTAGTTTATCACAGAATATTGAGTAAAGTTCCCTGTGTTAATAAGTAGGTCCTTGTTTGTTTTCTATTTTATATATAGTGGTGTGTGTATGTTAATCCCAAGTTCCTGATTGATCCCTCCCTATTTTTTTCTATTTTTTACTTATTTTATTTGTGTGTTTTAATTGAAGTATAGTTGAATTACAATATCATGTTAGTTTCAGGTGTACAGCACAGTAATTCAGTCATTTTATACATATATATATATATATATACACACACACACATATATATACACATACACATTTATTTTGAATAAACTTCCCTGTGCTATCCAGTAGGTCCTTGTTGGTTACCTATTTTATCTATAGTAGTGTGTATGTTAATACCAAGTTTCTGATTTATCCTCCCTATTTTTTTCTCTTTTTTAATGTATTTGTGTGTGTGTTGATAGAAGTATAGTTGATTTCCAATATCATGTTAGTTTCAGGTGTACAGCACAGTGATTCAGTCATTTTATATAAAAATATATATATATAAAATTTCAGATTCTTTCCCCTTGTTGATTACTACAAAATATTGAATAAAGTTCCCTGTGTTATCCAGTAGGTTCTTGTGGGTTATAAGGAAGTACAGCTTTAACCTCATTTCACAGATGTGCAAACCGAGATCCAGGGAGGGGAAGGCAGGTGCCCGAGGCCACCCACCTGGCTGCTTGCATGCCCAGCATGAGAGCCCAAGTGGCAGGATCCAGAGCTCATGCCCTCAGCAAGCACACACAGCACCACCACCAACAGAAACAATACTAGCACCAGCTTTGTGCCAGGTTCTTCAATAGGACTTTCTCTTGGGTTGCCCCTGATCTTAAGATCATTCTGGAAATTCAGGGATGGGAAGCCCATGAAACCCTTAACACACTTAAGGGCTTGGCAAATAGTTGCTGCCAGTAATGTGATCTTTTCATGTCACCATTTACCTTCAGACCTTTCTCAAATGGCAGCTCCTTCTCTGATCTCCCCGCTGCACAGTCCCCCATTCATTCTCCAACACACACAAACACATGCCAACTCCTTGCTTTCAGGGTACCCATTCTCATCAGGAATCACTTTTTTTTTGGCTGCATCATGCAGCTTGTGGGATCCTAGTTTCCTGACCAGGGATGGAACCTAGGCCTTTGTCAATAAAGCACAAAGTCTTAACCAGTGAACCACCAGGGAAGTCCCAGGGATCACCTTTTTTTGTTTGTTTGTTTGTTTTCAAGTTGTGTACCTCTTGCTTTTCCTAGATGGAGAGCAGTGGAGTGGCTTTGTCTGCATCACCTAGTGCCACAGGTGAAGTGAAAGTCGCTCAGTTGTGTCTGACTCTTTGCAACCCATGGACAGTCCATGGAATTCTCCACTCAATAAATATTCACTCACTGAGTGAACCATTATCACCATAATGAAAGCAGCTTCCATATGTCCGGTCCAGCACATAGTAAGTGCTCAGTAAATGTTGGTTGAGTGAATAATATACCAATTACAGTCATAGTAATGATGACCATTTATCTTTTCAACATTTTGCTGTTGTTGTTCAGTCACTTAGTCAAGTCTGACTCTTTGTGACCCTATGGACTGCAACACGCTATCAGTATCTTAATGTCACATAGTAGGAGCTTATAAATATTTTGGAATGAATAAGAGTAACAATAGGGGATAGAAAAGATGTGGTCCATATGTACAATGGAATATTACTCACCCATAAAAAAGTATGAGATAATGCCATTTGTGGCAACATGGATTGACCTAGAGATTATCATATTAAACGAAGTAAGTCAGATAGTGAAAGACAAATGGCATATGATATCACTTGTATGTGGAAGCTAAAATATGACATAAATAAACATATGAAACAGAAACAGACTCACATAGAGAATGGTGTTGCGGTTGCCAAGCGGAAGGAGGGGAGGGAGAGGAAGTAGTGGGAGTTTGGGATTACTAGAAGCAAACTATTATATTTAGAATAGATAAACAACAAGTTCCTACTGTGTAGCACAGAGAGCTATATTCTATATCCTATGATAAACCATAATGGAAAAGTATATGGAAAAGAATATATATATAGACTGAATATATATATAACATATAAAACTGAAGCACTTTGCTGTACAGCAGAAATTAACACAACATTGTAATCAACTATATTTCAATAAAATAGAAAATTTTTAGAAAGAATAACATTAGGGACTTCCCCTGGGAGTCCAGTGGTTATGACTCTGCACTTCCAACACAGGGGCTGAGAGTTCAATCTTTGATCAGGGAACTAAGATCCCACATGCTTTCTGATGCAGCCAAAATAAATAAAGAAAACTTTAAAAAAAAGGATAACATTAGAGTGTCCATCAACAGATGAATGAATACAGAAGATGTGATATATACACAATGGAATACTATTTAGCAGTAAAAAAGAATGAAATTTTGCCATTTGCAGCAACATGTATGGACTTGGAGGGCATTATGCTAAGTGAAATAAGTCAGACAGAGAAAGACAAATACTGTATAATATCACTTATAAGTAGAGTCTGAAAAATACAACAAACTAATAAATATAACAAAAAAGGAAGCAGAGTCACAGATATAGAGAACGAACTAGTGGTTACCATTGGGTAGGGGAGAGGCAATATAGGGTGAAAGAGGAGCCCCAAACCATTAGGTGTAAGATAAGTCACAAGGATGTATTGTACAACACAGGAAATATAGCCAATATTTTGTAATAACTGTAAATGGAGTGAAAGTGTTAGTTGCTCAGTCCTGACTCTTTGCGACCCTATGGACTGTAGCCCATCAGGTTCCCTTGTCCATGGGATCCTCCAGGCAAGATACTGGAGTGGGTTGTCATTCCCTTCTTCAGGGGAATCTTTCCGACCCAGGGATTGGACCCGGGTCTCTCACAATGAAGGCAAATTCTTTATCGTCTGAGCCACCAGGGAGTGTGACCTTTAGAAACTGTATAAAAATTAAAGTTAAAAAAACAAAGTTTTGAAAGAATAACATTAGGATTAACAATAAAAACTACTTAGGGAATTCCCTGCTGGTCTAGTGGTTAAACTTCTGTGCTTCCACCTCAGGGGGAATGGGTTCGATTCCTGGTCAGGGAATTAAGATCCCACTCGGCACACCAAAAAAAAAAAGAAGGCAGCTATGTTTTTCCTGCTAAGAGTGTAACTCACAGTTCTTGTCACTGAACGAAAGAATAAATTAATTAGCAAATATTTATGGCATGTATTAATTAATTAATTACACACACATTGAGCACCCAGCACTGGGCCCTGGGGACACAAACATGAAAAGGACTAAGTCCCTGCTCTATTGGGGTGGACATGAGTGTGGGAGAGACAGGAGAAACAAGATGAGTGGATGCGTGGATGGATGAATAGTTGGGTGGTTGGATGGATGAATGGATGGATGGATAGATATTCGGTTCCTTGGAGGGAGAATTGGTTGGTCTGGGGTCTCCGCCCATCCTCACTCCAGGGCGCAAAGGGAAAGTGAGGCGGGGCAGTTTCACATCTTAAGCTCCGCCCCGCCCCGCCCCCGCAGCGTCTTCCCGTCGGCCGAAGGCGCCGCTCACCTGGTGGCCCTCCCCTTTAAGACGCGCTCACCTGGTTGCTCACCTGCGCGCGGGTGCTTCCGCAGGAAGAAGGAAGCGGCGCCACCGTCGCCTCCCGGCGCTCCCTCCCCACCCCCCAGGTCCGCCGGCCGCCACCATGTCCGCCTCGGCTGTCTTCATCCTCGACGTCAAGGGCAAGGTGAGGCTGGGTGCAGGGAGTGGGAGACCGACAGGTGGAGGTTGCTCCCTCTCGGACCCAACGGGCGGCCCCTCCTTGCAGGCAGCGAGGCCCCGGAAAGCTCTGGGGGCGTGGGAACACCCCTCCCCCAATTCCTGGGACTCCCGCGTCGAACCCCACCTCCACTGTTTACTAGCGGTGTGTCTGAGGGAAGGGGCTTCGCCTCTCAGAGCCTCAGCCTCCCTGAGCCTCAGCCTCCCTGTGTGTACAAATGGGAATAACAGAGGTCCCCACCCAAGAAGAATTAATACAGCCGTATGCAGTGTATACCACTCAGTACAGTGGCCCTGCTGCAAACATTAGGCGTTCAATCGATCGAAATTATTATTTCTATCACCGTCATCATCCACTGTACTGATATTTGGGGAAGAAAGCCGGGGCAGAAGACCGTACTTCCCCTGTGGGGCTGCCTTGTCTCTTTCTGGCGCTCCCTCCCATTCATCTTGTTCTGTCTGGGGTGGGTTGCCCTGCCCTCCTCCAGGAGATCTTCCGGGCCCAGGGATCGAACCTGCATCTCTTTTGTCTCCTGCATTACCAAGTGGGTTCTTTACCAGTAATGCTACCTGGGAAACCCAGCAATAGTAACAGTGGTGATGAGAATAATATTCCTGATAATAATCATAGTGAGGGCTAAGATGTGTGAGGATGCGCTGGGTACCCTCTTCGTTCTAAACACTGGACTAAACAACCTCCTCACGTAAATATTATTAAAATTAACCACTTACTGCCTGCCAGGCAGAGCTATATGAACTGTGAGTGATAAATGGATATAATTGTCTTTCTTTTCTTTTTTCCTCTCTCTTTCTTTTCTTTCATCACCCCTACCTTGCTGATTTGGTGCCTATGAAACCTTGCTCAAGAGCAGGAATTCTGAAGCCAGGGTGTCTTGACTCAATTCCCAGCTTCCTCGCTGGCTGTGGACCAGGTCCATACCTCAGTTTCTCCATGTGTAAAATGGAGATGGTGAGACCACCTACCTCACAGGGTTGTGGTGACAACGACATAAGTAAGCAGACATCCAGGGTTTCGTAGAGCACGGCTGAGATGTCAGTGAGGGCTCTAGATGCTCGGGCTGCCGCTATCATGAGCCCATTTTGCAGAGGAGGAAACTGACATGCCGAGAGGCAGAACCTTGTCCATGTCCCCTCAACCAGCAAGTAGGGTCAGAACCTGGCACTCTGATGCCCCCGGGGGGAAGGTCCCTGGATCCCAGCAATGACCAGACCTTCTCTGCTCATCCTCAGCCCCTGATCAGCCGCAACTACAAGGGTGATGTGGCCATGAGCGAGATCGATCACTTCATGCCTCTGCTCATGCAGCGGGAGGAGGAAGGCGCCCTGACCCCACTGCTAAGTCACGGACGGGTCCACTTCCTGTGGATCAAATACAGCAACCTCTACTGTATCCAGCCACGGGTGGGTCCCTGGGGGCCTGGGGTGGTGGCATCTCAGGCCCAGAGATGATGGGCTGGGACGAGAGGTGCACGACACAGCAGTGGCTCAGGTTGGAGAGTGGGAGCGGACAGGGTGGCCTTTCAGGGTCTACACGCCATTGAAACTCTCCAAAATGCTGCCTTTCCTTAACCTCGCTGCCTGCAGTGGTGGCCACCACACTGAAGAATGCCAACGCCTCCCTAGTGTATTCCTTCCTGTACAAGACAGTGGAGGTAGGTTCTGGCCTTCTATTGGCCAACTGGTCTGTCTGTCCACCTGTCTTGCCCGCCTCTTTCGGGATCCGCCCCACCTAGGAAGCCTTCCCTGACTTCCCAGGGGGTGCCACCATCAAAGCCCCAGCACTTTGTTCTCATCAGCAGTTGTGGAATCAATTCTCCCTATGGGGCAGGAAGCAAGGAAGTCTCCGAGAGGGTGTACTCCTCAAATCTGAACCTGAGGATACTGGGTTCCAGACCCAGCTCCCCTGCTTACTGGCTGTGTGACCTTGGACAAGTTACTTCTCTCTGTGCCTCTAACCTGGGTTTAATCCAGATGGTCCAGTGGTTAAGACCCCATGCTTCTACTGCAAGGGGCGTGAATTCCCTGATCAGGAAACTAGGATCCCACCTGATGCAAGGTACAACTGAAAAAAAAAAAAAAAAGGACAGAAATACTATAAACCGGGTTTAGTCCTGCTTCAGGGTTGTTGTAGAAAATAATTCAATCCAATTCATACCTCTAGAGCACTGAAAACAGTGTTTAGTATACAGAAAGTGCCTAATAAAAGTTCGGTATTATTGTTAGCATTACCACTTATGTCATATCATATGATCACATAGTAATCTTTTGAGCACTTACTATATGCCATTCTCAATGATTGAGAAAGTACTTTTTTTTTTAACTGCTCAGAATTATATTTTGTAAACAAAAGATAGTACACCCCCAAGGTGTGAGGGCAGGCTGACCCTGAAGAAGTGACTGAGAAAGTACTGTTTTCTTTTTTTGGTCATCTCCTGGCTTACAGGATCTTAGTTCCTCGACCAGGGATTGAACTCATACTCTTGGCAGTGAAAGGGTTGAGTCCTAACCACTGGACTGCTGGGGAATTCCCAGAGGGATTTTTGGGATACTTTTCAACAAATAAGAGATCTGTATTGATTTGTCTCCTCTCTGGCAGGCAGAGGAGGGACACACAGCTGTGTATAATGCAGGCACGGTCCTGGCCTGTGCTCAGGAGTTAAAGGGCATGAAGGATATTCAAGGGGACATTGTGATAACCAGTGACTGGGTGGGTGCTAGTCTCACCCTGATACTCACAGGGGTCAAGGGGTAGTGGTGGCTTCACCAAGGAGTTAAGGCCTGTCACAAGGAGCCTGTGTGAGGAGAGTATCCTAAGCAGTGAGCATAGCATGTGCAAAGGCCCTGAGGTGGGAACAGAAAAAAGACCAGAGACGCTGGAGCAGGATGAGGAATGGGGTTTCCAGTATTGGGTGCATGACAGATTCTCTGCTAAGGAGATACTAATTCCCAGGTGCTCCCATCTGGGGGTCCCTCAAGTCCCAAGGGCCCCTGGATGGAATTCAAGGAATCCATGAACTTAGATGCGTTTCTGTGTAGTGTAAGAGTTTTCCTTTGCCATCTTATGGGGTTATTTCGGTTTGTTTTTGTTTTGACCATGCTGCATGGCTTGGCTTCTAGGACCTTAGTTACCCAACCAGGGATTGAACTTGGGCCCTCAGCAGTGAAAGCGCAGAGTCCTACCCACTGGAGTGCCAAAGAATTCCCATATTGTGTCTTTTGTGCTGTGTGTATGTGTGTGTGTGTGTATCTTTTATTTCATGCATTCACAAACCTTATTCTGAGGTGGGTCCATTAACATCACCAGATACACGGCAATCCATGATTCACACAAAAAAAACCATTCTGAGTTCTTCCAATCCCTCCTCCAGGAAGTCTTCTTGGACCTCCCTGCCTCTGGGTTCCTTCTTCACTTGTTTTCCTCATTATTGCACTCTACATGTTGGATAGTATTAGTCCCCCTACCAGTCCATTCCCCCTCAAGACTGTTCCAGGAGGGCAGAGACCTTGTTGGCTTTGTTCACCGTTAATGTACTGACACTGGTATACAGTAGGTACTCAATAGTTGCTTATTGGGTGGCTGGCTGGATGAGTGGGAACCCAACCCAAGAGCTACACCAACCACACCAGCCACATCTCTGTGGGGTTGGTATCCTCACACCCCCAGGTATTCTCCGAATACTTCAAGGAGCTGGAGGAGGAGAGTATCCGAGACAACTTTGTCATTGTCTACGAACTGCTGGATGAGCTCATGGACTTTGGCTTCCCACAGACCACAGACAGCAAAATCCTGCAGGAGTGAGTGGGCCGTGGGTCAGCCACAGGGTGGGCCATGGGTGGAAGAAACCTGGGGAAGGTCGGGGAAGTATCCTTGGGCCTACCTGCTCATCTCCCTGCCCGCCCCCCACCCCCCGCCAGGTACATCACGCAGCAGGGCAACAAGCTGGAGACGGGCAAGTCACGAGTGCCACCCACTGTCACCAACGCTGTGTCTTGGCGCTCGGAGGGCATTAAGTACAAGAAGAATGAGGTCTTCATCGATGTCATAGAGTCCGTTAACCTGCTGGTGAGCCTCCACAACTCTGCCCCACCCTCGCTACAGCCAAGGGCCAGGAGAGGGAGCCCTATGCTTGTTAACCGCCTCCCACATCACCAATGTTTGCATTCTCAGGTCAATGCCAACGGCAGTGTCCTGCTGAGTGAGATCGTGGGCACTATCAAGCTCAAGGTGTTTCTGTCGGGAATGCCAGAGCTGCGGCTGGGCCTCAACGACCGTGTACTCTTCGAGCTCACTGGCCGTAAGTTTCCGGAAGGGGGCGCAATGGGGAGCCTGAGACCTCGCCTCATCTCGAGTGGGTGGTACCCAGAGACCCGCAGTCAATTCTGAAATAGTACTCGCCCGCCCTCTACTGGTCTTGACTAGTACTGCAGCTGCTCGTGCCTTAACGCAAACAACTCTGCTTCATTATTGAGTGCCAGGCACAAGGACATGGCAGAAAAGAAAAAATAATCCCTGCCCTCACGGAGCTGACATTCTAGTGGGAGTAGGAGACAGAATAGCATTACATTTCTTCCCTGGTGCTGCTGCTGCTGCTGCTAAGTCGCTTCAGTCGTGTCTGACTTTGTGCGACCCCATAGACGGCAGCCCACCAGGCTCCGCCGTCCCTAGGATTCTCCAGGCAAGAATACTGGAGCGGGTTGCCATTTCCTTCTCCAGTGCATGAAAGGGAAAAGTGAAAGTGAAGTCGCTCAGTCGTGTCCGACTCTTAGCGACCCCATGGACTGTAGACTACCAGGCTCCTCCGTCCATGGGATGTTCCAGGCAAGAGTACTGGAGTGGGGTGCCATTGCCGGTGACTCAGACAATTAAGACTGCCTGCAATGCAGGAGACCCGGGTTCGATCCCTGGGTTGGGAAGATCCCCTGGAGAAGGGAATGGCTACCCATTCCAGTATTCTTGCCTGGAGAATTCCATGGAGAGAGGAGCCTGGTGGGCTACAGTCCATGGGATCACAAAGATTCAGACACAACTGAGCGACTAACACTCACAGGATAACATCCTGACAGCAAGGGCCTGATTCACTGGGGATCCCAGCTCTGTTCCTGGCCAGCTGGGTGACCCCGAGCAAGTTACTCATCCTCTCTGGGCCTCAGTTTCTTCATCTGTAATATGGGGGTGATCATAGCAGTAGACAGGGAAGGTAAGGAAGAGGACCCTGCCCTGGGCTCCAGTGTCACCCTGCTAACTCGGCTCTGAGTTTCAGGGAGCAAGAATAAGTCTGTGGAACTGGAGGATGTGAAATTCCACCAGTGCGTGCGGCTCTCTCGCTTTGACAATGACCGCACCATCTCCTTCATCCCGCCTGACGGTGACTTTGAGCTCATGTCCTACCGCCTTAGCACCCAGGTGAGGCAGGGTCAAGCCCTTGGCTGGGGGTGAGGGTTGACCCCAGAGCCTTGGAGAACTCCCTCTTCATCTGTCTGCAGGTCAAGCCGCTGATCTGGATTGAATCGGTCATTGAGAAATTCTCACACAGCCGCGTGGAGATCATGGTCAAGGTGGGCCCCCGGGGTAATAATTACAGTGCTCAGATCGCCCCTCCTACCCCCTCAGCAGTCTAACCACATCTCCCACCTCCCTCCCCAATCATCATTTCCTTCCAACCACGCAGGTCTCCTGGCTGGTTCTCAAACATGCCAGGCATGGTCCCTGACTATCCCCTCTCCCTGGAGCACTCTGTCCCCAGCCACCCAAATATCCCCCTGGCTCTTTCCCTTACCTCCTTCAGTTCTTTGCTTCAGTGTCATCTTCTCAGGAGCCTTTCCTGATTTCTCCACCTCCCTTCTTTGCTGTTTTTTCCCCTTATTACTGAACCACCACCATGTGACACACGATCTATTTTACTTATTTAATTTACTTTAAAAATATACATTTATAGTACTTTATAAATTTAAATTTACTGTATGAATTTACATTTATATTCATATATGTATATAAACCATAGAGTGTGTTAAAGATCAATGTTATCATTTTCATACCATATCATCATATCATACCACCCAGCTTAATTGAATGTGCCTGGCTCAACCAGCACCTCTGAACCTCCACCTGCCCCTTGCCCAATCATGGCTCCCCCCACCCTTTCCCACAGATGATCACAATTTTGAATTTCATGTAAATTGTTTCTTTGCTTTTGTTTGTAATTTTGCCACCCTCATCTGTAAGTGCAAATACTTCATTCTGCCAGTCTCTGACCTTTATATCTGTGAACTCTTGCTGTATGACTCTTTCGTATAATTTGCTTTCTTCATGTAATGTCGACTTTTAAGAGGAATCCCAGGACCTGTAGCATGGGGCATCCATTTCAGTGACTAGAATATTCCACCATGAGAATCTTCTGTCCTGTGTCCTGCATGGGTTGTTTTCAGTTCTTGGCTTCTCCGATTCACATTGCCATGGATAGCCCTGTGCATGTCCCCAGTCCCCCAAACAAGAGCTTCTCCAGAACATATAGTTAATCCCTCCCCTCCCTTAAAAAAATTTTTTTTCCCAATCTCTTTTTTAATTAAAAAAGTTGGGGGAGGGCAGGGGAGGGCACGCCATACTGCATGCGGGATTTTAGTTCCCTGACCAGGGATTTAACTTGTGCCCTGTGCATTGGGAGTGCAGAGTCTTAACCACCGGACCACCAGGGAAGTCCTTAGCCCCCTTTACAGATGGGGAAAGAGGCCCAGAAGAACTAAGATGTCATTCATCTAGGAAGGGAAGTTGAACTTGGGTCTGCCTGGCTCAAGAGTCTGTGTTCTCAGATTTAACTTTGTTCCCCAGTCTTAGAGTCTCAGGGGGACTGGTTTGTGATGTGGACAGTCACTTGGGGGGGATGGTGTTGGTGCTCCCCAAAGTCCCTGTCTCTAGAGGCAGGGAAAGAAGAAGGAGCCACTAAAGCTGGTGCCTTCCTGGGACTTCCATGGTGGTCCAGTGGTTAAGACTCTGAAATTCCAGTGTAGAAGGCCTGGGATTTGATCCCTGTTCAGAGAGGTAGAGCCCACATGCTGCAACTAAACCCTGGTACAGCCAAATAAAAATAAATATTAAAAAGTTGGTGCGTTTCAGAAAGAACATCCCCTGCCCTGTTTTACCTCCAGGTCCTCTGCGCCAATCCTACCTCTCATACATCCCCACCCCCTGGCACCAGATGATTAAGTAAGAGCAGTTAAAAGCTTGCCCATGTCAAAATGGATCTGGATCTAGCTATAATGTAATAACATTATCTGTAAGGAGAGTATGTGAGGATTGAGAACACAGGCTCAAGTCAAATGTCTGTGCTGTGCCGGCTACCAGCTACACAACTCAGGCAAAGTGCTCTTTCTCTCTGGGCCTCAATTTCTTCATCTGTAAAAGGGACCTTTGGAATGGCTCCAACTTCAGAAAATTAGTGAGAGGTTTAAGTACTTGGCACAGGGCCCTGCACATGGTAGGGGCTCCATAGATGCCAGCTTTCAAATGAAAACTCGGAAATTTCCTGGTGGTCTATTGGTTAGGACTCTGAGTTTCCACTACTGGGGACATGGGTTCGATCCCAGACTGGGGAACTAAGATTCTGCACGTTGCAGCACAGCCAAAAAAAAAACATAGAAAACTCTGATGGACTGAGGGTCCCATCCTGGCTTTGCAGGTGTGGGTGTGTGAGTCTTGACCAGGAGCTTTTATTATCTTGTCTGTGAAATGGGCTGAGAGGTGAGCCTGCCCTAGGAGCTGCTCTAATGAGGAATTACATTTTGAAGCAAGAAAAGGTATATACAATACTTTCCAAACTGAAGGCACCAAAAGCAGAATGCTGGAGTCTCTTGTGGGTGTGACTCTGCCCCTTGTTGGCTGTGTGTCTCCAAAGAAATGCCTTAATTTCTCTGTGCCTCTGTTCCCTCATCTGGAAAATGGACAGGATCATGGTCCCCACTTCTGGGCTCTTGATAAGATGGTACTTAGAAAGGGCTTGGTCCCCTTTTACATGAATGCACTCTTCACACCCCACATTCTCTCCACTGACAGGCCAAGGGGCAGTTTAAAAAGCAGTCAGTGGCTAACGGCGTAGAGATATCTGTGCCCGTACCCAGTGATGCCGATTCCCCTCGCTTCAAGACCAGTGTGGGCAGCGCCAAGTATGTGCCAGAGAAGAACATGGTTATTTGGAGCATCAAGTCTTTCCCGGTGAGCCTCGGGGACGGGCCGGGGAACTGGAGGACCAGCCCTTGATGAGTGAGGGCAAAGTAGAGAATAAATCAGAGCCACATATGCATGCAAATGGCTGTCCTTTGCAGATGGTAAAACTGGGTGATGGTTAAGCTCTCAGCATGGTTAAGCTCTCCTTATCCTAGATCTTGAGGAAACCAGCCCTGGGTTCAGATTCCTCACCCTTGTTTCTCTGAGCTACCCAGCCTTGGGGACCCCACTTCCCCTCATGAAGCCTCACTGTGTCCATCTTTGAAATAGACAGGATCATGCTACCCACATCCTTGGGCTGCTGGAGGATTTGGTCTCTCTTTGGGATCTTGGTTGGGGGATGTTCACTGGCCCCTGGAAAATGGGAGATGATCACCAGAAGGCCCCCAACTAGGTTTTGCTGTCAGAAGCTTCGTCTGTGAGTTTTGACCCAGAGCCTTTACTTTCTGGTCTGTCAAATGGGCTGAGAGCAAAGCCTGCCCCCAGGGGGTTGCCATGAGGAGTGGTCTGGGGTATAGGGCCCCTCAATATGTCTGATACCCCCATGTTCCCTCAGGGGGGCAAGGAGTACCTGATGCGTGCCCACTTTGGCCTCCCCAGTGTGGAGAAGGAGGAAGTAGAGGGCCGGCCCCCCATTGGGGTGAAGTTTGAGATCCCCTATTTCACTGTCTCCGGGATCCAGGTGAGGGAAGGGGGCAGGGCAGTTCCTCTCCTTGACCTTGGTGGGTCCCCCTTTCTCTCATCTCTTGGCTTGGACCACCTCCATTCCCTGGCTTGGCTCATCTCCTTTACAATCATTCTTGTCTTTTCCTGGAACAATGTTGCTTTTTCTTTAAACATTTTAATTTCAACTTTTGAGTGCGCTGGGTCTTTGTCGTCGTGCGTGAGCTTTCTCTAGTTGCAGTGAGTAGGGGCTAGTTTTTCAATTGTGGTGGCTTCTCTTGTTGCAGAGCGTGGGCTCTAGAGCCTGAGGGTTTCAGTAGTTGCAGAATGCAGGCTTAGTTGTTCCTTGGCATGTGGGATCTTCCTGGACCGAGGATAAAACCCATGTCCCCTGCATTGGCAGGCAGATCCTTTTTTTCAAAAATGATTTTATTTATTTATTTTTGGCTGTGCTGGGTCTTCACTGCTGCACAGACTTTTCTCTAGTTGTGGTGTGTGGGCTTCTCACCGGTGGCTTCTCTTGTGGAGCACGGGCTCTAGGGTGCACAGGCTTCAGTAGTTGCAGCATGTGGCCTCACTCATTGTGGCTCCTGGGCTCTAGAGCACAGGCTCAGTGGTTGTGGCTCATGGGTTTTGTTGCTCCGGGGCATGTGGGATCTTCCCAGATCAGGGATTGAAC
Organism: Okapia johnstoni; assembly: GCA_024291935.2. Lineage (NCBI taxonomy): Eukaryota > Metazoa > Chordata > Mammalia > Artiodactyla > Giraffidae > Okapia > Okapia johnstoni. The sequence continues at coordinate 11,669,666 of CM044316.1, read as the reverse complement.
CCAGGTCTCCTGCCTTTGCAGGCAGATTTTTAACCACTGAACCATCAGGGAAGTCCCATGGTGTTGCCTTTTCTCATCTCAGCCTGGGTCCCCTTCTCCTCCCCGCTAACTTGGCTCTGTACCTAAACTGTATTGTGTCAGTTCTCTTAGAATGTGCCATCTTCCCCACTGTCCTGGACCACCTGATCTCCCCCACACACATACACTGTCCTGGTCACATCTTTGCCCTGAGCCTTGTTGCTTCATTCCTCCCAGGCTGTGCTTTCTTATTCCCGGAAGTTGTGTTAATGTTCCCCTGGCCCCAGCCTGCTCTCTCCCCCTACCCTGGGCCACCTCCTTTCATCTCTTTCCAGGTCCGGTACATGAAGATCATTGAGAAGAGTGGTTACCAGGCCCTGCCCTGGGTCCGCTATATCACCCAGAGTGGCGGTAAGGCGGCCCGGCTCCCTGAGATGACAGGGACAAGGAGATGAATGAGGATGGTCTTGGGGCTTTGAAACATCTTGTCTCAGAGGGCTCCAAAACCGACAGGCGTGGCCCCCAGGTCTATCCTATCTTTGTCAGTGTGCCCTCCCAAGTCTCAGTTTGCCTGTCTTTAAAATGGGGACAGTTGCCAGTTCCAGGGTAGTGGTGGTAGGGTTTGGATAAGCAACTGAACACACAGCAGCCCCATCTATTGCCTGGAAACAGGGGTGTTGCTGTGGTTACAGTCGCCATGTTTGAGCCCATCCTTAGCCCTGTTATATACTTGTGGGGTTGATCATGAGCACTGGGGAAGGGGATGGGTTGTGGGTGGGGGTGCTGTCCTTCTGTCTCCTTCCCCCAATTCTGAGATGGTCCCTGCTCATTATTTCCCTGCAGATTATCAACTTCGTACCAGCTAGAAGGGAGAAGTGGGGGCTTGAACCTGGGCTGTCTTCCTAGGCCCCAACTGCAGACTCCATTAGAGAAGGAGGGAAGATGGGGTGTGTGTGTGTGTGTGAGGGCAGCCCTTGAATTATTGGTTTGTTACTCCCAGCACCTGACTTGCTCCTACCCTTTTCCTTTACTGGTAGGCTGGGAGTGATAGTCTCCAGCTCTCAGACTCTCACCCTTCCCCCTCCTCCAATTTTATATGAAGAAATAGAAGAGGGACTTGAAGTTCCCCTCATGAGTGCCTTCTTGCAGTGACCTGCCTTAGGAGGTGTGGGGAGTCCCTCCTCCACAGCTGCTGAGCCCAGAGGCCCCGCTGGCCCATTTCTGAGTTTTAGGATGGCATTAAAAAGATGAATCTAGCTGCCGTTATGTACTTCTTGGCTGGGGCCTGGGGATGCCAGGGGTGTCCCTGGAGTGCTGGGATAAGAGTGGGCAACTTATATCCATTTCTCAGCCCTGGTCATCACTCATCTGGGCCCTCACAATTGCCCCCACCTTGGTCTCCCAGGCTCTGGGCTTCCCTCTTCCGTGACAGCCAGTTCCCATCATAGCCACCAGAGGGTGCCTATTAACTCCTAAACCAGATCGTGGCTCCTCAATACAGAAGCTGCCCAGGGTTCCACTCACTGCTTTTTGTCTTCTGGGCAGCATGCGGACCGTAGTTCCCAACCAGGGATTGAACCTGGATCCCCTGCAGCGGATGCGCAGAGTCTTAACCACTGGACCGCCAGGGAAGTTCCCCATTCTTTTTAAAAAGTAAAAGTGCTCACCACAGCGCACAAGCCTGTTCAGCCCTCACCTCCTCCCCCTTCTCTCCCTCTATACCTCACTCTTCCTGGACTTACTAGACATGCTTCCACCTCAGGGCCTTTGAATCTGTAGCGCCTCCATCTGGTATGTTTTTCCGGAGAGCCACATGGTTCCTTCCCTCACCTTCAGGCCTCAAATCAAATGTCACCCTCTCAGGGTGGCCATCCCCGACCTCTCTATTTCAAAGCCTTCTTTTCCTAAGACACTATTATTTATCTCGTTTTGTCAGCTCCACAGTGTATACCACTCTGAAAATATTTATTGTCGTCTCCAGCTCTAAAAGGTAAGCATCCAGCAGCCAGGAGGCACCCGGCTTGCTCGTCACTGGGGTGCCTAGTATACAGTAGGGGGTCAGTAAATGTGTGAAGGCCCCACTGTTGAAGGCCTCTGTTAAGAGCCTCCGACGCGACTCTCGCCTCCCAGGCTCACCCACGTGGCAGCTGGAGAAGGAACTTTCTTCCACGCCCTTGCATTTGCTGTGCCAGGGCTGGCGCAATCTGAGCCAAACGTGATTCCTTTCTCACTCACCCCATTTCCATGCTTTATTTTCCTCACGGTGCTTAACACTAAAATTACTTAGTAGCTCGAATGCAGGCCCCCCAGGGCCAGGAACGGCTCCGGCACACAGTGAATGAATGAAATAAAGCGCTCTGCACAGTAAGAACTAACAAATATTATCGCACCTCATAACTCCAGACTGGGCGGCCCCAGCCCTGCCTCCCTTTCCCTCGGAGGAGCCGAGGTCCTGGAGCAGCCCGCGCTACCCTGCGCCTGGCCTTTCTCCCCTGGGTCAGTTAAACGGGCCCTCTTTCCCGCCCGCCCGTCGCGTTTGAAAAAACCGAAAACCCCGCCATTGTCCGTGGTCCACCGGTCGCCGCAGTTCGTCCAATCAGAAGCGCGCCCGCCCACGCCGGCGCCCAAAGCCTCCCTGGTGACTCGTGGCCATTGGCTGCGCTGGCCAGGAGGGCGGAGCACTGCAGGGTCGGGAGCCGGGCAACGCGGCCGGGCTACAACGTAGCAAGTTCATAAGAAAAACAAATCCGCGGCGTTTGGGGGCGGAGCCATAGCTCTCGCGGCCCCGCCCCCTAGCGGCCTGCTCCACAGCAGCGGAGACCCCGGCTCAGAACAGACCCCGCCCGTCGAGAAGGAGGGAGGGTGAGTTGGGGGGAGACCCGGCCCCCAAGGGGCGGGCGCCCGGCAGGGCCCTGCGGGCTAGCGGAGGGTTGGGCCCGGGCTCTCAGCCCCTCTCTACCCACCGGGCTGACAGGGGGAGGAGCCGGCCGGGAGGGCGGGGGTCGCACCCGAGACCCGGACAGGAGAGTCTGACCCAGGGCCTCGTTGCAGGCCGAGGACGCTGCGGGAGGGCTGTTCGGGCCAGCGCCGGTGGGCTCCCCCGCACTGACCGCCGCGGGGTGGGGCGGGGGGCTTCGCAGGCCGCCAGTATCGACATGCTGCTGGAAGAGGTCCACGCCGGCGACCGGCTGAGCGGGGCGGCGGCCCGAGGAGACGTGCAGGAGGTGCGCCGCCTTCTGCACCGCGAGCTGGTGCACCCAGACGTTCTGAACCGCTTTGGCAAGACGGCGCTGCAGGTGAGCCCGGGCCGGCCCGCAGACTCCTTCCCTCTTCTCTACTTGTTCCCACTGGTAGCCGACTGAGGTCTGTTCCTGCATCTCTGGGCTGGCTTGGCTCCCTGATGTCCCCTTTCTTAGGTGGGTGGTGGATGGGGTTAGGTTGGGGGAGGGGAGAGCTTTCCATCTTTGGAGGATTTCTTGTTCTCTGATTGCGAAGGATTCAGTTTCCCTGGAGAAGTTCTTATTCCCTGGGTGAGCGTTCAGCTTCTTTGGTTCCGAGTTTCATGAGGGCGGCTCCAATGTCTTGGAGCATCTATGGACGATCCGACCACAGGAAGGAAGGATTCCTGTTTCCAAGGTGTACCCATTTTCTGGGGGTTCTCTGAGAGGTATCCAGTTTCCTGTGGGGGAGAATCTCTATTCCAGCGGGGTTTTCATATTGGCATATTTGGGGGGGTACCAATAAGGGAATAGTCACAGATTACATGGGAGTCCCTGTTCCCTTGGGGACATTTACAAAAGGGGAACCCCATTTCATCAGAGAGCATCCCTACTATATGGGAGGGGGAAATTCCCTGGAGAAGGGGTTTTAAATTCCCTGGCCATCTCCGTTTCCTGGAGGGGACTGTTCTCTGAGGTCTGTTTCCTGGGGGGGTTCGTATTTCCTGATGATTTCCCATCTGTGGGGAGAAGTGTCTCGGTTCCTTGGGGGAGGGTCTTAGGTTCCTTGAAAATCTCCACGAGGGGCTATACCCTAGCGGGGGGTGACCAGTTTTTTGAAGGTCCTTATTCCCGGGAGATCTTGTTCTCTGGGGTCTCAACAGCTGCCTGGAAGTTTATGTTCCCCGGAGCTTCTCCTTCTCTTGAGAACCTTATATCTGGCATTCTCAACTGCTGAATGACCTCTCTCTCCAGTCAGCCGTTTCCCCGGACCTCCTCGTTTGGAGACTCCCTGACCCTTCTCTATCTACCCCCCATCCCCCCAACAGGTCATGATGTTCGGCAGTCCCACCATTGCCCTGGAACTCCTGAAGCAAGGCGCCAGCCCCAATGTCCAGGATGCCTCGGGCACCACTCCGGCCCACGATGCAGCCCGCACTGGATTCCTCGACACCCTAAAAGTGCTAGTGGAGCACGGCGCCGATGTCAACGCACCGGATGGCACGGGGGCGCTCCCCATCCACCTGGCAGTGAGAGAGGGCCACACCCCTGTGGTCAGCTTCCTGGCTGCAGAGTCTGATCTCCATCACAGGGACGCCAGGGGGCTCACACCCCTAGAGCTGGCACGGGGGAGAGGGGCCCAAGAGCTCATGGACATACTGCAGCGTCATACGGTGGCACCCCTGTGACCTGGGGCCACCCACTCCGGCAGCAGGACCCAGATGAGTTCTGGGTCAGAAGAGGGAAGAAACACTTTCTCCCTTTGCTCCTCCTGCCCGCTGCCGAGGGGCACCGGTTTGTGGCTTGTTGGTGTTGATTTCTGGGGTGTGTGTGTTTGACGTGCATTTCTTGTTTTTTTTCCTCACCCCTTTCGGTGTGTTGGGCAGAGAAGGGCTCCTACAGGCAACAGCCACCTAAACGGTTCAGTTTCCTCCAGGCCTACAGACTGAGTCCCAAGGGCAGAGCGTTTAAAACCCCAGCCCTCGAGTGAGGTCATCTCTTCCAAGGCTCTTGGAACCTGTCGACCTTGGCCGGCTGTACTCGGAGAGAGACCTCAAGTGTGCACACTGCTTTCCGGCATGGGGAAGGGGGGAGTGTTCCAAATCGATAAAAGGGTAGTATGAGTTCATTCATATTTTGTTGAAAGCTTCATTTCCAGTCCCTTGTACAGCGTTTAAAAAAATGTCTATTTATTAAGCTTTATGGAAAATATTGTTGTGTGTGTAATTTAATGTTTTTACCCATTAAATTAAGACTTGTGCATGACCACAGCGCGGGTGGCTTGTCATTTTTGAAGCCGCGATGTAGAGTCGCGTGTCCAGGATGTTTGTGGGGATGGGCCCTGGGGGTAGCGGATCGTGGATGCTTTGGAGGAGGGGAGAGAGTGGTAATTCCCAGGGCGCCAGGAGTGAGTGAGCTGGGTGGGGCAGCGGTTTACGCTGTCGAAACGGAAGGGAGGCAGGAAACCGCGAGTGGAGAAAGGGCCCCCAGATGTCAGCTGGGTGCCGGGAGCCCCGAGGGTGGGGGAGTGGGATGGGCGGTGGCTTCAGCCTACCCCCGCAGAGGCGTGGCACGTGGGCGGGGACTGCGGACCCAGGGAACCAGATCCCGGAAGGGCCCAGGGCAGGGTTCAGTGCGGCCCAGGAGGCTCCGCCCCTATTTAAAGTAAACTGTGCGTAGCCCCGCCGCCGGAGAGGCGGTGCTTTCCTGACGCGTGCGCAGTGGGTCGGAGAGCAGCCATGCCGGAACCGCGCGGGTCGTCGCCCCTGCGGGTGAACGCGGCGTTCGCGGCGCGGTACGGCCGCTACCGCGAGCGAGAGGAGCTGCAGCGGCGTGAGTGAGGGGCACATGCGCGTGGGGTGCCGGCGCGTGTTGGGCGGTCAGCAGGTGGGGCTTGATCTGGTCCCCCAGGCTCACCTGGGTCGGGGGCTCGCATCTTTGTCCCACAGTGAAAGATCGCTACGGGGACCGGCACAGTGGCAGCGACTCCAGCTCCGAGTCTGATTCCAGCGACGAGCACGTGGTGAGCTTCTCCGCCTCCGTCCGGGAGTTGCGGAAGGTGTCCAAGGGCCCTGTCTCATCCTGGCCCGGACTTACAGGGGGCAGCTAACCTCCAACCCCATCGCGCCTTCATCCCTGACAGTCTAACCATTTCTCCCTGTCTGCCTCTGTCCCCAAAATGGGGCATCGCTCTGCCACATGGAGCACCCAGCTTTTCTCCACACCAGCCCTGATCTTCCCAGACTCACTGAGCCATCCAGCCCTTCCTGTCTGTTCTTCATATGCCTTCTCTGCCCACCTGCCCCTGTATCATCCATCCCTTATTGATTCCAGGAAGTACCACCACCCCTTGCCTGCTACCTTTTTTTGCTTCCTATTCTCTACTCATGTGTGGTCCACCCCCACGGGGTCCCCTCTCCCACCCATTTGACCCTCCCTCCCACTCAGATCCAGCCCTCCAGCCATCCCCCTACCTGCCTCTACTCAGCTGGATTCTCCCTTCTTCTAATCTGTACCCCTCCCTGCACCCTAATTCCCACACCCTCTCAGCCCTCCTGCCCCTGTTGCTTACTGCCCCCATCACAGCCCCCTTCTGAAGTCTGTCCCCACCCCCTTTTTCTGCTCTAGGAATTTGACCCCCAGCAAGAGCGTGACTTTTACAGGACTCTCTCTTTGCTGAAGAAGAAGGACCCCCGCATTTATCAGAAAGATGCCACCTTCTATCAGCAAACAGGTCTGGGGCTGCTTCTTATGGGACCCTGAGTCCTCATTGCCTTAGAAGCTGTTGTGGCTACTTAATGAATCTTTCCATGGTGGCTCAGACAGTAAAGAGTCTGCCTGCAATGCAGAAGACCTGGGTTCAATCCTTGGGTCAGGAAGATCCCCTGGAGAAGGGAATGGCTACCCACTCCAGTATTCTTGCCTGGGAAATCCCATGGACAGAGGAGTCTAGCAAGCTACAGTCCATAGGGTGCAAAGAGTCGGACACAACTGAGCGACTAACACTTTCACTTTTTTTTCACCTGCAAGTCAGAACTGATTAGCAGAGGGACTTCCTTGGTCGTCCAGAGGTTAAGACTCTGCACTTCCATCCCTGGTGGGGCAACTAAGATCCCACATGCCACGCAGCACAGCCAAAAGAAAAAAAACTGATTATTAATCAGCTAAGGTGTCCAGGGTTATGACCTGTGTGTCTGGCACTGTTTTGAGTGTGAATTACTCACTGAACGATCGCCACCAGTTATCACCAAGTAGTAGCAAGTGTGATGCCTGTTTGATAGCTGGGAACTGGTGGCTCGGGGATTTGAAACCTCCATCTGACTCTGGCCCAGCACAGTTATTCTCTGCCTGGGGGAGGAAGGGGGTTGTGGGTGTGGGTGATGACAGGTGTCTTGTGGTGGCCCTGCAGCATCGTCCTCAGACAGCGAAGAGGAGCCAGCACCTGAGAAGCGAAAGAAGGTGCAACCCATGTACCTGAAGGACTACGAGAGGAAGGTTATCCTGGAGAAAGGAGGGTGAGGAGACAGCCTAACTCCTCTGCTTCTACCTTCCCAGGGCAGGTGGACACATGGGGGACTTAGGGGCGGGGGTGGGAAGAATCCAGTGACTCACCAGAGCTGGGGGAACCTCAGAGAGCAGGAGGCTTGGTGACCTGCCTGCATCCCACTGCCGCCACCCCCCAGCTGTTGCTCTGTTTTTGAATTTTTGTCTCTTTTAATAATTTTTATTTATTTATTTATTTTTGGCTGTGCTGGGTCTTCATTGCCGCGAGGGCTTTTCTTTAGCGGCGGCAAGCAGGGGCTACTCTCTAGTTGTGGTGTGTGGGCTTATTGCAGTGGCTTCTCTTGTTGTAGAGCACAAGCTCTAGGGCATCTGGGCTTCAATAGTTTCGACATGGTGGGCTCAGTAGTTGTGGTTCCCAGGCTTTAGAGCACGTGCTCAATAATTGTAGCGTAAGGGCTCATTTCCTCCAAGGCATGTGGGATCTTCCTGGATCAGGGATTGAACTCGTTTCTCCTCCTGCATTGGAAGCCGGATTCTTTATCACTGAGCCACCAGGGAGGCCGCAGCTGTTGCTCTTAAGGGCCCCCCACCCCACGGTGACAGACAGGCCAGGGGGAGTCTGTTCTGAAACCTTCATCCTTCCTTGCCCAGCAAATATGTCGATGAGGAGAATTCAGATGGGGAAACCTCCGATCAGAGACTCCAGGTATGTGGGATAGAGGCTGGGTGGGAGGGTTGGGGGGCTAAGGGGCCCATGGCTGGGCCTGAGGCCCCTGTCACTCTCTCTGCAGCAGACCTCGTCGAAGAGTTATGTGGAAGAACAGAAACAGCTGAAGGAAAGGTGAGCCCTGGAGCCAGCTGAGCCGCCAAGTGGAAAAGAGTTGAGGCTCTGAGATTGGCGGGCCCAGTTTCAAATCCAGCTCTGTCACTTAATGTGCCCACTTAATGGGCACTTGTGTGCCCTTGGGCCTGTCATTTGCTGTCTCTGGGCTTCAGTTTCTGTATCTGTGAAATGGGGTTGATCATGGGCTGTATGTCACAGCACCGCTCTGGGCTGGTCAGAAGGAGCTTAGTAGATAGGGCTCATCTTGGGGCAGCGGTAAGGGTCAGCGCACCCATCCTGAGGCTTGTTTTCTTGCTTGGGCAGCTTCCGGGCGTTTGTGGAGGACAGTGAGGATGAATACAGCGCCGAGGAAGGTGGCTCCGGGTTGCTGCAGAAACGTGCTAAAAGCAAAGAAGAGAAGGTGGGTGCTGTATCCCAGTGGGATGAGGGGTGGTGGCGGAGAGGGGGCACCAGGGGTGTCCCGCAGATCCTCATCGCTGGCCATCCCTCAGGCCCAGGAGGATGCTGACTACATTGAGTGGCTGAAGGGGCAGAAGGAAATTCAGAACCCCGACACCCTGAAAGAACTGGTGAGTTCCCATCCCTGGTTACTGACCCCCTAAACTTCCCGGTCTGCCTCCATCCAGCCTTTTCCTGGAATCTGACCCTTGAGTGGCCAACCAGGAGCACATAGTCTGTTCCTTTTCTTTTTTTCCCTTGCTCCACGTGGCCTTTGGGATCTTAAGTTCCCCAGCCAGGGATCGAATCCGTGCCCCCTACAGTGGAAGCGTGGAGTCTTAACCACTGGACCCCCAGAGGAGTCCCCAGGAGCACATCCTCTGAGGATGGGGGCCCACATTTCTGCACCTCAGCTTTTATATCTATAACATGGGTATTATCCCACTTACTTCATAGATTGGCTGTGAAGCTGCAGTCACTTATATCCACTGGGTGCCCACAATCCACGCCCCCACCCTCCTGCTTCGCTGACCCTGAGTCCTTGACCTGGGTCTTATCACACACCCTTCACCCCTAGACTCACCTCAGGGAATTCTGGAACAACCCAGAGCTGGACGAGGGGGAGCGCTTCCTGCGAGATTACATCCTCAACAAACGCTATGAGGAAGAAGGGGAGGAGGAAGAAGAGGAGGAGGAAGATGAAGAGGAGGAAAGGTGAGTGCCCCTGTCCCCCAGGGACCTGGAGATAGCACTGGCCAGAAAGGAAAAAGCACTGGGTGTTTACTATATCACACAGATGCTAACAGAGTTAGGGACTTCCCTGGTGGCTCAGTGGTAAAGAATCCGCCTGCCAATGCAGGAGACAAGGGTTTGATCCTTGGGTTGGGAAGATCCCCTGTGGTGCTGGAGAAGACTCTTGAGAGTCTCTTGGACTGCAAGGAGATCAAACCAGTCAATCCTAAAGGAAATCAACCCTGAATATTCATTGGAAGGACTGATGCTAAAGGTGAAACTCCAATACTTTGGCCACCTGATGTGAAGAGCCGACTCATTGGAAAAGACCCTGATGGTGGGAAAGATTGAAGGCGGGAGGAGAAGGGGACAACAGAGGATGAGATGGTTGAATGACATCACTAACTCAATGGACATGAGTTTGAGCAAATTCCAGGAGATAGTGGAGGACAGAGGAGCCTGGCTTTGTGACCATGAGGTTGCAAAGAATCAGACACAACTTAGTGACTGAACAACAGCAGCCGAGTTAGCCTTTTTTTCCTGGCTGCACCATACGGTATGCAGGATCTTAGTTCCCCAACCAGGGGTTGAACCTGTGCCCCCTGCACGCTGAAGCGCAGGTCTTAACCACTGGACCACCAGGGAAGTCCCCAGAATTGGCCTTTCTTGAGGAAGAGACCCAGAGTGTGGGCTCTGGGGCCAGGGGGCCCTGCTCCTGGATTTCCATGCCTCAGTTTCCCCATCGGTAAAATGGGGTAACAGTGCCTCCCTAGCAGAGGGTTCTTGTGAGGATTAAGCACGTGAACATGCTAGTACATAGGAGTGCAAGAGCTCTGCTGACCCCCCAGCCCCACCCCATCTCATCCCTCAGGGTCCCTGGTCCCCCGGTCCAGCTGGCTGTGGACGACTCCTCAGACGAGGGGGAACTGTTTCTGAAGAAGCAGGAGGACTTTGAGCTCAAGTACAACTTCCGCTTTGAGGAGCCAGACTCTGCCTCGGTGGGTGGCTGGGCCAGGGGCAGGGGGCTGGGGAGAACCTAGCCGGAGGGCCCCAGGCCAGGGAAGGAACCCAGAATCATCTCTGGTGCCCACAGGTCAAGACCTACCCTCGGAGCATCGCCTCCTCTGTGCGCCGAAAGGACGAGCGCAGGAAGGAGAAGAGGGAGGAGACACGGGAGCGGAAGAAGAGGGTAAGTGGCTTTCAGGGTGGCCTTTGGGGGGGGGGTGTGCAGGCTGCAGGGGTTGGGGGGGTTGCTGACACCCTGCCTCTCCCCCTGACCTGCCGCCTGCAGGAGAGAGCGAGGAAGCAGGAGGAACTCAAGCAGTTGAAGAACCTGAAGAGGAAGGAGATCCTGGCCAAGCTGGAGAGGCTGCGGCAGGTCACAGGCAACGAGACGCTGGGCTTTGAAGAGCAGGACCTGGAGGAGGACTTCGACCCTGCCCGGCACGACCAGCTCATGCAGGTGCGGCCCAGAGCCCCAGCCTGACTGTGCAGCTGGGTGCTCCAAGTGTGGCTCTAGAGTGAGCAGTCCCTTAATGGCTCAGAGAAGTGACCTGACCTCTCTAATCCTGTGTCTCCTGTCTGTAAAGTGGGTCCAAACTGCAGCATTTACCTCAGGGCTGTGAGAAATATTGAACGCTAATTAACTTGGTAAATGCTCAAGGAACCATGGGTCGCTGTATTTTCTTTAAACTCATTTATTGAGCCATTAGTGTTGATTGTTGTATTGGGAGAGGGAACACAGGTTCAGACCATGGAAACAGCCTGGGGGTTCATGGAAGGGCAAGTAAGGATGAGTAGATGGGCCAGGTGAAAAGTGGAGTGGGTAGGTGCTGTGTAGTTGAAGTTAAACCTTCACTTTCTAGGAGCTTCTTAATCCTGAGCTTCAGGTTCTGTGTTTGTTGGTAGTTTCTGTCCTTGGGGGTGCTTATGAGAATGCAGTGAGACATAGCCCAGTGTTGGGCATGTAGTAGGTGTTTATAAGTGGCACAGTTAGCAATATTTGCCCTTACTAGCCAGTGGAACAGGGCAGAGAGCAGGAGGGTCGATGGGGCAAGATGAGCTAAGAAGTGAGTGTGGAGGGACCTAGACACACATGGTTCTCCCCACATCAGGAGCTGGGTCCTGGGGGGCGGCACTGGGGAGCCACAGAAGGTGCAGGAGCACCAATGTCTGGCAGGGAATGGGCCCTGCTGACCCTCCCGGGCCCGACCCTGTAGAAGTGCTTCGGGGAAGAGTACTATGGCGCCATGGAGGAGGAAAAGCCGCAGTTTGAGGAAGAAGAAGGGCTGGAAGGTGAGGTCACTTGGGGTACCGGGCTGGGGGTGGGGGTGCTTGGCCTACTGATCCCCTATTCACGCCCCCTGCCCGTCTGGCCTGAACCAGATGACTGGAACTGGGACACGTGGGCTGGGCCAGAGCAAGGTGGAGCTTGGAGCCAACAGGAGCCGCACTGCGAGGACCCCGACTTCAATGTAGGTGCCCTGGGCATGGGAACCTGGGGGGTGGGGGGGCTCTTCAGAGGGTCCCCTGGCAGGCCTGACCTGTGTGTCCCGGCAGATGGACGCTGACTATGACCCCAGCCAGCCCCAGAAGAAGCAGCGAGAGGCCCCTTCACTGGGCAAGAAGAAGCGAAAGTCGCCCTTTGCTGCAGCTGTGGGACAGGAGAAGCCTGTATTTGACCCTGGTGAGGCCCAGGCGGGTGCCCGTGGGTGGGCAGGGGCGCCCTGGAGCCCAGCACACCCCGACAGCCTGGCTCTGTCCCCACTCAGGGGACAAGACATTCGAGGAGTACCTGGACGAGTATTACCAGCTGGACTACGAGGACATCATTGATGACCTGCCCTGTCGCTTCAAGTACCGCACGGTGGTGCCCTGCGACTTTGGACTTAGCACTGAGGAGGTGGGACCCCGGGGTACCCCAGAAGCAAGCGGGGATGCCCAGAACTGGCCATGCTGTGACACCGCCTATTTATTTCTTTATCTCCAAAACAATAGGACCAACAGTACTAATAATCATACTAGTAATATTGCCTGCCACAAAGGTTTTCTGTGAGGCAGGGGCTCAAACAGTGCTCTGCCCACAGGAATCCCCAGTAAATATCAGTTTTAATTCTGTATATTGGCAGCAGTGTGGCCATTAAGACTTGGCACCAGTTGAAATCTTGACTGGGCCACTCACCAGTTGTATAACCTTGGACGTGTGACTTAAGGCTCTGTAACTTGGTTTCCCCATCTGTAAAATGAGCCTTATAACAGCCCCACCTTATGACTGTGGATGTGAAACAAATGTTGCTTTGAATGTCACTGTGCCCTAGCCATGATGGCTGTGGATGCTTGACAGTAAAACTAGCCAATGATGATTGATCTTATACCATCGGTATTCACTTCATCATCCTGACAACCTTCCAGTAGGTACTGAGGGGGGGGGGTGCCCAACTCATAGGGAACCTGGGTCTCATCTGTATTAGTATAGCTGGTCATTGGCACGGAGACCCCTCCCCTGGTTTGAGTCTGCTGGGACCACAGTGTACCGGTCAGGGCCCAGATTGTAATCTGACATTAGCCATTTCCTGACCATGTGACTTGGGATAAGGATCCTCTTCTCTGGGCCTCACGTTCCTCATCTGGTGCCCCCAACAAAAAAATCTCCTTTGGCCTCTGCAGAAATCAGCTCTTTCTCACCATCGTGACACTGCTGCTTGGTGGAACTAGCATTACCTTGCTTTGACCCATGAGGTGACTAAGGCTGAGAGTCAGGGCCCCCCAGGGCTCACTAGCAGGACTCCACCCTCCCTTCCCTTGCAGATCCTCGCTGCCGAAGACAAGGAGCTGAATCGGTGGTGCTCCCTGAAGAAGACCTGCATGTACAGGTGATGGGGAGGGGCTGGGCCGGGTGCCCCGGGAGGAGGGACAGGCAGGCTGGCAGGCAAGCATGGGCCCCACTCAGGCCACCCAGTGACAGACGTGTCCACTGGGGCCCGCAGGTCGGAGCAGGAGGAACTGCAGGACAAGAGGGCGTACAGCCAGAAGGCCCGGAACGTATGGAAAAAGCGGCAGATCTTCAAGTCACTCTGCCCAGAGGAGTGAGTATGGCTGGTGGAGGGGTGGGCTTCGGAGCCCTGCCAGGTCCAGGGTTTGAGTCATGCTTTGTCAGCTGTTTGTCACATGACCTTGGTGGTAGGGTTTCCCTTCCAATACCTGGCCATCAGGTCTTGGCTGGGCCATAGCTGTATGACATTGGGCAAGTCATTTTCCCTCTCTGGGCCTGTTTCCTCATTTGCAAAATGGAGATACAGATGGCTCATTTCTTGCTGGGTTTTTCTTTTTTTTTGATGATTAAGTAAATCAATTCACGTCAAGTGCTTAAAACAATAAATGCTGGATCACTATTAGCTCTTTTTACTGTTACTATGCCTGTTATTTCCTGATCTATAAATCAGGAGTGCTCACAGAGTTGACATAAAGCTAAAATGAATTAGTTTGTGAAGAGCTTAGTGTAGGCATAGGCTCAGTGATCAAGAGCATCAATCACCCACTCTGGCTTCAGAGTAGAAAAATCTGTGGATATCGGACCCATGTTTGAGTGCAGGCAGGCCCTCGAATTGTTCTGGCTGCTTCTCTGAGCTGCCCCTTTTCTCATCTATAAAAATGGGGCAGGCTGGGGGAGGAACCTAATTGTGACCAGCCTGGGCTGATCCATGACTTTTCTTCCTCCAGGGCAGAGATGCCCACGGAAGCCACAGGGAAGCCACAGAGAGACAGAGCTAGCCCACCGGGACAGCTGGTGGCACTTGATGGGGCCTGTGGCAAGCGGTCCCGGCCTGAGAGCACTCCAGCACAGGAAGAGGCAGACCCTTTGACACCCACGGAAAAGCTGGCCCCCCAGAGGCGGAAGAGGGGCAAGAAGGCACGTCTCCTGGGCCCCACAGTGACACTCGGGGGACGTGAGTTCAGCCGCCAGAGACTGCAGGCCTTTGGCCTCAACCCCAAACGGCTGCACTTCCGGCAGCTGGGCCGACAACGGAGGAAGCAGCAGGGGCCCAAGGGCAGCCATTGAGTTTGAGGGAGCCTGCAGGGGCCCCTTTCCCTTCTTATCGACTGTATGGCCCCTCACATCTACCTGTAGGCCAGAGAGTCTTCCCATCTTAGAGATGTGGAAGCTGAGGCCTACTCAACAAGCTTCCCCAGATGACTTGGGGAACTTCCCCTCAAGACACACTCAAATGCTAGGCCCAGCAATAGCCACAGTCAAGTCAAACGGCTTTATTAGCCCCCAGCAGCCACGGCCCCTCCTCCCTCCCACCAGCTCTTGGCAGGATAGGGGCTTTGTGACCGGTAAGGGGCATGGACGGTCCAGTGCAAACTACAGTACGGAGTCAGGCCCTGAGTGGGTGCCCGGGGGCCTCCCTCCCTGCCCCATGAGGAGGGCCCAGCTGGTGGGAGGGAGGTGCGTGGGCTCTGTTCCTGGCTGAACGGCCCCAGCCAGGAGGCTTCCTGGACTGGTCTCTCAGCTGCACTTGTCAGGGGGGAGTTCAAGCTCCCATACCTCACACACATAAATTAAAAAATAAATAGGGTCGTGTCTTCTCCCTTATCCCCTCCCTTTATAAAAACACAAAGTCCTCAGAGCTTGGGCGTTTAGCCTTGAGGAGCCGGCCACTGCGAGGGAGCCGCAGTGTCTGCTGGGAGGGTGGGGAACAGAGGTCATCCAGGCTGTGGTCCTGAGCGTGGCCCTCGACCAGGGTGAACATGGGGTATCGTTCTGTGGCTGAGGAGGAGCTGAGGACCTGGTGGGAGGAGAGAGAGCAGCTCAGTCCCAAAGCCATGATAATTATCCAAGTAGATATAATTATTTTAACAGCCATGTTTATCAGGTGCTTCCTGAACTCAACTCCCATCCCTCCAGGGCAGCGATGCAAACCAGCCAATCAGCACCTTCCGTGCTCTGGCTACAGCGATTGGCTCAGTAATGAGCATATGACCTTGTGCAACCAATGAACCACAGCCCTGGGATTTTCTTTCTCTGCTAAGAACATGGGGCTCTTTCCACTGAACTAGATAGTGGGGGTGGGGTGCGGGGCAGCTCCCCTGGTGGCTCAGCAATAAAGAATCCCAGGTTCCCTGGGTTGGGAAGATCCCCTGGAGAAGGAAATTGCAATCCTCTCCAGTATTCTTGCCTGGGAAATCCCATACACAGAGGAGCCTGGTGGGCTACAGTCCATGGGGTTGCAAACAGTCAGACATGACTGAGGATGTGTGCATACCCAGAGAAGCTGGTGGTCATTTCTTGTCACAATAAAGGTAAATCCCTGATAGAACAACAGAACCAAAGGACAAGGTAGGTCCTGCCACTTCAGCCCCTGGGGAGCAGCTGTTCCCTTGAATTTTTCATTTCATGATGCTTTTTGCTCTAATCAGAGCTGGGCTTTCTAATCAGACCTAACCCAAGCTGAAAAACCCTGTAGGGCTCCTGCAGGATAATAATCCTGACAACATGGCCAGGTCTGCTGGCCTCATGGCCTCTGTTCCTCTTCTGCCATAGCTTTGCCCTTGCCCCTCACCTCCCAGCACACCCGGCTCACCCTGGTCAGCTCTGAGCAAAGCGTCTCAAACTCCTTTCTGTCTCCAGCATAGAAGCCCACGGTACAGCTTGGGTCCATCTTGGCAAAGGCCATCTTGCGGGGTGAGGTGCAGTGGAAGGACTGGGGTGGATAGACGAGGGAGGCTCAGGGGGTTCTCTCCACACACCTCCAGCCCCACCCTGGGGATCCCAGCTCACTCACCTCCAGGGGGAAGTTGGCCTGGCTGACATCCACAGTGGGCTGGCAGTAGTGTGGGTCTAGGTAGAGCAGGAAGTCATCTGCAGGGGAGGACGTGTGAGGGAGGGGGTGGCAGTGGAAAGGGGGTATGGGGGGATGTGATGGAGCAGCATGGTGTGGGCCTACCCTGGTAGCCGATGAAGTACAGTGAGTGGCGAGGCTTGCCCCCCATAATGCCCAGGCACAGCTCTGAACGAAGGAGCTCCTGTGGGAAAGAAAGGGGATGGAGTGAGGACCCAGGGCAGGTGCTGTCAGGCACCCAAATGCCTCACAAAGCCCCAGGGCTTCTTCCCTGGCGGCCCAGTGGTACAGAGCCTGCCTGCCAATGCAGGAGACACAGGTTAGATGCCTGCTCGGGGAAGCCCCCCCCCCCCCCCCCCATGCCACGGAGCAACTAAGCCCATACATCACAACTACTGAGCCTGTGCTCTAGAGCCTGGGAGCTGCAACTGCTGGAGCCCATGCCCTACAGCCTGTGCTCCCCAACGAGAAGCCATTGCAGTAACAATCCTGCACACCCCAACATAGAGTAGCCCTGGCTCCGCAACTAGAGAAAAACCTGTTCAGCAACAAAGACCCAGCACAGCCAAAAATAGATAAATAAAACCATTCAAAAAAAAAAGACAAAGGCCCAATCTGTGCAAACCCAAGCCTGTGCTGGGCCCTGGGGGGTGGCAGTGACCAAGATAGACAAAACCCTGTCCCCATGGAGCTTATGTTCTAATGTGGGAGAATGAAGAACAAGAGGAGTTAAGTTCTGTCATGTGTCAGAAGGTGGTAGCTCTCTGGAGAAGAATAAAAGGAGGGAAGAAGTCTTTGCAGTGTTAAGCAGGGGGTCAGGAAAGACCTCACTGAGAGACGATGTTTCAGCAAACAGTTAAGGGAGTTCAGAATTCGTCTTGGGAAAGAGCACTCTGAGTGGTGGGAATGGCAAGTGCAAAGGCCCTGAGGCAGGCGTCTTCTGAGAACAGAAAAGAGGCCTGTGTGGCTGAAGCAGAGTGAAGTGAGGTGGAGAGTGTGGGCAGATGGTACAGGGCCTTGTGGGCTGTGGGGAGATTGCTGGCCTTTGTTCTGAGTGTAAACGCTGGGGTCTTTCCAGCCTTGCTGTTCGTTTTGCCTGGACTACTTCTCCCCTGGCTTCTCGTTTGCTTCTAGCTAGAGAGGGGCTTTCCGAGGCTGGGCAGCCACCCCCACCTGCCCTTCATCATGTTAGTTTTGGTTCCTTTAGAGTACGAGTTGCAATGCCACAGCTGTCAACTTGGTTCCACACCTACTGCCTGTTACTCCCCCACTAGAATATCAGTTCCCAGAGGGCATGAACTGTTGCCTGTTCACCTCTGAGTCCCCAGCAGCTGAGAGGGTTTTTGGCACATAGTAAGTGCTTCATAACTACTGGATAATCCAATGAAGAGACAAAGGAAGCATAAACACCTAACCCAAGCTGAAAATGTCTGCAGGACTCTAGTGAGGGGGGCGGTACGGGGAGGCACGGGGAAGTCTGGAAGAACCTACCTTCACGCAGGGCACGTACACGGGGTTGAGAGTTTCTCCACCAAGCCGCACTGGTACCAGGATGACCACAGACTTCCATTCAGCCGTGGGGTCTGGCCGGGCCACCAGGCGTGCCACGTCTGCCTTGTATACTGCAAGGACAGGGCAACAGGTCATGTTCTCGCCCGCCCTTCAAGTCTCATTGTATGAACCTCCATCCTTAGGGGCCCAACCTCGCCTGAGCAACCTCCCTGAATGTCACTCCTATTGCTGGCGCAGAAAAGCTTTCCAGCATTCCCCACCCGCCACCCCAAACTCCCTCAGACAATCCCAGGCACGCCAGGCAGGTATGGACACCCCCATTTCACAGAGAGGGCAACTGAGGTCCTGAGATTATGACAAAAGAGTGTAAAGCCAGGAGGGAGGTGAAGAGCTTTCCCCACAGCCCAGAGTGCCTGCCTAATCCCAGGCCTGACTAGTCTTCCCCTACTCAGCACCTGGGTTTGCCAAGATGGAAATGGGAGCACCAAGCAGTTCATCAGTCAGCTGAATGTCCCTGTGTGTCCCTCCTCAAGTTCCATCTGCTGGTCTCTGCTTTCCTGTCATCTCCCTTGTGGCTATGTAACCCCCTCCTGACTCCCAGAAAAGTACATTCAATCTTTCCTGGAGACAAGAGCTGCTATGGTCTGAATGCCTCAGATGTGTCCAACTCTGTGCGAACCCATGGACTGTAGCCCACCAGGCTCCTCTGTCCACGGGATTCTCCAGGCAAGAATACTGGAGTGGGTTGCCATGCCCTCCTCCAGGGGATCTTCCCCACCCAGGGATGGAACCTGCATCTCTTAAACATCTCCTGCATTGGCAGGCAGGTTCTTTACCACTAGCACCACCTGGGAAGCCCCCCTCCCCCATTTCATATGTTGAAATTCTAACCTCCCCCCAAGTGATGGAATGAGGAAGTGGGAGGTGATGAGGTCATGAATGACATCACTGCCCTGGTAAAAGGGACCCCGGAGAGCATGCTTGCCCATTTTGCTACCTTAAGATACAGTGAAACAAACCAGGAAGTAGGCCCCCAACAGACACCAAAACAACCAGTGCCTTGATCCTGGACTTCCCAGCCTCCAGAGTTATGAAAAACAAATACCTTATTTACAAGCCACCCAGCCTGTGGGTGCTTGTTTTGCTGTGTAGCTTGTGGGATCGGAGTTCCCTAACCAAGGATCAAAACGAGGTCCCAGCAATGAAAGCACCGAGTCCTAACCACTGGACCACCAGGGAATTCCCTGGCCTATGGTATTTTTGTTATACCAGCCCTAACAGACTAAGAAAGAGGCTCTCTGCGAAAAATTACACCTTGCCACAAACACCTATATTTTTTCATAAAATGTATAGGATCTGTAGATTCCTTGATACCAATCCACGAAGGCTCCCTTTCTAAACTGATTGGGAGGGCATAATAACAATGAGGGGGGCTTCCCTGATAGCTCAGTTGGTAAAGAACCTGCCTGCGATGCAGGAGAACCCAGTTTGATTCCTGGGTTGGGAAGATCCTCTGCAGATGGGATAAGCTACCCACTCCAGTATTCTTAGGCTTCCCTTGTGGTTCAGCTGGTAAAGATCCACCTGCAATGCAGGAGACCTGGATTCGATCCCTGAGTTGGGAAGATCCCCTGGAGAAGGGAAAGGCTACCCCCTCCAGTATTCTGGCCTGGAGAATTCCATGGACTATATAGTCCATGGGGTCACAAAGAGTCAGACACAATTGAGCAACTTTCACTCACTCAATAACAATGAGAGCTAATATTCAGTGAATACTTACTATATGAGAAGCTCTGTTCTAAAAGTTACTATTTTTTTTAATTTAAAAATTTTATTTATTTTTGGTTGTGCTGAGTCTTCGTTGCTGCTCTGGCTTTTCTCTACCTGCAGAGGGCAGGGGCTACTCTCTAGTTGTGGTGCACCGGTTTCTCATTGCCAGTGGCTTCTCTTGTTGTGGAGCATGGGCTCTAGAATGAGGGCTTCAGCAGCTGTGACCCTTAGCCTCAATAGTGATGGTTCTTGAGCACAGGCTCAGTAGTTGTGGCGCATGGGCTTAGTTGCTCTGTGGCATGTGGGATCTTCCTGGATCAGGGATCAAACCCATCTTTCCTGCATTGGCAGGTGGGTTCTTTAGCACACTGAGCCACCAGGGAAGCCCCTAAGAGTTATGTTTATCACTGACTCACTTAATCCTCATGAAAAGCCTGTGAGGCAGAGGAGACCTGACTTTTGTATGCGTTAGCACTGTTAACGAAGTAAAAGTGAGTTGGGGACTTCCCTGGCGGTCCTGTGGTTAAGAATCTCCCTGCCAACCCACTCCAGTATTCTTGCCTGCAAAAGTCCATGGACAGAGGAGCCTGGTGGGCTGCAGTCCATGGGGTTACATGACTGAGCATGCGTGCGTGAGGGTGGAGGGAGATGGGGTGGTAGCAATAAACTGGTAGAACTAAAAAAAAAAAAAAAAAAAAAAAAAGAATCTCCCTGCCAATGCAGGGGACACTGGTTTGATTCCTGGTCTGGGCAGATTCCACATGCCGAGGGGTAACTAAGCCCATGCGTCACAATTATTGAATCTTGAGTGCTTGGAGCCTGTGCTCCGCAACAAGAGAAGCCACAGCAATGGAGCCCATGCACCACAACTAGGGAGTAAAAGAGAGTAGCCCCTGCCCACCACAACTAGAGAAAAGCCCACATGCAGCAACAATGACCCAGTGCAGCCAAAAATAAATAATAATTAATTCTTTTTTAAAAAAGAGTGAGTTGGACCTGAGAGAGGAATTCCTTCTGTCCTTTATTCTATTACTCAGAGAAGCCCCTTAAGTCTCCTCTCCTGATTCCAGAGAGAATGAAGGGATCCTGAGCAGCACCCCTGCTGCCCAATGTGGTCCTCCAGTCCTTTCCAAGGGTCCCTCTGCTGCATTACTTGTTTCAGCCTCTGAGGAAAGTGGGTCCTAAGAAGTGGCTGAGGCAGTGAGTGGCTCAGGGTGAGAACCCCGTGACCTCAGCCCTCAGTCCCTTACCTGTGCAGTCCTGAGAGACGTACACCACCAGGCGGGTGACCTCTGGGCAGCTCTCCACAGCTTTCCTGGGGATGGGAGGAAAGGCCTGAGTTCCCCGGGGGGTACCCAGGGGCTCCCGCGTCCCCTGCCGCGGCCCTCACCTGAGTATGTGCGCCACCAGAGATGGCCCATACCAGTCGCCTGCCTTCTTGCCTGAGCCCTGCCCCAGCTCCACCAGCCGGTGTAGGCCGAAGGGGGCCCGGGGATGGTCAGCGAACCAGGACACAATCTGCCGGTGCCGGCGTTCCTGCTCCAGCTCAGGGGCCTGGGCCCAGCGCGGAGGCATCCACCGGGCAGGCCCCCGGTACCGGTTGGGAGAGGCCAACCCCGACGGCTCAGGGGGGCCCAGGCCTGTGCCCTGGGACCATGTCCAGTCTGGTAGAGATGCAGCAAATAGTCAAATGGTGATGGTGTAGGGAGTGGGGCAGTTCCCATGATTCACCCACAACACTAATGCTCCATTAGAAACCTGTGTTTAACTACACTTTTCACATTCCTTAAACTTACTATTATTTTTTACATTTTGGCTGCACTGATGCTATGCGGGAGCTTAGTTCCCTGACCAGGGATTGAACCTAGCACCCTGCAATGGAAGCAGAGTCTTAACCACTGGGCCACCAGGATGAGTGAAAGTCACTCAGTCATCTCCAACTCTTTGCGACCCCATGGACTGGGGCCTGCCAGGCTTCTCTGTCCACAGAATTCTCCAGGCAAGAATACTGGAGTGGGTAGCCATTCCCTTCTCCAGGGGATCTTCCCAACCCGGGATCGAACCCACATCTCCCACATTGCAGGTGGATTCTTTACCGTCTGAGCCACCAGAGAAGCCCCCTTAAACTTATTTTATAAACAACTCTCACTCCACCCCCAAACTTAACTTTACACACAATTCTAACAAGACTTGAAATTCTTGGTTTACAAACCATTCTAACACTGCTGACCTGGGGTTGGCGCTATACTCCTACTGTGCCCTTCCCCCTCCACCACCTCTCACCTCTGGGCAGGAAATGAAGCAGAAGGCCCTGTGCCAGCATCATCTGCCCACTTCGTAACATGCACCCCCAGCCACAGTCTGAGGTCAGGCTGCCTCCCGCGAGGGGTGGGAAGTCCCGGCGGTACGTGAGCCATAGGCGGGATACAAAGTCCCGCTGGAAACGCTGTATGTCACCTGCAAGAGCAGGCTTGTTAGCTACCACCAGAAACATCCCTTTGGGGCCTCCTCCAACCCTAGTCAGGGGCCACCAGCTCACCCTCGCCCTCGAAGCGGTAGCGGCGGCCACAGAGATGGACACTGGAGATCTTGCTAAAGCTGGTCCGGCTTTTGACTGCCCAACCTGGGGAGACAGAGGGCAGCCCCCAGCAAGATGAAGCACTTGCTTGGCAGACACGCACCCTAAAAGGACAGCAAGAGCGCTTACATGCCCCCATGTGTGAGACGGGGACTCTCCTAGTTCTTATGTCAGGGTAGGCTCTAGGGAAATCTGTGCTGCATTCCTCTCAGATGGAGGCGGGGCCCCTAGTAACAGCCACATGTGTTGCTTGTGCATGCTCAGTCGTGTACAACTCTATACCACCCCACGGACTGTAACCCGCCAGGCTCCTCTGTCCATGGGATTCTCCAGGCAAGAACATTGAAGTGGACTGCCCCTTTCCTCCTCCAGGGGATCTTCCCTACCAAGGGAGCGAACCAACGTCCCTTGAGTCTCCTGCACTAGCAGGCAGATTCTTTACCAGCTGTGGCACCTGGGAAGCCACATGCATGTCTGCCATTAATTTCAGGATGAATCAAAGCGGGTCTGATTATTGTACCCATTTTACAGAGGAGGAAAATGGAGGCACAGGGAAACAAACAAAAAACTTTGTCCTAGGTCACACTGAGGAGTCGACTGAGACTTGAAAACACATTCCCCTTTGGACCTGCCAGCCAGCGGCCCGCCCTGGGCTGGGCAGGGCGGGAGACGACCCACAGGTGACTCACAGGAGGGGAACAAAGGGTGGAATACTTGGCAACGGCAGGGTCCTGGCTCTCCCTGACTCCCACCGACCTCCTAGCCCTGCCCGCCTGAACTTCAGCTCTCACTCTCACGTCAGAATCGAAGCCCCGGGCCCCGCCCCCTCCTCACCGTACTTGACGTTGTTCCAAGCGGTCAGGAACTTCGCCTTAAACTTGTCCACTTCGTCCGGCTCTCCGGGGCCGGTCCCGGGCGATGCAAGAGCGGGGCCGCTAGCTCCGGAGGGCCCCAGGCCGTTGGGGTCCGGGGTTCGGGGTCCCCGCGGCCTGCGGCCCTCCGGGCGGCGCGCGTCCTCCGGACTCCCGCTCCGGTACTGAGCGGCGGCCGGCGACACGGAGTTCATGGGCGCGCCGGGAGGGCGAACCGAGGGCCCCGGGGGCCGCGCGCGGGCGCCCCAGGGGCCAGGACGCGGCCGGGACGCGGACGCCCGGGAAAGTGCTAGTGGGGCCCCGGCGCGGCGCCCAGGCCCTTGGGCCCGGTGCGGGACGCTGTCACTGCCGCCGCCGCCATTTTAGCGGCCCTGGCCCCGGGAGCGAGGCGGGCGTGACACGGCCGGACGCCCCGCCCCGGCCCGGCCCCCAGCCTGGGTCTCCGGCCCCGGTCCCGGGTGGCGGCGCTGGGGCCTCCTGACGCGGAGCCTCCTGGCAGCGCCACGCGACCCCCACCGCCGCCCGCCTTATCGCAGCGCCCAGGCGCGACCGAGCCCCTGCAGGTACTTATCGGAGGCCCCAGAGCCGGGATGCCCCGCCCCAGACCCGCCCCGCCCCCGGTTTCGACCCCGCCCCTGCCCGGCCCCGGCCCCGCCCCCTCCAGGCGCTAAGGGACTGACCACCCCCAGCCCCCGAGGCGGGGCCCCTTATGCCGTTTGCACCTGCCTGCGACCCCCAAGGGATCAGAGCACCCCTCCGAGAGCTGCGCACCCAGGACCCGTCTCCACCGGGGGCCCAGTCTGTGTGTGTGACACCCACTCACCCAAAATCCCCCTTCAAGCCACATCTCTACGTGCTTCAGTTTCCCCAGGAGCAAAAAGGGGCTCGAAAATACAACACAGATGAATCTTTCTAATTTTACTGAGGAAAAGACGCCAGACCAAAAATTTTAAAAAGTATGTACCCTATGGTCCTATTTAAACTCTAGAAAATGCAACCTCATCTATAGTGGTTGCCTGGGGGTTGGGTGGGGAGACGTGGAAGGAAGGGATCAAAAAAAAGAACTAGGATTTGTTTAATATTAATATCTTGATTATGGTGATTGCTTCCAGCTCAACGGATTGTACACGTTAAAAGTGTGTGGTTGGTTGTATATCACTTGTACTCAGTAAAACTGCAATAAATGTTTTCAATGCATCTAACTCAGAGGAACGTTTGGAAGACAGCTGAGTTCATCTCTCTAAAGCGCTTAGCATGGCATTTGAGGCACAGTTAGGGCTCAGTGAAAGCCAGTCGTGACCTCACAGGCAGAATGAGTGTAGTGACCCTGGAAACCACAGAGAGGGTGGCCTCTAGTGGCCAGCTCAAGGGCTGTGTCCCCAGCTGGCTGAAGGAAGTTGGATGAAGGATCTGGACAAGGGTGTGTGATGTGAAGACCTGCCTCCTTTCTCAAATTCAATAGGTACCATCCCACCTCAGGACCTTTGCACCTGCTGTTGCCTCTGCCTAGACCTTTCTTCCCTGAGATATCTGCACGACTGTCCCTCAGCCTCCTTCAGGATTTTATTCATATGTCATACCTGCAGTGTGACCATCTTCAAAATTCCACCCCTTGGGACCCTTCTCCTTTCCCTGCTACATATTTTTTTTTTCCAGAGCAGTTATCATAACCTGATTGTCTGAGTAAGCTGGGGCTGCTATAATAAATAGGGCAGACTGGACGGACTATGTAACAGACATTCCTTTCTTTTAAAAAAATTTTTAGACATTTCTTTATTTATTAATGGTTGCGCTGGGTCTTCATTGCTGCTTCTCAACGCAGTAGCTTCTCTTGTTGCAGAGCACAGACTCTAGGTCCGAGGGCTTAATGGGCTTCAGTATTTGCAGCATGCAGGCTCTCAGTAGTTGTGGCCTATGGGCTTAGTTGCTCCATGGCATGTGGGCTCTCCCTGGACCCAGGATCGAACTCCTGTCCCCTGCATTGGCAGGCAGATTCTTATCCACTGGACCATCAGGGAATTCCCAGACATTTATTTCACAAACTTCTGGATGGTGGAAGTCCAAGATTAGGGTGCCAGCACTACAGGGGTCTTGGTGAAGGCCCTATTCCTGCTTACGTCCTCACATGGCCTTTCCTTGGTGCGTTGCACACAGAAAGAAATACCTTGTTTCTCTTCCTCTTCATAAGGGCATTAATCTAATTATGGGGGCTGAACCCTCATATCCTCATCTAACCCCAATCAGTTCCCAAAGGCCCCACCTCCTAATAACTTCACATAAGGCGGTTGGATTTCAAAATATGAATTTGGGAGGGGGGGGACACAAACTTTCAGACCATAGCACTGATCTTCTATTTATATATAATTCTTATTATGTTATATCCACTGTCCCCACCACACCACGAGGGCAGACATCTCTGTCCATCTTGGTCACTGCTGACTCTTCAACACTCAGCATGGGCCTGGCATACACAGCTGCTCAAACAACTTGTGGAACGCAAGGAGAGTTTATAGCCTCTCGGCGGCAGACTGGGGTGGCCACAGGTGATCCCCTTCTGTTTGATTTCCTGCCTGGACCCCCTCCCACCACGGCCACCACTGTTGATGGAAACTGCCCACCTTGGCCAGGCAGGATGATAACCACTTGCATGCGTGGTCTCACAACAGGAGATTCCAATAAAGAATACAGTGCTGCCACCAAAACTAACCAAGAGAATTCCGGAGGAGCCAAAAGGAGGGAGGAGATGCCAGTCCATCATATGTCCTACCAACCTCCCAGGATCCTTTGCGCTGAAGTCCCTCTTGGCTGAGAGATTTGAACCACCAGGAAGGACCCTGAGTCAGACCAAATACGGGCCAAGCAAGATGACTGGCCAGAGACAACTCGGAAACTAACCGCATCACCATAAAACGTGAGACTTCGAGCCATGTGGTAGAGCAGTCCTCCTGGGTTCCCTTACCCTGATGCTCTCTGCCTGGGCGCACCTTGCCAATAAAGTCTGCTTTGTCAGCACGTGTGTCTCCTTGGACAATTCATTTCCAAGCGTTAGACAAGAGCCCATTTTTGGGCCCTGGAAGGGGTCTCCCTTCCTGCAACAGTTCCTTCCTGGAGGAGGGCAGTGATTTACTGTGACCCTCAATTCCTTCCCGTTACCCCCATTTCATGCAAGTATAGCCACAACATCAGCTCTCCACCTGGGTGTCTGTCCCCACCCAGTATCCAGTTTCCACTTATATCCCTCCTTGGAGGTCCTCCAGGCTCCCCAGGTTTGGTGCACCCTTAACTGATCCTGTCTTTCACCACCACTGGCTTTTCCTCCCATGCCCTTGGCTCCCCCATACCCAGCCTTCATTGTCTCCTTTCCCAGGATCTGTCAGTCCACCTACTAATCTGTCCCTAATTGTCCTCATGTCCCCAAAGGGGCAGAGGCTGCAACCAGGTGTCTTAGCTTCTCCATACCTCAGTTTCTTCATCTGCCAAATGGGGTAGTAATTGTTCCTACTTCCTAGGGCTTTGGAGAAAAATGAAATGAACATGAAAAATGCTTAAAACACAGCAACTACCACTTTACTGTGAATTGTTACTGTTATTGTCATCCTTACTCCCACCATTGCCCTCAGAGGTCTGGCCCCCACCACCACTGTTGCATCCTTCTTGGCCTCCTGCATGCCATCGTTGACCCTTCAAATCCACACAACAGTTGGAAGAAACTGTTTTTAAATATTTATCTATTTATTTGGCTGCAGTTGTGTCATGCAGGATCTTTGATCTTTGTTGTGTCATGGGGGAGTTTTAGTCGTGGCAAGCAGGTTTGTTTCGTTTATTATTACTGATAGTTGTGGCATGTGAGGTCTTTAGTTGCGGCATGTGGAATCTAGTTCCCCAGTCAGGTATCAGACCCTGGGTCCCCTTCAGAGTCTTAGCCATTGAACTACCAGGCAAGTCCTAGGAACATACCTATATATATAAAATTATTTTCCTGAACAATTTCCACCACACACAAAAAAATCTAGAGCAGCATCATTCAACAGAAACATAATATGAAGTACATTTTTCAATATTCTAGTAGCCATGTTAAAAAAAATACGGGTAATTGGATTAAAAAGTGGGCATGTGGGACTTCCCTGGTGGTCTAGTGGTTAAGAATCTGCCTGGCCATTCAGGGGACACAGGTTTGATCCTGGTTGAGGAATTAAGTGGAGAAAGAAATGGCAACCTACTCTAGTATTCTTGCCTGGAGAATCCCATGGACAGAGGAGCCTGGCAGGCTATAGTCCATAGGGTTGCAAAGAGTCTGGCTGGACTGAAGTGACATAGCATGCATGCATGCATGTGGAACTAAGATCCCACATGCTGGGGCAACTGAGCCCAAGTGCTACAGCGAAAGATACTGTGTGAAGGAATGAAGATACTGCACGCTGCAACTAAGACCCACTGCTGCTGACAAGTGCTCAATCGTGTCCAATTCTTGCGACCCCACGGACAGTAGCCCACCAGGCTCCTCTGTCCACAGGATTTCCCCGGCAAGAATACTGGAGTGGGTTGCCATTTCCTCCTCCAGGAAGACCCGCTACCGCTAAATTAAAAAAAAATTTTTTTAAGTGGGCTGTAAGCAGAGACGGTAGAGATCCCTGGAGGTAAAGAACCAGATACACCTTTTTGACATAAGAAAAGTGAAACTGAAAGGCATTCAGTCATTTCCTACTCTTTGCGACCCCAAGGACTGTAGCTCACCAGGCTCCTCTGTCCATGGTATTTCCCAAGGTAGGACACTGGAATGGATAGACATTCCCTTCTCCAGGGGATCTTCCCAACCCAGAATCGAACCCAGGTCTCCCGCATTACAGGTGGATTCTTTACAGTCTGACCCACCACGGAAGCCCTTTGACATAAGAGAAGGCTTTTTTTTTTCCTAAGGCATTTTGTGATCTAAGCATGGCTACCAGCTTGCCCTTGATCAAGTCTCAGTAATTAATGATCATAAGGGAAAGAAAGACAGAGAAACAAACAACTATTATCAGGCAAGGGAAATAACAACAGTGAAGGTAACAAATTAGTTGTACAGACTTCCAGTTCTGTTTCAGTGGTAAAGATTAGCCTGAAGCACTTTCTTGAGCCATTTTACAAAATTCAAACCTCCCTCAAGCACTCAACCACCAGATTAACTAGATCCTAAGGAATAATGATGTTGACCTTTTCTAATCCTCCTGATTTCAATCAACTAAAGCTTGGACTAGGGCTTCCCTGATAGCTCAGTTGGTAAAAAATCTACCTGCAATGCAGGAGACCCCAGTTTGACTCCTGGGTCGGAAAGATCCACTGGAGAAGGGATAGGCTACCCACTCCGGTATTCTGGCCTGGAGAATTCCATGGACTGTATAGTCCATGGGGTCTCAAAGAATCAGACATGACTGAGCAACTTTCACTTTCAAAGCTTGGACTCTGTTAACCTTTGTCCAAATTCTATGCTGAATTCTCCTTTGCTCAAGCCCCTTCAGGCATATGCACATAATCTTGGCATGAAAGGTCCCCAGTTTTGCTGCTTTGAGAAAGTTCCCTGGTTGTGTCTTTGGGCTCCACACTCACCAAGAGGCAGGTTTTCCAGTAACAGGTAGAGGATCTGAATAGATAGTCTTCTGATGAAGACATACGGATGGCTAACTGGTACGTGAAAAGGTGCTTGGCATCACTAATCATCAGAGAAATGCTTACCAAAACCACAATGAGAAAGCACCTCATGCCTGTTAGAATGACAGCTATCAAGAAGCCAAGAGATAACAAGTGTCAGTGAGAATGTGGAGAAAAGGGAACACTTCAGCTCTGTTGGTAGAAGTGCAAATTGGTGGAGCCATTATGGAAAACTCTATGTTGGTTCCTTGAAAAAGTAAAAATAGGACTATCATATGATCCAACTACTTCTGGATATTTATCTGAAAAAAATGATATCACTATCTCAAAAAGATAGGCACACCCTCATGTTTATTACAGCATTATTTACAGTAGCTAGCATGTGGAAGCAGGCAACATAAATTTCCACCAATGGATGAATGGATAAAGAAAATGTGATATAGGGGAATTCCCTGGGAGTCCCTGGAAGTGCAGAGCTTGGCAATTCCATTCCAGGGCATGGGTTTGATCCCTGGTCAGAGAACTAAGATCCCACAAGCCATGAAGCATGGGGGAAAAGTTATACATACGTATACGTTAATATATAAATTTGACTGTGTGGATCACAACAAACTGTGGAAAATTCCTAAAGAGATGGGAATACCAGACCATCTTACCTGCCTCCTAAGGAATCTGTATGCAGGTCAAGAAGCAACAGTTAGAACTAGACATGGAACAACAGACTGGTTCAGAATTGGGAAAGGAGTACGTCAAGGCTATATATTGTCACCCTGCTTATTTAACTTATATGCAGAGGACATCATGTGAAATGCTGGGCTAGATGAATCACAAGTTGGGAGAAACTTTGCCAGGAGAAATATCAATAACCTCAGATATGTAGATGACACCACCCTTATGGCAGAAAGCAAAGAGGAACTAAAGAGCCTCTTGATGAAGGTGAAAGAGGAGAGTGAAAAAACTGTCTTAAAACTCAACACTCAAAAAATGAAGATCATGGCATCTGATCCTATCACTTCATGGCAATTGATGGGGAAACAACGGAAACAGTGACAGACTTTATTTTCTTGGGCTCCAAAATCACTACACATGGTGACTGCAGCCATGAAATTAAAAGATGCTTGCTCCTTGGAAGAAAAGCTGTGACAAACCTAAACAGCATATTAAAAAGCAGAGACATTACTTTACCAACAAAGGTCCATATAGTCAAAGCTATGGTTTTTCCAGTAGTCATGTATGGATGTAAGAGTTGGACCATAAAGAAAGCTGCTTCTTCTGCTAAGTCGCTTCACTCGTGTCCGACTCTGTGCATCCCCATAGATGGCAGCCCACCAGGCTCCTCCGTCCATGGGATTTTCCAGGCGAGAGTGCTGGAGTGGGTTGCCATTGCCTAAAGAAAGCTGAGCACTGAAGAATTGCTGCTTTTGAACTGTGGTGTTGGTGAAGACTTTGAGTCCCTTGGACAGCAAGGAGATTAAACAAGTCAATCTTACATGAAATTAACCTTGCATATTTACTGGAGGGACTGATGCTAAAGCTGAAGCTCCAACACTTTGGTCATCTGATGCGAAGAGCTGACCCATTGGAAAAGACCCTGATGTTGGGAAGGATTGAAGGCAGGAGAAGGGGATGACAGAGGATGAGATGGTTGGATGGTACCACTGACTCAAAGGACATGAGTTTGAGCAAACTCCAGGAGATGGTGAAGGACAGGAAAGCCTGGCATGCTGCAGTCCACGGGGTCACAAAGAGTCGGACACAACTGGGCAACTGAACAACAACAATATAAAAATATAAATTTGCATTGCATAAATATACAGACAGAGAAAGACCCTGCACGGTCTCACTTATATGTGGAATCGTGAAAAAAAACCTCATAGGTACAGAGAACAGGTAAGTGGTTGCCAGAGACAATGAGTGGTGGATGAAATCAGTGAACAGGGTCAAAGGTACAAACTTTCAGTTATAACACAAATAAGTCAAGGGAATGTCATGCACAGCACAGTGATTATAGTTAATAATACTGTATTGTGTTTCAAAGTTGCTAAGAGAGTAATTCTTAAAAATCTTCATCACAAGAAAAAAAACTGAACTATATGTGGTGGTTTAGTTGCTAAGTGGTGTCTAACTCTTGAGACCCCATGGGCTGTAGCCTGCCAGACTCCTCTGTCCATGGAATTCTCCAGGGAAGAATACTGGAGTGGGTAGCCTATCCCTTCTCCAGCGGATCTTCCCAACCCAGGAATCGAACCTGGGTCTCCTGCATTGCAGGTGGATTCTTTTGCCAGCTGAGCTACCAGGGAAGTCCAAATATGTGGTAGTGGATGTTAATTAAACTTATTGTGAACACTACAGATTATATACATATAGCAAATCGTACTGTTGCATACTTAAATACTTTAAAAATGAATACAGTGTTATATCTCAATTCTAACTTCATAAAAAAATTAAAAGAAGTTAAACTAACTTTAATAATACTATTTTTTTTGGGGGGGGAGGAGCACATGGCTTGTGGAATCTTAGTTCCCCAACCAGGGATTGCGGGCTTCCCTTGTAGCTCAGTCGGTAAAGAATCTACCTGCAATACAGGAGAACCAGGTTCGATTCCTGAGATCCCCTGGAGAAGGAAATAGCAACCCACTCCAGTTTTCTTGCCTGGAGAATCCCATGGACAGAGGAGCCTGGCAGGCTACAGCCCATGGATATGCAAGAGTTGGACATGACTTAGCAATTAAACCACCACCAGGGATTGAACCCAGGCCCTTGGCAGTGAGAGCACGGAGTCCTGACCAACGGGCCACCAGGAAATTCCCAATAATACTTTTTACTTAACCCAGTATACACAAAATATGATTATTTCAGCATGTAACAAGTATAAAAAGTTATTATGGAGCTGTTTTATCTTTTTTTGGTAGTGTTCTCTAAGTCTGATAATATTTCATGTGTGTTTTACAACCACAGAACATCTCAATTCGGACTGGCCATATTTCAAGTTCTCCATGACCATACGCAGCTAGTGGCTACTGTATTTGTGCAGAAAATGTAACTACAGCCCAGGTGATGACAGGAGACATACCAGATACAGTTGGAACCCTGGGTTCTTCCCTCTATGTCCCCAGACAACCTCTGCCTGTGTCGGGGTGGACCACCTGGTATAGGGCTGGCACTTAGGCTATATCTTCAAAGGTGCTGACTGCTCTTTTAAAAAAATTTTATTTGTTAATTTTTTGGCTGTGCTGGGCCTTTGTTGCTGTGTGTGGGCTTTCTCTAGTTGCAGCAAGTGGGGGCTACTGTCTAGTTGCAGTGAGAGGTCTTCTCATGACAGTGGCTTCTCTTGGTGTAGAGCACAGGCTCTAGGATGCATGAGCTTCAGTATTTGTGGCGCTCAGGCTTAGTAGTTGGAGCACTCGGGCTTAGTTGCCCACAACATGTGAGGTCTTCCCGGACCAGGGATCAAATCTGTGTCCCCTGCACTGGCAAGCGGATTCTTAACCACTGGATCACCAGGGAAGTGACCCTGTCTGTACCTTCAAAGGTGCTGACTCTGCTCTTTGAATCCCTTCTCCTCTTTTCCCTTCTCTTCCTGCAAGGTCCCACTGCTTTAAGCAAACTAGATGCCAGGCACCCCCACTAGACCACCCCAGGCTTGTCTGGATCCACCTGGGGGCCACCACCTCAGATTCCAAATAACAATGACTGTCACAGACCAGCCTGTCTTGTGGGCTATATTGTTTCTCCAAAAGAGATGTGTTGAAATCCAAACCCCAGGTACTTGTGGTTGGGACCTTATTTTGAAATAGAGTCTTTGCAGATGTAATAGTTAAGATGAGATCATACTGAACTAGAGTGGGTCCTGAGTCCAATATGACTGATGTCTTTATAAGAAGAGAAGACAGAGATGCAGACGGACACAGAGGAAGGAGGTCATGTGAACAGAAGCCGAGATTCAGGTGATGCAGTTGCATGCAAACCAAAGAAGGCCAGTAACCACCAGAAGCTAGGACAGGATAAGGAATGATTCTCCCCTTGAGCCTTCAGAGAGAGCTTAGCTCTGCTGATAACTTTGACTTTGCACTTCCAACTCCCAGCCCTGTGGGAGAATCTACTGTCTCATGACACACGGTTTGTGGGAATAGCATCCTTAGGAAACCAATGCAGCCTGTTTATCCTTTCTCTTCATCAGGTCTTGGCTTGCCCATCGCCTGCTCTTAGAGATCTGCCCTGACCTCAGGGCAGGCTCTCTTTATTCTCAGGCTCCTCCTGAACACAAATGAATTATTGTGGTGATGGTTTCAGTCACTAAGTTGTGTCTGACTCTTTGCTACCCCATGGACTGTAGACTGCCAGGCTCCTCTATCTATGGGATTTCCCAGGCAAGAATACTGGAGTGGGTTGCCATTTCCTTCTCCAGGGGATCTTCCCAACCCAGGAATTGAACTTGTGTCTCCTGCATTGCAGGCAGATTCTTTCACCGCTGAGCCACCTTACATCATTACAATCAACTGTGTTATTGCTTGTTAATCCTAGCGTCCCCCGTGAGAGCAGAAGCTCCATGAAGACAAGAATCACAGTGGTCCTAACTCCATTACTCTTTCAAGAACATCCCTGGCAAAGAATGAAATTTTGCTATTTGCAACTACATGGATAGACCTGAAGGGTATCATGCTTTAGTGAAATAAATCAGACAGAGAAAGACAAAAACTTACAGGTGGAATCTAAAAAAGCAATGCAAATGAATGAATATAACAAAACAGAAACAAACTCACAGGCATAGAGAACAAACTAGTGCTTGGCAGTGGGCTGGGGAAGGAGGGAGGGGCAGCAGAGGCATAGGGGATTAAGAGGTATAAACTACTCTTAGAAAATAAATAAGCTACCAGGGTATATTGTACAATGCAGGGAAGATAGCCAATATTTTATAATGACTTTTTAAAAGAAATGTTTTGGCTGCACCACGTGGCTTGTGTAGCAATTCCCCAACGAATGATTGAACCCATGCCTGCTGCAGTGGAAGCGTGGAGTCTTAACCACTGAACCATCAGGGAATCCCCTACAATGACTTTGTATACTTATTTATTTTTGGTTGCACTGGGTTTTCATTGCTGCGTGGGCTTTTCTATAATTGCAGCAAGTGGGGGCTACTCCCTAGTTGCAGTGTGTGGGCTTCTCATTGCAGCAGCTTCTCCTGTTGTGGAGCACAGGCTCTAGGGCGCATGGGCTTCAGTAGTCCTGGCACGTGGGCTTAGTTGCTCCAAGGCATGTGGAATCTTCCTTGACCAGGAATTGAACTCCTGTCCCCTGCACTGGCAGGCGGATTCTTAACCACTGGACCACTAGGGAAGTCCCCCTATAATGACTTTAAATGGAGTATTCTACAAAATTACTGAATCACTATGTTGTACATCTAAAACTAATATTTTAAATCAACTGCATTTCAATTAAGAAAAAGAAAGAAGAGGATTTCCCTGGTGGTCCAGTGGATAAGAATCCGCCTGTCAATGCAGGGGACACGGATTCAATCCTCGGTCCGAGAAGACCGCTCGGAGATTCTAAAGCTGGTGCACCACAACTACTGAGCCTGCTCTCTAGAGCTCGGGCAGTGAGCCATAGCTACTAAAGCCCACACACCCCAGAGCCTGTGCTCTGCAACAAGAGAAGCCACTGAAATGAGAAGCCCGTACTACTAGAGAAAGGCAATTCGCAGCAATGAAGACCCAATGCAGACAAAAAATGAAATAAATTAAAAAAAAAAAAAGTGAGGTAGTTTTTTGTATGTCAGTGACACCCCAATAAAGCTGAAGGAACAAATCGCTATGGTAACGTTAGGACACAGGTACAAAATTGCATTTGAGTGGAATCCAATGAGGCAGGCTTGTCTTCTGGTGACTGTATTTTGGCATCAGCGCATGAATTTCATCCTGGGTTCCTCAGCAATTCCAGGAATGTTTCTGGAATGTTTCAGTGTCTGTCCACCCAGTTCCCATGCCCTTTTGTGCAATAACTCCCCCCAGGCTGAGCTGACTAAATTACACATTCTTGAAAGAAACACAAATACGTGCAAAGATGCTTTCTCATGAGAGATTATTTTCCTCATCAAACTTCCTTGCTTTGTTGGAGCCGCCTTGTCCTGTCTTTCATGCTTCTATTACACCGAGAGTTGTATGAGAGAATGCTCTAGAAATGAACTCTGCTTCTGTATGTGTGTTAGACTCTGCGACCCCATGGACTGTAGCCCACCAGGCTCCTCTGTCCATGGAATTTTCCAGGCAAGAATACTGGAGTGGGTTGCCATTTCCTTCTCCAGGGACCTTCCCAACCCAGGGATCAAACCTGCATCTCCTGCACTGCAGGCAGATTCTTTATCATCTGAGCCACCAGGGAAGCTCTCTGTTTACGGCTGCCTTTTTGGCTGCTGCTGCTAAGTTGCTTCAGTCGTGTCCGACTGTGCGACCCCATAGACAGCAGCCCACCAGGGTCCCCCCTCCCTGGGATTCTCCAGGGAAGAACACTGGAGTGGGTTGCCATTTCCTTCTCCAATGCATGAAAGTGAAAAGTGAAAGTGAAGTCGCTCAGTCGTGTCCGACTCTTAGTGACCCCATGGACTGCAGCCCATCAGGCGCCTCCATCCACGGGATTTTCCAGGCAAGAGTACTGGAGTGGGTTGCCATTGCCTTCTCCCCTTTTTGGCTGAAAGAATGCTTCTTTCATTCAACAAATGTATCCTGGGGGGAGGGACAGATTAGGAGTTTGGGATTAAAATATACACACTACTATAAATAAAATGGGGCTTCCCAGGTGGCGCTAGTGGTCAAGAGTCCGCCTGCCAATGCAGGAGACACAGGAGACCAGGATTCAATCTCTGAGTTGGGAAGATCCCATGGACAGATGAGCTTGGTGGGCTACAGTCCATGGGGTCACAAAGAGTCAGACATGACTGAGCTACTGAGAACAACCAACAAGGACCTACTGAAGAGGACAGGGAGCTATATGCAATGTCTTGTAATAACCTATGATGGAAAAAAATCTAAAAAAGAATACATATACACACGACTGATCGTCTGAGTCCATACATATATAGACACATAACTGAATCATTTTGCTGTACTTCTGAAACTAACATTGTAAATCAACGCTGCGTCAATAAAATTTTTAATTAAAATAAAAATTAAAACAATGCTATTAATGAAAATCCTGAAAACAAAACCAAAAAAAGCACAAGTGTATCCTGAGCATTTATTGTGTGTCAAGCTCTGTGCTGGGTATTAACAAGAACAAAAACATCTTTGTCTCCTCTTGGGCTTCTGGAGGTGAGATAAAGGAGATAGATATTTTCTTTATTTTCTTTCGTTTTTTCTGTACTGAGATGTAGTTGCAGCATGTGGGATCTAATTTCCTGCCCAGGCATTAAACCCAGCCCCTTGCATTGGGAATGGAGAGTCTTAGCTACAGGACTACAAGGGAAGTCCCAGGAGATAGATATTGAATTCACTACACAAATAATTACGTAGTTAATAATTGCAAAACGGGTCACGTAGGAAAACGAAAGCTTGCAATGGTGGGAAATAGTATAGTTCCGGGGCTGTGATTCAGGAGGACTTCTGAGGAAGCCTATTAGTCAGAAGAGGCTGACATTAGAAAAGGTCAAGTTTCCTTGCAGTAACAAACAAGTCCAAAGTTCAGTGGTTCAACTCAACCAAAGTTTACTTCTCCCTTGTGTTACTCATCCTACATGAGCTACAGGGGCTTAGCTCCACACAGTCATGCTGGGGTCCAGGTTGACCAGATATCCACCATCTTGCAGCTGCACCATCAGGAGGAAATTACTGTCTCGCTTGCTGTGGAGGGACAAGAGAGAGACTGGAGAAGCTTGTATGGGCTTTTTCATGCCTCCTCAGAAGTGACTGACATATAGAAGTGATGTGTTATTTCCACTCACATTTTAATAGCCAGAAATAGTCAAGAGAGTCACCGAATTGGAGTTGTTTTTCATTCAAAAGATAGTGATCTCTAAAAATGTTTATCATAGGAGCTAAAAGATAGTGGGAATTAGAAAGAGAGGAGGACTGCTCTGGTGGTCCAGTGGATAAGAATCCACCTGCCAATGCAGGGGACATGGGTTCGATCCCTGGTCTGGGAATTAAGATCCCACAATGCTGCAGAGCAACAGAGGCCGTGCAGCACAACTACTGGGTCCACCCACTAGAGCCCGTGTGCTCCAACTATTTAAGCCCACATGCCCTAGAGCTGATGCTCAGCAACAAGAGAAGCTCCACAACTAGAGAGCAGCTTCCACTTGCCTCAACTAGAGAAAGTCCACATGTGGCAATGAAGACCCAGCACAGCCGAATAAATAAATAAGAAAAGAGAGGAAGGAAGTACATTCCTGGTAGAACAAACAACACATTCAAAGACACCAGAAACAGATAGACAATGGGTTGTTGTTGTCCAGTTGCTAAGTCGTGTCTGATTCTTAGCAATCCCATAAACTGCAGCACACCAGGCTTTCCTGTCCTTCACTATCTCCCAGAGTTTGCTCAAACTCATGTCCATTAAGTCAGAGATGTCATCCAACCATTTCATCCTCTGTCCTCCCCTTCTCCTCTTGCCCTCAATCTTTCCTAGCATCAGGGTCTTTTCCAATGAGTCGGCTCTTTGTATCAGGTGGCCAAGGTATTGGAGCTTCAGCATCAGTCCTTCCAATGAATAGTCAGGGCTGATTTCCTTTAGGATTGACTGGTTTGATCTCCTTGCTGTCCAAGGGACTCTCAAGAGTCTTCTCCAGCACCACAACTCAAAAATATCAATTCTTTGGCACTCAGCCTTCTTTACAGTCCAGCTCTCACATCCATACATGACTACTGGAAAAACCCTAGTTTTGACTATACAGACTTTGACAATGGGGACATGGATTCAAAATTCTGACAGAAAACCATATTTCATCTAGATCACTATCTAGAGCCAAAATGTCAATCAAATGTGAGGTGCAAGTAAAGACATTCCAAAACATGGAAGGGCTCAAAAATGTACTCTCTCCTGTTCTTATGTTTTCGGAAATTTACTGTGGGATAAACTCCACAAAGGGCTTACCAGGTGGCTCAGTGGTAAAGAATCCGCTTGCCAGTGCAGAGATTCAGGAGACTTGGGTTGGATCCCTGGGTGGGGAAGGTCCCCTGGAAGAGGAAATGGCAACCCACTCCAGTATTCTTGCCTAGAGAATCCCCATGAAGAGAGGAACCCGGTGGGCTACAGTCTATGGGGTCACAAAGAGTCGGACATGACTGAGTACAGCACAGCAGCTGCAGTCCACAACAAGAGAAGAGTAATCAAAGAAAAAGAGAAGACATAAGAGTGAGGAAAGAATTCTGACTTAGGAAAGGGATAAAGAGGATTCCGGGGGGGGGGTTATCCTGGTGATCCAGTGGTTAAGAATCTACCTTCCAATGCAGGGGACTCAGGTTCCATCCCTTGTGGGGGAACTAAGATCCCACATGCCTTGGGGAACTAAGTCCAAGCACCTACTGCTCAGTCCAAGCACTCTGGAGCCGATGCTGGGAGACAAACATCCTTCAAGGAGCAATTAACACCCAAAACAACCAAAAATAAATTAACTGATTGGGGAAAAAAACCCAATTAAACAAAAAAGAGAATTCCTAGAATCCTGACAGGAAGAAATCCCCAACAAAAAGAACCCAGGAGGAAAACAGAATGTTACGTCTATATTGGGCTTCCCAGATGGCACTAAAGGTAAAGAACCTGCCTGCTAATGCAAGTGACATAAGAGACATGGATTCAATCCCTGGGTCAGGAAGGTCCCCTGGAAAAGGGCATGGCAACCCATGCCAGTATTTTTGCCTGGAGAATCCCATGGGAAGAGAAGCCTAGGGCGGGGTGGGGGTGGGGCGGCTACAGTCCATAGGGTCACAAAGAGTTGGACACCACTGAAGCAACTTAGCATGCACACATTCACCTCTAGATTATTGGATAAATTTTATCATTTGGAAAGTTGAATTGAGATAAATTGCTAGAACTTCTAAGAAAGAGAACCAAAGAAAAAAAAGGGCAATTAACTCCAGTGGAGAAATTATATATCATAATAATTACACTTCTTAATGGTATCCTTCAAAAGGAAATCAAATTATATTTCCATCAGTTCAGTTCAGTTGCTCAGTCGTGGTCCAACTCTTTGTGACCCCATGAATTGCAGCACGACAGGCCTCTCTGTCCATTACCAACTCCCGGAGTCTACCCAAACCATGTCCATCGAGTCAGTGATGCCATCCAACCATCTCATCCTCTGTCGTCCCCTTCTCCTCCTGCCCCCAATCCTACCCAGCATTAGGGTCTTTTCCAATGAGTCAACTCTTCCCATGAGGTGGCCAAAGTATTGGAGTTTCAGCTTCAACATCAGTCCTTCCAATGAACACCCAGGATTGATCTCCTTTAGGGTGGATTGATTGGATCTCCTTGCAGTCCAAGAGACTCTCAAGAGTCTTCTCCAACACCACAGTTCAAAAGCATCAATTCTGCGGCACTCAGCTTTCTTCACCATCCAACTCTCACATCCATACATGACCACTGGAAAAACCATAGCCTTGACTAGACGGACTTTTGTTGGCAAAGTAATGTCTCTGCTTTTAAATATGCTATCTAGGTTGGCCATAACCTTCCTTCCAAGGAGTAAGCGTCTTTTAATTTCATGGCTGCAACCACCATCAGCAGTGATTTTGGAGCCCAAAAAATAAAGTCTGACACTGTTTCCACTGTTTCCCCATCTATTTCCCATGAAATGATGGGACCAGATGCCATGATCTTAGTTTTCTGAATGTTGAGCTTCAAGCCAACTTTTTCACTCTCCTCTTTCACTTTCATCAAGAGGCTCTTTAGTTCTTCTTCATTTTCTGCCATAAGGGTGGTGTTATCTGCATATCTGAGGTTATTGATATGTCTCCTGGCAATCTTGATTCCAGCTTGTGTTTCTTCCAGCCCAGCGTTTCTCATGCTGTACTCTGCACAGAAGTTAAATAAGTAGGGTGACAATATACAGCCTTGACGTACTCCTTTTCCTATTTGGAACCAGTCTGTTGTTCCATGTCCAGTTCTAACTGTTGCTTCTTGACCTGCATACAGGTTTCTCAAGAGACAGGTCAGATGGTCTGGTATTCCCATCTCTTTCAGAATTTTCCACAGTTTGTGGTGATCTACACAGTCAAAGGCTTTGGCATAGTCAATAAAGCAGAAATAGATGTTTTTCTGGAACTCTCTTGCTTTATCGATGATCCAGTGGATGTTGGCAATTTGATCTCTGGTTCCTCTGCCTTTTCTAAAACCAGCTTGAACATCTGGAAGTTCATGGTTCATGTATTGCTGAAGCCTGGCTTGGAGAATTTTGAGCATTACTTTACTAGCATGTGAGATGAGTGCAATTGTGCGGTAGTTTGAGCATTCTTTGGCATTGCCTTTCTTTGGGATTGGAATGAAAACTGACCTTTTCTAGTCCTGTGGCTACTGCTGAGTTTTCCAGATTTGCTGGCATATCGAGTGAAGCACTTTCACAGCATCATCTTTCAGGATTTGAAATAGCTCAACTGGAATTCCATTACCCCCACTAGCTTTGTTCGTAGTGACGCTTTCTAAGGCCCACTTGACTTCACATTCCAGGATGTCTGGCTCTAGGTGAGTGATCACACCATCGTGATAATCTGGGTCATGAAGATCTTTTTTGTACAGTTCTTCTGTGTATTCTTGCCACCTCTTCTTAGTATCTTCTGCTTCTGTTAGGTCCATACCATTTCTGTCCTTTATCGAGCCTATCTTTGCATGAAATGTTCCTTTGGTATCTCTAATTTTCTTGAAGAGATCTCTAATCTTTCCCATTCTGTTGTTTTCCTCTATTTCTTTACATTGATCACTGACGAAGGCTTTCTTATCTCTCCTTGCTATTCTTTGGAACTCTGCATTAAGATGGGAATATCTTTCCTTTTCTCCTTTGCTTTTCGCTTCTCTTCTCTTCCCAGCTATCTGTGAGGCCTCCTCAGACAGCCATTTTGCTTTTTTGCATTTCTTTTCTATGGGGATTGTCTTGATCCCTGTCTCCTGTACAATGTCATGAATCTCTGTCCATAGTTCATCAGGCACTCTGTCTATCAGATCTAGTCCCTTAAATCTATTTGTCACTCCTACTGTATACTCATAGGGGATTTGATCTAGGTCATACCTGAATGGACTAGTGGTTTTCCCTGCTTTCTTCAATTTAAGTCTGAAGTTGGCAATAAGCAGTTCATGATCTGAGCCACAGTCAGCTCCCGGTCTCGTTTTTGCTGACTGTATAGAGCTTCTCCATCTTTGGCTGCAAAGAATATAATCAATCTGATTTCGGTGTTGACCATCTGGTGATGTCCACGTGTAGAGTCTTCTCTTGTGTTGTTGGAAGAGGGTGTTTGCTATGACCAGTGCGTTCTCTTGGCAAAACTCTATTAGCCTTTGCCCTGTTTCATTCTGTACTCCAAGGCCAAATTTGCCTGTTATGCCAGGTGTTTCTTGACTTCCTACTTTTGCATTCCAGTCCATAAAATCAGTAAAAACAACTTGAGCCACCAAGACACCAGGTGAATGCATGTCTTATATTCAACTGAGGACTCAGTGATACCACCTGATGGCTGGGAGGCATCTCAAACTCAACTGGCCCTAAACTGAACTCCCAGAATTTAACTTTTCTGTTGTTTCATGACCTTCCCATCTCAGATTCTTGAAAAGCAACCTAGCAAGATTTGGACACTCCTAATGGCAATGGCACCCCACTCCAGTACTCTTGCCTGGAAAATCCCGTGGACGGAGGAGGCTGGTGGGCTGAAGTCATGGGGTCGCTAAGAGTCGGACACGACTGAGCGACTTCACTTTCACTTTTCACTTTCATGCATTGGAGAAGGAAATGGCAACCCACTCGTGTTCTTGCCTGGAGAATCCCAGGGACGGGGGAGCCTGGTGGACTGCAGTCCATGGGGTCACACAGAGTCGGACACGACTGAAGCGATTTAGCAGCAGCAGCAATGGCCCACTTGAACAGGCTCAGAGCAGTTTTGGGTTGACCCCGCCCACATTTTCCAGACTGACCAATCAGAATAGTTCACCATTCCCCACCCCCGGGCTAGGAGATTGGTTAAGTTAGA
Organism: Okapia johnstoni; assembly: GCA_024291935.2. Classification (NCBI taxonomy): domain Eukaryota; kingdom Metazoa; phylum Chordata; class Mammalia; order Artiodactyla; family Giraffidae; genus Okapia; species Okapia johnstoni. The sequence goes on along the minus strand of CM044316.1, from coordinate 11,627,827 downwards.
ACATGTGATCCTAGAAAGGCCCATGAGATTCAGTACTGGGACTTCTGGCGGAACTCTAGAGCAATTGGATATCTCTTTCCAAGTTGCTACTGAGTGGGAATAATGAATCTGTAGCACCAGGAAGAATCTCTGCCACCCAAAGAGGACCTTGATGAGATGAAAGCTCAGCTGAGTCAAGAGAGAGTTGGATTCCTGGTGCTATCGGAGGTTCTTGATCCAGCCATGCCTGAAGTTAACACAACTCCCAGATCCCCAGATTTTCAGCTACAGGAGTCAGTTCATTCCTAACCACAGCCTCCATGCTTATTTGAGTTGTTTTTGAGTTGGACTTAATTTTTTTTTTTTCTGGAACTTTCAGCTAAACAAATCCTGATAAATACAGCCCCTACTCAATGCCAGGAATTGCACCAAAGAGTTGACACGAGGGACTTCCCTGGTGGTCCAGTGGCTAAGACTCGGAGCTCCTAATGCAGGGAGCCCAAGTTTGATTCCCTGGCCAGGGTACTAGAAAGAGGAGAGTGAAAAAGCTGGCTTAAAACTCAACGTTGAAAAAACTAAGATCACGACATCTGGTCCCATCACTTCACGGCAAATAGATGGGGAAAAGTGGAAACAGTGACAGATTTTATTTCCTTGGGCTCCAGAATCACTACGTATGGTGACTGCAGCCATGAAATTAAAAGATGCTTGCTCCTTAGAAGAAGGACAAACCTATGACAAACCTAGGTAGCATATTAAAAAAACAGTGACATCATTTTGCCGACAAAGATCCATATAGCCCAAGCTATGGTTTTTTCCAGTAGTCAGGAATGGATGTGAGAGTTGGACCGTAAGGAGGGCTAGGTGCCAAAAGATTGATTCTTTCAAATTGTGGTGCTAGAGAAGACTCTTGAGAGTTCCTTAAATTGCAAAGAGATCCAACCAGGGATTTAGATCAATCCTAAATGAAATTAACCTTGCATATTCACTGGAGGGACTGATGTGCAAGCTGAAGCTCTGATACTTTGGTCACCAGATGGGAAGAGTCGACTCACTGGAAAAGACACTGATGCTGGGAAAGATGGAAGGCAAGAGGAGAAGGGGGCGGCAGAGGATGAGATGTTTGGAAGGCTTCATCGACTCAGCAGACATGAGTTTGAGCAAACTCCGGGAGATAGTGAAGGACAGTGAAGCCTGGAGTACTGCAGTTCATGGGGTCTCAAAGAGCTGGACACAACTGAGTGACTGAACAACAATGACGGGGAACTAGATCCCACATGCCACAACTAAAGGTTCTGCTTACTGCAACTAAGACCTAGTGTAGACAAGTTAAAAAAAAAAAAGAGTTGACATGACCTATCTCATTGAACCCTGTGAGAGAGGGAATAATTAGAGTTCTTATTTAACTGATAAGGAAACTGAGGCTCACAGAAATGAATCCATCTGCTGAAGATCATTGGAGACAGAATTCCAACCCACATCTGTCTGACCCCAAGTCCTGCTTTTCTGATCATGAAGATTCAGAGATAGACCATGGTATGATGAGGGGTGGGGAGGAGGGCAAGGGCTAGTTGCCAATGGCCTGGCTTGCTTGAGCTTTCTTTTTTCTCTTTTTTAATTGAAGTATAGCTTATTTACAATGTTGGGTTAGTTTCAGATGTACAGAAAAGTGATTCAGTTATAGATACATATATATCTTTTCTCTTTCCAGATGCTTCTTTTTTTAACTATTTATTTATATGGCTGCATGGATTTCCCTGGTGGCTCAGAGGGTAAAGAATCTGCCTTCAATGCAGGAGACCCCTGGGTTAGATCTCTGGGTTGAGAAGATCCCCTGGAGGAGGGAAACGGCAACTCACTCCAGTATTCTTGCCTGGAGAATCCCACGGACAGAGGAGCCTGGAGGGCTATAGTCCATGGGGTTGCAAAGAATCGGACACGACTGAGTGACTAACACACACACACACACACACATACTGGGTCTTAGGTGAGGCATCCAGGATCTTTAGTTGCAGTATGTGGGATCTAGTTCCCTGACCAGGGATTGAACCCAGGCCCCCTGCAGTGAAAGCCCTGAGTCTTAACTGTTGTATCACCAGGGAACTCCCCAGAATTGCATACTTCAAATGGGTGAATTTTGTGGTATGTGAATTATATCTCAATAAAGTTGTTAAAAAAAAGATAATGTCTGACATTTATCAAGTGGTTAAGCTCTGGGTTTGGGCAATGTGTTAGCTCTTTACACCAATGACGGTGCTAGTATCACAAGGTCACTGTGAGAACGAAAAACACTTTCATGACTTCATTTTACAGATGAGGCTGAGGCCAGAGAGGTTAAGCAAGTCACACAGCAAAATGATGATCAGACAGCAGAGGCCTGATATTTGAGGTCCACAGATCCTCCCTTGCCCCGCCCCCAGCTTCACCCCTCCACCCCTGCTCTTTCCTTCCCTTTTGCCACAGTTCTGCTCTACTGACCTGATTTCTATTTCTTTTACTCACACATTCTTTCCAGCCTCCAGATTTTTGCATTTACTGACTCAATCCTTCTGCCCAGCTATTCTTTCCCTTCTCCTCCACAATCTAGTTTGTGAAATGAATGTCTAAGTGTTAAGGGGAAGAGAAAGAGAGAAGGTTCTGATTCCAAGTTTCAAGGCTCATTTGGAAGTGAGGGATGCATGGAGGGGTGCCCCTGCCCCCTCAGCCTCCAGGAGACTCAGTTCCCCCATCCACACCTGCAGCTTTTGGAGCCCTTGTTGTTGTTTAGTCAGTCAGTCATATCTGACTCTTTGAGACCCCATGGACTCTAGCCAGCCAGGCTCCTCTGTCCAAGGGATTTCCTAGGCAAGAATACTGGAGTGGGTTGCCATTTCCTTCTCTTCCTTTCCCTTGGGCTGGGTTTAATCCTAGCAGTAACTGGGGACACATGTGCGGGAGGTTGAGGTCAGATTTTCCCCTGGGCAGCTCACAAGGTCCAGAGTGAGCAGGTGAGAAAAGCATGGCTCTGCCCAGTTTCTGCCCAGCGCCTGGGAACGAGGTGATTTCCCCCCTACCCCCATCCCTACGAAGCTGCTTTCTCCTCCCGTCCTCCTCCCAACTCAAAGCTTCTTCTCAGAGCCTTTTAAAATCTTTAGCACTTCCGATGGCAGGGACTGGGGAAGGGGCAGCAGGCACCATATTGGGCCGTAAAGGTGGCAAGAAGAAGCCCCTGAAGCAGCCCAGGAAGCAAGCCAAGGAGACGGATGAGGAAGACAAGGCATTCAAGCAGAAACAGAAGGAGGAGCAGAAGAAACCAGAGGAACTAAAAGCAAAGGCCTTGGGGAAAGGTCCTCTGGCCAGAGGTGGAATTAAGAAATTTGGCAGAAAGTTAGCTGTTCCTTGTGTCTGAGGCAACGAAGACCCTTAGTTCCATTCCTGTTTAAACATCTGGATTCCCTGCCACAATATCTGTTGCCACCTATAGCTAGAATGAAGTGTTGTCTTGGAACCTATTGTACATTTAAGAATAAACTTTGGTAAAAAAAAAAAAAAATTTAAAAAGCTTTAATAAGGACATTCATACAATAGTACTATTCAGTCATAAAACGAAACGAAAGAAAAAAAAGCAAAACGGAGGGACTTCCCTGGTGGTTCGGTGGCTAAGGCTCCAGCCTCTGAGTGTAGGGGACCTGGGTTGGAACAGTTTCCTGGTCAGGGAACTAGATCCCACGTGCTTCGACTAAGACTTGGCCCAGCAAATAAATAAGAATATAAGCATTAAAAAAAAAAAAACGTGCTCCTGACAGCTCAGTCAGGCATTTCAAGTTCAAATACCTCCAGAGGCCAGGCTGGCAATAGAAATATCCAAAGCCCCCCAGCAGCGTGACCTGGGACATATATCCACCCAAGGATTTCTCAGGCAAATGCTTTTTACGTTGTTTTTTTTTTAATCTTAATTTTAATTTTACGTTGAAGTATAGTTGATTTGGGCTTCCCTGGTGGTTCGGACTGTGAAGGGTCTGCCTGCAATGGGGGAGATCTGGGTTCAATCCCTGGGTGAGGAAGATCCCCTGGAGAAGGGAATGGCTACAAACTCCAGTATTCTTGCCTGGAGAATTCCATGGACAGAGGAGCCTGGGGGAGCTACAGTCCATGGGGTCACAAAGAATCACAGACACCCGAGCAACTAACATTTCACTTTCATAGCTGATTTATAATGTTGTGTTAGTTTCAGGCGTATAGCAAAGTGATTCTGTTATATCCATTCTTTTTCAGATTCTCTTCCCATACAGGTTATTACAGAATATTGAGTAGAGTTCCCTGTGCTACACAGTAGGTCACTGTTGATTATCTATTTTATCTATAGTAGTGTGTATATATTAATCCCAAACTCCTAATTTATCCCCCCTCCTTTTTTTGATTAATGAATTTTATTTTTTATAGCAGTTTTAATTTCACAGCAAAATCGAGCAGAAAGTACAGAGATTTCCCATATACACCCAGCTCTCCCACCCCAAACCTCTCCCTCTATGGACATCCCACACGACAGTAGTGTATTTTGAACCACTGGTGAATCTACCTGACCCATGAACACATCATTATCACCCAAAGTGCTTAGTGATGTTTTTGGTGTTTTTTTGCTGGATCCCACAGCAAAAAAGATTTGTGGGATCTTACTTTCCTGACTAAGGATTGAACCTACGACCCCTGCAATGGAAGCTCTTTGTTCTAACTACTGGACCAGCAAGGAAGCCCCTCATTATACTTAATCGGAATTTTTCTGTCAAGAAGAGTTGTTCCTTCTTCCTCATGTTAATATAGATTCACTCATGTATTTAAATCAGTTTGGACTTATGGTTATTTATTCTTTGGGTTATAATTCAATTCTATTGCTGTCTAGTTTGTTCAAATTGTTTCAGCTTTGGCCAGCAGGAGTTCTTTTCAGGCTGGCTCCTGTCTTTTTGGCTTTTTTATTTTTCCACTTTTGTCTCTAGAAGATGCTTCAGTGTCCTTGTGCATTTTCTCTGCCCTAATCTTAGAAGCAAGTCATTTCTCAAAGGAGCCCTGGTTCCTCCTACTGGAAAATAGTATTTAGAAACCAGATCTGGATGCTGAGTGTGCTCATTGCTTCTAGGGTGTCATTGCTTCTGGACACACAGCAGACAGAGCTAGGAAATCTGTATACACTCAAACCTATATTTATTTTTAAAAATTTTTATCGGAGTGTAGCTGCATTACAATGTTGTGTTCATTTCTGCTGTACGGCAAAGTGAATCAGCTCTGTGTATATATATCTACCTCTTTTTGGATTTCCTTCCCATTTAGGTCACCACAGAGCATTAAGTAGAGTTCCCTGTGCTACGCAGTAGGTTCCCATTAGTTATCTATTTTATACACAGTATCAATAGTGTATATATGTCAATCTCAATCTCCCAATTCATCCCACCCACCCTTCCCCTGCCTTGGCATCCATATGTTTGTTCTCTACCTCTGTGTTTCTGTTTCCACTTTGCAAATAGGTTCATCTCTAACTATTAAAGTGAACATTTCATAATGATAACCCCATCTAGCACCACATTGCTAATTTGCAACTTCCTCTCCAACAGTATGAAAACTGGTTGTCAGTATCTACAATCTATGTACTTATTTGTTCAATGCTAGTACGTAGCTATTCCAAAATTAAGCTCTACCCCTGTGAGACACAAACTCACTCACCCGAGTAGTGTTTCTATACAGTTCAGACAGACATTTGAACGGGAAACCTTGGAGCCGAGCAAACAAATCTTATAGTTGTGAGGTAGAGTTGGCCCTCTGACCTACAGTTTGAGACACCACCCCCCCCTTCCTTGCAGAAACATGACTGCTCTTGTCTTTGGTCGTGGGAAAGTTGTCAGTTTGCAGCTCCCTGCAGCCACATTCAAGCCTCGGAACTTGTAGGTGGGAGATAGAGATGGGGGAATGGGAAGTCTTGCTGCAGCTCTCTGCCTCTCTGGATGGGTGGAGGTGTGAGGGGGCTGTGGGAGGCATTTTGCTCTTTTAGAGCCGAGGCTACAGCTCAGGGAGGATGGGTACAGATTGGGTGGAGCAGCCCCTCTGGGCGATGGCCCTAGCAGCAGAACTTGCCAGGCAGGTGTGCCAGCTCAGGCATGCATCAAGCGGGCAGGCTGTGGCAAGGGTGCCCTTCCCTGGGAAGAGACCAGGCATGGGTGGGGGGCAGGGGGTGGGGTGGGTGGGGTTTGTGGTGGTACGTGGGGCGGGTGGGGCCTGAGCTGAACCCTTTCTAATTCCTTCTCGGGGATATAGTGGTGCCCAGTAGCACCTGTGCGTGTGTGCTGAGTCGCTTCAGTTGTGTCTGACTCTGCGGACTGTAGCCCGACCCTATGGACCGTAGGCCACCAGGCTCCTCTGTCCATGGGATTCTCCAGGCAAAGAATACTGGAGTGGGTTGCCATGACTTCCTTCAGGGGATCTTCCTGACCCAGGGATGGAACTCACATCTCTTAAGTCTACCTGTATGGACAGATAGGTTCTTTTCCACTAGTGCCCCAGCCAACATTCACTGAACACTCACCTGTGTCTCGAAGCTCCGTTCCATCCCTTCCTCCTCAAGGGCATCTCTCCAAGTGGAAACTGTCATTATCCATTTTACAAAAGAGGCTACCAAGGCTCCAAGGAGGGTGTCACTTGTCTGGACTCCTAGATTACAAAGTAACTGAGCCTGGCTCCAGACTCCAAACTCTTAATCTTTACTCAATGACTGGGCAGAAGGACAGACAGGGCCCCTGCCTTCCTGGAGCTGGGAGTCAGGGCAGAGACATACGATGTACCAGATGAATCAGTAAATAATGAAGGTCATTTCAGAGGGTACCAACTGCAGTGTGAGATTGGGGAGGAAGGGGACACAGACCGGAAGGCCTCTCTGAGGAAGTGACTGCCTGGGAAGGGCTGGGGGCAGGGTGTTCCGGGCACACTGATCCCCAGGTGCCAAGATCTTGAAGAGTATAAGGAACTGGTGGGGGGTGGGGTGGGGGGGAGACAGTGGGGCTGGAATAGGAAGAAGAGAGATAAAAGGGGGAGAGACTGTGCCTGGCCTTGTGGGCCTTGAAGGCCTGATATTTTCGAATTTGGACTTTTACCCTGAGCCACATAGGGAGCCATGGGGCCATGTGGAGCAGAAGAAGGCTGTGATCTTGTGGGATCTCATGCACGAGGTGGCACAAGTTGGGGGAGCTGGGCCGGGGACCCGGGGCCGGAAGCCCCCCTCCACTGTATATAGGGCCCGTGGGAGGTGAGATTGCCACTTGGGAGGTGAGAAGCAGCCACATTCCCACCTTAGGGTGTGGCTTCCCCTTTGCAGAAGGAGGTCATTTATCAAGCACATGGCCCTGATATTTTGGTGAATCTTCAGGGCTCATCCTTGATGGCTTGGTGGGGTAGGCTGGGGACTCCAGCACTCAAATCTTACCACACCCACCCTACCCAGAAACCATCTTCCCTACCCCCCCCAACTCTGGCCTCCCTGGCTGCTTGCCCGAGTGCCTGATCTGTTGGAGCAGGCAAAGAGAAGAAAGAGAGAAGTCACTCAGTCCTGCTGACTCTTTGCGACCCCATGGACTGCAGCCTACCAGGCTCCTCCATCCATGGGATTTTCCAGGCAAGAGTACTGGAGTGGGTTGCCATTTCCTTCTCCAGGGGATCTTCCCAACCCAGGTCTCCCGCGTTGCAGGCAGACGCTTTACCGTCTGACCCACCAGGGAAGGAACAGGGAAGAGTGGTTCTATTTGGAGCCACTGGGATCCCTAAGAGGCGACAGGAGGCGACAGAGGCTGGGTGCCCCAAGGGGTCTCTCTCCCGGGGGGTGCCCCTCTGACCCATCTGATCCATCCGCTGATCGTCTCTGCGCCGCCCTCACCCACCGGAGGCCGAGGCCGGCAGAACCTGAGGCGGCCGGTGCAAAGGGCACAGTCCTAGCGAAGGTCGCAGCAGCCAGGCCCAGCCCCCACTTCCCGGCTGTGGCCTCTGATCGGAGGGAGCTTCCTAGTCTGGAAGCTCCTGGGAAGTGGGGGTGGCGGGTGCAGGGCCAGCTGGGACTGGCCCATTGGAGGAGCTGAGGCCTGGGAGAGGCGTGGGAGAGACAGACGGAGAAAGACAAAGAAGCGACTGAGAGAGAGACACACACACACAACACGGACGGGGAGAAACAGAGACGGAGAGACCCCGAGAAATCAGAAGGGAGACACGCACGGAGAAAGTGAGGGAGACAGTCATTCATTCATTCACTCACTCCGCGGCTGCTTATAGGGCACGGGCTTGTGTCCAGGCAGTGCCCAGAGCAGACGCAAATCTCTGCCCCTGTAGGGCTGTCTGGTGGGGACACAGCCCAGAAACCTGATATCCGAGTAAATCACGTTGTCGAGAGTGATAGGGGCGAGAGATACGGGGTGGGGGAAGCGGGACAACCAGGGGGACTTACGAACCAGATTCTTCTTATCTGGGGAGGAGAAGATTCTCACCAGCATCTTGACTGCGCCTGCCCCTCCCCCACTCTCCCCAAACTCCGGGTGGGAGAGGGGAAAGGGGGTGGGGCCTGCGCCCGGAAGCCGACGGCTCTATCTGTTGGGGGCGGGGAGGGGAATTGAGGCTACGGCTGCTAAAGACCCCTCTTAACCCGGGTTGCCGGGGTTCCCACGGGATGCAGCCCAGGAGGTTCAATCAGAAGGTAGGCGGTAAAAAGGGAGGGATCAGTGCCCAGAGCACAGAGGGGACCCCTCTATTAGGTGTTGGGGGGGCGGGGGGAAAGAAGCTCAGGTTGCGGCCGCCCGGGCTGAAGAACCCTGCTAGTATCTCCGGATCCTCCCACCGCGACGGAGCGTCCCAGGGAGGGCCGCCAGGCCCGGAGGGGGGAGCCGAGGGCTGGCCAGTGCCAGTCGGCGCCGAGGGCGCGTTCCGTTGCCGCGGAGGGTGGTACAGGCTGGCAGACACACTCTGGCAGCCTCGGGCTGGCAGCCCGTACCCCAAGAGGAGGAGGGGGCAACTGCTGGACATCGCCAGCGCTCGGCCTTGGGGGACGCCCCCTCGCCTGCCTCCAGCCCCGCCTCCAGAACAGGGGCCGCTCTCTCCGCTCGCGGCCGCGCGACTGTCAAGCGCATACTACCTGGGCGCAGGGGTGAGTGTCCACCACTGGGTCCTTTCGCGCGCGGGGCTCGTCCCGGCCCGGGGGTGGGGATTGCCCGGGCCACCACCCTTGTCCCCTTGGCTTGGATTTATCGGGCCTTTCCCGAAGGCTCTTGGAAGGGGAAAACCTGCGATTTCGGGACTGGATACGGGGCACCGGGATGGGGGTGGGAGGCACCCGGAATCCCCCGCCTCCTCCTCTCCCAGTCACACCACTGCAAGTTTCGCTACCTCACCCTTGTCTCCAGGCAAAAGGAGGAGAGGCGGGAGGTCCACAGGCTGCGAGCCACTTCGCAGTGTCCCCAGCGCAGCGAGCGTGACCCTGGGGTGACCCTCATCTGCGTGTATTTGCTATCCCCTTCCCCCCAGCATGGCTGAGTCCGTGACTCGCTGTGAGTCTGTATTTGCGTCTGGTTTTCTGTGTGCAGCTCAAGCCGTCTGGGAGGCATTTGTTTCTGCCCTGTGCAATTAAATCCGTTCCCTCCCCAGGCCTTGGTTTCTCATCTGTTCAGTGGGACTTCCGTGACTGTGTCGCAGTTTCTGCGTGGATGTGTTTGTGTGGAGCATGAAAATCTTTGTGTCTGTTTCTCTGCGAGGTACTTCGTCTGAGCCTCAGTTTCCTCGTCTGTCAATTGGGGCTAAGGGGAGAGCGGCCCAGGGTATGTTAGTGCGAAGTCACAGTAGGGAGATATTATTATACTTTAATGACGTGTATGTCCCTCTGCAAGAGTCTATGAGAGGTGAATTCCGTTTGCTGCCCTCAGGCTCTGGCCCTGCAAAGTGGGTGGAATTTTCTCTGCCTTCTCACTGGGGTTTTGCAGCGAATGAAGGGGGGGAGTTTGCAGGAAAAAAAACCTCTATGCAGCGAGGCGTGTAGATTGTGGGGTTCTGGATCCCAGGGGCTGGGTGGAGGTTGTGAAATTGTGGCCTGTGAGACTAAGCATAAGACCCTGTCTGTGTGGGGGAATTTGTATATCTCTTTCAGCGTCCCCTTGTCCATGTATGAATGTACTTCCTTTTTTAAAAATTTATTTTTGTGCTTTCTTTTTTACAAAATAATTTTATTTATTTATTTTTGGCTGTGCTGGGTCTTGGTTGTTGCGTGAGCTTTTCTCTAGTTGCACCCCGTGGGGACTACTCTCTAGTTGCCCGGCAGGGACTTCTCCTCGCGGTGGGTTCTTTTGTTGAAGAACACCGGCTCTAGGGCGCTCAGTTGCCTCTCGGTTTTCAGTAGTTGCGGTGTGTGGGCTCAACAGTTGTGGTGCACAGGCTCAGTTGCTCTGCGGCCTGTGGGATCCTCCCGGACCAGGGATTGAACCCTTGTCTCCTGCACTGGTAGGCGGTGGATTCTTATCCACTGGCCCACCAGGGAAGCCCTGAACGTAATTTCATGGTTCCCTGAGAGGGTGTAACTGCGCATTTTGCCCCAGTTTGTGACTATCTGTGCACATGTCCTTGTCGATATGTCACTGTATTTGTGTGTCCCTTTGCGTCTGCCTAAATGCAGGAGACCTGGGTTCAGTCCCTGGGTTGGGAAGATCTCCTGGAGAAGGAAACGGCAACCCACTCCAGTATTCTTGCCTGGAGAATCCCATAGACGGAGGAGCCTGATAGGCTACAGTCCATGGGGTCGCAAAGAGTCGGAGACGACTGAGCGACTTCACTTTTCTTTCTTTCTCTGTGTGGCTGTTTCTGTCTGTTTTTGACTAAGATGCCTCTGGATATCCATGCCTGTGTGTGAATTATTAGTGTCTCTTTCATGTGGGACTCTGTGTTACCCTGTCCCCTCGTGATATTATTTGTCTCTTTGTGTCGGCCTGTCTCCATGGACACCCCCTTCTATCCCCAGTTCCTTCTGGGCCCCGGCGTGCTTGTAGGGCAGGGATTAGGGGGTTAGAACCCCCTTCCCAGGTCAGGCGCCGCCTATGCCTGCCTTCGCAGGCCGCCGGGGATGGTGCGCATCAGGCCTGACATTGCTCCCAACCTCTCCGCAGCCTTGGGGCGGGCGGCCCATGGAGCTGGGGCTGCTGCGGCCCGCGCCGGTGAGCGAGGTCATCGTCCAGCATTACAACTACACCGGCAAGCTCCGCGGTGCGCGCTACCAGCCTGGCGCGGGACTGCGTGCCGACGCCGTGGTGTGCCTGGCCGTGTGCGCGCTCATCGTGTTGGAGAACTTATTGGTGCTGGTCGTGCTCGGACGCCACCCGCGCTTCCATGCGCCCATGTTCCTGCTTCTGGGCAGCCTCACGCTGTCCGACCTGCTGGCCGGCGCCGCCTATGCCGCCAACATCCTGCTGTCGGGGCCGCTCACGTTGCGCCTGTCGCCCGCGCTCTGGTTCGCTCGTGAGGGCGGCGTCTTCGTGGCGCTCTCCGCGTCCGTGCTGAGCCTCTTGGCCATTGCACTCGAGCGCCTCCTCACCATGGAGCGTCGGGGACCCGCGCCCGCCGCCCGTCCGGGGCGCACGTTGGCTCTGGCGGCCGCCGCCTGGGGCTTGTCGCTGCTCCTCGGACTACTGCCAGCTCTCGGCTGGAATTGTCTGGGCCGTCTGGAGGCCTGCTCCACGGTCCTGCCGCTCTACGCCAAGGCCTACGTGCTCTTCTGCGTGCTCGCCTTTCTTGGCATCCTGGCTGCCATCTGTGCGCTCTACGCGCGGATCTACTGCCAGGTGCGCTCCAAAGCGCGGCGCCTACGGGCTCACCCCAGGACTGGCGAGGGCGCCTCGATGCGCGCGCGCGCCACACGCCGCGCTCCTTGGCGCTGTTGCGCACGCTCAGCGTGGTGCTCGTGGCCTTCGTGGCTTGTTGGGGCCCCCTCTTCCTGCTGCTCTTGCTGGATGTGGCGTGCCCGGCGCGCGCCTGCCCTGTGCTCCTGCAAGCGGACCCCTTCCTGGGCCTGGCCATGGCCAACTCGCTCCTGAACCCCATCATCTACACGTTCACCAACCGCGACCTTCGTCACGGGCTCGTGCGCCTAGTCTGCTGCAGCCGGGGCCCCTGCTACCGAGACCCAGGTGCCTCCCGGCGGTCGGGGAGCGCCCCTGGGGCTTCGGGCAACCTGCACCGCTGGCTGCCTCCTGGCCTGGATGGCAGCTCCAGCCGCTCCGAGCGCTCCTCGCCCCAGCGGGACGGGTTAGAGACCAGCGGTTCCACCGGCTGCCCTGCCGCACCCACGGTCGCCGGGACCCTGGTAACCCCGCCAGGTACAGACTGACGCCTTTTGACTGCTGTTGCCCTCCCTAAGAGCTCTTTTGCAGACTTTCTTTTTAAATAAAGGAATTTATAGGAAAAAGCAGCCAAAGATGGTGGAGGCAGAAAAGACCTAGGAGAATATATTTTATTGATGCTAAACTCCACAGCAATGAACAAAACAGACAAAAATCCCTTCTTCTGTGGAGTTGATGTTCTTGTGTCGGACTCAGAGATGATAAAGGAGTGAAGAAGTGTGGAGATGATTCCGGTAACAATACAGTGATGCGATGGTGGTCAGGTGATGCCTTTTTGAAGAAGTGGTGACGTGATGTGAGCCGAGATGGTTATTATCCTGGGAACTTTTATTTTGGGCATGTGGGATCTTAGTTCCCTAATCTGGAATGAACCCACAACCCCTGCAGTGGAAGCAGGGAGTCCTAACTATGGACTGCCAGGGAATTCCCTGTCCTGGGAACTTCTGAAGGAAGAGCATTTCAGAATGGGGAAACAGCAGGTGCAAAGGTCCTAAGGCTAGAATATGCCTGTGTGTTCTCTCAAAAGCAAAGATCTTAGTGCCACTGGAGCAAGGAGGAGAGGCAAAGAAACAAAGACAGGAAAATAATGGGGCAGGTGGGGCAAAGCCTTAGGGACCCAGGGGAGAAACTTCTTTTGCTCTGAGTGAAGTAGTATTCCTGGAAGGTTCTAGGCAGAGGAAGGACTTAATCAGGCTCAGGTATTTACATATGCTTCTGCCCTCTGTAGAGGGTGAAGCCAGGAGAACTGGGTGATGGTAACTGCCTAGGAGAGTGATGACAAGGACTGGGACGGTATGGATTCTCCACAGACTTGGGAGGGATTGGACAGAATTATTGAGGATTGGGTGTGGGGGAGAAAGGAGTCAAGGACAGGTGTTCACTTTTAGAGGAGAGGCCAAAGATGGAGCACCCCAAAATTTGACTCTAGGAGACTCAGCCTGTTCCCCTGTGAAACAAGACTTTTTTGAAAGTGGTATCAGATCCTTCATAAAAGAATAAAAATATAATCAAACAATAAGAGTAATTACAGTTGATTTTACCCTTGGTGGCTCAGATGGTAAAGAATCTGCCTGCAATGTGGGAGACCTGGGTTCGATCCCTGGGTTGGGAAGATCCCCTGGAGGAGGGCATGGCCACCCACTCCAGTATTCTTCTTGCCTGGAGAATCCCCATGGACAGAGGAACCTGGTGGGCTGCAGTCCATGGGGTTACAAAGAGTCAGACACAACTGATTGACTAAGCACAGCACAGTTACTCCCATAGTGTTCTAAGCCTGGGACATGCCTTTTTCTCACCTTTCCTGCAATCTTGTAGGTTTTCTCACTCCCATTTGACAGATGAGAAGACTCCAAGAACTGAGTATTTTGTCCTGTTTTCTGAGCCAGGATATTAGCCTAGGAGGTTAAGCTCCAAGGTTTCAGGAGGCGCAGTTGGTTAAGCCCAGACCAACACTCCTTTGTTCAAGGGTCTGCATTTTTGGCCAGGGGCGATAATTAGGGCCCCGGCTGTGCCCATGAAAGGTTCCAGGCGTCCTGACCACAGTTCCCAGCTGTCCCCGAGGCACATTCCTAACTTCAGTGTGGAGAGGCAGGCTGGAGAGAGGCAGGATGGGTTTGGGGAAAGGGCCTGGGGCTTCGGGTTCAGATTGTGGCACATCACTTGCCGGGACACAGCGGAACTGCAGGCAGCTGAAAAGTACGAGGTGTGTAGGGGTGGGGGTGGGGGGGGGCACTGACCAGCCAGGGGACCTGGGTTCCCGTGGGCCACGCTCACACCGAACCTGCACGCTGTAAGCACTAGGAAAAGCAACCTATTTCCTGGAACACAAAAACTCAAGCCTGGGGTCACATGCCAGTGCCCTTTGAGAACTGATTCTAATTTCCTACCTGGTTTGGTTCCAGTATCCCCAGGCTCCTGTAATCTTCCAGGGCAACCTGAGCCACCCCACCCCATTGCTCAGTTGTTTGATGATGGTGTGATAGCAGAAGAGTTATTGTTCACATTCTACAAAATTCAAAAAGCACCAGTTCCCACTCCTGGATATATACACTTGGGAAACTTGCAGAGCCATTCTGTGGGTAAATGAGCTGCAATGTAAATACATTTTCTCTCGTTTTTACACACCTTTAGCATTGCTCTCCACCTTGCTTTGATCGTTTAATAGTATCATCTTGGAAATGGTTGCATGTCTAGATTTTGTACTGTGTTAATTGGACCAGCCTAGGTGCCTTAAACAACCAAAATTTATTTCTCATAGTTCTGAAGGCTGGAAGTCCAAGATCAAGATGTCAGCATGGTAAGATTCTGGTGAGCACTCTCTTCCTAGCTTATAGATAGCTGCCTTCTGGCTGTGTCCTCACATGGTGGAGAAAGATCAAGTTCTCTGGTGTTTCTTCTGATAAAGGCACTAATGCCATCATGAGGGCCCCACCCTCATGACCTCATCTAAATCTAATTACCTCCCCAAGCCCCCATCTCCAAATAACATCACTTATTTTTATATGTGGGCTCAGTCACTCACTTGTGTCTGACTCTGTGACCCTATGGACTGTAGCCTGCCAGGATCCGCTGTCCATGGGATTTTCCCAGGAAGAATACTGGAGTGGGTTGGCATTTCTTCCTTCAGGAGATCTTCCTGACCCAGGGATCAAACCCTAGTCTCCTGCATTGGCAGGCAGATTCTTTACCACTGTGCCACCTTGGAAGCCCAAATACCATCATCTTGTTATGTTAGGGCTTCAATATATGATGGTGGGGAGGGGGCACAGACCATAACATTTTTTATGTCATTTTTAAAATTGAAGGATAATTGCTTTACACAGCATTTTTCTCACATTTAAAAATATTGAGGTAAAACATTCACACAGCTAATGGCTTCTTTTTACAGGCTGCATAGTATTTCACAGCATAGATTACACCAGGGCCCTAGGGATGCACACATGTTGAGTCCAACACTTGACATTTAAACACAGTATTGCAATAAACATCTGTGTACATACATCCTCCTAAACGTGTACAAGGGTACCTTGGATAAATTACTGCACATGTCACTGCTGGGTCTCAGGGCCTGTAGATGTTAATTTTGAGATATATCAGAGGTTTCCTTTGGCATGTGGAGAAGGGTGTGGGTTTGCTCACAGCCTCAGCCACTCCCGGTACAGTATTTGGCGGTTATGCTATGCCGCCGCCTCTGGAGCTACTCAGACCCACAGCTTCACCACCTCCACTGGCAAGGGAGGAGGAGCAAGGAACCCCACCCCAGCCTTCTCCCGCAAGTGGGATTAATCCCAAACCCAGAGCAGGGAGGCGGAATCTTCCAAATTCACCCCGAGGGCAGGCGGAATCCTTTCTTAGCAGTATCTGTTCAGTCTAGCGTTTCATACAGACGGACTCTTAAAAAGAGAGAGAGAGAAAAAAAAAAAAAACACATACATTTAAAAGTTAACTTTATATAACAAAGAGCATAAATGGAAAATCAGTATCACTTTCCATGAAAAATAACAATCCTTCATATTTATTGAGCGGTAGCATTCTCAATTAGTTCTCCCGATAATCTACCAGGTAGGTGCCTCTATTATTAACATCTATTGCTACGTGGTGTCCAACTCTTTTGAGACCCCATGGACTGTAGCCCACCAGGCTCTGTCCATGGCATTTCCCAGGCAGTAATACTGGAGTGGTTTGCGATTTCCTTCTCCAGGGGATCTTTTCGACCCAAGGATCGAGCCTGTGTCTCCTGCATTGCAGAAGGATTCTTTACCGCTGAGCCACCACGGAAGCCCTATTAACATTTTACGAGGAAGGAAATTGAAGCATGGAGCGGTTAAATTATGGGTCCACCCGCGCAGAGCTAGAGAGTGGTAGAGCCGGAGTTCGAATTCCCAACTGCAAGCTCCTCGCGCCTCCAGATTGGAGATAAAAAATAAAAACAATGAAAACCCCAGTAGGTAGGTAGACAGTTCTGCCTGGATCCTTCGGCCACCTGAACGTGAGGCCTGCACTGTGTAGAGTCAAAAGAAGAGCAGGTTGTGTAAAGCAGACCCGCACTGAGACGACGAAACCAGGCAGATGGAAGGGACTGCGAAGGGATGGGGGGACGGGCCTGGTGGGCTTAGCCGTGCGCCCTTGCCCGCCGCCCTATTCCTCGCCCATGGGCGCCGGGCACCTGAGGGAAGGGCGGGGAATCACGACTCCTTCCCCGCCGCGCCCTCTCCGCCCTCTCCCCGCCTCCTTCTCGGGGGCGTCCCGAGGCTGCCCCCCACTCGACGGCCGCGACCCCGCAGGGCCCGCCGCCCAGCCACAACCCCCCGCCACCTCCTCGCCCGCCCCGGACGGTGGAATCGCTCGCGGGTCTTCAACAGCGAAAGTCAGGCGGGAGCTGCCCCCGGGCCAGGCCACAGCCCCTCGGGCTTCCCGGAAGCTCGGTGCGCGGGTGGCACCAACGTGCCCGGAGCCACCGCCGCGCCCCCTGGCATCCCCACCCCGCGGCGAGAGTATCAGAGGCTACACAGGTGAACGCGCAGGCGGCGGCGGGGAGGGGTATTCGGTGATCCCGGGTGCAGGGAACCGCTGGGCCTCGAACCCGCGGCTTTGATTCTAGGCGGCTCTGACCACGCGGGCTGGGTCCGCCCAGGGCTAGGTCCTTGGTCCCGCCGCGATTACCGGCGCTGCGGACGCCGCTCTGGGGCTGCGCAACTGGGCAACAGCGAGCGGGGGCGGGGGCGGGGGGGGGGGAGCGGCCCGCTGCAGTCTCTGCCGCCCGAGGCCCGGGGCCGCGCGGACTTTTATTCTGACACGGCCGGCTCCCGGCTCTGCTTAGTCATGGTGACCTGCGCGCGCTCCGCGCCTCCCCCCTACGAGCTGCGATGGAGGCGCCCGGGCCTGGGCGACGGAGGCGGAGCCCGAGCGCGGCCATGGCGGGGTGAGTGAAGCGGCCCGCACCCGGGCTGAGGGCACCGAGGGCCTAAAGTGCTCTGCGACCGTGTCCAGGGGCCGGAGCACTGGGCGATGCGGGGCCCAGTTGCCTCGGGGTTCTCGCGGCTCCGCGGAGGGCCAGGAGGGCGCGGCTCGAGTCCGGACCTTTTGTTGGACGGCGCGACCGGCGGGTGATTCCGGGAGCGAGAGGCCCAGGAAGCGTCGCTCGGACGGAAGCCCGGGGATCCCGGGGCGTTTGTGGCGGGGGGACCTTGGTCTGCGCCCCGGGGCTTGCGGTGGAAAGGCCGCGGCGGGGTCACTTCCTCCCTTCTCTAGGCCTTGGCTGCGCCGGCGGGACATGCGCAGTCCCCCACTTACCGCTTCTTGGGGTGGGGGTGGGAGCGCGGAGAAGTGTCCAGTGCCCAGGGGGCACCGTTGACCGTTTGGCTAAAGACCAAGAGGCAGGCCCGGGCCTCTGCTGTGGAGAGGCGGCCAAGCAGTGTCCAGGGCACGGTGGAAGAGGAGGGTGCTCTGGCAGGCACAGTGGAATGGGCAGTCAGCCAGCCACAGCTTACTGACCCCTGCATAGTGCCAGGCCCCAGGCGGCCTGCAGGGGAGGCACAGGAGAGGGTGGGCAGGACCCTGACCTACACAGAGCTGCCTGCCCTCTGAATCCTGGGGCTCAGGAACAGAGACCCTTCATCCATTAGCAAGCAAGCAGAGGAGCTAATTCCATTCCTGACAAGTGGTGTGATGGAAATAAAACAGAGAGGAGGTGACTCTGAGTGGAGCCCAGGGAACAATAAGATGAAGAACCTCTTGTAGATCCCTTGCCTTCTCTTTGCTGGACTTTTCCAAACCCAGCTGGTGCCCTGACCCTCCACACTCCTCAGTGTTCACAGAAACCCTCCCTTCAATAGTCTTTCTCTCTCATCACACTCATCCCTCATTCTCCAGGTCGGCTCTCATTCTGCCTCTGAGTCTTTGCACTCACCGTTCCCTCTGCCTGGAAAGCTAACCGCCCCACCCCCCACCCCCCCCCCCCCCCCCCCACCCCCCCCCCCCCCCCGCCCCATAAGTTCATGCTTCTAGTCTCAGCTCCAAGACAGGCCTGGACTACCTGATTTTAAAAAACCACCTGCATGCCACACTGTCACAGTGCTGTTGTCATTTTCTTCATGACCCCAAAGTCTTGCTTATTTCACTTATGGTCCTTTCCTGCCCCCAGTGTTGGCTCCAGGGGGGCTCGGTGCATGTCTGTCTGGCTCCTTGCTGTGTCCCCAGTGCCTAGAACAGTGCGTGGTACACAGGACATGCCCAAGAAATGTTGATGAGGTGAATGAAGGAATGTGTTGGACATGCTGTGAGAAGGGATGGGCCCCAGAGAGCTGGAACAGAATGGGTAAAGGGAACAGGTGGACAGGAGCTGACTGTGAAGGGCTTTGCAGGCCGTTGAAGAGTTTGGTTTTACTCTTCATGCCTCAGGGAGTGGTAGGGGGGGATTCTGAGCAGGGGAGGGGCACCATGTGACCTACGATTTAAGGTGGGCCCTTGGACTGGTGAGGCCACGGGGCAGTTAGGGAGCACAAATGAACACTGCTTTACCGGGGCTTGGGAAGGATAACTGGTCTAGGAGTCACTTTATCTTAGAAAAGAAGGCCTAGCCCCCAGTCCTGTGCTCTCCCCCTCCAGGCCCCTGAGTGCCAGTGGTGGTGTTGTCCCTTGTCACCTGGAACCCCATGCAGCCGGAACCCAGGCCTAGCGGGGCTGGGGCCCATACCCAATTGCTGCCCCTGAGGTCACAGCGCCCCGAGGGGGCAGGGGACACGGTGATGTACGCCTCCACCGAGTGCAAGGCCGAGGTGACGCCCTCCCAGCATGGCAACCGCACCTTCAGCTACACCCTGGAGGACCACACCAAGCAGGCCTTTGGCATCATGAACGAACTGCGGCTCAGCCAGCAGCTATGTGACGTGACACTGCAGGTCAAGTACCAGGATGCGCCCGCCGCCCAGTTCATGGCCCACAAGGTGGTGCTGGCCTCGTCCAGCCCTGTTTTCAAGGCCATGTTTACCAACGGGCTGCGGGAGCAGGGCATGGAGGTGGTGTCCATTGAGGGCATCCACCCAAAGGTCATGGAGCGGCTCATTGAGTTCGCCTACACCGCGTCCATTTCCATGGGGGAGAAGTGTGTGCTCCATGTCATGAACGGTGCTGTCATGTACCAGATCGACAGCGTGGTCCGCGCCTGCAGCGACTTCCTGGTGCAGCAGCTGGATCCCAGCAATGCCATCGGCATCGCCAACTTCGCCGAGCAGATCGGCTGTACGGAGCTGCACCAGCGTGCCCGGGAATACATCTACATGCACTTTGGGGAGGTGAGTGAGGGACAGGGACATGGCACCAGGGCTTCGTAGCAGCCTCAGGAGGACCAGGGAACAGACAGGTGGTCATCACCGTCTCCCCTTGAGAGGTGAAGGGAGATGGAGAAAAACAGTCTACATATCTGCGACAAATCTGGGAAACAGCTGAAGAAAGTGAGATATTCATGGGTCTCTGGGCTCCCTGTGACCAAAGATGGGGACAGAGGGCAGTGACTATGACAGCAGTTCCACCCTAGGGTGCCCTGAGCAGGGCCTGACGTTCCAGGCAGTCAGTAAATATTTATTGAACACCCGTGACATGCTGTCAATTGCCAGTGTGACCCTTAACACATGTTTTCTTTAGTCCACAGAGTATTGTGCTCACACTAATCTTTGTTTCATTTTCATTTTTAAGTGGAGGAAGTTGTGAGTAGAGAAAATGAGGGCTTGTTGAGCACTTGGTGTGGGCCAGCCTCTGTTGTAAGTGATTTCCAGCTTTTAAATCTCTGAGTCTTCCCAGGTATCCTAGGAGGAGGTATGCTTTGGAGTGCCTTCCTGGAATTTTTTTTTTTTTTTTTTTTTTTTTTTTTTTTTTTTTTTTTTTGGCCACACCACACAGCTTGCAGGATCTTAGTTCCCCGACCAGGGATCGAACCCTGGCCCTGGCAGTGAAAGCGCTGAGTCCCAACCACTGGACCACCAGGGAACTCCCCCTTCCTGGAAATTTTTAAAATCATCCTCCCATGGCCGGGACCAGCTAGGTGGACACTACGCTTGGTCTCCATGCCTCTCCTTCTCTACCATCTTGAGGGTTGACCAGATGCCCCAGGAAGCTCTGACATTAGTCTTAGGACTCATGGTTTCCAGGATGGTGGCCCAAGAGCAGGGCTGTCCCACTGACCTGCACAAGCCTGGTGTCGGGGTTGCCTCGGCTTGGAGTAACAGGAAGCTGGGATCCTGCTGATGTGGGGTGACTGAAATTATTTATATAGACCAGTGCCAGACAAGAAATATTTACCTTAGCAATAACCCTGCTATGAGTTAGCAACTAATATAACCCCCCTTTTATAGAGGAATAAAACCAAAGCACGGACTGTTTGAGGTTTTTGCCCAGGGTGGCACAGTTAGAAGGTAGTGGGGCAACACTGCATCTCAGGCTGCTTTCTTCAAGCCTGAATTCTTTTTTTCTTTCTAACATATTCTGTTGCTATTTCCTTTGTAGTCAGTCTGCTCTTTTGAAAAAATAATTCCATTAAAAAAAGAAAAGGATAACATTCTTACAGTTCAGATACAAAATGATACAAAACCTAAGAGGTACCTTGTCTCTTTTTCCCATTTATGTAGTTACCTGCTATATGCCTGGCATGTAGTGTTAACTCACTGAATCCTCACACTGAGAGTTTCATACTATTCAAATGCCTGTTTCTTTTCTTCTTTAAATTTTTATCTATTTATGGCTGTGCTGGGTCTTCGTTGCTGCTCACAGGCTTTCTCTAGTTGCAGTGAGCAGGGCCTCTTCTCTGATTGCTCTGTGCAGGCTCCTCAGTGCAGTGGCTTCTCTTGTTGTGGAGCACGGGCTCGAGAGCAAGAGCTCAGGATTATGGTACATGGGCTTAGTTGCCCCAAGGCATGTACTATCTTCCCAGTCTATGTCCCCTGCATTGGCAGGTGGATTCATAATCACTGGACCACCAGGGAAGTCCCTCGAATGTCTTGTCCCTCAAGTCTTTTGTCTTGTCCAAAGTCCTAGCAGGGGCTTGGCGAGGGGCTGGGGGTGTGGGAGTGGAGAGAGATCTGTAAGTCAGCCCATGACACTGTCGCCCTCTGCAGGTGGCCAAGCAAGAGGAGTTCTTCAACCTGTCCCACTGCCAGCTGGCGACCCTCATCAGCCGGGATGACCTGAATGTGCGCTGCGAGTCCGAGGTCTTCCACGCCTGCATCAACTGGGTCAAGTATGACTGCGAGCAGCGGCGCTTCTACGTGCAGGCGCTGCTGCGGGCTGTGCGCTGCCACTCGCTCACGCCCCACTTCCTGCAGATGCAGCTGCAGAAGTGTGAGATCCTGCAGTCGGACTCCCGCTGCAAGGACTACCTGGTGAAGATCTTCCAGGAGCTCACCCTGCACAAGCCCACGCAGGTGATGCCCTGCCGGGCGCCCAAGGTGGGCCGCCTCATCTACACAGCTGGTGGCTACTTCCGCCAGTCGCTCAGCTACCTGGAGGCCTACAACCCCAGCGATGGCACATGGCTCCGGCTGGCGGACCTACAGGTGCCCCGGAGCGGCCTGGCTGGCTGTGTGGTGGGCGGGCTGCTGTACGCTGTGGGCGGCCGCAACAACTCGCCTGATGGTAACACCGACTCCAGCGCCCTGGACTGCTACAACCCCATGACCAACCAGTGGTCGCCCTGCGCCTCCATGAGCGTACCCCGCAACCGAATCGGGGTGGGTGTCATTGACGGGCACATCTATGCCGTTGGCGGCTCCCATGGCTGTATCCACCACAACAGTGTGGAGAGGTGAGTGGCGGGGGCAAGAGGCGTGGGATCCGGGGGTTCCGCTGCTAACACGTCCCACGCCATTGGAATCTGGGGATTCCTCCTGTCTTTCTTTTAAAATATTTATTTATTTATTTTTGTCTGTGCTGGGTCTTCATTGCTGCACGCAGGCTTTCTCTAGTTGCTGTGAGCCGGGGCTGCTTTTCTTGGTGGTGCACAGGCTTCTTATTGCAGTGGCTTCTCTTGTTGTGGAGCACAAGCCCTAAGTCCACCAGCTTCAGTAGTTGCAGCACGTGGGCTCAGGAGTTGTGGCACAGGCTTAGTTGCTCCACAGCATACGAATCTTCCTGATTGAAGACAGAGGGATCGAACCCGTGTCCCCTGCCTTGGTAGGTGGATTCTTATCCACTGCACCTCCAGGGAAGTCTTCCCTCAATTGTTGAGTGCTTTTCTCTGTTCCTTGCCTTCAGGGAGTGGAAGCCTCAAGGTGAAGCTAAACTCCTGGCTGATGTATGGTCATGACCCTGGATGATGTGTCTTGGCCTGGGAACTGTTTACAGGGCCATCACATACCCATACAATGACTGTTAGCAGATTTGAAAAAAGTTCCATCAGTTTGAAACGGTTGGAATGTTAATATGCTAATTTTGTTAAAACATGACACCTCACTGCCACCTATCCACAAATGGTTGTAAGAAACACACATATGAGGTCCATTAACGTGGAAGGTGCCCCCTTAGATGTGGTGCCCTTGTGCAGTACGCAGCCTGTGTACAGTGACCCTGTGTTTGCGTGCATGCTCACTCAGTTGTGTCTGACTCTGTGACCCCATGGACTATATAGCCCACCAGGCTCCTCTGTCCATGGGATTTTCTAGACAAGAATACTGGAGTGGGTTGCCATTTCCTCCTGCAGGGGATCTTCCCAAGCCAGGAATTGAACTGGTGTCTCCTGTGTCTCCTGCATTCATGCAACACTTAGCTTAGGCAGTGGTCTGATGGAGCCATTTGAGTCCAGCAGCGGTGCAGATGAGCTTGAGCAGATGGGGCCTGTGAACCTCAGTTTCCTTGTCTAGAAAATGGACCTACTGATAACTTGCGTTGTAGGGAATCCTTGTGAGAACTGAAGAGTTCAAGTGAGGGGCTTCCCAGGTGTTGCAGTGGTAAAGAATCCACCTGCCAATGCAGGAGACATGGGTTCTATCCCTGGTCCAGGAAGATCCCACATACCTCAGAGCAACTATAAGCCGGTGCACCACAACTATTCGGCCAGCACTCTGGGAGCCCTGGAGCTGAAACTACTGAAGCCCACGCTCCACAGCTAGAGAAGCCGCTGCAGTGAGACGCCTGCACATCGCAACTAGAGAGTAGCCCCCGCTCCCCACAACTAGAGAAAAGCCTGTGCAGCCAGGAAGGCCCAGCATAGCCAAATAAAATTATTTTTAAAATAAAAAAACAACACAGTGGAATATCAGTGGGGGTCAGCGTCTCAGGTCGGCTGGGGCTGCTGTTGTCATTGCGACTCTGTTGTGGCAGGTATGAGCCGGAGGGGGACGAGTGGCACTTGGTGGCCCCAATGCTGACACGAAGGATCGGAGTGGGAGTGGCTGTCCTCAACCGTCTGCTCTACGCGGTCGGGGGCTTCGACGGGACAAACCGCCTCAACTCAGCCGAGTGTTACTACCCAGAGAGAAACGAATGGCGGATGATCACACCCATGAACACCATCCGAAGCGGAGCAGGTGGGAGGCGGGCTGTGGGGAGGGGAGCAAGGAGGAGCACCCTCCCAGCCCTGGGAGTGAAACTCGTAGAGTTCATGCTCCTCGCTCTTGGCCTTGTTTCTATAGGGTCCCTCAGGAGAGGGGAGGAAGGGAGAGGGGTGATGGGAGAGGGGAGGGTGTCCCCCCCAAGAAGGTGATGGCTGGGGCCCCCGAGGCCAGGCCCCAGAGTCACCCTCTCTGTGTCGTCCGGTTTAGGAGTCTGCGTCCTGCACAACTGTATCTATGCTGCGGGGGGCTACGATGGTCAGGACCAGCTCAACAGCGTAGAGCGCTACGACGTGGAGACAGAAACGTGGACGTTCGTAGCCCCCATGAAGCATCGGCGGAGCGCCCTGGGAATCACCGTACACCAGGGAAGGATCTACGTTCTTGGTGAGGCCTGGGCCATGAAGCCCACCTAGCCCCTTTCAGTAGGAGGGCTTCACATCCTTCCTTCCTTCCTCTCCCCTCAACCTCCACCCCTTTGGAGTACTGACTGACCATCCCTCCTGCCCTCCCTGCAGGGGGCTACGACGGACACACATTCTTGGACAGCGTGGAGTGCTATGACCCAGACACGGACACCTGGAGCGAGGTGACCCGAATGACCTCTGGCCGGAGTGGGGTGGGTGTGGCCGTCACCATGGAACCCTGCCGGAAGCAGATTGACCAGCAGAACTGTACCTGTTGAGCCGCTTCTGTTTCCTGAGTGGGAAAAAAAAAAAGGTCTGATCCAGAGTATTGTCATTTCTGTACAAAAAAAACAACCCAGGGACAAATGAAGAGGCTCCACAGTGCAAATCGTGTCCTCCAGAATGGGAGGCTGGGACACCGTGATGTTCCAATCACGACGTGAAAGAAAAGAAGGCTAGAGTGGAAACTCGTGAGCCTGCCAGAGCAGTCCCAGGAATGTTCAACGAGAGCCTGCCCAGGAGGTGGGCTCGGGAAGGACGGGCTCCCCAGACAGAGGCCCCCCACACCTGCTACCCCAAGACTAGGCCTGGGTCCCCCACCAGCAGCTGCCACCTCCCTGTGGGATGAAAGCAGGTGCCGAGGACAGGCTGGTTTTCATCCCCTGCATCTTTGTGACTATTTCCTAGAGGCCTGGGAAGAAGCCCACTGAGGCCTTGGGAGCGGAGGCCCCTCCAGAGGTGTGGACCCCAGGGATGGGCCTGTACATAGAAACCACTGGATTTCACTGCCCGGACAGTCATTTTGTTGATAAGTAGCCCTGTAACTTTCAGATGAAAATAAAGAACAAACTAACTAGTGTCTTCCAACCAGGCTTTCAGCCAGAGATCTCAAACCTGTGGGGACAGAAAGGACTTTTCTCCTGAAATGCACTCAAGTCTTCTGATTTAAGGCTTGGATTCAAAACCAGTTTGTTATCTCAGCCCCGCTGAATTTTGATATGTAGGGCATCTTTCTCCCCACGAGCAAGCCACACAGGGCTCACTTTGTCTATCACTTTCAACTGCTTTGAAGACAATGACCCAACTCCTTGACGCCTCTCCTAAGGCTCCCCAAGATTAATTGCACACATGTGCAGTTTATATTTTCACAGTATATATTACTATATTTTCACAGTTTATATTAAGGCAGAAGATCCCCAACATGGGCTTCTCAGATGGCTCTGTGGTAAAGAAGCCGCCTGCCATGCAGGAGAAGTGTGTTCCATCCCTGGGTCGGGAAGATCCCCTGGAGAAGGAAATGGCAACCCACTCCAGTATTCTTGCCTGGAAAATTCCATGGACAGAGGAGCCTGGCGGGCTACAGTCCATGGGGTTGCAACTGAGTGACTAAACAATAACAATAACTATCCCCAACATGCCTTCCAAATTCAGCGAAAGTCCACCAGGTTGTATGTATGCACTTCAGTAACACAGACCGAGGCTTGTTTTATTTAGGTGCCTGAGTATTCAAAAGACAAAGGAGTTCTTAGGAGTTTTCTTAGGCAAAGGGCTCAATAGCTTGGCTCCTTCTGAACAGCCTGTGTGAAGGAATTATGTGGCCTGGATCTTTTCTTCTGCCAGTCAACTCTATTCGTGCTGGGAGAGTGGAGAAAAGAATGGTCTCAACTGTTGGGGATTTCACAGGTTCTTCCAAACAGCTTAGCGAGGGAACATTTGATTCTTTCCCTGCCAGTGAAAACATCCTACCTCCCATCTCTGTGGTTTCACTCATTCCACCTAAAGGCTGTCTTAGTCGTTGTCTTTAGTTGCCCACTTCTCTGGTCCTTGTCCTAAGATTTTTATGGAACAAGAAAATAAATCTGGGAATTCCCTGGCAGTCCAGTGGTTAAGGACTCAGGGCTTTCACTGCAAGCCATGTGGTGAGGCCAAAAAAAAAAAATGTTGGTTGCACTGAGTGGATGGGAAAAACTAGAAATTGTAAACACATCTAGATAGTCTTTTAGCATTTGCAGTGTGTTTCTACTTATTTGATCCTCAATGGTGCTATGAGCTAAGAAGGGCAAGCCTGAGTTCTTTTTTGAAAACTTTTATGCATTTGGCCATGTCGGATCTTGGTTGTGGAAGATTTTTGATCTTCGTTGAGGCATGTGGGATGTTTTAGTTGTGGCATGTGGGATTTAGATCCCTGGCCCGGGATCCAACCCGGGGTCCCCTGCATTAGGAGCATGGAGTCTTAGAACTGGACCACCAGGGAGGTTTACATATGAGAAGAAGAGGTTCAGAGAAGTGACCTGCCCAAGTGGTGGGGTGCAGACTTACTCTGTGCGGTACCCCAAAGCAGTCCCTCTCAGCCACAACTTGCTCCACCTGTGTGTTTGTCAAAGGGGATGTTACAGAGGTCCCATGGCAGCCCTTCCCTGGAGGTCCAGTGGTTAAGACTCACTCTGCACTTCCACTGCAGGGGACACAGGTTCAGGTCCAATCTCTAGTCAGGGAACTAACATCCCGCATGCTACGCAACTCGGCCAAAATAAGTAAGTAAGTAAATGCACGCATGTGTGCTGTCATGTCTGACTCTTTGCAGCCTTATGGATGCATATGTAGCCTGCCAGGCTCTTTTGTCCATGGAATTTCCCAGACAAGAATACTGGAGTGGGTTGCCATTTTCTTCTCCAAGGGATCTTCCTGACCCAGGGATTGAACCCACGTCTCTTGTATCTCCTATATTGCAGGCAGATTCTTTACCACCTGAGCCATCAGAGGAGCCCAAGTAAATAAATAGATACGTAAGTAGGTCCTGTGGGATCAGTGTGCATAGCCAGAAACAACGATCTAATCTAGAATAGGGATTTACATGTAATATGGTTGTCAGAAGCCCTGCAACCTATCCCAGAGTGCTGTTTCCTTTCAGAGGCATTAGAGCTGTGGTGTTGATGTCAAGTCAAGCTGATTCAGTAAGGCAGTTTGGGTAAACAGCTTAGAAGTCAGGTAAACAGAAGTCAGGTAAACAGTTTCCTATCTGGAAAAACAGTACCTGGACACCTACTTGGCTCTAGACCCTATGTGACCAATGAAGGTGAGTATTTTTTAAAGACACTTTTAATTGGAGAATAATTGCTTTACACTATTGTTTTGGCTTCTGCCATACAGCATGAATCAGGCAGCCATAAGTACACACAGGTCCCCTCCTTCTTGAACCTCTCCCCCACCCCACTTTAGGTTGTCACAGAGTACTGCTTTGAGCTCCCTGAATTATACAGCAACTTCTCCCACTAGCTTTACCTGTTTTATGTATGGTAACACGTATGTTTTAATGCTATTCTCTCAATTCCTCCCACTCTCTCCTTCCCCTGCTGTCCAAAGTCTCTTTATGTCTGTGTCTCTATTCCTGCCCTGTGAATAGTTTCATCAATACCATTTTTCTAGATGCCATATATGTGTGTTAATATATGATGTTTGTTTTTCTCTTTCTGACTTCACTTTGTATAACATGCTTTATGTTCATCCACCTCACTAGAACTGACTCAAATGTGTTCCTTTTCATGGCCGAGTAATATTCTATTGTGTATGTGTACCAAAACTTTTTTATCCATTCATCTGTCAATACGAAGATTGTTTATATGTCCTGGCTACTGTAAACAGTGCTGCAGTGAACACTGGGACATGTGTCTTTTTCAATTATGGTTTTCTCACTGCCCAGCAGTGAGATTGTTGGGTCATATGGTAGTTTTATTCCTAGTTTTTTAAGGAATCTCCATACAGTTCTCCATAGTGGCTCTATCAATTTACATTCCCACCAACAGTGCAAGCCGGTTCCCTTTTCTCCACACTCTCTCCAGCATTCATTATTTGTAGGTTTTTTGATGATGGCCATTCTGATCGGTGTGAAGTGATACTTCCGAAGGTGAGTATTTATATTCACTTCCTATCTCTGCAAAAAACAACTTGATTTTATGCCTTACTCTGCCGGGCATTGGGACTGCGACAGTGGACAAGCCCCATAAGATCCCTGCCCTCATGGAAACTACAGCCTAGTGGGGGAGTAGGGTGACCAACTTGTCCTAGTTTGCCTGGGACTTTGCCAGTTTCAACGCTGAAAGGCTGGCATCCCAGGAACCATTTAGTCCCAGTAAACCAGGTTCATTGGTTACTCTCCAGGTAAACCAGATGCTGAAGAATTATTAACAGCTGTGGTGAGTGACAGACATGATTAAATTTGCATTTGATAGCTCTGGAAGCTAAGTGGAAATGGCTGGGGATAGAGGAACATTGGAAAAGGTTGAACAGCTGGCACAGTAGCCAGGTGACAGGCTGGTGGTGTGGATCAGGCAGGTGGCTATGGGAATAAAGTAGAATAAAGTGAATAGACTGGTTAGATAGGATGGATGAATAATCAGGAAGGCTCCTGGGTGGTTTTGAAGCTTAAGAAGCCAAGTGGAGGGGCCCTTGGAGGAATCTGCTGTTACAGAAGGAAGTGATGATGGTTCGGAGTGTGTTAGGTTTGTGTCCTCAAGATACAATTGTTTTGGGAAAGTACTCAATCAGATTTTTCAAACCCTCAATCTTTGATGCTTCCAACAAATAGCTCTTGAATGGCTGCTCTGTGCTAGACATGAAGTGAGGTATTCAGACACAATGAGGCGCAAGCATAACACTGGCCCTTTTTCATAGAGCTAACAAAATAATCCAACTTCCCTGGTGGCCCAGCAGTAAAGAATCCTCCTGCCATGCAGGAGACTCAGGTTTGAGCTCTGAGTCAGGAAGATCCCCTGGAGAAGCAAATGCAACCCACTCCAGTATTCTTGCCTGGGAAATCCCATGGACAGAGAAGCCTGGCGGGCTACAGTCCGTGGGGTCGAAAAAGAGTCGGACACGACTTAGTTACTAAACAACAATAAAATAATCACACTGAGTATATGTAGTTAATTTCTTAGGCAAGCTTTCTGAAGGACTGGAGCTCAACCTAGGTCAGATGCCGTGAGAAAGCAATCTTGAGGAAGTGGTTTTCTCACAGAAATTCAGAGTGTAAATTAGGTGAGGGAAAAGAGGGGTTAAGATTCTGGGCAGAGGAACCGTCTGTCCCGTGGCACTGAGAAGCAAGTCTAAGGTGAAGCTCTGAGAGCGAGTAGGAACATGGTGTCGGAAGAGGCGTAACAGAGGTGAGGGAGGCAGACTGCAAGCCCAGTGCGCCCCATTATTTTCACTTATTAAATACCTAAATACTGTCTTAAAAAAAGTTAAAACATCACAGGGCTTCCCTGATGACTCATTGGTTAAGAATTCGCCTGTCAATTCGGGAGACAAGGTTTCGATCCTTGATCTGGGAAAACCCCGCATGCCATGGAGCAACTAAGCAGGTGCGCCACAACTATTGAGCCTGTGCTCCAGAGCTCAGGGACCACAACTACTGAGCCCACGTGCTGCAACTACTGAAGCCCGTGTTCCCCAGAGCTGGTGCTCTGCAGCAAGAGAAGCCACTGCAACAAGAAGCCCGAGCACTGCAACTAGAGGAAAGCCTGCGTGGCCACGAAGACCTAGCACAGCCAAAAATAAATACTTGTTTAAAAAGGTAAAACATTACAGGTAAAGCTGAAGTCTTACTCCCTCTCCATCCCAGCCCATCTAAATCTTTAAAAAGAATTAACAATCTTCAGTATTGTATGGTTTATGTCATTCCTTACAAAAATGGCATAAGGTTGCCTGTATTACTCTGCAATACAGAGTACTGGTTTTCCTGTCTCAGTAAGCTCTGTCTGTGATGTCATGTTCCTTTTACCAGCTACCGGATGTTCTGTTTTATCTCTTCCACTATTGACAGATGTTTAGGTTATTTCTAGTTTCTCAGAATTACAGATAAGGCGGCAACACCCTCTCTTAATCATGCCTCCTTTCTCCAGATGGGTGCTAGGAGGTGGAACTTACTAGGTAATGGAGTAAGCGCAGCTTTCCTAGATGCTGGCAGATAACCCTCCAAAGTCCTTTTTATTTCTGCTATTTCTGCAAGTTCTTTTTTTAACTTAATTTTAAGTTTTACATATTTTTTAAAAATTGAGGTATATTTGATTTGTAACATCATGTTAATTTCAGTGTGCAGCACAGTGATTCATAGACGCTCTTTGTAAATCTACACACAGAGGGTTCCCTGGTGGTCCAGTGGTTAAGAATCTGCTTTGCAATGCAGGTGACACCAGTTGGATCCCTGATCTGGGAAGATCCCACATGCCAATGGAGCAGCTAAGCCAGTGCGCCACAAGTGATGAGCCTGTGCTCTAAAGCCCGGGAGCCACAACTACTGAGCCCATGTGCCACAACTACTGAAGCCTGTAAACCCTAGAGCCTGTGCTCTGCAACACGAGAAGCCACTGCAATGAGAAGCCCACACAACGTAACTAGAGAGTAGCCCCTGCTCGCTGTAACTAGAAAAAGGCCACCCACAGCAGAGAAGACCTAGGACAGCCAAAAATAAAAATTAATTAAAAAAAATCTACATACAATCGAATGTATCACTCTTTTTCTTGATGCTGCTTCTTTTTGTGGCATAAAAAAGTTCATTTTTATCTTGACTTTTTCTGCAGCTTCCTACTCACTTGTTAATTTATTGTCTCCTGCCCATAAATTCATTGCTTCTGCCTAAGTTAACCAAAGTTAGTTTTCTGTTGGTTCTGTTAGAACCAAGAATCCTGAGTAATAGAGAGAAGAAGAAATTTTGAAAAATATATTTTAAAATACAAGCTTTGTTTATGCACAAATGTTTTTGTTTGTTTTCTTTTAAAAAAACCGCATTCGTCTGCTTTGGGTCTTAGTGGCTGCACATGGGCTCTAGTTCCTGGGCATGGACTCTCTAGCTGTGGCATGTGGGTTCTGGAGTGCTCGGGCTTCATAGCTGCACCGATCAGGCTTAGTTGCTCATTGGTATGTGGGATCTTAGTCCCCAACCAGGGATCGAACCCTAACCCCCTGCATTACACAGGGGATTCTTAACCACTGGGCCTCCAGGGAAGTCCCAGTTAAGACTTTCTGTACACTGTTGATGAGTAAGGGTAACAGTGTGGATTGTTGTCTTATTTCTGACTATAACGTTGCTGTTTCTAATGTTCCACCATTCAATCTGATTTTCTGTAATCCATGCTTTAAGTTTTGCTGTAAACTTTTAAAGTTCTGGGAGCTCCCCCTTGCTTCGTGCGTGCTAAGTTGCTTTGGTCATGTCTGACTCTTTTCGACCCTATGGACTGTAGCCCTCCAGGCTCTTCTGTCCATGGGATTCTCCAGGCAAGAATACCAGAGTGGGTTGCTGTGCCCTCCTCCAGGGGATCTTCCCAACCCAGGGATTGAACCTGTGTCTCCTACATCTCCTGCATTGGCATGGGCTGTTTACCACTACTGCCACCTGGGAGGCCCCATATCTAGGTTTTTTTTTAAAAAATCATGGGTGTTGGATTTTCTAGACATCTCTCAATCAGTAGTTGGATGCCAAGAAACTACATTTCTAACAAGTTCCCAGTTGATATTAATGCGGCTTGTGCAGGAACCATATTGGGAGACACTGGTATAGAATAAGAACGATGGGTTAAAGGCAAATTCTGAGAAACAACATTTAAGGAGTAGAGGGAAGTAAGAGAAGTCCTGATAGAAACTCAGCAGCAGCATAAACTTATGAGAAAAATCAAGAAAAGTACAGTGTCACAGAAGCCAAGTGGTGAAAAATTTGAGCACAAAAGTTTAAAAAGAATCGCACTATTGAATACAAAGAGGCTTCCCTGGTAAAGAATCAGCCTGCAGTGTGGGAGACCTGGGTTGGATCCCTGGGTGGGGAAGATGCCCTGGAGGAGGACATGGCAACCCACTGCAGCATTCTTGCCTGAAGAATCCCATGGACAGAGGAGCCTGGCGGGTTGTTACAGTCTACAGGGTCACAAAGAGTCGAACACGACTGAGCACAGCACAGCACATTGCATACAAAGAGGTTGGACTTCCCTTATGGTCCAGTGGTTAAGAATCCACCTGCCAATACAGGTGACATGGGTGGGTTCGATCTCTGGTCTGGGAAGATTCCACGTGCTTCAGAGCAACTAAGCCGGTGCATTACAACTACATCCCATGCCTAGAACGTGTGCTTGGCAACGAGAGGTCACTGCAATGAGAGCCCTGCGCAACGCAACTAGAGAATAGCGCCTGCTTGCCACAACTAGAGAAAGCCCACGCACAGCAATGAAGACCCAGTGCAGCCAAAAATGAATAAAATCTTCTAAAAAAATAATCAATACAAAGAGGTTCAAATGCTCACTGGATTTGGCATTTGGACAGTAACTTTATTAAGAGCATTTATGGTAGAATTGTGAGGGTGAAGCAATAAATTTTGTAAACATTTGCTGAGTGCCACCTGAGAAATCCCATGAACAGAGGAGCCTGGTGGGCTACAGTCCAGGGGGGTCACAAAAGAGTTGGTCATGACTGAGGACGTACAGCAGAGAAAGAAAAATTAGAACAGGCACTGTTGCCAAGGAGACAACACTGAACCAGTGAAGGATGCTGAAAAAAGGAACATCTCTTTTGAGACATTAGGGTGAGAAGAGGCCAAAAAAAAAGTATGCCTGAGTATGCATGACAGCTAGAAAGGAACGAAGGGTTCCGGGAGGGCTTGGGGTTTTGTTTAAGATTCAGAAAACAAAGTGTATTTATAACTGAGGGGAAGTCCCAGGACAGAAAGAGAAAATGAAGATGATGGTGAAAGACAGAATACACTCATAGTGATGACAAGCAAGGAACTTCCCACTCTTAATTAACTGGACAGTGTCTAAGATACCATTTGACTCTGTGAAGGCCACTATAGTTCCAGATGCTAAAGTATCTTGCTTTGTGCAGTACAATGTGCCTTCAATTCAAAGACTAATCTTTGGGAGTGTATTCTGGTGTTTTGGGGTTGTTTTTTTTTGTTTTTTTTTGGTTGTTTTTTAATCAGGCAAAGGAGGGATTTACAACTTGCCACAAGGAAGACTATTAGGGATCCCAGTTTTAAAATAAAAATGTTAGGGACTTGCCTAGTGGTCTAGTGATTAAGAACCTACCTGCCAATGCAGGGGGCATGGGATCGATCCCTGGTCCAGGAACTAAGATCCCACATGCTGCAGAGCAACTAAACCTGTGGGCCACAACTACTGAGCCTGCGTGCTGCAACTCCTGAAGCTGTGAGCCCTAGAGTCTGTGCTCCCTAACAGGAGAAGCCACCACAATGAGAAGCTCTTGCACCACAACAAGAGGGTGGCTCCCGCTTGGTGCAGCTAGAGAAAGCCCCCATGCAGCAACAAAGACCCAGCACATCCAAAAATAAATAAAATAAAAATGTTAGTGGGAATATATAGTATTGCAGAAAGTAGAATTTAAGAAAAATTAAAAGAAGAATACTGTAGAGAAAAGAGGCTAGGTTTAAGACCCATAAATGTCACTTAATAGGTGCTAATCCTCTTTTGGGCCTCATCTTCCTCCTCTGTAAGATGGGAAATAGTAACAGAATTTAGCACCTGGAACAGTGGAAGTGTTAGTCGCTCAGTCGTGTCCGACTCTTTGTGACCCCATGGACTGTAGGCTCCTCTGTCCATTGAATGATCCAGGCAAGAATACTGGAGTGGTTGCCATTTCCTCCTCCAGGGGGATCTTCTCGACCCAGGGATCGAACCTAGGTCTCCTTGCAGGCAGATTCTTTACCGACTGAACCACCAGGGAAGCACACAGTAAGAAAACAATAAATATCAGTTCAGTTCAGTTCAGTCACTCAATCGAGTCTGACTCTTTGCGACCCCATGGACTGCAGCACGCCAGGCCTCCCTATCCATCACCAACTCCCGAAGCCAACTCAAACTCATGTCGGTGATGCCAACCAACCATCTCATCCTTTGTCATCCCCTTTTTCCGCTTTCAATCATTCCAAGAATCAGGGTCTTTTCCAATGAGTCAGTTCTTTGCATCAGGTGGCGAAAGCACTGGAGTTTGAGTTTCAGCTTCAGCACCAGTCCTTCCAATGAATCATTCAGGACTGATTTCCTTTAGGGTGGACTGGTTGGATCTCCTTACTGTCCAAGGGACTCTCAAGAGTCTTCTCCAACACCACAGTTTAAAAGCATCAATTCTTCGGGGCTCAGCTTTCTTCATAGTCCAACTCTCACATCCATACATGACTACTGGAAAAACCATAGCTTTGACTAGACAGACCTTTGTTGGCAAAGTAATGTCTCTGCTTTTTAATATGCTGTCTAGGTTGGTCATAACTTTTCTTCCAAGGAGCAAGCGTCCTTTAATTTCATGGCTGCAGTCACCACCTGCAGTGATTTGGGAGCCCAGTAAAATAAAGTCTGTCACTGTTTCCATTGTTTCTCCATCTATTTGCCATGAAGTGATGGGACCAGATGCCATGACCTTAGTTTTCTGAATGTTGAGTTTTAAGCCAACTTTTTCACTCTCCTCTTTCACTTTCATCAAGAGGCTCTTTAGTTCTTCTTCACTTTCTTCCGTAAGTGTGGTGTCATCTGCATATCTGAGGTTATTTATATTTCTCCCAGCAATATATAATAATAAATATAATCGTATTGAATGGGAAAGAGGTGAGTACTAGAAACCTGAAATGCTAACATTAATCTGACTTATTGGAAAAGACCGTGATGCTGGGAAAGACTGAAGGCAAGAGAAGGGGATGACAGAGGATGAGATGGCTGGATGGCATCACCAACTTGATGGATGTGAGTTTGAACAAGTTCTGGAAGTTGGTGATGGACAGGGAAGCCTGGTGTGCTGCAGTCCATGGGATCGCAAAGAGTCAGACACGACTGAGCAACTGAACTGAACTGAAAGTTAGATTGCAGAGGTGGGAGAAAGGTTCAAGAGGGAGGAGACATATATTTACCTATGACTAATTCGTGTTGATGTATGGCAGAAACCAACACAATGTCATAAAACAATTATTCTCCAATTTAAAACAAATACTTTTTTTAAAAAAGAATGATAATGACAACATGTAATGACCTCAGTGCACTATACCTGCATTATTTAAAACTCCTCACTGGCTCTCATAACCTGTGAAAAATCAGTGCTTCCACCAACCTACCCATCTTATTTTGGTTTTGTAGCGCCCCAAGACCCTCAGCTCAGTCAGTAAGGAGTTTGCCTGCAATGCAGGAGACCCAGGTTCGATCCCTGGGTTGGGAAGATCCCCTGGAGAAGGAAATGGCAACCCACTCCAGTATTCTTGCCTGGAGAATCCCATGGACAGAGGAACTGGGCAGGCCACAGTCCCTGGGGTCACAAGAGTTGGACATGACTTCGCAACTAAACCA
This sequence comes from Okapia johnstoni, assembly GCA_024291935.2. Taxonomy (NCBI): domain Eukaryota; kingdom Metazoa; phylum Chordata; class Mammalia; order Artiodactyla; family Giraffidae; genus Okapia; species Okapia johnstoni. Next base: position 11,592,203 of record CM044316.1, on the reverse strand, counting down.
CCACCACCACCAAGACCCTCAGGGCTGATACAGAAGTGTGGTCTAAAAGAGTACAGCTCCCTCTTGTGGGCCGCTAGGTGAGAAGAGAAACTACTTACAGAGAAAAACACAAGCAAGATTGGATGACCCCCAGAGTGGAGAATGCCCTGACTTTGTCTTGGTCCTATTTTTTTTTTTCAAATTAGGATTCTCCAAAACCTCTGGGAAAATTACATTTTTATAAATGAAAAACAACTTCAAATATGTCCAGGAAGTTACCTATTTAAAGAACTCTCCTAGTGAGTAGAATTGAAACACATGTATTAGCATATGTAAAATAGATAGCCAGTGGAAATCTGGAGCTCAACCCAGTGCTCTGTGACTACCTAGAGGGGCGGGGTATGGGGTGGGGGATGGGAGGGAGTTTCAAGAGGGAGGCGACATATGTATACCTACAGTTGATTGAAATTGCTCTATGGCAAAAACCAATACAACATTGTAAAGCAATTATCCTCTATTTAAAAATCAGTAAAAGGAAAGGAGCTAGGCAAGTAAAAAACATTAAATAAATAAATAAAGGACTCTCCTACATTTATATGTATAACTGAGTCCCTTTGCTGTCCACCTGAAACTATCAGAACACTGTTGATTGGCTATACTCCAATATAAAATAAAAAGCTTTTTAAAAAAGTGAAGGGCTCTCCTTCCTGTGAGCCCCAGCACCAGATCCACACCTTAGGGTTGTAACTTTGATTTTGCTGTGCTGTGCATACATACTCAGTCGTGTCTGACTCTGCTACCCTATGGATGATAGCTCGCCAGGCTCCTCTGTCCATGGAATTCTCTAGGCGAGAATACTGGAGTGGATTGCCATTTCTTCTTCCAGGGGATCTTCTCTACCCTGGGATCAAACCCCCTTCTCCTACGTCTCCCACATTGACTGGCGGATTCTGAGCCACTGGGGAGACCACCAAATTTTAAGCAGAACACCCAGGGACACTTTTCAGGCTATACATCCCAGGATCCTCTGGGATTTCACCAGCTGATTTAGACAACATTGTGGGGAATTTGAAACTGCAGCCCAGTGCTGACGTCTGCTACCTCTTTGCCTTCACAAGCTCTCAGGTTCAGGATCAGGAAAGATTAATAGTATTAGCAAGGAGTTGGTGTCTCTTAAGTCTCAGCTATTGCAGGTGCTTTTGAACTGTGGTGTTGGAGAAGACTTTTGAGAGTCCCCTGGAAAATAAGGAGATCCAACCAGTCCATCCTAAAGGAAATCAGTCCTGAAAATTCATTGGAAGGGCTGATGCTGAAGCTGAAACCCCAATACTTTGGCCACCTGATGCAAAGAACTGACTCATTGGAAAAGACCCTGATGCTGGGAAAGATTGAAGGCGGGAGGAGAAGGGGATGACAGAGGATGAGATGGTTGGATGACATCACCGATGCGATGGACATGAGTTTGAGCTGGCTCTGGGAGTTGGTGATGGACAGGGAAGCCTGGGGTGCTGCAGTCCATGGGGTCACAAAGAGTCGGACACGATTGGGCGACTGACTGACTGATTGCAGGTGGAGTCTCTTTCATTTCTAGTCCATGTCTTCCGCTTACTGATCATATTTCACCTTTTATCATCTTCCAGTTCTTCAAAGAATTCACCTGGCGAAGAGACGAGGCAGCAGCAACAAATATTTCAGTACTGACCGTGTTCCAGACACTGTGTAGATACAACTGGGAGCGGAAGACATGGTTGGTGCCCTCCAGTAGCCTGTGGTCGACCCAGGTTCGATCCCTGGTTTGGGAAGATCCCCTGGAAAAGGGAATGGCAACCCACTCCAGTATTCTTGCCTGGGAAATATCATGGACAGAGGAGCCTGGCAGGCTACAGTCCATGGGGTCACAGAGTTGGACACAACTGAACAACTAAAACACACAGTCTGTGGTCAATGTGAGTGGGTGGTGGACAGTTATTTGCATTTCATTAATGTACAACCAGAAACTTTCCTAGAGGAGTGCTCTAGAGGAAAGTAGCTTGCAGAAGTCATAAGCAAGGTATTTTTGGCCTTGTATTCATGATTATTCTTCTATTCTTCATCTGTTCACCATTTTATTTACTGGCACACAATAGGAGCTTCACCCATATTTGAACACTGAGTAAATTCTTTTAAAAATACTTATATTTATTTAATTTATTTATTTGGCTGTATCAGGTCTTAGTTACCACCCATGGGATCTTTAGTTGCGGCAAGAGAACTCTTAGCTGTGGCATGTGGGATCAAGTTCCTTGATCAGGTATTGAACTTGGGCTCCCTGCATTGAGAGCATTGAGCCTAAGCCGCTAGATCACCAGGGAAGTCCCAAGTAGATGAATTCTTAGTCACAATGGATGTATAAGAAACATTTGTGAATGGAATTGGTGAGGTCTTCCAGATGCTTCTCCAAGGGGGTAAATTTCACCAACTCTGAGCCAGAGTAGAACTACTTAGCCTATTATGATTTTAGTTCAACCCAAGAAGTCCTTTTGACCTTTCTTTAATCATTGCCATCAGATTCCTTGGAACTTCTTGGAACAGAGGAATTGCTCTTTCAGGTAGCAGCCAGCACGTATCCAGCTCAGTAAGTACCTGCTGATAATGTCACCAAGAGAAGCTCCTGATGAACATTTTAAGGCAATTTTAGATCCTTCCTCCAGCTCCCATTTGAGGAGAAACAGCCTCAGTTCCTTAAAAAATTTCTCAGGGGACATGGTGAGTTCCTTTATCTAATTTCACTCCCCCCCACCCCGTATATTTTGAGGGTGATTTGAGTCTTTCCTTCTCTCTCTCCCCAAGCGCAGGAGGAAGCTTTGGAACTTTTTATGTATGGGGACCACGGAAGTCCTTGAAAGGGTCTTTCTCGAATTGGAAGGGAGGATGAGATTACCCTCAGAGAGAAGGGGGTTATGGGTCCTTTCAGGGTGTGGGGATGGCTATGACGACAAACCATCAGGATAGGAGGGGCAATGCCAGACCCTTTCTCAGGAAGAAGCAATGAGGACGCTTAGGAAGGGGGTGGATGACCCTGAGGGGTCCCATTAGGAAAGGATGACATGGGAGGGGACCCCTCAAAAAGAGGAGTGAAGCCAGGGTCGGTCTCCCTCAGGAAGGATAATACTGGAGGTCCCATCAGAGAGGGGACTGACACCATGATTCCCTAAGGAAGTTGGAAGGACCCTAGCGTTGCTCTCGGAAAAAGATGTTAGGGTTCACACTTCAGGAGGGCGAGAGGATGCTGCGTCCCCCTCAGGAAGGGGGGAATGATGCCAGGGTCCCCCTAAGAAAGTGGGAACAGCGCAGGGGTCATTCCCAGGAAGGTAGGCAGGGAGTGATGCCAGGTTCCTTCAGGGTTCCTCGCACCTGCCGCGGTCCAAGCTCCTCAGCTCCGCTCAGTCCTCAGGTGCGAAAAGCTAAGCGGTCGTGCTTCTCATTGGCTGATTTATTGGCTAATGACAACCAGATAGTCAACCGTAGCGCGGGCGAAGAAAACCTCACGCGCGTCCTTGCCACGCCTCCTACCCAGTCGGCGCGTGCGCACCTTTCTGCCTGCTGTAGCTCCTCAGACCCACTCTGGGGGGCGCACGGGGGTTCTATCGCCCAGTCCTACCTCCTTCCTCGCCTGTGACCCATTTTATAACAGCACACACTTTGAAGGGCTGTTGCGAATATTAAGTGCAATGATTTATGTAAAATAAACAGTGCCTGGCACAAAGTAATCGCCTGGCAAACCGATTATTATTTGCATTTTACAGCGAGGGAAACTGAGGCACAGAAAGAGTAAGTAATATGCTCAAAATTAAGTCATTAACTGGCAGTGGCAACCAGAATCCAGTCTGTGTGCTTATCTACCATGCTTTTGTGGCTCCCCGAAAACAAATACTGGCTATTTCTTTCCTCTGATTATGAAATAACTTCCTCTTGATTATAAAAGTAATACATGCCCATTGCAAAAATTCAGAAAATATCGAGGACTACACAACAGAAAACACTCTTTTAATCTCATCACTGGAGACAATATTTTGATGAACAAACTCTTTTCTATGCACATACGTAAGATGGTATGATGCAGAACATTTTGAAGCCTGCTCTTCTCACTGTGAACATCTTGTCATTTCAATAAATATAGATCCAACTCACTGTTTTTAATAAGTGCATATTACTCCATCATACAGGAAACATAATTTAATGGCTTCCTAAGTTTGGACATCTGGGTTTTTAATTCTTCACTGTTCTGATCAAAACAATAGAATGGGCATTTAGTACCTGCAATTTTAGGTTTTCATCCAGCTAGTTGTTTAGGATAAGTATTTTTAAAAGTGCAATGTCTGTGTTGAATGCATGCAGCTACGTTTTTGATAAATATTGTCAGACCACTCCCAGAAAGCTATGTGTGCCAATTTCTACCAGCACTAATGAGCTATGAAAGTGCTTCACCCACCCCCTGGATGGCCCATCTTTTCATTGTTTGCCAATAAGTGAAAAAGAAAACTGTCTTCATTTTCAGTTCAGTTCAGTCACTCAGTTGTGTCCGACTCTTTGTGACCCCATGAACTGCAGCATGCCAGGCCTCTCTGTCCATCACCAACTCCTGGAGTCTACCCAAACCCATGTCCATCGAGTCGGTGATGCCATCCAACCATCTCATCCTCTGTCGTCTCCTTCTCCTCCTGCCCCCAATCCTACCCAGCATCAGGGTCTTTTCCAATGAGTCAACCCTTCGCATGAGGTGGCCAAAGTATTGGAGTTTCAGCTTCAACATCAGTCCCTCCAATGAACACCCAGGATTGATCTCTTTTAGGATGGATTGACTGGATCTCCTTGCAGTCCAAGGGACTCTAAAGAGTCTTCTCCAACACCACAGTTCAAAAGCATCAATTCTTCGGCGCTCAGCCTTCTTCACCATCCAACTCGCACATCCATACATGACCACTGGAAAAACCATAGCCTTGACTTCCTCATATTTTCTGTTCTGAGAAAGGGGGAAATATTACCCACACCTCAGGATTTTGTGCATGTGAACTAAAATAGCAATAATAAAAGTACCAGGCAACCGGGGCTTCCCAGGTGGCACTAATGGTAAAGAACCTGTCTGCCAGTGCAGGAGATGAAGAGACACAGGTTTAATCTCTGGGTCGGGAAGATCCCCTGGAGGAGGGCATGGCAACCCACTCCAGTATTCTTGCCTGGAGAATCCCATGGACAGAGAAGCCTGATGGGCTACAGTCCATGGGGACTCGAAGAGTCGGACATGACTGCACACATCAGGCAGCTATCATTGTCAAACAGGCATTGGGTGAAGCAAGATCCCCACCTTATTTCCCCGAATTTTCTCAACACTGTGAGATCACGTCTCAGCCTCAGTTTCCTCATCTGCAAAATGACAGTGCGTATCTCAAGGACAGGTGGAAAGCTGATAAAATAGTCTGAGTGAGGAGTCAAGCACAAGGCAGGGCCCTCTAAAGGTTGGGTAAGGCGGAGCCATTTGCCCCAGAACCCTGTAGCCTGCAAGTGGCTGATGTCAACTTCAGAGAATGAACTGACTCCACCCCTTGCCAGGGCCCCTGTCCTGTTCAGATTACAGCGCTTCTCTGACCTTGCTCATCTTTCCCCAAGGAAAGATGAACTCCCCAACAGGAGAATTTTAAAGAGGCAGCTGATGGTCACATGCTACCTCTGTCCTTTGACCCACATTCTCAGACTGTCACCAAGTCCCAACTCAGGAGGCATATGGAACATCACACCTACCCTTTTACACTTGGGAAAACTGAGGCCCAGTGCAAGGAGGCTCAGCCAATTGCTAATTGCTGCAGGCTGGGATTGATACTGTCGCCTCCTGACCCCCAGCCTGACACCCTTTCCCCGACTCTGCTTGCCTTAGGAACACCCTCGGGAAAACATGTGTGTCTCCTCAATGCTTCTTGCGCAAAATTCAGATTCCCTGGCAACTTCTTCCTAGTTTTCCAGCTTCATTCCTCCCCTCTGGGTCCAGGTTGGTCCCTGCTCCTCTGGGCCACGATATCTACAGGAATCTTTAAGCCAAAGTCAAGCAGGCAAAGCTTTGTGTGCATTCCATCCTCTGCATTAACTCTCTTGCTTAAGTGCCAATAAGGAACATTTGGATATAGCAGCCAGCGGCCACTTAACGTAAAAGAAAATTAAAACTCCAATTTGATTGCACTAGCCTCATTTCGAGTCCTTAAGAGCCACGTGGGGCTTAGTGCCTGCCCTGTTAGATACCGCAGACACAGAATGTTTCCACCATCAGGAAGTTTCACTGGATAGCTCTCTCTAGCTCTCTCTAGTCTGAAACTTTTGTGCTTCCCATTTTACAAATGAAGAAATTGAAGGTCAGAGAGATCACACCCAAGGTTACACAGCTAGAGCTGAGATTCAAATTAATCCTTGGCCACTAGAGACAACTGGCAGAGTAGGTGGTCATGCGTGAGTGCTTAGTCGCTCAGTCGTGTCCGACTCTTTGTGACCCCATGGACTATAGCCCTCCAGGCTCCTCTGTCCATGGAATTTTCCAGGCAAGAATATTGCCTGGAAATGCCAGGTTGCCATTTCCTACTCCAAGGGATCTTCCCAACCCAGGAATTGAACCCAGTCTCTTGCATCTCCTGCACTGGCAGGTGGATTCTTTACCACTGAGCCACCAGGGAAGCTGGTTGCTCTTTCCTCAAATCCAGGGAAGCTGCCATCATTTTGTTTCGGAAGACTCATGCTGTGAATATATACTGATCCACATGTGTTTATTACACACCAGAGGCAGCCAGTATTCTAACCTGAAAGCCTGCATCACAAACACTTCCTCTGTCTTTATCCACAAGGGAAGTTTTGCTTGTTAGCATAATGAATGGCAGAAACTCTTGGTTTTACTTGTGAAATTGGGGCTTCTTAATTACCCTGATAAAGGTTGGAAAAATGGGCTCCCATGGGTGGGATTAACAGTATTCAAACATGTAGATTGTTTAAAATATGTCTGAGACTCACTCGCTCCCAACCTTGTATGAAGACACTAGAAAAACAAGAGCTAAAATGTGGCAGTCTGGATAGGAGGGGAGTTTGGGGTAAGATGGATACATGTGTTATATACGGCTGAGTCCCTGTGCTGTCCACCTGAAACTATCACAACACTGGTAATAGGCTATGCTGCTGCTAAGTCGCTTCAGTCGTGTCCGACTCTGTGCGACCCCATAGACGGCAGCCCACCAGGCTCCCCCGTCCCTGGGATTCTCCAGGCAAGAATACTGGAGTGGGTTGCCATTTCCTTCTCCAGTGCATGAAAGGGAAAAGGGAAAGTGAAGTCACTCAGTCGTGTCTGACTCTTAGCGACCCCATAGACTGTAGCCTACCAGGATCCTCTGTCCATGGGATTTTCCAGGCAAAAGTACTGGAGTGGGGTGCCATTGCCTTCTCCAGTAATAGGCTATACCCCAATACAAAATAAAAAGTTAAAAAAGCAAAAAAGAGCTAAAATGCCGAGCCGGTCCTGTGTGAACTTGGGAGGATTCAGCTTGCCTGATACACAGCATAAGGTTCACAGGCTTTAGGGTATTAATTTTTGTTTTGTTTTGTTTTAATGCAGCATTGAGGGGGGCTTCCTAGGTGGCACTCGTGGTGAAGAATACACTTGCCAATGCAGGAGACATAAGAGACTAGGGTTCGATCCCTGGGTTGGGAAGATCCCCTGGAGAAGGGCATGGGAACCCACTCTAGTATTCTTGCCTGGAGAATCCCCATGGACAGAGGAGCCTGGCAGGCTACAGTCCACGGGGTCACAGAGAGTCAGACATGACTGAAGTGACTTACCATAGCATTGATGGTTGCAACACCATAATGGCTAGAATTCATGGAATTTTCAGATGTCAATTCTCTTGTGCTGGTGCATCAAGTTTACTGTCTTCATAGCAGAATTTGACCCAAGATCTTTGGAGGCCGTGGTCAATCAGATAACTGGACCCAACACTTGAGCAGCTCCCGGTGGGGGGGGGGTTGTCCTGGGCTCCCCTCCCCTGGGTCCCTGGGGACAGGGAGAGGGGCAGGTGCTGCCCAGCCCTCACCTCCCCCTCTGATCACATGACTCCCTGTTAAACAGCACTGAGTCCACACTTCTGGGGGTCTATGGTACAGTTTGTATAATACAGCAGGAATGGAGACTCCCCCTGGGAGACCCGCACCCCTCTTTCCCCTGACTGAGTCAGTGGGGGAAGGGCAAGTTTATTTTCCCTTTTTGCCTCTGTAGAATAATTTACAAACCAACCTTACAGTATGTACAAAAAAAAAAAAGAAGAGAAAGAAAGAGAACCAAAAGAAAAGGCCCCCTCCGGTCGCCGGCTGGGACTGAAACTACTTTCGCTACAAAAATGAACCCTGTACAGCATCTTGAGGGTGGGAATGGGCGGTACTCCCCACAGGGAAGGACAGACAGATGGAAGGCTGGGGGGAGCTGGGGGCTACAGTACTGTGTGCTCAGAATCAGAGGGGAGGAAGATGAGAGAGGCCGGTCCTGCCCAGATGCAGAACCAAGCTGAGGGGCAGAGCGGATGGGGGAAGAGGGGGTCTTTTCCTTCCAAATAGTACCCCCATGGCTTGAAGAAAAATGGCCTTGCATCTGTCCGTCGTATTGCTCCAGGGAATAGCTAGGGGAAGACGGGGAGGCTTGGCAAAGTGGGGGATGAAAGGAGAAATGAATTTGATGCCAGGGTGGGGTGGGCTGCCCAGAAAGGGGATGTGGGTGTACACTGTTATTGCTTCCTCCTAGGGCAAAAAGTTGGGGGTTGGGCAGGAGGATGCGGGGGAGGGGGATACCCAGGACAGGAGCTCTGGGCCTGGCCCCGGCCCACTCGAGGTGCAGGTGGGGGCCACTGAACCCCCCTCTCCTACGACCGTGGGAATCATTAAGGCAGAAACAAGAGGAGAAGCAGCTGGAAGGAAGGGGGGCGGCTCCAGATCATCCCCCCTCTCCAAATGGAGAAAATTCAAACTGAAACTTGGAGTGGGAGAAGAAAGGGGTGACGGGTGGAGGGGGGAGTGGGATCAGGCCCTCCTCAAACCTCAGACCCCAGGTTGGTGGTGTGAATGTCCCTCTGACCCCCTCCCCTTGCCTCCTGAAGCCCCATGGCTCCCTCGAGTCAGTATTGCCAGGTTTGTGCAAAATGAGGTGGAAGACTTCTGGGGAGGGGAGGGCAGAAAGCCAGAGTGGGACTGGAGCTGGGGCCCCCCCTACATTGGGCGACCCCTCCCCACCCCCAGGGGCCCCACCCAGAATGGCTATTCCTGGCTGGGTTCTATAGACCCTCCTGAAATTCAGAAGTCTGGAGGGAGATTCTACACCAGGCAAAGAGCCCCAAGAGGCCGGAAGACTAAGCCTGGAACCTGGGCGATGGTGGTGAGGGTGGGGGTGCTGGTGAGGTAGGGTGGGGGGTGGTTGGAACTGGACAAGGGGAGCCGGGAACAGGAGCGTCTACAGTTGCTGTGTTTCATCCTGTTTTTTTTTTTTTTTTTTTCTTTTTCTAAAAATGTAACAATTAAAATTCCAAAAATAAAATCACTTCCGGGACCTCAGCCCCTGGTTCCCCAGCCCCCACCTCCAAAAAGAGGCCCCTGGGTAGGGGTTGGGGGGAAAGAGGAAAAAAAGAAAAGAGAAAAAAACCCCACTTTTCTGTTTTCTTTTTTCTCAGGAGGCCCGAGTCTTTGAGGCAGTGGAGGAGGTCAGGGGATGATGGTGGTGGTGGTGGCGGATGGCACGGAGGCCAACCGGGTACAGGGGCTGACACTCAGGTAGGGCCACCAGCTGACTCCCAACCCCCGGGAGCTGGAAGTGCTCCAGGAGTGGGATCCTCGCCGGATGTCCCCGTGCAGGCACAGCATGCCCTCTTGGCAGCCTGATGTTCTTTTTGGGCCCCCACCTCGGCTGCCATGGAGGGGAGGCCCAGAAGGCCCGGGTCGTCCTCTGGAGGAGGCAGTGTCCTCAAGGCAAGTGGAGCAAGGCTATTAGGAGACAGGGCAGGGATGTTTCGGCGGCAGCCCACATAGACATCCACGGATGCGCCTCGGGGCACGGACACATCCTGGCCAGCTGTCACACTACCTGTGGAGTCCACTTGCCGGGCCAAGTACATTTCCTCTATCTCCACCTCTGCAGACAGATCCTGGCCATCAACCTCCAAAGGGTCTTCAGGTGGGGAGGTGTCCTGGGCCATGTATAATTCCTGAACTGCAACTGCACCCGGGGCAGTGCACACCTCCTCCTCCTCTTCCTCATCCAACGTCAGCTCGAACTGGAACTTATCTGGTGGTGGGGGGTGGCCTGGTCCCCCGGGCTCCTCCTCAGGGGGTGGCGAGGGGCTTTGCCGAATGGCACTGTAGTACCAGTCCCGGTTGTCCTCCAGAGTGTCCAGGATCTCTTGGGCATCTGGGTGGACCAAGTCAGCCCACGTCTCCCACAGCGGGTGTACGATATAGTCGATGAAACCCACCTGAAGGAGCGGGAGGGAAGCAGAAACCACAGATGGCACCACCATGCTCAGCGGGATCTGATAAAATTTAAAAGATGCTGATGCAGGGAACTTCCCCGGCCACCCAGATAAGGTTAGGAATCTGCACTTCCATGGCATGTGGACAGGGTTCCATCCCTGATCTGGAAACTGAGATCCTGCATGCCACGCAGTGCAGCAAAAACTAAATAAAAATAAGAGATACTGATATCATTTGACCTAGCAAGTTTGCTTCTCCAGATCTGGAAAAACTCTTGTGTAAGTAAAAGGGGGGAAAATCACATATAAGATGTAAACAAAAACTGGAAACACCTCTATATATACATCAGTTGGGAATTAGTTTTTAAAAATGGTGGTAAATCACAGATATTCATGAAAGCCCCACCCTCCTTTTTTTTGCCTCGCTGTGTGGCTTGCAGGATTTTAGTTCCCAGAATGCATGCATTCTCAGTTGCTAAGTTGTGTCCAACTCTTTGAGACCCCATGGACTGTTGCCAGCCGTGCTCCTCTGTTCATGGGATTTTCCCAGCAAGAATATTGGAGTGGGTTGCCATTTCCTTCTCCAAGGGATCTTCCCAATCCAGGGATCAAACCCTTGTCTCCTGCATTGGCAGGCAGAATCTTTACCACTGAGCCACCTGGGAAGCCTGTGGGAATACTACACAGTAGTGAAAAAGGATGAGCTTAATCTATGTGTAATAAGGTGGATAGATCTCCAAGTCACTGTTGGGAAGAAAAGGCAAGCTATATAAAAATAAGTATATACTGTATAATTTATATTTTTAACTAAGCCCCAAACTATTACTATTAAGTTACCTGTGAATATAAATGTGTAACAAAACAAATAAATCTGGTTTTCATCAGGGGTTAGGGGGCTATGTGGATGACCAGGGACATTTGGAAGTGTCTGGACACAGTTTTGGTTATTACCACAAGAAAGGGAGGGATGTTCCTCGCATCCCATGGGTGGAGGCCAAGGATACTGCTCAACACCTCACAATGTAGAGGGTGGGCCCACCACACAGAATGAGCCATCCCCAAACTTCAGTAGTGCTGAGGCTGTGTAACCCTGCATGGGAAGCATACACACACCAAGACAGGAAGAGGAGATCTCACCAGGGAAGAGGCCAGAAGCAGGGAGAGTGAGAAACTATCATGCTCAAAAGCTTTATCCTTTTTATTTTTTTAAACCAGCTGCATGGCATGTGGGTTCCTAGTCCTCTGACCAGGGATGGAACCCATCCCTCATGCAGTGGGAGAATGGAATCTTAACCACTAGACCTCCAGGGAAGTCCCTGAAGTGTTGTCTTTTATAAGACCGTGTTTCTGTCCCTTCTGTTAAATAGACAGATGACAAAGCTGAGTCATTTCACTTCATTTCAAAATCCATAGATAAGAATCTGCCTGCCAATGCAGGGGATATGGGTTCGATCCCTGGATTGGGAAGATTCCATATGCCACGGAGCAAATAAGCTGGTGCACCATTGCTTCTAAGTCCATGGCTCTAGGGCCCATGAGCCACAACTACTGAGCCTGTGTGCTGCAATCACTGAAGCCCACATGCCTAGAACCCATGCTCCACAACAAGAGAAGCCACCATAATGAGAAGCCCAGACACCTCAATGAAGAGTAGCCTCTGCTCACTGCACCTAGAGAAAGCCCGCAAGCAGCAACGAAGACCCGTGTGACAAGAAAAAAAAAAATCCACCAAAACTCAGGCCCAAAATGAGTGGTCAGATCACAGGGGAACCAAGAGGCTGAATGGACATGAGGTCTGTAACTAACGGTCAGATGAATATTATTACTGATGTTATGGCAGTTGCAACAAATGAGTTAGAACTGTCTGGACCCAAATCTACAAATTAAGGTGTTGGAGGTTCAGTTCAGTTGTTCTGTGGAGCAGAAAGTGTTACCTATTTCTCATCATGATAGAGAAGGAAAAAACAAAGAAAAACTTAACATTGTGGATGGGCAGCTTAGGGCCTCCTCGGCCTTGGAGCTCCAGGCCAGGATGTGAGGTAGGGGGGCTTTCCCCGCTCCCTTCCAGCACCCCGAGACTCTACCTGAGACTTCTCCACTGAGGCTGTGTGCTTGTCGCACATGGGACTGATCTCCATGCCTCGCTCACGTTCGCGGTCGCCCTGCTGGAAGAACTCGGCCATGATGCGGTCGGTCCACTGGCGGTAAAGCTCCAGCGGCTTGGTGGGGTTGCTAAGGTCTGCGCAGTGCACCATGTTCCGTAGAACCTGCGTGGGGTGGGGGGACCTTTAGAGGCCATGGCCCCCGACCCAGTTTCAAGCCCCAGGCTTTCTTACTTTCCCTTTGGAAAGAGAGTAGGGGATGGGGGGTAGGTGGGAGGGGGGGAGATGGAGGGAGGAAGAGGAGGTGAGGGAAGAGGGAGATGAGTGGAGGAGAGAAGGGGAGAGATGAGAGGTGACTGATGAGCAAAGGGAAGAAGGAGGGAAGGGAAAAGAGGCAGTGGGGGAGACAGAGGTGTGGGAGGAATGGAGACAGGGCTTGATGAAGAAAGGGAAAAGGGGGGCTTCCCTGGTGGCTCAGTGGTCAAGAATTCACCTGCCAGTGCACATGTGCTCCAACTCTTACAACCCCCTCCCACTTGGGGCTTGTCTATCCCAGACTCAGACCAGACCCTCCCAAAATTCCCCTCGGCCTAAAGGCGACCTTTCGCACTGTCCCCGCCCCTCGCCCCGCCCACCATGTCGATGACCATCTTCCGCAGGCTCTGCCGCTGGCGCTTGCCGAGGTTCTGGAAGATGTCACAGTTGTCTTCCTGCAGCAGCTTGAAGCCCACGGCCAGATGGTGATTCTCCAGCACCGACTCGTCGTTGTACATGAGCGCCAGTTCCGAATCTGGGGCCCAGGTCAGGTTGGGGCAGTCAGAGGAAGAGACGACCCACCCAGGATGTCCCCCGCGGGGAGGGGCCAGAGTAGGCCCCGTCCCCAACCCAGGGGGCCCCACCTCCAGCCCAGCAGGCCCCGCCCAGGGGGCCCCACCTCCAGCCCAGCAGGCCCCGCCCTCACAGAGGGCCACTCACTGGTATTGATGAGGAACTGATTGGAGACTCCAGGGTGGTCCACGTCGTGGATGGCGGCCGCGAAGAGGGCAGCGAGAATCTCCAGGTCTGTGAATACGGCCTGGGGGTGAAGCAAGGGGGTCAGAGAAAGGCAGGGGTTAGAAAGATGGGCAGTCAGAGAGACAGAGTAAAAGAGAAATGGGAGAGTCAAGAAACGTGAGGGTCAGGAGAGAGAGGAACGGGGTCAAAGAGAGATGGAGGTCAGGGACCCAGGATCAGAGAGATAAACAGGAGATTCAAGATGGGCAGTGAGGGAGGGGAGGCTGGAGAGACGGGGTGCCCAGGTGGTGCTCACATCCAGCGCAGGTGTGGCCAGCAGCACATGGGTGGACTGCAGCACATCGGCTGCGTGCAGGCTGTTATGGTAAGCCACATCCGGGTGGTAGTGGTCCTCTAGGGTCAGCATGTATGTCACCATAGTGTCCACCGGGATGCGGAACTTCTTCAGCAGGTCCCGCTCCTGTGGGCAGATGTCGGGGGTTGGTGACCCTCGCTGGCCCTCAGCTCCTTACCCCTCCCCCTCCCTCGCAGCTGGCCCCCCTCAGCCCGCCCTACCAGGAATCTCACCCTACCTGGAATATCGTGTACATGATGCAGCTGAGGGAACGGCCCCCAGCGTAATCTGACACTCGAAAGATGTTCAGGCCCCACTTGTTCAGGTTTTCCAGTTCCTGGTGGAGACAGAGGCCACAGGTCAGGAGCCCCTGAGGCCAGGACCCTCTAGACTCTTTTCTAGGAGTTCAGAGGTGTTAGTTGCTCTGTCGTGGCCAACTCTTTGCGACCCCATGGACTGTATGTAGCCAGCCAGGCTTCTCTGTCCATGGAATTCTCCAGGCAAGCATATTGGAGTGGGTAGCCCTTCCCTTCTCCAGAGGATCTTTCTCACCCAGGGATTGAACCGGGTTTCCTGCATTGTAGGCAGATGCCTTACCATCTGAGCCAGGTGTTCAGAACCCTGGTCTGAATAGTCGGACCATTATCACTCAACCAGTGGGTGGTGTGCTCAGCAGTATAGAATTTACCACCCAGGTCCTACTGGGCCAGAAAATAACAAAGCAACCCCAGTGCCTACTGAGTGCCTATAAGCTACCCAGCATTGCACTAAGTGCTTGATTTCACATGGCAGGTGAAAGAACCCAAACTCCAAGCAGTGACAAGACTTACCCAAGACCTTATATCTCACAAGCGGCAATGCTGGGATGTGAACCCAGAGTGGTTGACCCAAAAGCACGGTTCAGCCTCAGTTAAACTGCTCTTGGGCACTGGGAGCAAAGGAACATGGGCTAGTTTTTCATGTCTTCCCAGAATTTGGAACAGTGCCAGGGACTTCCCTGGTGGTCCAGTGGATTCTGCACTTCCACAGCAGGGAGTGTGGGTTCAATCCCTGGTCAGGGAACTAAGATCCCTCATGCCCTACTGCATGGCCAAAAAAAAAGTGCCAGTACACAGTAAGTGCTTAATAAATACTGGGTAACTGCATATAGCACTGGCCAGTGCTGGCACATGGAGGGTTACAAGAAAAGTCAGCTGAGTGAGCCACTGAGCTTGTGTGGAGTCCATTATACAAATCAATGTAGGAGTCCTATGGCCTAAGATTTCATAGAAAAGCCAAGAGGCAAATTCAGGTTTGGTCTGTGGTGGATGCTGTTGGATTCTGTGCAGATTCCTTCCACTGGTAAGTGTGTCCATCCCCCAGCTGCTGGAGCTGTTACACATTCTCACAGCTGTTCCTTCTCAAAAACCTGCTCTGGGGAGAACGCGAAGATCCCTCATGCTGTGTGGTGTGGCCAAAAAAAAAAAACTCCACAAAACTGCTCTTTCTGTGCTAGAGCTATGTAGAGGGGGTGAGGGCATTCACCCCGGGACAGCCTCCAGTCAATGACAAAAGGCCAGTGCAGCCAGCACAAGACTTTCCTGGTGGTAGAGTGGATAAGAGTCTGCTGCCAATCCTGGTTTGATCCCTGGTCTGGGAAGATCCCACCTGCCACGGAGCAACTAAGCCTGTGAGCCACAACTGCGGAGACAGTGCTCTGGAGTCTGAGAGCCGCAACTGCTGAACCCATGTGCCACAACTACTGAAGCGCGTGTGCCTAGAGCCTGTGCTCTGCAACAAAAGAAGCTACTGCAATAAGAAGCCCATGCACCGCAACAGAGAGTAGCCCCTACTCGCTGCAACTAGAGAAAGCCAGTGCACAGCAACGAAGACTCAGTGCAGCCAAAAATTAACTAATTAATTAAAAAAAAAACAGGCCAGCAGGCTTGCCTCAAGGTGGTTCAACTCAGTGGTGCTGTTCATACTCCAGAGCCTCATCGACTCCAGCTGAGACCACTAGCCTCTTTGCTCATTAGCTCCTTCCTAAACTGCTTCCTGGACTTCCCAGATAGCGCTAGTGGTAAAGAGCCCGCTTATCAAGGCAGGAAATTAGGGTTTGATCCCTGGGTGAGGAAGATCCCCTGGAGGAGAGCATGGCAACCCACTCCAGTATTCTTGCCTGGAGAATCCCATGGACAGGCACACAGCGCATACTGCTTCCTTCACTCCTTTCCTGAGAGTCTCAAAAGGCAGATATACCGGAATCCTCATCTCAGTCTGACCCAAAGCCCAGTCCTTCACTGCCCCCGCCCAGAACCCTGCCCCTCCCTCTCCAGCCCCGCCCCCGCTGAGGCCCCACCCACTTGGGCCAGGCGCTCCTCTTGATCAGTCTTCACCCCAAAGCGGGGGATGCTGGAATCGTTGAGGCTGCTGCAATGCATCAGCTTCTTCACCCCGGTGATCTGAGACATGGGCTGGAGCTGTGGCCCAGGGGCCGGGGGCTGCTGGCAAGGTCTCTGCCGTGGCACTTGCTGTTTTTCCCGATCTTTGATCGTGGGTGATGGGATCTCCACTTCATTCCGCTTGTCTGCGGAAGACAGAGAGACAAGCATGATTACCCCACAGAAAGTGAAAGTGAAGTCACTCAGTCGTGTCCGACTCTTTGCGACCCCGTGGACTGTAGCCTACCAGGCTCCTCTCTCCATGGGATTCTCCAAGCAAGAATACTAGAGTGGGTTGCCATTTCCTTCTCCAGGGGATCTTCCCAACCCAGGGATCGAACCTGGGTCTCCCGCATTGCAGGCAGACGCTTTAACCTCTGAGCCACCAGGGAAGCCACCCCACAGAAACTCCCTCATGTGGCGCTCAGATGGTGCCTGCCTTACCCCTCAAGCCCTGAAAATTCTCACCCAGGAAGGCAGACGTAGTCCTGGTGTCATGCTGTTGATTGCTTATAGACTGGAAACCAGAGCAGAGGTAGGAATTCTTCTGGGAGGTGGTGGGCTGGAGTGGGGACCCCAGGGCCGGACGAGAGCTGTGGGGTAGCCCCAGTTCAATCACCAAGTTTGGCGAGGGGTTGGCATGGGAAGTCAGGAGGCAGGGTGGGGGTGCTAGAGAGGGCCTCTGCCTGCCTCGGATAGGCAAGGACCTTTCTCGGACTGGGAAGACAGCCCCGTGGTGACCCAGAGGGCTGGTGGGGGTGGACAGCGCTGGGAGGCGGGAAGGAAGGGTGGTCTCTGGCTCCATGGGCCCACCCCTACCCCCTGGACATCAGCCTGCCTGGGGGCCAGCCCCAGAAGTCTCTTTTCCTGAGCTCTTTAGGCCTTCCAGAGTCCAGCCAGGGCCACCCATTGTGACCTGGGTCCCACCAGTCAATGACAGGGCCTAAGAGGGCTCATTTGCATGCTGTACTCTTATTGGCTGGGTCTTCAGCATTCAGGCACATCACACCCTCACTGGCAGGAAAGTTTGAAACTCTGAAACCTTCTTTCCAGCTTGGTTGGGGGGCAGGTAGCCTGAATTTGGGGAACTTTGGTGATCAATTCTGAAGGTGAAATTACCCTGACTTTGTCAGGGATAGTCTCAGTTAAGGCTCTTGGCTTCAGGATGAGGGGGAGGCTGACCTTGGAGGTCCTTGTGAGCTGAAGGGTTCCAGTGAATCTGGGGTATTCTACCTTTAAGTTTCTGAGTTAAGGAATTCTCCAGAGTTTGGAGAATCACTGTATAGGTTTAAGCTAAGCAAGACAATCCTATTGAATTTGGGTATCTAAAGTTTGGGGGTCTACTGAATTTGGGGGGATTGTACCAAGTTTGTGCATTCTATTGAATTGGGAAGATTTCAGCTTGGAGGTTTTTTTTAAAGGTTTGGGGGTCTTTATGGGTTTTTAAGGGCAGGAATTCCCTTAAATTTGAGAATCCCACAGAGTTCGGGCATCTCTCTTGAATTTGAGGGGTCTTTTGAGCTTGGGGCAAGGAAATTCAAGGTTGGAGATTCTACTGAATTTTGGAAGACTTTGAGTTCTATTTGAGTTTGGGGGTTTCTTGGGGTCCTTGAGTTTGAGAGTTCCAATGGGGTTCCACTGAGTTTGGAGGGACTTTGCAGGTTTAAATGTAGGGGTTCTACAGGAGTTGGGGTCTCACTAAATTGGAGGGTTCAGAGTATAGGAACTTTTGAGCATGGTGACTTTGACCTTTGGGGAGGTGAGTCAGGGTCCCTTGGGCAAATGTGTGCAACAAGACCCAGGGTCTGGGGTGCCCCCCAACAGTCCAGTTATGCATCCCATCCCCTCCCCCCACACACACAGTGCTGCCCTTCACTCACCCAGGAATGTGGTGGAGATGTACTCAGAGACCTGGTTTCCTGACCTGCTCATCTCTGACAGGTGTGTGAGTTCACGGTTTAGCATCCTTTTGAACTAAGGTGAAGGAGGCAAGAAGGAAGGCATGGTGGGGTCATGGGAGGGGTTAGGGGGGTAAGGTCAGGCCTTCCCAAGAAACCCCTGAAGAACCCATGAGTCCCTCTCACTTGTCTGCTCAGCCAACACAGCCCTCAGCAGGCTGTGAGAGGGGAGGGGTCAGTCTTTCCTCTCCTCCCAACTCTTGATGGGGGTCCCCAGGCTTGGGGAGTGTAGCCCTCCCTCTCTGAGGAAGGGGGTTTCCTCTCACCATACTCCCTCTTTCTGCCCCCAAGGAGGAGCCAGAGGGGCACCTGTGGAAGGGAGGGGCTCCTGCTTAACAGGGAGCCAATAGGGTGTCAGGAGAATCCCGTCACCATGGTGATGGGAGTCTCCTTAGCAACTCCCCCTCCAACCAGCTGCTGAGCTGGGGAAAAGGGGGCAGGCCGTGGGCCCCTTAACCCCTGCCTTCCCAGAGCTACCCCTGGCCCAGGTCTTCCCAGACAGAGACCCCACACCACAGGGTCCTGGCCCCCCAGCCCTCAGCCTGGTTTGGAAGGAAGGAATGCAGTCCTGAAATTCTGGGTGAAGATGTTTGGCCAGGGCAGGGAGAAGGGTGAGCAGAGGAAACCCTAGTTCAGTCACCAGGGGAGGGGGGGTTCCCATCATAGCCCCCTCTCTCCCAACCTCAGAGAGGTGGAAAGATGCACAGACGACAGGGGATGCCTAGAACCAGGCCTGGGGGCTCCTATGGGTCTCCCCATCTCTCTTCACACAAGTGGCCGCTGTGACATTGTGCATGAGAAGAAAGGGCATCGGCTCCCCACCCCCAAGCTCCACCAAAGCGCCCCCTGAGCTGGAGCTGACTGTCCAGAGAGGCAGGAGGGACTCTTGGCAGGAAGGGTGAGCCTGCCCAGCCCACATCGGGAGGGGAACTCACTACTCCCAGGGCTGCCAGAGGCCCCAGGCACCCATAGAGAGACACACATCCACACACAAGATGGACCCACAAAGTCACACAACCGCACACAGAGTCACAGACCCCCCACTTACACAGTGCTACACAGACACACACATCAAGGAGCACACACAATAAAGCAGTCACTGAACTTGGGGTCACATGCCCCAGAAAAATCATGCAGCTCTGGGCTCATAAACATGGCCCAAAACACACCACCACAATCAGAACCATGTGATCTCAGCCAGGGCCATCCCCCAGTCCATGACCCAGGCAAACAAGCCCACGGGCCTCAGGCAGCCCCCCACCACTCCAGACACACACACACATGCGCGCTGATAGTCACACCCAGAGAGAGACCCAAACCCCCAGCCACCCACCTTCCACGCCCAGCCCCAGGCCACACACAGAGACACAGTCACCAGGCTTCATCTCCAGGCCACACACGTGTACAGATGCACACACAAGCCCAGACCCGGGGCTGGAGGGTGCGAGGTGGGAGGGCCGGAGCTGGGTCTCTTGCCCATCTTCCACTCTGAGTTCCCCTACCTGGTCCCACCAGCCCACCAGCCACGGCTTGGAGCAGGTCTCGCAGAAGAAATCCACCAAGGGCATCGTGGAGTCTTGGCCCCGCTCAGGGCTGCCGCACACAGAGGCTGGGCTTGGGGAGTCCTGGGGTTAGCAGCTATTGTGGCAGGGGGGCGGGGTTCTGGGCAGTGGAAGGGGGAGCCGCGGAGGGGCCTGGGCCGGCCCAGCAGGGCTGGGGGGCTCCCTTCCCCTCCGCGCTCCCGGCAGCAGCCCTGGTTACATGGTCCGCCTGCCGTGGGCCCCGCTGGGCCCCCTTGCGGCAGCAGCAGTGGCTGGAGATGCCCGGGGACCCCTGCCCATGGGGGGAAGGTGCAGGGCGAGGGTCCCGGGAGGAGGCTTCGGAGGCTCTGGGCTCCGTGTGTTCGCCTGTGTGTGTGCGTGTGCGTGCTCACTGCAGCACTGGCAGGCTGCATGCGATGTCAGGTGGTGCTGGGGGTGGGGGGGGCGTTAAAGGGGCACTGGAGCCCACGGGCCTCAGGCAGGACCCAGGTGAGGTTGCCAGGGACGGGCAGGGAGGCACACGCACCCGGCAGAGGGCATGCCCTCCCACCCGTGGACACACCCAGCGACAGATACACACACCCACATGCTCCACACACCAACACACAATCAGACACAAATTCCACACCACTACAGTCAGACACTTGACACACCTGACCACACTCTGACACCCAAATGATTTCAGTCCTACGCTAACCACACAAACACACACACAGTCACAACTCTGTTGTTCAACACATTTCTAGGTATAAAATTGAGCACACAGAGGTAAAAATACCTCCAGACACCCCTTCCCAGAATACGGACTCACAGCCAGAAGTGCAGGCACACACTAAGGGATAAACACCCAGATACTGGACACACTTGCAGACACACTCAACACACCCTCAGACACACTTGTAAACAAACATGAACACCCATATGGCCTCAGACACAAATGTGCCCTGACTAATCCATAAGGGAATACGCACACTCAACACCCACGGCTCCACACGCACACACCCCATCGCAGAAATACACCCGCAGACCTACATTCAGACACACAGTCACATTCTCAGATGCTCCACACATACCCTCAGGGACACAATTGCCCTCAGACTCACATGTTCTGAGACAAACCTCCACCCACGGATGTGTGCACCCCCCAACACAGACACCCCCAGCTGCACATTCATTTCCTGACAGGCATCCTCCCACCAAGCTGTACAACTCCAGGCGGCATCATTCACATTGCCTGCTTTCTGAATGGCGCCCCCTGGAGTTGTGCAGTGCACAGTCAGCACAACTGTACATGGATGCCTTGCACCCTCTCCTGTGGCCTTGCAAGCGCACACACACACAGTCACAGACACATGGAGATACATACTCAGATTCACATCTGGACTAACTCACACCTCTAGACATACACACCCCCCGGCACAGCCCCCCACACTGACAGCCCGGCATTGTCAGCTGTGCATACCCTTACGCCCTCCATAGATACACTTGTGCATGCCACTCCTGATGGATCTTATTGGGAAACCCCCCACTCCCCTCCCCTCCTCCCTGCCCAGCACTGCAATCGTGTAGCCAACAAACAGACAGTCATATAGCCACAGATACACACTCATAGACCATACAAACATACAACCTGCTCCCCCCAGGAGAGGTCACCCAGGGACACACACCACACACACACCAGGTCTACAGGAGATACAAAAGTCAGATAACACACACACCCAGGTCTACAGGAGATACAAAGTCAGATAACACACACCCCACACACACACACACCTCCCAGGTCTACAGGAGATACAAGGTCAGATAACACACACACACACACACACACAGGTCTACAGGAGATACAAAGTCAGATAACACACACACCACACACACACACCCCTACACACACACACACACAGGTCTACAGGAGATAAAAAGTCAGATAACACACATACCACACACACACACCCCTACACACACACACACAGGTCTACAGGAGATACAAAGTCAGAGAACACACACACACCAGGTGTACAGGAGATACAAAGTCAGATAACACCCCCACACACACACACACACCCAGGTCTACAGGAGATACAAAGTCGGATAACACACACACACCCCCTCACACACACACCCAGGTCTACAGAAGATACAAAGTCATATACACACACCCCATACACACACACACACACACACACACACACACACACACACACACACACACACCAGGTCTACAGAAGATACAAAGTCAGATACACCACACACCCCATACACACACACACACACACACACACACACACACACACACACCACACACACCAGGTCTACAGAAGATACAAAGTCAGATACACCACACACCCCATACACACACACACACACACACACACACACACACACACACACCAGGTCTACAGGAGATACAAAGTCAGATAACACACACCACACACACACACACACACACACACACACACAGGTCTAGAGGACATACAAAATCAGATAACACACACACACACCACACACACACACACACACACACACACACACACACACACCAGGTCTACAGCAGATACAAAGTCAGATAACACACACACACACACACACACACCAGGTCTACAGGAGATACAAAGTCAGCTAACACACACATACCCCCCCCACACACACCCAGGTCTACAGGAGATACAAAGTCAGATAACACACACACCCCATACACACACATATACCAGGTCTACAGGAGATACAAAGTCAGATACACACACCCCATACACACACACACACACACACCCCACACACACACCAGGTCTACAGAAGATACAAAGTCAGATACACACACCCCATACACACACACACACACCAGGTCTACAGGAGATACAAAGTCAGATAACACACACACATACCCCAGGTCTACAGAAGATACAAAGTCAGGTAACACACACACACACACCCCCCACACACACATCCCAGGTCTACAGAAGATACAAAGTCAGGTAACACACACACCACACACACACACACACACACACACACACACCAGGTCTACAGGAGATACAAAGTCAGATAACTGACACCCAGGGTCTGACCCCATGCTACAGGCTCTAATCACAGGTCGACCACGCCCGTTGGCCACGCCCCACATCTAACCCCGCCCCCAGCCGTTGGCTCCACCCCGCTGCTCCTACACACCTTGTGGGAAGCCATCTCGCTGACGGAGCGGTAGGTCTGCATGGTTTCCAGCTGCTCCAGACACCAGTCCAGCTCCTCCAGTGTCTCCCGGGCCAACTGCTGACACGTCTCCTCTGGGGAAGGGGCAGCCGGGGCGGTGACTGCGAGGGTTCGCATGGAGACCCCCAGAGGTGATGGGGGCCCGTCAGGTGAGTAGGGTGCTGGGAAAGGGGGTGAGGGGCACCACGAGGGGCCTTTCTCATGCCCCTGGGCTTAGTTACCTGATAGCGTGGCCTTGCAGACGGGGGTTGGGCCGCCCAGTGGGGACCGCCTGCAAAAAAATAGGGCCCTAACCTCAGCCTGGCCCTCCCCGCATCTCTGCCTCCCTCTCTCCATGAAGAGTACTGACTTTCCTCTTTATGAGCCCTCTCTGTGTGTCCCAGGCATGCTGCCACTTACTCTGCCCGCTGCCTCTCACAGAGCCTCACAAAAATCCATTTTACAGATGAGGAAACTGAGGTTCACGAAGGTGGAGCCAACTTCCTCAAGACAATATGGCTGGTTGGGTCAGACCCCGTGTCTCCAAAGTCCCTGCTTCCCTGACAATCCCTCCCCCGAGTTCCTTGAACCCCAGGATAACTCTGCTCCTCCACAGGGCTCCCAGACGAACCAGCAGCTCTCAGCCTCACCCCTGCCCCCAAATAAGAACTACTTCTATTCAGTGAGCACTTACTATGTGCTGGGCAATATTCTAGCACTTTCTATACATCACCTTCTCAACTTCTTATAGCGGTTATCCAGTTGACAGAGGCAACACAGGAGGCTAATTGCCTGGCAAGCTGGCATCACTGCTAGGAGTGGCCCAGAGGCTGGGGTGGCTGGCCACTCATGACCTCAGCCTTGAGTCAGCCTTGAGTCAGCTTGAGTGTCCATACCCCTCCATCTTTGTTTATAAAAGTTTCCCCGACTTAAGATTTGAATCACAATGGTTTACTGGCTCAGTAGCAGCTGTTGCCTAAACAGAGGCTCAGAGAGGTCAAGTGTCGGCCTGAGGTCACACAGCAGCTGTGAGAGTTGAACCCAGGTGTGTTGAGCCTCATGATCACAGGCCCTGGGGCCCAGCTTCCACTCACTTGTTGCTGGGAATGGGCACATTGGTCAGGAGGGAGAAGTTGCTGCGAACGCTCCGGAGACTGGCCAGCACCTGGGTGGGGGAGCCAGGGTGAGGAGAGGGGTCCCCCCAGAGTGAGGAGCTGGGGCTGGGCCCCTGTCCCCAAGTGTGGGGGAGAGTCAGAGCCCCTTCCCTTCTTAGGGGAGGGGGTCTTACCTGGGCAAATGGCGTGACGATGAGGTCCTCTGCATGCCTGCAAGGATAGGGGCAGGTCAGGGGTCCTCACGGTGGGGCCCCCAAGGGTCTGGGGTGGACAGGGGCTGGGGCTACCAGAAAAGCAAGTCCCTAGGGTGTCACTCTGTGGGCGGCTGGGCCCCAGGAGGCTGGTGGACAGGAAGGGGGCTCTGTGGGGTGGGGGAGGGGTGCTTATACCTCACAAGGATGGCCACGCTGCAGGAGCTTGTTCTGAAGGAAACGGTCAGGGAGAAGGGTTCAGGTGGGGCAAGGCGGGAGGCACGCAGAGACAAAAGGAGGACAGTGAACACACCTCAGAGGCCGAGCTTGGAGAAACTAGTAGTGGGGAGGGGGCGGAGGATAGGAAGGAGCTGGGTAGAAGGGGTGAAATGGATGCCTCACTGGGTAGGGACAGTGCTGGAGGATTCAGTGAGAAGGAAGAGGGCTGAGGAGATGGGGGTGCTCACACCTCTATGCTGTTGTTGTTTAGTTGTTCAGTCGTGTCTGACTCTTTGTGACCCCATGGACTGCAGCCCGCTGGGCTCCTCTGTCCATGGGATTTCCCAAGCAAGAATACTGGAGTGGGTTGCCATTTCCTTCTCCACACACCTCTACAGGTGGTCATGATTAAGGGGGCTGGTTTAGGGAAGCCTAGACATGGGGAGGAAGAAGAGGGTCAGCCGAGGTGGACCCTCTGGAAGTGGTGGCCAGGAGGGGCTCAAATAGGGTTCCCTTCTTGCTGGAGAGATGGGATAAAGTGGGGCCAGGCCCCTGAAACCAAGAGGTAGGAGTGGGCATGGGCAGGTTGGGTGGGTGGGCAATGTAGGGACATGGGTGGGGCTGGGCCTGGGCTCAGAGTGGCCGGGTGGCGGGGCAGAGACAGGGTGGGCACTCATACCTCACTGGGTGGGTATGCTATACAGGGGTTGAGTCCTCGATAGGGAATAAGGGTGCTGTTTAGTTTTTGCCAAGGACCATGGGGTGGGGTGTGGGTTGGGCAGCCTCCGCCCCCCCTTGCTGGGGCCAGGAGGCCTGGAAGAGCCAGCCAGGTGGGGGGTGGTGGGTGCTCACGCCTCGCTGGTGACCGACGAGTTCCGGGACATGGTCTTGGGTGACGTGTCATAGTCGCTGTCTGAGCGGTAGAGGAAGGACTCCCGGCGTTGGCTGGTGGCCGCCCCGGCATGCAGCACGAGGCCCGGGCTCGCCTGCGAGTCCAGCGGGCTGCGGCCTGGTGACGGGGTCGGTCCATTCTCCGCCTCCAAGCTGCAAGGCGTGGGCGGGAAGAGGGGTCAGGGGGCTGAGATGACATTGAGGGGGGAGGTCGAAAGGAATCAGGGGACCCAGGGAATTCCTGACAAGACAGACAGACACCTCAGAAAAGGTGGGAGACAGGAAATTAGACCACCTTTGTGTGCCTGGTCCTGCTGCCAGAGCTAAGAGATACAGCCGTGACCAAGATAGACCATGATCTGTGCCCCTCACAGACAGGACACCGGGAGGGCTGGTCTAGAAACAGGCTAACTGAGCAGCACTGCACATCCCCCAAAGTTGTGGGGTCCTCCTTGCTCTTTTCTTTCCTTTGCACCTCAAAGCAATCAAATCTATTCAAATCTGCCTGCTTCATACCTCTTCCTTGGCCAGCCTCCCCATCATCACTTGCCTGGGCCAGGACATTTGTCTTTGCTCTGGCCCCTAGCTTCTGTCTATACCCCTGTCTGCTTCCCTCAGCAGCCAGAGGGATCCTGTGAATACCTGAGTTGGGTCACATCCCTCCTCTGTTTAGAACCTTCTATGGCACTCAGTTCACTCAGAGCCAAAGCCAAAGTCCTCGCTGTGGCCCACAAGGCCCTGCCCCCATACCTACTCTGCCCTTGATGGACTCTGCTGGAGCCATAATTGCTATCTGGCTGTTCCCTAAATATTCCAGAAACATTCCTGCCTCAGGGTCTTTGCACAGGCTGTCTCCTTGGCCCAGATCTCCAGTGGCTCCCCCTTCACCTCCTTCAGGTCTCCTCTCAAATGTCGCCTCTTCAGGAAGGCCTCCCCCAACCAACCCATCTGAAATGTCATCCCCTGCCCTTATATTTCATATTTCCCTTCCTTAAAATAAATACTACTTACCCGACACATTCTATGTTTTACTTCTCCACTGTTTGCCTTCCCTTCTAGAACTAAGTTCTACAGAGCAAGGATTTTTGTCTGCTTTGTTCACTGCTGGATCTCTGGCTAAGAACATGGCCTGGATGCCCAATAAATGTTTACTGTATGAATCAATCTATGAATAAATGAATGAATGAATATACAAGCTGGATGGTGCCATCCAGGGAATTAAAACTAGGTGGGTGGCTGGAAAGGTGATTTTTAGCTGCTGTGGTGGAGGCAGTTCTCTCTGAGGAGGTGATATCTGAGCAGAAGGATGAGAAGGAGCAGGCCATGGGTCAGGAGGTGGGAGAAAGCACTCCAGGGTGAGGGAACAGTATGTGAAAAGGCCCTGTAGCGGAATCTGGTTTTTGTTGGAGGACCAGCAAGGAAATCGGTGCCACTGGAGTGGAGATATAGACAGATAACAGAGACACAGCTACATAGAGGATACAGCAGAACTCCATTCTGTTGGCACTGGCAAGACAGAGCCTCTGGATGAGGCAGGGAAAAGCTGGCTATGCCACTTCCCAAATGTACAACTTGGGGGAAAAGACCGAATTTCAGTTTCCTTTTCTGCAATATGGGGGCAACCACTGCCTGCCTCAGGTCATCCAGGTAACCAGCATTAACACAGGTAACATGCTCAGGATGGTGCCTAACACTGCCATTTACAACTGCCAGTAAATCTATCAATCCCATCTGTAAATCTATCAGCCCCTCAATTGTAAATCTGTCAGTATCCCTGGGGAGGGAACTCAGCTAGGCAATTGATATGAAGGTTTGAGGATAAGCGTGGGGAGCTGTGTGCCTGTGACATGCTGTGTGACCTCGAGAAGGTCACTGCCCTCTCTGGTTGGTGACTCTGTTAAAATGAGGGTGTTAGACTGGTCAGCAGATTTCAGGCTGTTCTCTGGTGAGTACAACCGGGAAGGGAGAGAGGAAATAGAATCCTCCCCGCACTTTCTGGTCCTACTATTGAATGTCGGTCCAAGATTTTATTTGAATGTTCCCTCTGCTAAGAAATAAATCTGAGGGAATTCTCTTGTGGTCCAGTGGTAAGGACCCTGCGTTTCCACCGCAGAGGGCCCAGGTTCCATCCCTGGTCAGGGAACTAAGATCCCACAAGCCATGTAGCCTGGTCAAAAAAAAAAAAAATCTGAAATCTCCTAGACCAGGACAGCAATACCAGCTTCTATACATGGACTGTTTTTCCTGGGCCAGCCCTGGGATGGGGGGATGGGGGAGGGCCTTCACTGCCTCCATTTTACACATGAAGAAACTAAGGTTCAGAGAGGATGATTGGTTCCAGGTCACACAGTAAGGTCATGGTGCAGTCAGAATTCCACCCCAAGTCTTGGGATTCCTCAGATCAAAATGTTAACTGCTGCCCTCTGTTGACGACCCCCATCAGAGCACATTCCTCTCAGAGCAAATTTTTCCAGGGGCCAGGCAGCCAACATAAAAAGCAGAGTGGAGCTGGGGGCCCTGGGTTCCAATTTTAGGAAAGAAACCAGAAATTTTAAATCGTTGAAAACTCGAACTTCTTTTGAAAGCAAACTTCAGAAAACATTTTGAAAACACTGAACACTGCTCTGCAAAAGACACTGTCAAGAGAATAAAAAGGCAAGCCACAGACTAGGAGAAAATATCTGAAAAAGGACGGGTATCCAGAATACATAATGAACTCTGAAGATTCGATAATAAGAAGACAGACAACTTGGACTTCCCTGGTGGTGCAGTGGTTAAGAATCTGCCTGCCAATGCAGGGGACACAGGTTTGAACCCTGATCCAGGAAGATCCCACAAACCGCAGAGCAACTAAGCTCATGTGCTACAGCTACCAAGCCCATGCACCTAGAGCCCATCCGTGCTCCACAAGAGAAGCCACTGCAATGAGAAGCCTGTGCACCGCAACTAGGAAGAGCCTTTGTGCAGCAACGAAGACTCAGTGAAGCCAGAAATAGATAAATGAAAATTTAAAAAGAAGACAACTCAATGAAAAAATAAGCAGAAGTATGGACAGTTCACCAAAGAAGATACACAGATAGCACATCAGCACAGGAAACATCATTCCTCCTTAGGGAAATGCAAATTAAAACCCTGAACTATCCCTTCACACCTACTAGGATGATAAGTAAACAAAAACTGACAAGGATACCAAGTGGTGATGACAAGGATTCAGAGCAACTGCAACTCCCATTCATTGCTGATGGGAATGCCAAGTGGTACAGCCACTCTAGAAGACAGTTGGTTAGTTTCTCATGAAATTGAGCATACCCTAATTGTGCAGTCTGACAACTGCACTCCTATATATTTACCCAAGATAAATGAAAAGATGTCTGTTCAAAAACTTGCTGACTAGGGACTTCCCCGGTGGTCCAGAGGCTAGGACTCCACGTTCCCAATGCAGGGGACCCCGGTTCAATCCCTGGTCAAGGAACTAGATCCCACATGCTGCAACTAAGAGTTCACATGCCACAACTTAAGATCCTGGATGCCACAACTAAGACCTGCCCAGCACAGCCAAAATGAATATATATATATATATATATATATACACATACATATATATAAGCCTGATGACTAGTGTTTATAGCAGTTCTCTTCATAATCACCAAAAACTAGAAACAACCAAACCAAATGTACATCAACAGATGAATGGATAAACGGTAGCAGATCCATGCCATGGAATGTGTGTATGCTTAGTCACTCAGTTGTATCCAACTCTTGCGACCCCATAGACTGTAACCTGCCAGGCTCCTCTGTCCATGGGATTTTCCAGGCAAGAATACTGGAGTGGGTTGCCATGCCCTTCTCCATGGGATCTTCCTGACCTAGGAATTGACCCCAGGTCTTATGCATTGCATAAGAAATTGAAGAAAGTAGCGAAAACCACTAGACCATTCAGGTATGACCTAAATCAAATCCCTTATGATTATACACTGGAAGTGAAAAATAGATTTAAGGGACTAGATCTGATAGACAGAGTGCCTGATGAACTATGGACAGAGGTTCGTGCTATTGTACAGGAGACAGGGATCAAGACTATCCCCATGGAAAAGAAATGCAAAAAAGCAAAATGGTTGTCTGAGGAGGCCTTACAAATAGCTGGGAAAAGAAGAGAAGCGAAAAGCAAAGGAGAAAAGGAAAGATATTCCTATCTGAATGCAGAGTTCCAAAGAATAGCAAGGAGAGATAAGAAAGCCTTCCTCAGTGATCAGTGCAAAGAAATAGAGGAAAAAACAGAATGGGAAAGACTAGAGATCTCTTCAAGAAAATTATAGAGATACTAAGGGAACATTTAATGCAAAGATAGGCTTGATAAAGGACAGAAATGGTATGGACCTAACAGAAGCAGAAGATATTAAGAAGAGGTGGCAAGAATACACAGAAGAACTGTACAAAAAAGATCTTCATGACCCAGATAATCACGATGGTGTGATCACTCACCTAGAGCCAGACATCCTGGAATGCGAAGTCAAGTGGGCCTTAGAAAGCATCACTACGAACAAAGCTGGTGTAGGTAATGGAATTCCAGTTGAGCTATTTCAAATCCTGAAAGATGATGCTGTGAAAGTGCTGCACTCAATATGCCAGCAAATCTGGAAAAATCAGCAGTGGCCACAGGACTAGAAAAGGTCAGTTTTCGTTCCAATCCCAAAGAAAGGCAATGCCAAAGAATGCTCAAACTACCGCACAATTGCACTCATCTCACACACTAGTAAAGTAATGCTCAAAATTCTCCAAGCCAGGCTTCAGCAATATGTGAACCATGAACTTCCAGATGTTCAAGCTGGTTTTAGAAAAGGCAGAGGAACCAGAGATCAAATTGCCAACATCCGCTGGATCATTGAAAAAGCACAAGTGTTCCAGAAAAACATCTATTTTCTGCTTTATTGACTATGCCAAAGCCTTTGACTGTGTGGATCACCACAAACTATGGAAAATTCTGAAAGAGATGGGAATACCAGACCATCTGACTTGTCTCTTGAGAAACCTGTATGCAGGTCAGAAAGCAATAGTTAGAACTGGACATGGAACAACAGACTGGATCCAAATAGGAAAAGGAGTATATGAAGGCTGTGTATTGTCACCCTGCTTATTTAACTTCTATGCAGAGTACAGCATGAGAAACGCTGGGCTGGAAGAAACACAAGTTGGAATCAAGATGCCAGGAGACATCAATAACCTCAGATATGCAGATGACACCACCCTTATGGCAGAAAGTGAAGAAGAACTAAAGAGCCTCTTGATGAAAGTGAAAGAGGAGAGTGAAAAAGTTGGCTTGAAGCTCAACATTGAGAAAACTAAGATCATGGCATCTGGTCCCATCACTTCATGGGAAACAGATGGGGAAACAGTGTCAGACTTTATTTTTTTGGGCTCCAAAATCACTGCTGATGGTGATTGCAGCCATGAAATTAAAAGACGCTTACTCCTTTGAAGGAAGGTTATGACCAACCTAGATAGCATATTTAAAAGCAGAGACATTACTTTGCCAACCAAGGTCCATCTAGTCAAGGCTATGGTTTTTCCAGTGGTCATGTATGGATGTGAGAGTTGGATGGTGAAGAAAGCTGAGAGCTGAAGAATTGATGCTTTTGAACTGTGGTGTTGGAGAAGACTCTTGAGAGTCCCTTGGACTGCAAGGAGATCCAACCAGTCCATCCTAAAGGAGATCAATCCTGGGTATTCATTGGAAGGACTGATGTTGAAGCTGAAACTCCAATACTGTGGCCACCTCATGCGAAGAGTTGACTCATTGGAAAAGACCCTAATGCTGGGAAGGATTGGGGGCAGGAGGAGAAGAGTACGACAGAGAATGAGATGGCTGGATGGGATCACCGACTCGATGGACATGCGTTTGGGTAAACTCCGGGAGTTGGTTTTGGACAGGGAGGCCTGGTGTGCTGCGATTCATGGGGTCGCAAAGAGTCAGACACGACTGAGCGACTGAACTGAACTGAACTTATGCATTGCAGGCAGAATCTACTGACTGAGCTACAAGGGTATTCAGCAATTTAAAAAAACACAAAAATAAATTACAGACCTTCTTTGACTTTTTTAAATGGGGTGTTTTATTAGTGGCTTGGACTAAGATGGTTGTGGTGAGTTACTGAGAAATGGTTGTATTTGGAACATATATTTAAAATAAAATGTAAGGGATTTATTTATGAATTATTTGTATAGGGTGAAGGAGAGGAGTCAGTGATTTCCTTGACTTATGATATATCCTGATAAACCCGTTGTAAATTGAAAATATCAAGATAGCCAAGGGCTTCCCTGGTTGTCCAGCGGTTGAGAGTCTGCCTTGCAGTGCAGGGGATCTGTGGTCTGGGGAGATCTCACATGCCACGGGACAACTGAACCCAAGTACCACAACTACTGAGCCTGTATTCTTGAGCCCACAAGACGCAACTGTTGAGCTTCTGTGATGTGACTGCTGAAGCCCATGCACCCTAGAGCATGTGCTCTGCAACAAGAGAAGCCACCACAAGGAGAAGCCCCGTGCACTGCAATTAGAGAGTAGTCACTGATTGCTGCAACAAGAGAAAGCCCTTGAGCAGCAACGAAGACCCAGTGCAGCCAAAAATAAATACATACATTTGAAAAGGATATTTATTCTCATAAATAAACCCTCATGTATATGTGGTCAAATGACTGTCAACAAGGAAGCCAAGACCATTCAATGGAGAAAGGACAGTCTTTTTAAAAG
Organism: Okapia johnstoni; assembly: GCA_024291935.2. NCBI lineage: Eukaryota > Metazoa > Chordata > Mammalia > Artiodactyla > Giraffidae > Okapia > Okapia johnstoni. The sequence continues at coordinate 11,559,997 of CM044316.1, read as the reverse complement.
ATGGTGCTGGGAAAACTAGTTACCCACTTACAGAAGAATGAAGTGGGATCCTTACCTTATACCATATACAGAAATTAACCCTCAGTAGATCAAAGATCTAAATACAAAGGCTAAAACTATAAAACTCTTAGAAGCTTCATGACATTGGATTTGGCAGTGATTTTTTGGACATGACATCAAAAGCACAGGCAACAAAAGAAAAAATAAATTAGGGAGTTCGTCAAAGTTAAAAACTTTTGTGCATCAAAAGACTATTCAGGGAGTACAAAGGCAATCCATAGAATGGGAGAATATTTTTTTAATAGTCTTTTTTTTCTTTTTTCAGCTGCACCATGGGGCACATGAGATCTTAGTTCCCTGACCAGGGATTGAACCTGTGCCCCCTGCAGTGGAAACTTGGAGTCCTAACCACTGAGGTGCAAGGGAATGTCTGGGAGAACATTTTTGCAAATAACATATTTGATAAGGGATTCATATCTAGACTGGGCTTCCCTGATGATTCAGACTGTCAAGAATGCAATGCAACTCCTGCAATGCAGGAGACCTGAGTTCGATCCCTGGGTCGGGAAGATCCCCTGGAGAAGGAAATGGCAAGCTACTCCAGTATTCTTGCCTGGAGAATTCCATGGACAGAGGAGCCTGGTGGGCTACAGTCCATAGCATCACAGAGTTGGACATGACTGAGCAACTAAGCACACACGCAATGTCCAGACTATATAAAGAACTCCTAAAACTCAACAACAAGAAAACAAACAACCTAGTTAAAAAGTGGGAGGGAGTTCCCTGGTGGTCCAGTGGTTAGGATTTGGAGCTCTCACTTCTGATATCCTGGATTCGTTCCCTGGTTGTGGAAATAAGATCCCACAAGTCATGGGCATGGCAGAAAAAAAAAATGGGTATAGCCCTTAAACATTTCTTCAAAGAAGACACACATACGGACAATAAACACAACAGAAGACGCTCAACATCACTGGTCACTAGGAAAATTCAAATAAGAACCCCAATGAGATACCACCCATCAGGATGGCTATTATTTTTTTTTAAAAAAAAACGAAAAATAACAAGTGTTGGCACGCATGTGGAGAAACTAGAATACTTATATACTGCTGGTGAGAATATAAAAAGGTGCAGCCACAGTAGAAGAGTTTGACAGCTCTGCAAAAACTTTTAAGTCCAGAACTACCGTGTGATCCAGCTAGACTCCTTCCAAGTACATATACCCAAAAGAATTGAAAGCTGGGGACTTCCCCGGTGGTCCAGTGGCTATGACTCCACCCTTCTAATGCAGGGGCCCTGGGTTCGATTCCTGTCAGGGAACTAAACCCCACACGTGGCAACTAAAAGATTCAGCAAGTGGCAACTAAGAGCCAGCGCAGCCAAAAAAATAATTTTTTTAAAAAGAAAGGACACTCTGACACAGGCTACAATGTGCATGAACCTTGAAAACATCACACTAAATGAAATGTCAGACACAAAAGGACAATATTGTACAATTCCACTTACATGAGGTCCCTAGAGGAGTCAAATTCATAGAAAAAAGAAAGTAGCATGGTGGGGGCTGGGGGCTGGGGGCGGGGAATGGGGAGTGAGTGTTCCATGGGGACAGAGTTTCGGTTTAGGAAGATGCAAGTATCCTGGCAATGGATGGGGGGGGGGGGGAATAGTTGCACAACAATGTGTGTGTACTTAATGACACTCAATTGTACACTCAAGTTAAAGTGGTAAATTTTATTACATATATTTTACCAAAATTAAAAAAAAAAAAACCCTCTCATGCAACACATACTAAAAAGGTTGAATTTTGGAAATTCCCTGGTGGTCCAGTGGTTAGGACTCAGTGCTTTTCACACGGTAGGGCCTGGGTTCAATCCCTGGTCAGGGAACTTAAGATTTCACAAGCAGCAGGGCACAGCCAAAGAAAAAAAAAAGTCGAATATTACTATATGTTAATTTTTTAAGTCAATTAAAAAAAATGAGTAAAAATCCTCTTAGATCATGAGCTTGGGCCTTTGATGATAATGCCCATTTATTGAGGACCTGCTGTGTATTGAGTGCCAGGTTAGATCCTTTTAGATTTACAGGAATAATAAGGTTGTTGTTTAGTTGCTCAGTTGTATCCGACTCTTTTGCGACCCCCTGGACTATAGCCTGCCAAGCTCCTCTGTCTATGGGATTTCCCAGGCAAGATTATTAGAGTGGGTGGCCATACCCTCCTCCAGGGGATCTTCCCCAACCAGAGATCAAACCAGCAGCAGGTGGATTCTTTATCCCTGAGCCAACAGGGAAGCCCCAATAATAAGATACTCAGTATTTGCCTTGTGTCTGGTACTACCTGTAATTTTTTGTGTTTGTCATTGTTTTGCTTTTTATCTTTTGGCCGCACCACATGGCACGTGGATCTTAGTTCCCCGACCAATTCTCGAACCCACGTCCCCTGCATTGGAAGCACGGGAGCTAATCTCTAGACCATCAGGGAAGTCACTCCTGGTACCATCGAAGTGCTTTGTACACATGAACCCAATCAGGTCTCCCACCAATCCTGTGAGTCGGGTTCTATTAATGTCCTGTGTCAATATGGAGGCTGAGGTGCAGAGAGGGAGCGAGGGGCCAGTGGCCTTCCCGCCTGCGAACGCGGTCCTGTCTCCCAAGGCCCCGCCTGGACTTTGGGGCTCTGCTGAGTGCCACTGGGAGGGGAGGAAAGGGACACATACCTCCATCCTGAGGACCTCAGCCCTACCCCAGGAACTGAAGCTGCAGTTGGGGGAACTTGAGACCCAAGCCCAGAGGACACCCAGCTATACGTGTGGGCAGATCCCACAGCCCCAGGGGGACTCAGCTCACGTAAGCAGGAGCCCAGAGGCCCGGATGGGAAGAAGAGGTTCTCTGGGACCCTGCTGTTTGTGCTTCCAGGAGCGAATGTCCCCTGGGCTATGGAAGGACAGAGGATAGAGGATCAGGTGTGTTGAAGAGCAGCCTGAGAGGGACAGAAAGAGAGAGGGGGGGGGGGGGCAGGTGTCTCAGCTACCCCTCAGAATCAGACCCAGAGCTGTTGGCACTCACTCCTCCCTGACCTGCCACTGCTCACAGTAGCCAAAGTCAGGCTGGAGGTGGCTCCAGCAATGTCCCAATGGGACCCAAAGCCGCAAACCAGAGTCAAGGGCAGCCAACAGGCCCTGACCTCACAGCCACATACCCAGACACTTCATCAGCAAGCAAACTGAAGGACTTCAGGGACTTCCCTGTTGGTCTGGTGGTTAAGACTTCCAATGCAGGGGGCGCAGGTTTGATCCCTGCTTGGGGAACTAAGAGCCTACAAGCTGCACAGTGCGGCCAAAAAGAAAAAGGAAATGACTTGCCCAAGACTCTCCTTTGGACAGGCTGACCACTTGATGGCATTCAGATGGAGTTGCTACCTGCCTCTGCTCCTCTGAGGGCCCTGGGCCCGCCCACCTGGGCTCCTGGAGCATCAAATTGGGCCCCTGGAGAACTGGGCAGCCCAGGGACAGATCCAGGCTTCGGAGTTCTGCCGCATAGGCCGATACAAAACAAGCAGTGGAGGTGGAGGGGGCAGGAGAGAGGATACGTCCCCGTTGGTCAGACTCATAGCAATCACAGTAGCCAACTGCTATCAAATGTCACATGCTAGGCACTCTGGTATGCCCAGACGGGTCCTCATGCCCCATTTTCCACAGATAGAAACTGAGGCACAAATAGGATAAGTAACTTGGCTCATGGTAAAGCACGATTTGAACCAGGGCTACGGGGCTACAAGGCTGCTGCCCAGTAAATCACTGGGTGTCCGTCTCCCCCAGGCAGGCCTGGCATCTCCCCGGGCTCCCTGCCCCACTCCACCTGACTCCCTCACAAGAGGTGCCAGGCAGCCTTCATGGAAAGGCCTGGCATTTGCTTTGTGAAGGTCACACGGAGGTTGGGGGCGGGCAGTGGTGTGTGTCTGCCAGGCTGGCGCATGGTGCCAGGTGACACGGCAGTTTGTGGGGCTGGTTTGCAAGGAGGGTCTGTATATGTGGGAGCCCAGGGGTGTGTGTGCATGCTCTGGAGCCCCCATGTGCATACACTTGTCTGTGTGGATCTGTGTGTATGTGCGGGGTCTCTGTGTTGGAGTCTGCTGGATCTGTGTGTCTATGTGTGTGTGACCTTGGGAGAGGGTACCTGTGGGCTGCATGTGTGCTGTGACTGTCCCCAACTCCTCGGGGGTATGAGGCATGAATGCTCCTGAGTGTAACAGAGGGCAGGTGGAAATCGGTCTTGAGTGTGTGTTGCCGTGCGAGTGTGCTCCTGCAGTCAGTGTAGTGAGTGCAAGGGGGTGTGAGACCTGGGTTTCTGTGGTGTGTTTATCACCACGGTCACAGCTCACCTGTGCTCCATCAGCCAGAAGACCCACGCCTTGCACAGACCACACAAGGTGACCTCAGTTACCCTGTGTGGGGGTGTGTCTGTGTTTGTGTCTTATGTGGCTGCGTCTGTGGAGTGTGTGCATCCATGTGGGAGAGCATGTGTGTGTCTGGGTGTCTGAAGGGGTCGATGCAGCAGAGCAAGAACAAGACTGGAGTACTCTGAGAATTCTGAGAACCTAGAGACCACTTCTCTGCCCCAGTGCTGTCCAGCAGATTCTAAATGCCCCCCTACCCCTGGAGTTCCAGCAGGAACCTCCTCCCCACCCCCACCCAACTTGGTTTTCAAGCCTGGCAGCCCTAGCAAGGAAGGAGAGAGGGTAAGGCTGGAAGTGCTGAGCAGACAGGGCCGGAGGGACCTGGCTTGAAGCCAGTGGCCTGGGAGTGGAGCCCAGGTGACGCGGGACACCCATATTTGCTGCCAGGGTGAATGCCAGAAGCCCAGGTTTAGGGGCACAAGGAGCGTGGAGGAATCCTGGGTAGTGGGAAAGGGGCAGGACCCAGCACCCATTCTGGGGGCCACCACCTGCAGGAAGCCCTAGGCAGCACCCAGACAGTTTAGGGCCAGAGAAAGAGGGTGAAGCTCCAGGCAGAAACTAAGAACCACTTTGGGGACTCCCCCAAGGCAGACTGCTCCCTGCACCCCCCACACACAAAGCAGTCAGAGCCCTCCGGCAGCAAAGGAGGGGACTGGCCACGGGCCACCCACCTGACAGATCTGCCTGGAGGGTACCAACAGGTGTCCTCTTCGCTGAAGGAGAAGTGGACCAGTGACTCAGGGCCCACGGGAGGCAGTGCCAGGGCAGGGGGCCGGGGCCGGACCCGGGGTGCCGCACTGGAGCGCATGAGTGCCAAGCGCTGTCGGCGTGCGCATGGGGACGACCGCGCGGCGGGGTGGCACGCACTGCTCACCAGGCCCGAGGTGTTTGCGGCGGCCACTGCCGGCGCCGCCTCCACACCCGCCCTCCCGGTGACCCCCCCAGGGACGTCCCCGGGCGTTCGGGCGTCCCCTCGTCCGCAGCGCCGGGGAGGGCTCCGCGCCTGCCTCCTCCCGCGGGGGGCCCTGCGGAACTCTGCGCATACTTCCCGCTTGTCTCCCTTCCCCCGGGCCTCGTAGGGTGCCCCAGGCTCCGGTTTCCCGGGCTCCGAGCCCGCCTCTGACCCCGCCTTCTCTCCCGCTTCCCTGACGTCGAGCTGGGCCCGCTGGAGGTCTCTGAATGCCGCGTGTCCCCGGGGGGAAACGACTTGCCCGCGGGTGCAGTACGGGGTCCGGTGACCAAACCCGGGAGAGGGACGATGGATGCGGGGGAGGAAGAGTTGGGGGCTTGGGGAGCGGCGCAGAGGTGAAGATAGAGACAGAGAGAAACTGGAGACAGGCACTGATTGCTCCCACCACACCCTTTCCAACACCAAGCCGGGTTCCCAGGGACCTCGACCCCCTCCTCCTAATCGTTCCCCGCCCCATCTCTTCCCCAAGTCCAGACGCCAGGCCGCCTCCTGTCCCTGCGGTGTCCTCAGCCTGTGTACCCGGACTCGGGTTCTAAACAAGTTGCAGGCCGGAGAGTACGGAGGAGGATGGGGGCTCAGGAGAAGCCCCCCAGAGTCAGCCCCGCGCCCACCTCCGGGCCGCCAATCTGCAGTTTCCAAGATAAACGGGACACGGAGAGTCACACCGGATGTGGCCTCCAGGCTCCGCACACCGCAGGCTTCCCGCCCCCGCGGCCCACCCTGGGTCTGGGTACGAAGGGAACTTTCATTTGCCCTCTCTGTGCCTCCTGGCAAGGCAGCCCTCATAGAGCAGCGCTGGCCCTATTTCATAGGCCTTTCCACTAAGGATAACGCAACCCAACGCACGTCCCCGGATCATCCTGGGTGGCAGGTGGGCTCCACTCTGCCCCAAAGCCCGACCGCAACTTCAGGTCTGCACAGGAAGTGGGAGGCACGTGGCGTTTATTGAGCGCCTACTGCATGCCTTATCAGATGTCTCCACGGCAACCCTGACGGGCAGAGATTTTTATCGCTGCCCTGTGACGGAAGAGGAAAATGTGAGGCTGAGCGAGCCAGTTGCGAACCCCAGAACCCGCGGCTCGCGCCTGATGGCCAGGGTGGGGACTTGAACCCACAGCCACCAGCGCGCACTTACCCGGCCCACGCCTGGCGGCCCAAATCCTGAAAGCCACGGAGAAGTCGAAGGCGCCTGCGGAAAGTTGGGGACGGGCTGGCAAAGAAGACCGGCGAGGCAGGGGGAGAACGTGGGCGGCGGGGCGCGCGCGGGGCGAGGGGCTCGGGCAGGAACGCCTCGTCCTCGGTGGCCGCCGCTGCCGCCGCCGGGAAGGCCTCCAGCTGTCGTTCAGGGATGCGGCCCAGGCCGCGCGGCCGTGCCATGGCCTCGGGGGCGGGGGGCGCGGGGCGGCCCCGCCTCGGCGGGCGCTGGAGAGCAGCACCGCCAGCACCGCCAGCCCCGCGCGGCCCACGCAGGCCGGCCGCCCTACCCCGGGGCCCACGGGCCCCTCCCCTCCGGGCCGCCTCGGCCCTTCCGGCTATGCGCTGGGGCCGCCCCCGGGGCGGGGCGGGCCAGGGGCCCCCACGCGGCCGCGGCGGGGGGACACCCCACACACCCCGGGGGCCCCCGCAGTTCCCCTGACGTCCTTACAATCTCCGGAAGCGTCTCTACAAACTCTGGGGATGCCCCCTAGATTTCTGGAGTGCACTCACACACACCTCCCACGATGTTGAGAGGCCCCACAGACCTCAGGGGCCTGAGACTGAGAGCCCCACTACCCCAGGGAGTGCCCCTAATATCCCTGAGATGTTCCCCACACAACCCAGAGATACCCCCCAAATTCCTGGGTTCCCCCACAAAATCCAGAGATGCCCTGAGACACTCCCATAGACCCCCACACATTCTCATAAACCCCCCTGATGTCCGCTCTTTGTTCCTGAGACATCCCCACAACACCCAGGGGCACCCCAAGAATCCCAAGATGCTCCCACAAATATCAGAAGTGCTCTGAGAGACCAGGAGAAACCCCTTCAGATCCCAGAACAATCTCTATGGTTCCTCAAATGCCCACCCCTTAGAGCGTTCCCACCAACTCTGCGTCATGCCAAGACCCTCCAAACACCCCAAGAAACCCCCACAGCTACAGAGCATTCCCACAGATCTCCATGAAGGCCTCCCAAATCCCAGGGTCCCTCACAGACCCCAGGAATGTTTCCACAGTCCCTCAGATTTCCCGCCCCCATAGCTCCACATCACCCCTGAGATGCCTCTAGTGCCAAGACCCCAACATAAACTCAGGGATGCCTTAGGATTCAGGGGATGTTTCTGTAACCATGGGGATGCCACCAAAATCCTGGGGTGCCCTATGGACCCCAAGGGCACAACTAGATTCCTCCACAGCTCCCAAGACAGTCCTGAAACCCTTTGCTACCCCTGGAATCCAAGATGTACTCACAATCCTTGGGGCAGCCCCAGAATACCCCCCACAGCCTCCAAGACATGCCTCATAACTCTTAAGACAACCCCAGAAGCTCTGAGTGTGCTCACAGCCCCCAGACACTCCTAAGGCTCCCTGAGTCCTGCCACTCCTTAGACTCTCTGAGGTACTCTTTAGAATCAGGGCCCCCCTCAGCTCATGAGGTGGCTCCAAGAACCTGACCTCCCCTCAGCAGTGACTTCCATGGGGCCCAATGGTGGTGGCTTTGCATGCGTAGTCACTGTGACTCTGTTGCAGTGGCATATTATCCCCTTTCACAGATGAGGAAACAGACTCAGAGAGGTGAAGATTTTTGAATAAAGTCAGCTCTGCCTCTGCTCAGTCGCTTCAGTCATGTCTGACTGCGACTCCATGGACTGTAGCCTGCCAGGCTTCTCTGTCCATGGGATTCTCCAGGCAAGAATACTGGAGTGGGTTGCCATTTCCTTCTCCAGGGGATCTTCCCCACCCAGGGGTCAAACTCAGGTCTCTTGCATCTCCTGCATCGGCAGGTAGATTCTTTATATACTGAGCCACCTGGGAAGCTTGAAAATCAGCTAACTAGTTATAACTCCAATGCCTACCCCACCTGTCTGTGACTCTTTGGGGTTAGGGAAGGGGGAGAAGTTTGTTTAAAATAAGAAAATGGGGCAAATCTCTAAATCTAAATCATCTCTGTGAATCTCTCCCATTTCTACCTGTTGGCTCCCAAGTCAAGGGGCCCAAAGCTGGACTACCTCGGCTTGAGTCTGACCTCCAGTATTTCTTATTCATCTGACCTTGAGCCAGTCACTTCATTTCACCGAGCCTCAGTTTGCCCACCTGTAAAATGGGTTCAATAACATGACACACCTCATGGATAGACATGTAAAAGGCTCAGAGAAGTGTCTGGACATAATAAGCACTCACAGAATGTTAGTTACTTTCTCTTTTTTAAAATTTGCTCCCAACTACCAAGCGCTGGGGCAGCCGGTGACACTTCAGGGAATTTTGAAGGGCTGATCCTCAGAACAAGCGGTCCTGGCAACTGGTAGGGCCTTACCCGAAAATTCCTCCACCAGGGCAGCAAGGCTTATGACTGCCCATGCCAAAATTTGTTCCCGAGTCCAAGCTTGGACTCCTCATCACACAACAGGCCACTAAATCAAGAGATGAGTTGTTGTGGCAAGAAATATCGACATTATTTGGAAAGTCAGCAGACCAAGAGGATGATGAACTCATATCCCAAAGAACCATCTAGCAATGATGATTATTATTGGAGAAACATTTATGGAGAGCTTATAATGTGTAAGCCATGCACTAACCAGAAGATATGACAATGGTTATGATGATAATGATGATATAGCAGCTAACCTTCAGAATGCTTCTTGTGCATTCACCGCCTCTAGCTATGATTTCATTTAATTCTCACAAAACGCCCATGAAGTGACACTAGTGTCCCATTTTATAGATGGGAAATCTCAGTCTTGGAGAAAAACAACCTGCTCAAAGTCACACACCCAATGAGTGGCTGAGCCAGGCTCTAGGTCAGTGGCTGTCTGTCTTTATTTCATGACTGCCCCCGAGTGCCTTTTTATTTATTTATTTTTATTTAATTAATTAATTATTATTATTATTATTTTTGCCACACTGCATAGCATGTGGGATCTTAGTTTCCTGACCAGTAATTGAACCCATGCCACCCGTACTGGAAGCATGGAGTCTTTTTTGTTGTTGTTGCTGTTGCAGTGCTTGGACTTTGTTGCCACATGCTGGCTTTCTTTACTTGCTGTCAGTGGGAGCTACTCTCTATTTGTGGTGCACAGGTTTCTCGCTGCGGTGACTTCTTCTCTTGCTGGGGAGCATGGGCTCTAGAGCGGGGCTCAGTAGTTGTGGCTCATAGGCTCTAGATCGCAGGCTCGGTAGTCGTGGCACATGGACTTGGTTGCTCTGCAGCATGTGGAATCTTTCTGGACCAAGGATCAAACCTGTGTCCTCTGGATTGGCAGGTGGATTCTTCACCCCTGGTGCTGTGTATGCTCAGTCTCTTCAGTCATGTCCGACCCTTTGAGACCCCATGGACTGTAGCCTGCCAGGTTCCTGTGCCCATGGGGATCTTCCAGGCAAGAATACTGGAGTGGGCTGCTGCCAGGGAAGTCCTCCTGAGTGTCTTTTTAGATGCTCCCCTCCCCCAACAGTTGCCTCCTCCATGTAATAACATTAATGGCATAGATATGCTGTATATCTATTTATATACTGGGTGTATATCCAGGCTTTATACATAAAGCTTATTTTCACACATCCGCCCCAAGAACCAAATTTCACCCCCGTGGAGGCGATGTCGCCTTGTTGGGAATGCAGGGTTTCCCTATCTTGACACTATTGACATTTAGCACCTACGATTCTTTGTCCTGGGGGACAGTCCTATGAGACAGCAGCAGCAGCAGAAAGTCTAGCGCTTCCCCACAAGATGCCAGTATCAGCCCCTACACCCAGTCACAACGACTAAAATGTCCCCAGCCATTGCAGATTGCCCCTGGTTTGGAACTGTCATTCTAAATCCACTAAGACTCATGCCCTGGCCACCAGGACCCTTCAGTCCAGGTACAAACAAAAAGGATGGGCCTTCACACTTACCTGCCCTCAGGATTCCCTGAATTGTTTTGCTGATTCCTCAAACCAGACTTTGAGAAAATAGGGTTCACACTAGGCCCATTTCAGAGATGGGGAAGTCAAGCCCACCAATTCCCTGGTGATCCATTGGCTAAGTCTCTGCACTGCCAATGCAAGGGGGTCAGGTTTGATTCCTGGTCAGGGAACTAGATCCCCCATGCCACAACTAAAGATCCTGTGTGCCTCAGTCAAGACCTGGCGAAACCAAATAAAAATAAGTGTTTAAAAAAAGATAGAGAGATGGGGAAGCTCAAGCCCCAGAAAGGGAAGTGACTTGGCAGGAGTCACTCAGCCTGGAAGGAGCATAGCTTGATTATGATTTTTTTTTTCTTTTTGACCACACCACACAGCTTGTGGGATCTTAGTCCTCCCACCAGGGATCGAACCCTGGTCCCTAGTAGTGAATGCCCCAAATCCTAATCGCTGGACCACCAGGGAATTCCCTCGATTGTGTGTTGAATTGTCTGATTCGGAGACTGGAATTCTGCCCAACAGGGCCTTCATGGTTCAGTTTCCTTCCAGCCCTTTGATCTTTGATCCTTCCTAGGAAGTCAGATATAAACTGAGATCTAGGGACTTCCCTGGTGGTCTAGCGGCTAAAAGTCCGTGCTCCCAATGCAGGGGTCCTGGCTTCAATCCCTGGTCAGCGAACTAGATCCTACATGTTGCAACTAAGACGCAGCACAGCCAAAGAAATTAATAATATTCAAAATAAATAAAATAAACTGAGGTCTAAAGCCAACACTGACCCTGAACTACAAGGCCCTACATGAGCTGCTCCATCACTTCCTCGTCTCATTTCCTTCCAGCACCCCTTGCTCTCTCTGTGCCAGTCACACCTGCTCTCCATGCTTTTCCTCCAGCACGTAAGACAGGTTCCTACCTCAGAACCTTTGCTGTTCCCTCTGCTTGTTACCCTCATCCCTCCTACACCCACATCGTATCTTCTCTCACTTCATTTAGGTCTCTGCTCAAAAGTCACCTCCTCAAAGAGACCTTCCCTGACTTCAGGGTCCCTCTTCTCTTCATGTCCCATTGTCACCATCTGAAATTATTGAATGCCTTTCTGTGCTATTTCCTCCTCACTGGCTAGTCTAAGAACTCCAGGATGGCAGGACTGGGTCCATTGCATTCTTCACTACAGCCTGAAGATGCTCAATTAGTGTTTGTGGAATGAATGGCCCTGTTGCAGATGAGGAAACTGAGGCTCAGACAAGGGAAATCCTTTACCAAGGTCACACAGCGAGTCAAGGGCAAAGGCTGGATTTGGGCTCTTAGGAGTAAGAAAACAGCAGGCTCTGATGTATCCCACCAAACTCTCTCCTCACCCTGAAATCTGCAGTTCCCCAAGGCCCTAATTTCTTCCAACTCAGAGGACCTTGACGATCAGCAAGGGGGCACCCTGGCAGCCAGGGTTTGAGGTTTGGGGGATGCCCCCTTTCTCTCTACTGAGGAAGTGCGTTTTGAGGAAGTGCAAGTTCTCAAAACACCAGCTCCAGACTGCATGGCCCCACTGTCAGCCAGCTCAGCCTTACCACAGCTTATCTACCCAGGGCAGATCTTTTTCAGCTCCCGTTTACTGAACAGGAAACTGATGCACAGAGAGCCGTGATGCTGGTCCCAGGTCACACAGCGAGTCACCGGTTAGGGCTACAATCTGAATCTCACCTTACTGGTTTGGAGTCTCGGAGACCTGGTTTTTAACCTCAGTTCTGCCTTACCCGTGACCTTGGGCAAATCACTTATGTCTCTGTTTCCTCGGCAGGAATGCAAAGCCAAAGATGCCGGGAGTTAAAACGCAGGTTGATGTTGGGAGGCCCTCGCATCGGCATCGGCTTGAGCCAGCGCGCGCGGGGGCGAGCCGGGAACTCCGTGTCCTCAACTTCGCCGCCAAATTCCTCTGCATCCGCCAGGCGGCTGTCTCCAACACGCTCGGCCCGGGGTGGAGGATGGATGTGGTAGCCTGGTCCCAACCTCGGGTGAGCGAGGACCTCACTCGCGAGCCTGCGGTCAGCCGGCCTGGCGCCCGCTCTCTGGGGCGCTCAATAAATATGCAATAATAATCCGGTGGGCTCTGGAGCCGTGGCGACGGCGGCAGCTACTTTGCTCGACTCGGGGGTACCAGAGTTGGGGAGGCAGGTCTGGACTCGGAGCTCAGGTGGTCCAGAGGTTAAGAATCCACCTTCCAATGCAGGTGACAATGCAGCCTGTGCCTCCCCTGTCACCCAGCAGAGGGCGCGCGGAGGGCGGGGAGCGAGGAGAGACCTGCTCTCAAAACACACACGCAGGGATGTGGGGGCGCCAGGGACTGCGGGAGGCGAAGCCCCCAGTGGAAACCACTGGCCAGAGAGAGACCCCAATCCGGCTTCGTCCAACCCCTCCTGGGACCAGGCAGCGCCCCTCTCGGCGGGGAGCGTCTGGAGGTACCCAAAAGGCGTCTCTACGCTGGCCTCGCACCCAATTCCGACAAGTTCCCCCACCTCACCACCAGAGTCCTCTTCCTCCCGCTCCATCTGCTTCTTGACAGATCGTGGTGGTGCCATGACTCAGCCCTACAGGGCGCCGGGAGCGCAGGCTCTTATATTCCCAGGTCTGGAGGGGGGTTGCGCATGCCACCTCAGACGGAGGATGGAGTGCCCTCTCTTTGGAGGTTCCTGTGATTCAAGTCTAAAGGGCTCTCCGGATCCCTTTTTCAGTGGCTGCATGAACTCTAACGTGGGTAGTACTGGAATCCCCCGTGTGTGCACCATTTCTGGGGAACTGAGCTGGCTGAAGGCCCATATCTAAGGAGTGCAGTTCCCACTGGCGGCCTCTCAGTTTCCCCTTCTTCCTTCTGCCTGGGGGTGGGGGAGGATGCTGGCACCAGTGCCCTCCCTCCAGTCACTGGAGGCTGCACAGGCTCACAGCGAAAGAGAAACCTGAGCCCCTGCCAGGATGTGGCTGAGGTTCCTGTTTTTCCCTCCCATACTAGAGGGGCAAGCTTCCCTGGTGGCTCAGATGGTAAAGAATCTGCCTGCAAGGCAGAAGATCCAGGTTCGATCCCTAGGTGGGGAAGATCCCCTGGAGAAGGGAATGGCAACCGACTCCAGTATTCTTGCCTGGAGAATTCTATGGACAGAAGATCCTGGTCAGCTAGTCCATGGGGTCCCAAAGAGTCGGACATGACTGAGTGACTAACACGTACTAGAGGAGCAGGGTCTACCAAGCTCTCCCAAATCCCGGTCCCTGAGTGACTATCTACCGAGTACTTGCTGTGTTAAGTCCTTGACACACATCCCCAATCTCACAGAACTCTCAAAATGAGCCCTACAGGGGACCTTCCTGGTGGGCCAGTGGGTAAGACTCTGCACTTCCAGTGCAGGGGGCCTGGATTTAATCTCTGGTTAGGGAACTAGATCCCAAATGCTGCAACTAAGATCCAGCACAGCCAAATTAATTAATTAAATATTTTTTAAAAATGACCCCAGGTGGTCCAGAGGTTAAGAATCCACCTTCCAATGCAGGTGACACAGGTCTGATCCCTGGTCGGGGAACTGGGATCTCACATGCTGTGTGGGCAACTAAGCCCAAGAGCCACAACTAGAGAGAAGTCCTTGCACCGCAACTAAGACTCGAAGCAGCCAAAAATAAATAAATATATTTTTTTCAAATGACCCCCACAAGGCAGTTCCAGGAACAGCCTCGCTTTACAGATAGGGAAACTGGGGCTCAGAGAGGGCAAGACACTTGTGCCAGGATGCACAGGAATCAGAGGGGACCTGTGTTGGAATGAATTTCAGCTCTGCCATTTCCTGGTCGTGTGAACCTGGGTAAGAAGAAGAACAGGCTTTGCCCCTCTGGGCCTCTGCTTCCCATGTGTCTAACAGGAATACCTCATGGGTCACTGGAGATGAAGTGTGGAAAAGTTCCCGGCATGGAGCCCAAGAGCAAGCCATTATGAGTTGGATGCCACTAAGATAATGATGGTTATTATCACTCAGTCATTGTCCCAAGAGAGTCAGCACCCCAGAGACCAGGGTAGGAGGAATCTCTGGGGCCTAAAAAGGGAATAACACTCGGTTCCTATTGCACCCCACCCCCTTGTGGATGTCTCAGGACAGTGACCTGAGCCAGTTTGGCAAGTTGCCCCTGGTCTTTGGCATTTCCTGTTGATTTCAGCTTTATTTTCATTCAATTCCCTCTGGGAAATAGCAGGCTGTGAGTACTGGATCCGTGACACTTGCTTCCTGGGATGGGGTCAGGGATGCTGAGGCCGGGGGTGGGGGGGGGGGGTTGCCCTGAATGGAGGTGGGTGGATGATCTAGAGACTGTGGTGCCAGCTAGAGGTCCCCAGACAACGCCAGAATAGGAGGGTCTCAGGCTAAAGGGGCCTCACTCAGGAACTCTGCGAGAGGCCCGAATCTGACTGTCCCAGTGATGTTCCAAACTCCCATGGGAGTCACACAAAGCATGCAGTCAAAGCCATGAGTCACACATGTCACCAGGGCACAAGGTCAGACGCCAGAGCATCATAGGAACACTAGGTAATTAGAGCTCGGCACGCCAGGCAGTCGGAAGCACACCCCAAAAGTCAGAGCACCAACACCCAGACACGGCACACAAGCAGCCTAGAGCAGTGTCTCAATCACAGTGTCCCAGGGAGCACGGACAGTCCTGTTGACACAATCACATGGCCCCCAGGAGTATACACATCACAGGGCAACCACCACTGCATCCCAGAGACACTCTGTCACAATCACTGCCCTACAGCCACTCTGTCTTAATGATGGTCCCAGGAGTCTGTCCCGGGTCTGTCACCATCACTGCCCCAGAGACACACCATCACCTTGTCATAATCATTGTCCCAGGAGCAGACAGTCACTCTGTGACAGTCACCATGTCTTATGGGCACACACAGACAGTGACATAATCGCAAAGTCCTGTGAGCACATACAGCCGTGCTGTCACAATGACAGTGTTCCAGTGACACGCACAGCCATGCTGTCATAATCACAGCATCCCAGGGGCACACAGTCACCCTGCAAAGTCACTGTGCCCCAGGGCTACACGAAGTCACCATCACAGTCACTGTACCAGAAGCACATAGTCACATATGCACAGACCCGGAAGCACACACAGTCATAGGGTCCTCATCACCATGTCCCTGAAGCACACAAGTCACACAGACAACCACTGTCCTGGGAACATGTAGTCAGCATGTCACAAACTACACTATCCTGGAAACACGCACAGTTATGTTGTGACAGTCACAGGACCCCAGAAACCCAGGCAGAGCAAGCAGCCATGGCTGGCCATTCCCAACAGCGGGATGACCAACTCAGGTCAATGAGAGGGTACCCAGCACACCTCATCACTCACCAGAGGAGGCAGGGACTCCCTCTCCCTATATTGGGACTATGAGCCCCCTGAACACTGCTCCTTCCCTCTAGGCAGCTACTGAGCCCTAACATTTCCTGCCCTGAGAGGGGGCTCCCACATAGCACACAGCCCCCCAACACAGGGCTCCCTCAGAGGACCCCTTTAGATTACTGACCCCAGCTGCAGTGCAAGTCCAGGAATCCCGCTCCCAATAGGCTCCTGCCAGCTCTAGAAGGACTCCGAGAGCTCGCTAGTCTGCAGGAAGTGTTATGGTCCTAGCAGGCATCCCTCGCTACAGAGTTCCCCAAACACAGTGAATCTAGCCCTTGAAACAGCGTCCCCAAGAAAGCCCGGTCAAGTGGTTCCCAGCCTAGCCATTGTCCTGCTCTGTTACCGTAGACACCTAAAGTTGCAGCCTTCAGCTAAGATCCCCGTTAACAGCACACGCAGCATGGCGCCTCCTAAGTTGACCCCAGGGTCAGCTTCAGTTGGACGCCTCGCCTGCAGTGCACGATCAGGTGGCCCAGATCCTGGACGCCCCCGCAGAACTCCCCTTCGGTCCCTGTCAGTCACACTGACCCCACCCGCAGCACAGCGCCCCCTGCGGTCAGTGGGAGAGAGTTGCGTCCTCTCTGCGCGCCTATCCGCTCCGCGCGCGTCCGCAGCTCGGAGTCTTACCGTCTGCAGCTGCCTCCGCCCGCGCTGCCGCTGCCCGTGAAAGGACGAGGGCCAGGACATGCGGGACGTGCGCAGGCCGGGCCGGTCGCCGGTGTCCACGGCGTCGGCGCGCTCTATGGGCCGATGTGGCGGCCGCTCGGGCTCAGCGCGCTCCGCGCTGTCCGAGTAGCCGCGCTGCTGGATACGGATGGGGGTCCGCGGCTGCCGCCACAGGTGCTGGGGGCGGCGGCTTCAGGGTGGCCTGGCCCTCCCGGGGCCCAGGCAGAGACAGAGACAGGCTCCTCTCCGAGGGGACGGCCGGGGGCTCCATGGCCCCAGCTCCCACCTGCACCCCAGGGGGGCCCTGGCCTCTCCAAAATGCACCCTGTTCAGCTGCGCGCGAGCTGATGCGCCCGGGGTCCCGCAGGTGCGCCTGGCCTCGGTGGGGGCCATGGCGTCCCAGGGAGAGACCCGGGGGCGCTGCGGGCCGATCGCCCCCGGGCCGGGCGCGGAGGCTTCCTGTCGGCGCCTTGGCTCTCCGCTGGATGCTCGGCAGCGCTCTCGGCGTTCAGCGTCCCGCTCGGAGCCAGCCCAGGCTCCCCCGCCCCGTCCCGCCTCTCCCCGCCCCCCGCCCCCCGCCGCGACTGTCAGCACCGCCCCCCCCCTCCTCCGTCCGGGCCAGTGAGGGGCAGCCACCCAAGGAGGGGGCCCTTCCCGCCCACGCAGAGCCCCGCTCCCCGCGGGGAGGGGGAGCCGGAACTCGGCTCTTTCCCGAGCGCCCTGCCTTAGCCGCGGTGCACACGGGTACCAAGGAGTTAAACGGTTAATCCGATCATGAAGGAGACACCCGACTGGTTGCCGGTGTGTCAGTCAGTCTGTCCATCATAGTGGGGGCGGAGCCCAGTGCGGACTTGTCCTCGCCGCTACCCCTGGCCAGGGGGAGCTGGTGAGGAGTGGTCCCGGTAACACGGAGGCGGTCCCAGCAGCGGCTGCGACTGTGTTCGGGGAGTCTCCTGTTGGGGGGTCGGGGGATGGCGATGGTGTGTGCCTGGGGCGGGATGTGCGCGCACGTGGCCTCTTCCGAGGGTTTGTCTGTGTTTTCGTTGTCTGCTCGAAGTGTGTGTGCGCACGTGGTTGGCTGCTGCAATCTGCCTGTTTATCTGGATTTCGCTGTGCGTGTATCTGAGTGTCCGTGTCTGAAAGAAGTGTGTGCACGTGTGCTGCCTGTTTGGAGGGTGTGCGCCTCTACATGGTCTGTTCTGGTGGCCTGGGAGCTGTGCCTGTGTTCCCACGCGATTGGGTGTGTACTGTGGTCGGTCCGCGCTTGCGGAGTTGTGCACTCGACTCTCCCTCTGTTGTTTGACTGGTGTCTGAGAGAGTCAACGTGTGTTGGTGTGTGTGTGTGTGGTCGACCTGGGGCCACTTTGAGGTGTTTCCCTTTGGTTTCTGTGTGGCTCCGGGAGGATACCCGTTGGCTAATACCCCGACTGCCCGCCCACCGCTCTGTGCGTCGCTGCCTCTTCTAAAGCGCTTCTGCAGGAGGTAAACTGAGGCAGGTCCCGGGCATCCGCGGGACGCACTCCCGTGCCCTTTTCAGGCGAGTAAACAGCCGCGCCTCCTCCCCGCTGCCCCCGCCGGCAGAGCCCCCCTTCCGGCACCTAAATCGGGAGTCGCCGTGACTCACGCTCCCGCCTCCCCCAGCGCCGCGCCGAGCGCAAGCGAGCAAAGAGCTAGCGGGATCCGAGAGCCCTCCCTTCCTCCCGCCCCGGCCCGGGGCCGAGCCATAGTGAAGCAGGCTGCGGGGCAGAGGGCTGTGCACACACCGCTGTGCCCCATCCCCCGCCCGTCCCTCCCGGCCGATGCGCGCTCGGATTAAGGAGCTCCGAAGCCAGTCCATGAAACCAGGCCCCGCCCCCGTGCGCCCCCCTCAAGGGCTCCCCCGGGCAGGCCGTGCCGTCTGCCACCGCCCTCCCTCCGCACTGTTCTTATTAAAAAAAGAGAGAGAGAGAGAAAGCTCCAACCCCCACAGCCGCTTTTCTCCCTGCCAGAGGGGGCTCCGGGCGTGGGCGAACACGGAGCTAGAACCGCCCTGCCATTAGCAGCCGCTGAATGTCCCAGAGGCCAGAACTGTGTCCCCCACTTCTCTCGGGGACCCTCCCCACAAGTACATACCCAAAAAAGGCTTCTAGGGGATCCACAAGGGCTGTGGGTCCTCCCCAGATCGCTTGAGGGTCTTGGGTTGGACCAAATTCTTGGGGTCAGGGGTGTTGTTGGGTTGGCCAAAGTTCAGAGTGGGGTAAATGGGTTGGGGGGGGGGTCAGGTCACAGCGGGGGTGGCAGAAAAAGGAAGGCCCAAGGCAGTGGGCCAGAGCAGGTCACTGGATCTGTGGCCTGAAGGAGGCTAGAGGGATTGGCAAGGGGGGCGGTTCATTAAGCCATTTGGAGAGGAGAACGACAGTCACTTCTTCCCTCATCTGGAAATGAATCATTGTATCATGACCCAAGCAGAGACCCTGGAGCTCTCTGATTGAGGAGACAAAGGGGTGGGTGGGGAGATTGAGGCTGCAGAGAACAGTGGCCCGAGGAGGGCAGTGGGGACAGGGCCCACCAGCAGCCAGGACTAGCTCAGCCATCTGGCTTTCAAATTCATCCTTGGGCCAAGAGGAGGGTTGAAGTACCCTCTGAGGACCCCAGATGAGAAAGAGCAAGGAAGTTCAGTGTGAAGCTAGGCTCAGAAGAAAGACAAATGCCAGTCCAACCGCCTCCAGTGTCCCACCATCCCCTTTTAAGGCCTTGAAGAAACGACATCCTCTTAGAAAGGGAAATAGAGATGCACATGGATTGGTGGGACCTGTACTCCCTAACCTGTACCAGCTTTCTGATTATGGGAGCATTCTTGCAGACTGGAGGGTCCAAACCCTTTCTGAAGCCCTGTCCCTTGCTGGCGGGGGCAGCTGCAAAATGGAAGAAGGGGCTCCTCTAAAGGTTGCAAGAGGTGCCACTTGGGGGCAGCGGGATGTCACAACCTGATCCACCAGGCTCCAGGAGAAGTTTCAGCTGGCTTTGCAAAACTCAGGAAGCCAGGAGCCTGGAGCAAAGGAAAGGGCTGGTGGCTGGAGTTAGCCCAGCTGGCCCTGTTCCTCCATCCCACCTCCCAGCCTAGTCCACCTCCCGCCTACCTGTCAGCTTTGGTGATGGAAATTCGCGGAGGGATCAGCAGCGGCAGAGTGGTGGGCCGGGGCGGCAGAGGGACCCCAGGGTCCAAGGGCTCAGGCTCAGCCCAGCCTAGGCCTGGACCCGTGGAGAGGCGTCGGCGAGGGCGTCGGAGGTCAGCCCCCAGCATGTTGGCTCGGCCCAGCTCGGGGGTCTCTCGAGGCCTCTGAGGTGAAACAAGGGCGGGATAGGGGTACAGCCTGGTCAGGCAGCTCTGAGCCTCTCCCGGCAGTAACGTGCCTCCCTGGCCATCTGAGAGAGTCATCTATGGGGTTTAAGGCTTCTGTGCCCCGCTCTGTCTTAGCATCCCTCCCACAGAGGGGGCGTTCCCAGCTCTTACATCTGAAAGGTGCCCTTTCTCAGCCATAATTTTTGTGGGGTTCCCTTTTGATGTCTCCGTCCTGGGGCTTCTGGGCCCTCATGCCTGTAGTCCCTCCTCACCACGAAACCCTTCTAACACATCACCACCCTCCACGTCTACGAAGCTCCTTCTTGGTCTAAATGTATGTGGCCTCCTCCCTTCCTTACATGCGAGACCCTCAAGACCTCACCCCCAGAAACTCCCCGCACCCACCCTACAATCCTCTCCCTATTGGGAAAACCCCTGGAAGGGCCTGCCTTCTACACCTGGGCTAAGAGCCTCTTAACCCGGGCAGCAGCAGAGTAATGAAGTCAAGGGAGTAAACTGAGGCACGAGAGGACAAGACTTGTTGCCTCGAGGAAGTGGAGCCAGGCTTAGTGAGCAGCTGTGGTCCCTAGAGGGCTCCCGACCCCCAACCCAACCCTAACCTCGTCCCCAGCCCGGGCCCCGCCCCTCACACCTCGTCCCCGGTTCCAGCCACCGACAGGACACTGCGACTCCTCTTCATTTCGCCAAACTAGCGCGCCTCGGGTGCTTCACGCGCCATGTCAGCCCCGGCTAGTGCCTCCTACAGGACCAGGCCAAAGGCGTCTGCCATTAGCGCCCTGGGGCTCCCCCTGCGGGCTGAGCATGGAATCCACCCCCGCCCCTCGCCAATTGCCTCTCCCGGGGCGTGACGTCAGCGAGTGACTGACGCACTGCCTGTTGGTGACGTTGCACGCATGTTGCCAGAGCAACAGCTGACGCACAGACGGGCTCTGAACAGTGTCAATGCCTAGATTGGCCACTGGGGGGCCGGGAGCCTCGGGCCCGGGTCGCCCCAGCCCCCACCGGTCCTCCTGCGGGGGCTTCCCCAGTCTGGGGATCCCTCAGAGAAGACCGGGAGCTCCCAGAGCTGGCCACGTGTGGCGCGTGGTCTGAGCTGGGGGCCGGAGGAAGCGTCTCCTCCGAGCTGTTGGGCTTTTATGCCTAAACCCGAAATAGCTCCGATGTGCGGGGGCCGGGCGCAGCGAGACGGTGGTTTGGGCACAGATGGGGGACGTGCAGGCAGAGGCGCGCGGAGACAGACAGGGACGCGTGGAAATAGAAACAGACAGACAGGGACACAGACGCAACTCCCGATGATAAGTGCGCTCTGCCGCCGGCAATCCCTATCTAAAAGCTTGGGGGAAGGGAAGCCTGGCTCGCTGTACCTTTGCACCCAGGCGCTGCAAATTATGGCTGTGTGGCCGTAGGTCAGTGCATTCAACTCTCTGAGCCTGTTTCATGGCTCAGAATGGAATGATAATTCTTACAGGTTCTATATGAGAATGAAATGAGATCAGACCATATTGAATTCTTGAAAAACTGTCTGGCACTCAGTAATTGCTTAATAAATGCTATTGACATCTGAGCCTGTTGCTCTTCAGTCACTAAGTCCTGTCTGATTCTTTGCGATCCCATGGACTGCAGCTCACCAGGCTTCCTTGTCCTTCACCATTTCCCAAAGTTTGCTCAAATTCATGCCCACTGAGTCGGTGATGCCATCCAACCACATCTCATCCTCTCGCACCCTTCTCCTCCTGCCCTCACTCTTTCCCAGCATCGGGTTGTTTCCAGTGTGTTGGCTCTTTGCATCAGGTGGCCAAAGTATCTGAGCCTGTGGGAGCCCGTTAGAACCCACATCAGATCATGACCCTCCTCTGCTCAGAGTCCTCTATGGCTTTCACCTTCTTCAGAGGAGACATCAAAGTCCTTAACAAGAGGCTCACAGAGTCCTGCATAATATCTCTGTCCTCATTCCTCCCACTCTCCCCTAGGCTCACTGTGCTCCATCTACACTGGCTCCTTGACTGTTTCTGGACACACTCGGCATTCTTTAGCCTCAGAGCCTTTGCACTTTCTGTTCCCTCTGCCTTAAATATCCACAGGTCCCTCACATCCTTCAGGTCTTTGTCAACATCTTACCTTTTCAGTATTTCTCCCCTCCCCACTGCTGTTTAAAGTTGCTAGCCCCTCAGGATTCCTGAATTGTCTTATCCTGCCGTATTTTTTTCATAGAATTTATCACCTAAATACATACTATGTAACTTACTTATTACATATATTGTTGGTCTTGTTCTACACTAGACTATCAGCTGCAGGAGGATAAAAATATTTTATCTGTTTTATTAATTACTATATGCCCAGTGCCTAGAACTGAATCTGGAACATAGTATCCTCTTAGTGAGTTTTTGTTCAATGTCTGGTTATTATTTTGAGGACTCAAGAGCATATTTATTAAGTTCCTAGCAAGTCTACTATGGACTGGCCACATTACCCCCTACCTTGGCTCTTATTAATTTTTCTTGCCTTATAGCTCTAGCTATAGCACTTCAGTTCAATGTCAACTAGTAGAAATGAATATAAACATCATCCCACCCACGTAGTACTTAGCACCAGGCAAGCTCATGACAGACAGCTGTTGAACAAATGGATGTATGTATGAATATTGTTCAATGGTCACCTTCACTTCTCTACCAGACTCAATCAGTCAGTGTTCTGGGCTCCCACTGCTGCTTATTCTGCCCCTATTAAAGCACTCATCGTTTGAGGTTATATTTTTATTCCCCACTACAGGTCTGTGAGGGCAAGAAATGGTACCCCTTCATCATGGTCCCCTGCACATAGCCTCAATGAATGCTGAAAGAATAAATGAGGGAACAAATTAGCATAAAGAGAAAGAGGCACCCTCTCCTCTGTATGTAGACAGACTAGACACATATCCTCAGACAGGCAGAGAAAGGGTCACGTAGTAAGGACCATGCTTAGGCTCCAGTGTTAACACTGACAGATCTGCATTCAAATCCTGACTGTACCACTCCTCATTAGCTGTTTATCTGGGGGCAAATTGCCCAGCCTCTTTGAGCTTCAGTTTCCTGATCTTTAGGTTCCATCGTAAAATGGGGATAATATTCCTACCTACCTGAGGAGGTTGTTGTGAGGATGAAGTGAAGTAAGGCATGTAAGGTTCTGAGCACAGTGCCTGGTTCATAGTATGTGCTCATGGAACAGTAGCCACTATCATAATAATATTATCACTGTTGTTGACTCAGTGGAGCTATAGACATATTCCCAGGTGACACTTGTGATAAAGAACCCTCCTGCCAGTGCAGGAGACTTAAGAGATGCAGGTTCAATCACTGGGCCAGGAAGATCCCCTGGAGGAGGGCATGGCAGCTTACTCCAATATTCTTGCCTGGAGAATCCCATGGACAGAGGAGCCTGGAGAGCCACAGACCATAGGGTCCCAAAGAATTGGACATAAATGAAGCGACTTAGCAGCACATTAATAGAGATTCCTCCCATCCTCCCCCTCATCCCACTGGCCTCCTCCCTGTTCCTCAAACACTTTGAGCATATTTTGATCTTAGGGCCTTTACGCTTGATCTTCCCTCCCTTGGAAAACCACCCTCAGATATCCTGTGCTCTCCCCACCCCCAATCTCCCTGACTCTGCCTTAATTTTGTTTTAGAATCATGACATTCTAACGAGATATATCGGAGAAGGCAATGGCAACCCACTCCAGTGTTCTTGCCTGGAGAATCCCAGGGACGGCAGAGCCTGGTGGGCTGCCGTCTATGGGGTCGCACAGAGTCAGACACGACTGAAGCGACTTGGCGGCAGCAGCAGCAGCGAGATATATAATTTACCTATTCTTTTATTAGCTATTGCCTGTCCTTTGATTAAGACATGTGGTCAATATGTTGGTCTGTTTTGTCTCCTGCTAAATCTCCAGTATCTTGAACAATGCTGGTAGACAGTAGGTGCTCAACAAATGTCTCTTGAGTGGATGAATAAAACCGCTTGACTCCCTTACCTCCTTCACCTCTCTGCTCAAAGTTATCTCTTTTCAGAGGCCTTCCCGACATGGATGCCTCCCCCTACCCCATTTCCTTCTGCCTCTCACTCAGCTTTCTCTCCTCAGCATTCATTGCCCCTGGGGTATTACACACTTATGTTTTTGCTTGCCCTACCCCTTAGTTCCATGAGGTCAGGGGATTTTTCTGTCTTGTTCTGGGGCCAGCATCATGGACACATGACCTGAGCAGTCACACAGGGCCCCATGCTTAGAAGGTTTAATGTGTTACTGTCATGGTCTTAATTCTTACATTAAAAAAAATTTTTTTTTAATTAAAAAATAATTTTTGGCCACTCAGCATGTGGGGTCTTAATTCCCCAACCAGGGATCGAACCCACTCTCCCTGCATTGGAAGTTCAGAGTCTTAGCCACTGGACTACCAGAGACATCCCTTAATAATAATTTTAAACAAGGGTCTTGCATTTTCATCTGGCCCTAGGCTCTGCAAAATTCTGTAGCTGATTCTGGCTGTATCCTCAGTGCCCAGAACAGCCCATGGTAGGTGCTCAAGGATTTGTGGAATGAAGGAAGGAGTGGAGGAGTCCAGGGGGCGGAGGTGGAGACACACACATGCCACCACTGCCTGGACACTTGTGCATCTTTGTAGAAATCAGCCCTGGCATAAACCTGGGCGTGGGAGGCAGGTCCTCAGAAACTGGCCTGAGTGCCCAGGTGGAGGGGGAGCCACTAAACCTGACTTCCCCCAACCCTGGGCAGCAGCCCACTGGGGAGGGGGTCCGGATGGCCAAGCAGGCTCAGGCTGAGGAGGGCCCTGCCTCTTGACTCATCCAGCTGCTCAGTGCTCCTGGCCTGACCTGACAGGAGCACTGGCTTCACCCAGCCCCCACCACCATCAGAAGGACATGGCAATGGTTGGCCAGAGAGGGATGGAAATGAGGATAAATGCCCTTGTCTGCAGCTTGCCCAGATCATTCAGGCCTAAGGAGGGACAGTGACTACCCAAGCTCCATGCCTTGGAGCTGGGAAGGACTCTCAGTTCCACACCCCCCCCCCACGGGGCATATGTGTGTGTGCACGTGCATCTGCATGTATGTGAACATGAGATTTTGTACATGGCTGTCCATTTGCAATTGGATGGGTAGAACTCTCTGGGAGTCTGAGTCTTGTGTAGATGAGATCAGACCATACTTGCAGGAGTGTGTGTATGTGACAAAGTGATACCACATCAGTCTATGTGGGCAGGAGGCTGGCTCTGTGTGTGTGTGTGCACGCACACAGGTGAGGAGGGTGCATGCATATGGATGCAGCAGGAAGCAGCATTTTACACTGGTTAGAAATGGATTCTGGGTTCAGATCTTTGCACAGCCACCCAGTAGCTATGCAGCCTCAGGCACTTTTGGTTCTCCAGCCTGTATATGGTGTTTGAGTGACTACGTTTGTCTGTTTGTCTGGATCAAAGTATGTGTGTGGGTGTGTGCGTTTGAGGAGTAATACAACTCTTCTGGGAGGTCTTCCTGGATACGTATCCCAAAGTGGACTCCTCAATTTTTCTCGCTTTTGTGAATTGAATTGCTCAGTCACTCAATTGGGTTTCATTCTTCGCGACCCCTGGACTGCAGCCTGTCAGGCTCCTCTGTCCGTGGAATTATCCAGGCAAGAATATTGGAGTGGGTTGCCATTTCCTCCTCCAGGGGATCTTCCTGACCCAGGGATGGAAACTGTCTCCTGTACCTCCTGCGTTGCAGGCGGATTCTTTACCGCTGAGCCACCAGGGAAGCACAGTTTGTTGTTATATATTTATTTATGTTGTTTCTTCACCGATTCCTCTACTAAATGTCAGCTCCATGGGGGTAGGGGGTTCTGTTCTGTTCACTGCTGTGTCCTGAGCACTGGGCACTTAGTAGACACTGAGTAAATACTCTTTGAATGGATGAACATAGGGCTGTGTCTGTGTCATAGGAGAGAGATGGGGGCTGATAGATGTCATGAGTTCCTGGAAGGACCTGTGCTCAAGTCTAGTCTCTATTCTCTTCCATTCCCGGCTATTCACAACCATTTCTTCAGCCATCCTCACTTGTATGGGAATGACAACATCCCATCAACTTCCTGTACTGCCTTTGATGACATCTTTCCCCTTTTCTGGGTCTAAGGGACTCACTTGCCTATCTGTAAAATGGGAGAGAGGATGGGTTGGTTCATGACTAGCCTCCTGCCTGACCTTAAAGCACTATGAAAATAGTTTCAATCAAATTCCCTCTTTAATTAATTCAATATTTATTATGCACCTATTGTGTACCAGGCACTCTTCTAGACCGGACTGGCCCCCATGGAGCAGAAAGTGAATGATGAAGGCAGATACAAACCATAAAATCTCACTGAATCTTGAACACCCTCCCCTGAAATCACTCTCCATGCCTCATGGAATTTTAGTTTTCACAGTCTAAAATCACTGAGGGGATTTCTCTGTTCACATACTGATCTTGTTCCCTCAGCAGTCTCCAGGGTCAGCCAAGCCAGGACCCAGCTGGTCTCTTTGGTTGCTGTAGTCTGACCACCCAGCCACAGGGCCCTGGCATACGGTAGGCACTGAGGAAATATGTGTGGAATGAGCTTGAAAATAAATGACGGACTAATACAGACTCGAAAATAAGACCTCCCCCAATCCTGGGTGAGTCATTACCCACTTTGTAGATGAGGAAATTGAGGCTCAGGAAGGCAAAGCCGTTTGCCCAGTCCCACAACCGCAGCTAAGCAGTGTGTGGCTGTGGGATGCAGCAGAGGAAGCTTGGGAGCCCAGAGGAGCATTCCCAGCCCCCCACCCCCACCCCACAGATACCACACATCCAGCTAGAGATGCGCTGATGGGGGGTGGGTGGTTGGGAGGGCGAGGGACAGTGAGAAGCAATTCAGGGGTCTCTGTCTCAGTTCCCAGGAGTGGAGATGCTGTGTTGGCAGGAGATTAATAAAAGCTTGGCGCTGATTGGGGAGCTTTCGGCGCCCTGTCCCCAATTCTGGGAGCTGAGGCTCCTGGGACCCTGATTCACAGGGGCCAGGCAGCTCCAGTCTCCGAAGCTAGGCAGAAACACCCCCGCCCCGCGCCTACCCGGGAATCCCGATCCGGGGTCCTCCCTACACACCCTCAGCCTGGAGGCCAGCCTGAAGCCCTCAGCCGGCTACATGGGGGGCCCTGACTTCCTTGGGGGGCGATGGAAGTCCCCCCTCCCCGCCCAGAGCCCCTCCCTCCCGGGCGCCAGGTCCCCCTCCCCGCCGCAGTCGTAGTCCAAAGCTTACCTTGCAAGGGGGTTGGGGAGGGGATGCCCCGCCCTCTCCGGCCTGGGGGGCGGGAGGGGACCGGGGTGTCCAGACCCTTTGTTTGCCGGTGTGTGTGTGTGTGTGTGTGTGTGTGTGTGTGTGTGTGTGTGTGTGTGTGAGAGAGAGAGAGAGAGATCGGGAGCCCCACTGGGATGTAGGTCCGTGCGCGCGCGTGCCCGGGCCTTGACGGCCGCTGTGATGCTGAACTGCCAGGGTTGGAGGAGGAGGAAAGGGGGACTCCCCCGCCCCCGCCCGCCTACTCGCGGGTTTGAATGGACCGTGATGGGGGAGGGGCGGCAGCGGGCGGGCGTTTTGTCCGGATGGCCCCACCCCTTCCCGGGGCCAGGGAATCCCCCACACCCCACCCATTTAAAGACCTTTACTCCTTTCTCTCCAGCGCCCCCCCCAAACGCCTGCTTGGTTGGGGGGAGTCTGGAAGAGGCGCCCGTCACTCAAGTGGCTGAATCTCCTCCCATTCTCCCTGTCCCTCGCCCCGCGCCCTTTAATCTGAGATAATCCTGGCCCTAGGCTGCAACGCAGCCTTTTATCCCAGTATCAAAGCGTGGGTAGGGATATATGAAAATGTGTGGCTGAGGTCGCCCAAGCTCAGTGTAATGGAGTTTTTAGAGTCCGGGACGAGGAAGGGGATCCCAGACGAAAGGGGGACGGAGTGCGAGTAGTCTCAGAGTACCTCGACGGAGAAAGACCCCCTGCGTGCGCACTTCCAAGCTCTCCCACCCCTCCCCCACCTGGCGCGGGGCCACCAGCACTGGCCGCTAGTTAGACACGAGCGACACCCAGCGGACGCAGGGCGGGGAGCCGCCGTGGACAGGCTCCCGAGGCCCGTTAAGTGAGGTCCGGGTGATTCCAGAGGGGGCGTGTATGCGCGAATCCCCGCTAAGGAGTGGCAGAAGATGGGGGAGGCGAGAGGGGAAGCTGTGGTCCGAGCCAGGGAAACACCAGTTCTCAAGGCAGGGCCACATCGTCCCCATCTCGACTTCTCCAGGGCAGGGCCATAACCTTCCTTTACTTAGACCCTCCCAGAGCAGGGCCTTGTACCCCTTGGACTGGGAAGGTCCTTTCCTATCAGGCACCATCTCCAGCACAGAGTTAAGTCCGTCTTAACAAGAGGCGGGAGCGAGGTCTTTTCGCCGAGGCCGAGCCCCAGGCGTGAGCTCAGGCTGACGTCACCGTGGCGTGGCTAAGAGGACAATCCTCTTTCTCAGTCTCGCCAACTGCCCCCTCCCCTAAGGCTGCCGTAAACGCCCACCGTGGGGTAGCGGGAGATGAGGGGGGCTCGAGGTTGGAGAACCCACCCGTAAGTCCCCAGGAGGGGCCTAGTGGAGGCCCGAAGCCCGATGGGATGAGGTCTCAGCGGACTCCCGAGAGCTGGAACACGTGCGCAGGGCTCTTTAAGGAGAACTCGGTCGCCAGCGCCGCTGCTGCGGTTACTAGGGATGTGACGTCACGCTCGGGCGGGGCGTGCGCGCCCGGGCGGAAGCGGAAGGGGCGGGGCTCCGCAGGCTGAGTCTCAGTGCTGCCGCCGCCGCCGCCGCTACCAAAGCCCGGGAGGGCTGGGCCCCAAGGCAAGATGGTGGACTACAGCGTGTGGGACCACATCGAGGTGTCTGACGATGAAGACGAGACGCATCCCAACATCGACACCGCTAGCCTCTTCCGCTGGCGGCACCAGGTAGAGCGCGCGCGCCCAGCCCCTTCCCCCACTCCCGGGACTCCGCTTCAGGGTTCTGACCCCTGATACTGCCGGGGGCCCAGCCATTGATACCTGGGATTGCCCCCTACAGCCTGGACTTTCCGAATAGCCCAGGGTTCCTCGATTCAATTCCGGGGCCGTAGAATTGCCGGGACTCCTGAGTTCCTTGCCCGCGATGCCGGCGCCCCCATCCCCCCTTCCAATTTCTTCTTGAAACTCCAGGTTGACCTGTACGGCATCTTTTTAGAGTTTAGACTGCCAAAACAAGCTTTTGACGTGCCTCCTAATCCTGCTTGGGATCTTCCATTTACACCCAGATTTCTACCTCAGAATCTGGATCCTGAACCTACTCGGGTACCCAGTTAAGATCTTGGCTGTTCCATGGCCCCTTCTAACCCCCGTTCTCAGTCGCTTCAGTCGTGTCCAACTCTGTGACCCCAAGGACTATAGCCCGCCAGGCTTCTCTGTCCGTGGGATTCTCCAGGCAAGAATACTGGAGTCGGTTACCATTTCCTTCTCCAGGGGATCTTCTCCATCCAGAGATCGAACCCGCGTCTTTTATGTCTCCTGCGTTGGCAGGCAGGTTCTTTAACACTGGCCCTGGCTGGAAGCCCTCCTAAACGTTAGAGTTCCCAATAGCTTAAGTCTATTCTGCAACCTGCTTTTCTGGATCCTTATGGTCCAGATCCAGAAGTCTTACTCCTCTGAATAAAACAAGGAATTCTGTCTTCCATGGAGATTTCTATTCCTGGCTTAAGACTCCAGGACCCCTCCCCTAGAACAAAGATTGGTACCCCCCCCAACACCCTCCCCCCAGATCCCTCAGTCTCATCTAGGCCTGGAATTTTGAAACCTGGGTCCTGTTCAGAATGAACCACCACCTCCACCCTGATGGAGCCTCCAATTCCGGAAGCTCTCCTTCAACCTCCGGTACTGTTAGACCCAATTTCCCATTACATCAGGAAACCCTACCCACATGGCTTCCTGCCCAGCCAGAACCCCTGCCCCTCCTTGGTACTGCACACCCAGTCCCCGCCCACCCCCAAGACAGACTTCCAGTGGGAATCTTTGCCAGCTTCAGAATGCCTCATTCAAACCCAAGTCCAGGACCCAAACCCACCCCATCTCCCTTCTGACACAAACTTGGTCTGCTGTTCTCAGATACCCACAATGACCCTGCTGATATAAGGAACCCTCCCATCCTGATTCCAGATTCACTGCCCCTTTTATCTATTTTCCCCCAAATACAGACCCCCAGAATCCCAAGTCTGTTTGTTCTTTTGACACGCCCCCACCCCCACCCCCCGCCCAGCTGTGCTCAGAGGCCAACAGAATGACTCTCCTGAGACCTTGTGTGCTAACCTCTTGCTCCACCAACTCAGAGCTCCTGCACCCGCATTCCAGGGCCTGCTATGCTGTCACATTTATGACATATACCTCCTAGAACCTTCCAGTTAGGAAGGTCTCATTCTGTCTTCCCATGTATCAGCTTGCAGTTGTTTATCCAGAAACTCCTAGAAGCGCCCTTACTCATCCTGCTGAGACACAGTATCCGTGCCTACATCTGGTCCTGGTTCCGGGTCCAACCCATTTCTTAAAGCAGCAGCCTCCTGGCTAGGGCTTCCCTGGTGGCTCAGATGGATAAAGAATCTGCCTGCAGTGCAGGAGATCCAGGTTCGATCCCTGGGTAGGGAAGATCCCCTGGAGAAGGGAATAGTGACCCACTCCAGTATTCTTGCCTGGAGAATTCCATGGACAGAGAAGCCTGGCAGACTACAGTCCATGGGGTTGCAAAGAGTCAGACACGATTGAGTGACTAACCCTTTCACCTGGCTAGTGTACCTGGTGGGCAAGCCACTAGAGTGGAAAAAGAAAGTTCTAGCATTTCTCTCTTGCCACGTGTGACATTTTATGATGAGATATTGAAGCTCTCTGCAAAGCTCTAAAGCCCATTCTCAGGAACACCTATTGTCACATAGTTGATCTGTATCACCAGGTTTGGTCCTGCTGGTTTGGGAGGCCATGCCCACTCTCATACAGCGTCCTCCTCCTACCACGCCCTACTCCCTCCTGGCGCAAAACCTTTTCCTGTTCAACCGCTGAGGGTCCAGGGCTGTCGTGGAGATGAGTGGAGGCAGGGAGCCTGGTGTCTCCAGCACGAGGTTCAACTGCCAGTGACCAGCAGCCTGGGCTCCAGCCCTGCCAGAGGACCATCACTGTTTTGGGGGAGTGAGCCCCCTGCCTCCATGAGACCATTGTGAAAATGAAATGAGACTAGATCTGGAAAGAACTTGGCTCAGGGCCCGGGAGGAAAGAGTAAGCAATACCAAGAATGGAACGGGGAATTAGCCAAAAGGTAGCCTGGTACTCTTGTGAGCACAGGCCTGCCCGACTGGGTTCATATCCTGCTCCTTCTGAATATCACTGACTTGCTGCATGGTCCCTAGTGAGGTTTTTTGTTTTTTTTTAATTGATTTGACCACACAGGGTCTTAGTTACAGTGTGCCAGATCTTTAGTTGCAGCATATGGAATCTATTAATAGTTCCCTGACCGGAGATCGAACTGGGGCCCCCTGCATTGAGAGCACAGAGTCATTGCCACTGGACCACCAGGGAAGTCCCCTGCAGTGAGTTTTGATCGCTGTGTGCCTCAGTTTCCCCAGCTGGCGGTCTTAATAGTACCCACCCAATAGGCTTGCTGTGAGAGCCACCTTATGAATTTAACCTGTGTACTGCTTGCAGGAGAGCATTGGAACGTAATAAGCTTTGTGGAAACTTTAGCTCCTGTTATCATCATTGCTTGGATAATTCATGCTTGTGGTAAAAAATAAAAAATAATCCCAAGGTTCCAGAAGGGGGCAAGTGAGTCTTCCCAGTTCCAGCTCCCTGGCTCCCTTGCCCAGAAACAGCTCCCAATCCTGGTTTCTCGTGGCTCCTTCCAGTGAGCCATGCGGCATCCAGGTTCTGTGAGCCTCGGGTCCCCTCTCTCTGTGTAAGGCAGGAAACAGGGACACCTGTGGCCCCTTCTCGCCACTGAGGTTTCTGCCCTGCCCAGCCTGACACAGCCCCTCCCGGAGGTGTAAAGCCCAGGTCGGGCAGTCTGCCACCCGCAGCAGCTCCAGGAGGCCTTTATTTAGCTTTGGTTTCCCTGGCGGCTGCTCAGAGGATGCCGGAGGATTTTGATGGCCGCCCAGCAGACACCAGCAGTGTGGTAGGTTCCTGCTGCCCCCTGAGGCCAGCGGTGATGCCAACCACCAATAGCCCCTCTCAAGGCAGGGGGAGGGTTCCAGAAGGACACAGGCCTTTCGTGAAAAAAGGGAGGCGCAGCGGCTGCAAGGCCTTAAGGGTCTTGTCCACCCCTTAACCAAATGGGAAAAGTGAGACTCGTGATTGGCCATGTCAGTCCAGTGGGGTGTGAGAGAAGGGCTCGGGTCTCCTGGTTCTCACCCATGTGTGCCTGGCCCTGTGCTGGAGCCCGGAGATACGATCTCGGGTAAAGCACAAAAGTAAGTTAGCAAACCATTTTGGTGACCTTGGCCATGACAGTGGTGAGGACAGTAGGACACATATACCGAGTGCCATGTTGCAAGCAGTTTCCTTGGGGTAACTCATTTAATCCTCCCAACAACCCTGTGAGGCCCCATTTCATAGGGCTTCCCAGGTGGTGCTGGTGGTAAAGAACCCACCTGCCAATGCAGGAGACATCAGAGTTGCGGGTTTGTCTCTGGTTCGGGAAGACCCCCTGGAGAAGGAAATGGCAATCTGGAGGAGCCTTGTGGGCTGCAGTCCATAGAGTCACAAGAAGTCGGACACCACTGAAGTGATTTAGCACACCCATTTCGTAGAGGGGGACACCAAGGCAGGGAGAGGTGTAAGCGACTTTGCTAAGGTCACATTGCCAGTAGGTGTGGAGCTGGGTGCTCTGATGCAGTAGCAACTGCTCCCAGTTACAGGCATGTACTGGATATCGAGCTAAGCACTTGAAGTGCATTTTTTGTTTGAGCCCCAGTACCATCCCCAGAGAGAGAGACTGTCCGTTGGACAGACAGTGATGACAGTAGCCAGTGTGTTAATGGGGCTGACCGAGCGTCCAGCACAGCTCTGGACTGTACAACCTCTTTCACGTCTTCCACTGCGAGCTCGTGAGATTGGCACAGTTGTCCGCCTCTGACAGATGAGGAAACTGAGGTTTGGAAATTGGCCCAGAGACACCCGGCCATTATGTGGTGGCCATGGGATATGACCCTAGGTCTGGGGTCTCAAGGCTTTCCACCGGCATCTCATCACATCACCTGATGATCACCGAGGGGCCTTTGGGGCTCAATAACTCTAGGGGTCTCGCACTTGGGGAAAGCTTTGTTGAAGCTGAGGCTTGCAAACAAAGCAGATGGAGCGAGGGGAGTTCCAGCAGGGAGGAACAGCATGTGCAGAGGCTAAGAGGCAGGAGAGAGCCGGTCCATTTGGGGAGCCACAAGGGCCGGCATTGGTCTGAGACCCAGCCCCCCAAGGAACATTGGTGCTGTCTGGGCAGCTTGGGGCAGGAGTTTGGGGTCCCCTCTGAACAGGGAGGGCTGTGGTCAGATGGGTGCGTTTCCAGGACTCCTCTGGCAGCTTCTGAGCCTGAGTTGGGGCGATGGCAATGGCGTCTCTCAGGGTCCAGTGTGTGACTCTGGGTTGAGCAGACGCTGCAGGGAACCAGGGGCAGGTGATGGAAAGCAGTGGCACCTCTCAGTGTTGAGGCCATGGCTCTGGGTTGAGCAGACATTGCAGGGAGCTGGGGGAGGTGATGGGGAACTGGGGCAGGGGTGGACAGTGACAAAGCCCTGTGATCCAATGAGGGGTCTGGATGAGGAAGCTGAGATGAGCTTGGGGTGCAGCAGAAGAATTCTGAGGAGCAGCGTCTAGGATAGCGGGTATACAGGAGTCTGGTGGGTACCACGCTGGGCTCCGGAGGCATGCTGGCCTGGAGACAGAGCTGAGCGGGCCCTGCGGATCCAGGTGCAGCACGCGGGGTGGAGCACATTAGAGGAACAACTGGAAAGGAAAAGCGTGGTGATTTGGTGGCAGAGAGGGAGGGATGGAGTCACAGCAGGCCTCAGCTGGGGGCAGGAGGCAGGGGCAAGGGTCTTCCCTGAGGGAGGACACAGCAGAAAAATAGGTTTGGGGGAGCTCAGGTGCGGAGTTCAGTCTTGGGCACAGAGTTAGCCTGTAAGACACCGAGACAGCAGTGTCTGGAGGGCCATATGGCCAGGGTAGGGTGCCTGAGTGTTACCCATGGTGCTCCAGGCAGGAGGGGAGCCTGAGACCCTGGGGAGGGGGGGGCCCTCCTTCCAGCATGTGATTATTACATCCAACAAGTCTTTCTTAAGTCCCTGCTGTGCCCCAGGTTCCTGGCTCTGGGGTCACAAGAGTGATCAGATCCCCACCTTTGTGGAGCCAGTCTCCTTGGAGGTGGACAGCACCGCAAAACAGGAGAGATAACTGTCACAGAATGTTGTCAGGTGACAAGTGCTGAGGAAGAAGATCAAGCAGAGCAGAAGAGGGGGAGGTTGTGATCCTCAGCAGTATCAAGGAAGGCCTCATCTGGAAGGGACATTTTTTTTTTTACTGCATTGCATGACTTGCAGGATCTCGGTTCCCCATCCAGGGATTGAACCCTGGTCCCCAGCAGTGGAGCCTCAGAGCCCTAACCACTGGACCACCAGGGAATTCTCTGTAAGAGGCATTTGAAGATGATCAGAATGCGGGGTTTGGGGAGGTGGGATAGATCTGAAGAGAGAGCATTCCAGACCAAGGGAACACACAGGCAGTGCAAAGGCCCTGAGGCTTGAAGTGAGTTGGGGAAAAGGTGAAGCAGCCAGTGTGGCTGGAGGGAGGGGGCAAGCAGGAGGAGATGAGGCCGTGGAGGGGACCAGACAGGTTGTACTTGGCTTTATGGGCTCCGGGGAGGACTTAGGCTTTTGCTCCGAGTGAGGAAGGAGTCATAGAAGGTTCTTATTTTAAAAAATATTTATTTATATACTTGGCTGCGTTGAGTCTTAGTTGTGGCATTCAAGATCTTTGTGCCACAAGATCTTTGATCCTGTATATTGCAGTACACAGGCTCTTTAATTGTGACCCGCCGGCTTAGTTGTCCCAAGGCATGTGGGATCTTAGTTCCCCAACCAGGGATCAAACCACTTTCCCCTGCATTGGAAGGCGAATTCTTATCCACTGGACTGCTGGGAACGTCAGCCATAGAAGCTTCTGTGCAGAGGAGAGACCCGCGCTAGCTCAGGCCTACCTTAGGGGTGAGAGCAGGAGCCGGGAATCCAGTGCGTGGAGGTTGGTGTGGACCTTCTCTGGGGTCATCCCAGGTGCGACTGTGGAGAGCCTGGGGCCGGGGTCAGGGCCAGGCTGTTCGCCAGAGTGACGGGCCATGCCCAACCCTCAGGCCCGGGTGGAGCGCATGGAGCAGTTCCAGAAGGAGAAGGAGGAGCTGGACAGGGGCTGTCGCGAGTGCAAGCGCAAGGTGGCCGAGTGCCAGCGGAAGCTGAAGGAGCTGGAGGTGGCCGAGGGCGAGGGCGGCAAGGCTGAGCTGGAGCGGCTGCAGGCTGAGGCGCAGCAGCTGCGCAAGGAGGAGCGGAGCTGGGAGCAAAAGCTGGAGGAGATGCGCAAGAAGGAGAAGAGCATGCCCTGGAACGTGGACACGCTCAGCAAGGATGGCTTCAGCAAGGTGGGCGGGGCCTGGGCGTGATGGGCAGCGGGCGGGGGCCGGGAGCACTGCGCAGGTCCAGGAATGGACGGACGCTGGGTGGGGGAGCGGGTGGGGGGGCGCCCGGCCGGTGAGGCACCCCACCAGTACCCCTCCCTGATCTGCCCAAAGGCCCCAGTCCGAGGCCACGCCCACGCTCCCGCCACACTGATGTGCACGGCGCCGTCACCGCCTCCGCTATGGATGGGATGGGCGCTGCGGCCACGGCCCCCCGGCCACGTTCGAGGCGCCCCGCGGCCGCAGCCTCGCCCCAGCCCACTCCCCTTCTCGCCTCACCACAGAGCATGGTCAACATCAAGCCTGAGCAGGCGGAGGAGGAGTCGGAGGAGGTGAGGGAGCAGAAACACAAAACCTTCGTGGAAAAGTATGAGAAACAGATCAAACACTTTGGTGAGTTAGGCCCAGGCGTGGGCTCCAGGTGGGTGGTGCGTATGAGAGAGGGCTGGCCCTCTGCCTCCGGGGGGCCCTTGGAGCACCTCGCCATCGCCTTCTGGCAGGCATGCTGCGCCGCTGGGACGACAGCCAGAAGTACCTGTCGGACAACGTCCACCTGGTGTGCGAGGAGACAGCCAACTACCTGGTCATCTGGTGCATTGACCTAGAGGTGGAGGAGGTGCGTGCAGACACTGCGGGATGGGGGGTTGGGAGGGCCCAAAAGGCTCTGCCTTTTTTTTCTCTTATTTTTTTTTATTCTCTTTTCATCATTCGTGTTTGTTCAGAACATTACAGTAGACATAAAGGGAAAAAGAACTGCAATTTTAAACACTGTCTGGAGTCTAATATAGGAAGCCGTACCATTATCTCTTAGGGGGAAAAAGGCATTAATTTTACATTGAAGTTAAATATTAAGACCGGTGTCCAAGTAAGCCACGGATAAGGTTTAAGTGCAAGTTGTGTTTTCATACAATGGGGGCTGGGGAAAGGAGCCCGACACTCGGTGACGCCGTGCCATGTCCTCCCTTGGCAGAAATGCGCCCTCATGGAGCAGGTGGCTCACCAGACCATCGTCATGCAGTTCATCCTGGAGCTGGCCAAGAGCCTCAAGGTGGACCCCCGTGCCTGCTTCCGGCAGTTCTTCACCAAGATCAAGGTAGGGAGGTGGTCCTCCTCAGGGATCCAGCCTGCAGTCCACTGGGGCAGGCAGACACGGGTCCACTCGGACTCAAGCCCCTGTGATCAGGATCTCATCCATCAGCAGAGGGTTAGTATTCAGAGGAGCTGGGTAGTGGGCAGCTCCTGTGGAGATTTGGAAAGCTGAGCTGGTAGGACATGCTGAAAGTCCCAACCTAGGTGAGGGCCAGAGTCATGGGCACCTGTGGGTTTCTTACCTGAGCACCTGAAGAGCAGAGCTAGGGGAGATTCAGAGAAGACCGGAGGATGATTGAGGGCAGCTATATTGACTTTGAGGTGCCTTCGAGACTCCACAGGAGGACCTGGAGAAGGTGGGTGTCACAAGTCTGCAGTATAAGGGGACATTCAGTCAGATGATTGTAAGTACAGGGGTATAAGGTTGAGCTCAGAGAAGATGGAGGAGGCTAGACAGAGCAGAGGAGAGGTCTGAGCCCCAAAGTACCTGTCCTTTAGTTCAGGACCAGCTGTGGGGAGCCCTGGGGACCGGGCGTCCCTGAGGACCTGCATTGGGAGGGTCCTGGGCTCCCCAGTCTCCCCTGGTGAACACACTCCCTCCCCTGCAGACTGCCGACCGCCAGTACATGGAGGGCTTCAATGACGAGCTGGAGGCTTTCAAAGACCGCGTGCGGGGCCGTGCCAAACTGCGCATTGAGAAGGCCATGAAGGAATATGAGGAAGAGGAGCGCAAGAAGCGGCTTGGCCCTGGTGGCCTGGACCCCGTCGAGGTCTATGAGTCCCTCCCTGAGGTGAGGCTCCCCAGGCCCTGGCATGTGGAAGGTGGGCTGTCAGCAGGATCCCTGGGACCCAGGCCCTGACCCTGCCCCCTCCACCCACAGGAACTTCAGAAATGCTTTGATGCGAAGGACGTGCAGATGCTCCAAGACGCCATCAGCAAGATGGACCCTTCCGTGAGTAACCACACACCCAAGCCCACCTGGACAGGCAGTGTGTCTCCCCTACCCCCTCCAGCCTTGCTGACCACTTTGCTGCTGGCAGTGTCCCTCCTGGGCTTCTCAAAAGATCCAGGGAGGTTTTGTCACCATGTGGCTGGCACAAAAGACAGCCAGGCTTCATGCCCCATGCTTTCTCACTTTTATTGAGCAGCTGCTGTGTGTCCAGCATCTAGATTGAGTATCCCTGTCCCTGTGGGCGGTTTATGAGCCCACCCAGCTGACGCCATCTTTGCCAGCAACTCAAGAGTGGCCCGCTCCACAGTCTCAGTTAATCCCTCAAACCAGTATCTCTCAAAAAACATATTAACTCACAAAATCTGTGAGGAGGGCCAAGTATGTGGTTGGCACTGGTGAACCTCAGCTCTTTGGAGCGGTAACAGCACTGGTGGATAAGAACCCTGAGTCTTAATAAACCTCTGTTTAAGCCCCTTCCTGCTGCTTGGCTCACTGGTTGGCCACACTGGTTCCCTCGTCTGTAAAATGGATCTAGTCTCTAGACCAGCTCAGGGTTTCTAGAAGCTTCTATGGGGATAAGCATGTAGACTAAGGGTCTTCAGAGAGTCTGGCTCAAAGGTTCACTGCCTGTCTGTAAATAAAACTTTGCTGGAACCGCAGCAGCCAGGCTGGTTTATTTTCATCTTGTCTGTAGTTGATTTTGTGTTGCAGCCATAAAATTGAGGCGTGATGGAATGAGAGGTTTTGACAGGGACCACAGGGCCTGCAAACCAAAAATATTTGCTGTCTGGCTTTTTATTTTTTAAATAAAGTTTGCTGACCCTTGTTCTAGACCTACACTTTTTAAATTTGAATTGTTCATACTAAGTCGCTTCAGTCATGTCTGACTCTTTGTGACCCCATGGACTGTAGCCCACCAGGCTCCTCTGTTCATAGCATTCTCCAGGGAAGAATACTGGAGTGGGTTGCCACTTCCTCCTCCAGGGAATCTTTCCAACCTGCTAATTAAACCGGTTTCTCTTATGTCTTCTGCATTGGCAGGCAGGTTCTTTACGACTCGGCTTCCCAGGTGGCTCAGACAGTAAAGAATTTGTCTGCAATGCAGGAGACCTGGGTTCCATCCCTGGGTTGGGAAGATCCCCTGGAGAAGAGAACGGCTACCCACTCCAGTATTCTGGCCTGGAGAATTCCATGGACTGTATAGTCCATGGGATCGCAAAGAGTCGCACATGACTGAGCTGCTTTCACTTCACTTCTTTACCACTAGTGCCACCTGGGAAGTTAAATTTGAATTAAAGTTAAGTAAAATTCAGGGACTTCCCTGGTGGTCCAGTGGCTAAGACTCCACGCTCCCAGTGCGGGGGGCCTAGGTTTGATCCCTGGTGAGGGAACTGGATCCCGCATGGCCACAACTAAGACCCAGCTCAGCCAAATAAATGTATTTAAAAAAAAAAAAGTAAAATTTCAAGCTCTTTCCTTTCCTTATACCAACCACATTCAAAGTACTCCTGTAGGCACCCATGTCTGGTGGCTGCCATGTTGGATGGCACAGCTTACAGACCATTTTCCCTCGTCCCAGACAGCTCTGATGTAGAAAGAGCAGAAAGCGGGCTTGGGGATGTGCAGGGGACGGGAATGACACCAGCAGGCAGCAGGCAGCCCAGCCTCACCCACCCACCCTTCTCCCCACAGGACGCAAAGTACCACATGCAGCGCTGCATCGACTCGGGCCTCTGGGTCCCCAACTCCAAGTCCAGCGAGGCCAAGGAGGGGGAGGAGGCGGGTCCCGGGGACCCCTTGCTGGAAGCCAGCTCCAAGTCAGGCGACGAGAAGGATGTCAGCGCGTGACCTGCCCCGGCCGCCACAGGCCCCTGTGCGCCCCTTTTCAGAAAACAAAAATAGATGCCATCTCCCCAGGTCCTGGCTTCCTCCGCTTTTGCTGCTCCCCAACCTAGCCCGGAGGGGCCCTCCCACCCCCCTACCACCGCCCCCCTCTCCCCCAGCCCTCAAGCAAGTCTTTGCTTTGAGTCAAAGGGGCTTCACTGCCTGCAGCCCCCCATCAGCATTAAGCCAAAGGCCCGGGGATCCAGGGAGGGGCAGAGGTTGCCAGGTTGGTCCATGGGGTGGGGATGGGGTCCCCAGCCAAGGAGCCTGCTCCAGTCACTGTGGGCTCTGTTTTCACTGTTTGCCCACATCAAGTCTTCTATATAGTAAACAGCAGTTATCTTCCAATAAAGGATTTCAGATGCTCTGTGGGGCGTCACGAGGGCTGTGGCCACAGCTCTTCTCTGCGGGGTGGGAAGGGACCTGTGAGTGTTGGCGGTTGGGCTCATGACACCCCTGGCTTTGCCCTCCAGCAAATGGGCTGTGTCCCCCATCCACACTCCAGGCTCTTCATCACCTGGAATCCTTCCTCAGGTCACCTTTGGATCAGAGTTCTCACCCCACCCCCGTGAAGTCTCAGACTCATCCCATTCCTCTAAGCCCCTCCCACCATCCATTTGGGAGCATCACCCTCCACTGTGGCTCACCTTCCATGGGGCCAGCTCTGCCTCCAGACCGATCTTGAGTCTGTCCACTGCCCTTCATTCTCCACCCTGGTCCAGGTCCCATCACCTCTGGCCTGGACCCCTGCCCCCAGCCTCCTCCCTGTCTCTTCCACCTTCACTGGACCCCAACAGGCAGGGCGCGCCTATGAACACTAGAGTCCCGGCACATCCTGCCCCAGAGCAGAAGCATAAGTTTCTTACAGCTCACTGGGCCCTGTACTATCTGCCTGGTCCCCTCCTTGCCCTCATCACCTTGTGGCCTCCCATTGCCCCTCTCACTAATTCTGCTCCTTGGGCACTTGAAGCTTCTCTGTCAGTGTGACCTTGGGCAGCTTAATCAGCCTCAGCATTCTTCTCTGTATAGTGATAGAAGTGTTCGTGCCTTCTTCCCAGGGTTGTGATGAGGAGTGAGTGAGAATGAGCAGGTGAGCATAGCACCTGGTACTCAGATGCTCAAGATCTGGGCCCCATCATGTCCCTGTCCCTCACCCTGAGCACCCTTCCCTACAGTCTTCCTTTACAAAGTAATATTTGGGCCCCAGGAAAGACTTAAAGAATAGTATAAACAAGGACACAGTTTTTAAGACATGAAATAATGGAGAATCCAGTTGAAGCCCACTATCCACCTCTTTGGGGGACACCACCACCTGGCAGGTGCTTCCAGTCTGACCAGAGCTCTGGTACCTCCTCCTGGAAGCCTTCCTTGACCCGCCTTCTGAGTCCCTCACATCCAGCCATGTTGCTTCTTTACCTTCCTGGCTTTGCCAACCTGTGTATTGCTGTCTCCTTTATGCTGTGAGCACCATGTGGACATAAACTGAGTCTTGGTCCTAAAATGATCCCAGTGACCCTCACGGATTCTGGCCCTCAGTGAATGCCTTTGTGCCCAAGCTGATTGCCACCAGAGGGCAATAGTGAACTGCAAACAAGTGGTGTTACCTGATGCTTTTCATATAGATTAAAATGGCAGGGACTTCCCTAGTGGTCCAATGGTTAGGACTCTGCTTCCAGTTGGGGGGGTGGGGGGAGGGGGTGGATTCAATCCCTGGTCTGGGAACTAATCCCATATGACACATGCATGGCTGAAAAAGATTTTAAAAGTATTTAAAAATGGCAGATGGGGGATCTGGGAAGGATTGGGGAGACCCTCCTAAGGCCATGGATAAACCTCGTTCATCTGAGATGAATTCAAAATTGTGAACTTGTTAATTCTTTACCATGAAAACTTTCAGAGGTAGAATCTGTATTTCTGATATTTCCTTTCACCTCGGCCTCCAGTACAACTCAGCACTGCTGTTACTGATCCTTGACTTAAAATTTCAATATTTCGTTCATCATGGATTTTTTTTCCCCACATTAATGGTGTTTTTGGAAAATATTACATTAAAATATTTATCTTGATTACTGAGTTGGTGCCCTGTTTGCTTTCATGCCACACGCACTTCACCCTAGCACTGTTTAACATTTAAAACATCAAATGATGCTGAGATACACAGTAAAGGGTCTTCCCTGGCAGTCCAGTGGTTAAGACTCTGGGCCTACACTGCAGAGGGTGTAGGTCCCGTCTCTGGTCGGGAAACTAAGATTCCACATGCCCCATTTCCTTTGTGGCTCAGTGGAAAAGAATCTGCCTGCTAATACAGGAGACAAGGGTTCAATCCCTGATCCAGGAAGATTGACCAGGCATGACGTGGAGCAACTAAGCCCATACACCATAACTATTGAGCCTGTGCTCTACAACCCAGGAACCACAACTACTGAGCCCATGTGCCAAAACTACTGAAGCCAGTACACCTAGAGCCTGTGCTCTGCAGCAAGAGAAGCCACTGCGGTGGGAAGCCCGGGCAATGCAACTAGAGAGTAGTCCCTTGCTTGCTGCAACTAGGGAAAAGCCCACACAGCAACAAAGACCCAACACAGCCACAAAAAAAAAAAAAAAAAAAAAAAAAAAATCCCACATGCCGCAAGTCAAGGCAAAAAAAAAAAATCCGGTTCCCTGCCCCCAACCGCTGTCTCCGGTGTCTTGTGACTCCTTCCAGGGTTTCTCTTTGTAAGATCGAATGTAATCTTATCCCTTCCGTTCCTTTTTACACAAAGCATAACACACTGCAGTCAGTGACGCATCTTGCTTTTTTCATTGAACCCTGTGACCCCGCAGATCTGTTCTTATCAGTCCATCAGCACTTCCTCATTCTTTCTACTCTGGTAGTATGTGCTCATCTCAGCATTTATTTCACCAACGGTTTTTTTTAATTAACGCTTGCAGGTTTGTCTGTCTACTTTTACAAGCAACACTGAGAGAAATACCTTCCTGCACCATTGCTCACAAGGGCAGGCATCCTACCTAAACAGTAAGCTCCCAGAAGCAGGATTGTCTGAGTCTTAGCAGCAAACAGAATCTCACCCAAAATGTTTCACTAAACAAAATGTAATGATGGGGACTTCCCTGGTGGTACAGCGGATAAGAAGTCTTCCCAGGTGGCTCAGTGGTCAAGAATTCTCCTGCCAAGCAGAAGACCTGGGCTTAAGATCCCCTGGAGAAAGAAATTGCAACCCACTCCAGTATTTTGCCTGGGAAATCTCGGGATCACACAGAATCAGGCATGACTTAGCGATGAAATAACAACAGTGGATAAGAATCTGCTTGCCAATGCAGGGGTCACCATTTCAATCCCTGATCCAGGAATATCCCACAAGCCGAGGAGCAACTAAGCCTGTGCTCCACAACTACTGAGCCCTTGCACCTAGAGCCTGTACTCTGCAACAGGAGAAGCCACTGCAATGGGAAGCCTGCACACCACAACGGAAGAGGAGCCCTGGCCCGCCACATTTACAACTCGCTCCACGCAACAACGAAAACCCAGTGCAACCAAAAATAAATATATATATTTTTTAAAGTGTAATGATGTGAGTGGGATAGAAGGACCAACAGAGTGGATTCATTTTCTGGAGCTGCGGTAACAAATCACCACATTTAGTGGCTTCAGCACAAACAGATTACCTTACACTTGCATAGGTCAATAGTCTGACATGGGTCTCTGTGCTGAAATCTAGGCACTAGCAAGGCTGTGATCCTTCTGGATGTTCTGGGTAGGATGCATTTCCTCTGTTTTCAACTTCTCGGGGCTGTCTCCATTCCTTGGCTCATGGCCACCTCCTTCCATCTTCGAAGATGGCAAAGATGGGGACTTCCCTGGCTGTCCAGTGGCTAAGGCTCTGAGCTGCCAATGCAGCTGAGGTTCAATTCCTGGTCAGGGAACTAGATTCCCCATGCCACAAGTAAAG
The DNA here is from genome assembly GCA_024291935.2 of Okapia johnstoni. Lineage (NCBI taxonomy): Eukaryota > Metazoa > Chordata > Mammalia > Artiodactyla > Giraffidae > Okapia > Okapia johnstoni. Next base: position 11,516,371 of record CM044316.1, on the reverse strand, counting down.
ATCTCATATGCTGCAACTAAGACCCAGTGCAACCAAGTAAATAAACTTCTACTCCCCCCCCAAAAAAAATGGCAAAGATGACATCAATCATGTCACTCTGACCTCTTTTTCTTCTTTCCTCTTTCACTTTTAAGACCTTTTTATAAAAAATATGTACACTTTTTATTTACTTATTTATTTTTGGTTGTGCTAGGTCTAGCTGTGAGGCTTTTTTCTAATTGTGGCAAGTGGAGGCTACTCTCTAGTTGTGGTGCCTGGGCATCTCTTTTTGTGGAGCACAGGCTCTAGGCACACAGGTTTCAGTAGCTGCAACACGTGGGCTCACGTGGCTCCTGGGCTCTAGAGCACAAGCTCAGTAGTTGTCTTGCATGGGCTTAGTTGCTGCACAGTATGTGGGAATCACCCTGGATCAGGGATTGAACCCATGTCTCCTGCATTGGCAGGCAGGTTATTTGCCACTGAGCCACCAGGGCAGTCCCTAAGGACCTTTGTGATAACCCTGAATCCACTAGGATCATCTCCCTATCTTTTTCTTCTTTTTAACATGGAATGATTCAGGCATTTGCATATCATCTTTGTTCAGGGGCCAGGCTAATCTTCTCTTTATCCTCCCAATTTTAGTATACATGCTGCTGAAGCGAGCTTGCTAATCTTTTTTTTGGCCATGCCACACGGCATGTGAGATCTTAGTTTCCCAATCAGGGCTGGAACCCGCAGCCCCTGCAGTGGGAGCAAAAAGTCTCAACCACTGTACCATCGGGGAAATCCTCATTTTAACCACTTTGAGGGGGTACAATTCAGTGGTGTTAAGTATGAGAAATTCTGTACCCATTAAACATTTAACCACCCCCCCCTCCTGAAATATCGGTAATTTCGTACCTGGCTTATTTCACTCAGCATAGAGTTTTCAAGATTCATCCACGGAGTAGTGTGTGTCAGAAGGTCTCTCTCTCTCTTTTTTTTAAAAGGCCTTATAATATTCCATTGTAGAATACATCACAGTATGTCTATCCGTTCATCCACTGATGGACACTTGGGTTGCTTCCACCTCTTGGCTACTGTGAATAATGCTGCTATGAACTCTGGACGTGCAGGGACTTCCCTGGTGGTCCAGGGGCTAAGACTCTGAGTTCCCAATACAGGGGGCCTGGGTTCAATCCCTGGCCAGGGAACTAGGTCCCACATGCCACAACTGAGACCCCGACACAATCAAACAAATATTTTTTTAAAAAACATGGATGTACAAATATCTCTCTAAGTTCCTGCTTTCTTTGTATATACACCCAGAAGTGCAACTGCTGGATCACATGTTAATCATTTTTGAGGAACCACTAAACCATAAGCAAGTTTTGAATTCAGTAATGAGTTGGATGTCAGGAGCCTGGAAGCAGAGTGGGGACTTGTCCTCAAAACCATTTTGTGCCTTTTTGATTTAGAACCTTGTGAATGAATTACTTATTTAAAAATAAGTAATTATCTAAAATAATTTTTAAAAAACATTGAAAGGAAAAGAAGACAGGATAAGCCTGTTTCCTGGAGCCATTGAAAACACAAAATTGGAACTCACACAATTATCCATGGGGCTTGTATAATGGGGCTTCCCTAGTGGCTCAGTGATAAAGAATCCCCCTGCCAATGCAAGAGACGAGGGTTGGATCTCTGGGTCGGGAATATCCCCTAGAGGAGGAAATGGCAACCCACTCCAGTATTCTGGCCTGGAAAATTCCATGGACAGAGGAGCCTAGTGGGCTACATACAGTTCATGGGGTTGCAAAAGAGTTGGACATGACTGAGCGCATGCACACACACACACAATGTGTACAACACTGAGCGATAGAGCAGTGAAACCAAAGAGGGTGATTCACACCTAGATGGATGAAATTCATGAACAGGAACTCCAATGAACAAGCACGTTAGGGGGCCCAACAGATAGACAGGAATTACATCAAGTCCAAGGACATCTTCTTCTCCAGACCTTGGCCTCAGCTCTTTCCCCTGCCTGGTACACCCTGCCCTGACATCCATGTGGCTCCACTTCAGCTCCCACAGATCACAAAGATGGCTCTAGAACCCCCAGATCTCCAATGACATTGTCTCCTTCCTTGCTTTGCTTTTTCTATACCATGTCACCATCTGCTACACTATATATTTTTACTTGTTTATCCTCATTCTTGGCTGTTGTCCCACCTGGAAGTGCAGGGAATTTTATCTACTCTCCACTCTGTTCCCAGGACCTAGAACTGAGCTGAGCATACACTAGGTGCTCAAGAGATATGTACTGATGAAATGAAAAGCAACCCTTCCTCATTGCTTTAGAGGGTGGAAGGGGAAACATCCACTTCCCTCCAGGAATGAAAGTGGAGAGTGGAACTCTGAGATCCCCCATGGTCTTTATGCTGCTTTGTTTTTTGACCTGAGTGGATGGAATACAATGTTTTTTTAAAATTTTAGAAAATTGAGATATAATTGATACAGAACATTATGTTAGTTTCAGGAACAACACAAGGATTTGATGTCTGTACACCTTGTGAAGTGATCACCACTATAAATCCAATTCACATCCATCACCACACAGAGATACACATTTTTTTTTCTTGTGATGAGAACTTTTAAGATCTTCCATCTTCTTCTTGTTGCTGTTTGGTAGCTCAGCCCTGTCTGATTCTTTTCGACCCCATGGATTGCAGTATGCCAGGCTTCCCTGTCTTTCACCATCTCCTGGAGTTTGCTCAAACTCATGTCCATTGAGCCAGTGATGCCATCCAACCATCTCATCCTTTGTTGCCCCCTTCTCCTCTTGCCCTCAATCTTTCCCAGCATCAGGGTCTTTTCCAGTGAGTCAGCTCTTCGCATCAGGTGACCAAAGTATTGGAGTTTCAGCTTCAGCATCAGTCCTTCCAATGAATATTCAGGGTAGCAACTTTCAAATACACAATACAGTATTATTAATCATCACACTGTACAGTATATCCTCAGGACTTATTTATTTTATAACTGGAAGCTTGTACCTTTTGACCACCTTTGTCCATTTCACCAACACCATTTCTTGTTGATTTAAAAAAAAATTTTATTTCTTTATTTGGCTGTGTCTGGTCTTGGTTGTGGCATGTGGGATTTGTAATTGCAGCATGGGGGACCTAGTTCCCTGACTTGGATTGAACGAGGGCCCCCTGCATTAGAAGAGTGGAGTCTTAGCCACTAGACCACTAGGGAAGTCCCAGGAATTTCCTTTTCTTTTCTTTTTTTAAACTTTAAAAACATTTCACTTATTTATTTTTTATTTATTTTTGGTTGTGCTGGGTCTTCACTGCTGTTCAGGCCTTTCTCTAGTTGTGGTGCATGGACTTCTCATTGCGGTGGCTTCTCCTGTTACAAAGAACAAGCTTTAGGCACGAGGGCTTCGATGATTGCAGCACATGGGCCAGTAGTTGAGGTTCCCAGGCTCTAGAGCACAGGCTCAATAGTTGTGGCGCATGGGCTTTGTTGCTCAGTAGCATGTGAGATCTTCCTGGACAGGAGCTCGAACCTGAGTCTCTTGCATTGGCAGGTGGATTCTTTACCACTGAGCCACCTGGGAAGCCCTTTCCTTTTCTTTTGATTATTCTCCATCTATGGTTAGTTGAATCTGGGATTCAGAGCCAGTAGATACAAACGGTCGCATGTATTCCATTGTATGGTTGTAGTACATTTTGTTTGTTCATTCATCTGTTGATGGACGCTGGGTTTGTTTCTATCTGGTGCCTAGATGATGTTTTTGTCTTCACATCTTTTGGATGCCTGAAATATTTCATACTAAAACAGTTCTGGGGAATTCCCTGGTGGTCCAGCCGTTAGGAAGTGGTTTCACTGCCACAGGCCAGGTGTGACCCCTGATCAGTGGGAACGCACTCCAGTATTCTTGCCTGGGAAATTCCACGGACAGAGAAGCTTGGTGTGCTATAGTCCATGCGGTCGAAAAAACAGTCAGACACGACTCAGCAATTAAGGGACAATAATGACGCACAACTAAGATCCCACAAGCTGCATGGTACAGGGGTAAAAATCCACCAAATAGATCTACACATAGTGCAAAAGAAAGATCTCTAAGAAATATTGTGCAGTAAAGATAATAGCACTTGTCCTGCACCTGGCTCTGTTTTAAACTCTTTGCTTGTTTAGGTGCATGCTCAGTCCTGTCTGACTCTTTGTGACCCCATGGACTGTAGCCCACCAGGCTCCTCTGCCCCTGGGATTTCCCCAGGCAAGAAAACTGGAGTGGGTTGCCATTTCCCCCTTCAGGGGATCTTCCCGACCCAGGGGTAGAACCCGCCGCTTCCACATCTCCTGCATTGACAGGTGGATTCTTTATCACTGAGCCACCAGGGAAGCCCCCGTTTCCTCTGGAAACCAGCACAAAACGAACTTGCCTGTGGCTCCTCATGAGAAAGTTTAAGAGGCCGTGTATTCACACACACACAGAGAAGGGTGTGGAGTTTCCTTAGAGGGACGCTAAACCCATCTCAAGGCTCTTTGGGGGAGGGGGCTGACTGTTCCCTGAGCCATCCCATTCAAAAAGACACAAAGGGATTTTTGTTTTTAATTTAACAGCTCTTGTCTTTTCCCAGGCTTGGCGGGAGCTCGAGGAAGGTCCCAGAAGACCGGTGAGTCTAGGGAATCCCCCCATTCTAGCTTCCTCCTAAAAAAACCCACTGGGGCAGCGTGACTAGTTGTCCCAAGTTTAGCCTGGAAAGTCCCTGGTCTGGGAACTCCCCCTCACTTCTTGGCAAAGCTCCATAGTTGGTGGGGTAACCCAGAGTTTCTGTGTTGGGGTTGGACCCCCACTGTGATGTAGGAGTTCAGCAAAGAGGTCACAGGCGTGAGGGGCTGCCTGTGAGCTTTGCCAGTGGCGTCCGTGGCCTCTTTTCTCTCCAGCTGTCAAGTGGTGTGCTGGTCCCACTTTAAAAGAACCCAAGGGACTTCCCCGGCAGTGCAGTGGCTAAGACCCCAAACTCCCAATGCAGGGGGCCTGTGTTTGGTCCCTGGTCACAGAGCTTCCCTAGTGGCTCTGACGGTAAAGAGTCCACCTGCCTGGGTTGGGAAGATCCCCTGGAGAAGGGAATGGCAACCCACTCCAGCATTCTTGCCTGGGAAATCCCACGGACAGTGGAGCCTGGTGGGCTACAATCCATGGGGTTGCAAAGAGTCAGACACGGCTGGAGAGCTAACACTTTCACTTTCACTTTCACTGATGTTATTAATCACCCCCCCTGACAATTTCTGTTAGTCTGGCCTCTGGGCCCAGCAGAGGCCGCCCCATCTCATCTCACTGGGGCTGGCTGTTGAAGAATCCGGCGCACTCCATTTCCTGCTATTGCGTGGTGCTAGTGGCAAAGAGTAAGCTGAGGCTGGAAGGCCACGGCCAGCTTTCCCCGAGTGGGGCAGGACAGTTGCCTGGGGCCTAGATGTCTCTGGAGATCATTCACTCCACCAGCTTCCTGGCACCTATGGGTGCCAGGCACCATTTCAGGCCCTGAGGACACCATGGGGAACCACACAGACCTCACTCTTTCGTGGAGCTGACACTCTAGAATGGAAGTCAGGCCTTAAAATCAGTGCTCAAAGAAAGTTCCAGTGAAGTAGACTATCGTAAAGGCTGCTAAGCAAAATGTAGCCAGTGAAGGGAACAGGAAAACAGACTTGCTGATTCAGAATGAGGAGCTTCTGGGAGGGTTGAGGGTTCATTTCTGGGCCTGGGTATTTGCTTTGTTTTATTGTTGTTCTCACTGAAACACTGGGCCTACAGTGTGTGTTAGTCACTCAGTCGTGTCTGACTCTTTGTGACCCCGTGGAGTGTAGCCCCCAGGCTCCTCTGTCCATGGGATTTCCCAGGCAAGAATACTGGAGTGGGTTGCCATTTCCTTCTCCAGGGCCTATAGTGAAGCTCATGAAAATTTTCTTTCTTCTTCTTTTGTAAAATATTTATTTTCTTGGCTGTGCCAGGTCTTAGTTGCTGCGTGCAGGACCTTCGTCACAGCATGTGGAATCTTTAATTGTGGCCTGTGCATTTGGGAACGTAGAGTCTTAACCACTGGACCACCAGGGAGGTCCCAGAGTTTTCTTTTTTTAAAAAAAAAAAATTTATTTTAGGATTTCCCTGGTGGTCCAGGGGTTAAGAACCCACCTGCCAATGCAAGAGACACGGGTTCAATCCCTGGCAGGGAAGATTCCATATGCTGCAGAGCGACTAAGTCCATGAGCCACAACTACTGAGCCTGTGCTGTTTTCAATATAGCAGTGTATACATGTCATTTCCAAACACCCAGTATATCCTTCCCCTCAACATTTCCCCTTGGAACCATAAATTCTTTCTCTTAAGTCAGTGAGTCTATTTCTGTTTTGTAAATATGTTCATTTGTATCCTTCTTCTTCGTTTTTTTTTATGATTCCAAATATATTTCACATATATTCCAAGGGATATAAGGGCTTCCCTGGTGGCTCAGATGGTAAAGAATATGTCTGCAATAAGGGAGACCTAGGTTCAACCCCTGTGTTTGGAAGATCCCCTGGAGGAGAGCATGACAACCTATTCCAGTATTCTTGCCTGGAGAATCCCCATGGGCAGAGGAACCTAGCGGGCTACAGCCCATGGGCTCACAAAAAGTTGGACACGACTGAGCGACTAAGCACAGCACACATATAAGGGATATCATATATCTGTCTTTTTCTCTCTGACTTACTTCACTGAGTATGATAATCTCCAGATTTATCTATGTCACCTCATCAGCATAAACTCAGGTATGGCTGCACAGGTTTATTATGAAACACAAAAGATGTTCTTTTCACCTCTACCAGTCAGGATATTAGAAAGGTTTTAGGAGATCTGAGCCAGGGACCAGGGACTAAAGCCAAATGCTACAATGAAACACGATGCTATCACTTCTTTCACTCAGGAAGTTTCAAGAGTTGTCGAAGTTCTGTGCCAGGAATTGGGGGTGAAGATCGATATATATTTCTTCTTATATCACCGTATCACACAAGGAAGGGCCAACTCCCTCAGACAAGGGTATTGATGGGCCAAAGTTCTCAGGCTCATCTTTTATTTTTTATTTTCTTTTATTTAAATTTTTTGGCTGCCTTGTGCAGCATGCAGGATCTCAGTTCTCCAACCAGATTGAACCTTTGCCATCTGCCCTGGAGGTTTGAAGTTTTAACCACTGGACCGCCAGGGAAGTTCCCTTCTCAGGCCCATCTGTGTCTGCCCAATATTCTCATTCCAAACCTCTGGGACCCGCTCCTCCCCAGTCAGTGCTCTCTCTTAGCCTAAGAGATCTTTGACATTTAAAATGAAAGTGTTAGTCGCTCAGTCACGTCCGACTCTTTTCGACCCCATGAACTGTAGCCCGCCAGGCTCCTCTGTCCACGGGATTTTCCAGGCCAGAATACTGGAGTGGGTAGCCATTCCCTTCTCTGGGGGATCTTCCTGACCCGGGGATCAAACCTAGGTTTTCTGCATGACAGGCAGATTCGTTACCATCTGAGCCGCCAGGTTAGCATTTAAATGGTGTTACAATTCTGTAACCCATACAGTCAGGCTCTGAGCCTGATCACTCGTATCTATAAAGGATAAGAGATTGTGCTCAGATGCTCACAAATGGTGTGGGGCTTGCAGGGAGGACAGACAGAGGTGGGGGTGGGCGGGGCAAGGGGAGGAGCCTCAGACCAGGATAGAAGTGACTTCATTGGTCCGGGTGAGTGATGGTGGGACTGGACCAGGTGGGGTGAGATTTTGCTGATGAACCAAAGATGAGTGTGAGAGAAACGCGAGATTTCTTCTCTGCATTTTGTTTTTTGTTGTTGGTTTTTTGGTTTTGTTTTTGCTGCACCACAGGTCATGTAGGATCCTAGTTCTCCACAGGGATTGAATCCCCACCCCCAGTAGTGGAAGCACAGAGTCCTAATCACTGGATTCCCAGGGAAGCCCCTCCTGAGATTTTCTGAAAATTTTTTCCTTGAACTAACGAATATTTCTATATTTCTCTTGAGTCCTTCCATAGGTGGGCTAAGCAAACACAAGAAAATGTAATACTTTTTTTTTATTCTATATATTCTCTTTCTTTCTTTTTGGCCAAGCCACTTGGCATGTGGGATCTTAGTTCCCTGACTAGTGATCAAACCAGGACCTGTGGAGGCAGGGAGCCTTAACCACTGGATCACCAGGAAGTCCTATTCTATATGTTCTATATATTTCATTCTCTGTTATGAAATACACAGACACTCTGGAGATGTCACCATATCAGTACAGAATTCTGCTTTTTTTCCCCCAGCTGCAAATGATTCCCTTGTCAGGGTGAATCACTGTCGATTCCCCAGTCCCTAAGTTCCCAGCACTCACTATCCTCCAGGCTCTAGGCTAAGTTTTTGTCTACAACTTCACATTGAATCTCCATAGCTGCCCTGTGAAGAAGGGTCTGTTTCTCAGACTGAGTAGAGGAGTCATGTGCTCTTGGCCACAGCTGTTATGGCTCCAACTTCAGAATTAAACCTGACTCTGCCCTTTGGTGCTTTGGGACCTGGAAAAGTTCCTCAGCCTCTGTTAAAGAAAAAATTATATTGACGCTTGTTAAAGTCGTTAACTAAATGAAACTTTTAGGTGGCGTTTCGGGGGGTGGGGTGTGTTCCAAAGAGCTCCAGTTCTTTATGTCTCAGTGTAGAAAAGAATTCAGCGAGAGTCAGAGTGATAGATATCAAGTGACTTATTAGAATAGGATGCTTGTAAGGCTTACCAGTGGGCAGGTGAGAGGGTGCCGAGCCCCTCAATTTAGTGGGCTACAGTTTTATAATCAAAGGAAAAGTGGGGAGAGGGGAAAGACCGCTTTCTTCCTCATTCTTTTTTAAAATCATACGTTTGTTATTATTATTTTTAATTTATGTATTTATTTGGCTGCGCCTGGTCTTAGTTGCCACACACAGGCCCTTTTAGGTGTAGCATCTGGGATCTAGTTCCCCAACCAGGGGTCGAACCTGGGCCTGATGCATTGGGAGTGCAGAGTCTTACCCATTGGACCATCAGCGAAGTCCCACTTCCTCATTCTTGAGTAGATGTTATGCTTCGATCATCAGCTCCTCCACCAGATTGGGCAGGGATGTTTTCTTGTCCCTACATGGTTAAGCTGAAAGTTGTAATATAATGGAAAAATTATTTCAGGTTTCAGTACAATGAGGATATTTACTTTGAAATGTCACTTTCCCATTAATTATTGTTTTCATGTGAGCAGAAAGCATGTCCTAGAACTTGCTGAGCTTCCTGGAAGGATGTGGGTCTCATACTGCCATTGTTTTATTGTTTTGGAGCTTGTCTCTTGTTTGTACTGCATGCTTTGTTGTTAAGCAAGCCTGTTTGGTTTTGTGGTTAAGCAAATCTGTTTTCCCAAGTGATCATTAACTTACCGGGGTCTTCCGTATTTTTTCTACTTACAATCCCCTAGTGAGATTAACTATTTAATCACCTACTTTGTTCCTTTACTCTGCCCTTATCATAAACGGTACAGATGAATTTATTTTCAAAGCAGAAATAGAGACACAGATATAGAAAATAAACTTACGGATACCAAGGGGGTAAAGGAGGGTAGGATGAATTGGGAAATTGGGATTAGTTATTGATAGATAACTAATAAGAACCTACTGTAGAGCAGACAACTCTACTCAATGCTCTGTGGTGACCTAAATGGGAAGGAAATCTAAAAAAGAGGGAATATATGTATATGCATAACATTCACTTTGCTGTACAGCAGAAACTAACACAACACTGTCAAGCAACTCTACTCCAATTAAAAAAACAAGCAAACTGTCAACTGGGAAAAAAAGAAGCACAACCTAAAGTTGAGAGCTATATTTTATTTGGCAGGCAAAACTGAGGACTGAAGTCTGGGACACAGCATCTCAGATAACTCTGAGAGATTGCTCTGAAGAGGCGAGGGGGAAGCCAGGACATATTCAAGCTTTTACAACAAGGTTATTGTTAATTAAAGAAAATCAGATATCTCAAGTTAAAGAGTTTAGTGCTTTTCTATGTATGGGAAGATGCAAGAGTCTGGGCTCACTGAAATCATTCCTTCGACAGGCACCTCAGCTGACCTGTGCTTTCTCATCCTGAGTCTCCTCATGGTGCATCTCTGCAAGGGTGGCTGCAGTGACTTCCTAGGTGGCACTCGTGGAAAAGAACCCACCTGCCTGTGAAGGAGACATAAGAGGTTCGGGTTTGATTCCTGGGTCAGGAAGATCCCCTGGAGGAGGGCATGGTAACCCACTCCAGTATTCTTGCCTGGAGAATCCCATGGACAGAGGGCCAGGTGGGCTAAAGTCTTTAGGGTCGCAAAGAGTTGGACATGACTGAAGTGACTTAGCATGCACCCATGCATTGCAGTGATGGATGGGTAGATGGTGGGCATCCTGTTTCTATCCTGAGTTCTCTCAGGGCTCACCATCTGTGCAGCTGTAATGCTGATCTCTGGTAGCCTCAGCCTGCAGTGGTTTGAAGCAGGGTTTCGGTTCCCCAGCCAGAGATTGAAGTCAGCCTGAGGCAGTGAGACTGCTGAATTCTCACCACTAGACCATCAGGCCCTGGCCTGTCAGGTGTGTAGAAATGAATTTCCACATAGACAGGAAGTAGTGAAACAAGTAGTGATTATTAGGAAGGAAAAAGAGTATGTGTGGATAGACACATAGGCAAGTTCAGAGACAGAGTCACGCCCTTACAGTAGTTTGAATCACTTTTATGGTGCATGTCTTCAGGTTTCCTTTGGCCAATCATCTTGCTTTGCCTGGTTCTGAGTACGTATTTGGTTCATCTCAGTGTCCTCCCTTGTGTGCACGCATCTCTCAGCCAAGATGGATTCCAGTGAAGAGGCCTATGGGTAGGCTGACATCACTTACTATAAGGTGATGCCCCCTCCTCTTTGACCTCCAAGGAGCCTTTCTGTGCATGTATAGTCGGGGTCTCCTTGACTTGTTGTTCAGTCACCAGGTCGTGTCTGACTCTCTGCGACTCCATGAATTGCAGCATGTCAGGCTTCCCTGTCCTTCACTATCTCTTAACAGTTTGCTCAAATTCATGTCCATCAAGTCGGTGATGCCATCCAACCATTTCATCCTCTGTCGCCCCTGCTCCTCTTGCCTTCAGCATTTCCCAGCATGAGGGTCTTTTCCAATGAGTCTGCCTTCAATCTGTCCCAGCATGAGGGTCTTTTCCAATAAGTCGTCTCTTCACATCAGGTGGCCAAAGCATTGTAGCTTCAGCTTCAGCATCAGTTCTTCCAATGAATATTCAGGACTGATCTTTAGGATTGACTGGTTTGATCTCCTTGCTGTCCAAGGGACTCTCAAGAGTCTTCTCCAGCACCACAGTTCAAAAGCATCAGTTCTTCAGCGCTCAGCCTTATTTATGGTCCAACTCTCACATCCATACATGACTAGTGGAAAAACTATAGCTTTGACTATAAGGAACTTTGTCTGCAAAGTGGTGTCTCTGATTTTTAATTCACTCTCTAGGTTTGTCATAGCTTTTCTTCCAAGGAGTGTCTTTTAATTTCATGGCTGCCGTCACCATCCATGACTTGGAAAATGAGAAATATGTGGTCTCTATCTTTTACCTGGATAAAGCTTAGCTCTTCTGTCTCCTGCTAATTTGGAGTATCTGTCCATAGGGGAGAAACCAGCCGTTTACCCTGAGGCCCATCTAGCTCCTACTCAATGTGATGGCTGAATGGCTGCAATATTCTTTGTTTACTGATATGGCAGGCAATATTTTTGACTCACAAAACAGTAAGGGAGACTTTATTCAGGACAACTGCAGTGGGGGGCTGCAAAAGGGGAGAGCATTGGACTCAGCTCTGAATGCAGCACAGACATCTGGGGATTACCAGGCAAAGAGCAGAATGAGGGTGTGACGGGGGAGGGTGGGAGGGGAGCTTCTCTGGTGGTCCAGTGGAATCCACCTTGTAATGCAAGGGACACTGGTTCAATCCTTGGTCCAGGAAGATCCCAAATGGCGCAGAGCAACTAAGCCAGTGTGCCACGTGCTTTACAGCCCAAGAGCCTCAATTACTGAAGCCCACGTACTGTGACTACTGAAGTCCGAGCAGCTACAGCCAGTGCTCCCCAACAAGAGAAGCCACTGCTGTGAGAACCCCATGCATTGCAACGAGAGAAAGCCTGAGCCACAAGGGCAACCCTTAGCTGATCCCCAAAACAAAATAAATAAATGAATAAATAAATCTTAAAAAAAAAATTATAGGGGGATTCTTGCTAAACTGACCTCACAGGGTTCTTGCTAAAGAGAGGACGAATATTTATACATCAATGGTGGAGACTGAGAAAGCTGATCAGGTATTAGGGGTCGGGGGATGACTGTGCAGGACAAAGACAGGACTGGGGCCAAGGTTGAGGGGTAGTCAAGAAGAAGGCTCAGGGCTTCCCTGGTGGCTTAGGGGTAAAGAATCCACCTACCAATGCAGGAGATGAAAGTTTGATCCCTGTTCTGGGAAGATCCCACTTGTCACAGAGCAACTAATCCCAAGCAGCACAACTATTGAGCCTGTGCTCTAGAACCCGGGAGCCACAACTACTGAAGTCCAACAACAAGAGAAGCCACAGCAATGAGAAGCCCACACATCACAACTAGAGAGTAGCCCCTGCCCTCCGCAACTAGGGAAAAGCCCATGCAGCAACGAAGACTCAGGACAGCCAAAAATAAAAATAAGTAAAATTATTTTTAAAAACATAAGAAGGCTCAGAGGACTAAAGTTTGGGCAAGGAAAGAGTCTTTGTTACCTCTCTGTACCTTAGTTTCTTTCTCTGAGAAAAGAGATGCCAGAGGACTACTGCTAACATCAAATTGTCAGGGGAACGCGCTGACTGAAACCTCCTGCCCTGGCCAAGCTTGATAGTAACTACTTGAGTGAGTTATCTTACAACAGGAGGAATGCAGAACTAACAAACTACCAAAATTCTGGTAAGGAATGCAGAATTAACAAGACTACTACCAACCAGAAAGAAATCGGGAAAGGTCAAAAGGAGAGAGAAAATGCCAGTACATACGTCGGCCCACCTCCCAGAATTCTTGCTGGAATTCATCTAGGCTGACCCACGAATGTGCCACCAGGAAGGACTCTGAGTCAGAATGATTGGCCAGAGACAACCCAGAAACTAACCCCATCACCATAAAACCCGAGACTGAGAGCCATGCAGCAGAGCAGTTCTCCTGGGTTCCCTTACTCCGCTGCTCTCTTTTCCCCCGGGCGCCCCTTTCCAATAATGTCTTTTGCTTTGTCATTACATGTGTCTCCTTGGTAATTCATTTCCAAGTGTTAGACAAGAGCCCACTCTCAGGCCCTGGAAGGGGTCCCTCTTCCTGCAACAAAATGAAATAATGTGTATGAAACGCTGAGTGCACGGCCTTCTCTGTAAATATAAATAGCAGCGACTTGTTTTGTAGGGATCAGAACTTGGATCAGGTGGGACGCTCAGGCTGCTACCTTGAGCAAAGAGGCCTCAGAGAACAGGATTTTGTTGTTCTTCAGTCACTCTCTGCCACCCCATGAACTGAAGCACGCCAGGCTTCCCTGTCCTTAACTATCTCGCAGTATTTGCTCAAACTCATGTCTATTGAGTCAGTGATGCCATCCGACCATCTCATCCTATCGCCCCCTTCTCCTCTTGCCCTCAATCTTTCCCAGGGTCAGGGTTAAGGGTGATTAGAAAAGGCATGTGAGCTGGTGGGCCCTGAATGCCTCCTCTAGAAGGCGAGGGTGGGGGTGGTTGGTGGGGTGTCTCAGCTCTGAGAAGCAGGGCTGGCCACGCAGACAGGGAGGAGAGGCAGGACGGAATATAGGGCCACATAGCAGCGGAGTTGGAGGATTGAATGGCAGACAGCTGCAACCTTGATCGCCGAGATGACGATCTGGCCTTGCACCAGGGTCACGTCTGGAAGCCTGACTTGCTTGGATCCACGCCTGCGTGGGTAATTGAAGTCGCGGCGCCTCAGAGTCTTTCCCTCTCCCGCCCCGGAGAGACGCCGTAGTAGTGAAGGGGCGGAGCGGGACAGCGACCAATGAATGTGCCCGTTTCAGGCGACCAATAGGAGGTGCTGTTCCAGGGGCCATCAAGAGGCCCCTGCCCGGGGCGGTGGGGCGGGGTCCCGGGTTGTAGCCCGAGTTCCGGGGAAAGGTTGAGTCTGGAAGTGGGCGCGAGGGAGCGCACCCGGGAGATCATCAGGAAGGATGCAACTGGCGGAACTGCCCTTTGCAGGAGGTGGTTAGAAGCTCCCACACTGCCTTGTGACTGATCGATGGCCGGGTGGGTACACAGCGCGGTTCCTGCAGCAGGGTTTGGAGGTTTCTGGCGGGGTGGTGGGGTGCTTAGGGGGTTGGGGGCTGCGGCCCTCGCTTAGACCTCATCTTCAAAGCTAGATCTGTGCCCAATGGGATGAGGAAGGAGGAGATGGCCACTGCAAAACCCCCCCCTAGGGTCTTATCTCAAAGATAATAATTTGTTGTTGTTCAGTAGGTCAGTCGTGTCCGACTCTTTGCGAACACTTACCAAGCGTTTGCCAGGCCCCTCACGGAGCCTTTTCTCTGCTTCAACCTCATTGAATCTTCCCAACAACCCTGTGAGAGAGAGATTGTTTTATGCCTATTTTCCAGAAGAGGAAACAGGCTCCGAGAGAAGTTCATTCCTGACAAATCCGGCATTATGCAATTGCGATATTCTGTTTTTTCCCTCATCACGGTCTTAAATGAATAACGTCGCTCTAATTGCTGACAGTACTTTTCCGGAAATACTTGGAGGCGTCAGGAAGCCTGGACCCTGGGTCTGTCTCTCAAAAGTCCAGATTGTTGTGGAAAGAGCTGAACAGAATCCCTCCGCCACTCAGGGAGCCAGCAGGAACTGGGGTCACTAGTAGGGGTAGATGTGAGAGGCAGAAATATTGGCTGAAAGAGAGAAACGACTATGATTATAAAATTAATAATAATGACTTCATTCTTGATTTTATCATATTTGTTATTTGGTCATGCCTGTATCAAGATTCTTAATGTATAACATACAGAACTGTGTTGAAACATCACAACCTAATTGATTTATAACTCTAGTTTTAAAAAAATGTAGAAAAAAATAACCATAACTACAATAATCTGATTTAGTTACACAATATAAAAAATGTGAAGTGTAACAGCAGTAATCAAAATGTGAGGTGGAGAATTAAAAATGTGAAGTTTACAAATTCTTCTAAAGGGAAGCTGTTAGCTTAAAAGAAGGTATTGTCAGTGTGAGAGGTATGTTTTGTAAGTCTCATAACACATCTTAAACTTATTAAACTTAGGGTAACCACAAGGAAAAAATCCTGTAGTAATTTCACCCAAACACGAAGAAAGACAGCAGGATAAGAAACAAGGAAGAACCTATCTGTGAAACAACCAGAAAACAACAAAATGGCAATAGTAAGTCCTTACCTGCCCCCATATGGTTAACAGTAGTGCATAATTCCCTTACAACTCAAGTTTAAAAGTTTTTTTTAAAAAGGAATGTAGAAACATCACAACCGTCTCTTCATAGCAACACTCTCAGCATGTCTGTTTTCCAGATGGGGAGACTGAGGCCCAACGTGACTAAGTGACTTGCACCCGCGTTGACACAGGATTCACCCCCAGGTCTGTCTGACCACCCCGGTTATTTTGGAAAGGTGGGTTCAGGGCAGACTTTTGTATTGGTTAATTTGTCCAGTAAAGGGGTTGGTGGTGGTGCTGTTCATGACTGATGTAGCGTGCGGGGAGGGCGTCGTGTACCCCAGCTCCATCAAACAGATGTGGAAACTGAGGCCCAAGGAGGGGAGTTGGGTGCCTAAGTTTGCACAGTGAGGGGCCCCAAATCTTTCCCTTCAGTCTGGAAGGTGGGAAGGTTGAGGTACTAAAAAGGGCCCTCAAGGCTGAGGCCTGGGGGTTGATAGGCTGTTGCTTCACAGGCAGGCTAGCTGTCAAGAACATGCCTCTGTGCCAATGGAGGGCCACCACCAGGGGCAGGAAGCCCAGTGGGGACAGAGCTCAGCCCATGGCCACCAGAGGAGGCCTGAAAGTGCTTCTGCACTGGGCCGGCCCCACTGGTGGGGAGCCCTGGGTCACCTTCACTGAGGCCACACTGACCGCGGAGGACATCTGCATCCACATCGCACACAAAGTCGGTGAGTCCCGATCACTGGCCCCATGGCGGGGTGGCGGTGCCAGCAGCCACCGGGCCCCATTCATCCAGTTGTCTGCCCATTCATGTAGCCCGCATTGAGTGAGCAGCTTCTGTGTACCAGCCCCCAGTTACTGCCTCTGTAATTTGCAATCAGCTTTGTAAAAAGCTGATATTCTAATGAAAGCGAAAGTGTTAGTTGCTCCGTTGTGTCCAACTCCTTGCAACCCCATGGACTGTAGCCCGCCAGGCTCCTCTGTCCATGGGATTTCCTAGGCAAGAATACTTCAGTGGATTGCCATTCTCTTCTCCAGGGGATCATCCCAACCCAGGAATCAAACCTAGATCTCTTGCATTGCAGCTGAATTCTTATAGGGCTCAGCAAGAAACGCAATAAGTAAGGAAACTGAATAGGAGGCCAGAGATGATGGTAAAAGATTTAACACTTGGGGACTTGCCAGGTGGTCCAGAGGTTAATACTCTGAACTTCCACTGTGGTGATGGGAGCCAGGGTTCGTTACCTGATTGGGAACTAAGATGCCACAAGCCACATGGTGCAGCCAGAAAAAAAGATTTAAAACTTGAGGAGATAAGGGAGCAAACCACAGGGACATCTGGCAGTGAGAACAGCAAGTGCAAAGGCCCTGAGGTGGGAACTTGCTGGTAACTGTGAGGAGGCCCGTGTGGCTGTAGCCAAGTGAGTGAAGGGGAGACAGGGATAGGTGAGGGTGAACAGGTGATGGTGTAGGTTGTGCAGAGCCTTTTGGGGGCCTCAGGGAAGACTTCGAATTTTACTGCAAGTGAAGTGGGAGCCATGGAGGGCTGTGAGCCAAGGAGGAACATGGTTGGACTCAAGGGTCAAAGATGCTCTGGCTGTTGTGGCGGGAGCAGACTGTGGTGGGTGAGGTTAGGAGCAAGGAACTCCAGGAAGGGAGATGATGGATGAGAGGTCAGCCAGAGTCAGGTCTTAAACCTTAAAGCCTAAGGGCCTTAAACCCCAGAGGGAGAGTCTAGAGTTTAGACTTTTCCCCAGGAATAGTGAGGAAACATAGAATGGTCATGAGAGCTTGCAGTGCATGTGCTCAGAAGTCTAATGTCTTCTGCCAGAGGAGGAGAGGGTATCTTCAAGGGGACTTCACTTACCTACCCCTTCCTCCAGGACATCCTCTCAACCCCCCTGCCCCACAACTGAATGGGGGCTTTCTGGTAGATTTCTATAACACTTTGTACTTTTCTACTGATGGCTGATTCTTTTTTAAAAAACTTTATTTATTTATTATTGACTGTACCAGGTCTTAGTTGTGGCACATGAGATCTTTAGTTGCGACATGTTTGATCTAGTTCCCTGACCAGGGGTAGAACCTGGGCCCCCTGCATTGGGAGCGCAAAGTCTTAGCCACTGGACCACCAGGGAAGTCTCTGACCATAAAGAAGTTGGACAGGTTTGCTGGGTTTGTGAATGATGCCTGGTCACAGTCCCAGAGAAACTGATCTATTTGAGGAAGCAAAAGATCTTAAGAGTAACTGGAGCATCAGTTTCAAGAATTTAGAAGGGAAACCAGAAATTGAAAGCAGAGCGTGACTGTCTGGGTCCAGGTCATGGCTGTTCATTGCTGAGGGGGTTGAGCTTTCTTATGGGGCAAAGGGGGAGCCATGGAAGGTTTAAGCCAGAGAGTGAAATAGATTGGTTCTTTTTTTTTCAAAGAATATCTTCCTCTAATATCTGTCTTTTGTTTTTACTTTAAATATTTATTTACTGGCTGCGTCAGATCTTTGCTGCGGTGTAGGAACTCCTTACTTGTGGCTTATGGGCTTAATTACCCTATAGCATGTGGTACCATAGTTCCCAGACCAGAGATTGAGCCTGCATACCCGGCATTGGAAAATAGATTCTTAACCACTGGACCACCAGGAAAGGCCCACAGATTGGTTCTTTAGGAAGCTGTCTCACAGGGAGGCGTGCTCCTTCTTTGGGGTGCAGTACACTTGGATGTAACGATTTTTTTTTTTGGCTGTGCCATGTGGTTTGTGGGATCTTAGTTCCCCAACCAGGGGTTGAATCTGGGTCCTCAGCAGTGAAAGCACCAAGTCCTAACCATTGGACTTCTGGAGAATTCCTGGATGCAGTGATTTTTGTAGAGCAATTTGGCATCATATAACCTGAATACATTCCCTGAGGGCACACAGTTCCACTCCTAGATACGCACTCTACAAACACTCGGCTCATGTGTTCCAGGAGACACACACAAGAATGTTCAGAGCAGTCTCATTTATTTTACTGAGAAATAAGAGGCCATCTCAAAGTCGGTGTAGAGGAGAATGCACAAATCAGTTTCAGTGTGGTTGAACACTGGAATACTATGCAGCTAGGAAAAAGAAATTCAACCTAAGTTACATGTATCATGTGTGAAGCTTAAAAGCTATCATAGCCTGAAAAAACAAATTGCTGAAGGACACTTATGATATAATACCACATTCAAGTTTATAGCATTTAAAACTAGGTCATAGAAAATATGAAAACGATAAACTCTAGTTCAGGAGTATGGTTACCTCTTTGCGATAGGGGAGAGGAGGTGGATGTAGGTGGGGGTTTCAGTCGGATTTGCCAAGTTTTATTTCTTTAGTGGCTGGTACTTAGGTGATTATAAATTATTCCAAAAGAACTGTTTTAGATACAGTTTTTAAGTGATGTATGTATAAAAAAGGATGCTTGGGTGGCCGGTATGGGGAATGACAGTAAATCTGGAGGCTGAACTGGGACTGGGTTTTGTATTTGAAGGAAGTGGGTGGATCCTAGAGAGAATGAAGGGTGCAGAAAGAACAAGACTTGGGACCAATCTGATTTTGAGGGGGTGGGATGAGTTAAGGACAGAGATGAAATCCTGGCTTAGAGAACTGTGCTGAGAGGGGGCAGGTTTGGGGACCTCAGATGAGATCTGTTTGGAACAAAGCACATCTCAGGGGGCCAGAGATACCTACAGGGTGACAGCCAAGGTTAGTTGGGTATTTCTCTGGGGCTGGAGTTCAGAGAGAGACAGGCAAAGTGCCAGCAGTCTGAAGAGCTGTGTTAGTCAGTCTATGCTAGGTTTGCTGTAGTAACAAGCAGCATCCCTCAAATTCTCCTGGGTTAAGACAATGAAAATTTACCTTAAGTCTGATAGTGAAAGTGTTAGTTGCTTAAACATGTCTGACTCTTTGCAACCCCATGGACTGTAGTCCACCAGGGCCCTCTGCCCATGGAATTCTCCAGGCAAGAGTATGGAGTGGGTAGCCATTCCCTTCTCCAGGGCATCTTCCCGAGTCAGGGATCAAACCTGGGTTTTCCACATTGCAGTCAGATTCTTTACCGTCTGAGCCACCAGATGTAAGCATTTAATGCTGATCAAATGGTTCCCCTCTATCTTGTAGTTTCACCACTAGGCACGAGGGATCTTCAACATCTCTGGGGTAGGGAAGAGGACAGGAGAGTTTATTTCTAGACCTGGAAAATGTATATTCCTTCTGCCCACATCCCATTGGCCAAAAAACTGTCCAATGCCCTCATCCCAGCTGCAAGGGAGACTGGGAAATGTAGTTTTTCTGTGTGGCCACAGCATGGTCTACATATTGTGTTGTCTTCTTTTGCCAGGGGAGGAGGCCAGGGAGAGGTTGTGAAGGGAGACAGCAGGTCTGGGAGTCCACGAGGCTAACGGCAGCAGACATCAACTCCTGACTCATTTCTCCTCTGTGCAGGCATCACTCCACCCTGCTTCAATCTTTTTGCCCTCTTCGATGCCCAGGCCCAGGTCTGGCTGCCTCCAAATCACATCCTGGATACCTCCAGGGACTCTAGCCTGACGCTGCACTTCCGCATGAGGTGGGCAAAGTCCCCTTAGAAAGCTTTTGTCCTCTCCCCTCCCTCCCCTGTCCCCATCTGCCAAGACTTGGCCTGAATCCATGCTAAACCCCGACTGCACCCCCTCCTTTCCTGCAGGTTTTATTTCAGAAACTGGCATGGCACGAATCCTCAGGAGCCGGCTGTATACCGCTGCGGGCCCCCAGGGCCCGAGACTTCCTCAGAACAGGCAGAGCAGGGGGTGCAACTCCTGGACCCTGCCTCCTTTGAGTACCTCTTTGAGCAGGTGTGAGCAGGGCTGGGGAGGTGTGACTATTTGTGAGGGACCTTGGACAATTGAGGAGCCCCCACTTCCCTCCCAATTTGCTATAGCTAGTAGGTTTCAGTCATGCCATCTGGGATCCTTTGGCTGCCTGAACAAAAGGGTTTTGGACTCCTAGGGCTGCAGGGGTAAGAGTGCTGTGATTGATTAGTGATGTCTGCCACAGGCATAGGATTGGACATATGAGGCATACATATGGGGTCCCTCCGTTCCTTAAAGTGACCGGAAGCTGGGGAGTGAACAGGTTCTCACACCTCCCTTTCTGCCTGATTCCCCATCCCCAGGGCAAGCATGAGTTTGTAAATGACGTGGCATCACTATCGGAGCTGTCCAGCAAGGAGGAGATCCACCACTTTCAGAATGAGAGCCTGGGCATGGCCCTTTTGCACCTCTGCCACCTCTCTCTCCATCATGGTGTCCCCCTTGAGAAGGTGGCCAAGAAGACCAGGTATCTGGGAATGGGGCGGGGACATTGCATAGGGGGGTGGACATGCCCAGGTATCTGAAGGCCAGGGTAGACCTTGCATACTGCCATGCCTTCATTCACTCAACAAACATTTATCGAGTACCTACTATGTGCTGGTACTAGTTTTGGGTGTTGGACACACAACAGTAAACCAGGCAGACAAAATCTGTGACTTCCTAGAGCTCACTTAAAAAAAAAGAAATTGTGTATTTATTTTGGCTGTGCTCGGTCTTAGTTGCAGCATGCAGGATCTTTAGTTGTGGCATGCAAATTCTTAGTTGCGGTATGTGGGATCCAGTTCCCTGACCAGGGATCGAGCCCAGGGCCCCCTGCATTGGGAACACAGAGTCTTAGCCACTAGACCACCAGGGAAGTCCTTGGAGCTCATATTTGGTGGAGAAGACAGGCAATAAACAAAACACAAAAGTAAAATGTATATAGTGTTTTTGATGGTGATGAATGCAATGGGGAAAAATTAAACTGGAAAAGAGGAAGGGGGTATCAGAGAGTGAGGGGCGTACAGTTTAAAACTGGGTCATCAGTTTCTCACTGAAAAGGTGACATTCACTTTCAGAGATTTGAAGGAAGTGAAGGAGGGAGCCAGGTGGGTATTTGTGAGACGAGAATTTTCCAGAGGTATCAGCTAGTACAGAAGCCCTGAGCCTGGGCTGTGCCTGATGTGTTGGAGGAAGTATGGCTGGAGTAGAGTGAGCTTGAATGACTCCCTAGAATTCAAGGGAAGGGAGAAGGCAGGAGTCTGGGGGAGTCACTCACCTCCACTGAGGTGAGGACTGGAGCAATCAGGGCACACTCCCTGGAGGAGGCAACCCTGCAGTTTTTTGTTTTTCTCTTTTGGCTGTGCTGTGCAGCTTGTTGGATCTTAGTTCCCCCATCGGGGTTTGAAACCAAGGCTCCAGCAGTGAAAGCGCCAAATCCTAACCACTGAAAACCGCCAGAGAATGTCCCAGGACCTGCATTTAAAAAAACAAAAATTATTTATTTTATTTTAGGCTGCTTAGTTGAGGTATATGGAATCTTCGTGGTCTTCTCTCTAGTTGCAGCGTGTGGGCTAAGTTGCCTCAAGTCATGTGGGGTCTTAGTTTCCCGACCAAGGATTGAGCCTGCGTCCCCTGCATTGAAAGGCATATTCATAATGACTAGACTACCAGGGAAGTCCTAGGACCTGCAGTTCTTTTTGGAATTATTTATTTATTTATGTTTGGTTACGCTGGGTCTTTGTTGCTGCGTAGGCTTTTCTCTAGTTGTGGCGAGCAGAGGCTACTTTCTAGTTGCAATGCATGGGCTGTTCATTGCAGTGACTGGTTGCCAAGCACAGGCTCTAGAGCACAGGCTCAATAGTTGTGGCACATGGGCTTAGTTGCTCTGCAGCATATGGAATCGCCCCAGATCAGGGATTGAACCCCTGTCCCCTGTGTTGGCAGGTGGATTCTTTACCACTGAACCACCAGGGAAATCCTAGGACCTGCAATTCCTTTTTTTTAAAATTCATTTATTTTTAATTGGAGGATAATTGCTTTACAGTGTTGTATTGGTTTCCATCATATAGCAACACAAATCGGCCATAGGTGTATACCCATGTCTCTGCAATTCTCAAAGCACATAAATTTCGATCCCTGTGGTGTTATCACTCTGGAGGACCAGGGCTGTGACCATGAAGCCAGGATTCTGGGGAGCCCAGAGGAAGCACCCTATCCAGCCTGGAGATCAGAGGATGCTCCTGGGGTGACATTTCTGCTAAGACCTGAAGATTGAGTTGGCTTTATTCAGACGTGGACTGCTTTGGCAAAGCATTGGAGGCAGAGGGAACAGCACATACAGAGGCCCAGAGGCAGCAGGTGGCAAAAGCCTGTTTCCGGGGGAATTGAACTTGGAAAGCAATTGCCCAAGTGGTGGATTCAGCCAGGCACTAATCGGGGGTCTTTTTCTCTCAAGGTCTTTAGGGAGCCCTGGAAGCTTGGGAGTAGGGGCAGAAGACAGCTAGAACCTTGAGCTTTAGGCTCCCTCTGTTCAAGGGATGGAAAAAATGGCTTGGGACATGGAAGATAAGGCTTGTGTGTGTGTGTGTGTGTGTGTGTGTGTGTGTGTGTGTGTGTGTGTGTGTGTTTAGTTGCTCAGTCATGTCCAACTCTTTGCAAGTTCATGGACTATAGTCCCCCAGGCTCTTCTGTCCATGGGATTTCCTAGGCAACAATAGTGGAGTTGGTTGCCATTTCTTTCTCCAGGGGAATCTTCCTAACCCAGGGATCGAACTCACATCTCCTGCATTGGCAGGGGGATTCTTTACCACACTGAGCCACTGGGGAAACCCAAGATAGGGTGTAGAAACTGTAATCTGAATGGGCTATGCTGGGGACTTTGCTGGTCTAGGAATCCACCTGCCAATGCAGGGGACTTGGGTTTGACCTCTGGTTCGGGAAGATCCCATGTGCCACCCCTGTGCCAGAACTGCTGAGCCTTCTCTCTAGAGCCTGTGCTCCCCCAGCACAACCAAAACATAAAAAAATACATACACACATACATACCTAATAAAATAAATGGGCTCTGCTGGTGGGCAGTGCAGGCAGGAGAAGAGGTGAAGAGTACAGCTTTGTGAGGAGCAGAGGGGCTTCCCAGAGCTGTCCTTTTATTGATAATCATTAATGATCAAAACAATAGTGACTTCTCTTGTAATAATAGTAGCCAACACTCACATAGTCTTTATTTTGTGCCAGTCAATAGTCCTAATTCTCTCGTCAGCCCTAGATGTGGATACTGTTTGATCCCATTTTACAGATGAAAAGACGGAGCTCTTTAGAGCTTAAGGAATTCACCCAGTATCTGGAATTTGAGCCACGTACTCCCCTCCAGAGTCCTGGGCCCTGGCCCTGACACCATTTGGCCTTGCTATCCTCGCCCTTTATCACATTTCTCTTTCCACCTTCATGACAGCCTGCCTGATTTTATTGTTTGTACTTTTATTCAATTTTAATATTTTTTTAGCTTTAATATTTTTTGATTGAAGGACAGTTGATTTATAATGTGTTAATTTCTGCTGTACAGCAAGGTGATTCAGTTATATATATATTTTTAAATATTCTTTTCAATTATAGTTTATCACAGGATATTGAATATGGTTCTCTGTGCAATACAGTAGGATCTTGTTGTCTATCCATACTAAAGCTTACATCTGCTAACCCCAACCTCCACTCCGTCCCTCCCCCAACTCCCTCCCCCTTGGCAACCACCAGTCTGTTTTCTATGTCCATAATTCTGCTTCTGTTTGGTAGAGAAGTTCATTTGTGTCATATTTTATTTTTAATTATTAATTTTTATAACTTCTGGCTGCACTGTTTTCTTCACTGTGTTGTGCAGGCTTTTCTAGTTATGGTACATAGTCTCTAGAATGCATGGGGCTCAGTAGTTGTGGCACACAAGCTTAGTTGTGGTATGTGCAATCTTAGTTCTCCAACCAGAGATCAAACTCAGGCCCCCTGCATTGGGAATACAGAGTCTTACCAACTGTACCAACAGGGAAGTCCCTGTCGGGTTTTAGATTCCACATATAAGTGGTATCATATGGTATTTTTCTTTCTCCTTCTGACTTACTTCACTCAGTATGACAATTTCTAGTTGCATCTGTGTTGCTGCAGCTGACATGATTTCATTCTTTTTCTTGGCTGCATAGTATTCCATTATATATGTACACCACATCTTTATCTGCTCATCTGTCGATGGCATTTAGGTTGCCTGTCTTCTAGACGAGGCAGCTGAGGTTCAGAGAGGTTAAACCACTTCCCCATTATCACCCAGCCAGAGCCCCTGAACTGCCCCTCTTGGTTGTCCCCACAGCTTCAAGGATTGCATCCCACGCTCCTTCCGGCGGCAGATCCGGCAGCACAATGCTCTGACACGGCTGCGCCAACGGAGCATCTTCCGCAAGTTCCTGCGGGCCTTCCAGCCGGGCTGCCTCTCCCAGCAGGTCGTCATGGTGAAGTACCTGGCCACGCTCGAGCGACTGGCGCCCCGCTTTGGCACAGAGCGTGTGCCCGTGTGCCACCTGGAGCTGCTGTCCCAGGCCGAGGGGGAGCCCTGCTACATCCGGGACGGTGGGCAGGCCCCTCCCGACCCTGGGTCTGAGTCTGCTGCTGGACCCCCCACCCACGAGGTGCTGGTGTCAGGCACGGAAGGCATCCGGTGGCGGCTGGTACTGGCGGAGGTGAGTAGGGTGCCTCTGCCATCTCATAGTGGAGGGTGTGGGCTCCTGCTCAGCCTTGACTTTGGCCTCGGAAGGTGCTTTTCCCTACATGGCTCTGGGATATGATTGTTTGTGCGTAGGTGTCTGTTTCTTGGATAGTGTCCTAAAGGCTCTAATAAGGCCTGCAATCAAGAATTAAGTTCAGTCTTAATGTTCTGCCTAAGCATTTCCGATGCATATTGGTTCCAGAACCCTTCCAATAATACAGCATTCTTCTAGTCTGCCGTTGAATTAAAAGTCTATGCCACATACTTGGTTACCTGGTCAGCCTGCATCAGCTCCAGGCCAAGCCCATTTCCTTTAGCTTGGCCCTCAATAGAGGGACAGCAGCTGTCTCAACCCCAGGGTGATAAATCCTCTGCCTGCCCCCCTCCACCCCTGGGGAGCTGATGACTAGGATCTCTGCTTCTGGAGAACACCTTTGACCTCTGGGGCCAAGAGGGCTAGGAGCCCCCTTTCTACCCTCCCCAAAGTTCCATCTTCTGGTAACTGTATCTATCTGGATGGGTCCCCCGTCTAGCCTGTGACGCTGCACTCATGGATAGATGGCCAAATAGGTAACCTGGTCCCTCCGGCTTCTGCCTCTCCCCAGGGAGGGAAGGGCAGGGGGACTGAAAGGGCACAACTATGCTCTATTCACCTGCCCCACATGCTGGCTTCCAGGGGCCTGGTGATGATGGTGGTGGTGGCGGCAGCAGGATGCCTGATGCTAACCCATCTGGGAAGAAAATGAAGGCCAAGGAGGCGGGCAGTGAGCCAGTGGACAGGCCTCGGGAAACCCCCTGGTCCTACTTCTGCGACTTCCAGGACATCACCCATATGGTGCTGAAGGAACGCCACGTCAGCATCCATTGTCAGGACAACAAGTGCCTGGTGGGGCCTGGGGCTGTGGAGCTGGGCTGAGAGGGGAGATGCCTCTGGCCTGTGATGCCTGCCTGACGACCCCCCACCCCCACCCCCGGCCTGCAGGAGCTGACCCTGCCTTCCCGGGCCGCGGCCCTGTCCTTGGCGTCGCTAGTGGATGGCTACTTTCGCCTGACCGCCGACTCAAACCACTACCTGTGCCACGAGGTGGCTCCTCCACGGCTGGTGATGAGTATCCAGGATGGTATCCATGGACCCCTGCTGTGAGTGCCTTGGAGGTAGTGGCGGTGGGGTGGGGACAGGGCAGGAGGGGCAGCCGCCAGCTGGACAGTGAGCTCTAGGGACTGTGGAGTTTAAATGGAGTGTGTGCACGTTGATGTCTTGGCGTGTGCCTGTGCATCTTAGGGTGAGAAGGCCTGTGTGTCCACCCACCTGTAAGAGTGCACACTGGTGTGCAGGCATTCAAGTCTCAGTAAGTACATATCAGTATGTGTGTGTCCTGAGTCTATATGCATGCATGTGGGTGCATGTGTGTGCGAGCATTTGTGTCTAGTGTGTACATGTGTGTCTGTATGGGCCTGCGTGTACTGTGCAAGGATTCACTCATACCGCGTTGTACGTGCGTTCACATCAGTGAGTGCTCACGTGGGTGCATGTGTGACCCATGCATGTGTGCAAGCAGAGGTTATGCAGGGAGAGGGGCACCTGTAATGGTGTGGGTGGTGTGCCGTTCTGAGAGTGCCTGGCTTTTGGACTGGGTCCCCATGCATGTATGGATGTTTAACAGCTGTGTCACTGCTCTGGTGACTGCATTTGATTTTGTTTTGTTTCTCTTGTTGTGTTTTTTGACGTTGCCATGAGGTTGTGGGATCTCAATCCCCACGACCAGGGACTGAACGTTGAACCCGTGCCCCCTGCAATGGAAGCACAGAGTTTAACCGCTGGACCACCAGGGAAGTCTCCCAACTGCATTTTAAATGTCAGTGCATATTTTCACACTTGCCTGGTGACTTTTGCATGGCTGTGTGTTTCTCAGATGCTGGTGGCCATTGAGATATACATTTGGGTGTTTCCACCCCTGGAGTTGTAATGTGACTCACCCCTGGTCACTGTGAGTCACTGAGCATGCCTGCCTGGACATGTGTGGCTGAGAAGGTTGAGTGTCAGGGCTTATAAGGTCATTGGTGTGTGTGGGGGGGCCATCCCGTTTGCTGCCATGTGAGGGTTTATGACTGTCAGCTCCTCTGGCCTGGGTATCCCTTGTCCTACCTGTGACACTGAGACTAGCTGCCGGGGTTGGGGGGGTGCGTCATAAGAGGTCTCACCCCCTCCTAGCCTAGTCTGTCTGCCAGAGGAGGGTGAGGCCTCCTCACCTCTCAAGGGGCTGTGGCCTCATGGAAGTCTTTGGACCACATCAGCGTTGTCTTAGTCCATTCAAATGGAATACCAATGGTTGAGTGGCTTAGAAACCACAGACACTTCTCATATTTCTGAAGTCCAAGCGCAAGGTGTTAACAGATCTGATGTCTGTGAGAACCTGTTTCATAAGAGGCTTCAACACACTTCCTGTTTCATAACCACAAGTTCAGTCTTCTGGCTGTGTCCTCATATGGTGGAAGGGGTGAGTGAGATCTCTGGGGCCCATTTTTTACAAGTCACTAATCCCATTCATGAGGGCTCTACCCTCTTGACTTGATCACCTCCCCCCAGGCCCACCTCCTGACGCCATCACCTTGGGGGCTAGAGCTTCAACACAGAAATCGTATTCTTTTTTAAACGTTTATTTACTTAGTTAGTTTTGGCTGTGCTGGGTCTCTGTTGCTTTTTGCCTGAGTAGGCTCTTCTCTAGTTGCAGCGAGCAGGGGTTACTCTCTAGTTGTGATGTGCAGGCTTCTTATTGCCGGGGCTTCTCTTGTTGTGGAGCACAGGCTCTAGGGCTAGCGGGGTTCAGTAGTTGGGGCTTGTGGGCTTAGCTGCTCCACAGCGTGTGGAATTCTCCCAGAGCAGGGATCAAACCCATGTCCCCAGCATTGTCAGATGGATCCTTATCCGCTGAGCCACCAGGGAAGTCCAACACAGGAATTTTAGGGGGACGCAAACATTCAGTCTATGTAGCTGCTGGGGCCCGTGGGGCTATGTCACCTTGGGGTACCTGTTTGTGTTTATCACCATGCTCACCTCTAGGTCTGGGATGCCAGCCTCTGGGCTGTCATGTTACACTGGGGGAGCAGCTGAGTCTGTGAGCTTTGACCTCTGTGTGTGTGCCAGACTGTAGTGTGTGTCACCCTGGGAGTGGCGACACAAGTAGGAAGTAGGAAGTCAAGAAACACCTGGAGTAACAGGCAAATATGGCCTTGGAGTACAGAATGAAGCAGGGCAAAGGCTAATAGTTTTGCCAAGAGAACTCACTGGTCATAGCAAACACCCTCTTCCAACAACACAAGAGAAGACTCTACACATGGACATCACCAGATGGTCAGCACCGTAATCAGATTGATTATATTCTTTGCAGCCAAAGATGGAGAAGCTCTATACAGTCAGCAAAAACAAGACGGGGAGCAGACTGTGGCTCAGATCATGAACTCCTTATTGCCAAATTCAGACTTGAATTGAAGAAAGTAGGGAAAACCACTAGACCATTCAGGTATGACCTAAAGCACATCCCTTACGATTATACAGTGGAAGTGAGAAATAGATTTAAGGGATTAGATCTTATAGAGTGCCTGAAGAACTATGAATGGAGGTTCATGACATTGTACAGGAGACAGGGATCAAGACCATCCCCATGGAAAAAAAATGCAAAAAAGCAAAATGGCTGTCTGAGGAGGCGTTACAAATAGCTGTGAAAAGAAGAGAAGTGAAAAGCAAAGGAAAAAAGGAAAAATATACCCATTTGAATGCAGAGTTCCAAAGAATAGCCAGGAGAGATAAGAAAGCCTTCCTCCATGATCAGTGCAAAGAAATAGAGGAAAACAATAGAATTGGGAAGAGGAGAGTTCTCTTCAAGAAAATGAGAGATACCAAGGGAACATTTCATGCAAAGATGGGCTCAATAAAGGACAGAAATGGTATGGACCTAACAGAAGCAGAAGATATTAAGAAGAGGTGGCAAGAACACACAGAAGAACTGTACAAAAAAGATCTTCACGACCCAGATAATCACGATGGTGTGATCACTCACCTAGAGCCAGACATCCTGGAATGTGAAGTCAAGTGGGCCTTAGGAAGCATCACTAAGAACAAAGGAGGTGATGGAATTCCAGTTGAGCTATTTCAAATCCTAAAAGATGATGCTACGAAAGTGCTGGCTGCACTCAATATGCTAGCAAATTTGGAAAACTCAGCAGTGGCCACAGGACTGGAAAAGGTCAGTTTTCATTCCAATCCCAAAGAAAGGCAATGCCAAAGAATGCTCAAACTACCGCACCATTGCATTCATCTCACAGACTAGTAATGCTCAAAATTCTCCACGTGAGGCTTCAACAGTACGTGAACCGTGAACTTCCAGATGTTCAAGCTGGATTTAGAAAAGGCAGAGGAACCAGAGATCAAATTGCCAACATCCGTTGGACCATTGAAAAAGCAAGAGAGTTCCAGAAAAGCCTCTATTTCTGCTTTATTGACTATGCCAAAGCCTTTGACTGTGTGGATCACAATAAACTGTGGAAAATTCTGAAAGAGATGGGAATACCAGACCACCTGACCTGCCTCTTGAGAAATCTGTATGCAGGTCAGGAAGCAACAGTTAGAACTGGACATGGAACAACAGACTGGTTCCAAATAGGGAAAGGAGTATATCAAGGCTGTATGTTGTTACTCTGCTTATTTAACTTATATATGCAGAGAGTATCATGAGAAACGCCAGGCTGGATGAACACAAGCTGAAATCAGGATTGCCGGGAGAAATATCAATAACCTCAGATATGCAGATGACATCACCCTTATGGCAGAAAGCAAAGAAGAACTAAAAGCCTCTTGATGAAAGAGGAGAGTGAAAAAGTTGGCTTAAAGCTCAACATTCAGAAAACTAAGATCATGGCATCTGGTCCCATCACTTCATGGCAAATAGATGGGGAAACAGTGGAAACAGTGACAGACTTTATTTTTTTGGGCTCCAGAATCACTGCTGATGGTGACTGCAGCCATGAAATTAAAAGACGCTTATTCCTTGGAAGAAAATTTATGACCAACCTAGACAGCATATTAAAAAGCAGAGACATTACTTTGCCAACAAAGGTCCATCTAGTCAAAGCTATGGTTTTTCCAGTAGTCATGTATGGATGTGAGAGTTGGACCATAAAGAAAGCTGAGTGCCACAGAATTGATGCTTTTGAACTGTGGTGTTGGAGAAGACTCTTGAGAGTCCCTTGGGCTGCAAGGAGAGCCAACCAGTCCGTCCTAAAGGAAATCAGTCCTGAATATTCATTGGAATGTTGCTAAATATTCACTGGACTGATGCTGAAGCTGAAACTCCAATACTTTGGCCACCTGATGCAAAGAACTGACTCATTTGAAAAGGCCCTGATGCTGGGAAAGATTGAAGGCAAAAGGAGAAGGGGACAACAGAGGATGAGACGGTTGGATGGCATCACCAACTCAATGGACGTCAGTTTGGGTAAACTCTGGGAGTTGGTGATGGACAGGGAGGCCTGGTGTGCTGCAGTCCATGGGGTTGCAAAGAGTCAGACATGACTGAGCGACTGAACTGAACTGAACTGGGAGTGGCGGGGTCTGTGGCTGGGCGTGTGTCCATCTGACAGCTGTTTCCTGTGTGTGTGTGTGTGTGTGTGTGTGTGTGTGTGTGTGTGTGTGTGTGTGTGTGTGAGCACGTGTGGCCTTGTTTGCCATGGTGTCTGACAATTATTATGCGTGAGTGTGTGCCTGTTCCGTGTTTGTGTGTGAGTTTTCATGCGTGGGACGGTGTGACATTTCATGTGTGTGTTCAGACACAGTGTCTGACATTTATCCCAGCTGGGTGTGTGCCCTACTGGGCAGGTTTTATGTGTCTTTGTTGCCAGGCGTGGGTCCAGCAGTGCCCCCAGTTGCCCTAATGGTCCCCCGCTCCCTACCCGCCATCCCCCTAGGGAGCCATTTGTGCTGGCCAAGCTGAAGCCCGAGGCTGGCCTCTACCTTATCCACTGGAGTACCAGCCACCTCCACCGCCTCATCCTCACAGTGGCCCAGCGCGACCAGGTGGGCGTGGGGCGGGGGGTCCTGGGCTGGGGCTGGGCGCGCTCCCTGCCTGGACCCCTGCTCACCACCCCTACCCCTGCTGCTGCCAGCTCCAGGCTCCCAGCACCAAGGGCTTGCGCCTGCGGAAGTTCCCCATCGAGCTACGGGCCGGGACAGTCATGCTGGAGGGCTGGAACCGGTCTTTCACCAGCGTGCGGGACCTGCGGGCCGCCCTTCAGGACTGCTTGCTGCGGGCTGGCGATGACTGCTTTTCCCTGCGTCGCTGCTGCCTGCCCCGGCCGGGAGGTATGGAGATGGGGGCGCCTCGAGGGAACTGCGGTGGGGGGAGGCCTCTCCCATCTGTGACAGCTCTCAGGGGCTACTCCCACCCCCAGAGATCTCCAACCTCATGGTCACGCGGGGACCGCAGGCCGGCACCAGACCACTTAACCTCAGTCATCTCAGCTTCTACCGGATCCGCCAGGAAGACATCACCCAGGTGCGTGGCAGGGGTGGGGAGGAAGCGGGGGAGCTGGATGGGGGGCAGTGAGACTGGGATGGGGGATGGGGGTGGGATGGGGGGAGGTGTGGGGCACCGGAGAGGCAGCCTTAAGCCGTTGTCATGGAGATCTTCCCCTCCACGTTCTCCCAGCTATCCCACTTGGGCCAGGGCACAAGGACCAACGTGTATGAGGGCCTCTTGCGAGTGGGGGGCGGAGGCCCCAAGGAGGACAAGGCGGATGGCGAGGAGCCCCCCATGCCTGCTGGGGACCGTGGGCAGGAGCTGCGTGTGGTACTCAAGGTGCTAGACCCCAGTCACCACGACATCGCCCTGGTGAGTGAGCGCATACAAGGGGTAGGGGGCAGGATGAAGGGGTCTGTGGCCCCCTAACCTGCCCCATCCCCTCAGGCCTTCTACGAGACAGCCAGCCTCATGAGCCAGGTCTCCCACGTGCACCTGGTCTTCGTGCACGGCGTCTTTGTGCACGGTTCCGAGAGTGAGTGGCCCTGTCCCCTCCCCGCCCCACACACCCAACATCCCCGCCCCCTTGACAGCCGGGCCCCACTTATACTCTTGACCTTCATCCTTATCTCTGACTGTACACTGACCCCTTGAGCTACACTCCGAGCCATGACCACACCCCAGTCTGTGCCTGTTCGACTCTCACCTACACCCTGAACCCTGTCTACACTTCGACCCTTACCTGCACCCTGATCCCTGGCTACACCCCAACCCTCCACCTCCCCTCTGGCTCCAGACTGCATCCCAAACTCCCTTTACCACCAGCCACCTCTACAGCCCCACGCTGTGTACCTTCTGACCCCTTCTATGCTGTGGCACCATGTAGACCCCAGCCTTGCTGGACCCCCTGTCTTCCCAGACCTCAGCCCCTGTTCCTCCCCCCACCTCCTCTGCATGTACTTCATTGTATAGGGCGGCCACGGGCAGCCCCCAGACCCAAAGGTCCATCTCTCCTGCTTTCTCCCTAATACTGGCCCGCATGCTGACCCCACACCCCTCCCAATGCATAGGCACCCCAGCCCTGGGGGATCCAAGTGTCACTCAGGCTCCAACCTCCAGCTCCTCTCCCTCCAATCATCTGCACCTCCCCCCGGCACCTCCTGACCTCCATCATTTACTCTCAGCGTCCTGTCTGCCGCAGCCCTACCCTGGACCCCAGTGCCACCTTGTACCTTGGCCTCACCCTGTGGTCCAGCCCACGTTTCTCTTCTCCCCAAAGCCACTCCCAAGTCTCCCCTGGCGCCCTGCCCCAGGGGCGCCTCAGCCCCTGGGTCCTGCCCCTGGCACTCTGGAAGGTGTGCGGGTGTGCAGCACCTAAAGTGACCAGGCCTTTGCAGACATCATGGTGACCGAGTATGTGGAGCACGGGCCCCTGGACGTGTGGCTGCGGCGGGAGAGGGGCCGCGTGCCCCTGGCCTGGAAGTTGGCAGTGGCCCAGCAGCTGGCCAGCGCCCTCAGCTACCTGGTGCGTGGCCTGCAGGCCGGGCCTGGGTGGGTGGTGAGGGCCAGGGCAGCCCCCACATTCAAGGGAGCATGCTTGCTAAGTCACCTCAGTCATGTCCGACTCTTTGCAATCCTGTGGACTGTAGCCTGCCAGGCTCCTCCGTCCATGAGATTTTCTAGGCAAGAATACTGGAGTGGGTTGCCATGCCCTCCTCCAGGGGATCTTCCTGACCCAGGGATTGAACCCACATCCCTAATGTCTCTTGTATTGAAAGGTGGGTTCTTTACCACTAATGCCACCTGGGAAGCCCCCACATTGGGTATGGAGGCCTCAACACATCCCTCTACCCACTAGATGTTTCCATGAACCTTCTCTGCTCACCCACCCCTGTGGCTCCCATGTTCCCCTGATTCCCCAGCTTGATATCCAAGACCCTAAGGGAGTTGCTTCTGTTTGTTCTTTCTTGCCACTCATCCCCAGCCCCCCTTGGTCCAGTCATCTGTTTCCAGAACACCCTCTGTGTGCCAGGCTCTGTCCTAGGCCCTGGGGATCCAGGAGAGAGTAAAATAGGCAGAAGTCTCTGTTCTTGAGAGAAGACGGCATTTTACTTGGGAGGGATAAACAAGAAACACTGGATAGGTCAAAAAGTCTGTTCTGGCTTTTCCATAGCATCTTACAGAAAAACCTGAATGGACACTTTTTGCCCAGCCCAGTAATAATTAAATATATTACATGATGTGTCAGAAAGTAGCAAGAACTGTGGGGAAAAAAAGCAGAGGTGGAGATGAGGATTTGCTGCAGTTTGGGGAAGAGGCGAAGCCTTAAATAGGTGGGTCGGGGAAGGTGTCACTAAGGGGACCTGGAGGTGATGTGGGGCAGGTATGAGGACATCTAGGGGAGGTGCATTCCAGGCAGCGGGAACAGACAATGCAAAGGACCTGGGGCAGGAGTGTACCTGACATGGGCTGAGGATAACAGTGAGGTCCTCTGGCCTTTTGTCCCTGTCTGAGAGCCTTGGCCTCCAGTGCTGGGAAAGCAAGAAGGACTCACTGGGGACCTTGGACTGCTTTGTCACTATGACAATGTACTGCCATATGCATAATGACCATGGTTGTCTTTTTCACGTGGGCCATGTGGGATGGGTAGGGGTAGGATCTACAGCCCCCAGTGACCACGCCCCCTTTCCACCCCACTCCAGGAAGACAAAAGCCTGGTTCATGGCAACGTGTGTGGCCGGAACATCCTGCTGGCTCGGCTGGGGCTGGCGGAGGGCACCAGCCCCTTCATCAAGTTGAGCGACCCCGGCGTGGGCCTGAGTGCCCTCTCCAGGGAGGGTGAGGACCCAGGAGGTGCTGGGCACAGGGACGGGCTGCCCCACTCCTTTTACCTTGCTGACCTCTGACCCCGGCCCCCAGAGCGGGTGGAGCGGATCCCCTGGACAGCCCCCGAATGCCTGTCTGGTGGAGCCAACAGCCTGAGCACCGCAGCCGACAAGTGGGGCTTTGGTGCCACCCTCCTGGAGATCTGCTTCGACGGCGAGGCCCCCCTGCAGGGCCGCAGTCCTTCTGAGGTATGGCCGGAGCACCCCTGGGCCCTTCCCACAAAGAGGGCTGGCACCCCCCAAGGAGTCCAGAGGGCAAGTTTCAGGGTTCAGAGCTGCCTCCCCTCTGGCCGTGCAGCCTCATCTTGCTGGGCCTCCATCAGTTTCATCTGTCAGTTGCAGTGAACTGCAGTCCTGACCTCATAAGGTTGTGCCTGTTCAGTCACTTCAGTCGTGTGTGACTCTGTGCAACCCTACAGACTGTAGCCCACCAGGCTCTTCTCTCCATGGGATTCTCCAGGCAAGAATACTGGAGAGGGTTGCCATGCCCTCTGCCAGGGGAATCTTCCCGATCCAGGGATCGAACCTACGTCTCTTACATCTCCTGCGTTGGCAGGCTGGTTCTTTACCACTAGCGCCACGTGGGAAGCCGCATAAGGTCGTGGTCACAGCAGATAGTCACATACTTTATTTAAATAATTTTTATAAAATGATAATTTTTAATGTATTTATTATTATTGTTTTTTAATTTTGGGGTGCTCTGGGTCTTCACTGCAATGTGCCAGCAGCTCTCTGGTTATGGCGCTTGAGCTCTAGAGTACACAGGCTCAGTAGTTGCAGCACACAGGCTTCTCTGGTTGCGGTGCACAGGCTTAGTTACCCAGTGACGTGTGGCATCTTTAGTTCCCCACCCAGGGATTGAACCCGCATACCCTGCACTGGAAGGTGGATTCTTAACCACTGGACCACCAGGGACGTCCCAGGCCACATGCTTTAGTTTTAGGCAGTGTGTCCAGGCCATCAAGGAGGGAGCACAGGCTGTGGAGAGGAGGAGTTCCCAAATGATGCCCCTGACCCAGCTGAGGGGTGGGACAAGACTCCCAGAGGAGGTTTTAATCCAAGTGCAGAAGTACCACAACGTCCCAGGCTGGGAAGGGCAGCCTAGGTGGCGGGGGCAGCCTAGGTGGCGGACACAGCCTGTGCAAAGGCTAGGAGGCCTTAGTGCATTCAGGGAGCTGAAGACCATAGGAACTTCCTGGGAGTTGGTGGGTGGGGCCAGCAGGACCTGGCCAATTAGAGGCTCTCAGTCCCAGGCAAAGGATGCTATTTGTAGACACCAAGATGGATGAGGCCCGACTGCCTCCTTTCCATCTTCAGAGGCAGGTGGAAATCCAAGCAGAAAAGGCCAAAGTTAAGATGCTCCAGCACAGCACAGTCGGCTGGACTTGGGTTCCAGTCCAGACTCTGCAGTGATGGCCAGCTCTGCATCCCTTTGCGGAGGCTCAGTGGCCTCATCTGTAAAATGGGAATGACAAGAACAAGGAGCTGACTGGGCCACCTTGTCCCCCTGAGGATTTGACTCTGCCTCCTGCGGGACCAGGACTGAGGGCGTACACTGACTCCTAGTCTCCTCCCCACCAGAAAGAGCGCTTCTACCAGAAGCAGCACAAACTGCCCGAGCCCTCGTGCCCAGAGCTCGCCACACTCACCAGCCAGTGCCTGACCTACGAGCCAGCCCAGCGGCCGTCCTTCCGCACCATCCTGCGTGACTTCACTCAGCTACAGCCCCAGAGTGAGCACCGCGCCAGGGCAGGGACCCTGGAGGAGGGAGGGAAGGGCTGGGATCCCTGCTGACACAGGCATGGTGCCCCCAAGATTTTTAAAAAAATTTTTGGCTGTGGTGGGTTTTCATTGCTGCATGTGCGGGCTTTCTCTAGTTGTGGTGAACAGGGGCTATTCTCTACATGTGGTGCTTGGACTTCTCATTGCAGTGGCTTCGCTTGTTGCGGAACACTGATTCTAGGTGCACGGGCTTCGGTAGTTGCAGTGTGTGGGCTCAGTAGTTGTGGCACATGGGGCTTAACTGCCCCGCAGCACACGAGATCTTCCTGGACCAGGGATCAAGCCAGTGTCACTTACATTGCAAGGCAGATTCTTAACCTCTGGACCACTAGGGAAGCCCCTCCCCCTCCCGCCCCCAGCTCTCAGTGTTTTGCTTGGGGAGAGCCACAGCTTTGGATGAATTAGACCCTGGCAAATGTTTTGGTTGTTAATAAAAAGTTTGTGCCGTTAACCCAATCTCAAAACATCCCAGGTGTCGGTTTTGGTGCAGTCAACTATGCATTTTAGACAAATGGAATTTTTCAGCCCTTGCAAAGAAAGTTTCCTTGTCTGGAGGATCAGAGCTGGGTGGGTAGCAGTCATCGGCTTTCTGTGCCCACAAGTGTGGGCTCTTTGGGGGAGAGGGTGGTCGTCTGGACTCACCCACTGTGATTCTTCCAGATCTCGCTGATGTCTTGTCTGTGAGCCCAGATTCACTGGCTTCAGATCCCACGGTTTTCCACAAGCGATATTTGAAAAAGATCCGGGATCTGGGCGAGGTGAGGGCGGGGCCTTGAGGGCTGGGGGCGGGGCCTGGATGCCCAGGGTAGGGCCCGGAAGACAGGGGCAGGGCCTAGGCTGTAAGAAAGCTCTGGCTTTAGAGACCCTCAGCTTCAAGGGAGGCCCTGGGGAATTGAAAGGGAGGCCTCGGCTCCCAGGGGTCCCCATCAACAAGGAGTAGGCGGAGCCTAGAATTTTCCAAACAGACCTGCCTGGAAAGTGGGCTTGGGAAGCTGGGGTGGGGCTGACCGTCCTTCACACTCCGGCCAGGGTCACTTCGGAAAGGTCAGCCTGTATTGCTACGACCCGACCAACGACGGCACTGGTGAGATGGTAGCCGTGAAGGCCCTCAAGGCAGGCTGCGGTCCCCAGCTCCGGACGGGCTGGAGGCGAGAAATCGACATCCTACGCACGCTCTACCACAAGCACATCGTCAAGTACAAGGGCTGCTGCGAGGACCAAGGTGGGCGGGGCCTAGAAATGTAACGAGGCGGGACTAGAGCTTGAGTGGGGCTTTGTGGGCGGGGCCAACATGACCTGGTCGTGCCCTCCACCTCTCAGTCCTAGGCAGAGGATGCAGTTTGTGGACACCAAGGTGTGTGAGGCCGGGCTGCCTCCTTTCCATTCTGAGATACTTTTCTGAAGTCAGGATGGGTGGGAACCATGTCAGCTCCCTTGCCAGGGGACGGGTCGAGATTTGATGGTCCCCCCTGAGGACAGGTCCTAGTGTGGACGGGTCTTGGCTCTCCCTCCCGACCTTGGGATTAGGGGGTGCAGGGTGGACAGCCCGCGGTCCTAGCCTCCACCGCCCTTATGGGCTGCCCCTCTCGCCCCTCTCAGGCGAGAAGTCGGTACAGCTGGTCATGGAATACATGCCCCTGGGCAGCCTCCGAGACTACTTGCCCCGGCACAATGTCGGGCTGGCCCAGCTGCTGCTCTTCTCCCTGCAGATCTGCGAGGTGGGCCGGCCCGCCCCTACTCCCGGAACCTACCCCCTCTTTGGCCTGGCCTGAGCTTCCGATCCCCTCTGCTGGCCTCGACCCGCCATCCCTGGGCGGGCTGTCTTCCATCCTTGTCTATTCAGCCGATCGTCCATCATCGGGCCACACCCCCGCCGGCCCAGACCCCCAACTCATCTACTTCCCACCGCTGACATCCCACCCAGCGCCTGGCTCCTCCTAATTCTCTCGCCCCCTGCCCGGGAGCGCCCGCTTGCGGCCCCTCCTCTGCTGTTCGGCTCTGCTCCCGCCCCGTCTGCCATCCTGCCCGCTGCTTCTCACGCCCTGTCCTGGTCACGCGTCCTCAGGCCAGGCCCTGCCCCCACTGATCCAGACTCGCCCCGCCCCCAGGGTATGGCCTATCTGCACACACAGCACTACGTGCACCGAGACCTGGCCGCGCGCAACGTGCTGCTGGACAACAACAGGCTGGTCAAGATCGGGGACTTCGGCCTCACCAAGGCCGTGCCCGAAGGCCACGAGTATTACTGCGTGCGCGAGGATGGGGACAGTCCTGTGTTCTGGTAACCAACCAGGCGGGACCCAGCGGAAGGGGTGGGTGGGCGGTGCCACGGTCACCCGGCGCAGACAGGGTGGAGCAGATGTACGCCGGGGTCCCAGACGACAGGGCCTGGGTTCAGTGACCCTGCCCCTCCACTCTTAAGGGTGGGGTCCTAACTGGGGCTGCAGGGCTCCTAAGCCTCAGATAAGGACTCCAATCTGGCCTGGCCCATGGCTTGAGTGCCCTTTCTCCCCAGGTATGCCCCGGAGTGCCTGAAGGAGTGTAAGTTCTACTATGCATCGGACGTCTGGTCCTTTGGGGTCATCATGTATGAGCTGCTGACCTACTGTGACTCCAGCCAGAGCCCCCCCTCGGTGAGAGCCAAGCCTGCACACCAACCCCATGGGTGTGCCTCACAGTCCTATTCTGTAAAGTTGGCCACTTACACTGCAGAGGGCTTTGATTGTGACAGAAACGCACTCAAATAGGAACAGCTAATTCTGCCATTTGCGAACCCCAGGGGGACAGTGGGGCATGGCTTGATCTAGATCTTCAGATGTCATTAGGAGCCCAGTTTTCTCCATTTCTTGACTCTGCTGTTCTCTGTGGTAGCTTTTTTTTTTTCTCGCCGTACCACACAGCATGAGGGATCTTATTTCCCTGACAGGGATTGAACCTGTGCCTCATGCAGTGGGACATGGAGTCTTAACCACTGTTAGCATTTCTCAGGGGCTTTCCAGGTAGCTCAGCTGGTAAAGAATCTGCCTGCAATGCAGGAGACCCCAGTTCCATTCCTGGAAATAAGCTACCACTCCAGTATTCATGGGCTTCCCTGGTGGCTCAGACAGTAAAGAATCTGCCTGCAATGCAGCAGACCTGGGTTTGATCCCCAGGTTGGGAAGATCCCCTGGAGGAGAGCTTAGCAACCCACTCCAGTATTCTTACCTGGAGAATTCCATGGACAGAGGAGTCTGGCAGGCTACAGCCTATGGGGTTGCAAAGAGTCGGAAACAACTGGGCAACTAAGCACAGCACAGCACAGCACAGCATTTTTCAAGTGGGCCTTCCCTTTAAAAAAAAAAAACAAAGCAAGCCCGCCCTCTGCTTTGGCTACAGTGGACCTAGCTAAGAGGAGGAGAATCTTTCTCTCTCCAGCATGATTCAGGACTCTGACTGGTTCAGCTTGGTTCACTGTGCCCTCAAGGAAGCCAATCACTGTGTAATTCTGGACCGAGAGGAGGAGCCTGGAGTATGCTAGGGCTTTATGCCCAAAGCCAATCAGAGTGCATATATAGGAGAAGAGAAAATAAGGTTCTCAACAGGCAAAAACAACTAGCTGGGAGGCTTAATAATAACACCAAACATCTAATCCAGACTTACACTATGAATATTAGTTTATCTAGGGACTTCCCTGGTGGCCCAATGGTTAAGGCTCCTTGCTTCCAATGCAGGGGGTGCAGGTTCAATCCCTGGTGGGGGAACTAAGATCCAAGATGCCACATGGTGTGGCCAAAAAATAAAAAAAAAAAGTTTTATCCAATTTCACAATAACCCCAGGTGGTAGATTTTATCATCCATTTTACAGATGAGAGAACCAAGGCCCAAAGAGATGAAGTCATAAGTCTAAAGTTATACAGCGGAGAAATGATTGTTCAGTTGCCAAGTCATGTCTGACTTCTTGCAACACCATGAACTGAAGCATGCCAAGCTTCCCTGTCCCTCACCATCTCCTGAGGTTTGCCCAAGTCCATGTCCATTGAATCAGTGATGCCATCCAACCATCTCATCCTCTATAGGCCCCTGAGGGTTCCTTAGAACCCCTGCCATCCAGCTCCAGGTTCCTGACCTCTATTGAGGCAGCTCTACCTCTTAAAAAACAGCTTCTCTTGTTTCTTCTGCAGAAATTCATTGAGCTCATAGGCCTCACCCAGGGGCAGATGACGGTGCTGAGGCTCACGGAGCTGCTGGAACGAGGGGAGAGGCTGCCACAACCAGAGAGATGCCCCTCTGAGGTGAGATCCTCCCTTTCCCCCCTCCCCTACTATCAGACCAGGGAGAGAGTGGAATTCACACCCTGGTGAAGCCAGCCTCACTGACTCACTGGGCCTTTCCACTGTCCCGAGACCCCACCCCCGTGAACCGACTTTCCTAGACTTCCTCCGTTTGGACTGCTATAACAAACGTTTTCCTTTCCCCAGATCTATTGCCTCATGAAGGACTGCTGGAAGGCAGATGCCTCATGCCGCCCGACCTTCCAGAGCCTCGTACCCATCCTCAGATCATACCACGAGAAATACCAAGGCCAGGCACCCTCAGTGTTCAGTGTCTGCTGAAGCCCACCAGCAGCTCTGTTTGAGGGGATTGGAGCAGACAGTACCTACTGAGAGCAACTCCTGGTCCTTAACCTAAGAGGAGCTCAAGATGGGAGGCCAGCCTCACCGACTCCCTGTGCCTTACTACTATCTGGAGACCCCACCCCAGTGAACGGACTTTCCTAGACTTACTCCGTTTGGACTGCTATAACAAAATACTGCAGACCGAGTGGTTTATAAACAACAGAAATTTATTTCTCATGGTTCTGGAGGCTGGAGGCTAGGAAGTCCAAGATCAAGGTACCAACATGGTTGAATTTTGGTAAAAGCCCTCTTCCTGGTTCATAGCCTATGCCTTCTCACTGTGTCCTCACAAGGTGGAAGGGGGCAAGACATCTTTCTGGAGCCTCTTTTATAAGGGCACTAATCACATTCATGAAGGCATCACCCTCATGACCTATACACCTCCATAATACCATCACTTTGTGTGTGTGTGTGTGCATGTCCAACTCTCTGCAAGTCCTATAGACTGTAGCCCACAAGGCTTTTCTGTCAATGGAATTTTCCAGGCAAGAATACTGAATGGGTTGCCATTTCCTACGCCAGGGTATCTTCCTGACCCAGGAATCGAACCTGCATCTCCTGTGTCTCCTGCATTTGCAAGCG
The DNA here is from genome assembly GCA_024291935.2 of Okapia johnstoni. Classification (NCBI taxonomy): domain Eukaryota; kingdom Metazoa; phylum Chordata; class Mammalia; order Artiodactyla; family Giraffidae; genus Okapia; species Okapia johnstoni. The sequence goes on along the minus strand of CM044316.1, from coordinate 11,474,884 downwards.
GATTCTTTACCACTGAGCCACCTGGGAAGCCCCATTTTTGGAATTTAGGATTTCCACATAGGAATTTTAAAGGGACACAAACATTCAAATCGTGGACCCTTCCAAAGTCATGAGCTTGACACAGACTCCTGAGGAACCCAGGACAAGCAAGGAGCTAACCAGGCCCTTGAATTTGATTTTTTTTTGGCCATGCCACTCAAAGCATGTGGGACTTTAGTTCCCCAACCAGGGATCAAACCCATGCCTCCTGCAATGGAAGTGTGGAGTCTTAACCACTGGACCACCATGAAAGTCCCGAATCTGATCTTTCTGCCTTCCCCTAGCTCCTGCCCATTGAGCCCACTATCTCCCCTAACAGTGTATAAACTAGTATTTCCTCTGCTAGAGGCGTGGTCCCTGGGCCCTTTTTCAGCAAGGATCTGCTCCCCTGAGGACTGCAGCTAGGGCCAGACACTCACAGCCGAAGAAGCAGGATTCAAATCTTCAACCTTTGCTCACCTCTAAATACCCAGCCAGCAATTAGACCAGTGCCTAGAACACAGAAGGCCCTCAAAATATATGTTAAATATATCAACGAAGGACTGGGGGACCACATGCCATGTAGATAAGATTGCCCTTTTCACCCTTTTCTCACTGTGTGACCTCAGGCACATGGCTTCCCCTCTTTGAGCCTGAGCTCTCAACTATGAACTTGGGATATTCCTACTTGCTGCCTCGATGTTGTTCAGTTACTGTTGTTCAGTTCGACTCTTTGCAACCCCATGGACTGCAGCACGCCACGCTTCCCTGTCCTTTACCATATCCTGGAGTTTGCTCAAACTCATGTCCATTGAGTCGGTGATGCCATCTCATCCTCTGTCACCCCCTTCTCCTCCTGCCTTTAATCTTTCCAAACATCAGGGTCTTTTCCAGTGAGTCAGTTCTTCCAATCAGGTGGCCAAAGTATTGGAGCTTCAGCATCAGTCCTTCTGATGAATATTCAGGATTGATTTCCTTTAAGGAGCATGATGTCCATGTGAGAGCTGGACCGTAAAGAAGGTTGAGTGCCGAAGAATTGATGCCTTCAAATTGTGCTAGAGAAGACTCTTGAGGGTCCCTTAGACAGCATGGAGATCATGCTGCCATGTAGGACTAATGTAAAGAGCTAGTTAGGTCATCAAATACTTAGCAGAGAGGTATGCAAACAAGTGCTTAATAAACATTTGATATTATTAATCTGGTGTTTGTCAACATGTTTCTACTTAATGGGTGTTCTGAGATGGGTCAGCTACATTGTGAAATGAAAGTCTCTCAATCGTGTCCGACTCTTTGCGACCCCATGGACTATACAGTCCATAGAATTCTCCAGGCCAGAATACTGGAGTGAGTAGCCTTTCCCTTCTCCAGGGGATCTTCCCAACCCAGGGGTTGAACCCAGGTCTCCCACATTGCAGGTGGATTCTTTACCAACTGAGCCACCGGGGAAGCCCAAGAATACTGGAGTGGGTAGCCAGTCGCTTCTCCAGTGTATCTTCCCAACCTAGGAATCGAACCAGTGTCTCCTGCATTGCAAGCAGATTCTTTACCAGCTGAGCTACCAGGGAAGCTACCTTATGGAAGACAGTTAAATTTCTTTCCCCAGGGATTTCTCAAGACCCTCTGCATTGCAGCTTTCCTGGCTGGATAACTTCACATGAATCTAGTGATATTTTCTTTTTATAACAGTTTTTTCTTTTCTTTTTTTTGGCCATGCAACTTGCAGGATCTTAGATCTCCGAGCAGGGATCAAACCCAGGTCCACAGTGTTGAAAGCACAGAGTCCTAACCACTGGGCAGCCAGGGAATTTCGTATAACGGCTTTTAAAATTAAATAATCAGGGAATTCCCTGGTGGTCCAATGGCTAATACTCCACAATCCCAATGCAGGGGGGTGCCTAGGTTCAACTCCCTGGTCTGGAAACTAGGTCCTACATGCCACACTAAGAGTTCACAGGCAGCAACTAGAGATCTCATGCGCTGCAATGAAGATCGAAGCTCCCATGAGCCAGCAACTAAGACCTGCTGCAGTCAAATATTTTTTAAATAAATACATAAAAAAAAAGGTTGATTAGGTTAGTTTTAAAATAATTAAATAAAATATTCAGTATAATTCTAAATCCTCCCCCTCTCTTTTTTTGGATGGGTAATATAGACATAAGTACTGAAATGTTTCCCTCCTCTGTCCTTCACCCACCATTGTCACCTCTCTGGGAGACAACTAATGTCTTCTGGTTTCCTGTTTTGGCTTCCAGACACATTTTATCCAGACATAAGGCAATCTGTACACATGTTTTCCCATCATTCACAAAAAGAATAATATGCACTGCTATCTAGAGCTCTAACCTATTCCCCCCACCCAGCCCCCACATAACAGGTCTTGGAGGCAAGCTGTCTATTTTATGGTTGTGTTGTAACTCATCATTCAAAAGGCAGCTAAGAGGAGCCCCCCGCTCACCACAACTGGAGAAAAGCCCTGAGCTGCAATGAAGACCCAGTGCAGCCAAAAATGAATAAATCTTAAAAAAGAAAGCACCTAAGAAAAAAAAAATTATCAGCATTTGTTCCCTGCCGAGGTTCATGTATTCATTCTGAATCCTTTGCCACACATGTGCTGCCATTATAGTGAGTGACTGTGTGCTCACGTGGCTTCCCCCACATTCAAGGGCACCTGCAAGATAGATTCCCAGTAGGAATAGCTGCACGATCTAACCCAGTAATTTATAAAGTCGTTGCCACTAGAAAATATTTCAATGGTTGATAAGGCAGGTCTCTCCTCATTCTTTTTTCAAAATTATCTTGGCTTTTTCTTGGGCAGCTTTTTTTTTTTTTTTTTGCATTCTTTTTTTTTAAAAATTACTTTCCCTTATGGTTTATCACAGGATGTTGGGTAGAGTTCCCTGTGCTATACAGTAGGACCTTGTTGTTTCTCTCTCTTGTTTTTCTTTTGTCTTACCCAGTTACATGGAGATTTTCTTGCTGTTTTAGAAGTCTGACATCTGCCAGTGTTCTGCAGACTTTTTTTTTCCAGCCAGGCAGCAGGTGAGATTTTAGTTCCCCCAGGGATTAAGGAAGACATGGCAACCCACTCCAGTATTCTTGCCTGGAGAATCTCCATGGACCGAGGAGCCTGGTGGGCTACAGTCCATAGGGATTGCAAAGAGTCAGACACGACTGAGCGACTAAGCACAGGGATTAAACCCATGTCTCCTGCTGTGGAAACACAGAGTCCTAACCACTGGACTGGCAGGGAATTCCCTGTAAATGTATTTTTTTCTTAATTTATGTATATTTAATTGAAGGATAATTGCTTTGCAATATTGTGTTTGTGTCTGCCATACATCAATGTGAATCAGCCATAAGTCTACATGTGACCCCTCCCTGTTGAACCTCACTTGCATTTCTCACTCCATCCCACCCTTCTAGGTTGAGTATTTTTGATGTATGTGTGGGAGAAGGTGAGCTCCTCAATCAGATCTCAGGACCTTGTTGCTTATCCATTCTATACATAGTAGTTTGCATTGGGAAGCTACCTTTTTTAAACTTTTATTATGGACAACTTAAAGCATATTAAAAACCAGAACGAATAATATAATGAACCTACACTTAACCAAGAAAGGCTTCCCAGGTGGCGCTAGTGGTAAAGAACCCACCTGCCAGTGCAAGAGACCCAAGAGATGTGGGTTCAGTCCTGGAGGGCTATGATCCATAGGGTCGCAAAGAGTCGGACAGGACTGAAGCGACTTAGCGCACACACACATTTAACCAACAGCCAGCACCAACAGCTTCTAATACTCATGGCCCATCTTTTTTTTTTTTTTTGGCTGTACTAGGTCTTAGTTGCAGCACTCAGGAGCTTCGTTGCAGCATGTGAGATCTAATTCCCTGACCCAGGATCAAACCTGGGCCCCCTGCATTGGGAGCCCAGAGTCTTGGCCACTGGACCACCAGGGAAGTCTCCCCATGGCCAGTCTTGTTTCAACTTGACCGCTGCCGCTGGATCATTGGGAAGCAAATCCCAGAAATCATGGCATTTCATCTGTTAAAACTGGTATATATCTTGAAAGATGTTCAGTTCAGTTCAGTCGCTTAGTCGTGTCCGACTCTCTGTGACCCCATGAATCGCAGCACGCCAGGCCTCCCTGTCCATCACCAACTCCCGGAGTCTACCCAAACTCATGTCTATCAAGTCGGTGATGCCATCCAGCCATCTCATCCTCTGTCGTCCCCTTCTCCTCCTGCCCACAATCCTTCCCAGCATCAGGGTCTTTTCCAAAGAGTCAACTCTTCGCATGAGGTGGCCAAAGTATTAGAGTTTCAGCTTCAACATCAGTCCTTTCAATGAACACCCAGGACTGATCTCCTTTAGGAGGGACTGGTTGGATCTCCTTGCGTCCAAGGGACTCTCAAGAGTCTTCTCCAACACCACAGTTCAAAAGCATCGATTCTTTGGCGCTCAGCTTTCTTCACTGTCCAACTCTCACATCCATACATGACCACTGGAAAAACCATAGCCTTGACTAGATGGACCTTTGTTGGCAAAGTAATGTCTCTGCTTTTTAATATGCTGTCTAGGTTGGTCATAACTTTCCTTCCAAGGAGGAAGTGTCTTTTAATTTCATGGCTGCAATCACCATCAGCAGTGATTTTGGAGCCCAAAAAAATAAAGTCTGACACTGTTTCCACTGTTTCCCCACTTATTTCCCATGAAGTGATGGGACCAGATACCAGGATCTTAGTTTTTTGAATGTTGAGTTTTAAGCCAACTTTTTCACTCCCCTCTTTCAGTTTCATCAAAAGGCTTTTTAGTTCCTCTTCACTTTCTGCCATAAGGGTGGTGTCATCTGCATATCTGAGGTGATTGATATTTATCCCGGCAATCTTGATTCCAGCTTGTGCTTCTTCCAGCCCAGCGATTCTCATGATGTACTCTGTATATAAGTTAAATAAGCAGGGTGACAATACACAGCCTTGACGTACTCCCTTTCCTATTTGGAACCAGTCTGTTGTTCCATGTCCAGTTCTAACTGTTGCTTCCTGACCTGCATACAGGTTTTCAAGAGGCAGGTCAGGTGGTCTGGTATTCCCATCTGTTTAAGAATTTTCCACAGTTTATTGTGATCCACACAGTCAAAGGCTTTGGCATAGTCAGTAAAGGAGAAATAGAGGTTTTTCTGGAACTCTCGCTTTTTTGATGATCCAGCGGATGTTGGCAATTTGATCTCTGGTTCCTCTGCCTTTTCTAAAACCAGCTTGAACATCTGGAAGTTCACAGTCCACGTATTGCTGAAGCCTGGCTTGGAGAATTTTGAGCATTACTTTACTAGCATGTGAGATGAGTGCAATTGTGCGGTAGTTTGAGCATTCTTTGGCATTGTCTTTCTTTGGGATTGGAATGAAAACTGCCCTCTTCCAGTCCTGTGGCCACTGCTGAGTTTTCCAAATTTGCTGGCATATCGAGTGCAGCACTTTCACAGCATCATCTTTCAGGATTTGAAATAGCTCAACTGGAATTCCATCACCTCCACTAGCTTTGTTTGTAGTGATGAGAGATGTTACCACAAGCAATAACTACAATGTCATTATCATAATTGAGAAGTTTAAACAGTCATCCCTCAATATCATTATATAGTTTAGAGTGTTTAGATTTTCCCAATTGTCTCTTCGATATTTGATGAATGGTTGTTTACAGTTCATTCAAATAAAAATCCAAACGGGGCTTCCCTGATGGTTCAGTGGCTAAGACTCTGTGCTCCCAATGCCGGGGGCCTCACATTCTATCCCTGGTCAGGGAACTAGAGCCAACATGTCATGGCTAAGTTCCGCCACAGCCAGTAGGTATGTAAAATCAATAAATAAATGTTTATTAACAATCCAAATAAGGTTCATGCACGGCTTCTGGTTGGAGGCAAGTTCTATAAGTTTTGGGTTCCTCTTCTTCCTTTTCCCCCCCTTGCAACATATTTGTTGAAGAAACTCAGCTGTTTGTACTGTAGACTTCACCAGTCTGTTGGTGTCCTTGTGATGTAGTTTAACATATTCCTCTGTTCTCAGTTTGACCAACCAAGCATCAGTTTCCGTGTCCAGTTTTGGGGCAAGTCTCTCTCACAGAGGGCAGTGAGTCCTCTCAGCAGGTGACACTCAGGGAATGTTTGTCCCTCCTGTTGTGACACAAGCCGCCACCTGATCAATCAAGAGGCAGGTTTTCTTTTCCAACATTTTATCTGAACAATTACAAACATTCAGAGAAGTTGGAAGAAGAGTACAGTGAACATTCATGTGCTGTGCTTAGTCGCTCAGTTGTGTCCCACTCTGTGACCCCCATGTACTATAGCCTTCCAGGCTCCTCTGTCCATGGGGATTCTCCTGGCAAAAATACTAAAGTAGGTTGCCATGCCCTCCTCCAGGGGATCTTCCCAGGCCAAGGACTGAACCCAGGTCTCCTGCGTTGCAGGCGGATTCCTTACCAACTGAGCCACCAGGGAAGCCCATAGGTTCCACAATTACTATGGTGCTAAATTTTCTTTATCATACTTGTCTCTCCATCTATCTATCCATTCCATCTGTCAATCCATCTCATGTTTTGGACACAAATCAAAATAGGTGGATGTCACTTTATTTTATTATGAATATGTGTTATCATTTTAATCATTTTAAAATGATTTAAGGGGCTTCCCTGATGGCTCAGTGGGTAAAGAATGCGCCTTCAATGCAGGAGACACAGGAAATGCAGGTTTGATCCATGGGTTGGGAAGATCCCCTGGAGAAGGGAATGGCAACCCACTCCAGTATTCTTGCCTAGAGAATCCCATGGACAGAGGACCCTGGTGGGCTACAGTCAATGGGGTCACAAAGGGTCGAACGTGACTGAGCAAATAAGCACACACAAATGGTTTAAGTATATAATTTTATGGCATTAAATACATTCATGATATTCTATAGTCATCATCACAATCTGTTTACAGCACTTTTTCATCTTCCCCAAAAAGAAACTGTCTTCATTAAATACTAACTTCCCATTTCCTTCTCCCTCTAGCCCCTGGTACCCACCCTTCTAATTTCTCTATGAATTTGCCTGTTCTAGGGACCTTGTATAAGTGGAATATTTCTTCTTTTGTGTCTGGCTTATTTCACTTAACATAATGTTTTTGAGGTTCATCCATGTAGCATGTGTCAGAATTTCACTTGTTTTTGTCTGTGTTAGTTGCTCAGTCGTGTCCGACTCTTTGTGACACTTGTTTTTAAGGCTGCATAATATTCCAGTGTATGGTTATGCTTCAGTTTATTTATCCATTCTTCTGTCGATGGACAGAATTTGGGTTGCTTCCACCTCTTGGTTAGTCTGAATCATGCTGCTATGAACATTGGTGGGCAAGTATCTGTTAGAATCCTCGTTTTCAATTCACTGTTGGTGGTGGTTTAGTCACTAAGTAGTGTCCAACTCTTGCGACTGCATGGACTGTAGCCCTCTAGGCTCCTCTGTTCATGGGATTCTCCAGGCAAGATTACTGGAGTGGGTTGCCATTACCTTCTCCAGGGGATCTTCCTGACCCAGGAGTCAACCCCGAGTATCCTGCATTGCAGGCAGATTCTTTACTGACTGAGCTATAAGAGAAGCCCTTTCAATTCTTTGAAGGTCTATATATCCAGGAGTGGAAGTGCAAAATCATTTAATTCTATGCTTAACTTTTTGAGAAACCACCAAACTCTTTCCTACAGTGGTTGCACCATTTTATATTCCTGCCAACAGAATATGATGGCTCTGTTTCTCCACATCGTCACCAACACTTGCTACTTTCTGTTTTGTGTTTTCGAGAGTTGCCATAGTGATCATCAGAAGTGCTATCTCACTGTGGGATTGATTTGCCTTTCCCTGGTGGCTCGTGATGTTGAGCATCTTTTTGTGTGTCCATTGGCCATTTGTATAGCTTCTTTGGAGATCTACTTGAGTCCTTTGCCCATTTTTTATTTTTTAAAAAATATTTATTTGGCTGTACATGTCACATTAGCTGTGACATGCAGGGTCTTTTCATTGCAGCATGTGGGATCTAGTTCCCTGACCAGGACTAGAACCTGGGTCCCTGCATTGGGAGCGTGGAGTCTCAACTACTGGACCACCAGGGAAGTCCCCTTTTCCCATCATTGAATTGAGTTTGTTGTGGTTGAGTTGTAGGAATTCCTTACAATCTAGACATTAATCCCTTATCAGATATATGATTTGCAAATAGTTTTGATTTGGGTTTTAGTTTCTCTTGACACCATGTGGGAAGCAGACTTTTGCAGAGGCGGGGCAAGCCAGGAGAGATTTAACTGGGGCAGGAACTCCAGGTGAGAAGGGGGAGTGGCCTCAAGGATGGGGAGAGTGGATGAACCCTGAGTGCCATCAAGGCCCTCAAGAAGGTCCCTCGCTGGAACTCAGATCAGAGGCATGGGAGGCAGGTCAGAGGCCTGAGAGATGGAGCTGATGGAGTGCCCACCTCTCTCTCTCTCTCTCTCTCTCACACACACACACACACACACACATACACATGTCTCTTCTCTTGGGATGAGGAGACCAGCTACCTGGAGGAGAAAGGCAAGAGGGATGAAGACAGGGATAAGAACTCAATTACAAGTATCACCCTTGGCAGACGGTGGCTCAGGATTTAGTTGTCCCTCAAATGCTCCATCTCAGCACTGCACACAGGCAATGGGAGACCACCCCAAGATCTTCAAAGATTTGTTGTTGTTATTCAGTTGCTCAGTCATGTCTGACTCTGTGACTCTTTGGACTGTAGCATGCTAGGCTCCTCTGTCCTTCGCTGTCTCCCAGAGTTTGCTCAAATTCATGTTCATTGAGTTGGTGATGCTATTTAAGCATCTCATCCTCTGCTGCCCCCTTCTTCTGCCTTCAATCTTGCCCAGCATCAAGGTCTTTTCCAATGAGTTGGGTCTTCACATCAGGTGGCCAAAGTATTGGCGCGTCAGCATCATTCCTTCCAATGTATATTCAGGACTGATCTCCTTTAGGATTGACTGGTTTGATCTCCTTGAAGTCCACGGGACTCTCAAGAGTCTTCTCCAACACCACAATTTGAAAGCATCAATTCTTCGGCCCTCAGCCTTCTTTATGGTCCAATTCTCACATCTGTACATGACTATTGGAAAGATAAGGAGCCCTATAGAAGTCACGCTGGCAGCCAACATAGAGCCTGGCACAAGTCCCCAGTAAATGTGGGCTCTGTTCATTGTCACAGTTTTACTCATCATAGGGGGTTCCTCATTGTCACCCCCCCAAATCTTTTATTTGCCCTCCAGGAACATTGAGATCTCATGCCAACTCTTTGAAGCCCTGCCCAAAAGTCTGCCCATTGTTCTCTCCTTGAAACGTCACCTCGAAACCCCACCCCTTTTCCTTCAAGGCCAGTGTCCAGATATCCCCATTAACTTCCTCTCTGGAAACAAAACCACCCCCTTCACCTAAGTTCAACAGGAAGGAGATGTCTTACCACCTTCACCCCTGCCCCCCTCCAGGCTTTCCAGTACTTAGAAAAAAGGAAGTCGATTGAACTAGCGCTTCCTGTGGGTTGATCTGGGGACAAGGGGTGTAACTAAGGTCTGCCCTCTCTGACACTCCTCGGAGACTCGCCAGCGCTCTCCATTTCCCTGAGACCCTCACTGTGGACCCCCAGGGGGTGGCACAAAATATTCCCCTGCCCCTCCCTCAGTCTGGGCAAGGTGTGGCCCCGGACTTCTGCATTCTTAACTGCAGTGACAATTCTTCCTTCCCCTGGAGGTCCTGCCTGTTTGCCAGTGCCCAGCGCTTCATTAAGGGAACTTCCTCCTCCAGTCTGGCCACCATGATGCCTTCAGAGCCGCCGCCCAGGGTCTGCTGGACTTTGTTCATCTTTCTGCTTCTTGCCTGCTGTCTGTTGCCCACAGGTGAGGCCCAGTGAGCTGGGGAGGGCTGGAGATGGGGGGTTGCTGGGGAGGGGAAGGAGAACAGTGCACCTCACATCCTGCTGCCCAGGGCTGTGGCAACACTTCTTTGACTCAGATCTGTCAGGGGGCTCCCCAGTATCCTTGGGGGAAAGTGGTGGCTCCTTAACTCAGCCCTCGGGGCTCTCTGAGGCCAGTTCCCTGCCTTTCACTTGTTCCCTGCCCCCTTCACAGCATAGACACACACACACCCAAACACTTATGCCTGCATGCATTTGCTCCCTGCTCCATCCGGACTCTTGATCTCTGCCTATGCTCTTCAGTCTGCCAGGATCACTCTTGCTTTTACTTGACTAAATCCTCCTTGACCCTTTAAAACTGACTGTAGTAGTTCTCTCCAGGAAGCCTTTCCTGACTTATTTCCTCCTGGCCTCCTTCTCAACTCTCCTTGGTTCCTGAGCCATCATCTGTCTTTCCCACTAAACTGAAGCACTGCCAAAGGCAGAGACCTTCATATCTTGGCTAGGGGAGGTGTTGAAGGGTGGAACCTGCAGCTGGGTGGGCTGGGGGGCACTGGAGCCCCCAGCAGAGACTCTGTTCGTGCAGGTGCCCAGGGACAGACATACCAGTTACGAATGGAGCCGAAGGACCCAGTGGTGCCTTTTGGAGAGCCCCTCGTGGTAAACTGCAGCTTAGATTGCCCCAACCCTGGATTAATCTCCCTGGAGACAGCCCTCTCCAAGGAGCCCCACAGCAGTGGCCTGGGCTGGGCGGCCTTCCGTCTCACCAATGTGACTGGTGACATGGAACTTCTCTGCTCCGGCCTCTGCAATAAGTCCCAGGTGGTAGGTTCCTCTAACATCACAGTGTACGGTGAGTAGCCATGGCTGGAGTTGGGATGGCCTTGGGCAGTGGTGGGGGTAGATGACCAATGGTGTAGGAGACCGAGGTGGGGCTGGGGCCCTGAATTTGCACAAATGGACCAGGACACTCAGTCAGAGCTCAGACCTGGGTGTGTGTGTGTGAGAGAGAGAGACAAAGTCAGAGATAGAGGGGTACATCTCAACTGCATGCCAAAGCAGCAGCTGTGAAACCAACTTATTTGGTTCTCAATAAGCATTTTGTGTGTGTGCATGTGTGCTAGGTTGCCTCAGTTGTGTCCGACTCTTTGCAATCCCATGGACTGTAGCCCGCCAGGCTCCTCTGTCCATGGGATTCTCCAGACAAGAGTACTGGAATGGGTTGCCATGCTCTCCTCTGGGGGAATCTTCCTGGGATCCCAGGGATCCAACTCGCATCTCTTGAGTCTCTTGCATTGGCAGGCAGGTTCTTTACCACTAGTGCCCCCTGGGAAGCCCAATAAGCATTTTAAAAATATTTCAGGAATTCCTTGGTGGTCCAGTGGTTAGGACTCCAGGCTTTCACTGCCAAGGGCCTGGGTTCAATCTCTAGTCAAGGAACTAAAACTGTGGAAGGCTCTCGGTATGGCCAAAAAAAAAAGGACATGTCTTTTACTCAATTTTTAAAATTTCTTTTAATATAGTTATTTATTTTGCTTGGCTGCATTAGGTCTTAGTTGCAGCCCATGGGATCTTTCTTTGTGGTACATAGACTCTAGTTGTGGCACGTGAGCTTTAGTAGTTGTGACATGCGGGCTCTGGAGTGCATGTGGCTCTCGGGCTTCGTTGCTCTGTGGCATAGGGAATTTTAGTTCCCCAGCCAGGGATTGACCTCGTGTCCCCTGAATAGCAAGGCAGATTCTTAACCACTGGACTACCAAGGAAGTCCCTACTTTTCCTTTTTTTTGTATTTACTTATTTATTTGGCTGCACTGGGTCTTAGTTGTGGCAGGCGGGAGGTAGGATCTAGTTCCCTGACCAGGTATTGAACCCCTGTGCATTGGCAGTGTGGAGTCTTAGCCACTGGACCACCAGGGAAGTCCCCTATTGCTTTTATTTTTATGACAGGTAATAAATTCATGTGGTTCCCAAATCAAAAAGTATTAAAAAAAAAAAGGGGGGGGGGTCAGTGTCAAGTCTCCATTTACCTAGTGTGGGCTGTGATGACTGTTGTTTTTAGTGCTGACACATAGGTGCTCACCCAAAAGCCCTTATGAAAGCCCCGGGGTGGGGAGGTACACTTATGAGCCTCATTTCACAGATGAGGAAACTGAGACTCAGTGGGGATAAAGTCACTTGCCAGCGTCCGTGAGCAGAGATGCCTGGAGTCCAGGTCTCAAATCCCTGCTCTTCACAGCTGAAGTCTTCCTCTCCAGACCTGATATCCCTGTTACCAGTTTTTTATGAATCCTTCCGGTTTCTCTGCATTTGAAAGAAGACAGGGAATTCCCTGGCTGTCCAGTGGTTAGGACTCAGTGCTTTCACTGCTAAAGGCCCAAGGTTCAATCCCTGGTCGGGGAACTAAGATCCCGCAAGCCACGTGGTGCAGCCAAAAACAAACAAACAAAAGAACCCAATAGACTAGGAAATAGCTGAGTACATCACTCAGGGTGCCTACGGTTTTGTGAGGCCTCAGAACAGTGTAGTGTACATCTGTAGCTGTGTATGCTCTTCCTGTGTGTGCACCAGTGTCTGCATTCATGGTTGTGTACCTATATGTCTGTGAGTAGGTGGATCTGAGTGTCCTTATCTTTGTGTGAGTGTACTTGTATGTCTACAAATGTGTTTGTCTGTATGCTGTGTGTGCCTGTGTGTGTCTCAGGACTTGTACCTTTTGAAAATAACTTTTAAATTTTTATTTATTTATTTTTGGCTGGGCTGGGTCTGCATTGCTTCAAAAGCTTTTCTCTACTTGTGCCAAGCGGGCCTACTCTCTTGTTGCAGTGCTTGAGCTTCTCATGGCTTCTCTTGTTGCGGAGCCTGGGCTCTAGGCTGCGTGGGCTTCAGTAGTTGTAGCTCACAGGCTCTGGAGCACAGACTCAGTAGTTGCAGTGCACGGCATAGCTGCTCCTTGGCATGTGGGATCTTCCTGGATCAGGGATTGAACCCATGTCTCCTATATTGGCAGGTGGATTCTTTACCACGGAGCCACCAGGGAAGCCCCTGGATTTGTATCTCTGTGTGTGAGTGTCTGCACATGTGTATGTGTCAGAATCTGTGCCCGTGTGTTTATCTATGTGAGTCTGTCTGTCTCTGAGCATGTGTGGATGTCTGGGCCAGTATGTGTCTATATGTGTCTTTGTGTGTATTTTTGCACGTTTGCCTACGTGTGTATCTGGGTATCCCCGTCTGTGTGGCTGTAAGGTGCCACTGTCCAGTGCTGTGCAGGAGCCTATTTGTCCTGGCTCACGAAAGCCCAGTGGGCTCATCTCTTCCCAACTCTGTGTCACATTGAGTGGCTTTAAATCAGCCAAAAGTGGGAGTATTTACACCACAGAAATTGGCAAATACTCCACGTGGGGCCTCCCTCATCCACCATAGAGATCCCAGGAATAATCAGCATTGGATACCATACCACTATCCCTTGAATGGAGGTTAAGATGGGGGCCTCCTTGTTAAATACTCTAAAATTGTAATTTTGTTGTTGTTCGGTTGCTAAGTCGTGGCTGACTCCTTGTGACCCTGTGGACTGTAGCCCACCAGGCTCCTCTCTTCACGGGGATTCTCGAGGCAAGAATGCTGGAGTGGGTTGCCATTTCCTTCTCCAGGGGATCTTTCTGGACCAGGAATCAAACCTGAATCTCTTGTATTGGCAGGCAGGTTCTTTACGACTGAGCCACCAGAGAAGCCCTGTAAATGGTTAGATGTTAAAAATTTTCCATGGAAGCCAGTCCACAGACTTGTGACAGCTTCAGAGCCAGGCTTGAGAGCTGCTCCCCCAGCGGAGGCCCAGGGTTTGGAATGTGTGCCTTTGAGGGCCACTGCAGCTGCAGCTGGGATTGGACCCAGCCTGGATCTGTTGAGTACCCCCAGGACTGTAGAGAGCACTTTCAAGAGGCTGCCCCAGGCCTTGAGCACCTGGGACAGACTGGGGAGGACTGGACCAAGCTCTGGGAAAGGCCAAGATCAGAGTCCAGGCCAGAGGCTGAAAGAGGGATCAGGGGACTTCCTAGATCTGATGTCATGGAGGTAGGTGGGCACACAGGTCTAGGGTTTGGGAAACCCATTGTCTAAGCCTGGCTCTGCCCCTTCCTGGCTGCGCATCCTTTGGCAGATCACCTCACCTGGCTGGGCCTCAGTTTCTCTGTTCATAAAAGGGAAGAATAATAGAGGAGATTTCACTTGATTGGTGTGTGAATGAAAGCGGATGACATCTGGAAACAGGAAGGAAAACTCAAGATAAACAGGAAGTTCTATGATTACTATTAACATCATAAATGGTCATAAACGTTAGTCCCCTTCCTTGCCTTTTTTTTCTCCGTTAACTACGAGTTCCTTGGGAACAGAAAAACTGATTCATTTCAGTGCCTGCCAAGGTGTCCAACAAAACAGGAAATAATAATCATGATGTTAATGATAATGGCAAACACATATACTAGCACACTTGTAAGTCCAGCAGGTTTATTAACTTGAAGTTCACAGTCCCACACTGGGCCACCCTGGGCTCTTCTCCATGGTGGAGGTTGCCGGCTGGTTGGTAAGTTCTACTCTCCCCTTCACACGCCTCCATTCAGCGTTCCCACAGCGCGTGCAGCTGGCACCCCTGCCCCGCTGGCAGCCGGTAGGTGAACAACTCAACCTGAGCTGTCTGGTGTCTGGTGGGGCCCCCCGGGGCCACCTCACCATGGTGCTTCTCCGGGGGGAGGAGGAGCTGGGCCGGCAGCCAGTGGGAAAGGAGGAGCCCGCCAAGGTTACGTTCATGGTGCAGCCGAGAAAAGAGGACCATGGCACCAATTTCTCCTGCCGCTCCGAACTGGACCTGCGGTCCCAAGGACTGGAACTCTTCCAGAACACCTCGGCCCCCAGGAAGCTCCAAACTTTCGGTGAGGGAAAGAACTGCAGACGGTGGGTGATGAGTGGAGCCAGAGTAAGTGTTCCCTGACCACGAATTCCTGAGAATGGGGTAGCCTGGCCCTCAGGGCTTTAAGGAACACATGCCCTTGGCCATTGGGCAGGGTAGCCTCAGATGAGAGGCTCACAGCCTTGGGACTTTTGAAGAAGGCTGTGTGTGTCCTGGAAAGGGGGTGACACAGGTCTCAAGGTATCCTGGGAAAGGACCCTGGTTTAGGGGATGAGTGTCATGGGGAAAAGGGATCTCCATAGCTGTGAGACCTCCTCCTGCTCACTTCTATCCTTCTTTCAAGCCATGCCCAAGACCCCCCCGCGCCTCGTTTTCCCCCGGTTCTGTGAGATGGAAACCTCCTGCCCTGTTAACTGCAGCCTGGATGGGCTGTTCCCAGCGTCGGAGGCCCATATTCAACTGGCGCTGGGGAACCAGATGCTGAATGCCACAGTTGTGAGCCACGCGGACACGCTCACGGCCATAGGCACAGCGAAAACCGAACAGGAGGGCACCCAAGAGATTGTCTGCAGCGTAACCTTGGGGGTCGAGAACCGAGAGACCCGGGAGAACTTGGTTGCCTACAGTAAGAGAGGGCGGAGCCAAAACTACTCAGGAGGCGAGGGGTGGGGCTGACCCGGGAACGTCACTGCATATAGTAAGAGGAAAAGTGAAAGTGTCCAACTCTTTGTGACAAGGACTGTCTAGTCCATGGAATTCTCCAGGCCAGAATACTGGAGTGGGTAGCCTTTCCTTTCTCCAGGGGATCTTACCAACCCAGGGATTGAACCCAGGTCTCCCACATTGCTGGCGATTCTTTACCAACTGAGCTATCAGGGAAGTCCCATATTAAGAGTAGTAGTAAGAGGGGCAGAGACAAAACAGCTCAGGAAACGAGGGTCGGGGCTGAACCAAGAGAATGTGACGGCCTCTAGCCCAAGGGGGCGTGGCACACAGGCAAAGACTAAACCTGAGACAGGAGGGGCCTAAGTAACCCGAGAGGAGCCTGAGTGCCCCAAACTGGGTGGGGTGAGGGCTGCAGAGTAAATGAAGGAGTAGCCTGGATACTCCGACGGGAAGGAGGCAGGTGGGGGCAGGGCTTCACCCAAGGGAGGTGTGTAGTCAGCAAACTCCTGGGCAATGCCTCGCCTTTAGGCTTCCAGGGGCCCAACCTGAACCTGAGTGAGCCTAACGCCACAGAGGGGACCCCAGTGACTGTGACTTGCGCGGCCGGACCCCGAGTCCAGGTCATGCTGGACGGAGTTCCAGCCGCGGTACCAGGACAGCCTGCCCAGCTTTACCTAAAGGCCACCGAGAAGGACGACAGGCGCACCTTCTTCTGCAATGCTACCCTCAAGGTGCATGGGGTGACGTTGCAACGTAATAGGAGCGTCCAGTTGCGTGTCCTGTGTGAGTAGGTCACGCTGACCTTTAATCCCTTGCTTCTTTGATTTGAGACTTGTCTCTCCCTTGCCCCATTGTGCCTCGGGTGTGTTGGGTGTGTCTGATCATTTGGCGGTCCCACAGACGGTCCCACGATTGACAGAGCTAAGTGTCCCCAACGCGTGATGTGGAAAGAAAAGACTATGCATATACTGCAGTGCCAGGCCCGGGGCAACCCGAACCCCCAGCTACAGTGTCTGCAGGAAGGCTCCAAGTTTAAGGTGCCCGTCGGGATTCCATTCCTCGTCTTGTTAAACTATAGTGGTACCTACAGCTGTCAGGCGGCCAGTTCACGGGGCATGGACGAAATGTTAGTGATGATGGACGTTCAAGGTGAGCCTCGGCAAGGCGTATTTATCCTAGACGGGCAAGCTTAGGAGGGGCTGAGACGAGCGTATTTATTCTTTGTTTTTCCGCACAGGTCGGAACCTGGTCACTATCAACATCGCCCTGGGAGTCTTAGCGATCTTGGGCGTGGTGACTCTCGCTGCAGCCTCAGTGTATGTCTTTAGGGTGCAGACGCAACGTGACATTTACCACCTGAAGCCAAGGAGCACCCGGTGGTCCCTCATGTTTACACAGCCCGTGACTGTGACAGAGGACTTATAGTGAGCTCAGTGATACTGAGCAAAGACGACGGGGGCCTGGCTGTATCTATCTTCGAATTCTGAATAAAGGCTTTAAAATCCTTACACTGTGGCTTGATTCCATCTCGCAGTTTCGCGAGCCCATAGAGTGACATCGCGATAGCGGAAAAGGGCGGAGCCTGTAGTGCCCAGACAGGGCTGGAACACCGAGAGGCGGGCCGGGCTTTACCCAATGGGCTGAAGGAGTCGAGCGGAGGCGGGGCTTCTATTGGCCAATCAGCGGGCGCGCCCTCGTTGCCGCTCTATGCCGCTCCGCCCCGGCTCGCTGGTCCCAGAAGGCGCCGGGTTTCCCAAGATGGCGGCCGACGTGTCCGTTACTCACCGGCCGCCGCTGAGCCCAGAGGCTGGGGCCGAGGTTGAGGTTGGTGATGCCGCGGAGCGCCGGGCGCCTGAAGAAGAACTGCCGCCGCTAGATCCAGAGGAGGTCCGGAAACGCCTGGAACATACTGAGCGCCAGTTCCGTAACCGTCGCAAGATACTGATCCGGGGCCTCCCGGGGGACGTGACCAACCAGGTACGGGGGGGCTGTGTGGGAGCGTGGCGGGAAATACCACCGTGCGCGTGCGCGGGGGGAACCGGGCGACACCAACGCTGGCGTGCCCGGGGGGGTGGTCGTCGCCGGGTGAGTCCAAGCGCGGGATCCACGCGGGATCGGGAGAGACCAAGAGCGGGACGTAGGGGGTCGGAGATGGAGGGAGAAACCAATTTTGGACTGAGGGAGGACGTTGCTAGGGGCGACCAGAGGCTTGGAAGGAGCCAAGTGGTTGAAGGGGGCGGGGAATGGAAGGGGGCGGGCAGCTTTGGCCATGTTGGGGGGATAGTGAATGGACAGCCAGATTGGGACTGTGGAATCAGGGACGCCAGTTGCTTCCTGCTCTAGCATGGAGTGGTGGGATCTCATATCCATAAGCTTCATGGTTGACTAGAGTGTGCCTTTCCATAGCAAGCGTTTTTGAATTCCTTTTAGGGGTAGATCCGGAAGTTAAGGCAGCCCCAGGGGTCTTTTTTCCTCAAAAGCCTCAGATTAATTTGGAAAAATGGAGTCATCTCCTGTCCCCATGCCACAGACCTGCAGAGAAGGAGGGGGCATTGTTCCATGTAGCCCTCCTTGGCTGATCTGGCGTGTCTTGGTAATCCAGGGGTGCCCTTCTCTTGGCGCCAAATGGGGCAGGACTTCCCAGTGCTCTTTGGACCCAGGAAGACTGAACCTAGTCTGCCCTGCCCTTCAACAATGGAATGGGTTCTTTGTCCCTGCTGTGGAGAATCCCTGCTTTCTGGCCCCTCCAGCACACCTGCCACTGGCTCTCTCTGCTCATGGGTAGTGGGACCCTAGGAGTGTTGGGAGGGGTGTGACTTGGGGATAGACCTGAGACAGGTGTTTCTAGAGTCAGTCATCCTCCTACTGCCCACCATCTCCCAGCCGGAAATGTGCCTTCTCTCTTGCAGGGTGCACAGTGTGTCTGGCACTGAAAGGCCCCAAAGCCTCACCTCTGCAGCTGGCTTGCAGGAAGCTGTCAGTAGGAGGGAATGGGGAGGCACATGAAGCCACACATTGTGGGCTTAAGTACACAGGGTCCCCAGTCAGGTACCCAGGGGTGGCATTCCCACTGCTGTGCCCTGACCAGCTGCTTGACCTTTGACAATTTCCTTCACCTCTCTGAGCCTCAGTTTCCTCATCTACAAAATGGACTTGTTAATACTTGATTTGCAGGGTTGTTGGAAAGAGTCAGTCTTGCAAACTGAGGTGCAGATGGGTTAAACAACTTCCTTGTGGGCAGAGCTGGGTCTTGAACTCAGACTGACCTGACTCTCTAATAAGAGCGTGTTGTGTTGGTTAAAAGCATGGGCTCTGCAGCTGAGCTCTGCCTCCCACCCCTGCTAGGTATGGCTGCGATGGCCTTGGGCAAGCAACTGCTCTGAAACTCCATTTCCTCGCTTGTAAAATGGGGCTGGTGATTGACCTGCCTTCATAGCTGGTCCACGTGAACATGCCACTGGGTTGCTCTCTTCATTTCTCGGTGATTCTCTGTCCTTTGGCTTGTCTCCACAGGAGGTGCACGACCTGCTCAGCGACTATGAGCTCAAGTACTGCTTTGTGGACAAGTACAAAGGGACAGGTTTGTGGGACCCTGGGGTGGGGTGGGGTAGGCTAGTGGCAGGTGATGACAGTCCCTGATGCTGGAGAGTCCTGGCCCAGTGTCTCCTGAACTTCAGGCCCAACGTTCGGCGGCGGGGGGGTGGGGGGTGGGGGCATGGACCAGATGGGAGCCAAGGGATTGGAATGGCACCAGTTATTCTGGAGGACTTGAAGAAGATCAGACAGGCCTAGGGGACTGGCTGGCAGAGGGAATGTTTGGGAAGGGGTCCCCAGTGCCCAGGTATCTGCTGGGTAGCCTGGAAGAGAAACAGCAAGGATGCCCCTCAATGGGCACCCAAGATGGGGACAGATTGGGGCAACAGTCTGTTCTACTCTGGGTCTAGGAGACATGTCTGCCGAAATGACGGCCTCCCTCTGGCCTCTCTGCCTCCACGATTTCACTCCCCCACCTACCTTCCCCTAGGCAACCAGCTCTGATCTGATTGCAAATCTGATCAAACCTGGTCCTAACCCTGATCATTCTTCTGTCTCCTCACAACCTGTTTGAGCTCCTCCTGCTATTACCTTGCAAAGAGGTACCTCAGCCTTGCCACCTCTTCAGGTGCCTGAGGTTCCAGGCGATTCCCTCTGTTCTTAACATCTCTTCCATTCAGGGCAGCTCCTCCCAGTGCCCAAGCACACCCCGTACCCCATCATAGCACTGACCACCCTAGGCTGTCTCTGCTGACTCACTCACCTGCCTCCACATGGTGGTCATTTCTATGAGAACAGGGACTGGTCTTGGCCCCCAACATAGGAGGCTCTTGGTGGATATCTGTGTCCACCAGGCATCATGCCAGGTGTTAAACCTGCCAGGGCCTTTGCCTGCAGTCTGTAACATGGATGAGAAGGAACTGAGGACAGGTGACCCCTCGAGACCTACCTGGTGGACTGGGGTCGTGATTAAGATCTTGGGCTCTGGAGGCTAAGAGTCCTGGGTTCTTGTCCTGGTCTGTCCTCACTGTTTGGCCACAGGCAAGTGACTTACCCTCCTGAGCTTTGGTTTTCTCACCAGCAAATTGGACATGGCCTGTTGGAGTTGGCTATGAAGCCAAACTCATTAAAACATCTGAAAAACTGTGGGTGCCTGGGAGGCGACCTGCCGGGGTTCAAGTCCAGGCTTCTCCACTTGAGCAGGGCACTGCCCTGTGCCCATTTCCTTGCTGGAAAGATAGTGGTTGTGAGGAGGAAGTTATTCCCATTTGACAAAGAAGGAAACAGACTTCAGAGCCACTCGGGCTGGTGTTGAAACCCAGGCTCCCCAGACCACATGGTAACCACTACTACCTCACATGGCATATCTTGTGGAAAAACCCGAACGAACTTTTTGGCCAATGCAGTAGTCCTTAGGATGGGGCCAGGCCCTCAGTGGGTGAGCATCACCGTGGGTTGTAAGGAGTAAACCTGGAGGAGCCAGGCGGCACCGGGTATTGTTGCTCATGGCTGGCGACTATTCCAGTCCGCTGGTGCCCATGATGTCCTGGTGGTTCAGTATTCCTGAGGTCACGTGTGGTTTAGAGGGAGGTGGGTGTGGGCAGACATTGGGTAGAGGCGCAGGCACTCAGGGGGCCCCACTGACCCCATGCTCCCACCCATTGCAGCCTTTGTGACGCTGCTGAACGGGGAGCAGGCGGAGGCCGCCATCAGCGCCTTCCACCAGAGCCGCCTGCGGGAGCGGGAGCTCTCGGTGCAGCTGCAGCCCACGGACGCCCTGCTCTGCGTGGCCAACCTGCCCCCCAGCCTCACGCAGCAGCAGTTCGAGGAGCTGGTGCGGCCCTTCGGCAGCCTGGAGCGCTGCTTCCTGGTCTACAGTGAGCGCACCGGTCACTCCAAGGGCTACGGCTTCGCCGAGTACATGAAGAAGGACTCGGCCGCCCGCGCCAAGTCAGACCTGCTGGGCAAGCCCCTGGGCCCACGCACCCTCTATGTGCACTGGACAGATGCCGGGCAGCTGACACCTGCCCTGCTCCACTCCCGCTGCCTCTGTGTTGACCGCTTGCCACCTGGCTTCAGTGATGTGGATGCCCTGTGCCAGGCGCTGTCAGCTGTCCACACCCCCACCTTCTGCCAGGTAAGCCCGGTGCCCAGTGCAGGGACCTGGGGGAGCAGATGCGAAGCCCAGAGCACCTTGGAGGGGCCGTTGAGTCACCTGCTCTCTCCAGTCTTCTGTGTTCCCTTTCAGTAAGGCAGCGGTGAGGCCACTTTGAATGGTGTTCTTGTTAGAAAGGCCATGTGGTACAGTGAGTGACAGCCCAGCTAGGAGCCAGATGGCTGGGGTTCAGATCACTGCACACCCTCTGGTGACTTGCTTAACCTGCCCCTGAAAAATGCAAGCAAGGCTACTTTTGGAAAAAAAAAAAAAAAAAAAAAGGCTTTGAGACCTGCTCACCCTGCGTTCACATCCACCCCTGTGCTCATGCCTCCAGACCCCAGAGCCAGCATCAAGGAGGCCACTGGAAGAGCCCACCGCAAGTCACACATGACCAGATCTCAGCCCTGCCCTGTGGCCCCAGACAGGTCACTCACTCTCTGGGTCTTGGTTTCCTTCCTACCCCTGTAAGTAGAGATTCGTCCCTCATGCAGTTGTTTAGGAAAACAATCCCTGGTTCATTCTGGTCTCACTTGTCAGGCCCTTCTGTAAGTGTGCCTAACTCTGTGACAGATACAGTGGGGCAAGAATAGGCCAGGGCCAGCTCTCAGAGAGCCCCCAGGCTCCCAAAGTAGACATCCTTCAGCACACACTGGGCTTAACTACTATCTCTCCACCCTGCCTGTAACGGCCCAGAGGGGCAGGTGTTACCTGTGCTTTCAGGTGGGGAGATCAGTTGACACATTCCAGGACAGACAGCCAGGGTGGGCAGAGCCAGTCCAGGAAGCTGGGACACGGGCTCAGAGCCCAGGTCTGCTGCCATGGGTGCTGGTGCCAGGGAACCGGTGTTGATAGGAACCCCACTCCTTGTTTGCTGCTGCTTTTGCAGCACGCCTACCGTGTGCCAGGCCCTAGATGGGACTCAGGACACAGGTGACATATACTTACAGTCAGCAGCCACTGACTGGAGATTGAAGGCGGCAAAGCCATGACCAATTACAGGTTCTCTCTCTGGGCCTCACTATCCCCATCTCAGAACGGATCTGGTCCTGCTTTGTGACTGGGTTATTGTGAATGGTTGCTCATTTATTCCCCCACTTACATATCTGCTGAGTCCCCGGCCGGGAGGTGACCGCCTCCAAGGAGCCCAGTCACACATGGCATCCTGTTGAACAGAGCCTGGGCTTGGGAGTCAAGCAGGTCGAAGTCTGAGCCTCTGTCCCCCTATTTAGGAGCCAACGGCCTTGGTTGCCCTTTGACCCCTTTCTGTAGTCATCGGATGAGATGGATGTGATTGTGAGAAGCAGCCCATCCAGGACTTGGTGTAGGGCCTGGCCAGTGGCAAAGGTGAAGTGCTCACTAGAGGTGGGCTGAAGGCCAGACTTGCCCTGCCTGGGCCAGTGGGCGCTAGGCTCCCACCCACAGCCACCCTACCCAGTGGATCCAGCTGATGGTCTCATCTTACAGATGAGGAAACCGGGGGCCATGGATGGGCACTTGCAGTGACCTCCCCAAGCTGGCCAGAAAGAGATGGACTGGGAGTCAAGATCAGGCAGCTGACCCGGGGCCCACGCTCTTAACTGGGCACCCCCGCCTCCCATAAGGGAGTTTGCTGCCCATGTCCGGGGGCATTTTATTTCCGACACAATCTAGAGGAGAACATGAAGGAAAGTCCATAGCAGCCTAGTCTGGTTCACGCTGCCATTTATCAACAGGTCAATTCATGTGTGTGTGTGTGTGTGTGTGTGTGTGTATGTATATATATATACATACACACACACACACACATATATATGGCTTCCCAGGTGGCTCAGTGGTAAAGAACCTGCATGCCAAGCAAGAGATGCAGGTTCCATCCTTGGGTGGAGAAGATCCCCTGGAGAAGGAAATGGCAACTCTAGTATTCTTGTCTGGGAAATACCATGGACAGAGGAGCCTGACAGGTTATAATCCATAGGGTCACAAAAGAATCGGACACAATTTAGCAACTAAACAACAAACAAATATACATGTCATTTGTATTGATTCATTAAAAAAAAAAAATTGGCTGCACAGAACTAGTGAGATCCTAGTTCACTGCTGACTAGGGATCAAACCCTTGCCCCCCTGTAGTGGAAGTCCAGAGCCCTGACTGCCAGGAAAGTCCCTACTTAATTGGTTCATTTTGTTGCAAAGTTGCTTAAAAAACTTTGAGTGCTATGTAGTAGTGTTAGTTGCTCAGTCATGTCCGACTCTTTGCGACCCCATGGACTGTAGCCTGCTAGGCTCCTCTGTCCATGGAATTCTCCAGGCAAGGATACTGAGGGGTAACCATCTCCAGAGGATCTTCCCAACTCAGGGACTGAACTGGAGTCTCCCGAATTGCAGGGAGTTACTTCACCTGCAAAGTGGGTGTGCCAAGACCACCTGTATCCGGGGTGCAGTGAAACAGCACCTGTGGCCCCTGGCCCATGGGCATGTGGGGCCCAGCCAGATGCTCTCCCAGGATCTGCCCACCCTGGGACAGCCCTGGTCCACAAGTCTAGCAGCCATAATACCCTGGAAACCAAGAGTCTTGTTATCTGAGCTGAACTGACATGGGGTCATCTGTGGCCTTCCTCTTTGCATCTTGCTGCCGAGCTATTTGCAAGCTTGATTTCCAGAGTGCCCCAGAACTCCCTGGGGGTGACTGATACATAGGATATGTTCGGCTCCCTCTTCTCATCTCCAAAACAGCCTCAATCCTGGAACATAGGGACTTCCTTGGCGGTCCAGTGGTTAAAATGCTGTGCTTCCAATGCAAGGAGTGTGGGTTTGATCCCTGGTTAGGACTAAGATCCCATATGCTGTGCAGCGTAGCCAATTAAAAAAAAAAAAAAAAGAAAAGAAAAAAAAAAAAAAGGCCTGGAACACATCCTGCTCCAGGATCAAGGGCTGAGGGCCTGAAGTACCAAATGGCTGCTGTTAAGGCAGGTGAAGGGGCCTCTGGCTTGCTCGTGATCACATCTCTATTTCTGCCACACACTGGCTGTGTGACCCTGCCCTCCTGCCCAGCACTACCAGCCTTAAACCCAAGCTCGGTGACCATCTGCCTCACCGTCAGACTGTATGCCCTTCTCAGCTGCAGCTGTAGCATCCTCGGCCTGAGGTGTGCGGTCAGGCCGAACTCCAGAGCTACCTGGTTCTCTTCTGCCAGCCTCTCCTCTCCAGGCCCTGCAGCGTGTACTCTGGAAACCCAGGCAACGTCCCCAAGAGGCACTGGCGCAAGGCCTGGTGGCTCTGACTAGTGGGAAGCCTGGCTCTGCCCTCCCACCAGCAGTGTGACCTTGAGCATGCTGACGTCTCTGAGCCTCAGTTGTCCCCTCTGAATAATGGGCAGGATACAGCCTCCCAGGGCTGTTGAGAAGGTTCGATGAGTTAACATAGGAACCGGGCGCGGGGCAGCACAGGGCCCAGAGTCCATTTTCTCTCTAGGGGTTTACTGTCATCAGAATCCTCATCTGGTCACTGCTGTCACTTCAGCTGATGGTGGTCACTGCCACCCTGGTGCTCACAACTGCCTCTCCCCCCCCAACAGCTGGCATATGGCCAGGACGGGCAGCTGAAGGGCTTCGCCGTGCTGGAGTACGAGACAGCAGAGATGGCAGAGGAGGCCCAGCAGCGGGCGGATGGCCTGGCCCTGGGGGGCAGCCATCTGCGTGTCTCCTTCTGCGCCCCCGGGCCCCCTGGCCGCAGCATGCTGGCCGCTCTCATTGCTGCCCAGGCCACGGTGAGTGCATGCCCGGGGGGGCAGGTGCCCCAGAGGAGGGGCATGGGGGAACCAGGGAGTCAGGCAGGGCTCTGAACTGCCCCTCTGATCCTCTCTGCAGGCCCTCAATCGGGGCAAAGGGCTCCTGCCAGAGCCCAACATCCTGCAGCTGCTCAACAACCTGGGGCCCTCCGCTTCCCTCCAGCTGCTGCTCAACCCCCTGCTCCACAGTGGCGCGGGTGGCAAGCAGGGTAAGGCGAGGGGGGCCCAGCACTCTCAGAACTGGGCACCTCCCTGGACTCTTGCTGTCTGAGCTCCGAGTGACGTGAGCCCACAAACAGGGTCTGGGATGACACTCCCCAAGGGAGCTGGTACCCTGAGTCCCTTGCAAGGGGACAGAGTCATGGAAGAGGGACTGTCCTTCCCTGGGGGGGGGGTTAGGGGGGAACTCATCACCCAGGCTGTTTCTTGGGGTATATCAGTTGCCCTCATGGAGCTTCCATTTCCTGTTCTCATTGGGCCTGGGGCTGTGTTTCCTTGGTGGTCAGCGGGGTGGGAGGTGGTTTCCATCCTAGGACCACTTCATTTTCTGGGTCTCCCCCTAGGCCTCCTGGGCGCCCCCCCAGCCATGCCGCTGCTCAATGGGCCTGCCCTTTCCACGGCGCTGCTGCAGCTTGCCCTCCAGACCCAGAGTCAGAAGGTAACCTCAGGCCTGTGGGCCACAGGCTCCCTCCTCACACACATCCCGCGGCTCCTCATGATTCCATTTCCAACATTGCTGCTTCTGCCAACGGGTAGCTCATCGTCAGTGGGGCTGTGGGCCCTCGGACTGTGTCCCTGGGGCCTGGTTCACAGGTGCTCAGGAAATGACTCAGTGAAAGCCGAGCGAGGCCCCCCAGGGGAATAGAGGGGCCTCTCGTCCCCACCCCCTCAACACGCACATGGAACAACTGACACACCACACACAGGTGGCACTAGTGGTAAAGAACCCACCTGCCAGTGCAAGAGACACAAGAGACACGGGTTCACTCCCTGGGTGGGGAAGATCCCCTGGAGGAGGGCACGGCAACCCACTTCAGAATTCCTGCCTGGAGAATCCCATGGACAGAGAAGCCTGGCGGGCTACAGTCCTTAATGTCACAGAGTCGGACAGGACTGAAATGACAGCACACACACACCACCCTGTCCAGTTTGATTCACGGGCCAAGTCAGTGGCTCGGGTGTGTCTGATGGTAACTGACAGGTGAGGTTGTGGGCGTGGGCTGTTGTGTGAATAAGAATGACTGAATCTACATGTGGTTGTCACACACTGCATCTCCAATCAGGGTGTGTTAGACGCTGCGCGTCTGTGATAATCAGCAAGGGGGCTAGGTGTGAACCAGTGGACATCATTGTATGAATTGCTGACGGTAACTGACTGTGGGTGACACGCTTTGACCCGCTGAGTATGGCCCATTGTTCCCGGGGTCTCCCCAGCACCTGGGCAGGCCCTGGCATGCAGGAGGCCCGCGGTCTCTGTTGGCCGGTGGGTAATGGCCAGGGTGTCGCAAACATTGGGAGATGCCCTGTGTGTCTGCCTGTCATTGGCTGTTGGCTGGGCCTGTGAGCCCCTGTCTCATCTCCAGCTCATTATCCTCTGTCCCTAGAAACCTGGGATCTTGGGAGACTCTCCTCTGGGCACTCTCCAGCCTGGGGCCCAGCCGGCCAACCCCCTCCTCGGGGAGCTGTCTGCAGGTAATACCAACCCCCTCCTCCCCATCTCTCTGGGCTCCATCCCACTTCCCCTTCCCTTTCCTCCCTGGGCGTGGTACATTCCCAGCTGTACAGCTTTGGGCAAATGACCTAACCTGAGTCCTCACCTGGCAGTTGAGCACATGGTGCCCGCCTCCTTGGGGAGCCACGGACATCCTGGGAGTTGATGGACTTCGAGAATGCTGCTTGGTGTCCAAAACGTAGTGGCCCTGGTCCAAGCAGAGGCTCCCAGGCCCCAGAAGAAGGGGTCCTGTGTGGTTGGGCTGCTGACACCCTTCTTCTCTCTGTAGGAGGGGGCCTGCCCCCTGAGCTGCCACCCCGGCGAGGGAAGCCACCACCCCTGCTGCCGCCACTGCTTGGCCCATCTGGGGGTGACCGGGAACCCATGGGCCTGGGTCCCCCAGCACCCCAGCTTACTCCACCCCCTGCCCCCGTGGGGCTCCGAGGTGCGGGTCTCAGAGGCCTCCAGAAAGACAGCGGGCCTCTGCCAACGCCCCCTGGGGTAAGGCCCCACTCAGTGCCCAGCCATCACCCCAGCCTCCCACCCTGAGAGCTCCCCCCTGCCAGGGGCCCTCATGAATCTAGCCCTCCCACCACAGGTCTCTTTGCTGGGGGAGCCCCCTAAGGACTTCCGGATCCCCCTGAATCCCTACCTGAACCTACACAGCCTGCTCCCAGCCAGCAACCTGGCGGGTAAGGAGGCCCGGGGCTGGGGAGGCGCTGGGAGAAGCCGCCGCCCAGCTGAGGGCCCCCTGCCTCACCCCCCAGCCCCCGGAGGTGGTGGTGGAGGTGGCAGCAGCAGCAAAGCCTTCCAGCTCAAGTCCCGCCTGCTCAGCCCCCTCTCCAGCGCCCGCCTGCCCCCCGAACCAGGGCTGCCCGACAGCTATGGCTTCGAATACCCCTCAGTAAGTATATGCGGCCACCCTGGGGGCAGCCCTCCCAAAGGCCCTTTGTCTCCAGAGAGCACATCATTCTCCAGTCCGACATCTTTCTAATACTGACTGGGCTGGGCTGGGCTGAGTACACGGGAGACAGGAGGGAACATGCTAGACATGGTCCCTGCGCTCAAGTCTCTTGTCTGTTTGTCTCTGCGAATCATCAAACCCTGCTTCCTGTCAGTCAGTCTTTCTCTCCCAAGAGGCCTGTGGCCACACGTCTACTTTTCTTTAACAGACAAGGGCTCAGCCTCCTCCCTGTCTGTCTGTCCTTCTCACTGCTCCCCTCTGCAGTCCCCATCTCAGTCCCTGGAGAACTGCTCCTTCTATGGTTCTGACTTCTAGGCCAGATGTTGCAGACTGGCCACATGTGTTGTGTTTGGCCCACACTGGATTTTTTAAAAAATAACAGATAAATGCCAGTGACAAAATACAGAAACCACAAGAGTTTGCACCAGGGTGCCCTGCTTGCCTTAAAGACTCCAAACTCCTTCGTCACACCTTCACAGCCCTCTGGGGTCCAGGTGCAGCCACCCCCTGGGACCAGGCACCGCTTCTGTGTCACTGCCCCACCCTGCTTGCTGAGTTTGCCGCAGGCACTAGAGTCTGCCCCCTTCTGGAGGAGGCAGACTTCCCCAATGACAGCTGTGCTGTGGAACTGAATTTGGGTGAGATTGGTTATAGACACTCCCCCCCGCCCCCATTCAACGTGCTTCTCCCACTTTCATTCAGGATGTGGGACCTCGGCGGCTCTTTTCCCACCCACGGGAGCCAACCCTTGGGCCTCACGGACCCAGCCGACACAAAGTAAGAGCCTCCCTATCCATCCTACCTCCTGGATGTATCAGTTAGCTCATGCTGCATAAGAAGCAGTCCCAGTACTTTGTGACTTAGAACAGGAAATATTTTATTATTCTCACCCTCCTGTGGGTGGGGGGGTGGGGGGCAGTTCTTTGCAATCACCAGGCAGTTCACCTGGGTCTTGGGAGTTCACAGTGGGTTCCTTCATGTATCTGGCAGTCAGTAGGCTGGGGATGCAGCCTCGGCTGCAGTGACTTCTCTGCTCCACTTGGACCTCATCCTGCAGCTGGCCAGCCTGTGCTCATGCATGTGGTAGTGGTCCTGGGGTTCCCCGGAGGAGGAAGGGAGGGCTGGCCCCTCTGCTGGCATTGTCAAAACACTCTCCTAGGGGCCAAAGGCCAGACTTGTTTGGGGGACCTCCAAAAGGGGGTGATTCCGCAGTGATCTGCCTTACTCAGCCAGCCCCCTTTCTGCAGATGTCCCCCCCACCCAGTGGCTTTGGCGAACGGGGTGGCGGAGGTGGCAGTGGGCCCCTCTCCCACTTCTATTCGGGCTCACCCACTTCCTACTTCACCAGCGGCCTGCAGGCTGGCCTCAAGCAGAGCCACCTTAACAAGGTGAGGAGCCTCCCCAACTGAGAATGGGGCCCCAGGGATGCATGGGGCCCCTGTGACCTTCGGTGTCACAGCCAGGGTGGTGGTAGGGGTCAGTTTTGCTCACGGCTGCGCTAAAACAGGCCGTCCTCCTCAAGCCTGTATGTCTTACATGTAGTACTGCCCAGGCTTCTGGGCCTCTCACTTCCTCCCCCAGCAGCCCGGGGTGTGGGTGGTATAGCCCCAATCCACAGATGAAGAAACTGAGGCCCAGAAGGATGACATAGTTAGCCCCCAATCTCAGAGCTCGTACCTGGCAGTGGCAGGATTTGAACCTAAAACTCTCGCCTCTGCTCTGGGGGCTGCTTCCTCTCCCATCCCACATCTCCCATTTCTCCTAGGTGGTTGGCTCCTCCCCACTGGGCTCCGGAGAAGGGCTCCTGGGCCTCGGCCCTGGGCCCAATGGCCACAGCCACTTGCTGAAGGTACGGGCAGGGGGTGGGGGCCCTCAGGGCTGGGGAGTGGTGGCCCCTGGGTGGCCCCTGACCCACCAGCCCTTCCCCTCTGTCTCCAGACCCCACTGGGTGGACAGAAACGCAGCTTCGCCCACCTGCTGCCCTCACCCGAGCCCAGCCCAGAAGGCAGCTATGTGGGCCAGCACTCCCAGGGCCTTGGTGGCCACTACGCAGATTCCTACCTGAAGCGCAAGAGGATTTTCTAAAGGGCCAGTGCCAGAGATGCTCAAAGGCCTGCACCAAATTGCTTTAGGGTTTTCTGGTGTTTTGTTGTTACTTTTTTTTCCTTTGGGTAATAGAAAAATCTCTGAAAGACTTTGCTGACCAACCAGCAGGAGCCCAAGGAGTGCGGGGGGCATCTGGGAGCACTCTGCACCTCTGGCCTGCTCCCAGCGTGGAAACCCTGCAGCCTTAAGAGGGAGGGGCACAGCCTGCTCTCTCCGCCCGCCCCCCCCACCGTGTCCGCCTGTGTCCGTCTCTCTGGGAGTCCCCTCCTGCCTCGTCGCTCCTGTATCTTGGCCTTTCGAGTGCCTTGGAGGTTTCCCTGACCTCCCGTGAGGATCAGAGACTGTCCCCCCTTTTCTAACTTTGACAATTGACTGTGGTTTCCTTTTCTAATTTTTATTATTTTTAAACAATCCAGGACGTTCCCCCCCACCCCTCCCAACTCTGATTCCTTCAAGGCCCAGCATGTCTGGGCCTCCATTCCACACTTTCCAGTTTGAAATGGCTCAGCCCTTTTTTCTTTCTCCCACACTTGTTGCAGGCATGGCTGTCTTCTGCCCCGGCCTGCCCTCTCTGGCCTGTACCCCAGCTCCAGGTCCCCTGCTCCCTACTACAGTCCCCTCGCCTTCTAATGCCTTAAAAGCCAGGCCCCAGACCCCGCCGGCCAGAGCCTCTCAGATGCTGAGCTCCGGAAGCTTGACTCAGGACCAAATGGCTCTGGCCTGGGGATTGGGCCCCTCTACCCGAGGTCCCCGATCATGGGGACAGTAGAAGGCCAAAGTTTTGGTCTTGGCAAACCAGTCCCACCAGCCCTCTCTGCCCAGGCCTAGGTGCGGGGTGGGTTTTCTCTGCCAGCTTAACCCAGTCCCCCTGCTGTCCTACTGTCTGTCGGGCATTGTGCATCTCACTGAGCCTCTGTCCTCTCCCCCATGTTGAAGATGAGCCCCGCCTTGTCATCCCCAAGCCAGATCACCCAGAGCTGGCCTCCCTGTGGCCCAGTGCTGGAAAATAAGACAAGGTGCAGATAAACTCTGCCCCTTCCCACCAGCAGGACCTGTTAGCCTGAGGTGACCCTGGGCTGTGACCCTGGCCAGCTGGGCCACCAGCTCCCCTCCCCTGACTCGGGGTCCACATCCACTCCAGGGGGCTGTCTCCTCCCCAATCTCACACAAACCTTTGCTGAATTAAAGTTTGTAAGTAAATGGTTTTAAAGGAAGCAGACCCGGCTGGTTCTTGGGACAATGTGCCTGGGTGGGAGGTCTGGGATAGCCCTGCAGGTCTTGGCTCATCCGAGCCTGCGCACTGCCCTCCCAGTTTGGCAGCCTCCCCTGGACTCGCCTCCTTCGCGTGCAGCGACGCCCAAAAAAAAAAAAAAAGGCGCTTGTATTCGGGTGATTACAGGGCCGTAGCTTCTAAACGCGCCGAGGCGCATGCTTAGTTTCTGGTCACGTGATGCCTGTCATGGCCGCCTCCGCGGCCTGGGGAGGTGTGAATGCTGGGTTTCTGCTGCGGGCTGCCAGGGGTGCCTGGTGGAGCCTACCTGGGGGCTTTTGGGGGTCCGGGGAGGCGGCGGCGCCAGCGATAGCCAGGAAATTCCGGGCGACAGGTACCTGGGGAGCCTCGGGCGGGCATCGTTAACCCATCGCACGCCAGCTGGGCCCGGCACGGCCCCTCACCCAACCGTGTTTTCCAGGCTCGCGCACGGCGAGGGAGGAAGAAGCCGGCGGCCCCGAGCGGCCTGGGGACGTGTGAGTGTGGGAGCCAAGTCCCCCGTTAATAATAGCACGGGGTTCCTCCGGTCCCCACATTGCCGTACAGCCTCATCCCTGTATCCCCCCTTCTGCATCACCCTATTTCCATGTCCCGTCAAGCCCCAAACATAAGTTCCTAACCCTATATTCCACCTGTCCCCTGCGCCCATCATCCAGTTGAGGCATCTGCACTGTCATCTGTCCCCAGGGTGAACGTGGTGTTCGTGGACCGGTCAGGCCAACGGATTCCGGTGAGCGGCAGAGTCGGGGACAATGTTCTCCACCTGGCCCAGCGCCATGGGTTGGATCTGGAAGGTGGGAGCCAGGCACAGGGAACTGGGGATATCTTTATTCATTGGTTTAAAAAGCCCACAAGTCAGATAGGATCCTCCACTACTTAATCTTGCACGGCTTCCCACCCAACATGGTTAAACTTCAGACTCCTCACCAGGATCTCATCCCCTGCTCTCTTAACCTTTATTCATTCAGCAGTTATTTATTGAGCATTTACTAGAGGTTCCTAAAACTCCTGCCCGCCAGGAGCTTGTATTTTCTTCCTTTTTCCTCCCTCTCTTCTAGCCACACTGACTTGCTTGCTGTTCCTCAAATAGCCAAGTTCATGCCTGCCTCAGGGCCTTCGCATTTGGTGTTCCATCAAAAGTGCTTTCCCACCAGACCTTCTGGCTCCTCATCCTTCAGGTCTTGATGTAAATGTCATCTTCCTGACAGTCTTATCCCTCTCAGCCCAACTGCAGTCCCCATGCCCCAATAACTCTGTTCATATCAGTGTGTTGTATTGTCTGCATAGCACTGCTCATTGTTTTGTTTCCTTCTTTGTCGTTTCTCCCCAAAATGAGATCAGAAACCCTGTTTGCCTTGTTCATACTTATCTGTTGCCTGTCATGGTATTTAGATGTAACAGGTATTAAATCAATATTTGTTAAAGGAAAGATAATAATAGCAGACGTTACTTTAAGCCCCTTACCACATTTTAACCGATTGAATCTGTTTCATGACAACATTATGCAATAGGAGAGAATGTTATCCTGTTTTATAGGTGAGGAAACTGAGCCCCAGGTTGAGCAGACCTGGTCCAAGGTCAAGTAAGTGGCAAAACTAGATTCAAACCCAGCCTATCTTAGCCACTAATCTGTGCTGCTCTTCTGTGAATATTGAACACATACTGTGTGCCAGGTAGCAATGAAAAAAGGCAGATAAGGCCCTTGTCATTTCACACCAGTTTCACCCGAACAGGGACAATAATCCCATGCATAAACATGTAATTATATCATGAGCAACTGGGAGAGTGGTCTTTTAAAAAGTGTATAGTGTTGGGTGTATGTATGTATGTGTGGCAATGAGAGCATGCTCAGTTGTGTCGGACTCTTTGCAACCCCATGGACTGTAATCTGCCAGGCTCCTCTATCCATAGAATTTTGCAGGCAAGAATACTGGAGTGGGTTGCCATTTCCTACTCCAGAGGATTTTCCTGACCCAGGGATCAAACCCTCGTCTCCTGCATTGGCAGGCGGATTCTTTACCACTGCACCACCTGAGAAGCCCTGGTGTTTATAATAAGGAGCTAATTTAATCATTAGACAGCGTTGGGGGAGGGGGGAGAATTGGGGGCGGTCCTGGCAGACCTACCTTAAGTTCTGTTCTGGAATCCAGTGGCTAGCAGTTCATGACAAAGATTAGAACATGGGTTTTCGAGGCACGTGGCCTGTGTTCAGATTTTTCTGTTGCCAACTGTGTGACCCTAAGCAAGTTACTTAGCATCTTTCAGCCTCCTCATCTATAAAGTAGGATAATTTAGTTCCTATCTCACTGGGTGGCTGTGAGGATTAAGCAGATTTCATGTGTACGGTGTGTAATACCTGGTACATGGTTGGTGTGCAGTGAGTAGTTGGAATGATTGTATTAGGTTATCTCTGTCTCATGTGGTAATGATGTTAACGAGCTGGGAAAGAGGGCTGAGAAAGAGACACCTGGGGATGACTTGAGTTGTGAGGCCCAGACTGTTTCTTCCCCAGACAGGGAACGTGGGCAGCTTAGTCACTGCAGCCCACTGGGGAGGGTCTGCTGGGTCAGAAAGCTGCCTTGCAGCTCCACCCTCATAGTCTGACCTGTCTGGAAGAGAAAGGAGAATTCTGTCCTGTTTACTTAGAACAAGTATCTCTCGAGGCATCTACAACCTCCCAGGCTCAGTGCTGAATGCAGAGAGAAGAGGCAGGTTGACAGAGCACAGGGAAACCCAGGAATGGTGGTGGTAACTTCAGATTGTGATAAATGCTGTCCAGAAATTTTTAAAGAGATAACAAGAGTTGGGGGAAAGACAAGAAATAGGAGATGGGAACTTGGAGGACAATTGAGTAGTGCCCAAAGACAAAAAGGACCTAGCTATGGAAAGAGTGGAGAGAAGAACATTCCAGATCAAGAGTACGCCAAGTGCAAAGGTCCTGTGGTAGGGGGTGAGCTTGGCATGGAGGAATTGAGCGAGGGGGCCGGGATGGCTGAAGTAGATGAGTGCAGTGAGGTGGGAGAATCTCAAGGACTGAGGTGAGGAGTTTGGATTTTATTCTAGCTATGAAAACCCTTTGGAAGAGGACATTATCCGGAAGCACAGTGCCCAGTGCTCAGTCAGAAGCTTGGGAATGTGTCCAGGAGCAAGCAGGAAACCCTCGACTCTGTACCTTTCACCCCTTTATTTCCTGACCCCTTCTGCTGCAGCACTAGATGCTGAGTGAGTCAGTCCCTCCTTCAGGAGCATCAGGGCAGCCCAGCAAAGTGGCAGGGTCACAGCAAGGGTTCACAGGCTACAGGGAACCTGTCTGGCTTGTCCCCTCAGCTACACTGAAGTCCAGTGCACGCTTATTAATGGTGCCAGGTACCCAGCCTGGTCGTCAGCCTGCTGGGGAGTGTGGGGGAAACCCTGAAGTCCATTTGCAAAACCTGTGTGCAGATCAGCAACAGTCAGTGACAGGGTGGAAGATGCCCAGAGTGGTCGTACAGGCTTGGGAGGGAGAAATTAGGGTCACATGGTGAAACAAAGAGATTCACCGGATTCCTCAGTGGTCCAGTTGTCTTCATTGCCATAGATCTGGGTTTGATCGCTGGTCGGGAACTAAGATCCCACCAGCTTCAGGGTGTGGCTCCCCACCCCCTCCCCCTAAGAAAATAAGAAACAAAGGGATTTTTTTTTTTTAAAGTCCTTCTCTGAATGGCGCTTGCCCAAGTATGGTCCCTCACCAACGGTCCCTCACTTGCCGCCCCTAGGGGCCTGCGAAGCTTCCTTGGCGTGCTCCACCTGCCACGTGTATGTGAGTGAGGACCACCTGGACCTTCTGCCGCCTCCTGATGAGAGGTGAGCAGGGTGGCCCCTCCCAGCTCTGAGCTGCAAGGCTTGGTTGCTGAGCCTCGGCATTCCGGGGTCCGCCCAGGCCATAGCAGAGGGCAGCCCCGCTTTTCTCTCCCCTCCAGCTGCTGGTGGGAGAGCTTCCCTTCTGGCCCCTACCCCTGGATCCATTAATAACTGCTGCCGCCCTTTACCCCAGGGAGGACGACATGCTGGATATGGCCCCCCTGCTCCAAGAGAACTCCCGGCTGGGCTGCCAGATCGTGCTGACGCCTGAGCTGGAAGGGGCGGAATTCACCCTGCCCAAGATCACCAGGAACTTCTATGTGGATGGCCACGTCCCCAAGCCCCACTGACACGGGCAGCTGGACGGTCCCAGACACTGATGGCCCCAGGGCCAGGACTGGAAGAACATAGCCAAGATGCCAGCCCAGCCCAGAGCGCGGACAGATCCGAGAAAGATGGCGGAAGCACCCAGAAAGTCAAAATGCTGGCTTCAGAGAGATCCCATGTCCCAGCTCTGGTGGGGCCAGGGCCCCTATTGGGGCCACCTCAACCAAGCTCCTGAAAATGGGGGTGTGGATAGAGGTGGAATCTAATTGGAGCGATAATAAAACTGTCTCACAGATATCTGGCATCTTGAGTGTCCTTGGGGTTGGTGGGGGTGGGGTGCAGGCTTTGGGGTCTACAGTTGCCTATTCCAGACCTCCCCAGCTTTCCCCTACCACGGTGGTGATGGGCCAGCGGGAAACTGAGGCAGAGAGGTCTGAAGGCGAGGTTCCGCGAGCCAGAGGATCAGCATGGCAAGGCCCCGCCCCGCCGTCGCGGAGGGATTTGAAGGGTCCCGGGCCGCCCTTGGCCACAAGGGGTAATCAGATGGTCTGAGCAGAGTCGGAAGGGAGAGAGGGACCCAGGCGGGCCTGAGGGTGGAGTCTTGGAAGCCCGTGCCCAACATCGCCCGCTAGAGGCGCCCAATCCTACTGGCCCCGCCCCCCGACCCCCCAGGTGGAGCCCCTTGCACCCTCGGCCAGAAACGGCCCCCCCCACGCAGGTGGGGCTCATAAGTGGGCCCGGCGTGGGCGGGGCCAGGCGAGATTTGGGAAGGGGGGCTGGGCTAGGACGCAATGGAGGCCGAGCCAGCCCCGGACTTCGCCATGCTGCGAGAGCTGCTAGCGCCGCCCTGCCTGAACCCCGAACCGCCCCCGGAACCCCCGATCCGGCAGGCACCAAGGACCCCAGGATGCCTCAGACCCAGTGGCAGGTGCGTTCACGAGCAGCCCTTCCCCCCACCTGGCCCAGTCGTCAATGGGTCATGATCTCTGGTTCCTGGGGTTACTCGGGGGTCAAAATGTTAGTTACTGGTACTTGCAAGGAAGAGATTCTGACCCCCAGGGATATTAGGGGGGGTCATATGGGGGTCAGAGACTGTGCAGTTCTTGCTCCGTGTCTTTGAGACACCTGTAGTTGCCGCCCACGGAAGGGGGTGACCACACCGGCCATTGTCCCCAGGTCCTTCTGGCCTGCACACCAAGACTCGGTCACCGCCCTGCACTTCCTCCAAGAGACAGCAGGGGAGCTGGCCCAGACCCCCTTGGACACCCAGGCCCTGGAGCCCTACTGGGAGCCAAAGACCCTGGAGACCCCGGGACCCCTACCTCTGGCCGAGGATGCCAAGAACATGCTGACCCCAGTCAACCAGCAGAGCCCCAACCTGGGGCCCCCACGGGCTCCCCCGACTTCTCCAGCCCACTCACAGAGGAGGCCCCGGAAGCAGTCAAACCCCCAGCGGGGTGCGGAAAAAGTGGACCCTCTCTTTGAGGGGGTGACCCTGAAGTTTCAGATAAAGCCGGATTCCAGCCTACAGATTATACCCAGTTACAGGTAGGAGCTGGCCTGGGCAAGGGCACCCTTTATGCAAGTAATAATAATAGCAGTGGGCCTTCCGTAGTGGCTCAGTGGTAAAGAATCCACCTGCCAATCCAGGAAATGCGGGTTTGATCCCTGGGTGGGGAAGATCTCCTGGAGAAGGAAATAGCAACCTGCTCCAGTATTCTTGCCTGGGAAATTCCATGGATAGAGGACCCTGGCGGGCTACAGTCCATGGGGCCGAGAAGAGTCGGAGACGACTCAGCAACTAAACAATAATAATAGTGCTGGGGGGTGGGGAGGTGCTCCCAGGCATGTGCTCATGGACTGCCACCCCAGCCCTGCATTACAAATGGCCTCATCTCTGTAACTGCCTTTCTTCTTTTTTTATTTATTTATATTTTTTAAAAACTTTTTTGGCCTGTGGGATGTGGGATCTTAGTTCCCTGACCGGGGGTGGAACACTCGCCTCCTGCATTTGATGCGCAGTCTTAACCACTGGAGTGCCAGGGAAGTCCAAACAGCCTCATCTCTGAGCGAGACCTTAGGCTGATGCCAGTTCCTGTCCTTTCTGCTATGAGCCAGTCAAATCCAGGACTGAACCCGAGTCTTCTCCTAGTGAAATGGCCTCACCATACCTGGGGGCTGCTGCTTCTGTTAGTTTTTCCTGCAATGATGATAGCTACCATTTGTCAGACATGACACCAGCCATAGAGGTAACAGCACTTGGTGTGTATGGACTCGCTGAGGCCTTGTGAAGCCCACTTTACAGATGCAGAAACTGAAGCACAGAGGATAAGATCCCTTGTCACACAGCAAGGACATAGGAGAATTGAGTTTGCAACCTGGCAAAGCTGGCCATAGGCTTACTGTCTCCTCAAATGATTATGTGTATGATTACTCATGAGGGGCAAGGCCAGGCCTTTTCAAACATCGGATGCCCCCTTGGTCGGGCGGTGGGGGGGAGGGCAGTTCCAGATGCCTTGATAATAAATCTTCATTTGGGGGAATTCCCTGGCAGTCCTGCGGCTAAGACTCCACGCTTTCATCGCTGAAGGCATGGGTTCTATCCTGATTGGGGAACTAAGATCCCACACGCTGTGGTGTAGCCCAAAACTAAATAAATAAATATCATTTAAAAATTTTAATTTGGGGGCTGTCTGGGGCAGGATCCAGACCCTCTGTGCTAACGCCCTGTCTACTCCCCAGCCTGGCCTGCAGCAGCCGCTCTCCAGGGCCTCTTGCTCCAGGCCCTGCCAGAGGCCCAGAGGCCAACCCGGGAGGCAGCGAGGCCCTGGGTGAGTCCTGGAGACTTAAGAGCTATAAATACTGGGGAAAGGTGCGGGGGGGGCAGCATTTTCTTTTCTTCCTTATCTTTCTCCCCATCCCGCTTCCCTATTTAGACCCATCCAGGAGGAGTCGCAGCATCCCCCATCCACTCAAGCTGAGTCACCCCCACCCCCAGCTTCCTCCTCTGCTGAGCTTTGCCATCTGTCTCCCTTCCTGGCTTTCCCTCTGTCTTAGATCTGGGGCTGGCTGGGAGTGGGGGGGGCCTTCACAGAGAGCCCCCTCCCACCCACACATATACAAAAGGCCCATCCTACACACGTCTCCTCAGCTCAGGCTCTTGGCCTCTGACCCCCGCCCTTTGACCTCTGCCCTTTCAGCACCCCGCCGCTGTGCTTCCTGTAGGACTGAGAGGACTCCTCTATGGAGAGATGCTGAAGATGGTACCCCTCTCTGCAACGCTTGTGGTATCAGGTCCTCAAAATGGAGGAGGGATTGGGGGTGGGGTCCTCACTTGAGTCCGCGCTTAGCCAGCATGGGGTATTGGGAAAACACCCACCTCGGGAATGTGCCTCCCTTGTGGCAGTTTCTGGGCTCCCCCTGCCTGCTGAATGTCGGTTTCTTGCACCCCCATCCCAGGTACAAGAAATATGGCACCCGGTGCTCTAGCTGCTGGCTGGTGCCCAGGAAAAATGTGCAGCCCAAGAAGCTATGTGGCAGATGTGGGGTGTCCCTGGGCCCCCACCCAGCCTCAGCTCAGGAAGGGTAAGCCCTTCCTCACCCAGCCGAGCCTGTCCTGCCTCAGTTTCTCCAGGGGGAAAGTGGGCTGAGTTCCTTCTAGGGGGAAGAGCCTGAGTCTTGAGGGGTCCAGCCTACCTCCTCTCCACCCCCTCCCCATGCAGAGACCTCAGATGGAAGACCCAGGCCTCAAGGCCCCAGAGATCCTGGTTCAAGGGGTCACTAGCTCCCTCTTTGGCTCCTGCTTCAATCAGGCTTGGCTGAGCACCCCCCTCAGGAAGTGCTGTCAACAGTGACACTCATATTGTTAATAGAAGTGACAATAAAGAATATATCTGTTCAGAAGGGGCACTGTAACTTTGGGATCCCACCTTTTGCGCCCTCACCTGCCTCTCCCCCGGCCCAGGAATGTGGGGGAGGGTTTTTTTCACGGGGTTTTCCAAGGGACACACACAGTCATCTAAACAGCTACCAGCCTCCTGCCCTACCAGACAATTAGTCACCTTTGTTACAACATCCCATATAGGGCAACTGCCAGCACACAGGCAGCACATTCAGAAAGACAGACACAAGGACTTCCCTGGCAGTCCAGAGGTTAAAACTCCATGCTCCCCATGCAGGAGGCAAGGGTTCAGTCCCTGGCAAGGGAACTAAGATCCTGCATGCCATGCAGTGCAACCAAAACTTTAAAAAAAAATTTTTTTTTTAAAGACCCAAGACAGACACACAGGCTGACAGGTACATCAAAACACACAGGAGATATATCAGCAGACACATGCGTGCCGTCGCTCATCAGACACAGACCGCACACACAACAGAACGACACACACGTCTACGGAGAGACGTGTATGTTGATAGACACAGGACACACATGCTCAGTACAGACACACATGAAAGAGACATCGATGGCACATGGCCACAAGTGGACCCTTCATCTGGCAGCTCCACCCCTGCGTGCAGAATGTCCCCTTCCTGCCTCCTGTACACCTGTGTTCCCCTTCCCCCTTTCATGTTCTCTCTGACCCCACCAAAGGGTGTCCCCAACCTGAAGCCAAAAGCCACATGGGAGAGACATCGAGCTCTGCCCCTGTTGCTAGGACATACAGGCCACCACTACTCAGAAGGAGGGGAGGAGGGAGGAAGGAGAGGAGGCAGGGAGTGTGTCAAGGATGGGCGGGATGGTCCCTGCTGTGTAGGGGTGAGTGAGGCCTGCTTGGCCTCAGAGGGAAGAGAAGCCCCTCTGAGACCCCCTTTGTCTCTCCTGACTGAGCCTGTGGAGAAGGCCTGGGGCCAGATTCCTCAGCCCTCAGATCCCTGACTCATCCCATCCTGCCTTTCCTCGGCTCAGAACTCCCTCCCGCACCTCTCCTGTAGCTGCTACCTTATCTTTTGTGGGGTGGGGGGGAGGGTGCTCTGCTGGGACACCACATCTTCAGAGAAGCCTTCCTTGACCGTCCAGCCTAAAAAGGAAACCCCTCCCACCCCGCATCAGGCTCTAGTTCAGCTTCTTGCTCATCTCCCTCTTAGAACCTGTGGAGATTCTAAGACGTTCAGAAGTTTCACATCTCTGGACTTCCCTGGCAGTCCAGTGGTTAGGACTCTGTGCTTCCACTGCTGGGGGTGCAGGTTCAATCCCTGGTTGGGGAACAAAGATCCCACAAGCCACGTGGTGTGGCCAAAGATAATTAAAATTTTTAATTAAATGTTTCACTTCTGTACTGGTCCAGGGTTGTTTCATTCACATTCATCTCCCCTACTGGACCATGACTTCAGAGGTCCAAGCTCACCACCTCTGTGTTCTTGACCATGAGTTCCCCACCCCACCACCAGTGCCCAGCATGGAGAAGCTCTTGAGGGATAGATACAGCACACAAGGGTCTCACATTGTGTGTCTCCAAACCCCTGGCGGTTTGTATCCACTAAGTCAATGTTTATTGAGCAAGTATTGTGTGCCAGGCCCCCATGGGGCACTCAATTGGGAATAGAACAAAGATCCCTGCTCTAGCAAAGCCAATATTCTAGAATGATAGTAAGCAAATATTCAGTGAGGACTAGTAGGATGTCAAGTAGTGATCATGCTACAGAGAAAAATAAAATGGAACTTCCCTGGTGGTCCAGTGATTAAGACTCTGTGCTTCCAGTGCAGGGGGCCTGAGTTCAATCCTTAATCAGGAAACTAGATCCCACATGCTGCAACTAAGATCTGGCATAGCCAAATTAAAAAACAAAAAAGAATTAGAAAAAGAGGGCTTCCCTGGTGGCTCAGGAGTAAAGGATTCACCTGCCAATGAAGGAGAAACAGGTTCAATCCCTGATCTGGGAAGATCCCACATGCAGTGGAGTAACTAAGCCCATAGGCCACAACTACTGAGCCTGTGCTCTAGAGTCCAGGAGCTGCAGCAACAGAAGCCTGCCCTGTGCCCTGCAACAAGAACATGCGAGCGTGCTAAGTCATTTCAGTCGTGTCCGACTCTTTGTGACCCCATGGACTGTATAGCCCGACAGACTCATGTCCACGGGATTCTCCAGGTAAAGAATACTGAAGTGGGTTGCCATGCCCTCCTCGAGGGGATCTACCTGACCCAGGGATGGAACACGTGTCTCCTGTGGCTCCTGCACTGCAGGCAGATTTTTTACCACTGAGTCACAAGGGAAGACCCCGCAATAAGGTCACACACAACAATGAAGAGTATCCATGCTCGCCGCAACTAGAGAAAGCCGGTGCAAAGCAACAAAGACCCAGCCCAGCCATAAATAAAGAAAAAGAAAATAAAGTACATAAGGAGGTGAGGATGATACCATGTTTTCAGGGAAGGCCCTTCTGAGCAGGTGACCTTTGTGTAGAGATGTGATGGTAAGGTACCAGCCACGGGACTATTTGAGGTGAGGACACCTGAGGCAGAGGCAACGGCACGAGCAAAAGCCCTGTGGCGCGGAAGACTGTGGGACTCCGGAAACCTTGAGGGCTCGAGTGAGGGCAGAAAGAGGTGAATAAGGGGTGGGGTGGGGTGGGTAGAGCAGGGATTGTAGCTCGCGTGGGCCTTGTCGCCTT
Source organism: Okapia johnstoni (assembly GCA_024291935.2). Lineage (NCBI taxonomy): Eukaryota > Metazoa > Chordata > Mammalia > Artiodactyla > Giraffidae > Okapia > Okapia johnstoni. Next base: position 11,433,079 of record CM044316.1, on the reverse strand, counting down.
CCGTACCTGGCACCCAGCACTGGCTTGGCCTCTGATGCCCCCGTTTCCTGCTCTCACCTTTTCTCCTGAAATGTTGGGGTGGAGCGGCCAGCCTGTGGAGCTGGAGCTGCCCAGGCCTGCTTCCTTATGGCAGCTCTGTGTTCCTGCTTTTGAGGGAGGAGGAAACTGGGGGCAGCAGAGGCACAGCTGTTCTCTCCTGCTGCTGCGGAGGGTGAGGGGGATGGCTGGTGGTGTAATGTGGGGGATGGGGCATGCGGCTGATACCCACTGTGTCTCTTCTGAATCATGATGGCCAGGTCGATGGAAGGCACGTTGGGGGACATTCCCGGTGGTCCAGTGCTTAAGACTCCGCCTACCAATGCAGAGGGCGTGGGTTTGATCCCTGGTTGGGGAACTAAGATCCCACCTGCTGCGAGTGCAGCCAATAAGTAAAAAATAAAATACTGAAAGACAGGTTAGGGGTAAACTCCATTACAGATGGCACAGGATGGAGGCCTTGAGGGTGGGGCAGGGGTGGACTCTGCAATAGGAGGGACATCCTAGAGGCTGACACTCATAGACACAGCTTTGTTTACCCATCCCTGCAGGGCCTCGGGGCCCGGCGATGCCTAGACCCCTGGGAAGAGCCTCCACCCATCCAAGGAAGGCAGACTCAGCTCTGCTCGGAACCGGGCCTGGGGGAAAGCTCATGTAGCTCCCACCCCCAGACAGCAGCCGGATTAGAAGGCAGCGCTGGGCGGAAGAGATAAGCGGCTGAAGGGGAGGAAGGAGCAAGGTCCCCACCCTGGCCCAAGGGTCCAGGGAGGGCAGGAAACAGGGCGTGGAGAGCAAACTCCAGGTCTAGTCGTGAAAAGGTGGCTTGGACCGTGCCTGACATGTAGTAGTAGGTCCTCAAAAGCCAAAAGGTTTTTTTGAATCAGTAACCGGCAGGGCTGGGATTCGAACCCTGGATTGCTTCCCCATCGCAGACTGAAGCAGATAGAGCCGGAGTCCTTTATAAAAATTTTATTGGGGGAGGGGGTAGAAAACGCGGGGTGATGCCCCTGGAATTGAAAACATAAATAAATAAATAGAACAATAAATCAGCCCCCGTGTGAGTCTGGGGGGCTTCCCCCGGCCCGCGGGGAGAGGGGTGCGGGCTCACGCTGACGTCAGCTGGATGGCAAAGACGTCGCCCCCTGCCGGCACCTCCGAGGTGCCCGCAGCCTCTGTTCCACCTTCAGCGCCTGCGTCCCTGCCGGCGCCGCCGGCACCCGCGCCGTTGAGACACACGGCCTCGCCTGAGCTCTCGGCCTCCTGCACGTTATACTCGCCCTTCTTGCAGGCGGTGGACTGCACGTAGAAGGCCAGGCCGGCCCCCGCGGCCAGGAGTGCCGCGCCCCCCCCCGCCGCGCCGCCCACAGCGACCCAGAGCCACGGACCTGCGGGGTGGAGACGCTCAAAGAGGATGACGAGCTCCTGGCTCGGTCCACACGCCAAGCCCTGGCCACTTCCGTCCCCTCCCCAAAGGCATGAAGTCAGTCCTCATGCGCCTGGCAGGGAGCATCAGGGAACTCAGCCTTGGAGGAAAAGAGTGACCCCTGTAAGGCCACCCCCAACTCGGGTGATGCCCTTGACCTATTTTACACACCACCCCATCACAGCGAGGATATAAGCCTCTAACCCCAGGAATACCAAGTCAACCAAGTCTCCTCACCCTCAAAACGATGGGGAGGGTGACCTGGTCATTCCTACTCCCCAGAAAGACCCCAGCCCCTAGGGATTTTCCCAGCGGTTGAGACTCCGCGTTTCAACTGCAGGGGGCGCAGTTTCCATCCCTGGTCAGGGAACTAAGATCTCACACGGCAAAAAGTTAAAAAAAAAAAAAAAAAAAAAGACCCCAACCCCACCTAGAGATACTCGAAATGAGAGTGAGGATCTTGGGGGCCTCACCCTGATCCTCTTATCTTGGTTCCTCTTCAACCCCCTTCTCCACAGAGACACAGTGGAGGGTGACTTGTATCAAGTCTTCACCACTCAAAAGTTAATATCAACTCCCTCCTCATAACAGTCACATCCTCGAAGGTTCCCTTACTTTGACTCCAGTCAGCTCCCTGTCCCTCCACTTGCCACCTCGAACCCGCCATCAAAGCCCCACCCATCAGGGCGCCCCTGATTTCTACCCTGGTTCACATCAGTCTCATCTGTGGAGACTGAGAGGGGAGGCAGGGGTGGGATCAATGATACCAAGGCGCAGGTCATAGCCGCCTTCAGATCCCTCACCCCGCCTCCTCCCCATTGCCACTTACCAGCCACTCGCACTGTGATGCGCCGCGTGTGGCGCCCATGCGCGTTGGTGGCTGCGCACTCGTACTCGCCGCCGTGGCTGCCCATGGCGCCCGCCACGCTCAGCGTGCTATTATTGCTCGACAGGCCGATGTTGAGCGCCCCTGGGGGCGCGCGCCAGCTGATCTGGGCTGGGGGCCAAGCCTCGGCTCGACAGGTCAACGTGAAGTTCCCACCTGGCCGCACGCCTCCTGGAGGTGAAGCAGCCAGCTCGGCCACCACTGGGCGGTCTACAGGGGACAGGAGGTGGAAGGGGGCCAGCTGCTGACCAAGCGCCCCTCTTTGAGACCTCCCCTCCTGAAATGAACAGGCAAGGATTCTGCCTTCCATCAGAGTCCCCTCCCCCTACCACTGGCCTGGTGGGATTAAACTGAGCCCTGCTTCACTGAGTGGAAGGAGGTGGGGACCCAGGCCAGTGCCTTTCAGACCCAGAAATTGAGGGGGGCCGGCTCTTGTTCCCTCATGTTAAGGCCGGGATTCCTTGTCCCTGGGAACGGGACTAGGAGAGGTGTCCTTGAACAACCCTGGGCAATCCCACCTCTTCTAGTCACTGTCCTGGAGACCGAGTGCCCCCTATCTGGTGCTGCCCCACTCACATTCCACGCCCACGGTGATGATCCGGGCGTCCGTGCCGTGCGCGTTGGTGGCCAAGCAGCGGTAAGTGCCCGCATCCTCTCGGGACACGCGCAGCCGCTGCGGCCGGGGCGCGCCTTCCCGGGAGCAGCTCACTTGCGGGGAGGGGCGACCCCGGGCGGAGCAGGCCAGTGCAGCAGCCTCCGCGCCTTCCAGCCAAGACTGGTGACTTGGGCAGGTAGATTCATCCATTTGCGGTGGCGCTGCAAAACAGCCACGGCGTTGTGGGGGGGTGGGGGTGGGGAGGAGTGGGTCAGGGAGGGGCCGAGACCCGCAGCGCCCCCTACCCTCCGCCCGCCTGGGCCTTGCTCACACTCCGCGCTCACGGTGACCATCTTGACCATGGAACCGTGCCGATTGGTGGCATTGCAGATGTAGGTACCGGGTGCCAGTTCACTAGGGATGCGGGGAGCTCTGGAACCAGGGTCTGGCGGTGCCAGCGGCAGCAGCACCCCCTCACTGGTGCCTCCGGAGCCAACACACTCCACGCTTGGCTGTGGCTTCCCAGCCACCTCACAGGAAAAAAGTCGCCCAGATCCTTCTACCCATGTCCAATTGCTGGGGCAGCTCACCTCCTCAAACCTGGGGCCATCTGGGGAGCAGAGCAACTGGAAGTCAGTTATTCAAGGTTATTCTGACATGCCCCATCTTGAACCGTGTTGTCCCCACTCACATTCCACTGTCACAGCCACATTTTTAGCTGCCGAGCCTTGAGCATTAGTGGCTTCACAGCGGTAGGTGCCCGCATGCTCCCGGGCCACACGCATTAGGCCCTCGATGACCTTGGCTCCCCCAAAGCGCACACAGCTCACGTTGGGTGGTGGGACCCCATGAGCCACACAGCTCAGGGAGACCTCTGTTCCTTCCAGCCAGGTAATCCGTTCAGGGCAGCCCATGCTGTCCAGGGCTGGTGCATCTAGAGAGGGGAGTATTGTTGAGTTTGGGGCTTAGTGGACAGTCTAGAGTCCCTGGACCCTTTTTTCCTATCCTAGGCAGGCAGGCTACACTCTGCACAGGAACTGGCCACCGAAGCAAAGGAGTTTGGCACTGATCACTGTTTGGGGCTTCCTGAGCCCCGAAGTGTGCTTTTTTTCTGATTCCTTCACAGTGCTCACAGGACCTTCCCCAGTCTTTGACCTAAAAACTGTTAGCTGGTTTGGAGTACCCACCTTTCCAAGACTCAGCTCAAACGCCACGCACCAGGCCCCTGTGGACACGCCCACCTGCTCCTCTCCGTCCTTCTCTTAAGATCTTCCCATAATCCCGCTCACCACCTTCTCAAAATCCTGCTCAAAAGCACACCTCAGACCCTGTTTCCACCCTACTCTGTAGTCAGGCCACCCCTAGGACCTGAGAACCAGACAGAGGCGCGCCCCATGCACCCCCCACTCACACTCCACCGTCAAGGTCACGTCCTTGACCGCCTGGCCTTGGTCGTTGGTCGCAGTGCAGCGGTAAGTGCCAGCGAGAGCACGAGTGACCGGACCCAGCAAGCCCAGGGCCAGCACCGCCCCGCCGTCGGGCCGCGCGCAGTGCACCGAGGGCTGTGGGTTTCCGCGGGCTTCGCAGCGCAGAGTCTGCTCTGGTCCCTCCGGCCACGTCCAGCTCCTGGGACAGTCCGAATCGTCCAGCCGGGGGGCGTCTGAGGGCAGGGGCATATATATACAGGAGCCTAGACGTGAGAAAAGCCTCCACTTCCACGACACGGCCAGAGATGGGGCAGGGCCTTGAGATGACGAGGAGGGAGGTGAGAGGTTAAAGGCCAACTCACATAGGACTCGCAGTTCTACGCTCTCGTTCCTACTCAGGGTCTCCCCGTCAACTTCGAGGGTGGCGTCGCAGAAGAAGCCACGTCTGTCGTCGTTTTCGGTGGCGTTTAGCTGGAGCTGGGCGGGCTGTCCCGGGGCCGCGGCTGGAATTCCGTCTAGTGTGACTAGGGCATGGGTCTCCGCCGCGCAGGTTACTGTCACCATCGTCCCCTCGGGGGCGTTGGGCTCGCTCAGGGTCAGGAGGGGCTCCGGGAAACCTGGGGCGGGGGGCATTGGCCGGGAGACCACTGACCACGCCCCTCCCACCGCTCCAGGCTGCAGCTCAGTAATCCGAAACTTACCCCCTGCAGCCGAACAGTGTGTGCAGTGCAGGTTCAGGAACGCCCATCTTTCCGAGACTCAGCTCAAACGCCACGCCCCAGACCCCTGTGGGCATGCCCACCCCACAGGTGGGCTGTTCAGGCTTCTCTCCCTTCTTGCCCCGTCCCCTTAAGGAGGTCAGGCCACATATCTAGGTATCCTCGTCGGGTCTGCGATCTTGTCGTTGGGGCAGCTCAGACTCCACCTCTCTAGCTACTATCCAGCAGGTCCTACATCTGCCCCGCCCCTTTGGGACTCTCGGGCCACGCCTATTCGGATACCACGGCCCCACCCACTATTGGCCCCGCCTTCGCCTTCCTCTGGCTCCACCCCCGAGGTCCCACTCTTACTGTAGACAGTCACGTTCTTCCAGGTCTCTCGGCTCTCGCCTCCCAGGGTCACGTTGCAGACCAGTTGCCTGGCGCCCTTCTGCTCTGCGCTAGCTGTGGCTGTGGTAGTGGCCATGAGAGCGTCCCCTTCGAGGGTGACATCGGGACTCAGCCTCTGGTCCCCCAGCGCCAGGTAGACGCCAGCCTCCGAGACTGGAAACAGCCCATCAATGGCGCAGCTCACGGTTCCTTCTGAACCCACTTCCAAGAGCCGGGGGGCAGTGAGGCGAGGGGGTTCCGGAGGCAGGGCTGGTAGTAGAAGAACAGAGCTTGAACTTTTGTTCTGAACCCTCAATATGTTCTAAGCGTTTCACATGTACTATAGTATGGAATTATCCTCAAGGTAGAGAGGAGAATAACTTTCAGCTGGTGAGTGTTGGAGCAAGAATCAGAATTCTGATTTCTCTGCCTTCAAAATTCTTAAACACCAACCCGACCCCTCTTGGGCCCCTTCTCCTCCTAGCTACTCACTGAAGGTTCGGAGCTCTCTGGGGGCTGAGCTGTTCTCAAATAGCCCCAGGCCATGCGGCCGAAGGTCCAGCTCCGCACGGCACGAGAAATTGGCCCCATGGTCCTCCCTGCGCGCCAGGACCGTGGCTGTGAGCACGGCGCCCCGCGCTCGGGGTGGCTCCCCGGCGAAGCTGCGGCGGATCAGCTCCTGGGTTCCCCGCAACAGGGTCAATGTGAGACTCCCACGAGGCCCAGCACCGGGAACCCTACAGCTCAGGGTAAAGTTCTCGCCCACTGGCTGCCAGGCAGGCAGCGGCACCAGCTCCACACGATCTGGCCGTTCTGCAAGGAGGAGGAACCACGGCTGTTGGAAATGCCAGGCTCAGAAGGACTTGGCTTGGAACCCCAGGGACCAAGAGGGGGAGGGGGTGCGGATTCAGAGGGTGGGATCTGGAGAGGAGGACCCCGTGACCCAGGGAGCGGGACCTGGAAGGGAGGGAAAGTAGTGGAGTAAGAGCGTGGCCGCTGAGAACTCACGGAAAGTGCGAATGAGCCCACGCGCCTGCAGTGTGCGCCGCGCGCAGCGGAAGAAGCAGATGGGCTGGGTCTCCGGCTCGCGAATGTCCACCAGCTGCCGCGCCAGCCAACGCAGACCCCTCTGGGTCCCATTCCGGCGCAACGAGGTCTCCAGGCCACCGCGCTCGGGCCGTGGGCAGTTGGTGCTGCAGTTCAACCACAGCGATCCCCCGCGTTCCACGAGCGCCACTCGGGGCTGCAGGTCCGCCCAGAAAGGTTCCTGTGTGACGGCTGCTAGGAGAAACGCAAGCTTAGCCTGGGAGCCACCTCCCTTGGATCTACGTGCCCCTCTGCCCGAGTCAGGGATTCCCACAGAATGAGCAGAGGCCACAGCCGGGAGTTCCATATCCTGCCGAGGTCTCGGGTTTACAAGCGCGCTCCCGCGACCCAAACCTCAAGGGTGTCTCTGGTACATGGCAGCAGAGTCCTGCTCTCCAAGGTGCCAGCAGAGTGATGGGGAAGCATACGGGGAAGGGAGAGATGAGGGGAAATATGGGGTCTCCAATGCACACAGCAATGCTGAGAAGAGGGGACCCCGGACGGAGGAAGGGAAACCACCTGGTTCTCACTGTTCTCTCCAAGAGAGGGGGAGGCTGTGGTTGAAGTGGAGGGGGTGTCGAAAGAGAGATGAGACTGAGTCAAGCAACGGTAAGGGAGGATTCCAAACCCCGGTGAAGAGGTGAAGAGTACGGGAAGAGGTCTAGGGCTGGGCTCAAGAAAAGAACCGCGGGAACAGCGGACAGTCGATGGACTCGGTTGCCAGGGCTCCAAACAGCGCCTTTGAGTCACGGCAGTTGGTGAGATCGGGTCTTCGTTGATTTCGAGTAGGGAAGATGCCCTGGAGACTATGGTGCTTAGTAGAACACAAGGAGGTGCCCCGGGAGGGGTCAAGGGAGACGTGGGGGTCTCCAGAGCTCGAGGATGGGTGCAAAAGAGCACTCAGGATCTCGAAGAAGATAGGGTAGAGACCTGGGCAAGCGAGAAGTCAGGAAGCTGGGTCTTCAGTGTGTGTTGAGGGGAAGAGGGTTAAAGAAGAAGGCCCGGGGCTCAAGGTGGGAGCAGAAGCGTGGGAGCGAGGCGAGGGCGGAGAGGGGAGGAGCTTGTGGCCACTTCTCTGGTCCAGGAACTCCGCCCCCACCCTGTCCACCCTCAGCCAGACCGGCTTACCTGAGAGGCCGAGGAGCCCCAGGCTCAGGGCAGCCCAGAGGCCGAGCAGCGCCCGGCGCAGCCCTGGCGAGGGCCCTGGCATCGCCGCCGTGGGGGAAGCGCAGGAGGCGAGGGGACCGCGAGCGCTGAGCTGGGCTAGAGGACGGCTCTGCACGGTGGGTGGGGTGTGGAGGAGGCTGAGTTGCGCTCGGGGATTGGTTTAACGTTGGTAACTTGGTTTCCAAGGAGGGGGCGGCAGCAGAGGCGGCGGTAGGGGGCGGGAAGGCGAGCTTGCACCAGGCTACCGGCCTTGGTGAAGGCTTGCTGGCAGGAGCTAGCGACCCCCGGGGTCTACGTGGAGGCCGGCCCCATCGCCCGGAGCCTTCTGGGGGCGGCTGCGCGCTCCCGCGTCATCCCCGGCGGCGACGCGAAGGTTGTAGGGGATGCAGGGTTGTCCTTCGCAAACCCCCACCCACCACTTGCTTAGATTCCATAATGAGCTGGACTCCGAACTCCACCTCCATATTTAATCCCTCCCACCGGAGCCCCTTGAGGCGGGGATTGAGTTGGGGGCTAGGAGAGATCTGAGAAGCGGAAGCTGGGGGTGGGAAGGTTCTAGGAGAAGATTTCGAGATGCCTGGCTCGCTGATCCTTCCCCTTTTAACCCCTGGGAGCTGAGAGTTACAGCCACGCCTCTAGTCTTTCTCTGGCTCCGCCCCCGCACGCGACAGAAGGGGCGGGGACGAAAGTGACAGAGAGTTGGGAACACGTGTGCGTGCGCGCTGCGTTCTCGGGCGTCTAAATTAGTGTCGGCTCGGCTCTGGGTCTGTATTTACCCAGCGTGCAGCATGCACGTGTCTGAGCGGCGTGTGTGAGCTGGAGCCGCAGAAGAGCGTCCCCATCCGCTTTCTGAGCGGCGGGCGGGGCCCTGGACCACACGGGCCTTGCCAGGCATCCGCTGCAGGCCCGGATTCTGTGTCCACCCAAGGCCAAGAGGCCAACTGTGATACTTTTGACCCTGCCTCTGGATTTGGACGCTCTCCATGTGCCCACCTGGCCGGGTGACTATCAGGATGTTTCCAGGCTGCCAGTCTATGACACACACCCGCCCCCTCCCACACACACACCATATGGTTGCTCCTTCCCCTCAGTCACCACCCAAGTATCTTTTCTGCAGATCCACGTCCCTCAGAATATACATATGACCCCGTCCACCTGTACCCTCCCTCCTAGAGTTCGTGGTGAACTCTGGGGAGTACTTCTCGCCCCGCCCCTGCCCTCCAGTAAAGTGCAAGGTCTAAAGGGGGCGGGGTAGGAAACTTAACATCCAATCAGAGCTGCTGTGTGGCAGCGCTGGAGCCAATCAGAAGAAGCCACACCAGGAAGCCGCCTTCTCAGATCCTGAAGCCCCCTAGGGCCCATGTTTTGCCCTTCTGCTCCTCACTGATAATGACCAGGAGAGAGGTTTTTACTACACAAGCTGGCAATGCAGAGGGACTGGGGCTCCGGTATGGGAGACCAGAGTGAGGAAAGCTCAAGAGCCCTCAGGGAGACAAGGAACTTGCAGAAAAATGAAAGAGGCAAGGCCAAAAAAGACCACTTCATTCATAGGAGGTGCCCTAATGGGGGAACTTTATGCCCAGGGGCAGAGCTGACTGAGAAAGTCTTTATTGATCCAGGCAAGCTTCCACCAATTGTCCCAGATTCCTTTTTCCTCCAGTTCAGCCAGCATGGACCAATGCCTCTATGTTGGAGGCTGCATCGATAGGAACTTTCGCAGACAGAGGGCCCCCACCACAAGAAAGATCCCCACAAAGGTTGCGATGGAGGTAGAGGCCAAGGCTTTGGACGCAGGACTCCAAGCTGGGAATAGGAGGGGAGAATTAGAAACAGAGCGCTTGGAGGTGTGACCACCCCTATGGACATGCTCTAGCTTGGCCCGCGCCCCCTCTTGGGGTCATAACACCTCCCCACTTCTTCCAGGATTATAAGGGTGCCTCACCGGGGACTGGCAGCGTCACGGGTGCCGAGCTACTGAGGACCACCAGGCCGTCGAGATTGAGGTGGGCATGGCAGGTAACGGGCTGCCCAGAGTCACCGGGCCGGGAGGGTAACAGGTAAGTCAGCGTCACGTTGGCCAGATCCAGGCCGGTGAAGCGCTCCAGGCTCTCGGAGTAGATGACTCGGCCACCGCGCCTCAGAGTCACCACGAAGAAGCCCACGGGGAAGACGTGCGTCACGTGGCAGCGCAGAGTGTAGTCACTGCCCATTAAGACGGGAGGCTCCAGGATCACACTGCTTGGCCGTTCTAAAGCAAGAGGGGTCCGCTAGGCAAGGTCCGAGGGCTCGTCCTAGCGCGACTGTCAACTACCCCCGTTCCGTCCTCCTCCCCTCACCCCAGGCCGGCTTGAGCCCCTGTCCCTCACTGTAGGCTGTAATCCTGGCGGTGGCCCCCCGCGTTTCTCCCGCGCAGGTGACGAAGCAGTGCACATCGGAACTCCAGGCCCTCACATCCAGCAGCTGGTAGGATACCCAGCGGGGCCCACTGAGCGTCTCACCCCTCCGCAGCTCGGTGCGGAGGCTGGAACCCTCCGGGAGGGGGCAGCTGCTGCTGCAATTGAGCCATACTGAGCCCCCCAGCGGCACTGCCTTGAAGTCGGGGCTTAAGCGCACCCAGAACGGTGGGTGAGAGCTGCCTCCCTGGCTTTGCGTCCGCGCATCCCGACGCCTCCGCGCGCTCCCGCCTCGCGGATAGGAGGGCGACAGCAAAAGCAGCAGCAAGGCGAGGAGCAGAGACCCCATGGCAAAAAGCCCGGACTGAAGGGCTGGGCGCCAGGGAGCCACGGGTGGCTCTCGAGATAAGGAGGCTTGTAGCACCGCCTCCTCGGCACCACCCGGTGGGGGGAGTGGGGAAAGGGGGGTGAAAGACAGAGACTGAGGGGCCCTGGAGCCTTGCAGGATACACCCCACTACTACAGCTTAAAAAATGAACTCTCGACGCCATTCCAAACCAAACGTCATGTTTTTTTCTGGAGAGGGATTTTTCATTTTCACTAAAGTCTCCAAAGGCCCTAATAAACCCCATATTTGGATTAGAGCCTGAGGGCTGGGCCTTGAACCCGCAGCCTTTTCTTGGAGCAGGAAGTGGGAAAACTGGTAGAAAGGGCTCCAGCTGGACATGACACCGCCCCTCAATTCACACAAGGCTGGGAGGATGAAACAGCTTTATTAGTACAAGGGAGAGGCTTCCCACGCTGGAAGGGGCTACACCTAGGCCTCTCCTCCCCACTGCTTCAGTACCCTCATCGCTTCAGGAATTTGGAGCTGTGTGGTCCCACTGAGATGGAAACAGGAAGGGCAAGGCAGAGGCACACAGGGGTTGGGCAGATTTTCATGCGACCCTGTGGTGTAGCCATCAAGGAGTGAGCACTGACATTTAGGCCTGCCACCAAGTGTCAGAATCCCATGGACAGAGGAGCCTGGGAGGCTACAGTCCATGGGTCACAAGAGTCAGACACGACTTAGTGACTAAACCACCACCAAGTGTCATTGTGAGCATTAGCAGAGATGCATATGGGTGGAGAGGTGTCTTAACAGAGGTCAGTGCTAGTTCTGGGGTATAAGGGCTCAGTGGGTGATCTCTAGGCATGTCACCAGCAATACCCTATTATCATTACTAACCCCTTTCTGGGAGAAAGCAGCTTGGCCAATGGAGTGGGAAATCCTAGCCCCACTTAATCTTTTTGCCAGGCACTCTTGTGCAGTGCACAGCCAAAATAACTGTACCTGACAACCCTGAATGAGATTCAACTGAGAACTCCCTGAGGGCTGGAATCAATGTTCTTGTTTACAGATTCTAGCCCGCATAGAAGGCACTCAATAAATAGCTAGTAGAAAAACCAGTGAATAAATATGTCATCATCAAGATTTGGGAACAGTCTGTGGACAGTAATGCCGGAGCTGGTTTCTGTTCAGAGGAAGTGTGGGGATTTGTGTTTCAGTGCTGCATGTGTCTGAGCAGTGCCATGTCTCTCTTAGGACTGTAGGGCCTCAGCACGTGCAGCAGGGGATGAGTTTCAATGTTTCCCAGGAGAGTGTCCCCATGCTGGAGGTAAAGGTCTCCATCACACAGCCTCCGGCCAGGTCAGACTTTGACATCCCTCAGAGTCATGCCCTAAGTCTTGGCCCCTTCTTTTGTCATAGTCCTGTGGCTCTAGGTCAGGTGTGAGGCCTGGGGGTCATAACTGTGCAGAGGCCATGACCCCAGATGCTGTTTGTCCTGACTGAGTCCTCTATTTGGTCCTCTGGAATCCAGGGAAGGTGGGTGTAGCTTAATGGCATGTGTCCACCATTGGTTGATGCAGCCCCATTTGTCATGGCTTGGGGAGCTGAAGTGGTCCTGTCCTGGGGTGGGCTCAGGGTGGCGTGGATTGTGCATTCAGTTTCAAGGCAGCCTCTTCTTGGGCCTTCCGGGCCTTCTCCAGCTCATATTTCTGGATCTTCCGCTGGTAGTTATAGATGTAACCGGCAGTGCCCAGAGCGCCCAAGATGAAGGCCACAGCTACCACCGGAATGACAATGTCCGGGATATTCTGGCGGTCTGTGGGGAGGACACAAGGCAGCAGTGAGTGTTGAGCTGGCCAAATTGTCCCTGCCCTGCCCATCCCAGAACTCGAACTCACAGAGCACATTCAGGACCACTTCACGGGTGACTCCACCACGAGTGCTAGTGGCCCGACACAGATAGGTGCCCGCCACCTCCCGCTTGACAGGCCTCAGGTCCCCGATGGGCAGTGAAGCCCCATCCCCTTTCCGGCTACAGTTCAGCTTGGGGATTGGGTTCCCCCGGGCCTCGCACTTCAGGGTCTGCTCCGAGCCTTCCTGCCACGTCCAGTTTCCCAGGCAATCCTGCTGGTCTAGTCGGGGGCCGTCTGGAGAAACACAGCAAGATTGGGGGGGTTCAGTAGGGGTGAGGGTGGGCCTTGGAGGGCAGGAGCTCTTAGGGTCTTGGTGGTTGGGGCTTGGAACTTAGGGGTCATTGTCCAGCGGCCTCACTCACACAGGACACGGAGCTCCTGGGTCTGGATTTTGTGGACCACTTGCCCATCTATCTTCAGGGTAGCAAAGCAGGAGAAGTTGCTCCCATGGTCGCCAGCACTGACATTCAGCTTCAATTGGGCCCTCGGACCCGGAGGCTCAGCTGAGACTCCATTCAGCGTCACCACAGCTCCATCACGGGTCACGCATCCCACAGTCACAGTAGTCCATTCTGAGACCTCAGGCGGGCTCAGGGTCAGGGTGGGAACAGGGAAGCCTGGAGGTGAGACACACAGTGAGCCCCACCCCTGGCATTAGCCCCACCCCCTCGGAAGGCTCACGTGGGTTTCTACTTACTGTAGATGGTCACGTTGTCTCGCGTCCTCCGGGCCTCCTCTCCCAGACTCACTGAACACTTCAAGGAATGGGTGCCCTCCTCATTTTCCTCCGTCCAGGCCTCGGCCAAGACAGAGTCACCATTGTACGTGATATTGGATTCCAGTTTCTGGTCCCCCAGCACCAGGTAGACCTCAGCATCCGAGGCTGGGAACAGTCCATCCAGCGTGCACTTCACCCGCCACCGTGAGCCTACTTCCACAAACAGGGGGGCCTCAAGGTGTGGGTTGGTCAATGGCAGGACTGGTGAGAGAGAGCCAGTGTAAACAGGGGGCAAATAGACATCCTGAAGCCCTCTCCTGGGCCATTTCCATCCCCCCACCTGGAACGCCCTCTGCCAGGGAAACTGGCTGGGTCACCCTTGTCTCAGGACACACGTACCACTTGCCCTGGGTCACAGCCTTCTCAGATCATCCTGCAGTGCAGGAACCCCACCCAGAACATTCCACCTCAGTGGCCAAGAAGATTCTCTTCCCAAAAGCCTTTGCATTCAAGGTTGCCACTTTCTCAGCAGCCCCATGGCCAGAGGCCTCTCCTTTCCAGGGACCCTGCATCCTGACAAGAAATCCCCCTCAGTCCATCTTCTCTGCTGGCTCCCCAATGCCTCACCATAGGTCTGGAGCTTCCTGGGGGCCGAGGTGTTCTGGAAGAGTTCCAGCCCTTGGGACCGCAGGTCCAGTTCCCAGCGGCAAGAGAAATTGGTGCCATGGTCTTCTCTTCTCGGTTGCACCGTGAATGTGACCTCAGCGGGCTCCCCCTTTCCCACGGGCTGCCGGCCCAGCTCCTCCTCCCCTCGGAGCAGCACCACGGAGAGGTGGTCCCGGGGGGCCCCGCCAGACACCTGGCAGCTCAGGTTGAGTTCTTCACCCACAGGCTGCCAGAGGGGCAGGGGAGCCAGCTCCACAAGCTCCGGGAACCCTGCAGGGGAAAGGGGTGTTGTGTGAACAGGACAGGCTGGCTGCCTGCCCACAGAGGGTGCGTTGGGGCCCTGGACACACCTGCTCCAGGAGCCTTACCACTTTCTTCCCAGAACACTCCCCAAACCATCTAAGCCAGATCGGAATGTTAAGAGCTTCAGGATAACCTGGTGAGACGTCCCCAAGTGGTTATGAAGGAGGCAAAACAGTTTATTCACTGCAGCATCTAAGAATCACAAGTGGGAAAGGAACTTCAAAGTCTATTGCCAGGAGTCCCAGCAAATAAATACAGTACATTTAAGCTGCCCAGTCTCTAAACTTTGCTGTAAAACAAAACAAAACAAAACTTCTGTTCTTTCTTCTCTCTTTGGCCATATTTTTCTGCATAGCATCTCTCACCTCTGAGGTACAAAATGACTGACCAAGTTCATTTGTTTCTCTATTATTCCTGCCATGGAATGTCAGTCCAGGAGGGAAGGAATCTTTGTTTTGTTCCCTGTTGTACTGTTGGCACACGGGAGGCTCTCTGTGTTTGTAGAAAGAATGAGTTTGGACTACCCACACCTATTCGAGGCCTTTCGTAAGGCTGCTTCCCAAATAAACTGTCCGATCCCCTGAAATGTCAAAAGAACACCCCACAGACGCTCAAAAAAAAAAACCCTGAGTATACCCTGAAACCACCATCTGTGGGCAGGGTATTCACAGGCCAGGGTCTCCATTCTGCATGAGGTAAGAATTCCAAGCCTGGATCTTCCTGCCAGTGGAAATTGCCAGCATGAGCTGTGGCTTAGCATTGAGAGCCCCCTGCTACACCCTAGACTCCCTAAGGAGGGATCTTGAGGCTTCTCACTCCTAGTCCCTTCTCAGATGGCCCTGAAATGTCACTTAAACAGCAGTGATGTTGGGAGTTGGTTTTGGGACATGAGTTCACCTTCTCCCCAGGTTGCCAACCTCCTGAACAAAGCAAACTTTCCTTTTCCAACAACAAAAAAGAAAAAGCAGGGATCTTACCACTTTAGGAGCCTAGAGTTGATTCCTAGCTTTTGTGCTTCTTTGCTATGGGTTATGGGGGAGTGACTTTGCCACTGAACATTCCCAGCCCTTGTGGCTATAGAAACCAAGCCTCAGTCTTCTAAGCTGTAAGCTGGGACTAATGAAGGTAGGAGTAATATTATTTTTTTAGGACTATCATTAATCCACTTCAGAAGTTGAGAGAGTGACTGTAAATGGGCATGAGGTTAATTTTAAGGTGAGGGATATGACAGATACATTCTTAAAGTAGATTGTGGTTGTACACCTCTATAAATACACCAAAGTTCATTGCATTGTACATTAAAAGCTGTTAAAAAAGAGGGGGTGAGAAAACCCCCAGACATTCAATTCTTACTTCTGACCATCTGTTGCAAACCCTTGCTTGCAGAGCTGGCTTCCTCAAACCACAGTCCCCAAATGGGACTCACATCTACAAGCCTAGCTCTTTGACCTGAAAGCCAGACTGGGGCAGGAGGTCTGTTCCACCAGACCTATCTCTCCTTGACTCCCCATCTTTAGTCCCAAACTGAATCCTGATTACTCCACCCTTCAAATGTTTGTTGGTCACTCCCTTCTTGTACATGTTATTGCCCATGAGATGTGTGACCTGGATTGGGTCCACAGCCAGCTGCTCTCTGGCTTCCTCTAAGTTCAGCCCTCTGCTCTAGATCCCTGGCCTGCTTACACATCCTCCATGGCTCCCTATTACCCAAAGGAGAAGTCTCAGCTTCACAGCCTGGCATTCGAGGTCCTGCCAAACTCAGCTCCAGTGACACTGATCTTTTGATAGTCAATCCCTCTGTTTTCCCCAATCCCAGGCTCTTTGTTTCCCCACTCCAAACCTTTGCCCAGTCTGCTCCTTCTGACTAGAATGCCTGTCTTTACCAACTCCTACACGTTCTACAAAGCCCAGCTAGGGCTTCCCTTCTGCAGGAATTACAACTCCTTCTAGAGAAAGTTCAGCCACCCAGAGATGCTCTCTTATCTTTCCACTGGTGGTGGGGCAAGACCAAGCTACAGTGTCTCCTAGGTGACCCCTTGCTACTGGGTACACCCATCTGTTCCATTTCACAGAGGTGAAAACTAAGAGAAAGTCTGGAACCCAAAGAAGGAGAAATGTAGTAGTGCAAGGACTCAAACCTGGAGGGAGGGGCTCTCAACTCTCAGGCTGAGAGGCAGACAGTCCTGCGAGGAGGTTTCTGGGTGGGGGTGTGGTTTCAGAGGCCACTGGGAATGTTTGGGGACTTCCCTCACTTGGCTAGCCACTGCTCAAACATCCTTCAAACCAGAAACAAACCTGATATTTACCCCAAAGCTTCTTTGACTCAGGTACTGTGAAGGCAGAATGTCCTTCAGGCCTCACTGCATCATTAAATCCTTCCAAGAAGGTTTCAAGTGAAAATCAATCAGGAAGCCATGGGTTCCCCCTTCACTTCCCCACATTGGGGTCACCCAGTTAGTGAGGACCATACTGGGACTAGGGGTTTCCCAGGTGGCTAGTGGTAAAGAATCCACCTGCCAATGTAGGAGACAGTGGATGCTTGTTCAAACCCTGGTCAGGAAGATCCCCTAGAATAGGAAGCAGCAACCATTGCAGTATTCTTGCCTACAGAATCCCATGAACAGAGGAGCCTGGCAGGCTACAGTCCATGGGGCTGCAAAGAGTTGGACATGACTGAACACACACACACACACACACACATGCTAGGACTAGAACCCAAGGCTGTCTAATCCCAAGGACAGTAGGCCAGTCCTCTTTCTTTCCTCCTTTTTTATTTTCTTTTGTTTTCATTTGAAATTCATGTCTATATTTCTTTACCAACTGAAGCCCAAATAAATAATATAGTATCCATGGAGTTCTCTGGGCCAGAATACTGAATTGGGTAGCCTTTCCCTTCTCCAGGGGATCTTCCCAACCCAGGGATCGAACCCAGATCTCCTGCATTGCAGGCAGATTCGTTTTTCCAGTAGTCATGCATGGACATGAGAGTTGTACCATAAAGAAAGCTAAGGACTGAAGAATTGATGCTTTTGAGCTGTGGTGTTGGAGAAGACTCTTGACAGTCCCTTGGACTGCAAGGAGATCAAACCAGTCAATCCTAAAGAAAATCAGTCTTGAATATTCACTGGAAGGACTGATGCTGAAGTTGAAACTCCAATACTTTGGCCACCTGATTTGAAGAACTGACTCACTGGAAAAGACCCTGATGCTGGGAAAGATTGAAGGCAGAAGGAGAAGGGGAAGACAGAAGATGAGATGGTTGGATGGCATCACTGACTCGATGGCCATGAGTTTGAGCAAGCTCTGGGTGTTGGTGATGGACAGGGAAGCCTGGAGTGCTGTAGTCCATGGGGTTGCAAAGAGTTGGACATGACTGAGAGACTGAACTGAACTGAACTGATTTATTGCTTATATTCATATTAACTCACTGGCACACTTCAAAATGCCCAGAGGAAACAAAAGGTACACAAAGAAAACTAGACCCCCTGCCCTCTCCCAGAGCCCCCCAGCTTCTCTCCTCACAGCCAGCTATTATTGTCATTTACTATGTCAAGGCTCTTTAATGCAGAAACACAGTCTTCCTCACCTAGCCCCTGTTGGCTCTCTAACACTGTGGTAGGTGTACTACTGATTCTGGACAGGACCTTACTTCTTTCGAACTTGACAGTACACCTGGGAGTTTCCATCTCATTCTTTTTTAAAAAAATATTTTTAATTGTTATACTAAGAAGCAGAAAACCATAAAAAGGTAAATGTGCAGGTTAATATAACTGCTTTAAGGTTAGGACTCTTGTAAATACTACTCAAGATAGGAGAATTTTTTTAGTCACTCCAGAAGTCCCCTAAGTGCCCCCATCAACCACCAGCACTCTCTCTGCTAGAGTGACCACTACCCCACCTAAAAAGATGGAAACAACCCAAATGGCCATCAACTGATGGGTAGATAAAATGTTCTACATCCATTCAATAAAATAGTATTTAGCTATAAAAGGAATTCAGTACTAATACATGCTGCAACATGGATAAACCTTGAACAGTTTGATAAGTGAAAGAAGCCAGATACACCGGTCCACACACTCAATGATCCATTTAAAGGAAATGTCCAGAATAGAAAAACACAGAGACAGAAAGCAGACTAGTGATTGTCAGGGGATGGGGAGAGCGGTTTCATTCTTTTGTACAGTTGCACATTATTCCACGATTGAACTGCCTTCTTTCCCCAGTTCCCTACATTTGAGTGGCTTGCAAACTTTTGCCCTTCCAGATCAAGCCACAGTGAATAACCCCGCCCCCTTTCAGTTCCCTCATGGGTAGGAACATCTATAGGTCCAATTCCCAGGAGTGGGTTTTCTCTATCAAAGGACCCCCTTATGTGACATTTTTGAAGACTAATGCCCCCTCCCCCACTGGAAGTTGTGCTTTTTGCACCCCTACACTGCCAGCAATGTCCCAGGATTACCTGCTTCCCCACACTCTTGCCAGCACAGCTGTTATCAATTCTCTGGATTGTTGCCAATAAGTGAAAAATGTCATCTCAGGGCTAATTTTAATTCTCATCTTTTTTTTTTCCTTTGGCCAAGCTGTGAGGCTTGCAGGATCGTAGATCGCAGGGATTGAACCCAGTCCAAGGTAATGAAAGCCTGGAATCCTAACCACTACCGGGAAACGCCCAGCATCTTTTTCTAAAGAGTCAGATCTACGACCTTGTCATCTGTTTAAAGAGGCCTAGAGAGCCAGCATTCTTGAATGTTCTGATTCTCTGACCATACTCCAAAGGCACATCCAAGGAAGTTCAAGGAAGGGTTCCAGACAACAATGAGACTTTCCGAAGATGGACCCCCTGCTCTTCAGTGAGACCCTGCCTTCACCTACCAAGTCACAAATGTTGTTCCAACCTGCTGGGGACTCCCCTGTCTACCTCCCCAACCCGGTTCTGCCAGGCCCTGGACCTAGCCACTCACAGTATACGGTGAGGTTCATCGAAGCTACTGTCTGTTTCTTGTGACAGTTTGAGTAACAAAGCAGGTTGATGTCTTCTTGCACATCACTCAGTTCAAAAACCTTCCAGTTGTTCCCACGGTCCACTTCCTTTTTGGTTAATTCAGTCTCTAGGCCAAACACTGAGTTTTGGTCACAGGAGCTACTGCAGTTCACCCTCAGGGAGCCTCCACGGGGTATGATGGCTTTTGAAGGATATATTGATGTTCTGGCACCTCCAGGCACTGGAATCAAAAGGGGGGGTGGTCAGGCATGACAGCTGGGGCTCATCAATATTACTGCACCCAGTCCGTGCTGGGGACACAGCATTGAACAAGACTCCCTTCAGTGTGGGAGACAGAAAAATTCATGAGCAAACAGCATAATTAACAACTGATGCTGACAAGGATTTTGGCAAAAACAGAATGGGATGAGAGAACAGACAGTGCCTTGGTGACTGGGGAATGTGTGAGCAGAGAGGATGAAGAGCAGAAGCGGGCCATTCCAGAGAAAAAGGAAGTGACCTCCAGGAAAAGCAAGTACAGAGGTCCTGAGGCAGGGTGGCTGCAGCAGAGTAAGGGGATAAGTTGGGGGGTGGGGAACAGAGTCAAGAGGATCATGAAAGCAGTGTTAAGCCATGCCAGGGATGTGGTCTTCATTCTGAGGAACTTCTGAGCAGCCATGGAGAATTTTAGCAAAAGAGGGGCATGAAGTCAGTATATGTTTCAATCCCAAGAGGTCAAGGGGAGGGAGTCAGCCTTTCATGGGTGAAGGGGCTCCAATCAGGCTGGTCCCCACTCCTTTGGACAAGTGGTTTTTCCCTCTTTGGGCCTCACTTTCCTCTATCTGTAAAGTGGGCAAATACAGTCACCACACCTTCCACTAACACAAGTAACTCCTGCACAGGGCAGGTAGGCAGTGGCTGCAAATAAGAAAGAGGGGGTCTGTTCTGATGAGCTCCCTCAGACCATGGCCCTTTCAAAGCTGAAAAAATGTCTCTCTGAGCCCATCCATCCTACCTGCCCCCCCCCAAAAAGATTTCTGCCTTCAACTTTGGGTCTACTCTATCTGGGATGGAGGGAAACAGCAGCTCTTTGAATTCTCCAAGGGTGATTCTGGAATTCTTCCCATTTCAGAAGGAAATTTTGAGATCTGAAGGGAGGCTGGGGTTTCCCAGGTGGCACAGTGGTAAAGAATCTGCCTGCCAATGCAAGAGATCCAGGTTCGATCCTGGGGTTGGAAAGATCCCCTGGAGGAGAAAATGGCAACCCACTCCAGTATTCTTGCCCAGAAATCCCATGGACAGAGGAGCCTGGCAAGCCCCACACACGAAGGGAGGTTACTCAGCTAGAAGGGTAGACTCCAGATTAGAGTCTGGATTAGAACTCTTCGTTGAGCTGGTAACCATGGTGTGGATTTTTCACACTCCTGCTTTTTGAAGTGGCCACCATTTGAAACCAGTTGTCCTGCTTCTGCAGGGCTTCCCTGGTAGCTCAGCAGTAAAATCTGCCTGCAATGCAGGAGCCAAAGGAGACACGGGTTGCAGTTTCCCAACCCAGTCTCCTGGGTTGGGAATTCAGTAGTCTTGCCTGGAGAATTCCATGGACAGAAGAACCTGGCAGGCTACAGTCCATGGGGTGGCAAAGAGTTGGACACGACTGAAGCGACTTAGCACAGCACACAGCACAGTCCGTCTTCTCCCCTTCCTCCTGACTGAGGGTGGGGAAGGGCTGCTGGGGCATCCCACTTCTCAACCTCTGCTCCCCAGGCAAGTCAGCCCTGGAATTCCCCTGAGCAGAGTCCTGGACTTCCCCCAGGGGCATGGGGTGAGGAACAGAATGTGCATGGCGGGGTGGGGGTGGGGGGTTCCAGTCTACCTAAGGTTGAGGCATAGGTCTACACTGTCAGACCACCTCCTGGGGCCAGGACACAACCACTGCGAGGTGGCCACTGTTAAACGTCTCCATTTTACAGCGGAAAACCTGTAGATCCTCAGGGAGGGGCAATCCCCAGTCCGAGAGCACACAGTCGGGCCATGAAGGGTCTGGATGGGAGCCCACTGGCTGTTGACTTTCAATCGGTGCCTCTAACCCCAACTTCCCAGAAACAGCGACCTAAGTACGAATGGCCTTATTCCCAGCCGGTCGGGAGCCGGTCCTCCCACGGCTTCAGGGCGCACCTCGGATCCCGAAAGCTGACTCGACGGCAGCCCTCATCCCTGACTCACCTGGGAGCAGAATCCCGAGCAGGGCCAGGAGCGCAAGCGGCGCGGCAGGGGCGGCGTCGGGAGCCATCGCAGGCGGAGGCGGGGCGGACAAGCTGCAGCGGAGAGGCGCGTCTAAGACTGTGGAGCCCAGAGCTTCGCGGGTCTTTTTATACCGCTGGGCTGGCCGAGGGGGGCCGAGGGGGCGGTTCTTCCCGGAAACCTTTTGCTTTCCCCTCCGAAACGAGGGCCCTGGCATTTCCGGATTGAAAGAGTGCCTGGCCAGAGTCGGGTTGTCCCCCCTCGCTGGCCTCTCAGCACCGGAATTTCCGAATTCAAGTCTTGAGGGCTGCCTGGCGGCAGCAGCCAAAAAATAACCCGGGGACGGCTCCCGGAGCTAGGATTCCTGTCCCCGGGCCAGGCTAACCTTGATTTTGCGTTTACACTGCGCTAAACGCTTTATTGGATCCTGCCAACCACCCTGGACGGTAGGGACTGTTATCGTGTCCCTTCCACGGAGGGGTAGACTGAGGCTTCCAGCTTCGAGGGCATTCGAACTCAAGTCTAACTCCCCAGCGCAAGCAGGCCTCTAATCGAGTGGACCGTCCCTCGCTTCTGTGGGGGCCCAGGATCCTCCTGGGGCGCTCTCGATCACGGGTGCCCCTGCCCTAAGGGCCGAGTACCCGCCCAGATGACACCGAGATTTCTCGGGAAGCGACCGCAGCAGGCCCAGGCACTTCCAGGCGCCTGTGAACCCTGGAGGGGAAGCAAGGCGCATCACATCCGGGGCGCTGCATCCCCCACGGATGGGGGCTCCTACTCCCCCACTCATCGCTTCCCCTTTCGGCCTGGACCTCGGCCACGGGGGCGTCTTTACAGCTTCCAGGAAAAAAAAGAAGGAAGCCTCGTGGTCCTGACGCAGCGAGTTGCTGTTCCCAGGCTCCGCGGGGAAACTGAGGCCAAAGACCTTGACCAGGGCGGGGAGTGGGGGCGCTCGAACCCTTGCCCTCTGCGGGGAAACTGAGGTAGCTCCCAGGCCCCGGAATGGAAGAGGAGAGGGGGCATCAAACCCCCGCCCTCTGCGCGCAGCTTCTGAAATTCCAACCCCAGGCGCCAAAACTAAATCTGTGCGGGAGTTCGCCTGGGCTTGTTCTATTTGCATTTGTAGGGAGGGGGCGCGGGATGCTGGGAGGTCCGACGCTGCGCACTTAGGCTGCTCGCACGCCATCGCCCTCCGCTTCAGGCCACGCCTGCGCGAGTGATCCACAAACTCGGCAACCGCCCTTTCATGGCTGGGTATCCTGGAGTCTCCAAGCGCTGAGCCTCACCGCCTAAGGCTTCCTGTTGTGGGGCGTGCGCCGCGTCGCCATGGAGACCAGAGAAAGGCCAAGGTCGCGCGGCAGAAAGGGAAGGGAAAATCACTCGGAGACGCTCGAGCCCTTCCCCCGGGGAAGGGGCTGAGAGTCACTACCCAGCCAGAAAAGCGTTCCTCGCTCCGCCTAGATTGTTCCTAAGGAATTTCCACGGGGATCTTTCTTCGTAAGGGTGGAGGGTGCTGAATTCCCGCCCCAAACGGCCTGGGAAAAGGTGCCGAGTCGGGGCCGGGGACGTCCCTAGGAAGGTCTGGGAAAATCCTCCTCTGGGGTCACTTTCCGGCGGGTTTTTAGCAAGTTCAGATCACTATTTTGGCCCGGACCCCAAGTGCGCTGGCGGAGAGCTCCCCCGCGCGGCCCAAGTTTTACGGCGGTTTTAAAACCGTAAACCGTGGTTCTTCCTTCTTTAGCTCCACAGTGATTTAAACTGTGTTGACAGCCTAGAGTGTGGACTCCCTAGTAGCTCAGTGGTAAGAAATCCGCCTGCCAATGGAGGGGACACGGGTTAGATCTATGAGAAGGTCCCACATGCCTCGGAGCAACTAAGCCCATGCGCCACAACTATTGAGCCTGTGCTCTAGGGCCTGGGAGCAACAACTAACCGAGTCCCCGTCCTACAACTACAGAAGCTCAAGTGCTCCAAAGCCTATGCTCCACAACGAGAAAAGCCACTTCAGGGAGAAGCCAGTGAACTGCAACTAGAGAGTAGCCCTCACTCTCCACAACTAGAGAAAAGCCCACACAGCAGAGAATACCCAACACAGCCAAAAAGAAAAAGAAAATTTAAAGAACCTACTGTGTGCCAGGCATCGTTCCAGGTGCTGGGGGCACAGTAATGAACAGAAGAGACCAAAATCCCTGCCATTATGCAGAGATCGTTATTAAATGTAGGAGCAACAGAAACAAAAATAAAATACATAAAGGGACTTACCTGGTGGTCCACTGGCTAAGATTCCACTGTCCAAATGCCTGGGCCCAGGGTCCATTCTGGTCAGGGAACTAGATCCCATGTGGCATCACTAAGAGTTCACATGCCTCAACTAAAGATTCCCCAAGTAGAAGTAGAAGATGGAGGATCACCCAAGCAACAACTAAGATTCAACACAGTTAAATAAATGCATAAATGTTTAAAAAAGAAAAGATATGGAGATGTAGCTTGTGCTTAGTGCTAAGAAAAAAGTAAAGCAGGAAAGGGAATAGGAAATGTTCAGAAAACTTTAAATAGAGTATTCCGGGAAAGACTGAGAAGGTGATATTAAGCCAGGAATAGAGGGAAGTGAGGAGTGAGTCCTGATTATATCAGGGAAGGAATGTACCAGGCAAAGTGCACTGGATGTGCAAAGGCCCTGAGGTAGGAACTGACTTAAGGAAAAACCAGGAGGCTGCTGTTGCTGGAGTGCAAGGAGGGAGGGAACTGGGGGCGAGGCGGGCAGGGAGGGAATGGGCAGAGCATGGGCTGCGGAGAACTGGCTTTTCCTCTGAGTGAAGTGGGAACCGTGGAGGATTCTGAGCAGAGGGGAGACACCCCTGACTCGGGCATTTACAGGCACCCTTCTGAGGCAGCAGGAGCTACAGTAGCTGGGGGAGGAAGGGAGGTTTGGTGGAGGACAGGGTGGAATCAGGAAACCGGGAGCAATGATGGAGCCTGGAGTGGGCCCTGGAGACGAGATGTGGTCCAATTTGGCATTCATTTTGGCAGCAGGGCACAAGCAGTTTTGGGACTTGGGGGCAGGGCAGAGTCAAGGTCAGCTCCCTGGTCCAGCTCTGATGTCCTGAGAGGGTGGAGGGCCCTTTCCTGAGATAAGGATGGGATGATAATGAGGGATAGTTTGGCAGAAGAAACTCGCACTCTCCATCTGCACTCTCTTTGTGCTTTCTTGAAAGAAAGGGAAGCAGATGCTCCCCCATCCCCTTTCCAAAGCCACCAGGAAGGGCAGGGCTTCCTCCAGGGTGCCTGGCAGTCTCAGGAAGGGAGGAATGGCTCCAGTGTAGACTAGAGGCTGTGCACCAGGGCAGAAGTACCCAAACTGCACTCCAGGGCACTGTGCCTGCTCGGAACTCATCCTGAGCTCGGGTGTGACCACCTTGCTGTTCCCTTGAACTGGAATTCACTTCCTCTCATCCCTGATGGAGCCAGCCCTTGGGGCCTCAGCCTCCACTTACAAGCTTTCCTGAGGACTTCCCTGGTGGTACAGTGGATCAGAATCTGCCTGTCAATGCAGGGGACAATGGTTCCTTCCCTGGTCCAGGAAGATCCCACATGCCTCAGGGCATTTAAGCCCATGCACCACAACTACTGAGCCCGAGTGCTGCAGCTACCGAAGCCCTCACCCCTAGAGCCTGTGCTCCACAACAAGAGGAGCCACTGCAATGAGAAGATGGCTCTCCGCAACTAGAAAAAAGCCCGGGCAATAATGAAGACCCAGCGCAACCATAAATAAATAAATACATTCAGTTCAGTTCAATCGCTTAGTCGTGTCCAACTCTTTGCAACCCCATGGACTGCGGCACACCAGGCTTCCCTGTCCATCACCAACTCCCAGACTTTGCTCAAACTCATGTCCATTGAGTTGGTGATGCCATCCAACCATCTCATCCTCTGTCTTCCCTTTCTCCTCCTGCCTTCAATCTTTCCCAGAATCAGGGAAGTTTTTTTTTTTTTAATAAAAAAACCTTTTCCCAATGCTCCTCTGGCCCCTTCCATCCTGGGCCACAGCCTAATCATTCCCTGTCACTTGCTCTAATGGTTTCATTACTGAAACTCATTCATGGGTCAAAATTCTTTTGACTGACTTGATTATATCACCTCTATTTGTGTGAATGCCAGAAGGCCAGGGAATCTCGCAGCCTCAGCACCTGAATCAATGTCCAGTCATTAGAGGCAGATGGTCAATGGATGGTCAATAGTATTGGTTGAATGAATGAACTTCACTTATTCTCTGAGAATTCCATACATGCTGTTCTTCCAATCCAGGATTCCTTTCCCACTGCTTTTATGAAAGTTACTAGAGGATTTCATCCCCTCAGGTTGTAACAGGGCTAGGAACACAAGGTCCAGACATCTTTGTACTTTTTTGGCTCCCAGGCTCTTTGTTTTAGTGAGCAGGCTTAGTAGTTGCCACACTCGGGCTTAATTGCCCTGTGGCAAGTTCCCTGAACAGGAATCAAACCCGAAACTCCTTCATTGGACAGTGGATTCTTAACCACTGGACCACCAGGGAAGTCCTCACTCTTTCTTTCCATTTTTTTTTTTTTAAAGCTGCATGTTTGTGAGCTCTTAGTTTTTCGACCTGGGATTGAACCCGGCCCCCACAATGAAGGTGCCAAGTCCCAAACACTGGATCACCAGGGAATTCTCAGCTCTCTTTTCAAAAGAACAGCTTTCTTTCCTTCAGATAAATACCCAGGAGAGGAATGCCTGGAGCATACATTAGTTCTATATATTTATTGAAATAGAGTTGATTTATAATGTTTTGGATAGTCCTATTTTTAATTTTCTGAGGAACCTCCATACTGTTCAGGCCCTAGTCTGAGTAACATTCCATTGTAAGGCCAAATCAAATTTTGTGTTTCATTCATGGATATACTTTGGTAGTTTCCACCTTTTGGCTATTCTGAATTATGGTGCTATCAGCATTCCTGTACAAGTGTTGGTATGAATGTCTTCTCATTTCTTTTGGGTGTCTACCTGGGAGTGGAAATGTTGACTCACATGGTAATTTCGTGTTGAACGTTTTGAGGAACTGTGAGACTGTTTTCCCTGGCAGCTGTACCATTTTACATTCCCACCAGCAACAAACAAAGATTCCAGGGTTCCAATTTCTCTGCATCTTTGCCAACATATATTTTGTTTAATTATTATGGTGATTGTTATCAAAATGGGTGCATATTAGTGGCTCAGTCCTGTCTGACTCTTTGCAACCCAATGTACTGTAGCACACCAGGCTCTTCAGTCCATGGGATTCTTCAGGGAAGAATACTGGAGTGGGTAGCCATTCCCTTCTCTAGGGGATCTTCCTAATGCAGGGAGTGAACCTGGGTCTCCTCCACTGCACGCAGATTCTTTACTGCCAGAGTCACCAGAGTGGAAGTGGTATCTCACTGTGGTTCCCCAGTCCTTCCGACATGTCCAGTGGTGAGCCCAAAACAGGGCTGTGATGTGCAGGGGCCAGCAAGTGCTGAGGGGATGGGGTCAAGCGGCACCAGACACGAGCTGTGACCTTGAGAAGCCACTTCCCCAGGTGTTACCTTGATGGCCGCAGCTGCGGAAAGGGATGGTAATGCATCCTGCAAAGCGTGGCAGTGAGATTTCAATAAGACCATTAGGGACTTCCAGTGGTTAAGAATCCACCAGGTTCAATCCCTGGTTCAGGAAGACTCCACATGCCTCGGGGCAACTAAGCTAGTGCACACAAATTCTGAGCCCACACTCTAGAACCCCTGCTCTGCAACAAGAGAAGCCACTGCAATGAGAAGCCCTCATGCCACAACTACAGAATGGTGTCCCCTCCCCACTCGCTGCAACTAGAGAAAGCCTGCAAGTACTAAAGACCGACGCAATAAAAAATAAATAAATAAAAATTAAAAAAAAAAAAACCAATATCATTCATGGGACTTCCCTAGTGGTCCAGTGGTTAAGAATCTGCCTTCCAATGCAGGGGACACAAGTTCAATCTTTGCTCAAGGAACTAACATCCCACATGCCTCAGGGCAACCAAACCCTTGAAACTACTGAGCTTGAGAACGTTAGAGCCCATGCTCTGTAATAAGAGAAGACCACTCGCTCCAACAAAGACCCAGCACAGCCAAAAGAATGAATAAGTAAATAGATAAATAAAATTCAAAAGACCATTCGTGCAGAGGGAGAACAGATAGCAGTAGTTGCAAGTTGTCTGTTTCCTTACGACTCAGCTCTGAGAATCCCACCTCAAACTTCCTGGTCAGAACCACAGACTTCCTCCTTTTTTCCCACAGATGAGTTCACTCTCGCATCACAGTTCCTCATAACAGCCCTAGGACGGAAAGCAAAATTGCATGGCATGTGGATGTTGATTGGAACAGAACTTGGCTCCTCCATCCACTCAGTTCAGTTCAATTCAGTTCAGTCACTCAGTCGTGTCCAACTCTTTGTGACCCCATGGACTGCAGAACACCAGGTTTTCTTGTCCATCACGAACTCCCGGAGCTTACTCAAACTTATGTCCATCGAGTCGGTGATGCCATCCAATCATCTCATCCTCTGTCGTCCCCTTCTCCTCCTGCCTTCAATCTTTCTCAGCATCAGAGTCTTTTCAAATGAGTCAGTTCTTCTCAACAGGTGGCCAAAGTATTGAAGCTTCAGCTTCAACATCAGTCCTTCCAATGAATATTCAAGACTGATTTCCTTTAGGATGAACTGGCTGGATCTTGTAGTCCAAGGGACTTTCAAGAGTCTTCTCCAACACCACAGTTCAAAAGCATCAATTCTTCGGCCCTCAGCTTTCTTTATAGTCCAGCTCTCACATCCATACATGACTACTGAAAAAACCACAGCTCACTGAAAGTTTATTCTGTGGCGGACTCTGCCCTGCCACTGGCTGCAAATCCTGCCTGGGACTCAGGTCCACATCAGCCTCACATTCGAATCTCTGAACTTGGTGTTGGATGGGAGCCCAGGTCAGGCCTCTCCCGGCTGGAGGTCCTGCTAGAGCAGAAGGGCCTGGTCCCCCAGCTGTTGACCCTCTGTCTGTCCCCCTCGCCTCCTCTCACCAGCCTTTGGGTCTCCTACCGAGGTGTAAGGAGGGACCACAGGGCAGCTCCTCCTGGGCTGGCAGCTTGCCCTTCTTTAGGTTCCCCAGCAGTGTGCTCAAGTGTTCTGAGCAGCTTTTCGAGGTTTCTTCTTTCCTGGGTGCGTCGTTGCTAGATGGAGGCATCTTTTTTCTTAAATGTATTATTACTATTATTTGTCTGCTCCGGGTCTTCCCAGGTGATGCTGGTAGTAAAGAACTCACCTGTCAATGCAGGAGACATAAGATCCTGGGCTTTGATCCCTGGGTTGGGAAGATCCCCTGGAGGAGGGTACAGCAGCCCACTCCAGTGTAGTTTGCCTGAAGAATCCCATGGACAGAGGAGCCTGGTGGGGGTACAGTCCATAGGGTCGCAAAGAGTGGGCTTGCACACATCACCGGGTCTTAGTTGCAGCATGTGGGATCTAGTTCCCTGACCAGGTTTTGAACCCACACACCTGCCTTGAGAAAGCAGAGTCTTAGCCACCTGATCACCAAGGAAGTGTGAGATGGAGGCACCTTTGGTATGGGCTGTGGCTCTTTCCTCAGCCCTTGGGGTCAATCTACCCTCTCATCTCTCCTAGTGGGCTTCTAGGTGTGTGTGGGGGGGTTAGTCACTCAGTCGTGTCTGACTCTTTGTAACCCCATGGACTGAAGCCTTCCAGGCTCCTCTGGCCATGGGATTCTTCAGGCAAGAATAGTGGTGTGGGTATCCATTCCCTTCATCAGGGGATCTTCCTGACCCAGGGATCAAACCCAGGTCTTCTGCATTGCAGGTGGATTCTTGACCATTTGAGCCATCATCAGGGAAGCCCAATGGGTCTTCCACACCAACCACCAATAAGCATACACCTTCACTCTGGATCACAGCCCCCTTCCTCTCGCCCTCTGGATCTCCAGGATATCAGATCCCAGCCCCATTACCTCACTTGAACTTTCTTAAGCCAAAGTCAGCCTCAGTCTTGAGTGTTCTGTCTTCAGGATATATTTCAAAGGCTATGAAGTCTTCTTTCTCTCTGAGCTCTGGGTTAACCTACATCCTAAAAGTGTATGATAGGGGTTTTTTTTTTTTTTTTTTTTTTTTGCTTCACTGCGGGGCATGTGGGATCTTAGTTCCTTGAGGAAGGATTGAATCACAAGGAGCAGTGAAAGCATGGACTCCCAACCACTGGACCACCAAGGAAGTGCCAGTGTGATAGGGATTTGCATGCAGCAACAGCTCCCCTGAAGAAATCTCTTCACCCATCTCTCTCTCTCTTTTTTAAAAAAGATTTTAATTGCATAGAATTTCAAAATAGGCAACAGCGAAGAGGACATGTGATAAAGCCACATGTGCCTACTTCCACAGTCCTCATGGCTAATCTCACTCCATCCTGTCACGGGTTCAACTACTTCTCTTCCCAGGGAGAGGAGGGAAAGTGCTGACCCCCAGATTGTGATATTATTTAGAAACAGGGTTTTTGAAGATCCTCAAGTTCAGAAAAGATCACTTGGATGGGCCCTAACTCAACATGACCGGAGGCTATTATAAAAAGGGGAAATTTGAATACACACACACACAGGGACTATGCCAGTTGAAGATGAGGACAGAGATCATGGTGATCAATCAAATAAAGAAGTGCAGAGTGTTTGCCGCTCGGTCGTGTCCGAGTCTGTGACCCCATGGACCGTAGCCTGCCAGTCTCCTGTGTCCATGGAATTCTCCAGGCAAGAATACTAGAGTGGGTAGCCATTCTCTTCTCCAGGGGATCTTCACAACCCAAGGATGGAACCCAGGTCTCCTGCATTGAAGGTGAATTCTTTACTATCTGAGCCACCAGCGAAGCCCATTGGATATGCAGAGAAGTGCAAAGGACACCAACAAACCAGTGAAGATAGAGGACAGGGATGGGACAGAGCCTGCCTCACAGCCTCAACAGGAATCAGCCCTGTTGATACGTATTTTTTTCTTGGCTGGGCCACCAGGGATGCAAGGATCTTAGTTCCTTCTCCAGGCCTTGAACCCACGTCTCCAGCAAATGGAAGCACAGAGTCCTAACAACTGGACACCAGGGACGTTCCAACCCTGCTGACATCTTTTTTTCTTAATAATGTTTATTTATTTACTACTAAGCTGGGTCTTCCTTGCTTTGTGGAGGCTTTCTCTAGTTTCAGTGATCAACAGCTACTCTCTAGTTGCGGTGCATGGGCTTCTCATTGCGGTGGCTTCTCTTGTTGCAGAGCACAGGATCTAGGTGGGCAGGTTTAACTGGGGCACACAGGCCCAGCTGCTCCATGGCATGTGGAATCTTCCCACAGGAGGGATTGAATCTGTGTCCCCTGAGGGATCGAACCTGTGTCCGCCGCATTGGCAGGCAGATTCTTAACCACTGCACCATCAGGGAAGTCCCCTGCTGACATCTTGATCATGGACTTCTGACTTCCAGAACTGTAAGACGGTACATTTCTATTATTTGTTTTTTAAAAATCAGGTTACTACATTTATTTTACATTATTAGTTTTTTTTTTCTTCTTCTTCTTCTTTCTGGCTTTACTTTGTGGCAGGTGGAACTCACCCCACCAGGAAGTCAATCCATGCCCCCTGCAGTGGAAGCAATCAGTCTTAACCAGTGGACTAGGAGGGAAATCCCAGTTCTGTTGTTGAAGCCCGCCTCTGTGCTACTTTGCAAAGGCAGCCTAGGAAACTAATTCACATATTATGCCCTGATTATTAGCACATTCCTGACACCAAATCCTTTAGAAAAGTATTTATTTATTTATTTTTGACTGCTTGGGTCTTCATTCCTGCTCGTGGGCTTTCTCTAGTTGTGGCAAGCAGGGGCTAGTCTCTAGTTGTGGTTCACAGGCTCCCTTCCTTGTGGTGGCTACTCTCGCTGTGGAGCTCGGGCTCTACAATACAGGCTCACGGGCTTAGCAGTTGTGGCACACGGGCTTAGTTTCCCAGCCATATGTGGAACCATCC
Organism: Okapia johnstoni; assembly: GCA_024291935.2. Classification (NCBI taxonomy): domain Eukaryota; kingdom Metazoa; phylum Chordata; class Mammalia; order Artiodactyla; family Giraffidae; genus Okapia; species Okapia johnstoni. Next base: position 11,401,767 of record CM044316.1, on the reverse strand, counting down.
CAGATCAGGAACTGAACCTGTGTCCCCTGCATTGGCAGGCAGACTTTTAACCACTGGACCACCAGGAAAGTCAGGGATCACTTTTTCTGATGCCTTTTTCATCCTTGGTCTGGCCAAAGAATTGCAGTGCGGAGCAGCAAGTTCTGACCTCTTTCTTCACCCTATTTCCTGTTTTCAGCTGTGCTATGAACAGCTGAACCCTATTAAGCATCTCGATGACTAGGCTGGGAGCTGTCAGAGCAACAGAATTGTCTTTCTTGGAGCCTTGGTTCCCTGTGGGACTGATGAGAGGCAGAGGGAGAGGCTGGTAATGGTATGGGTTTAGCTCAGCATTTCCCACTCAGCCTCTGTATCCTTTCCTACTATTTGCTCTAAATTGCTTTTTACTTTTTTTTTAATAAAAAAATGTATTATTATTTCTAATGGAAATATAGTAGATTTACAATGATGCGTCAGTTTCGGATGCACAGCAAAGTAACTCAGCTATGCAAGCAGGTATGTGAGATCTTAGTTCTCCAACCAGGGATCAAACCTGCACCCTCAGCACTGGAAACATGGAATTCAAACCACTGGACTGTCAGATTTTTCTTTTTCTCTCGGTCAAATATGATGCTTTAAGGATCACAATTTATGTCCATGGAGGACTTTTGAAGAGTGTGTTGTGAGCTCTGAAGCCAGTCCCGAGAGGCATTCCAGAGATGTTTTCAGGGAGGAGCTGTCCAGTCAACGGGTCACTGTGGTCACCTGGCCGGGCCCACACACCAGAAGGCAGTTTCGGCTGATGGTAAAGAAACTACCACATTATTTTGTACTTTGTGTTGTGACTATTAAAAAAAATAATAACTTGGGGGATTAGGGACATCCTTGACCTCTATCTACCACTAGATGCCAGCAGCACCCCCACCCCAGGGGGAACAACAAAAATGTCTCAGACATTGCCAAAAGTCCCCTGGGGCTGTGGAATCACCTGGGAAGAGAAGGACAGATTTAGCCCCATGAAAGTGACAAAGCAATGAGCTTGTCCTGGCCATATTTCCTCTGGACAATATCTTATAATATCTTAGAGCCTAAAAGCAGCCCCAAATCAGCCTTTTGAAAACAGTTAAGTCACGGATGGGGCACATCAGCAGGGGTTCAGGGTGAAAATGTGGAGTCCTAGGCCCTTGAGGCAAATTCTTCAGGTCCTGGTAGGGCCCAGGGAGCTGTATTTCACAACCTCTTCACTTGGAAGTTTAAAAAGCATTTTCCCCAGCTCTATTAAGATGTAATTGACAAATAGAAATCACATATATTTAAAGTGTACAACATGATGATTTGATATATATATACCTGCTGTAAAATGACTACCACCATCAAGCTAATGCATTCATCACCTCACTTGGTTCTTTTGCATTTTTTGGCCACACCACACAGCCTGAGGGATCTTAGTTCTTCAACCAGCAACTAAACCTGCACCCCCTGCATTGGAAGCGCAGTTTCAACCACTGAACCACCAGAGATGTCCTTAGCTAGCATTTTTTGTATGTATAGTGAGAATACTACCGTCCAACTACACGATGCAGTATTATCAGCTATTATCACCGCACTGTACATTAAATCCTCAGAACTTATTCATCTAACAACTGAAAGCTTAAATCCTTCAATCAAATTTGCCTCCAGCCCCAGGAAACCACCCTTCTACTCTCTGCTTCTGTGCGTTTGATTTTTTTAAATTTCACATGTAAATGAAATATGGTATTTATGTTTCCGTGTTTGGCTTATGTCATTTAGTATGATGTCGTCCAGGCTCATCCATTTGGTGTTGCAAATGGTAGGATTTCCTTCTTGATGGCTGAATAATATTTCCTGTGTGTATATGTGTCTGATGATTCTTTCTTCTCTCTTTTTGGCTGCACTGAGTGGCATGTGGCATCTTACTTCCCTGACCAGGGATCAAACCCATGCCCCTTGCAGTGGAAGCACGGACTCCCAACCACTGAACTACCAGGGAAGGCCCTGTAGCACTTCTGCTTTATTCAACCATCCGTTGACAAATGCTGAGGTTTTTTTCCATATCTTGGCTACTATGAGTAATGCTGCAAAGAACATGGGGGTGCAGATATTTCTTCAAGAGAGTGATTTCATTTCCTTTGGATATATACCCAGAAGTGAGATTGCTGGATCATATGGTAGTTTCACATTTAATCCCATGAAGAACCTCCACACTGTTTTCAATAATGGAAATTACTTCCTAACATTGTATTATATATTTGCTTTTGTGGCTTGTCTCCCCTACTACCATGTAAGATCTCTGAGGGTAGAAACAAAATAGAGTGTTCAATATGTATTTAAAGGTTTGAATTCTTTTTTAAATAGGCTTACTGAAGCAAAATTTAGAGGCCACAAAATTTTCACCCATTTTAAGAACAGAAATCAATGTTTCCTTAGTAAACTTTCCAAGTAGTGCGATTGTCATCACTATCCACTTTTGAAACACTTACATCACTCCAAGAATCCTCATGCCTGGTTCCAATTAATCCCCATTCCTGCCTTCAACCCTAGACAATCACCAATCTACTTTCTGTCTCTATAGATCTGTCTCTTATGGACCTTTTATAGAATGGGTCATACAATTCACATTATTTTGTGTCTGACTTCTTTCACTAAGTAAGCATAATTATTTTGAGTTCCATCATGTTAGTATGTGTCAGCATTTTCTTCCTTTTTCTTGCTGAGTTATACTCCATCATATGGATGAACCAAATTGTGTTGATCCACCCATCAGCTGATGGATCCAACTCATCAGCTGATGAGTTGTTTTCACTTTAGGACTATTATGAAAAACGCTGCTGTACATATGCACAGACAAGTCTCTGTGTGGACATATCTGCTCATCTCTCTTGGGTAGATACCTAGAGTCAAATTTCCAGGCCGCATATTAAGTTTAGGTTTGCTTTTCTGAGAAACAGCTAAACTGTTTTCCAAAGTGGCAGGGCCATTTTGCATTTGAGGTTGGGTTTACCATTTTACAGACAATGAAACCAGCGGAGACTTGTCAGGCGATTTGTGAAAGTCTACTTGGAATGTCAAGTGTTGGAGTTGCGATTAAAATATGTTTGTTTTTGTTTTTCACTTTAGAATATGCACTCTTAAAACTAACATTACAAATGCTGCTGACAATGAGTCACAACTACCCACCTCCATGTGCCTTTTATGTCAGATTTAACTATTCTTGGACAGGACACTTAGGGAAAGGCAGTACATGTCGGATGTCTGAATTTGAGGAAGTACGTTTGCTTCGTAGATACATGAGAAAGATGAACAGAGTGTGAGGATGGAGAGATGGATTAGAAACCCTTCGAAGGTGGCTAATGAAATGACAGGTCCCAGCAACTGTCCACAGAGGATCAAATCATTAGGGAACAGTCAGAGAGTTTACAAAGGTAGGATCAGGTGGATGGCATGTGAACCTCTTGATCAGTTGTAGTCCTCAGAAACCGAAAGAGAAATGCAGAATCCTGTCCTCCTGGTGAGTGTTTCCAGCACCACCTCGAATGAATTATAGCTTTTGTTTCTTGAATTTGGTGACAAAGGAACACGTTAAGTGACATAAAGGGATGCCATCAGCCAATATCAAACTATGGGAAACTGCAGGGCAAACAGCCTTTTTTTTTTTTTTTTGCCTGACCACACAGCATGTGGGATCTCAGCACCTGAACCAGGGATTGAACCCCTTGCGCCTGCAGTGGAAGCTCTGAGTCCCTTCCCAGCCCCAAACTCCAGCATTCACAGAGCATGTTCACGACCACTTCACGGGTGACTTCACAGTAAACGCTGGTGGCCTGACACAGGAAGGTGCCTGCCGCCTCCCGCTTGACTGGCCTCAGGTCCTGGATAGGCAGCGAAGCCCTGTCCCCTTTCTGGCTACAGTTCAGCTTGGGGATTGGGTTCCTCTGGGCCTCACACGTCAGGGTCTGCTCTGAGCCTTCCTGCCACGTCCAGTTTCCCAGGCAAAACCGATGGTCTAGTTGGGGGCCGTCTGAAGAAACACAGCAAATGCGGAGTGGGGGAAATAGGGCAGATCAGGAATCTGGACACCACTCACTTTCTGGGTCTATGTGAAAGAAGACTTAGGTGGGAATTTGGGTAAGGGCCTCACCAGGGTGGGGGTGAGGTGGGCCTTGGAGGGCAGGAGCTCTTAGGGTCTTGGAGCTTAGGGGTCATTGTCCAGCAGCCTCACTCACACAGGACATGGAGCTCCTGGGTCTGGTGTTTCTGGACCACCAGCCCAGCCACTTCCAGTTCAGCAGCGCAGGAGAAGCTGCGCCCATTGTCCTTGGCACTGGCATTGAGCTGCAACTGGGCCCTTGGGCCCAGAGGCCCAGCCAGGGCTCCATTCAGCATCACCACAGTTGCAGCATGGGCCTCGCACTCCATGGTCACTGTAGTCCATTCTGAGACCTCGGGTGGGCTCCCAGGGTCCGGGAGAGAGCCGGGAAGCCTGGAGGTCGGGCACACACACAGTGAGCCCCGCCCCTGGTGTTAACCCGGCCCCAGCGTTATCCCGACCCCCCTCGTAAGGCTCACTTGGGTTTCTACTTACTGCAGATGACCACACTCTCTCGCGTCTTCCGGATCTCGTTTCCCAGACTCACTGAACACTTCAAGGACTTGGTGTCCTCTTCCTCCTCGTTTCCCTCGATCCAGGCCTCAGCCAAGATGGAGTAATCATGGTACATGATGTTGGTTTCCAGCCTTTGGTTCCCCAGAACCAGGTAGACCTCAGCGTCCGAGGCTGGGAACAGTCCATCCAGCATGCACTTCACCCGCCACCGTGAGCCTACTTCCACAAACGGGGGGGCCTCAAGGTATGGGTCAGTCAATGGCAGGACTGGCAAGACAGAGCTGGTGTAAACAGAGAGGGGGCAGACAGACATCCTGAAGCCCTCTCCTGGGCCATTTCCATCCCCCCACCTGGAACGCCCTCTGCCAGGGAAACTGGCTGGGTCACCCTTGTCTCAGGACACACATACCACTTGCCCTGGGTCACAGCCTTCTCAGATCATCCTGCAGTGCAGGAACCCCACCCAGAACATTCCACCTCAGTGGCCAAGAAGATGCTCTTCCCAAAAGCCTTTGCATTCAAGGTTGCCACTTTCTCAGCAGCCCCATGGCCAGGGGCCTCTCCTTTCCAGGGACCCCACATCCCAACAAGAAATCCCCCTCAGTCCATCTTCTCTGCTGGCTCCCCAATGCCTCACCATAGGTCTGGAGCTTCCTGGGGGCCGAGGTGTTCTGGAAGAGTTCCAGCCCTTGGGACCGCAGGTCCAGTTCCCAGCGGCAAGAGAAATTGGTGCCATGGTCTTCTCTTCTCGGCTGCACCGTGAATGTGACCTCGGCGGGCTCCCCCTTTCCCACTGGCTGCCGGCCCAGCTCCTCCTCCCCTCGGAGCAGCACCACGGAGAGGTGGTCCCGGGGGGCCCCACCAGACACCTGGCAGCTCAGGTTGAGTTCTTCACCCACAGGCTGCCAGATGGGCAGGGGAGCCGCTCCACAAGCTCCGGGAATCCTGCAGGGGAAAAGGGTGTTGTGTGAACAGGACAGTTTGGCTGCCTGCCCACAGAGGGTGCGTTGGGGCCCTGGACACACCTGCTCCAGGAACCTCACCACTTTCTCCCCAGAACACTCCCCAAACCATCTAAGCCAGATCGGAATGTTAAGAGCTTCAGGATAACCTGGTGAGACGTCCCCAAGTGGTTGTGAAGGAGGTAAAACAATTCTTTATTCACTGCATCATCTGAGAATGACAAATGGAAAGGAACTTCAAAGTCTATTGCCAGGAATCCCAGCAAATACATTACACTTAAACTACCCAGTCTCTAGACTTTGCTGTAAAATAAAAAGAGAAGTTCTTCCTTCACTTTGTGGCCTTATTTTTCTCCACAGCAACTCTCACCTCTGACATACAAGATCATCGACTGAGTTCATTGGCTTCTCTACTTTTCCTGCCACGGAATGTCAGCCCAGGAGGGCAGGGATGTTTGTCTGTTTTGTCCCAAGTTGTACGGTTGGCACCCAGGAGGTGTTCTGTGTTTGTAGAAAGAATGAAAGAGAGCCACCCACACTGATTCGAGGTCTTTCAGGAGTTTCCTTTTAAGGGTTCCTTAATGAACTGTGTGATTCCCTAAATGTCAAACATATCAGGACACTCAAAACGAACCCCTGAGTACCCCCTGAAGCCACCACCTATGGGTGGGGTATCCACAGGCTGGGGTCTCCATTCTGCATGAGGTAATAGAATTCCAGTAGCGCTGAAGAAGCTGAACTTGAACGGTTCTATGAAGACCTACAAGACCTTCTAGAACTAACACCCAAAAAAGATGTCCTTTTCATTATAGGGGACTGGAATGCAAAAGTAGGAAGTTAGGAAACACCTGGCGTAACAGGCAAATTTGGCCTTGGAATACAGAATGAAGCAGGGCAAAGGCTAATAGAGTTTTGCCAAGAGAACGCACTGGTCATAGCAAACACCCTCTTCCAACAACACAAGAGAAGACTCTACACGTGGACATCACCAGATGGTCAACATCGAAATCAGATTGATTATATTCTTTGCAACCAAAGATGGAGAAGCTCTATACAGTCAACAAAAACAAGACCAGGAGCGGACTGTGACTCAGATCACGAACTCCTTATTGCCAAATTCAGACTTAAATTGAAGAAAGCAGGGAAAACCACTAGACCATTCAGGTATGACCTAAATAAAACCCCTTATGATTATACACTGGACGTGACAAACAGATTTAAGGGACTAGATCTGATACACAGAGTGCCTGAAGAACTATGGACAGAGGTTCGTGACATTGTACAGGAGACAGGGATCAAGACCATCCCCATGGAAAAGAAATGCAAAAAAGCAAAATGGCTGTCTGAGGAGGCCTTACAAATAGCTGGGAAAAGAAGAGAAGCGAAAAGCAAAGGAGAAAAGGAAAGATATTCCCATCTGAATGCAGAGTTCCAAAGAATAGCAAGGAGAGATAAGAAAGCCTTCCTCAGTGATCAGTGCAAAGAAATAGAGGAAAACAACAGAATGGGAAAGACTAGAGATCTCTTCAAGAAAATTAGAGATACCAAGGGAACATTTCATGCAAAGATGGGCTTGATAAAGGACAGAAATGGTATGGACCTAACAGAAGAAGAAGACATAAAGAAGAGGTGGCAAGAATACACAGAATTGTACAAAAAGATCTTCACGACCCAGATAATCATGATGGTGTGATCACTCACCTAGAGCCAGACATCCTGGAATGTGAAGTCAAGTGGGCCTTAGAAAGCATCACTACGAACAAAGCTAGTGGAGGTGATGGAATTCCAGTTGAGCTATTTCAAATCCTGAAAGACGATGCTGTGAAAGTGCTGCACTCAATATGCCAGCAAATCTGGAAAACTCAGCAGTGGCCACAGGACTGGAAAAGGTCAGTTTTCATTCCAATCCCAAAGAAAGGCAATGCCGAAGAATGCTTGAACTACCACACAATTGCACTCATCTCACACGCTAGTAAAGTAATGCTCAAAATTCTCCAAGCCAGGCTTCAGCAATATGTGAACCGTGAACTTCCCAGGTGTTCAAGCTGGTTTTAGAAAAGGCAGAGGAACCAGAGATCAAATTGCCAACCTCCACTGGATCATCGAAAAAGCACAAGTGTTCCAGAAAAACATCTATTTCTGCTTTATTGACTATGCCAAAGCGTTTGACTGTGTGGATCACCACAAACTGTGGAAAATTGAATACCAGACCATCTGACCTGTCTCTTGAGAAACCTGTATGCAGGTCAGGAAGCAACAGTTAGAACTGGACATGGAACAACAGACTGGTTCCAAATAGGAAAAGGAGTACGTCAAGGCTGTATATTGTCACCCTGCTTATTTAACTTCTATGCAGAGTACATCATGAGAAACGCTGGGCTGGAAGAAACACAAGCTGGAATCAGGATTGCCGGGAGAAATATCAATAACCTCAGATATGCAGATGACACCACCCTTATGGCAGAAAGTGAAGAAGAACTAAAGAGCCTCTTGATGAAAGTGAAAGAGGAGAGTGAAAAAGTTGGCTTAAAGCTCAACGTTCAGAAAATTAAGATCATGGCATCTGGTCCCATCACTTCATGGGAAATAGATGGGGAAACAGTGGAAACAGTGTCAGACTTTGTTTTGGGGGCCTCCAAAATCACTGCAGATGGTGATTGCAGCCATGAAATTAAAAGACGCTTACTCCTTGGAAGGAAAGTTATGACCAACCTAGATAGCATATTAAAAAGCAGAGACATTACTTTGCCAACAAAGGTCCGTCTAGTCAAGGCTATGGTTTTTCCAGTAGTCATGTTTGGATGTGAGAGTTGGATGGTGAAGAAAGCTGAGCGCTGAAGAATTGATGCTTTTGAACTGTGGTGTTGGAAAAGACTCTTGAGAGTCCCTTGGACTGCAAGAAGATCCAACCAGTCCATCCTAAAGGAGATCAGTCCTGGGTGTTCATTGGAAGGACTGATGTTGAAGCTGAAACTCCAATACTTTGGCCACCTCATTCGAAGAGTTGACTCATTGGAAAAGACCCTAATGCTGGGAAGCACTGGGGGCAGGAGGAGAAGGGGACGACAGAGGATGAGATGGCTGGATGACATCACCAATTAGATGGACATGGGTTTGGGTAGACTCCGGGAGTTGGTGATGGACAGGGAGGCCTGGTGTGCTGCAATTCATGGGGTCGCAAAGAGTCGAACACGACTGAGCAACTGAACTGAACTGAATAGAATTCCCAGCCTGGATCTTCCTGCCAGTGGAAATCACCAGCAGAGCCCCAGTGAACTGTGGCTTAGCACTGAGACACTCACCAGACTCCCCAGGGAGGGGTCTTGAGGCCTCCCACTTCTAGTCACTTCTCAAGAGGCCCTGAAGTGTCACTTAAATAGCAGCGATGCTTTGAGTTGGTTTTTGGACCTGAGTTCACCTTCTCCCCAGGTTGCCAGCATCCAAAAAAAAAAAGAGAGCAGTGATCTTAAAATGTCTGGAGGCTGGAGTTGATTCCTAGCTTTTCTGCTTCTTTGCTATGGTCAGTGGGGGAGTGACTTTGCCATCTGAACAATCCCTGCCCTCGGGGTTAGGTAAAGGAAGACTGAGTTTTCTAAGCTATAAACTGGGTCTAATGAGAATAGGGCTCTTGTTATTATTATTATTATTAATTTACTTTAAAATATTTATTACCTTATGTGTGTGGGATCTCATTGCAGCATGCCAGATCTTTCCTTGAAGCAAGAAGGCTCTTCCCTGCGGCAAACCGTGCTTCTCTCTAGTTATGGTGGGCGGGATCCAGAGTGCTCAGCGTCAGTAGATGTGGTGCTTGGACTTAGTTGCCCTTTGGCATGTGGGATCATAGTTTCCCAGTCAGGGATGGAAACTTCTGCCCTGGAAGGCAGATTCTTAACTGCTGTACCACCAGGGAAGACTCATAATGGTTTTTTTTCGGACTACTATTAACCCACTTCAGAAGTTAAGAGGATGACTGTAAACTGGAATGAGGGTACTTTTTAAGGTGAGGAACGTATGTGCATGCTCAGTCGTGTCTGATTCTTTACGACCCCATGGACTGTAGCCCACCAGGCTCCTCTGTCCATGGGATTTTCCAGGCAAGAATTCTGGAGTGGGTTGCCATTTCCTTCTCCAAGGTGAAAACTATCTTCTTTAAAAGAAAAAAAATTTTAATGTATTTATATGGTTGTGCCGGGTCTGCATTGCACACACAGGATCTATCATTGTAGCATGTGGGGTCTAGTTCCCTGATCAGGGATGGAACCTGGTCCCCTGGGGGTACAGAGTCTTAGCCGCTGGGCCACCTGGGAAGTCCCTGCTACTCCCTTCTTGTACACACCACTGCCCACGACATGTGTGACCTGGATTGGTTCCACAGCTAGCTGCTCCCTGGCTTCCTGTAAGGTCAGCCCTCTGCTCTATATGTCTGCCTGCTCACACACTCTCCATGGCTCCCTATCACAGGAAGGAGAAGGTCTCAGTTTCTCAGTCTGGCATTTGAAGTCCTGCCAAACTCAGCTCCAGTGACATCAATCCATTGATATTCAGTCCCTCTAACCTCCCCAATCCCATGTCAGCTTGTTTCCCCACTCCAAACTTTTGACCAGGCTGTTTTTTCTGTCTACCCTTTAAAAAAAAAAATATTCTTTTATTTTTGGCTGTGCTGAGTCTTCTTGCCGTGCGAGCTTTTCTATTATTGAGGTGAATGGGGGTACTCTCTAGTTGTGGTATGCAGGCTTGTTATTGGGGTGGCTTCTCTGATGGGGACTCTGGGCTCTAAGGCTAGCAGGCTTCAGTGTTGTGGCCCACGGGCTTGGTTGCTCTGCGCCATGAGGGATCTTCTTGGATCAGGGATTGAACCTGTGTCTCCTGCACTGACAGGCAGATTCTTTACCACTGAACCACCAGGGAAGCCCTGTTCCTTCTGTCTAGCATGCTTGTCTTTACCAACTCCTGTGTGCGCTTCAAAATCCAGTTAGAGGCCTCTCCTAAATTTCAGCCACCCAGAGATGCTTCTTCATCTAAATACTGGCAGTGGGATAGGACCAAGCTACAGTCTCTCCTAGGTGACCCTTTGCTACTGGGTGTGACTGTGTGATCCATTTCACAGAAGTGAAAACTAAGGCAAAGTCTGGAACCCAAAGAGGGAGAAATTTAGCAGAGCCGGGACTCAAACTTGGAGGGTGGTGCTTTCAATCTCAGACTGAGGCAGAGGGTCCCATGAGGAGGTTTCCAGGGGGTTTTCAGAGATTGTTTGGGGACTTTGCTCACTTGGCCAGCAGTTGTTCAAACATTCCCCAAACCAGAAACAAAGCCACTGTTTGTCCCAAAGCTTCTTTTACTCAGGCACCATGAAGGCGAATGTCCCTCAGGCCTCATTACATCATTAGACCTTTCCAAGGGGGTCAAGTGAAAATCAGTCAGGAAGTCATATGTCCCCCCTCACTCCCCCACATGAGGAGCACTCCAGCACATGGACTTAGTTGCTCACAGGCATGTCTTGGTTCCCCCACTAGGGATTGAACTTGTGTTCCTTCCACTGCAAGGCAGGTTCATAATCACTGGATCACCAGGGAAATTCCTCTTTCTTCCTTTTTTATTTTCTCCTAGTTTGAATTTCGTGTATCTATTTATTGCTTATGTCATGCTAACTCACTGTCACACTTCTAATGTCCACAGGAAATAAAAGGCACCTGGAGAAAATGCATCCCCTGCCCTCTCCTGGAGCCCCTCCTCCCGCACCAGTTTCTCTTGTCACAGTCAGCTACTTTTGCTGTGTTTCTGTCCAGAGCTCTTTAATGCAGAAACACAACCTCTCTCTCCCTGCCCCAATGTCTCCCTAACACTGTGGTACCTTGACAGTTATTCTGGGCAGACCTTACTTCTTTTGAACTTGACAATACCTCAAATTTTCTGTATCGTTCTTTTACACAGTTGCATACTATTCCATGGGATGACTGAACCATTGTTTCTCTGCTCAACCCCCTATGTTTTTTAAAAGATTTTTTTTTAATTTGGACCATTTTTAAGCTCTTTATTGAATATATTACAGTATTGTCTCTGTTTTGTGTTTTGGTTTTTTGGCTGTGCAGCATGTGGGATCCCAGTTCTGGGCCAGACATCAAACCCTCACCCCCTGCACTGGAAGGTGAAGTCTTAAGCACTGGACTACCAGGGAAGTCTCCCCAGTTCCCTACATTTGAGTGACTTGCGAACTATTGCCCTTCCAGATCAAGCCACAGTGAATAATCCCCTACCTGCTTCAGTTCCCTCGTGAGTGGGAACACCTATAGGCCCAGTTTCTAGAAGTGGGTTTTCTATGTCAAAGGACCCAGACATGTGACATATGGGGGACTGATGCCTGCTTGCCCACCAGAAGTTGTGACTCTTGGTACCCCCATTCTGTCAGCAATGTCCACAGACTGTCTGCTTCCCCACACTCTTGCCAGCCCAGCTGTTACCAGTTTTTTGGATTGTTGACAATGTTTGAAAAAAAAAATCTCAGGGCTACTTTTAATTCACATCTTTTACTTATTATTTATTTCTTGGTCTCAAGGCTTGTAGGGACTCAGTTCCCTGACTGGGTACTGAACCCAGGCCACATCAGTGCCTCTACATTACCAGGAAATGCCGCAGTGTTTTTTTTTAAAAAGAGTCGGATCTAGGACCATCTCACCTTATTAAAGAGGCCTAGAGAGACAGCATTCTGGAACGTCCTGAATCCCTGTCCATATTCGAAGGGCACCCCAAGGAAGTTCAAGGAGGGAGTTCAGATGACATCAGACTTTCCAAAGATGGGCCTCCTGCCCCTCAATGAGACCCTGCCTCCACTCACCAAGTTACAAAGGCTTTCCAACCTGCTGGGACTCCCCTGTCCACCTCCCCCACCCAGTCTGCAGCCACTCACAGCATACGATGAGGTCCATCGAAGCCATCGTCACTTCACTGTGACACACTGAGATGCACCACGGCATGTGGTCTTCTTGCACATCACTCAGTTCAAAAACCTTCCAGTTGTTCCTGCGGTCCACTACCTTCTTGGTTAATTCAGTCTCTAGGCTCAAAATTGTCTTTTGGTCACAGGAGGTACTGCAGTTCACCCTCAGAGAGCCTCCTCGGGGTATGAGGGCTTTTGAAGGATGTATTGATGTTCCGGCACCTCCAGGCCCTGGAATCAAAAGCAGGGGGGGGTGGGGTCAGGCATGACAACTGGGGCTCATCAATATTACTGCATCCAGCCTGTGCTGGGAACACAGCATTGAACAAGACAAAACTCTGCCTTCAGTGTGGGAGACAGAAAAATTCATGAGTAAACACATAATTAACAACTGATGCTGACAAGGGCTTTGGGAAAGATGAGCCAGGAAGGGAGAACAGACAGCGCCCTGGTGACCGGGGAACGTGTGAGCAGAGATTGGGACGCAGAGCAGGGGCGGGCTATTCCAGAGAAAAGGGAAATGGCCTCCAGGAAAATGAACAGCAAGAGCAGAGGTCCTGAGGCAGGGTGGCTGGGGCAGAGTAAGGGGATAGGTTGGGGGAAAATGAAATCAGGAGGATCAGGTAAGCAGTGTTAAGCCATGCCAGGGATGTGGTCTTCATTCTGAAGACTTTGAGTGGCCATGGAGGATGCTAGCAAAAGAGGGGCGTGAAGTCAGTGTCTGCTTCCCTCCCAAGAGGTCAAGGGTGAAGAAGTTCCAATCAGGCTGGTCCCCACTTGGACAACTGGTTTCCCCTCTCTGGCCCTCACTTTCCCCTATCTGTAAAGTGGGCGAATACAGTCACCACACCATCCGCTAGCATGGAGCAGGTAGCCAGTGGCTGCAGGAAAGAAGGGGGCGGTCTGTTCTGATAAGCTCCCTCAGACCATGGTGCTTTCCAAATGAAAAAATATCTGTGTGAGCCCACCCATCCTAACCCTGCCACCACCCCCCCAGGCCCCCTCAAAATGATCTCTGCCTTCAGCTTTGGGTCTACTCCGTCTAGGATGGAGGTGCGTGGAAACAGCAGCTCTGTGAGTTCTCCAAGGGTGATTCTGGGATCCTTCCCATTTCAGAGGGAAATGGTGAGACCTGAAGGGAGGCTGGGGCTTCCCTGGTGGCTCAAATGGTAAAGAATCCACCTTCCAATGCAGGAGACATGGGTTGGATCCCTGGGTCAGGAAGATCCTCTGGAATAGGCAATGGCAACCCGCTCCAGTATTCTTGCCTGGCAATTCCGTGGCAAGAGCCCCACGCAAAAGGGGAGGTTACTCAGCTAGAAAGGGGTAGAATCCAGATTGGAATCCCGATTAGAACTTGTTGTTGAGCTGGTGTGGGTTTTTCAGTCTCTTACTTTCTGACAGTGACCACCATCTGAGACCAGCTGTCGCCCTTCTCCCCTTCCTCCTGACTGAGGGTGGGGAAGGGCTGCTGGGGCATCCCACTTCTCAACCTCTGCTCCCCAGGCAAGTCAGCCCTGGAATTCCCCTGAGCAGAGTCCTGGACTTCCCCCAGGGGCATGGGGTGAGGAACAGAATGTGCATGGCGGGGTGGGGATGGGGGGTTCCAGTCTACCTAAGGTTGAGGCGTGTGTCTACACTGTCAGACCACCTCCTGGGGCCAGGACATAACCACTGCGAGGTGGCCACTGTTAAACGTCTCCATTTTACAGCGGAAAACCTGTAGATCCTCAGGGAGGGGCAATCCCCAGTCCGAGAGCACACAGTCGGGCCATGAAGGATCTGGATGGGAGCCCACTGGCTGTTGACTTTCAATCGGTGCCTCTAACCCCAACTTCCCAGAAACAGCGACCTAAGTACGAATGGCCTTATTCCCAGCCGGTCGGGAGCCGGTCCTCCCACGGCTTCAGGGCGCACCTCGGATCCCGAAAGCTGACTCGACGGCAGCCCTCACCCCTGACTCACCTGGGAGCAGAATCCCGAGCAGGGGCAGAAGCGCAAGCGGCGCGGCAGGGGCGGCGTCGGGAGCCATCGCAAGCGGAGGCGGGGCGGACAAGCTGCAGCGGAGAGGCGCGTCTAAGACTGTGGAGCCCAGGGCTTCGCGGGTCTTTTTATACCGCTGGGCTGGCCGAGGGGGGCCGAGGGGGCGGTGCTCCGGAGAAACCTCGCACTTTCTCCTCCAGAAACCGGACCCTGGCTTTTCCGGATTGAGAGAGTGCCTGGCCGGATCTTGCTTTGTCCCCGCTCGCTGGGCGCTCAGCACCTGAATTTCCGAATTGAAATCCTGAGGGCTGCCTGGAGGCAGCGGCCGTGAAACAAACGACGGAATTGCTCCCGGAGCTAGGGGGCCCGTCCCTGTGCGGACCTGACCTTGATTGTGCGTTTACACTGCACTTGTGCTTTATAAAGCCTTTGTCTGTGTAGATCACAACAAACTGTGGAAAATTCTTCAAGAGATGGGAATTCCAGACCACCTTACTTACCTCCTGAGAAACCTGTATGCAGATCAAGAAGCAACAGTTAGAACCAGAGGTGGAACAACTGGCTGGTACCAAATTGGGAAAGGAGTATGTCAAGGATCTATATTGTCACCCTACGTATTTAACTTTGATATGCAGAGTACATCATGCGAAATGCCTGCCTGGATGAAGCACAAGCTGGAATCAAGATTGCAGGGAGAAATATCAATAACCTCAGATATGCAGACCACACCACCCTTATGGCAGAAAGCAAAGAGGAACTAAAGAACCTCTTGATGAAGGTGAAAGAGGAGAGTGAAAAAGCTGGCTTAAAACTCAACATTCAAAAAAATGAAGATCATGGCATCCGGTCGCATGACTTCACGGCAAATAGATGGGGAAACGATGGAAACAGTGACAGGCTTTATTTTCTTGGGCTCCAAAATCACTGTGACTGTACCCATGAAATTAAATGATGCTTGCTCCTTGGAGAAAAGCCATGACAAACCTAGACAGCTTACTAAAAAGCAGAAACATTACTTTGCCTACAAAAGTTGGTATAGTCAAAGCTATGGTTTTTCCAGTAGTCATGTATGGATGTGAGAGCTGGACAATAAAAAAGGCTGAGCAGCAGAGAATTGATGCCTTTGAACTGTGGTGCTGGAGAAGACTCTTTAGAGTCCCTTGGGCCCCAAGGAGGTCAAACCAGTCAATCCTAAAGGAAATCAGTCTTGAATATTCATTGGAAGGACTGATGCTGAAGCTGAAATTTGGCACCTGATGCAAAGAGCCAACTCATTGGAAAAGACCCTGATGCTGGGAAAGATTGAAGGCAGAACGAGAAGGGTTCGACGGAGGATGAGACGGTTGGATGACATCCCCATCTCAATGGACATGAGTCTGAGCAAGTTCTGGGAGACGGTGAAGGACAGGGAAGCCTGGAGTGCTGCAGTCCATGCAGTCTCAAAAAGTAGGACACAACTGAGCGACTGAACAACAACAAGCAGGGAAGATCCAGCACAACCAAAAATAAACAAGTAAATTTTTTTTAAAAGAGCCTACTGTGAGCCAAGTGTCACTCCAGGTGCTCAGTTCAGTTCAGTCGCTCAGTCGTGTCCGACTCTGCGACCGCATGAATCCCAGCACGCCAGGCCTCCCTGTCCATCACCAACTCCCGGAGTCTACCCAAACTCATGTCCATCAAGTCGGTGATGCCATCCAGCCATCTCATCCTCTGTCATCCCCTTCTTCTCCTGCCCCCAATCCTTCCCAGCATCAGGGTCTTTTCCACTGAGTCAACTCTTCGCATGAGGTGGCCAAAGTGTTGGAATTTCAGCTTCAACATCAGTCCTTCCAATGAACACCCAGGACTGATCTCCTTTAGGATGGACTGGTTGGATCTCCTTGAAGTCCAAGGGACTCTCAAGAGTCTTCTCCAACACCACAGTTCAAAAGCATCAATTCTTCGGCATTCAGCCTTTTCTTCACAGTCCAACTCTCACATCCAAACATGACCACTGGAAAAACCATAGCCTTGACTAGACAGACCTTTGTTGGCAAAGTAATGTCTCTGCTTTTTAATATGCTATCTACGTTGGTCATAACCTTCCTTCCAAGGAGTAAGCGTCCTTTAATTTCATGGCTGCACATCACCATCTGCAGTGATTTTGGAGGCCCCCAAAATAAAGTCTGACACTGTTTCCACTGTTTCCCCATCTATTTCCCATGAAGTGATGGGACCAGATGCCATGATCTTAGTTTTCTGAACGTTGAGCTTTAAGCCAACTTTTTCACTCTCCTCTTTCACTTTCATCAAGAGGCTCTTTAGTTCTTCTTCACTTTCTGCCATAAGGGTGGTGTCATCTGCATATCTGAGGTTATTGATATTTCTCCCGGCAATCCTGATTCCAGCTTGTGTTTCTTCCAGCCCAGCGTTTCTCATGATGTACTCTGCATAGAAGTTAAATAAGCAGGGTGACAATATACAGCCTTGACGTACTCCTTTTCCTATTTGGAACCAGTCTGTTGTTCCATGTCCAGTTCTAACTGTTGCTTCCTGACCTGCATACAGGTTTCTCAAGAGACAGGTCAGGTGGTCTGAGTGATCCACACAGTCAAAGGCTTTGGCATAGTCAGTAAAGCAGAAATAGATGTTTTTCTGGAACTCTCTTGCTTTTTCGATGATCCATTGGATGTTGTCAATTTGATCTCTGGTTCCTCTGCCTTTTCTAAAACCAGCTTGAACATCTGGAAGTTCACGGTTCACATATTGCTGAAGCCTGGCTTGGAGAATTTTGAGCATTACTCTACTAGCATGTGAGATGAGTGCAATTGTGTGGTAGTTCAAGCATTCTTTGGCACTGCCTTTCTTTGGGATTGGAATGAAAACTGACCTTTTCCAGTCCTGTGGCCACTGCTGAGTTTTCCAGATTTGCTGGCATATTGAGTGCAGCACTTTCACAGCATCGTCTTTCAGGATTTGAAATAGCAAAACTGGAATTCCATCACCTCCACTAGCTTTGTTCGTAGTGATGTTTTCTAAAGCCCACTTGACTTCACATTCCAGGATGTCTGGCTCTAGGTGAGTGTTCACACCATCGTGATTATCTGGGTCGTGAAGATCTTTTTTGTACAGTTCCAGGTGCTGGGGACACACTAATGAACAGAATAGACCAAATTTCCTGCTATCATGCAGATATCATTTATTAATAGTAGGAGCAACAGAAACCAAAATACAATATGTCAAGGTGGTCCATTGGCTAAGACTCTGCTGTCCAAATGCTGGGGCCCGGGTTGTTCCATCCCTGGTCAGGGAACTAGATCCCACATAGCATAACTGAGTTTGCATGCCGCAACTAAAGATTCCCCAAGTGGACGCAGAAGGTGGAGAATCGCCCAAGTGGCAACTAAGACTCGACACAGCTAAATAAATACATATATATATATATATATATATATATATATATATATATATATATATATGTATATATATATGGAGATGTAGCTTGTGCTTAGTTCTAAGAGAAAAATAAAGCAGGGAAGGGAATAGGAAATGCCAGGATTCCTAAAGCAATAAATAGAGTATCGTGGGAAAGACGGAGAGGGTGACACTGATTAAGAAACGGAGGGAGTTGAGGAGGGAGTCCTAACAATGTCAGGGAAGGAATGTACCGGGCAGAGCTCACTGGATGTGCAAAGGCCCTGAGGTAGGAACTGCCTTAAAGAACAGCCAGAAGGCTGGTGTGGCTGGAGTGCAGTGAGGAAGGGAGGGAATTAGGGGAGAGGAGGGCATGGAGGGGATGGTGTAGAGCAAGGGCTGGGGAGAACTTTGGCTTTTCCTCTGAGTGAAGTGGGATCCATAGAGGGTTCTGAGCAGCAGGGAGACAGCCCTGACTTGGGAGTTTACAGGCACCCTCTTGAGACAGCAGGAGCTACAGTCGGGAGTGGAGTAGGTGGAGGACCGGGTGGAATCAGGAAACTGGGAGCAATGATGGTGCCTAGAGGACCAGAGATGTGGTTCAATTTGGCATTCATTTTGGCAGCAGGGCATATTGCACTTGATGCATGGCGGAATCAAGGTCAGCTCCTTGGTCCTGCTCTGATGTCCTGAGAGGCTGGAGGGCCATTTCCTGAGATGGAAAATGGGATGATAATGGGGGATAGTTTGGCAGAAAAATTTGTGCCCCCAGTCTACACTCTCTTTGTGCTTTCTTGAAAGAAAGGGAAGCAGATGCTCCCCCATACCCTTTCCAAAGCCACCAGGAAGGGCAGGGCTTCCTCCGGGGTGTCAGGCAGTCTCAGGAAGGTAGGAACAGTCCCACTGCATACCAGAGGCTGTGCACCAGGGCAGAAGTACCCAAACCCCACTCCAGGGCACTGTGCCTGCTCAGAACTCATCCTGAGCTCAGGTGTGACCCCCTTGCTGTTCCCTTGACCTGGAATGCCCTTCCTCTCATCCCTGATGGGACCAACCTTTTCTTGCGGCTTCAGCCTCCTCTTAACAAGCTTTCCCGAAGATTTGCCTGGTGGTACAGTAGATCAGAATCTGCCTGTCAGTGCAGGAGACAGTGGTTCCATCCCTGATCCAGAAAGATCCCACATGCCTCGGAGCATTTAAGCCCATGCACCACAATGTTGGGAGCTGTTCTGGAACTACTGCCGGATGACAAAGTCACGGCACCACTCAAGAAGAAACTGCAAAGCGGTTTCTCTCCTGGGTTGGAACCTTCACTCCTTCCTGTTTCTATGCTTTTGTTGTGGCTAACTCTGTTTCATTCTTTGATGGCTGGAGTTGTAGGGGCTTCTATGATGAGGTCATGAGAGTCCAGGAAAGAAAAAAAAAATGATCCCTTGCCCCAGAGAAACATTCCAAAAATGATTAAACCTACTGAGGCCTCTGACTGGTGGGTCCCTAACACTCAGACGGGGAATAAGGCCATGATTATTTGGAAAACAAGCCCTAAGCCTATTGTGACCTGGCCTCGTGAGCAGATTGTTATTGAAGACTGGAAAACTTGGGTCATTTATCAGGGAAAATTACAGAAACTAAGCCAATTACCTTTTCTCATAAAGATTGGGATGCTAGAGATGTTTGTGCCCCTTAGAATCTAAGCGTAAATGGAAAGAAATAAGTGAATTGTATTGTAAATAGTTTCTAGGTAAACTGCAAAAGACCTGCCCCTGCCAGAAATAGCCTTGTGTTATGTGGGTAGATGGTAAACAAACCACCACTGACAATGGCTGTACTATGAGAAACTTTTGCCTTTAGACACCGCTATCGTACTTACTCACTGAAGCAAGACACTGTATTCACTGTAGTAGCAGGCTGTACAGAATAAGGAGATGGAATAATATGTTTCATAGACTATGTTTTAGTAAAAATAAAAATAGGTTTCGGGGTAAACATGTAACCAAAATGTGACAAAGGACTAGGAAAAAACTTTTAACGCATCTTAGAATCAGGGGATGTTGATCTGAACAGAAAAATATTGTAAGAGTCATTACGTAGAAGAGCATGTGCTATATAAATAGAGACTAAAGGACCAATGGTCTTTGGGCCATCAAAAACTCTCTGTCTCCTTTCTTTTCCTTTCGCCGATGCCATTCATCCCTTGGGGACCCCTGGACCAGCTGGAGCGGGACTCCGGCACCACAACTACTGAGCCCGAGTGCTGCAACTACTGAAGCCCTCACCCCTAGAGCCTGTGCTCCACGACAAGAGGAGCCACTGCAATGAGAAGCTGGCTCTCCGCAACTAGAAAAAAGCCCAAGCGGTAATGAAGACCCAGTGCAACCATAAATACATACATACATACACAATTAAAATAAAAAATCTTTCCCAATACTCCCCTACTCGCTGGCCCTTTCCATCCTGGGCCACACCCTAATCATTTCCTGTCACTTGCTCTAGTGATTTCATTACTGAAACTCATTCACTGGTTGAAATTCTTTTGACTGACTTGATTATATCACCTTCATTTGCATGAGTGCCAGAAGGCCAGGGAATCTCTCAGCCTCAGTCCAGTCAGTGTCCAGCCTCAATATTCAGTCATTAGAGGCAGATGGTCAATAGTATTGGTTGAATGAATGAACTTCACTTATTCTCTGAGCATTCCATACATGCTGTTCTTCGAACCCAGGATTCCTGTCCCACTGCTTTTATGAAAAGTACTAGAGGATTTCATCCCCCAGGTTGTAACAGGGCTAGGAACAAGAGGTCCAGACCACTGGACTACCAGGGAAGTCCTCTTTCTTTCCTTTTTTTTTTTTTTTTTAAAGTTTCAAGTTTGCAAGAACTCAGTTTCCTGACCTGGGATTGAACCCGGCCCCCGAAATAAAGGTACCAAGTCCCAAACACTGAATCACCAGGGAATTCTCAGTTATCTTTTCAAAGGAACAGCTTTGTTTCCTTCAGATAAATACCCAGGAGAGGAATGCCTGGAGCACACATTAGTTCTATATATTTATTGAAACAGAGTTTATTTATAATGTTTTGGATAGTCCTATTTTTAATTTTCTGAGGAACCTCCATACTGTTCAGGCCCTAGTCTGAGTAACATTCCATTGTAAGGCCAAATCAAGTTTTGGTTTTCATTCATGGATATACTTTGGTAGTTTCCACCTTTTGGCTATTCTGAATCATGGTGCTATCAGCATTCCTGTACAAGTGTTGGTATGAACATCTTTTTCTTTCTTTTGGGTGTCTACCTGGGAGTGGAAATGTTGAGTCACATGGTAATTTCGTGTTGAACGTTTTGAGGAACTGTGAGACTGCTTTCCCTGGCAGCTGTACCATTTTACATTCCCACCAGCAACAAACAAAGATTCCAGGGTTCCAATTTCTCCACATCTTTGCCAATATATATTCTGTTTAATTATTATGGTGATTGTCATCCCAGTGGATGTGTATTAGTGGCTCATTCGTGTCCAACTATGTGACCCAATGTACTGTAGCCCACCAGGCTCCTCAGTCCATGCAATTATCCAGGCAAGAATACTGGAGTGGGTAGCCATTCCCTTTTCTAGGGTTTCTTCCTAACACAAGGACTGGACCCAGGTTTCTTGAATTGCAGGGAGAGTCTTAACTGCCAGGGCCATCAGAGTGGGAAGTGGTATCTCACTGTGGTTTCCCAGTCCTTCTTACATGTCCAGTGGACAAGCCCAAAACAGAGCTGTGATGTGCAGCTTGGATGTTCAGGGACCAGCAAGTGCTGAGGGGATGGGGCCAAAGGGCATAGCCACCAGCTGTGACCTTGAGCAAGCCATGTCCCCTGGTGATAACTTGATGGCTTCAGCTGCAGAAAGGGATGGTAATGCATCCTGCAAAGGGTGGGAGTGAGATTTCAATAAGACCATTAGGGACTGCTGTGGTGGTCCAGTGGTTAAGAAACCACTTTCCAATGCAGGGGACACAGGTTCAATCTTTGCTCAGGGAATTAACATCCCACATGCCTCAGGGCAACTAAGCCCTTGAAACTACTGAGCTTGTGAAGTTTAGAGCCCATGCTCTGCAATGAGAAGCCCACTTGCCCCAACAAAGACCCAGCACAGCCAAAAGAATGAATAAGTAAATAAATAGATAGATAAACAAAATTCAAAAGACCATTCATGCACAGATAGCAGTAGTGGCAAGTTGTCTGTTTCCTTACGACTCAGCTCTGAGAATCCCACCTCAAACTTCCTGGTCAGGACCACAGACTTCCTCCTTTTTCCCCACAGATGAGTTCACTCTCACATCATGGTTCCTCATAACAGCCCTAGAGTGGAAAGCAAAATTGCATGGCATGTGGATGTTGATCAGAACAGAACTAGGCTCCTCCATCCACTCAGTTCAGTTCAATTCAGTTCTGTCACTCAGTCGTGTCCAACTCTTTGTGACTCCATGGACTGCCGCATGCCAGGCTTTCTTGTCCATCACGAACTTCCGCAGCTTACTGAAACTTATGTCCATCGAGTCGGTGATGCCATCCAATCATCTCATCCTCTGTCGTCCCCTTCTCCTCCTGCCTTCAATCTTTCTCAGCATCAGAGTCTTTTCGAATGAGTCAGTTCTTCCCAACAGGTGGCCAAAGTATTGGAGTTTCAGCTTCAGCATAAGTCTTTCCAATGAATATTCAGGACTGATCTCCTTTAGGATGGACTGGTTTGATCTCCTTGCAGTCCAAGGGACTTTCAAGAGTCTTCTCCAACACCACAGTTCAAAAGCATCAATTCTTCGGCCCTCAGCTTTCTTTATAGTCCAGCTCTCACATCCATACATGACTACTGAAAAAACCACAGCTCACTGAAAGTTTATTCTGTGGCGGACTCTGCCCTGCCACTGGCTGCAAATCCTGCCTGGGACTCAGGTCCACATCAGCCTCACATTCGAATCTCTGAACTTGGTGTTGGATGGGAGCCCAGGTCAGGCCTCTCCCGGCTGGAGGTCCTGCTAGAGCAGAAGGGCCTGGTCCCCCAGCTGTTGACCCTCTGTCTGTCCCCCTCGCCTCCTCTCACCAGCCTTTGGGTCTCCTACCGAGGTGTAAGGAGGGACCACAGGGCAGCTCCTCCTGGGCTGGCAGCTTGCCCTTCTTTAGGTTCCCCAGCAGTGTGCTCAAGTGTTCTGAGCAGCTTTTCGAGGTTTCTTCTTTCCTGGGTGCATCGTTGCTTGATGGAGGCATCTTTTATTTATTTATTTTTGTGGTCCCATCCTGAGCCATGGAACCTGCACCCCCTGCAGTGGAAGCACAGAGTCTTAACCGCCGGATCAGCAGGGAAGTCCTGAGATGGAGGCATCTTTTTTCTTAAATGTATTATTACTATTATTTGTCTGCTCTGGGTCTTCCCAGGTGACACTAGTGGTAAAGAACTCACCTGTCAATGCAGGAGACATAAGAGCCTGGGTTTTGATCCCTGGGTCGGGAAGATCCCCTGGAGGAGGGTACAGCAGCCCACTCCAGTGTAGTTTACCTGAAGAATCCCATGGACAGAGGAGCCTGGTGGGGGTACAGTCCATAGGGTCACAAAGAGTCGGACATAACAGCATGCACACATCGCCGGTTGCAGCATGTGGGATCTAGTTCCCTGACCAGGTTTCAATCCCACACCCCCTGCCTTGAGAGAGCAGAGTCTTAGCCACCTGATCACCAAGGAAGTGTGAGATGGAGGTATCTTTGGTGGGGGCTGTGGCTCTTTTCTCAGCTCTTGGGGTCCTCCTATCTTCTCATGTCTCCTATTAGGCTTCCGTGTGTGTGTGTGTGTCGCTCAGTCATGTCTGACTCTTTGAAACCCCATGGACTGAAGCCTGCCAGGCTCCTCTGTCCGTGGTATTTTCCAGGCAAGAATACTGGAGTGAGTATCCATTCCCTTTTCCAGGGGATCTTCCCGACCCAGGGATGGACCCCAGGTCTCCTTCATTACAGGCAGATTCTTTACCATCTGAGCCACCAGGGAAGCCCAGTGGGCTTCCATGTTGACCATCAATAAGCAGACACCTTCACTGCACATCAGAGCCTCCTGCCTCTCACCTTCTGGATCTCCTGGGGGTCAGTTCCAAGCCCTATTAGTTCATTTGAGTTTTCTTAAGCCTGATCAGCCTCAGCTTGGGCATTCTGCCTTTGGGGATATTTTTCAAAGGTTGTGAAGACATTTTCCTCTCTGGGCTCTGGGTTAACCCATGTCGTAAGAGGGTGTGATAAGGTTTGTTTGTTTCATGGCCACGCTGCGCAGCATGTGGGATCTTAGTTCCCTGACCAGGGATTGAATCTGGTCTCCAGCAGGGTAACTATGGAGTCCCAGACACAGGACCACCAGGGAAGTCCCCCAGTAATGGGCATTTTCATGTGAGAACAGCTGCTCTGAAGAAATGTCTTCACATATCTCTATTTTTTTTTAAATATTTTAATATCAGAGAATTTCAAAATAGGCAACAGCGAAAAGGACATATGGTGAAGCCACATGTGCCTACTTCTACAGTCCTTATGGCCAGTCTTGCTCCATCCTTCCCCTTACTCCCTGTCATGAGTTCAACTACTTCTCTTCCCAGGGAGAGGGGGGAAAGTGCTGACCCCAGATTGTGATCTTATTTACAAACAGGGTTTTTGCAGATGATCAAGTTCAGTTGAGGTCATTAGGATGGGCCCTAACTCAACTTGACCAGTGCTCTTATAAAAAGGGGAAATATGAGCACACACAAACACAGAGACAACACCATTTGTAGATGAGGACAGAGATCATGGTGATGGATCAAGCCAAGAAATGCCAAGGATGCCAACAAACCTCCAGAAGCTAGGGGAGAGGGATGGGACAGATCTTGCCTCATAGGCTCAGAAGGAAACACCCCTGCATACTTTTTTTTTGGGGGGGGGGGAGCTGCTCTGTAAGGTGTTTGGAGTTCTTAGTTCCCTGACCAGGGATCGAACCCAGGCCCCCTGCAGTGGACTGAGTCATAACCACTGGCCCACAAGGGAATTCCCAGTCCTGCCTACATCTTTTCAACATTTTATTTTTATTTGCTTATTTTGTTGCACCAAATCTTTAACTGTGGCATGTGGGATCTAGTGCCCTGACCAGGGATCGAACCAAGGCCTCCTGCATTGGGAGGATGGAGGCTTAGCCACTGGACCACCAGGGGAGTCCTCCAACCTTGCCAACATCTTGCGCTTGGACCTCTGGCTTCCAGAAGTGTGAGATACTACAGTTCTATTGTTGAAGCCCTAGTTTTTGTGTGCTCAGTCATGTCTGACTCTTTGTGACCCCATGTACTGTAGCCCACCAGGCTCCTCTGTCCATGGAATTTCCCAGGCAAGAATACTGGAATGGGTTGCCATTTCCTTCTCCAAGGGATTTCCTGACCCAGAGATCGAACTTGCGTCTCTTCCATCTCCTGCATTGCCGGGTGGATTCTTGACCACAGAGCCAGCTGGGAAGACCCTCCTAGTCGTGCTTTATGGTAGCCCACGAAACACACACATTTTATGCTCTATTAGAAAGCACATTCTAGACCCCAGGTCATTTCTTCTGATGACTTTTTCCATCGTTGATCTGGCTAAGGGATTCCAGTGTGGGGTAACAGATTCTGACTGCTTTCTTTACTGTTTCCTGATGGCCATGTTGTGGACAACTGAGCCCCATTAAACATAGCTATGAGGCTGGGTGCTGTCAGGACAACAGATGTGTCTTTCTTGGGGCCTCGATGTCCCTGCAGAGTTAGTGAGAAGCTGGTGATGGTTTGGGTTTAGCCCAGCATTTCCCACCCAGCCTCTGTACCCCTTCCTACTACTGGCTCCAAATAGCTTTATCTTTTTAAAATATTTTAAAAATTATTTTTAAAAGTTGAAACATAGTTGATTTACAATGTTGTGTTAGTTTCAGGTGTACAGCAAAGTGGCTCAGCTATACATGCACATATGTGGGATCTTAGTTCCCCGACCAGGAGTTGAACTTGGACCCCTTGTATTGGAACCTCAGAGTCTTAACCACTGGACAGCCAGGGAAGTCTCAGATTTTTCTTTTTCCCTCAGTCAAATCTGAAACTTTAAGGATCACAATTTTTGTCCACTGAGGACGTTCAAAGAATGTGTTGTGAACTCTAAAGGGACTCTCAAGAGGCATTCCAGAGATGTTTTCGGCAGCGAGCTGCCCAGTCGATGGGTCTCTTTGGCCGCCTGGGTGGGCCTGCAGGCCAGATGGCAGTTTCAGCCAACCTTAAAGAAACTGACCACATTATTCTGTAGTCTGTGTTGTGACTATTAGAGAGATAACAACTTGGGAGGTGGGGGACAGATAACATCAGCAGACTCAAGAATCAGTATGTTGACTTGGTGTTTTTTAAAAAATGTTTATTTGCACATTTACTGACCACATTGATCCTGACTCAGTGTTTAGGGAAAATCCCTGTGATGGAAGCCCCAGTTTCCACATTGTATCCATTTGGAGAAACAGGCCCACAGCTGGATGGAAGGGTGGTAATAAACGGGACCACAAGCCCCATCAGGGATCCGAGCACTTGGTCAGAGTGCCTGGGATTGGGAGGCAGCACCAGTGGGTTCTCAGAGATGGCGGCTTCTCTGCTGCATGCTCCCCGAGGCTGACTCACCCTGGCAAAGTTGATCCTGGGTCATTTCTACAAATGGGGTCTTGAGGCAGCCAGGTACCCAGGGACGCCCAGCACCAGGGAAGGCGCCAAATGGAATTATTCACAAAACGGCAATCAGCTGCTGTGCCTCCCCCTCTTTGATTACAAAATAAAATTTATCTTACATGAGAGACGTGTGTCTCTGGCAAGCTGCCCTCTTCCCAGTATTGACGCCTGCTTCGCTGCTCTCTGTGTGTGGCTTCACCCTCCCACTGGGACCAGGGGGCCTGGGGATGGGGAGGTGTCTCCCAAGCCTGCCCAGGGCTTGGGCTGGCTCAGAGCAGGAAGGAGGGTGGTCTGTGTGCCCTGGGGGGCGCGGGATTGGGGCTCAGGGGAAGTCTCGGTAGGGCAGGCGGAAGGGGTAGAGGGGTGTGTAACGTGAGTCATGCCAGAGCAGCTTCTCTTCCAGGAAGGCGACGGTGGGCAGGGTCAGGACCAGGGTCTGGTGTTTGAGCATGCTGTGCACGTTTAGGCCTGGGAGGGCGGGGGGAAAGGGGGGCACAGTTAGGTCCAGCCCCCCTCCCCCAACAGAGACACCGCAGTCTAGCATAGGGTTCTGAGCCCGGCAGCCTGGGTTTAAACCCTGGCTCAGCCGCTCACCCCTGACAAGACCCTGGGCAAGGGGTGGTCCTCAGCTCCTCAACCTCAACCAAAACACCCAGGGTACCCCGACTCTGCCCTGTGCCAGAGAAGGGTTCCCACCTCACATTCCCGTTGGGGAGACAGATGATAAACGGAGCAGATGAATAAACACGATGTACTGGGGGGGGGGGGGGGGGGTCCATGCGGCTGCAGGGCGTGATGAGGGAGGGAGGGGAGAGGTGGGGAGAGGAGGGTAGGTAGTGCCAGATAAGTCAGGTTTTTACCCTGAGTGAAGTGGAAGCTCTGGAGGGTGGTGGGCAGAGAACGGATGGGATTTTATTCAGGTGCTCAAGCGCCCTCTGGTGGCCGTAAGCGGGACTGGGAGGGGGATGCGAGATCAGGACAGATGATGGCAGTTAGCAGGTGTCTGGGACTGGGGCAGAGGTGACAAGAGTGGGAGACGCTGGGGGCTGGCCCAGGGTGGTGAGAAGTTGTTGGATCCTGGACAGGTTCACAGACAGAGCTGACAGGGTGGGCTAACAGACTGGAGTGGAGATAGGAGGTCTTACGTGCCACGATGACTATGAGACCCCCATGTGCCGCTGTCCAGGAGGCAGCTGGGCCCGCAGTCAGGAGGCCGAGAGGGCTCTGGGGACTAGTCAACCCCTCGATGGATGGGGGGGACCTGCTCAGGGCAGCTCTGATCCTGTGTGTCTGAGTGAGGAGCCGTGTGGGAGCAGCCAGGGGGCCCTCGGACTCACTCCACCCCGGCACTGAAACTCAAGCTTGGACTGACACGACCTCAGAGGATTTCTTTAAGAAAGACATCATTCTCCCAGTGCTGGGCCAGCTGGGGGTTGGGTGGGGGAGGGCAGTCACTGCTCAGGGCCGCTCAGTGATTGAGTTGTAGATACAGGATGTGAACGGGCCCGAGGCCCTTTGCTCACCGACAGCTGGGACCAGGTTGAAGGTCTTGAGCCCGGATGTGGCTGCTACGACGTTCTGGGGCATGTCTTCGTGTTCTCTGAAATAGAGGCCAGGAGGTGAGCCCTGCCAAGGACGGAGCCCGGGCCCCCCGCCCCTGCCAGGCGTGGCCCCCTCACAAGTCTACAAAAAGGACAGAGTCGCCCCAGCGGCGGTAGCGGGCCAGCTCCATCAGGTACTGGGGGTCTGTGGTGGGCAACTCCAGGGAATCCACGATGTGCAGGTCGTCCTGGTGGGAGGAGAGGACGGGCTGAGTCTCCTACTGCCCCCCTGGGAGCCACTTGGGCCCCCCTGCAGCTACGCAGGCTCCCCCACCCCCACAGGCCACATCCTAGGACACAGTGGCTCCCGGCAGGATTGGTGCTATTACCTGGGCCAGCTTGACGGTCAGTGCCACCTTGAGGCCTAGCACCCGCACTTTCATGGGGAGCATGTAGTAGTAGCTCGTGGGGCCCCGGGGGCCATGGGCGACACCTCCTGCAGGGGCAGAGGGATGTGTGAATGGGTGAAGGCCCCAGCTGGGCTCGGAGGTCAGAAATCTGCCTCAGTGGTGGGCCCAGAGGTGGGAGGAGGGAGGCTGCCGGCAGCCAGGCTGAAGTGCAGCAAAGAGGGTGCGGGTGTCAGGGAGGGATGAGAGGGGAGGATGGATCAGGCACCACCTGGGACAGGTAACTGCCTCAGAGGGGCCTGGTGTCCTCAGCCATCAATCCCTGAGTGAGGATAGTTCTACTTGGGTGCTCCCCCTGCTGGGCCCTGGGATGCAGCAAGGGACCTGACAGGATCCCTGCCTCATTCATATTCAGACAGAGGCTTGATCGCAGAGGGAAATCAGGGCTGTGTGGGGCAGCACAAGGGGATTCAAGGGGTGAGGGGGACCCAAAGAGGATCATGGAGGGCTTCCTGGAGGAGGCATGGCCCAAACATAAGGGAAAGTGAAAGCTGCTCAGTCGTGTCCTACTCTGCAACCACGGAATTCTCCAGGCCAGGATACTGGAGTGGGTAGTTGTTCCCTTCTCCAGGGGATTTTCCCAACCCAGGGAAGGTTGAGAGGAATTGGCCAGGCAAATGGAAGATGACTGAGTCAGCTCTATTTGGAAGGCATGGAAGGGACAGCGGGGAGAAGGGGTCTGCAGCCACCAGGGCCTGGAAGGCCAAGATGAGGGGCTCAGACTTCAAACAGGAGCTAGGAGGCTCGGGAAGATCCCTCTGGGTGCTGTGTGAAGTGTGGGCCAGGAGAGGTGAGCTGGGAGGTGGGGTAGAAAGGGGCTGTGGCCACGGCCTGATGAGAGGTTGAGGCCAGAGCTGCTGGGACTTGCAGGGAAGTGCACAGTCTTGCCAACCTCTGACCGCACACATGCGGGCAGACCTGCTCACCTCCTCGCCAGATTGGGGAGCGGATGCTGCCGTGTCTGGCGCGCCCACTGCCTTTTTGCTGCCAGGGCTTCCGGCCACCTCCCCGCACCTCGGCCCTGGTCTTGGTCTTGGCATAGCTCTGTGGGCACAGAGTAAGGAGTCAAGTTCACAAGGCAGATGCCATCGCAGCCGAAAGGCACCAGGCACGGACAGGGCAGTGAGTTGGGAGCACCGGCCTGCTGCTTGGGACCTGGAGAGGAGGCACAGAGACTGGGGCTCCATCAGGACAAGCACAGAGTGCTTTGGGAGGGAGGGAGGGAGGGATAAAGAAGTCAAGAGCTCTCTCCTCTACTCCAGAATGTCAGCCTCAGAAGGGCAGGGGCGCTGCTGCCTGGCACAGAGTAACTGCTTTGTATTTTTTGAATGATTTCCATGTGGTTGTAATTAAAAGGAAGGTAAGGGCTTCCCTGGTGGGCCAGTGGATAAGAATCCGTCTTGCAGTGCAAGGGACATTGGTTCAATCCATGGTCCTGGAAGATCCCACATGCCTTGGGACAACTAAGCTTGTGTGCCACCACAATTGAAGCCCACCCCCCGCTAGAGTCCATGCTCCGAAACAAGTGAAGCCACTGCAATGAGAAGCTGGTACACCACAACAAAGATTAGCCCCTGTTCGCCAAAACTAGTGAAAGCCAGCGTGCAACAATGAAGACCCAGCACAGCCAAAAATAAAATAAATAAATAAATATATATATGTATTTTTTTTTTTTAACAAAAAAATAAGAAAACAAACTAATTTTTTAAAAAAAAGAAGGTGGGGGAATTCCCTGGCAGTCCAGTGATTAGGACTCTGTGCAGGGGGCCTGGGTTCAATCCCTGGTTTGGAAACTTAAGATCCCACAAGCCATGTGGCCAAAAAAATAATAATAAAATAAAATTTAAAAAATGAAAGGAAGGTGGGATATGGGGAAAGATGTGGGGGTTAGAATCAGGGAGAGGTGTGGGGTGGGGGATCCTGTGAGGCTTCCAATGTCAGGCTCTTGACTTCATTCCCAGGGCCATGGGGAGCCAGGCAGGGCTCACAAGACTCCAGGTGGGCACATGAAAGGCAGGAACCCCGACTGACAATGGGATCTTCCATACTCTTGGCACAAAATCCAAACACCCCCACGCTGCCCCTGCTGACCTCCAGGACCACCCTGGGCTCCCTCTGATCCCACAGGCCTTTGCCCATGCTGCTCCCACTCCCTCCATGCCAGCCCCACTGACCCCTCTACCTACTTAGCTCCTATCTATCACACACCTGAGGTTAAATTTCCTTTCTTCTGAGAACTTCCCTAATGATACATTTACAGGCATGACTGTTTGACTCCCATTCTCCCATTCTGACTAGACTGGGAGCTTCATGAAGGCAGGGACCTTGCCTGTCATGTCCCCTAGCACAATGGCCAGTACACAGTGGGTGTTCAGAAAATGCCTAGTGGGAATTCCCTGGTGGTCCAGTGGCTAAGAATCCTTAGGAGCCTGGGGAGGGGGGGGGCTACAGTCCATGGGGTCGCAAAGAGTTGGACACAACTGAGCAACTGAGCACACAGGCACAGACTAGGTCTTCGCCAATAGAACTGTACTGTCGCACACTTCTGGAAGCCAGAGGTCCAAGATCAAGATGTTAGCAGGGTTGGACGACTCCCCTGGAGGTCCAGTGGCCAAGCCTCCATGCTTCCAGTGCAGGGGGCCTAGGTTTGATCCCTGGGCAGGAATCTGGATCCCACATGCCACAAGAAAGACCCAGAGCAGCCAAACAAATAAATAAAGGTATGAGTATAATCAGTAATACATAAAAATAAATCTTAAAAAAATTCTCAGTGCTCACATTTAAGAAAAAAGAAAACGGCCCATTGGGGAATGGTTCAGGAGAGAGAAAATGGGGCCTGAGCCAGCCATCCAGAGAAGACACAGCAGGGCCTTCCTCTGCCTCTGCCTCACCCCGCCTGCCCTGCCCGGGGCACTCACAATTCTCTTGAAGTTCTTCTGCCAGATGGCAACTTGGTGCAGGATATCCAGCCTGTGAAGGAAGGAGATATAAGAGGGCCGCATGCACTTAAAACCCTCCCTACTCCATGAGATGAAAACCCGGGCTCTTCCCATCCACTTCCAGGGCCCTGTGTGGTCCGCTCCAGTCCCTCTCTGGGCCCATCTCACACCACCTCCAGCCCCGCTCCATGTCCATTCTGTCACTTCTTGACAGGCTAGCTTGCCTCTCTAACCCTACGCTGTCCCACACAGTGGATGGCCATATGTGCATCTACTGAAGCCCTAAAAGGGGGCCAGGGCTACATGACAGCATTTCATATTTTTAAAAAATATTTATTTATTTTGGGTTTCCCTGATGGTTCAGTGATAAAGAATCTGCCTGCCAATGTATGTTCGATCCCTAGGACGGGAAGATCCCACATGCCTAGGAGCAACTAAGCTCGTGGGCCACATCTACTGAGCCTGTGCTCTAGAGCCCAGGGGCAACAAGTACAGAAGCCTGGGTGCCCTAGAGCCTGTGCCCTGCAACAAGAGAAGCCACTGCAATGAGAAGCTCGTGCACCGCAACTCCAGAGTAGCCCCTGCTCGCCACAACTAGAGAAAAGTCCGTGCGGCACTGACGACCCAGAGCAGCCAAGAATAAACAAATCAAATTTAAAAAATTTATTTTAGACTTATCAGGCCAAATGAAATATATTACTGAAATCAATCTTATTTGTCTCCTGCCATTTGAAAGAAAATGTGGCTACTGGAAGAACTGAAATTACACATGGGGCTTGCATTGGACAGGGGTGCCAGGCTGGTGTGCCAAGGGTTGGCAAACTACGGTTTGGTTCAGTTCAGTTCAGTTGCTCAGTCATGTCCAACTCTTTGCGACCCCATGGACTGTAGCACGCCAGGCCTCCCTGTCCATCACCAACTCCCAGAGCCTACTCAAACTCTTGTGCATTGCATCGGTGATGCCATCTAACCATCTCATCCTCTGTCATCCCCTTCTCCTCCTGCCTTCAATCTTTCCCAGCATCAGGGTCTTTTCAAATGAGTCAGTTCTTCCCATCAGGTGGCCAAAGTATTGGAGTTTCAGCATCAGTCCTTCCAATGAATATTCAGGACTGATTTCCTTTAGGATGGACTGGTTGGATCTGCTTGCAGTCCAAGGGACTCTCAAGAGTCTTCCCAACACCACAATTCCAAAGCAGCAATTCTTTAGTGCTCAGCTTTCTTTATAGTCCAACTGTCACATCCATACATGACTACTGGAAAAACCATAGCTTTGACTAGATGGACCTTTTTTGGTAAAGTAATGTCTCTACTTTTTAATATGCCGTCTAGGTTGGTCATAGCTTTTCTTCCAAGGAGCAAGCGTCTTTTAATTTCATGGCTGCAAATCATATCTGCAGTGATTTTGGAGTCCCCAAAAATAAAGTCAGCCACTGTTTCCACTGTTTTCCCATCTATTTGCCATGAAGTGATGGGATTGGATGCCATGATCTTAGTTTCCTGAATGTTGAGTTTTAAGCCAACTTTTTCACTCTCCTCTTTCACTTTCATCAGGAGGCTCTTTAGTTGTTCTTTGCTTTCTGCCACAAGGGTGGTGTCATCTGCATATCTGAGGTTATTGATATTTCTCCCTGCAATCTTGATTCCAGCTTGTGCTTCATCCAGCCCAGCATTTCGAATGACATATTTTATGGTTAGAAAGGCCAAGACTGGCCTGCTGCTTGTTTTTGTAAATATGCTTGACTAGAACACAGCCACACTCATCCACTTACTCATTGTGTATGGCTGCTTTTGTACTGCATCAGCAAAGATGTAGTTGCCATGGAGACATTACAGCCTTCAGAGCCTATAATATTTACTCTCTGGCTCTTTACAGAAGTTTGCCGTCCCAGCTCTAGACTGGAAGCAACATCAGCAACCTCAGTGCTCATTCACTGCTATATCCCTGACACCCAGAATGGAATCTGGCACCTGGTAAGCACTTCCTAAGTATTTACAGAATAAATAAAATGCTTTCTCTTTTTTTTTTTGACCTCGCAGCATGTGGGATCTTATTTCCCCAACCAGTGATGGAACCCATGCCCGCTGCAGTGGGAGCTCAGAGTCTTAACCACCAGGGAAGTCCCAAAATACATTGTTTAAAAAAATTTTTTTTGGTCACCCCTTAGCAGATTGGGATTCTGTAAAAACAGGGGACAAACAATACAAACAACATTACAGTAATAAATTAACAGCAGTTATTATCTGCCAGACACAGTAGACATAAGAGATATCAAACTCTTTTGCAAGTGAAAACTTAGTCCTGGAAGTTGGCCCATATACTGTTGAGTATATAGTTTACAAGCTATGTGACCATAGGCAGATTTCTTAACTTGCCTGTGCTGTTTCTTTAGCTACAAAATAAGAATAAAAAAATAATAAAAAGGAATTCCCTGGCAGCCCAGTGGTTAGGACTTTGCCTTTTCACTGTGGAGCGCCTGGGTTCACTCCCTGGTCAGTGGACTAAGAGCCCACAAGCCATATGGCCAAAAAAAAAAAAAAAACGAAGTTAAAATAAAATGCAAATAGGCTGTGCCAGACACACAGTAAGGACTTAACCACTGCTAGTGCCCATTTTTGCAAAAACCAATAACAGCAACAATAATCAACATTTCTATAGACCATATTATGGGCCAGAATTATCTCATTTAATCTCTTGAGGTTTGACAGAATGGAGACATCAAAGCACAGGGGGAAGGTAGGATTCCAATCCAGTCACTCGGGATACAGAGCCCTGTGCTGTTAACCCACAGGGAACGTTACCTCTCAACCCACACCTTCACACAACTCTGAAGCAAGAAAAACCATTATTCCCTTTTGACAGCTGTAGAAAATGAGGCTCGAACCCAGGTCATCCTGATTCCTAAACCCCTGATCCTGGTCCCTCTGCCAGCCAGCTCACCATTTCAGCTCCCACTGACCTGGGCGCCGTGGAGAAAACGTCTGGGTGCAGCTCGGTCAGACCCACGCGCTCCTGCTCATAGCCCCGCAGAGATTCAACCCAGGCCTGCACAGGACGCCGGTGCAGGGGTACCGGGAACTCGCACCTGCGCAGCACGGGTGCCTGGGGACCTGGAACGATTGGGAAGTCAGGAGTAAGGGTCAGAGTTCCCAGTCGCCACCCTTCTTGAGGTGACTAGCAACCTCACCTGCGTTCGCCAAGGGTTCTGGTTTCTCCGCCGGCTGCACTGCCTCTTCTGCCAGCGCGTTCAGGCCCTGAAAACGGTGGGCGGGAATGAGAGAAAACCCCCCTGGGCCCTCCAACTTTTATCCTCCAACCCCGCCCTCCGTCCCCGGCCTCACCCGGCAGCCCCTGGGCCGAAGCCAGGCCCGGGCCCCGGCCCGGACTAGCTGCTGCATCTTCGCGTAGCTCCCCACGCTTAGAGAGGTCAAGGTTTCCTCTGGAGTCTCGCGACGCCTCGAAATGACGTCACTCCCGCGACACCGCCTGCTGGGTTTGTTTTCGGCGTAGGAAAGCGGGGCATGCAAGATCGAGGACTGCGGGGCTCGCCTCAGCGTGCCCCCACCTCTGCCCCAAGACTAACCCCCAAACCCCAATTTTCTCCGCAGGCCTAAAAACCCTCTGCAACCCCGGGAGTGCGAGCCCACAGTGAGAAACCCCGCCCCTTCGGTCCCGCCCCCAAAGAGCCTGAGGGAATCCAGCAATGAAACCTCCCTACTCAAAGGACACGCTCCTCATTCAGCCAATGAGCTGTTAAGTATGAAAAAAAAAGTTCTGGGGCGGGCACTAAAGGGAATATGGCCAATAGTTACGCTTTTATGTCGGCCACGCCCTCTAGGTCCCGCCCTGTTGGGGCCCCGAAGACTCTAAGCTGCGGTTTCTACAGGAACGCGGATTTTTGTTTGTTTAAATGCAGGGCTTTATCTCCTGCAGAAAGCGGTCAGGATAGGACCTGGCGGATAGATCCCCAGGGTATGTCCCCGTTCAGTGCCTCAGGTTAGGGATGTTTCTCCCTCATCTCCTTGGCCAAGATGTCGCGTCTCATACAGCCCGAATTCTCGGAGAGCACAGTGGGAAGTCCACAGATCCTAGCTTGCTCTCTCGTCCCGCCTCACAATAAAAATCCAAATGCTCATTAAAAAATTTTTTTATTCATTTATCTGTTTATTTAGGCTAGTTCTTCCTTGACGCGCGAGCTTTTCTCTAGCTGTGGGGCTTGGGCTTCTAAATGCAGTGGCTTTTTTGCCGAGCACGGAGCTCTAGGTGAGCGGGCTTCAGTAGTTGGGATACGTGGACTCAGTATTTGCGGCCTCTGGGGTCTAGAGCACAGACTCAGTAGTTTTGGCTCACAGGCTTAGTTGCTCCGGGGCATGTGGGATCCTTCGCGACCAGGTATCGAACTCGTGTTCCCTGAATCGCCAGGCCGATTCTTTACCCCTACTGAGCCACCAGAGAAGCCCCAAATGTTCCTTTTCCAGGTTCTTTGCCACGTTCCCCGTCGGACCTCCAGGCGGCGCTACGAGCACATAGCAGCCTTTCTTGCCGGGCTAGACCTGAGCGCTTGGCTGCCAGCGCGATTTGGATCGAGTTCAGCGGCTGAGAACGTGTTCTCGGAGTCGAATTCAGTGAACTCATCTGGAAGATGGGGAGGTTGTAAGATTCGATGAAATGATTGAGGCGAAGCATGTCATGCGTGAAACATGCAGAGCATTATTATATTATTATTATTAATTGAAGGTGACTTTTGTCATCAAATCAAGAACCAAGGCAGGGAAAGGGGTGGGCACTGGAGGACCTGAATGCTGTGCTAAAGACATTGTTTCTTCTCCTTTTTCAATTTTCATCTGATATATGACATGTGGATATTTTTGTGAAGTATTAATGAAAATTTACAATGTTATATTTCATTGTGTACTCTACTCTTGTAAGAACTGTGAATGTGTGTTTTAAACTTCACACACTTTGCAATTTCAAAAGGTTTTTAAAATTCTTTATTTTGTACAGTCTTGTTTATTCACTATGTGTTTGCATAATTTACACACCTAGTAAAGAAAATTTCAAAAACTGCAAAAAGAAGACTAGAGTGAATGAAAAATCGGTCTCCTCCAACCTCTGTTCCCTGCCGGGCCCGCCCCACACCCCTTTCCCTTCCCAGAATCCACCGCCACAACCAGCTGTGTCTCTTCTCCGAGAACCAGTTTATTATTTTACAGGCAGCTTTTCCAAGTCTGTTCCGGGCAAGAGAATTTAGATTTTATGTGGTTAAGGATGGAACGGCACTTAGTTGCTTAATGATTTAGTGGGCACCTACTGTGTACCGCTGGAGTAGCTCCAACAGACACCCTTGAAATACTCACAGCTCAGTGCAGAAGGCTGAGAGATCGGAATGGGGGAGGGAGGTCTATAGAGTCTCTGAGAGCCCAGGGGAAGAACACCTAACCCGTGGAGGCAGGAGTCTCACAGGAGACTTCTTTGAAGCTGTAACCTGAGAGCTAAGGCTTAAAGGTCCATCAAGAGTTTGTCCAGGGTGCTCAAATAAATCCACTTCTTACCTATCAAAAAAAAAAAAAAAGAGTTTGTCCAAAGGAGAAAATGTGATCCAGGCTGAGGAAATAGCAGTTGCAAAGGGCAGAAGTGGGGGTGGGGGTGGAGGAGGGGGTGAGGGGTGGGAGGTGGGGTGGCTGGACCTTCCTAATGGCCACAGGCTTTGTTTATTGACTCATTCATTTCTGTTGACCCCACCTCAGGGCCTTTGCATTGTTCCTTCAGCCTAGATCATACTTTTCTTTCTTTTTAAAGGCTTTTTTTTTTGACGTGGACCGACTCAATGGTTATGAATTTGAGCAAACTCCAGCAGATCGTGAAGGGCAGGGGAGCCTGGCCTGCTGCAGTCCATGGGGTCACAGTCAGACACGAATTAGCAACTGTGAACAATAGCAGGTTTTATTTTTTGTGTTTTATTAGTTGCTCAGTGATGTCGGACTCTTTGTGACCCTCTGGACTGTAGCCCACCAGGCTCCTCTGTCCATGGGATTCTCCAGGCAAGAATACTGGAGTGGCTTGCTGTGCCCTCCTCCAGGGGATCTTCCCAACCCAGGGATTGAACCCAGGTCTCCCACATTGCAGGCAGAATCTTTACTGTCTGAGTCACCAGGGAAGCCCTGATGCAAGTATATTACCAAAAACAATCCTCTCTGTCTCTTGGGTCTCAGGATCTGTATCCCCCCTGAAGTCATGGGCAAATAAGGTATCCAATGAAAGATTATTTACCCAATGACCCTGGAACCATATAGACACAGGTTCGAATCCAGGGGCTGCTGCTAACTGGTCGGGTGTCCCTGGGCATGTGGTTAGCACTTTCAGAGTTCAGTCTCCTTATTGGTAGGTGGGACACCCACAACCTCTCCCCTGACAAGCTGTGTAGTTGATGAGTTCTCTTTCTTTCCATCCTCAGCCCCCACAGTGTCTCCCCGCTCCGCACCACGGAGAGAGCCTGTAAATACCTGACTCAGATCACGTCCCTCCTCTGTTCAGAACCCTCTATGCCTCCTTTTTCACTTAAGGCAAAAGCCAAAGTCCCCACTGGAGCCCACAAGGCCCTGAGAGACCTGTCCCCACTTCCTCCCACTGTCCTCCTCTATCCCTCTGTGGTTTCCAGTGCACTGGTTGTTCTAGGTTCCCTCCGTGGTGGGGGGCAGGGGGAACATTGTGGGGGCTGACGATGGAAAGAAAGAGAACTCATCAACCATACAGCTCATCAGGGGAGAGTTTGTCTGTGTCCCACCTACCAATCAGGAAACTCAACTCTGAAAGTGCTAACCATGTGCCCAGGTAATGCCTGACCAATTAGCAGCAGCCCCTGCATGCACTGGTTTTCTCACCAGAACCTGTCAATCTCACACCAGCCCCAGGGCTTTTGCACTGGTTATGCCTTCTACGTGGACCACTCTCCCCAAAATATCTGCACGGTTCACTCCCTCACCTCCTTGTGTGTGTTTAGTCACTCAGTTGTGTCTTACTCTTTTCGACTCCATGGACTGTACCCTGCCAGGCTCCTCTGTCCATGGAATTTTCCAGGCAAGAATACTAGAGTGGGTTGTCATTTCCTTCTCCAGGGGATCTTCCCTATCCAGGACTCAAACCTGCGTCTCCTGCCTTGCAGGCTGATTCTCTACCCACTGCGCCATTGGGGAAGCCCTCACCTTCTTCGGGTCTTTACACAAATGTCACCTTAGGTGACACTAGGTCTAAAAATCACGGATCTGTTCCTACCCCACATATCTAATCTACCTTCTCAATGTCATTGTTTCCTGAACTTGCACTACATCCTAACAGATGACATCATGTTCTTATTTGTCCTGTCTCTTGTCTGTCTCCTCATTGAGAACATCAACTCCTAGACAACAGTGATCTTTGTTTCTTTCACTGTTGGGTCCCTTTGCTAAGAAGGAGAAGGGTGCCAGGCACCCAGAAGGTTTCAATACATAGTAATTGAACAAATAGAATGTAGACGAAGCAGTTTGCACATGGCTCCCCCACTGGCATATTGATTGCAAGCCTTAATGAAAGGGGGGGTAATGACCTTCAGATCTGCACACTGAGAGGCTCAAAGTTTGACCATTTTGGTCCAGGCCTGAGTAGAGGTTGAAGGTCGAGGTGTCCAGCCCTCCCCTGTGGCTCAAAGGCTCAACTGTAGGTGACCTCTGTCCCCAGTGGACCAGTATCAATACTTGAAGACCAGTGAGGGTCTCTGCTGGCACCAGGCATGATAGCAATTTTGTTGTTGTTGTTCAATCACTAAGTTTTGTCCAACTCCTTGCCACCTCATGGACTTCAGCATACCAGTCTCCTCTGTCCTCCACTATCTCCCAGAGTCTGCTCAAATTCATGTCCATTGAGTCAGTGATGCCATCGCACAATCTCATCCTCTGCCGCCCTCTTCTCCATTTGCCTTCAATCTTTCCCAGCATCAGGGCAATTTAGGGAGCATATATTGGAAACTGGAAGGTCCCCCAAGGTCTGGTCATTTCTAGCCTCCCATCGTTGTGCCAGGGTTTTCACAAAGGGAAGAGGTCAAGGCTGGGATATTGAGGGGCAGCCTTCAGATACAAGATGCAGACCATGGGTTCAGGCTGATCTGGGGGCTCTGACCTCTTGGGGGGAGCTGTTTAAAGTATACCCCCATCAGCTGCCAACACAGCTGCTGTTTTGCAGCTCAGTTTGTGGGTAACGGCCAAGCAGGTGAGGAGGAGGAGTCCCCATGGAGGCTTTCTCCACTCCCCTCAACCCCTAGGGATGGGCATGATTTGCATAGGTGTTTCCATTCTCTTCAGTTCAAGTGGGTGTTTGGGGCAGAAAAAAAGGCTCAAAACCAGCCTTCTAAGTTTTCGCAGAGAGTCAGGCCCCCGCAGGGCACATGGTCTCTCTCGGCCTCAGTTTTCCCTTCTGTAGAATGGGGGTATGCTTGCCCTTTCCTCATTTGGTTTGTGTCAGCCTTCAGCCTGTGTACCCTCAGATCACCCACTCCCTGTTCTGTCCCTGCCCCATGGTTAAGGTCTGACCCCTGCATAGGATAGCCCCCCTTTTGCCCACTGCTCTTTGCCCAGATTTAGTCAATGGCAGGCACTAAGGGTAGATTGGAGGGTGGGAGGATGGGACAAGCCAGAGTCGTTCTCCCCATTTGCTTCCCACATCATCTCCCAATGGACATGGCCTCCCTCTTTGTCAATTTCTCATCAACATAACCAATCCTGTTATTAAATCCCATCTGTTTGAGATACTTCTATTTTCCTAAATTGACTGACTCACTTGAAAAGACCCTGATGCTGGGAAAGATTGAGGGTAGGAGGAGAAGGGGACGACAGAGGATGAGATGGTTGGATGGCATCACCGACTCAATGGACATGAGTTTGGGTAGGCTCTGGGAGCTGGTGATGGACAGGGAGGCCTGGCGTGCCGCAGTTCATGGGGGTCACAAAGAGTTGGACACAACTGAGCGACTGAACTGAATTAATGCAAGGCAGTTGTGAAGGATTTTTATTTAAGATAAAATTAAAAAGAAAAAAGATGGAAAAGGAAATGGCAACCCAGTCCAGTATTCTTGCCTGGGAAATCCCATGGACAGAGAACCTGTCAGGCTATAGTCCATGGGGTTAAGAGAGTTGGACACAACTTAGTGACTAAACAAACTACATTTAGTACAAAATACTCAAATGGAAAAATCAGTAGGTTTATACCTTCATAAACCCAGTGCAGTAAGCCAAGGATTCAAAAAATTCTTTTAAGTAATGTACTAATGGTTAATTAAGATTCGTATCTCAGGTATTTTTCCTGGTTACATTTATAGTTATATTTGGAAGGGTTTTTTTTTAAGTACATTAAAATGTGACCTGCATTAGAAAAAAAAAAGAAATTCTTTTTTTATAGTGTATATTTCTGCAAGTTTCCACAAACATATGTAGTCATAGTACCACCACCACAATCAAACTATAGAAAGGTTCCATCACCAAAAAATTCCCCCATGCTTTTTTGTTGTCAACCCCTCCCTCCACCCTCAGACCCTGTATATCCCTGGTTGTTCATTGTCCGTATAGCTTGGCCTTTTCTGAAATAACATAGAAATGGAATCTACAGTATGCAGCTTTTTGTGTCTGCCTTCTTTCTCTCACCACAATGCATTTGAGATTCATCCATGTTGTTCTATACCACTGCTTTCTTTTAATTACTTGGCTGCACCAGGTCTTAGCTGCGGGATTTGAGTTTTGTTTTTGTTTTTATGGAACACTTCATGAATTTGCCTGTTATCCTTGCGCAGGGGCCATGCTAATCTCGGTATCGTTCCAATTTTAGTATATGTGCTGCCAAAGTGAGCACCACATGCGAGGTCTTTAGTTGCAGCAGGCAAACTGTTAGTTGCAGCATGTGGGATCTAGTTCCCTGATCAGGGATCGAATCCAGATCTCCCACATTGGAAGCCTGGAGTCTTAGCCACCAGACCCCCAGGGAAGTCCCATCACTAGTTCCTTTGAGAACTTGAAGCTTCAAATATTATATTCCCGAGTGGTCTTCCATGTGAAGATAAACTGCAGCACGTCTATTCATTCCTTAAAGGAGCTTCTGTGAGCTTCTGATGGGTTGATATTTACACAAGACTTAGGACAGTAAGCTGGCACATGATGTATGTGTCAGCTGTTATTACTATGCTGGAGCGGGGCTGAAGTGGGCCATGGGGGTTCCCTTCTCCCCTCACTGCACATCTCCCTCATCTGGAAGAGAGAGCTGACACTTCCCAGGCTCAATGGGCTGCAGTTCCATCTGGTGCCGACGTGGCAGGGGTGGCCTCCCCCAGCGGCCTCCCTACCCCATCCCTGAAGCTGAAAGTGGGCCTCGAGCCCATGGGTGGATGAAACGAGGCCACTGCAGCTCCACTGCCTGCCAAGATCAGCATCTGGAAAGCCTCTCTGCAGCTGGGCCCCCTCCCCCCCCCACCCCCCGTGCTGGGGTGATGATGAGAAAGTTGGGACCTGTCTCAGACACTTCTCCTCCTGCCAAAACCTGAGAGCTGGGGGGTGGGGGGGACAGCGGAGGCCCAGGGTGGATCAAGGGACATGTTAGGGCTCATCCACATAGGGGAGTTCACAAAATCAGGGGTGGAGACTTCCCTGATGGTCCAATGGCTAGGACTCCAGGCTCCCAATGCAGAGGACCTGGGTTCCATCCCTGTTCAGGGAACTAGACCCCCAAATACTGCCACTAAAAAATCCTGCAGGTGATTACTAAAGACTCCATGTGCTGCAACTAAGACCTGGTACAGCCCAAATAAATAGATAAATATTTTTTTAAAAATTGGGGTAGGGTGGGATCAGAGGTCAGGGGGATTCCCTCACCTCTGGACTGTGGAGGAGAACATTCTACACCTCACCAGTAACTGATGTGGTCCTGAGCGATAACCACAGCCCTTCTATTCCAAAGAACCAGAGCAGGGATGGGGAGGGGGGGGGGGGGGGGTGAGGGCGCGATCACTGCATCAGGAGTGGGACAGGGACTTGGGATAAAAAGAAGAGCAGAGAGGGCTCTCGTTCTAATCCCACCACAACTGTGTGCCTCAATTTCCTCATCTTTAAAATGGGGTGATGTGGAAAATGCAAAACTATGGGGACAGTGAAAAAAACCAATGGTTGTCAGTGATTAAGGATGAGGAGAGGGGAATGAATGGCTAGAGAACGGAGGATTTTTAGGGCAGTGAAACTATTCTGTATGACACTATAAGGGTGGATAGGAGCCCTTATTTTTTCTTCCATTTTTTTCCCATTTTGTTTAGTCACTAAGTTGTATCTGAC
Source organism: Okapia johnstoni (assembly GCA_024291935.2). Lineage (NCBI taxonomy): Eukaryota > Metazoa > Chordata > Mammalia > Artiodactyla > Giraffidae > Okapia > Okapia johnstoni. Next base: position 11,358,902 of record CM044316.1, on the reverse strand, counting down.
TCTTTTGCAACTCCATGAACTGTAGCCCACCAGGCTCCTCTCTTGGTGGAATTTTCCAGGTAAGAATACTGGAGTGAGTTGCCATTTCCTTCTCCAGGGCATCTTTCCAACCCAGAGATCAAACCTGCATCTCCTGCATTGGCAGGTGGATTCTTGACCACTGAGCCACCAGGGAAGCCCATGTATCATTATACATTTGACCAAACCCATAGAAAGTACAAAGCTAAGAGTGAACCCTCATATACACTGTGGACTTGGGGGGTGATAACGATGTGTCTCTGTAGGTTCATCAGTGGTAACAAATGTACTACTCTTGCGGCGGGAGCTGTTGACAGTGGGGGAAGCTATGCATGTGAGAGAGGGTAGATGGGCCATGCTCTGTACTTTCTGCTCAATTTTCCTGTGAACCTAAGACTGTTCTAAAAAGCTAAAGTCTAGGGACTTCCCTGGTGGTCCAATGGTTAAGTGCTTCCAATGCAAGGGGTGCAAGTTGGAACCCTGGTCTGGGAACTAAGATCCCATATGCCACTTGCTGCAGCCAAAAAAATGAAAGAAAAAGAAAGTCCATATAAAAAATGGAATTATGATGAAAACAATAACACCCACCTCCTAGGCGTGGAGGACTCCTGCAGCCGCACCCAGCACAGTCTGTCTGTGTCTGTGAGCGTTAGCCATTAGTGTCGGTGGCCCTGTAATTAGTGAAGGCTGCTCCAAGCCTCTTCCTTTTCTTCTTTTTCCCTTGCTTGGGAGCTCGGCAAGAAAAGGGCCCCATTTCCTTCCTCTTCCACGGTTCTCTCACTCAGAGATTCCCCCCTCCCCGAGTCCCCGCCACAGGGAGGTTCCAGCTTTCCTCTTGACAACCCCCCCTGCCGCCCAGACCATCAGGGTGTCTGCGCAAGTGGTTCCCAGTTCTCTAGCCTGTCCCCTCAGCTGACCTGGTGTAGCTCTCATATGGCCCCAGTAATGGGAGGTGGAGGGGGAAGCGGAAGTCGCTTGCGGGTGTATCTGTGTGTCCCTGGGGACATCACCTTTGTCTAGGCGCCACGGTACCCCTAACAGACAGCCGGATGTATCTGCAGCCTTGATATTACCCCCCTACACACACACCCCCCCCCCCACCCGCAGGTCCCTTGAGAGGACGGCAAACTGCTGAGCCAGCCAAGGCGAGCTGGGGAGGGGGGCACTTCCTCCCCAGTCTCAGGTCCTCACAGAGGGCTAAGATTTCCGCTCTGATAGCTCCCTGGCGAGGAGAGGACCTGGTTTTTCTTTGGTTTTTTTTTTATGTGTGTGTGCTTTGTCTTCTGTGGGTTGAACACCTGGTTTCTAGACTTTGCATGGCTGCACTTCATCTGGGCAGAGGATTCGACGAGGTTTTGCTGAGGTTCCGAGTGGACCCCACCATCTAGCCCTGAAGCCGAGTGGACACAGAAATCTGAGTCAGGAAAAGGAGCAAAGTCACTCTCTGGCTTTTTTTAATCCTCTCATCAAAGCCCTGCTACCTGGTGTGTTAGAACTGTTTGGTTTTTTCTGTCTCTTCCATTGGACTTTCAGTTTTACAGCAGAAACCAACAAGGTATCACTATAGCTAGCTCAGAGCACTCTCTGTTGCATTATATGAATATATATGCCACAGACATGTAACACTAATATATTGACTCTTAATATTTATTTCCTTATTGATAACTTAAATATGTGTATTCTTAATATAAATTCATTTCACAGTGACATGTTGAATAAATAGCATGAGTATGTTTATTGATGATGTTATTATTGATATATGTTATTGATACTATTTGTTATTATTATTATTATTATTATAGAAACAATTTTACAGCTAAAAAGCCTGGTGGTTTGTTACTTCAATGTGATTTTTCACGTCTTTGTAAATTTTTTGAATTCGTAATACGAGCTAAAAATTTCAAACATTCCCTCCCCCCCAGGGTACCCCCCATGAAAAGTCTGGTGCCCTCTCACCTGTCCCCCTGCCCCCTCTGTGTCCCTCCCTGAGGCTAACCACTGTGACGATGTCTTGTGCCTCCCCCCCTACCCCCCTGAGATGGCCTGGTTGTCCACAGGCAAATGCGTATGTATTTTCACCTGTCCCCCATCTCCCTCCCTGGGGGTAACCACTGTGACAGTGTCTTGTGCCTTCCCCCCAAGATGGCCTGTTTCTCCACAGGCAAATGTGTGTGTATTTATACAGTCCTTATAAATAAATATATCCAGAAACGCAGGCAAGCGAGCAATGCAAACTCATCTACATTGTGCTTTTTTCATCTTACGTTGAAAACAGTTTCATATCAAGATGACTCCGATTTTCCTTTTTAATAGGCACAAATGGATCAACTTTAATTTCCTTTTTCAAAGTTTTGCTTTTCAACATGATTTATGGAGTATGATATGCATACAGAAGCACGCACTAAACTTCTCTTTCTCTGTTTTTAATTGGTTGCATTATGTGGGATTCAAGCATCCATAATTCTTTTTTTTAATTTCATCTTTTATGAGGCATGACTGATGTGTAAAATGGTAAGTTAAAGTGTACATCCAGGTGGTTTGACATATGTATATATTGTGAAAGGATTCCCCCTCATCCAGTTAATGAACATACCCTTCACCTCACGTTTTTATCTTTTGTGTGTGAGGGGGGATGTAACAGCAGTTCAGTTCTACTCTCAGCAAATTTCAGTTCTTTGATACAGTATTATCAACTGTAGTCACTGTGCTGTATATTAGATTCTCAGACCTTATTTATCTTATAACTGAAAGTTTGCACCCTTTTGCTAATCTCTCCCCATTTCCCCCACGTCCCAGCATCTGGCAATCACCTTTCCTACTCTCTGTTTCTATAAGTTTTTTTTTTTTTTTAAAGATTCCACATATAAGTGATAGCATGTGGTATTTAGGGGCTTTCCCTGTGTCTCAGTGGTAAAGAATTCGAGTGCAATACAGCAGCTGCAGGAGACCCTAGGTTGGGAAGATCCCCTAGAGGAGGGCATGACAACCCACTCCAGTATTCTTGCCTGGAGAATCCCCATGGACAGAGGAGCCTGGCAGGCTACTCTCTATGGAGTTGCAAAGAGTTGAACACAACTGAAGTGTCTTAGCACGCATGTGGTATTTGTTTTTGTCTGGCTCATTTCACTTAGCATAAAGCCCTCAAATTTCATCCATGTTCTTGAAAATGACAGAATTTCTTTTCTCACTGGTGAACAATATTCCATTATGTATATGTGTATGTGTGTGTGTATATATATATATATATATATATATATATATATATATATGTATATGTATATTTATATGTGTGTGCATGCTCACTCAGTCATGTTTGACTATTTGTGACCCCTTGGACTGTAGCCTGCCAGGCTCCTCTGTCCATGGGGATTCTCCAGGCAAGAATACTGGAGTGGGTTACCATTTTCTACTCCAGGGAATCTTTCCAACCCAGGAATTGAACCCTCATTTCCTGCATTGGCAGGTGGATTCTTTACCCTGGGGGAAACCATATGTATAAATGAATCTTACATCTTTATCTATTCATCTGTTGACAGACACTTAAGTTGTTTCCATACCTTGGCTACTGTGAATAATACTGCAACAGACATGGGAGTGCAGATACCCTTTTTTGTCATTTTGCTTTATAACACTCTTTACTGAAGTATATTAGACATATGAGGAGTTCCCTGGTGGTCCAGTGGTTAAGACTTCTCACTTTCACTACCAAGAGCCTGGGCTCTATCCCTGGTTGGGGAACTAAGATCCCACATGCTCTACCATGCAACCAAATACACACAGAAGAGTGTACCTACCTTCTCCCTCTTCTTTCTTACACTGTCTGGGTATCAGGGCTTCCCTGGTGGTTCAGACAGTAAAGAATCCACCCTCAATGTGGGAGACCTGGTTTCCTCCCTGGGTTGGGAAGATCCCCTGGAGGAGGGCAAGGCAACCCACTCCAGTATTCAGTAATCCACAAAGAGTCGGACAATCCTAAGTGACTAAGCACAAGTCTGGGTACAAGCATTCTAACTTTCAGTTTAATCAATCAATTAATTTTTTTGGCCACATGGCTTGTGGGAATCTTAGTTCCCTGACCAGAGACTAAACCTGGGCCATGGCAGCGAAAGCCCCAAGTCCTAACCACTGGACCACCTGTGATTTCCCTCAAGGTAACTTATTGTTGGAATAGGGCAAGTATGTACATGTTACAAAAGTCAAAAGATACAAAAGCACTTACAGAGTGAAAGTTATGTCCCTCCCATGCCCTGTCCCCTATCTTTCAGTTCCTCTCCCAGGAAATTTATCAGTTTCTTCTCTCTGTAATACTTTAGATATTCTGAGCAAGTATGTGTGCATGCTAAGTCACTTCAGTCGTGTTCAACTCTTTGTGACCCTATGGACTGTAGCCCGCCAGGCTCCTCTGTCCATGGGATTCTCCAGGCAAGAATATTGGAGTGGGTTGCCATTTCCTCCTCCAGAAGAAACTTCCTGACCCAGGGATTGAACCCAAGTCTCCTGCAGCTGCTGTGTTGCACGAAAATTCTTTACCACTGAGCCAGTGGGGAAGCCCTGAGCAAGTACAGTAGAACATCAACTTGGGACAGGGAGTTTAATCTGTCTTGTTTCCTGATATATTGCCAGGCTTTCAGAATGATGTCTGGCACATGGCAGGTGCTTACTGTAATGTGGTAAGTAAACATATAAGCAGATGATGTATTCATTTCCACAAATAGTGCCTTTCTGAACATAAGTTCCATGAAGGGAAGGACTTTTTTCCCTTTTCTGTTCACTGCTATGCTCTTGGTCACTCAGTCATGTTTGACTCTTTGCAACCCCATGGACTATAACCTGCCAGGCTCCCTTGTCCATGGAATTTTTCCAGGCAAGAATATGGGAATGGGTTGTCATTTCCGAAGGAGTGAGGGACATATTGTCTAGTCCCTGATTTCACACACACACATCAGTAAATGCAGGTGTGCTTCATCTCTGCAGCCAGGCACACAGAGATGCCCAGGAAAAGCTGAATGAGGAAAAAAGTGGGAAACTGAAGAACTGGCTAGGACTTCCCTGGCAGTCCAGTGGTTAAAACTCTGTGCTTCCACTGCAGGGGGCATGGGGTTTGATCCCTGCTTGGGGAATTAAGATCCCTCATGGCTCAGCCAAAAAAAAAAAACCTCAAAACAAACAAACAAAAACCTAAATATAAGACTAGGATCCAACTTGAAAAGCAAGAATTAGCTTGGGCCTGCTGGTCGACCACAAGGAGGGTGCTTCACGGACAGAGGCAGTGGAGGCTGCTAAGTGCTCCCAGTCTTCTTGGGCAGAGGGGCCAGGGCCTCAATTCTGGTGCCTCAATCCACCAGCCAGTGGGTCCTGGGTCTGGAAGATACCCTGGAGAAGGAAATGGCTACCCACTCCAGGATTCTTGTTTGGGAAATCAAAATCCCAAGGAGGAACCCAGGGGGCTATAGTCCATGGGGTTGCAAGAGTCCGACACCACTAAGCGACTAAACCACCGCCACCACCTAGCACATAATAGGAAGTTGCTTATTTGTTGGATGAACACATAGTGGGCGCTTAATGCCTATTTGCTGTGTTGACCTTAGTAGGTGCTTCGTGGCTCCTTGCTGAATAAGTAAGGCAATTCCTTGCCCTCCTGCAATTCCAGGAACCCAGGCAGGGGCCAAGAGTATATCTGCAATCCAAGACAGTTATTCCAGGTTGAGGCCACCTGGGCGGGAGCGACTGGACAGTACCGGGCTGCGTGACGTCATGCGCTGGCCGGTTCTCACGGGTGGGGGCTGGGAGGGGGCAGGGCTGGACGTGGGGGTGCGGACAAAGGGACCCTGCGCGCCTCCCCAACGCCCGCCCTCGCGCGCGCCCCGCTGAGCTGATCACATCTGGAATTCATTGCTGCTGCCGCCGGCCGGCCCGGAAAGGAGGCGGAGACAGGGCGGGGCGAGTGGGGGCCAAGGCGGCTCTTCCCTCCGTGTCCCTGAGTCCCCAGTCCCCAGCCCCGGGACGCAGTGGAGCCCGGCGGGCAATCCCAGCCCCTGCCGCGGCCGTCCCGGGGGACGCAGGCGCCAAAGCCCCTCCGGCTCGGGGAAGGAGCCGGGTCGGCCTAGCCAGGTGAGCGTGCGTGGCGAGGGGGAGGCAGAAAGGGCGGGCCCCGGGCCCCGGAGGTCTCGGATCGGAGCTAGGAAAGCCCGCCAGGGATCGGGGGCTCCCCGGGCGCGCACGCACTGCCGGTCCTCCGGCTGCACCCAGGGAGTGGTCATCGTGCGCCCTCTCCACGACCCTAGGAGGCCCCATTGCCTTGGCCGCGAACCCCCAGACTGAGTTCCCCGCCTTCTCCAGTGGCAGGAAGTTGGCCGGGAGGAGAAGGCGGAATCCAAGCGCTTTTGGTCGGAGACTGGGAGGCAGGATGGCGTGCCGCCGATCCAGGGGTTTGGGGACTGTGTATGGGGGAGGGGAGGACGCCCCTCTTTACTGACTCCGGCTGGACGAGGGCGAAAGGTGCTGCACGCCGCGGTACAGCCAAGCCAAGGGGCGGGGCCCCCGAGGAGGCAGATGCCCACCTCCTGCGCGTCTGGTCCTCTGCCTCAGTTTCCCTGAGTAGTTCATCTCTTCCAGTTCTCCGCCCCGCCCCCCGTGGGGTCGTGGCTTTGTTCTGGAAGGAAAGGGAACCTGACTGCGTGGCTTCGGCGCCTCTTCTTTTCCCTGGGCCCTGGGGATGGGGCGCGGGCGCGGGCACGCGTGGCGGGGACCCCGCGTGGTTCTGGGCCCAGACAAGCGTGGGAACCTCGCCCACTCCTTCTGGCACGAGTTGACTCACCGGGGATTTCCATCCCCTCACCAGACTCTGCACTAGTCACACACTCCAGGCGCCACGCGCTGAGCCCACGGTGCCCCTCGTGGCGCGACACGGGCGCGGCACTCGCGGTGCAGCTATCGCTGCACCCTCTCTCCGCCTCTCCCCAGTTCTCTGGGAAGATCGAGGCGGGGCCCCGGGCTGGACGCACGGGCACCCCCCACCCCCATTTGGAGACTTGGGGGTCCCCTGCGTGTGGCTGTCGCGGAAGAAAGGAGGCGCGGCCCCAGAGGCAGCCAGTGTGGATACCGTGCATTCCACCGCCAGATAAGGAGGCCGAGACTGCGGCCCGAGGGCGGGGGCGGGTTGTGCCGTGTCTCCAAGGAGACGCTGGGCTTCGCCTGGTGGGGGTGGCCTGCCAGCGGACCAGAGGTGTCTCCCGCCTCCTTTACTGTTGTCTAAGCCTGGGCTGAGTTTAGGATCCTCCATCCTCTGGGGCCGGCCCTCGTTCACTTGTTCATTCATTCATCTATCCATCCATCTATCCATTCATCCATCCATCCCACACATTTTCTGAGTGCTTTCTAAGTATGCCAGACATCCTTCCAGGGACTGATGGATTTAGTTGCTGGCCTCTGACACACATTCAACTATGGAAGCTGACAAAAAACAAGAAATACAATGATAATTTCTGAAATTGGCAAGTGCTGTGAATATAATAAAAGATGCTGTGATAGAAAGGGCCTAGGGAAGGTGGCTAGGATAGCCTAATGTTTAGAGGCCACTAAACAGAAACCTGAAAGATAGGAAGGCCATGCCAGGTGAAGAAACAGCAGAGGCAAAAGCTCTGGGGTAGGCATGGGGCTGAAATGTGAGAGGCCAGTGTGGTTCAGTGGAATGGCTCTGGAGGAGAGTGGGAGGAGGGGAGGTGGACAGGGGCCACTTTGGATGCTGGGGAACCATGGAAGAGTTTGGAGGTGAGGAGTGACATATTGAAGCTATAAATTTAAAAGCTCCCCCTGGCTGCTGCATGGAGAATGGCAGTATAGGGGGGCATGGATGCATGCAAATGAGCTTAGTCGTGTCTGACTCTTTGTGACCCCATGGACTGTAGCCCGCCAGGGATTTCCTCTGTCCATGGGATTTCCTAGGCAAGAATACTGGAGTGGGTTGCCTTTTTGCCCTCCAGGGGATGTTCCCGACCCAGGGATTGAAATGCAGGCAGATTCTTTACCACCTGGGCCACCTGGGAAGTAGAGGGCAACTGAAGGGAAACTGAGCCCGGAGGGATACCCTAGGGCAAGGGGCAAGGGACCTGTGAATACCCAGATGAACAGTAACCGCTGGGCATGCCTCCATGGAACTTGCAGGAGGGGCTCCTGGAAGCCACTGAGACTTCCTCCTGCCTTCCTCTCTCCTAATCTCCCCCTGAACAGTCTTGGTGTGTCTTGCTTTCCTTCCCTCCAAACCCCATTGCTTGTCCCTCTTGCTTCAGGCCTGGCCATTCGCCAGTGCTGAGCCTAGTGACCTCTTACTGAGTATCTGGGAGGTGACTGCCTTGGTGAAGGTGAAGAGGAGTCAGGCCCTGCGTTAGCCATGCCTGGGAGCCTGATGCAGGGAGGGGAAGCAGGCCAGGCCTGTATTTGCCTCAGGGTGACTGTGCCAGCTCCAGCCTCCAGACCCTGGTTCCTCTTTCTGGGAATCGTGAACCTGCCTTAGGCAACGTCCTAGCAGAGAAGAAAGAGACATTCCTCTTCTCTAACTAACCACCCCTCCTTCTGAGGCTATAAGAAGTGAGGGTAGTCTCCCAAGGAAGAAGACGACATTTTGGTCAGTCCCTAGGTTATGAGGACTGAAACCACTTCTTTTTTTTTTTTTTTTTTTAGTTCTACCAGTTTATTGCTACCAACCCATCTCCCTCCACCCTCATGCACGCGTGCTCAGTCATGTAACCCCATGGACTGCAGCCCACCAGGCTCCTCTGTCCATGGACTTTTCCAGGCAAGAATACTGGAGTGGGTTGCCATTTCCTTCTCCATGAAACCACTTCTTATTTCTCTAGGAATCAGCCATAAATCTTTCTCTGGGCCGCCAGACAGGAGAGGGGCTTGAGGGACGATGCAGGCAGCACATCCTGGGCTTCTAACCCACCAGCAAGGGTGCTTCCCAGACCTGCCACGGGCCCTCGATTCTCAATTATGACCTCCAGGAGGGGGCCAGTAGGCCAGAGCAGCCTGAGGGTGACTGGTCGGGGTGACCCAGCGGTCAGGCTGTGGTTCAGACTCTCCCCGGGGACATCCACACAGTCTGAACAATGTCCTCGAAAAGAAAGGAGCTCCAAACGCTTGGAAAGGGCCCGCTCAGTAGTGCAAGCCATAGAGCGCCCCCAACTGGGCCAATCAAATGTCGAGGATGCAAAGCTCAGGCCAATAGGCCTGAGTTGCTCAATACTCTGGGATTGAAAATGAGCGAATCAGAGCGCGGGGCTGTTTCTGGCCCGACGGTCGGTCTGTAAGGCCCAAGACCTGGGCCAAGCTCGCTGCAATGGGCAGAGGGCATCGGGGCGCCTGAGCCCCGTCCGGCAGGGGAACAAGGGGCCTCTGTGTGGCGATCTGGGCGGAGCGACAGTCCCTGGGGATGTGCACAAGCCTTTCTCTGTTCCCAAACTAGGACGGATGTCCTTTTGCCCAGGGGGAGCAGCTGCCTCTATCAGGCCAGGGGCCAGGGCGCCCCTCCGAGGGGGTGTCCGAGACTGAGATGGCTGGGCGACCCCGGAAGCCCCTCATCATTCCCAGGCTCACTGAGAACCGGCCTAACCAGCCTTTTCTGGAACCAGTGCTCCTGGGATGCACATGGTCCTTGCAAGGCATGTTTCCAGGGACTTGGGGAGGGCTGTTCCCGTGCCCCCGCTCCATTAACTAACTGCTGGTCTGGAGCTTCCTCCTGGCCCCCCTTATGGCCCTCGTGAAAGGCAGACCCTACACCAGTTCCTCTGAGACCACCTCCCGGTCCCGCCCCAATTCCCAAGCTGGGGGGAGGCCATGGTATTGGCCTCTCACCTTCTCTGCCTACGCACTCCTTCCCTCCCCTTCCCCCCACGGCTCAGTTTTCCTTGGGAGAGGGGTGACTCAGGCTTTCATGGAAGGGAATACCATCCCCTCCTCTTCCCTGCGGGACTGCACGCCCCCTCACCACTCACATGACTTCGGCCCAGCTGCCCCATCCTCCCAGCCAGGACCTCCCAGACGGGTCTCCTGTGGCTCCCCCATCCCAACATCCCCTCCCAGCCTTCCCCACACCGGATGTGACTGGAGAGCAAGGACTCCACCCTGTGTGTTCCAAGGCCCTCACATCTGGATTTCATCCTGGCTGGGGAGGGGGGTGCCACGGGGCCCTGCCCACCCTGCTAAGACCCTGTGTCCCAGGGCAGGGCTAGATGGTGCTGATGAGAACAGGCTGTTGTGGACTCTTGCCCAGCTGGCTCACTCAACATCCCCTCCCAAAAGACTGGGAGGAAGGCACCTAGTGCCTCCCTATAGTATGGCAGGAAGAGGGGAGCTAGTAATATTAGCTAACATTTATTGTGTGCCTGCTATGTGCTAAATGTGCTGCATGTATCATTCAACAGAATTTTCCCATCACCCCTCTGAAATGGGTTTTCTTCTCCCCATTGCACAGATGAGGCCACTGAGACCTAGAGACCAAGCATCAAGTGACTTGGCCCAGCATCCCACACCATGTCAGATGTGGGAGTGGGGCTGAACCCTGGATTGCCTGCAAGGTCTATGTCCTTGAAGATGAGGCAATCTCTGTGATGCTCAAACCTTGGGGCCGCCCTGGTGTCTCCCCAAAACCTTATCTTGGGAACACCCAGGACCTCTAGGCTTAGATCCAGCCTGAAATCCAGAGCAGTGGGTGGTAATGAGCAGGGGATGGTGCTGTCAGCAACCAGCATCTCGCTGACCCAGGCTGGCAGGCGGCACGGGGCCCGAGGCTCCAGTATATTCGAAAAAGGAGACAAGCCTCCGGTTTCTGGCTAAGATTCCCTCTCTGGGTGGGTGGGTAAGACTTCTAGAAGTCCACTTCGCGTCTCTTATGCCCTTTAGGGGAGCTTCTGTTCCTTTGCAAGACACTGTAGCCTAGAGATTTTAGATGCTTTGGAGTGGGTCTCTGAGGCTCTGCCACTGACTAGTTTTGAGGCTTTGGGAAAGTGAATTGACCTCTCTGGGTTTCCCATTTGTAAAGCAGTGCTCATTTGCTCAGTCACTCAGTCGTGTCTGACTCTTTGTGACGCTGTGTGGACTGAAGCCCGCCAGGCTTCTCTGTCCATGGAATTCTCTAGACAAGAATACTGGAATGGGTTGCTATGCCCTCCTCCAGGGATCTTCCCGACCCAGGGATCGAACCTGCATCTCTTGCCTCTCCTGCATTGTCAGGCGGATTCTTTACCTCTAGTGCCGCCTGGGAAGCCCCCCATTTGTAAAGCAGAGATGATGATAATTCTGACTTCGTGTGACAGAGCTGGAACGTGAGCCACAGCCCAGTCCAGAGTCAGCCCAGGCTGCAGCCACAGCACTGACCTGTCTGTGTGTGTTTTCTCTCTGCAGCATCAACAGCCCCATGGCCCCGGCTGGCTACTGAGCCCCACCATGGGCGGTGTGTACTCAGAGTACCTAAGCTCCAGCAAGGTCAGGGAACACTATAATTACACCAAGGAGAGTCCCGACACGAAGGATACACCCTCCCGTCAGGTGGCCTCGGCCCTCATCATCCTCCTGTGTTGTGCCATCGTAGTAGAGAACCTGCTGGTGCTCATCGCAGTTGCTCGCAACAGCAAGTTCCACTCGGCCATGTACCTGTTCCTGGGCAACCTAGCGGCATCAGATCTGCTGGCGGGCGTGGCCTTCATAGCCAATACCTTGCTCTCTGGTTCGGTCACCCTGGGGCTGACGCCTGTGCAGTGGTTCGCCCGCGAGGGCTCTGCCTTCATCACGCTCTCCGCTTCCGTCTTCAGCCTCTTGGCCATCGCCATCGAGCGGCACGTGGCCATCGCCAAGGTCAAGCTCTACGGCAGCGACAAGAGCTGCCGCATGCTGCTGCTCATCGCGGCCTCGTGGCTCATCTCGCTGGTCCTCGGCGGCCTGCCCATCCTCGGCTGGAACTGTCTGGGCCACCTGGAGGCCTGCTCCACCGTTCTGCCGCTCTACGCCAAGCCCTACGTGCTCTGCGTGGTGACCATCTTCTCGGTCATCCTGTTGGCCATCGTAGCTCTGTACATCCGCATCTACTGTGTGGTCCGCTCCAGCCAGGCCGATGTGGCTGCCCCACAGACGCTCGCCCTGCTCAAGACAGTCACCATCGTGCTGGGTGTCTTTATCTTCTGCTGGTTGCCCGCCTTTAGCATCCTCCTCTTGGACTATGCCTGTCCGGTCCGGGCCTGCCCTATGCTCTACCAGGCCCACTACTTTTTTGCCTTTGCCACCCTCAACTCGCTGCTCAACCCGGTCATCTACACATGGCGCAGCCGGGACCTGCGGCGGGAGGTGTTACGGCCACTGCAATTCTGGCGACAGGCGGCAGGGGTGCAAGGGCGGCGGGACGGAACCCCGGGCCACCACCTCCTGCCCCTTCGCAGCTCCAGTTCCCTGGAGAAGGGCATGCACATGCCCACGTCACCCACATTTCTGGAGGGCAACACAATGGTGTGAGGGGCAAGTGGGCTGACAGCCAGGCCACTGTGGCAGAGAGTTCCGTAGAGAAGCTCCAGGGACCCAGGACAGAAATGGGGCCGAGGGAGGCAGGGGTTGCCAAGTAAGATGCCCCCATTCCACAGACCCGGATGATGCTGAAGATTTTTCATGCTTGGGACGGTCGACTGAGGCTTTGACCAGTCAGATGGCACAGCTGCAGCAGGGTCCTGGGGCTCAGCATGGTGACCTCTTTGGAACTGGATCGTGGGGAGGAACGAGGACGGGGGTGCGGTGGGGGAACCTGGAAAGGGCCCGAGTGACAGCAGGCAGGTGCTTGAGTGGAACACGGCATAGGAGCCAGTTCCAACCCCGTATGAAGGATGTCAACATTTCACAGCGCCTGACCCTCTGCCCTGTTTCTGACTCCCCTCTCTGAATTTACCATCCCCCCTTGCCACCTTCTGGCCACCTCAGAGCCTATTCCCCTGGAACCACTGCATCCCGAGGGGCTGGAGACCTCCTCTCTGACCTTTCTGGGTGGCCCCGGGGCTAACAGTTCCTGGCTTCAATTCCACAGCTTCCTCAAATGTCACCAGCTGCCATGCTGGCAACTTCTTCCCTTTCTTTTCTTCTGATTCTGCAAGTGAGATGCCAGGAAACCACGTGGGGGTGAGGGGGACTAACCCCCATTCTCAGACCTCATTGGCCAGATTGCACTACTGGGGGCTCAGAGGAGTCATCCAGGGCTGGGAAAACTGGTCTGGGGGCCTGAGGAGGGCTCTCCCAGTGGGGCAGGGTGGAATAGGAGAAAGTTATAGGGGAGCTGTTGACACCAGACCTCCAACCCCCCATAAAATAACCACCCTCCCCCAAGCTCTACTCACTTCCAGACCCAGCCAAAGTACCCAATCTAAGGCAGAGCAGCCTTGACCCTCTTGTGCCTCCTTTCAAGCTACATCAAATGGAGCACAGGGGGTGGGGGTACCAAGGACAATGGTGGGATGCCCTCTTTTAACCCACTCCAGAAGGACTTTGCTAAATTCTGTGGATGGAGGGAAGGGATATTGCGGTACAAACATGTATTTATGCGCGTCTGTCAGTGTCTGTGTGTGTGTGTTTGTGTGTGTGTAATATCTGTGGTCCCCTCCCCTTGCCATGTCTCCCAGGATGCATGCTATTTTGTCTCCTCTTGTCTGTATTGAAGCTGCCAAAGAGGGGTCTGGTCCCTGCACCAACCCCTTTGTCACTGCTGGCTTATCTCCCAGCTGGAGAGCTGGGGTGCAGCTCACCGGCGGGTGGGGGGAAGGAATCCTCACACCTGAAAGTGATTTCTTGTGACTGCGAAGGCTGGGGGAGGGGATCTTTGGGGGGGCAAGGAGCCAGTTGGGGGCTCATCTCCCCTTACACAGCTCCCCGGATGCCCCTCCTGCCTGAGACTCAGGCCCAGGCCAATAAACGGTTCAGTGTCTCTTTCTGGTGGTGGTTGTCTTTTGAGGCTTAAGGCGGCGGTTGCCCCATTAGCACCCTGGGGGTGGGTGGGGGTAGGGAGGGTGGCTGCTATCCAGACAATTCATCCTTTTCCAGCCTTCTGGTTCATTCGTTCCCCCACCCCTCGCCCTGTCAGAGCCAGGATCTCAGTGGCTTCTGAGAAAACTGGGTAAATGCTGAGGTTCTCCCCACCCCCGGGCAGTTGTCTGGCCCCTCCCAGTGATTAATTAGTCCCAGGACCTCTGTGCCATCCTTCCAAAGAGAAAGTCTGGCAGGTGGTTGGGGACCCCTGTTCTTCATCCCAAGTGCACATTCCTCCCAGGGAGCTGGAGAGATGTTCTTGGGAGACACAGACTCAGATACCCCTCTAAAGCCCAGAGTTCCCTAAGTGAATGGCCAACCTCATCATGCACTTTCTTCTTTTCCCCCTTAATTATTTATTTGGCTATGCTGGATGTTAGTTGTGGCACGCAAGAGTTTTAGTTGCAGCATGTGAACTCTTAGTTGCAGCATGTGGGATCTAGTTCCCTGACCAGGGATAGAACCCTGGGCCCCTTGCATTGCGAGCACGGAGACTTAGCCGCTGGACCACCAGGGAAGTCCCCAGCAAGCACTTTCTAGGCTGGAAGACAGAATCCGCAGGATGCAGGAGTTACTGATAAACTCCTTTTATGGAGATGAGGATTCAGAGAATTTAAATGAGCAGCTTAGGGTCACACAGCTGGTTGGGACAGTGCCTGGCTGGATTTTATTTTATTTTTTTTAGTAGTCATAAATGTTCCTGTCTGGATTTGAACTCACGCAGGCTCACTCCAGATCCTACCAGTTCCACCAGTGGGCCAGAGAAATGATCCTCAATCCCCTCTTTGCCGTGGAAGGAGTGGTGAGTGTGGGCAGCCAGGCCCCACCAGTCCCCCCCCCCCCAGATCCAGGAGATGCCCAGCTGGGATGCAGCTGAAAAGTGGCTCCGTAACTGGGCTCCGGGATGACACTCCCTTCTTTGTCCACAGGCACAGGGCCCAGCGGCTCCTTTGAAAATAGATCTGAAGCTTTGATGAGGAACTCAGGCCCTCAAACCGAAGGTCTGCCCAGCAACACCTACACAAAGCTAGGGCAGCCAGTGGAAGAGAGGAGTGGAGCGGATGGTGGCCAGAGACTGAGACCCGCGCGCAGACACACACACACACACACACAGACACACACACCCCCATCGGAATTCCCCTTCCTCCAGCAGTTCAGAGACAACCTCTGTTTGGAGGTTGGGAGGAGGTTGTTGGGGTTGGGAGCAGGAAGAGGCACAGACCAGGCCAGAGTCAATAAATTTCCCCCAAATACCCACATGCTTCCGTCACCTCCTCCTTCCAGCCTCCATTCCAATGCCACCTCCTCAGAGAAGCCTGCTCTGACCACCTTCTTTCTCTCTCTAGTCCCTCACCTGCTTATCAACTGGCAGAGTGATATACATCGGTCTTACTCAGTCGCTAGGTCATGCTGCACTCTTTTGCGACCTCATGGACGTTAGCCTGCCAGTCTTCTCTGTCCATGGGATTTTCCAGTCAAGGATACTGGAGTGGGTTGCTATTTCCTTCTCCAGGGGATTTTCCCAGCCCAGGGATCGAACCCATGTCTCCTGCATTGGTAGGCGGATTCTTTACCACTGAGCCACCAGGGAAACCCATTAGTAACTAAGAGAAACTGATTTCTCACTCATGTACAAGAATTTCAGAGAAAACTGATCCTGGTTAAGAAGGATCACTTACCTTCAGTCCAGGCTCCTGTCTATCTATCTATCTATTCATACATACATCTACCTAAATATTTCACTTTTCCTAAGGACAAGGCCGGAGAAGGCAATGGCACCCCACCCCAGTACTCTTGCCTGGAAAATTCCATGGACAGAGGAGCCTGGTAGGCTACAGTCCATGGGGTCACGAAGAGTTGGACACGACTGAGCGACTTCACTTTCACTTTTCACTTTCGTGCATTGGAGAAGGAAATGGCAACCCACTCCATTGTTCTTGCCTGGAGAATCCCAGGGACGGGGGAGCCTGGTGGGCTGCCGTGTGTGGGGTCGCACAGAGTTGGACACGACTGAAGCGACTTAGCAGCAGCAGCAGCAGCAAGGACAAGGCATTCTCTTACATAACCCAGCAGAATGGTCAAAATCAGCAAGTCTACAAGCCTTAATCAGATTTCACCAATTGTCCCATTGCCGACTTTGATAGCAGAAGAAACCCCAGCTTGTTGTATTCACTTGTCTTTTTAGTTATCTTCAATCAGAACAATTTCTGAAGCTTTCTTTGTCTTTTGTAACCCTGACATTTTGGAAAAATATATTTTGGAAAAATATACGTCAGTCATTTGGAAGCATGTCCTTCAGCAGAAGTTTGATGTTTTCTCATGATTAGACTCAGGTTATGGATTTTCTTTGGCAGAAATACCAAAGAATTGATAGGTCTTTATCAATTAGTTCCATCACTAACAATGTTAACGGATCACTTGGAGACAGGGGCAAAGTTTCTCCACTTTAAAGTAACTATTTCCTCCTTTTAAGTTAAGTATCTTGTGGGGAGGTCCTTTGAGACTGCAAAGAAGTCTGTTACTCATCAAACTCACTCATTTAGCATCCTTTCTTGTCTGAATCAATTAATACTCACTGGGTATTTTTGAGAAAAATCAGAGGATATCACACCATTTCATTTGTAAGTACTCTCCTTTTTATCTTTTTTTTTTTTAAAGAGCAACACTTTAAAAAAAAGACTTTAACCACAATATTGTGATCATACTTAGATGTTTATGGGAAATTTCAGTCTGTTAAAATTCCCCCATCAGGTGTTTTTTTTTTCAATTGAAGTATAGTTGAGTTACAACGTTGCATCAGTTTCAGATGTCAGTTTTTCTTTTTTTTTTCTTTCTTTCTTTGATGTGTTTGAGTCAGAATCTAAACGAGATCCTCACATGGTATTTTGTTAATGAATCTCTGAAATATTGCTTAGCAAGTTTATCAAACCTGGTTAAACAATAGGTTTAAACCAGGTTAAACCTATTTAACCTTGTTTTACAAGATTTCCTTTCTCTCTCTCTCTCTCTCTTGTTTTTTTTTTTGGTAATTCGTTTGCATAAGAAGTTAGGTAGGGACTTCCCTGGTGGTCCAGTTGTTGGGACTTGGGATTCCATACTTTCACTGCAAGCGGCATGAGTTTGATCCCTGATGAGAGATCTAAGACCGCACGTGCTTTGAGGTGGGGGCCAAAAAAAAAAAAAGAACCAGGCTGTTTGCTCTACAGTTTCTCCTAGTTTGGTATTGGCTGATGGCATCTCCTTATTATGTCATTTAACATTTGTCTTTGTCCCCAGTCAAATTCAAAAATGGAAAGATATTCAATTCTAAGTGGTGCTGGAAACTCTCTCCAGGGGGATATAAAGTCTGGCTGTCTTCGTTTCTGAGGACTATCAAGTGTTTGCAAGCCATCAGCCTGAACCTGCCTTTGTAAATTTTCCTTTGACTGTCCCCTACTGGTTTGATAATCTGTGGACTGTTGATTGGACCTGTCATTTCATTAGCCATCTTCTTATTCTCACATTTTGGCTATCTTTTTCATTTGTCTACAAAGCAAATGTACTCCCCCAGATTCAGACATCTGACATGTACCACTTTCCCCTAAGTGTCTTGTCTGAGAATAGTGAAATCTATATGAAAGGGAAATGAAGTTGGGTAGATGTGACTCATTGTTGGCAGCATTTTGAGTGTTAGTTTTAAAGATGCATACTCTATCTAAAGTGAAAGAAAAACCAGATTTGAATCTCAACTCCAACACCTGACAAACAAAGTAGACTTTCAGAAAATCACCTGATAAGTCTTAGCTGGTTTCATTGTCTGTAAAATTGTAGTTCATAATCCTAACCTTGAATCCAAGATGGCCCTGCCACTTTGGAAAACAGTTTGGCAGTTTCTTAGAAAGGCAAACCTAAACTTACTATGATCTTCCCTTGTGGCTCAGCTGGTAAAGAATCCACCTGCAATGCTTGAGACCTACATTCAATCCCTGGGTTGGGAAGATCCCCTGGAGAAGGGAAAGGCTACCCACTCCAATATTCTGGCCTGGAGAATTCCATGGATAGTCCATGGGGTCACAAAGAGTTGGACAAGACTGAGTGACTTTCACTTTCACTTTCAAACTTAGCATGGAGCCTAGAAGTTTCACTCTAGGTATCTGCCCAAGAGAAATGGGTAGAATGAACACGTGTGTCCACAGAGACTTGTCTGTGCATACATACAGCAGCATTTTTCATAATAGTCCCAAAGTGGAAACAACTCAAATGTCCATCAGCTGATGAATGGATCAACACAATGTGGTTCATGTATGTGATAGAGTACAACTCAACAATAAAAAGGAACAAAATACTGACACAATAATACAATGGCACTCAAAATAATTATGCTTAGTGAGAGAAGTCAGACACGAAATATCATAAATTATATGGTCCATTATGGGCTTCCCTGGTGGCTCAGTGGTAAAGAACTCTCCTGCAATGCAGGAGATGCAAGAGACTCAGGTTCAATTCCTGGGTCGGGAAGATCCCCTTGAGGAGAAGATAGCACCCACTCCAGTACTCTTGCTTGAAAACTTCCATGGACAGAGGAGCCTGGTGGGCTACAGTCCATGGTGTCAGAAAGAGTCGGACGGGACTGAGCAACTAAGCACACACAACACACGGCCCATTATATGAAATGTCCATAAGAGACAAATCTATGGAGATAAAAAGTAGAGTGGTGGTTTCGTGGGCTTGAAGGCAGGAATGGGGATTAACTGGAACCAGGAATGAGGATTCTTCTTGGAGTGATGGAAATATTCTAAAACTGGATCGTGATGATAATTGCACAACTTGGCAAATTTACTAAGGAAAATTCCTATGGTTAAAATGGGTGAAAATTTTGTGGCCTATAAATTTTACTTCAATAAGCTTATTCAAAAAGAATTCCAAAGTCTTAAATACATATTGAACCCTCTGTTTTATTCCTACCCTCGGTGATCTTAAGACTTCCCAGGTGGCGCAATGGTAAAGAATCCATCTGCCAATGCAGGAGATGCAGGAGACAGAGGATCAATCCCTGGGTTGCGAAGATCCCCTGGAGTAGGAAACGGCAACCCACTCCAGTATTCTTGCCTGGAAAATTCCATGGATAGAGGAGCTAGGTGGGCTACACTCCTTGAAGTCGTAAAAAGTCAGACACGACTGAGCACACGTACACTCAAAGATCTTACATGCTAGTAGGGGAGACAGGCCATAAATGCAAATATATAATACAATTTAGGAAGTTTCCTTTATGGAAAACAGTATGGAGGTTCCTCAAAGGATTAAAAATAGAACTATCATATGATCCAGCAATCTCACTTCTGAGTATATATCCAAAGGAAATGAAATCAGTATCTTGAAGAAATATCTGCTCCAACATACTCACTGCAGCATTACTCAGAGTAGCCGAGATATGGAAACAACCTAAGCGTTCATCAATGGATGAATGAATAAAGAAAACATGATAAATGGCTTTCCTTGGTGATCTAGTGGTTTGGAGTCCATGTTTCTACTGCAAGGGGCATGGGTTCAATCCCTGGTCAGGGAAGTAAGATCCCACAGGCCACACAGCACAGCCAAAAAGAAAGAAAGATGGAAATGAAAAAAGAAAAGAAAATATCACACACACATACACATATATACACAAGGAATATGATTCAGCCACAAAGAAGGAAATCCTGCCATTTGCAACAACATGGATGAGCCTGCAGGACAGCATACTAAGTGAAATAAGCCAAACACAGAAAGACAAATATTGTATGATTTCATTTACATATGAAATCTAAAAAACTCAAACTCGCAGAAGTAGAGAGTAGGAAGGTGGTTACTGAGGGCTGGAGGATAATGAGGAAATGCTGGTCAAAGGATTCAAACTTTCAGTTATTAGATGAGTAAGTTCTGAGGATCTAATGTACAGTGGTAATTATAGTTAATGACACTGTATCCTGTAGTTGGACAGTAGTGTTCTCAGCACACACACAAAAAATGGTAACTAGGGTAGTCCCTGGTAGGCCAGTAGATGAGACTCTGAGCTTCCAGTGGTTGGGGTGTGGGTGGCTCCCTGGTTGAGGAACTAAGATCCCACATGCTATGCAGTGTAGCCGAAAAGTAAATAAATAAATAAATAAGGTAACTGAGG
This sequence comes from Okapia johnstoni, assembly GCA_024291935.2. NCBI lineage: Eukaryota > Metazoa > Chordata > Mammalia > Artiodactyla > Giraffidae > Okapia > Okapia johnstoni. The sequence goes on along the minus strand of CM044316.1, from coordinate 11,338,696 downwards.
TGATGAATGAATTAATAGACTGATTGTGGTAATCATTTCATAATGGATACATATATCAAATCATTGCATTGTACACCTTAAATATATGCAATTTCTATTTGTCAATTATACTTTAATGAAACTGGGGAAATGATTCTTAAGGGCTTCCCAGGTGGTGCTAGTGGTAAAGAACCTACCTGCCAATGCAGGAGATGCAGGTTCGATCCCTGGGTTGGGAAGATCTCCTGGCGGAGGACATGGAAATCCACCCCAGTATTCTTGCCTGGAGAATCTCATGGACAGAGGAGCCTGGCAGGCTACAGTCCATAGGGTGAAAAAGAGTCAGACATGACTGAAGCGACTCAGCACACACACATGCATGCAGTTCTTCTTAAACTTCTTGAGTAGGGAGGATGTGAAAAAAGTACAATTACCTGGGCCCTACCAGGGCCTGCTGTATCTAACTCCGGGGCGCAAGTCTTGGCATCTTCATACTGGAACCCTCCTAATATGACCCATTCATGACTTACAGTTTTCAAAATGCTGATTTGGGGCTGGTTTTAGGCACCAAGATATTGCCCAGAGGAAATATGGCCAGGACAAGACCATTGCTTTGTCACTTCCATGGGGCTAAATTGGTCCTTCTCATCCAGGGTGATTCCACACCCCCACGGGACCTTTGGCTATGTCTGAGACATTTTTGGTTGACCCACCTGGGGGTGGAGCTGCTGCTGGCATTTAGTGGGTGGAGGTCAGTGATGTCATTAGTCATACTGCAATGCGCAGGACAGTCTCCAATGATAAAGGCTTATTCAGCTCCAACTGTCAGCGGTACCTAGGTGGAGGAAGGGTGCCTGCCCCTCCAGCTCCTTCTACCTGGTCAGCCCGGTTCACCTGGGAGAGTGGGGAGATGCCTCACTTTGCCAGGTATTTGTAATAACTTGGTGATTGTCTTTGGAGAGGCAGTTGTGGCTAATCAGTGGTCATTTCCAGGAAGGAGGGCCTTCATGTAATTTAATGGCCAGGGCAGGCTCCATTCTCATCCCTGCTCAGTGTGGTGAGGATGATTTTCTTTGCAGCTCAGGGGCAGTTGTGGTGTGTTTTCACTTAGTGCGCCAGAAGGTGAGTGATGCCCAGAGGTCTGACCACTGTTTTTCTTTAGGGACTGGTGGCTGCAAATGAGAGATGGCCATGTGACCCATGGCAGTTGAAGAGTGCTGGGGTGGGCTGAGAGAAGCAAGATGGGACCCTATGTGTCTTGGAAGGAAGAAAGGATGGAGGCCCAAGCTTTAAGTGGGTGACAGAACTGGAAAGACATACCCTGGATCAAAGCACTCATTCTAGGAGTGAAATTACTTAGGTCAGAGGGCAGGAATATGCTTAGCCTTAGTAGATATCATCAAATAATTTTCCAAGTGACTGTTCTCTTTGGGGCTCTCCCAGCAACACAGGAGAGTTCTGGTCTTGCTAAAACTCAAAAGCTTTTCTTTTTCCATTTTAGCCACTCTAGCATGCCTGGGTGTATGTGGGAGCTGATGTCACCCTGAGGTTTCATTTTGCATTTTCCTAATGACTAATGAAAGTGAGCAGCTTCCCATTCTGGCTATTTGGATATCCTCTTTTGTGAAGTGCCTGTTCAACTCTTTTGTTTACTTAAGAAGAAGACAAGCAATCTCTTCAATATTGAAGTCTGTATTTTAGACACAAGTCCTTGATTAGCAGACATATGTCTGTGGCTTTGTCTTTTAGTTTGGCTTAGTGGTAAAGAATCTGCTGGCCAAGCAGGAGATGCGGGTTCCATCCCTGGGTTGGGAAGATCCCTTGGAGAAGGAAATGGCAACCCACTCCAGTATTCTTCCCTGCAAAGTTTCATGGACAGAGGAGCCTGGTGGGCTATAGCCCATGGGGTCACAAAAGCATCGGACATGACTTAGCAACTAAACAACAACAATTTGATGAACAAAGTCATCTTAATACAGCCTAGCATATTTTCCTTTATGATTAAAATGATTTGTGTCATGTTAAAGAAATGCTTGCCTACTCCAAAGTCACAAAGATGTTCTGTGTCTTTCTTGACATTGCTTTCCCATTTGAGTTTCCCTGGAGGCTCAGATGGTAAAGAATCTACCGCACTGTGGGAGACCCAGGTTTAATCTCTGGGTCTGGAACATCCCCTGGAAAAGGGAATGGCAACCCACTGTAGTATTCTTGCCTGGAGAATTCTATGGACAGAGGAGCCTGGCAGGCTACAAGTCCATGAGGTTGCAAAGAGTCAGACATGACTGAGCAACTAACACTTTAGATCTGCAAGACATCTGGAAATGAGTTTTGTATATGGTGTGAGGTAGGGATCGAGGTTCACTTTCTTCCATAGTGTCATCCAGTGATTCTAGCGCCATTTACTAAAAAGACCATCCTTTCACTGATGCTCTGACAGTTGTTTTTGTTTGACATAAATAGTATAGCCACATGGTCCAGCATTCCAAAAGGGCCAAAAGATTCAGAAAAAATTCCTCTGCCAGTAGCTTCCACTCTGCTAATTAACATCCTTTATCTCCAGAGATAGCATCCCTTATCTTAAGAAATTTATCCATATCTTGTTTCTTTCCCAAGATTTTACATGTAAACCAGTAAATACACATAATTCCTTCCTTACTTTCTTTTTTACAGTGTTAGTAGCGCACTAAGGATTCTGTCCTCCATGTCTTCTTTTTTTTTTTTCTCTCTCCGCTTACAGATAAGAAACAGTCTTTAGGATATTATGCAGAAAAATATCCCTTTTTTTTCTTTTGTTAGTGTGGAGTTTGTCACTGTATGAACGGGAAACCATTCTTTTAAATTAATCCCCACTGGTGGGGATTAGATTCTTCCCAGTATATTGCTACAGATAAGGCTCAGTGGGGGGCTGCATCCACTTCTCTCCCTCTCTCTCTCTTTTTTTTTTTTTTGCTGTGCCTCAAGGTTTTTGAGATCATAGTTCCCTGATCAGAGCTGAAACCTAGGATCCTGGCACTGAGAGGGCCAAGTCCTAACAACTGGCTGCCAGCGAATTCCCCACTTCTCATTTTGCACATGTTTGTGAATACATTTTAGGAGAAATTCCTGGAAGTAGAATAGCTGAATAAAAGGGTGTCTGCCTTTGTTCCGATAAATGTTTGCAGACTGAGCATTTAACATAGAGGAAGAGCTATCGTGCTCTTCCTCATGCAGGGCTCCTTGAGTGTTTGTTCTGTGCCAACTACATCTTGGGCACTTTGTTAGATGATGGCAAAAAGTTATCACCCCCAAATGTGTGATCACCAGCTGAGGCATAGGCTGTGAAAGAAAGAGCCTATCAACTCGAAGGCCTGTGGCGGGTGTTGACACGATGTGAGTTCTGCCTAGTGCTCTAATCTAGAAAGATGGTACTGATGAACCTATTTGCAGGGCACAATGGAGACACAGACATAAAGAACAGACTTGTGGACACAGCATGGGAATGGGAGGGGGATGCATTGATAGAGTAGCATTGAAACATATATTAGCATATGTAAGATTAGACAGCCAGTGGGAATTTGCTGTATGTCTCAGGGAGCTCAAACACAGTGTTCTGTGACAACCTAGATGGTTGGGATGGCATGGGAGGTGGGAGGGAGGTTCAAGAGGAAAGATACATATATATACCTATGACTGATTCATGTTGATGCATCGCAGAAACCAACAATATTGTAAAACAATTATCTTCCCATATAAATTTATTTTTTTAAAAGCCTATTGGGACTTCCCTGGTGGTCCAGTGATTAAGATCCATTGCCTTTCAATGCAAGGGGGTGCAGGTTCGATCCCTGGTTGGGGAACTAAGATCCCACATGACTTGCGGCCATAAAACCAAAACATAAAACAGAAGCAGTATTGTAACAAATTCAAGAAAGCCTTAAGAAAAGAAAAGAAACTTAAAAAAAAAAGCCTATCAAGACACCTGATAGTGTTGGGGGAGGTCAGGAAAGACTCCTTGAAGGAAGGGATGGGTGAGCCAAGTAGGAAGAATGACTAACGATTCTCTAAGTAGGAGAAGTGAACACATGGAGCAGCAGGCTAAAACAACAGCAAGTTCTGAAACCTTACAATATTTTTTTATGGCTGGATAACAAAAAGGCCCACAATCTAGTGGCTTAGAACACTACCAGCCATGTATTATCACTCAACGGTTTCAATAGGCTGGGGATCAGAAAGCAGCAAAGTGAACGGTTCCAGCTTGAGGTGTCTCAGAGAATACAGTCAGATATTGGCTGGGGTTACAATCGTCTGAAGGCTTGACTGGGGCTGGAAGAACCACTTTCAAAGTGGCTCACTCACCTGGCTGACAAAATGGTTCCTCTTCCCATGGCCTCCCCACAAAGCTGCTTGAGCATCCTCATGACATGATGGCTGGCTTTCCCCAAGAGACAAGGTGGCTTTTGTGGTCTAGACTCAGAAGCCCTTTTTATACTGTTCATGGAGTTCTCACATATAGTCAAAGCTATGTTCCTTTCTGTAGTCATGTACGGATGTGAGAGTTGGACCAAACAGAAGGCTGAGAGCTGAAGAACTGATGCTTTCGAACTGTGGTGCTGGAGAAGACTCTTGAGGGTTCCTTGGACTGCAAGGAGATAAAACTAGTCAATCCTAAAGGAAATGAATCCTGGATACTCATTGGAAGGACTGATGCTGAAGCTGAAGCTCCAATACTTTGGACACCTGATGTGAAGAGCTGACTCATTGGAAAAGACCCTGATGCTGGAAAAGATTAAGGGAAAAAGGAGATAGGGGCAGCAGAGGATGAGATGGTTGGATAGCATTACTGACTCAATGGACATGAACTTGGGCAAACTCTGAGAGATAGTGAAGGACAGGGAAGCCTGGTGTGCTGCAGTCCATGGGGCCACAGAGTTGGACATGACTGAGTGACTGAACGACAACAACAGCTCAGAAGTCCTGCACCTTCACTTCCACCGTACTCTCTTGGCCGTAGAGACCGGCCCCGGTTCATTCTTGGAGAGGATTTCACAAGGGCGTGAGTACTGAGAGGCAAGGAATGTTGGAGGGCCCTGTAGGAGGTGGGCTTCCACAGCTCTTAGACAGGAAGGAGTGGGGAGCCTCTAGGATGTAGCTCAGCTGGGTGAACCAAGGGATGAATGGCAAAAGCTGATGTGGTTGGAGCTAGGCCTGTAGGAGTTGGATTTATCCTAAGAGCCCCGAGAAGCCATTCAGGTGTCTTCAGTAGGGTAGAGAGGAAATGATAAGATCAGATCTAGATTTTTAAAAAATAATTTTATTTATTTTTGGCTGTGCTGGGTCTTCATTACTGTGTGGGCTTTTCTCTTGTTGTGGCGACTGGGGGGCTACTATAGTTGGGGTGCATGGAGTTCTCATTGCGGTGGCTTCTCTTGTTGGGGAGTATGAACTCTAGGACATGAAAGTTTCAGTTATTCTGGTTCATGGGCTCAGTAGTTGTGGTTCCTGGGCTCTAGAGCACAGGTACAGTAGTTGTGGCACATGCGCTTAGTTGCTGCTTGGCATGTGAGATCTTCCCAGACCAGAGATTGAACCCGCGTCTCCTGCATTGGCAGGCAGGTTCCTCACCACTGTGCCACCAGGGAAGCCCCTCAGATCTAGAAACTTCACACTTCCTTGTGGAGAGTAGGTGGTAGAAGGGCTGAAGGGCAGTCCAGGAAGGAGACCAGGCAGGTGTCCAGGAGAGTGGGGAGGAATGACTTGAGCTGGGGCACTGGCCCTGGAGTGGCAGATCAGCTAACTGACTCAAGGGCTGTTTGAAGAAAAACCTGGCCAGGCTTGGCGGCAAGCCTAAACAGAAAGTCTTCAGCCTGCTCAAAGGCCCTGCAGAGGAGCAGACAGGTCTGCCCAGCACTATTCACCATTGGTTTCCCAAGATCTGATTTCCGGTCGCTTGAGCCTAGAGAAAGAGAGTTTGCGAGGCTCTGTCCTGGTGGTCTTCCTGCTGGGCCACCTGCCTGGGGCTGAGAGTGGCAAAGTGTCCCTGTGGAAGCCTTGAGTGCTGCTGTCACCTCGCAGGACCTCTGCTGGGCTGGCATCAAGAGCTCAGTGGCTGTGACTAATTCCCCAGCATGTGGCGTGACTCAGCTTCGGCCTTCTGACTGACCATGGCTCAGGACATGTAGCCATCCCTCCACCAGCCCTGTGCTCTGGGCTGCCGAGACCTCAGTTGGGCTGACCCCCAGGACTCTCCTGGCCTCTGGAGTGTGGCCCTCCAGCTGGAGGCAGGAATGTGGCCCAGGAATTGGGGAGGTGGGGCAAATCTTTTTTTTAATTTTTTTGGTTACACTAGGTCTTTGTACACGGCTTTCTCAAGTGTGGAGAGTGGGGACTGTTCTTCATCATAGTGTACGGGCTTCTCACTGTGGTGGCTTCTCTTGCTGCCAAACACAGGCTCTAGGCACATGGGCTTCAGTAGTTGCAGCACACGGGCTCAGTAGTTGTGGCACATGGCTCGGTTGCTCTGAGGCATGTGGAATCTTCCCGGAGCAGGGACTGAACCTGCGTCCCCTGCATTGGCAGGCAGATTCCTATCCACTGCTGGGGAAAATCTTCTGCAGGGAAGGAGTCTGGTGGCCCAGCCAGTCACTCTGGAAGCCATCTGTAGCCCTTTCCCCTGACCTTGGCCAACATTTCACCGGTCAGGTGAGTTGAGCGAAACAGGTGTTTCAGGGACTGTAGACAGAACCTGGGTTTGCAACTGATCTGATTTGGACTATAGTTTCCGAGTTTGTGAAATGGAAATCATAGTGTTGTGGGGAGGGGCAGGGGAGAAAACCACTCTATACCTGCCAACATTTGCATCAGCCGCCTCCCACGTGGTATCTCCATGTCCTATGTATTCAAAGAATATTTGGATTCCAACTGAGTGAGCCCTTGGAGAGTCCGCTGTGAATGAGGCAGACCACCAAATCCTTGCCCTCTGAAGATCAATCTTTTCTTTGAAAAAAAAAATTGATTCAATTTATTTTGGGCTGTTCTGGGTCTTCACTGCTGCATGTCGGCCTTCTCTAGCTACAGCAAGCCAGGGGTACTCTCTAGTTGTGGTGCTTGGGCTTCTCGTTGCGGTGGATTCTCTTGTTGTAGCGCATGTGCTCTAGAGCATGTAGCCTTCAGTAGTTGTGGCACACTGACTTAGTTTTCCCACAGCACTGTAATCTTCCCAGACCAGGAATCAAAATGTTGTCCTCTGCATTGGCAGGTGGATTCTTAACCACTGGACCACAGGGGAAGTCCTGGAGCTCATAATTTTTGCAGGGGTTGGCTTACTAAGGCCCATGGGCTAAATCTGGCCCAGCAAGTGTTTGGAAATTAAGGGTTTTTTTTTTAATGTAAATGAAGTTTTATTGGAATACAGCCACAGCTATTCATTTGTGTATTGTCTATGGCGATTTCTTATGCTAGAAAGGCAGCGTTGAGTAGTTGTGACTGAACATATGGCCCGCAGAACCTGAAATACTATCTGATTCTTCATAGTAAAGTTGTCAACCTTTGCTCTGCTCTAGTAGAACAGAAAGACTACGACAGACGGAAATAAGAGTCAGTGACAGTGGGAAGTGCCACGAAGCCACAGGAAGATACAACAGAGAGGCAGGGGTGAGGGGTTGTTTCCAGATGAGTGGATGGGTCGGCGGATCCTGTGGGTAGCAGCAACCTTTGAGCTGTAAATCTTCCAGAAGAGTAGCCTGGGCAGAATTGACATTGAAAGCAAAGGCCCTGGGGCACTTGAGAGCTTGAAAGACTGAAAGTGGGTCAACGAAGCTGGGGCCAATAGAGGGGAGTGGAAATGAGTTGCATCATGGCAGGACCTCGTGGTGGTGGTGGTTTAGTTATTAAGTCATGTCTGACTCTTGTGACCCCATGGACTGTAGCCCGCCAGGCTCTTCTGTCCATGGGATTTCCCAGGCAAGAATACTGGAGTGGGTTGCCATTTCCTTTTCCAGGGCCTTGTAAAGTAGTTAAATGCTTACATTTTATTTCAAGGGTAGTAAAAAGTTCTGTAAGGTTCTAGTGGGAAAGAAAATGCATTAAAAGTTTTTAAACATGCCCTCTGGATGCAGTGGGCTGAGAGACTGGGGAAGGGGCTGCTATTAGAGTCCAGGTGAAAGATGATGGCAGTCTGGGTTGGGGTGGCAGTGCAGTGGATACACAGAAAGTCCTATGTGTATTTCAGAGGAAGGATCAACAGATTTCTCACCTCCAGCAGGTGAGGGGAGGAGAGGAATTTAGAGATGGTTCCTGGCTGGTTGCTTCCGAGCAACATGAACAGATCAGCTGGGCTGAAGGTGCAGCTTTGACACCAACTTGCTGGGTGAAAGTGAAAGTGTTAGTTGCTCAGTTGTGTCCAGTTCTTTGCATAGGATCTTCCCAACCCAGGGATTGAACCCCGGTCTCTTGGGCTTCCCTGGTAGCTCAGATGGTAAAGTGTCTGCCTACAATGCAGGAGACCCAGGTTTGATCCCTGGGTTGGGAAGATCCCCTGGAGAAGGAAATGGCAACCCACTCCAGTATTCTTGCCTGGAAAATTCCATGGACTGAGGAGCCTGGTAGGTTACAGTCCATGGGGTTGCAAAGAGTCGGACACGACTGAGCTACTTCACTCACTCACTCACTCACTCTCTTGCCTTGCAGGCAGATTCTTTACCATCTGAGCCACCAGGAACCTTGGCCAATCTTTGTCCCTGAGCCTTTGTCCCATCTGTAGAATGGGTCGAATTATCCCTTGGCAAAGGGATTACAAAGAGAATCTACCTGAGAGGGAGGTTCCAATAAGTGCAGCTGCTCTCCTGTGAGCAGAGGCCCTTAAACAGCGGGACTGCTCATCTATCTCTCTCCCCTCCTTCCCCCCGTCCCATGAGCTCCCCCTTTCCTAAGCTGGGTTAGGGACCCAGATGCTGGCTTTTGACAGGTCTACACATTCAGGTTTTGGACACCTAGATTGATAGTTCTTTCTGCTTATTGAGCCTGTGATTTTGGGTAAGCCAGCCTCCTTTGTGACGAATCTCCTAGGCCATGGGAAATGGGGAGGGGGGGGTCTTGAAACCTCCCTTTGTGGTGGTTAAGGACTGAGTGTGTCCTAGTAACTCAGTCGTGTCCGACTCGTTGAGACCCCGTGGACTCTAGCCCACCAGGCCCCTCTGTCCGTGGGATTCTCCAGGCAAGAATACTGGAATGGGTAGCCATTCCCTTCTCCAGGGGATCTTCCTGATCCAGGGATCTAACCCAGGTCTCCTGCATTACAGGCGGATTCTTTACCATCTGAGTCACCAGGGAAGCCTGTTAAGGACTAAATAACTCCTAAAGATCCTGGTACAGTAAGTATGGAAGTGCTGATTAAATATTCAATTAATAGCTATTAGTTTTATTCTAATATTTCAGTTCTCCTGGATCATGCCCTGCAGTGGGTAACCCATGGCGACCAGAGGGTCTGAGGTCCACTAATTTAGTTTATGTGCATGTTTACTTGTAAATTACACGTTCACTTGTAAATTGCATAATACAAAAATGTAAATGTATACTGTAACCTGGAACTCCATTCTGATGCTTACGTTGTGGCAGATAAAGTACTTTAAAAAAATGTAGTCCTATCCTATTGATGATTTATTTCTTTATTGGGATAAAAAAACACAGCATTTATCATCTTAATTGTTTCTAAGTATACAGTACATTACTAACTGTATGCACATTGTTCTGCAGCAGATCTCAGACTTTCATCTTGTGAAACTGAAACTCTGTTCCTATAGAACAACTTTCCTCTTCCTCTTCCTCCCAGCCCCTGGCAACCACCATTGTTCTTTCTTTATGAGGTGACTAAGTCAGATACCTCTAAGTGGAATCACACAGTGTGTCTTTTTGTGACTAGTTTATTTCACTTAGCATAATGACCTCAAGTTTCACCCAGGCTGTTGCAAAAGGGCAGGATTGCTTTTTTTTTTTAAGGCTGAATAATCCATTTAATACATCCATAATGTATATGCCACATTTTCTTTATCCATTCATCTATCCTGTCCTTTTGGTTGCCTCCACCTCTTGGCTATTGTGAACACTGCCACTAAGAAGATGGGTGTGCAAATATCTCTGAGATCATATTTCCTATTCTTTTGAATATTTATCTAGAAATGGGGTTGCTGTTCATATAATTCTATTTTTAGTTTTTTGAGGAGCCTCCACACTTTTCTATAGCAGCTGCAGTATTCTAAATCCCCACCAACAGTGCAAGGGGGTTCTAATTTCCATGTTCTCACCAATACTTTTTGTTTTGATACTGGCCATCCTAAAGCATGTGAGGTGATCTCATTGTGGTTTTCATTTGCATTTCCCTGATTGGTCATATTGAACCTCGTTTCATATGCTTTTTGTCCATCTGTATCTACTTTATGGAACTTTCTATTCAAGTCCCCTGTCTGTTTTCTAATTGTCTTCGAGGTGTAGGAATTCTTTGTATATTCTAGATATTATGCCCTTATCAGATACATGGGTTGCCTACATTTTTCTCTCATTCTATTGGTTGCTTTTTCACTTTGATTCCTTTGCTGTTCATGAGTTCACTTTAATTTTCATGAGTTCACTTTAACATAGGCCCATTTGTCTATCTTAGTTTTTGTGACCTGTGGTTTTGGTGCCATTTTCAAGATATTATTACCAAGCCCAATGTTGTGAAGCTGCCCCCTCCCCCACCATACACACACTTTCTTCTAGAAGTGCCACAGTTTTAGGTCTAGGTTTAGGTCTTTAATCTATCTTTTGAGTTAACTTTTATATGTTGTGTAAGGTAAGGGTCCAATTTCACCCTTTCGCAGGTAGATAATCACACTCTGGGTATCTTCGGCGTGTAGATATCATGGTTTCTCAGCACCATGTGTTGAAGAGACTATCCTTGCCCGAGTTCTGATGCTTCTTTAAGCACACAGGCTGTGGAAGTGGCCCAGGTCTCCCTACACTGTGAGATCCTTCGTGCATCCTCAACACTTTCTGGAGTAAGTTCTGCTAGCTCCTTTTCACAGATGAGGAAACTGAGGCTGGGTCCAAGTGACCTGCCCAAGGTCGTTATAGTGAGCAAATATAGTGTAGGTGGGATTGGAAATGAGTACTTGAACTTTAGAGCCCACAGGGTGGAATGCCCTGGGGATGTTCCTCGTCCTATCCCTAGCATGCGGGTAAAGAATGAATGAATGAATGTCTCCGGCAAGGCTCGCAGCAAATGGAGGAGCTTGGACAAACCCACTGCTCCGCGCAGGGGTGCGCTCCTCCGTCGCGCATGCGCGACCCCTATGGGCAGCCAGTTCCACTGCCTCCGCCCACTTATGGTACAGCCTCTCTCCGTGTGGTACGGCCCGACTTCCCCCACGCCTGGGCCGGGATGGTACGCGCCGCCTCCGCTCGCGGCCCCTCCCCGTCGGTTTCCGCGCGAAAAGCCAGGGTTGCCTGTGCTGCTGCCGCCTCTGCTGCACCTTCTAAGATGCCTGCCCGTACCGCCCCGGCGCGGGTGCCTGCGCTGGCCTCCCGGGCCTTCTCACTGCCTGACGATGTCCGCAGGCGGTAGGTGCCGCGGGGAACCGGGAACCTGGGTGGGTGGCACGGCGGTGGGGGTGGGGGTCATTTCCCCTCGGGGTAGCCCGTGGCCGCCGCTGACAGACGGGCGCGCATGCGTGGGATGGCGCGGCGCGCGGCGGCAGTTGGCGCGGGCAGGGTGGCACTTCCGGTCGCGCGCGCCCCTGGCCGTTTGGCGCCAAAATGGGCCAATGCCCCCCCCCCCCCGTTCCCTGGTGACTAGAAACTTGGGGTCTCTTCTGACCTCAAAGTAGAGCAAGCTTTGGGTTTTCCTTGGAGATCCCCTTCCCGGAGCAGCCTCGGGCCCAGCTCCTGCCGCCAGCCTGGTCGCGCAGGAAGTGGGCAGCCTGCGGCCTCGGGATACCCCTCGGCCCGGGCACTTAGGCCTCCACTTCCGGTGCACGGTCCACTCGAGGGGGTTGGGCTCGCCTGGTCCCCGGGGATATTTGGGGGGATTCTCTGGGCGTCCCACGCCAAGCATCCCGATGGCAGCCTCCAGAGACAGATGCTGCCGCCGGCCGGGGCCCAGGCGCGGCTGGCTCAGGTTTGCGAGCCCTGTCTTCCTTGGGGGGCTCCCTCCATCACCTCATACGGCTAGGGTAGTCACATTCTGGAAAGACCCTTTATCGTTTAGTGAGGGCTAGGGCTGGGCAGCGTGAAAACTGAATGGTTTCTTCTAGTAAATCTGAGCTGTGGGCATCAAGGAAGCCTTGCTAGGGAGAACTGGCTGGTTTCCTTGTGTATGTGTGCGTATGTATGTGCATGTATAGGGAGGGGAGTGAGGGGGGCAGCAGCTAATATTGGGGACGCAGCTACAGCTAATCTGTGCACATGGATCTTCAGGCAAGACCACTGTGCACCCTAGGCTTCTTGCTGGTGAAGGGCATCAGTTTCACTCTTGGAAACTTGCAAACCTCACTTGGAACAATAGTCATGGGAACCAGCCCTGAACACTTCCAGCCAGATTTGTGAACCTGATTTTGCCATTTCCCTATTTCCCTTTGCTTGTTTCCTATAGTTGTGCCAGACCAGTTCTGATTTGGGCTTTTGAAGGGTGGAGAGTAGGTGATAGAGGGTATTTGGATCCTCCTCCCAGGTGTCAGAGGACTTCTTAGCCACAGTTAGAGGGTGATGTGCCTTGCTAAAGAATCCCTATACATCTCCCCCAAGATAAAACATGACTTGAGATTGAAATGGATTTATGAAAGTGCCTTGCTTCATTTTAGACCCAGGACAGGGATATTGGGCCCAGCCTTCTTTACCTTGATGATGAGAGTGCTACCTCCACTGAGACATCTATGACCTTGGGCAAGTTTCATAAATAAGTCACATCTGTGGACTCGGACAGTTAACGTAGGCTTTAAACTGGTATTGGATTAAATGAGAATATGCCTGGCACATAAAGGCCCCCGTGTTAGCATTCTTGACTAATCTAACTTGCTTTTCTTCAGTTCTTCTAATTGTATAGAGCAGTTTACATGATCTCACTTAATCCTCAACTGTTCTCAAGAGTGGTTGCCCCAGGAATTAACTGTAAGGAAGCAAAGATTTCTGCTAAGATCTGCTTCTTGGCAAAACCTTTCCCTTCTGTGAGGGCTTTTATTGGGCCAGAGCAAGTGTTTTGTTTGGCTGAATTTGAATGTTCTTAGGTGAGTGTTACAATCCATCAATCCATCATTCACCCTAGGTTCCATATTACCTTGAACTAGAATTGTGCCTACTGTTAGGTATAGAGTGTGGTTTTAGGGTTTTTTTTTTTCGTTTTGGTTTATTTTTTGACTGCACCTCACGGCACGTGGGATCCATCCCTGACCAGGGATCAAACCCATGCCCCCTGCATTGGGAACATGGAATCTTAACCCCTGGACCACCAGGGAAGTCCAATATAGGCTTAGGTTTCTTCCTCAGACCACTGACATTGTCACCTTATGTGACCCTCTCAACAGCTTTTCTTAAATTTTGAATTTTAGCTTCTAAAATACAGATGTAAACATGGTATTCAATACTCCCTTTAAAATGTTCCCTCATACCACTTTGTAAGTGGAGATAAAACTTTTTGATTCATGAAAATTAGGTACCTCATATTATGGATTATACTAAATCTAGTAGAGTAGACTAGAAACAAAATTTAGGCCTAGTCCTCACTGAGGAATTCTTGTCACTTATGCTAACTTGTGTTTATATGGCAGCTAAGACTCATACCGTTTCATTAGCTATATAATGATACTAGAAAGTGTTCTTTTTTTTTTTTTTTTTAATGTATTTCACTTTATTAGAAAGTGTTCTTAATGTTTAGGTATTTGTAAATTTATTTTTGGCTGCACTGGGTCTTTGTTGCTGTGCGTGGGCTTTCCCTAGTTCCAGCAAGCAGGGGCTACTCTTTGTTGCAGTGCGCAGGCTTCTCATTGTGGCTTTTCTTTCGAAGCACAGGCTCTAGGTGCGTGGGCTTCAGTAGTTACAGCACTCAGGCTCTACGGCACAGGTTTAGTGGTTGTGGCGCAGGGCTTAGTTGCCCTGCGGCGTGTAGAATCTGCCCAGACCAAGGATGGAGCTTGTGTCCCTGCATTGGCAGACAGATTCTTATCCACTGCGCCACAAGGCAAATCCAGTGTTTGTGTTTTTAAAGTGTAACTAAGTGTAAAAACTAAGTTCAGGGCTTCCCAGGTGGTGCTAGTGTTAAAGAATCTGCCTGCTAATGCAGGAGACATAAGAGACGCGGATTCAATCCCTGGGTTGGGAAGATTCCCTGGATTGGGAAGATCCCCTGGAGAAGGAAATGGCAACCCACTCCGGTGTTCTTGCCTGGAGAATCCCATGGACAGAGAAGCCTGGCGGGCTACAGTACATGGGATCATAAAGAGTCGGACATGACTGAAGCGACTTAGCACGCACGTGTCCTAAGTCTTCTAAAAATCAGGCCTTTCAGGACAAGCCACATTTTTCCACTTGATTTTTCTTACTCTCCAAGCCACCATCTTTTGTATGTAAAAAGCAGTAGTCTTCCCACTTGTCTTTGTTGCCACTTAGGTCTGTTTTCTCCAAGTGGAAACTTATCCTCTTAGGATATAAGTTGGAGCCAGAGGTTTTCCTGCCCCATACACCATGTGATGACTTGAAGTCCAGGACTGCCATCCACTTGCCTGACTCATCCTGTTCCCTTCTTTTCCTTACAAGCCATTCAGGTTATCTTTTAGGTTCTTAGGGCCTGAGACCATACAAAGCCGCCAGTGTGAGGCTGGGCTCCACCTAACCCCTTCCCCATGGTGGCTACTGTCCATTCATTCCCAAGACTGCTCAGAAAGACAGTCCCCTTTCCCTGAGATAAGAAGGGGTTAAATTCTGTCAGTGTACCCCTCATGCTGCCTCTGCAGTCTGGAGTTGATGATCACTTGTCGTCCAAGCATATTTGCCTCATTGGTTGCATCTGCAGCTTAGAATCCAGTAGACTCGGCTTCTTCACCTTCAGTGAAGCCTGAATTGACATACTAATACTAGACACCTCCTCACACAAATCTGATTCAGCCTTTGTAATTATGACAGCTTTCCTATCTGCTAACCACTCTGATCAGATTAGACTGAGTCTTCAAGTTCTTAACTAGTCTGTGGCTCCGGAGTAGGTACAGAAGGCATAACTGACTTTTCTAGTTCTCCCCTGAAGTAGGATTCTAGACATGCAGATTCCTGGGGTTCAAAGCCCACCCTGCCACTTGCCGGCTATATACCCAAGTAGTCTAATCTCCTGATGCTTTATCTATAAAATGGGACAGAGGTGCCTGCCACACCAGGGCACTGTGAAGACTGAGCTGAAAGAGGTAAACGTGGCGAGCAGCACCTGCACAGAAACCTGCTTCCCTGCTTATCACCTGGCAGCTGTTATGTTTCACTTCCATTATGGGGGGGGGGGGGCATACCTTATTAATAAATTACCAACTTGCAAACTTGATACTAAGGCAGATACTAATATAGCAGCCCATGCCTGCTTATCATTCCAACCTTCCTATTTGCCTGGCTTCTTGTATAATCATCTGGACCTGCTCTTTTTGCTGCCACCTTAGCTTTGCTTTTGTGCCAGGTGTCCAGCCATTCCTCAGTTAAGATGGTTTTCTATCCTTAATTCTTTGTATTCTTGACTTTTGTGATGCTGTTTGCTACCTGGGAGTTTCTTCCCTGATCTCCCCCATATTTCTTTGAAATTCTTGAACCATTATTTTCCTCCAGTCTTAGTATTTCTGCTTTCGGCAGTTGAAGTGTACCAGCCAGAGATGCCTCTTTGGAGAGCCAGTTCTGATTTCTAGCTGTTAAATAGCCATGTAGATTCACTGAAATGTCTTTTACTCCTACAATTCATGGTCTGCTCCCTTCCTTCCTACCAAAAAGTTCTGAATTTCTGGTACTGTATTAGTTTTTAATTGCTGTCATAACAAACTACTGCAGTCTTAGTAGCTTAAATAAAGCACATTTGTTATCCTCTGATTCTGTAGGTCAGAAATGTGGTGTGGGTCTCACTGGATTAAAACCAAAGTGTCAGCAGGCTGCCTTCCTTCCTGGAGGCTCTAGGGGAGAACCCGTTTCTGACAACTCTCTCAGGTTGTCAGCAGAATTCAGTTCCTTGTGTTTGTAGGACTGAGGTCTCTCTTTTGCTGGCTGTAGGGTGAGAGCCGTTCCCAGCGCCTGGAGGCGACGTCATCTGTTGGCTTGTGGCCCCTTCATCTTTTAAGCCCTCAAAGCCAGTTCTCACATCACATCTTTCTGACCGTTCTGTAGTCACATCACTTGAAATGCAGCTGGGAACTTTCTCTGCTCCTAGGATTTAAATGATTTGATGGGGCCCACCTGAGTCATCCAAAATACCCTCTCCATCTCAAGGGCTGTACCCTTAATCACATCTGCAAAGTCCCTTTTGCCATGTAAGGTAACATATTCACAGGTTTTGGGGCATTGGGGGAGAGGGTCCATTATCCTTCCCTCCAAATACTGTCTCTGGCCACCCTGTACCACCCACCATGCAGCCAGTTACAGAAGGCATAATTAACAGAGCTTTGTAACTTCTCCAAGATGTTCTCAGCTCCTACCGTGAAACCATATTACAGATCAGCGTTTCTGATTTAGGATGTCAAGAGTTAGCCACTCAGTCATGTCCGACTCTGCGATCGCATGCACTGTAGCCCGCCAGGCTCCTCTATCTATCGGATTTTCCAGGCAATAATACTGGAGTGGCTAGTCATTCCCTCCTCCAGAGGATCTTCCTGACCAGGGATCGAACCCAGGTCTCCTGCACTGGCAGGCAGATTCTTTACCATCCAGCCACCAGGGAAGCCCAATTTAGGATGTTAGAGTGATTTAACACCTTACCTCTTTTTAACTAATACATATTGTATATTTCTGCCACCTTGACTTTGTTTTTCCCCCACTAAAATGTGACTGATTCTTGGGTTCTATCTCCCCCATGACTCTTACAGTGGTTTGTTAACTATGGAGAAAATCCGTGATTTTTTAGCCTGACATTGCTGACCTCCTTGAGTCAGGCACCCAGCTCCTTTCAGGATTTGCCTTTCTTCCTCTGTGTTGGCCCAACTTGTGTGGGTTTCTTGCCCCTGCTATGGCAGGTCCTCTGCCCAGTTCCCACTGAGCTCTCAGCTTCCCTGTGTCCCTCCTTCCTGATGCCATTTATACCCTTTTCCTTCAGAAGCCTCAGACTTAAAACTCTGTTGGCCTTCACAGTGGTCGACATATATCTTTTTTGCCTTTCAAGAACTGCTCTGATGGAAGCAGCTAGGAATGAATCATGGGATCTTGGACCAGAAGGGAGCTAAGGTTTTATATATATATAATGTTGTCATCCTCTGTGACTACTCTACTTGGTCCTTCATAGCTGCTTCTCATCCTCCTGGCTGTGAACCTAGATGGAAGGTAGTGTCACCAGTTTTACTGGGATGGGGATAAACTCTCCAGTGAAAGCCTGGGCGTCAGGGAGGCACACTGACCAGCCTTCCTCCTGCCCCACCTCTGGCTCCTCAGTGTCTGCCCTGGGCTCCAACCTCCCACTCCACAGCTGAGCAGGTTAAATCTAGTCTTCACAGGGCGAGACTTCTGAGATACCCCCAAGGTCCGTCTCTCCCTGCCAAGCTAAATATCCCACTTCAATAGGAAAGATTAAAAAAATTCCGCCCCCCAGATCTGTCTCCTTCCCAGATGTAGGCGTTGTCAGTGTTGGGCAAAGGGCCCGTTGATGGGCTTCCATCTGAGTGTTGTCCTTGACACCTGAGGTGACCCGGTCGAGGTAGGAGCTGTGTACTGCCAGGGTTTTGTGAACACAATGACTGAAGGTGTGTAGCTGTGGTGCTCCGGCAGCAGTGTGTACGTGTGCGCCTCTGGCTCTGAGCAACCTGTTCTGCAGTCGTTCTCAACTAAGGCTCTCCCAGGACCTGAGTTGCTTTGGGGGTAGAGTGACTTTTGCCTGGAAGGGACTCCACGTGCTTCTGTAAAGCCTGACTCTGAATCTTGAGTCCAAATTAACACAACGCATGTGATACACAGCATATTAACCACTCTATCTGTAGGCTGCTGTCTTTTTTTTTTTTTTTGGCTATGTCCCGCGGCAGTGTGGGTTCTCAGTTCCCTGACCAGGGATCGAATCCACACCCCCTGCAGTGGAAGCGTAATTGTCTTAACCGCTGGACTGCCAGGAAGCCCCTGCTCAGTCTTCTCTATAGCCAGGCCTCTGCTGACCATCCAGCGCCACTCAGGAGGCCCCTGCCTGGCAATGCCTACATCTCAGCACTCAGCTCGTTGCCTGAAACAGGGTCTGGTGTAGAGGAGGCGCCCACAGATGATGTTTGCAGCTAGAAGCAGGATCCCCACCCACTCGGAGTAGCCACTGTCTGTCACTAGTCCAGCAGAGCTTGTCACTCACATTCCTGTCTGTGCTGCTTACATCTGCCCTCCCTCTGGGAAGGTCCATCTGGGAGAGCTCTATTCCTGCCCTTTAGGTTGGTGGTAACCGAGTACCTTGCCTGGATGCCCAAAGGGAGAACCCACGCATGGTGGAGGCCCAGTCCTTCCCTGCCCAGGGCACCCCCCCTCTGCTGACGGATGCTGGCTTAGCTGGTTGGACCTGTTCTCACCCTGCTGCCCACAGGAACACTGCCCAAGCCAGGAACAACAGCCTCTCCGTTTCCTCTGTGTCTTTTGCTTCTTGTTCCTTTATTCTCTTTGCTCCCTTCCCCCCAAAAGAGGCAAGACACTCATCTTTAGTAATCAAGTCAGACCATGATTTTTCCAGCGAAACTCATGACAGTTCTGCACACCTGAATGACTAGGTACAAACGTTCACAAGGATGAGCTCTTGGGTGAGGCGCCAGCCAGCTTCTCTGACTTCCTCTCTCTCCCTTGTGTGTGGGGCACCCTGTGCTGCCCCAGGTGACCCCGACTCCATTTCCTACTCATCAGAGTGCTGCCACTCCCGCTCTCCCCATCCTGGCTTTTGGGGGTGTTAGCTGACTGTTCCCACTGCCTCCTGTTGCCCTGGTCCACTCTTTCTAACCCCTATATGTCCTCCTATGGACTCTTGGTCAGGTCCAACAGGAGGAAGATCACCTGTTGGTCACTTAACTTGGGAAGGACCCCAACTATGCTTCCCCTTTCCCAGTGTCTTTTTTTTTTTTTAATCTTAATTTTTGACTGCACTGTTCAACATGCGGGATCTTAGTTCCCCAACCAGGGATCAAACCTGTGTCCCCTGCATTGGGAGGGCAGACTCTTAACCACTGGACCGCCAGTGTCTTTAAAATAACATTGTTATAGAGTGCCTGTATCATCCCTTTCCACTATCAGAAAAACACCCCCCCAAAAAGGGAACCTCATTTAGATTGCAAATAACTTCTTAATATGTATGTAGGCACTGCAATGGGGTATTCTACACGTTGAGGGAGGGGGGAAAAAACCATTGTATTTTCTAACATCCGTGTTGAAGTTATTTCCAAAGTTCTTTAAACTGTGGTATTATAGATGAACAGTGTTGCTTAACAAGTGTTTTCTTTCTTCCCTTTTTTCTTCCCCCAGGCTCAAAGATTTGGAAAGAGATAGTTTGACTGAAAAGGTAAGGTAATATCCACCTTAACAAAATCTATTATCAGATGTGACTATATGATAGACTGTGTAGCTCATAAAAACAAAACAAGTGGAACTGGCTCTCTTTTCCTTAAAGTCTTGGGGATAACTTGGATGTTTTTGTCTAATGTGCTATGTTAATAGGCTGTTATCAGTTAGCTTTTGGTAACTCATCAAGTTTCCCAATCTAGGTTCCCTATCATCAAGTCTAGATTATAACTTGCCCTGGTCACACTGTTTTTTTCAGAATCAGTTTTATTCTAATATACCATTATGTGTCTGTCTCACCTCCTAATCTTCCCATTTTTCACCACTCTGTAGATGGTGTGATATGATCTTTTTTTAAAAAAAAAAACTTATTTGGCCGCACCAGGTCTTAGTTGTGGCACATGAAATCTAGTTCCCTGGCCAGGGATCGAACCTGGGTCCCCTGCATTGGGAGCATGGAGTCTTAGCCACTGGACCACTAGGGAAGTCCCTCTTAGGAAAAAAAAAAAAATGTAATATGATCTTAATGGAAACATCACGAACATGTCTTGTGACTGTCTAGTTATCTTTTTAGCCGACTCAGCATTGCCCGCCATTCAGTCATTGTTATCAGGCAGTGTAACTGTTTGTGCCTTAGTCTATTAGTTCATAGTTTTGGAGTATGGGAACTTCTAAACATATATCCTTCCCTTAGGAATGTGTGAAGGAGAAACTGAATCTCTTGCATGAATTTCTGCGGACAGAAATAAAGAATCAGTTATGTGATTTGGAAACCAAATTACATAAAGAAGAATTATCTGAGGTAAGTCTTCAGGGTCCTGGCGTCTGGAAGACTTGGCCTCCCAGGTAACTGGTCTATGACCAGGAAGGCTGAATAATCCCAACTCCCCATGTCACCTGATAGTTATATAAAGGGAACACATGTGTTTCCTTATTATTCTCTCATTGCCACTTGTTTACATTCACTGCTACTCAAATTATCCTTTCCTGCTGTAGGAGGGCTACCTGGCTAAAGTCAAATCCCTTTTAAATAAAGATTTGTCCTTGGAGAACGGAGCTCATGCTTTCAGTCGGGAAGCGAATGGATGTCTAGAGAACGGGAGCCAGACAAGTGGTGAGGATTGCAGAGTGGTAATGGCAGAGAAAGGCAAGCCCCCCAAACCTGTCTCCAGACTTTACACGCCCAGGAGAAGCAAGTCTGATGGAGAAACAAAGTGTAAGAACATTCGACTCGTTTGACCTTGTTGGAGTGTGGTATCACCAAAGGGCAGGACAGTTCGACTTGGCGCCATAGGTTCATCCCACCCCCTCCCCCGGGCAGCACTTATTTCTTGTGTATGCATAGATGTATATATTTTTGGCCGCACTACTCAGCTTGTGGGATCTTCGTTCCCTGACCAGGGATCGTACCTGGGCCCATGGCAGTGAAAGTGCCCAGTCTTAACCACTGGACCGCCAGGGTATTCCCCTTTGTGTATACTTCTACTGGCTTAGATGTAGACTAGAAATTTTTGCCTTTGACCAAGTTTGAGATCATTAGATCTCCAAACGTGGTTGAATTTGAGGTATAAAGTAACAGGCTCTACTGATACTTAGAACTTCTAAGTTATATGCCTGTTTAAGCTAAACATTTATTCCTAGACTCCTTCCCCGTTTGAAGTCAGAGTAACTCTTCTGAAATTTTTTAAAAAATAAGAGCATGGGACTTGAGCTCAGGTCAGGCTCTTGACCACTTCACCTGCTGATGAGGTAAGCAGAGGTTCTGTTTCCTTGTGTGTGTCAGGGTTGGGCCCGTCATATAAGAGCTTGTGTTAAAGTGGCTTAGCAAAGTGGCTTAGCAAAGTGGCAGGTGCTTATTTGGTGACTTTTTTCAAGATGGTAGTTGCTGAGAATAAGAAGAAGAGGATACTTAATCCTCAGAAGCTGGTCTCTGCAGCAGCCTGGTAATTCTGAAGAACTGTACCTTTGCTGTGAACTTTTTTATTGTTAGTGACTTCTTTGTTTCTTTTTCTTTAAACAGCTGAAGTCTCTTCTAGCCCCAGGATTACGAGGCAGACTACCAGGCAGACCACCATCACATCTCATTTCACACGGGGGTCAGTATATAATGAATGGACAAGCCCCTCTTTTAGGGGCCAACTGTTTTTGGTAAAACACGTATAGAATTAGTAGGATGTAATTTAGTACTTCTGCCTTCCACATTGCCTTGGTTTTCACTTTGGTATTTTGTTATTAGATATTCATGCACAGCATTTCTAAAGACCTCACCCATTTTTACTGTTAACGTTGTTCTCTTGCTAAGTCCTGTCCGACTCTTTGCGACCCTATGGAGTGCTACACAGCAGGCGTCCCTGTTCTTCACTATCTCCCAGAGTTTATTCAAACTCACGTCAGTCAAGTTGTTGATGCCATCCAACCATCTCATTCTCTCGCCCCCTTCTACTCCTGCCCTCAGTCTTTCTAGGAAGCTTCAAATATGCATACACAAAATCACCAAGAGTAGTAAAATGAACCCCTGGGTATATGGCCCAGTGACAGCAGTTAACAGCTCCTGGTGATCGTTTCATCTACAGCCCCATGTGCTCCAACTGAATTACTCCAAATGAATTACAACTCCATACATACCACATCCCCCCAATGGGGTTACTTTGAAACAAGTCAGACATGTCATCTTATCCATAAATACTGTATTTCTAGATGACAAGGTCTTCCTCTGACAAGTTTTAATTCATATTTTGCTATAGTTGCTAACATTTAGCAAACAGTCTTTTTAAGAAGACAAAACAGAACTGTAATTTCATCCTTCATAAAGTATAATAGCTCCTGACTACCAGGTATGCAGCAGTGTTCACACTTCCGCTTGTATAACAGAGTTTGGTTGACTTCTTCCTTAATCCTTGCAAGATTCCTTATTTTCTTGCCATTTATTTAAAGAAACTAGGTCTTGTTTTAGCTTCTGGATCTGGCTGACCTCATCGTTAATGGCGGTTAATGTGTGCACTTGTCTCTGGTTTTCTATAAACTGGTAGGTAGGTCTAGAGCCTTGTTCAGATTCCAGCTTTATTTTCTGAAACTTCATTGATGAACCGGGGCTGTCCATCAGAAGCATGTCACGTCTTTTTGGTGATGTTAGCAGCTGTTGATCAAAGTCTAGATCCATGATTTCATAAGGTTTGCAAAATGGTGGTATTCTAAACCTGTCATTTGAAGAAACGTTAAACTTTAACATCCTGACAAATGAGGGCTTCTCCTTGGAGGCAAGGGGGAGTCCATGCCCTGAATCTTCCCAAACAGAGGGAGGAATGTATCAGTAAGTTGCTTCATGCCCACTGGAGGTCTAGGGTTGGGCTGAGCTAACAGTTGGCTTTACTGTGTGTGACAGCCCTGCCAAACGAAAACCCGAGGAAGAACCTGAAAAAGTGAAGTCAGACGATTCTGTTGATGAAGAAAAAGACCAGGTAGGGCTTGCATTTAAGTTTCTTAACTCTGCCTTATTTTGGTACATTTTCTGTAATTGTGAATTTATGCTCGGTCTGTCTATGGACCAGAAGTGACTGAGAAGGTGTTAGAACGTATCCCTGGACCCAGAGCAGTACAAAGTGTATCATGATTAGACCCGAGGGCTTAGCAGGCCCATAACTTTAGTCTGTTCTCTCCTGTCTACTTTCCTATCTCTCCACCTGTCAAGATGAGATGTTCAAACCAGCAGATGTGATGTGTTTAAAGCATTTGCTTCTGACATCAGATAAGCTCCTTTCCCACATCTAATTTTTCTGTAAGAGCAGAATTGTCCTGTTATTATGTGCATGGTAATAATGCGGCTTAGACTTTTTAGGTTGGAAAACTGGTGGCTTGCCAAAGGCCTCCGGTAAAGACAGTGCCTCTGGCGCTGTCCCATGTGGCTTGGGGGGCAAATCTAGGTAATGCCAGGTGGCCACATGCTCTCTATTTCAGTTCTGCCACAGGATTAGCTATGTAATTTGAGAAGTTTGGAGGCTTTCGGGTGGGGAGTAAATGCCTTGTTACCTGCTAAAGATGAATATCCGTGGTTTGTTCTAAGGCTGAATGTCTCAACCAAGGCCTTGACTTTTGGGGGCAAATAAACTTTGCTGTAGGGGTCAGTCCTGTACATCGTAGAGTCTTTAGCAAGGTCCCGACCCCTACTCACTAGATGCCGGTAACATCCCTCCTGTCTCCCAGTTGTGACAACCAAAATGACTTTCAGTCTCTCCCAGATGTCTCAGAGGGGCAAAATTGCCCTGAGTGAGAAGCATTGAGCCCAGTATCACTGAGGTAGACTTGATAAGATACGCTCATTCTCCTGTCTTATTCTTGGAAATTATATGTGACCGTTCATGACCCTTATTCAGGTGTCTGTACCCTTAGTCAGATACCCACTCATGGTGGGAAACCGAGACAGGGGAAACGTCTTGTCTAAGCCATGTGGCCAAGTCCCTTACCTCCTAGGAGAACATGTCTTGGGCAAGCTGGCTCTTGTAATATTGATGTCTTTTAAAAAAACAAAAATACATGTACCAGTTTGAGTTTTTTTTTCCCCCCTTCTAACGTCTTGGAGGGCTTAGATAACCTTTTCTTTTCGCTTTTAAAGAAATTAACCAGGGCATTCTTTCCCAAGTAGGAAGCTGTTTCACTGGCAGTGTGTGTGAGGCCTTGGGGACTTCGAGGATGAACCCCTGTAGGAACAGGTTTTATTCCAACATGCTAGAGTCCTAGTGCACCAAACCAGTGATATCAGATGGTGTTGGTCAAATAAGTAGTAATACAGAGGTAATCTTATACTTTAGCCAGTTTAAAGTGTCTTTTAAAAAAATATATATTTATTTATCTGTTTATTTGGCTGCATTGGGTCTTAGTTGCGGCCCACGGGCTTAGCTGCTCCACGGCATGTGGGATCTTAGTTCCCCAACCAAGGATGGAACCCATGTCCCCAGCATTAAAAGGCGGATTCTTTACTGCTGGACCACCAGGGAAGTCCCCCAATTTAAAGTTTTGCGATCTTACTATGTTTCTTTTTTTTTAAAACAAGTATTACCTACATTTGGTAATACAGTACAAACAGCTATTGAGTACAAAGGGGTGGTACTCCTGCTTTTTTGTCCATCCTTCTCCCGTCCCTCCCTCCTGTCTGTCCTTTTAGAGGCGAGCATTTATCAGTTTCTAATATATGGTTTTGGATTGTATGTCTATACATAGTACTGTATTATATTAGTATATAATCTGTATTAGGGTTCTCCAGAGAAATAGAGTCAGTGATATCTGTATATATGAGATTTATTTTAAGCAGCTGATTCATACGATGTCAGACTGGCAGGTCCAAAATATGCAGGATGGGCCGATAGGCTGCAGACACAGGGAAGTGTTGATGTTGTAGCTCAAGTCTGAAAGCAGTCTGGAGTCAGAATTTTATATATAATACACACACACATAGACTAATTCCATATAATATATTATGGAGGGCTTCTGTGTTACCCAAAATTTACCCAACTTTCTCCAATGGTAACATCTCACAGAACTGTAATACAACAGTAAAACCAGGGAATGGACATTGGTATTATCTACAGACTTTGTTCACTCTGCATGCATAGTCAGATATGTGTGTGTGTGTATTCTTATAATCTCTACCTCAAACACCACCACAATATTTTTATCCTGTTTAAATACATAAATACAGATATCCTGGAAATGGCAAGTCTTGTGAACTTAGGGAAGCAGTGTCCTGGCTGTTCATCGGAGAAGAACTGGGGTCCAGTTTAAGTTGTCATCATCACTTCCTGATGGGAATCCCAAATTACTGGCTTGATTTTTTTGCTAACATTAACAAATCCCTGACATGAGGTGGATCTTTGACTTCACGTAGCATCACTAGACAACCTCTAGTTGTGCGGACGTGTATGGGGTCAGCTCCTGGGCCTCTCATTTGTTTTGAGGCTGGTGGGACATGAACACCAGAGTGACAGTTGCCCACATCTTCCCCAAACCCAGATTACCCCCCAACCCCTGTTTATAGCCATGCATGCATGCGTGCTAAGTTGCTTCAGTTGTGTCCAACTCTTTGTGACCCACTGGACCGTAGCCCTCCAGGCTCCTCTGTCCATGGGATTCTCCAGGCAAGAATACTGGAGTGGGTTGCCATGCCCTCCTGCAGGAGATTTTCCTGACCCAGGGATCGAACCCGTATCTCTTGTCGCTTGCATTGGCAGGAAAGTTCTTTACCACTAGCGCCACCTGGGAAACCTGTTTTTAACCATGTCAAATGTATTTACTTAACACTTTGACTCGTGCTTTTGGTTTTGATCTTCTTTTGAAATAAATATTCTTCTCATCCCTTCTGTCCACATAGGAGGAAAAGAGACGTCGGGTTACATCCAGAGAACGGTAAGAGTTTATACCTTTTTGTTCTGTGTAATTTGTAATCTTGACTACTGAAATTACTTTTCTGAAATGTTTTAAAAGGAAGAACTAGCGAGTTGCCAGGGTGATCATAGATAGCTTAAGGGCGCTGAGTTTGCAGCCAGATTAACCTTGTGATTCAGGTCAAATTCTCTTGCAAAGAGTGAATTGGGGTGGGGGGCAACTGGCAGTTATCAAAAATAGATCTAAAGGTAGTATTGAATATTAAATGTTAAAGTAATATGTACTTTTCAGGGCTGCTGAGATGAAGATTGGCTTTTGGTGGTCGGGGGAGGAAGGAAGCCCTTTTGAAAACTGCTTCCAGGGGAGGAGTCTCTGAAAGTCATCCTTAGGGCGTGTTATCTTGCTTGACAGAGTTGCTGGGCTGCTCCCTTCAGAAGAACCAGGAAGAGTAAGGCCAGGAACACACATGGAAGAAGAAGGAAGAGATGATAAAGTAAAGCCTGGTCACCTCCATGTTTGTCACTTCCACCTGAATCAAGAGTCCCCATTGGTTCTAGGAAGAGGGATCAGGGCGTGGAGAGCATGTAGGAACAGAATGACTTTCACTAATGATCACAATGACCTTGACTTTAGCAAAAATGCTCTTCAAACTCCTCTTTCTGCTGCTTCTCTATGTGGAAGGTGTGTTTATGTGATTCTGGTGACAGTAAACCACTGATAAGCCTAGAAGTCACCTGGACTCTGCTACTTGATCAGTTAGTCACACAGCTTCAGCCTCTCCCCTCTCCTGTGCATCTCGGTTGCTCATGAGGTCTTGGTGGAGATCTCACATTCAGACACACAAGATACTAAAGTGCCATAGCATCGTCCAGGGTTAAAGCTGCACTCTTAACTGAGATCAGGCCAGTTCTTTCCCCAGACTTGTGTCTCCTTTGTAAAATCAAGGTGGGCTTAAGGTTCTGTGAAATACAGAGGTACCACCGCATCCCACCTCAGGAGCTTGGGAGGGGATAGAAGAAGGAATTGTGGGTCTGAAAATGGGGACTTTACCATGAGACAGCACTGCCCATACGGTAAAGGGCTGACATTGGTTGGTCACAGGTGGTGGAGCAATCTCAGATTCCCAAAAGTTTTATGACAACACTGATTAGAATTTTCTTAGAAACTCCCATGGGTGGTGTGTGCCCTTGAGAGCCTGTTAAAGAATGGGTGTCTGTTATTTTGTCCTAATGGAAAATCAACCAAGATGCATGATAATTCTTAAACCATTGGGTACTTGAAGCTAGTCTTTAATTGATCACTTCCCTGATCCTAGTTAAAGTTAGCAGTTACAGTTGGGACACATGTTAAATCGTTTGAGAACAAGCGGGTTCTAGTAGACTGGCTCAACCACCACCCTCCAAAGAAGGATTTAGGGCGTGATTGAAATCCCTTGTCTATGACCAGACTCCTGGGATCTCCTCTTGCAGTAGCAGAGTCTGCCGTGTGTTTTTTCTGTTTACATCACCAACCTTTGATCTCCTCACAAAGTGTGAGGGGTTCCTGAGGCTGAATTCTGTAAAGATGCGTTTAGCTCTCTAAATTCAGACTCAAAATGATTTGTTGTCCATGTTTGAGATGGAGCTCTTGTTCTGAATGGGTAATACTACTTCATTCCTTTATTTAGATTCTCGTTTGATAAAGTTATCAAGGAGATTGTCAACACTTAATCCTGACAAGTAACAGTAATTTTGCCCACAAATCTCTCTTAAACAGCAGAATCTAAGAGTTCTTTAACTTCCTGCCTACCTATCCCACCAAAAAAAAATGTGCTATCTTAAAAGAAGAAAATCCTTCTTCTCACCAGCTAGACTATAGGATCAGTAGGTATTTTATTTTCATAAAGCTCTTTAATAGAAAGATTAGAATCAAACGGGGGAAAATTAACTAGTCTTTTTTTTTTTTTTTTTTGCCTCCCCGTCCCATCCACTTAGGAAGAAAAGAGACTCAGAAGTCAAACCAAAGAACCGTAAGTGCAGTTAACATGCCTTTTGTACTTTGTGAAATTTACTTCCAAAAGTAAGTGTTCTCGTAAAAATTATGGATTGGACAGAGCATTAAGGTCATACATGTAATGTGTGGGTAACGTCTGTTCTTGGGAGGTCAGGCAACCAGTGTAGACTGAAGTCAACTGAGATTTACCTGACCTTGACTGCTGGCCTGTCCTTAGTGGTCTGTCCTTACTGGTGTTCATACAGGAAGCAGTTTGTCAGGTGGTGTTTAAAGAGCGTTGTCTCTTACCCGCAGCTGTGAAGACGCTATGTGACAAACTGCCCCAAAGCTCAGCGGCTTAGGACAGTAAGCACTTTTTGAGCTTCTATGTTTGTGGCTCGGTGGCCATTGACTGATCTTGGCCAGGCAGACCCGCTTCCGCCCTAGGACTAGGCCAGCTGGGGTGTGCTCTCAGCAGTGGCAGTGTGTGAGGGCGGCAGTGGAAAGCAGCCTCTGATATGCAATGGACTGAAGCAAGTATTGACTGGGCCTGAGGCTGGGGTGGGCAGAACTCCTGAACCGAGTGCCTGGGCCCTGGTGGAAGGAGGGGAAGACTTCTCAGATGTCACCTCAGGCCAGCTAGCAAACCTGCACAGAAATCCACCACAGGCAGGATTCCCGTCAGGTTATCAGGGATCAGGGGAGCCCTTTTGTCTCTCGGTTTTAAACTGTGGCGTGTCTCAGCAACACGTGAAGTGTTGATGGCACTTCTGAGATCGTAAGTTCTGAAGTACCAAATGCCTCTTGGGTTTCTTGCAATGAAAACTTACCCTTCAGATGAGAAAAATCATCCAGGCTCTAACTTGGGGGAGGGAACCGTGTAAACCCTCGCTGGAGCTTCTTGAAAGGGTGAGGGCTCCTTGAGCTGACTGTGTGTTTTCGTCTGTGACAGGACACCTAAACAGAAAGCTAAGGAGGAGCCAGACAGAGATGCGAGGCCTGGAGGAGCTCAGGCTGAAATGAATGAAGAAGAAGACAAAGTAAAGACTGACTCCTATCACTTATCTCTAACTGATCCTTGTGTTCCCAGTTGGTTGGGAGAAATGGCATGGGTTAGGGCTGTGCGTTGAAATCCAGCCCTACCCGCTCTGGGGTGGTTTTGGGCAGGTGACCTGCCCCTCCTTGTTGGGATTGGCAGCTGTCACTACATGTTAGCGCCTGATACATAGTGAGAGTTCAGTTGTCTATGGTAATGGTGGCAAGGACCTATGTGTGCCTGGAGTAAGACGTGTGTGGAACCAGCTTCTCTTCATAGCCTCTGGCTTGAGAAGGCTTGACGTGTCACCCCAGATACATGTGTCATCATGCTTGTGCTGCTTTATCAACCAGTCAGTCTCCTGAGTTCTGAGTCTAGCTCCTCGTATCCCCGCCAGCTCCCACAGTTCAGCTTAGTGAACATATTTAAACCCTAAAATATTGTACACTGACCCAGGGGTGGGCCTGTATAAAAGCCTCAGATGGTGAGGTTATCCACAGGGCTGTAAACTCCAGGGGAGTGGGCTACATCTGCTGGGGGCCGCAGCACAGGGATCTTCTTAAGCTCCTTAGCAGTTTGCTCTAAGAAAAGCCAAACCAGGATGGTCCCAAGATTGTCTCTGGTTTTCTGTGAGATCCAGGGAGCAGAGCCTGAGGTCAGACTTGCTGGGTCCTGAGTGTTCTCGCTTCCAGTGGGCGCCCTTGCTTGCTCTGTGGCACGTGATCCTTTCAGTGTGTCACCTCCAGCTTGTTCTAACATCTTATTGTCTCATCTTTTCTGATTACTCGTGATCTTAATCGTCAGCACTTGCCTGGGATCCCTTCAGGTCTAGAGAGATCTCAGCGGTGGTGTCACACCATCCGTTTTCCTCAGACAGCATCTGGCAGGAGCCTCAGACCCCACAGCCAGCGCTTTTGTCTCATGGCAGAAAAGGACAAAAGGACCAAAAGTTTGACTTTGTCTAGTTTTTTTTTTTTTTAATTATTGACTTAATCGGTGTGTATACTTCTTTATAAAGGTCAGCAGCATATCAGAAAGATAGTTTTTGTATGTGGGCTCAGCTGTCTTTAATGAGTTGGTGACCAAGTTGGGAATTCCTACTTCTGTTTCTTTTCCATACTGGATTCCAAAGTTTAGTGTTGTCACCCACTTCCCCCACTCCTGTCCCAGTGCCTGTTTATATGACATCTTCACCCCTGACCAAATGACAGATGGAGCTATAGACATTTGGGCCAACATAAGCAAAATGGCTCTAACAGTCCCTTTTGCTTTGAGCTATCCCAGGACAGGGGTGTGTAAATTGTGGTCCACAGGCCAAAGTTGGCCCTCTGCCTGTTTTCATAAAGTTTTATTGCAACACAGCCATGCCATTTCACTTACATATTGTTTCTGGCTGTTCTTGTGCTGCAGTGGCACAGTTGAGTAGCTGTGATGCAAGTCTGTGGCTTGGAAATCTGAAAATGTCTATTTTTTGGCCCTTTACAGGAAACCTGCCAACTCTTGTTTGTAGGCGTTAGAGAACTGACTTAAAATTTTTGAAGCCTCATCTCTAGCCTGTAGACCTGCCCAGATTTTCCAATTCTCTCGTCCCACGGTGCTGCAATCATTAACTGATACTTTGGGGTTTTGTCTCACTCTTGCTCAAATTAACTTTCCCCCCTTTATTTCTCTACCCACACGTTTCCCCTCTCAGGATGAAAAGAGGCACAGAAGTCAACCCAAAGATCTGTAAGTGGTTAAAATGCTTGTGCTTTTGTGCTGTGCTTTGTGTAGTTTAAGTTACCAGAATGACTATTGGAGATCTGTGACGTAGGTGTTTACAGGGAATTGCTGGTGCTATTGGAAGGCTGGATCAGTTTGGGTGGGGCTGGATGAGAAGTCAAACTGTGGGCCCCATCTTACCTGTCGCCCTCTGCCACATGGGTAGCACTCCCATCACCGCCCTGTCACATGTCTTAGTTTCCAGTATCTCATCAGGCCCCATGTCTGAGGGTCACATGGGGCATCTGAAGGCCTCTTTTCAGGATCACGTGTCAGTGACGCACCTTTGGAGCCACTGTGACAAGGGGACTTTCTTTTGGGTGGGAAGAAAGTGTCTGTTCACCAGATCTATTCTGAATATTTTGCTTTTCTATAGGGAGGTATTAGTTTGTCATTTTTTTATGTGAGTTGACAATATAGGTTTTAAGCTGACATTTGGCTTATTTGTTTATCCAATAGAGCTAGCAAACGGAGACCAGAAGAGAAAGAACCTGAAAGGGTAAAACCACAAGTTTCTGATGAGAAAGATGAAGATGAAAAGGTAAGCTCTTGTTTTTTCAATTCTACTATGTTTCATAATATCCCATTGGCTGGAATATCTTAAAGTGATTTGTAAACAATTTTTCTCATGGAAGCTTTCAAATGTACCCCAGAGTAGGCAGAAAAGGGTAGCAAACCCTCATATTCTCATCAACCTTCAACAATTATCAACCCATGACTAGGCATGTTTTACCCAAGCCTCAGTTATTCTCCTTGCCCTCCCTCACTCTGATAAACAGATCCCAGACGTATTACTGAAATATTAACAGAAGTGCTTTTATAAAGTGCTTCCTTCTAAAAAGGAAAGGAGTCTCTTAAACATCATCACAGGGACTTCCCTGGTGGTCCAGTGGTTAAGACTTTACCTTCCAGTGCAGGGGGTGCAGGTTCAGTTCCTGGTTGGGGAGCTAAGACCCCACACGCCTCGTAGCCAAAAAAACAAAACGTGGACCAGAACCAATGTTGTAACCAATTCAATAAAGACTGTAAAAATGATCCACATCAAAAAATATTAAAATTAAATAAGCATCACCACAATACCATTTTCCTAACACCATAGTATCAAAGTCCAATCTCTGTTCAGATTTCCCTGAGGTCTGCATTGCGTGCTTTACGGTTTGATTCAGGACCCCAGCTAAGTCTATACGATATACTTGGTTGCTATTTGTCCTCAGTGTGTCATCTACAGTGTCACCCCATCCTCTTAACTTGCAGCTGGTGGAAGCAGCCAGCTTACCCATAGCATTTGTGGGTTCTCAGGTTTGCTATCTTCCCATAGCCCTGACCCCTGCAGACCACTAGGTAGGTCCAGAGGCTTGACCAGAGGCATGTCTCTTGCTTCCCAGAGGACTTCTAAGGTGGTGCTGTGTGCTTCCTGTTGCATCACACCAGAGGCATGGTTATCTTTTTAAGGCTTTGGGACTAATCACTGAACCCAGGTGCCCTCAGCCTGATCCATCCATTATAAAGTTCCCCTCAGCTTTTCACCTGTTTTTAACAGTCATTGCCTAAATCCATTATTTCACTGGGAGTTTCAGAGTGATAGTTCTATCATCCCTTCATTTACTCAAAATAATTGTAGAAATAAATTTTCTCTTATTAGTCACCAGGGGTGGGGGTGGTACCATAACCAAATACAACAGTCTGGGTGACTTAACCAACAGGCGTTTATTTTTCTTACAGTTCTGGAGAATACAATTCACATATCAAAGTACCAGCAGGGTTAGTTTCTGGAGAAGTCTTTCTTCCTGACGTGTGGACGGCTGCCTTCTTGCTGGGTCCTCACATGAGCTTTCCCTGCGCAAGCACGTAGGGAGAAGGAGAGCGCTCTGGTGTCCTATTGGATTAGGTCTCTCCCACTTACGACCTCACTTAACCACAGTCACTTCCTTAAAAGCCTCATCTCTAAATGCAGTCACATTTGAGGTTAGGGCTTCAACATAAGAATTGGGTTGGGGAGCAGGGACAAAACTGAGTCCATAGCGCCCCGTATCAGTTATGTACTTATTGAGGTACCACTTAATACAGGAGAGCTAATTTTTGTCAGGCTTCCCTGGTGGCTCAGGGATAAAGAATCTGCCTGCTAATGCGGGTTCTATACCTGGGTGGGGAAGATACCCTGGAGGAGGAAATGGCAACCCACTCCAGTATTCTTGCCTGGGAAATCCCATGGATGGGATCCCTGGTGGGCTGCAGTTCTATGGGGTCATAAAAGAGTCAGACATGACTTGGTAACTTAACAACAAAAGTTTTTGTCTTTTTTTTTTAACACTAGTCTCTTATGAGTCTTTTAAGGAAGTCTGGTTATAAGAATTTTGTTTATAAGACTAGACACTGGAGGTGGCTTGGGTCTCACTGGTTTTCTGACTGCCTTCCTGCCTCTGACTAGGTTTTGTGATAACCATGTACATAAAATTCTTTAACTTTGCAACATAGTCCAGATGGAAAAGACTTGTTTACCCTTCACTCTTCTGTTTTCTCTACTTAGGAGGAGAAGAGACGCAGAACTACATACAGAGAACTGTAAGAACTTATTTTTGTCTTTCTACCAAGCAGATCATAGTACTAAAACAGTTGTCTGAGAAAGAAAGAAAAAGGGGCGTTTAGTGACTTCCTGGAGCAGCCTTAGCCTAGTGTGTGATGGATAGTGAGTGCAGGACTGAGACATGCCAGTTCTGCTGTGTGAGGCAGGTCCTCTCTGCATGGTAAAGACACGCTTGCCCCTTATGCTGCAGCTGGCGCTCATCTGTGTCTGGATCCGGTATAACTTTGGCAGATTCTGATGTGTCGTGTAATGACTAAAACAAACCTTCTGCTTTGTTCCCAGAACTGAGAAGAAAATGACTCGAACCAAAATAGCAGTAGTGTCCAAGGTAAATGTACACCGGGAAATAATAGCCGTTGTGTGACGCTAAGGGACTGGGTGGGGGCTGGCTGTCTGAGCGTCGTCTGTGTTCTTGTCCCCACAGACCGATCCTCCGAAGTGCACCGAGTGCTTACAGTATCTGGACGACCCCGAGCTGAGATACGAGCAGCATCCCCCTGATGCGGTAAGTTCCAGTCTGTCTTCAGCCGTATAGTTCCCGTCTCCTGTCTCTGCTCACTGGTCCAATGTCTCTCAGGTGGAAGAGATACAGATACTGACCAACGAGAGGTTGTCCATCTTTGATGCCAACGAATCTGGCTTTGAGAGTTACGAGGATTTGCCCCAACACAAACTAACCTGCTTCAGGTAACTGATAGGTTTTGTGTGTTTTGTTTTGTTTTTTTTAAATCCTGCTGGAGTCTTTATTTATTTGGCTGTGCTGGGTCTTTGTTACCACGCGGGTTTTTCTCTAGTTGTGGCGAGCAGGGGCTACTGTCTAGCTGCATTGTGCAGGCTTTTCATTTTGGTGACTTTTCTTGTTGGGGAGCCCAGGGTCCAGAGTGCGGAGCTTCAGTAGTTGCAGCTTACGGGCTCTAGAACACAGGCTCAGTAGTTGTGGTGCACAGGCTCAGTTGCTCTGTGGCATTTGGAGTCTTCCCGGACCAGGAATTAAACCCGTGTCCCCTGCATTGGCAGGCGAATTCTTTACCACTAAGTCACCAAGGAAGCGCAGGTAACTAATATGCTTCTTATCATAACAGGGCATTTTCGTAAAGACACCTGAGTTCTTAATATCCTAGTAAAGTTTTCAACACTTAATCTGCAACATCTCTTAAGCTGCTAACACTTCAGGGCCACCAAGCTGCTAGACGACTGGTAGGTCTTTGGTTGTGAAATCTATACCTATTAGATCTTGAGTAGGTAAACATCCTTTAAAAAAAAAAAATCACTTATTTGTCTGTGCCAAGTCTTAGTTGTGGCTTGCAAATCTTTAGTTCTGGCATGTGGGATCTAGTTACCTGAAGAATTGAACCCGGGTCCCCTGCATTGGGGAGCATGGAGTCTTAACCACTGGACCACCAGGGAAGGCCCTTGAGTAGGTAAATATCCTGAAGCTTATTCATTCCACTGAGGGCCAGCTACGTACAGTGGGTATTATAGATACAGCACCTCAGGCCCCTGGTTTCATGAAAGCAGAACAAGCTGTGCCTGTGGGTAGTGGCATTGTGATGGATGTGAAAAGCATGGGGAGCAGAGAGAGTGGGTGGGAGAAAGTTGTTCAGAATGGAGAGGAAGGGACTTGAGCAAAGGCCTCGGTAAGAACAAGCCAAGGAGATAGTGAGGGAAAGACATCCAGGAGGAGGGAACAGCAGGTGGAGGCTAGGAGCGGGGCACGTGGGCTGTGGAAGACTAGGTAAGAGGCTGTGTGGCTGGAGTGGAGGGGCTAGGGGGGTGAGTGGTAGGGCATATGGTCAGGGAACAGGGACCCAGGGCGGGGGCTGGATCCTGCAGGGCTCTTCAGGCCAAGGCAGTGATGCTGGGGTCTTCTTGGGGGAGGTCCGTGGAGTTTGGACTGCGTTTGGGGCTCAGACAAGCCTGTGATTGAGCAGAGTTCCTCTCCTCTCCAGCCTCCTTTGTTCTGCTCTCTCCTGCTCACTGGAGGTGCTTCCCTTTGGTTCTCTGTGCGAAATAGCTTGACTCCAGTTCATGTCTCCTTTCAGGCCTCGGCAGGGGCTTTTCCTCTCCCTGGACAAGAGAATAGTAGGGGCGGCTGGATCGCCTGTTATAAAGCCTCAGGTGGAATCATCTCGAGATGGTCTTTCTGTCATCCCTGCCTCACAGTGGGCTGGGGGGCTCTAGGAAACCCCAGTGTGTTTCTTCCGCAGTACTCTGTATGCTCTCCGTGGTTAGGTATGTCTCCCCCTCTCCACGAGCAGGAGCCTGATCCGTACTGGGATGTTGTCCACTTCCCAGCCACTCCCCGGCTCAAACCTCTGCCTGACAGCACGAGTGAAACGTGCTGTTAGCCTTGCTGATGTTCACAGCCTTGTGCTTCCCTGTGGCACTGCTGGGGCAGAGGCTTGCGAGAACCCGGGGCTGGAGCCACTGTAATCAGGAGTGTCAGGGCTTGGGGCCTCTGGGTGGCTCCTCAAGAACAGGTCTGCCCCAGACTCCTTTGTGTGGGTTGGGAAATAAGAACACGTGTCCCAGGAATGACATGCCTTTGAGCATCAGGCCGTTGAAGCCAGACCACCTGGGTTAGCTGGGGACTCTGTTTACCTCTGGTCCTTGGGCTGAAAGTGGCAGGTGGAAACTATCCCCTTCTGCAAACTAGTGGGGCCTGCCCCCGCCTGGGACTCGGCACTTCTCCCTAATGTCACCTCTCCTGACGAAGCCTGTGGACAGTCTGTCAGGCTGGGCCCTGGATCCTCCCCTCCTGTGCGTCCACAGTGTCCTGCCCTCCGTGGGTATGTGTCCATCTTTGCCACGTCTTCAGGTCCTAATGGCAAGGCTGTGACCCATGTCTGACTGCTATGCCTGGTGGAAGAGCTCCACTCAAAGTACTCATGTTTTCATTTTTTTTAATTTGGTAAGATTCCAAGATGAGAATTTCTTGGCTTCCAGGGGCCTAGGCAGTGGGAATGTGGTGGGGGATACTCTCAGACCTGCACAGCACCTCTCACCTTGAGGCCAGCACAGGCAGGTCCGTAAGCAGAACCCACCTCAATCCCATCCTGTTTTCTCAAATTCAGCGTCCTGCTCAATGATGCACATTCTCCAAATGTCATGGAGCATCTCCGGGCGGTGGATGTTCTTGAACTTGAGGCTTAACCCCCCAGAGGGAGGTGGAAGTCCCTCCTCGTGTCCCCAGTGCACCTCGCCTCTTATGATGTTGTGTAATATGCGTTATTTTAATTTTTTTGAGGTGAAAGTCATAATGCAAAACTAACATATAAAATAATGTGAAGCAGTAAATCCACAGAAACAAAGCAGATCAGGAATTGCTGGGGTGGTGTGGGGAGGGGGGAAGGAGTGACAGCTCAGTGGGTGTGAGGTTTCATTTTCAGCACCAAGAATGTTTTGGAGCTGGAGGGGGTGGTGGCACAAGTCTGGGTAGGATGTATTGGAGCAGCCAGTGTGTCTCCACAAGCCACTCCCCAAGGGAGGGTGCGCCAGGGGCGCCCCGTGAGGTTTCCTGCTGTCCCGCTGTCGGTCTTGTTGACCTCTCCATGTTCCCTTTTCATACTCTTACTCTTGGTACCCAGGTGGGCAAATCAGAAGCTACGGGGTGAAAAAGCACTGTACCGATCTGTGTTCTGGCAGCCAGGGAGATAGTGGAGTCTAGGAAACACACCTCGTCCCCCCCGGGTCTGAGCTTGACTCTGTACCTCTGCCTGCCTTTGGTCTCCTGGTAAATGGCCTCTGTCACCCGTCTAGTGTGTACTGTAAACGTGGTCACCTTTGCCCGATTGATACCGGCCTCATTGAGAAAGATGTCGAGCTCCTCTTTTCCGGTTCAGCAAAGCCGATATATGAGGATGACCCATCTCCCGAAGGTAAGGGGAATGTTCCAGATTGTCTGGGACAGTCAGTTTATAAACCGAACAGAGTCGGGGCTGTGAGCAGCTACAAGCAGTCTCACTCTGATGGCTCCAGTAAGGCTGCCCGGCTCACCCGATCAGAGGTGTGGGCTCAGGTGGGGACTCAGTGCTGCTTAACCTGCTTGGGTTTTTGAGGCATATTCTTTTAGTCATGTCCAACTCTGCAACCCCATGGACTGTAGCCCGTCAAGGCTCCTCTGTCCATGGGATTTTCCAGGCAAGAAGACTGGAATGAGTTGCCATTTCTTAGTCCACTTCATTTCAAGAAACCTTTTCCTCCTCTTTTAGGTGGTATTAATGGCAAAAATTTTGGCCCTATAAATGAATGGTGGATTGCTGGTTTTGATGGAGGTGAAAAGGCTCTTCTTGGCTTTAGCACCTGTAAGTATGTGGCCAACTGTGGACTGTTCTGGAATCTGAAAGATGCTTCTGTCTTCCACGGGGCTTGGTTGGGCTCTGGGGAGTCTCAGGCTCCCATGACCGGGCTTGGTTGGGCTCTGGAAAGTCTCAAGTTCTTGTGACTGTGTGGGAAGCATGTCAGGCTTGATTGGGATGGCCTCTCATACTAGTTACAACTGACCCTGGAACTGACCTTCCAGTGTAAGAGCAGCTGAAACCCAGACCGAATTCCAAAAGCCAGAATTGAGCTAGAGGAAAGCCACTTGGCCAGTCTGTTCTCTGGTTGGCTCAGACAGGCCCCTTCTGAATGAGCTAACCCTGACCGTACCTCGTGGGTTTTGATATTTGAGTGTGGAATGACTCTGCCTGTTCCGTGAGCGTCGTAGCCTCATCCCTGCCCTTTGGCTACCGCCACTGCCATCAGGTTCACACTGCTCTTATCCATCTGTCCACTCCAGCATTTGCGGAGTATATCTTGATGGATCCCAGCCCAGAGTATGCACCGCTATTCAGTGTGATGCAGGAGAAGATCTACATAAGTAAAATAGTGGTTGAGTTCCTGCAGAACAACCCTGACTCCACCTACGAAGACCTAATCAATAAGATTGAGGTAAGAGGCTTAGGTCCTTCATTATCTGGGATTCACAGATTGTTTACATGTGATGTTGTTCATTCACTGAGTTGGGTCCAACTCTTGGCGACCCCATGGGCTGCAGCCCTCCGGGCTCCTATGTCCATGGGATTTCCTAGGAAAGGATACTGGAGCAAGTCGCCATTTTCTTCTCCAGGGGATGTTCCTGAGCCACGTGGGAAGTCCCATTTACATGTGTTACAGATGTACTAAGAAACATGTTTGTTTGACGTAAACCAGTTTTGCTTAAGCCTGAGAGAAACTTCCGTCTGTTTTTTTTCCAAAAGACCACTGTTCCTCCTTGTATGCTCAACTTGAATCGATTCACAGAGGATTCTCTCCTGCGGCATGCCCAGTTTGTGGTGGAGCAAGTAGAGAGTTATGATCGGGCTGGGGACAGTGACGAGCAGCCCATCTTCCTGAGCCCCTGCATGAGAGACCTCATCAAGCTGGCTGGGGTCACCCTGGGAAAAAGGTAAGGGTGCAGCAGGAGTGAGACTGAAGACGGGAGACGGAGTCTGGAAGGCAGGGCACTGCGTGAGCTCTTCCTGGGCCACTAACACTGGAATCTCTCTCCCAGGCGAGCTGAAAGGCGGCAGACCATCCGGCAGCCTGCCAAGGAGAAGGACAAGGGCCCCACCAAGGCCACCACCACCAAATTGGTCTACCAGATCTTCGACACTTTCTTTGCGGAGCAAATTGAAAAAGATGACAAGGAAGACAAAGAGAACGCCTTCAAGCGCCGGCGCTGTGGCGTCTGTGAGGTAACCTCGCCTAAGCCGGCTCTCCCGCCCCTTTTGATCTCTGAGGAGCTCACTGTTTTCTCTTTTTGGCTTGAGCGTCTTACTGTGTAGACATGACCCCCCAAAAACAGAGCTCAGAGAAGGAGTTAGTTATCCAGGGGAACTTGCATGTCTCACGGGGCAGCTATCAAAAGATGCACGCTGAGGCACTTTGCCATCAGTGCCACTGCTGCTACAAAGGAGTCTGGCCACGTCCCATTGTGTCCTCAGGCCCCGGTGTGAGGGTGAGGGGGGTGACTGCCCCACAGAGGCCAGCACTGCTTCCTCCAAACGGGTCATCCTCCCAGGATCCCGTCTTGTCTCATGGTGTAACTTTCCTTGGAATGTGGGGGCTTCGTCCAGCTTAGCTTTGAGGCCTGAGACAACCTCTCTCTGAATTTTTTAGTATAATATATATTTACTTCACCCTGGAGGAATTAATCTCCCTAATTCTATCACTGATCCAGAGATCAGATCTGTTTTGGTGTCTGTGTGACTTAATTTGGATGAAAGCTTTAAAGTAAAAATATAGCAGCTGCCTTCAGAACCGCCCTCCATTCACACCAGTCCCTGGATTCTGAGGGTCTCCTCTGTCTTCAGTGGCCGCCCTCAATAGGAATTTGCGTGTTGAACCTGTGTCCCCCCAGCAGTGGAAACACGGAGACCTAACCACTGGGCCACCAGTGAATTCCCTGTCCTCACCATTCTTGTTTTGGTTTTTATTTCATCTAGCACATGCGTATCCAAGCTTTAAATTTTCCTTTTTTTTTTAATATACATAAACTGGCATCTTTCACAACTACTGTGTGTTGACACAGGTAGACCTAGTTATCACTTTATTCCATAGTATTTCATTGTGACTCTCCCAGCCTATCCCTTGGTGATGGGCAATGTGATATTCTAATGTGTCTTCTGTGATTCTTCACTACTTAGAAGCAGAATTGCTGGGGTGTAGGTTATATACTTGACTTTGATCTAGAACACTGTTTTCCAGAGTTGTCACCACCTTACCTCTGAGTCACCTGAGTTCTCTTTTCCCCATACCTGTCCCAATACATGTCTCAGGGTTAACCTTTACAAACCTCATGTCTTGTTCCTAACTCTTACTTCCCTGAGTTCTAATGAGGTTAAACTTACATATTTTAAAATTCGCCAAAAAGTGGTTATCAGCTGTGACTAATGGCCGTTTAATTTTTTTTTTAATGTGTTTTAGATTTGTCAACAGCCCGAGTGTGGAAAGTGTAAGGCCTGTAAGGATATGGTTAAATTTGGTGGTAGTGGACGGAGCAAGCAGGCTTGCCAAAAGAGGAGGTAGGTTTGGCCAATGATTGTTTTTGGAATGGAGGGAAATGCCAGTTGATGGCAAATAGGCTTTGTGTGGACAGCTGGGTTGACACATATAGAATAGGCAAGATCCCTTTGTCTAGCGTTGTTGCCAAACCTGTTCCTGTTTTCTTAGTGAAACACCTTCAGGTGGTTCTACTTTTTTTTTCCAGCTGCGCTGTGGGGGCTTATGGGATCCTAGTTCCCCGACCAGGGATTGAACTTGGGCCCTTGGCAGTGAGAGCACAGAGTCCCAACCCCTGGACCACCAGGGAGTTTCCAGTTGGTCTTATTTTTTAAAGAAGACTTTGCTTATCACAAGTGACTTTGTAGGTGTCCCAACATGGCCATGAAGGAGGCAGACGATGACGAGGAAGTGGATGACAATATTCCAGAGATGCCATCACCCAAAAAGATGCATCAGGGGAAGAAAAAGAAGCAGAATAAGAATCGGATCTCTTGGGTTGGAGATGCCGTCAAGGTAATCCAGGAGTGGGCTCTTGGTTGTCCTCGTGCTGCACTGCTGAGCAGCCGGGTGTCTCCTGGTGTCTTGCTCATTGCCAGCCCTTCTGAGAGCAGCCGGAGCCCTGAAGCAGAGAAACCTACCCATTCATCTTGTAGCCGTGAGCAGAGCAGAGCCGGCTGCGAGGCTGGGGTCTGTGGTCAAGCACCAAAAATGCGTTTTTACTTGTATGTCCAAGGACTCGATGTTCCTCACCCTCCAAAGTGGCCATTTGATACAGTCCTGGTGTGTGAGACTGGTTCCCCTGTGAGGCCGGTTTTGAGGAGAGCCCTCACAGCCCCCTCTGGCCTAGGAGTTGGTGTTTGGGACAAACCGCCTCCGGGGGCTCTGTGCTCACCTGCCTAAGAGTCAAATCCTTTACCACAGCTAGAGAGGGAATACGTTCTCTGTGTTAGTCCCT
Source organism: Okapia johnstoni (assembly GCA_024291935.2). Lineage (NCBI taxonomy): Eukaryota > Metazoa > Chordata > Mammalia > Artiodactyla > Giraffidae > Okapia > Okapia johnstoni. The sequence goes on along the minus strand of CM044316.1, from coordinate 11,297,329 downwards.
TGGTGTCCATAAGCTGGAGATGGGCCAGGTCCCTTAGCAAGCCTGAGGCCTACCCCTGCTGGATGCTGCTCTAGGTCTGGGCCACACAAGTGCTGTCAGGCGGTTGGGGCACGGGAAGTGGGCTGGGGCCACAGAGGCTTCTTGGTGGAACAACCTCCTAAAGGGCTGGAGAGCAGCCGGCCACTTAAAGTCCTTGAGAGGAACCAGGGCAGAGGCCCTGTGGTGGGAACCAGCTTTCCTTGTGGGAGAGAAGGAAGGGGGTCCGTGTGTCTGAGGGGAGTGTGATGAGTGGATGTGCTGTTCTAATTGAAGGCTAGGATCTGACTTGCTGCTGACAAAGGAGGGCAGAGCTGGCGACAGAGGGCTGTGAGTGCCTCAGCCGCAGGCTTCCAGCCAGGGGAGGGGCTGCTCTCTGTAGTAAGTAGCCAGGCTGCTGGAGCTCATGGCTTCTTAGAGAAATTGTCATGAGCTATGCTTTCCTGTAAAGCAGCAGGAACTCACAGGACAAGCCTTCACAGACCTTCAGATCCATCCTCTCCTGAAACTAAGCCCTTGTTTTCAGACCGATGGGAAGAAGAGTTACTACAAGAAGGTATGCATCGACTCGGAAACCCTGGAAGTGGGGGACTGTGTTTCTGTTATTCCAGACGACTCTTCAAAACCACTGTATCTAGCAAGGTTTGTATCCTTCCTTCCGCCTGACTTCAGCCCACACTTTGAGTAAAAGCAGGAGGTGCCTGTTTTGCAAAAATAGCAGCAGCTCTTTGCCTAGACTAAAACCAAGAAATGGACTTCCCTAGTGACTCAGTGATAAAGAGTTCTCCTGCCAATGTAGGAGACCTGGGTTTGATCCCTGGGTTGGGAAGATCCCCTGGAGAAGGAAATGGCAACCGACACCAGTATTCTTGCTTGGAAAATCCCATAGACAGAGGAGTCTGGTGGACTGCAGTCCATAGGGTCGCGAAGAGTCAGACACGACTGAGTACACACACAGGCGACACCAAAAAATTACCTGTACTCCTGAGGAGCCTCGGTTCAGCTCCGCTGGTCAAGTTAGAGCCTTCTCCCTCCCCATCTTCCGGCTCCAGGGTCACGGCTCTGTGGGAGGACAGCAGCAATGGGCAGATGTTCCACGCCCACTGGTTCTGTGCTGGGACGGACACGGTCCTCGGGGCCACCTCGGACCCCCTGGAGCTGTTCCTGGTCGACGAGTGTGAGGACATGCAGCTCTCATACATCCACAGCAAGGTGCAGGTCATCTATAAGGCTCCCTCGGAGAACTGGGCCTTGGAGGTGAGTGCCTGGTGCCCCGCATGTGTCCCCACCCCTTTCTGCGCTGGGTCATCATGGCTGACGGTGGCCCCATCCCCAGGGAGGCGTGGACCCCGAGGCCCTGATGTCGGAGGACGACGGGAAGACCTACTTCTACCAGCTGTGGTACGACCAAGACTACGCGAGATTTGAGTCCCCTCCGAAAACTCAGCCGACGGAGGACAACAAGTACAAGTGAGTCCGGAGCCTGGGCTCCTAGGCCGCCCTGTTGGTGCTCTAGGATGCTGTGTGAGTGCATGAACCCCCCCCGCTTGTTCTGTGCTTCTCTCTGTTGGGTCTGCTGTCCTCCCATCCTCCGATTGCCCTCCCCGCCAACCAGAAACCAGCTTGACTCGGTTGCAGTGGCTGTGAGGATGTGGACAGCCTGGTTGCGGGTGGGGGTCACCCCCATGAGAAGCCATCCCACTGGGATAGGATGTGTCTTTCTGTGTCTGTCCCACAAATCTATGTCTTTCCTCATAAGTGAGATCTTTGATTCCGTTTAATGCTAATGCTTTCAGAGAGGCTTGCTTCTTAAATGCTTAGTGCTCCTGTTTTCCTTTCTAACCTTGATACCTCACTTTTTTTAACTAAAGGTGGTGACTGGAGTCTTCCATCATGAGCAGTGTGTGGGAGTGAGGCTGGGAGGGCTCGCTGAGCTGCCTCTGGTATTTCTCCAGTCAGCCTGGGGCTGCTTTGGGGCTTGATCTGTTTTTAAGGCACTCTAACTCTCCTCTGAAGGGTTTATTAATCAGGAATGTTGCATTTTACCAAATCCTTCTTCAGCCTTTAGAGATAATAGTGTGAGCCTCCTTTGACATGGTTTGAGTTCCTGGCTTTACCGCGGTCTGCATTACCATTCATGGTGGATTCTTAACCAGATTCTAGCTCATTTGCTAATGTCTCTGGGTTTTTATGTCAACTACTCAAAAGTGGGGTTGACTTGTCGTTTTCCTGTTGTGCATATTTCTGGGCTTTGGTCCCCAATATGTGCTCTCAAAGTGTGAACATAAAAGTGCAGGAGAGCCAGTGCCTTCTAACATCCATGCATACTTCCTCTTGGTCACCGGAGTCTCTGGAAATATGCCAGCGGCAGCAGCTTATAGTCACCACCAGCCACTCAAGGGCCTTTGGTTTCTGTCCACTGCTCCTTCAGGTTCTGCGCGAGCTGTGCGCGTCTGGCCGAAATGAGGCAGAAGGAGATCCCCAGGGTCATGGAGCAGCTCCAGGACCTGGAAGGCCGTGTCCTCTACAGCTTCGCCACCAAGAACGGTGTCCAGTACCGGGTGGGCGACGGCGTGTACCTCCCTCCCGAGGCCTTCACCTTCAAGTGAGTGCCCCTTGGAGCCAGCGGGGCCAGGAGCTCCGGGCCAGCACCAGGCTGGCTCCACCATGTGCCCCCCACCTCAGCCCACTACCAGCTGCTGCCGATCCGTCGCACTGGCGTCTGTGGTGAGCAGACGCCATCCAGCGGTCCTGTGTGGAGCCACTGTCCTTCTGTGGCAGTGAAGCTGTCTGTGAAAGAAGTCAGACAGAGCCTGCTGGCTAAAGGAGGATGCTGGGGTCAGTGATGGGTTCCTGCCCAGCTGGTCATGTCAGAGACCCCGCCCCCAGTTCCCGTTATCAGATGGGGAGAGGAGTATCTTGTCTTACCTGCCAGGCCTCTAAGGAATAAATGAGTTAAAAGTGCTTATTAGGGACTTCCCTTGTGGTCCAGTGGTTAAGACTCTGCCCTTCCAATGCAGGGGGCACAGGTTCAATCCCTGATTAGGGAACTAAGATCCCACGTGCCCCATGGTGTGGCCAAAAAAATCTAAACTAGAAAAAAAAAAGGCGCTTATTAGCACAGCGCCTGGCTTAGTGTAAAGGCTGACTGTGAGTTACTGCTTGGTAACTGGGAATTGCATCAAAAGACTTCCACATCAAAGGACTGAGGCTCTTCAGGGAAAAATCAAAGCCACAGATATTTCCCACACTTGATCCCTTTCTTGTTGGTTCTTAGAACTAGCATGTGGTTGGATTTACAACCAGCATTTTGGCAACCTTAGCTCAGTTTCCCAACCTATTTTCCTCGAGTCCTCATTGGAACCCATTCAACTGAATGGGTTCAACCCAATCCACCCATGCACTGAATTGCAGAGCTGCAGTCCGCCCAGCCCCACGCAGTGGGTGTGCATGGCGCCCTGAAGCATCAGTTCTTGGCCTGGAAGGAGAGGCCGCCCTGTAGGGCTGTTGACCAGGTACTCCTGGCCCAGCTGGAAGTGAGAGCACAGGTGTTCAGAGGGCCTCTGGGGCCTGACAGACTTTGGGAGGCCTGGTGGGAACACACGGAAGCTGCCTTCCTGAACTGCTCAACTTCCTGTCTTCAGAGTGTGGCCCTGTGGTCCTGGCAGCTTGACATCTGATGTGATGGCCTGATCCCACCAGTACATGGCCAGGCCAGGTTTGGCTAGCCCAGACTACCCGTCTTCTCCCCTGGCCTCTCCCACAGTGCCGCTAGGTTAGTGCCTCAGTCAGAAAGTAGGTTATGCCACGGGCACAACTCAGGTCACAGAAGTTTACCTCTTGCCTGGACTGTGTGTCCACTGTGGTTCGGGGCTCACACTGTTGTGTCACTCGGACCTGGGTTGACAGGGCCTCTGCCTTCTCAGAAGTTGCCTGTCCGAGGCAAGGGGAAGCGCACTGGCAGCTCTCCTGCCAGGGCAGGGCTTGTGTATCACAGCTGCTCACACCTGTGGAGTTGAACACATCACCTGCCAGGAAGTCCTGCCCTGAGGCCAGGCACGGGGAGAATGTGAACAACCTCAGCAGCGAGACCCAGAGCAGAGATGGGGAATACCTGTGTTAAAGTGTGGATGGGATTGAATCTCTAAATCTGTGCTTAACGTACTGAGCTGCGTTAGTTCAGGCGCTGGAATTTAAACAGTGATTATCACTGGTCAGTCACGCCAAACCACTTTCTAATGTTTCACGTTCAGTCACTCAGAGCAGTTGCTTCTTTGCAGCATCAAGCTGTCCAGTCCTGTGAAACGCCCCCGGAAGGAGCCTGTGGACGAATCTCTGTATCCAGAACACTACCGGAAGTACTCCGACTACATCAAGGGTAGCAACCTGGATGCCCCTGAGCCCTACCGTATTGGCCGCATAAAGGAGATCTTCTGCAGCAAGAAGAGCAACGGCCGGCCCAATGAGACAGACATCAAGATCAGGGTCAACAAGTTCTACAGGTCAGTGAGGGCTCTTCCCTCCAGGGGCCTCTGCCTGAGTCATGGGAGGTAGTGAATCACACACACAGTGGTGGTCTAAGGGGTGGAGGAGGTAGTCCTCCCAGGTATTCCTGATTACCTGGTGCCTGCTGAAGATCACTACAGCTGTATAGCACAGCCCTGGATTCCTGTCTTAAAGCTGCAGAGCTTTGTCCAAAAGAAATCAGTGAGCGGAGGTCCAGAGTGCAACCGAGGCAGGCATGGAATATCCTGGGCTCTGTATGAGGTGCCATCAGAACCCTGAGATCTGTTTAAACTGTCTTGTGTTCCAGCCCCTCCCTACTGCCAGTCCTCCTGTCCTTTTCAGGCCCTCTTCCCCGTTTCTGGGGTTTCTCTCTGTCCCATGGTCTTGGCTTCACTGAGTTTCTGGGATCCTAATAGTAGTTAGGAGCTTAAACTGAAGCTAATCCATACAGATAGGTCTACAGTTGCTCCACTTCTTAGCTAATGTACAGGAAAGATTTTCTGAAGTCTTTGAAATAACAGGGTACTGAGAGAACAAGGAGTCTGGTGGGCATAGAGGGAAGAAGGCAGCTCTAGACATGCTTCTTAACAGGAGGTCAGCAACCAAGGGTCTCAGCTGAGGCCCACCCAGTCTTCTTGGAGGCATAAAGAGCAAGCAAACCCTTAGTTGAGTTCATGGTAAGAAATCCCACTTAGTTTGTGGTGTATAGTGCCGACTAAGGGGGTTAGTAATCAAGGTGAGTTAGTGAGGCGTGGGGCCTAGTCTTTACCCACTGATCCTAAGAGCACATCCCCAAGAATATGCCATTTAATTCATTTTCAACTTGTGACAAACAAACTAACAAAGACTCTTGCACTCCCAGGCCGGAGAACACACACAAGTCTACCCCAGCCAGTTACCACGCAGACATCAACCTGCTTTACTGGTTTCAACTTGTGACAAACAAACTAACAAAGACTCTTGCACTCCCAGGCCGGAGAACACACACAAGTCTACCCCAGCCAGTTACCACGCAGACATCAACCTGCTTTACTGGAGCGATGAGGAAGCCGTGGTGGACTTCAAGGCCGTGCAGGGCCGCTGCACCGTGGAGTATGGAGAGGACCTGCCTGAGTGCCTCCAGGACTTCTCCGCTGGTGGCCCTGATCGCTTCTACTTTCTCGAGGTGGGGCCCTGGGCTCACTGCAGGGAGGGCCTCTGGGCCAGACACAGTGCCCGAGAAGTTTATTTACCCAGAGCAGGAGTCTGTGACACTCAGGTTGTTCTGGAATTTAACACTTAAAGCAAAACGAAATATTTTAACGTCCAAATGCAATAACTCAGACTTCCCTGGTGGCTCAGATGGTATAGAATCCTCCTGGAATGTGGAAGACCTGGGTTCAATCCCTAGATTGGGAAGAGTCCCTGAAGAAGGGAATGGCAACCCACTCCAATATTCTTGCCTGGAGAATTCCATAGACAGAGGAGTCTGGTGAGCTACAGTCCATGGCATTGCAAAGAGTCGGACACAACTGAGTGACTAACACACACGCACACACAATGCAATAACAATTTTTGTAGACTCTTAGGTGGCCTCTGCTGGCCTGGCCAGTGTCTATGAGTTAGGGAAATGGACCTCTAGCCCCAGGAGATGAAGCCCTGCCTCCAGTCCCTTCAGTCTCACAACTGAGCTTGTGGCCTGGTTATTGAGAGAAGAGCCAGGAGTCTGTTGATTTAAGCTAATCACTTTTAAATTGTTTCAGCACGGCTTCTTCGTGACAGGCATGTATGGTCTTAAGATAACCCGTGTCTCCCCCAGGTTCCGGTCTGTACAGCCTGATTATGACATTTGTCTATTTTCAGAATGAGTAGTCCAGGTACTTAAAATAGCAGGAATTTCTGTTAGCCACATAAAAGATTTTTATTAATAGAATTTTCCCCTTCTCTCTATTAGAATCAAAGCCCTCTTGGCTTCTGACCATACTTAGGGAGAAATGAAGTATATTATCAAATTAACTTAAATCCTATTTGTTAGAGAGGGGAACTGGTGTTTCTCTTCCAGACTACTGTGGTTCTTTCCCCCTCAGGCCTATAACGCCAAGAGCAAAAGCTTTGAGGATCCTCCGAACCACGCCCGGAGCCCCGGAAATAAAGGGAAGGGGAAGGGGAAAGGTATGTCGTGGTATGTCATTCCCTCAGGCTCCTTTTCAAGTCCGTGTCCTCTAACTTGGATACTCATGAGTCAATCAGTATGAAAGAGCAGCCTCTGACGTTACCTCCCTCAAATCGAGGTGGACTCTGAGTCACCAGGGGCTTTGAGGAGAGCAGGTCAGGACCCTGCTCTGACTTGGGGCCCTTCTCCTGCAGGAAAAAACAGGACGAAAACTCAGACGTGTGAGCCAAGTGAACTGGAGACAGAAATCAAACTGCCGAAGCTGCGGACTCTGGACGTGTTTTCCGGCTGTGGGGGACTGTCGGAAGGCTTCCACCAAGCAGGTGAGCTCCGGGGCGGGGGGGGGTTTCTCCCCGCAGCCTGTTAAAAACTGAATCGGGCAGGCTGTGTCTGGAAGACCTCTGTAGCCCTGGTTACAGTTCCGACTAGAGAGTCTCTTTCTGGGGAGTTCATGACACGTCTATGTCCTCATATCCCCCACCCAGGCATCTCGGAGACACTGTGGGCCATTGAGATGTGGGACCCTGCGGCCCAGGCGTTCCGGCTCAACAACCCTGGGTCCACGGTGTTCACAGAGGACTGCAACGTCCTGCTGAAGCTGGTCATGGCCGGGGAGGTGACCAACTCCCGCGGCCAGAAGCTGCCTCAGAAGGGAGACGTGGAGATGCTTTGCGGCGGGCCGCCCTGCCAGGGCTTCAGCGGCATGAACCGCTTCAACTCTCGAACCTACTCCAAGTTCAAGAACTCCCTGGTGGTCTCCTTCCTCAGGTAAACAGAGCCAAAGCCCCTCTGCGTTCAGTGCTACCCAAGGGCAACTAGATGGCCTGCCCCTGCGCTGCAACGCCTGGTGCCAGGGCCAAGCAGTCACCGCTTTAGCCTTCACTCCTGCAGAAGGCCGCTGCTGAGCGAGGCTCCAGTCTCAGCCTTCAGGGAGTTCACGGCTCCCTCTCCACTAGGGAGAGACCCTGAGAGCTGGCAGGTGCGTCTTGACAAGCGTCAAACTAGTTGGGAGTGTCTTCTGGCCGAGGAGGCCTTCTTGCTCTCTGCAGGTGTGGGGCTGAATCTCTCTGTCATTCCTGTCCCCGACAGCTACTGTGACTACTACCGGCCCCGCTACTTCCTCCTGGAAAACGTTCGGAACTTCGTCTCCTTCAAGCGCTCTATGGTCCTGAAGCTAACGCTGCGCTGCCTGGTCCGCATGGGCTACCAGTGCACCTTCGGCGTGCTGCAGGTGGGCCCAGGTTGGGGGCAGACACAGAGGCCAGAGACAGGGGTGGCTGTCCCTGGGCTACAACAAACTGTCCCTAACTGAAAATAGAACTCCAAAGGGGACTTCCCCAGCACTTCCACTGCAGGGGGTGTGGGTTCGATCCCTGGTGGGGAACTAAGATCCTACATGCTGCTGAATGTGGCCAAAAATTAAAACAAAAACCCTCAAAGGGTCAGGCTGTAGGGTGATGACCTGTAGTGTGGGGGGGGCAAATGCTGGGGCCTGCACCTGCGCTATGAAGCCTTTGGCATTTAGATTCTGGAGGAACTCAGAGCCAGGACCCCAGCAAGTCCTGAGGGGCCGTGTGTAAGAGGCCTCTTTGCCACGTCGTTTCCAGCTCGTTTCCTCTGATGGGGTGTAGGGGTGCCCAGCTGTGGAACTCCAGGTAGCAGTTAGATTCCCACACAGGGTGGGTCAGGAACCACACATAGACCAAACTGTTTTATAAACAGCCAAGTCTCTCTGGGTGAACAGACGTGCTTATGAACACCTAAAGGGTGTGGATGGTGACACTCCAGGGGGCTCCCAGTGGCTCTGTCTGCAGTGACAGGCCCTTGGGGTGGTCAGAGGGGACCAGGCCTCTTCTGAAGAGCAGCTACTCTGTGTGTGCCTGTTCAGTAACTGACGGCAGAACTAAAACTGAAGGAAGTGCTGAAACAGGGAGAGTTGGCTGGAAAACAGTGAGTGTGTGGAGCAGAGAGGGTGGCCATTCGGCCCCAAGCCCTCCTAGTCAGTCTCCACAGTGTCTCAGCTTCACTGAACAAGCCTCATTGGTGGCCGTGTTCTGTCCCTGTGACTGTGGGCTACAAGGCGGGAGGCGCAGCTCCTGGTGTCTTCTCTGGCCGCTCTCCTCCCCAATGCTAAGACCACGGCACCCCTGTGTGTCTAAAGAACTGGCTGAGAGCATCTGCGGAGTTCACTCCTGCCTCCTCCGGGGGCTGCCGGCCACCTCCTGGGATCGCTTGTCCTTCCCGCTGGCCTCACTCTGGTTAGGTGTAAGCCTATGGGTTAACTTCCTGGAGAACGACATGGCGACCCACTCCGGTATTCTTGCCTGGGAGCTCCCATGGACAGGGGAGCCTGGCAGGCTGCAGTCCATGGGATTGCAAAGATTCAAACTCAACTGAAGCAACTTAGCACTAGCACTGTGGGTTAACTAGGGGCTCTCTGGGTGTGCTTCACACTGGCCAGCTGCTCCCTAAAGTCAGGTGCCACGGACCACAGCCCTCGGACCAGCGAATCAGGGTGCCCGCTGACTGTGTGCATCTCTGGCCCTCCCTGCACAGGCTGGTCAGTACGGCGTGGCCCAGACTCGGAGGCGAGCCATCATCCTGGCCGCAGCCCCTGGGGAGCCACTCCCTCTGTTCCCAGAGCCGTTGCACGTGTTCGCGCCCCGGGCCTGCCAGCTGAGCGTCGTGGTGGACGACAAGAAGTTTGTCAGCAACATCACCAGGTAGGAGCCCTGCCCTCCCCTCCGTGGTCGTGGTGCTGGTGAGGCTTGGGGCAGCAAGGTGGTGCCAGGGGACCTCAGTGACAAGGCCCAGGCCTGGAGAAAGTGTTAGTGAGGAGCAGTGGTGTGGGGTCCAGCCTGTCCCCAGAACGCTCTGCCCCTCTGGGCTCATCCTGCCCGAGCACCCTGAGTACAGGGCCACAGCCAGAGCCCACACTCTACACAGGATCTGAGGAGAGTACTGCCCCGGTGACCTCGGGTGGCCCTTTGACCCCAAGTCGAGGTCCCCTTTTCTGGAGAAGACGGTGCCAGTCGTCGGGGATAGCAGCCGTGACTCAGGTGACAGTAGCTGTGTGTCCCAGAGGTGCCAACCCTCCATGCTTTGCTGCAGGTTGAGCTCGGGTCCCTTCCGGACCATCACTGTGCGGGACACCATGTCCGACCTCCCTGAGATCCGGAACGGGGCCTCGGCACTGGAGATCTCATACAACGGGGAGCCCCAGTCCTGGTTCCAGAGGCAGCTCCGGGGCTCGCAGTACCAGCCCATCCTCAGGGATCATATTTGCAAGGTGACCAGAGCAGGCCTCCCTGTAGCTACCTCTTGGGGACAGAGCTGCGGGTGGAGCCCAGCCTGGGCTGGGAGGAGCTGATCTCTGCCCCTCCCCCTTCCACTCCTTCTGCTCTTGATCCCTCACCCCTAGACCAGCGTTATCTCAGCCGGCCCTCAGCGTCACCACCTCACTGCCTCCTGCTTCTCCTCTTACTTCCCACCCTCTCACCACCACCACCCTACCCCACCGCAGTAGTTGGTCGTAGGAAGTGCTCATCAGAGCTTATTAACTTTGAAGTAATAGATCTAGGAAGACCTCACACTCTAGCAAAAGAGTTTACACTCTTCCTAGAATAGGTCTGGAATGGCCACTGTTTCCCACCCCGTTTCCCACCACCCCTGTTCTCTGGGTGACCCCAGGGCTCCCCACCTCTGGCTCCACCTGTGCCACGTCAGCTCCTCCCAAACCCTCCCCACACTTGCCCAAAGCCACCCCTTCATCCATCCTCTCTTATTCCACGTCCCCACTCTGGAGTTGTCATGGCACGTGTATGACTCCAGGCTGTGCACTGGGGTTACTGTCAGTCTCCCTCAGTGGGATACAAGCCCCTGGGGGCTCCTAGCCCCTGCCAATGTGCCCAGTGCCCACCACGACAGCACCCAGCCCCCATGGCACCTGCTTGGGTGCTCCCCGAACTGGGCGACAGCCAGGCCTGCTGTGCTCCTGCAGGACATGAGCGCCTTGGTGGCCGCCCGCATGCGGCACATCCCCCTGGCCCCAGGCTCGGACTGGCGTGACCTGCCCAACATTGAGGTGCGGCTCTCTGACGGCACCCTGGCCCGGAAGCTGCGGTACAACTACCATGACAAGAAGAACGGCTGCAGCAGCACGGGCGCCCTTCGCGGGGTCTGCTCCTGTGTGGAAGGTGGGGCCACCCCCTCCCTGTGCCCTGGCCTCCGGGTATGGCTTCCTCCTGCTTGGTGTGAAGCGTCCAGCCCCCTTAGGGTCTGTAGCCATGTGGGGGGCTCAAAGGAAGGGGCATGGTCTCAGGCTTTCTCAGCAGGAGGCACAGGGGCTCAGGAGCCCAACGGCCCCAAGCTGGGTGCAGACCCACCGGACCTGGGTGTCCCTGCTCTAAATGCTGCTGAAAGCAGGGCTCATGGGGAGGCTCCGCCTGGTGCACTGTCAGCTGCTGTGTCCTCACGCCCCATCCCCACAGCCCCACCACAGCCCTCTCTCCCTGCAGGCAAGCCCTGTGAGCCTGCGGCCCGACAGTTCAACACCCTTATCCCCTGGTGCCTGCCCCACACTGGGAACAGGCACAACCATTGGGCCGGCCTCTACGGGCGTCTCGAGTGGGATGGCTTCTTCAGCACAACTGTCACCAACCCCGAGCCCATGGGCAAGCAGGTAGGTCTGCTGGCCCCTCGGGCCTGGGTGGGGACGGACTTGCCGGCCAGGGCCAGGGTGGGCTTCCTGTCGTAGGTGGTCCCCTCTCACGCCTCCCCCACCATGCTTCTCGCCCCCAGGGCCGTGTGCTCCACCCCGAGCAGCACCGAGTGGTGAGCGTCCGGGAGTGCGCCCGCTCCCAGGGCTTCCCCGACACCTATCGGCTGTTCGGCAACATCCTGGACAAGCACCGGCAGGTCAGTGGATGGACACTGAGGCGGGGCCAGCCAGCAGCTCCCGCAAAGCAGGCCCTGCGAGAGGGAGAAGAGGGTGGGGTGGGTCCGTGGGGAGCTCGGCTCACACGGTCACTTCTGAGGGGCCGCTGAACCCCCACAGCTGGTTGACTGGCTGGCCTCAATATTCCCAGGAGGGTGGTGGTAAGAAAGGGGTAACCCGCCATCCCTGGGGCCTCGGGTTCTCACGGGTCAGGCGGAATCACTAAGCGTGTGGTTGCTATTGATGCTGAAGGAGATTTAGCCCAAAGGAAACTTCCTGCACATCACACAGAGCAGGCTAAGTGTGTGGTGGTGCACATTCACGGTCTTGTCACTAAGCGTTGAAATGAACTGATATTTCCTCCTGTTTCTCAGCACTGGGTTTGGCTCTTAATTAAGGTACATCCAAGTAATGCAGGTGCATGGCTGAGGTTACACCAAAGCCTTCCCATTTCACACCACCCTCAACTCCCATCATCCTATTCTCCCGGAGTATCAACTTTCAGCCAGAAGTGAGACCTGGTGGCTTCTGTACCTGGATTCTAAGATTTTCTTAAGCCCTTTAAAGCCCCTTTCTCTGGCTTATTCTTGACCCATTAATGTTTGGGGTGGGAGGAGGGTCTGTGCACCATCCCAGCAGAAGGGCTTTGGAGGCCCCTGTGAGCCTGAGGCCAGGATCCCAGTGCCCGGGTCTGAGGGGAGGCTGGTGCTGACTCCGGCCATGCCAAACCAGGTGTCGCCCTCCTTCCCTCCTGCAGGTGGGTAACGCTGTGCCGCCGCCACTGGCCAAAGCCATCGGCTTGGAGATCAAGCGCTGCATGTTGGTCAAAGCGCGAGAGAGCTCCTCAGGTATGGTGGGGGCGGAGACGGCAAGGGTGTGACGTTAGGCTCTGGGACTGGGGCGAGTCACCCAGCGGCCGCGCGTCTTTCTCAGGGTTGCTGTGAGACTGAGCAGCTGGGGTGTGGTTAAGTGGAGAGGCACTGGGGCCTGGTTCTGTCCTGTGACAGAGTCTGGCTCGCCTGGGCCCACTGTGGATGCCAACCCAGGCAGTCTGGAAGCCTTTAGGGGACACCTGAGCAGCGCTTAGTCTCTCTGAATGTTGATACAGAGCTGCCACAGGTTCTTACCTGGTTGTCCTTTAACATCGACACCTGGGCGTTAACATGGCTCCTGATTAATGTACCTGTTGTACTTGTCTGTTGCTTAGTGTAACATCCGTTCCCTGCAGTGACTCTCCTTTTTATTTCCCTTCAGCTAAAATCAAGGAGGAGGCTGCCAAGGACTAGTTCTGTCCTCCCATCACCCATGTTTCTGCCACCAGAGATCCCCAACGTGCACTGATCTTGTTGTATTTTTCACATGTCAATCAGTCAGTTCAGATGTGTCGTATGCGGTGTTTGTGGCCTTGGCTGACATGAAGCTCTTCAGTGAGATTTGCCTATCGGCTAATTTGACTTAGTGATCAAACTGTGCAGTACTTTGTCCATTCTGGATTTTAAAAGTTTTTTATTACGCATTATAGCAAATTTACCACTGTATGAAGTGGAAATTAAGACTTTATGTAGTTTTTATATGTTGTAATATTTCTTCAAATAAATCTCTCCTATAAATCACCCTGGGTGGCGACTCACAATTTACAAGGGACTTCTGGTTGCCTCTCCACTGAGGCCGGATGAGAGTGGGGTCTAAGTGCTGAGTGTGACCCCACAGAGGTGTTCATCTGAGGTTAGATCATTCCATGTGTGTTTGGGGTAGAGATTGTGACTCAGTGCTGGCCAATAACATGCAAGTAGAACTTGCTGGTGTTGCTTCCAGGAAAGCCTTTTATTTATTTATTTTTTGGCTACACTGTGAAGCATGCAGGATCTTAGTTCAACAACCAGGGATCGAACCCATGCCACCTGCATTGGGAGCATGGAGTCTTAACCACTGGACCACTAGGGAAGTCCCCAGGAAGTCTTAGCTGGCCTTCCTTGTGGCCTTGTATCTCTTTGGTCTGGAGTGGGCTGTGATGCCTGGCAGTGCAGCAACTGTATTGTGACCATGAGGCCAGAAGCCCCACACAATGGATGGTGGCACAAGAAGAGAAGCATCACTTGGAGCCCTGGCCTGCCACCCCCAGACAGACCCTTTATTTGCTTAAGAATCTGTTAGGTGGACTTTCCACACTTTCAGCCTGACTCAATGCCACTGAATTCTAGGAGGAACAAACCTTTTCTTTGGTTCATCTTCGGGAAAGACCTGCTGTAAAATGACAATGAAGCAGAAGCAGACAAAGAAGTGTCACTCACCAGCACACACGCCCCAGAGGGCCACTGTTAAGATGTCAAGTAGCACCTGCTTCACCTCTATCCAGGAGAGCACTCGGTGGCACCTCTACTGGAACATGCCACGTAAGTCACAAGTGCCTTAATCACAAGACTAAAGGACTAGAGAGTGTTCAAATGTAAAATCCATTCAGCTCCTTCATAAGTAATCTGGCTTCCCTGGTGGCTCAGTCAGTAAAGAATCTGCCTGCCAATGCAGGAGACTCAGGTTTGATCCCTGGGTCAGGAAGATCCCCTCAAGAAGGAAATAGCAACCCACTCTGGTGTTCTTGCCTGGAGAATCCCCATGGGCAGAAGAGCCTGGTAGACTGCAGTCCATGGGGTTGCAAGAGTCGGACACGACTTCACGACTTAGTGACCAATCTACCACATAGGAAGTAATTAAATGTTTCATCTTCCTGCTGTTGTAAACGGCACCATGCTGAGCATTCTTGTATGGACTCTTCCATTGTGTCACAAAGGTCCGTCTAGTCAAAGCTATGGTTTTTTCCAGTAGTCATATAGATGTGAGAGTTGGACTATAAAGAAGGCTGAGCGCCAAAGAATTGATGCTTTCAAACTATCGTTCTGGAGAAGACTTGAGCCCCTTGGACTGCAAGGAGATCAAACCAGTCAATCCTAAAGGAAATCAACCCTGAATATTTATTGGAAGGATTGATGCTGAAGCTGAAGCTCCAATACTTGGGCCACCTGATGTGAAGAGCCTGACTCATTAGAAAAGACCTTGATGCTGGGAAAGATTGAGGGCAGGAGGAAAAGTGGACGACAGGATGAGATGGTTGGATGGTATCACTGACTCAATGGACATGGGTTTGGGTGAACTGCGGGAGTTGGTGATGGACAGGGAGGCCTGGCATGCTGTAATCCATGGGGTTGCAGTGTCAGAAATGACTTAACGACTGAATGATGATCTAATTTATTCTGTCAAAAATCATGTCTGAGATTTGAGGGGTTTTAAGCCTTTTTTTGTGTGTTTGTGTACAGTTCAATGGCATTCAATACAATCACTCTATTGTAGAACCATCACCACTACGTATTTCCAGAACATTTTTATCATCCCAAACAGAAACTTTATAGCCACTAAATAATAACCCCTCATTCTCCATCTCCCCCCACCTAGCCCCTGGTAACCTCTACCCTATACTTCCTGAGTTTCCCCATTCTAGGCATCTCATATAAATGGGATCATAATTAGCCTTCTGTGTCTGACTTCTTTCACTTAGCATAACACTTTCTAGGCTCATCCATGTAGCACTGGTTATAACTTCCTTGTTAAGGATGAATAATATTCCCTTTTATCTATACACATTTTGTCCATCAATCTGTCAATGGACATTTGGATTGGTTCTACCTTTTGGCTATTGTGAATAATGCTGGAGTAAACACTGATGTACAAGTATCTCTCTGAGTTCCCGCTTTCAGGTTTCTGGAGTATATACCTAGGAACAGAATTGCTGAATCACATGGTACTTCTATGTTTAACTTTTTGAGGAACCAGCAAAAAAAAACAAACTTTTTTACAGCAACTGTACCATTTTACATTTGTGCTAGCAACACACAGATGTTCAAATCTCTCTACATCTTTGCCCACACTTGTTACTTTCTGTTTCATAATAGCCATCCTAATATTGTCTCACTGTGGTTTTTACTGGTTTCAGGTTTAAGGTGTGTGTGTGCCTGCATGTTCATTTTTATTTTTTTTAATTGTGAAATACACATTGTAATTTTCCCTCTTAACCATTTTTAAGTGTGCAGTTCAACGGCACTAAGTAATTTCACACTGCAACCATCAGTACTATCCATCTCTAGAACTCTTCATCTTGTGAAACTGAAACTCTGTCCCCAATTCTGAAGGCTGGGGGAAGGATGGATTGGGAGTCTGGGGTCAGCAGATGCAAATTATTATATATAGAATGGATAAACAAGGTCCTACTGTGTAGCACAGGGAACTATATTCAAAAGCCTGTGATAAACCACAGGGGAAAAGAATATGAAAAAGAATATATATATGTATAATTGACTCAGTCTGCTGTACAACAGAAATTAACAATACTGTATGTAAATCAACTACACTTAAAACAAACACTCTAACTCCCCATCCCTCCCCCACCTCAGCCCCAAGCCCCTACCAGCTACTTTCTGTCTCTATGGATTTGACTCCTCTAGGGACCTCACTGGAGTTGGAATCATGGAATCATGTAGTACTTGTCTTTTTTTGTGTGTGTGTCTTTTGGTTTTGTTTTGGCCATGCCCTGTGGCTTGCAGAATCTTTTCTTAAATTTTACTTTTTATTGGAGTATTGTGAAAGTGAAAGTTGCTTAGTCGTGTCCGACTCTTTGCGACCCCGTGGACTCTAGCCTGCCAGGCTCCTCTGTCCATGGGATTCTCCAGGCCAGAATACTGGAGTGGGTTCCCTTCTCCAAGGGATCTTCCCAAACAAGGTTGAACCCAGGTCTCCCGCATTGCAGGCAGATTCTTTACCATCTGAGCCACCAGGGAACCCCAAGAAAACTCAAGTGGGTAGGTAGCCTACCCCTTCAGGAGATCTTCCTGACCCAGGGATCGAACCCTCGTCTCTTACATCTCCTGCATTGGCAGATGGGCTCTTTACCAGTAGCACCACCTGGGAAGCCCTTAGGTCACCACAGAACATTGAATAGAGTTCCTGTGCTATACAGGAGGTTCTCATTAGTTATCTATTATATATAGTAGTGTATATATGTCAATTCCAATCTCCCATTTCATCCCACCCTCTTCTCCCCTTGCTATCTGTAAGTTATTCTCTATATCTGTATCTCTATTTCTGCTTGGCAAATAAATTCATCTGTACCATTTTTCTAGATTCCACACAGAAGCATTATGTACAATATTTATTTTTCTCTTTCTGACTTACTTCACCCTGTGTGACAGTCTCTAGGTCCATCCACATCTCTGCAAATAGCACTATTCCATTCCTTTTTATGGCTGAGTAATATTCCATTGTATATATGTACCACATCTTCTTTATCTATTCCTCTGTTGATGGACATTTAGGTTTCTTCCATGTCCTGACTATTGTAAATAGTGTTGCATTGAACATTATGGTACATGTATCTTTTTGAGTTATGGTTCTTTCTGGGTATATATCCCTGACAGCTTGCAGAATTTTAGTTTCCTGACCAGGAACTGAATAAACCTGGGCTCTCGGCAGTGAGAGCCCATAGTCCTAACCACTGGACCACCAGGGAATTCCCTGAAGTTCCTTCCCTTTTAAGACTGAATAACATTCCACTGTATGGATGGACCACATTTTGTTCATTCATTCATCCATCGACGGACACTAGGGTTGCTTCCACCTTCAGGCTAGTGTGAATCATGCTGCTATGAATGTGGGTATACAAACATTTGTTCAAGGCCTTTCTGTATATACGCAGAAGTAGAATTGCTGGGTCATATTTCTATTCTGTAGTCATTCTGTTTCTACATTTTTGAGGATCCATCATACTGTTTTCCACAACAGCCAAGTTGTGTTTTTGTTTCTTATTTTCTGGCTTCACCCCATGGCATGTGGGATCCTAACTCCCTGATCAGGGATTGAACCCACATCCCCTGCATTACAAGATGGAGTCTTTAACCACTGGACTGCTGGGGAAGTCCAGATTGTTTTGTTTTGTTTTTAGTGAAATAAGTATTCAAAGTACAGATGAAGACTCTGTCTTCCCCACCTGCTGCTTCCTCAGATGCAACCATGATGAAAGTGTTGCTGTGTTTCCTTCCTGTCCAGGTTTTTCCACCATTACCACATGTTCCTAAACTCAGTTATTTTCTGCATCTTTAAAGAACATTAGGTTCATCTATTCTACTACACATATCTATCGGCAACCTGCTTTTCTCTCTCAAGCTCATTTGCAATTTTCAAACAAATCAAGCTATAGAGAAAAAGACGACACTATCCCACAATGGCCAAAACGAATGGTCAGTACTTGTTTCCCATTTTTGTGTCACAAGGAAGCTTTTCTAACACCCCATCATCACCACAATGACCACAATCACGCAGGTATGGAATGTGTCCACACTGACATGCAATCGTTTGCAACTGCTAATTGAAAACTGACACAAACAATCACACAACCATTGATCTACCACTGACTATTCCAGCACTGGTTCCAGGGCTGGGCATACATGCAGCAATCATACAGACCAACATCATCCCCAACTGTCTCAAGAACAAAGCAGGCAGACAAACTCCACAAAGAATGAGGGAATTTTAAAAAGCAAGAAATACTATAATCAAAATAAAGCAGAGAACTTGGGGATTTCTCTGGTGGTTCAGTAGCTAAGACTCCACGTTCCCAATGCAGGGGGCTCGGGTTTGATCCTTGGTCAGGGAACTAGATCCTACATGCTGCAACTAAGAGTTTGCATGCTGCAACTCAAGATCCCACATGCCACAACAAAGATAGAAAATTCCACTTGGCCGAATACATAATTTTTTTTTAAAGCAATGAACTGGGATGGTCTGACTCTGATCCTTACTTTGTTCCTCTCCAGATTTTATTATTAAAATGCACACACCTTGTATGTGCAGCTGGACTTTTTTCTAAGGATCTGGCTTCTTTTTTTAAAGGATAGCTGGACTTTCTACTTGTGTATTTGCCTATGTCATCAACTGCCCAGATCAAGATGCAGAAAATTCCCTTCACCTGCCTGGCCCCGAAAACTGGTTCTATCTCCATTAAGAGATGATCACAGATGATTTGTTACTATGCATGAGTTTAGCCTGTTAGAGAATTTCATACCAGTGGAATCATGTGTCTATCCGTTTGTGTCTGAGACATGCATCCATGTCACTGTATCAGTCATTTGCTTCCCTTTATTGCTACATGGTCCTCCATTGTAGAGATGGAACAGCTTGTTTGTCCATGCCTCTGATGACGGATTTTTGAATTCTGTTATGGCCTGAATTGTGTCTCCCACAAAATTCATATGTTGAATAACCCCCAGTACCTCGGAATGTGAATATATTTGAGGATAGAATCTTTAAAAAAAATTTTAATTAAAAAAAAGTTTTAAAGATAAATAAAATGATGTCATTAGGGTGGGCCCTAAGCCAACAGGCCTGGTGTCCTTGTAAGGACCATGTGAAGAACAGGGAGAAGACAGCCATCCACAAGCCAGGGAGATAGGACTCAGAAGGACATTTTGATCTCAGACTCCCAGCCTCCGGAACAGTGAGAAAATAAATTTTCACTGTTTATAAGCTGTTCAGTCTGTGGTATTTTGTTATGGCAGAAACAAATTCAAATCATTCCCAGTTTGGGCCATTGTGCATAAATCTGCTATGAAAGTTCTTGTGCATGTCCTAATATGTGACCTTTTGCGGATGCGTGTTTCTGGTGCTTTTGAAGAACACCAAGAAGTGGAATTCCACCTGTGAGCACCAGTGAGTCCCTTGAAACTGCTGCCAAGTTTCCAAGCGGTGCCGCACCCTGAGTATCCACACTCCCCTCCTGACGCTCTTTGTGGAGTTCCTTCTGCTCTTGTCTTTTTTTATTATTATTAATTATTTTTATTTTTGGCTTCACTGGGTCTTCACTGCTGCATTCTGGCTTTTCTCTAGTTGTGGTTAGCAGGAGGCTTCTCATTGCAGTGGCTTCTCTGGCGGAGCACAGGTTCCAGGCATGTGAGGGCTTCAGCAGTTGCGGCTCCCAAGCTCCAGGCGCACAGGCTCAGTAACAGCACAGGAGTTTAGTGTTCCACAGCATGTGGGATCTTCCCAGATCAGGGATCAAACCCCTGCCCCCTGCATTGGCAGATTCTTTACCACTGGACCACCAGGGAAGTCCTGCTCTTCTCTTGGCTGCTGTCCTGTGGAGTATCTGGATGTGGAAAGAATGTTGGTGTGGTGAAGGACAAAAAGAATGGCTCAGGGACTTCTTTTCCATCCATCCTTGGACTCAGGCTTCTCCCCACTGTCCTATGCTTCCCTTGGCCCCCTTTTATTATCCCTTAGAAAATACCTGATTTGAAAAAAAACACATGTTCAATGTTTAATAAAAAGTTTTCCAGGGACTTCCCTGGCAGTCCAGTGGTTAAAACTCTGTGCTTCCACTGAAGCAGGTACAGGTTCGATTCTTAGGGAACTAAGGTCTCACATGATGTGTGGTGCAGCCAAAAATCAATAGAGAACTAAAAAGAAAATTGTATTCCATACGGAAAGAATATTGAAATGGAAGTACAAGCAAACCTCAGAGATGTTGCAGCTTTAGTTGTAAACCACTGCAGTTAAAGCAAATATTGAAATCAATCGATAAAGAAAACATCATGAGTCACAAATTTCTTTTTTGTTTTCTAGAGCATATAAAAGTTATGTTTGGGGGCTTCCTTGGTGGCTCAGTGGTAAAGAATCTGCTTGCCAATGTGGGAGACACGGATTCAATCCCTGATCCAGGAAGATCCCACATGCTGCAGAGCAACTAAGCCTGTGTGCCACAACTATTAAGTTTGTGCCCTAGAGCCTGGGGGCCACAACTACTGAAGGCATGGAGCCCTAGAGCTTGTACTCTGCAACAAGAGAAGCCACTGCAATAAGGAGCTTGGGCACTGCAACTAGAGACAAATCCCTGCTCTCCATAACTAGAGAAAAGTCCAAGCAGCAACAAAGACCAAACACAGTCAAAAATAAATACATTTTGAAAATAAATAAGAGTCATGTTTGGACTTCCCTGGTGGTCCAGTGGTTAAGAGTCTGCCTGCCAGTGCAGGGAAGTGAAGTGAAAGTCACTCACTCATGTCTGACTCTTTGCGACCCCATGGACTATACATTCCATGAAATTCTCCAGGCCAGACTGGAGTGGGCAGCCTTTCCCTTCTCCAGGGGATCTTCCCAACCCAGGGATCAAACCCAGGTCTCCCACATTGCAGACGGATTCTATAACAGCTGAGCCACAAGGGAAGACCGCCAGTGCAGAGAATAGGGGTTCAATCCCTGGTCCAAGAAGATTTCACATGCTGTGGGGCAACTAAGCCTGTGAGCCACAACTACTGAGCTTGTGCTCTAAAGTCCCTGCTGTGCAACAAAGGAAGGCACCACAAGGAGAAAGCCCCTTGGCCGCAACTAGAGAAAGGCCTCACAGTAATGAAGACCCAGCGCAGACCAAAGTAAATAAGGTAATTGTTTAAAAATCATGTTTACACTACGTGTATACATGTGTGTGTGCTCAGTGGTGTCCAACTCTTTGTGACCCTGTGGACTGTAGCCTGTCAGGCTCCTCTGTGCATGGCATTCTACAGGCAAGAATACTGGAGTGGGTTGCCATTTTCTTTTCCAGGGAATCTTCCTGACCCAGGGATCAAACCCACATCTCTTACATCTCCTGCATTGGCAGTTGGATTCTTTACCACTAGCACCATCTGGGAAGCCCTATGTAGTCTATTTAAAGTGCAAAATAGCATTATGTCTAGAATAAAAAAACTTTTAATTTGATAATACTTTACTGCTAAAAATACTAAATAAACATCATCTGACCATGCAGGGTTCCCACAAACCTTCAATTGGTAGGAAATCTACAAAGTGCAATGAAACAAAGTATGCCTGTAAAGATGAGGCCAAATCAAAACACCCAGAAGCATCAGTGTTTAATGGTTAACGTCCTTCTGGGTAGCCAGAAATGGGCACAGTTTTCTCTAACAGGGGTGAAGCTCATTGGGCAATATCTAGCTAATCCCTTAATCATGACGATTGTGCTGTTTTCATTTCCAACCCTTTAAGCCACACTGCGCTGGATGCCTTCTTATAGCCAGTTTAGTCCACTTGGATGTATATTTCCTTAGGCCCCTTCCAGAAGAGGACATGCAAATTTGTGAATATGAAAAACATGTTAAAGGACTTCCCTGGTGGTCCAGTGGCCAAGACTTCAAGTTACCGATGCAGGGGGTAGGGCAGGGGGCCTGGTTCAATCCCTGGTCAGGGAACTAGACCCCACATACTGCAATTAAGAGTTTGCATGCTGCAACTAAAGATCCCACATGCAATTAAGACACGGTGCAGCCAAGTAAGTAAATACAAAAAAAGAAGAGATTTAAAAAGCATATTAAAATACATATATACATTACATCTCGCATATATAACATAGGATGTGTGCTATATATTAATATGAAAAATATAATTTTATAGTTTATGTATATGTTTATATTTAAACCAAAAAAATCAGATGGTAAAAATTTTAAGTAAAACAGAAAAGTTTAAAAATAAGCTTCTCTTTCCTGATGGCTTCCTCTCAAAGCATTCCCTCAGCAACAGTTTGATAATTCTGTTCCTAAAATAGCTTGAATGTATCTACATATCTATCTACTATTATTAAAGATGTACAAAAATTGGTTCCTATAGCATATGCCATTTTATACCTTGCTTCCTCTCCTTTTCTTGGATGTATTTTTAACATGACCTCAAGTAGATCTACTTCCTTTAGGACTGAATAGCATTTAATAGATTACAGCATAGCATGTCTTTTTTTCTTTTACTATTTACTTATTTGGCTACACCAGGTCTTAGTTGCAGCATGCCAGATCTTCCCCGACCAGGGATCAAACCCAGGCCCCCTGCATCGGGAGCTCTGAGTCTTAGCCACTGGACCACCAGGGAGGTCCCAGCAGCATAACACGTCTTAATCTATTTAACCAGCTGCTGTTAATGGACAGATAGGAATTTCCAGTTTTTGCTATCATGAACAGTACTCCTCGGATAGCTTGTTCTCACATCTTTACATACATTCCCAGGTTTTTCTCACAGGTTGAATTGTCAACTGGTTCAAAGGAAAACACGTATGTATATTTAAGTTTTAGTAGATATCATCAATATGCCATCTAAAGAGTTTGCCTAATCTCACTAACAAAGTATGGGAGTGTCTTTTTCTCTGTATCTTTGCTACCATTGGGTAATATCAAATTTTTACAGCTTTGCCCATCTGCAACATTCATTGTTTGGATTTTGCATTTCTTGAAGTAAACTTGAGTGAGTTTGCACAAATGTTTATTGACTCTTTGTACAAACTTTCTAATAGTTTCATCTGTTGTCAGACTGCCCTTTCTTTTTTTTTTTTTGGTGGTGCCTCACAGCTTGCAGTCCTAGTTTCCTGACCAGGAATTGAATCTGTGACCCCTACAATAGAAGTTTGAAGTCCTAACCACTGATTGTTACTGTTGTTCAGTTGCTAAGTCTCATTGACTCTTTGTAACCCCATGGACTGCAGCATGCCAAGGTTCCCTGTCCTTCACTATCTCTCAGAGTTTGCTCAAATTCATGTCTACTGAGTCAGTGATGTTATCTAACCATCTCATCCTCTGCTGCCCTCTGGACCACCAGGAATTCCCAACCATCCTCTTTACTTACTTACTTTTCCAGCCTCCTTCCTGGTCTCCTGCTAATTTATTCCTTTCCACCCTATCCTCTACAGGCTTCCAGAATAATCTTTCTCACAAGAAAACCTGGTCACATTGGGTCACCATTCAGAACATGTCACTGCCTCACCCACATCCCACAGCCTGCAGGATAAAGAGCTTATGCTGGGAATTCCCTGGTGGTCCAGTGGCTAAGACTCTGCCCTCCCAATACAGGGGGGCTGGGTTAGATCCCTGATCAGGGACTAGATCCCACGTGCCACAACTAAGACTCTATGCAGCCAAATAAATAAAAATAAATATTTTTTAAAACCTTCAGTTCAGTTCAGTTCAGTCGCTCAGTCGTGTCCAACTCTCTGTGACCCCATGAACCGCAGCACGCCAGGCCTCCCTGTCCATCACCAACTCCCAGAGTCCACCCAAACCCATGTCCATTGAGTCGGTGATGACATCCAACCATCTCATCCTCTGTCGTCCCCTTCTCCTCTTGCCCTCAATCTTTCCCAGCATCAGGGTCTTTTCAAATGAGTCAGCTCTTTGCATCAGGTGGCCAAAGTACTGGAGTTTCAGCTTCAGAATCAGTCCTACCAGTGAACACCCAGGACTGATCTCCTTTAGGATGGACTGGCTGGACCTCCTTGCAGTCCAAGGGACTCTCAAGAGTCTTCTCCAACACTACAGTTCAAAAGCATCAGTTCTTCCGCGCTCAGCTTTCTTTATAGTCCAACTCTCACATCCATACATGACCACTGGAAAAACCATAGCCTTGACTAGACGGACCTTTGTTGAGAAAGTAATGTTTAAAACCATATATATATATACTATATATATATATATATATATATATATATATATATATATATATATAAAGAGACTATGATCTTTAGTATAGTTTTTAAAGCCCTTTATAATCTGGTTCCTATCTGTCCCAAATACCCATGAATTGAGCACTTACCAAGTGTAGACACCCTGTGAGTGCTGGGGACCCAGAGGTGAATGAAGCAGGCAAATGTCTTTCTACAGCAGTCTACAGCAGTTTTTACCATTTTTTTCATTATCATCCCTCTAAAGGAGAAAAATGGAATTATCTTTAATTTAAATCAATGTTAACCTAATTACATTTAATTTCTCCCTAACAATAGAAATTAAATGTTTAGGAATAAGATTTTGTCTGGGAGGGTAGGCTTTGGAGGGCCGAAAATCATTGTCATCTCCAAGTTGGTTTTTTTGTTTTTTGCCATGAAACAATTAATTTTGGTCCCCTTGGGAGTCATATCACTCCCAGTGAGAATGGATGCAGTTGAGGGAAAGCTGGACAATAAGCAATAAATTAAAGAAAATGGAAAATATTATATCAGGGAGCCAAGAATGTTACTAGGAATTCCCTGGTGGTCCAGTGGTTAAGACTCTGCACTTTCACCGCAGGGCCCAGGTCTGATACCTGGTTAGGGAATTAAGATCCTGCAAACCTCACCGTGCCAGAAAAAATAAAAGAAAAAGTTACTCAAGGAGGAACAATGGTTAGGGGGTGACTTGATATCTTGATCATTTGAATCAGGAAAGTTCTTTCCAGACGAGGAAGACAATTTTGGTTTCTTCAGCTGAAAAATGGAAATTATAATTTCCTCCTCACAGTTCCTGCAAACAGTAAGAGCTCTATAATTAAGCTTTGTTGTCATTATTTTTAATTTTTTAAAAAAGGTAAAAGAGGTTCTTTCTTGGTGGTCCAGTGGTTAAGACTCAGTGATCCCAATGCAGGCGCTCCTGGTCCAGGAACTAGATCCCACATACTGCAACTGAGATCCAGCGCAGCCAAATAAATAAATTAATAAATAAGATTTTAAGGTAAATGAGCTGAGCCTCTATTCAGCTATTAATAGTAACATACCAGGGCTCAGCCTCTCACACAGCCGGCGCCTCTACCTCCGTCCGTAGGGGGCGCTGTGGGGTGCTACGGCTGCTCTAGGCAGCGGAGCCGGAAGTCTCTTTCACCTTTTACTTCCGGCCTTTGGCCCTGACTTGGGCTGCGTGTAGGTTTTGCAATGCCGACCGGAGACTTTGAGTGAGTCTGGGGTCGTGGAGGGGGTTTGGGAGGCAGACTGGAGTGTCCTAGGAGTTAATATGGAGCCTGGATGCGTCGAGGCCGCGGGAGCCGGGCCTCGGCTCACTCATCCCTCCTTTTGACAAACTTGTCTCCGCAGTTCGAAGCCCAGCTGGGCGGACCAGGTGGAAGAGGAAGGAGAGGACGGTGAGTCTACCTTGTCGCCTCGGATCACCACAGCCCGGCCTCCCCCCGCCGCCCCCAGGCAGTCGCTGCTGCCTGCTCTGATCCTCCACCCTGGCACCGCCGTCAGACCCTGCATCTCCCCTCACGGCCAGTCCCTGCCCCGCGCCACTCTCATCCGGGCCAGCCTATCTCCAGTTTCATATGTTCACCAGCCAGCCCATCTTCTGCCATGCCACCGCCCAAGTCCTTGATGCCAGCACTGCTGCTTCTCTACTCCGGGGAGGAAATTGTAACAGCCACACTCCTGCCTTTGTATTAATACTAGCGCCCGGATGCCTATGCTCCCCCCACCCCCCCCGCCCTCAGGCCAGGGATCCCCTATGCTTCTCCTTGCTGGAAGTTACTACTGGCCAGCTCCGTGTCCCTGGATGGCTATCCCAAGACACTTCCTGGCCGGTCCTCTGCCCTTGGTCCCGCCTTTCTCAGCTCCTGGTGCAGGCATTATCCCAAAAGTCCCTCGATTTCAGCTTGGGAGTTCTTGTCCCTGCCACCCCCCCCCCCCGCCCCCCAGCTGACCCCTGCTCCCTCCACTCCCTGTCACAGACAAATGTGTCACCAGCGAGCTCCTCAAGGGGATCCCCCTGGCCACTGGGGATACCAGTCCAGAGCCTGAACTATTGCCAGGAGGTGAGTGCCCGACTCCATTCCAGCCCTGGGCCGTCTCTCCCTAGCCTCCTTCCTTCTGGTCCCTATTACCCAGGGCTCAGTTCCTTTGTCTCTTCCCCTCTCCCAGCTCCACTGCCGCCTCCCAAGGAGGTCATCAATGGAAACATCAAGACAGTGACGGAGTATAAGATAGATGAGGATGGCAAGAAGTTCAAGGTGAGGCTGGGGGAGAGGTGGGCGCCCTTTACTTGAGGGGCACTTGGGCTAGGAGAGAGTGGTGTGTTGGATGTCTTGATGTGGAAGATCTGCTGGCTCTAGGAACCTTGAGCAGGAGGCCCAAACCTTTCCCCTCCTGTCCACAGATTGTCCGCACCTTCAGAATTGAGACCCGGAAGGCCTCAAAAGCTGTGGCGAGGAGGAAGGTAAGACCCTTCTCCCCCTGTCTTGGGGGCTCCTCCAGGGCTGACTCAGAGAAAAAATAGGAGTTCTTTTCCCCATTGCCTTCATTTTTAGAAGTGGGGTTTAACTGTTTGTGGGCTTCCCTGGTGGCTCAGTGGTAAAGAATCTGCCTGCAATGCAGGAGATGCCGGTTCATCCCTGGGTCGGGACAATACTCTGGAGAAGGGGATGACTACCCACTCCAGTTTTCTTGCCTGGAAAATTCCATGGACAGAAGAGCCTGGTGGGCTACAGTCCATAGGGTCGCAAAGAGTCGGACATGATTGAGTGACTAATGCTTTTTTGTTTTTTTCTAATTTTTTGGTTGCACCACACTGCATGTGGGATCTTAGTTCCCTGAGCAAGGCTTGAACCCACGCCTCGTGCATTGGGAGTGCAGAGTCTTAACCACTGGGCCACCGGGGAAGTCCCCTGTGTGTACCTGTTTTGTTGGAGCAGAACTAAGGCCTGTTGCAGTCCATGGGGCCCCTGAAAAGTCCAGCAGGTGCAGGATTGGGGTGGGGGTTCTTAACTTCTCTTGGCTTGTCACCTGAGAGGAACAGAGCCAAGCCCACCTGTGAGGTGGTTGTAGCAGCAGAAGTGATGGCAGTAAATACATTTTGCATGGTTACCTACATACTCTGTGTTAGACCCAGGTGCTTCGTGGGAAGTATGTTGTCATCCAGTCCCCCTAGCATTCCAGGGAGGTGTGGGGAGCATTGTGGTCCCGTATAGGGGAGGATGCCGAGGTGCAGATTGTTTAAGGAGCTTAAGGCCCCGGGAAATCTGCGTGATCCTGCACATCCCTGAGTATCACTCAGTGGGAGCTGGTCTGTCTGTTACCTGCACAGCCCCTGCCAGGGGTTGTTGGCTCTGGGCCTGTTTACCCCTGAGCTTCAGTTCTCTCATCTGGAACATGGGGCTGAGAGCTGCCCCTACTACTTCCTGGAGCTGGCATGAAGCTGGGGCCTGGCATGCCCTCAGGGAACAGACACTGTCATCGTCGCTGCTCCAAGGAGCATTTGAGGAGGGCGGTGAATGGGGTTCAAGACCCACCCACCCTCAAGGTGGCTCTTGTTAAGTCTAGGGTGCAAATGGAGGGGGTCCCACTTGTCCTTGCCCTGACCTGTCCCCCATCCTGCCTTGAGCTCAGAACTGGAAGAAGTTTGGGAACTCAGAGTTTGACCCACCGGGGCCCAACGTAGCTACCACCACAGTCAGCGATGATGTATCCATGACATTCATCACCAGCAAAGAGGTAACTGGGCTAGCTGGCCGGGGGAACCAGTGGCCAGGGTGTTGGTGGAGGCAGCGGGAGAGCGGCTGCCCCGTCTGAACTGCCCCTACCTGCCCTGCCAGGATCTGAACTGCCAGGAAGAGGAGGACCCAATGAACAAGCTCAAGGGCCAGAAGATTGTGTCCTGCCGAATCTGCAAGGGCGACCACTGGACCACCCGTTGCCCCTACAAGGACACGCTGGGGCCCATGCAGAAGGAGCTGGCCGAACAACTGGGCCTGTCCACTGGCGAGAAGGAGAAGCTCCCCGGAGGTGCCAGGGCCCTGGGATGCGGCTGGCAGGCTTGGGGGCTGGGGGGAGGCGTGGGAGTGGAGCACAGGAATTGTGTGCGTCTCTGGGAGTCGTGGGTCCTCACCTGGGGTCTGGACAGGACCGCTACTGGTGGTGGTTATCACCTCCCACACAACAGCAAGGCTGTGGCCAGAGCCCACGTTGGTTTGTGTGAGAGACTGCAGGTGGGTGACCTGATTGCTGGTGACGTAACCTGTCTCTTCCTGTTGGGGTTTGTGAGAGCCTCTAGTGAGCACGGCTGCAGGTGTAAGGACATCGCGAGTAGTGAGGGGAGACGGTTGTTCTCTCAGTGTGTCTGTCCTGACTGGAGCTTGCTGTGTTTGCATGTGCGCGCACACACACACACACAGGAGCTTGCTGTGTTTGCACGTGCACGCGTGTGCGTGCGCACACACACACACACACACACACACACACACACACTGATTTGCTGATGGGGAGTTTGGAGGTTGGACAGTTCTACACCTGTGACTCGTGTGCGCAGCCACTTGTCATTTGTTCCAGGGACGGGAACCTGGGGGCTGTCGCTACCCTGTGTACCTGTCTTGGTGTGTGTTGTGAGGCCGGCCGTTTTCTCACTGTGGGTTCTCTCGCTTTTCCTGTGCTGCTAGCAGGCAGGGCATGTGGGTGGGTCAGCTTCCTGGATGTGACCTTTAAGTCCTTTTAGTCTCAAGCCCTTGAAGAGATCCACCGGATGCCTATGGTTTGAGAGAGGGTGCTTGGGGCTGGATCATGGCTGGAGCGGCTTGCATCCTGGGCCAGGCCCGTGCCAGGGGAGGCTTGACCTAACCGTGCTTTTGGTCCCCAGAGCTGGAGCCTGTGCAGGCCACTCAAAACAAGACTGGGAAGTACGTGCCTCCGAGCTTGCGCGACGGGGCCAGCCGCCGCGGGGAGTCCATGCAGCCCAACCGCAGAGGTGAGGTGGGGAGGGCACCCCAGCGCCGGGCTGATGGGTGGACTGGCACCCCCTGTACCCTATGATTATCCCACGGGCGGGGCTGGCCCCTCACTGACACCCCTCCTTGCCTGCCCAGCTGATGACAATGCCACCATCCGTGTCACCAACCTGTCCGAGGACACGCGTGAGACCGACCTGCAGGAGCTCTTCCGGCCCTTTGGCTCCATCTCCCGCATCTACCTGGCAAAGGACAAGACCACCGGCCAGTCCAAGGTGGGCCAGCGGCCGTGGGGGCGGGGTGGGGTCCTGACTCCTAGCTGTGCCCTGAGTGTTGTCCCTGACCCCTACTCCCTCCCCCAGGGCTTTGCCTTCATCAGCTTCCACCGCCGTGAGGACGCTGCGCGTGCCATTGCCGGGGTGTCTGGCTTTGGCTACGACCACCTCATCCTCAACGTCGAGTGGGCCAAGTAAGACCTCTGCCCTCTGCCACCCCTCATGGCATCATAGCTGATTCTTGGGCTGACTGTGGGCCTCACCAGGGTTGTCCCGGGGCATGGGTCTTTCACTGTCCTTTTCTTCTCATGGAGGGGCCCACATTCCAAGGCCTGTCTGGCCCCTCGTGTGCTCTGTGCCTCCACCCCATCTTTTCCCGCCCCGTGCCCCCTCCTCCCTGTTGAGTTCATGTTGTGTATGTAAGATGGGTGGTGGTCCTGGGACTCCCTAAAGGGTCTAGAGCCCCCCCACTTGCCATCCTCACCCATCTCATGCTTCTCTTTCTAGGCCATCAACCAATTAAGCCAGCTGCTGCTGTTGCTGCTCAGCCCCTGGCCCCAGGACCCTTCAGTGACAGAAGGCAGCCTCCTGGAGCAGGGGGCTTCAAGGGCAAAAGGGCAATAAAAAGTCTCTAGTCACCTTGTGCTGTTCCATTTATTCCCTGATGTCAATCACACTGTTGTGGGTGGGGCTAGTGCCCCCCCTCCCCCCTCGCCGCCGCCGCCGCCGCCACCAACCCATCATGGGTTTGCTCCGTGGCCCTGCCCAGGGTTAGTGCTGTGAGTGGAAGCTCCTGCAGCTCTGGCATGAGCGCCCCCTGGTCCCACCGGAGGCCTTTCTGTGGGAGGAAGTAGGGGCTAGGTGCCGGGGGGCCTGCTCTCTGCCTCCATTCTGCTGCCGCGTTCCAGCATCTTGTGATGAGGAGGGGGCTGAAGATGGGCCAGGTCATGGGTTCAGCTCGGGGGACTGGAGCCCTGAGGTTTGGGGGGTGGCTGTGATGTTGAGGGGCAGGGCTTGGCTGGAGCACTTGTCCCCTGGGGTCTGGCCCTGCCCCCAGCCTGGGCAGCATTGGCAGCAGCAGTCCAGGCTGGGCACCACAGCCATGTAGAGTAGCGGGTGGATGCAGATGGCTAGGGGCACAAGGCCCCGTGTCACCTGGTGGGCCAAGTATGTCCTCCAGGCCAGTGCCTTCTCAGCCGCGGCCTCACTCACAAAACCCGGGCAGAGGGCTCGCCAGCGCAGCCGGGCGTACACGTTGAGCACTGCTGTGAGATAGTAGGGCACGTAGGAACTAGCATAGAGGGCCACGCCGCTGGCCACCAGCACCATCACCTGCAGCTTGTTGGCTGCCGTCATGCCGTGGCTGTGCTGCACGGCCCGCCCCAGGGCGCCGTAGGCTGCCAGGGTGAGCAGCAGCGGCAGGCCACAGCCCAGGGCCGCCAGCGCCAGGCTGTAGACCTGGTAGGCCTCGAGCTGGCTGTCATCCGCTGTCCCCAGGCACTTGACACAGGCCCCCGGGCTGGCCACAGAGCACTGGCCTTTCTGCTGGGACCAGCTCAAGTGAGAGAACCTGAGCGTGGGGGCAGCGAGCAGGACCGCCAGTGCCCAGCCAGCAGCGCTGACAGCCCAGGCGTGCTTTGGCCGCAGTTGGCTATGGGTGAAGAAGGGGTGGACAATGCCCATGTAGCGGTTGAGGCTGATGCAGGTGATGAAGATGACGCTGCCCAGCAGGTTGCAGGTGAAGAGGAAGCGCTCCAGACGGCAGGCAGCCTCCCCGTAGCGCCAGTGCTTGGGCGGGTAGAAGTAGGCAGCCAGGGGGGGCAGCGTCAGGGCGTACAGCAGGTCACTGACCGCCAGCTGGGCCGAGAAGATCACAGCTGGGGGCCAAGGGCGCTGCTCCCGGCTGCAGAAGCGGTACAGGGCCAGGCTGTTGCCGGCCAAGGCCACCAGGAACTCGGCTGCCAGCATGGGCCACAGAAAGCCCTCTTGGAGGCCACTGAGGATGCGATCTGCAGCCTCCGAGAAGTTGACTGGGCACTGCAGGGCACCTGTGAGCAGAGGGTGTGGCACCCTTACCTATTGTGTGCCAGGAGCCCCTTGTGGGCATGTTTCCAGAGTGCTTTCCCATACCCAGAAGGGGGGGTGCCAGCCACAGCACCTTTGTACAGAGGGACTCAGAGGCCAAAGCCCCGAGTCCACTAGGCTGTGTGTCCTGGGGCAAGAACCAGGGATGCACGTAACCTGGCATTGACTGCCAGAGCCATCAGGGCCTGGGGTGGAGAAGCAAGAGCCCAGGGGAGGGTCCCACCCCGGGGGGAGGGTCCCACCCCCCACCCCGCCAACCCCCTCTGCAACTCTAAGACCCATGTGTCAAAGTCTGTCACCCCGAGTGTCACCATCTACCCGGACCGTCTGGTCCATCTCGGTGTCCCTGCTCCCACCCTCATCCATCTGTTCTCACAGCCTCCAAAGGGCACCTGAGTCAGGTCACAACCATACACTCCCAGACTCTCTCCCTACCTACCTGGAAGAAAAATCAGTGCTCACTGGAAAAACCCTGAGGAAAAACCCTGGAAAATGCCCTGAGGGAGCTACCGCTCCCACCCCATGCACTCATTTCTTGCTCTCACTAACCATGGTGTCCTGCCTGTTCCTTAGGGCAAAACCTACCTCAGGGCCTTTGCACTGGCTGATGCGCCAGGCATCCCTGGAGGCAGTCCCCCCCACCTCCTCCTAGTCTCTGGTCCTGACACGACCCTAACCTGGTGACTGCACCCCTTGGTCCCCTACCCTGCTTATTTTTCCTCCACGGCTCTATCCCCATCCATATGACCACTATAAGGAAAATCCCCAGAACTTTTCTTCCTGAGGGTAGAAGTGCCCTGCTCCTGGCCTCCCCATGCCAGCACCCGGGACACAGCAGTGTAGGGGTGCTGAGCTCTGTAGTCTATCCTTCACACACCCCACTCACCCTCAGCTTTCTGAGGAATGGCCTGGACTCCTGGCTGGTCCAGCAGGCTGGCCATGAGCTCTGTGCACGTATCCCTTCCATGACTCAGATGGCTCCTCCACTTTCACTTCTGCCTTCCTATCCCATCCCTCTGGTCTGGGAGGAAGTGAGTCCAGCAGTGAATCTTTACCCATCTCCCCACCACCCTCTAGGAGCCGGCCATCTCCACCCCCAAGGCCCTGGATGTGCCTGGCTTCACTAGCCTGGTAGCGCCGGCTCCTCACCTGAGACGTTGCTGGCTGGGGCCCGCATGGCCTGCCTCTGGGTCTGCAGCCGCACTGTGCCTGCAGCCACACTGTGCCCCGTGCAGCCTGGTCCCTTCTGAGACAAGCCGCTGGCCCCTCCCCTTCCCAGCAGCACCACCTCCAGCCCATGAAGCGGGTCTGTGCATGCGCCTCACTTTCACTTCCTGCTTCCCTCCTGACAGCACCAACCTCCAGAGCTGGTTCATCTGCTGCGGGGGCACTGGGTAGGCTGAGGAGGGGTCCAGGACCCCAGGGCACCATAGGAGGGTCACACCCGTGTCACCCTGGCATATGAAATAAGGCCTTGCATGTCCACTGCCCAGGTGCAGACAGGGGCCCGGGTGGGGAGGAGAAAGCAGGCCCGCCATTTCAAATGCAGACTCAGCCTCATGAGAAATGAGTTTATTAGAGGGGAAGGTGGGAAAGCAGCTCTCCTTTATGAAAGGAAACCGAGGGCTGCACATGGAGGCCCAGGAGGGGAGCCCAGCACAGCATCTCTCAGGCCCCAATCTGGGGCGTTCCATCTGCCACCCAGGCTTGGCCTCAGGCTGCTCTCTTGGGTGGCCGAGGTCGGCCTTGCCCACGGTCCCTGGCAGCCCCTCTGGGTCCCACCTTGGCCTGGGCCCTTGGGCCCCTGCCCTTGGCCTTTTGAGGCCTCCGATCACTGCCTTGGTCCAGCTTCCGTTCCTTCAGCTGCTGCTTCTTGCCTGGGGGCCCAGTGGGCCGCCTCCTCTTGGCTGCCTTTGGAAACATGTCTGCAGGAAGAAACGGTGTCAGGGCCACCAGGGCGCAGGGACAGACAGGCCCATGGTACCCAGGTGCCCTGAGCCCTGTCTGCCACACACCTTCATCAGGCTCCTCGCCCACAGCCTGGCGGAAATACTCGGCCTCATCCTCTTCTTCCTCTTGCTGGCTGGTCCCCTCCGCCTCTGGCGGGGCCCCAGGGTCCTCTGCATCGCTGTCCCCATCGGCCTCTGCCCGCGCCCGCTTCATGCCTGCCAGGCTCTTCTTCCTGGAGGAGGGACATCGGTCAATGTGGCAGCCTGCACCTGGGACCCCGCCTCACCTGCCTGGTGACCACACACTTGTGAGCCTCTCGCTGCTCCCGCTTGCGCCGAATGTTCTGGGCCTGCTGGTCCTGTCTCTGGGCCTTGAGCCGGAGCTTCTCCTCCTTGGCAGCCAGGATGGCCTGGAGCTCCTCCTCCGTTTTGTGCACTGAGCAAGAAGAGGTGGCCACTGAGCTCTTCATCCCCAAGACCCAGGTGAGCCCCCCCGTGACCAGGCCTCGGGCCCCACTGTGCCCCTGGCCCCGCCCTCACCGAGCCTGTGGAACAGCACGTTGCCCTCTCCGACCCCCTCCTGGATCTTGATGAGCTCCAGCGTCATCCGAGGCCCAATCTGGAGGGACGGCAGAGGATGGGATAGGGTATCAGTCCTTCCTTGGGGATGGGGGGAGCCACCAGGCCTGCCTCGCACTGGGCCTCACCTCCGTGAGCCGCACGGCACTCTGCTGGGCCCGCATGTTGCCGCGTCCCGCCACAGCCTGTGGCAGTTCTGTGATGTTGTGCTCGCCATCAGGCTCTGCCTCACTCTCCGACAGCCCTGCGCCCCTGCACGGAGCACACAAGGGGCTCAGCAGGGGCTTCCTGGCTCCGAGGACAGCTTTGGGGTCCCCTGGAGTGTGATGCCCCCTCCTCCCTGCTTTCAGCCCCAGCCCTCCTCACGTGGCCAGCAGTTCACTGATGTCCTGCAGGCGACTCATGTTGGGGAACTTCTCCTGGAGAAGCTTCTTCATCCCACGACTGGCACCCACAGGGACCACCTTGATGCTGCTGCAGGGGTCGGAGATAGGCAAGGATGGGGGTCAGGAGCCATGGGGTCACAGGTCAGCTCTACCCTGCCAACTCTTTCCACAGTGCGTCAGCGCGTTTACTTTGAGACTGAGCAATCACAGAGTCTCAGCAGCAGTGCTGTCATCAGCTGCACATGGGGCCATGCACCCCTCCCACTCCCCACTGAGAACTCACTAGTGACGGAAATCCAGCTCCTGGGAATCAGGGTTGTAGTTGATGAGAAGGCAGCGCTTGATGGTGTTCAGGTTCACCTGGGAGAGAAAAGAGGTCATGGCACCTGGTGAGTGGCCCATGGGCCTCCCATGTGCTGGAGTCCCTGCTGAGCCCTGGCTATGGCCACACTCCATAAGGGCGGCCTGGGTGCTGCCAGCACTGTAGGGACGGATGGGGCTGCAACTGGTGTCTACGGGCTACCTGGGGCTAGAAATCCAGCTTCTGAGGCCCGTTAAGGTTACCCACACTGGACTCCCTGATGACTGGCATCTAATAAGCCTAATTTGAGACCCACTGATGCCAGGGATCAGGAGCCGGGGCTCTGGAGCCAGAAAGACTTAAAGAATCCAGTCCTGCCTTCTTGTCCAACCTGAGACTAGTGTCTTCACCTCTGTCAGCCTCAGTTTCCCTCTCTGTAAAATGGAACATGCAACTTAGCTTAGATCAGTATTCAGTGAATGTACCCTTAGGAAATAAAGTACCACGGACATTATTTCCCACCTGCCAGATGGGAGAGCAGCTCAGGGGAAACCTCCTGCCCAGTGTCACAGAGAGTATGAGTCGGTTTAGAACTCAGGACCAAGAACTCTCAGCCTTAGGGCTGGGAGGTGAAGACTGAGCCTCAGTGTGGTCCTTGCTGCCTGCTTCACCTACACTCACCTTCATCACACATGGCCCAGCTCACCTTATGCACGTTGATGGAGGGGAACAGATTCTGGAACATGGTGGCCATGAGCTTCACGTGCATGCCGTGGGGGCCAAAGCTGTTGAGCACCAGGAGGGGTGGGTGGGCAAACTGCTGCTCATGCATGCGGTGCCGGCGTAGCGAGGAGACCACATCACGCACCAACGTGTACTGCAGGGCGGGGTAAGGAATGAGTGACCACCTGCCCAGCATATGCAGCTGGCACAATCCCCAAACCCAGCTCCTGCCCCTCAGTGGCCTCACGTCACCTCTTGTGTTGTTGTGAAAGTCGCTCAGTCGTGTCTGACTCTTTGCGACCCCACAGACTATACACACAGTCCATGGAATTCTCCAGGCCAAAATATTGCAGTGGGTTCCCTTCTTCAGGGGATCTTCCCAACCCAGGGATCAAACCCAGGTCTCCTGGGTTTACAGGCCGATTCTTTACCAGCTGAGCCCCATGTCACCCTTACCTTGTTGATCCGGAAGGTCAGGGTGGGGCCTCCCGGGAGACGCATCAGTTTCTGCAGAAGAAAAGATCTGTGAGGGCTGAGGTGTTTAATTCAGGAGCCGGGTTAGGGGGTGGGAAATGGAGGCCATCGCCCATCTCTTCAGAGCGTTTACTTTGAAGCCAGAGTCACGGCAGCTCAGAGGCACAAGGGTCATCATGAGAGATGGCGGCGGAGGAGGGTGTGGGGAGTGAGGGGGCAAGAGCATCCACTCACAAAGTAGACGTTGGTCTCTGTTTTGCTCACAATCAGGAAGTGTGTGACCCCAAGGGGCCCAGCCACTGCTACACAATCTTTCAGAGAGTTTTTCTTCCGTATCTGGAAACGAT
This sequence comes from Okapia johnstoni, assembly GCA_024291935.2. NCBI lineage: Eukaryota > Metazoa > Chordata > Mammalia > Artiodactyla > Giraffidae > Okapia > Okapia johnstoni. Next base: position 11,261,060 of record CM044316.1, on the reverse strand, counting down.
AAAAAGAAAAACGGACGATCACAGATAACCTCTTATTAAGTGAAGTCTTTAAGCCTAACCTGTTATGCCATTTCTTGCACTTAACCCTTTAGAGAACTCGGGGGAGAGGGAAATGGAATGCTCTTGACCTCTAGAGCCAATCAGACTTTAATTGAAGCTTCTGTCTCTTGACACTGCATCACCACATTTTTCAGAGGGCCCATCTGAGGCTCAGGGAGGTTAAGTAACTTGGCTCGGGCCTTTGAGAGAAGCCAGCTTTGCTAACTCGAGTCCCCTCTTAACCACCAGCCTTAGGCACTCAGCCAAGCTACAGGTTGGGTGCGTTCATCTGCTCGCCCTCGCTGCTGACCCTCAAAGCCCTGAGAGGCAGGCATGATGGTCCCTATAAGGGTCCCTTTCTCTAGCCAGGGAAACTGAGGCCTCCAGCGGTTTCGAGGATGAAGCCACCCCCGCAGCTGAGAAGACGAGGCCCAGAGCGGGTAGAGATGGGCTGGTTGATGCAGACCTGTAGGCGGGTGGCGGTGAGCGGCTCCATTACCCGCCGCAAGTCCATACTGAGCTGCTGGACGCTGCGACCCACGCGACCCCGAGCGAACACGAACGAGTGCGGCTGCGCGGCATAGGCTTCTAGGTTCCGGAGATGGGCCTGGGCGCGCGCGCGCTTCTGGTGCCGGGACTGCGGGGACGAGAGGCAAGAGGTGAGCCCCGCGGCCGCTGGCGGAACCTCGCCCGCGCTGCCCGCTATCCCGGCCGCCGCGACTCACCCTCCCCGACTGTCCCATGCCGCCGTCCTTTCCACGAGGCCTCGTCTGCCGGCTGCTTCCGGCGCCGCTCCGCTCACTTCCGGCTCCGTCGGGGCGACTATGTGAAGCGCCGCGATGACGTCACCAACAGTGCATGCGCACCAGGTGGAGGGAAAAAAACGTCCTCGGAGGGGTTGCTATGGAGACATCAAGGTTATGTTTCTACGGAAACCAGGGCGGGGCCATGGTTCGAACTGAGCCGCTGGTTCGAATCCCGCCTCGGCCATTTCCACCAGCTGTGCGATTTTGAGAGCCAAGTTCTCCACTCTGAGGCTCCTAAAATATCCCAAATTATCATCATTTCCTCTCTGACCCGGGAATTAAGAGAGATGATGTGTACACAGTACTTGGCACCCTTGAGCCAGGCACTAGGGAGCCTGAGAAGGGGGTAGTGCCTTGGCAATTACTCGCTTGGGCCCCCAGCTCCTGAGGATCAGCTGTCCCTCGCAGAGGCCCTGTCTGTGGACTGGCTGGGGGATGGAAACTCCACATCACCTTCTGGAAATTCAGGGCAAGGCGGGCGCTTGGTCAATAATTCCCCCCCTCCCAGTTTCCGCTCAAAGCCCCAGTCTTGGCCTCAGGCCTCTGGCTTCTTCCCCAGAACCTTCGGGTGGGGGAAGAGATTTCCCCCAACATCTCTCTCTCTGTTCCATCTGTTTCCTTCCTCTGTCTCCCCTCCCCACTTTACTCCCCTCCCCCATTTGTCTCCCCACCATTTGCTTCCCCTCTCCTGTCTCCCCACTCCAACTTTTTCTCCTCTCCGCACTTCTGTCTCCCCCTCCCCATTCCTGTCTTCTCCCTGTCTGCCTCCCTCTCCCCAGTCTTGCTCCTGCCGTCAATTGTCTCCTTCATCATCTATAAGTTTCTCTCTTTCTCCTCTCTCTGTCCCAATTCCCATTTCTCTCTTCTCATCTCTCTCTTCATCGCCCACCCTTTCTCCCCACCTTCCCTATGTCTCTCCTCTGTCTCTCGGACACTCTTTCCCTTCCACAGACCCTCTCCTTGACTTCTGAGGTTTCTTTCTCTGCGGCCAAAAGGGGGAGCCGGAGGAGACTACCAGTGGGGGGCAGAGGGGCCCCAGCCCAGGCCCAGAGCCCAGCCTGGCAGCGTCTCTCAGATCTGGGACGACCATTTCCTCCTTCAGCCCGGGAGGCCACTCGGGTTACGAGCTCAGGACAGTAGCAACTGGGAGTGTGTCTGCTGGTCGGGGCGGCCTTCTCACAAGGAGACCCTGGTCCGGTGGGGGCTCTACGTGAGTCGCTTTGTACCTCTGAGAGATGAGTGTGTGGTTACTGCTGCTTGTTTTCGTCCTTGCAGGACTTGACCTGTGTGAGGATGTAAGAGCGTGTGGGAGATAAATTGAGACTTGCGCTGGGCGGCAGGCGGGTATCGGGCTTGTCTCTGAGCTTTTCAGTTGGTTTGTGTCTCTGCCCTTGCCGGTGTGTAACTGAGCGTACTTGGGTGTGTATGTGCCTGATGCACAGATATGGACACACTCAGCCCACAGGATATTTTCCTTTGTCGTGATGTATGTGTGTATGTGACCACACTTTGAAAAGTCACAGCCTAAATCTGTGCTGTGTTTCCAGCTGTCTTTTCCTAGTTCCCTGATCAGGGATGGAACCTGGCCCCCGGCAGTGAAAGAGCAGAATCCTAACCATTGGGCCACCAGGGAATTCCCTCCAGTTGTGTCTTTATAATTGGGTGTGCCAGGCAAATCCATGGACACACACACATACACACAGATTCCATCTATCTTTGCTGCTTTGTGCAATGGTTTGCATGTCTTATCGGGGTATCCGTATGTGTCTTTGCGCTGCACTGTTACGCAGGAGTGTGTGCCTGTTGTGGTTATGTGTGTGAGTTCTGGAGCCATGTTACCTGGGCTGAATCCCACTGCTGATCTTTTCTTTGGCTGTGACCCACAGGCCAGTTGCTCACCCTCTCTGAGGCTCAGTTCTCTGCTGTAAAATGTGGCTACTTACAGAAACCAGCTCAGGTGGCCAGGATTAAATGAGATACAAAATGTGGAGTTTAGAGTCACCCCTGCCAGGCAGCAGGTGCTGCTGATATTCGCCGTTGTGGTTCTCTGTGATGTGTGTCTGTGTGTCTATGTCTGAGGCTGAGATTCGCCCCAGCTTCCTGGGCCTGCAGCCTCCCACGCTCTGCTGTTGGGGGAACGTTCAGGGCACTGAACTGTGTTATCAGGCTCTGGTGGCCTGAGCAGGAGGGTCTGGCAATTCTGCCTCCCTTCTCACGTGGGAAATGCTAAATATTTACAGTTGGAGCTCCCCGGCTTAGCATTTCACAGCTCCAGTTCCAGGCTCTGGGTGGCTGGGGGTGGTTACCACGCCTCCTTCCTCCTTGCTCTCCCACTAGCCTCTCCCCTGCTCCAGTTCAGAGGCCCTGCTGGACCCTTGGCTCCTTCTTGGACTTCTTGTGTCTGCTGTGGGCCTTGTGGAACTCAGGGTCTTGGTCGTGAGAGGTGAGAGCGCAGGAGGGTGGGAGGGTAAGTGGAGGCTGAATCTGTCTGTTGGGAAACCTGGGCCTCGGTTTGGCGGGGGGCTCCCCAGGCCTCCTCTTTACCACAGGCTGAGATCCCAAAAGGCAGCAGATGTTACACACACTCTAGTTCCAAGGGGTTTGTGTGTGTGCATGCTCAGTTGTGTCCGATGCTTTTGTGACCCCATGGACTGTAGCCCACCAGGCTCCTCTGTCCATGGGATTTCTCAGGCAAGAATACTGGCGTGGGTTGCCATTTCCTACTCCAGGGGATCTTCCAGACCCGGGATTGAACCCATGTCTCTCTTATCTCCTGTGTTGACAGTCAGATTCTTTACCACTGCACCACCTGGGAAAGCCTCCAAGGGGTTTGGTCCATCCCTATTATGTAGGGCCTGATGTCTTCCAGGGTTGGGGGCAAGGAGAGGACTCTGCTCTGCCCTGGGGAGCTAGTGCTTGGTGTTTGAGTACTGTTGTGAATATGCCTTTCTGCAGCTCCGAACCCTCCACTGCTCCCATGGGACTTGGAGTAAAACTCCAGATCCTCCTCTGGTCCCTGCACACTGTGCCTACATCACCTCCTTGTCCTCGCTGCCTCCTGCTTTCCCCCTCTCTCATTCCGTTCCAGCCTCACAGGCCTTCCTGCTATTCCCTGGGCATATCAAGTTAGGTTCCACCTCAGGGCCTTTGCACTTGCTATTCCCTCTGCCTGAATGCTCTTCCCTTTATCTCTCTTCCTTCAGATCTTCACTCAAAGTCTCATTTTCTCAGTGAGGTCTGACTCCTCTACTTATTTATTCATTTATTTTTTTTTTGGCCTTGCCACATGGCTTGTGGGATCTTAGTTCCCTCACTGGGGATAGAACCCAGGCCCCTGGCAGTGAAAGTGAATTCTGACTTTTATTTAAAGTGCCCCCCAGCCCAGGTCTCTCACATCCTTCCATACTTTTTCTCCTAAGACTTAACACTCTAAGACCTACCTACTGTGTTTTTTTCCAATCTGCTCTGTGAGGGCAGGGGTTTTATCTGTGTTGGTCACAGCTGTGTCCCCATCTTCTGGCACACAATAGGTGCTCAAGGAATGCTTGTTGAGTGTGTGAATGAGGTAATGTGTGTGACGATGAAGCCCACAGGACACACGCTTGTGTGGCCACCAGGATGTGTGGGTTTGGACAAAGTGGATGTTGGTGCAGACAGGGCTGCCATGTGGACATGTGGACCGTTTTCTGAATGTGGGCAAATGCACATGGCAGGAAGGTGTTTCCCCATCTGAGAGGCTGCAAGTGTGTGAACTCCAGGAATGAAGACAGTGGGGGCCTGGGTGCAGATCCTGCAGGGCAGAGGGTTAGTGGCCACAAGTATACGTCCTTGAGCGAAGACACCTATATGAACTCACCTGTGGGAGTCAGGGAACAGCTGGGGGGAGCATGTGGGTGTTGCGGGGTGTGTGTGGCAGCAAGCACTGTTTTAGGAGCTGGGGACAGTACAGTGCACAAAACCCAGACTCAGCCTCTGGGAGCTGATATTTTGGTGGAGGAATTCAGAGCATAAACAGTGGCAAATCAATGAGGCAAACGCAGAATGACAAAGACCATGGGGACTTCGCAGGTGGTTCCCCGGCTGAGACCCTATGCTCTCAATGCTGGGGGCGTGGGTTAAATCCCTGGCCAGGAAACTAGATCCCACATGCCGCAACTAAGACTGGTGCAGCCAAACAAATATTTAAAAAAAGAAGAAAAGAAAGAAAAAGTCCGTATAGGGTGTGCCCAGGAGAGGCGACTCTAAATGGGGTAGTCAAGGAGGGCTTCTAAGGAGATAGCTGAGCTGAGACCTGAATAAGGAGGGGGAGGCATGATAAATTCAGAGAAGAATATTCCAGGCTGAGAAAACAGCAAGTGCAAATGCCTTAAGGCTGAAGGATGCCTTGTGTGTTCGAGGAAGAGCCAGGAGGCCAGGGTGGCTGGAGCAGAGTGAGTGGGTGGGGTGAACAGGAGGTGAGGAAGGGAGGGGATTGGACAGAGCATGTAGAACTTTCTCCGCTGCAGGAGGACTCCGGTTTTTCCTCTAAGTGAGGGGACATGACCTGACTTGGGTATTCACAGGCGTTCTCTGGGTGCTGTTGGAAAAACAGAGCACAGCCTGAGAACAGAAGCCTGGAGACCTGGGAGGTAGCTGCTGTAAGGAAAGCCAGATGGTGTCTTGGGCTTGGATCATGAGAGGGGGTTAGCATGGTTGTCGGGGGGGATGTGGAGGAATTCAGGGTCTAAACACCAGAGCTGTCAGGCCTGGCTGATGGGTTCCATCTGCCATGGAGAAAAAGACACGAACAACCCTGGGGATTTGGGCTGGGTATATGGGAAATGTGGCTTCTGCTACTAGGCTGAATTAGGGGGACTCTTTCCTCATCCCCTCTCCCCCCCTTTTCCCATGGCTTCTGCTTCAACCTCCTCCAGGTCCTTTAATACATCAGGCATGATCCACCCTCAGGGCTTTTCAAGTTTCGGTTCCCCCTGCCAGGGACCTCTTCTCCCCTAGAAGCCCCCATGGTTTCCTCCCTCAGGTTTTTGTATAAAAATGTCACCTCCTCCAGGTCTTCCCTCCTCTCCAATCCCCGTATGTCTGTCTTTTTACTGGTGTCCTTTTTTTTTCCCTCTTGCGGGATCTTAGCTCCTGGACCGACCAGGGATAGAATCCAAGTCCCGAGTAGCGAAAGCGCACAGTTAAACCACTGACGGCCAGGGTATTCCCCTCTGTCTTTTACTGTTATCTTTAGTACAAACTAGGGCCGTCTAATACTCTATTAATTCTAAATTAATTTTGTTCCTTGCTCACCAGGGCAGGGATTTTTTGTGTGTGCTGCCTCCGACTGTATACCCAAGCGCCTAGAACTGAGGCCAGCAAACAGTCAGCTTTCAGTGAAGCCTTGCAGAGTGACTGCACGAGGCATATTGACCTGTAGGGCGCCTGGAACTCAGTGGTGAGGCTAGGGATGGGTTCTACGGCAGCATCTCCAACCTCGGGGCTGGGAAGGGGATGTACCAGGTGTGTGCGGCCAGTGATACACGCAGGTGTAGACATGTGCGTTCCTGTGTGGGAGCGCACAGGGTTTGGTCCGACTTGATAGTCGGGGGGTTCAGCCCCCCTCCTCCCCGTTCATCCTTTGCCCGCAGGTCCGCCATGTCTGCACCCCGGCTGCTCACGTTGCAGCTGCTGCTGCTGCTGCTGCTGCTGCTGGGCGCGTGGGGGCGCGCGCGGCCGCCCCGCGCTGCACCTACACCTTCGTGCTGCCCCCGCAGAAGTTCACAGGCGCCGTGTGTTGGAGCGGTCAGGCGGCCACGCGCGCGACGCCGGAGGCCGTGAACGCCAGCGAAGTGGCGGCGCTGCGCGTGCGCGTGAGCCGCCACGAGGAATTGCTGCGCGAGCTTCAGCGGCTGGCAACGGCCGACGGCGCCGTAGCCGCCGAAGTGCGTGCGCTGCGCAAGGAGAGCCGTGGCTTGAGCGCGCGCCTGGGCCAGCTGCGCGCGCAGCTGCAGCACGAGGCGGGCCCGGGGGCGGGGCCGAGCCCGGGGGCGGAACCCGCCTCCGCGCTGGCGCTGCTCGGGGATCGCGTGCTGAACGCCTCGGCCGAGGCGCAGCGCGCCGCCGCCGCCCGCTTCCACCAGCTGGATGTCAAGTTTCGCGAGCTGGCACAGCTAGTCAGCCAGCAGAGTGGCCTCATCGCCCGCCTGGAGCGCTTGTGCCCGGGGAGTGCGGGCGGGCAGCAGCAGGTAACTCCGAAACTCTCACCCTCCCCAAATCGCAGCCACTTCTTTTGGGCATTGTCAGTAAGGTGGGGCCTCCTGAAACCCCACGATCTCTTATCCGCAGTTTTGAAGTACAAAAAAGCTCCACAAACCGGATCCCTACCTCTCCTCCAACAACTCATTTGGGTCAAAACGCTACTGGTAGCTACTTAAAGTCTTTACTTACCTACCTGATACCAATACTCATGGTGGTGGTGGTTTAGTCGCTAAGTCGTGTCCGATTCTTGTGACCCCCACGGACTGTAGCCTGCCAGGCTTCTCTGTCCATGGGATTCTCCAGGCAAGAATACTGGAGTGGGTTACTGTTTCCTTCTCCAGAGGTTCTTCCTGACCCAGGAATTGAACCCAGCTCTCCTGCATTGCAGGCAGATTCCTGTAATCAGGTATATTACTAATATGTGCATGAAGACCAAAGACCTCATTGGGGATGCTAGGGAATATATATGTAGACCCTGTGTTACTGTTTCTTGTTGTCCTTTAGTCTGTGTCTGACTCTCTGCAACCCCATGGACTGTAGACTGCCAGGCTCCTCTGTCCGTGGGGTTTCCCAGGCAAGAATACTGGAGTGGGTTGCCATTTCCTTCTCCAGTTACTGTGTCTAACTCCTGCTGTATTATTCAGAATTCTGGACAATGTCTGGCCTTGGGTTTTGACTAAGAGATTGTTTTTCTGATGGTAGCTACCTTACAGCTTTGGGAGGCTTCAGTAAGTTAATACTCAGTGTTGGATTGCCTCATATTATCCCTGCTTTACAGAAAAGTTTGGAGGCACGGATTGGTTAAGCTGTGGACACCAGAGCAAGAGTTTAAGCCCAGCTCTCTCTCTCTTTTTAAATTTTTTTTTGCCACACCTTGAGGCATGTGGGATCTTAGTTCCCTGAGCAGGGACCGTATACCTCCCCTTGCAGTAGAAGCAGAGTCCCAACTGCTGGACCACCGGGAAGTCCAGCTCTGTCTCTTCTTAACTGCTGGAGTTAGGCTTGGGAGGATCAATCCATGCTCCTTCTTGATCGCCTTCCCATCTGGGTGCTGTGAGATGTAGGAGCCCAGAGCCTCCAGGGCTAACGTATCTGACTTTCTTGGTTACCCCAGGTCCTGCCCCCACCCCTGGTACCTGTGGTTCCCGTCAGTTTGGTGGGTGGCACTGATGACACTGGCAGGAGGCTAAGCTCGGCCGCAGAACCCCAGAGAGATCAGACCCTAAGACAGCCAGGACCCCTGGCCTCGCCTCTGCCCTCGGGGTACCCTGCTGTTCCTCCTAAGCCAGCAGGTAAGTCAAGGGCATGGCTGTTGGGGGTGCGAGGAGCCAGGGGATTCCCAGTGCAGCATGAATAGAGGGAAATAGGAGTCAGGACCTTAATGTGAGATTCCTCTTATGGTGAGGGGACTGGGGGGAAATGATGCACTTTATTCTGTTGATGGAACAGGGAGATATGGCTCTTACTCTGATAAGGAACAAAATTCTTACTATGGTGTGAAACTAGGAGAGGTACTCTTACTATGATGAGAGAGCAGCAGATTTAAGAATGCTACTTTGGTGAGAATTTGAGGAAGTTCAGAGGGCCATGTTCAGGACCTCTCTTCTGGTGAAACCATAGAAGGAGGATTTAAGAATCCCAGGCTCCACATTTGCTCTACTGAGAGAAGAGTGACTTAGAGTCTTATTTAGGTAAGAAAAGGAGTACTGGGCCTTTTATCCCGGAGAAGGAATAAGAGAAGCAGTACTGCTATTCTGGTGAGGGGACCAGTGAGAATCAAGACTCTTACTCCAGTAAGGGGTTGACTGGTCCAGCTTGTGCCTCTCCCATATCCCTATGCCCATAGGCCCATGGCGGGATTGTGCAGAGGCCCGCCAGGCAGGCCATGGACAGAGTGGAGTGTATGAGTTACGAGTGGGCCGGCACGTGGTGTCAGCATGGTGCGAGCAACAGCTGGAGGGAGGAGGCTGGACTGTGATTCAGAGGCGGCAAGATGGCTCGGTCAACTTCTTCACTACCTGGCAGCACTATAAGGTGGGCACAGGTGGGTGGGGCAGGGCTGGGCAGGGGAAGGGGACCAGCTCCTGACTTTCTGACTTTCCTGCCCTGCCAGGCGGGCTTCGGGCAGCCTGATGGGGAATACTGGCTGGGCCTTGAAACTGTGCATCAGCTTACCAGCCATGGAGACCATGAGCTACTGGTGCTCCTTGAAGACTGGGGAGGCCGTGGGGCACGTGCCCACTATGATGGTTTTTCCTTGGAGCCTGAGAGTGACCACTACCGCCTGCGGCTTGGCCAGTACCATGGAGATGCTGGAGACTCTCTTTCCTGGCACAATGACAAGCCTTTCAGCACCGTGGATAGAGACCGAGACTCCTATTCTGGTAAAGGGCTCTTATTTTGGTGGTGTGTGGGGGCAGGATAGAAGACTCTTAGTGAAGAAATGAAAGAGGGTGGGGTAAGAGTTTCCTCTGGTAGGGATTAGGGCAAACAAAAGAATGGAGGACAGGACTCTTATTCTGGTGAGGGAGTCTAGATTCATTCTCTAATGAGTCAATAAGTCAGAGCTCCAGCCTTTGTGAAAGGTGGTGGGGGAAAGGGAGAGCTGTGAGAGCTAGGACTTTTAATTATTCCAGAAAGAAAGTAGAGAAGGTTGTTTTTTCTGATAAAGGAATGAGAGGTAAAGCTCCTAGTTTGCAGAAAGGATGGAGAAAACCGTGACTTGTACTTTGGTAAGGGGATAAAGAAGAAACTAAGGTTATTACTTTGAAGTAGGGGGACAGAGGATGCCTGGCAAAAGCCTTGTGCTAGTGAGGTGTTGGTAGAGGCTTTTATTCTGGTGAGAAGGATAAAATAAGGCTTTTTTTTCCCTCTCTCCCCTCAGGTAACTGTGCCCTGTACCAGCGGGGAGGCTGGTGGTACCATGCCTGTGCCCACTCCAACCTCAATGGTGTGTGGCATCGTGGTGGCCACTACCGTAGCCGCTACCAGGACGGGGTCTACTGGGCCGAGTTTCGTGGTGGGGCTTACTCTCTCAAGAAGGCTGCCATGCTGATCAGGCCCCTGAGGCTGTGACCCTCTGTCCGTCTGTCCCTCAGGTCCCAGGGGATGTGTGTCAGCAGGAGCCCAAGTTGTCCTGGCCACCCCTCCTTCGTGGCTCCATGCAGACCACACCCCACAGACCTCTTCCCGCTGTGGATCTGCAGGGCTTCCCCAGGGCTCTGCAGACAGCGCCCAGGAATCCCCCTGCCAATATCTTGGACCCAGACGGCTCCCCAAGGGCATTGAGATCGCAGTTTGAGCTCATATTTTATAACAACACAAAATATCCACAGACCGTGTCTGGTTTGCATCTGCATCTGGCAGGGGTCACTCCCCGTGCCCGCCCTCCTCCTCCTCCTCCTCCTCTTCCTCCTCCTCCTCCTTCAGGTCCTCCAGAATGAGGTTGTCCAGGTCTTCCAGGAGGCCCCCCTGGCTTAGGCAGGTGGCCACAGTGGAGCCACTGCTGATGTGGAGGTTGCTGGGGTGCAGGACTTTGGGCAGGTGGTTCTGCTTTCGGCTCTTGGGGTGCGCACAGGATGTCCCAGGCACGTGGGGCTCTGGGGAGGGAGAGGTTCTGAGCCCCCTCCTGGGGCTGGAGGCCACGGGGTACTCTGGGGGAGGGGAGGGGCTGAGGCCACAGGCTCTAGGGCAGAGGTGGAAGTCATAGACGTTGAAGCCACAGGAGACCCAGGGTCATGGGCATCACCTGAGACTACAGAGGACAAAACAGGAGCCAAGAACACAGAGAGACTACAGGGGCTGAGTCCACAGGACACTGGGAATGTGGGCCATCAGGGCGAAACCACAAAGCCTTATGGGTGAAAACATGGAGGGTGGCTGATGCCATGGGAGGTGAGTGTGAGGAGGGACCCACTCCTGGAGGGGTCCTCCAGGAGAGACCTGGGGGCTAGGAGTTGGAAGACCGTTTAAGATGTGGAAGGAGGGGCCGATTTGGTAAGAGATGAACTGGCCTCCAGAAATAGGACCTTAGGAATTATGTGGAAGAAGCAGGCAGACACCTTGGTACTTAAAAGCCCCAGAGGTGGAAGTCCCAGGAGTCCAGGCCACATAGACGGCCCGGAATAGGGGGAGGCCACGGGGACGCGCCAGGCTCTCACCTCTCCGATTGTAGCAGTCCTCAGCGGAGCAGGAGTGGGTGTGGGTGCTGCGGCGGTCCGGGTCGCGATCCCAGCGTGGAGGGAGGATCCGTGTCGGATACACAGGGAAGCCGCACCCGTAGCAGGGGGACCGGGACCCCATCTGTGCCCAGCCCCTGGGGGCGGGCAGGGCCATGAGGGTCCAAGGGCCAGCTGGGCCAGAACGGGGGCCAGGGCAGGGAGGGGCAGGGCTGGGCTGGGGCGGGGCCGAGGGTGAGGGGGTAGGGTCAGCTCCCTCTGGGAAGTTGTGCCCTCACCGGAAGTTGTGCCGACATTTCGGGCAGTGGAATTCAGCCACGCCCCACATCTTGTCACTGGGCACCGGATCATAGCGCTTCCGGCATTTCCTGCATCTGGACACCTGGGGGTACAGATGAGCGGAGCAGATGGACACTGATAGCCTGATGGTGGTCACGGTGGGGTTTACACCATCGAAACTGGAAAACACTGTAAATCTGGGGGCACTTCCTTCCTACAAGGGCTGGTTATTAGGCATTTACCAGAAGCACGCCACTGGTCAGGGGTTCAGAAACCAGATTTGGGGTTCAGGTTTGATTTCTGCAGTAGCAGTCAAACTGCGTAGTCAGAGTTCAGGGGTAAGTTGAACTTCTCCAGTTGAATGTTAAGTTGAAAGTCCAGCTCAGTGGGTCATAGTTGGGGCTGAGATTGGGGTTGAACTCTGAGGCTGCAGGTGTCCGGGGTTGGGTTCTCAGAGGCCGATGTTCTTAGGTCAGTTGGTTTGGACACTGAGAATGGGGGTTGGGAGCAGAGCCGGGACGAGGTCAGGGGTTGGGTTATCACCTCCTTCCGCTGGGGCACGCGGCGCCACCAGACATGGTCACAGGAGGAGCAGGCAAACTGCCGGTCCACGGCAGGGATGAGGTCTTCCTGGGCACGCTGGAACATGCGTAGGTTGTCTTCTGTCAGTGGCAGGAGGGAGGTCGCCACCGCCTGCAGAATGGGGTGGGTGGGGCCGAGAGGGTGGTGAGTCCTCTTCCAGCCCCTAAAGTGTCCCTCCTCCTCACGTATGGACACCCCCAGGGGTGTGCTCACTGCTCTACCTCCCCATCCCACATCCTGGACTCACCTGGATGTCCCGGTCCTGCTTCATGTCCTCTGGGGGGTCCTGGGTGGAAACACCAGGGGCAGAAACTGGGGAGGTGGCTCCTGCCTCTTTTCTGGGAGCAGGGCTTCTGGATGAGGAGGCAGGGTTCTGACCCCATATGAGTAAGGTGTACCCAACTCAGGAGGAGTTAACTGAACAGCTTCCACTTCCCGAGGGCAAGGGTGTGTGACCTCAGTTGTCCTCACAGCAACCCTGAGAGGTGGGCACACCTGTGATCCCCATTGCTCAGATGGGGAAACTGAGGCCCAGAGCCCTGAGAGGGCTTGCCTGAGATTACCCTGAATGAGTGTGGGGCAAAAGGCCTGGGGCCCGTGCTCCCTTCATGCTGACAAATGCCACACACTTGCTGGCATTGTAACAGGTTGCCTCTTTGAGGCTACGCTGCTTTAGGCTAAGTGCTTGAGCTCTGGATTCAGAGAGCCACAGGTTGGAATCCTGGCCTCATCACTTCCAGCTGTGGGGTCGTGGCCAAGCCACTCTCCCTAATGAAGGACATCTAGGAGTCCAGGTTCTGACTCTAGGTGACCTGGGTTCAAATCCCTGTCGCCGCCTGCATTCAGCATGAATCTGGTGAGTGACTTCATCACCCTGTGTCTCAGTTTCCTCATCTGTCAAGTGGATATGATAAATAATAGGACTTGTCTTACAGGACCTGTGGCAATAAGTCAACAGGTAGAATTCCTGGAGTCCTGCTGCAGGGAAAGTGCTCAGTCAATGATACTCTTTGCTAGTTTTATTATACTCATTATATGTATAACTGTAAATATATAAATGTTACAAGTATAATACATTACTTTATTATACTCTTTAACAACTCTGTGCTGGGCCCTTTCAGACAGGCAAACCAGTGCACCAGCTACCAAGGCCATCTAAGGGGCAAAGTGGCCATACAAAGGCTTTCATTCATTCATTGTTCTATTCACTGACATGGGCTTCCCTGCCCCTCTTTCCTCCCCCATCTCCTACTCATCCCAGCCTGTCTGCAAGTTCCTTTACTCAGGTCATCCTCTCTTCCAGGAAGATCTCCAACCCCTCCCCTTCCCAGGGATCACTCCTCCCTAGGCTTGAAGAATGTGGTACCACCTCCTCCAGGAAGCCTTCCCTGACCTCTTTGGCTCCTCTGTAATGACGATAATCCTGATTCTTTTCACTGCCTAGTTTCTTCTCTCTCTCCTCGATTTCATACAATCAGCATGTAATGAGCATCTACGGTTTGGAGGCTCCTTGGTCAGATCCACGACTGAGAGGTGAGTAAGTGAATGAGGCTAGACCATGAGTTGTGGATGGTCAGTGCATAGATGGAGCTCTGCCATGGATGAGCCTGACCCTTCCGTTCTTCCTCCCCTTACCACGTGTTTTGAGGGGAGGGGAGCAGTTTACCTGAGTATCCAGATCATTACTCAGTTCCTGTCCATCCTTCTGCTTTACCCCTGGTGGGGAGAGTAAGTGTAAGTGAAGGCCCTTTGAAAGGTTTTCTGGGAATTTCAGGGGCCCCAGAACCCCGATCCAGACCGCCCCCCAAAGAGATGATCTCATCGCTTCTTCCAGCCCCCAGCACAGACCACACCCCCTCCCTGCTAACTCCCAGGCTTAACTGCTCACCATACACCATGGCAGCCCCCCCACGCTGCTCATCACCATACATGAAACTTCTGGAGCGCCGGACCACTCCAGCTGGGGTGGGGACCGATGGAGGAAGGAGAAGCGCAATTGCCCTTCCTCCATCCCTAGGCTTCCTTTTTTCACCGCCTGAACTTGACCCTGGGTTTTGGCCTCCGCATCCCACCCCCCCCCAACCATCCCTCTACTGCATTTCCTGGAAAAAGCCAAAGTCCCCACAGGGCACTGGGGGGCGGGCCCCCGGCCCAGTTGTAGCCATCTCCTACCTCCACACCTTCTTGAGACATGGTGGCGGCGTAGGTCCCCGCGAGGGTCCGCACTGCGCGCTCAGCGCCCCCCCCTACCTGGGCGCGCCCGTCGGTCCGGCCGCGCAGGGCAGGGGGCGGGGCCTCCAGGCCGGCTCCGCCCTTCCTTTCCTGCGCTCCGTTTCGCTTTCGTTTGGGAACGGCGGGGTGGACGGGGAGCGCTGGCTCCGCCTTGGCTCCGCCTCTGCTCTTGCGCCCCAAACCCAGGCGGGCGCCCCGGATCTGCACCCTGCAGCGGAGCGCGCAGAACTCGGGCGGGGGAAGCGGCGCGGCCTCTGCAGTCGGTCACATGTCCCCACGCTGCGCGGGGTCCGCGTCTTCACGTCCCTCGTGGGGGCGGGGCCGCATCTGAAGGCCGCGGCGAATCTCCGTGCCCCCTGTTCGCGCTCCCCTGTTCATCGCTCGGTCTCCTCCCTCCCCCAGGAATCAGGCGCTAACGAGGATCTGGACCCCTGTCTCGCTTTGAGTCTCTTACCCGGCTATGTCTCCTTTCTGAACCTCAGTTTACTTCTCTGTAAAATGGGGATGATAATAGTGGCTACATCCTGGGGGCAGGTGTGTGTGCGCGCGCACGTGCCAGGATTAGAGATCCCAGGTCGCGTTTTTAGTACCGCCTGGCATGCTGTAGACATTCAGCTAGTCACTGGGCCACCTACTACGTGCAAGGTATTAAGAAGCAGGCAGTTGTGGTGGGGAGGTTTTCGTTAAAAATACGGATTCCTAGTGCCTCTCAGTCTTGCGGAATCGGTCTGTCTGGGGTTCCAGGGAATTTGCGCTGAAAAACGGAAGATTGAGAACCCTAGGAGATCAGGACAATTTTAACCCAGCATGGGGGGGTGGGGGAGGGGGCTGGAGGAGCCCTGCCTGGCGGCATCAGAAATGGTTTCTTAAAAAAAAAAAAAAAAGAAATGGCTTCTTGGAGGAGTCCCGAAGAGCGAGGTCTCAGCAGTCAGAAGAACGGAGTGCGGGATGAAACAGCTTTGGGTGAGAAGACCCCAGAAAAAAGTGACTAGCGCTTTAAGCCAGGGCTTCTCGACCTCAACACTATTGGCACTTAGGGCTGGGTGATTCTGGGGGCCTGCCCTGTGCATTGTAGGATATTTAGCAGCATCCCTAGCTTCAACCCACTAGATGCCTGTGGCACCCTTGCCCCAGTCGTGGTAACTGAAAATGTCTCCAGAAGTTGCCAAATGTCCTCTGGGGGTGGCAAAATTGTGTTAGGATAAATGACACCCCTCAAATTGTTTAACGTGCACCTCCATCAGTAAAAATGTGGAAGCTCAATTCCCCGAAGAGTGTTTGTTTATGAATTATATACAAATACAGTTATAGTCAGATTGTGTGGTGGTGGTTTAGTCGCTAAGTCGTGTCCAACTCTTGCGACCCCATAGACTGTAGCCTGCCAGGCTCCTCTGTCCATGAGATTTTCCAGGCAAGAATACTGGAGTGGGTTGCCATTTCCTTCTGCATGGGATCTTCCCGACCCAGGAATCGAACCCGGGTCTCCTGCATTGCAGGCAGATTCTTTCCCAACAGAGCTACAAGGGAAGCCCAACTGAGCTACTAGAGTATGATCAGATTCTGTAGATCATTTTATGATAATGTATTCATTACATAATGATATTCCTTGGGCTTCCCAGGTGGCGCTAGTGGTAAAGAATTCCCGCTAGTAGTAAAGAATCCACCTGCCAATGCAGGAGACTCCCGAGATGGGGGTTCAATTCCTGGGTGGGGAAGATCCCCAATGATTAAAAATATAAATGTTCTAATGTTTTCTACTGGAACGCCAAAGTTTTGTTTGTGGGGTCTAGGTACTCCTCCCTGGAGCCTACTCTATTAGCGAATGTAAACAGTTCATCATTCTTTGTGGCTGAGTGGTGGGGTTTTAGGTAGGAATGGGGGACTGTAGGCGTCACAGAGCAGTGGTCCCCAACCTCTGGGATCTGATGCCTGATGATTTGAGGTGGAGCTGATGCAAATAATAATAGAAATAAATTGCACACTAAAGGTAATGCACTTGAATCATCCCGAAACCATCCCCCCACCCCCACCCCGTCTGTTGAAAAATTGTCTTCCAGGAAAATGGTCTCTGGTGCAGAAAAGGTTGAAGACTGCTGAGAGAACCTGGGATTTTATCCCAGGAAAGGGGAGGCATGGAGGCATGGAGGGGCTCTCTCATTATAATTCCCAACTACTACTTACCCAGTGGAGGGGGAGGTCACAGCTATGTCCCATCCCTGGTCATGGTGAGCACAGAACAGGCAGGAAACAGGTGGGAATCTGATCCAGCCCCAACACAACTCAAGTCTGTTAGATTCTCATCCTAATGATCACCATAGTGAGAGCTTGCTCTGTGCCAGGCACTGTTCCATGCACCATGGACACAGCATCACAGAAAACAAAGATCCCTGCCCTATAGAGCTAGCATTCTAGTGGGGGAGATAGAAGAAACAAATATGTGATGGGTAGGCGGCTTCCCTGGTGGCTCAGGCAGTAAAGAATCTGCCTGCAATGCGAGAGACCTGGGTTCGATCCCTGGGTCAGGAAGATCCCCTGGAGAAGGGAATGGCTACCCACTCCAGTATTCTTGCCTGGAGAATCCCATGGACAGAGGAGCCTGGTGGGCTACACTCCATGGGGTTGTAGTCGGACACAACTGAGTGACTAACACTCTTACTACTTTCAGGAGATAATACATGCCAGGATGAAAAATAAACTGCCATAGGGGGATGGGTAAAGAGAGTTTAAGGGAAGGCTGTGAGAAGTAACATCTGAGTGGAGACCTGAAGGATGTAGAGGAAGAGGGTTCCAGGAAGAATGGAAACTGGGGACTCTTGTTACCAGGTGTTGTAGTTCTCTGTTGCTGTGAAACAAATTATCTCCCCAAATGTAATGGCTTAAGGGCTTCCCAGGTGGTGCTAGTGGTAAAGAACCCGCCTGCCAATGTAGAAGATGCGGGTTTGATCCCTGGGTTAGGAAGATCCCCTGGAAGAGGGCATGGCAACCCACTCTAGTATTCTTGCCTGGAGAATCCTCATGGACTGAGGAGGCTCGCGGGCTACAGTCCATGGGGTGACAGAGTTGGACATGACTGAAGTGACTTAGCACCACACACGTAGTGACTTAAAACAAGAAACACTTATTAGCTCACAGTTTTTGTGGTCAGGAATCCAGGGACGGCTTTAGTAGGCTTTCTGGCTCAGGGTCTCCATAAGGTTGTAGTCGACATGGTGACTGGGGCTGCGTTCCTCTGAAGGTTTGACTGGGGCTGAAGGATCTCGCTTCGGAGGAGGCTCACTCACGCATGACTGGCAGGTGAGTGCTGGTTGTTGGCGGGACGCCTCAGTTCCTCCCTACCTAGGCTGACTTGAGCTTGATACGCCCAACCTGGCAGCTGGCCTCGCCAGGGCAGACAACCCAAGAGAAGGAAAGCCAGGTGGAAGTTCTATCGTTTCATGACCTAGCCTTGAAAGTCCCAGAGCATCACTTCAGCCCGCCACATCCTGTGCAATAAAACTGAGTCACCAGATCCAGCCTGTGTTTAGGAAGAGGAGGATAAAGACCCTGCCCTCACTCCCCTCCTCCCTCCCCATCTCCTACTGGAGTCTCTAGCTTCCAGTGCCAGACGGCAAGGAAGGGAAGGGAGCCGGTCAGGGCACAGAGCAGAAGGGGAGGGTGAGAGTCAATCTGAAGGGACAGAGATACAGCCTGTGAGTATTGAATTTTGGCATTTGTAGATGAGCAGAGGGCTTCCCTGGTGGCTTGGCAGTTTCCGCCTGCCAATGCGGGAGACGCAGTTTGATCCCTGACCTGGGAAAATGCCCTGGGGAAGGAAATGGCACCCCACTCCAGTATTCATGCCTGGGAAATCCCATGGACAGAGGAGCCTGGCGGGCCACTGTCCATGGGTTCGCAAAAGTCTCTGACGCGACTTAGCGACTAAACATGATGAGCAGAAAAACAAAGATTCCCAGCAATCACATGGAGGTGCTGCCTACCTCGACGTTTAGTTTGAACTTTGTAACCATCTTGGTCTGTCTGGATAGATATAGATAGCTTTGTTGTCCCATGATGTGAACACGAATGCATTTTATTCTTCACCTTTATAGAAAGGTGTGAAAAGGGGGAAAGATGGATGTGGTGATAACAGTGATAAGAAGTGTAACCTCTGACATTTTAGTAATTGAGTCAAAGATGGAGCCCATTTGACCCATCCATTCATTAATTGGACAGACATGGATCAAACACCTCCTATCTGGCAGGCATGGTGCTGGGTACCATTTCTGCCTTCTGGAGTCATGGTCTTAATCTGAAAGAGAAACAAGAAGCAGATGATAGCACAAGTAATTATTTAATTATATTTATGGTATGTACCAAAAAGAGAAATTGAGAGATCCATGAGAAAGGATAACACATGGGAACCAGACATGGGTAGGGTGGTCAGGGAGGGCTTCATGGATGAGGTGTCTCTCGAACTGAAGTTTTTATTTTTTTGCCGCATTTTGTGGCTTGTGGGATCTTAGTTCCTTTACAGGGATGGAACCTGGGGCCATGACAGTGAAAGCTATGAGTCCTAACCACTGGAGGCCAGGGAAACCCCATTGAACTGAAGTCTTGACACTTTCTGAAATACTGTGTCAAGTGTTTTGAACGGTATATCTCATTTGATCCAGATAGAAATCATATAAAGGGGGTAATATTATTACAAAAGGGAAAACAAGGACATCCCAGGGGTAGGGGGTCTCTCCAAAGGATGAATAGGAACAACTTAGGGAAAAAATGGAAACAGTGACAAACTTTATTTCTTGGGCTCCAAAATCACTGCAGATGGTGACTGTAGCCATGAAATTAAAAGACACTTGCTGTTTGGAAGAAAAGCTGTGAGAAAGCTAGACAGTATATTAAAAAGCAGAGATATCACTTTGCTGACAAAGGTCTGTCCAGTCAAAGCTATGGTTTTTCCGGTAGTCATGTATAGATGTGAGAGTTGGACAATAAAGAAAGCTGAGTGCTGAAGAACTGATGCTTTCCAACTGTGGTGCTGGAGAAGACTCCTGAGCAGCAAGGAGATCAAACCAGTCAATCCTAAAGGAAATCAACCCTGAATACTCATTGGAAAGACTGATGCTGAAGCTGAAGCTTCAATACTTTGGCCACCTGATGCGAAAAGCCAACTCACTGGAAAAGACTCTGATGTTGGGGAAGATTGAAGGCAGGAGGACAAGGGGGCAACGGGATGAGATGGTTGGATGGCATCACTGACTCAATGGACATGAGTTTGAGCAAACTGTGGGAGATAGTGAAGGACAGGGAGGCCTGGGGTGCTGCAGTCCATGGGGTCACAAGGAGTCAGACACTACTGAGCAACTGAATAACAACAACAAGGTGACATGGTGCAGGTAGAGAGAGAAGCATGTGCAAAGGTCCTGAGGTGGAGGGGGCTGGGTATATTGCAGGAATCTATAGGCCACGTTGGCTGGGGTTTAGTGAACAGGGTGGAGAGTGAACGGAGGGGAAGCTCATGCCCGAATCTTGACCTTCAGTTGGACCTTCAGAGGCATATGCTGGGTGAAAGTATGTTTAGTTGTGGAGGAAATGGACATGATTGGAGGATGTGTGTGCTTTTCACAACCTAGTCAATTTCTCCCTCAGCTTAATTAATTAGACTATGATGAGCAGCACACAGCATCTTAGTTCCCTAACCAGGGGTTGAACCTGTGCCCCCTGCAGTGGAAGCACAGAGTCTTAACTACTGGACCACTGGTTAAGTCCTTCCCTCAGTTTAACCAAATGAAGAAATTTGGAAATGCCCAGAACTGGGGATGTTGGGGTATGGGAAATCTCCATATTGTTGGTTGGAAAGGGTGTCCCTTGGTAGAATCCTTGGAGAGAGCAACTCTGTGACACATACTAAAGCATGGTGTGCTATTTTTTTTAATAACAAAGTATTTTTATTAATTAACTGTCAAGCATGCCTCTCCAAACTTTCCCCCCACATTTTATGGCTATATACTCTTTAACAAGGGCTTCCCAGGTAGCGTAGTGGTAAAGAATCTGCCTGCAATTCAGGGAACTCAGGTTCAATCCCTGGGCCAGGAAGATCCCCTGGAGAATGAAATGGCTACCCACTCCAGTATTCTTACCTGGGAAATCCCATGGGCAGAGGAGCCTGGCAGGCTATAGTCCATGGGGTCACAAAGAATCAGTCATGACTTAGTGGCTAAACAACAACAAACTCTTTAACCGACTCTTCATATGACAATAATTTGTAATATTTTCTTCAGAGAGACTACAAAGACAATTTATTTTTTCTCTAGCATGGTTGATCAGTATTTGTTTTTTATTGTTTATGGCTCAGAAAAAATTTCATCCACATAGTTCATTATGTGTGTGTGTGTGTGTGTGTGTGTGTGTATGTATGTGTGAAATTTCAGAATATTATGTGTTATTTTAATTGTCTCTTTCAACCTCTGTATTCTGATGCTTTGACAGCTGGGGCCTCACTGACACTCCCTTGCACACACACCCCATCCATGTGCATTTCTGCATGTGGATCCCCACACCACCTTTACTCTCAACACGACATACTTCTCGAAGTATCAAATTTTTTTTTATTCACAACAAGCAAACATCACTTTTGTAATGAGAAGCAAGAAACTACACAATAAGACAAATCCAATTACTTTTTAAAATAACATGTACGAGACCCTGGGAATCTGTCTTTGAAAATGACACCTAAGAGGTGAGAAGTAATTTGGAATTTCATAATTTGTGTGGTCCTTTGTAAATGGAGTGCCCTTGACAGCACAGCAATCTATTGTTCAAGTTGTGCAAAATCGGCTTCAAATACACATTTCAAGAATGTGGTATGTGCAAAGTTGGGTGGCCCAAATGAATTCAGTGAATGGAGAAATCGCAGTGGCAGAAATAGCCCAAGTGTACCCAGGGGTCAGCTGGGTGCCGGGCTCTCTGTGGAGTGTCCTCCAGGTTTTAGGCTAGCACGTGATCCCTCAACCTTCTGGCTTAGGTGCTACTGCCCCTTTTTCAGATGAAGAATATGAAATTTCAGAGGAATTAAGCAAATCATGCAGTGACTTGGCTTGTAAGTGGCACTGTCAGGACTTGAACCCAGGACAGCTGAGTGCATCGCTCCTTCCAGATGGAATTGAGGATGAGAAGTATAGAGGCCAAGGGGGTACACCTTGGAACCAGACAGTCTGGGTTTGAGTCCATTGCTAACTCTTTGAGCAGTTTCTTCACCTTTTGGAGCCTAAATTTCCACATCTATGAAATGGGAATAGAGTTCTTGTAAAGATTCTGTGAGTTAATATAGATAAACCATTAAGAATTGGGCTGTCTGATAGGGTAGCCACTGGTCACATGTAGCATTTGAGCCCTCGAAATATGGTGGCTCCTTATTCAGACGTGTTGTCAGTGTCAAATGCATGCTGGATTTTGAAGATTTATGTGAAGTAACACATTTTTCACTTTTTGTACTGGTTACATTTTGAAATGATAATATTTTAGATATATTGGGTTAAATAAAATTGTTATAATTTCACTAGTTTTGTTTTGTCTTTTTAACGTAATGACTAGAATATTTAAAATTATATGTATGGGGGCTTCTCTGGTGGTCCAGTGGTTAAGAATCTGCCTGCCAATGCAGGGGACACAGATTCGAGCCCTTCTCAGGGAAGATCCCACATGCGGAGGGGCAACTAAGCCTGTGTACCACAACTACTGAAGCCCGCAGCCTACAGCCCATACTCTGCAATAAGAGAAGCCACCTCAATGAGAAGCCTGTGCGACGCAACAAACAGTAGCCCCCCTCTTGCCACAACTAGAGAAAGCCTGTGAACAGCGATGAAGACCCAGTGAAGCCAAAAAATTGTAAAAATCTTACAAAAAATTACATTTGACTTACATTATATTCTTATGGGATTGTGTTGATTTAGAGGATACAAAGGATGGTAATCCTCCAAGGACCGTGTAGCTATTTTTATGATCATACTACCTTGGTTTATGGGCTTTCCAGGTGGTTCAGTGGTGAAGAATGCACCTGCCAATGCAGGAGGCACGGGTTTGATCCCTGGGTCAGGAAGGTCCTCTGGAGGAAGAAATGGCAACTCACTCCAGTATTCTTGCCTGGAGAATCCCATGGACAGAGGAGCCTGGCAGGCTACAGTCCGTGGGGTTACAAAGAGTCAGACAGAACTGAGCAACTGAGCATGCAAGCACCTTGGTTTCTGTCGCTTTTCCTAAAGGTGTGAACTGTGGGAAAACAGTTCTGTGCTACAGCCCTGGGCCTGATAGCCCTGTGTCTGCTCCTGGCAGCAGAAGCATTCAGTTAATCATTGATCCCACATTCCGGAAAGCTCACAGGAAAAGTTTCAGGAAAGTATGTGAGGTAACTCAGCTCTGGAAGCTCGAGTGGCCAGATGACTTAATCTCTTTCTATGTCACAGTTTGAAATTTCAAATCTGTGGGAAGCCCCCTTGTAAAAAACAAGACTCTGCCTTTTTTTTTCCTGATTGCAAGAATTGTGTGTTTGTTCTTAATAAGAAAAAAGTTAAAAATTAAGGAATGTTTGATTTAGAAAGAGGAGGTCTTTATATACATAGGAAAATAAAACCCAGGATCAGTTCAGTTCAGTCGCTCAGTCGTGTCCGACTCTTTGCGACCCCATGAATTGCAGCATGCCAGGCCTCTCTGTCCATCACCAACTCCCAGAGTCTACCCAAATCCATGTCCATCGAGTCGGTGATGCCATCCAACCATCTCATCCTCTGTCGTCCCCTTCTCCTCCCGCCCCCAATCCTACCCAGCATTAGGGTCTTTTCCAATGAGTCAACCCTTCGCATGAGGTGGCCAAAGTATTGGAGTTTCAGCTTCAACATCAGACCTTCCAATGAACACCCAGGATTGATCTCTTTTAGGATGGATTGATTGGATCTCCTTGCAGTCCAAGGGACTCTCAAGAGTCTTCTCCAACACCACAGTTCAAAAGCATGAATTCTTTGGCACTCAGCTTTCTTCACCGTCCAACTCTCACATCCATACATGACCACTGGAAAAACCATAGCCTTGACTAGACGGACTTTTGTTGGCAAAGTAATGTCTCTGCTTTTAAATATGCTATCTAGGTTGGCCATAACCTTCCTTCCAAGGAGTAAGCGTCTTTTAATTTCATGGCTGCAATCACCATCTGCAGTGATTCTGGAGCCCAAAAAAACAAAGTCTGACACTGTTTCCACTGTTTCCCCATCTATTTCCCATGAAGTGATGGGACCAGATGCCATGATCTTAGTTTTCTGAATGTTGAGCTTTAAGCCAACTTTTTCACTCTCCTCTTTCACCTTCATCAAGAGGCTATTTAGTTCTTCTTCGCTTTCTACCATAAGGGTGGTGTCATCCGCATATCTGAGGTTATTGATATTTCTCCCGGCAATCTTGATTCCAGCTTGTGTTTCTTCCAGCCCAGCGTTTCTCATGATGTACTCTGCATAGAAGTTAAATAAGCAGGGTGACAATATACAGCCTTGACGTACTCCTTTTCCTATTTGGAACTAGTCTGTTGTTCCGTGTCCAGTTCTGACTGTTGCTTCCTGACCTGCATACAAGTTTCTCAAGAGATAGGTCAGATGGTCTGGTATTCCCATCTCTTTCAGAATTTTCCACAGTTTATTGTGATCCACACAGTCAAAGGCTTTGGCATAGTCAATAAAGCAGAAATAGATGTTTTTCTGGAACTCTGTTGCTTTTTCGATGATCCAGCGGATATTGGCAATTTGATCTCTGGTTCCTCTGCCTTTTCTAAAACCAGCTTGAACATCTGGAAGTTCACGGTTCACGTATTGCTGAAGCCTGGCTTGGAGAATTTTGAGCATTACTTTACTAGCATGTGAGATGAGTGCAATTGTGCGGTAGTTTGAGCATTCTTTGGCATTGCCTTTCTTTGGGATTGGAATGAAAACTGACTTTTCCAGTCCTGTGGCCACTGCTGAGTTTTCCAAATTTGCTGGCGTATCGAGTGCAGCACTTTCACAGCATCACCTTTGAGGATTTGAAATAGCTCAACTGGAATTCCATCACCTCCACTAGCTTTGTTCGTAGTGATGCTTCCTAAGGCCCACTTGACTTCACATTCCAGGATGTCTGGCTCTAGGTGAGTGATCACACCATCTTGATTATCTGGGTCGTGAAGATCTTTTTGCACAGTTCTTCTGTGTATTCTTGCCACCTCTTCTTAATATCTTCTGCTTCTGTTAGTTCCATACCATTTCTGTCCTTTATCGAGCCTATCTTTGCATGAAATGTTCCTTTGGTATCTCTAATTTTCTTGAAGAGATCTCTAGTCTTTCCCATTCTGTTGTTTTCCTCTATTTCTTTGCACTGATCGCTAAGGAAGGCTTTCTTATCTCTCCTTGCTGTTCTTTGGAACTCTGCATTCAGATGGGAATATCTTTCCTTTTCTCCTTTGCTTTTCGCTTCTCTTCTCTTCCCAGCTATCTGTAAGGCCTCCTCAGACAGCCATTTTGCTTTTTTGCATTTCTTTTCCATGGGGATTGTCTTGATCCCTGTCTCCTGTACAATGTCACGAACCTCTGTCCATAGTTCATCAGGCCCAGGATAAGTCCCATTAAATTAAAAAAAAATAATTACTTATTTGGCTGTGCCAGTTTTTAGTTGCAGCATTCAGTATCTAATTCCCTGACCAAGGATCAAACCTGGGCCCTCCGAATTGGGAGCGTGGAGTGTTAGCCATTGAACCACCAGGGAAGTCTCACCTGGGTAGTAGAGGTTGGGCAGGGGTTGCTGTGATCTGATTTTCTTTGACTGTGTGAATCCCAGCAGTTTTACTCGCTCCCCAAGGCCTCTTATCTGGCTCACTGATGATAAGACCAATGAAGATTTATTGAATACTTAGAACACTGGACACTCACAGTAACTCTCTGATGGGAATAAGGTTAGAGATGAGGAAACCAAGGCACAAAGAGGTGAATAACTGGGTTAAGGTCACACACAGCCATGAAGAGGTGGAGGCAGTTAGACAGAATTCAGGTAGCTGCTGCCATGTTATCCTGTGGGCCCACAACCCCAGCCTCCTCTTCAGCTTTCTTGCCATCAACTCAGTTTCTGCCCATCAGTCAACTGGGCCATTTCACCTCAGAACTGGTCAATTCCTCTTTCTGCTCAAACACCTTCCATGTCTCCCCAGTGCCCTTCATATTGACCAAGCCCTTTAGCCTGGTATTCAAAACTCCATCTTTCTTTTTCTCCCTCACTTTCAGCCCTTCCTTGACACTCTGAGTTCAAGCCACCCTGGATGACTTGCAATCCCTCTGGAACTGATTGGTGGGGGGTGTCCCTTGACCCCCATGGGCTACTGCCTTGGCTTGCCAGCCCACTATTCCCACTCCAGGCCACACTGATGAAACTCAGTCATCCTACCCTGCCCCTTTTCTCAATTCTCCAGTTTCCTAGGATTCCCGGCCAAAGCTTTCATCAAAACCAAGTGCAGAGTGTATGCTAAATTCATTCATTCATTCAACAGTCATTTCCTGAGCACCTTCTGTATGCCAGCCCCTGCTACTGGAACTGGGAATTCCACAATGAACCAGACAGACATGCGGTCTCAAGGAGCTGATATTGCGAGGCAGGAGAAATACCTGATTAGCTAACAATCAAATCAATAAATGTCACATACTATGTATTTTAAGTGTTATTGAGAGTGAAGGGAGGAGGCCTATTTTACTTGTTTATTAAAATATGTTTATTTTATTTTTGGCTGCATCAGGTCTTAGTTACGGCACAAGGGGAGGCTTGTGGCTTGTGGGCTTAGTTGCTCTGCAGCATGTGGGATCACTGGTGGTCCAGATGGTAAGAAATATGCCTGCAATGCAGGAGACCTACGTTCGATCCTTGGGTCAGGAAGATCCCCTGGAGGAGGAAATGGCAACCCACTCCAGTATCCTTGCCTGGAGAATTTCATGGACAAAGGAGCCTGGCAGGCTACATTTCATGGGATCACAAAGAGTCAGATATGGCTTAGCGACGAACACTCTCACTCTCTCTCGTGCGGGATCTTAGTTCCCTGACCAGGGATTGAACTTATATCTCCTGCATTGGAAGGCAGATTCTTAACCACTGGAACACCAGGGAAGTCTCAAGGGAGGAGGTCTATTTTAGATATGTTATTAAAGCACATATCTTTGAGGAAGTGACATTAAAATAGAGTCCAGAGATTTTCCTGGTGGTCCAGTGGTTAAGAATCTGCCTGTCAACACAGGGGACACAGGTTCAATCCCTGGTCCGGGAAGATCCCAAATGCCGCAGAGCAACTAAGCCCATGCGCCACAACTATTGAAGCCCACGAGCTCGTGCTCTGCAACAAGAGAAGCCACAGCAATGAGTAGCCCCTGCTGTCTACAACTAGAGAAAGCCTGCATGAAGCAGCGAATACCCAGCACAGCCATAAATTAAATAATTAAATGAAACAACCAAAGCAAACAACTTCCTCCCCCAGATTTCAAATAAGGTAAGTGTTCAACCCATAAAGAAATCTGGAGGAAGGGTGTACCTGACAGAGAGGACAGGGCCCAGTGCAAAGACCCTGTGGGGGAATCAACTTGGGTGTTGGAAAGGCACAAAGAAGGCCAGTGTGACTGGAATGGAATAGGAGTGAGAAAGAGGAGGCAGGTCAATGTCAGAGCAGGTTCTGCAGGGTCCCTGCTTAATTCTCCAGGTCAGGAACACATGTCTGGAGTTTGGGTACAATATCTATGCTCTTTATTTGAGGTTAAGCCCAGGGGCTCAGGCGCTCTTGGAGACACCCTCCTGTGAGCAGCTGAAACCCTTAGGGTCTCAGGACTCACAGCCATGGGTGTGCATATAGTCTGAAAACCCTGCCAGTTGGTCCAGCAATTCCTTCTTGCCCACTGTCCCATTCACTGGCCAGTGCATGAGAAACGTCTCCTTGCCCAGGACATGGATGTATCTGTGGGTGAGAGATGGCAAGGATGGTGAGGAGAGCCTGCTGCTTTGGAAGTGTGGAGACCTTTCTGATTTGCCCCTCTGCCCTGCTTGACAGAGTCCCAGAACCATAACCTATAATGTCCTCCACAGGGCCGTCTCGCCTCCACCACCACCCCCCCACCCCCCACGTCCCACCCCCCCCACCCCCCCCAGCCCATACTACTGGGGATTAGAAAAGTCTCCCTTTTCTTTGACTTTTTCCTGCCCTCTGCTGGAAAACCACCATCAATATCTACAGCATCCCCTAATGAACAGTGTTCCTGGGAGTTGTGCAGCACACAGCCTACACCTTCATTCAGGGCAGCCCTGAAACCCAAAACTCCTGTTGACAGGTGCAGTAGAAATTTTGACACCAAGAACTGGCCTGGGGTAGGGAAAGGGACCCAGGCCTGGGTCCCCAGGGTAGCAGGAGCCCCCCAGCCACGCACTCAGATTTGACTCTCCACAGGTCTGAAATCTGGCCCATTATGAGATATGTCTCGTGTTCCTTCAGCCCCAGGGAGTCTTGGCAGGTGGTGTGAGTGACGAATTTCTTCACGGTGAGGGGTCTGACAGAGTCCGTGCCTGGAGGAGAGGAGACCCAGTGTGTGTTCACTTGCATGGGCCTGGCCTGCTCCCACTTTGGGACCCCCGGGGTAGGCCCCCACACCATCTCCCCTGCCACCTTGGACATACCACTCTTGATAATGGCTTGGAGCTTCATGTTGTAGTAGATGTAGGGGTTGGAGTCAGAGGTCTCCACAGACTCCAGACTGGTCTTGTACACTGGGGAAGGGGGCCAGGGGTGTGTCGTGTTGGTGTCCAGTCTGCAGGTGTTCTGCCCCCGACTCCCCCTGCCAAGCCCCACACTCACCAAAGTCCACTCCAGCCTCACAGGCTGCTGTCTGGAGCTCCTCCTGACTCAGGTGGTTACTGTCCTTCTTTGGGGCTGGGCACTGCTCTGGAAGGTTGGGGGAGGGGGAGGATGCTCTGGCGGCGCTAGGGGTGGGGCCTTCCTCCACTCTGACCCCCATCCGGCCCCAGGTGCAACCCCTGGGGGCGGGGCGGCTCTGGCCTTTCTGGTCTGCAGTGTGCTCTCTCCTCCTCTGTCTCTCTTTGTCTTTCTCTCTCTCCCTCTCACTGTCTAAACTCAACCCAGAAGGCACCCAGGAGGTGATAAAAAGCTGTTGAATCCCTAGCCGGGCAACCCCAGCCCTCCGTCTCCATGGCCTCACCCTCCGCGCATCTGCACACGTCTTTGTCGCAGAGCTTCCGCAGGGAAGCGTGCTCTCTGGGCAGGTTGTAGAAAGAGGTGCACCTTCGGGCTGCGAGAGGGGCCGAGTAACCCGGGTTGGCTTGGGCCTCTGCTCCTGGAGGGCTGGGTGCCGGTCTAGCACCGCCCTCAGAAGGCCCATCCCCACCGGCCCTGCCCAGCATTTTAACATTCTTCACGCTTCAGCCCTGTCCGACTTTTTGCGACCCCTTGGGCTGTACCCCACAAGTCTCCTCTGTCCATGGGATTCTCCAGGTGAGAATACTGAAGTAGGTTGGGCATCTTCCCGACCCAGGGATCGAACCCGCGTCTCTTAACGTCTCCTGAAGTGGCAGGAGGGTTCTTTACCACTAGCGGCCATCTGGGTGCCTAGCCATCCCCTTAACAAGTCCTTCCTCTTTGAAGACCCTGCCTGCTTTTTGCCCACCCTGACCCAGCAGGCCACGCCCAGTCCCTTCTCAGCTCGGCCACACCCCCTTCCAGGCAACCTACTGCCCCACCTCCCCGCCACTTTAACCACCAAGGAAGGACACGCCCCTCAGCACCACGCCCCTTAAGTCCCTTCCCGCACCCTTCTGGTCACAGAAGCCAAAGAAGACCCTCTCTGCCACGCCCCATTTCGTTTTTGGCTCCCCGCGCCTCACCCCTCTGTTTTGTTTTCTGGCCCCATCCTTCTCAGGCCTTGAATGCTCTGAGGATCCCCTCCATTCCCAGGCCCTTGCTCACAAGGCTCGTAGTAGTCGTAGATTGTGACCTGGGCAGCCTGCAGGAACTCGGCCTTCAGCATCCTGTGGACCCGGAAGCCGAGCACCGTGTCTTCTTTGTGGGAGAGCTGGAGGAGGGGCGTACTATCTGAGGCGCGCAGGGCCACTGTGCCTGCGGATACCGACTACAGAGACTCGGTCATGACCACTGACCACGTGGTCTTGAACTGAAGAGTGGACTCTCAGCATCACTGACCAGGGTGCTGACCATGGCTTCTTGGCCTACCCTGCTGCTCGCACACCCCTGGCAGAGGACACCTGGCTTGCCTTACCTTCTCCAGGTAGAGGACCACGGTGCTGTCGCTGGAGTTCATCTTGGTCTCGTACTGGAAGGCATACCTCTCCACCTCGCTCGTGAGCTGGGGCAGAAGGTGAGACCTGCCAGTTGGCAGAGATCCACAGAGGCACCCAGCCCTGAGAGCTCCACTCTTAGAGCTCCCAACCTTTGTCCAATCAGCTCCAGTGTTGGGGAAACTGAGGCACAATCAAGGCAAAGGTTAAGCTAAAGTTGACCATGGCCACTGACCTTGGGGCACGGACCGTGGGGGCGTTAACTTGGGGGCCTTGACTCACAGACAGGTGCTTTGCGCCCACTCAGGGGGTGTGGGAGTTTTCCAGGGCATCCCCGCCCTGCTCATTACCTGTTTAAGGTCATCCTGGTTGGGGTAGAACCCGGTGAGCAGGGAGACCTCCATGATGGTCATTGTGGCATCTCGACGACCCTGGAACCTGGGGATTTCACAGCGCGAGTTTCTTCCCACTGTCCTCTTGCCCCTCCCCCACACTGCCACTGCTGTCACCTCTCGCCTGGACAAGGGCAGTAACCTCCTCCTGTGACTCCCTGTCACTCTTCTACCCCCAAACAGTGTACAGTTTTAGCAAACAGAAATCGGATACATCGCCTCCTGGTTTACCCTCCTTGCTTTACAAAATGCCTGGTCTCATCCTTCCAGTTCACCTCCTCCCACTCCAGCCTCCAATTGATTGCTCTGAAGTGTTGATCTCTCTCCTGCCACTGGACCTTGGCACATGCTGTTCTCTCAGCCTAGAATTCTCCTTTCTCCCTCTGAGTTGCCCTGAAAAACGCTTTCATCTTTGCAATCTCACCTGAGGCATCCCTTCACCAACCGCACCCCCCCACCCCTGCCTGGAAGCCTTCCTCAGCCCTCACAACTGATCATTCTCTAATTTGCCCTCCCGTGGCTCTGTGGACCTCTCCTTCACCACATTTAATCACAGTGGTCATTTTGCATTGATTCTGGGTGATTATTCAGTTACTGTTTGTCTCTCCTGAGAGACTGTGGGCTTCACCAGGTAGGGAGGAGCTGTCTTGCTCACAACTGTGTCTGTAGCTCCTAGAACAGAGCCTGACACCCAGGAGGCACTCAGTACACGTTTTGTTATCTAGACCTGGGCAAGGGTATTTGGGAGACAGAGCCAGACTGGAGTGGGAGCTGGAATGTCTAGAGAAGATGAAGACAGGGGAGAGCCACCACGCTTGGAGCAGGCTCTGGGCATCTGGGTCATGGTGCATGTCCACCATTCAGAAGCCTGCCATTCTGGGACATGGCGGGATGGAGGACAGGATTGGGGCAGTGGCATGATAGCAGGGGAGGGCAGGATGAGAGGTAGCAATGATGGAGCAGGCATGGAGAGGTGGGTTTGGCTGGTTTCCAGCTTCCACTCAATACACAGGGAGAGCTGCTAAGGACTCTGGACTCCAGGAGGTGCATCCTTCCTCCTGCCTAGGCGAAGATCCTGTGCCCTGACCTTGTTTCCATCCGGAGCTGAAAGGTTGCTTCCCCCTTTTTATTCTCTGCAGAAAGAAAGCAGGAATTTAAGGCTGGGTAACACAGTCTCTGGAACTGGCTTCCTGGGTTTGAATCCTGGCTCTGCTGTGTGACTTTGAGCAAGTTGTTTAACCTCTCTGTGCTTTGGTTTCTTAATCTGGAAAAGGGGATCATGATATTCCCAACCAAGTTGGTTAATTTTAAGTGAGTAAATACAAGTGAAGCATTTAATATAGTGCTGGATCAGGGCTTTCTAACGGGCAGTTATTATTACTATCACATTACTACTACTATTAAGAAATGGACCCTCAACCAAAGTCCTGGTCACTTTTATCTTCATTTATTTATTCGTTGACTGCACAGTGTGTGGGATCTTAGTCCCCTAACCAGGGACTAGCAAGTGCTCTGTGCATTTGGGGATGGAGTCTTAACCACTGGACCACCAGGGAAGTCCCCTCTTGGTCACTTTTAGTCCCCAAAAGTCTTGGGACTGGTGAGGCTTATCTCCCCTCCTACTCTTACAGTGAGTTCCCAGTGGCAGAGCCTTGGCTCTTCCTTCTTGGTACTCAGGACTGGAAATTCTAGAATCCATTTCTTCCTTTTTTAAAAATTTTATTTTTTGGCCACACCATATGACACATGGGATCTTAGTTCCCTGACCGGGGATTGAACCCACACCCCCTGCATTAAAAGTGCAGAGTCTTAACCACTGGACCACCAGGCAAATCCATTTCTGATCATTTCCAACACCCCTTCCCTGGTCCAGTCCATCATCTCCTGCAGGAACAGCTCAGTCGCTGCCTCCTTGTTCTCCCAGCTCCCACCTGTACCCTCTATAGTCTGTTTCCCCCAGAGGTAGCCTGTGTAAGTCTGTGCTATATCATGTCCCTCCTCTGCTCAGAACACTCTCTGGCTCCTACTTCCCTCCAAGCCAAACCCAAAGTCCTCGCCGTGGTCTGCAAGTCCCTGCCTCATCATCTCTCCAACTCTTCCTCCTAAAACTACCCCTTCCTTCTCTGGGGGCTTCTCTGGTGGTTCAGACAGTTAAGAATCTGCCTGTAATGCAAGAAAGCTGGGGTTGATCCCTGGGTCAGGAAGATCCCCTGGAGAAGGGAATGGCTACCCACTCCAGTGTTCTTGCCTGGAGAATGGACAGAGGAGCCTGGCGGGCTGCAGTCCGTGGGGTCCCAAAGAGTCGGACACAACTGAGCAACTTTCACCTTTGCTCTTCTCTAGCCACACTGGTCTCCCTGCTGTAACTCAAGCCGGGTGACCTCATTCTTGTCTCAGGGCCTTTGCACCTGCTGTTTTGCCTGCCTGGAGTGCTCTTCCCTCAGATCCTCGACAGCTCACTCTCTCACTTCTTCCATATCTCAGTTGAAAGCATGCTGGGGAGAGCTTCCCCTGGACCTCCTTCAAGTCTGTAGCACCTCTTCCTACTTTATTTTATGTGGTACTTAGTCATCACCTGCTACTATGCTACGTATTACATTTTACAATGCAGATTCAGTTATGTTATAAATAAATAACAATAAAAGTTTGGCATACTGTTTTTATCATATTGCTTGTGTCCCTCTACTAGAATGTGATTTCCCAGAGAAGAAGGGCTGTTTTTCTTGTTCATGCCTATCTTCCCAGGGCCTACAAACTGAGTGAAGCACATGGTAATTGCTCACAAATTCTTTGTTGAATGGCTGAATAAAGCAATAGATGTGATTACTGAATGGTAGCTAACATAAAATAGTAAAAGAAGAGTTAGGGACTCCCCTGGTGATGACAGTGGATAAGAATTCGCCTGCCAATGCAGGGGACACGAGTTTGATCCCTGGTCTGGGAAGATTCCACATGTTGCAGAGCAACTAAACCCATGACCTGCAACTACTGAAGTCTGAGATCTAGAACCTGTGCTCTGCAACAAGAGAAGCCACTGCAATGAGAAGCAGTTGCACCGCAACCTGCTTGCTGCAAATAGAACATGCCCGTAGCACAGCAATGAAGACCCAGCACAACCAAAAATAAATAAATAAATGCAATTATATTAAAAAAAGAAGAAGAGCATCTCTGGGTCCAGGCTCACCTTCCTGGTTCTCATTTAGAGTCACACTCAGGTGATACTGCTTACAGGTGTCCTCCAGGAACTCTGGGGACCTGTGGTACATGGTCAGGATCTGTCGGGCAGAGGAGAGGTCAGCGCTCATTCACACCTGCTCCTTTCCTCCTTGCTTCAATTCTTGCCTGCCCAGCTCTCTGCTCCATGGGGAATTCACAGCGAGGTCTTCCCTCCTCGATCCAGTGGGTTCAGTGGCCAGAACAGCCGATGGAGTCTACGCCACCTCTGTGCAATAGAACTTCCTGCACTGATTGTAAAATAGCCTCTATCTGTGCTTTCCATGTGGCAGCCACTGGACGCATGTGGCTATTTTTGGTTGTGCCATACAGGATCTTAGTTCCCTGATCAGGGATTGAACCCACGACCTTTGCAGTGGAAGTGCAGAGTCTTAACCACTGGATTGCCAGGGAAGTCCGCACATGTGGCTAACCGAGCACTTGAAATGTGGCCAGTTCCACTGAAGAACTGAATTTTTTATTTTATTTACTTTAAAATTGACTGAAGCTGAAGGCAGAGTGAGACTTGCCTGAGGTCACACAACAAAGGCAGGGATTCAACTGTGACTCCATTGCCTGACACATGATAGAGGGCTACCTTGAATTCAGTGACCAAGAGGGCTGTCCTCCTGGATCAAGGCATAGGGCCAGATGATGTAATGGAGCCCCCAGATGTTGGGGGAAGGATGGAGTTGTTCTCTGGGCCTTGGGAGGCACCCTGGAAGGAGAATCTTCCTTTAGGGGGGCAAGGAAAGAGACATCTTTTCAGGGACTCAATATAGGAAGGGCAGAAGTCGTCCAAAAATCTATGGCCTCGAGACTGCCCTGTGGGTCCAGTGGTTAGGACTCTGCTTCCACTGCAGGGGATGTGGGTTCCATCCCTGGTGGGGGAACTAAGATCCTACATGCTGCATGATATGGCCTAAACAAAACAAACCAAACCAAAACCCCAAGTATCTCTGGCCTTTACCTCTACTCTTGACTTACTGCAAGTGAAAACCTTATTTCTCCACCTGTCAAATGGAGCCCATATTTTTACTGACTTCTCAGGGTTTTTTTGAGGTGTCTTTAGCTTGATTCCCACATTTGTGCTCTAAATGATAGCTAAGCTTATTGGTGACTTCAACCTTGTTTTGGAGTCTATATTTGCCTCTCTTCCCATGAACAGGGAGAGCACTGGGCTCTAGCTAAGGAACACAAGACCTACCGAGATGGTGCCTCTTCCAGTGCCGCTGGCTTTGATCTGTAGGTCTTCCCCAGCAGAGAACTGAAATGAAGGGGGAGGAGGATTTGAGGGCAGAGGAAGCAGCAAAACATGGCTCACATGCAATGAGGATGAAGAGGGAAGCATCCATGGGCACTGGGAACTCAATTATTTCCCTAACTTGGGGTCTAGTGACTCTCCTGTCCCTCTCCATGGAGATGGTGTCTACACTGTCACAGATCGACTACAACTGCTGACTCAGTCCTAATGTAGATCTGTCTACACCGTCAACTTTGCAGTGTCTCTGAAGTTTCTCATGTGCGAAGCAACCCCCCCCCAAGACTCTTTTCTTTGGCTTCTCTGCACCTATATTTTTTCCCCTCATACATTCTTCCCTCATCGGTCTGAGCAACATCTTACGCATTCACATCCAATCACATCAGCCCTGCTTAAATCCCACTGCTATTCTTACAACACTCTGGCCTCAGGGCCTTTGCACATGTTGTTTCTTCTGCATAGATCTCCAGAAAGATTACACCTTCCCTTCCTTAAGATCTTTGCTCAATTGTAACCTTCTTGGTGAGACCTTCCCTGCCCAACCTACTTAAAATGACAACTGCTTGATGTTCCTACCTCTCTTCCTGTTTCATTCTTTCCCGTAGCACTTGTCATCACTTAACACATTATACATCTTACTTATTCACATCTCTTTATTTTCTGTTCTCACTAAAATATAAAATTCTACAGGGACAAGGATTTTTTTTCCCTGTCTCATTTATGGCCATATTCCCAGAACCTAGAACAGTGCCTGGCACACAGTAAGTGCCCAGTAAAGATAACTGAGTAATTGAAGGTAAGTATCACCTCCTCCATGAGGTAAGGTCATGGAGATGACCTTTTCCACCATACCCAGGTTATTTTTTCCTTTATACCCTTATTTCCTTCCCCTGTGTTCAGAAAGCTTAAAACAGAATGTAGAATTAAATTTATTGTCTTAGTTTCTTTCTAGACTGTAAGTTCCTTGAGAGCTGGAACCACAGATGCTTCATAATGTACCCCAGGAGAATGTTTGGCACACAATAGGTGCTCAGGAAGAATAAATGAACCAATACATTGAGAGTATAGCCCATGGTGGCTAGATAATATTGGAGACTGTCAGGGACATGACTCTTGGCCTCATCTCCAGTGCCACTTCTGTGTGGACTTCCTATCTGCCCCTGAGCTCCATACCTTTGCTGACCGTAGCTGGTAAGCATTCCTTTCATCAATGTCCCATTCCACATGCAAGGCTCTCTTGGAACTTTTGATCTGGATGTGGAGATCCTGGACACCATCGAAGGGGACAGCCTCGCGGAAGCGGGTGAGGGCTTCAATGGCCACGACCGTGGTCTGGGTGTTGGGATGGGGGGTGGGTGGCTGGGTGTCAGATCAGCACCAGGGACAGCACATTGGGACCCCCCCCACCATGGGTACCAGCACCACGGACAGCTCCACCCAAAGGGCCAGTCGTGTCAGCACCTCGGCTAGCAACCCACCCCTCCACCCTCGACCCCTCCACCCCTAGTTTTCGGTTGGTCACCTGGGTGGATTGGAAGCCTCCTCCCAGCTGCCGTTTCTTCAATAGCCAGTTAGCGATGGCATGTGTTTCATTGCGCCGACCCAGCTCCAGTTTCTGCATCAGTGCATAGGCCGTGGCCTCAATGGTGTACAGGGAGTCGTCTAGGTCCAGGTCATCCAAACCCACTGGCCAATGGGTTTTGTCTAGAAGATGGGTGTCCCCCTGGTCATGTAGATCTGGAACCATCTCCATAAACCTGTCCTCTCCTTGTGTCGTTGTTGTTCAGCTGCCAAGTCATGTCTGACTCTTTGCGACCCCATGGACTGCAGCACACCAGGCTTCCCTGTCCCCCACCATCTCCTGGAGTTTGCCCAAGTTCATGTCCATTGAATCAGTGATATCATCCCACCATCTCATCCTCTGTCACCCTCATGGCTATTTTACTGAGCACCTACTTCATGTGAAAACCTTTGCTGAGGAGACATATGGACACTGCATTTTTCAGAACCATTCTAGGGGACAGGGACACTATTTAGAGTTGAGGAAACTGAGGTTCAAAGGAGCTCCTCCACATTCCTCCCAGACTCATGCAAGTGAGTTTCTCTAACTCCACTCCTCTTGACTTGGGGGATGGAGAGGATGAGATAAGGACCCTCAGGGATGGGATAGGGCAAGACCATGGGAAGCAGACCCCTCTCAATTACCTATGTCTAATGACCTTCTTTCTAGCCTCAAACATACCGAGCACTTGCCCACTTCAGGGCATTTGCGTGAGCCAGCCCCTCTGCTTGGAATAACCTTGACCTTTCATGTAGGTGAGCCTTCTTAT
Organism: Okapia johnstoni; assembly: GCA_024291935.2. Classification (NCBI taxonomy): domain Eukaryota; kingdom Metazoa; phylum Chordata; class Mammalia; order Artiodactyla; family Giraffidae; genus Okapia; species Okapia johnstoni. Next base: position 11,224,187 of record CM044316.1, on the reverse strand, counting down.
CTTTCATTTCAGCTGAGGGGTCCCCTTTTCACAGAGGCCCTTCCCAGCTCTCCGATCTATACTTCCCTCCCCTCATCATCATTGCTCCCACCCACCTTGTATGTTACTATCTCAGCACCAGTCTCAATTTGTAATTCTCTATTGACCTGTCTGTCTTCTGCCAGCCTCCCTTAACGACAGTGGTAGTTTTGAGGGGAGGGGCCACATCAGTCTCATTCACCTTGGTTTCTCAGGGCCTGAGCTCAAAGGTTGGCACACGATAGGTGCTCAATAAATGATGAATCACACCTTGCTGGATTTGAGATCATGCAATCTCCCTCACTCTGCCTCCATGACTATGGTGAACACATAGCTGGTTAAAAAGTGGCCCACACCCACCCTTGCTGGCAAAGCTGTCCAGGTGGTCATTGGCTCGGGGGCTCCTGATGAGGGCCAGAGCATAGGAGGTTATTGCCATGGCAAAAGTTGTCTGAATGTGGGGGAGTTTTTTCTCCAGGAAGTCACCGGCAAGCTTCATGCTGTCAGCCAAACTCTAGAAAGTCAAGAGAGGAGGCTAGAGGGAGGTGATGTGGGGCAGGGGTATGGGAGTTAGAAGAGAGGGATGCACTGAGAGGGACATAATGGCAAGGGAGCATCCTGTGTGCAGGGGTTACGGCACCTTGAGACCCTGCCCTCCTCTCTGAGTCCTACCGGTATCTTCTGGCTGCACAACTCCTTCCCCTCATTCAGGGCGATCAGGACAAGAGCTGTGAGTGATACGTCTGCCTCAGAGCCTTGGTAGCCACCCTGCAAATGCAGAACCACACCCATGATCCCTTTACCATCTTGGAGGCACCTTCCCCAGTCTCTCCTCCCTGATCTTGAACAGCTCCCGGGTGCTCAGCTCTGGGCTGGATGATGTTGACAGCAGGATGTGGAGACAGGGAGAGGAGGAGGAGCTATCTTGAGACTTGCCTGTGTGGGGTCTGCCTTACTAACAAAAGCTGACAGCCATGGAGGATGCTGTGCTACACTCGCTGCTGCTGCTGCTGCTGCTAAGTCGTGTCAGTCGTGTCCAACTCTGTGCGACCCCATAGACGGCAGCCCACAAGGCTCCCCCGTCCCTGGGATTCTCCAGGCAAGAATACTGGAGTGGGTTGCCATTTCCTCCTCCAGTGCATGAAAGTGAAAAGTGAAGTCGCTTAGTCGCTGAGTCGTGTCCGACTCTACGCGACCCCATGGGCTGCAGCCTACCAGGCTCCTCCATCCATGGGGTTTCCCAGGCTACACTCTCTAAGCTAGCTCAAAACATTCTTGCAGCAGCTCCATTTTCCTGAAGAGGAACCTGAGGGTTGGAGAAGTGTCTCCATTGCTAGTAAATGACCACCTTAAGGTTCAAACTCTTCTCTAGTCTCCCGGGTTCCACCCTCAATCCCTGTGCTGGGTTGAATAATGTCCGCCACCCACCCCCCACCCCCTGGCGCTAATTCTTGTCCACCCAGAACCTTGGAATGTGATCTTATTAAGAAATAGGGTCTTTGTAGATGTAACTCACTAAGTGAAGAACAGGTTATACTGGGACTTCCCTGGTAACTCAGTGGTGAGGAATCTGCCTGCTAATGCAGGAGACACGTGTTTGACCCCTGGTCTGGAAAGATCCCACACGCTGCGGAGCAACTAAGCCCCTGCACCACAACTACTGAGCCTGTGCTCTAGAACCCAGGAACCACAGCTACCAAACCCATGTGCTGTAACTACTGAAGCCCGAGAGCTCTAGAGCCCGTGCTTTGCAACAGGAGAAGCCACGGCAATGAGAAGTTTACTCATTGCAACTAGAGAGTAGCCCCCACTCGCCACAACTAGAGAAAGTCCATGTGCAACAATGAAGAGCCAGTGCAGCCAAAAGTAAATAAATAAAATTTAAAACTTAAAAAAAATTTAGAAAAGAACAGGTTCTACTGCTTTCCTTGGTGGCTCAGATGGTAAAGAATCTGCCTGCAATGCAAGAGACTTGGGTTCAATTTCTGGGTTGGGAAGATCCCCTGGAGGAGGAAATGGCAACCCACTGCAGCATTCTTGCCTGGAGAATTTCATGGCAGAGGAGCCTGGCGGTCCACGGGGTCACAAAGAGTCAGACATGACTGAGAGACTAACACAGGTTCTACTGGGTTAGGGTGGGCCCAGTATCCAATAACTGGTGTACATATAAGAAAGCACACACAGAAGGAAGAACGGCATGTCGTGTTGGAGGCAGAGGTTGGAGTAATGTGGCTACAAGCCAAAGGATGCCAAGGATTGCCAGGAACCACTAAGCCTGAAGAGACAAAGCAGGATTCTCCCTTCCCCATCCCCGCCCTCCAGAGCCTTCCAAAGGAGCACGGCCCTGCCAAAACTTTAATCTTGGACTTTAAGTCTCCAGGACTGTGACAAAATAAATACATTTCTGTTGTTTTAAGTCACCTAGTTGGGCTTCTTAGTTCTGGCCACCTTAGGGAGCTAATACATAGCCCACAGCTCCTTCTTCCCGGAGGGCCAATGAAGCCTGTGAACTCTTGGATCAGTTTGCATCCATCCTCTGCTCAGAATCTACTGTGGCTCCCACCTTCACTCAGGGGAAAAGCTCAAGTCCTCCCTTTGGCCCAGAAGGCCCTGCACAATCTGTTCCACCACCTCCTTCCTCTCACCTCCTCCCCCTCTCCCCTTGCTCACTCTGTTCCAGACACACTGGGCTTCTCACTGTTCCTCAAACATGTTGGACACATTCCAGTCTCAGGACCTTTGCACATGCTGCTTCCTCTGCTTGGAACACTCTGGCCTTAGTTATCCACTGGGACTTGTTCCCTCACCTCCCCAGGTCTGTATAAATATCATGAGTGCATGCACTTGGTCACTCAGTCATGTCCGACTCTTTGCAACCCCATAAATTGTAGCCCGCCAGGTTCCTCTGTCCATGAGATTCTCTAGGCAAGAATATCGGAATGGGTTGCCATTTCCTCCTCCAGGGGAATCTCCCCAAACCAGGGACCAAAGCTACATCTCTTATGTCCCCTGCATTGGCAGGTGAATTCTTTATCACTGAGCCACCTGGGAAGCCCATCATCTCCTCATAAAGCCTTCCAGAATTTCACACCTCCCACTTTAAAAGTTGTTTCTGGAGGCTGGTGTGGAGGAATACTTGGTAGGGATGGGTGTATTGGCTGGGGGAACAGGGAGGACTCAGACCCAGAGAAAGGTGGGCCAGGACTGGCAACTCGTTGAAGTAGGGTTGGGGGGGTGGGTCCTGGATGTACCCCACCTCCCCACATTGTAACAGAGTCCAGGATGGTCCAGAGCAGGGAGATATGAGCTGGGTGCTGGGCCTCGGCCCTTTCCTGTTCTCATTCTACCTGTGAACACGCCAGCGGGCTGACATCCCCTCCCCATATACAGAGCCCTCTGGTTTTATTTGAATGGCTCAGCCAGGGGGACGATGGGTACCTGCATGGACCACATGACCACGGGGCTTTCCTCCACAAAGTTTCCATGCGTCCCCTGTCTGCGGGTGATGATCCAGTTGGCGATGTTGCAGATAGAATCAAGACTGAGTGCCCTGATCGTCATGGTGGGGTAGGCCAAGGCATAGACCCGGAGTACGTAACTCGTGAGCCTGTCGGGAAGGAGATGGGTGGGTGATGGCTGGCAACATCAACCAAGGCATTCTAGGACAGGGGCTTCTACTCTGTGGAGAAGTCTATGCCAGACACCATAGGAACTTGGAACACCACTGGCCCCATGGTCTGCCCGCCCCTACGGCCTGCCTGCCCCAAGACCCCATGGTGGGGGTGCTCCCGGTTACAAGCTCCTGGCTTGGGTCCCCAAGCCCCGGGCTGGCCCCTCCCACCAGTGTCCTCACCCTTACCAGGTGCTTCCTGGGTTTCCCTTGCTCGTGTGGTAGCTGCCATCTTCACTCCGGTGGGTCAACATCCGGCTGTACCCTGGGGAAATAGGTGGATGGGAAATTTACACGGAGAGTTGGTGTTTGGGTATGGTTGTCAAGGGAGGGGTCAGTTACCAGGCAGAATCTGGGGAGCGGGGTGTGGGTGAGACTTAGGGGTGCCTTGCGTATTGATGGAACCTGGAGGCGGTGATTTCTCCAAGCGCAGAACGGAAGGGCCTGCAGGGCCCACGTGTAAATGACAGTCATGGCCAAGTGTGACCGTGGGACCCAGGGGACAGCTGTATACAGGAGTAAACTGGAAAGGGCTGTTGGGTCCTCTGGGGAAGGCTGTGATGGGGAATTACCGCTACCAAAGATTGTGGAAGGTGAAACTCAGGAAAGGGCATATTCTGAGGGGCCATTATTATTCAGTCACTCGGTCATGTCTGACTCTTCTGGGACCCCAGGGACTATAGCCCTCCAGGCTCCTCCGTCCATGGGATTCGCCAAACAAGAATACTGGAGTGGGTTGCCATTCCCTTCCCCAGGGGATCTTCCCGACCCAGGGATGAACCAGCATCTCCTGCATTGCAGGCAGATTCTTTACCACTGAGTCACCAGGGAAACCCTGAGGGGCCACAATCTGGGTGTTTTCTTGGGGGCTGTTTCTTGGCTGTAATCTAAAGGTGTCAGTAGTAGTCAGAAGGGGTTACTCCTGGGTGCAGTCTGGAGGGGGCACCTCCCTGTTGGATTCTGAGCATTGCTACTTGGATATTATCTGAAAGTTATCTGAAGGTTTCCTGTTTTTGTTTTTTTTAATTATTTACTTGGCTGCACTGGGTCTTAGTTTCAGCATGTGGGATATTTGATCTTCATTGTAGGCATGCAGAATCTAGTTCCCTGACCAGGGATGGAACCTGGGCCTCTGCATCGGGAGCGCAGAGTCTTAGCCACTGGGCCCGCAGGGAAGTTCAGGTTTACTGTTTGGGTTTAACACTGGGGATGATAGCATCTGGGTGTTAGCTGGATGGAGCACCATCCAGAGCATGCGGATGGAGAGTTGGTGTCTGAGTGTAACCAGGGAGAGGAGAGGGTGAGTGTCCAAACTAACCTGAGGGTTTCTGTCTGGGGAAGTAGAAATTTGAGTCTGGTGCCTTAGACCACTTGGCCATCCTGACATGCTAGAGGGTCTCTGTCTGGGTGTAAGCAGGGTGTGTATCTCTGGTTGCTACCTGGGGGATTTGGATATAACCTGGGAAGGTGTTGTCATTCAGGTGTAACCAGGAAGCCACCACCTGGGATTATTCTGGAGTTTTCTACCTGGAGATTCCCTGGGAATGTAGTCCAGGGTGTGGAACTGACTGGCTAAAGCCTGGGACAGTGTCTAAATATAACATAACCTAGGAAGTTGCTGCTTTAGGATAAACCAGGGTGTCTGTTATGAGACGTGTAGCCTGGGAGAGGGGTCAGGGTGAAGGAATAACCTGGGGGTCAGTCACAGTTGGAGGTCACCTGGGGAACTTGGTATCAGGCTGTCAACTGGGAGAGAAGTCAGAGTTTGGGAATTTTTTTTTGGCTGTGCCACAGGGCATGCAGAATCTTAGTTCCCTGCAGGGATCCAGGGCTTCCCAGGTAGCTTAGTGGTAAAGAATCTGCCTGCCAGTGCAGGAGATGCAAGAGATGCAGTTTTGAACCCTGGGTTAGGAAGATCCCCTGGAGGAAGGCATGGCAACCCACTCCAGTATTCTTGCCTGGAGAATCCCACGGACAGAGGAGCCTGGCAGACTACAGTCCATAGGGTTGCAAAAGAGTCGGACATGACTGAACGACTGAGCGTGCACACTACACGCACGCTTGCAATCAAAGAGCCAACCCATGCCCCCTGCATTGGAAGTGTGGAGTCTTAATTACTAGTGCACCAGGGAAGTCCCCTGGGAGTCAGAGTTTGGGTGCTATTGTCTGGGAGGGTCCAGTGGGGCCCTCCTCCAGCCCCAAGGGTACCTCAGCTACTCTCCCTGAGAGACTCAGACACCCTCATCAAGGTCCCAGGAGGTGACCCACTCTCACCGCTGGCAAGGTTCTTCATCACCTGCTCCCTGAGCTCCACCCCAACCTTGTTCCACTGGCCCGTGGTATCCAGGTAACGTGTCAGGATGACCACGGGTGTCAGGGAGCTCAGCGTCTGTTCGGGGCAGCCAGACGGGATCCTCAGCAGCCGCCTTGTTTCACTGGGTGTCAGGGTCCCCAGGATGGTCTCGCCAAGGATGTCACCTGTCAGGTGGGCAGAGTCTAAGCCACCAGGTATCCCCCATTACCCTGTGTTCAGGCAGGCTCTGGAGGAGCCAGCATACCCCCACCCACCACCCCAGCCCCCACAGGAGCTGGCTCTGTTTCCCAGGTACCTTGGACGCTGACAAACACATCTGCCTCTGTGTTGGGCATCTTGTTCAAGAATTCTTGTTTTGGCACCAGCTGCGTCTGGGTCTGACCTGAGCAGGCACAGCCTTGTGTGATGACTGGGCTCTGGGACTGGGGAGGTCAGGGTGTGCAGACTTTGGGAGGAGATCAGACTGCCCACCTGGCTGGACCCCCTCCTTTCAGACCTTCCCTCCACTGGAGCATGGCCCCAGGATCCCAGAAGCCCCATGAAAACCCCACAAACCTTGGGGGTTCAGGAGGAAGCTTTGGGATATTTGCTCAATCTGACCCCCTGCCTGTAGGATGCAATGAAGAAGCAGGTTAAAAACAACAGTCATAATGACATTCATAATGACAGTAAGAAGAAGTCTTGCTTAGCTATAAAGAGCACAGACTCAGTCTTTTCTGGTGGTCCAACCGTTAAGACTCCTCCTGCCAATGCAGGGGACGTGGGTTCAATCCCTGGTCCAGGAAGATTCCACATGCTTTGAGGCAACTAAGTCTATGGACCACAACTACTGAGCCCACTGTGCCCTGGAACCAGTGCTCTGCAACAAGAGAAGCCACCACAATGAGAAGGCCGTGCACCACAAATGGAGAGTAGCCCCACTTGCTGCAACTAGAGAAAGCTGACAAGCAGCAACAAAGATCCAACACAGCCAAAAACAAACAAATAAGTTAAAAAAAAAAAAGACCAGAGACTCTGGAGCCCAGAGAACTAGGTTCAAATCCCAGGTTTTTTGCTTCCTAGCTGCACGACTTTGGACGAAATACTTCATCCCCCTGTGCCTCAGTTTTCTCATCCATAAAAGGGAGAGGATAATAACTCCTACCTCACAGAGTTGTTCTGAGGGCTCAATGAGTTAATATCTTCAAAGTGCTATATCCTATGTGTTAAACACGTGTTTGTCAAGTAAATAAAATATTATTACTGATGGGTCACGCACTGGTTGTGTGTAATGTTCACAGCTCTCTGATCACTCATGGCTATGAGGATTATTCTCATCCTGCAAATGAGGCTCAGAGAAGTTAAGTAAGTTGCTGTGGTCACACAGCAGACACAAGGTTTGAACCCAAGCCTGACTCCAAAGTCCCAAAGTGGGGGTCTTTGTGATTGAACTTTTAAATCATCGTCATGCCCCTCACTCCTGCCTGTTTGTTGATCCTGGGACCACCACTCCCTCCCATAATAGCACAGCCTGGAGCCCCAAGTCTACATGGGCAGCAAGGGCTGGGGGGTGCCCATTACCTGGACCAGGAGTGTCTTCCTCACATGGTCCTGGACCCCGGAGCCTCTGGCCTTGACCTCCACGTCCACTTTGCCTACTTCAAGTGGAAGGAGCACGAAGGGCACCACCTTGGAGGAGGAGGGGGGCACGGCCACTATCTGACGGGAAGGGGCATCTGGCTTTGCTGCACTGCATAGTGACTCCTTGTGAGGGAACTCCACTCGGACCTGGGGCAGAGGGCATGGTTAGGGGGTCCTGATGGCATGAGGAAGCCCAGGACCCTAAAGTCACAGTCTCCATCCTGAGAATCCTGAGTGTGTGACAATGTAGCATAGTGCTTGAGAGTAAAGACCCTGCCTGAGTTCAAACCCCTTCTGTCACTTGTTGCTGATGTTCAGCCACTAAGTGTTAGACTCTGTGTGACCCCATGGACTGCAGCATGCCAGACTTCTGTCACTTAGGTGCGGTGTAACGAAGCAAGGTAAGTTTCCTTATCTCTAAACCGGAAATGGTCAGAGCATCCATCTCCTGGGGTTATTGTGAGGCTTAAATGAGAAAATGTCTTAGAAGCTTTCGCAAAAGGCTGCCACTTTAGTGGCCCCTTCGGTAAACGGACGCACTCCATCCCTTTTTATAAAACACACCAACAGATATGTTTGAAGGGACAGGGGGAAGGCTGGGGGCTTCACCTTGACTGACTGCTGCAGGAAATTGTACAACACAGCTTGGATCTGGACTTGCTCGTTCCTGATCACGGAGAAGGGCAACTTAAGATCCACAAAGAAGGGTTTCATAACTGTCAGCTCAAAGGGATCCGAGACGCAAAGACCTAGAACCAGAACACTCGCCGTTAAGCAAAGGCCAACTGTCCTGGGTGTGGGGATGGGGGGCTGGTCAGGGCCATTGTTCTCTTGTTTCCTCAGCACTGGGCTTGTGGGGTCACCTTGTCCAGTCTTGATGCTGACAGCCACGAACTGCCATGTGGTGATGGAATCGGGCACGGTCACATCGATGATGCAGTGGGAGATGCTGCAGGAAGCCCCAGGGGGTGGGTGGAGGGGACATGATGAGTCTATGCTGCCTGGACAGAGCCTCTGACTTGAGGGTCACTGTCTTGGGTTTAACATCACTATGGAGGGATCAGTGGGCCACCCAATTAGAGACATTATCCTTAGATGGCCATCATTTGGGAGGGGAACCCACTGGGATCTTTATCCCCATCCAGCAAGGCATGGGATGATTCTGAGAGCTCAGTGTCACCCCAGGAGCACTGACCCTGGAAAAAGTACATAATATGAACAGTTTTTTTTATTTATGGCAACAATCAAGTTATATTACCGACCTACAGCTGTTCTAATCATGTTATGTGGTAGACAATAAGATGGTTAAGTTGTTATATTTTTTTTATCTTTAAGTGCATTCCTTCAGTTAGCTAATTTAGAAGCATTCAACTTGCGGAGAAGTTGAGCTACAGAGAGGTCAATACACTGGCCCAGGGTCACACAGCTCATGAGTGGCAGAGCTGGGTGTGGAATTTATGCTGCTGCTCCTGCGGCTTCTGTTTCTCTTCCTCCTTTCTTTTGGAGAGGGATGGGCAATGCCATGTTTACTTATTAAAGATGCAATATTGGGACTTCCCTGGTAGTGCAGTGGCTAGGAATCTGCCTGCCTAAGCAGGGGACACGGGTTCAATCCCTGGTCTGGGAAGATTCCACATGCCATGGAGCAGCATCCCCTGATAATGCATGGAAGGGCCAGGGACCAGAGGCTGGCATGAGGGTCATAATCCTACCCCGAGGTGCTTTTTGGCAGAGTAATGGTCTTCCAGGACCAACTTTCAGGGAACAAGCTCCGGACTGGCTCGTCCTCCAGGAAGAAGTCATCTAAATCGTCATCTTCATCCGCTGCAGGGGGCAGATGCAGGACAGGGTCTCCTCTGCATGTCTCCCATGAACCACCAGACCTTCAGTGGGGTCCTCCCACTCCAACCCTCCATCGCACTCCACGCCCCCTCAGTGGAGCCTTCCCAACCCTGTGCCTCCTGCCATGGCCCCCTCACTTGTTCCCAGAAGCAGCTGCTCCTCTCGGGCCTCCTGAGTCAGGGTCTCAGACAGCTGGCAGCAGCTCAGGAAGGCAGCAATGCAGACTGGTCCGTAGCGGACATGCTGGATCCTCTCCTTACACGACAGCCCCACTGGGTTCTCCCGGAGCCCAGCCTCACAGCACTTCTGCTCCAGCTCTGTCTTGAACTTGTTCACTGCAGGCCAGAGTTAGAGGGACAGAGGAGGGTCTGGGAGGGACCTGAGAAGGCGGGGACCCATCCACCTAAGCACCATAACACTCGACCTCTGTTTAGTCACATCTCTGGCAATGCTGTCCCCAGAGCTTTGCCTATATCTTTCCCCTGAACCCTTCCCTTGTGATATGTTCTGATGAGGAAGTTGAGCACAGAGAGATCAATTCACTGGCCCAGGGTCACACAGCTCAGAAGCAGCAGAGATGAGACTGGAATTTAAGGTCCTGTTGCTTCTGCTCCTCTTCCTCCTTCCTTTTGGATGGGGATTGGCAATGCCATGTTTATTTATTAAAGATGCAGTTTTTGGACTCCCCTCGTGGTGCAGTGATTAGGAATCTGCCCGTCAATGCAGGGGACACAGGTTCAATCCCTGATCTGGGAAGATTTCACATGCCACAAGGCAGCTAAGACCATGCACCACAGCTACTGGCCCTGTGCCCTAGAGCTTGTGTTTCACAACAAGAGAAGCCACCTCAATGAGAAGCCTGCGCACGGCAGCTAGAGCATGGCCCCTGCTCTCTGCAACTAGAGAACGCGTACCTGCAGTAACGAAGACCCAGCACAGCCAAAAATAAATAAATAAGCCTTACAAAGGTGCAATTTTGACTCCTGGTTCCATCGTGTATTTTTTAAAAAATGAAAACACAACACTTGCTGTAGAGCATGATGCCAAGTTGAAGGCTTCTAAATTAGCCAACTGAAGGAATGCACTTAAAGATTAAAATATTACAGCAATTTAAAAATCTTGCCATCTACCATATAACACGATCAGAACATCTATAGTTAAGTAATATGACTGACTGTTATCATAAATATAACAACAGTTTATAATATGTACTTTCCCATGAAGGTTAGCATAATTTTTGATATTGAAATTAGACAGCATTTTACCTAAATTTTTATTAGACTTCACTTATTTCCCCTTTATTTAGACCCACAAAGTAATTAGCACTGCTCAAAGAGACTGAAAAGCCTAATATTCATAGAATCCATCTTCTAAAAACACCTAGTTTTACCTCCCATCTTCCTTCAGCTCTAGACTTCTTGATCCTGTCTACACCCTGGTCTTTGTCTACATGTTATCCTTCTCTCCTTTCAGTATCACAGACTCCAGACATCTAAAAGCTACATTTCCCGACTCCCTTGTTGCTAAGGTTCTGGATGGAACGAGATTCTGCCACCTAGAAACTCTTGTGGGGGCTTTCCTGGTGGCTCAGATGGTAAAAGATCTGCCTGCAATGCCAGAGACCCAGCTTTGATCTCTGAGTTGGGAAGATCCCCTGGAGAAGGTGATGGCTACTCACTGCAGTATTCTTGCCTGGAGAATTCCATTTCACTTTCACTTTTCAGATGCTCTTACATAGGATTTGGAAGGTGGAAGAGAGGTGGAGACCATTTTCCCTACCATCAGTGGTAGTTGATGGGGGGGCTACAGTCTGTTTTTGTAGCAGGAATAATTCTGTGTTTCATTATTGACCCACCAGCTTCCCAAGGGATATTGACAGCAATTTCCCGAGATTTTGTGCATTGCAAGACCTGCAGTGGCGTGACCTTGAGTCCCAGCAAACACCCTTCCAACTTCCACTCCCAAAGCTCAGCTAATGATTTTCAAAGCACTAAACTTCCATCATTAAATCACTCTTCTCCTCATTGGAGTATCTAGAGTGGTCTCAGTTTTCTGTTCTAAGCCCTGGTTAGGGAGCCAAGAGGGCCATGTCCAGCTTTAGTACTAACCTGCTTTCCTCTTGGTCTCCAGTCTCTTCAAGGAGCGGTGGCGGCGATGGCTGGGAGAGGGGCTTGGGGGGCAGTGCCAGTCTGGGGGTCAGAGGGAAGAATGAGAGGACAAGTCGAGATCATTATCCACATTCTTGATACTTATTGGGTGCTTACTGCCTACCCAATGCTTTATATGCATCACCTAATTTTATCTCATAGCCTATTCATATTCAAGTTTTGACACTTAAAAGCTGTGCAGTCTTCAGCAAGTCACTTAACCTCTCTGGGTTTTAATTTCTTCAGCTGCATAAAATGGAATAATCATAGTTCTATCTGTGAGATCATGCATATAAAAGTACTTAGCGCAGGCTCCAGCTTGCAGTAAATAGAAATCATTATTGTTTTCACTATTTATAGCTGAAAGAAGATAGGCCTAGTTGTCCCCATATATCCATTCTCCCCTATGGTTTGTGGCAATTAAACCTCCATCTTTAATGTGTCACTCAGAAATGAATACTACATTTCCCAGCCTCCCTCGCATCTAGATGGGCCATGTGACTGAATTTTGGCCAATAAGATGAGAGAGATGTGTCTTCTTCTTCTCAAGTCCATTTGTCCTGGTGCCTGGCGGGAGGTCCTGATGAGACTCCATCTTGGAATACAGCAGAGCAATAAGCTTGAAGGAGCCTGAGTCCCAGAATAATCTCTGGCCTGTTACTGAGCAAGAAATAAATGTCTCCCTTGTTTAAGATAATGTTAATTTGTATCTCTGATACACATGGCTAAAATTGCATCTTAATTAGCACACAGTGAGTTACTTCTATTACTATGTATATTTTATGGTCAGATAAATTGAGAATCAGAGAGGAAATATGACTGATCTATGGTAAGCGGCAGCGTCCTAGATTTTAGCTCATCTGTTTCACACCAAAGCCCATGTGCCTAACCACTGGATAGCACTTTCCATACCTCTACCCTCTTCCTGTCCCCTATCTGTACCTGTACTTGCCAAAGTGTCCATCCCCGTGCTCATCTTCATGTCCAATCCAGCATCCTTGAACACGGCAAGTCTGTCTTTCCCACTGCCTGCTGTGCAGCCAATGTCATGTTCCTCTACTGTATCCCAGATCTGAGGGTCAAGAGAGGACCCAGAATTTGGAGCTTGTATTACCCCTCCAGGGAAGGTGCAATGGTACACTGTAATTGCTGGTTCAAATAATATTTTTCACATCATCATTGATTTATTGAGCTCTTACCACCTGCCAACCTCTATGCTGTCCACAGGCTCCTTGAATCCTTGCAATCACCAATATTACCCATTTAATAGGTGAAGAAACTGAGGCTCCAGCTAGAATCTCCAGGCAATCTCTTGGCTCAAAGCCCACATGCTCTTACCTTCTTTTGTGTGAACTTGTGCTTGCTGTTCAAGATATGGACAGCCTTATCCACAGCTACTAGCTCCACTGTGGCCTCTGCATCACCTGTAACCTTCAATGCCACCTTGCTGCTTGGTTGTATAGTCTGGAGGTATGCTTCATTCTTCATCCCAATCTTCAGCTAAGCAAGGAAAAAGAGAGATGTGAGGAAAAGAGGCTCGTAGGTCACCAAGGGGCTTCCCCAAGTCCACTTTCAAGTCCATGCTCCCTTCAGCTCTGATGGTGCATCTGGGAACTCCACCAGGCCAGTCTCAACTCTGCACACTTACTTGAATCTTCTTCACCTCTGAGGTTGAGCTTTTAATGCCACATCACTTCCTCTTCCTCTCCCTTGCCCCCAGACTGAGAGCCCTTGAATTTGTACAGACTATCTCCCAATAGTTATGATGATGGTATACAACTGTAAGGAGTTAGACTCACCTTCTCCTGGCATTTGTCATTCACATCAATCAAAATGGAATCAGCCACCAGTTCAGGGTCATGTCCTGTCCCCTTGGGCAGTAAATAAAAGGCCAGAATGCGGAAGGAGGGCAGCATCTTGGAAGTCACATCAATAATGGTGGATGTGAAGATACTCCCACGATTTTTTAATTCTTTGGCATGCACAATCTGACCCTTACTCAAGACCTTGGAGACAAGAGAGACTAAGGATGAGAAGGACAGGACCAGCCCTTCCCCAAGGCTATCCCAGCCCACAAGGGAGGCCCGTAGTCCCTTTGCTTCAGCCCACCCCTAGGTCTGAGTCCATCCCAGATGGTTCCCACCAACTCAGCTTGCCAGGTTGTACCAGAGAAAGAATTCTTCAGTGCAAGTCCTGACCCCAGTCCCTCACCAGGATGGTGAAGTGAGTGATCTTGTCATTGACAGAAGAATCTCGAAGATTCGTGTTGAGGCTCAGCTGGATGTTGCTGCCAACTTCTGTGCTCAATGCCTTCGCATCAATGTGCAGGAAGTTCCCTGACTCATCTTGAGTTGAGTAAGGCCGAGCTGTCATACTGGCTGAAGCTTGCTCCTCTGGCTGGATTGGTGCCTCCGTTTTCACCTGGGGAGAGTGATGGACAAGTAAACCCCCCAATAACTCTTCCAGCTTACAAAATCCCAGCCCCACTATCCCTGCCCCCTGTTTGGTACCAGGATAGTGAGCTCCTTCAGATTTGCATCTGTGTTGATGACCAGAGTAGCCTCACCACTTGGTGTGGTGTGTACTTTCACATCTTTGCAGCTGACGAGGACTTTGGAGGCTGGGGACCCATCAGGATTTGAGACGAAGACCTGGGGTGGAATCTGGTGTGAGATCAAGGACAGGCCTGAGGGTGGCCTTAGGTAAGAGGTGGGAACTGTGAATGCAGTCTGGATAAGACTGCTTTGTACAGCTGTACAAGTTGTGCACTGAGCAACACCAGGAGAAACACTCATTTAGTGCCAATGAATGGCGCCCCCTAGAGTTTTGCAAAGTAAAGCCATATGTGGCAGCCCCGGGTTTTGGTGTGCTGGGTGGGTAGGGGTGGGGGGAAGTGAGGGTGAAAAGCGTAAGAGGAGACATGCAGGGCTTGGGGAAAACTTGGAGTAGGATTGGCACCAGCTTTTATAATGCCTACCAGACATTTCAAAATCATCCCAAAAGAATGTATACAAAAATAGCACGCTTTCTGTGCAAACGCAGCCTCAAGATAAATGTCTAAGCACCACCTTCCAGCCTGACTGTGGTCTGTAACCATCCCCCCTCCACCGTTGGAGAAATTCTGGAGCCATGGTGGGATTTGAGTTATGACTTGAGGGGACCCTGGAATAGATCTGGAGACATGATGGACTCAACTCTCAGACAAATGAATTCTGGGAGGCAGGTGAATCTAGTGTGGGATTTTGTCTCCTGGGAAGGTCTGTTTCAGGGAGGGGGACCCTGAGTTCCTGAGTGGAGTAAACACAGACTCTGACCCTAAAGCGGAATGGCATCCCCGGCTTGAAATACTGGGGTGTCCTGATGAACTTCATGTTGTATGGGCTCCGAACAATCTTCACCCCAGAGATCTCGGCCTGGACCATCTCACCCCCTGGAGAGACAATGGGACTGTGAAATCTGCAGCAGATGTTAAGTTTCTTGGGGAAGAAGAAGGGCTGCTGGTACGGAAGGCACAACTTGGTGAAGGCAAGATAAGATGGTAACACAATTTCGGCTCCTCCCAGTCCTTCTGGTATTTCCCAGTTTCTCTGCTAAGGAGCTGGCCTGAGGTCACATGGGTGGAGTGCCTGGGTTGGGAAATGACAGAGGGTCTTGAGCTTAGCCAGGGGCCCAGGTGAGGATGGCACCTGAGGAGAAGACAGTGACGTTGACAAAGATTGAGGCCCCAATGAAGTCCTCTTCTGGGCCTTGGAAGGCAGCCATCAGTGTGTCCTTCTGGAGGGAGATGTGGCCATGGCCTTCAGAGATCTGCTCTCGGGGAGGGAGAGAGGAGAGGAGATGGTTTCTTGGGAAGTGGGGGATGGTCGAAGTAAGGGAGGTGGGAGAGGGGGAAAGAGGGGAGAGGAGGTGGAGGAGAAGAGACAGCAGAGGGGTAGGTCTCAGTCACCTCCACCCTCTGCAGGGAGCTTTGGATGGGGATCCGACGGGAGTCCTGCTTCACCCCGAAGATGGCCAGAGCGTGTCCATCCACTGGCTTGTTGAATATATACCTGGAGGATGGACAGCCATCTCACTAGCTCTGAAGCACCCTCACAACCTCATGTGTCTGCCTGCAGACACAACCTCGAGTGTCTGCCTGCAGACATAACTTCATGTGTCTGCAGACACAGCCTGTAGGACCTCATGGAGCTGGAGGAAAGGCTGTAACACTTGGGAAGGGTGGAGGGGGCCCCTCGTGACTAAGATGATTCCATTACTGACCAACACAAGCCTGAGAGGTGACAAAAGAATCCCATGAAGCCTTGTTGGGTTGCAGATGTGGCCTATGCAACCTCCCAGGATGGTAGAGGTAGGCTGTATAGCCATATATAGCCACAGGGAAGTCTGAACAACCCTGCGGTGGTAAAGGTGGTCTGTGAAGCCTCATCAGGCAGTCTAGGTGACCTGTGTAGGATGATAGAGTTGAAGAAGTGGTCTGTATAGTGTCAAGAAGTGACAGACATGGCCCCTACAACCCTAGGCAGACAACATGGCCCGTACAGCCTTATAGAGCTGTGGAGATGGTCTGTAAAATTCCAAAAGGCAGCGAATGTGGCATTTGAAGCTTCATTGAGCTCCAGAGATGACCTGGACAATCTCAGGAGATGGCAAAGTTGCCTATGCAACCTCATGGATCTTTAGAGACAGTCCGAACCACGAGATATGGTGTAACTCCGTTATGTAGACAAGGTGGCTTGTGCAACCCTGGAGACCTAGGGGATGATGTGCACAACCTCACAGGACAAGAATGTCTCATGGGTGGCAGAGAGTGTCTCTCTTATACCCTAAGAGCTACAGAAGGGCTCACTTCTCTGCCCATTCAGCTTCTTGGCCTCCCTGGTCCTCTGGCCAGGCTAGGGGTAAAGGAACTCACCGGGCCTGGATATTCACACCCAGAACCTCATCCCTGAGGTAGAAGAAAGTCTTGTTGGGTGTCAGCTGGACCTCAAAAGATGGGAGCACTGGGTGGAGTAAAGAGAGTTACTTACCCTCAGCATTTCACTGTGGCCGCCCCACTCCCTTCCCTTCCCTGCCCCATTTGCTCCTTCCTCGGTGATTCTGGCAGCCCTGGTGGGCTGGACACATGGTCCTGTTCACCAGCCGCCAGCTCAGGCCCTGGCACATGGAACATGCACCATGAGACCTCCTTTGCATTTCCAGCTCCACTCCTTGTGGGGACCCACGTTGTCCTCCCTGGCACGCCCTTCTCACCGTACTCCTTCACTTCAAAGCCTGTCTTGAACTTCTGCTTGGGTGCAGTTTGATAACTGGCTTCAATGGTCCAGGTCCCAATACTGAGGCACAGAGAGTTAGGAGAGTTGGAGCCCGAGAAGGAGGACCTGCCCCCACTCCATCCCTAGAGCTCCTGGCAGGGTACCTGATACGCTCTGGGAGGGTGAAGGAATCTATGAAGACACCATTATCGGGCATGAGATCCTTGCTGATCACAGCAATCCCCTCCGGGTTCTGCAGGAATAGAGAGCGGGTGGTTCACGCCCCAGCCTTCCAGCAAGTGATAGAACCGCATCACCTGGGATCCACCCTCCCCTCAGGAGAGGTCACCTTGATGTCCAGAGTGAAAGTCCTGTTCACAGGATCCATCCTGTGGTTCACGGTGTACACCCGGTATTGAACTGGAGAAGGAGGGAAGATTCTGAGTGTGGGCTAGGGTTTGGAGAGGGGGTGGGTATAGTCATGAGGATCTTGGGCATTGGGGGTGGAGGGCCTCGGACAGAAGGCCACCTTGGGAGGTGGAACTTGGGGCCCACAAGGGGAAACGGGATGAGAGTCAGCACCTGCCCCAGGCCAAGTGCCCTGGGGGGCTGTACCCGATTGCTCAGGAGTGTAGATTGTCTTGTCTGTCTGGATGAAGATGTAGCCAGCGTGGGGAGCCACCAGCACCAGCTTCTCCATGGATGAGGAGACTGAGGTGGGCGCCCAGGTTGCCTCGATGATGACATACTGCGTCCCGGGTTTTGGGGGGTAGACCAGCTTCTCGGGAATCTGGGGAGAGATGCCCACACTCCTCAGGGTCTGCTGGGGTCTCCATCCTTGCGGGCAAAGGCCTGGACCAGGTGTTGGAGAAGCAATTGAATGGGAGCTCTCTGGCTCTGCTGTTGGGAGCAAGGTCCCCAAGTGCAACGCCCAGGTTGCTGCCGAACTAGTGCATCCAGCCCCGATGCAATCCCGTTTATGCTGTTTCCCAAGTCACCAGCAGAGGGCGCCTTTTATTCTTTCAAATCTCAAGCTATGATTTATTTTATTTTAGTTTTAACTTTTTATTTTGTTTTGGGGTAGAGCCGATTAACAATCTTGTGATAGTTTCAGGTGAACAGTGAAGGGACTCAGCCATACATATACATGTATCCATTCTCCCTCAAACTCCCTTCCCATGCAGGCTGCCACATAACATTAAATAGAGTTCCCAGCTCCTTGTTGATTACCCATTTTAAATATAGCAGTGTGTACACGTCCATCCCAAACTCCCTAACTATCCCTCCCCCACATCCTTCCCCCCTGGCAAGCATAAATCCGTTCTTTAATACTGTGAGTCTCTTTCTGTTTTGTAAGTCCATTGGTATCATTTCTTTTTACATTTGCACAGAGGTGTCATGTGGGCTAATCAAGGCCTTTCTTGGAGCCCAGATTTAGGGGACTTTGAATTTCCAAATGGATAGAGCATGTCAACCGGTATATATAGAATGGATAAACAACAAGGTCCTGCTGTAGAGCACAGGGAACTCTATTCAAAATCCTGTGATAAATCATAATAGAATAGAATATGAAAAAGAATGTATGAAAGTAGAAGTCACTCTGTTGTATCTGACTCTTTGTGGCCCCATGAACTGTAGTCTGCCAGCCTCCTCTGTCCATGGAATTCTTCAGGCCAAAATACTGGAGTAGGTAGCCATTCCCTTCTCCAGGGGATCTTCCCAACCAGGGATTGAGCCCAGGTCTCCTGCACTGCAGGTGGATTCTTTACCATCTGAGCCACCAGGGAAGCCCAAGAATACTGGAGTGGACAGCCTATCCCTTCTGCAGTGGATCTTTCTAACCCAGGAATCAAACTGGGGTCTCCTGCATTGCAGGCGGATTCTTTACCAACTGAGCTGAGGCCTAACAAGAAAGATTTTAAAATCTTTTTCTGCTTCCCAAACCACCATGCTGCATCTCCCTTCCAGGTCTTTGCTCAGACTATTCACCCTGAAACAAAGCCATCTTCTCCTTCCCACCTTTAACCTTTCACTTGATTACTCTGAGATTTTCTGAAAAAAAAAAGATAGTGTTAATCGCTCAGTCGTTTGTGACTCTTTGAAACTCTATGAACTATAGCCTGCTGGGCTCCTCTATGCATGGAATTCTCTAGGCAAGAATACTGAAGTGGGTAGCCATTCCCTTCTCCAGGGGATCTTCCCGACCCAGGGGTTGAATCCCAGTCTCCTGCACTGCTGGTGGATACTTTACCATTGAGCCACCAGGGAAGCCTATTGCTGTACAGCAGAAATTAACACAATGTTGTAAATCAACTATACTTCAATAAGTTAAACAAAAAATAGGACATAAGAGGAGCAGTAAGTATATCCAGCCCACTCATCTTGGCCTGTCACCCACCGTCACTGATGCCTGGTCCATAAAGTGGTTTTCCTGTGAGAGAACGAGCTCTCTCTTGGCCACCAGAGTATTCTTCATGGGGAAATCCCACACGTTGAGAGTCACCTCAAGGGGATTGCTGAGGGGCTCACTGGAGTCAGAATGAGCCTCCACATGGATGGTCTCTGGGCTGCCGATCCGCAGGACCCGGGGGGTCACCAGGATGTACCTGCCAGTGAACATACACGGGGGCATGGGCGGATTCAAGTGGGGGAAGCGACGGACTGGGGTCAAATGCAAGGAATCATGCAAGCGGCGGAGTCCCCTCAGTTCTGACTCACAGCGGCTCAGCCTGGGCGACGGGGATCCCCAGGAGGAGAAGAAGCAGCCCCAGGCCCCAGAGCACGTCCATGGCGGTGGGTGGAAGATGCTTGTCCTCTTGTCCACCTCAGCGCTGGTCTGTTTGCCTTGGCTTGTCCTGGCTGAGTTAATATCTAAACGAACAAGGGGAGGAGCTTCCCATAAACCCAGTGAAAGACGAGGGGCTGCTCCCCCCTTCTCAGCCAGTGCTCTGCAGGGTGGGGGGGAGGGGGAAAGTTGCGCTGAGAGTATTCCAGCCCCACCCCCGCCTTGGGGGCCAGAGTGTGGGGAGGGCTGTCTTTCCCATCAGCCACTGGGTCTCATCCTGAAGCCCTCTCCTCCCGCAGCAGGAAGGAGGTCACCTCCCAGGCCAGGTGACCCCTGGGCACGCACACACTCGAGACATGTTTGGGATTGGGTGGTAGGGGTAGGAGGAAACAGGCCATCCCCACCTCTGCTCTTGTGAAATTGGCAACAGTTTCTGCGGTAGCGGCTCTAACGAGGGCAATGCAGGCATTATGTTTTTATTTCCCAATCACAGATGTGATCAGCAGTATGAGGCATTTAGCCGTCTGGCCCTGGGACCCACTGTAGTGGAAGCTTCTGGGAAATGCACAGGTCAGATCCTCTTACTGGGCTTCTGAGCGACTGAGAGACTTTCACTTAGCATGCACCTTGTGGCTTTTCTCTTTTCTTGCAGGAGATGATTATGTGTGTTAGTTGCTCAGTTGTGTTGGACTCTGTGTGACCCCCATGGACTGTAGCCCGCTAGTGTCCTCTGTCCATGGGATTCTCCAGGCAAGAATACTGGAGTGGGTTGCCATTCCCTTCTCCAGAGGATCTTCCTGACCCAAGGATCAAACCGGGGTCTCATGCACTGCAGGCAGATTCTTTACCATCTGAGCCATCGGGGAAGCAGGAGACAGTTATGCTTGGTAAATCGTCCACTGTCCATTATTCCAAAATCACACCAGTCTCTCCGGGTTCCTTTTCCAGATGGCAAATTATACGCTATTAAAGTGAAAGTGAAAGTGTTGGTCATTTAGTTGTGTCCGACTCTTTGTGACCCCATGGACTGTAGCCCACCAGGTTCTTCCATCCATGGAATTCTCCAGGCAAGAATACTGGAGTGGGCTGCCATTAAACCATGGAGGAAAACACATCCTGATTGAAGCATTCCCAGAAGAAGGTTTCCTCTGACCTGAAATCATTCTCACTGGCTGTCTAATATGCTCTATTTGGACTCTCCTGGTGGAACAGTGGATAAGTAAGAATCGCCTGCCAATACAGGGGATACAGGTTCGAACCCTGGTCCTAGAAGATGCCCCATGCCATGGAGCAACGAAGCCTGTGAGCCACAACTACTGAGCCTGGGATCCTCAAGTACTGAAGCCCGCACACCCTAGAGCCTGTGCTCTGCAACAAGAGACATCACTGCAATGAGAAGCCCACACACCACAGCTAAAGAGTAGCCCCTACTCACTGCAACTAGAGAAAGCCCTCGTGCAGCAGTGAAGACCCAATGCAACCAAAGATAAATAAATCAATGTATAAATAAATAAAAATAGGTCTCCTTCTTCGGTGAGGTCAACACTGCCAGCTTGGGGAGTCTTGCCTAGGAGGGACCCAGACCTCCCCAAACAATGATAATATACATTTACGCTACAAAGATTCACCAAATGTTTACTACAAGCTCGGCCCTACTTAGCATGCTGGGGACACAGCAGTGACCATAATAGACAAAGTCTCTGCTTTCATGGAGTGGATACTTTCTGAGAACTTATTTTCTCCTTAGATTTTATAGCTTCCCATGACTTTGGTTTGCTGTGTACCACTTTGTAGATTCTAGCTTTGTAGAGAGCTGGGAAACTGTGTCAGACACAAAGAAGGTAGTCATTTATTCCTCAGGCACTTATTGTGCACCTACTACGTGCCAGATGTATACTCGCTGAAGTCTCAGAGTCATGCCGAATTAAGAATTACCACCCATTGCATGGATGAGGAAACTGAGGCCCAGAGACTGTGGGCAACTTCCCCCATTTCAGGCACGTGAACCCTGAGGGTCGGGTAGTGCCCTTACCTTAAGTTTATGGTAAACAATCTCTTATGAAGTAAAGAATCAACAGAATGGAATTGCGGCCTGGATCAGGGCTGCAGGTGAGACTTAATTTAGAAGGTTCTAGAACATTGGTGTCCATTTGGGGTGGCGTATTCTACCGCTGTCCCAGGATCTCAGCACCTTATATGATAGGACATAAGAGGTAACTGGCTCTTATGTCTCCACTGGAGAAGGGATAGGCTGTCCACTCCAGTATTCTTGGGCTTCCCTAGTGGCTCAGATGGTAAAGAATCCACCTGCAGTGCAGGAGACCTGGGCTCAATCCCTGGTTGGATTATGTGATTGATTTGGAAGGGTCCAGGAAGGAAAAACTGCCCTTGAGTGCCAGTGAGCAGCAGAGGAGGCAGGAAGCAATTAGACTACTTTGGGATATAGCCTTGACACCCAATGAACTAATGGATGGAGGTAAGAATGGGTGCTGACTGAATGAGTGATAACAGGAGTTCATATCTCATCCACCTGACCCCTCCATCCCACCCCAATCCAGGTCCCCCAAAAGAAAAATGATAAGTGTTTGCTCAATAATTGAAATAAATTTGAGCACCTACTGCATGCCCAGCCTTGCTGTAGGCACTGGGGACACAGCAGTGAACAGAATGGAAACCACCACCCTCCTGGAGTGGATATTTACCATAGCCACATTCACCTGGACTCTTTGAATCCTCTCAGCAATCTAAAGATCCATCATTGGCCCATTTTGCAGGTTGAAGAGAACTTGAAGTGAAGTCTCCCGCCCCAAACTGTACAGCTAGGAAACTGAAGCACAGAGAGGTTAAGTGACTCACTCAGGGTCACACAGCAAGTTAAGAGATGGAACTGCGCCTCGGAATCTGGAATTAAGAGGGAGCCCAAATTAGCAGATGCAAACAACTATATATATATATATATATCAATAAAATGGATAAACAAGAAGGTCCTGTTGTATAGCATAGGGAACTACAGTCAATATACTCTGATAAATCATAATGGAGAGGACTTATCTATTGGTCCATTGTTAAGACTTTGCTTTCCAATTCAGGGGGTTTGGGTTCCATCCCTGGTGAGAGAAGGAGACGGGAAAGGCTTACCCACTCCAGTATTCTGGCCAGGAGAACTCTATGGACTATATAGTCCATGGGGTGGCAAAGAGTTGGACACGACTGAGCGACTTTCATTTTCTTTCACTTTCCTGTTCGAGGAGCTAAGATCCCACATGCCTGCGGACCAAAACCCAGCAAAATAGAAGCAATATTGTAACATTCAATAAAGACTTAGAAATAATGAAAAAGAATATGAGAAAGAATATACTTATATATTTGTGAAAATGTTAGCCTCTCAGTGGTGCCCGACTCTTTGAGACCCCATGGACTGTAGCCCACCAGGCTCCTCTGTCCATAGGATTCTCACGGCAAGAATACTGGAGGGGGTTGTCATTTCCTCCCCCAGGGGATCTTCCCGACCGAGGCATGCAACCCGGGTCTCCAGCATTACAGGCAGCTTCTCTACCATCTGAGCCACCAGAGAAGCCTATGGCTCAATCACTTTGCTATACACCAGAAACTAACACAACACTGTTAATCAACTCTACTTCAATTAAAAAACGAAAAAAAGAGGGAGCCCAAGAAGGGTAGGAGCTGGGGAGGGCAGCCATGGGCTCCACCCTCGTCTTCGGCAGCCACCAGTGATCGTCCGACCTCTTGAACTTGGCCAAGAGAGGGCGCCAACGAACCTCCGGTCAGACGCTGAGTAGCGCTCGGCCTCCTCCCGCAAGAATGTCAGTGGCGGAGGGAGGGGACTTTGGCAGCCAGCCCAGAGCAGGGGCGGCTGCAGCCGCTCAGATTCCGCCCTCCTTCCCCCTCCCTCCCTGGGACACCGGGCTTGCAGAAAGGAGGGCGGGGCGAGAGGGGCGGCTTTGCACGGGTTTGTGGCCTCTGTTTTCGCCCCCCTACGCCTGGGCTTCCAGCCCGAGGCTTCCCGGGAAAGGCTGGGAAGGACCCAGGAGGCAGGGAATAACACCCATAGCAACATAACAACGGATAGCTGTCATTTGTAGTACACCTACGAAGTTCCTGCACTTGATGGGACTTTCCACCAACTGCTCCATTCTACAGATGAGGAAACTGAGGCTCAGAGAAGTATAGTTGATTGCTCAGGTAGGGGGAGTCAGGAGCTTCTTAGTGTGTAAGGCATGGCCAGGATGTGGCCAGTTTAGTCACTTCCAGTCCTAGCCCAGGCTCCTTGGGCCATTTCTTGGCTTCCTCAGAGCTTCAAGCACTGGCTTTGCTTCCTGTTCTCTAAGGGAATCGCATGCCTTCTCTGCTGGTCAAAGGCGGTCTCAGAAGGCTGTCAGAGTTTTCAAGGGAAGCTTATTGCCAACAGAGGAGAAAGAATAATTTAGCAATCACATTTGGGGTTGATTACTGGGTCTGAAAGCACCATGGAATTTCAATAATATGTGTCCCCACAGAGCTCACAGCCGGGTTAGGGAGAACTACTCATAAATAAGCAGATGTGAGAGTCCAGAGGAGCCTGCTAACCCATTTAGTCTGAGGAGTCAAGGAAGGCTTCCTGGAGGAAGTGGTATTTAGGCAGAAATCAGAGAATCTCAGAGCCTCCATGATGGCTCAGACAGTAAAGAATTTGTCTGTAAATTGGGAGACCTGGATTCAATCCCTGGGTTGGGAAGATCTCCTGGAGATGGGAATGGCTACCCACTCCATTATTCTTGCCTGGAGAATTCCATGGGCAGAGGAGCCTGGTTACAGTCTATGGGGTCTCAAAGAGTCAGACAAGACTGAGTGACTAACACTTTTCATTTTTTTCCAGAAAGTCTCAGACTAATCAAGTGAAAGGTTAAGGGTGGGAGGGAGAAGATGGTTTTGTTTCAGGGTGAACAGTCTGAGCAAAAACCTGGAAGGGAGATGCAGCATGGTGGTTTGGGAAGCAGAAAAATATTTTTAAATCTTTCTTATTAGGCCAAGAAGAGTCTCATTTCGATGTGTTAATATACTCATTCAGGGTCTTGCTTTGTGGTCCAGTGGTTGAGATTCCACAGTTACAATGTAGGGCTGCTGCTGCTGCTGCTAAGTCGCATCAGTTGTGTCCGACTCTGTGCGACCCCATAGACGGCAGCCCAACAGGCTCCTCTGTCCCTGGGATTCTCCAGGCAAGAACACTGGAGTGGGTTGCCATTTCCTTCTCCAATGCGTGAAAGTGAAGTTGTTCAGTTGTGTCTGACTCTTCGTGACCCCATGGACTGTAGCCTACCAGTCTCCTCCATCCATGGGATTTTCCAGGCAAGAGTACTGGAGTGGGTTCCCATTGCCTTCTCCACAATGTAGGGAGCAAGGGTTCAATCCCTGATTGGGGAAGTTCCACGTGCCCTGGGGTGTGGCAAAAAAAAATTAAAAATTTCCCATTCATTCATTTATCAGATATTTGGGATTCTACCATGTCAAAGCTATGGTTTTTCCATTAGTCATATATGGATGTGAGAGTTGGACCATAAAGGATGCTGTGTGCCGAAGAATTGATACTTTTCAACTATGGTGCTGGAGAAGACTCTTGAGAGTCCCCTGGACTGCAAGGAAATAAAATCAGTCAACCCTAAAGGAAATCAACCCTTAATATTCATTGGAAGGACTGATGCTGAAGTTGATATTGGCCAAAGCTCCAATACTCTGCACCTGATGGGAAGAGCTCACTCTTTGGAAAAGACCCAGATGCTGGGAAAGATTGAGGGCAGGAGGAGAAGAAGGCAACAGAAGATGAGATGGTTGTGTAGCACCGCTGACTCAATGGATGTAATTTTGAGCAAACTCTGGGAGATGGTGAAGGACAGAGAAGCCTGGCATGCTACAGTCCATGGGGTCGCAAAGAGTCAGACGCGACTTAGCGACTGAGTAGCAAACAATCGAGTGCCATAGGTGTTGGTGATGCAGCTGAGCACACAGTCTCCTCCCCATGGAGACGATGTTCTAATGGGTGGAGATGGGCAAGAAACAAATATGTCCAGTGATGAGAAATAAAGCAGGTCCAAGGTATACAATGAACCTGCTTGTGCCATCTTGTGGTGATCAGGGAGGGGCCCCTCTGAGTCCCTATTTGAGATCAAGGAGGGAGACTTGTGGATACTTGGGGAAAGTGTTCTAGGCAGAGGAAACAGCAGGTGCAAAGGCCCTGAGGGGGAAGTGTGTGTGGAGGTTTAAGAAATAGCAAGGAGGCCTGTGTTCCGGGATTGGAGTGAGTAATGATGGGGAGAGTGATGGAGATAATTTGAGATAAATATTCAGGGACAAGATCATGTAGGACGCCTCATCACTGTGGATTTGAATCTAAGTTAGAGAAGGAACCAGCGGGGAGTGTTGAAGAAGAGAGCAGCATTTCCCTTCTGTGTTAGCAAACTGGTCTGAGGATGCCCTTTGTTACTATGACTTGAAATCCAAAAGTAACAAGAAGAAGAAAGGTGAAAAATTCCACAACATAAAAATAAGGCCAGGACCTCCCTGGTGATCCAGTGGTTAGAAATTGCCTGCCAGTGCAGGGGACATGGGCTCCATCCCTGGTCCAGGAAGATCCCCCATGCTGCAGGGCAACTAAGCCAAAGTGCCACAGCTCGTGAGCCTGTGTGCCCTGGGGCCCGTGCTCTGTAACAAGAGAAACCACTGCAGTGAGAAGCACTCGCACCGAACCTAGAGAGTAGCCTGTGCTCACCGCAACTAGAGCAAGACCGAGCACAGCAATGAAGACCCAATGCAGTCAAAATAAATAAATAAACAAATGCACCTTCAAAAAAAAAAAAAAAAGGCCAAATGCCACCACAGAAAAGTTTAAAAAAAGCCTGGGAAGACATAACTGTACTTCATATTATAGACCCCTTAATGTCTATAATATGTAAAGAGTTTCTAAGAATTAATGATAAAATAGAAATATAAATTTACATAAAATATGCAAACCCCACAGAAAAAAAATTGAGCAAGTAGTGTAGTCAGAATGTTCACAAAAAGTGAGACACAAGGGTTCTTTAATGCGTTAAAAGACACTGGGCCTCGCTCATAACAAGAGCAATGCAAGTTAAAACAAGAAGAATGTGAGATACCGATTTTTACATGTTAGATCGGCAAAATGATGCTCAATATGGTTGAGCCGTTGAAGAGTGAGCATATTAATATGTGGACTTCAGTCCTCCCCAGTAGAGATGAATTTGATGATGTTCATAAAGATTACAAATGCTTAGCTTCTTTGGCCAAGAAATCCCATGATAGAAATGCTTACACGTGTGAAATGATGTATAAACACAAGGTTATTTATTGCAGCCATTTCTATCATAGCCAAAGATTGGAGAGAACCCCTAAGATTCTTCATGAACTCCAGGACCAGTTGCATAAATTATCCTCCGTCTACACAGTGGAATATATTACGGCTGAATCAAAGAATGAGGAAGTCTCCTCTGGCTGATGTGGAAAAACTCCTGGGACATACTCAAGGAAAGATCCCTTCACTTCACTCTTCACTCTTATGTGTAGAGTATGTTGCTTTTTGTGAAAAATTTTAAAAGTGTATGTTCATTTTTTCCACTAAAATGCTACACATTTATTTTTATTTATTTATTTTTAAATGTAGGCAGTATTTGAGCATTTTATTTTAAAAAATTAAAAAAAACCTTTTTGTATTATTTTTGGCTGCACCCCTGCAGCATGTGGAATCTTAGTTCCCCGATCAGAATTGGAACACATGCCCCTCTGCCTTGGTAGGGCACAGTCCCAACCACTGAACCACCAGGGAAGCCCCCTTATTTTTAAAGTTGTGGTAAAATACACACAACATAAAATTTTGCCATTTTGACCATTTTCACGTGTACAGTTCACAGGCATTAAGCACATTCATACTGTTGTTGACCCACCACCACCATCCATCTCCAGAACTCTTTTTATCTTCCCAAACTGAAACTCTGTCCCCATTAAACCCTCACTCCCCACCCCCATTCCCCAGACTCTTTGAACCACTATTTTACTTCCTGTCTATGAATTCACATATTCTAGGTACCTCATATAAACAGAATCATGCAATATATTTGTTCTTTTGCATCTGGCTTGTATTACTTGGCATAATGTCTTCAAGGTTCATCTGTGTCATGTCTTCAAGTTTCATTTGTGCTGTAGCACAGGTCAGGATTTCCTTCCCTTTTTAAAAAAAATTTTGCTTGCTCTGGCTCTTTGTTGCAGTGCGTGGGCTTCTCTAATTGCATCATGCAGGCTTAGTTGCCTGGTGGCACCTGGGATCTTAGTTCCCCAACATGGGCTCGAACCCGTGTACCCTGCATTAAAAGACAGATTTCTAACCATTGGACCACCAGAGAAGTTCCTCCCTTTTTAAGGCTGAATACTGTTCCTTTGTGTATATATACCACAGTTTATTTATCCATTCATCAGGTGTTTTTTTCCCTTGTATATTCAGAAAGAAAATCTGGATAAATAACTCATGAAAGTTATAACAGGCAGGGGTGGGGAGTCAGAAACTGGGCAGTTGAGTAACAAGGAGGGTAAGAGAATGGCTTAAAAATATTTCTTAATATATATTTTTCATTTTTATTTTTGTGTATGTTCTTCTGTATTTTTTGACTCT
The DNA here is from genome assembly GCA_024291935.2 of Okapia johnstoni. Classification (NCBI taxonomy): domain Eukaryota; kingdom Metazoa; phylum Chordata; class Mammalia; order Artiodactyla; family Giraffidae; genus Okapia; species Okapia johnstoni. The sequence continues at coordinate 11,195,865 of CM044316.1, read as the reverse complement.
GAAAAGCACTGTGAATGTTTTAACTATTTGAAAGATATTTTTAAGGATCCTCTGGACTGTTGTCTGGAGAATATATTGTAGGGAGGAAAATGCAGAAGGGGAGGAGGCTGGGGCAATATTCTAGGTGAGTAATCTTGGTAGTTGGACTAGGCTGGAGGCCAAGAAGGTGTTTTGAAGTACTTGGTTCTGAATATATTTTGCAGGTCACGTGAACAGGATCTCCTGATAGATTGTCTATGAGGTGTGAAGGAAAGTAGAGATAATGCCAAGACTTTTGGCTTGAGCAGTTAGGATGGACTTATTTTTGCTAACGTGGGAAGATGGGATGGTGGGGGGTGTGAGTGTAGAAATCAAGAGTCAAGTAGGCTGGTTATTATCACCTTCTGAGCTTTGGTCAGTCTCTACTGGTCAGCGGTAGCCTCCACCTAGAATTTAATAGCAACCTTTCTCTTCCCACTGCACTTGTTTCGTAAATGTATTTATTTATTTATTTTTGACTGGGTCTTCTTCACTGTTGGTGGGCTTTCTCTATTTGCAGCAAGCCGGGTGCTACTCTCTAGTTGCCATGCTTGGGCTTCTCATTGTGGTGGCTTCTCTTGTTGCAGACTCTAGGGCGAGAGGGCTTCAATAGTTGTGGCAGGTGGGTTCAGTAGTTGTGGCTCCTGGGCTCTAGAGCACAGGCTTAGTAGTTGCAATGCATGGGCTTAGTTGCTCTATGGCATGTGGGATCTTCCCAGACCAGGGATTGAACTCATGTCTCCTGCATTGGCAGGCAGAGTCTTTACCACTGAGTCACCAGGGAGGCTCTGCATTTGTTTGTAGAGTTGCTATCTGGATTGATGATGATTCTTCCTGATTCGCAACGGAAACTGACTCGGGGTGATTTAAGCTGCAGAGGAATTTCTTGGGTGGATACTGGGGGCTCATGGGATCACCAGTTTTGGAAGATGGAAAAGGAAAAAGTGAGGACAGGACAACAGCTAACACCACAGTTTAAATCACCCCCTGGAACCAGCCAGCAGCTCTGGCTTTTGTTGCCAACACTGGTGATGCCACGCTTGCATTCCTTCTGCCCCCTCCTCTTCCTGATCATTCCTCCGGGTGGGCAGCTCTCCTGTGCATCTGCAGAGTAGGATCAGGGTCACATGCTCGCCCTCAAGCTGCAAGGGAAGCTGGGAGAGAAGGTCTGGTGTTCTTATGTCTATACGGAGACTTCCCTGGTTGTCCAGTGGTTAGGAGTCCGCCTGCCAATACAGGGGACACAGGTCTGGGAAGATCCCACATGCCACAGGGCAGATAAGCCCATGCTCCACAACTACTGAAGCCACGTGCCTAGAGCCCATGCTCTGCAACAAGAAAGCCAGTGCAATGAGACGCTTGCGCACCGGAATGAAGAGTAACCCCTGCTCGCTGCAACTAGAGAAAGCCTGTGAGCTGCAATGAAGACATAGAGCAGCCAAAAAAAAAAAAAAAAAAAGAATCTATATGAATGGGGTTTGGAATACTGTTCGCCCCACCTGCAAATAAAAATCAAGTTCAGCTTCACTCATCCTGGGTGTGATGGCTCTTCCTTCTTGGTAAGGAGGTAATTGTGTCTTTTAAAATAATTTACTTAAGGGAGTTTTTAAAACATTTTATAAATACAGATTTTATTTTGTGTTGGAGTATAGTTGCCTTACAATGTTACGTTAGTTTCTGGTGTACAGCAAAGTGATTCAGTTATATAGACATGTATATCCATTCTTTTTGAGATACTTTTCCCACAGAGGTTATCACAGAATATTGAGGAGAGTTCTAAAGGAGGTTTCTACATTAATTAATCAGGCTGTGTTGAGTCTCAGTGGCAGCAGTTAGGATTCTCTTGAGTTGTGGCTCATGGACTCCAGAGTGCCCAGTCAGTGGTTGCAGGTTGCTCCAAGGCATGTGGGATCTTAATTCCCCAACCACGGATCGAATAGGTCCCTTGAATTGGAAGGTGGAGCCTTAATCACTGTACCACTATGGAAGTCCTAAAAACAAAAATCGGAGTTCTTTTTTTTTTTTTAAAGCGAGGAAATATTGGAAAATCATAAAATTCAGAACAGAGGAGATCTTTGGGGTGAGGCAGACGGCCAATATCAATAACGTTCTAATGGCAGAGTCTGACGGTAGGCTACCGTTTATGCCCTTTGCTCCTCTGCCTTGTCAAGGGCATGTACTGTTACATCAGTCAGCATCCCAGATGGAAAGAGACAGCACACTCACAGTGGGTAATTTGGGGAATGATGGGGACAGGCACAATGGTTAAAGGAAGGGCTGCGGGTCGGGAGCCCAATGGAGGATAATGCAGTGCCTTCCTGCTGCCAACCATGGGGTCCATCACTATCTTTAGCTGAAAGGGGCAAAAGGAGGGAGTGGTCCTCAGAAACTGGAGTCAGGGCCTGAGAATGACAGATGCTTCGGATCCACAGGGACACTGCTTGGAAGGAGCTTGAGGGACAAACACCTGGTCTTTCCCCTCCCACCCCCTGACCTCCTACTGATGCCTCCCACTGGCAGAACCCAATGCAACTGGAAGCCAGAGGTGAAGGAAATTGATTGATCTAATCCTTGGGTGAGCCTCCTGGTTAAAGACCTTTTGCAAATGAGTATTTCATCTACTCTTTTTTATTTTATTTTAAATGTTTATTTGTCTGTGTGTGCTAATTCGCTTCAGTCGTATCTGACTCTGTGCGACCCTATGGACTGTAGCCTGCCAGGCTCCTCTGTCCATGGGATGCTCCAGGCAAGAATACTGGAATGGTTTGCCATGCATTCCACCAGAGGATCTTCCCAACCCAGGGATCAAACCCACGTCTCTTACGTCTCCTGCATTGGCAAATGGGTTCTTTACCACTAGCGCCACCTGGGAAGCCCAGTGTTTATTTATCTGTTTATTTTGTCTGGCTTCACCAGGTCTTAGCTGTGGCACATGGGATCTTTTAGCTGTGGCAGGATGGATCTAGTTCCCTGATCGGGGATCAAACCCGAGTCCCCTGCATTGGCAGATGGGTTCTCAACCACTGGACCACCAGGGAAGTCCCTCATCTATTATTTTTAAAATTTAATTTAATTTAAATGGGATGACCCAGAGGGATGGGATGGGGAGGGAGGTGGGAGGGGGGTTCAGGATGGGGAACACATGTAAACCCATGGCTGATTCATGTCAATGTATGGCAAAAACTACTACAATATTGTAAAGTAATTAGCCCCCAACTAAAATAAATAAATTTATTTAAAAAAAATTGATATAGGAAACTCTACTCAATGCTGTGTAATGACCTATGTGCTTAGTCTCTCAGTTGTGTCTGACTTTTTGTGACCCTGTGGGCTGTAGCCCACCAGGCTGCTCTGTCCTTGGAATTTTTCAGGCAAGAATACTGGAGCAGGTTGCCGTTTCCATCTCCAGGGGATCTTTCTGACTCAGGGATCTAACCTGGGTCTCTTGCTTTGGCGGGTGGATTCTTCCCCACTGTGCCACAGGAAGCCGATACTAACCTATATGGAAACAGAATCTAAAAAAGAATGGAAAAAAGATGTAAAAATAGAAGGGAATATGTATATGTATAACTGATTCACTCTGATGCACAGCAAAAACTAACACAACATTGTAAACCAACTGTGTTGTTGTTCAGTCGCTAATTTGTATCTGACTCTTTTGTGATCCCTTGGACTGTAGCCTGCCAGGCTCCTCTGTCCATGGGATTTCCCAGGCAAAAATACTGGAGTGGGTTGCTGTTTCTTTCTCCAGGGGATCTTCCAGACCTAGAAATCGAAACTGCATCTCCTACATTGCAGGTGAATACCATATTCCAATAAAAATTAATTAAAAAATCAGTATTCAGGTCATGTGAAATGAAATTATGGGGATGAAAATGGAAGTGTTAATTGTCCAGTCATGTCCAACTCTTTGTGATGTTATGGCCTGTAGCCTGTCAGGCTCCTTTATCCATGGGATTCTCCAGGCAAGAATACTGGAGTGGGTAGCCATTCCCTTCTCCAGGGGAATCTTCCTAACCCAGGGAAGGAACCTGGGTCTCTTGCATTGCAGGCAGATTCTTTACCATTTGAGCCACCAGGGAAGTCACCACATGCATATGGGGATCATGTGCAGCATCATGGGGATCTTAGTTCCCTGATCAGGGATTGAACCCTCGTCCTCTGCAGATAGACTCCAAAAAAATTTTTTTAATTGAGATATCATTCAATGCCATAAACACTGCCCTGTTTAAGTGCACAATTCTGTGGGTTTGGGTGGATTCATAAGCTTGTGCAACCATCACCATTATCTACTTCCAGATATTCTTTTGCAGGTATTCCAACATTGCTTCAAAAATCCAGTACAGAGGGAGCAGAAAGGAGGAACTGATTTGAAAAGATATTGAGTAGCCCCCGCACTGACTCAAAGAGATCTCTTCTGAGGGTCCCGGATTTCCCTTTTCAGTTTCCCTTTTCCTAGAAGAGGTTCTAAAGATCAGCATAGACCAAGTTGGATGGCCCCAGACTAGATTCCTGCCTCTCCCCACCCCTCCCCCGTCTCACGAAACTGGGGATGTTCTGAGTGACTCCATCTCATAAGGCTGCCGAGCAAACTTTAATTAAAAAACTTTGCCTAGAGCTTGGCATTCCAAGGTGGTTATTGAACCCAAAGCCACAACAAGTATTCCAAGTGAAATGAAACAGTCCAGAGGACTTTGGTTTCAGCACTTTATTGCTAGTCCTACCTGGTAGAAGATGATGCCAGGGGAGTTACCCACCCAGGGCCACTCACTGAATGAGAGGCCAAGTCAGCATTTACACCCAGAGTCCATTTGCTTCCAAATTCTCAAGAGGAGGACCAAGAAACCTGGGGACACTTGTCTCAGGGTTCAGATGGAATCCTTATTGGCTTAAAAAAAATTTAAATTGTGGCAAAGTATATAAGACACAAAATGTGTCATCTTCACTATTTTTTTTTTTTTGGCCGAGGCATGCAGGATCTGAGTTCCCTGACCAGGGATCGAACCTGCACCCCTGCATGGAGAGCATGGGGTCTTATCCATTGGACTACCAGGGAAGTCCCTCGTCACTATTTTTAAGAGTATAGTTGACTACGTTTTTTAAAAAATGTACTTATTTTTGGCTGTGCTGCATCCTCATTGCTGAGTGCAGCCTTTCTCTAGTCGCAGCGAGCGAGGACTACTCCCTGCTTCTCTCTAGTTGTGGTACTTGGGCTTCTCATTGCAGTGGCTTCTCTTGTTGTAGAGCATGGGCTCTAGGGCTCCAGGGCTTCAGTAACAGTGACTCCCAGGCTCTAGAGCACAGGCTCAACAGTTGTGGCACACAGGCTTAGTTGCTCCGCGGTTGGGGGATCTTCCCCGATCAGGGATTGAACCCATGTCTTCTACATTGGCAGGTGGATTCTTTACCACTGAGCCACCAGCGAAGCCCCTACAGTTCATTAGTGATAAGTACATTCACATCGTTGTGTAACTGTCACCACCATCCATCTCCAAGAACTCTTTCTTCATCTTGCAGAATTGGAACTCTAGCTCCAGTAACCACCAACTCTCCATTCCCTCTTCCCCAGCCCCTGGTACCCACCATTCTACTTTGTCTCTTTGAATCTGACTCCTCTAGGGACCTCATATAAGTGGAATCATACAGTATTTATCCTTTTGTGTCTGGCTTCTTTCACTCAGCATAATGTCCTCAACTTTCATCCATGTTTTAGCATGTGTCAGAATTTCCTTCCTTTTTAAGGCGGAATAAATACTCCACTGTACGGATGGATCACATTTTGTTTATCCAGTCATCTGTTGATGGACATTTGGGTTGGTTCCACCTTTAGCCTATTGTGGACAATGCTGTTCTGAACATGGGTGTAGAATATCTCTTCAATTCTTTTGGGTAATACCCAGGGATGGAACTGCTGAGTCATATGATAATTTCATTTCATTGTTTGAGGAACTGCCATACCACTTTCCATAGTGGCTGCACCATTTTACATTCTTACCAACAGCGCATGCCTAATGCCTAATGTGCCAGGTGCTCAGTCGTGTCCGACTCTTTGCGACCCCATGTACTGTAGCTTGCCAGGCTCCTCTGTCTATGGGATTTTCCAAGCAAGAATACTGGAGTGGGTTGCCATTTCCTTCTCCAGGGGATCTTCCCAACCTAGGAATTGAACCTGCATCTTTTACATCTCCTGCATTGGCAGGCAGGTTCTTTACCACTAGTGCCACCTGGGAAGCGCTCCTGATGGAGTATGTGACCAGGAAGTCTGGAAACCCCTTAGTCAAGCCAGCTTTGAGTGTGTGTGTAGGAGGGGAGGAGGGATGTGGATGTTTGGATCATTCTTAAATCCCCAGACTGAAGATAATGAAGTCCAGAGGTTGACTGAGACAGCCTGTTTCATCCTTCAAGGTCCAGGGACAATGCCCCCCCCCCCCCCCAGGAAGCCTTCCTTGCCTTCCTGGACACAACTCCAGCCCTCCGATCTGGGCTCCTCAGCCCAGGATGTCAGGATCCCAGGGTCTGCTCTCTCTGCTCCTAGCCTTGACCACAGAGGGGTCTGTGCCTGGAGGCTGAGTGCTCTCTTGGGTTCCAGCAATGCCCAGACACAAAAATGTGTCAGGCAGAGTTTGTTGAATGAATGAATGAATAAATGAGTGAAGGGTCATACATCCAGAGAGGGGTGTGAACTAAAGAGGCTTGGTTGTTCAGGGGTGAGGAGGGATGGGTGAGGCTCTGTTCATCGGGGCCACACTGGGGTGCGGAAGCAGCTGCAGGCCAGGCACCGAAGGCCAAGGTTGAGGAGGCGTGGCCAGCGGAAGAGCAGGCGGTGGGAGGTTCGCACATACAGGCTGCCGGAGGGGTCCATGGCCTTGAGTGCGGTCAATGGAGTGTAGCGGATGTTGGTCTGTCGGCGCAAGGGTGGTCTGGTCGAGCCGATGACCTTGACGATGACCTGTGGGGTGGAGCCCTGAGCTCTGGGACCCAAGGAGGGGCAGGGTTTCTGTAGGGAAGGGCCCCCTTACATACCTGAGCCATGTCTTGGGGCTCCGGGCCCCACCTCACCTTGGCCACATCCTGTGGGCTCTGTCCCACGTTGTGAAAGAGCTCCCTGGAGGCTGGGAGGTACAGATCTCGAAAGTAGCTCAGGGTGTCAGGGTCGGTGCCCGGGAACTCGGCTGTGGAAACCTGCTCTAGGAGCTTGCCCTCAAATTCTGTGACAACCGGGCCTGGCTCCACCAGGGAGATGCTGAGAAAAGGGGGAGGGGAGAGAGTCTGGTGCCCCCCCCAAATGCCAGATACCCCATTTTGTCTAATACTGTCTCTCTCTCTCTCTTTTTTTTTTTTTTTTTTGTGGCTGCGTGGCATGTAGGATCTTAGTTCCCTGACCAGGGGTTGAGCCCATGCCTTCTTCATTAGAAGTGAAGTCAACCACTGGACCACCAGGAAAATCTCCAATACTGCCCCTCTTTTCTCCTTACTTCCCCATGTCTCCCATTGTTATTTCATGCCTCCTTGCTCCCACTCGTCTCCTCTGCTACTCCTCTCTCCTTGTCTGTCCTGTCACTGCCTCCATCCCCCCATCACTGTCCAAATGCCCGCCTCACAAGATGTTGAACTGTAGCAGCTGGACAGCCAGACTTTCGAAGAACCCCTCCATGGCAAACTTGGAGGCCGCGTAGACTTCGTTGAACACGACACCTGAGAGAATGGCAGGGAGGCGGGCCCTTTGGGGGTCTGGGTTATGGGCTCGGTGGGTCCAGAGGGATTGGGTCTTGGGAGACAGAACAAAGAGGATTTAGGGATCAGAGGATATCTGGGGCCACTGTGATGGGTGTATGGTAGTGTGTTATGGGACCATGTGGGGTCAGGATGAAGTTGGGGTGCCAGGTCCCACCTCTTCCTTGCAGTGTCCATCCATCCTTAGTCCAGGGAACTCTCCTATTTCCCTCCATCCTCTAAACACTTGGGCTGCTTGGTCATGGGATTCCTGGGGTCCCCAAGACAAGCCCCACTCACCAGGGTCTTTATTGGCCCCTGTTGAACAGTGAATGTATCCCCTCACAGTCAGGGAGTGTAGCTGGAAGAGGGGCCAAAGAGCTGGGTAAATGTAGATTTTCCTTGTAGATAACCCTTGTCAGGGTTACAAGTAGGGTGGATTCCTTAGGGGGCTGCTGGGGCGAGGGGCAGCTCCAAGGAAGTTTCCAGGGAGAGGAAGGAAGTTGAGGGAGGTTCGAGGAGGAAGGAGCCAGGCACAAGGATGGCAAGTAGGTGGGCAAGTAGGCCCATAGCAGACATCACTAGTCAGTCACCACTCCCTTTCCTGCAGAACCTCAGAGTCTCAGATCTAGACATCTCTGGCGTCTGGTGGGGTCTGGCAAGAAGGGGTCTCAGTAGGAGTGCTGATAGTTCCTTTGAATTTTGTGAGATGGTTGGAAGAGATTTTTGGAGGTCTCCAGAAGTGGGACTGATAATGGATGTGGATGGCCATTGGCAGCATGTATACCAGCCCTGTCTATTCCTGTACCATGGTAGACATAATTAATCTATCCCAGGACTTTTTCCTCCTGAAGTTCAGTATTCTTCTCAATGCAGGCCTATTTAGGGAATATGAGTTAAAACCTAGTTGCCATCCTTCCGGCTGGGGGAGGGTCAGACACTGGGAGGATTCCTAGCACTGGATCCTCAGGACTCACCCTGCAGCCCCATGACGCTGCTGACCACCACGATGTGGCCCTGTCGCCTCCTCTTCATGCTGGGAAGCACAGCTTTGACCAGACGGACAGCCCCAAAAAAGTTGGTATCAAAGACGTTCTGCATGGCAGCTAGGCTGAGCCCTTCCAAGGGCCCCACCAGGCCCACTCCAGCATTGTTCACTAAGCGGAGGTAGGGATGAGGGTTACTTTGAAGTCCCCCAACCCTTTTAGGGTCACTCTCCCAGGGACACTCGCTAAATCATCCCACCCTTCCCCCACTCCAAGTCTGGGGTTAATCCAGGGTATCTAGGGTGGACAAATGTGGAGCCTTGAAAATCTTTAAATATAGTTTAATGTTTGTTATAGGGGACTCTTAATCCTGGGTGGGGAAGAGGACTGCTGGGAACAGGCTCCCCTTCAATGCATGAGCAATTCAGCTCTGACCCCAAATTGCATCAAAACAGCCACATCCACCCTCCTTAGAGGACCATTTAGGGACCATGAGTTGCTTCTTCATCATGCTCCTTTCCCTCAATGACTCATCAAATTAATTTCCCCAGCCACGAATGGTTTTCTTCATATGTGGGAAAGTTCCATTCAAAAAAAACTACCCTATTCCCAGATCTCAATTTATTTTTTGTACCTTTAATAAACTGAATGGTAGCCTGGGCTCTTAGCCAACTGGTCTACCCCTTCCGTACAGTGTCAGAAGTCACTGGTGAAACAAGAGGGCTGGTTCCCAGACACTGGAGAGGGCTTGCTGTGATTGAGGATCTCTGCTTAGGCCAAGGAGGAGGCAAGTGACCCCAGGGGATGCTCAGACTCACCCAGCACATCCACTTCCCCTCCCTGGATGCAGCTGAGACACTGGGCCACTGACTCATCACTGCACACGTCCAGCTGGGCCACGGTGAGGGTCTGACCCAGAGCCTCCCCAGCAGCTGCCTCCAGCGTCCCCTTCTTTCCCAGGTCCCTCATGGTGGCCACCACTGGGAACAGAGAGCAGAGTTGGAGCAGGCACTGGGTTCCTTTACCCTATGAGTGAACTTCCATGTTCCTGTGATACTGCATGAGGAATGTCACAGAGGAATGGAGACCCATAGGTTTATATATCTACATTCACCATACAATCACAAATGCCTGCTTATGTACCGACATTTATATGTACCTCCATCCATCCATCCATCCATTCATCTAGCAAACATTTATCAAGCATCCACTCTACCCTATGCCTTATTTGAGGTGCAGATGCTATCACATGAAATAAGATAAAGTGCATGCCTTTGTGGAATTCAAAACCAGTAGGTAAGACAATAAAATAAACATAGAACAGGTTAGTTTGAGAAAAGAAATGCCTGCACATCTAAAGTCAACGTATGCCTATTATACAGAATGAAGAAGTCAGAAAGACAAAAACAAACATTGTATATTAATGTATATATATGGAATCTAGAAAAACAGTACTGGTAAACTTATTTGCAGGGAAGGAATGGAGACACAGACGTAGAGAATGGACACAGTGAGGGAAGGAGAGGGTAGGATGAATTGAGAACATAGAATTTACATATATACACTACCATGTGTAAAATAGATAACTATTGGGAAGCTGCTATATAACACAGGGAGCCCAGCCTCCATTCTGTGATGACCTAGAGGAATGGGAGTGGGGAAGGAGGGGATATAATATAATTGTGGCTTATTTGCATTGTATGGCAGAAACCAACACAACATTGTAAAGCCATTGTGCTGTGCTAAGTCGCTTTGTGTCCAACTCTTTGTGACCCCATGGACTGTAGCCCACCAGGCTCCTCTGTGCATGGGATTCTCCAGGCAAGAATACTTGAGTGGGTTACCATTTCCTTCTCCAAGGGATCTTTCTGACCCAGGGATTAAACCCATGTCTCTCATGTCTCCTGCATTGGCAGGTGGGTTCTTTATCACTAGCACCACCTTACCCTCCAATAAAAAAATAAAGTCAACATATGTGCAGATATGCACATGTAAGTATGAATAGCCACATTTACATCATCAGCATAGATTCCAATTTATTGAACACCTACTATGTGCCATATATTATGCTAAACATTTTTTAATAAGCACTAACTCTAATCCTCACAAGAATCCTATGATTAGGTCATTGACTTATTTTCCAAAGATGGCTGCAACATCTTTTATTGCTCATGCTCTTCTAGAATGTAGCTTCTCACCCAGCAGGACATGAAATCTGATTCTTGAATCCTGTGACTAGCTGGGAATCAATAGACTGTAGTAAAAGTAACACTGTGTGGCTTCGGAGATTAGGATGGAAAAGACGTTGCAGTTTCTGCCTTGCTTGCTGGAATACTTACTCTTGAAGCCTTTAGCCACCCTATAGCAGCCCTGTCCTGAGGCCACCATGCTGGGAGGAAGCCCAAGCCAGCCCAGACAGAAAGACCACATGAAACAGCCCCGAGATGGCTGGAAGGGAGAGAGATGTCTGCCCAACCCTGAAATGTTCCAGTCTCCTCTGTTCTCATTGTAGCCTTTGACCTTGAGCCTGAACTGCCCAGCTGAGCGCTTCCAAATTCATAACCTTTTTAAATCTCTCAAGATAGGTGATCACAGCTCTTGTATGCCATACATTTGGAGGTGCTCTGTTTTTAACAGTAGTAATCAGAACACATAGATAATGTTATTATCCCCATTAACTCACCAAGTCTCAACAAAATGAAGTTTCTTGCCTAATTTATCCTTGTTGTTTAGTTGCTAAGTCAAATCCGACTCTCTGCGACCCCATGGACTGTAGCCCGCCAGGCTCCTCTGACCATGGGTTTTGCCAAAGTTGTGCATGTCTCTAAGACAGAGAGCAGAGCCCTGGGAGAAGCAGCCTTGCCAAGTGGGGCAATGTTCTCACCCTTGCATCCTCCTATTAAGTAATGGCCCTTTGGCTGCTTCGACTCTAGTGCGCTCTGGGTCAGAGGTCCTGGGTGGGGTGCAGATTGGGGCCATTGACTCTAGGGCTGCAGGAAGCCAAGTCTTTAGACCTACAGCCCACCCCACCCCCAACCCTCAAGGTCAGGGTCACTTAAGAGGCTTATCACTGAGTAGTAATCTGGGGAGGGGTGGGGGAGGGGAATCTTCGGGGAATGCCTAAGTGAAACCTCAGAAAAATCCTCCTCAGCCAGCCCTTCTAAAAATATCACACACACGCACCCCGCTTCCTTTATTTTGCTTCTGACCACTCATCAGCACTAGCCATATAATACAATTAAGATATCTGTTTCGTATTTGTCTTCCCTCTCCTCCCCTACTACATCACTGCCCAAGGCAGAGATTTTTGTCTTTTTTTTTTTTTCCGCAGCTGTATTTCCACACCTAAAACCTGAGAACCAATAGGTGCATTAGAAACTTTCTTTGGATGGGGGATGATTCACAAGCAGAGGTGGGAAGGGGACCTTTTGGGTGTTCTGGCTTCTCCCCAAGCTCACCAAGGCAGCTGAAGGCATGGACTAGTGCAGGGAGAGCTGGGGGATCCTGGGAAGCCATGCCCACTCCTGTCTTTCCCAGCCTGTCCTCCCCACCCCCAGGCCCCTTACCCTGGTAGCGCTGCCTGGGGTCATGAGCCAGCTGCACTGCCAGTTCCAAGCCAATCCCAGAGGAGCATCCTGAGATGAGTATAGTCCGGGGTGCATCGGCCATGTTGATTCCTCCCTGGACGCGTGACCTCCACTGGCCAGCACCTGACTCCCGCCACCTGTCATCTGCTCTCTCCTAAGCACCCTCCACCTGATCCCCAGCAGCGTGAAGGGACCCTGGGATCCCTCGATTATGAACTGAACTTGCACAGGCAGCCACGGGGCGGGGAGGTGGCAGGGGAGGGCGGGAGAATCCCTTAACTTCAATATAGTCCTTTCTTTTTATCTGTCAAATATTTCCTCTCCTCCCCATACACTCATAATTGGGGACTTTTGTTATGAAGATAAGCTATTCAGGGCTAGTGGTTTTTGGGGTGCATGGGAAATGAGCAGGGGTGTTCTCTTGCTGTTTCTACCCTGGGCAAAGAATCTCTGGTGGAGAGAGTATGGTCCCAGAAGGGTCCTTTCAAAGAGAGAAAGCGCATAGAAATTGTAGAAGATGGGATTAGACTATAGGAAGAACTTCCCAACAAAACACGGCAAGGCAGGAACTTTATGGGTCTTCAGCTAGGGAAATCTTAGCCTCCAGTGTCCCTGAAGGGGGAGGAGAAGTGACTTGAGATTCCCTCTCCTCCTCCCACTCAGGGCCCCCCTCCCCCTCAGGCCAGATGGGTCCCCACCCCCTTCTCCCAGGGACACAAAGTCTCTTTGTCTAAGAGTCAGAGGCCGGGAGGGAGGCTTCTCCTTCTTCCCCATGGGGGGCGGGGAAGCTCAGGGCCAGGGACACGCCCCTTGGGTTCCTCCCTGCGGAAGCTCTCTCAGATCCTGCCTGTCTGAGCTTGTTCAATTGCACAGACTGCTCCGCCTGACCTGACCCCCTAGGTCCTCCTTACACTGGGGTGAGGGAGGGTTCCCAGTGGGGTGAAGGGAGCATTCTGCCTCACCTCAGGAATGGCAGCGGTCCACCCCTCCCTGCGGCAGTGCCCTGCTTGAGGATAGGATCAGCATCCCTGATTTAATGGGGAAATGCATGAGGATTTGGGGTTTGGGCTGGGACATCCTGCTGGGATGAGTCTGGGAGAAGAGCACCGAGGATGAAAGTGGGGGGCTTTATTTGAAGATTAAGAGTTTGGGCTTCTCTGGTGACTCAGACAACAAAGAATCTGCCTGTGATGCAGGAGACCCGGGTTGGACCCTAGGTCAGGAAGATCCCCTGGAGAAGGAAATGGCAACCCACTCCAGTATTCTTGTGTGGAGAATTCCATGGACAGAGGAGTCTGGCGGACTACAGCCCATGGGTCTCCATAGAGTCAGGCATGATTGAGCACACACAGGAGAGGCAGGGGGTGAGGCTGGTACCTTATTGTGGGGTCAGGCAGGTGGGTGAGGATTTAGCATCAGGCTGGGACCCCATTTGGGGGCCTGACTGAGACAGAAAGGATCTGGTATAAAGCTCTACCCTCTAATTCCAGGCCCTAGATGGAGGCTGCAGGTTTGAAAGTGACTAAGATCTTCAACAGAGCCTGTTTGGAGAAAAAGTCTGGGACCCCGGAATTTAAGGCTGGGTGGGAGTGACCCTCCTCCGCTACTGTTACTGATGTTGTTCAGTCGGCTCGTCGTGTCCGACTCTTTGCGACCCCATGGACTGCAGTACATCAGACCTCCCTGTCCCTCACCATTTCTGAAGTTTGCCCAAGTTCATATCCATTGCATCGGTGATGCCATTCAGACATCTCATCCTCTGATGCCCTCTATTCCTTCTGCCCTCAATCTTCCCCAGTATCAAGAACTTTTCCAATGAGTCGGCTGTTCATATCAGATGACAAAATACTGGAGCTTCAGGTTCAACATCAGTCCTTCCAACGAGTATTCAGGGTTGCTTTCCCTAAGATTGATGGGTTTGATCTCCTTGTTGTCCAAGGGAGTTTCAGGAGTCTTCTCCAGCACCACATTTCGAAGGCATCAATTCTTGGACATTCTGCCTTCTTTACCGCCCACTCTCACAACTGTACCTGACCACTGGGAAGACCACAGCCTTGACTATACGGACCTTTGTCGGCAGAGTAATGTCTCTATTTTTCACCACACTGCCTAGGTTTGTCATTGCTTTCCTGCCAAGAAGCAGTCGTCTTCTGATTTCATGGCTGCCGTCATGGGGCCAAGTGCCATGATCTTAGTTTTTTATAATATTTAGTTTTAAGCCTACTCTCTCACTCTCCGCTACTGTGGGGTGGGGCAAAAGGGCCCAGCTCCCGGCCCAGGGCTCCACCCTTAGCCGGCCAATCAGCGCTCAGCACAAACTTTCCCAATTCCCCACACCAGCTGTCAGCTGCCCCCCTTCCCTTGAGCTCCGCCTGGTCGGGCGCTGGAGCGCAGGGCGAGGCCAGGGCGGGGTCTTGGGCAGTCTCCTGCGGATCCCGAGTGGAGTCGGCCGCGGAGGGACTGCACCGAGCCCGAGGAGACGCCGCGCCCCGCAGCCGCCCCGGCTGGTCCCCCGCCTTGATTGTGGGCCCCGCCGGGATGGGGAGTCGCCAGGGCCCGGGCCAGCCGTGGGCCGGCCTCTGCTTGCTCCTGGTCTCTCTGCAGCTTCTGCCCTGGACGCAGGCCGGTGAGCCGGGAGAGGGGAAATAGGACCTGGAGTGCAGGGTCCAGCGAGGCTCCCAAAGACGCCGCGGAGTGGGGAATGGGGGGTGTGCAGGTTGCGTGGGGCGCGAGTGTTTGATTCTGGGCGGTTTGCGGGTGTGACAATTTGGGGGGGGGCATGGAATTCTGTGACCCTGTTTCGCGGTGCGTGCATGGGAATGCATACAGTTTATAGGTATGTGTGCTTACGCAGCCGTGAGCTTGGGGGCATTTAGAGTGAAATTATGTGTGTGCTCGGAGTGGGAGTTGACGATTGTGTGGATGTGGGTCATGGGATGATCCCTGGACGAATCTGTGATTGAGTTGTATTGCGAGTGTGTGTCTGTGTGTGGGGCTGAGTTTAAGAATAACCGCGCGTGTTACGCGTGTGATTGTGTGTCTCTGGGTGACTCTGTGAGGGCTGTGGTTGTGACTTGGGGGATAAACAGGTAAAGAACTGCCCACGAGGATCATTCTAAGGGGGGTGATGGGTGGGGACTTGTAGGGGAGAGGGTTGACCTAGGATTCAGAGTTCCCTTGGCGGCTCCCCAAATGGCTTCACCGTATTCTTCCTCTTCATCCTTTGACTCCAGTTAGCGCGCGCCCACCTCCGTTTCCCCCAGCCCTGCCCCCCTCCCCCACCCTGCGCTCCCCAGAGCCGGGATCAGCACCATGGACAGGGCCTCGGGAGGGCCCTGGGGAGGGGCGAGACGGGGCGGGGCTCAGGAAAGGGAGGGGCGGAGTGCGGGCCGGGTGGGGGGGGGAGTGGAAGTTGCTCCCCCAAGCTGAGCAAGCTTCGGGTGTTTTTTCCGAGGAATTTCAAGGGCCCCCCCAGGGGGTCCCGGGGGCCGCCGGACGGATGAGTCAGCGCTGACGCACGCCCAGCTGTGCGGTTCTGGCAGGACGCCACGCCCCGCCCCTCAGGGTTCTGGGTCGGGGGCGCCCCGGGCTTTGGGAAGGTAGTGGTTCTTCAAGTGTGATTGAGGGGGCTTCCCTGGTCTAAGATACCCCAAGTCAAGCCCTCCCGGTAATCCTCCGCTAAGGTGAACTCAGACGCAGCCCACCCCTCACCGAGCACCCTGGCCCCTCCAACTTTCTCACTTTCTCGGCAGTTCAGAGAGGTCCCTGCTCATGCGAATAATCTCAGATTAGCCTATGCCCCATTCCCACGCTCACACATCCACACAGTCGTGCGATCTCAGGCATGCATTCCGAATATAAGGCCCTTGGGACACCAAGAATGTTAAACACCTGGTGCCCATGCCCAGGCAACCGCATCAACCGTCCGCCACACGCCACAGCTTTTGTCACCCGCCTACGCTTTCAAACTCTCACACGTTCTTCCACTGGCATCCACACAAAGCAGTAAAATATTCTCAACCAGTCACCCACTCGCTGACTTGGCCACAGTCTCACAGATAACCCCACGTCTGCATCTCGCTCGAGTTTGAGCTATAGCAATCACAGATTTCCCTGAATCACCTGCAGAACCTCTGACTCACTGCTGGGACCCCAGAACAAGTCAAAGAACTGCACCTAAACACTCCATCGTAGGCCAAATACTCACAGACATAGACACACCACAAAGCACATGCTCAGCTAGTCCCTGGACCATATAGAGTCATATACACACTTGCACAATCTTGCCCACATACACTATAGCACGTATACACATTTGCACATTCATACCTAAGCTCCCCTACACATCTGAGGGGTCCCAGCCATGTCCCAGCCTGCCTCCCTCCACATCCTAGACCCCGCCTAGCCTCTCCCTGGGGTCCTAATTGGCACCGAGGAGAGTCTGTGGGGAGAAGGGCAAGCTGGGTGCTTGACAGACCCCCACCTCCTGGCCCGGCAGGCAGAACTCAATGCCTCTTGTGTGTTTCCTTGTCACCAAGCCAGCCATGAAAAGAAAGGGCAGTTAGTTTCTGAAAGGCCATGACAGAAGGAACACAGATTGAAGTAGGAGACATTTGGGTTAGATGATGGGGAAGACTTAAAATGTGATTGAGCAGTTGGTCAAGGGGAGATCCTTCTGAGTTCAGGTGAAAGGAGAGTCTGGGAGAGCCACGCTGGGTGGAATCATGGATCTCAGCCCTCCCTGGAGCTCCAGCCTGGAGAGAGGGCAGCTGGGCTGATCATTCCACCCAGGAGTGACCCTTGTGGTCAGGAGAGCCTGGGAGTCCAGATCTTAGCCCCAGGGGGCTGTAACCCAAATACCACTTAATGACAGCCCAGCCACAGAACAGGCAATTCATGCAATTAAAGATGGGGCTAGTGAAAACAGCAGAGTTGGGGGGGGGAGTGGGTATGGATAGAGAGAGAGAGAGAAAGAGAGAGAGAGAGATGGGGAGAGTAATCCACACACAGAGATAGAGAGAGGCATGCAGAGAAAAACAGATGTGAGAACCATGGAAGTACCAAGAGGCAGAGATAGAGAGAGCTGGAGAGTGAGAGCAAGTGTGAGTTAGCAAAAGAGAGAGCAAGAGGGACTGATTCAGAGTTGGACACAGAAAGTGGGATGGGGAGAAGGCAGGGAGAGGGAGAGAAGGAAAAATAGCAGAAGTTTGGGGCAAGAGAGAGCTGAGGCTGGAACAGGGCTCTGTAGAGTCTGGTGAATGCGGGATCTGACCCAGGAGGAGCGGGGAAGGGAAGCCCACATCTGAGCCCCGATCTCCCCCAAGTCTGGCCCCTCACCCTGGCTCCCCAGGGGTGAGCTCAGCCGAGCCGCCTCCGGGGTGAGGTCATGGAGATTCGGCAGAATCTGGCTCCTGCCAAGAGGCTGGGTCAGAGGGTCAGTGGGACAGTCTGCTGAGGGGAGGGGGATCAGGCAGGGGCTTTGGGCCCAGGGGAGGACCCCGCCCACCCTTGCCCAAGCCATGTGGTTCTGCTTAGCACTGGCCAGGCTGCGCGGGGTGGGGCTGGTAAGACAGCCTGGGTTAGGCTCTGGTTGGACCAGTCTCTTCCTTTGCTGGGATGAGAGGGAGAGGGTCAGAGGGGGGAAGTCAGGAGGTTATCAGGGAGAGGTGGTCAGAGGAGAAGGTCAGAGAGGGTGATAAAATGGGGAGGTCATGGGTTGGAAGAGATTGGGATAGGCAGAGGAAAGAGACCAGGCGGTAGTCAGAAGGAGACGGTCAGGGTCAGGCAGAGGAAGGTCAGAGGGCATGGCCAGAAATCAGTGGGGATCAGGTAAAGTGTGGCCAGAGGGAAGAGATCCAAAGTGGTAGTGGTCAAAGAGAGGAAGTCCTGGGTGATGGTGGTCAGAGGGAGGAGGCCGTGGGTGATGGTGGTCAGAAGGAAGAAGCCAGGAGAGGTGGTGGCCAGAGGGAGGAAGTCATGAGTGAAGGTTGTCAGAGGATGTCATGGATGAGCGTGGTCAGAGGGAGGAAGCAGAGCCAAGGGAAGAGGTGGGAAGAACATACAGAAGGAGCCCCTCCTCTCTAAGCGGGTTTCCCCTGGCAAGGGGGCTTCAGGCCTGGGAAGCAGCCCCAAGGAGCTGGTGCGGGGGAGTGTGGAGAGGGGGATTGCCTGGCTCTGGGGCTCAGGCCAGGAAGCTTTGATTCATCCCAGAACTAGGTCAGCTTTTTTTTTCTTCTCACCAAAAACCAAGGGAAAAAAACAGGAGTCAACAGGCTGATGAGGCCGGAACAGCTGTGGAGGGGCGAGGGGAGCATGGGTCCCAGGCCTGCTCCTTCCCCCTGACCCATAAACGCAGCTGGGAGTACTGAGTCCTCCAAACTGGAGCTGCTCACACAGAGTCCTGGGCTTGTTCTAACTGCCCCACACCCCACCTTCTTTCTCTAGCAGATCCTGTGGATGTGCTGAAGGCACTAGGCATGCGGGGGGGCCAGGCTGGGATCCCTGAGGGACCCGGCCTCTGCCCCCAGAGGGTCCCGGAGGGTGACCGAGCATTCCGGGTGGGCAAGACCAGCACACTAGGTGTCCCCACGGAGGAGCTCTTCCAAGGTGAGTTGGGGCCAGAGGGGCTGTGGGTCATCCTGGGAGCTGGGGTCACAGCATGAACTGCCCCCTTCCCTCTGCCCTCCCAGATGGGCACTTTCCTGAGAACTTCTCCATCCTGATCACTCTGCGGGGCCAGCCAGCCAACCGTTCTGTCCTTCTATCCGTCTACGATGAGGGCGGCGTCCGGCAGCTGGGCTTGGCTTTGGGGCCAGCTCTGGACCTCCTAGGTGACTCCTTCAGCCCCCTCCCCCAGCAGGTCAACCTCACGGATGGCAGGTGAATATGGGGAGGGTGGGGGATCCCGGGAGGGTGGGTGAGGAGCACCCCTCCACTGAGACTGTGCGCTTGCAGGTGGCACCGTGTGGCAGTCAGTGTGGATGGTGGGATGGTGACCTTGGTGGCTGACTGTGAACCTCAGCTCCCCATGTTGGCTCAGGGACCTCGATTCATCAGTACAGCGGGACTCACTGTGCTGGGGACCCAGGACCTTGGAGAGGAGACTTTTGAGGTAGCCTTTCAGTGATTGGGCTTCCCTCATAGCTCAGTTGGTAAAGAACCTGCCTGCAATGCAGGAGACCCCGGTTCAATTCCTGGGTCAGGAAGATCCGCTGCAGAAGGGATAGGCTACCCTCTCCAGTATTCTTGGGCTTTCCTTGTGACTCAGCTGGTAAAGAATCTACCTGCAATGTGGGAGACCTGGGTTCGATCCCTGGGTTAGGAAGATCCACTGGAGAAGGGAAAAGGCTGCCCACTCCAGTATTCTGGCCTGGAGAAACATGGACTGTAGAGTGCATGGGATCGCAAAGAGTCAGACATGACTGAGTGACTTTCACTTCACTTCAGTGATGGGAAACTGAGGCAGAGGGCTGAAGGAAGGTTGGTCTGCAGCCTGAATCTGGAGACGAGATCAGAGAAGGGAACTATCCAGCTTCAACTCAGCACCAGGAAGCTGAGAGAAGGGAGCCCCTTGTGTCATAATGCATCTTTGGTGTCTGTCTGTGAGATTGTAAAACCATGAATTGATCATTTGTGATGGTGCATACTAGGCTTAGGCTTCTCAGGTGGCACTAGTGGTAAAGAACCTGCCTGGCAATGCAGGAGACATAAGAAACGTGGGTTTGACCTCTGGGTCAGGAAGATCTCTTGGAGGAGGAAATGGCAACCCACTCCAGTATCTTTTCCTGGAGAATCCAATGGACAGAAGGGCTTATCAGGCTATAGTCCATGGGGTCACAAAGAGTTGGACACGACTGAAGCGACTTAGCATGCACACACATACTTGGCTTATAGTGGGAGGATAAGACTGTGATGCGTGACCACGCTGGTTGTTGTGACCGTGTGTGTTGCAAGCAAGGCGAGGTGTCACGAGGCTCTATGACAGATGTGTTTTCAATGAAGTGATTGTCATGTGTGTCATAAAAATCCAGGGAACTTATCATCTGGTTTTCTTCTTTTTCTAAAAAAAATGTCTATTTTTATAGCTGTGCTGGGTCTTCGTTGCTGCTGTGGCTACTCTCCAGTTGTAGTGCATGGGCTTTTCCTTGTGGTGGCTTTTCTTGTTGGGGAACACAGGCTCCAAGGCACGTGGGCTTTAGTAGTTATGATGCATGGACTTAGTTTCACTTCAGCATGTGGCATCTTCTTGGACTAGGGATTGAACCCATGTCCCCTGCATTGGCAGATTTTTAACCATTAGACCACTAGGAAAGTTTTTGTTTCCCTTCTTGTCCCTGGCACCTTGAAGGGCACCTGACACACAGTAGGTGTCACCATGTGCCTGAGAAGAAAGGAACAACTGTGCCTCTGATGGGACAGATGTTGTGGGGTGTGGCTTGTGGTTTGACATTATCCTGATAGAATCTTCCTGCTCTCAGTTTTGGGGGGCAGAGGGATTTCTGGGGCTATGGTGGGGCTATCCCTTCCTTATACTTAGTAGTGGTGATTTGAGTGGAAAAACACGAGACCCTGATGCTTGGAATGGGGATTGGAGTCAGCCTATGGACCCATTCGCCAACCCCCACTCTCTCCCCAGGGAGATGTTCAGGAGCTGGTGATAACCCCAGATCCCCAGGCTGCCTTCCAGGCATGTGAGCGGTACCTTCCTGGCTGTGATGACCTGGATCCAATAGTCACCAGGGTGAGTATGGGACTTGTCCTGAGGTCACTGGCTCAGACATCCCTGGCTCCAGTTCTCAGGAAAAAGTGAATTCTGAGCCCTGTCCATGGGACTGAGTGACTCCTGCCCTCAAACCATTCCTAGGCATGAATGACTTTGATCTCCAGTCACATAACTGACCCTTGGCCCCGATCATATATTGACCTTGACTCCAGTTCCCAGGGCTGAGCAAGCCCTGGCTTTAAAACACAGGACCAATGGACCATGTGTCAGCATGACCTCCGGTGATCTGAGTGATGGAGCCTCCACTCAGGGACTCTGGATCTGATTGGAATCCTCTCCCCAGGTCCCTCAGGGGGAGCCAGAAACCCCTCCTCCAAGGCGGAAGGGGAAAGGAAAAGGGAAGAAAAAAGGGCGAGGTCGTAAGGGGAAGGGCAGAAAGAAGAAGAACAAGGAAACTTTGGCTGTGAGTCCACCTCCTGGCTCCCTGGAGAACCAGGTAAGGGGTCTGCTCTTTGATCACCCTGCTTCTGGCCTCTGATCCCCACTGACCCCTTGTGCCTCCTCCAGGGTCCCCCCCTCTGATCTCCAATCCCTGACCTTTGACTTCTCTCGGCTGACCAATCACTGTTGGGGGGTGCTGCTCTTGTCTTAGGAGCTCTCTCATATCTTCCTCCCAACCTCCAGTTCTGGGGGTGGGGTTGCTGGCGGAGGGGGGCACACCCAGATGAGTACATTATTATTAGGGGGGTTCTTGTGAGGGCTACTGTTTAAGAAGAGCCACTCAGTTCAGTTCAGTTCAGAAGAGCCACTAGCTGGGTTCAATGATGGGTTTGTTGGTACATCATTGTTTGTCATTGACTGGCTGGGGTTATTCAGTGAAGGGTCACTCACTGGGGGGACTCATTGGAAAAGACTCTAATGGTGGGAAAGACTGAAGGCAATAGGAGAAGGGGATAGCAGACGATGAGATGGTTAGGTAGCATCACTGACCCAACGGACATGAATTTGAGCAATCTCCAGGATATAATGGAGGATGGAGTTGTCTGGTCTTCTAACATTTATGGGGTTTCAAAGAGTTGGATGTGACTTGGTGACTGAACAGCAATAACAGCAATTAGGGGGAAACTATTTGGACTCCCTGATAGAGATTACTGGTTGGGATGGGTCACTGTAAGGAGATATTTATTAAGGTTGATGTTTGGGAGTTTCTAATTGGAGGTCACTCTTGGAAGCCATCGATGGAGGCCACTGTTGGTGTTATTGGTGTCACTAGTTTAGGGCTAATGGTGGGGGAGTGTCATTGTTGAGGATCACTAATTGGGGAAGTCACCAGCGGGAGACCATTGATTAGAAGGCACTGGTGGGGTCACCAGTTGGAATCACTAGTTGGGGAGTGATTTTTAGGGGATCATGGATGACATAGTTAATTTTGGAGTCCCTGATGGGTAATTAGTTGGGAAGTCATTGATGAAATTACTGTCTGAGGGTCATTGGTTTGATAGCACTAGTTGAGTTCACTTGTGGGTATTCATTGTTGAAAGATCACTGGTTAAGAGGATTCATCGGTTGGGGAGTCACTGGTTAGTACTTCTTGTGGGGGGTCATTGGTTGGGGAGGTCACAGACTGAAAGAGTAACTGGTTGGGGTCATTGATGGAAGTCATTAATTGAGGGGCCAGTGATGGGTGACTGGTTGTAGGAATACCTGGTGGAGGATCAGTGATACAGATTATTAGGAGGTGTTTTGGTTAGTCATTGGTTAGGATTCTTAATGCGGGTCACTGATCACAGGTTATTAATTGGAGGGTCACTAAACTGGGCTTCCCAGGTGGAGCTAGTGGTAAAGAACCCACCTACAAATGCAGGAGATGCAGATTTGGTCCCTGGGTTGGGAAGATCCCCTGGAGGAGGAAATGGCAACCTGCTCCAGTATTCTTGCTTGGAGGAACCCATGGACAGGGCGGCCTGGCAGGCTATAAGCCATGGGGTCAGAAAGAGTCGGATATGACTGAAGTGACTTAGCATGCATGCACGCAATGGATCATGACTGTAGGAATAACTGAGGGCCATTGATGGTGGTCATAAGTTGGCAGGGCCACTGTGTAGGTGTCCCTGGTAGGTGCCCTTTGTTGGGGTCCTTGTTTGGAGCGTCACCGATTGCATTACATCTGTTCTCAGCATCATTATGGAGAAAGAGGTTAGCACTTCAACCTAGAACAGAGACACCAGGACTATTCTACCCTTCCTCAGCCCCTTCCTCAGCGCCAACCCTTCACCTGGGCCCCCACCACCCGCTTTGCACCCTGACCCAATTCCTTTGTAGCTGTCTGGGCCAGCAGGAGCTTGAACTCCCCCTCTGACTTCTGCCTGGCTGGCTGACCGCTGAGCTCTGCCTTGGGAGCGGACACATGGGCTAGGCTTCCGGGAGTCTGGCCCTGAGTGCTGGACATTGACCTTGACCACTGGGCTTTGGATCCAGTCCTGCTGTGCCTTCCAGGCCCCCCAGCCCTGGCCAGCCCTGTCTGTCCTCCACACACGAGGGCTCCCCCTGCTGGTTGTCCTCATCCAGCCAGCATACCTTCGCCTCCACAGGCCTGCGGGTGCCCTATACCCCTCTGATGTTTTTCAAGAATCCTCTTCTGTCCCCCTCCCTAGACTGAGTGCTCTGGGAGACAGGGTCCGTCTCGTCCTTCACCTCCCTTTTGCCTTTCTTTTTTTAAAGTATCTTCCCTTTTCACCTTAAAACATATTTACTTATTTATTTATTTAGTTGTGCCTTGTCTTAGGCTTCCCCGATGGCTCAGATGGTAAAGAATATGCCCAGAATGTGGGAGACCCAGGTTTGATCCCTGGGTTGGGAAGTTTCCCTGGAGAAGGAAATGTCAACCCACTCCAGTAGTCTTGCCTGGAGAATCCCATGGACAGGGGAGCCTGACGGGCTACAGTCCATGGGGTTGCAAAAAGTCGGACACAATTGAATGACTAACACTTCCACTGTCTTAGCTGTGGCACATGGGATCTTTCTTAGTTGCAGCATGTGGGATCTAGTTCTCTGACCGGGGATTGAATCTGGGCCCCCTGCATTGTGAGTGCAGAATCTTAGCCACTGGTCCACCAGGGAAGTGCCCTCCCTTCCACCTTGATTGTCCTGGCCCCAGACCTGATACTCTCTCTGTCCCTCCTCCAGACCTCCACTGACATCCCCCAGACAGAGACACCAGAACCAACTCTGTCTCCGACTCCCATGCCTTTGGTCATCACCACAACCGTGACCTTTGGTAGCAATGTCACCATCCTAGAGGTTGGTGGGAAGTGGGCAGGGCTGGAAGGGAAGGTCCTGGGGTGGTGGTAGTAGCAGACAGTGAAGAGGTCAGGAGCAAACTTTGGTCTGTTCCAATGTCCTCAGGAGGGCCTGGACCCTGACAATGGAACTGAACTGGAGACCCTGGAGACTGAGTTAGCCAGAGAAGATGAAGAAGAAGGTGGTCCCACAATGGGCCCCCACTTACGGGCAGCAGAACAATCATGGAATACTGAGTTCCAGATCTTTCCTGTGAGTCTGGGTGGTTTAGGTGCAGGGACTCCTTCCTGGAGCCACACACGGCCACATTCTCTTTTTTGCTTTCTTTACTCTTGCCTAGAATGCCTTCCCACCACTGCAGTGCAGTTGACAAATATTTATCTACAAATACTGTGCTAATGTGACAGGCATTGTGATAATGAATGGCTCTGTGGGTAGGGTGATTCATTTGGCTTTTAGTCTAGGCATGATAAGCCCCTGCAGAGGGAATATGACTTGGGCGTTTTCAAAGCTCTCTCTGATGCTGAACAACCTATGGACTGTAGGGGGAGCCAGAAGGGCAGCAGGGAAACTAGCGGTCTATGCAAAAGGAGAATCCCATGGACAGAAGAGCCTGGCCCACTACAGTCTACGGAGTCGCAAAGAGTAGGACATGTCTGAGCGATTAATACACACACACACATGCAAAATAGAAAGCGGTGACCTGGATGAGAGTGGTGGTGGTGGTGGGGGCAGGGGGGCGGACAGAGAAGAGTGGACTGATTTGAACCATGCCCCATTTTGCTCTTGCTGCTGAAGGTGAAGAAAGATGCAAAGATGACTGGGCAGATGCATGGTGGCACCACTGAGTAAGATGGGGAAGCCTGAAGGAGGAGCAGGTGGAAAGTGTCAATGATCTTATTTTGGATGTGCTAAACTGGCAACCGGGCTTGCCTGGTGGCTCAGTAGTAAAGAACCCGCCTGTGAGTGCAGGAGACGCTGATTCGATTGCTGGGTTGGGAAGATCCCCTGGAGAAGGAAATGGCAACCCTCTCCCATATTCTTGCCTGGAGAATTCCATAGACAGAGGAGCCTGGCGGGGGCTACAGTCCATGGGGTCCCAGAGGGTCGTACTTGACTGAGCGACTGAACAACAGCAGTGACAAATTGGCAATCCTTGTTGGGTTGTCAGCGCAAGTGATTGGTTAGAAAATCCTGGAGCTCAAGGGATGATCTAGACTGGAGATAAAGACTTAGAACTCATTAGCAGAGAGATTTCTATCTTTAGTCCAGGGATTGGAGGAGATTGTCTAGAAAAATACCGCAGATAGGGAAGGCATCTAGGTTCTAGCCTTGATGTTGGACAGGGAAGAAGGTGAATAACCCTAACCATCTTACCCTGAGTGCTTGTGATGTGCTAAGCATTGTTTTAACTTCTTCATCCTCCCATGGGATGTATAGAGTAGGCTTTGACCCATGAACTTTGCAGGTGAATCTGCAGGAGTTGAATAAGTTGCCCACCATCACTCAGTTCAGTGAGAGGCAGTTCCAGGATTAAGATCCCACAGCATGCCCCAGAGTTAATGGTCTTCACCTTGCGGCAGCACGGCCAGCTCAAAACTGGAAGCTGAGCTGCTGGAAACATATTGGTTGAAAAAAGAACAGAGGCAGCTCAGAGAATGGCCTCTGTGCATGCATGCGTGCATGTGTGTGTGTTTAGTGTGAAGTCAGTTAGCTGAGAGTTCTGTGTCTGAGTTCGAGGCTCACATCTCTTTTCTTTCCACCCCCTGCCCCAGGGTGCTGGGGAGAAAGGAGAAAAAGGAGAAAAAGGAGAACCGGCCGTGGTAGAACAGGTAAGGGGTGTGGGGCTGGCAGAGTTGCAGGGCTATGGGCAAGAATGGGGGTCACACTCCTTTCTCCCCTCAGGGACAGCAGTTTGAAGGACCCCCAGGAGCCCCGGGACCCCAAGTGAGTCATGACAGCATTCCCCTCTTCTTGTCTTTTATTTCCACTTGGGGTGTTTGATCTCCTAGGGTGGAGAGTTGGAGTATAATGTTGCCAGATCATTCAAAGACTGTTAGATATTTGAGGCTCAAAAGATGAATAAAAAAGGGGATTGAGATGTAAAGTTGGAGCTTTATATGGATCAGCATAGCATTGAGGGGCCAGGAGTGGCTCAGTGATGGGGTAGGAAGGTCAACACGGGGCCAAGGTCAGTGGTGGGCCACAAGTCCGCTTGGCTCAGACTTTGCACTTCTCATGACCTCTGTTCCTTTGTCTGCAACAGGGGGTGGTTGGCCCCTCAGGCCCTCCTGGCCCCCCAGGATTCCCTGGGGACCGTGGTCTACCGGTAAGCGAGTCTCTGGCATGTACCATTCATGGGGAGGGAGATTTCAAGCTGTGGAGCTGAAGCTGGGAGCATGGCTGGGGCTGGGGACATCATCTTGAGGCTGGCACTGACCCCTCCTGCTCATCTTTCTCCCCATTTGTGAATTGCCGTCTGGCTCCTCTTCCATCTTGGGGGTGGGGCCGTCCCCTGCTTTTCTCCTTCTGTCTCTATCCTTGAGTGCTCTTCATCTCTTTCTCTCTATGTCTGTTTCCTCATCTCTCTTTCATCTGTCTCCTCTCTGTTTCTGTCTCTTTCACTTATTACCACTTTCTCCCTCCCTCCCTCCATTTCCCTGCCTTTGTCTTGTTTTCTATATCTTCTCTCCCTGCCTCTCTCTCTCCATCTCTCTGCCTTCACCTCTGTCTCTCTCCCTCTCTCCCGCTCTGTTTCTCTGTCCCCTCCTTCCCCTATCTTTTGCTCCATCTCTCTATCTCCATCCCTCTGTGTCTCTCTTCCTCTCTCAGGGTCCTGCTGGCCTCCCAGGCATCCCTGGCATAGATGGGATCCGGGGTCTTCCAGGCACTGTGATCATGATACCGGTAAGAGGGAGACAGGCTGGCACAGCCTTGGGGAGTGGAGTCCTGGCCCAGGAAGGGGGCACCTCTTGTAGAAGTTACCCTCACTACTAGTTGCCCTCTAGTTCCAGTTTGCAAGAGGCTCTCACAAAGGACCCCCAGTATCCTTCCAGCAGGCCCAGGCTCAGGCAGTCCTGCAACAGGCTCAGGTGAGGGGAGGATAATCCAGGGACTGTTGTGGGCGTGGGGCTTCCCAGTCGGCTCAGCGGTAAAGAATCTGGCTGCAGTTCAGGAGATGTGGGTTTGATCCCTGGGTTG
Organism: Okapia johnstoni; assembly: GCA_024291935.2. Taxonomy (NCBI): domain Eukaryota; kingdom Metazoa; phylum Chordata; class Mammalia; order Artiodactyla; family Giraffidae; genus Okapia; species Okapia johnstoni. The sequence goes on along the minus strand of CM044316.1, from coordinate 11,168,338 downwards.
GGAAGATCCCCTGGAGAAGGGAATTGCAACCCACTCTGGTATTCTTGCCTGGAGAATTCCATGGACAGAGGAGCCTGGCAGGCTACTGTCCATGAGGTAACATACAACTGAGCATGCATGTCGGGAGGTAATGGGAGGACATTGAGAGAATTACAAAAATGGGAGGCAGAGAATAGTCAGGAGACAGGTGGATATTTAACTCTTGATGATGATTTTGTGGGGGTGTGGAAGACCTGAGGCTCTGTTCCCCTCTGTCTCTTCAGCTCTCTATGAAAGGCCCTCCTGGCCCAGTGGGGCTCACTGGACGCCCAGGCCCCGTGGTGAGTAAGGAGGCTGCATGGAAGAGGGGACACATCCGTGGAGATGACTCTAACTCAAACTCCCTCTAAGTGCATCACCCTACCTTTCTTCCTCCAAGGGTCTCCCTGGGTATCCAGGTCTGAAAGGAGAGATGGGAGAAATGGGGCCACAGGTGAGACTGGTGGGGTGCGGGGCAGGGTGGATGGGAAGGGTCTTCTCCCACAGCTACAGGATAAAGTGCAAGTTGGGGAAAATGGCAAAAGGGCTGGTGATACACTTGCAATTACTGCCTTTTGGATGTTTGAAATTGTGGTGCTGGAGAGTCCCTTGGACAGCATGGAGAACAAACTAGTCAATCCTAAAGGAAGTCAACCCTGAATATTTGTTAGAAGGACTGATCCTGAAGCTGAAGCTCCAATAACTTGGCCACCTAATTCGAAGAGCCAGCTCATTAGAAAAGATGCTGATGCTAGGAAAGATTGAAGGCAGGCGGAGAAAGGGGCAACAGAGGATGAGATGGTTGGATAGTATCACAAACTTGATGGACATGAGTTTGAGTAAACTTCAGAAGATAGTGAAGGACAAGGAAGCCTGGCGCGCTGCAGTCCATGGGGTCACAAAGAGTCAGACACAACTTAGTGACTGAACTCAACAGGGAATGACTTAAACTAAGCCCTTACTCTTTGTTATTCTTTTTCTGCCTCCTTTTCTTTCTCTTTTAGGGTCCCCGAGGGCTTCAGGGACCTCATGGGCCCCCTGGCCGAGAGGGAAAGATGGTGAGTGGTTCGTAGGTCTTCAGGTCATCCCTTAGCCATCTCTCAACCCCCAACACGAGCCTCGGCTCTGTGATCTCAGGGTCTGCTGGTGTCATTGGTGGGATAAGAGTACTGAGGACAGGGAATGGCAGTCCACTGAGGGTTATGGACTGCCATTCCCAGTCAAGGGCGACAAAGGAAGCTGGCCAGGTCACAGAGTCAGGGAGGACCAGCTAAGGAATGATGCTTGAGCTGAGATTTGAGGTATAACCAGGGAAACAGGAGAGAAAGGGCATTCCAACCAAAGGAACAGCACATGCAAAAGGAAAGACTGGCACACTGGGGGAGATGATAATTCCAGACAGTATTAATGTTCCATGGGGAACATACAGCAAGGAGATTAATGGAGACTGAAGATGGGGGCTTTTTTTTTTTTTAAGTATATTGTTTCTTTTCTTTTTAAAAAATTAATTAATTTTTTAAATTTTTCTGACTGCACTGGGTCTTCATTGCTGTGAAAGGCTTTCTCTAGTTGCAGTGAGTGGGGGCTACTCTCTAGTTATGGTGCACAAGCTTCTCATTGTGGTGGCTTCTCTCGTTGTGGAGCACAGGCTCTAGGGCCCACGGGCTTCAGTAGTTGCAGCTCATGGGCTCTAGAGCTCAGGCTTGGTAGTTGTGGTGCACAGGTTTAGTTGCACTATGGCATGTTGGATCTTCCTGGACCCAGGATCAATTCTCAACCACTGGACCAAAAAGGAAGTCCTCTTTTTTATTTATTTATTTATTTTATTTTTTGGCCATGCGGTATGTGGGATCTTATTTCCCCAACCAGAGATGGAACCCTTGCCCCCTGCAATGGAAGCATGGAGCCCCAACCACTGGACTGCCAGGGAATTCCCTGAAGATGAGGGTTCTTCATTTTTGTGATGCTGGTAACTTGGACTAGAGAAAGGGCACTAGGGATAAAGACTAATGGATGGTTTGAGATATACTTGAGAGGTTCAATTAGTACACAGAGAAACCGCCAGCACAAGGGACTGCATGAGGTAGGTACTCCATACATGGCAGTAGACATCTTGACCATGTCACCTCCCCCACAGGGCCGCGCTGGAGCAGATGGGGCTCGGGGCCTCCCAGGCGCCACGGGACCAAAGGTAGGTGATGTGGCCAGGACTGGGACTTGGAGGGACTGTTGGGGTGGAGGATTCAAGGCTCAGATGGTGTCTCTTTGTGCAGGGTGATCGGGGCTTTGATGGCCTGCCAGGGCTGCCTGGTGAGAAGGGCCAAAGGGTGAGTGTGTGAGGCCCCTCCCCCACATCCAAGCCCCTCCCGATATTCATGACACTCTCCCCACCCCCAATATCAGGGCCTCTATTTCTGGGTCTGAGTGCTCACCCCTCACACCCCATCTCCCATCCTTGGGGGCTGGTCTCTATCCTCATCTTTTGACTTTGAATGGCCCTCTGTGTTCCCCACTCCAGGGTGACTTTGGTTATGTGGGGAAACCTGGTCCCCCAGGAGAGGATGGGCAGAAGGTAAGTTTGGAAGCAAGTTAGGGCAGGGTTCAGAAGCCAGAAAGCCAGAATGAGGGAAATAGAGCATTCAGGAGACTGGGGGAGGGGTGAAGGTCTGCACTGGAGAGTCAGAAGGGGCCCCATTGGGGGCTCAAAAAGACAGATGGAGATTTGGGGGTTAGTACTAGAGTTACTGGGCTTCTACTATGGCTCAGCAGTAAAGAATCCACCTGCCAAGGCAGGAGACATGGGTTCCATCCCTGGGTCGGGAAGATCCCCTGGAGGAGGAAATGGCAACCCATTCCAATATTCTTGCCTGGAAAATGCCATGGACAGAGGAGCCTGGAGACCATGGGGTTGCAAAAGAGTCAGACTTGATTAGAGACTAAACAATAACTAGAGTTCAGAGGTGAGGCCCAGGACTGGGGTCACGGGCCTGAATTTCAAATCACGTACACCCAGTTGGCTGGATTCTGCCACAAGTTCTGACTCTGAGATGCCCTGGAAGGGGCTGCCCAGATGAGGGAAGGTGATTCTCTGAAGGTTATACCCCTGCCTCCCCAAGTGATGCCATTTTCCCACAGGGTGCAGAGGGACCTCCGGGGCCCACTGGCCAGGCAGGGGAGCCGGTGAGTATGAGGGACCCCTGGACTGCTTGTCTGACACAGAGGAGGGAGGCAGGCCTCCTTGGGCCTCAGAGCAAGGATGCTGGATTAACATTAGCTCCCGCTTCTTTGCAGGGCCCTCGAGGACTAATTGGCCCTAGAGGCTCCCCCGGACCCCTGGGACGCCCGGTGAGAACATCACTGTCTTTCTACATCCCAGTTTGTCCTTTCCTCACCTTTATCTCCTCTGCGTGTCCATCCCTTGCTGCCTGACTTCTCTGCCCACTCGCCGTTCCCCCCGTGTCTCTCAGCGTCTCAGACGCAGGCTCCTCCACGTGTGTCTGCCCTGGTCTCAAACCCTCTCCTCCCCCAGGGTGTGATTGGAAGTGATGGTGCTCCAGGTGCCAAAGGAAATGTGGTACGTGTTCTGACACCTGATGCTTTCTTTCTTTCTTTATTTTTGGCTGCACTCAGTCTTTGTGGCCACACGGGCTTTTTTCTAGTTGCGGCAAGTGGGGGCTACTCTCTAGTTGTAGTTCACAGACTTCTCAATGTGGTGGCTTCTCTTGCTGCAGAGCACGGACGGGCTCTACATGCATAGGCTCTAGGTGCATGGGCTGCAGTAGTTGCAGCACGTGGACTCCGTAGTTGCGGCTCCCAGCCTCTAGAGCACAGGCTCTATAGTTGTGGCGCACGGGCTTATTTGCTCCTTGCCATGTGGGATCTTCCCAAATCAGGGATCCAACCTGTGTCTCCTGCATTGGCAGGTGGATTCTTTACCACTGAGCCACCAGGGAAACCCCACCTGATGCTTTCTTTTAAATTAATGAATTAATTCCATTTTTGTTTGCACTGGGTTTTCATTGCTGGGCACAGGCTTTCTCTAGATGTTGTGTGAGGGCTTCTCCTTGTGGTGGCTTCTCCTGTTGCAAAGCACGGGCTCTAGGCACATGGGCTTCAGTAGTTGGCAGCTCGTGGGCTTAGTACTTGTGGTACATGGACTCAGTTGCCCCGTGGCATGTGGGATCCTCCTGGACCAGAGGTTGCACCCATGCCCCCTGCATTGGTTGGTGGATTCCCATCCACTGTACCACCAGGGAAGTCCCCCTGATGCTTTCAGACACTCTGACCCTATGACCATCCATATCCTTGTCCGCTCCCATGATCCCTTCCCTCGTTTCAACTTCACTGACACCTCAACACCACAACCCTTCCAGCTTCACAGAACACTCACTTTCTCCCCAGGGTCCTCCAGGAGAACCAGGCCCCCCAGGACAGCAGGGAAATCCTGGGTCCCAGGTTTGAGCTATTTTTCCAATAAGGGGGGTGGTGGTGGTGGTGGTCCATGAAGGTCACAGTCCATTCCTAGCTTCTCCAACTTCTGCACTCACTGTCCTTTTCTAATGCTTTTCTTCTCTCTCTTTTAAAATATCTCCAGGGAATTCCTGGCCCCCAGGGACCCATCGGCACTCCTGGGGAGAAGGTGAGTGACAGCTCTACTTTTCCCTCCTCCCCCCATCATGTCTTCTTCCTTCAATTCTGCCTGCAGGAAAAATTTCCCATTGGGCCCCTTTTGTAAGCCATGGATAATGATCAATTGCAACATTCCCTAAACAAGCTCAGAGTAACCAAGTGTCATTGTTGGAGAAGGGCTGATTGTGAGAAATAGACCTCCACCAAGTTTAGAGTACAAGGGGATATTATCAAGACATGGGGCGATCTCTCAGAAGCCAGAAAGTATTACCAAGATTCATGGGCCAAGAAATCCCTTTCTCGGGGGTCTTGCAGTGTCATCTTTGTTCCTCTGCACATCTGTTTCCATCTCCCCTGAAAGACAGGATTCTTTCTATATACATCTTAAAAAAGTGAAAATGTTAGTCGCTCAGTCATGTCCAACTCTTTCTGACCCCATGGACTGTAGCCCACTAGGTGCCTCTGTCCACAAGATTCTCCAGGCAAGAATACTGAAGTGGGTTGCCATTCTCTTCTCCAGGGGACCTTCCCAACCCAGAGATCGAACCCATGTCTCGCGCGTTGCTGGTAGATTCTTTACCATCTGAGTCTGTTCTTACTCCAACTTCTATTTCTACACAGTCTTGTGCTGCTCTGTCACTATTTCAGTCCCCAGCTCCTTAGGATCTTACAGTTTCTTTACCAAATCCATCTGATCATATTTTCTATGAGGCAAGGTGTCGCTTCCCTCAAAATTTCAGGAGAGAGTCTGACTGGCTTAGCTGGGCCAGGATCGCCCCTCTGGACTCATCAACTGTTTGCAGGACATAGAGGGGTCCCCACATGCCTGTGTAGACCCACCCCTCTTTGGTGGAACTGTGGGTTAAAGGGGCTTCTAAAGAAAGGAGTCCCCCATCCCAGCATGTCTCTCACACTGTTTTTATATCCCTTGCCTGAATTCTCCCAGAAGCAGAGGCTTTCTGAGGCACAGAGAGGGGAGGTGGCTTGTCCAGGGTCATACAGCAAGTTTGGAATTGCTGAGAATAGATTTCTTGACCAGTAGGATCTGCTTTTTCTCTAACCTTGAGGCAGCTGCATGTCTGAGTAGGGATGATCCTGGTGGAATGCCAGGCTCTGAGACCCTGTATCTCTCCCTACTTTTCATCTTCTTTCAGGGTCCCCCTGGAAACCCAGGAATTCCAGGCCTCCCAGGATCTGAAGGCCCTCCGGTGAGAACTAGATTCTGGGAGGAAGAGGAAGGAGAAGGGGGAAGCTTGGGAGTTTGGATGGCAAATCAGGTCTTTGACAACTCAGAACGTCTTTCTCTCAGGGTCACCCAGGTCATGAGGGCCCAACAGGAGAGAAAGGGGCCCAGGTAAGTGACCTGAGGAGGGGGTGATTTGGGGATGGGGGTTGGCAGGCAGGGCCAGGAGTCTCATGCGAAGAGAGATGAGGGCACTGGGAACATGGAGGGGGAAGAACAGGTTGACACTGATCTTATCTCCATCTCAGGGTCCAGCAGGGTCAGCAGGCCCTCCGGGCTATCCTGGACCTCGGGGTGTGAAGGTAGGTGATGCTTGGGGCCTGCAGTTAGGGTTGATTCATCAGCATTGACTTCGGGAAGCCAGCTCCATCAGACACTTCTACAAGTGTGTGAGAGAGGAATCAGCCTGCCAGGCAAGGTGTGGTGGGACTGACCCTATATAGTAGGGTGTGTGCTACTTTGAAGCTGAACAGCCAAAGGATAACATTACAGCATAGTTGTCACCTTGTAATTGAGAACAGTTAAACCCATTACAGGCTGAACCCATTTCATTGTTAAGCACACACATCACATCCCCAGGTCAACACATTATAATCAAGCAGAGGGTTGTTTTAAAAGCTCAAATAGATAGCCAGTGGGAATGTGCTGTTTGATGCAGAGAGCTTAAATCAGTGTTCTGTGACAACCTAGAGCGGTAGGTAGCATGGGGTGGGAGGTGGGAGGGAAGCTTAAGAGGGAGGGGACATATGTATACTTATGGCTGCTTCATGTTGATGTATGGCAGAAACCAACACAACGTTGTAAAGCATGTATCCTTCAATTAAAAATAAATAAATTAAAACAAACAAAAGCAACAAAAACTCAAGCCAAGAGCCATACAATCTTCAAGCCCAGAAATATTAGGACCAGTTGAGAGCTGTACTGAATAGAGATTCACTGTTGACCAGCTGTAGGGACATTGTAATTAAAATCTGTGTGGTAGCTAAGTCCAGTTACCTTGTAACCAAGTACAGATATCCATAACCTGTAGTCTAAGAACAGAGTTTGGTTGTAGCCAAAATCCAGCTCTTCACATTTTTGCATTATAGACAAGCTTAGTTACCCTATAACCAAGGAGGTGTAGTTATGTTGCAGCTGGCCACGAAGTCCTGTGGGTGTCCAAACTCAGAGTTCCTTTGAAAGTCAGGCATGGTTTTCTATATAGAGTTGAAGACTATGTTTTGGCTGAGTCTAGTTACACTATAGCCATGGTCAGAGAACAATTGTGGTCAAACTCGGTTACACAGTGGTCAATGAATTGCCCTGTGGCCAGACACAGTCATGATATTGTCAAAACACATAGTTACATTGTATTCAAGTATAACTTCACTGTAGTCACTTAATTCCATTATAGTGTGTCTCCCTGTGGCTGGAAACAGTCATGCTATTATCAAAACATAGTTATAGTGTTTCCAAGTACAATTTCATTTAACTCACTGAGCTCAGTTACACTGTAGCCAAGTGCAGCTTTTCTTATGGCCCAAGCCAAGAATCTGGTGTGAGCAGCATCTGGGCTTGCCCTGAGAAGTCTCGCTGTAGCCCAGCACAGACTCCCCTTGTTGCCAGGCTCAGAGTCGCACTGTATCCAGCACAATGGGAAACATTCCTTCGCCTTTAGAATGAAGCTGGGTTCTGGAATGTTCATCCTTTTTCTCCTGCCAGAAGGAACTGTGGACACAGTGTCCCTAGGAGATGGAAATCACTTACTTGGAAATTTGGCCTTCCCTTCACACCCCCACACAGATGACCTTGGGAGGCTGCCAGTGAGAAGGGGCGGGGGAAATGCAACCTCTTGCACACCATACTAGCAGACACTGGGGAAAGATAATTTTCTCTGGGGCTGCTCCCCACCCCCTCCCTCTAGTCCTGCATCCTCTTGGGATTGTCCTGGCTGTTTCAGGGCAGAGGACTGAGTTCAGGGCCCTTCTTAAGTGGGGGCAGCGTGGAGACTGAGAGACTCTTTCTTTTCAGGGTACCTCTGGCAACCGGGGCCTCCAGGGGGAAAAAGGAGAGAAGGTAAGAAAGAAGGGGATTCCTTGGGAGAGGGGATCCCTAATAATGGGGCTCTGACTCTGCCCCTTCGTGAAAGCCTTGACTTCCGATCTCTGTACTGTCTTCCATTCAGGGAGAGGATGGGTTCCCAGGCTTCAAGGGTGATGCGGGGCTTAAAGGAGATCGGGTAAGGTGATCTCCAGAGGAGGGGTCTGGTGAACCTGGGGGACTTGGGAAAAACAGGGAGGTGAACTGGGGCAAAGACAGGGGGCAGGGGTGACAAAGAAGGACTGATATCAGGGTTTCTCCTTTCTGTTCCAGGGGCAACCCGGACCCCCAGGTCCTCGGGGAGACGATGGTCCTGAAGGGCTAAAGGGTCAGGAGGGGCTGGTTGGTGATGAGGGGCCCCCAGGGTCAGCAGGGGAGAAGGTGAGTGGACATGGCCACCCCCTCTCCAGTCTGTCCCCAGCTTCCTGCAGTCAAGGCGTTCCCTGGCCCTTTGCCTTCAGCCTTCTGTTCTTTTATTTCCAACTTTAGGAGGCTTTCAACTTCTTCACTTTGGCAGCTCAGCATGACAGAGCAATGCCATGCACACTGTCTTATTTATATCCCTGTAACCACTATAGGCAACAGACATTTTTATTCCCATTCTACAGACAAGTAAACTGAGATTTGGAATGGTTGAATGATCTGTCCAAGGACATGCCCCTAGCAGGCAGGGACCAGAAGTTGAACCCATGTTTCCCTGGATCCCACCCTCCTCCCTCTGCCACCGTGCCCTGGCCATCCTGCCCCTCGCCCACTGACCCCCAAATTCCAATCTCTGACTTTTTTCCTACAATCTCTCTGCAGGGCAAGCTTGGAGTGCCAGGTCTCCCAGGTTATCCAGGACGTCCAGGCCCTAAGGTCAGATGCTAGGAGGCAGGTGGTGGGCAAGGGTAGGGTTTAGAGACTGATTAACATTTGGGGTTCTAGGCTGTGGTCTGGGGGTGTGAACTGGCCACCTCATGGGGCACTGAAAGTGTAAGATGTGGGCTTTGGCATCAAACTTAGGCTCAAATACCCAATCTTATCTGCTAAGTGGCCTTGGGTAAGTCACTACGCACTTGCTAAGTGACCTTGAGTAAGTCACCCCCTAATACCTGCTACATGAACTTGAACAAGTCTATTGAGCCATTTTCTCAGTTGCAAAAAGGAGATACCAGCAGTAACTACCTCATCAATTTGATTATAATAATGTTGATGATTTTGGTGATAATAAATCTTTAGGACCCTTCTTACTGGTATGATTGAGGCTGGTTCAAACAAAAAGTCAGTAAGGAGGAGAATCATAAAAAACGTGCATCTTACGTATCTTGAATTAATTATAACTTAAAAGGTACTTATGTAAAAATGTACATTTGGCTGCCAATGTTTTGATGGATGAGGCATTGGTAAGACATGTCTTTCTGCCTAAGCCACACCCGTATTACATCACTGATGATTTGTAGTTTTTGTTTACATAAAGCGGAGCAAAAAAATCAAAGACATTTAGAAGAAATCTGAGCACAGAATCCTCGAGTTCCATACTTTTGGCGTCCTGTTCTGGCACAGTTTTCTTAAATTTGTGTGCGCTAAGTATCTTCAGTTGTGTCTGACTCTTTTCAATCCCATGGACTGTGGCCCGCTAGTCTCTGTCTATGGGATTCTCCAGGCAAGAATACTGGAGTGGGTTGCCGCGCCCTCCTGGAGGGAATCTTCCCGACTCTAATGCCTGGCGCTGCCTCTGAGGCCTCCCTCTAACCAGGCCCCTGCATACCCTGGAGGCCCTGCCTGCATGCATGCTAAGTGGCTTCAGTCATGTCTGACTCTTTGCAACCCCATGGACTGTAGCCCGCTAGGCTCCTCTGTCCGTGGGGTTCTCCAGGCAAGAATACTGGAGTGGGCTGCCATGCCCTTCTCTAGGGGATCTCCCAGACCCAGGGATGGAACCCACTCCTGCATTGGCGGATGAGTTCTTTACCACTAGCGCCACCTGGGAAGCCCCATAGTTATCTTGCCCATGCATAATTTGACAGTGATTCTTTTTTTTAAATTGCTTTCCTTTATATTAAGTCTTTTCTATTTCTCTCTCTCTCTCTCTTTTTTCGGTTGAGCTCTGCAGTTTGCAGGATCTTAGGTCCCAGACCAGGAATTGAACCTAGGTCCTTGGCAGTGAATGCTCTGAGTCCTAACCACTGAACTGTCAGGGAATTCTTGTCTTTTCCATATAACTTTGATTTTAGAGATATCTTTCTTTTCCCTTTATACATTTCATCAGTTATCATAAACTTTCATTAAATCACATGAGTCCATTGGCAAGGGTAACTGCTATAAACAGGTTTGGGAATTAACTCAAGGCACCAAAACTCAGAACAGAACTCAGCCTGTTGGAGCAGAAATTCCCAGGAGTTCAAAGAAATTCAAAGGCTCATAGCCAAGACTGAGCAGTGTGCCTTAGGCATCAAGCAATGAACACATTACAGGAGGCCTGATGTATCAGTTAAGTTGAAGTCAGTTTTGGGTTGCTAGAATAAATATGCCTTAGACTGGATGTTTTAAACATAGTAATTTGTTTTAGAGGCCAAAAGTCTGAGATCAGAGCACCAACATGGTTAGATTCTGTGAGGGCTTTCTTCCTGGTTTGTAGATGAATATTTTCTGTCTTTGTCCTCACATAGGGGAGGAAAAGGCCCTGATGCTGGGAAAGATTGAAGGCAAAAGGAAAAGGGGCGGGGGCAGAGGATGAGATGGTTGGATGGCATCACCAATTCAATGGAAATGAATCTGAGCAAATTCTGGGAGATAGTGAAGGACAGGGAAGCCTGGTGTGCTACAGTCCACGGGGTCACAAAAAGTCGAACGTGACTTCGCGACTGAACAACAAAGGAGAGAGGGAGGAGACAGAGAGACAGAGAGAGATATAGTCTCCTTTCTTTAAAAAAAACTTTTTATTTTGTATTGGGGTATGGCCAATTAACAATGTTGTGACAGTTTCAGGTAAACCATGAAGGGACTCAGTCATACATATGCCTGTATCCATTCTTCCCCAAACTCCCCTCCCATCCAGGCTGCCACATAACATTGAGCAGAGTTCCATGTGCTGTACAGTAGGTCCTTGTTGGTTATTCATTTTAAATATAGCAGTGTGTACATGTCCATCCCAAAGTCCCTAACTATCCCTTCCCCCATCCTTTCCCCTGGCAACCATAAGTTTGTTCTCTAATTCTGTGAGTCTCTCTCTGTTTTGCAAGGAAGTTTACTTGTATCATTTCTTTTCAGATTCCACATATAAGGGATGTCATACTATATTTCTCCTTCTTTGTCTGATTTACTTCACTCAGTATTTCTAGTCTCCTCTTCTTATAAGGACACTAATCCTATTTATGAGGCCCCCACCCTCATGACCTACTTACTTCCCAAAGGCCCCACCTCCAAATATTATCATACTAGGGATTGAGGATCAACATATGAATTTTTAGAGGACAGAAACATTCAGCCCATAGCAGTTAGTAATCACATGAGTAACAATGACAATTAACATTTCTTGAACTCATATTATGTGCCAAGTACTTTGTAACAAAAACAAAACTAAACATGACACTTTCTATACATATCCTATCTATCCTAACCAGAACCTTGTGAAGGAGGTATTGTTCATATCCCCAGGCTACAAACCAGGAGACTGGTGCTCCGAGAGGTTAAGCCATTTGTCTAGGGCTACACAGCTAGTCCGGTGATGGATCTAGGATTCAAAACACAGTGAGGGGTGAGAAGGGGATATTGGAGCCTATGATGTCTTCCCCCCAGGTCAAGGGAGGATGCCTCCAAGATGGGCAGGAAAGCAACTACTGGAGTCAGTTAATAAGTACTGAGAAAGTGCCCACCATATGCCAGGCAGTGGGGATTAGGACCAGAGTATTATGTCCTAGTCATTGAATAAGTAAGCATACAAGCAAGGTCATTTCAAGACAAAATAGGAAAATATGTTGGTGTGTGCTTTGGGGATGAGGTGGTCAGGATGGTGGTGGGAGGCTTCTTGAAGGAGGTGACATCTGAATAAGATCTAGATGAGGAGGGGATCTGAGAGAAGAGAATTTTAGGCAAAGGCAGACAGTGCAAAGGCCCTGAGGCTGGAATGTACTGGTATGTGAGTAGCATTAAAGAGGCCAGTGTGGCTGGAAAGGAGTGAGCAAGAGGAGAGAGGATGCCTAAGGGCTGTCTTGGAGGAGGCTGGGGCTGGAGGGACCAAAGAAGCCTGTGGAATCAGTGACCTGGAAATGCCTGAATAGATGAGATGGCCAAATGGAGGGCTCACATTGCCCACCACCCACTCCTCATCCCCATTTCTTCTCTCTCATTCTCTTGATTCAGGGATCTATTGGCTTTCCGGGACCCCTGGGACCATTAGGAGAAAAAGGGAAGCGGGTGAGTCATGATCTAGGGGTCGGGGGGAGGGGAAGGGCCTGCACGAGAGGAAGAGTGTATGTGGCTGTGCGTGACAGCAGGTGGGACCCTAGGCGGCTGTGTCTATGCCTGGAAGCAGTTGTGTGCAGACATATTGCCACATGCAATGCAGAGCACATGTAGGTGATCCCACCTGGCACTACAGCATGTGTGCCCGTGTGTCCATGCATGCCCTTGCATCCTATGTGCCCTTCAGTGAAAATCAGATGGGGCCTGGATGCTACAGCCTAGGGGCTTGTGACTTGGTGAACAAGGGCACCAGCTGCATGTATGTTGTGTGACTGTGGGCATAAATGCATGAGAGGGCATGTCAATGTGTATGAAAGAATAGGGAAACACACATAGCTGTGTGTGTTTCTGTGCACCTGAGGGATTGTGTATACATGCATGCATTGTTTGGCTATGTGTGCACTGTGGCTATGTAAATGGATATTGTGTATATGCACCCATCATGTATACTACTGTGTTTATCAAGACTGTGTCCTCACATGAGCCCATGTACATATGTGTTTATTACACGTGTTTAGACACATGGGCAAGGAACATATTACATGACAAGCTCCATGTGTCATCTCAAAGCTATGGTCACCCCTTGCATGCCATGGTGGTACACAATCCTGAGTGAATACCATGCAGCTGTGATAAACAAACAGGTGTCTGTGTGAGTGAACATGCTTCTAGGTGTGGACCCTGTAGGTGCAATCATAATATAACTGGGTGTCTGTCATCTTTTCATAGCTGGGTGTAAGTTGTGTTTATGTATATGAGTGAGTGAAAGGGTTGTGAATGAATGTGAGACAGACATCTTTCCAGGTCTTTGACTGGGTGTATTTTGTGTGTTTCTGTCCTGTCTTTGCACCATCACCACCTTCTTCTTCCCCCTCGCCCCAATTTATGTTCCAGGGGAAGGCCGGGCAGCCAGGCCTGGAAGGAGAGCGGGGACCACCAGTAAGAAAATGGGGACAGGGCCGGAAGGATGGGCTACGAGGGGAGAGGCGGGTGGGAAGAGAGTTTGGGGCACGTTGGTGGTCCTTGGGTGGTCACAGAGAGAAGGGACCCTAGGGACTCGGCCTCATTTCCTAGGCTCTCCCACCCTCTCCCTTCTAATCTTTGCTTCTTTTCTCTTCAGGGTGCCCGCGGAGAGAGAGGACAACCAGGTGCCACAGGGCAGCCAGGCCCTAAGGTATGGAGAGGATGGGTGGTCAGGCACCCCCATGCAGGCCTTCTGGTTCAGGCTCACCAAGTCCCTCCCAATACCTTCCTGTTGACTCTGTTCGGCAGCGTGAGTCTAATTCATTCTATCCTAGGGTGATGTGGGCCAGGACGGAGCCCCTGGGTTCCCTGGAGAAAAGGTGAGTGAGTGAGAGTGAATGTGTGTGTGTGTGAGATTTTGGGTGGGAGACAAGCCCAGAAGGTAGGGAGACATTATAATGCAGCATGCAGAAAGAGCCTCTGATATCCGAGAGCTGTGAGTTCAAGTCTTAACTTTTCTGCTCACCTGCTCTGTGACCTTGGTTGAGTCACCTAACCTCTCTGTGCCTCAGTTTCTCCCTCTACCAAATGAGAATAACCACAGTCCCCATCCCAAAGGGCTGCAGCGGCAAATGAAATGACTTCCTGCAGGTAGAATACTTGACCCCAGGCCTGGCCTGCAGGAAGTACCCAAAATGTTTGTTTGTCATTAGGTGGGACTCAGGGGGAGCAGGAGGAAAGCAGAAAGGATGCTCTAATGATTTCTGCTTCCATTTCAGGGCCTCCCAGGTCTGCAAGGTCCTCCTGGGTTCTCTGGACCAAAGGGTCCCCCTGTAAGTGAGCATATCCTGCTGGGGGGAGGGAGAGCCAGGCAGTGGGGAGACTCCTTACTGTGTTTCAACTCTCTCATGCTTTGTCCCTCAGGGTCCCCAGGGGAAAGATGGGCTACCTGGACACCCTGGACAGAGAGGAGAATTGGTGAGCAACCCTTTGACCTCTGACCCCTGACCCCATTGGGCTCTTCATTTCTTCCACTCCATGATATATATTTTTTAATTTATATTTTATTTTTTAAAAAAAATTTTTGGCCGCATCTTGTGGCATGTGGGATCTTAGTTCCCTTACCAGGAATGGAATCTGCACTGCTTGCAGAGGATGCTCAGCCTTAACCACTGCAGCACCAGGGAAGTCCCATGACACCTTCTTTCAATGTTTCTCCTCAGGGTTTCCAAGGTCAGACAGGCCCACCTGGACCGGCTGGTGTCGTGGGTCCTCAGGTCAGAGTGAACCCTACAGGTCTCCTCAGTTTTGCACCAGTTCGGGGATATTTGGGGGGAGGGGAGGTGGTGATCCCAGACAGAACCACTGCCTCAGGCCACCTCCATTCAAGATGAGCCTTCTTCCTCTTTAGGGAAAGACAGGAGAAGCAGGACCTCTGGGTGAGAGGGGGCCCCCAGGGCCCCCTGGATCTCCTGGTGAACAAGGTCTTCCTGGCCTGGAAGGCAGAGAAGGGGCCAAGGTGAGATCACCACCCCATGGGACATCTCGGTTGAGTGACCCCAAAGATCCTGGAATGGCATCACTGTCATCTGCAGGCTCAGCATCAACCCTGTGGGGTAGGGGACCCAGACTCACAGATTGAGGGGAGATGCCCCCTTCTCCACAGTCTGACTTCCCTCCCCTGGACTCCTGCAGGGGGACGTGGGACCACTGGGACCCCTTGGGAAGGAAGGGCCACCTGGACCCAGAGGTTTCCCTGGTCCCCACGGAGCCCCCGGGGACCCAGTAAGTATGGTTTGCATGTACCTGGCTGGGCTGTAAAGTGGAGAAAGAAAGGGGGGCTCAGGAGGGACATGGCCGTAGCATCCTGACCATGGAGGAGGAGGGATGGATCCCTTAACCTCAGTGCCAGGAAGGGGGTGGGAACTCTGAGCCCCCCAGAGTAAACACAGGACCTGGGGGCACTTTGGGGGGTCTCTCTGTTTCTGGGGAAGCAAATCATGGGGGCTTGTGGATCTTAGTTTCCTGACCAGGGATCGAGCCCAGACTCTCAGCAATGAGAGCACAGAGTCCTAACCACTGGACTACCAGTGAATTACCTTTGGGGGTCTCTTGACTATGAATCATCTCCTCCTCAGGGACCAACTGGTTTAAAGGGTGACAAGGGCCCCCCGGGTCCTGTTGGTGCCAATGTAAGTGTAAACCCATCTGCTAGGGGGGGTGGACAGGGTGGAGGGATCTCAGGATATCTGGGAAGCTGGGTATGCTCATGATCATGTCCAGCTATTTTGGAAGCCAAGCAGGCTTGAGTCACACTCCTCTCTGCCACTCACTGGCCAGGCAGTCTATCATTCCACCAGCCTCAGTTGGTTTGTCTGTAAAATAGTCCCATCTCTAGGTTGTAAACCTCAGTGAGATGCTCTGTCCAACACACACTTACTTCCATGCCAGACCTTACCGTTTAAATGTGGGCTCTAGTTCCCTGACCAGGAATCAAACCTGTCCGCTCTGCATTGGAAGGGCAAAGTCTTAACCACTTGACCTCAGGGAAGTTGGACGTGAGCCCCTTTAAAAACCTCCTTTCTCCTGGAGCTTACTACTATCTAGTCAAGGAGATAATGGATCAGCGGTGGTGAATGCCACAAAGCCAAATAACACAGACTAGTGGGGAGCAGGGGAGAGCCCTTAAATTGTCTGGCCACGGGACTTTCCTGGAGGTGCAGTGGTTAAGGCTCCATGCTTCCAATGCAGGCGGCGCTGGTTCAATCCCTTGTGGGGGAACTAAGGTCCCACATGCTACCCTGAGGCACCAAAAAATAAAATAAATAAAAAAGCTGACTAGGGCAAGTCTCCTGAGAAGATGACATTTGAGCTGAGACCTGAGGAAAGAGCCATGTGGTTGGCTAGGAGAAGAGTGTGTGCCAGGCAGAGGGAACACCATGTGCAAAGTCCTGAGGCTGGAGGAAGCAGTGAGGGGGGCCGTGTGGCTGGAGGGAAGTGAGTGGGAGGAGGTGAGGGCAGGGAGGAGATGGGGGCAGGTCGCCCCGGGCCTGGTGGGCTTCCAGGAGAGCTTCTTTCCTCCAAGCGAGGTGGGAGCCTTGGAGGGCTGCGGGCAGAGGAGGTCACGTGCTCTGACTTGGATGTTCACAGCACCCTCTGGCTGCTGTGTGGGGGAACAGCCTGGATTGGTGGTAACCACCTAACTCAGGCTGCTTGCAAACCCTCCAATAAATGAGATCTACTGTTATTGCTCTCATTCCTGACCCTCCACCCCTGTTTTCAGGGATCCCCTGGGGAGCGTGGTCCTGTAGGCCCAGCAGGGGGCATTGGGCTTCCTGGTCAAAGTGGAGGCCAAGGCCCTGTGGGCCCCACAGGCGAGAAGGGTTCCCCGGTAAGTTCCTGACCCCTTCATTCCCCAGGCATCCCCAAGAACCAGCCCTCCACATACCGGGACCGCATTTCTGCCCTGACTCTTTCTACTCCCCCTAACAGGGTGAACGTGGCGCCCCTGGCCCCACTGGTAAAGATGGGATCCCTGGGCCCCTGGGGCTTCCTGGACCCCCTGGAGCTGCGGGGCCTTCTGGCGAGGAAGGGGACAAGGTGAGAGAGAGTTGATGCAGAGGGAGGGGCTGGGGGAGGGTAGGGGAAGAGGGAGGCTGGGTCATCCCTCATCCTGTTTCCTCTGCAGGGAGAAGTGGGTGCCCCCGGTCATAAGGGCAGCAAAGGTGACAAGGGAGATGTGGTGAGTGGGGACCCCAGAGAGGGAGCTGGTCTTTGGGGAGGGGTAAAAAGGATATTGAGAGGATGGGCAAGGGTGTGGGTCACGGGGTTTCCTGCCTTCTTGAGCCTCATCTTGACACTCTCAAGTAACAGAAGTCACTTAAGCTACCCAGAATAAAGGGGCTAACTGTGTTCCCAACTTCCCTCCAGGAATTCAGTCTCAGCACCCATCACCTGGAAGCCAGCTCAGTCCTGGGAAACTGATGGGACTTTGGGGCCATCGTTCTGATGGGCCAAGCTTATGAGAGATGCTGTGTCTGGTTACACGAGTTGGTGGCTAGGAAGACAGGGTTGTGGGGAGGGAAATGCAGTCTTCTAGTTAGGTGGGGAGTGGACAGGGGTGCAGTGATTGATGTCTCTAGTGTTTCCCCTTCATCATTTTTTTCCAGTTTTTTTAAAAAAATATTTATTTATTTGGCTGCACTGGGTCTTAGTTGCTGCTTATGAGATCTTTGATCTTTGTTGTAGCCTCTGGGATCCAGTTCTCTGACCAGGGATTGAATCCTGACCCCCTTGGGAGTGCAGAGTCTTAGTCATTGAACCACCAGGGAAGTTCCCCACCTGTGATCTTAATCTTAAACCTGAGGGTTTCTTGACTCTTTTCCCTCCTTCAGGGCCCGCCTGGACCAACAGGGATACGGGGTCCGGTGGGACACCCAGGCTCCCCGGTGAGTACTCCCAGTTTTGTGGTCCTCCTCTGGATCCTTCATAGGAAGGGACAGTGTTCTTCACTGTGATTCAGGCCCCAGTTCAACCTCAACCCCTAGCCCTTCGTGCCAATGCTCAATTCAAACTCACTCCAGAATCTGACTCAGTCTTGACCTCAACCCCCAAACTCCATCACAGCCCTAATTTTAATGCAGCTTGTGACCTTAACCTCAATCCTAACTCAGACCTTATCTTCACATCCAGCATTAGCCAAACCTGACCCAGTCCTACCCTTGACCCCAGTCCAGACCCACCCTCCAATACTGACCCCAAACCTGAGCTCCAATTCTGAATTTACCTTGGACCTGAGCTCAAGCCCAACCCTACCTCTCAACCCCACTTGGACCTTAATTGACCTCAGCTTGACCCTGACTCTCCACCAAGGCTCATCTCAAAACTTTGACTCAGTCCTGGATTTCATTCCTAAACCCTTACCCTTAACCTGCACCCCTAGCTTCAGACCCAACCCTGACCCTCCCCAAACTTCATCCCAACCTTGAACTTCCATCCTGACTTTGACCTTGAACCTAACTCCAACCCTTGACACAGACCCTAACTGTGTCCTGCCCTGTCCTCCTTCTAGGGAGCAGACGGGGCTCAGGGACGCCGGGGACTCCCAGGCCTCTTTGGGCAGAAAGGAGATGATGGAGTGAGAGGCTTCCCTGGCATGATTGGCCCTCCTGGCCTACAGGTGGGTGTCTGAGTTTGAGGGTATGGCCTCGGGTCCTCCCCACTTTGTGCCCCAATTTTGCTTCTTTGCTCCACAGGGAATGCCAGGCCCTGCTGGAGAAAAGGGAGAAGTTGGAGATGTAGGGTCCATGGTATGAACTATGGGGGGAAATGGGAGGGGCAGTAGGGCAGGGTTGGCCATCAGATCGATTTGGGGGGTCACAGGGCACATTGTTTTAAGGATCATGTGGGTCACCAGTGTCAAGGGTGGTGTTTGTGGTTTGTTGTTGTTCAGTCGCTCAGTCGTGTTGGACTCTTTGTGACCCCTATGGACTGTAGCACACCAAGCTTCCCTGTCTTTCACTGTCTCCCTGAGTTTGCTCAAATCATGTCCATTAAGTCGGTGATACCATCCAACCATTTCATCCTCTGTCGCTCCCTTCTCCTCTTGCTTGGAGCTTTTTGAGGGGAAAAGAGGTCACTGGATGCTATTCTGACTGTCCCATAGGGTCCCCACGGAGCTCCA
Source organism: Okapia johnstoni (assembly GCA_024291935.2). Classification (NCBI taxonomy): domain Eukaryota; kingdom Metazoa; phylum Chordata; class Mammalia; order Artiodactyla; family Giraffidae; genus Okapia; species Okapia johnstoni. Next base: position 11,149,277 of record CM044316.1, on the reverse strand, counting down.
GGCCCTCGGGGTCCCCAGGGCCCCAGCGGATCAGAGGTGAGGACTTGAGGGGAGGGCCTTAGGAGGCCTCAGGACATCACTTTCCCAAGAAGGGGCTGTTGGAATCCCTCCATCCCACCTGTACCCCTCGTTGTCTCTCCAGGGTCCTCCAGGGTTGCCTGGGGGAGTTGGTCAGCCCGGTGCTGTGGGCGAGAAGGTGAGAGAGAGAACAAGGGGCTGCCCAGGGTCAGGGAGGTTCAACCAGTCCTGCCTGGCTTGGGGGTGGTGGTGGCAGTTCTGTCTTCCAGGAGGGGGACCCCTCCTCACTTTCACTTTGCCTCCTGCAGGGTGAGCCAGGAGAGCCTGGAGACCCAGGACCCCCAGGGACCCCAGGCACCCCGGTGAGTGACTTTGTTCTGGGCCCCTGCACCCATCTCAGGGAATCCCCGACCTTTGGGCATCTTGGGCCCCCATGACCTCTGGGCAGCCCTAGGTCACTCATGGACCCAGACCTATGGGCATCCCCAGTTATCTTGATGACAGAGACCTGAAAGGTGTCAGGGTTGCTACATCAAGTTCTCTAGGTTGTGTACTGTGCAAGGGTGCGGGGCTGAGGGGGCAGGTGGGGCTCAGATCTAAAGCACAAGCCCTGGCTTGAGGATGAGCTGCCCAGAGGGGATCCCTCTTTTTTCCTTTTAAAAATATTGATTCATTTATTTGTCTGGCTGTGTCCAGTGTTAGTTGGGACACATGGGAGCTTCGTTGGGCCATGTGGGATCTTTCCTTGGGGTGCACAGACTTTCTAGTTGTGTCACAAGAGTTCAGTGGTTGTAACATGTGGGCTTAGTTGCTCCACAGCGTGTGGGATCTTAGTTTCCCGACCAGGGATTGAACTTGTGTTCCCTGCATTGCAAGGCGGATTCTTAACTACTGGACCACTAGGGAGGTCCTGGGACCCCTTTTCTGATTCACCCCAGAGTGACACATGGGCTAGCCCAAACTGGCCCATGACCTCTGGTCAACTGAATCACCCTGACCCCTGACTCCTATAAATCCTAGATTCCTCTGACCCTTGGGTAGTTTAGGCTACTTTGACCCCTAACCCTAGGAAAGTCCCAGGCCACTCAGATTCCTGAGTTCAGGTATGCTAACCTTGACCCCTGGAGAGTCCAGGCTACTCTGACCTCTGACCTCTGTTTCTGCAAAGGGCCCCAGGGGAGAAGTTGGTGAAAAGGGGGATGCAGGCCCATCTGGGGCTGCTGGACCCCCAGGCAAGAAAGGCCCCCCTGGAGAGGATGGAGCAAAGGGGAATGTGGTGAGTCCTGGGGCACATGGAGGCCGAGACCCGGGGAGGGGAACATGTGTCAACTCGAACCTGCTCCTCAGCTTCCAGCCAGAGGTCCCGTGTGCTGATCAGTGTGCTGATTCCACAAGCAACCCCGAACATGGCTGAATGAATGAATGATTGAATGAAAGAATGAATCAGTGTAAATAAACAGTGGTAATCAGTTATGGCAGCAGGGGAAACTTGCTTCTACACAGAGTCATTCTAACAGTGCTGGAAAGGTCAAAGTTGAAGCTGATGAGGGATCAGGGTTGGCTGATTGGGATTCGCCATCAGGGCAGAGGTTGAGCCCCTCCTGCCATGGCGATGGGGCTCAGGGTGGGGAGGGAGGGCGGTGAGGAGCTTCAGAGTCTGAGGGACCTTGATTTGAATTTCAGCACCCACCCCTTACCGAGTCCCCTCTCTGATTTTTATCCTTGAATCCCAAGCTGGGAGGATGCAGTGAAATGATTCATGGAACATTTTTAGCTCCCATTAAACACCAGAATGTTCCTTCTAGCAGGGCTGGCGTTTTGTGTTTTCTTCACCAATGTATCCCCGGCAACCAGAACTGTGTCTGAGAACAGCTGAATGAATGAATGAATGAATGAATGAATGCTCCACCATTCAGAGATATGATTTTTCATCATTCTGTGTTCCAGGGCCCCACAGGGATCCCAGGAGAGCTAGGCCCCCCAGGAGACCCTGGAGTTTCGGTGAGCCTGACCCCACCTTCCTCAAAAGCCCAGCATATTCCCTATTCTGTCCCCAATCTCATCACAGACCTGGGCAAGGTCAATGAAGCATAAAACATCCACTTTCCTCCAAGCGTCATCCCAACATTCTCCTGTGCCCTCATGACCCCTCCCAACTTCATTCCCCCTACCACAGGGTCAAGATGGTCCCCCAGGGGATAAAGGAGACCCTGGAGATGTGGGGGGACCGGTGAGTAGGGGAACAGAGGAGGTGGTGCCTAAAGAGGGGTGTTGGGGCAGGTGAGTGGGTGAATTGAGGGCCAGGAGAATGGGTTAATGAGGTCCCCAGGGCCCCCAGAAATGCATCTGCTTTGTACCATGAATGTGAGCAGCTTGAATGAGGAGGCAGGGGAAAGGAGGGATGGCTGGTGCTGGGGTGATGTTTGGGGAAGGCTGTCTTCCCATCAAAGGCACCCTGAAACTGTCATCCTTGACTCCAGTGCTGGTTACAATCTCCATAGGGTCCACCTGGCGCTTCTGGGGAGCCCGGCGCCCCTGGGCCTCCTGGTAAAAGGGTGAGTGATGACACCCCACCCCCTGGCTCTAACTTGGTTCCACTCACTCTCACAAGCCCTCCTCACGCCCACAAGCCCCCCCCCCATACCTACAAGCCCCCCACTCACCATCACAACCCCCTACTCAGCTCACAGCCCTCTACTCACACTTTCTCCCCTCAGGGTCCTTCTGGTCGCATGGGTCCAGAAGGCAAAGAAGGAGAGAAAGGTGCCAAGGTGAGTTCCCCCTGGCCAAGAGAGGGGTCCTTTTATTTTTGGCTGTGTTAGGTCTTCATTGCTGTGTGTAGGCTTTCTCTAAGTTGCAGCAAGTGGGGGCTACCCTCTAGCTGTGACGCTCGGGCTTAGCTGCCTTGCAGCATATGGGATCTTCCCAGAGCAGGGATCAAACCTGTGTCCCCTGCATTGGCAGGTAGATTCTTAACCACTGGACCACGAGGGAAGTCCCAGGGAGCGGTCCTTGTCCTGACCCATTGGTCAACAGTTGGGCCAGAAGAATGGGGAGGGACCTGTGACCACCACAGTTGCCCCAATTTCTCCCTGCTCCCTTATGGTTCTTGGCTGGAGGGTCAGGAGGCAGGCACCCCCTGATTCTCTCTGCCTCCTCCTTTCCACCTTGCTCCTTTTCAGGGGGAACCAGGTCCCGATGGGCCTCCAGGGAGGACAGGCCCAGTGGGGGCTCGAGGGCCCCCTGGACATGTTGGACCTGAAGGTCTTCGTGGGATCCCCGGACCTGTGGTGAGTGGACTGAGAACAGGGATGGGGTTGGGTGGTGGGATCAGGCCCTGCCTGTGTGCTCGCTTCTTGTAATTTATCATCACAGTTGGGAGGAGCTGACCTTGGTCGGGGTGGGAGGGGGGCGCCACACTGAGTTCTGGCAGAGTGCAGCCCCCTCATGTTCTATTTTGCCCTAGGGTGAACCAGGCCTCCTGGGACGTCCTGGACTGTTAGGCCCTCCTGGTCCCCTGGTAAGAGACTTCTTCATCCCTGAGGTCTCAGCACTGAGAATCACACTGGGTATCCATCCAGTGACCATCTAGTGACCTTGGGTACTGATAGTGCAGACTGACCCCTCACTGACTATCCTTCTGATGATCCACCCTGACCATCTATACTAACCATCTCTTCAGATCACTCATCTTGGTGGTCTACACTGACCACCCACCCTGACCCTCCATCTTGATGGTCTACACTGACCAAACTGACCATCTCTCTTAATAGTCTACACTGACTACCCACACCGATGTTGACTACAGATCATTCATCTTGACCATCCTCCAAAAAACTCTTCCATTCATCTCTCATCATCTTTCTTCTTCTCCTGACCACCCCCATGACCACTTACCTGGTAATTCCATTTGAAATCTAGATAATTACCCATTTGATTATCCCCCAGTCACTCACAAGAGGCTTTCTGTCTGAGACTCACCAACTGACCCTAGGGCTTGCCGGGTATCTGAAACAGTGAAGAATCTGCCTGCAATGCAGGAGACCTGGGTTCAGTCCCTGGGTTGGGAAGATTCCCTGGAGGAGGGCATGGCAATCCACTCTAGTATTCTTGCCTAGAGAATCCCATGGACAGAGGAGCCTGGCGGGCTACAGTCCGTAGGGTTTTCAAAGAGTCAGACACCACTGAGTGACTAACACTTTCACTTTCAATTGATCCTAACTCTCCTTCCAGGGGCCCTCAGGCCTCCCAGGGCTGAAGGGAGATGCTGGCCCCAAGGGGGAAAAGGTAAAAATGCCTCTTTTTATTATTCTTCTCCCCCAGCTACCTCCCTCTCCTCCGCCTTTACTTCCCTTCATAGCCAGAGGGTAGGAGATTGGGGTCTCCTCTGCTCCCAAACTCACTACCCCAAGGCTGGAAGGGAATAGTCTTTCAACTCCCCACCCCCATTCTTCCCCCACATGTGTCTCTCATATCCTCCAGGGCCACATTGGATTAATTGGTCTCATCGGCCCCCCTGGGGAGGCTGGTGAGAAAGGGGATCAGGGGTTGCCAGGAGTGCAAGGCTCCCCTGGCCTCCAGGGAGAACCGGTGAGTGTGCATCTTGCCCCAAGAGGGAAGATTGTGTTCGAGGGGGATGGGAAAGCAGAAATGGGGCTTGTTCGGGTGTGGGGAATTGGGAAGCCTGGGTCTCGAACAATAGGGACTGTGTCTGGCGAAAATGGGGGGCTCTATCTGGGGGATTTGAAGGTCGTGTCTGGGGTTGAGGGTCTTCTTTTGAGGGGACTTGTCTGGGGGATGTGTTTGGACCATCAGTGATGACTCTGATGTCCTTTTCCCAGGGTTCCCCTGGTCCCACTGGCTCGCTGGGCCACCCCGGGCCCCAAGGCGTGGTGGTGAGTATGAGGGGTTTGTGCAGGCATGGGTTCACCCTGTTGGGCCAGCCAGGAGTCCAAGACCCCCCTATCTCTACCCCACAGGGTCCTCCAGGACAGAAAGGCTCAAAGGGGTCCCCGGTAAGTAGTCACTGCTCTCCTGGGCTCTCACCTCCCAACTCCCCAGCCCCCTTCACTGTACCAGAACCCTCAATGCCTTTGGGTTCATTCATTTATTTATTCAGTCAGTCAGGCATTCAACTATTTCTTCAATACCTACCATTGTATTTTATCAAATCCAAGACGTCATCCATCGTAAGGTGTGCCATTGTTTTATGAACTGCTACAGAAGAAAACAGTTCTGCCAAGTAAATGATGACTTGTCGTAGATGTTAAGATGCTGATTTCAGAGATGTTGAAATATGGAGAGAAAATTTGCATTTGATGCTTGGGGCTGAAAATTGCATGTCCTTCCTCCAGTGGTGTGTGTGTGTGTGTGTGTGTTGGCAGGCAGGGATCTCCATAGACAGTGTTTACACCCAAGTGACTTCTCCCTACAGGGATCCCAAGGTCCTCGGGGAGACACCGGCCCCCCAGGTCCTCCTGGTCCCCCGGTAAGTTCCCCATGGGGCTCTGTCCGAGTGTCCCCCCTGGTCCCTCAGTGACTAGAAGTGGGCGGAGCACACACCGGGTGTTCAGGGATTGCAGGTGGGAAGGAAGGTGGCTCAAAAGCTGAAGGAGGACCTGAGTTGTGTGTAGGGGGTTGGGGGGACCTCCATGGGGGCTCTGATTGGATTTTGTTTATCCATCTCTCTGGCCTTTCTCTGTCTCTACCTCAAAACTTTGTTTCACTATTTTACCTTTATTTTTGTCTTCCGGGTCTCCCTCTGTCTCTCTCTCCTTTGCCTGACTGTGGTTCTGGTTCTTCTTTTTCCTCTCTCTGCTTCCCATCTCTGAGCCTTTCTGTCCCTCTCCTTGCTATGTCTCCCTCTGTCTCTGATTGTCTATGTGCCCGGCCCCTGTTTCTATCTCTCCGTACTCTTTTTCCTCTCCCCACACCCCTGTATCTTTCTGCCTCCCACATCTCTCATTTCTGCCTGTCTCTCTCCCTGTCTCTTTCTCCTGCCTTCCTCCTCTCCTCCATCCCCACCTCTGCCCAGGGTCCCTCTGCGGAGCTGCACGGGCTGCGCCGGCGCCGACGTTCCGTGCTGGGCTTGGGAACCCTGGAGGGCGGCCTGGAGGAGGTGCTGGCCTCGATGGCGTCACTGAGCTTCGAGTTGGAGCAGATGCGGCGCCCTCCCGGCACGGCTGAGCGCCCGGGTCTCGTGTGCAAAGAGTTGCACCGCAGCCATCCGCATCTGCCCGACGGTGAGGTCCCACCCCTGCCCCTGGAGGGCGGGGAGCCATGGGATCCAGCCCCCGGCTCATCCTCTCCCCACTGGCTCTGCGGCAGGGGAGTACTGGATCGATCCCAATCAAGGCTGCGCGAGGGATGCGCTCAGGGTTTTCTGTAACTTCACGGCAGGAGGAGAAACCTGCCTCTACCCAGACAAGAAGTTTGAGACCGTGAGTACCTGCGTAGGGGCCTGGGAGGGGTTGGTGGAAGGGGTTGGTGGAAGGAGGGACTCATATCTCATTCATATCTCATTCATACCTCACCGCTCCCCAACCCCGCCCCACACCAGGAGTTGATTGGGATTTTATTTTTCCTTCAACTGACGTCTATTGAGCACCTTCTGTATGCCAAAGTCCTTGAAATGCTGGGGCTACAGCAGAGAATCTAAAACACCAAACAAACTAAAAACAAAACAAAACAAAACAAAACCCTCTTTGCTTCGCTTTGTTTTATGGAGCTCATTTTCTGTGGGGAAAGACAGATAAGAAAAAATAGTAAAGAAATCAATAATAGTGGTGAACCTTGAAATAGTAGGATATATGTGCCAGCCCTAAGCACTCAGCTGCATTAACTTACTGATGTGGTCATTCTATTATTATCCCTAAAATAGATAACCAACAAGAACCTACTGTACAGCTCACGGAACTATACTCAGTATCTTGTAATAATTTATAAGGGGAGAGAGGGTTTCCCTGGTGGTTCAGTGGCAAAGAATCCACCTGCTAAGCAGGCGATCTGAGCCAGATCCTTGGGTCAGGAAGAACCCCTAGAGAAAGAAATGACAACCCACTCCGGTATTCGTGCCTGGGAAATCCCATGAACAGAGGAGCCTGGTGGGCTGCAGTCCATAGGGCTGCAAAAGAGTTGGACACAACTGAGAGACTAAACAACACCAACATCAGGGCAAAGAATCTGGAAAAAAAAATGTATAATTGAATCACTTTGCTGTACACCTGCAACTAACACAACATTGGAAATCAGCTCTATTTCAATTAAAAAATAACAATTCTGTTATCACCCCCCAGATAGGGAAACTGAGGCACAGAGAAGGACAAGATTACCCATGATCATCTAGCCCTTGTCTCAGCCCTTAACCACCCATCTACACTGCCTCCTAACCTGCTCTCTTTTTTATTTTTTTTGTTTTTATTATTTATTTATTTATTTATTTTTTTAATTTATTTTAGTTGGGGGCTAATTACTTTACAATATTGTAGTAGTTTTTGCCATACATTGACATGAATCAGCCATGGGTTCACATGTGCTCCCCCTCCCGAACCCTCCTCCCACCTCCCTCCCCTTCCCATCCCTCTGTGTCATCCCAACGCTCCATCCCTGAGCATCCGTCCCATGCATAGAACATGGCATGGTGTTCCGCTTCACATATGACAATATACATGTTTCAATGCTATTGTCCCAGAACGTCCCACCCTCACCTTCTCCCTCAGAGTCCACAGGACTGTTCTATGCATCTGTGTCTCTTATTCTGTCTCGCATATAGGGTTACCATTACCATCTTTCAAATTCCATATACATGCATTAGTGTACTGTATTGGTGCTTTTCTTTCTGGCTTACTTCACTCTGTATAATGGGCTCCAGTTTCATCCATCTCAATAGAACCGATTCAAATGTATATTTTTTAATGGCTGAGTAATATTCCATTGTGTATATGTACCACAGCTTCCTTATCCATTCGTCTGCCGATGGACATCTAGGTTGCTTCCATGTCCTGGCTATTGTAAACAGTACTGCGATGAACAATGGGGTACACGCATCTCTTTCAATTCTGGTTTCCTCGGTGTGTATGCCTAGCAGTGGGATTGCTGGGTCATATGGCAGTTCTATTCCCAGTTTTTTAAGGAATCTCCACACTGTTCTCCATAGTGGCTGTACTAGTTTGCATTCCCACCAACAGTGTAAGAGGGTTCCCTTTTCTCCACACCCTCTCCAGCATTTATTGCTTGTAGACTTTTGGATAGCAGCCATTCTGACTGGTGTGTAATGGTACCTCATTGTGGTTTTGATTTGCATTTCTCTAATAATGAGTGATGTTGAGCATCTTTTCATGTGTTTGTTAGCCATCCGTATGTCTTCTTTGGAGAAATGTCTGTTTAGTTCTTTGGCCCATTTTTTGATTGGGTCGTTTATTTTTCTGGAATTCAGCTGCAGGAGTTGCTTGTATATTTTTGAGATTAATTGTTTGTCTGTTGCTTCGTTTGCTATTATTTTCTCCCATTCTGAAGGCTGTCTTTTCACCTTGCTCATAGTTTCCTTTGTTGTGCAAAAGCTTTTAAGTTTAATTAGGTCCCATCTGTTTATTTTTGCTTTTATTTCCAATATTCTGGGGGGTGGGTCATCGAGGATCCTGCTGTGATTTATGTCGGAGAGTGTTTTGCCTATGTTTTCCTCTAGGAGTTTTATAGTTTCTGGTCTTACATTTAGATCTTTAATTCATTTTGAGTTTATTTTTGTGTATGGTGTTGGGAAGTGTTCTAGTTTCATTCTTTTACAAGTGGTTGACCAGTTTTCCCAGCACCACTTGTTAAAGAGATTGTCTTTTCTCCATTGTATACTCTTGCCTCCTTTGTCGAAGATAAGGTGCCCATAGGTTCATGGGTTTATCTCTGGGCTTTCTATTTTGTTCCATTGATCTATATTTCTATCCTTGTGCCAGTACCACACTGTCTTGATGACTGTGGCTTTGTAGTAGAGCTTGAAGTCAGGCATAACCTGCTCTCTTATAGGTCCCATGGGTTAACTGCCCTCCACCTGGTCACCCAGAAATCCTGGGGTTCTCCATCAGGGAGCCTAATAGTCTCTGACACCAAAAACCAGGCTTAGCCGTAGAGAGCAGTGAGCCTCTGGACCCTGGACTGCTTGTATTGGAATCCAGATCTGTTATCTCAGTTTTTTCCTCTGTAAAGTGGGGGGTCAAGAAAGTATCTACCTCATAGAGTAGTTGTGCAGTCCTGGTACCAGTACCCATATCAGATGACACTGATAAAACACTGACTGTGTGCAGTGCTGTGTTAATACCTCTTGAGGCTTCCCTGGTGGCTCAGACGGTAAAGAATCTGCCTGCAATACAGGAGACCCAGGTTTGATCCCTGGTTTGGGAAGATCCCTGGAAAAGGGAATGGCTACCCACTCCAGTATTCTTGCCTGGAGATGTCCACGGACAGAAGAGCCTGGTGGGCTACAGTCCATGGGGTTGCAAAGAGTCGGACACGACCGAGTCACTTGACTAATTGACTTTTTGTTAATATCTCTACTGCAGGTAAACACACAGTGAGCACAGGGCCTGCAAAAGTGCACAGTAATGTTCTTCTTCTTTTTTTAATTAATTTATTTTTTGGCTGCACTGGGTCTTCGTTGCTGTGTGTGGGCTTTCTCCAGTTGTGGTGAGCGGGAGCTACTCTTTGTTGTGATGCACAGGCTTCTCATTGCAGTGGCTTCTCTTTTTGAGGAGCATGGGCTCCAGGCACACAGACTCAGTAGTTGTGGCCCACAGGCCCATTAGTTTGGTGCACAGGCTTTGTTGCTCTGCGGCATGTGACATCTTCCCAGACCAGGGACTGAACTCATATCCTCTGCATTGGCAGGTGGATTCTTAACCACTAGACCACCAGGGAACTCCCAAGGGGTGTGTTGTTAAAACATCACCATTGGACACCCAAGCCTCCGATCCACAGGGGGCTTCAGGGGCTTCAGACAGTATAGGGCAGGCTCCTGGGAGTTACCTCACCTCAGGGGAGAGGTGGGAGCCGGAGCATTTATCCACCAGCTCTTGTCAATCGTCAGTGGAGGCGACCTCAGAAGTCAGAAACCTCCAGCCTCTTGGCTCTGTCCTGGGCACCAGCCAAGCTCAGTTCCACAGCCAGAGAATAGCCTAAGAGTTCCTGATATTTATAGTCAGTAGATTTCTTTTTATTCATTTAGCTGCACTGGATCTTAGTTGCAGCATGTGAGATCTAGTTCCCTGACCAGGGGTTGAACCTGAGCCTCCTGCATTGGGAGTGCAGAGTCTTAGCCTCTAGACCACCATGGAAGTTCCCTACAGTCAGTAGCTTTCAATGTGGGGTGGTAAATGCAAAATTGACATGTTGCCAGCCCCCCCGCCCCAGGGCACCTATTACACCCTTCCCTCTGTCCCCCAGGTGAAACTGGCCTCTTGGTCCAAAGAAAAGCCAGGTGGCTGGTATAGCACATTCCGTCGAGGGAAAAAGGTGAGTTGCCTGCAAAGCCAGGGTGGGGATGGTATAAAAATTGGTGTAAACCAGCATGGGGAATTGGAGGAGGCGAGATGAACAGGATAGCCTCACCTCTGCCTTTATGCTGATCATAGGCTTGCGGGGGTAGGGGGGTGTTGGGTGTGGCAGCATCAGATGTGTGATGTGGGGGGAAACACAGGGCATGGTGGTGATCTAAAGGCAGTGCTGGAAGACCTGAAGGCTTCCTGAGGGAAGTCACAACTCAACTGAGATCTAAGGAATTAACTGGTTTGCAAGTTTGGGAGGACAAGAAAGGGTGTTCTGGAGAGATGGAACAGCATATACAAAGGCCCAGAGTCAAGAGAAAGCCGGGTAAATTAGAAGAAAAAGAGACTTGCTCTGCTCTAAAGAGAGTGGGGGGGGTGTGGTAGGAGAAGAGGTTGGGGAGGTAGGTGAGAGCTAAGACCATCTCTTCAGAAAGACCTATGGGCAATAGAGAGCCATGGAATGTGTTTAAGTGAGAGGGACCGAGATTCAATCTCTATGATAGGAAAATGCCTCTGGGCTGCTGGTGGTGGTTGTGGGGAAATTGGAGGCTGGGAGACCCAGGAGGAGACTGATGTGTTGGTTTAGGAAGGGAAGAGGCTGGAGCTAGTGGCATGGAGTATGAAGAGGAAGGAATGGTTTAGAATGTTATCTAAGAGGGCAAGTCAATAGGACCTAGTTAATTGATGAGATGGCAAGTCAATAGGACCTATCAATAGTAATTGATGAGACGAGTGATTGATGAGATGGAGGGGAGGAAAAGAAAGAGACAGAGATGACGCCCAGGTTCTTGGTTTGAAGAACAGATGTCTAGTGAGATTCTGAGATATATAAATGGGAAGAGGATCATGTTTAAGCAGTGATGGGGGATCTTGGGTCCATTTGGGATGTGTTTATGTAACATATATATGTATGCTAAGCACTGGGAACATAGCAGCAAAGAAAACACATACTTCCTGATTTCATGAAGTTAATATTCTATTGGGAATGGGACCAAGGAAGCTGACAGACAATAACCAAGGAAACAAAGCTACCGTATAATGTCAAGTGGTATATGGGTTTGGGTTCCCCTAAAACAGACCTGAGACTCAATTGAGAGGGGTTTATCTGTGATGTAAGTCCAGAAAACAAATCAGGGAATGTGAAATGATACAGGGAAGAGAAGGAAGCCAAAAAAGATGTGTTACCGGGCTAGTTATCTCAAGCCAGTGATAACTTAATAATATATTTTATGTAGCCCAATATATCCAAAATATTGTCGTATCAATATAAAGATTACTGAAGCATTTTCAAATTTTTCCCTGTGAGTTCTTCAGAGTCTGGTGCATATTTTATATTTATAGCACATAGTAATTTTTATACTAAATTTCCTTGGAAATACTTATATTGCATAAACCTGCAGTTGAAAAAGTAGATTTGCATCTTCAAGTTGTTCCAAACCTCAGTTTTCTGATAAATGGATTGAGGCTCAGTTGTTAGTTATAAATTAAATAAAGTTAAACATTTTTAAATTAAATAATTTAAATAGATGGACCCAGAGGTTATCATACTATGTATAGTAAGTCAGAAAAGACAAATATCAGATGATATCACTTACATGTGGAAGCTAAAATATGACACAAATGAACTTATTTACAAAACAGAAATAGACTCACAGACATAGAAAACCAACTTACGGTTACCAGAAGGGAAAGGGAGAAAGGGATATATTAGAAGTTTGGGATTAACATATACACACTAAACACTACTATGTATAAAATAGATAAACAATGAGGACCTACTGTATAGCACAGGGAACTATATATTCAGTATCTTGTAGTAAACTGTAATTGAAAAAATATGAAAAAGAATATATATAAGTATGTATATATCTATATAACTAAATCACTTTGCTATAAGCCTGAAACTAACACAGCATTGTAAATCAACTATACTTCAATTTTTAAGAAATGAGTGCCAAAAAAAAGTTAAAATTTAACTGAAATTGTGAAAAGTTTCTCAGTCTCACAAGTCAACATTCAAGTGCTCAATAGCCACACATGCCTAGGGGCTTGCAGGAGAACCAGGGATGATCAGATGGCTGGTGGGGCGGCCAAAGAGGAAGACCTGGCAGAAGGGGTGGGTCAGCAGTGGACAGAGATCCTGGGAGGTGGGTACCTCGGAAAGAGTCGAGGCAAATGACACATCCTCACCGCCCCTTTGTCCCACCTCCAGTTCTCCTACGTGGATGCCGATGGGGCCCCTGTGAGTGTGGTACAGCTGACCTTCCTGAAGTTGCTGAGTGCCACGGCCCGCCAGAGCTTCACGTACACCTGCCAGAACTCGGCCGCCTGGCTGGACGAAGCTGTAGGTGACCACAGCCGCTCTGCCCGCTTCCTCGGGGCCAATGGGGAGGAGCTGTCTTTCAACCAGACGGCAGCCGCCACCATCATGGTCCCCTACGATGGCTGCAGGGTAAGGAAGAGGCAGGGACTGGCCAGATTGAGGAGGGGAGCTTGTGATTACTCCTCTCCCCCTGACTCACCCACCATCTGTGTCTTCCCGTGTCAGCTCCGGAAGGGACAGTCGAAGACCCTCTTCGAGTTCAGCTCCTCCCGAGTGGGATTTCTGCCCCTGTTGGATGTGGCAGCTGCTGACTTTGGCCAGACGAACCAGAAGTTTGGGTTTGAACTGGGCCCTGTCTGCTTTAGCAGCTGAGAGCTTTGGGGGCTGGGAGGGACAATGAGGGAGCCCCCCAGATGGGCCACATTTGGTGCTGAGGCTTTGAAGCCATCATATTTATCGTCTCCTGTGACTGTGTGGAGCCAGGAAATGGTCTGCTCATCACGGTCAAACAATATTCCTTCTCCATTCCAGGGGGTCTGGGGGCTGGACTACCCTGGTCCATGGGTCCAGTTTCTCTGCACTGCTCCCCGGCTGGCAAAACTGTAGTCTGGCTCTTTCTCCCCTCGGTGCCCACCCATCACTGAACCCTCCCCTGAACCACTCCCCCCCCCCAACAAAGCAATGAACTTCTAACTCAGAGCTGATGAATGTCCTCACCCACGCCTGCCTCCCACCCCCTCAGTCAGTGCTCTCAACACCCTTTGGTGCTACCTTCCCCATAGTTAAGCACTGGATGTCTCCTGAACCCAGACTGGGATCCCTTTGCTCATTTCCTCTTTTCAGTGGGTTCGCAGTGAAGGGACTGATGTCAGACTACGGAGGGAAGTAGGACTTCCCTGGACTGAGCTGCATACTCTTTCTGCTGCCTCAGCCCAGCTCTGAATACTGTCTCCCTCCATGCCTCCCCAAATACACCTTGCTATGCCAGGTGGTGTGGGGACCAAGATGGCGGGGGGGAAAACCAGGATTCTAATGGTGCTGCCCTATTTATACCTGGGTCTGTATTAAAAGGGAGAATACCCTCTGTTGTATATTTAATCTGCTTCCTCCTTAGGGAAGGCTGGGATATGATGAGAGAAATTCTAGTGTGATCCCCATCCCCCCACCGCCACCTGCCCCAGGCCATAGGGCATAATTGGCATCTCAAGTCTGAGAATAAATCAGTGAACTGTGTCCTGTCTGTGTCTTTCTTTCTTTTTAAATTTTTATTTGTTTATTTTCAGTTTTGGCTGCCCTGGGTCTTCATTGCTGTGCACAGGCTTACTCTAGTTGCAGTGAGCAGGGGCTACTCTCTAGTTGTGGTGCCTGGGCTTCTCATTGCAATGGCTTCTCTTATTCCAGGGCATGGATTTTAGCACACACAGGTTTAGTAGCTTCGGCTTCTTGGCTCTAGAGTGTGAGAGCGTGGGCTCAGTAGTTGTGGTGCACGAGCTTAGTTGCCCCGAGTCATATGGAATTTACCCAGACTGAGGCTAGAACCCATGTTCCCAGCATTGCAAGACAGATTCTTAACCACTGGACCACCAGGGAAGTTCCTTATCTGTGTCTGTCAACTGATGCTCTCTTAGGGCCTGGCTCTTATCTCACCCAAGGTATCTTGCCATCACTTATCTTAATTAATTGTGCCTTTTGATAGAGGTAGCTTTGGGGATTCATGTGCATGCTCAATTGTGGCTGATTCTTTGTAACCTCATGGACTGTAGCCCACCAGGCTCCTCTGTCTATGGAATTCTCCAGGCAAGAATACTGGAGTGGGTTGCCATTTCCCTCCAGGGGATCTTCCCAACCCAGAGATTGAACCCACACCTCCTGTGCCTCCTGCATTGCAGGTAGATCCTTTATCCCCTGAGCCATTGGGGAGATGGGTTAAAGATGAGTCGGGTTGGAGGGTAGTTTGAAGTGAGTTGAGTCGGTCTGGGGATCCGTTGAGTTGGAGGTTGAAATGATGAGAGGATTTAGTTAAGGGGTTGAAATTGGATACTGGATTGAATTGAATTAGGGTTGACTTAAGAAGTAGATTGAGTTGAGTAGAGGTGAGTAGGGGTTATTATGAATTTGAGGTGGGGGATTATATATTTGGTAAGTCAAGATGGGATCAGTTAAGATGAGTTGGATGTGGGATGACTTGTGTTGGGGATTAGATGTTGGGTTGAGGATTTTAACTTTGTTTTTGACATGTACACATTGCTTTACGTTTATGTGTTTTTGGCTGTACTGGGTGTTTGTTGCTGCACGCAGGTTTTCTCTCATTTCAGAGAGCAGGGGCTACTCTAGTTACAGTGTGCAGGCTGCTCCTTGCAGTGGCTTCTCTTGTGGAGCAAAGGCTCTAGGGCACACAGTCTTCAGTAGTTGTGGCACAGGGACTCATTAGTTCTGGTTGTCGGGCCCTAGGGCATTCAGGCTTTTGTATTTGCAGCACGTGGGCTCAGCATTTGGGCCTCACAGGCCTTAGAGAACGCGCTCAGTTGTTGTGGCGCCTGGGCTCATGGCTCCGCAGCATGTGGAATCTTCCCAGACCAGGGACTGCACGTATGTCCCCTGCACTGGCAGGCAGATTTTTGTCCACTGCGCCACCAGGGAATTCCCCGGGTTGAGAATTTTAAAAAACAGATTGATTGGGAATTCCCTGGCGATTAAGTGTTTAGGACTTGGTGCTTTCATTGCTGTGGCCGAGGTTCAATCCCTGGTGACAGAACTAAGATCCCACAAGCCACCAGCTCAAATTGAGATGTAATTCACGTACCATCTGATCCACCCACTTAAAGTACATAATTAAATGGTTTTTAGGGTATTCATAGACTTGCGCAACTATCACCACAATCAATTTTGAAACATTTTTATCACCTCGGAGAGAAATCCCATATCCATTAGCAGTCACTCATCATCTCCTCCAAACCTCTGAGTGGTAGAAAACCACTAATCTTCTTGTCCCTGTGGATTTGCCCATTCTTGACATTTCCCACAAACAGAATCATACAACATGTGGTCCTTTGTGTCTGGCTTCTTTCATTTAGCATAATTTCACAGTTCAAGTAGCAGCATGTGTCAGAACTTCATTTCTTTTTGCTGTTGAATAATAATTTACTGCATTTTGTTTATCCATTCATCAGCTGATAGACATTATTGAGTTAGGAGTGATGGAGGGCTGGTGTGCATTAAGTTGGATCAGGTGGGATTGGGTGGGCAGAAGTAATAGGTTGTAGTAAGTTGCCTCTTCCAAACTAGGGCTTGCATGCATGCATGCTCAGTCATGTCTGACTCTTTGCCAGCCCATGGACTGTAGCCTCCCAGGCTCCTCTGTCCATGGGATTTCCCAGGCAAGAATACTGGAGTAGGTTGCCATTCCCTTCTCTGGGGGATCTTCCTGACCCAGGGATCAAACATGAGTCTTCTGCGTCTCCTGCATTGGCAGGTGGGTTCTTCACCACTGAGCCACGTGGGAAGCCCAAGCCAGGGCTTACTCTACTATTTCTGCCAGCAGTCTCTCTAAGGCCACTTGGATTCGTTTATTCATTCAATAAATGTTACTAAGAGTTCAAATTCTATGAAGAATGTTGATGCCCAGAGGTCATCCATTTATTTACTTATTCATTCATTTGTTTATCTGTGTGGCATGTGTACTCAGCACTAGGCATGTTTCTAGATGCTGGGGATAAAAGAAAGATGTGGTGTCTGCCCTTAAGATCTTACTCCCACGGAAAACAGATTATACACGAATAGCTGTGTAATATGATTTCAGGTGGTAGTGATTGTTGTGAGGGCTTCTCTGGTGGCTCAGATGGTAAAGAGTCTGCTGGGAAGATCCCCTGGAGATGGGCATGGCAACCCACTCTTGTATTTTTGCCTGGAGAATCCCATGGACTGTAGCCTGCCAGGCTCCTCTGCCCATGGGATCACAGAGTCGGACACAGCTGAGCCACTAATATTTTCACTTTCAATTGTTGTGAAGGAAAATCAAACAAGTTGCATGGATAGAGACTGATGGAGTGATGGCTTGTTTGAAACTGGTTGGTCAGATGAGGCTTTGCTGGGGAGCTGGTGTTCTAGCAGAGATCTGAAGGATGTGAGAAAAGAGCCATATGGAGGTTGTTTTGGCCACGTGGCTTTTGGGATCTCAGTTCCACAACCAGGGATTGAACCCAGGCCATGGCAGTGAAAGCCCCGAATCTTAACCATTAGGCCACCAGGGAACTCATCATGTGAAGTCTTAAGGAAGTATCTGACACACAGTGTAAGAACCCGGAAATCATCAAATACCCATAAGGGCTCTTGAGAGGATGGTGTTTCTCCCAGTCACCTCTTCTCTGGATGTGTGGTTTTTGCTGATTTCTTCATCCTGACTTCTATCAATCCAAACGTTGACTTGGCCCTGCCTTCTTTTAGTTCCTCTCTCAAACATCTTTGACTCAAGAATGCATATGGTGGGCTTCCCTGGTGGTCCAGTGGTTAACAATCTGCCTTGCAGTGCAGGGGATGCAGGTTCAATTCCTGGTCCAGGAAAATCCCACATGCTGCAGAGCAACTAAGCCCATGCGCCACAACTACTGAGCCTGTGCTCTAGAGCCTGAGAGCTGCAACTACTGAAGCCCACGAACCTAGGGCCTGTGTTCCACAATAAGAGAAGACACGGCAGAGAAGCGCAAGCACTGCAACTTGAGAGTAGCCTCCGCTTGCTGTAACTAGAGAAAGTCTGCGTGCAGCTACAAAGACCCACCACAGCCAAATTAAATAAATAAATAAATGCATCTTTTAAGGAAAAAAAAAACGAAGGCATACACTGGGAACTTCCCTGGTGGTCCAGTGGTTAAGACTCCAAGCTCTTAATGGAGGGGGCTCAGGTTCCATCCCTGGTCAGGGAACTAGATTCTACATGTAGCAACCAAAATCCTGCGTGCTGCAGTTAAGACCCATCACAGCCCCCCCCACCCCAAAAGAATGCATGATAGTATCACCAATGCTGTATGTTATTTTCCTCTTCCTGGGCACACATAATTGAGATCACATTTCCCAGCTCCCCTTATAGTCAGGTTGGGGACAATTGGGTCTTGGCCAATAGGATGTGTGTAGCCATAAAACCTCCCACACAGCCCTCCTTGCTCTTTCTCTCCATTCCATCAAGACCTTGGAGATCACGTGTGTCAGAGGAGAGTATCAGATGTGGAACTAGAAAGGCTGCTTCCATTAGTTATTACAGCTGAGCCTTGAACCAAGGCTGGGTTTAGGAAAGCCAACCCCTGCATAGTCAAAAATCTGCACATAACTTTATAGTCAGACCTCTGCATACATGATTACGAATCCATGGGTTCAACCAAGCTGGGATCATTGTAGTACTGTGTGAGCATGCTAAGTCGCTTCAATTGTGTCCAACTCTTTGCGACCCTGTGGACTGTAGTCCACTAGGCTCCTCTGTCCATGGGATTCTCCAGGCAAGAATACTGGAGTGGGTTGCCATCTTCTCCTCCAGAGGATCTTCCCAACCCAGGGATTGAACCCACATCTCCTGTGGCTCCTGCTTTGCAGGCAGATTCTTTACCGCTGAGCCACCAGGGAAGCCCGTAGTACTGTATATATTTATTGGAAAAAAATCTACATATAAAAGAACCTGTGAGTTCAAACTCATGTTCAAGGGTCAACTGCACTTGGAAGAATGCTGTCAGGGAGAACTCCATTAGATATGATCAAGAAATTACTTGTTTTCAGCCCTTGAGATTTTTAAGAGTTGCTTGTCACAGCAGCTATCATTAATTATCCTGACTAATACAGTGAATAAATCCAAATTTTACTGAAGGTCAGCATGTAAGCATGTGTGCAAACCAGGAGGTCTCATTGCAGGAAAATCAAGCTAAAATTTACTATTGAATATCATTATCTTCAAATGTGTCCACCACTGTGAATTTGTCACTGGAGGTGTGCTCTTCCCAAGCCCAGGTTTCCTACCATTCTCCCGCCCCCTACCATCTTTCCCTCCCTGATAGCTCTCCTTGCCTAAGACTTCACTCCCTTCCTCTAAGTCTTTCTGCATTTTTTTTTTTTTAATTTTTGATCACACAGTGTGGCTTGTAAGATCTTAGTGCCCTGACCGGGGATCGAAACCACACCCCCTGAAATAGAAGCATAGAGCCCTAAACTACTGGAGCACCAGGGAATTCCCTGGATCAAATTTATCTTGCTAGATCGAATTTATCTCACTTTCTTATGAAGAGCAATCCCCTCAACCCTTCTTTCAGACACTGTCTCCATGCCATGATCCATGATTAGTTCAACTCACACCATTAATAATGATAATAAAGACCATCGATTATCTCCATGCCAGACACTGTTCATCAAATGTCTTCCCTGAATGCTTTAATTTATTTCTCATCACCACCTTTGAGGAAGGTTCTGTTGTGCTCAGTCGCTCCAGTTGTGTCTGACTCTTTGCAGCCCTATGGACTGTAGCCCTCCTGGCTCCTCTGTCCATGGAATTCTCTAGGCAAGAATACTGGAGTGGTTAGCCATTCCCTTCTCCAGAGGATGGCAGATTCTTTACTGTCTGAGCCACTAGGTTCTCTTACTACCTCCCTTTTGCAGATAAGGGAGCTGAGAAATAGGTAGAGAGTAACTTGCCCAGAGTCTACAGCTAATGATTTTGCTAAGCAAAAAGCCATCTTCTCCCTAAAGGGAATTATTTCCAACATAATCTTAAAAATTACACCCAATAACACCCCAGGGTTTGAATGCAGGTCAGCCAGCATCCGCTTTGGCAACTCCAATCCCATGCTGGTACAGGTATTTTGGAGGGGAGGACCAATTAATAGTGTAATGAGGACTATTTAATTAGGTAAAAGCTCAATAAAGAATTAGAAATCTGCCCTGCTAAATTAAAGGGTAATTGACAAAGATGTAAGGAGGGAATTCTAGGCCTGGCTCTCCTCTGCTCTGTGTATTTACTCAGCATCATCACCAGCACCCAGGTGGCTGCTAGGAAACCCCAAGCTGATTTGCATATTCAGCAGTCATAATTAATCACACTGCTAGTGCTTCTTGAGCAATTACGCTCGAGGTGGTGGTGGGGGCGGGCATGGGATGGCCAGCGGGAAGGCCTGCCTGTGGCTTTAGACAGGGCTATAGGGGGTGGCTGGAGCAGGGGAATTTACACATACTCACTGATAACATTGTCAGAGATACAAACAATGACATACACAGACCAAGGTCAGGTGGAATCAGACGCTCATCTTGTCACCTCCTGCCCTCCCCCTCTGCCACCAACAGGTGCAAGTCTGGACCCACAAGCAGACTCAGAGAGGCAGACCTGCCTTACACACACCCCTACATCCTTAGCCAGATGTGGATATGCTGACATGCATAGCAGGCCACACATACGGTTGTGTCTGGATGCACACCCAGAGCCCCCCAGACAACCGTGTTCACAAACCCACACTCAGAGATGGAGCCACCTCTGGAGGGAGATCCTCATTGTCACACACAGAAGTACCACATCCTGGGGCCTGGCAGATGCTAGATACACAGATGGACACACAGCCCTACACACAGAGACGTGCTACCAACACACAAGCCACAGACGTGGGTCCAGGTAAACTCCATCATGGTTGTTTCAGAGACAACCCTCGCTCTGCCCACACATTCATTCATTCCACCAATTTTTTTTTAATATTTAATTTATTTATTTGGCTGCACTGGGTCCTAGCTGCAGCATGCAGGATCTTTCATTGCAGGCAGGGGCCCACAGTCTCTAGTTGTGGCGTGGGCAACTCACTAGTTGTGATGCATGGGCTTAGTTGCCCTGCAGCATGTGGGATCCTAGTTGACTGACCAGGGACTGAATCCGCATTGTCCCCTGCATTGCAAGATGGATTCTTAACCACTGGACCACAAGGGAAGTCCCAACAAATCTGTATTAAGTACCTATCACGTACCAGGCACTGTTTTAGGCTCCAGGGACCCAGCAGTGAACAAAACAAAGATTCCCTGCCCTTGTGGGGTTAACACTCTAGTGGGGCTGGCAGGCCATAAGCAGATATATATATATATATATGTATGATATGTCAGGTGGCACTATGAAAATAAGGTAGGGAGGAGGACTAGAGGGGTGTTCTTTAAGACAGGGTAGTCAGGGAAGTCTTTCTGGAGAAGGCGCCTTTGAAGTGGAGGCTCATACAGAGACAGAGAGGGAGCCAAGTGACACCTCACACAGCCAGGCCCAGAGGCAGTGAACCACTCAGAACCATGCTGATCCCCACCTGGTCACGCAAAGAGGTCCCAACCCCACAAGAGCAGACGTGTGGCCTTCCATGCTTAATGTCCCAGACATATCAGAACTTCCTTTCGAGAGGACGGTCCTGGACCCTGAAGATGACTGTGTAGCACAGGAGAGATGGGAGGCTGAGCAGACGAAAGACCAGATTGACATCAAGAGATTATCTTGTCCCTCCGTGATGCTGGTCTCATCTCCTTTATATACACTTTTCCTCCCTTGGTATATTTATTTTATAGTATTTTTGTGTTGAAAAACTACATAACATAAAATTTCCATATACCATTTTTAATTGTACAGATCAGTAGTGTTAAGTATGTTCACACTGCTGGGCAACAACTTTTTCATCTTGCAAAGCCGAAAATATACTCATTAAACAACTCTTCATTCCCCCCCACCTCAAACCCTGGTGCTCACCTTTAATTTGTTTGTTTGTTTTTGGCTGTGCTGGGTCTTGGTTGCTGTGCACAGGCTTTCTCTAGTTGCAGCGATGAGGGGCTACTCTCAAGTTGTGGTGCGAGGGCTTCTCATTGCAGTGGCTTCTTTTGTTGTGGAGCACAGGCTCTAGGATGCCTGGGTTCATTGGTTGTGGCACACGGGCTGAGTTGCCCCATGGCATGTGGAATCTTCCTGGATAGGGAATGAACCCATGTCCTCTGCATTGGCAGGCGATTCTTAAGCACTGGGTTACCCAGAAAGTCCTGTTCCTAGCAATTTGACTCCTCTAGTGACCTCATATAAGTAGAATCATCCAATATCTGTCTTTTTGTGACTGGCTTATTTCACTTAGCATAATATCCTCTAGGTTCATGTGTGGTATAGCATGTGTCAGAATTTCCTTGCTTTTTCAGAGTGAATAATAATCCATTGGATGGTTGGCCCACATTTTGTTTATCCATTCATCTGCTGATGGACACTTGGGTTGCTTCCAGCTCTTGGCTACTGTGAATAACGCTGCTATAAATATAAAAGTGCAAGTATCTCTTTGAGACCCTGCTTTTGATTCTTTTGGATCTATACCCAGAAGTGGAATTGCTGGATCGGGTATTATTTCTTTTTAGAAGTTGTTCTCATTCAGACACACATTATGTACAATGAAATGCATTGATCTTAAGCATTCTTGTGGAGGAATTTTGACAATTGTCTACACACCCTAAACAAGATGTAGACTGTTTCCAGCACCCAGAAAATTCCTCATGTCTTTTCCCATGCCCCCCACCAAGACACACCCTCTTCTCAGATCCATGCCATATGTGACAAAACCTATGAATGAAACATGGAAGTTGTACAGAGGCTGTGTGGCCTAATGTTTAGAGCCAAGTCACGTGGTACAAGTGTCAGATCCTTTGCTATAACAGATGTGACCTCCACCATGCTGAGTCTCAGTCTCCAGAGCTGTAAAATGGGGTGAATAATAGCACCTACAGCATCAGATTTGTGTGAGGATTGAATTAGTTAAAAGAGATCACACACTTAGAACAATGTCTGCCGTGAGGTAAATGCTATACAAATGTTGTATTTAAGTGTTGCATATATAAAAATATGCATATTTATGCAACACTTAAATGCAACATATATATCCACATATGGAGGGAGAAAAAGAGAGAAATTTTATAATGAACACACAAATGTCCACCACCCAACCTAAGAATAAAGCATCACAACCACAATTGAGATCCATGGGTTGGGAAGGAGGAGGCATGGCAACCCACTCCAGTGTTCTTGCCTGGAGAATCCTGTGGCCAGAGGAGCCTGGTCCATAGGGTAGCAAAGAATTGGACATGACTTAACACGCAGGCACACAAGAGTATATTTCCGCCATGGCATTTCTCTTCCTTCTCCACCAAGGGTAGATGAATTTCAGTGAAAAACATGGGTTTAATTGTGGTTGAAAGTACATATTATAAAATTTAAACCATTTACCCATTTTAAATGTCCGGTTCAGTGCCCCATCCCTATTGTTGAGCCATCATCTCCACCATTCGCTTTCAGAACTTTTTCATCTTCCCCAGCTGAAACCCTATCCCCAGTTGAAACCCTGACTCCCTATTTTTTCCTTTCCCTAGGTTGTGGGAATTTTTGACCTCATTATTTCTCCATGTTTATCTTATACAGGAAGTTGTATCCAGGGGTGATGCACAACATGATTTGGCAAGTTTCTAAACTGTCTCACATGGGTACAATATTGAACATGTTCTTTTGTGACTTGCTTTGTTAGCTCAGCCAGAGATTTTTTTCCATCTTCTCCATGTAGACACAAGTATATCTAATCTTGTCTTTTTAATTGCTTTGAAAAGGTTTACCTCAACAGAGTTAACTGTTTTCTTACTCATAAACTTTTAGGTGTTTCCCATTTTGTTGCTCTGCAAACATCCAGGCGTGTGTGCACATGGCTAAGTGTCTCCAGGGCATGCGTGCTAAGTTGCTTTAGTCGTGTCTGACTCTGCAACTCTATGGACCGTAGCCGGCCAGGCTCCTCTATCCATGGGATTCTCCAGGCAAGAATACTGGAGTAGGGTTGCCATGCCCTCCTCCAGGGGATCTTCCCCTTCTAGGGTGTATAAATATATAATAAAATAGGAAATTCTGGGTCAGGGAGAATGTACATGTTCATCTATCCTGAGTATGATCTTCATGCTGGTTGTCCAAACTTCACTGTGTACCTTTCAGCTCACTACCCTCCCGAGGCTACCTGTTGGCCCTGAGACAAAGTCCAAGTTCTTCTACCTGCCTCTCTGGTCTCACTTGTCACCATACCTCATTAGAAGACACTGCCTCCTGCACTCCATGGCCTCAGGTCCTTTGCACCTGAACTTCTTTCTGCCCAACACACCCCGTCAGCTCTTACTCAACCTTCAGGTTGCAACTCTGGTGTCACTCTCTGATGCTGACACCGCCAGTCAGCAAATCCCACCCCACTCCTAACTCTCAATTATTTTAAAATGGGGTTGCCTCGAATCCAGTGCAGGGTGGGCCCAGATTGAGTGTCCGGTCTCTGCTGCTGGCTAAATGGAGGAGTCCTTGCATCTGTCTTGGGGCTGGGGCAGCAGCTGCAGAGACACCTGGGCTCCAATCCCAGTTCCACCGCTTCCTGGCTGTGTGACCTCAGGCAAGTGTCTTAACCCCTCTGAGTCCTTTACGCTCCTCTTCTGTGAAACCCTTCCCAGGGCTGTTGCAGAGGTTCAGATGAGCCCCAGCCGGACCTGGCTCAGGATAGACCATTCTTGGTAGGAGCTGCTGTGGTTCAGAGCCAAGTTCCAGCCCCACAACCTTGGACTAGGGCTTCACTCCTTCCTGGCTTGGCAGGGCTGGGAAGCAGTGCTGGTTCTCCTTGTCCCGCCAACTCAACCCTCAATTCCCAAGCCTTTAATGGGAACCATATGTGTTGGACGCCTGCCCACCCACCCGCCTGCCCTCCTCCACCTCCTACCCCAGAGAGGCCTCCTGAGTCATCTGGTCCACCTCCCCTCTCCCAGTTTCTCACAGCCTCATTCTCACGCTGCCCCGGCCTGGAGTTCGCGTGTCCAGGATGTCTGTTGTCGTGTCATGGGTCCCTGTGGGTCTGTATGTGTGTCTGAGCTGTCTGCCTGTACTGTTTGTGTGTGTGACTGTGTCTTAATTGTGGGTCTGTGGGTAGGCTTTAAACAAACAATGTGCCTGTTTTTGTGTGTCCTTGTGTTGCATGTAGTCTATCTGTCCTGTTTTGTGTGATTGTCTTGTGGGTTTGTGTATGTTACTGTATTTTAAAAAATGTTTATTTATTTATTTGGCTTAGTTGTGGCATGCAAACTTATAGTTGTAGCATATGGGATCTAGTTCTCTGACTAGGGATCAAACCTGGGCCCCCTGCATTGGGAGTGCAGTCTTAGCCACTGGACCACCAAGGAAGTCCCGCGTGTTAATGTATTAACGATCTGTTTTACAAATCTCTATGTGTGTGAATCTGTGTGTGTGAGCTGTGTGCTGGAACTGTGGAGTCTGTGTACTTTTTTGTGTTGGTGGTCTGTGTGTGTGTTGGGTCAATTGTGTGAGTGCTGGTTCCTGGGTAACTGGCTGGTTCACCTCTGATGTTCTTCCTCCCTTTGATGGGTGTGTATGTGTGTCAGGGGGGTGGTTTCTGTGGGCCCTTGTGCCTGGAACACGTATCTGGCTGTATGTCGATTGTGGTTGTGTGTACTGGTTCTGGGTGACACCATTTGGTCTGAGCATGGCATTGTGCCTGGACCACTTATGGGGGTGTAGTGTCCCTGGATGACCATATGCTAATGTTGTGTGCTTGTGTGTCAGTGGACTTGAGGCCAGTCCTGTGCAACTGGGGGACAAATTCCTATTTTCATGTGGTCATTCAGTATGTGTGTGTGTGTGTGTGTGTGTGTGTGTGTGTGTGTGTGTGTGTGTGTGTGATATCTGGAGTGGAAGAATTTCCTGCGGTGGCTACACTCCCATGCTGAGAAAGGCCCACAAGAAGGAAAGAATGGGGCTGGATGGTGGGGACAGTCTGTGGGGAACCCCAAGCTCAAGGGTTCAACCTTGGAGCCTTTTCCAGGACACGGAAAGAGAGTTGGGCTCCATTCGGGGTGAGCAGTGGGAGGGGCGGGATTGGGAGCCCTGGACCGGAAGGGCCCTGGAATGATTGCCATGGAGATGTGGAAGCTGGGGAAGGGAAGAGATGATGCTCAGCTCACCTGGGCTGGACCAGGTCTTTTGGAAGCCACGTGACACCAGAGAAGCTGGCCCAGATATCCCCGGCAACCACAGCATTAAGAGCCTTGTGGACTTCTCTGGTGGTCTAGTGGTTAAGAATCCTCCTGCCAATGCAGGGCACACAGGTTCCATCTCTGGTCTGTGAAGATCCCATATGCTGCAGGGCAACTAAACTCATGTGCACAACTATTGAGCCCACACACCCTAAAGTCTGTGCTCTGCAACAAGAGAAGCCACTGCAATGAAAGGTAGCCCACGGTCTCCAAAAGTAGAGAAAGACTGCATGCAGTAATGAAGACCCAGTGCAGCTAAAACAAAATAAAATGAAAAAAATGAAGAACCTCATGTCTGGAATTGCACATGAATCTAGTTATGGTCTTAAGCTCTGCTGAACACCCTCTGTGGCCTTGCTCAAGTGTCCTAAGTTCTCTGAGCCTCAATTTCTCCATCTGAAAAATGGGACTGAGGCAGATGATGTCAGTGCCCTGCCTGTATACCCCTTGCCCTCACGGGTTCCTGTGCACATTTCAGCCTCAGGGATGTCTCAGCTCACATGCTGGCCAGATCAGAAATGCTGAGGAGCTGACACTTCTGGGAGCAGCCCTCTCCCAGTGACACGTGGAACTTGGAGAATAAAAACCCACCTCCCTCACCCTCCTGTGGGACAATTATGAAGGGCAGCCAGCATCTACACACTCTCTCATGGGTTTCCAGGAGTACTGACCCTCAGTTGTCTAATCGGAATTGATAGGAAAGGAAAGATGCAGAACAAATAACCCAATACGATACTACGGAGGTCAATAGGTTGACTTTGAGTCAGACAGGACTGGGTTTGAATCCTGTGTCTGCTATTCATAGCTGGGCAACCTTGGCCAAGTTACCTAGCCTCTCTGAGCCTCAGACTTTTCAATCTTAAAATGGGGATAATAATTCCTACCCCAAGGGTTGTTGGAGGAATTCAAAGAAGCAATGGAAAAGACTTCACCTGGTGTTGAGTCCTAAGTGGGAGCTCGATGAGTGGGATGGTTGTTATTAAAGAGATGTAGGAAATTCCCTGGTGGTTCAGTGGTTAAAACTCCACAATTCCACTGCAGGGGGCATGGGGTTGTTCCCTGGTCAGGGGTCCACAAACTGTGAGGCATGGCCAAAAATTAAAATTAAAAAAAAGAGAGAGATGTAGACCTGAGTGGGTAGTCTCACATAGCCCGGGGTATTAGAGCTTCGTGAATGATGAGGTTTTCTCCATACAAATAAGAGGAATGCATGTTCCAAGCACATGTCAATCAGGGATTAGCTGTGGGAAATAAGGACCAAAATCAGGGAACTTTGTGCTTCCAGGAGCTTCTGCCTCTGTTATTCACAGGAAGGTGGGGTATGATATACTGGGAACCTCCGACTTCAAGAATACACCATATTGCGTAAATAAAATCTGGCCCAGCCATACAATGGAATATTGTGTGCTAAGTTGCTTCGGTTGTGTCCAACTCTTTGTGACCCTATGGACTATAGCCCTCCAGGCTCCTGTGTCCATGGGGCTTCTCCAGGCAAGAATACTGGAGTGGGTTGCCATGCATTCCTCCAGGGGATCTTCCCCACCAAGGGATCGAACATGCATCTCTTTGTCTCCTGCATTCACAGGCAGGTCCTTTACCACAATCACCACCTGGGGAGCCCACAATGGAATATTATTCAGCCATAAAAAGGAATAAAGTTCTCACACATGCTATACCATGGATGAACCTCGAAAACATGATGCTCAGTGAAGAGGCCAGACAAAAAAGGACAAATACTGTATGATTCTACTTATATGGAATATCTAAAATTTTGGGAAGATGAAAAAGTTCTGAAAACAGTCTCATGGGGGAGGGATAAATTGGGATTGACATATACACACTACTATATATAAAATAGATAACTAATAAGGACCTACTCTATAGCACAGGGAACTACTCAATACTCTGTAATGACTGATACGGGAATAGAATATAAAAAAGAGTGGATATGTGTATATGTATAATTGATTCACTATGCAGTACACCTGAAACTAATACAACATTGTAAATCAACTGTACTCCAATAAAAATGAATTAAAAATAAATAAATAAAAACTAAAAATGAAAAAAATAGTGTTGATAGTTTCAAAACACTGCAGAGGTAATTAATGCCACTGAATTGTACCCTTAAAAATGGTTTAAATGGCAAATTCCATGATACATGTATTTTACTACAACTTAAAAAAATTAATACTGCAATATACCAAACTCCACTGAATTGTACATTTTAAAGAGCAAATTATATGGTATGTCAATTATATCTCAATAAAACTTAAATATATATATATATGTATGTACATATATATGTAGATGTACATGTATAAATGTATATATATGTATATTTATATATTTATAAAACTTCAATATATATATGTGTATGTGTATATATGTACATATATATATATGTATATATACACATACACATATATCTCTCCCTGGTTTTAACTTAGAGATTTGGAAGCTTCCATCATTGTCACTTGCAACTGCCTCTCAACAAAAGTGAGTAACACTGGTGACTGTAGCATTCCTGCAGAAAAACCTAGTGTCTCTACAACTGTGCTTGCTAGATATCACTGCAACACAATAGAAAGATGACCTCCACCCACCTTCACTCACTTCCCCCACCCACATCTCATGCTTCTAATTGATAGAATCTCATTGCCATACAGAAATCTAGCTGAAAGGCAGTCTGGAAAACATCGTTTTTAGCTTTGCAGCTTCTGTAGTTTAGAAAGGCACACTAGGGGTTTGGGATGGTGCTGAGACAGTTTACTGTCTCTTGGTTTTGATACACAGATTTTTTCCCTCTTTCAATGGTAAAAGTTTCATATCCTCCACCCCTACTCCCTTGTTTTCTATCCAGTATAGTTTAAATGAGGCTAACTCCTCTTTCTGGCTCCAGAGCGGTGATCTATGAACCAGCTCTGGTCAAGCTACACAGTCAAGTCCTCTGAAATATGATTGGCTCAGAGATAGGCACATAACTTGAGATGGGCCAATGACAGTCATTATTTTGCAAGCTCTCTTTTTGCTAAAGCTGCTGAGCTTGGAAGATGAAAGCTTCTGGGAAGTATCTATGTCATCTCCTGGCTAAAAGAGATCCCTTATAGAGAATAGGGATTAAAAAGCAGAGACATCACTTGGCTGACAAAGGTCTGTTTAGTCAAAGCTATGGTTCTTCTAGTAGTCATGTATAGATGTGAGAGTTGGACTATAAAGAAGGCTGAGTGCCAAAGAATTGATGCATTCGAACTCTCGTGCTGGAGAAGGCTCTTGAGAGTCCCTTGGATAGCAAGGACATCCAACCAGTAAATCCTAAAGGAAATCAGTCCTGAATATCCATTGGAAGGACTGATGCTGAAGCTGAAGTTCCAATACTTTGGCCACCTGATGCAAAGAGCCAACTAATTGGAAAAGACCCTGATGGTGGGAAAGATTGAGGGCAGGAGGAGATGGGGGCAACAGAGGATGAGATGGTTGGATGGCATCACTGACTCTGTGGACAGGAGTTTGAGCAAGCTCTGGGAGATAGTGAAGGACAGGGGTGCCTGATGTGCTGCAGTCCAGGGGATCACAAACAGTCAGACATGACTGAGTGACTGAACAATAACAACAACATAGAGAATAGTAGAGATGACAAATGGGGAGAGACAGAATTCTGATGATATAACAGAATCCCTGGATCCAGCCATGCCTGCATTCCATTACCTCTGGATTTTTTTTTTCAGTTGTGTGAGATAATAGATAGTCTTTACTGTTTAAGACAGTTCAAGTTGTCTTTCTGCTACTTGCTATCAAAGGAGCACTGAATAATATATGGTGGGATTAGCAAGAGCAAAGGCATGGGTAGACATGCATGGCTTAGGTTCATTTACTCGTTAAATTATTTTTGATCATCTTCTCCATGTCAGGCCCTGTGCAGAGTAAAGGAAAACAAAGGCCTGGACTGTTTCTTCCTCTAGCTGGACACATAGAGGGGTCATAGGTGAGTAAAGCCAATGGATGCTCAAGCACCAATTAAGAAAACCCAGTGACACCTGATGAGAGTTGGCAGGGATCCACTGCTCTTCTACCATACCTCTGCACACCGTGGAGAGCCGACTGCCAGTGCCAGACCCCAAGCCACCTGGCCCAGTAGTTTATTTTTGTTGTACAAGGTCCTTGAGAAGCTGATCTCTTTTCAATGCTGGTGCTCAGTTCTGACCACTATACTAACCACAGAGGAAGGCAGACACCATGCTCATCATAGCATTGACCATGGTGCTGATCTTGAAGCTGACAACTGTACAACCAGGACACTGGGCATGACACTGACCACAGTAAAACCTGATCATGATTTTGATGGTAGCATGGCTAGGGCACTGTCCAAAGCTAGGTCAGAACCCTGACCACAGCGTGACCAGGACAGTGATTGTGACTCTGAGCACAACGCAGCCAGGAAGCTGACCATCACACTGACCACAGCACAGTTAAGACCAGTAGAGACCACAGTACTGACTGCAATGCTGACCCCAGTAGAACCAGGATGCTGATGGCAGCACAGATCACAGTTTAACAGGACACTGACTACAGCATGATCAGGACACTGAAATTGGCCACTGATAACAGCTGTTGAACATATTGGTCAGAGTCCAGTCAGAAAAACAGAGCTCACACCAGATAGTTCAATAGCAAGAATTTAATATGGGGATTTAGTCACAGATATGGCAGTCAAGCTTTAAGAGTAAATACGAGAAAGTGAATCTCCTCAGGAGTAGCAAGCTACCACTTCCAAGGGCTGAAGCAGCAAAGGGAGGAGGGGGTTACCAGGGTAACGGCCACCTGGCAGGAACTGAATGAACCATGGTGAGGACTCCCAATGGCACTGATGTCCAAATTGACAACGTACAATCACGACACCCAGTATGACTCTGACCGCAGTATGACCTGATCATAATTTTAATATATCCTTCATTGTAGTAATGCCCTCTGGGAATTGAGCGCTGGCTAGGTGCTTTCTTTATGCATGAGTCACAAAGTCCCCAACAACTCAAGAGGAAACAGGTCTCCCAAGAGAAGGAAAGCTCTTTGCCTGGCATCGAATGGCCGAGAAGGGACAGACCAGGGTGGAACCCAGGTCTTATTATACAACAAGCTCTTTCTCCTTGCTTTGACAAAAACATCCATAACTTGTTATCTGTCCCACACAGTAGGATCAGCAAAATTCCATGCTTCCCCATTCCCAATATTTATGATTGATTCCTCTATAACCTGACTGGCTTGCTCCCTTACTACCCTTCCCCCCAAAAAAAGCCACAGAGGGACTTTGGAGAGAGAAGATGATTGGGGAAGCCGATGAGGGGGTAGGCAGAGAAAGGATGGAGGCAAGACAAGGACGCCCTTCATATGCAAATAGCTTCGTGTGGAGGTGGCGTTAATACTGATTCTCTTAGGATTCTAGTTTCCTGTCTTGGGCCATTGAAATGAGAGGGAGAGACTGTCCCAGGTGTGGTGGGGGAAGGGAGACTGAGCCCGAGGACCCCTGGAGAAGGCGAGGAGGTGATAACAAGGTGCCCACCAGCTGGTCACCCCTTTCGGCCTAGTCTAACGATCCCCCGCCCCCTGTATCTGTCTCTCTTTTTGTCTCTATCTTCCACCCCACCCCTCGCCCCCCATGTCATGGCCGTGACCCCTTCCTGCAAAGTAGAGTTTCACAGACTCTGCCTCAGTTTCTCTGTTCACTCCTGACTTCTTTAAACACGAGGCCTCTCAATGTCTCTTCTTTGCTACCAGGCCTTCCTCCTACTACTCCCGCCCCTTGATCCCCCTCCCACTCCCCACTGACAACGTAGGAAATGCCCAGGGAGGGGGAAATTGACAACCACGTGATGGAACCTCCCCCCTCCCATCTCCGTGACCACCTCCCCGTGGCCTTGGGGTTCTGGGTCGCGTCCCCAGCTACCCTCCCCTGTGCCATCTTCCTTCCCCCTCTTCCCCACCCCCAGACCCAGCAAGATCTGCTCCCGAAAACGAGCTGGGGGTTGGGCGGGGGGGCGGAGCCCGCAACAAAGACTCTGAGCGAGCGCGGGGGGCGGGGGTGGGGCGGGATCCCAGCCGCCGGCGAGGCGGGGGAGGCGGTGGCGGAGGGTCGCCCTGGCTGGCGGGCGGGCGGGGTCGCGCCTGGTGGCGGTCCCCCGGGCCGAGGCGCCGCTAGGGCGGGCGGGGGGACTGGACGCCGGGCCGGGGGCACGTCATGTGGCCGCTCGCGGTCCCGCCGCCGCCGCTGCTGCTGCTGCTACTGTGTTCAGGCCTCGCCGGACAGGTAGGGGCCCGGCGGGCAGGTGCGGGCGCGGAGGGCTCCAGGAGGGGAGGGGGCTCAGGGGGTCCCGCAGAAACGGGACTGGGGGCTCCATGGCCCCCCAGCCCGGTGCGGTGAGGGAAGGGGGGGGGTCGCAGAGGGGGAGGGGCTGGGCCGTCCACCCTGGCTTTGGGAATAAGAAGGGAAGCTTTAAATTCAGCTTCAAAGCATCCTAGGTTTGGGAGACCACCTGACTTCAGCTTCGGGGTTCTCAACCTCTCGGTGAGAGCCCACACCCGCCATCTCGCTCGAGCTTAGTGGGGTTGTGGGAGGGGACTTCAGGGGGGTTTGGGCATTACTTGTCCTTCACTCCCCCCATCACAGCCCCCACTCCTCGCCAGCACCCCCAGTGTGGGCAGGGGGTGGGATTCACATGTGTGTGACTGATGGGGATGTGTGTGAGGTGCTGGAGGGGTGCTGGGTAAACGTGGGTGCCTTTGTGTCACGGTTGGGTGTGACTGAGAGTTTCTGTGTGTGGCTGTGCAGGTGTGGGGCCGGCTGTGCGTGAGTTGGGGCGGGATTGGGAAAGGGTGTGTGTACGTGAGGCAGAGTCTGAGTGTCACAGCTGGAAGCTGTGACTTGAAGGGCTGTTGTGACAGTGCAAGGCTTGTGAGTCTGCGACCCAGAGTTGTGTATCTGTGTGTGACTGGCAGAGTGACAGCAAGTGAGGGCTGTGTTAATCCTAGTGGTGTTTGGGCAGCTGTGACTGTGTGTAAAGGACTGTGTGTGTCAGTGTTCCCATGACTCTGTCCCTCTGCCTGGGTGTTGTACAAAACGTATGTGACCAGGTGTGTGGCTGTGTGGGAGCTTTGGGT
This sequence comes from Okapia johnstoni, assembly GCA_024291935.2. Classification (NCBI taxonomy): domain Eukaryota; kingdom Metazoa; phylum Chordata; class Mammalia; order Artiodactyla; family Giraffidae; genus Okapia; species Okapia johnstoni. The sequence goes on along the minus strand of CM044316.1, from coordinate 11,116,184 downwards.
AACTGTGTGTCATTCTATGCCCGTCATTCTAAAAGGGGGTGTGTGGGGCAAGGACTGTGTGTACAAATGTGTATATCCATGTGTGTGTGTGTGTGCACTGCACACTCCATGCTTTCACAGAAGCATGTCTCCCTCTCCATGCTACCTCACCTCTTGAGCAGGCTTTGCAAAATGAGGGATGGTCCCAGCTTTCTAATGCTATTGGGAAACCTCTTTCCTCCTCCATCTTGGGGATGGGAGCCCCCTAAGTTCTGATCTTTAGAAGCTCAGAAGGAAGCTAGAATCCAAAATAATAAAATAATAATTATGATAACAGCTAACACTTATTAAATGCTTATTATGTGCTGGGCACTGTTTCAAGCACACAGAATGAACTAAGGCATTTAATCAGTAATTAATGGGTGCTCATGTTACCTTCACTTTACAGATGGGGAAACCAAGGCACTGGAAAATTAGGTCACTTGCTTAAGCTCAGACAGCTAGGGTGTAGCAGAGCTAGGACTGAACCAAGGCAGTCCAGCTCCTGAACCCACACATTTATCGTCTTGTTAAATAACCCACTCCATGGGTATGGACAGTGCCAGTGTAGACACTAGAAGGGTTTCTAGGTAGAAAATCAGAGGAAGAACAGTCCTGGTACCTTCTCTTTTGTGGTCAAGAGAAGAAAGAGGGAGTCTCTGGTCACTACTACCAGGTTCAATCTGGTTTCCCACAAGTGTGTGGCAAGAGAAGAAAGAGGGACTGAAGGATTTCCAGGCCACCCTCTGGGGACATTCACACGCATTATAGGTGCTCGAGAGAGTCCCAAAGAAGTAAAGAAAGTCAGCTGAGTGAGAGACAAGAGACCAAAAGATGCGTACACTCAAGAGAATGGTGGATAAAAATGCACCGGGAGGGAAGTTGAATTGGGTTTCCAAGAAGGATCCTTGGAACCACCATCTGGGGACTCTTCCCCCACCCTTGCTAACTTTTAGGAAACTCTAGATTTCCTGTCCTGTGGCCAAGATTGTCTAGGGGTGCGGGACAGTGCAGTGAGAGGTGCTGTTGGGTGATCCCAGAAGAGGGTGGGAGATGCTTGGGGGCGGGGTTCATATGAAGATTCATGGAAGAGGCGCTAAATGAGGCTGTTTGGGGGCGGGACTAAACTGAGTCTGTGGAGGCGGGGCTAAATGGTGGATGGGCTGGAACTTAGCTGGAGTAATCAGTTGGGGTGATGCTGGTCAGGTCCTACCACTAGCTACAGTGGGCGCTACTGTGTTGTGTGTCCCAGCTTGCTCACCCAGCCTAGCGCCCCAGGGAAGAGAGAGTTCTGGAAAATGGACACTCTGTCCCCTCTGAGTCTCCTCCATTGTTTCCCAGAACCTCCTCCTCCGTCATTGATGGGCCCTGGGCTCCACTGGGGGTCCTTTCTGGAAATCATGCATTTGTCCATTCAATCAACAGATATGATGAAGCACTGGACGTACAGCCTTGAACCAAGTCATCAAGTCCCTGCCCTCCTGGGGTTGACCTTGTAGTAGGAGAGACAGACAAAAACTGAATAAATATATAATACAGTGTGAACAACTAAATCAATATATAATACAATGCAAGTGGCATGAAGAATAATTAAACAGGGTAAAGGGGGTTAAGGGCTTCCCTTGTGGCTTAGTGGTAAAGAATTCACCTGCCAAGCAGGAGATGTAGGTTCTACCCCTGGGTGGGGAAGATCTCCTGGAGAAGGAAATGGCAACCTACTCCAGTATTCTTGCCTGGAAAATCCCATGGACAGAGGAGCCTGATAGGCTACAGTCCATGGGGTCACAAAAGAGTCAGACACCACTTAGTGACTAAACCACAAAGGAGGTTAAAGAATGATGATGGTGGATGGGGTGGGGAGCTGTTTTAGCAGGTGTGATAGAGAGGGTATCTCTAAGGAGGTGGTATTTGAGGCTCCCTGAGGAGGAGTAACACATGTCAGAGGAGGTTGTCCATCCATCCAGGGTCTGGAGCTACCAGAGAGCTTGATAGCTTCAAGGCTCACCATCTTTCCTGTTGGAAAGATGCTCCCTTCCTGACCACTGGGAAGTCCTCTTTCAGATCTAGCTACATTGGGACTTCCCAGGTGTCCTAGTGGTTAAGAATGTACCTGCCAATGCAGGGGACACCGGTTCAATCCCTGGTCTGGGAAGATGCCACATGCCATGGAGGGCTACTAAGCCTCAGTGCACCTCAGGTACTGAACCTGCATGCCTTAGAGCCTGCGCTCTGCAACAAGAGAAGCCACTGTAATGAGAAGCCATTGCACCGAAACCAGAGAGTAGTCCCCACTCGTAGCAACTAGAAAAAGCCCGAGCAAAGGAATGAAGACCCAGCACAGTCAAAATAAGTAAATAAATAAATAAAAAAGATCTAGCTGCATCTCTGGTACTGTGCGACTTTGGGGTCCCCTCTTTCCTGGGGTCCTCACAGGATGGGACAGGAGGAATAGCTCAGTTTATACTGCATGCCTCAGGGCCTTTGCACGTGTCATTCCCTCTCTTCCTCTAGGTAGCTACTCAACTTCCTCCCTCCCCTTCTGCTTAAATGTTACCTCCTCTGAGAGCACTGACTCTGTGCTGTTTTTCTTGATAGCCTTTGTCAGTACATTTCCGGGATTTGTTTATTCACTTATTGGGCTTCCTAGGTGGCTCCGGTAAAGAATCTGCCTGCCATGCAGATGTCATGGGTTCAGTCCCTGGGTCGGGAGGATCCCCTGGAGAAGGGAAATGGCAACCCACTCCAGTGTTCTTGCCTGGGGAATCCCACGGACAGACGAGCCTGTATGAGGTCACAAAAGAGTCAGCCATAACTTAGAGACTAAACAACAACAAAACAACAAATAATTGTCTCTCTCCCCCTAGAGGGGCAACTTACCGGGGTCTGGTCATCTGTTGTCTCAGTTTTTACAGCAGAGCCTGGCACCCAGTAGGATCTCAAAAAATATCCGTCGAATGAATGGATCAGTCCCTCATCCTCCTCCCGCCACCGAGTCTCTTTCTTTCTCAAACAGTGGGACTCTTGTGCCAAGGGAAGGTCAGAGGAACAACCTTCCCCTTGGGCTATCCCATACCCATTTCAAATCAACCATCGCTCCTGGATCGCAAGCGTTAGGAAAACCCATCTTCATCTGTGCCTAAAAATTCCAGCACTCCAGGGCACCACTATTTAGGATTAAGACACTGTTCCCCCAGGGCTCCATTAGAAAATGGAAATGTTTCGGGTGGAGGGAAGTAAAAGGAAATCTCGAGGACTTCCAGATAATTAAGTGAATTGGACGTTTTCTTCCTAAGGGGTTGCTGCTGAGCTCAAGCTGAAGGAGCTGGGGCGACACCTAGTGGTAGAATGAAGTTTGCTCAGAGACTGTGTGTCCCGTTGACTGGTGAGGATGTGCAGGCAGATGCCCTTGGGGGCGGTGTGTCAATCGGAGTCCTGGCCAGGGTGTGAGACAGGTGAGGCACTCGCCTTGGGTGCAGAATTGAAGGAGGTGCCAATAGCTTCAGGAGCCAATATTTTTTTTAAAAAGATTTATTTTTGGCTGTGATGGGTCTTCACTGCTGCACGCAGGCTTTCTCTAGTTGAGGCGAGGGGGAGTCTACTCTTCGTTGGGATGCTTGGGCTTCTCATTGTGGTGGCTTCTCTTGTTGCGGAGCACAGGCTCTAGGGTGCTCGGGCTTCAGTAATTGAGGCCTGTGGGTTCAGTAGTTGTGGCTCAAGGGCTCTAGAGCACAGGCTCAGTAGCTGTGGTGCACGGACTTGGTTGCTCCGTGGCAGGGTGGGATCTTCTTGGACCAGGGATCGAACCAGTGTCCCTTGCATTGCAAGGCAGATTCTTAGCCACTGGGATACCTAGGAAACCCCCAAGATAAATATTTTAATGCAATATTTTAAGAAAATAAAAATCAATGCAAAAAAAAATCCATGATGAACAAAATAACAAAATTTTAAATAAAGGCAGGATCCAACTCTGCTTTTGCATGACTCACTTCACTCTAACCCTGCCCCAATAGTAGTGTGTCTATAGTGTCCATGCGTGTACGTGTGTATGTTTAGGGACCATGTACTTGGCATTGGTCAAACTGGGCGCCGGGACACACGTGTGCCATAGTCACACCTACGGGTGTATAGGCACAGTGATTCTGTGTCCATACAGGTTGATCACATGGACGTGTGTAGATTTCTCATGATCTCAGCAGCTGGTGTTAGCAGTGACTCTGTGTCCCCAGAATTTGGTGGCCAGTGCCTGGGAAGCAGTGACTGGCTGTCTTCATTTATTCATGCATTCATGTCTGCATTTAGAAAGCATCCATTGTGAGTCTTCTGTGTCTCGAGCCTTATACCAGACACCGAGGCTGGATGACTGTTTGAGCTCTCAAGGAGTGAGATGGAAGATTTAACTTCTTTCAAGTTGAGCCTGGCAGTGTTGGGGAGAAGGGCATTGTGGCAGGGGCAGGAGATTTTGTTTGGATTTTTCCAGGAACTCATGTCTGAGAACACTGACTTATCTTCACTTCCAGAACAGAAGCCTGGTCTGTCTCACAACCCCATCCATTCAGAGTGTTAGTTGCTCAGTTGTGTTGAACTCTTTGCAACCCCATGGACTGTAGCTCTATCTCTGGGGTTTCTAGGCAAGAATACTGGAATGGGTAGCCATTCCCTTCTCTAGGGGATCTTCCTGATTCCCAGACCAAACCCAGGTCACCTGCTTTGCAGGCAGATTCTTAACTATCTAAGCCACCGGGGAAGCCCTCATCCATTCAGAGCTCAGCCACAAATCAAGGAGAAACCAGAAGGAGCAGAGAGGAGTCAGAATAGGTTCCATGAAGTCTGTGCGGAGACACTGACTTGTGTTGCTTCTGGGAAATCCAGTAGGTTCTCAGTGCTGGTTTACTCTTTAAAAAAAAAAAAGTGTTACTATTTAAAAAAAAATAAATTTTATTTATTTTTAATTAATTAATTTATTTTTGGCTGTGCTGGGTCTTTGTTGCTCTGTGGGCTTTTATGTAGTTGCGATGAATGGGGGCTACTCTTGAGTTGTGGTGTGCAGGCTTCTCATTGCGGTGGCTTCTCTTATTGCAGAACACGGGCTCTAGGGCGCTTGGGCATCAGTACTTGTGGCACACCAGCTCAATTGTTGTGGCTCCTGGGCTCTCATTTTAAGGTGTGTAAAGCGGTTCTTCATTGTGGCCTAAATTTACATTTCATTAAGTGATGTTGGAAAAAGAAGAGTTAGTGATGTTGAGCATCTTTTCATGTGTTTGTTTGCCATTTGTATATCTTCTTTGGAGAAATGTCTAGCTAGTCAAGACCTTTGTCCATTTTCAAAACTGGGATGTTTGCTTATTTTGTTGTTTAAATACAAGGTTTTAAAGCCAGCAATGAGACATGGTTGGATTTGTAAGAGGGAGAGATCCTCTGGTTGTAACTTGGAAGACAGGCCAGCATAGGGAGAGTAAAGGTATGAAAACAAAATTATTTAAGAGCTAACAAGACTGGAGACAAGTTGATGGCAGCCATGGGTAGAGCAGGACCAACATTTAGGGGGCAGGGGGAATGTATCTCTCATTGTATAGTGTCCAAAGTCCTCAGCCAGGCCTACTGTCTCCTTTGGAGTCTCCTCTTGGAATTCTGAACCAGGCAGGAAAGCAGAAATGGCAAGATAGAGAATTCCAGGGAGAAAATATTTCAACACCATTTCTAAACACTTGCAGTAACCAAGCAAAAAAAAAAAAAAACTCAAGGCAGGCACAGGCTAGAAGATTAAAACCATATGTGTTCTGAGGGATGCAAAGCTACACGTGTACGTGTGGACAGAAATGCATGCCTTTCCTCTGTGTGAATGAAATATGGGAGCCAAGTCCTTTGGCTTCTTGCAAAGGACACTGAGTTTTGCTTGGTTTATGTTTTCTAGCTTTTCTACTGGACATTCGAGCATGTTTACCTGCTGCACATCAAACAGAAATGACACTTACGTTTTATACTTGGTTGTTGTTGTTAAGTTGCTAAGTTGTGACGGACTCTGGACTGTAGCCTTCCAGGCTCCTCTGTCCATGAGATTCCCCAGGCAAGAATACTGGAGTGGGTTGTCTTTTCTTTCTCCAGGAGATCTTCCCAGATCAGGGATTGAACCTGGCTCTCCCGCATTGGCAGGCAGATTCTTTACTACTGAGCCACCTGCGAAACCTCTGTATGCTTGGTAACTTAGTTCATATTTTTGAGTGAACTTTCTTCTTGACATAAAACATACCTACAAAGAGGTATGCAAATCATAACAGTACTCTTTAGAAATTGTCTTAAAGTGATATAATGTGCCCAGTCCCAGGTTGAGAAATGGAACTTTGTAAGACTCCGGAGCCCCCGATGCCCCTTCTAGTTGCCATCTGCACTTTCACATTCCCCATCCACCTAGAGGAACCACTGAGCTGGCATCTCTCACTATGTACTGGTTTGACCTGCTTTTCAACTTAATGAAGTCACTAAATATATAGTTTTTGGAGCCTAGTTTCTTTTGCTCAGCATAATGCTTGTCAGATTCCTCCATATTATTGTTTTGTGGTAGATTGCTTGTTTCTATTGCTTTTTGATATTCCATTGTGTGAATATATTGAGTGTGATATATCCATTCTACTGTTTCTCGGCATTTGGGTCTGTGAAGTTTGTGGCTGACACAAACATTCTTAAATAAACACTGATGCATGCCTTTAGTGATGCTTGTTTGTATTTCTGTTGGGTGTATATGTACAGTAGATTCTCTTTTTTAGAAGTGATTATGTTCTATAAAGAATTAGTGAAGACTGCTGTGAATACTGAGTCATCATAGGATTAGATTCCTGCAAGGCTCTGGTCACGTTTTTGGTTACCAAACAATATGCAAACCCCTTTTATGAATGTTTGTGTTTGAAAATACTTTATTTAATATATGTTGCTGATTCATTGGCATCAAACTCGTGGTCAAAGGCATTCTTTTTTAAAAACTTAGTTAAATTAATTTATTTGGTTGCATCAGGTCTTAGCTGTGGCCTGCGGGATCTTGTGACATGTGGGATCTTTCCTTGCAGTGCATGGACTTTCTCCAGTTGTATCTCTAGGGTTCAGTAGATGTGGCAAGGTGGCTCTCTGGTTGTGGCGTACAGGCTCCAGAGCATGCAGGCTTAGCAGTTGTAACACTCAGGCTTAGTTACTCCTCAGCATATGGGATCTTAGTTCCCCCAACCAGGGCTCGAATCTGCATCCCCTGCATTGCAAGCCAGATTCTTAACCACTGGACCACCAACTGAGTCCCCCAAAGACACTCTTGAGCAAAGCTTATCAGTGAGTCCTATTTTCTCTAGAAGACACTTTACCACCTTCTTTTGCCTAGAACACTAGACAGAACTTAGCACTGTGCACATGGTCCCTTAAAACAGCGAGATCACCAATAAAATGCATGAGAATGTGAAAATTTCAGCATCAAGTAGACTGTGAGAAAGTAAGTTGTTTGCAGTTATGAGAACTGAAACAAGAGGCCCACAGCAGGGCTGCATTGGATCTCCATCAGGAACCTGCGTGTCAGTGACTCAATATTTTTGTTACCCTGTGAACGTCCATGAATCACCACAAAAGCTCCAGGAGGATTGATTTTGGGGTTACAAATAAATTGTAGTGAGTAGGTGAGTTTGACAACATGGAACCCACAAATAGTGAGGCTCAAGTATATATACCTAGGAGAAGAACTGCTGAGTCATAGGGGAGGAATATGGGCTTCCCAGGTGGCTCAGTGGTAAAGAAGCTGCCTGCCAATACAGGAGATGCAGGAGCCACAAGTTTGATCTCTGGATCAGTAAGATCCCCTGGAATAGGAAATGGCAACCTATTCCAGTATTTTTGCCCAGAGAATCCCATGGACAGAAGAGCCTGGTGGTCTACAGTTCCTGGGATCACAAAGAGTCATATATGACTTAGTAACTGGACACATACACAGGAGAGGAATATACTGAACTTGAGGAGGTAAGTGCCAAACAGTCTTCCAAAGTTTCAAAGACTCTTCAAAGAGTTTACCAATTTACTGTCCCACTAGTAGTGTCTGAGCATTCCAGTTGCTCTACATCATTATCAACACTTGGTGTTGTCTTTCTGTTTCACTTTAGACATTCTGATGGGTGTATAGTGGTATCACATTTTGGGTTTAATTTACATTTCATGATGACTAATAATAATATTTAAATACCTTTACACATGTTTATTGACCACTTGAGTATTCCTTTTTGTGAAATGCCTTTTCAAGTCTTTTGCCCATTTTGCTATTAGGCTGTCTGCCTTTTTCTTATTAATTTGTAAGAATATGTGTTTTGTATACATCCAAATTTTGTATCTGTGTTTCTGTTTCTCATATAAATTGAAATTAGGATATCAGTTCTTTGTTGGACATAGGATTGCAAATATCTTCTCCTACTATGTGGCTTGTCTTTTCATTCTCTTAATATCTTTGATAAATAGAATTTAATTTGAATATAGTTTATTTTTTACTTTGGTATATATATATATATATATTTTTTTTTTTAACAAATGAACTTTAATTATTTTGGGCTGTGCTGGGTCTTTGTTTTGCTGCTTCTCTGCAAGTTGCAGCTTGCAGGCTTAGTTGCCCCACAGCATGTGTGATCTTAGTTCCTTGACTAAGGATCAAATCCACTTCCCATGCTTTGAAAGGATAATTCTTAACCACTGGACTAACTAGGGAAGTCCCTGAATGCAGTTTAAATGATAATGTTTTTCCTTCAAGGTTAGTGCTTGTTAGTGTCCTGTTTTAGAAATCTTTGCCCGCCCCACAGTAATGAAGATATTCTTCTATATTTACTTAAAATACTCATTGTTTATCTCTCACATTTAGATGTAAAATCTACCTGGAATTGATTTTTGTATATGACATGAGGTACATACAGATCAACATTTATTCTTTCCCCTTTAAATAGGGTCGAATGACCCAGGAACAGGCTCCAGAGTCTGGGCTAGATTCCAGGGGGTCTTGGAAAAATTTCTTAGCATCTCTGTGCCACTATTTCCTCATTTAAAAAACTGGACTTGTAACCCTATCTACTTCATATTGGTATTCTGAGGGTAGATGAGTTATTACATGTACATTGCTACAGATGGTGCCTAGCTCATGATGTTGTTTTTGTTCAGTTGCTGAGTCGTGTCCAGCTCTTTGCAACTCCATGGACTGCAGCATGTGAGGCTTCCCTGTCCTTCACTATCTCAGAGTTTGCTCAAATTCACATCCATTGGTTGGTGATGCTATCTAACCATCTTAGCCTCTTCTGTCCCCTTTTCCTTTTGCCTTCAATCTTCCCCAGCATCAGAGTCTTTTCCAATGAGTTGGCTATCGCATTAGGTGGCCAAAGAACTGGAGGTTCAGCATCAGTCCTTCCAATGAATATCCAGAGTTGATTTCCTTTAGGATCAAGTGGTTTGATCTCCTTGCTGTCCAAAGGACTCTCACAAGTCTTCTCCAGCACCACAATCTGAAAGTATCAGTTCTTCAGTGCTCAGCCTCCTTTATGGTCCAACTCTCACATACGTACGTGACTACTGGAAAAACCACAGCTTTGACTATATGGACTTTTGTCGGCAAAATAATGTCTTTGCTTTTTAATATACTGTCTAGGTTTGTCATAGGTTTCCTTCCAAGGAAAGCTCATGCTTCTGCTGTTGCTGCTGCTAAGTCGCTTCAGTTGTGTCTGACTCTGTGTGACCCCATAGACGGCAGCCTACCAGGCTCCCCCATCCGTGGGATTCTCCAGGCAAGAACACTGGTGTGGGTTGCCATTTCCTTCTCCAGTGCATGAGAGTGAAAAGTGAAAGTGAAGTCACTCAGTTGTGTCCGACTCTTAGCGACCCCATGGACTGCAGCCTACCAGGCTCCTCCGTCCGTGGGATTTTCCAGGCAAGAGTATTGGAGTGAGGTGCCATTGCCTTCTCAAGATAAGTACTCAATAAACCTTAGCAATTATTGTTACTGTTTCTGACAGTTACAAACTTTTTTTCCTCCTGATAATTTTCAGGTCAGGGAAAAAAGATTTCTTCTCAGGGCTCCTGGTGTGTTCAGGTTGCTGTAATAGAATAACATAGACTAGGTGGCTTATAAACAACAGAAATCTATTTCAGTTCTGGAGTTGGGGAAGTCCTGGATCAAAGTGAAAGCGCTGGTAGGTTTGGTGTCTGGTGAGGACAATTTTCTCAGTGTCTTCTCACTGTGTCCTCATGGTGGAAGGGAGAGGGAGCTCTCTGGGGTCTCTGTATAAGGGCACTAATCCTGTACATGAGGGCTCCACCCTCGGGACCTAATCACCTCCCAAGGCTTCACCTACAGACACTATCACATTGAAGGTTAGCTTTCAGCATGTGAATTTGGAAGGAGTAGGGGGATATTGACATTCAATCTGTAGCACTCCCCGAAGGAAATGGCAACCCACTCCAGTGTTCTTGCCTGGAGAATCCCAGGGATGGGAGAGCCTGGTGGGCTGCCGTCTATGGGGTCGCACAGAGTCGGACACGACTGAAGCCACTTAGCAACATTCTCATATGTCAGTACAGGGTTCCTCGGGGGAGGGAGCTTTCAGGGAAAGTTTAAGGATGGTCCCCCTTTTAAACAGTTTTTTTGAGGTATAACTTATATATCATTGGTCTTCTCTGGTGGCTCAGACAGTAAAGAATCCACCTGCAATGCAGGAGACCTGGGTTCGATCCCTGGGTTGGGAAGATCCCCTGGAGAAGGAAATGGCAACCTGCTCCACTATTCTTGCCTGGAGAATCCCATAAACAGAGGAGCCCAGCAGGTTACAGTCCATGGGGTCGCAAGAGTCTGACACGATTGAGTGACTTTCATTTTCACTTTGTATACCATTAAATCCACCTAACTGTGCAACTCAATGACTTTTAGTAATTTTTCAGAGTTGTGCAAACATTATCCCAATCTAGTTTGAGGACATTCATATCACCTGCAAAAGATCCCTCACGCCAGTTTGCAGTTCATTGCCACCCCATCCCATTTCAGACAATCACTACTCTTAATTTCTTTGTCTCTATATTCGCCTTTTCTGGACATTTTGTGTAAATAGAAATCATACAAAATGTGGCCTTTTGTATCTGATTTCTTTCACTTAGCAAAATATTTTTAAGGTTCACCCATGTTGAAGCATATATCAGCTGTCTGTTCCTTATTATTCGTTTTTAAAATTTATTGACTTATTTTTGGTTGTGCTGTGAGGTCTTTTCTCTAGTTGCATTGAACGGAGGCTATTCTCTTGTTGTGGAGCACTGACTCTAGGGTGCTCAGGGCCTGTGGGTTCAGTAGTCGAGGCTCTAGAGCACAGGTGCAATAATTGTGACACACGGGATTAATTTGTTCTGCCACATGTGGGAACTTCCTGGATCAAAGGATCGAACCCATGTCTCTTGCATTGGCAGGCGGATTTGTGACCACTGAGCCACAGTGGTATGGATGTATTCACCGGTTGTGTGGATGTGCCACATAGTGTATCATTTCACCAGCTGATGAGCATTTGAATTGTTTCATTGTGAATAATGCTGTTATGAATATTCATATGCAAGTCTTTCTGTGGACATATACTTTCATTTCTCTTGAGTGGATGGAGTTGTTGAGTCTTATGGTCAATTTCTGTTTAACATTTTGAGAAACTGCTGAATTGTTTCTCAAAGTAGTTGCAACAGTTGATTTTATTTTTTAAATTAATTTTTGGCTCACTGCACTGGGTCTTCGTTGCTACGTATGGGTTCTCTCTAGCTGCAGTGAGCAGAAGCTACTCTTGGTTGCGGCGCAGGGGCCTCTCACTGTGGTGGCTTCTCTTGTTGAGGAGCAGGGACTCTAGAGCACAGGTTGAAGTTGTGGCGCACGGGCTTAGTTGCTCTGCGGCACGTAGGATCTTCCCGGATCAGGGATCGAGCCCATGTTCTCTGCATGAGCAGGTGGATTCTTACCCATTGGACCATCACAGAAGTCTGCAACATTTTATATTTCCACTAGCAAGAGGTTTTGGTCTCTTCACATCATCACCAGCACCTGCTTCTGCCTGTCTTTAGGACTGAGGTTTTTCTGGTGGATGTCATATGTGATTAGTCCTGTGAAAGACACAGGTGGAGATGTGCAAGGAGGAGATGGGCATAGAAATTTGAGCTCTAGGTGGAGATATGGACTGTAGAAATACCTTTGGGAGTCTCAGTGGTAGATTCAGTCAATTCAATAATTTCTTGAGCACCTGTGCATGCGTGTGTGCTCAGTCGCATCAGTCATGTCCATCTTTTTGTGACCCTTTGGATTGTAGCCCACCAGGCTCCTCTGTCCATGGGATTTCCCAGGCAAGAATACTGGAGTGGGTTGCCGTGCCTTCCTCCAGGGGATCTTCCTGACCTAGGGATTGAACTCATGTCTCCTGCATTGCAGGCAGATTCTTTATCTACTGAGCCACCCAGGAAGCCCCTTGAGCACCTACTATATGCCAAGCACTATCCTAAGCTGTAAGGATGCAGCTGTGGAAAACATAGGCATGTAGGACCTCTTGTGAAGCTGAAAGTCTAGTGGAAGAGACAGACCAGAAACAAATAAAAGTACAATACAAAGTCACATCGTGATAGATATTGTTCAAAAAAAGGTAGAGCAGAGTAAGGGATAGAGAGGTGGTAGTGGTGCTGGTGGGTGGTATTGGAGATGAGGTGGCCAGGGGAGGTCTTTGAGGATACAATGGTCAGATCACTCAGAGTACAGGCAGGGAAACAAACCACTCTAGGGTGTTTCAAAGAGAGGAAATGTATTAATAATATAGAGAATTAGTTTGTCATGAAATGGAAGAGTTGAGAAGCCAAACTGATGGAATGATCAGGGAATCCAGGAATAAGCCACAGCATAAAGCTACTAGAGGGACAAGACAAAAGGGGGGTGTGATGAGGAAGAGACTCGTGTGTGGGAGCTAGGATCATGGCATCTCTGTGCATGGGGACTTCCCAGGCAAGAATACTTGAATGGGTTGCCATTTCCTTCTCCAGGGGATCTTCCCAACTCAGGGGTCAAACCTGAGTCTTGAACATTGCAGGCGGACTCTTTACCATCTGAGCCAACAGGGAAGCTCTCACATATCATGGTACAGCCAAAATAAATAAATACAGTAAAAAAAAAACATGAACGAACAACTTGTGTATCTGTGTTAATAGTGAAGACAGCAAGTGCAAAGGTCCTGAGGTGGGAGTGTGCTGAATGGAACCAAAACCCTAGGAGTGAGTGTGATGGATGGTTCAGGCACAGAATACGGAATGACAGGGGCTAGGAACCTAGGACAAAGCCCCAGGAGACATTTAGGAAGAAGGCAGGAGACAGTGATGGTGCAGCATTGAATTCAAGGGACAAATGACTTTCAAGAAGAAGGGAATGATCCACAAGGGCTTACCTGTGAGAGTGACTAAATGAGGCTGTGGGATAAACAAATTGTAGGGTCACTGGTCCTTTAGTGAGAGGATTGTGGGAAGCATACAGGAAATGGGAGGTGAGGGAGCAGAGACAGCAAATGTAGATGTAAGTGTAGACCACTCCTTGAAGGAGTTTGTCTGGGAGGAGCTAGTGCAGTTTCCTACATTACCAACAGTTAGCGAATGAGAGTATCATCCTGTTCCAAATTCTCTAAACCGGGAGGGCTTGGAGCCCAGTGGCTTGGGGATCTGAAATCAGACCCACCTAGGTTCAAATCCTGGGCTCAAATTTATCTCCTGGCTCCTCTCTGAGTGGTTTCCTCTCTTGTAAATAGGGAAGGTGCTGTACTTTTCATGGGAGATTTCACTCAGTGCTCAGCAAGTGTATTTGCAAAGTGTTCAGCACTCCTAAATGCAAGCTGTAGTACAAGTAGGCAAAGAGACATCTCATTTTTCTAAAGCTCATTATCAGTTGCAGATAATAACAATGTCAGCTATTTATGAAACAAGATGTCCCAGACATGCAGCAAAGTGCTTTACAAGCACCATCTCTCCCAGCCGATTCTGCTGCTACCTGCACACTGGCATCTTTCCTGTTCCTTGAACACTTGCTCCTGTCTCAGGGCCTTTGCACTTGCTCTGCTTCCTGCCTGGAGCTCTTCCTTCAGATATCCAAATGGCTCCCTCCTTCACTTTCTTCAGGTCTCTGCTCAAATGTCACTTTTCCCAACCACCTCGATTAAAGTTTTACTCCCCTCCTTAGTCCATATGCCCCTTCCTCTCCACCCCCATTTGTTGTCTGTCTGATCCTATTGTTGTTCAGTCACTCAGTCTTGTCCGGCTCCTTGCAACCCCATGGACTGCAGCACACCAGGCTTCCCTGTCCATCACCAACTCCCAGAGCGTGCTCAAACTCATGTCCATTGAGTCGGTGATGCCATCCAACCATCTCATCCTCTGTCGCCCTCTTCTCCTGCCTTCAGTCTTTCCCAGCATCAAGGTCTTTTCCAATGAGTCAACTCTTCGCGTCAGGTGGCCAAAAGTATGGGAGCTTCAGCTTCAGCATCAGTCCTTCCAATGAATATTCAGGGTTGATTTCCTTTAGGATTGACTGGTTTGCTCTCCTTGCAGTCCAAGGGACTCTCAAGTATCTTCTCCAGCACTACATTTCAAAGGCATTAGTTCTTTGGCGCTCAGCCTTCTTTATGGTCCAGCTCTCACATGTGTACATGACTACTGGAAAAACCATAGCTTTGACTAGAAGGACCTTTGTCTGCTATAGAATGTTCATCTCCACAAAGGCAGGGCTTTTTAAATCTGTTGTTCATGGTGCTTGGGACATAGTAGATGCTCAATAAATCTTTTGCTTGATTGTCAGGACACGGGAACCATTTACAGGTGTTAGGTCCGCGGGTCCTTACAGCCATCCACTTTGCAGATGAGGAAACTGAGGCAGAGAGAGGTCATTGTTCGAGGTCACATAGGGGCAGAACCTGCCTCTCTGGATCGTTAAGCTCAGAAAAAAAGGATTGGTCAAGACCCCCACCATCTCTACCCCCCATGCCCAGCGCTTCTCCCCAGGGAGGTGAGCGGCCACTACCCAGGAAAGGCCTGAGTCATCGCCGCCTCCAGACGGCGGCGGCCGCGGGCTGAAGGCGACGGTGGCGGCGGCCACAACGAGGTGATGCGGGGACGCCAGGAGGGGGCGTGAGTGCAGGGAAAACAGAGGAAATTAAAACCGGCCGGGCTCTCCTCCTGGCGGCCTGGCCGCCCCCGCCGCCGGCTGGTGCATGGGTGGAAAGTGGGGGGCACTGCACTCCCCACTCCTTTGAAGGGGTAGGCCCGGGAGCTGGTCCCTGGGGTCTGGAGGAGGGTCCGAAGCATCAGTTCCCCGCCCCCACCCTAAGTTCAAGTTGTGAGTGAAGACCCGCCTGGGACTTGTCTGCAAAAGGCTAGTTCCTGTCTCAGCCGTCGGGAGTGGCCATGCCGCCCCTTGGAGTCATGTGTGGGGGGTCCTCCTGCTGCAAAAGTGACCCCATTCGCGAACCTTCATCCGAGTAATCACATCTATTGGTCTCGGACGCGCCACAGTAGGCTTCCCTCGTCCGAAAACGACCAGGTGGTCCCCAGAGTGGTCCTGGTACCGGGGTGCCCTTTCCCCAAGGAAAAGGAGACCCTTGGCCTTCCCATTCAAGGGAGCTCACCAGAGTCCCCCCCACCCCATGGCTGGTCTCCCAGTTGTTAGGGAGCTGGGGTCGGTGTCCTAGCAGTAGGTGGATGGGGACTTGTGACTCCGGGCCTCCCGCCCGCCCCCTGCCAGCTTTGGGCGGTCGGGGTGGGGCAGGTGCTGATTTAGACACTGGCCAAGCACCCGGGGGTCTAAGAGAGGGGCTGTGCGTGAAGAGTGGCCCGGGAATACTTCACTGGGGCTGGGGGGGGGGCTGGGGGGCGGGGACACCGCTGGGGGCGGGCCGGGATGCCGCGGCTGTGGGGGTGGGGCAGGTGGGGCCAGGCCGCCGGAGGGGGCCCTCGCGGGGATGGGTGGGTCCCGCGCAGAGCGGGGTGGCGGGCGGGGTGTAGTCGGGGCGCCCCCCGCCCCCTGCGGAGCCCCGCCGGTGCGCGCAGAGCCGCAGCCAGCGTCCCGGAGCCCCCCCCCGCGGCCGGCCTGGCCCCGGCCCGGCCCGGCCCCCAGCGCGCGCTCGCGTCCCCTGGGGCGACTGGGCGGCGAGGGACGGAGCGCCAGGCGGCGGGCAGCCGCGGGGCATGAGGCGGGGGCGCGATGTCGGTACCGCTGCTGAAGATCGGGGCCGTGCTCAGCACCATGGCCATGGTCACTAACTGGATGTCGCAGACGCTGCCCTCGCTCGTGGGGCTCAACGGCACCGTGTCCCGCGCGGGCGCCTCCGAGAAAATCGTGAGTGGCCGCCGCGCTGGGGGGCGCTCCCGAGGGGGGGCGTGGTGCCCGAGCAGCCGCCGCAGCCCCCGGGGGCCCCCGCCCCCCTGCTTTCCCCACGCGCCCAGGCCCGGGAGCGCCTTCCCCGGGCTGGGGGCTGGACGCTGAGGCGGAGGCGCCCTGGGACCCCCGACCACCTCCGCGGCGCCTTTATTATTGTTATGATTATTTCTTAGGCTTAATGTGCAGTGTCCGAGTGGCAACAAGGTACTAGGCTCGCTCCGGCCCCGGGGTGCAGGCGGCAAGGGTTGCGGAATTGAGCCTGGTCCTGGCTGAGTGGAGCGAAGAGGGAGGGTAGATTCGGGGGTCTGGGAGGAACCCAGCCTCTGAACGGGGAAATCTCGGGGTCTCAGAGCGTCTCCACCTTCACAATCTCTCCGTGCTTGTGCCTTGATGTCTCTGAGTAGTCCCGTATGTGTATCAGTCTGCCTGTCTCTCTCCCTCTCTTCTATCTTTGTCTCTCTCTGTGTGTTTCCCTGTCTGTCTCGCTCTGTCTCCTTGATTTCTTTTTCCTCTGGTTGGTTTCTCTGTTTCCCCTCTCTGTGTGTCTCTGTTGAGCTGTCTCTGACTTAGTGTTTCTTTTTTTCTGTCTCTCCTTTCCTCTCCCCTGTGCAACCCCGCCCCCCCACCCCGCATCTCCCTTCTAATTACCTGTCTCACCATGTTCTGAAACCCTAGGAAGCAGATGGGGTCTCAGACTCTGGGGGAGGGGGGTGTGGGGAGCAGGGCCTGCCCCCAGAAACTCCAGGTTTGCTGCCTTCCCCATACCATCCTATCCTCCTCTATCACCTCCATCCTCTAGCTTCCCAAGTCGTAGAATTTGGCTGTGGGTGGGGGGGGCGTGTCGGGAGAGGGCAGGATATGTGTGTGTGGGGTGCTCCTTCAGGGTTAATAATGGTGATCTTTGTGTCCTGGGGAGACATCCTCCTGAACAAATTTCCCTCAGGCTCCTCTAGGTATGCCCCATACCCCTCATTCCTTCCCCTCTTCAGTCTGGTTTTAGGACTCCTCCCAATATCTGGATCTGGGATTCATGGGGTCTCCCTCTCCTGCTTGACACCCCCCCCCCAGCTTCATCAGCTCCCCTCTTGAGCCTCCAGTGGCCACCACCCTGAAAGGCAAGAGGTCTTTGCTCCCAATGGTTGCGTGCAAGTAGAGGCAGGGGTGCCATGTCCTGTGCTCAGGTTTCATCAGCCCCTGGAGGGAATTGTCGCTGGGCTTGGCCCAGGTGAGGGCTTTCAGTCTGAATTCTCAGAATTGAAGTCAGTGTGTGAAACAATGTCTTTCTGTGTGTCAGTCACATCAAGCGATGTCCTGGTTATCTATGCGTGGGTTTTGGTGTGTATGGGGTCGTGTGTGAGTGGAGGTTATGAGAAAGTTCATGTGCTTTGCTGGCATGAGGGCACAGATGTGTCTGCCTGTATGTAAGGATGCATTCCAGACTGAGTGGGTGTGTCCCTGAGTACTCACTGTGTCTGGGTGTGGATGTGTCTAAGTGTGTATCTGCAGTTGTATGTCCCTGACTGTGGGTTTGCATGTATGTAATTGCATGTGTGCATATGTTTGTCTACATGACTCTGAGACTTCTTGCTGTTGCCTTTTGGGGGTGGGGGGTGGGGGAGATGGTGTCTCATTGAAATCAGAAGCCAGATTATTCCACTCCCTTACCATCTACAAAGTGTGAATCAGTGTAAATGTGTGCTCGTATCATGTACAGCATATGGGTAATAGGGAGTATATATGCCTGGGGAATGTGTACATAAGTGTGTAAGAGCATGTCTCTGAATTATGACTTTGTGTGTGTAAATATGTCTTTGCAAATATGTACATGTGCATATAAATATGGACATGTATGTCTTTAGATGTGCATGCATATATGTTCAAGTGTATCTATGAATGGTGTGTGTGCCTAGTTTGTATGTGTGTGGGTGGATTCCTTTGTGTGTCAATTTTTCTGTAAGTGTGAGGGTGTGTATGGTCTGACGTGGTCTCCACTCTAGCCTATCTGTAGCTGACAGGACCTTGATCCAATGCTTCCATGGAGTTACCTACTAAAAGCTAATAGTTCTCCCATCCTTTATCCCCACCCCCATCCCTCAGTTTCACTCAGCCTTGCTAGAAGAGCTCTATGGAGTGAGACGCCAAGGAACTCAGGGTAGGACCTAGAAGGAGACTGTGACATGAGATGCTTTAGAAAGGGTCTTGGGAGTCTGTAGCTGCTGCTGCTCCTGCTAAGGTGCATCAGTCGTGTCCGACTCTGTGCGACCCCATAGACGGCAGCCCACCAGGCTCCGCCGTCCCTGGGATTCTCCAGGCAAGAATACTGGAGTGGGTTGCCATTTCCTCCTCCAGTGCATGAAAGTGAAAAGTGAAAATGAAGTCGCTCAGTCATGTTTGGCTCTTTGCGACCCCATGGGCTGCAGCCTACTAGGCCCCTCCATCCATGGGGTTTCCCAGGCAAGAGTACTGGAGTGGGGTGCCATTACCTTCTCCGGGAGTCTGTAGGCATGGGTTGAAATGCAGAGTTTCCCCCAACTTGCTCTATGACTTGCACTCCAGGCCAGTGACATGACCACTGTAGGCAGAAGTTTCCTCATCTATAAAATGGGAATGATAATTTGTACCTCACAGAACTGTTGTGGATAAGAGGTCTATCATCCAGGTCCTCATCCATCCATCCTTTCAACTATCTATCCATCCACCCATCTTTATACTCATTGTTTCATCTACCTATACATCTATCCACTCACCTATCCATCCATTCATTCATCTAGCCAACCATCCTCCCACCCATTCATCTCTTCATCCTTCCATTTGTCTCTCCATCCACCTCTCCATCCATCTATCTTTCCAGTCACCTTTTGTTCATTATCTGTCTCTTAATCGATTCTTCCATGCATCTGTCCTTCCATCCATCCATCTCTCTATCCATTCAACTCTTTTGTTTATTCAGTAAAATTATTGAGTACTTTATTTATGTCAAGTGTATGTATGCTTGAAAATCCCAGTTCAGTGCCTGACATAGTAGATGCTCAGTGGCAGGACTCTGAGTCAGACGAATCTGGGTTTGAATTCTGGTCCTACAAGTTACCAGTCTTATGACCTTGGGGAAAATTATTTAATCTCTCTAAGCTCCAACATCCTCATTCGTCAAGGAGGGTCCCCACTAAACCACAGGATCCATGAGGACATCTGTGTTTTACTCATTATTGAAACCTAAGACCTGATGTATAGTAAGCCTACAATAAGTATTTGTCAAGTGGCTGAATCAACAATTGCATCTTCATAAGGATTCCACCTTCAAATAAAAACAAATGGCTAGGTTCAGTAAGGAGAGGTTTCTCTGTTTGCCATTACAGCCAAGCACATAATAGACATGGAATAAATATTTGTCAAGTATCTAAATCAGTAATCCACCTTCATAAGGATTGAGGAACAAATGGAAGGCACAGAGTAGGTATTTAATAGGGAAGAGTTGTAGGAAGGTACGTAACAGCGACATGGTTAAGCTGAGGGGTTTGGGAACTCGGGTAGTGAGAATTCCTGGTCCTGAAGCAGACAGTTGCATGCTGGTGCTTGACTTTAAAAAGGGTCTCTTTGAGGATGGGATGAGCCCAGATCCTCTGGCCATTCTTCACCTCCCTGATCTGATCCAAAGAAACAGCTTAGCATTCTAAGAGATTCTGAGAGATGCTGTTACAAACCATCTCTGGAAGAGATGAGGAGGGAGAACTGCCTCTGCTACTACCTTTGGCCAACTCCCAGCCATAAACCATCCCTGTGGGATGGGAGCCTTCAGCAGAATGGTTTCTCACCTGGGGGTCATAAATTCAGAACCAGACTAAACATTGTCAGCCCCATTGCCAGCGGCTGCTGTCATTACAGGGCCTGAAGTGAGTTACCTGCATCTTATATGTTATGCCTCTGTCCATCCCCTCCTCCTTGAGGATTGGAGGGAAGGAAGGGGAGATGAAGGAGGAATATTCTTTTTGGGGAGGACTCTTTTCCTCCTGGGAGTAACAGGGACAGTCTGGCAGCTATCAGCAAGAGGCTTTTAGAGGACTTCCCAGTAAGAACCAAAGTTCGGAATCCTTGTCTTTTCTTGATGGTTTTCAGTGGGGAAAGGACCCTTAATACTCAGTCAGTTGAGGCAAGGAAGGACTGTCGCAAGTGGCCTCACACCTCAGTGGTTTAGCACTGCACCGTTTTGTTTTGTGCTTGCACTATGCATCTATGTTGGCTGGTGAGCTCTGTCCGTGGTAGTCAGGGACCTGGAATGAGGGAGCCTCTATGGTGACAGGATAATTGAAACAGGGACAGCAAGGCACAGCATAGCCCCCCTCACTGCCTCCTAAAGCTTTCCCCTGGAAACCCCATGTTACTTCTGCTCACATTTCATTGGCCAGCACAAGTCACATGGCATGCTTAACCCCAAAGAGGGTGAGACAGGAGGTCCTACTATGACCTGAAACAGAGAGAGGTGGCCAAATATTTATGAACAACCCTAAACATGGCTGTATACTACTCATCCCTCCTCCTCTTATTCTATAACAAGAATTCTCTTGGAGATTTTCTCCATTCATTCTTTCAACAAATATTTATTGAGCACCTATTATGTGCCAGGCACTCTTACAAGTGGCAGGGATATGACCATGAACAAAACAGACATTTTGTCCTGGTGGAACTGACATTCTATGGTAGGGAGGGGGACAAAAAGATAAGTGCACAGATAAATTGATAATATATACATGGTGTTACAGGACTTCCCCCATAACTCAGTGGTAAAGAGTCTGCCTGCAATGCAGGAGATGCCGGGTTCAATCCCTGGGTTGGGAAGATCTCCTGGAGGTGAGCATGGCAGCCAGTATTCTTGCCTGGAGAATCCCATGGACAGAACAGCCTGGTGGGCTACATTCTGTGGGGTCAAAAAGAGTTGGACACAACTAAAGTGACTGAGCTCACACACACACACACAGTGATAAATGTACTGTGAAGAAGCATAGAGCAGTATAAGGAGAGTGGAGAGTCTTGGGGAGACTATTTTAGATTGAGTAGATGTCTCTGAGGAGGTGACATTTGAACAGAGATCTGAAGGAAGTAAGTGGAAGTAACAGCAAATGCAAAGGCCCTGAGGTGGGAATATGTCGGAAATTTTGGAGTGACGGTGAGGAAACCAGTGTGGCTGAAGCAGAGTGAGTGAAGGGGAAAGTGAGAAGAAATTGAGGGCAGGGAGGTGGTGGGAGCCACATCACGTTTGGGGGAGAGAGACTTGCAAGGATTTTAGATTTAACTTGCAACTTGTTGCATATTATCTGTCCTCCTTTCATGCTTTCCTTTTCAGCATTGCACTTTTAAAAAACAATTTATTTATTTATTTTTGGCTGTGCCTGGGTCTCCATTGCTGCACTTGGGCTTTCTCTAGTTGCAGCAAGAGGGGGCTGTTCTTTGTTGCAGTGCTTGGAATTCTCATTGTGGTAGTTTCTCTTGTTGTGGCGCACGGGCTCTAGGCACACAGGCTTCAGTAGTTGCAGCACACAAGCTTCGTTGCTCCACTGCATGTGGGATCTTCTGGGACCAGGGATCGAACCCTTGCCCTCTGAATTGGCAGGTGGATTCTTAACCACTAGACCACCTGGGAAGCCCTCAGTGTTGCACCTTTAACCTTCTGTTGCTCACAGTGTAGTTAATTTATTTATTTTGTTGTCTGATCCTGCCCTCATGAAATGCCAGCTCCATGAGGGCAGAGATTTTTTTTTTAATCCATTTTTGTTGACTGTTGTAGCTCCCTTGCCCTAGCACTGGGGCTGGCACACAGTTGGTGTTCAATAAGCAGTTGTTGAGTGAATAAATGAGATGCCGAGGGGGTGCTGAGCACAAGATGGATGGTGACTCAGGTGTTCACAGTTTTTCTCTGGCCCCTGCAGGATGGACAGACTATGGGAGGTAAGGGCAGGAGCCGGGAGACTGGGGAAGAGGCCACAGCCCTGGTCCAGGTGAGTGATGATGGGGACTGGACCAGGGTAGGAAACAAGGAGGTAAAGTATTGTGGATTTCACCCACACCTGCCTATTCACCTGCTCCTAATTGTGGACTTATGGCTTCTTCTCAAACACCTCAATATGTCAGGAAATATTTGAGTACCTATTTTGTACTGGGAAGGGTCCTGGACTGTGGAATATAGAGATGAATAATGCCCTGACTTCAATCGGATCACTGTCTCATCCACAGTACTTGTGACACGTCATGGTATGCATGGAGACAGGGATATTTCTAGAGTGTTATGGGGACACAGGAGAGGGGCACTGAAATCAGCTGGGCTGTGATGGAGGTTTCCTGGAGGTGGTGATGTCCAACTGAGTCTTAAAGTGGAGAAGGAATTGGCCAGGTGAAAGCAGAGCAGGGCGACTCCAGACAGAAGGAACAGCACGGACAAAGGCTCGGAGGTGAGGAGCATCCTGTTGAGGACAGAGAGATGCCAGCAGTTCGGAAAAACTGAACAGCTGAGTCACCATCCCTCTTGTGCTCAGCACCCTCCCTGGCATCCCATTTATTCACTTAACAGCTGTTTATTAAACACCAATATGTACCAGGATGGGAAGAGTGTGGAAGTGGCCTGAGTGGCCAGGGGGGACCATGTCATGATGGGATTCAGCCTGAGGTGCCTATACTTCATTCTTTTTAAAAAAATTTTATTTATTTATTTTTATTTTTGGTTGCACGGGTCTTCCTTGCTGGTGAGGGCTTTCGCTAGTGGCACTGAGTGGGGGGCTACTCTGTGTTGTGGTGGGAGAACTTCTCATTGCAGTGGCTCCTCTTGTGGAGCACAGGCTCTAGGCTTGTGGGCTTCAGTAGATGCAGCATGTGGGCTCGATAGTTGTGCCTTGTGAGCTTAAGAGGTCGAACTCAATACTTGCGGCGCATAGGCTTAGTTGCTCCATGGCATGTGGAATCCTCCCAGACTAGGGATCAAACCCATGTCCTCTGCATTGGCAGGCGGATTCCTACCCAGTGCACCACCAGGGAAGTCTGCCTTTACTTCATTCTGAGTGTCAAATAATGGGAGACCTGGAGGACTTTGGAGCAGGAAAGGAATATGAGCCTGGCTGTTGCATTTTTCTAGAGACCTAATTGTTAGCATATCCTTCTAGATTGTGAGTGTGAAATTTGTCTCATTTAAAATTTTCTGCATCTCACTTGTGCCAAATCTAAACTCCTTACCTGGCTCAATTCAGTAAACCTCAGTTTCTTCATCGATAAAATGGGGACAACAATAGAATATATACCATATAGCATTGTGTTTAGCAGTGTGCCCGGCATATGGAAGGAGCCTGTGAAGGTTAGCTATTATTATTATCACAAATCCCTACCTGCCTGAGTTTCATATCTAGGAAGGACCACTTTTCCATCCCATGCTAGTCTTGTTCCTGCCTCTGGAACTTGTTCCCATCTTCTGAGAACATCTTTCCTCTAGCCAGCTCCTTCTCACCCCTCTGGTTCAGGCTCAAACATTATCTCCTCAGAGAGAGCTCCCCTGGCCTCCCCAGCTAAAATGCCCCACTTTACTATTTGAACCTGTTCTGTTATTTTCCCAGTACTCATACTGATCTGAAATCATGTTGGTAACTGTCTTCCACCAACAGAATGGAAGTGCCATGCAAGCAAAAATTTTTTCCCTCTTGTTTATTGCTGGAATTGTCTCATTTGGGGCAGTAGGTATTTCTTGAATGGTCTCAGTTCTGCTCTGTGACACTACTGCCCCTTCTTTCTGCTAGTGAAACTTGTGAGCCTTGATTGAGTATTTCTGTGACTATATGAGTTTGAGCAAACTCCGGGAGATAGTGAAGGACAGGGAAGCCTGACACACTATAGTCCATGGGGTTGTAAAGAGTCAGACATGACTTAGCAACTGAATAACAACCCAATCTTCTCCCATGGCTCAGAAGTGCCTGTTTCTTTCTCTTTTCTATTTAATTAATTAATTTGGCATTGTGGCTTGTAGGATCTTAGTTCCCCAATGGGGGATTGACCCCTCACCCTCAGCAGTGAATGTACAGAGTCCTAACCACTGGACTGCTAGGGAATTCCTCAGAAATATGTTTCTTAAAACTTTTTTCCCCTTGTGTCTTTGTTTCTCAACTCTTCTTTGTTTGAATGGATGTCCAACAAATGGGCACATTGCCAGCAGCCCACATAAAAGTATGAAGTGATCTTGCTACCAGAAAGCAATCATCTCCAACTAGCAATCTCTGAGCTCTTCTGTGCCAAGTTCTGTGCTGGGGACTGGGGATATAGCAGTGAACAAGAAAGACTTGGTCTCTTTCCTCACAAAGCTTCATAGGGAGACAGTGAGCCTGGAATTGTGCAAATAGCCATTTGCACAATTCTAGATAATTAAAAATTAGTGGGGGCTGTAAAGGAGAAGATGTGGAACTGTGAGGACAGGAAGTTGGGAGGGATTGGTCACCTTCCCTGAGGAGGTGATGTTTGCCCTGAAGGATGAGGATGAGTAAGAGCTGGGTAAAGACAGAGCTGGTAACGTGGAGGGAGGGAGGCCAAGTGAACAGGGCATGTAAAGGTGTTGGGATGGAATGGCAGGTGTTCTGTTTGAGCATCTGGTGAGACAGGCAGGGACCATAGCCGTTGGGTGCTGCTGACTACCACCCGAGCTTGATGCAACACATAGAAATGGCTTGAAATGCTGCCTTTGCCCATCCAATCGGCACCACTAACAGCACCATGGACAGCTACCAAGGGAGGGTAGTCTGGACCTTGGGGCTGCTTGAATGCAGTTAAAACCGGCTTCCTCTTCCAGAGGGAAGCTCTGGTTTTTGCCTCTTGGCGTCTGCATTCCCCCCAGCATCCTTCTCACCTCTGGCCCCGGGTGGCTAACGGCTAACGCCTCTTTGTGAAGCTCCAGTGAGGAGCAGCCGCGAAGCTGGGCGAGGAAGAAAAGCAGCCTTCCGGGGGAGGTTCAGGCGCTTGGAGAGAGTTTGATGTGGGGTTGGGTGTCTTTGTGTGTGGGAGTGAAGAAGTTGCCACTGAAAGATCTGAGGGACCAGGCTGGTTCTCAGTCCTCTCTTGTCTCAGCCTTGATGCTTCTCTATTTTTAAACATTGTCTTTTAAGTCTCTCTCTGTGTTTCTCTCTCTGTCTCTCATATCTTTGTCTCATTAGCTATCTTTATTCCTCTCTCTTTGTCTTCACATAATAGAAAGTGAAAAAGTGAAAGTCACTCAGCCGTGTCTGACTCTTTGCAACTCCATGGACTGTACAGTCCATGGAATTCTCCAGGTCAGAATACTGGCGTGGATAGCCTATTGCTTCTCCAGGGGATCTTCCTAACCCAGGGATCAAACCCAGGTCTCCCACATTGCAGGCGGATTCTTTACCAGCTGAGCCACAAGGGAAGCCCATCACATAATAGACATTCAATAAATGGAGGCTTTTTTCCTTTGTTTATTATTTGTATTTATTTGGTTGCACTGAGTCTTAGTTGCAGCATGCAGGATCTTTTATTAATAGTTGCCACCTGTGAACTCTTAGTTGCACCATGTGGAATCTAGTTCCCTGGCCAGGGATCGAGCCCAGGCCCCTTTGCATTGGGAGTGTGGAATCATAGCCACTAGGCCACCAGGGAAGTCCCCTCAAAAAGTGTTTGTTGAGTGAATATTGATGGTTATCTGCCTGTGTCTCATGTCTGCCTCTCTTTGTCTCTGTCCCACTGTCTTCTCTCCATCTCTATCTTGTCTCTATCTCTGTCGGTAAGTCTCCCTCCTCCTTCCTGTGTGTCTCTGTCTTTATGTGTCTCTTTTGTCTCTGGTTCTGTCATCTCTGCCTCTTGGTGTGTCGGTCACTATATCTCTTCCATGTCTATCTTTTGTGCCATGCCATGTGTGCGTGCTTAGTCGTGTCTGACTCTTTGCGACCCCATGGACTATAGCCCACGGGGCTCCTCTGTCCATGAAATTCTCCAGGCAAGAATACTGGAGTAGGTTACCATTCCTCTCTCCAGGGGATCTTCGCAACCCAGGGATCGAGCCCTCGTCTCTTGCATCTCCTGCACTGGCAGGTGGATTCTTTACCGCTGTGCCACGTGGGAAGCCACGTCTGTCTCTCACTCTCTGTCTATCTATGTCTGTCTCTAGGATTCTGCTTCCATTATTGCCAAAGTTTATCACAGTCCAGGACCCTGACAGGGGGTAGGGGTGAGGCTCAAATTCTCAGACCTGAGAGGGCTCCTGAGACAGGACAGAGCTGGAGCCTGTGTTGGGCAGGATTCAGTGAGTGGGACGGGATGGGCTGGGCCAGCATCAGCCCTTGAAGGCCCTGGAGGGACAAGGCGGGAGTGTCTGTACCCCTGGGGATGCTGGGGATGGGGGCCATGCTTTAATGGGAGTGTGGGGTGAAGGATGGGTGGGTGCCCAAGCTCTCAGCGAGCCTGAACCCTCCCCCCTCCCCCACCCACTCTGCTGCCTAGGAGGGTGTCCCTCTAGGACCCAGCCACCAGGACCCAGCATTGGCTCCAAAATGGAACAGCTGTCTGGGCTACAGCTGCGGAAGCTCATTTTGAACAAGGAAGATGATTGCAGGAGTGATTGGGGGAGGGAGAGTGAAGGGGAGGGGAGCAAGGGCCAAAGAGGAATCAGGCTTGATGGTTGCCGCTGCCGCAGTGGGTAGTTTGCCTAAGAGATGGGGAGACTGGGCGAGGCAGGAAAAGGCAGAGGAAGGTCTGTCGGCCCAGCCGTGGTCCATCTGTCCCCACTTCTGGTCCTCCCTGGTGTGAAGTTTCTCCGCCCATCCCTGGCTGTCTCTCCCTCTGCCTGTATTTCAGAGCCTGAATTTCTTGACTCTGCCTGTGTCACTTGGTCTCACTATTGCTTGTTGCTGCCTCCTGCCCAGTATTTCAGTTTCCCCATCTCTCCCTGCCTGCATCTCCCTGTCTCTCTGCCTGCCACTCCGCCTGGGTCTCTGTGTATCTCTGAGCCTCCTCGCCCAACCCCTCGGTGCTGCTGTCATCATCAGAAGCACAGCTAAATCTCCAGCAGTCTTTTGGACTGCTCTTTCTTTTGTTGTCATTTCTGTGATGCTCAGGGGCTGCGGACAAATAGAGATGGCATATTCCCAGGAAATGATGGGATCGTGTCCTTCCATAAAGGGATATTTACAAAGATATCTCAATTAGGACTAATTAATTAAGCGAGCCACTTCCCTTGCCCTCTCCCCTACCCTGCGGTCCTGCAGCCTCCTGGGAGAGAACCAGCCAATGAGGCGACGGCAGTCTGGTGCTCAGACGGCATCTCAATGTTTAATTTATAACAGCCTTCTCCTCGCTGCCCTATCCATCCATCCAGAAGAGCAAGATGGCCTCGGGTGTGTAGACTCAGGCAGAGGCTGGAGACCTGCTGGTCCCTCCAGAGCTGCACTGGGTCTTAGTTGCAGCATGTGAGATCTAGTTCACTGACCAGGGATCGAACCTGAGGGCCCTGCGTTGGGAGCTTGGAGTCTTAGCCACTGGACCACCAGGGAAGTCCCTGAGTGCCAAGTCTTGATGCCCTATTTGCTCCTCTGTAGCTTCCCTCTCCCAGGGCATAGCGTCAGGGTCCCCATTTCTTCCATTGGTCTAGTCCCACCAGGTCCCTTGGGATTACTTCTTACCTCTGCCTGTCCCTTCCCACTGCACACAGTCTGTTGAGGCAGCCCTTAGCATAGTGTCCATCGGCGATGCAGCCTTCAGTATAATGACAAAGACGATGATGCCCCCCTTAATGTGATGCCAGGGTAGCATCGGGGCGATAAACATACCTTGAAATGTGACTTCGGTTCTGCAGACAGGCACTGGCTGAGGCATTTGGCGCAGTGAGAAGGAAGAGAAATTTGCTCATTCCAGTGAGCGCATTCTCTGGCTATTCTAGGAGACCAGGAATCCCCAGCCCTGCTGGCTGAAGCTGGCTCCATTAGCCCTTGTAAAGTGCCATGTGACCTCAGCAGGACACCAGGCTTATTAGTAAAGCATAAATTCTGCAGGAATATTTCAGGACTGACTGCCATGCTAATGAATTTGTTGAAGAGACCTAAGAGTGCAACTGATAGAACATATACAGATGTCAGTTCCTGCTGAGAGGAGTGTGGAAATATTCGCTGTTACAGGCAGATGGACACAAATGGACATGGAGAGTTATATTAATACATGGAAGGGCAGGGATCTTCTTGAATGGACACAAATGTGTAACATGTTTGTGGCTCCCGATTAGACATACAGATATGTACATGGCTGTGCAGAATAGCACACAGAGGGTCACACAGTGGGCGTTCCCTTCTGTGATGGGCACTGTGGCAGTGCAGTTTCTGGATTAAGCAGTGTGCATTTATGTATGTGGCTACACAGTAGCATGTGGACTTGAAGACTCAAGGAGAGAGGTATATAGATACACATGTATGCAGTGTACACCTGATATATGTAAAGATATGTTGTGGTTGTTTAGTTGCTAAGTCATGGCAACTCTTTGTGACCCCATGGACTGAAGCCTCCCAGGCTCCTCTGTCCATGGGATTCTCCAGGCAAGAATATTAGAGTGGGTTCCCATTTCCTTCTCCAGGGGATCTTCCCGACCCAAGGATTGAACCCGTGTCTCCTGCATTGGCAGGTGGATTCTTTAGCACTAAGTCACCTGGGAAGCCCATATATACATATACATATATACACACACACACACACACATATATGTATATGTACATGTATATGTATATGTATGTATAATATATATATATATATATATATATATATATATATATATATTTAAGAGTCCTTATGCAGACTGACTTTTGGGCTCACAAAGTGCATACGGGAATAGACGCTTGTGAACACGTCTAAACGAAGGGAATGTTCACAGCTATGGTCAACAGTGCAAGAGGCATGTATATTTGCACTCGCCCAGTGATGCACACCAGCATGCCCCTCGATTTATGCTCATATGCACCCATGCACATGACTCGTCACAGATGTGTCCAGATGTTCCATGTGTGTCCAGAATGCAGATGCTCACAGGTGCCTGTGGATGAACACTGATGTCCACAGTCTCAGAGCCCCCTGTGTACCCCAGTACCCACATGTCACTATGCAAATGACGGACCCCCCAAATTCCCCAGGGGTCCTGGCAAAATCAGATCTCAAAGCCAGCATGAGTGACCTTTTCGGACCCTTTTTAGAGAACCATGAAGGAGAAGACCCGAGTTACACGGGTGCAAATACAGAGCCCCGAGCCAGCTTCACTCAGACTGTCTTAGCTGAGATTCTCCCCTGTTTGACACCCCCTCCCATCAGAGCCAGTTATGGCCAATGCTCAGGTATGGCTTAGAGTGGTGCCCAGCACAGGTGGAGTTAAGTGTGTGTTAGGGACTATCTCTATCACTGAATAGAATCATCATTATGAATATTCTTTTTTTATTTTTACTTTTTTTACGTCTAAACTTTATTTATTTATTTTTTAATTAATTAATTTATTTTAGTTGAGGGCTAATTACTTTACAATATTGTAGTGGTTTTTGCCATACTGAATATTCTTTTTTTAAAAATATTATTTATTTATTTAGCTGTATCGGGTCTTAGTGGCAGCACAAGGGATCTTTAGCTGCAGCATGCCAGCTCTCAGTTGTGGCATGTGGGGTCTAGTCCCTTGACCAGGAATGGAACCCAGGTCCCCTGCATTGGGAGCACACAGTCTTAGCCACTGGACCACCAGGGAAGTCCCCTATTATGAATATTTTTGAAAGGCAAAGAGATTCTTTATCCTCTGCATTTCAGTCCTGGCATTACCATAGTGTCCCAGTAGCCTTCCAGCTTCACCTGTTTCTCGCCTGCTCTGAGAGTCAGTCCTTTAAAGCCATGGTTTCCTCTCCTACTGTGCACTCTTCCCTGACATCTCTCTTCATTCTCATTTGCCTCCAAACATCACAGTTCCCGTCTGTCTGCCTGGGGATGGGTGGATGTCAGAGCATCTGTTTGGAATAAAAAGCCCCCTAATATGGCCCAGTGAAATAAGGGTTTTAGATAAAGAATACAGGGAGTCTCAGAAAAGGCAATAACTGGGGCTTCAGGGACTCGGGAAGCTGTCATTCACTCACTCATTTAGCAATTCAATTAGGAAATATTCATTCTCCACCTACTAGGTGCCAGGTAGACAAGAAAGACAGGGTATTTGCTCTCATGGAGCTGATATTTTAGTGGAAAGAGACCAGTAACAGGGCTTCCATGGTGACTCAGTGGTAAAGAACCTGCCTGCCAATGCAGGAGACACGGGTTTGATCCTTGGTCAGGGGAGATCCCACATGCTGTTTAGCAACTAAGTCCATGCATCACAACTATTGAGCCTGTGCTCTAGAGCCCGGGAGCCACAACTAATGAAGCCTGCGTGCCTTAGAGTCTGTGCTTGGCAACAAGAGAAACCAGCACAATCAGAAGCCTGAGCACCGCAATTAGAGAGTAGCTCCCCACTTGCTGTAATTAGAGAAAAGCTTGTGCAGCAGCAAAGACCCAGCACAACCAAAAATAAAAATAAGTAAATAAATAAAATTATCATAAGGAAAGAGACTGGTAATAAATGAGAGATTATCAGCCAGTAACAGCACTGTGCAGATGTAAACTAGGGTGAAGGATGTGGTGGAGGTGGGGCTCCTATGGATTCAGGAGGAAACCCTCTTTTCTGTCCCCCCCTCTACTCTGAAGAGTCTTCATTTCTGTACTCCTCACTCCAGCCTGTCATGGCTGTGGTTTCTGCAGCCCCTGATCCGCCATGCATCTCCAGCACCAGGGCCCCAGTGGCCCCCATACCTTTTGATTGCCTTGACCTCCATGTTCCAACTCCATCTCCCTGGACTGGAGAATTTGTCTCTTTCAACTTGTATCAGGAATCCACTTGTCAAATTTGTCAGACACCCTGGGTGCCTGGGGACATGTGGTTTGGAGGTCTCCCACTCAGTAGGGATTTACAAGTAGTTTTCTCTTGGAAGGGTCACTGGGAAGGGAAGCAGTGCTAGACATCATCACTCATTCACTCATGAATGCATTCAGTCCACAAACTCTGACTGAAAGTCTAGAGTCTCAGGTACTGTTGTAGGTGCTGAGACGCAATTGTGAATTTAATGGGTCTACCTCAGTCTTGTGATGTGTATATTACATGGACACGCAACAAACATATAAGCAGATATACAAACAAGTTCGTTTTGGAGAGATAAGTGCTGTAATGAAACTAATAAGTAAAAGAAAGTGACCAGAGAACTTCATTTTGTCAAGATACCAGGATAGGGCTCTCTGGGGAGGTGACTTTTTTCCAGCTTTATTGAGATATAATGGACATATAACATTGTGTAACTTGAAGGTGTACAAGAAGGTGATTTGATACACACGTGTATTACAAAATGATTTTCACTATAGAGTTAGTTAACACCTCCATCACCTCACATCATTACCATTTTTGTGTGTGTGAGGTGAGAACATTTAAGATTTCTCCCTTAGCAACTTTCAAGTATATGATACAGTATTGGTAACTATTGTCAACATGCTGTACATTAGATCCCCAGAACTTATTCATCTTAGAAGTTTAAAGAGGTGACATGTCAACAGAGACCTGACAGATGAGAAGGAGCCAGCCATGGAAAGAACTGGAGAGGGAAGACCATTCTGGGAGAAGGAAGAGCATTCTGGCAAGAGTGTTCTGGGAAAGGGAAAGAAC
The DNA here is from genome assembly GCA_024291935.2 of Okapia johnstoni. Taxonomy (NCBI): domain Eukaryota; kingdom Metazoa; phylum Chordata; class Mammalia; order Artiodactyla; family Giraffidae; genus Okapia; species Okapia johnstoni. The sequence goes on along the minus strand of CM044316.1, from coordinate 11,084,031 downwards.
TGGGAAAAGAGCATTCTGAGAGAAGGAGAGAACTGGGAGAGGAGCATTCTGGGAGAGGGAAAGAACTGGGGGAGGGAAGAGCATTCTGGGAGAAGGAAGAGCATTCTGGCAAAAGAGTGTTCTGGGAAAGGGAAAGAACTGGGAAAAGAGCATTCTGAGAGAAGGAGAGAACTGTCTCCGGAGAGGAGCATTCTGGGAGAGGGAGAGAACTGGGAGAGGAGCATTCTGGGAGAGGGAAAGAACTGGGAGAGGAGCATTCTGGGAGAGGGAAAGAACTGGGGGAGGGAAGAGCATTCTGGGAGAAGGAAGAGCATTCTGGCAAAAGAGTGTTCTGGGAAAGGGAAAGAACTGGGAAAAGAGCATTCTGAGAGAAGGAGAGAACTGTCTCCGGAGAGGAGCTTTCTGGGAGAGGGAGAGAACTGGGAGAGGAGCATTCTGGGAGAGGGAAAGAAGTGGGAGAGGAGCATTCTGGGAGAGGGAGAGAACTGGGAGAGGAGCATTCTGGGAGAGGGAAAGAACTGGGAGAGGAGCATTCTGGGAGAGGGAGAGAACTGGGAGAGGAGCATTCTGGGAGAGGGAAAGAACTGGGGGAGGGAAGAGCATTCTAGGAGAGGGAAGCACAGTGCAAATGCTCTGACATTGGAATGAGTTTCATGCCTTCTGGAAAGAGGGCTGGGTGACTCAAGAGGAAGAGAGGACTAAGGTCTTACAGGTTGGCAGGGGACACTTCAGGTAGGGCCTCACGGGCCAAAGTGAGTTGTTGGGTTTTATTCTATCCTAAATACAATGAGAAACTGCTGGATAAGTTGCAGTGGAGAGGGGAGCCATGACCTGATTCACATTATTTAAAGATCCCTCTAACTTCTGTGATGAGGAAAGGATACCAGTGAGTGAGCATAGAAGCAGGGATATCAGGGAGGAGGTGACTGCAATGGGCCAAGCAAAAGCCAGAGGTGGCTGGGCTGGGAAAGAAGAACATGGAAAAGTGACCAGTAGACAGATTGGCACATTTCTTAGGGGAGAGCCATCAGGACTTGCTGATGGATCCGATTGATGTCGGGGGAGAAGAAAGTGAGGAACAGAGAAATGGGGTGATGTTTGGAGAGAACCAGAGACCTAGGAACCATTTCTAAAGGTCGGGGTGGGGCTGGTGAATAGAGCAGACCAAATACCAGCTGGGTCACCCTGCCCATTAATAACCAGGAAGATATAAGGCCTGAATTTCCCTTCTAAGTTCTATGGAGGGCATTTCATTCCCCAAGATTTACCCCCCACACTCCTTGGAGGGCCTGTTTTCTCTTGGTCATCCTTGCCTCTGACTTCCCACTTCTACAGAATTATTCTCCACTTTGAGTCTTGTGCCTTTTGGTCTCTGTTCTGACCTTTACCTGGACTGAGAGCTCAGTCCTTGAGGTCATGGAGATTCTCAAATGCCAGAGCACATCACTCTAACTTGATCCTAAAAGCAGTGTGGCCATTTATCCAATCATTAATTTGTTCAACAAATAACCACTGAGGACCTACTATGTGCCCTTCTTGGGGGATAAGATGGTGAGCCAAGCAGTGCACGGAGTTTCCTTCAAAACAGAAAGACAGGTGATGACCAAATTTCACAAATAAATATGTGATAACAGCTTGAAGAAAGATTCTTGGTGTCAAAAGAGCCTCTAATAAGGGGATTTGATCTACTTTGGAAAGTCGGAGCAAGTAAGAGCTGAGATCTGAAGCAGAGAGCAAAGGGTATTCTAGGCAGAGAGAATTGCTTATGCAAAGGCTCTGGGATGAGGCAAACGATATGGCAGACCAAAGATGGCCTTGGAAGGGAGAGGCAGTGTAGCATGAAAGCAGAGAAGTAAATACAGGGCAGGCCTGCAGGGCCTTGTGGCTGTGTTAAGGGGTTTTATCTGTATCCTAAGAATAAAAGGAATCTGCCAGTGAGGTTTTGGTTGGGAGAATGATATCATCAGTATGCATTATAAAAGTTCCCTACCCTCCTACACTGTTGGTGAGAATGTAAGTTGGTACAGCCACTGTGGAAAACAGTATGGAGATTCCTCAAAAAACTAAAAATAGAGTTAGCATATGATCCAACAACTTCACTCCTGGGCATATATCCAGACAAAACTATAATTCAAAAAGATAACGTGCACCTCTATGTTCATAGCAGCATTATATACAATAGCCAAGACATGGAAACAACCTCAATATTCATTGGCAGATGAATGCATAAAGAAGATGTGGTACATATACACAACGGAATATTATTCAGCCATAAAAAGGAATGAAATAGTGCCATTTGCAGCCATGTGGATGGACCTAGAGATTATCATAGTAAGTGAAGTCAGTCATAAAGAGAAAGACAAATACCATATGATATCACTTATATGTGGAGTCTAAATATATGACACAAATGAATTTATCTGCAAAACAGAAACAGATTCACAGATATAGAGAACAAATTGTGGTTGCCAAAGGGGGAGGGGCACAGGGGAAGGATGGATTGGGAATTTGGGATTAGTAGATACAGGCTATTTTATATAGAAGGGATAAACAACAAGGTCCTACTGTATAGTACAGGAAAACTATATTCAGTATCCTGTAATAAACCATAATGGAGTAAGGAATATAAAAAAAAGGTTCCTGAGGCTCCCATGTGTGGAGTGAACTGGTAAGAGAAAGGGTAGATCAAGACAGATCAGACAGACTTTCTGAATTGTGAGGGTGGTGTGGACCATTGAGTGATGATACAGCATGGAGAACCCTGCATGAGTTGTAAAAGTATCTAGGAGTTAAAGTCAACTAGACCAAGTGAGAGAGTAGAAATGGGGGTGGGGATAATGCCTGGACAGCATGGAGAACCCTGCATGAGTTGTAAAAGTATCTAGGAATTAAAGTCAACTAGACCAAGTGAGAGAGTAGAAATGGGGGTGGGGATAATGCCTGGGCATCTGAACCACTGGCTGGGGGTAGGGAAGGGGATAGAGAAGTTAACATAGGAATATGGATCTGAACTAGGTTCAGGAGAGAAGATTGCATTTCATTTTGAGCATTTTGGGACTGAGATGCTTTTGAGATGTCCAAGGGCCTTGGGTGAGGGGGAGGGGATCAAGGGGTCAGATATATATATATATGTATTTGTAGTTCTGAGGATGTACATGCATGCAAGTGATGATAGGAGATTTGGTAAGAGTAAGTACCCTCAGAGAAAATCGAGGTAACGAGAGAGCCTAAGACTGAGTCTGGAGCACTAGTTCTCAGCTTGGAGGTGATTCTGCACCCAGGGAGACATTTGGCATTGTCTGAGGACATTTTGTTGTCACAGCTGAAAGGGGATACTACTGGCGTCTAGCAGGTAGAAGCCATACATACTGCTGAATATCCTACAATGCACAGAATTGTTATCTGGCCACAATATCTGTCATGCTTAGGTTAACTTATCCTGATCTTGAGTAACATTTAATGATCAGGTGGAGGAAGATGAGTCTGCAAAGGAGATGCACTAGGGTGGGAAGGAACCATGCAAACATGTGTGATGGCAGCCAGGGAAGGAAATACATCAAGAAAGAGAAAAAGGTCAAGAGAGTTGAACCCTGATGAGAGGTCAAGAGAGATGGCAGGCTGAAAAATGGCCACTGTGTTTAGAAACATGGAAGCCGTGGGTGGACTTGGCAAAATCTGTGTCGGTGGTATGATGGGGTCAGAAACTAGACAGGAGCAGTGGAGGTGCTAGTTCAGGAAGTGAGGAAACGGAGGCAGTTAGTGTAGGCAACTAAAAAGAGGAGGAGAGGAGTTGGAGACAGATGGAAGGAGGAGTCAAGTAAGGCGTTTTGTTTTTTCATAGGAGAGACTTGAGTTTATTTAAAAACCAATGAGAAAGTTCTTTACTTACAAAACAGAAATGGATTCACAGACTTAGAGAACAAACTTATGGTTGCCGGGGGGAAGAATGGGAGGAAGAGATAGTTAGGGAGTTAGGGATCGACACGTACACTCTGCTATATTTAAAACGAATAACCAACAGGGACCTACTGTAGAGCACAGGGAACTCTGCTCAGTGTTATGCGGCAGCCTGGATGGGACAGGGGCTTGGGGAGAATGGATGCATGTGTACGTATGGCTGTGTCCCTTCGCTGTTCACCTGAAACTATCACAGTATTGTTAATCAGCTATACGCCAATACAAAATAAAAAGTTTAAAATGAATAAGATAAATAGATAAATACAGATAAAAGAGATCATATAAGAAGGCAGAAGACTCTTGAGAGTCCCTTGGACAGCAAGGAGATCAAACCGGTCAATCCTAAGGGAAATCAACCCTGAATATTCATTGGAAGGACTGATGCTAAAGCTGAAGCTCCAATACTTTGGCCACCTGATGCGAAAAGCTGACTCATTGGAAAAGACCCTGCTGCTGGGAAAGATTGAGGGCAGGAGGAGAAGGGGACGACAGAGGATGAGATGGTTGGATCGCATCACCGATTCAATGGACATGAGTTTGAGCAGACTCTGGGAGATAGTGGAGGACAGGGAAGCCTGGCGTGCTGCAGTCCTTGGGGTTGCAAAGAGTCAGACACAACTTAGTGACTGAACAACAACAACATAAGCAGGCAGAAGAGGACCAAAGCAAGAAGAGCTGCATGATCTTTGAAACGAAGGGCAACTCCTCTATTGTAACAGGAGGGAGGGGCTAGAATGGAGCAAATGTTTGTAAAATATGTCAGGGGAGAAGAGAGGTTCCACCTTATGGCTGTTATTTTCCCTGGGAGATCAGGGAACGTTGGAGGGAAGTGGAGACTAGCTTGAGCCTCCCAATTTAGCTCAAGTTGCCCCATGACAGTGTGCAGGTGTTCATTCCCATGGTACACACCCATGAAGAAGGCCCTCTTCAAAGTCTGCTGCTGAGCTCCTGGCCTCAGATTGGGCCTGTGAGCCTAGAGAGAGATCAGATGGGGAGGGGGCGTCCAACTCCAATGTTTATGAGTTAAGACTCATGATGGATTCTCGTAAACTCCCCAACTCTTGAAGATTAATGCTGCTTGTAATAGCTTATCGAGAAAGCCTTGCAATAATCCTTGAAAGACTCATAAAATCCACGCTGGTGAATTTTAGATAATGGCATTGGAGAGATAAAATCCCCCTACCCTCATTAATCATGGGACACACCAATCATTTGAAGTGGGCATTCATTCAAGAGGCCTAAGCACTTGTTGGGGGAAGTGATCTATGAGTAAGGAGATGCTCAGAAAGAGGAAATGTCAGCTGTGGGTTTACCACCAATTGTTGAAAGTTGAGCTTGGGTAAGGGGTTGCTCAGATCCTGACATAGACCTGGGGGAAGCTGGGTTCTGAGTCAGAACAGGCTTAACTCAGGTTCTAAGACTGGAGATTAATTCAAGTCCTGCAGAGCAGAGATATACCCATGAGGTCTTAAGATACTCTGTGGTTGACTCTGAGACACTCTAGGGTCAAGCCCAAGCCCTGGATCAGCAAAGACTGAACTTCAGTCTAGGGATAGACCAAAGATAAACCTGGTCCTAGGAGACCTAGGAGCCCAGGAATGAACCCAAGTCCTGGATGAATCGAGGCTACAGTTCAAGCTTGAGATACGCAAGGTCAAATCCAGGTCCTCAGATGGACCAGAGTTGAACCTAAGTCCTGAGATTGACCAAGGGCTTCCCTGGTAGCTCAGATGGTAGAGAATCTTCCTGCAATGTAGGAGACCCGGATTCGATCCTTGGGTCAGGAAGATCCCCTGGAGAAGGAAATGACAACCCACTCCACTATTCTTGCTTGGAGAATTCCATGGACAGCGGAGCCTAGCGGGCTACAGTCCATGAGGTTGTAAAGAGTCAGACACGACTGAGCAACTTAACACTTTCACTTTCTTTCACTTCCCTGAGATGGACCAGTGCTGACCCCATATCCTAAGACCAGAGAAGAGGTTATGAGGCTAGAAAAAGAAAATGTGCTTCTCTTGGGGAAATTGAGGAGAGCAGGGATCTCCCTACCTGTTGAGCCACTTTGCTCAAACCATTGAGTACTGCTGATTAATGTCCATTGTAAATAACATAGCATGTCCCAGGACTAAATGAGGGGAAGCGAATTTTATTTTCCAATGCCAGGTCATCCTAGGACGTAAGTTGAAGCCAGCTCAGGCCCTTGAGCCCAGAAACATGTTCAGCAGAGCTGACAGCTTGGGAGTGCCCAAGGTGGCCATGCCTCCCTCCATGCTGACTGTGACCACTCTGATGGAGACTAGAGCGGTGCCTTCACTTCACACAGATTCATCACACACAGGGGGTCAATCCACACTGCTGCACACAGACACACAGCATCCAAACCCATACATGTTCCTCAAACACACAGCAACACATTTTGCACATATATGCACATTGATACAGTAGCTGTATATAAATCCTTGCACACACACACACACACACACACACGGGCACAGGACGAATCACAAATACACTGCCAGCCAGCCAAGGCAGTGCATTCAGACACAGCCTCCCACCCTACGATACTTTCATGTTTACAGCAATGCCATGACTCTAGGGGATGTGGTGTTCTCGGAGAACAGTGCCCCCTGGAGTTGTGCAGTGCAGTGCAATGCCTGGCCATTCACATTCACGTTATTTTTACCCACCTACAGAGTCTTTCACGCTCTTACTCAGTCCCCGTTTTATACACTCGTGATAGTTCCATACACTTGCTGATGCTTGCACACTTAGGCCTGTACCCGGCTACACACTCACGTGTGTTCTTGGCCACACAGACACAGATGTGCCACTCATCCATCTCACACACTCTCAGGCTCTGTGCCAGTCAGCGCAGGCAAGGCTGTACTGCGTAACACGCAGTCCCCAAATCTCAGTGGTTTAGCACAACCAAATGAGCAGTTGCTCATGCTACATGCCCGTTGGCAGGGGTCTCTGCTTCATGCAGCCAACTGCTGGAGGCTTCTCATCCACATGCATTTCCACAGTTACTGAGGCAAGAATGTGGCAAATCACACACTGGCTGTTAGAGCTCTTCCCCGGAGGTCACTTCCACCCACACGGCATTGGCTAAAGGAAGTCCCGGGGCCACACTGGGGAAGTAGAGTCTTATCCTGAGCCCAAGAGAACTGCAAAATTTGTGAACACTTCTACCAGCTGCCACAGTCCATTTCACATTTGAAGAGATACTCACAGATGCAGGTCCACACACACACACACACACACACACACACTTTATTTCTTTCCTTACAGACTAGTCTTTGGGACCTAATCCCCTCCATGGGACAGGACAGGAGGGGTTTGTCTCCAGAGCTCCTCTGTCTCATCGTATGTCTGAGGGGTCTCCTACCCCCTTCAGAGCTGGGGGGGTCCCAGGGTAACAAGTTTCCAAGCCAGAGCTATTGTCAGAGCTGAGAAAACAGCACACACGCCTTCTCTGCCCCCAGAGTGGGCGGTATTTTTCCACAGACACTGGGGAAGAATAGTAATAGGCATTGAGAGATCTCAGTATTGGCCGAGAACCTTCCTCATCTTAGCAGCTGCATTGGAAGAGGAGCCCCGAGGGGAGAAGGAAATTCCAGAGAGAGCCCAGTCCTCTCCACCCACGCATCCTCTGGTTGCCACCAGGACCCTCTCTTTCCCCTCTCACGGCCAACCCCACTGCTCCTCTGACTACTTGAATATTCCAAGGCAGGAAACTCATGAATATTTATAAGGGCCTGGCAGTGAGGGAGATTAAAAAAAAAAAAAACATTGGAATTTATGAACCAGGATCCGTCTATAAATAACAGGCCTGTGACTGGCGGGGCTCTTCCCTCACCCACCGCATTCCTTCGACTTCAGCTCCAGCTCCATCCAAGCCTCCGAGAGCTGTCCCTCCCCCCTTCACACACACACACGCACATACACACATGCACCACACAGAGCTTGGTTGTGGATGCATGAATCCTCGTCCTCCTGTGCGCTGTCACACACACACATTTCCACACAGCTGAGCACGCACACATTCCCACCTGTCTGGGATCTGGTCCGCTGCCTCCCTTCCACACACAGACACATGCAAAATTTGCCTGAACATGTCCAGGCAGTCTCCTCTGGTGTCGGCGTCCAGACAGACCCCAGGCATTCGGGCTCTGACCAGCACACGCAACTCCGAATCCCATATAGTCACATACACACACCCAAAGAGATGCCTGTGGACCACTCTTGGACCCACCAAGCATGGCACTTCCCTTGGCGGGGCTCAGTGTCCTCATCTCTGTGGGGGGGTGCTGAGAGTCCCTGCCTCATAGGGTGTTGGGCAAATTTTTTTTTTTTGGCTGTCCCATGTGGCATGTGGGATGTTAGTTCCCTGAGCAGGGATCAAACCCTCACTCCCTCCATTGGAATCATAGAGTCTTAACCACTGGACCTCCAGAGAAGTCCTGCTATGCAATTTTTTTTCTTTTGGATAGGAAAGTAGGATTTATTGGTGGGCATGAGTAGGAGGCTCGGTGGTAAAGAATCCACCTGCAATGCAGGAGACGTGGGTTCCAGCCTGAGATGAGGCTGACCCTGTTTAGTCTCCTCTCCCTGACCTGCAACCTACAGTGGGTAGAAAAAGAAGGCATTAATGCTACCAGTGGGGCTTCACCAATGGCTCAGCGGTAAAGAATCTGCTTACCATGTAGGAGATGCAAGAGATGAGGGTTCGATCTCTGGGCTAGGAAAATCCCCCGGAGGAAGGCATGGCAACCCGCTCCAGTATTCTTGCATGGAAAATCCTATGGACAGAGGAACCTGACAGGCATAGGGTCGTAAAGAGTTGGACATGACTGAAGTGACTTACCACACACACATGAGTAAGGTGGGAACAGCACCCAGGCTTTCATGAGCACAGGGCCCACCATTTGTCCAGGGGGCCATGATTAAGGATGTATTTGACCTCACAGCCATCTGGAATGAGCTGCTTTTCTGCCACCATGTTTCCAAGTTCATCCACATTAAACTTAGTAAATCCTCACTTCTTGGAGATGTAGATCTTCTGGCGGCCAGGGAACTTGAATTTGGCCCTGCAGAGGGCCTCAATCAAACACTCCTTGTTCTGCAGCTCAGTGCAGATGGACATTATGACCTGCCCAGTGTGGACCCTGGCCACTGTGCCCTGGGGCTTTCAAAGGCATTTCACACACCTGTCTGGAGGCTAGACTGGGGCTAGCATGCCATTCATGAATGTCCACTGGAAAGGACTGTCTCCAGGGTCCCTTAGGGCAACCTGTATAGATAACAGGCTGCCTACACTACCAAGGGGGCTGCTGTTTGCATCCATTGCACACTGGGCCCCCATGGGGAAAAGAGCACAGGTGGATTAATTGGCTGAAAATATGCACATTTTTTAAAATAACCAATGCATACCTGTGGTATGCAAGGTACTATTCTAGGCACTGGTGATACAGCAGTGAATAAAAACAGGTGAAGACTGCTGCCTGACATTCCAGAAAAGAAGAAAGATAACACACAAAATTAATGCATAAGTGATGTAGTGTGTTGGAAGCTGATAGAGCAAAGAAGGAAATGGGTGGTGCTGAAACATTCGTTGTTCTGACAGGGGCGAGGTGGGGGTGCTGTCAAGGAGGCCTCTTGAAAGAATGACGTTAAATAAAGGAAATGGAAGGACAATTTCCAGGCAGAGGGAATAGTGGGTACAAAACTTGTTGTAGAAGAAGCGTGCCTGGGGTGTTGTAGGAAGAGTGAGGAGGCCTGTGAGGCTGGAACAGTGAGTGAGGGGGAGCATAGAGGAGGTGAGGGCAGAGGGGTGACAGGGGCAGATTATGCAAGGCCTTGTGGGCTGTGGGAAAACTTCGCTATTTACAAGTGAGGGTGGGAGTCATAGAGGCTTCTGGTCAGAGGGAGAATATGATCTGACTTATGCTTATAGGCCGGAGAAGGCAATGGCACCCCACTCCAGTACTCTTGCCTGGAAAATCCCATGGACAGAGGAGCCTGGTAGGCTGCGGTCCATGGGGTCGCTAAGAGTCGGACATGACTGAGCGTCTTCACTTTCACTTTTCACTTTCATGCATTGGAGAAGGCAATGGCAACCCACTCCAGTATTCTTGCCTGGAGAATCCCAGGGATGGCGGAGCCTAGTGGGCTGCCGTCTATGGGGTCGCACAGAGTCGGACACGACTGAAGCGACTTAGCAGCAGCAGCAGCAGCATGCTTATAGGCGGCCTCTAGCTGCTGCAGTGGGGAAGGCACTGTGGGTGGCGAAAGTGGGATCCAGGGGACCAGGGCAGAGGTGACTGCACTAAGATGTCCATCCAGAGAGCAAAAAGTGCATAGGTTCTGAGTGTAGAGAGGTAAAAGAAAAAGATGGGTTTCCCAGGTGGCACTAGTGATAAAGAACCTGCCTACCAATGCAGGAGATGCAAGAGGCGCAGGTTCGATCCCTGGTTTGGGAAGATCCCCTGGAGGAGGGCATGACAACCCACTCCAGTATTCTTGCCTGGAGAATCCCATGGACAGAGGAGCCTGGAGGGCTACAGTCCATAGGGTTACACAGAGTCAGACATGACTGAAGCGACTTAGCACACACGCAAGAGAAAGAGACATTTAAAGTTGTTTCTAAATGAATGCATTTAAAGGATTCACTCTTTATTTCCAGAAATGTTTGTTAAGCACCTACTGGGTGCCAGGCGCTGTCTGGCTTGCAGATACAGCAACACACAAAGCGATAAGCATCCTTTGGATGCTGCCCTTGGAACGTTGACAGCATCACAGGCGAGACAGACAAGAAACAAGATAAATTTTAATGTAGGGTCAAGGGGCAGTACATTTTATGCAATAAAATGCAGCAGAGCAAGCCTTGGAAAGTGATAAGGGGGCTGCACACCGCAGACTGGGTAGACTGGGCAGAATTGAGGATGCATTTTGAAGCGAGAGCTGTTCTCAGGATTAGCTGATGGATGGCATGTGTAGGTGGAAATGATAGAACCTGGTGCCTGGGTTTCGTGAAGATGAGCTTTGAAGGGACATTCACATAAATACCCTCTCCTGCTGAATGTTCATTGTTTCTCCCCATCTTAGGTTGGGTTTGTGAGAAGCAGAACCCAAGACAGGGATTTGGAGCACATGACTAATTGTGAGTAGGGGGAGGGTTAAAGACAAGTGGGACCAGGAAAGGGGACTCAGGTACACTGGCTTGATCCACAAGGATGGGGGGAGCTCTGGAATGTAAATTTCATTGCTGAGGGGTGGGCTTTGGCATCAGTCAACCATTGGCTGCTCCTAGGGGTGGAGGAAGCATCTGAGGCATCTCAGGCATGTGGTAACTCCCGAAAGCCACGGGCAGGTCTCCAGAGAAGGTCAGCAGTGCTAGCTCTGAGCTTCTACTCTCAGCATCTGTGGGGCGGGTGTGCCCCATTATAAGGAGATCTGGGCAGAGCCCCAAGAACATCTACACCCCCAGGCTCTAACAAAGAGGGTCACGGGAACACCAGGCATTTATGCCAATCGCAGCGCAGATGTCTGACACCAGAACCCGTTCTCAGCTCTCTTGCGATGAAAATCAGGCCAACTTGGCACCAGGGCTCCCCTGACACAGCTGAGATCCTTTCTGGATTCATTAACTGCTGGAGGCTCAGCCCTCTGCTTCCCAGACTTGCTTAGGAATTGCAGAAAGGAGCTGTGAGGAAGAGATACAGCACGGAAGCAGTTCTGAATAGCTCACCTCATTCTCCCATGGTCCCAGAGGAAGGCACTACCATCACGCCCATTTGGCAGATGCAGAAACGGTTGTACAGAGAAGTTGAATCACTTGCCAAGGTCACATAGCTAGAAACTGGAGGAGCCAAGATCTGAACTCAAGTCTTCATGGTCTGAGATCTTTGTGCTTCTGAGACACATTCAACTGCCTTAGATCCCATGTGTGTTAGTCACTCAGTCGCCAGGCAAGAATACTGGAGTGCATTGCCATCCCCTTCTCCAGGGGATCTTCCTGACCATGGGATCGAACCCAGGTCTCTTGCACTGCAGGCAGATTCTTTACTATTTGAGCCACCAGGGAAGCCCACCTTAGACCCTATGTGTGTGTGCTGTGTGCTAAGTTGCTTCAGCTGTGTCCGACTTTTTGCAATCCCAAGGACTGTAGCCCTCCAGGCTCTTCTGTCCATAGGATTATCCAGACAAGAATACTGGAATGGGTTGCCATTTCCTTCTCTAGGGGATCTTCCTGACCCAGGGATCGAACTCGTGTCTTTGGCATCTCCTGCACTGGCAGGTGGGTCTTAACCACTAGTGCCACCTGGGAAGCCCTTAGACCCCATGACCCCTTCGAAACTTGAAACCCCTGCCTTCACCTGAGAAGGGATGGGAAGAAGGGGGGAAATCTCTGAGAGAGTAGAATAGAGAGTGTGTGGAGGGTGGGAGAGAGGGAGGTAACCTGGAGGACTCAGAGTAGGTAGGAGGCATTCATTCATTCATTCATTCATGTCCTGATGATGCCTGCCTATTCTGTCCAGCATGTGCTGGTATTGGGGCCACAGTGGGAAAGAGCACCTAGTTCTGCCCTTTTAGAGCTCACAGCCTGAAAGGGCACGCAGACACTCACCCAGGCAAGAAAACTATGAGATATAAGAACCTTGTAAGAAGGGAGGGGTAGGGACTTTGGAGACACAGAGGGGACCTTGACCTGTCTGCAGAGATGGGGAGGCTTTTCAGGGGCGATAATGTTTCAGAGGTGGCCTTCCCAGGTGGCTCAGTGGTAGAGAATCTGCCTGCCAATGCAGGGGATGCAGTTCGATCCCTGAGTGAGGAAGATCCCCTGGAGAAGGAAACAGCAACCACTCCAGTATTCTTGCCTGGGAAATCCCATGGACAGAGGAGCCTGGTGGGCTACAGTCCATGGGGCCAAAAAAGTCAGACATGACTTAGAGACTCAACAACAACAATGTTTACTCTGAACTCTGAAGGATGCAGAGAGTTTGGACAGTCCTGGGGTAGCTGGTAGATGGCAGAGTAGAAACACCAGCCTCTGTACAGCGCCACAGAATTTGGTTCATAATTCCAGCTCTACTACTTAATTTACAGAGCAAGCAGCACCACTTCAGGGTCTTAAAAATTATTGTACAAACGTTTATTGAGCACCTGTAAAGAGAAAGTTGCTCAGTCATGTCTGACTCTTTGCCACCCCATAGACTATACAGTCAATGGAATTCTCCAGGCCAGAATACTGGAGTGGGTAGCCCATTCCCTTCTCCAGGGGATCTTCCCAACCCAGAGATTGAATCCAGGTCTTCCACTTTGCAGGTGGGTTCTTTACCAGCTGATTGCCACCAGGGAAGCCCAAGAATACTGGAGTGGGTAGCCTATCCCTTCTCTAGGGGATCTTCCCAACCCAGGAATTGAACCAGGGTCTCCTGCATTGCAGGCAGATTCTTTACTAACTGAGCTATGAGGGTTATTGAGCACCTACTATGTGCCAAGTGCTATTCTAGGCAATGGGAACATGGTAGTGACCAAGACACAAGGTCCTTGTATTTGTACGCTTCTTCCCTAATGGGTCATACACTACACCAGCCAACAAATATAGTTTGATATCTGCTGTGACAAATGCCAGGCAGAGAGTTGGGGACTGAGAAAGTCTCCTTCATAGTTAAGAGTCACCTAAGTTTAATGTGGCTGATAAGGGACTAGTCCCCAAAATTTACAAACAGCTTATGATGCTTAACAGCATCAAAACAAACAGCCCACTCAAAAAATGGGCAGAAGATCTGAATAGACATTTCTCCAAAGAGGACATACAGATGGCCAACAGGCGCATGACAATATGTTCAACACTGCTAGTTATTCGAGAAATGCAAATCAGAACTACAATGAGATATCACCTCACACCAGCCAGAATGGCTATCATCAAAAAATCCATAAGAACAAATGCTGGAGAGGGTGTGGAGAGAGGGGAACCCTCCTTCCCTGTTGGTGGGAAAGTAAATTGGTACAGCCACTATGGAGAACAGTATGGAAGTTCCTTATAAAACTGCAAATAGAACTACCAATGACCCTGCAATCCCATTCCTGGGGATATTCCAGAGAAAAACATGATCTGAAAGGATACATGCATCCCAGTGTTCACTGCATTGGCTGTTTACAATAGCCAAAACATAGAAGCAACCTAAATGTCCATGGATAGAGGAATAGATAAAGAAGGTGTGTGGGGTGTGTGTGTGTGTGTGTGTATATTTATATTTATAATGGAATATTACTCAGCCCTTAAAAAGAATGAAATAATGCCATTTGCAGCAACACAGATGGACCTAGAGAGTGTCATACTAAATGAAGTAACTCAGACAAAGGAAAAATATCATGACATCTCTTATATGTGGAATCTAAAAAGAAATGATACAAATGAACTTACTTACAAAACAGAAAGAGACTCATAGACTTAAAAAATGAACTTACAGTTGCCGGGGGGAATGGATAGTTAGGGAGTTTGGGAAGGTCATGTACCACTGCTATATTCAAAATGGATAACCAACAAGGACCTATTGTATAGTACATGGAGCTCTGCTCGATGTTATGTGCCAGCCTGAATGGGAATTTTAGGGAAGAATGGATACATGTATATATATGCTGAGTCCCTTCACTGTTCACCTGAAACTACCACAACATTGTTAATCAGTTATACCCCAATACAAAATAAACAATTTAAAGTTTGAAGAAAAAAAAGTCACCTAAGTTTAAAAGTCACCTCCTTGGGGAATTTCCCAGTGGCCCAGTGGTTAAGACTCCATGCTTTCATTGCCAAGGGCATGGATTTGATCCCTGGTTGGGGAATTAAGAGCCTGTATGCTGCATGGTGTGGCCAATAAAAGGAAAATTCAACAAGAAAAATTAAAAAAAAATTAAAAAATCACCTCCTCAAGGAAGCTGATTACCTCCCTTAAAGAAGAATCACTGTTCCTTCAAAGACTTATTATTGTGAGGCATAAAATGGGACAGTTGACCAGAGCAGAATTTAGAGAGAGGCAGCGTGGGCCCTGAATTAGGTGCCCTTACCTTGCTCTCGGTATCTGAGGGAAATTGACCCCTGAAAACTACATTTCCTAGGTTCCGTTGCTCACTGGCTTCCTGTTAGATTTGGCCAATGGGAAGCCGTGGTAGGAGTTGAAGGTGGGAGGAAGAGTGAAGTCAGAGGATTTCTGTCCCTGTTTCTTAGCTGCCGGCAGTGATCTTGTGTCCCCTCCTTGGGTCCAGCTCTAGTAACCCGCTTTGCCCTGCCAACCTCGCAGCTTATTACAATTGCTATTCTTCTGATCACTTTACCTTCCCCACCTCCCTCATCCAGCCCTTCTGGGTCCTTGGCACCACACTCCCCATATTAAATTTTCTCCATGGAACCATGTAGCATGGCTACTGTCTCCCAGCAGACTGATGGCATGTCAGGTTCTGTTACTTTCCTCCCTGACCTTTGTCTTAGGACACCCCCTACATCCCACAACTGTTGTGAGATATGAAAGGGGACAACCCTATCAGGGGGTGACCTTCCACATTTCTGTTTTTTCTTTTAATATTGTTTTGTTTTTGCTGTGACTACTTTTAGGATTATCTTTAATTTATGGCAAGGGATGTGTGTGTGTATGCTTAGTTGTGTCCGACTCTTTGCAACCCCAAGGACTGTAGCCCACCAGGCTCCTCTATCCAGGGAATTTTCCAGGCAAAAATACTGGAGTGGGTTGCTATTTCCTACTTCAGGGGATCTTTCCCACCCGGGGATCGAACCCAAGTCTCTTGTGTCTCCTACATTGACAGGCAGATTCTTTACCATTTCACCACCTGGGAAGGCCTCCGCCTTTTTTAAATTAATTAATTTGGCTGCACTGGGTTGCAGGATCTTTCACTGCAGCACATGGACTCTCTAGTTGTGGTGCGTGCATTCAGTAATTGCATGGGCTCAGTTGCTCTTAGTTCTGAGATCAGGGATCAAACCCATGTCCCCTGCATTGCAATGCAGATTCTTAACCACTGGACCACCAGGGAATTCTCCTTCCACAGTTCTTATCACTCTGTGTGCCACTCACCTCCACTACAGTCCTAAGAGGTGGGTGCTGCTGTTGGTCCTGTTTTAAAGATGGGAAACTGAGGCACAGTGAGGTTCAGGTTGCTTGCTGAAGGTCACGTGGCTAGGAGGTGGCTCTGGGAATTTCCTCAGGCATGGACGTGCATGCATTGTGCCTCCCAGGTGGCTCTAGTGGTAAAGAACCTGCCTGCCAATGGAGGAGATGCAAGAGACTCGGGTTCAATTCTGGGTTGGGAAGATGTTACGGGCAAGAAAATGGCCACCAACTCCAGTATTCTTGCCTGGAGAATCCCATGGACAGAGGAGCCTGGCAGGCTACAGTCCATAGGGTCGAAAAAAGGCAGACACGACTGAAGTGACTTAGCATGCACGCACGCACATGGATGGCACTTGGCAAGGCTGGTGATAATGTTAACCATTCCATATGAAGCCGGATCTCTGGTGAGTGTAAGTGATGCTGAAACTTCACTTTGGACGAACATAGGAGCCAGCAGCCACAATGCATGCTGATTGAAGGCCATTCCGAGACCCGCCACCTGGCAAAACAATCCCCGGGCTCCTGCTGGCTCTTGTCCCAGCCCTGGAGGAGAGGGGGCAAAGGGCCTCTTTCTAGCAGCTTTGGCTGGAAGCAGCTGCTTCGTGCTTAGCCAGGATCGATTTCCCTTCAAGTGGCCCATTCTCGCTAACAAAGGGCTCCGGTGACCCTGGTGGCCAGCACTGCCTCCTCCCCTTTCTGAGCAGAGGATGTGCCTCATGGCTGGGGCTGTTTTCTCTGAGATCTATTTCTTTGAAAGCTCTGGAAATCTCCAAAGCAGGGGCTGAGTCAGCCCCCTGATGTGCTCAGTTGAATCTTGCTGGTAGATTTTTCTGCCTCTCTGTCTCACCCTGGCCGATCCACCCTCAACGATCTTCCTGACCAGACCTTTTCCCTGCTCACACGTGGTTATGGGCTGAACAGTTCTCCCCCTCCTCCCTCCTGCAAACAGATTCATATATTTGTTTTGTTTTGTTTGTGGCTGTGCTGGATCTTTGTGCCTTCCGGCTTTCTCTAGTTGCGGTGCTCAGGATTCTCACTGTGGTAACTTCTCTTGTTGTGGAGCACAGGCTCAGTAGTTGTCCCTTGGCATGTGAAACCTTCCTGGACCAGGGATTGAAACTGTGTCCCCTGCATTGGCAGGTCGATTCTTAATCCCTGGACCACCAAGGAAGTCCCACATTAGTACTATTCTTAGTGCTGTAGTAAGAAGAGGTGGCAAGAATACACAGAAGAACAGTACGAAAAAGATCTTCACGACCCAGATAATCACGATGGTGTGATCACTCACCTAGAGCCAGACATCCTGGAATGTGAAGTCAAGTGGGCCTTAGAAAGCATCACTACGAACAAAGCTAGTGGAGGTGATGGAATTCCAGTTGAGCTATTTCAGATCCTGAAAGATGATGCTGTGAAAGTGCTGCACTCAATATGCCAGCAAATTTGGAAAACTCAGCAGTGGCCACAGGACTGGAAAAGGTCAGTTTTCGTTCCAATCCCAAAGAAAGGCAATGCCAAAGAATGCTTGAACTACCGCACAATTGCATTCATCTCACATGCTAGTAAAGTAATGCTCAAAATTCTCCAAGCCAGGCTTCAGCAATACGTGAACCGTGAACTTCCAGATGTTCAAGCTGGTTTTAGAAAAGGCAGAGGCAGAGATCAAATTGCCAATATCCGCTGGATCATCGAAAAAGCAACAGAGTTCCAGAAAAACATCTATTTCTGCTTTATTGACTATGCCAAAGCCTTTGACTGTGTGGATCACAATAAACTGTGGAAAATTCTGAAAGAGATGGGAATACCAGACCACCTGACCTGTCTCTTGAGAAACCTGTATGCAGGTCAGGAAGCAACAGTCAGAACTGGACATGGAACAACAGACTGGTTCCAAATAGGAAAGGGAGTACGTCAAGGCTGTATATTGTCACCCTGCTTATTTAACTTATATGCAGAGTACATCATGAGAAATGCTGGGCTGGAAGAAACACAAGCTGGAATCAAGATTGCCGGGAGAAATATCAATAACCTCAGATATGCAGATGACACCACCCTTATGGCAGAAAGTGAAGAAGAACTAAAGAGCCTCTTGATGAAGGTGAAAGAGGAGAGTGAAAAAGTTGGCTTAAAGCTCAACGTTCAGAAAACTAAGATCATGGCATCTGGTCCCATCACTTCATGGGAGATAGATGGGGAAACAGTGGAAACAGTGTCAGACTTTATTTTTTGGGGGGCTCCAGAATCACTGCAGATGGTGATTGCAGCCATGAAATTAAAAGACGCTTACTCCTTGGAAGGAAGGTTATGGCCAACCTAGATAGCATATTTAAAAGCAGAGACATTACTTTGCCAACAAAAGTCCGTCTAGTCAAGGCTATGGTTTTTCCAGCGGTCATGTATGGATGTGAGAGTTGGACGGTGAAGAAAGCTGAGCGCCGAAGAATTGATGCTTTTGAACTGTGGTGTTGGAGAAGACTCTTGAGAGTCCCTTGGACTGCAAGGAGATCCAATCAATCCATCCTAAAAGAGATCAATCCTGGGTGTTCATTGGAAGGTCTGATGTTGAAGCTGAAACTCCAATACTTTGGCCACCTCATGCGAAGGGTTGACTCATTGGAAAAGACCCTAATGCTGGGTAGGGTTGGGGGCGGGAGGAGAAGGGGACGACAGAGGATGAGATGGTTGGATGGCATCACCGACTCGATGGACATGGGTTTGGGTAGACTCCAGGAGTTGGTGATGGACAGGGAGGCCTGGCGTGCTGCAGTTCATGGGGTCGCAAAGAGTCGGACACGAATGAGCAACTGAACTGAACTGAACAAGTGGGAAAATGGAGGCCCGGAGTGATTAAGTCATTTGCCCAAGGTCACACAGCAGAGCTGAGAGTGGAACTCAGGCAACCTGGCTGCAGAGTTAGCACCCTAAATGATCATGCTCTGTTGCCTCACCTTGGCTGGGGGAACTGAATGCCCATCTTTGAAACCCTGGAATATGTATCCAAGGTGTAACCAAATGATCAAAGCTTTGGACACCAAATTAACTTGCCACCCCCAGAGGTGCCCATGGAGCCTCCGGAAGTCAGTTTCAGACAGTGCTCATGCTTGGCTGTCCCTGTGAGTTATTAGCCAGCAGATCATCACCTCCTGACTGCACTGTCCAGCCTTTAAGGCCTCCCTCCTTTCATCCCTTGCCCAGTAGCCTCATAGCAAATGCCTCCATTTTGTACCAGGGCGTCCCTGGCTCCTAGTGTGAAATTCCTGAGCCAGCCACGGAAGATCAATTTCCCCCATGACGACCTTTTCCATGGCAAATATGGAGCCATTCAGAGGCATGGGAAATAAAACTTCTAATTCATTTCTGGGTTTCCCAGGTGGCTCAGTGGTAAAGAATCTACCTGCCAATGCAGAAGACACAGGTTCGATTCCTGGGTTAGGAAGATCCCCTGGAGAAGGAAATGGCAACCCAGTCCAGAATTCTTGCCTGGGAAATCCCATGGACAGAGGAGGCTGGCGGGCTGCAGTCCATGGGGTCACAAAGAGTCAGACACAATTTAGCAACTAAACAACAACAATAACAGTTCATCTCCATCACCAGTCATGCCACTTTTTGTACCAGGTCCTGAGGCTGCTTCAGCAAACTTGCAAGGTTCTTCTAATTAAGCTTCCTTGGGCTATGACAGAGAGCACATCAAAATGTGGATAATTCCATAGGTCCCTCACCCCTCCACTCCGCCCCTGCCTGAAGGCTGGGGAGGGAGAAACAGAGAAATCAAATGATAGCACTGGCAAGGAAGAAACCCCCGTCTTGCTAGAAGGATCTCTCTCACTTGCCTTTAAAAATGAGACATCTGATGCAGACGTAGCCACTTCCGTTTGGTACAAAAGCCCCTAAATATTAAAGAAATGAATCCTTGATGTCTACAAAGAAAGGATCAAAAACGAACCTTTCTGAAAGAGGAAGAGCTTTTATTTCTCTGTGAACTTTTCTAGATCTAGCCTCTGGCAGGAATGCCTGCGGAACACAGAGTGCGGAGGATAAAGAAATAAATGACTGTCATTCATGTGTTCGTTCATTCAGGAAGTGTCTGTGCAGCAGCTACTGCGTGCCAGGCATCGGGCTGGGAGCCAGGGAAACCTCAGGGAGAAATTAGAACCTGATTCCTGCCCCTTCAAAGCCAGTGGGACCTGCTACAGAATCTCTGACCAGCAGTCCTCAAAACTGCCAAGGTCATGAAAATCGAGGAAAGATGGAGAAACTATGACAGACCAGAGATTAAGGGGGTGCTACAACTAAATGCAATGTGGGATCCTGGATGGGAGTCTGGACCAGAAAAGGGACATGAGTGGAAAAACTGGTGTGTGTGTGCTCAGTCATGTCCGACTCTTTGTGACCCTATGGACTGTAGCTCGCCAGGCTCCTCTGTCCATGGATTCTCCAGGCAAGAATACTGGAGTGGGTCGCTGCTTCCTTCTCCAGGGGATCTTCCTGACCCAGGGATCAAACCTGGGTCTCCTGCATTGTAAGCAGATTCTTTGTTGTCTGAGCCACCAGGGTACCCCTGGAAAAACTGGAGGAATCTGAATAAAGTCTGGAGTTTAATGAGTGATGCACCTGAACTGGTTTCTTTGTTGTGACAAATGTCCCATGAATATGTAAGAGGTTAGCAACAAGGGAAATTGGGTGAGGGGTGTATGGAAGCCCTCTCTTTACAACTCTTTTGTAAATCTAAAATCCTTCCAATATAGAAAGTTTATTTTTAAAAAGTCAGCAGGAAGGACTTCCCTGGTGATCCAGTGGTTAAGACTCCACTCTTCCAATGCAGAGGGCAAGGGTTTGATCTCTGGTCAGGGAACTAAGAGCCCACATGCCTCACAGTGTGAGTGTGTGCTAAGTCACTTCAGTTGTGTCCGACTCTGCGACCCCATGAACTGTAGCCTGCCAGGCTCCTCTGTCAAAGGAATTCTCCGGGCAAGAATACTGGAGTGGGTTGCCATTCCCTCCTCCAGGCAATCTTCCCAACCCAGGGATTGAACCCACATGTCTTACATCTCCTGCACTGGCAGGCGGGTTCTTGTGCCACCTGAGAAGCCTGAATAAAATAAAATAATATATAAAAAGTTAAAAAGGCAGCAGGGGACATAAGACAGTTCTAGAACAGTGCTGTTTCCATTTGTTGTTCAGTTGCTCTGTCGTGTCTGACTCTTTGCGACCCCATGGACTGCAGCATGCCAGGCTTCCCTGTCGATCACCAACTCCTGGAGCTTGCTCAGACTCATGTCCATTGGGTCGATGATGCCATCCAACCATCTCATCCTCTGTTGCCCCCTTCTCCTCCTGCCCTCAGTCTTTCCCAGCATCAGGGTCTTTTCCATGAACTGATATAAAAAACTCCCACTGACTGGACATTCACAATGTAGCGCACACTGTGACTAACTCTTGACATGTACTAATTCATCATTTTGACAAGGATTTTGAGAAGCCTGGCCATTATGATTCCAACTTTTAGATGAGGAAGCAGAGGGGTGAAGAAAGGCAGAGAGGGGTTAAGCTACTTGCCCAAGGTCACACAGGAAAGAGTAGATCAGAATTGGGACTGAAGCAGCCTGTACTGATGAACTCTATAGCCGCCTGTTCATGCACAGGTATTTACTGAGCAGCTAAGGTGTCTTAGAGGCTGGTAAGAGAAACAGAACCCTTTTAGGGCTTTCAGGGATCTTAATTCAGGCAATTGGTTTAGTTTTATTTGTTTATTTTTTGGCTGCTTGGCATGCAGGATCCTGACTAGTTAGTTCCCTGACTAGGAATTGGACCTGCGTCCCCTGCATTGGAAGCTCAGAGTCTTAACCACTAGACCACCAGGGATGTCTCTTTGCATCCCATCTCTCCGCTGAGGGCATGCAAATACGTATCTTCAGCCAAACCCTCTCTCTTCCTCGCCCCAACTCCCTAACTTGGCATTTCCACGTGGAGGTGGTCAGAGTCCTGCGGACTTTGTCTTTATTTTTTATTTTTTTGGCTTTGCCGAGCAGCATGCAGGATCTTGGTTCCCAGACCAGGGATCAAACCTGTGCCCCCTGCAGTGGAAGCTCAGAATCTCAACCACTGGACCACCAGGGAAGTTGCAGGCTGTGCCTGTAAAACACAAGAATCTGCCCATTTTCTGTCTCCATTCCATCTGCCCTGGGGCAAGCCCTCACACCAGAATGACTTTGGGGTAAGCAGCATGTTCAAAGGCCCTGGGGTGATAAAGAGCTCAGGAGGTGCTGGGGATCTGAAAGGAAGATGGTAAGACTCAGGAGACTCAAGTGAGAGTCTGCTTCTTCCCAGAGGGGTCTTCTCAAATGGGGTGTTCTTGAGGGCTGTAGACAGAGAAGAACTTGTCCTCTATCGAAGCAAGCTGGTATGAGGACTGGAGTGGCCCCTGTATGGTAGCCTGGATGCAGAGCTTTGCCCATAAACCCTACTCTTGGGGCTATCCATGGGGATCCGAGGTGATTCCAACAGTCTGGGCCACACTGCAAGGGAATGGATTGTGTTTGTAAATTTTTGCACAAGGCAAGCCCTCTCCACACCTTCCCTGGACCCCAAGGAGGGCAGTCAGTCAAACTCAGAGACCTGTGTCTCTTCTCATCTCTCCCAAGAAAGTCTGTTCCATTCATTATTGGCCCCCATTGGCACTGTAATGGCAGAGCCTAGGATCCAGGAATATGTGTGTGGACTGGGGTCCAGGGGGCACTGGGGATCTTCTGCCTTGGCTTGGGTGGCTTCAGAGGGGAAGAGGTTGTGTGTGCCAGCCTGAAGAGCTTCTCAGGGCAAGAGGGGTAATCTGCATTGGAAGGATATGAAATAATAAATGAATCAGGGGCTTCCCTGGTGGCTCAGTGGTAAAGAATCCGCCTGCCACTGTGGGAGATACAGGTTCGACCCCTGATCTGGGAAGATCCTACATGCGTTGGAGCAAGTAGTCCGTGTGCCACAACTACTGAGCCTGCGCTCTAGATCCTGGGAGCCACAACTACTGAAGCCTAGAGCCTGTGCTCTGCAAGAAGAGAAGCCGCCACAATGAGGAGCCTGCCCAGCTCAGATAGAGAGTAGCCCCTGCTTGCTGCAACTATAGAAAAGCCCACACAGCAACGAATACCCAGCACAGCCAAAAGTAAATAAATAAGATTATATTTTAAAAAAAGAATAAATGAATTGGGAATTCCTGCTGGTTCAGTGGTTGAGACTTGGCATTTTCACTGTCAAGGGCCAGGATTCCATCCCTGGTGAGGGAACTAAGATCCTGAAAGCTAAGTGGTGCAGCCAAAAAAAAAAAAAAAAAGAATGAATGAATGGATTTACAGCCACTCCCCTCCCCACATCCCATCCCAGCACCTCCCCTGGCCACAGGCTCTCATGGGCCAGGCCCCAGCTGCTCAACTGAGGGAGACCCTGGTTCTCCATCTCAGCATGAGTGAGCTGATGTCTTCTTTAAAGCCTGTCAAGCTTATCACTCAGGGGGGATTTGCCCAATACTGCTAGGTTTGACAAGGGCAGCCTGCTATTATCTCAAGCCCTCCAGAGGGACTCAGGACCCGTCACGGCTGAGACGAGGCAGACAAGCATGTCCCTGATCATTCATCATGGCCCTGCTGCCATCCCCAGAGTCAGAGAGGAGCCGCGGCTGCCTCCGTGCCTGCCTCAGCCAATCTGCCATTTGATCTCAGCCAGTCCCTCCCTGGAGGAGACGGAAACCCATTTGGTGGCGGAGGGGAAATGCATGGTGGGTCTGTGAGGACGTTTGCTCTCCGACTCACCAGCCCATCAGCGTCTAGTTACTCAGTATTGATCATGCCAGGACTAGGGGATTTGGCAATGACTGAAGCAGACAGAACTCCCTATATCCATGCTATTTTCTGTCTGAGAACAAAGGTAGGCTTTGAGCCAGTGGTCACACCCAAGAGGTCCCAATGGCCATTGTTTTTTTATTATTATTATTTTATTTTGAAAGGAAATGATTTTATTTATTTATTTTTTGCTGTGCTGGGTCTTCGTTGCTGCTTGGGCAGCTTCGTTGCTGCTTGGGCAAGCTCTAGTTGCAGCTGCTCACTGCAGTGACTTCTCTTATTGTGGAGCATAGGGCTCGAAGGCTTCAGTAATTGCAGCTCCTTGGCTCTAGAGCACAGGCTCAGTAGTTGTGGCGCAGGAGTTTAGTTACTCTGTGGCATGTGGGATAAGATCCCTAATCAGGGATGGAATCTGTGTTTCCCGCATTGGCAGGTGGATTCTTTGCCACTGAGTCACCAGGGAAGCCCCTGATTCCTTTGTTTTTCTTTTTTTCCCCCCATATTTATTTGTTTGGCCTCATTGAGTCTTAGTTGCCCTGTGGTATGTGGGATCTTAGTTCCCCAACCAGGGATTGAAACCAAGTTCCCCGCATTGCAAGATGGATTCTTAGCCTCTGGACCACGAGGAAAGTTCCCCTAGTGGCCACTGTGATCAGGGCTTTAAGGAGGACAGAGGAGCTGCAGTGTGGTGACGAGGACTGTGCAGCCAGATGGCCTGTGTTCGAATCTCAACTCCACCACTTACGGGCTGTGAAGTTCTGGGCAAGAGATTTGAGCCCTCACCACCCCCCACCCCCAGTTTTCTTCATGTCTCAAAGGCGAATAATGACAGTCCTGTCTCTAAGGGCCGTGGTGAGAACTCCATCAGTTAAAGCATGCAGAGTGCTTAGAACAGTGCTTGACATACACTAAGAAGAAATAGAAGTATTAGGGGGGAAAAAGGCACAGGATGCCTGAGAGGTGGGTAGCATGGGGAAGGGACAGTGGAGGCTGCTTTTGGAAGAGACATTTATGCCTGAGCCCTAATGGGGAAGGGTTAGCCTAGCCATGAGATGGGGCAAGATTAAAAATCGTTTTTTTCTTTTTCAATTTCTTGGCCGTGCTGCATGTCACGCGGGTTCTCAGTTGCCTGACCAGTGGTCCAACCCATACCTCCTGCAGTGGAAGCTCGGAGTCCTACCCACTGGAGTGCCAGGGATCTCCCTGGCAAGAGTTCTTTTTAAAAAATTTTTAAATTTATTTTTTAATTGAAGGGTAATTGCCTTACAGAATTGTGTTGGTTTCTGCCAAATATCAACATGAATCAGCCATAGGTATGATTCCCTCCCTCTTGAACCTCCCTCCCACCTCCCTCCCCATCCCACCCCTCTAGGTTGTTACAGAGCTCCGGTTTGAAGCAGGATGTATGGAAAGAGTAACATGGAAACTTAGGTTACCATATATAAAATAGATAGCCAGTAGGAATTTGCTGTATGACTCGAGCAAGAGTTTTGATGGCAGAGGGTCCAGCCAGTGGACTGGTTGTGGGGAAAAAGCGTGATGTGTTCCAGGAAGAGTAAGATGACTAGCAGGGGTCCCCAGCCTCCCAGATCTAATGCCTGATGATCTGAGATGGAGCTGATGTAATGATAGAAATAAAGTGCATAGTAAGTGAAGTGCATTTGGATCATCCTGAAACCATCCCTCCCACCCTGTCTGGTCTGTGGAAAAATTGTCTTCCACGAAACCAGAAAGGTTGGGGACCACTGGCCAGAAGATGGGCCACAGAGAACAGGGTCGTGCGAGCCTTGTTGATTGCCTGTTACTCTGAAGCAGGACTCCTTTCCACCAAAATGTGTCAAGGAGATGGTATGGGACCAGAAGCCGGCCAAGTCACATGGCAGGTAAGATGGAGCAGCATTTCTGTCCCTCTCTGGCAGGACTTGATGCTCTCTCCCTTTCTTTCTCTCTCTGCCATCCAGCTGTCTGTGAGTCTTCATCATCTTGCATTCTCAGTCCCAAATCAAACAGACTTTCAGTGACTTTTTTTTTGGCTGCACTGGGTCTTTGTTGCTATAAGAGGGCTTCCTCTAGTTGTGGTGAGCTACTCTCTAGTTGAGATGCTCAGGCTTCTCATTGTGGTAGCTTCTTTTATTGTGGCACATCGGCTCTAGGCGCTCCAGCTTCAGTAGTTGCAATGTTCAGGCTCAGTAGTTGTGGTGCACGGACTTAGTTGCTCCTAGTCATGTGGGATCTTCCTGCACCAGGGATTGAACAAGTGTCCCCTGCACTGGCAGGTAGATTCCTATCCACTGTACCACCTGAGAAGTCCCCCGGCTCTTTTTTAGATTTTTTTTTTAAGTGGGCCATTTTTTAAAAGTCTTTATTGAATTTGTTACAATATTGCTTCTGTTTTATGTTTGTTTGTTTGTTGTTTGGGCCGAGTGAGATGTGGCATCTTAGCTCACTGACCAGGACTAGAACCTGCACCCCCTGCTTTGGACGGCAAAGTCTTAATCACTGGACCACCAGGGAAGTCCCAGCACCAATTCTTCCCAATCATCTCAGTTCCATGCCTGCATCAAACTCAAACCATTTTGACTTCAGAAAGTCACTGAATTGGCATTAGAGTGTCATGAGGATTATAATAATAACAAAAGCAAGCCCTTCTGTGGCATTACTGTCAATACATGCTGATGACTCTTCTCCTTGCTCACACATGTAGTCTTGATTCATTCAAGCTTCCTGGCAACTCCGTGAGGTAGGTACAGTTATCATGTCCATTTTGCAGATGAGGACATGGAGGCTCATAGAGGTGACCCCACTCACACCACAGGGGAGGGGCCAAGCCAGTACATAAACCCAGGCAGTCTGACCCTCGGACCATCTGACCTTTTCACCATCCGAGTAGGGAGAAGGAACATCCAGAGAAAACAACTCATTTCTACCGTAAGGATGTTGTCTGGAAAGATCCTAGTGACATCACATGAGCTCCTTTTTTTGGGAGGACCGTGGGAGAGAGCCTTGCCTGTTCTTGGTACTAAAAATAGTTAAGTTTTCTCCTGAGCATCTGGCATGCTTTTGTTTCAGGACACTGGGAGCCGCATAAATGACCAGCTTTCCCTTTTTTGAGTTGGCTGCTAAGGAGCTGGGAGCCAAATTTATGGCCCGACCATATGCTGGTTGTTCAGGTTTTTAAGGGCTGGGCTTTTCTTAGCCTCCCTTCAAAAAAGTAGTGTCTCTACTTTTTCTCTTTTTCCCTTTCTCCCTTGCAAAGACAAAACTTTAAGGGACTGAAAAAAAAATCTTCACGAGAACAGTCCGTGTTTATTGTAGAGAACTTTTGCTTCAAGATACATTTAAAGATGGCGATAAAAGTCCCTGCTTGTTCTCAATTTTAATGGGTGCACAGTATTTCCCTGGTGGCTCATGTGGTAAAAGAATCTTCCTGCAATGCAGGAGACCCAGGTTTGATCCCTGGGTTGGAAAGATCCCTTGGAGAAGGCAATGGCTACCCACTCGAGTATTATTTTCATAGACAGAGGAGTCTGGTGGGCTATAGTCCATGGGGTCGCAAAGAGTCGGACACAACTGAGCAACTAACACACACACAGTATTCCTCCCTGTAGAGTTTTTAGTTTATTTACTTTTGGTGCACTGGGTCTTTGTTGCTGCATATGGGCTTCCTCTAGCTGTGGCGAGTGGGGGCTACCCTCTAGCTGCGGTGCTCGGGCTTCTCATTGTGGTGGTGTCTCTTGCTGCAGAACACAGGCTCTAGGCATGAGGGCTCTGGTAGCTGCAGTGCATGGACTTAGTTGCCCCACAGCATGTGGAATCTTCCCAGACCAGGGATCAAATCCATGTCCCTTGCATTGGCAGTGGTATCCTTAACCACTGGATCACCAGGGAAGTTCTGCTGTGGAGTTTTTAAATCAGCCTCCCTATTGGCAAAAGGCTGGAGAGGGAAAAAATTCCAATTGTCCAATTTTAGACAGCATTTTAATGAGCATTCTTATAGCCATCGAGTGCTCGTCCACACCATTTCCCTGGGCTAAATTCTTAGAGTGGAATTGACTGGGTTAAACACAAAATGCAGAAGCCTGAAGGCTTTGGCTCTGGATTGACAGCCTGCCCTCCAGAAATATCTAATTCCTGCTCTCCTCTTTAATTGGAGCTATCGTGCGGTATTTTACATATCCTTGTAAACCACTTGCAGTCCTCTCCGGAACAAGGCAGGGAACAAATAAATATATGAGCCCCAGGACACTTCTGCTTCCTGATTAAATTATACAGCCTCACACGCAATAATATCTTTGTCTCATTAAGAGGCAGCCGCTTGCGCTGTTCCTGTTGGCTAAACCCCTGTTTGCCAGCACTTAATGGTTGGCTGCCCCTCCCCCTAGGATTCTGTGGCAATCCCTCTGCTCCCCAAAGAACCAGGAATTGTTTTCTGAACCAAGACGTAGGTGATGGAGCTGTAGGCTGAGCTGATGATCCCGGACCTGACAGCTAGAAAAACTTTCCCTGCGTGTCTCGTCCTTACTCAGTCCTGGACTGGTTACGAAGACTGCTGTTTAATTGGGGCAGTAGCCTGGGTGAAAGCATTTGAAAAATTCTGGGCAGAAAAAGCAATTTGAGGAAGAGCTAGTTGAATGCCTGGCTTACGCACTTAGAGCCCATTAGCAAGAATATTAAACTTGGAACCAACCGCTCAACTGACAGAGTGGCTGGCTTCCTCCAGTGCGTTTGCCACCTTAGAGGTGAGACGGGCTACCAGACTAGAAGTGTCTGTACCAGGAGGGCTCTCACACCTGCTGATACAAACATTTCTGTTAGTGATGTGCTCAGTCATGTCTGACTCTTTGCAGCCCCAAGGACTGTAGCCTGCCAAGCTCCTCTGTCCATGGAATTTTGCAGGCAAGAATACTGGAGTGGGTTGCCACTACCTGCTCCAGAGGATCTTCCTGACCCAGGGATTGAACCCTCGTCTCTTAAGTCTCCTGCATTTGTAGGTAGGTTCTTTACCACTAGTGCCACCTGGGAATCCCCTTCCATTAGTTATAGGCGTTCTCTATTCCTAGGACTGTGACCTCCAAGAATTTGTGACTTTGGTTCCAACCTCAACCCAGTCTGGGGAACTGGTATTTAGACACACAGACGCTGAGCCTTCCAGGACATTTCAGCACTTCCCGGGGACCTGAACTTGACTCTGTATTTGAACTTGAACCCCACATGTGAAACTCAGAATCTCTGCCATGCAGAGATTTGGCAGTCAAACCCCAGGCATTTAATTGCGCTTGCTGCCCCAGCAAGGTGCGTCCAACGCACACAATTAGTTTAGGCAAGCATGGAGGCCTTCTCTCTGCACCATTTAAATCTTGCTTCTCTTTTACAATTCAATATTTCATACGTTGAGAGAAAATGGCTTGTTTGCTTCAAAGGACACGCTACAGAATGTAAGAAAGGGATGTTAATTATGTTGAACCGGGCTGCTTTATCTCTGCATATACGAGAATCTTCAGGGGACTCCGTCCAAATTGCTTGGGAACCAGGGCCAGGGGAGCACAGATGGAGGTGTTTGAACTCACATTCATGATTCTGTTTTTGTTTGTTAAGAACTATATTTGCCATGAAAAAAAGGTGAAACTAGTTCTGCGTTCTCTTAGACCCAAGGGGGAAGGCATTCCTGGGTCACTCTTCTTGTCTTTAAAAATTTTTTATTTTATATTGGAGTATAGTTGATTTGCAATGTTGTGTAACTTTCAGGTGTACAGCAAAATGATTCAGTTATACATATACATATGTGTGCTCCATAGTCACTCAGTCGTGTTCGACTCCTTGGGACTCCGTGGACTGTAGCTCGCTAGGCTTCTCTGCCCATCGAATTTCCCAGGCAGGAATACTGGAGTGCGGTGCCATTTCCTACTCCAGGGGATCTTCCCGACCTAGGGATCAAACCCCTGTCTCTTGTGTCTCCTGCATTGGCAGGCAGATTCTTTACCATTAGCGCCACCTGGGAAGCCCCACGTATACATATAATCTATTCTTTTTCAGATTCTTCTCCCATATAGGTTATTACAGAATATTGAGAAGAGTTCCCTGTGCTATATAGTAGGTCCTTGTTGATTATCTATTTTATATATAGTAGTGTGTATAGTAGTGTGTGTATGTTAATCCCAGCCTCCTAATTTATCTCTGCCCTGGGGTCACTCTTCTAACCTTAAGCCATCCTCCTTTTTTAAAAAACATTTTTTTTTGTTGTTGTTGTTTTGTTTATTTACTTACTGCCCATGCAGCATGTGGGATCTTAGTACCCCAACCAGGGATTGAACCCACACACCCTGCATTGGAAGCCCGGAGTCTTAACCCCTCTGGACCACCAGGGAAGTCCCATGGGACATCCTTCTTGTTTTAGACCAGGTGGGCTTCCCTGGTAGCTCAGATGGTAAAGAATCTGCCTGCAATGCAGGAGTACTGGGTTCAGTCCCTGGACTGGGAAGATCCCTTGGAGGAGGGCATGGCAACCCACTCCAGTATTCTTGCCTGGAGAATCCCCGGTCTGGCTACAGGCCATGGGGTTGCAAAGAGTTGGACACGACTGAAGCAAATTAGCATGCACACATGAGTAAGGAGGGGACAGTGCCCAGGCTCTCATGAGTGCAGGGCCCAGCATTTGTCCAGGGAGCCACAATTAGGGATGTTTTTGACCCCGCAGCCATCCAGGATGAGCCCCTGTTTGTCGCCATGATTTCAAATTTATCTGCATTAAACTTACTAAATCCTCATTTCTTGGAGATGTGAATCTTCTGGTGGCCAGGGAACTTGAACTTGACCCTGCGGAGGGCCTCAGTCACACACTCCTTGTTCTGCAGCTCGGTGCAGGTGGACATTATGACCTGGCCAGTGTGGACCCTGGCCACTGTGCCCTAGGGCTTTCCAAAGGCACTGTGCATACCTGTCTGGAGCCTAGATTGCAGACAGCATGCCAGTCATGAATGTCCACTGGAAAGGACTGTCTCCAAGATACCTTAGGGCAACCTGTACAGACAACAGGCTGTCTACACTACCAAGGGGGCTGCTGTTTGCAACCATTGCACACTGGGCCCCCATAGGGAAAAGAGCACAGTCGGCTTAATTGACTGCAAACCACCAGGACCATTTCTGCTCGCAAGGGAGGCTGGGAAGGTAAGTGACTTCATTCCTTCATGGGGGAGACGTGGACTCTAACAGAGGTGGTTGCTGTTGTTCAGTCACTCAGATGTGTCCGACTCTTTGCGCCCCCATGGACTGCAGCATGCCAGGCTTCCCTATCCTTCACCATCTCCCAGGGTTTGCTCAAACTCATGTCCACTGAGTCAATGATGCCATCTAACCATCTCATCCTCTGTCACCCCCTTCTCCTGCCCTCAGTCTTCCCAAACATCAGGGTCTTTTGCATTGAGCCAGCTCTTTGCATCAGGTGGCCAAAGTATTGGAACTTCAGCTTCAGCATCAGTCCTTCCAGTGAATACTCAGGGTTGATTTCCTTTAGGATTGACTGGTTTGATCTTGCTGTCCAAGGAACCCTTCAAGAATCTTCTCACAGCACCTTATACAGTGGAGGTTCCTTCAACCTCCAAACTGTGTATATAAGGTGCAAGGAATGACTAATTAAAATAGTTGCAGTTGGCATTTATGAATGGTTTGTTTTTCTTATAAATTAGTGGAGGAGTCAAGCTCATCTGTACAATGATACCACTTGCTCACATTTCAGTTAGCTTAAAAAAAAAGACTTTATTGAGTGGGAGAGAAAATAGGTGGGCTAATAGCTGGAATCTCTAGGATTGCTCATAATTCATAGTCTGGCTTTTATCTCTGCTACAGCTCATGGAAACAGCCTCTGCTGGGTGATAAGCAGCAGCTGTGCAAATAGTCCATGGTAGTGGGGCTTTGTTTCTCTGTAAAACACTTCGGGTTTTATTAGACTTTCCTTCCTGTCTGTAGGGATGCATTATGGATAGGACCAGAATCTTCTAGTTTCTTCCCATCTCTTCAGTTTCCACCCATCTGCCCTGGTCTCCCACCCTCGACACCCCCAGTCTGTTCCCCCCACAGCAGCCAGGGGGCGCCTGTGAACACCTGAGTCATGCCCTGTCTATCCTCTGATCAGAATCCACCACGGCTCCCACTTTGCTCAGACCAAAAATCAGTGTCCTCCCGATGGCACATAAGCACTGCACAGGCTGTCCTGTCCCATCCCTGTCCTCATCTGTCCCCTTCCCACTTTCCCCCTTGTTCACTCTGTTTTAGCTATAGCCTTCTCCATGTTTCCCAAACACACCAGGCATGGTCCTGCCTCTGAGCCTTTGCACTTACTGTTCTCTTGGCTTGGACCATCTTTCCCTTGATATCACCAAGGCTTCTCCCTCACTTCCTTCATGTCTTTATTCAGATGACACCTTCTCATGAAGGCCTTCCTAGGGCCCCTAAAATTGCAAGCTTCCCAGGTGACTCAGTGGTAAAGAGTCCTCCTGCCAAAGCAGGAGACAGGGGGTTCAATCCCTGGATAGGGAAGATCCCCTGGAGAAGGAAATGGCAACCCACTCCCTCCAGTATTCTTGCCTGGAAAATCCCATGGACAGAGGAGCCTGGTGGGCTACAGTCCATGAGGTCGCAAGAGTCAGACATGACTTAGCAACTAAGCAACAACATTGTCATTGAAATGAAAAAGATTGGGACTTGTGACTGGCTGGAAGTATGTTCTGGGGAAGCTCAAGGCAGCATGATGTATGCTCCATCCAGTGAGGATTTGATGCTTTTTGAGCAATGTTTCTCCAGTTCCTCCATATATTGATCAGAATTGGAGGGAAGGGCTGTGCTGTGTGGTGCAGCGTGTGGCATCTTAGTTCCCAACCAGAGATTGAACCTGAGTCCCTTGCAATGGAAGCACAAAATCTTAACCACTGGACCACCAGGGATGTCCCATTGGTCAGAATTTGTGTGCCCAAAATGTCCCTTCCTCTCTCCCCTTCTGGCTTACTCATTCCTCCAGGTCAGGTTATATGTCCCTTCCCTGGGATACCTCCTCTGAGACTCTCAGCCTAGGGAACACCCCTTGTTACGCTCTGTACTTTCTTTGTAGCATCCACTGCAGCATATAGTTCTAGAGGGCTTCCCTGGTTGCTCAGACAGTAAAGAATTCACTCGCTATTCAGGAGACCTGGGTTTGATCCCTGGGCTGGGAAGATCCCTTGGAGGAGGGCGTGGCAACCCACTGCAGTTTTCTTGACTGGGAAAGCCCATGAACAAAAGAGCCCTGGCAGGCTGTAATCCATGGGGTGGCAAAGAGCAGATACGACTGAAGCAACTTAGCATGCATGCACGTAGTTCTGGAAGCATCTGTGGGATTCCATATTTGAAGTCTGCCTCCTCCACATCCATGGGGAGCAACAGATACACTTTCTTCATCTCTCCTCTCTTCCTAGTCCCTATCGCGGACCCACACCTGGCATACAGTAGGCACTCACTAGATATTTTCTAGTAAGTTGGGGAAATTATGGCTGAGTTCCCTGATGCACATGAGCATTTCAAAGGCTCTGTAAGTCCTTCATTAAAAAAAAAACTCATTTCACTCAGCATTACATGAACATATTTGACCACAGAGCACCCCTTTTCCTCGTGTGCCTGGTAAGATTGCCAGGGTTCCAAGAAGCCAGGTTTGGGAAACAGCCATAATTGATAATTGAATTATCTGAGTGGCATCATCTAACTTGAAATTTAGTGTAGGAGTCTGAAAATGATGCCTTCCAGGCAAAAACTTGAAGGTCTTGGTGAGGACTCTGCCACCCTTTGGCCATTACCTTGCTTGGGCTTCTAGGGAGCAGGAGTTGGGGAAGGGGGAATGACATAGGTGGAGGGTGTTTTTTTTAGTATTTATTTGGCTGTATCAGGTCTTAGTTGCTTTTCATTTTGATGTACAGACTCTAGTTGTGGCACATAGGCTTAGTTGCTCTGCAGCATGTGGGATCTTGTTCCCCAACCAGGGATTGAACCCTAAGTCCCTGCATTGCAGGGGCGGATTCTTAACCACGGGACCATCAGGGAAGTCCCCTGGTCTATGTTCTAATGGTGGTTATGGAGGCAGTGGTGTGTGCATGTGCAAATATGTGTGAGAGAATGAATTCTCATCTTGTGGAAGGGCTTATATCCCACAATTCCTTGCTGTGTTCCTTCACCCCTCGTACCTCAATCTTGTCACCTGTAAAATGGGGCTTTCCCTGAGGAAGGATTTAGATCACACACCCCTGGCATGCAGAGCACATGGTCTGGAACATCCCAAGCATCCAGAGAAGGGCATCTGTCATCTCCCTTGGATTCCCTTTTTCTCCCAGGGGTGAGGGGGTGAATCCCCCTTGGGGTTCCCGCTCTCTGACCCTGACCTCCCTGCAGACCCTCTTCCAAAGCCCAGAGGAAGGCTGGCAGCTGTATACCTCAGCCCAGGCCCCCGACGGAAAATGCATCTGCACGGCTGTGATCCCTGCGCAGAGCACCTGCTCCCGAGACGGCCGGAGCCAGGAGCTGCGGCAGCTGATGGAGAAGGTAAGAACCATCCAGGTTCCCCTGTGAAAATCTCTCACTTCCCCACCCTCCCCTCTGCTTCCCACCAGGTCAGCCAGGACCGGCTCTAAGCCATCATTATGCAGAGCTGGTGGATAAGCTGGTTGCCCTCCGGGCGGGTGTTTTAGTCAAAATCTCTTCGCTGCTTCTTTGAAGGAGAAGCTGAGCACTGTGTGGGGACAGGGAAGGTGAACTCCAGTGGCAGCATCTGCATCTCTGGTGTGTGAGCTCCAGCCCTACTGTGTATTCAGCCTCAGGATTCAGCTGCTAAGAAGGGTCTCACTCTCCATCCCAAGATACGTGAAGATTCCTTCCCCTTCTGATTGTGACTGATATAAACTGGTCCCCATTCAATCCAGGGGCTTCCCAGGTGGCTCAGTGGTAAAGAATCCACTTGCCAGTGTAGGAGATGCAAGTTCGATCTTTGGGTTGGGGAGATTCCCTAGAGAAGGGAATGGCAAACCACTCTATTATTCTTGCCTAGAGAATTCCAGGGGCAGAGGAGCCTGGCGGGCTGCAGTCCATGGGGTCAGAAAGAGTCAGACACGACTTAGTGATTAAGCAACAGCAATTCAATCCAAGGATATTTGGGTGCCCTTTACTGGCTGATTGCTGTCCTTTGCCATTACCCAGATGAACTGCTTATGAGTCAGTTCTGATGTTGGTGTTGAAAGGGCCTAGCCACCTCCCAGCGTCCTCCTGTAGAGGAGGAAGCTGAGGACAGAGACCCTTGTTGGCACCAAAGTCTTGTTTGCCTTCGACACCAGAACAGTTCAAGATGACCATGTGGTGTCCCCTGATTGTTTTTTTTTTTTATTTTTTATTTTTTAAATTATGAAGGTATGATAAAACATTTACAGGAGACTTGGAAAGTACATAACAAAGTTACATATAGTTCCACTATATATTACAACTTTTTAAGCAGATAAATATTTTAGTTGGAGTTTTAATATCAAAGTCTCAAAAATAAATAGAATGAATAGACAAAAAGTAGAAGGATAGAGTAGACCTGAAGAGCAGTATGAATCAATTTTAACATAATTAAGATTTATACAGGGCTTCGCTGGTGGCTCAAATGGTAAAGAATCTCCTGCAATGCAGGAGACCCAGGTTTGATCCTTGGATCGGGAAGATCCCCCAAAGAAGGGAATCTCCAGTATTCTTGCCTGGAGAATCCCATACACTTAGGAGCCTGGTGGGCTACAGTCCATGGGGTCGCAAAGAATCGGACACTACTGAACAATTTTCACACACACACACACACACACACACACACACACACAAGATTTATACAATTTTCACACAACAGCAAGATACAAATTGTATTCAAGTTCCCATAGACTGTAAACCAGGAAACACTAAACACATCCAGGGGGTGTCCCCTGATTGTTGACAAGGGCTATTAAAATGTTTTATGATGTCCAGGATGGGTATCAGGCTGTTTGTTGGCTTTCTCAGAACTTCCAAGTGTCACATGAACAATGGTTCAGGAATGTCTGCGTATTTCAACAAGCATCCAGCGTTGTCTCTGAGTTCACCCTGACTGGGAGGAGCTCACCTTGGCCAGGTGGAGGTGGGACCTAGGGGGCCCTCGGGCTGGTTCAGAGAGATCAGGGCAAGGACGTTTCATTCCATCATTTACCCGTATTTATTGAGCATCTAGTATTTATTGAGAATTCAGCTGTGGACAAACCAGACACTGAGTCTGCCTCTGAGGACCCCACTTGAAGGAGGCAGATGAATAAGAATGTTCCAGGTAGTAGTCACAACTGGAAAAAGTAACCTCATAAGGGAGAGAGGGTGAGTGGCCCCTTGAGGGAGGGTGATCAGGGAAGGCCACTCTGAGGAGGTGATGCTGGAGCTGAGACATGAAGGATGAAGAGGAGCCAGCTGTGGGAAGACGAGAGGAACAGCGCTCCAAATAGAGGGATCAGCAAGTGCAGAGGCCCAGCAGTCATGGACAGATGTGAGAGTTGGACCATAAAGAAAGTTGAGCATCAAAGAATTGATGCTTTTGAACTGTGGTGCTGGAGAAGACTCTTGAGAGTCCCTTGGACTGCAAGAAGATCAAACCAGTCAATCCTAAAGAAAATCAGTCCTGAATATTCACTGGAAGAACTGATGCTGAAGCTCTAATACTTTGGCCACCTGATGCAAAGAGCCACCTCACTGGAAAAGGCCGTGATGCTGGGAAAGATTGAAGGCAGGAGGAGAAGGGGGTGGCAGAGGATGAGATGATTGGATGGCATGACCGACTCAATGGACATGAGTTTGAGCAAACTCTGGGAGGTATCGGAGGATAGAGGAGCCTGGGGTGCTACAGTTCATGGGGTTGCAAAGACTCAGACACGACTTAGCAACTGAACAACAACAACAAAAGCCCTGAGAAAGGAAGGAGCTTTGAGCCTATGAGAGTGAAGTTGGGCTGGTGGTTGGAGTGGATGAACATGGAGAAGAGGCAGGTGAAGGGGCAGAACCAGCTCGCAGGGTCTGCAGGAGAAGATGACTCAGTCTTCCTTTTGAAAAACTCCCTCTCCAGACTTTCCCAAGGGTCCAGAAGTTAAGACCCTGCGCTCCCACTGTAGGGAGCATGGGTTCCCCCCCTGGCTGGGGAACTAAGATCCCACATGCTTCTCAGTGTGGACAAAAAAAAACAAAAAAGAAAAATTCCCTCTGGCTGCTGTGTGGAAACTTGACTGCTGTGAGTGAGGGTGGAGGCGAGGAGAGCAGGGAGGCAGGGAGAGGTGGGAGGTGGTGATGGCCAGACCAGACGGATAGATTGGGCATGCCTGTGGGAGGTTGCTGGTAAGGTCGGGAGGAGAAGGTTGGTTGGGTGTTTGGCCTCTGGCCCCACCAGGTCTTGTCTGCGGCAACCCCGGGGATGGGGACAGGAGTCTGGCTCGCCCTAACCCTCCCACTTCCTAGGTTCAGAACGTCTCCCAGTCCATGGAGGTTCTTGAGTTGCGGACGTACCGGGACCTCCAATATGTGCGCAGCATGGAGACCCTCATGCGGAGCCTGGATGCGCGGCTCCGGGTGGCTGATGGGTCCCTCTCGGCCAAGAGCTTCCAGGTGCGTCCTTCAGGGTTCAGGTCAGGTCAAAGGAAGAACTTGGATTGGTGCTCATTACTTCCAGGAAGGACAGAGGGTTGACTGGGATCTGTGGTCCTATGTGGGCTGAATGTCAAGAGTTAGGTGTGCGTCAAAGATAAGGGGTGGGATTGCTGGCACCAACTCTGTGGATGAGGTTCAGCAAACTCCGGGAGATAGTGAAGGACAGGGAAGCCTGGCATGCTGCAGTCCATGGGGTCGCAAAGAGTTGGACATGACTGAGTGACTGAACAACAACTGGGGGTGAGTGGGAGGGAGGCTCAAGAGGGAGGAGACATGTGTATACATTTGACTGATTCACTTTGTTGTACAGCAGACAGTAATACAACATGGTAAAGTGATTATACTCCCATAAAAATAACAACCCCCCCCAAAAAAATGATTGAAGTTATGGGTTGAAGGTTGGAGTCAGGTCTGGGTCACCGGTCAGGGGTCGGGATCAGCACGGGTTCCCTCTTGGGGGCAGGAGCTGAAGGACAGGATGACAGAGCTGTTGCCGCTGAGCTCGGTCCTGGAGCAGTACAAGGCAGACACACGGACCATCGTGCGCCTGCGAGAGGAGGTGAGGAATCTCTCTGGCAGCCTTGCCACCATCCAGGAGGAGATGGGCGCCTACGGCTACGAGGACCTGCAGCAGCGGGTGATGGCCCTGGAGGCCCGGCTCCACGCCTGCGCCCAGAAGCTGGGTATGCCTTGATGCTTGACCTTGACCCCTGACCTCCACCTCCAACCCCAATACCTTCTGTGTGTTCAGAGCACGGTTTTGACCTCTAACTTCTAAACGTTGATCCTTGACTTGCCTACCCAAGGCCAAAAATAGACCCCAAAACTGGAAATGGCCGTGACCTTACCCCTCCTCACCCCCAATCTAACTCCACCTTGGGACAAGATCTCTGGTTCTTCCCTCACCCTTGCTCCCAGCACTTCAGTTTGATCACACCCCCTCAGCCTTGCCCTGTGTCCCCTGGGCTCTTCCCATCCTCCACCCTCATTCCCCCTGTTGCTGCCTCCCAGGCTGTGGGAAGCTGACTGGGGTCAGTAACCCCATCACCATTCGGGCCATGGGGTCCCGCTTTGGCTCCTGGATGACGGACACGATGGCCCCCAGCGCGGACAGCCGGGTGAGTGTGCCCACGCCGCGGGTCAGGGAGACATAGCCTGTGGCCCTCCATAGGTGCCCAGTGACTCCACATCAATGATTATCTTGTCCTGGGGTCTCCAGGGCCCTTGACCTCCCCCTGACTGTTTAGTGACCACCAAGTGACCAAGAACTTTCCAACTCTGTGAATCTGCAAGTCAGCTGACCTCCAGTGACTTTATAGAGACTGATGGTTACTAGTGCCACTGACAAGCTCCCAGTGAGCACAGATCTCAAAATAGCCCCCAGTGACCAGTGCCTTCCTAAGGACTAGGACCTATGAGCACCACTCAATGACCTTTGAACTTCCAGTGACCCCCATGGTCACAATTGCCTGTCACCTCTGGCCCACAGGAACCATCCATTAACTGCTCAGTGACTATCCTAGTGACAGATATTGGTCACTGGGCAGCCACCATCATAGATCGTTCAGTCGATAAGTCGTGTCTGGTTCTTTTGAAATCCCATGGACTGTAGCCCACCAGGCTCCTCTTTCCATGAGATTCTCCAGGCAAGAATACTGGAGTAGGTTGTCATTTTCTTCTCCAAGGGATCTCCCCCACCCAAGGATTGAACCCTTGTTTCCTGCATTGGCATTCTTTACCACTGAGCCACCTGGGAAGCCCATAATAGCCACTTCCCCACCGTGATCATTGACCTCCTGAGGCATCATGATGGTTCAACCAAGGGGTTAAGAGCCTGGGTTTGAGGGGAATTCCCTGGCTGCCCAGTGGTTAGGACTTGGCGATTTCACTGCCGGGGCCCAGTTTTGATCCCTGGTCAGGGAACCAAGATCCAGCAAGCCACACAGCGTGGCCAAACCAAAAAAACAACCACCACCACCAACAGCAAAACAAACAAAAAGAGCTTAGGTTTGGGAATCAGACTTGGATTTGTATCCCACTTCCACCAGTTCTTAGCTAGGGAATCTCGGGCAGGTTCCTTAATGTTGCTGAGCCTCAGTTTCCTTATCTTCAAAATGATTATAATAATGTCAGCCTTACAGTTTCTAAGATATTTAACCCAATAACCAGCACTAAGAGCACTCATAAATGCTAACTGCCACGGTGACAGTGAATGATGTTGACGGAGAGGATGATGGTGACATGGCAGTCACCTGTCGTTACTGGGATTACCCACAGGCAGTGGATTCAAGTGACCTCTCGCCACTCCAGGGCAGTCTCATGACTGCTAACCATCCCAAATCCAGTTACCAGTCAGTTCCTAGGCCCAGCGAGTCCTCAGGGACTGCAGTTTCCCCTGATTCTTGGGGATCAAGCCCTGTCCTCTGAGTGTCTGAGACCAATGGCACTGACCCAGTGACCCCAGTCACCAGGATGTTGCCTGGTCATGAAGGGTCACCAGATGTGCTGTGATTGAGTAATGACCGCTAAGTGACTGTTGACCCCTCCTGCCTACGTGATTGATGTGTGTCTGCCGGGACCTCTGGTCATCGGCGGTGGCCCACCAGTGATCAACAGCTCTCTCGCAGGTCTGGTACATGGATGGCTATTACAAGGGCCGGCGCGTCCTGGAGTTCCGCACTCTGGGAGACTTCATCAAGGGTCAGAACTTTATCCAGCACCTGCTGCCCCAGCCCTGGGCCGGCACCGGCCACGTGGTGTACAACGGCTCCCTGTTCTACAACAAGTATCAGAGCAACGTGGTGGTCAAGTACCACTTCCGCTCTCGCTCCGTGCTGGTGCAGCGGAGCCTCCCCGGGGCCGGCTACAACAACACCTTCCCCTACTCCTGGGGTGGCTTCTCGGATATGGACTTCATGGTGGACGAGAGCGGGCTCTGGGCCGTGTACACCACCAACCAGAACGCGGGCAACATCGTGGTCAGCCGGCTGGACCCACACACCCTGGAGGTCATGCGCTCGTGGGACACCGGCTACCCCAAGCGCAGTGCCGGTGAGGCCTTCATGATCTGCGGCGTGCTCTACGTGACCAACTCCCACCTGGCCGGGGCCAAGGTCTACTTCGCCTACTTCACCAACACGTCCAGCTATGAGTACACGGACGTGCCCTTCCACAACCAGTATTCCCACATCTCCATGCTGGATTACAACCCCCGGGAGCGGGCCCTCTACACCTGGAACAACGGCCACCAGGTGCTCTACAACGTCACCCTCTTCCACGTCATCAGCACCGCTGGGGACCCCTAGGGGCTGCTGTCACTCATGCTGCCTCGCGCTGCCACACGAGGGCCACAGGGGCCCTTTCCACTCCGCCTGTGTCCCTCCAAGTTTATCTGTCTCTGTCCTGCCCGCTCTTTCCCTTCCTCTCTTCCTTCCGGTACTGTTTTTTCTCTCTCCACCTTTGCGCCCAGCTTTCATTCTCTGCCTCTGTATTTCTATTGGTGCGTTTTCTCTGTATTGTCTCTTCTTTATGATCTGATTTTGATACATCTTTTTTTTGATGCCTCTGTCTCTTTCATTTGATCTGACTCTCCAGGTCTCTTTCTCTATCTCTGCTTGTCTGTCTGTCTCTCTCTCTTCCCTCCCTCCCTCCCCTTTTTGCATCCCACCCAGACCCGCTTCTCCTCTCCCCACGTCTCTTCCTCCCAACCCAAGGAGTTGAGTGCATGGATCTGTTTCTTTTTTTCTTTTTTTAATTTACACTTTTTCTTTCCGGGTTGCCGGAATAAACGGGACCTTTGACATTTGATGCTTTAATTGCTCTGTGTGTCTAGGAGGCAGAGGAGGTGAGGTGGAGGGTGAGCCTGGAGGCCCATCCAACTGGGTCTCCTTGTCCGAGGACACGAGCTTTGTGAATAGGGGCAGGTAAGCACACATCCAGGGCTTCCCAGGTAGTGCTAGTGGTAAAGAACCTGCCTGCCAATGCAGGGGACATAAGAGACGCAGGTTCGATCCCTGGGTCTGGAAGATCCCCTGGTGGAGGGCTTGGCAAACCACTCCAGTATTCTTGCCTGGAGAATCCCATGGACAGAGGAGCCTGGCAGGCGCTATAGTCCACAGTCACAAAGAGTTGGACATGACTGAAGGGACTTGACACGCATGCACGCACAAGCCCAGCCTGAGGGTGGGGGTGAAAGAGGGGGGTAGAGGGTGGGTTAGGAGGGATGAGGGCAGGGGTCATGGTAGGGTGAGCCCTTTGGGAAACGAGGCAAGGAGACCCAATCCAAAGCTGTTTCAGCTGATCCAAACAGGATCCAAACATCCGAAATTGTATCATGACACTGAAGACTGGCCTCAAGTGAATATTGTCAGTTTTTTTTAAGACATTTTTTGTGGACCATTTTTGAAGTCTTTATTGAATTTGTTACAGTATTGCGTCTATGTTTTTGTTTTTTTGCCAGGAGGTATGTGGGATCTTAGCTGCCCGACCCGACCAGGGATCAAACCTGCCCCCCTGAACTGGAAGGTGAAGTCTTAATCACTGTATTGCCAGGGAAATCCCATTGTCACTGTTTTTTTTTTTTTTTTTCTTTCACTCATTGATCACACTGGTGCATCACTGATGACCATCTGACAACTTAAAAAAAAAATTTTTTTTAAACCATTTGGCTGCTTTTAAGAATATAGGTATGAGGGGACTTCCCTGGTGGTCCAGTGGTTAGAACTCCACTCTTTCCACTGCAGGGGCTGTGGGTTTGATCCCTGGTCATCTGGTCAGGGAATTAGGATCTCTCATGCCTCGTGGTGTGGCCAAAAGAGAATATCAAACCAGTCAATCCTAAAGGAAATCAACCCTGAATATTCATTGGAAGAACTGATGCTGAAGCTGAAGTTCCAATATTTAGCCACCTGATGCAAAGAGCCAACTAACTGGAAAAGACCCTGATGCTAGGAAAGACTGAAGCTCCAAAGACCGACTCATTGGAAAAGAACCTGGTGCTGGGAAAGATTGAAGGCAAAAGGAGAAAGGGGCGGAGCAGAGGATGAGATGGTTAGGTGGCATCACCGACTCGATGGACATGAGTTTGAGCAAACTCCAGGAGATAGTGGAGGACAGGGCAGCCTGGTGTGCTGCAGTCCATGGGGCCGCAAAGAGTCAGACATGACTAATGACTCAACACCAACACCACCAAGAGAGTGGGACACAGGAGAAGTTTCCCTTTTTCTTCTGTTTTGGCTTTGTAATTTCAAAACCATTTTGTATAACTTGCACCAGTTCTGAATGAGCTAATAACAAAAAAGTAGCAACAGTCTGAAAGTGCGTGGGGGTCTTCCACTGGACACACCCACACCCGATGCCCTGGCTTGGGCAGGGATAGTCCTCAACGGGGACCAACGTGGAGATCGGAGCTCCTGGAGGGAAAGAAATGGGCAAAGCTAGCAAGTCTCAGAGACAGGAAGGGTGTGTTGAACGAGTTGGGAAGAAATTGAAGAAGTCAGCAGAGCCCAGGTCCTCAGAAGCCTTGTTGATGTGACTGAGGTGGGGTGCAAGGGGGTCACAGAATGGGAAGGACACAATGAAGGCTTCATTTTAGCCAGATCCTTGGTGGCCTGGGTGACAGCAGGGTGAGGGGGAAGGACAGTCACCTCTGGAGCTGTGGCCAGAAACAAAGATAGTGCACCCCGTACCCCCACCTTTGCCCGAACACATGGCCCCTACCCCACTGAAATCTCTAGCAGAAACATCATGCAAACAGTCCCATCCACCCAGGCTCCCCTTCCCTCCAACTCCACCGCCCCCTGCTGAGGCCACGGAGGAGGCCAAACCTGCCCCTGTGGGAGGACCCCTCCCTCCCTGTCTCCCCATCTCTAATTAATGGCCTTTCTTGATTAAATCATCTTGGCTCTGTGCTGGCATCTCCCATAACGCGGGACACTGGGGCTGTATTGCCAATGAAACCAGTGAAGAATAAATGTGACTGCCTGATGCATGCATTTAAAACCAATTTTTAAAGAAATTGTCAAGAAAAGCAATCAATTTCCATTTAAATTAGCAAGTTTGACATTGAAAAGAATCGATTCCTGGATAAGCACTTTGAGAGGCACTTTGTACCTGCTTTAAAAAAATACACCACCAGAAGAACCCACCTTAGAACATCTGTACCCCATCCCTCCAATCCACATTGGGCATCTGATGCCCACAGGTGCCTGGCATCAGAATGGCTCCTTTTCTCATACACACAACACAGGGGCAGGCCCCGCCCTCCAATACTTTTGCATTGGTGGCTTTTGTTCCAACAACCCTGAATATTCATTGGAAGGACTGAAGCTCCAGTACTTTGGCCATCTGATGTGAAGAGCCAGCTCACTGGAAAAGACCTTGATGCTGGGAAAGATGGAGAGCAAGAGGAAAAGGGGCAACAGAGGATGAGATGGGTGGACATGAGTTTGAGCAAACTCCTAGAGACAGTGGAGGACAGGGAAGCCTGGCACACTGTGGTCCATGGGTTCACCAAGAGTTGGACACAACTGAGCGACTGAATAACAAAGGATGGGCAGGAGAAATAACCCCCCATCGCTTGATCCTGGCCTGGGTCACATGTCATCCGCCTGCGTACAAGGTTGCCTGCTGATCCCAACTTCCCCTATAATGGACGAGACTGGCTTCATGGGGGAAGCTTTGCAGACCAGCCAGTGGCAGTACCCACGTCACCCCGAACTGAAGTGACCACAGAAGCCCAAGCTGGTGCACATGGAGGCAGAGTGGAAACCAGCTCCTAGGGTAGTTTGGGCGGGGAAGCGCCAGACCAGTGGCGTAGACTATACTCCCATCATCCTCAGGGCCTGGGATCCAGGGCCTGGATTCTAGGCAGGAGGGGGTGGGTGGCAGTGTGGAACAGGTGACAGAAGCCACAGCTTCTGAATTATGGATGTTGAGTGGGCTCCAGGGCATGTTTATCTAAGAGCAACTTTCTTTTGTGTTTGGGGTGTGGCTGCTGCTAGACAAAGGAAGAGGGAGGTCCA
Source organism: Okapia johnstoni (assembly GCA_024291935.2). Lineage (NCBI taxonomy): Eukaryota > Metazoa > Chordata > Mammalia > Artiodactyla > Giraffidae > Okapia > Okapia johnstoni. Next base: position 11,039,406 of record CM044316.1, on the reverse strand, counting down.
GGAAGGCAGGTGGTCATGCCCAGACGTGGGGACCCCCAGGGTTGCATAGGACAGACACGCACCTAAGGACAACAGGGGGCACGTGTTCCACCCCTGGTCAGGAAACTAAGATCCTGTAAGCCAGGTGGCAAGGCAAAAAAAAAATTCCCTACCAGCCCCATGCAGGAAAATGCACCCCCAACCCCCACCCTCTCCCTTCCCCAACAGCATCTCAGATGCCTGGGAGCTCAGGGAGACCTTTCTTGGGCATTTGGTGTTAAGAAAGGGGCACAGGCCCACTTCTCAGGTGGTACTTTGGAGGAGGACCCTGCAAACCTGCCCCCAAGTACTCATTTCCAATCCTTCCCAGAAGCTCCACTGGACCAGGACAGGGGGGTGGGGGGTGATGGCTCCCCTAGCCCCAGAGAATGACAGTGGGGCCTCTGCCTGCTTCGTGGCCCCCACAGACGGTGGGAGAAGGTTGTGTCTGGAGGGGCAGCCAAGCAGCCAGCTCTCCCCAGCCCACAGAGCTGAAAGGAGGCTCATTAAACCTTCCTAATGACAAGCGCGCTGGCAGGCAGAGAGCAATTGCTCCAGAAACTGGCCAGATGGGAGTCGGCCCAGATGACTATGAGCAACTCAGGCCTGTGTTAAGAGACTCAGCTCTGGGGGTAGGGGGGCTCTTCCTTGGGGTCAGGCCCGGCAGGGCTTATTTTACTGGGGTCCCAAGCCCTGCTAGCCCACCACTCCCAAGATCCAGGCTGGTCCCCATTAACTGTATGTGTGGGGTGCAAAACGGACATAACTCCCTCTCCAACACACCCATGAACCCCTGACTGACCTCTGAGCCTCCTGCCTAGGCCCGGATCCAGGGGCAGCTGTGAGGAGTCATGCAGAACAGGTGGGCCACGCCCCCAGCCCCCACCTGAAGAGTCCCACCCCCTCCCACATCTGCTGCAGGGATTCCTTCTGCTCAACGACGCTTTCCCTACCATGTTCCAGCACAGAACTCACCCCACCCGCCACCGAAGGTTGGGCAGGACCCCTGCTCTCAGAGACATCTGGCAATGCCCCTGCTTGCTGGCCCCTGCTGCCATGGTAATAGCATCTGCAGAGGTGCCTGGGTCCTGGCAGAATGCTTATGGTGACAGGGAAGCAGGCATCAGAGTGTTGGGAGTAATTTGTTCCAACTGAAGAGGGCTGTGTGTTGGGGTGGGGGGGCGCGCCGAGAGCACCAAGGGTGAACGGGGGCTTCACTCTGGTTCCCTGAGGATTCTCCTGCTCCACCTGACCTGCTGAACCCAGAGCTGTGAGGTCAGGGCCCTTGCATTCTGGAACATTCCTGAACACACAAGTTTGAGGACCGCTGTTGTTCCACTACCCTAAGAGTCTGCTGCTGCTATGAAGCACCCCCGGCTCAGGGAAAGGTGCGGCTTCCCAGGAAGGGAACATGGCCTGGACACCTGGACGCCAGGGGTGGCGGGAGATGATCACTGCCCCAGGGGTGGGAAATGAAATACCAGACAGCAAAACAGTGGTTTCAGGTTTAATCAAGGGTGGGGAAGGTGCTGCATGGATGCTTAGAGAGGCCCCATAGCAGCCAGCAGCCTGGGCCCCACACGGAGCGTCTGCTTTTTACAACTGAACAGAGGAACATGGCCTAACCAGCAACAACTCAAGGCCCACCTACCCCCACCCTGGACCTGGGGCGGCACAGGGGCAGCTCAGCTAACTAGGCCTTCTCTTTGGGACAGGTCACCCCCAACCCTGGCTCTGGGAGCCCAGGGAGCCTCTCCACCCTGTGCCCTTCTGAAGTCATTTCCTAAAAGGGAGGGGGGTCTAGCAGGGACAGCCTCAACAGGAGCGGACAGCGAGCACCTGGTGGTGAAGGGCCCCCTCCCAGCCATTCTGGGATCAATAAATACTGTGTGACAGGAGAAGGGAGGGGTCCCCACTGGTCGGCCGGCAGCAGGGAGCGGAATCTGCAGGCCCAGCCACCCTGTCCCACCCGTCTCCCCGCAGGCGGCCAGGCCTGGGCCATCCACACCCCTCACTCCGTGCGAAGGATGATGTGGATGCCCGAATCCGTGAACACGGGCCCGCTCATCTCCCCTGTCCGCAGCGCGAATGAGGCGTCTTCAAATGGCTTCTGCATCTGACCTGGGGGAGGAAGCAGGAGAGATGGCGTGTGGGGTCCAGGCCTGCAGACGGGACCGGGCAGACGGGGCTCCCACTGGGCCTCCAAGGCCCTCATTCGGACTCATCCATCACACACTTTATGGCCCTGTCACGGCGCCTGAGCTGGGCGCAGGTGGGGGCAGCAAGGCTATTAGGGAGGCCCCAGGAAGCCTGAGGACAGCATGACGAATGAGGGCAGAGTGGCTGTCTCCACTGTGCACTGAGAGATGAACTTAATGATGAACTGGTCTCCCCGGGCCCGGTTCCTGGGCCCTGCCACATTGTCCTGCCTGCCTCTTGGGGCTGCCCACAGCCCCTTGCTGGCTCCCCGACACCCCTCAGCCTATTCTGGGCCCTTCCTTAATGCTCTAGAGACCTCAGGATGGAGGGGGGAGGAGGCGGCGGCCTGGTTCCCTCTGCTCCTCCCTTCCCACAGCCGCAGGTGGAGAGGCCTGAACTTGGGGGGGTTGCTGATCTGACCCCCTCTTCCCCTCACTCCTGGTTTCTCCACCCAGGAGGGCGGGCAGAGGATTCTAGGGGATGTGCTCTGGGACTCATAGGGGCCCCAGCTTTGCACCTCAACAGGAGGAGAGGAAAACGGCAGCGAGCACCCACCTTGGTGGGCCCGTGATGGGGACAACCGAGCAGAGAGACACACAGATGGACGCCCCACCCCGAGAGAGATGCCACCACTGGGGAGAAGACTCTGCAGCCTGAGGAAGGGACTCTGCTGCCACCTGGTGGACCCCAGAAAACTGTGACACGGGCCATCCCTCTAAGTGGGGTGCGGGCGCCAGTGGGTCAGAGGGTCCTGCTGGGGTTCAGGGGTGCCCGTTCCTTGCGCACCTCTGCTGAAGGCACCCAGGTCTCCCCTGGCCTTGGCGGAGCTGCAGTCGCTGAACTGTGAGGCCAGAGATTCAAAGTCCTCCTCTCCAGACTTAATCTTCTGGATGTAGCCTGCAAGAGGGACACAAAGGGAGGCCTCTTCATCAGGCAGGGCGGGCGGAGGGTTCCAGGAAGGGCAGCACTTCACTCAGAAAGGAGCCTGCAACCCCTGCCGATCGTGTGCGCATGAGTGTGCATGCACTATCACAGCCGGAGCCATACACACCCATGACATGCATGTACCCCATGACCCTGTGGTGACCTCAAGAGCAGCTGGTCTCATACCCGAGTCCTACACCCCCTTCTCTGTCACTCCCTCCCACCCCCCATACACACACACAGGAACACATAATGAACATGGCATGGCTCTTCCTACCCCCCCACACACCGAGAGAAAGTCTACCTCCAGGCTCTGTTGGGGAGGACAGCAGAAGACAGGACAGACGTTAAAAAGGGACACTGGGGGACTTCCTTGGCGGTCCAGTGGTTAAGACTCGGGGCTTCCAACATAAGAGGCACAGGTTTGATTCCTGGTTGGGAATTAAGATCCCACAGCGGCACAGCCAAGAAAATAAAAATAAAAAGGGACACTGGGACGCCCCAGGGCAGTGGTAGGAAAATTTCATAGAGGCTTCTAGGACAAAGGCAGGAGGCCACAGCACTAGCCCAGCTCTGCCACAGGAGATGGCTGAGCCCTCAGCCTGAGGGCCTCAGTCATCCCATCTGTCCAAAATGTGAGAAAGGCAAGGGCCCCTTACTGGGGTGTCATGAAGGACCCTGGAGGCGGCCTGGCTGGGACTCAGCAAAGGACAGGCGTCAGACTGTACCCTGGGGCAGCTGACATGGCTCTTCTCCCAGCTGCCCTGATGGGGTGTGTTGGCAGCACACTGGATTTACCCTCTGTGCAGCCCAAACTAGATACTGATTCTCCCTGGGGGGACAGTGAGACTGGGCAGATGGGAGGGAAGGAAGAGGACTAAGGGAAAGGGCTCCCAGCAGAGGGCAACACCACGGTGACGCTTCCACCCATTGCTCCCGTCTGACCTCAACGAGGCTCTGACATGCCTGGCACCTGTCTGAGCACCACACGGACACTGATTAATCCACTTGGTGCTTAGAGACCCACACACCCAGCCAGACCATCTGCCTGTCGCTGAGCTGGTGGGAACTTCACCTTGGCCCACAGATCTCCAGCTCTGGTCTAACCTGTCACTGTCATCCATCCGTCCATCCAGGACAACATGACAGCACACCTGTCACCCCACTCCCCCATCTTACTACAGGTCATGGCAATAACTTGTGTCCTGGTACCTGATCTGCTTGGCTGCTTCCACAGCTGTTCCCGTGACCCCTGCCTGCCCTGTGTCGCTGTGCCTCTGAGCCTTGACCATCGGTCATTGGCCAGCCGGTCACAGGGACACGAGGCACAGTGCCAGGCACTGAGAGACACCTTGACAAATGGCACCTGCTGTCAGCATTCTGTTCTCTCTTCTGTGGGGCTATGCCACTCAGAATGCCCCTGCTTCTTTCTGACCTGCGTACCCCGGCCCAGTCCTCCCTGTGGTCTGCATGGGCTGTCACCGCACTGTGCTGCCTGGTCGGACAGGCTCTCTGACATGACACAGCCCCGCCCCCTGTGACCTGCACACTGCGGTGGCTTTTTTTTGGGGGGGAGTTAGGGAGGAGGCTGCACCCTGCAGTTTGTGGGATCTTAGTTCCCTGACTAGGGATCAAAGCCAGGCCCTCAGCAGTGAAAGCCCGGAGTCCTACACACTGAACCGCCAGGGAAGTCCTTGCAGTGCCTTCTGCTGTGAAAACCCGGGTGGGCTCCCAGTAACCCCCGCGGCTGCCAGGTGGACCCCCTGTGCCTCACTCATCCACGGGTGACTCCGATCTGAACTGGATGGCACAAGGATTCCCCTCCTTCATCTCTTCCTCTCCCTGGATTCTGGTTATGTCCTCAGTCTCACCCGAGCAACACTGAGATACGTTTCCCACCCCCCTCTCCTGTCTGGACTCTAATAAACCCAGCCAGGGAATCCTGAGTGCAGTGTCTCCAGGTACTTTGCGGAAGCACTGCTGCATGGGCCCAGCATTTGGGGAGTCGGGCCGGGTCCTGAGCCTTGTTCAAGCACCCCTTGCAGCATCCTCCAGCCACTGGGGCTGGGGGCACAGCTGCAGGGATCCCCGAAACTAGGCAGCCTGGCAAGGGACGCACACACACAGTGTGTGCACGCAAGCAACAGCAGCCTAAGAAGTGAATAAAAGCCAAGCTTTTCTCCCCATCGTTCATAGCACCCACATCTTCCTGTGATCAGCAGCTCTTAGAATATATTCTGCTTTAGGACTTCCCTGGTGGTCCAGTGGTTAAGAATCTGCCTTGCAAAGCAGGGGACATGTGTTCAATCCTTCGTTGGGGAACTAAGATCCCACACGCCTCCGAGCAACTAAGCCACAAGCTGCAACTAGAGAGTCTTCATGCCGCAGTGACAGATCCCGTATGACCCAACGAAGAGCCCGTGTGCCTTAACTATAACCTGATACAGCCAAATACATAAACACATTTTGTTTTCAAAAGAAAAAGAAAATATTCTGCTTGGATGGGACCCTGATTTTTTTTCTTACTTTTTGGCCACGTCCCACGCCGTGTGGGATCTTAGTTCCCTGACCAGGGATCAAACCCACACCCCCTGCATTGGAAGCATGGAGTCTTAACCAACTGAACCACAGGGGAAGTCCCTGAAATGATTTTTTAAAAAGAAACAAGACTTCCTTTCTGAGCTCTCCTTTCTAAAGCTGACCTTTCGGAGTCTGGCCACAAGTCAAGGTGAAAGGCTAGGGACTTCCCTGGTGGTCCAGTGGCTAAGATTCCACGCTCGCAGTGCAGGGGGCCTGGGTTCAAACCCTGGTTGGGGAACTAGATCCCACATGCTGCTACTAAAGATCCCACAAGTCTGCCTGCTGTAACTGAGACCCAGTGTGACCAAATAAATAAAAATACATATTAAAAAAAAGGCCCCCTCAAAGCTCTTTCTTTCTCCATCACACGCACTGAGGTAAGGTCGTGTGAGCACACAGAAGGTGGTGATCTGCAAGCCAAGGAGAGAAGCCTCAGAAGAAGCCAAACCAATCAACACTCTGACCTTAGACTTCCAGCCTCTAGAACTGTGAGAAATAAATGTCTGTGGCCAAGCCACCCAGCCTGCGGTATATTCTGTTGTAGCAGCCAGAGTCACACCATAATGATTCCAGGAACAGTGAGTGAACAAGTGGAGTGGTCTCTGACTCTAAAAGAGGTTTAGAGACAAACTAGGAAAGGGGTCTGGACCTGGAAAAAAGTGATGGAATTAGGTCTGCCTTCCTCAAGACCTGAATTCCAGGGACTACCCTGGTGGTCCAGTGGCTAGGATGCTGTGCTACCAATGCAAGGGGCCAGATTCGATCCCTGGTTGCAGAAGCAGATCCCACATTCCGCAACTAAGAGTCTGCATGCTGTAACTAAGGATCCCGCATGCTGCAACTAAGACCAGGCACAGCCAAGTAAATATTAAAAAAAAAAAATCCAAATTCCAGGAGGGGATGTCTAGAGAGACCAGAGACCCCAGCCTGAAACCAGGAGCCTGGAAGGGAGCCACCCACCGTGAGTGGGGACACTGGGTGGAAGGCACTCACTAACCCTCCAGACCCTGGGCATGGGGTACAGGGATGGGACTCACACCGGGGCCTCTCTGCAAACTTGGGCACATGGGGATGGAGGAATGGGCAGTAGGCAGGGCTTCTCTGTGGCCTGGCTTCCTTACACAAGGACACTGGCAATGACAGGCAGCCGGTCCCCAGATCCCTGACTAGCCTTTGGCTGCAGCCCAAGAGCTGCAGAGGAGCTGGCCCTGAGAAAGAAGCCTTGGCAGAAAATGTGGACACACTGGTTTTCAAGGCAACTGGGGAGCACAAGTTCTAAATGGGTATGGAGGGACCCAGGCTGCCAGCGGCAGACTGTGCCCCTGAAAGGCTAATCTCGTCATCACCTGGAACAAGCCCGTGATGAGAAGAGGGGAGGGGGGAGAAACATCCTTCTTCATGAATGAGGAAACCAGGCCCCGATGCCCAAAGCTTGCTGACCTGGTACATGGGTGTCTGGTGACCAAGTGTACCGCAGTCTGCGCCATCTTACTGCACCCTCATAATGACCCCTGAGGGGGCCCATCTCAGAACACTGAGTAAGACTACATGCCAATGTCAGTGGAGGGTCTACATGCTGTGCCCACCAGGCCTCCCACGTCCTGGCCCAGAGCTCCACCCATGGACCATGAGCAAGCAGGAGAGGCTGTGGTAGGCAAAGACCTTGTCCTGACCCTGGTCCCCACCACACACAGCTACATGACTGGGGTCAAGGCTCTACCATGCAGACAGCAAGTGGCTGACACTGAGCCTACTGCTCTGTTAAGTGTTCAGCGGTCGGCTGGGCCCTGGATCTTCAGGCCACCCTGTGCCCATTCTACAGATGAGGCCAACTGAAGCTCCGAGAATGACGACACTTGCTTGAAGCTACACAGCTGGCTTCCCTGGTGGCTCAGCTGGTAAAGAATCCACCTGCAATGCAGGAGACCCTGGTTCGATTCCTGGGTAGGGAAGATCTGCTGGAGAAAGGATAGGCTACCCATTCCAGTATTCTTGGGCTTCCCTGGTTGCTCAGCTGGTAAAGAATCTGCCTGCAGTGCGGGAGATCTGGGTTTAATCCCTGGGTTGGGAAGATCCCCTGGAAAAGGGAATGGCTACCCACTCCAGTATTCTGCCCTGGAGAATTCCATGGACTTCAGTCCATGGGGTCACAAAGAGTTGGGCACAACTGAGCAACTTTCACACAGCTGGCACCAAGATCCATCTATGGGCCAGTCCAGGGTGGATCACACTACTTCTGACCTTACCCGCTCCCTGCCCCTCTAATCTATCACCTAGTCCTTCTGATTCTGCCCGCTTAAGCTCTCTAGAATCTACTCCACCTGCTTCCTACCCACTCCAAGTTCAAGTCACACTGTTTCTAGCTGCAATTCCTTCCATGGCCTCCACCAGGCCCCCTGGCACAGGGAGGCATGTTCGATCCCTGCTAACACTTCTGAGTGTACACTGATTTAAGGTGAGGACCCAGGGCCCAGCTGCTTACTGGGTGCACCCAGATACCCGTTCCCCAGACCCAAACTGACCTCAGTACCCCCAGGCTCCCACTGCAGTGTCAGCCCCACTAGACACGTCCTTGTCCCTCGGAGATGGGACAGGTGGCACCACTCGCAGGCAGCCCGTACAGCCCAACAGCTTTTCTTCCAAGTGATGCTCACATGTCCCCATGTCTACCTGCAATCTCTGGCTGGGACTGTCCCCCAGGCTTCTGTCTCTGGCCTGCTGTTCTGCTCAACCCAGATCCTCTCATGATTGCCTTGCCAAGATCTCTTCCTCCGACTCTCAGACTTGGAGAGACTCTCCCCAGACTGTGCCTCTTCCGGAGTCCCCTCAGCCAGTGATGGCATCTCCTGCCACTCACTCTCCAAGTGCCCATAACCTTCTGTGCACTCTCATGTAGTCCAGAAGCCTCAGAACTGGGACCACTTGAGCTAAAAGGATCCAAGAGGTCATCTTCTGAGCTTCCCACCACGTCCTGTTCCCCTGAGTGGTGGCCAGACCCTACTCATCACTTACTGCTCACTGCTGGCCCACCCAGCCTGGGCCTGGGCCTTCTGGCTTTCCTGGCCCATCACCCTTCAGCCAAACGGCTCTTTCCGAAAAGCCAGGACTGTAGGGCCCTTCTCCCAGCGTCACGTGGCCATGTGTTTCCTGCAGCCTCTGGAAAAGGACCCAAACTTTTGGCCTCAGCCTGGGCCCTCCTCCACCTGGCTGGGACTTGCCCTGATAGGTTTCATCTCTCTTCAGTCCCCTGCAGAGTCTTCCCCTGAGTCCTGCCTACAGCCCAGCCCCAGGCCTTCACTTCTGCTGCTTCCTCTGCCAGGAGCCCTTCTTGCTTCCTCTGGGTTCAGGAGACCTGGCTGTGGGCGCTACTGTGGGCCAGGCTTTGCGTCGGGTGTGCAGTGGGCAAAGAGATAGATCCAGCCCCCGCCCTAGGGAGCTTGGGAGGCAAGCTATTTTTTGTTTTTTTCCAATTCTTTTTTTTTTTGGTTGTGCTGGATTGAAGCATGCAGGCTTCTCTAGTTGTGGCACACAGACTGAGTTGCCCCAAGGCATATAGGACCTATGTTCCCTGACCAGAGTTGGAACTAGCATCTTCTGTACTGGAAGGCGAATTCTTAACCACTGGACCATCAAGGAAGTCCCAGGAAGTAAGCTCTTTAAATCTGCCTTCAAGATTCTGTGCAAGAACTTGGCTCCACTCTACAACGCCGAGAGGTGGGTGGCTAACAGGTGCCATTTATCACACTGGGGACTGTATGGGGTGAACAGGTGTGGGTGTAGGTGTGTGTCAGTAGTATCCCACAGGCCAGTTATGTGGCACAAAACAACAGCCAATATGGACTAATTATGCCAGGCCTGTGCTAATAACCACCATCATAATGGCCACCAGCAATTACAGAACATTTACTAGATGCCAAGGGCTGTTATTCATGCTTTACTGCACTAGGGCTTCCCTGGTGGCTAGAAAATAAAGAATCTGCCTGCAGTGCATGAGACCCAGGTTCGATCCCTAGGTCAGGAAGCTCTCCTGGAGAAGGAAATGGCAACCCACTCCAGTATTATTGCCTGGAGAAATCCACGGACAGAGGAGCCTGGTGGGCTACAGACCATGGGGTCACAAAGAGTTGGACACGACTGAGCGACTAACAATTTTGTTCTTCACCCTATGCGATGGGTCCTATTATCTTAACACTAACTTTATAAGTGAAAAGACTGAAGCTGAGATGTTAAGTAGCTTGCTCAAGGTCACACAGCCAGGACCTGGCAGAACTGTGGGCACTCAGGCTGTTTGGGCAGGGGTGAGACAGTGGTTCTGTGGGGTTGGAGGGCCTGGGAGGTGTCTGGGAGAGGCTGAGTGGACGATGAAACCACACTTGTGATCCAGACCAGCACTGGGCCGACAGAACTTCCTGCAAGGATGGAAATATTCTCCAGCTGTGCTGTCCGAAATGGCAGCCTATAACCAAGTGGGACTACTCAACAGTGTGGCTGATGTGACTGAGGAACTCATCTTTAATATGACTTAAATTGAGCTAACTTACATGAAAATAACCACATGTAGATAGAAGCGGCCACACTAGATAGCTCTAGACCAGGATGCTGAGAACTACAGCCCTGGGGTCAAATCCTGCTGTTTCTGTAAATAAAGTTTTATTGACCCATGGCCATGCCCATACCTGTTTACACATCACCTGCAGCTGCTATGGAGTTACCAAGCAGAGTTGAGAGACTGTATGATCCACAAAACCTAAACTATTTACCATTTGGCCTTTTAAGAAAACGTTTGCCTACCAACTGCTACTCTAGACTGTGGAGGAAACACAGAACTGAGTGAGGAACAGCCTGCTCAGAGCCGAATTAATTCACTGACTCTTGTCGGCTAGTTCTAACACTGCTACCTTTCCAACCTCCCTCCTGACCCATCCTCATACGTGCCCCAGGACCCTGCTTGATGACACTGCTCTCCAGGATAGCTCCCACTGAATGATGACCCACACAGTGACAACCGTGTTCCACCCATTACACCCATTACATTTCATCTCACTGAACTTTCACAATGGCCCATGAAGGCAAGGAGATGATGATGTCCATTTTACAGAGGTGAAAACCGAGTCTCAAGGAAGTAACATGAATCTCTCAAGGTCAAGGAGCTCCTAGGGGCATAGTGACCATGTGAACCCAGGTCTGCCAGCCCCAAGACTGTGTCTTCTCCGCCAACCCTGGCCCACTCTCAAACACCAGCTGGGAAGGAAAATGAGAGGCAGCCGTGGGAGCCAGGCTCATGCCACCAACAGGCACTTATAGGTCGGCCAAGGCCACAGCTGACAGCTAAGCTGGCTGGGGTAGAGGATCTCATGTGATTTCTGCAAAGCTTGCACTGCCCTTGGGGAGAGGGACTGCCCCCTTCCTCCCAAGCCTGGTCTCCAACCCCTGCTCACCATTGATTAGCTCTAGGGCCTCCTCCTTGGTTCGGGTGATCTTCTCCTGCCGCCAGGATGAGGGCCGCCGTGACTGGCTGTGCTTGACCAGCAGATGTGAGCAGCGGACCCTGGTGGGCTCCCCTTGTCCATTTTTGCTGCTGCCACTGCTGTTGCCACTTGGCCGCTCCCACTGGCTGGCATTAGTGATGTGATTGAAGTAGTACACCCGGCCTAGAAGGGGGGGAACAGAATTCAGCTGGGACCTGCTCAGAGGATACCACCGTCAAGCTATGATAAGGAACTGGCCAACAAGATGCCTTCATTCAGCCAGCCCACTGCTGTCCACCAGTGTCACCAGGACTTAGGGAGCTAACTCTCTGGGTGGAAGGCAGACAGACAATAAACAAACAAGTAAACATAATAACTTTGGTCATTAATAACTTCAAGGGGGGAAAATAACCCAAGGTAAGGAAGAGAGGTTCGAAGCATGAACTCAGCAGCCAGACTCCCTGTTCAAATCTGCCACTCACTCCCTGTATGATCTCCCTTCTCTAGGCCTCAGTTTTCTCACCTGTAAAATGGAAATACAACAGTACTTGCCTGAATGGTTTTTGGAAGGACTGTATGAGTTCACATCTGTAATGAGTTTAGGATAGCACTTGACATGTATTAACACAGTATCGACTGGGGGATTTTTGCAGAAACTAACGCCTGTGGCTGGCGATTTGTTATATAAGTGAATGTTGAGACACTCCAATCAGTAACATTTGGGTAACAGAAGACATACTAATACATCTCTGGTTAAAATGTGGGCTTCCCAGGTGGTGCAGAGGTAAAGAATCTGCCTGCCAATGCAGGAAGCAAAAGAATCTTCGGTTCGATCCCTGGGTTGGAAGATACTCTGGGAGAGGAAATGGCAACTCACTCCAGCATTCTTGCCTGGGAAATCCCACGGACAGAGGAGCCTGGTGGGCTATAGTCCATGGGGTTACAAAGAGTAGGAAACGACTTGAGCATGCACATGTCACTGTGAGGTGTCTGGTCAATAAGAGTGCAACAGCTACTAGTACCTCCAAAACAAAGCAATGGGTGTTTATTCTGCTGCATAAACTGTACCCATGTGTGTCAGGCGCAAAAGCTTTGTCCTTTTCCCCTACCCAGTTACAGAACTGGGGTCGAGCATTACTGGGGTCAATGTTATCCAGAGACTAAAGAGCATGGAGTGAGGGCTGCCAACAAGAAGCTTGAAGTAGGACCCAGTAGAGACAGGGTGTCATTCCTGGAGCAGAGTCTACCTGGGTTACACGGAGGACTTGTGCCGAACACTGTGAAGGGCTGAATGTCACCCTCAGGAAACACTGTCAGGATTGAATTGGGCAGAAATGGCTGGAATCAGAGTCCCAAATCAGGCAGAACATCGGTTTTACATTGTAGGTCACATCCACAGGTCAAGGCTGCAGGGTAGGGTGGGAGTTGGTGAGAGCTGAGCTACTGACTGCCTCAAAACCCTTGGCAATGGGTTCCATCTCCCTGAACCTCAGTTTTCTCATCTGAAAAGTGGGGGTGAGAGAATAAGGACATCAAACCTCCGGGGGGTTAATGTGGAGAGTGGATGGTGCTGTATGCAAAGTGCTCCTGATGTTCAAAAAATCAAATTATTACTGCGACTATAACTGCTAGGCTCTATGGAGAAATAAGTGTGAAATACTGGAACCTACATCTTGGTAGTTTGCAGCAAGAAGGGTAGGGGGCTCTGGAGTCAGAACCCAGCCCCCACCCTCTGAAATCAATGACCTTGGCGGGTTCCTTGCGTTTTCTGCCCTCGAGTTTCCTGATCTGCAAAACGGGGGTAACAGTTACCTCTCTCCCCAAATTATGGCCATTTAGAGAAAGTACACACCCAAAATGCTTGGAACTATGCTTGGTCCTGAGATAAACGTTCCCTATTCTTGATATTATTGGGGAAAAGCCTTAAATCGGGTTCCGGAGCACAAGGGCAGTTCTCAGGCAGAATACCGCCGGCCGGATATCGCAAACTCAGAATATGGTGTGGATGGCAGCAAGCGTATTAGCAGAAGAAGGTTGTGGATCCGAGGCCGAACAACACCACAGGGCCCCGCCCTGAGCATGATGTTGGGGTGTCCTCCCCAAGGGGTCCCCCCTGGGACCAACGGGTTGCACAGACGTTCCCTCAGGACTTCTGGTGCATTAGGCCGAACGAAAATGTCAGTCAGATTGGCGGGACCAGGGCCATCGCCTGAGGGAGTGCCACGGGATCACCATCCCCCTGCCACCCCAGGAGCACCCTGTGACTCCCCGGTCACGCCCCTTGCCTCAGTTTCCTCGGGATTCCCCTCTCCTCAGGCTCGCAGCCCCCACGGGGTGGGCCGGGGCCGTTACCCGGGGACGACGCAGAGGAGCCAGGACCCCACGGGAATCGAGCGGCGGCGCCGCGCTCGAGGGGCAAGTTCGAGCCCTGCTTCTGCGGGCCCTCGCGGCCCCGTCCCAGCCCCGACCCCCGCGGCACCTGAGCTGCGGCTCATGCGCTTCTCCCAGCCGGGCGGCAGCTTCTCCTCGTCCGCCATCTTCCCTCCTGCCGCAGAGCCCGCTCCGCCTCCGCCGCACAGCCTCTGCCGCCCGCGTCCGCCCACCGCTGCTGCCGATTGGTCGAGCCCGCCCCGCACGGGCCCCTGGCGAAATCTACTTCATTAATTCCCTCCCAGTTTGGCTTCTGCCTCTGTCCTGGGTGACTCGTGGGTGTTGGCATTGCCATTCAGATGAGGACACGGTGGTTTTGTGGGTGAAAACTTGTGGGTGGAAGCGCGGGTGGGAGGATAATGAACTCAGTTTGAATCAATTTACTTTTTAAACTTATTTTTTATTGAAGTATCAGGTGAATAAGTCAATTCAAAACGAAGGCTGTGGCACTCAAGGGGCATTGAAGAGATGGTTGGAGACCTAGGGCTGTAGATTGACCTGGGAATCGGGATACCAACAGGGAAGAGTTCAACTACAGTTCTTCTATAGAAGGAGAGTGAAAAAGCTAGCTTGCAACATTAAAAAAACTAAGATCATGGCATCTGGCCCCATCACTTCATGGCAAGTAGGTAAGGGGAAAGTGGAAACAGTGACAGATTTTATTTTCTTGGGCTGCAAAATCACTGCGGATGGTGACTGCAGGGATGAAATTAAAAGACACTTGCTGAAGGTTAAGAGCACGCAGGAACCAGATTGCTTTGAGTTCAAAGCCTGGCTCTGTCACTTGCTGTGACCTTAACAAACTACTTAACCTCTGTACTTCAGCTTCTCCATCCGCAAAATGAGGGTAAGAAAAAAACATATCTCATGAATATTCTTGCTGTAAAGATTAAATGAGTTCATCTGTAGAAAACACTCAAAAACAGTGTCTGGTCCATAGCAAGGGTAGGTATTGCTGGGTGAGAAAAAAAAGCAAAACATAGTACAGCATAGCAATTATAGTGTGTATGAAAGCATAATAAGGGACTTCCCTGGTGGTCCAGTGGCTAAGACTTTGTACTCCCAAAGTAGGAGGCCTAGGTTCAATCCCTAGTCAGGGAACTAGATTCTACATACCACAACAAAGACCCAGCGGAGCCAAATAAATATATATTAAAAAAAAAAGCATAATAAAACCAAAAAGATCAAGAAAAATTAACTTGGTATATTATTAGAGTATTATAATTAACTCAAACTAATTCAAAAATAGTTGTGTATCACTGAAAATTTCTGGATTTATCCAAATATGTTAATGACTAATACTGGTGATGCAGGTGAAGGAAGAAATGAGGAACTTAAGTTATAACATTCTGACTTTTTTTAGCAAGCATGTATTAGCATAATAATAATAATCTTTTTTTTAAAGATAATTTTAGATTTAGGGCTGGACTGCAAAAGTAGTATAGTTCTCAATGTCCTTTACCCAGCCATCCCTTATATTAGCATCTTACATAATAGAATAGAGGTTGTCAACCAGGGGTGATATTGTTCCCCAGGGGACAAGTTTAAGACATTTTTTGTTGTCACAAAAGGAGAGATGCTACTTGCACTAAGTGGGTGGAGGCTGAGGATGCTACTGAGCATCCTGCAATGTACAGCCTCCACAACAATGAATTCTCCCCCCAAATGTTAACAGTGCCAAAACTGAGAAATTCTGCCACAGCATAATGATGAAAACTAAGAAATCAATATTGGTCCAATACAATGAACTAAACTAGATTTTAAAAGAATTTCCTGTTTCCCTAGTAATATCCTCCTCCAGGATGTGATCATTTCTAGGTCTTTCCTTGTCTTTCATGATCTCGATACTTTTGAAGAGTACAGTGGCTTTCATTCTGATGTTTGGACATGATGATGTCTGTCCGATATTTTATTGAGGTTTGAACTTCCCTGGTAGCTGAAATGGTAAAGAATCCACCTGCAATGCGGGAGACCTGGGTTCGATCCCTGGGTTGGGAAGATCCCCTGGAGGAGGGCATGGTAACCCACTCTAGTATTTTTGCCTTGAGAATCCCCATGGACAGAGGAGCTTGGTGGGCTACAGTCCATGGGGTCACAAAGAGTCGGACACGACTGAGCAACTAAGCACCACCAGCACATACATCATTGGGAAGGACACCACAAAGATGAAATGCTCTTCTCAGTGCATTGTACCGGGCGATTACTGACGTTGCAATGTATTACTGGTTGTATTAGGGTGTCTAACATGTTAGCCTACAATCTAGTGGATTAACATTTGTGATCTCAGTTTCTATGGGTCAGGAATTGAGTGCAGTTTAGCTGGTGTCAGCAGGAGCGGCTATGGTCTTATCCTAAAGCTTGACTAGGCAGGATCTGCTTCCAAGCACCCTCATTTGGTTGCTGGCAGGATTTAGTTGCTAACAGAATATGGGATTGAGGACCACACTTCCTCACTGGCTATTGGCTGGGGGTTAACAAGGCAGCTCACAACATGGTATCTGGCTGGCTTTCATCAATGAGCAAGAGGGCAAGATGGAAACTATTTTTCACAACCTAATCTCAGAAACAATATCCCATCACTTTTGCCATATTGTTAGAAGTTAGGTCTGGCCTAAGAGGAGGGGATTACACAACAGTATGAGTGTGGTCTCAGCTCACTAGGGGCCATCTTAGAGGTCACCTCCCACATTTGTGATATTTTTGATCACTTGGTTAAGACAGTATCTGAACTCTCTTCCCTTTTGTAATAAGTAAATACTTTTGGAAGAGATCCTTTTGAGTCTGTGCAAATATCCTTCTACTTAAACATTCATTCCCAAGTTTTAACATCAATTAGTGCATCTTGCCTACAGCAATTATTACTATGGTGATGCAAGGATTGGTGATTTTTTTTTAAGCATTGGTGAGTTCTTATTTTCCTCTTTCCTTCTGCAATTAATTGAAATCCTTTTGTAATGAAGGGTTGTCCCTTCTTGCCCACTCATTTATACTTTCAGCTATTTATTTCTATGAGCATGGGCTTGAGGATATTTATTTTATTCTTTGGGTTATAGTCCAATATTATTCTTTTGTTGCTCAAGTTGTTCTACATTTGGCCACTGAGAACTTTTTCACAGGTTGGCCTCTGTGCTCTTTCAACATGCTTCCATCTTTTTTGAGTACTTCTTACCTCACTGCTGATGGTGATTGCAGCCATGAAATTAAAAGACGCTTACTCCTTGGAAGGAAGGTTATGACCAACCTAGATAGCATATTTAATAGCATAGACATTACTTTGCCAACAAAGGTCTGTCTAGTCAAGGCTATGGTTTTTCCAGTGGTCATGTATGGATGTGAGAGTTGGACGGTGAAGAAAGCTGAGCGCCGAAGAATTGATGCTTTTGAACTGTGGTGTTGGAGAAGACTCTTGAGAGTCCCTTGGACTGCAAGGAGATCCAACCAGTCCATCCTAAAGGAGATCAGTCCTGGGTGTTCATTGGAAGGACTGCTGTTGAAGCTGAAACTCCAATACTTTGGCCACCTCATGTGAAGAGTTGACTCACTGGAAAAGACCCTAATGCTGGGAAGGATTGGGGGCAGGAGGAGAAGGGGACGACAGAGGATGAGATGGTTGGATGGCATCACTGACTCGATGGACATGGGTTTGGGTAAACTCCGAGAGTTGGTGATGGACAGGGAGGCCTGGCATGCTGCGATTCATGGGGTCGCAAAGAGTCGGACACGACTGAGAGACTGAACTGAACTACCTCAAGATGCTCCACCCTGAGCTTGAATTTTCCCTGCTCTAGCTCAGGAATCAATCACTTCTCCCAGAATCCCTGGTTCCTTTTATTGGAGAATATTGTTTAGAAACCAAGATCTGGGGCTTCCTTGAAGGTCCGGTGGTAAAGAATCCACCTGCCAATGCAGAAGATATGGGCTTGATCCCTGGCCCAGTAAGATCCCACATGCCATGGAGCAACTAAGCCTGTGCACCTCAACTACTAAGCCTGTGCACCTCAACTACCGAGCCTGTGTCTAGAGCCCGGGAGCTGCAACTACTGAGCCCTCAAGCTGCAACTACTGAAGCCTGTGTCCTAGAGCCTGTGCTCTGCAACAAGAGAAACCACTGCAGTGAGAAACCCATGCACTGCAATGAAAAGTAGCCCCCCTCACCACAACTTGAGAAAAGCCTGAGCAGCAATGAAGACCCAGCACAGCCAAAAATAAATGAAAAGTAAAATTATATATATAAAGAAACCAAGATCTGGAACCATTGATACTGGGGTATCACTGCTTCTGGTCCCTCTAAATGGATAAACAAGGAAATGTATGTACACATGCACGTGTCTATATTTCTATGTGTGTCTGTAAATATTTCAAATGAAAACCATGAGTTCCTACTGATGCCTCCAACTCTAATCAGTCCCATGGGGTTCTATTCACCCTCTTTCACAGTAACTTCTTTCTCCAGCAGCAAGACACCTGGCTATAATTATCTGCAATATATGTATCCAACTCTGTGTGTGTATAAACGTATATTAGTAAGACTGGTTTCGGAATTGCAAAATCATTCTGCTGTGAGGAACATATTTACCAACTACAGTACAGTGTTTGTGTGTAATTTTTTGTCTTTAGCCTTATAGTATCAAATCAAAATACGTTTTCCAAAATTATTTAGATCAGCTCCTTTCTCTCCCACCTCCTTCAGTGGGGTCTTGTAATTCACTTATACATATGGATCTGTTTGACTGGCTGCATTTGATCTTTCTATATCCTGGTTGAAAAATGCAGAGTCCTGCATCCACCACCATAATTCCAGATGTGGCAATTCCATCACCACAAAAATCCCTCCTCCATACTGCCCTTTTATGTAAAAAAAAAGAAAGAAAAATCAATAAAAATACTAATTAAAAAGCATGAGACAAAAAAAATCATTAATATAGAAAGATGAAAAGCATAAAAAAACCCACTACTGAACGGTATACAAATATTACGCAATGTATAATTTTTCCAATTGTATTTCAGAAAATTTCTGGATTCACTCAAATGTTAATTATTGCCACTGTCAGTAGGAGTGTTATAAAAGAAACTTAATTTTTCACAAAACGTGTAGATTTTTTTTTTTACAAGCGGATATTAGCATAGTAATTAAAAAAAAAATTAAATTGGGGCCTTCCTGGGGGTCCAGTGGCTAAGACTCCATGCTCCCAATACATGGGGACCTGGTTCAACCCCTGGTCAGGGAACCAGATACCACATGCCACAACTAAGGGTTTGCATGACACATGCTGCCAAATAAATAAAAATAAATATTAATTAAAACAATTTTTTTAATGGAAGTTTACAGAAATACAATGAAAAAGGCTTCACCTCAGGAGAGAGAATGGGGCCAGGGGTGGGGTCTTACTTTTAGAGTGTACTTTTCTATGCTGATTTGAAAACAAGGACTCCAGCATGTCAAGGCTGTCATGAAATTTAAAAAAGAATTAGGGGGAGGGGGTTTATTTTTTAAGCAGACAGATAAGGAGGAGACTGAGCTAAAAAAGCAGGGGTACCTGAAGACAGGTATTTCTGATTTGTCAGGAGGAACGGGAATCCTAGGGATAGTAGGGAAGCCAAGGGGGCAGGTAAAAAGGAGGCCAGTGGAGACCAAGGAGAGACCAGCTTTAGTGGACTATAGGCCAGCATCCCAGGCAGTCTGCAAGACTGCATCCCAAGAAGCTTGATGGCAAAAAGAAAGCATAAGGCTGGGGGGATGGGGAGGAGCAGTGGACTAGACTTGAACATGGTTATGTCCTGAGGAAGGACCTACCAGGTCAATACACAGAGAGGGGAGAAGGGTTGGAGCAAGGTTCTAGGTGAAACTCTCAAAAGCAGCTCCAGAATGTGGCTCTGGGTAAGGACAAGGTCAAGGCTGACCTCAGGAGCTGTGGTCAAGGGAACAGAAATGGAGTGTTTGATATCCTGTCTACTCATACCTGAAGGAAGAAGGCCAGAGATGGATATAGCACCAGGCATCCTGCTGTTTTAACTGCATTATCTCATTTTTCATGGAGATGTGGGTGTCATCATGGTGCCCCCTTTTACAGGAAGAAACGGAGGATTAGCAAGAGCTGAATAGCCTAGGTCACACTGTTTTACTCTGTCCACTAGCATTTCACAGGTGCCAAGAACTGTGGCTGCTTAATCATGCTTATCTCATCTCTACTTCCGGAGAAGGCAATGGCACCCCACTCCAGTACTCTTGCCTGGAAAATCCCATAGACGGAGGAGCCTGGTAGGCTACAGTCCATAGGGTCGCTAAGAGTCGGACAGGACTGAGCGACTTCACTTTCACTTTTCCCTTTCATGCACTGGAGAAGGAAATGGCAACCCACTCCAGTACTCTTGCCTGGAGAATCCCAGGGACGGCGGAGCCTGGTGGGCTGCCATCTATGGGGTCGCACAGAGTCGGACACAACTGAAGTGACTTAGCAGCAGCAGCAGCAGCAGCATCTCTACTTCACAACATACCAATGAAGTAAACACAACCAGTTCCAGATTGGATAAGGAAATGAAGGTTAAGGGAGATTAACTCCCCAGGGTCACAGTTGGTGGTAGGGCTGGGGATCCACCCATAGTCTGTCTGAATCTAAACCTGTATTCCTAACTACTATTAATTCTACTAAGGTCCTTGCCCAGAGGATCCTTGGTGTATTGATGACAATAATCCCAGAATCTCTTGATCTTCAGAAAAGTGTTAGTCACTCGGTTGTGTCCAACTCTTTGTGACCCCATGGACTGTAGCCTGCCTGGCTCCTCTGTTCATGGAATTCTCCAGACAAGAATACAGGAGTGGACTGCCATTCTCTTCTCCAGGGGATCGTCCCCATTCAGGGATCAAACCCAGGTCTCCCGCATTGCAGGCAGATTCTTTACTGTCTGAGCCACCAGGGAGGCCCAGAGACATATGGCTAGCCCCAGAGCTCTGGTCTTCCACTCAGGCTCCCAGTCTACTGGCTCCCTTTGATCCAATCTTGGAGTTTTATTGAGCAGCTGGGTGAGTACTGAGAATACAGTGACAACCAGAAACCAACCCTCCCCTCAAGAGATAACTCTCACTCAAAGATGACAACAAAGCAGCCTCTAAGTTTTTATTAACATGAGTTTCCAAAAACAAGCATCCATATTAGTGTGGGGAGTGAGGGTGGGAGGAGGGGGAAGGGCAGGAAGAAGGAATTCTGCTCTATTGGTAATAAAGCTCCAGGTTCATCCCATCGTGGATTTCATCTGAAGTGAAGGTGTTAAGGAATCCTTACGGTGGGCTCCATCCCCATCCCCATCTCTCACAACCGCCACATTTGGGACTGGATCATTTTGATTTGGAAAGAATCCAAACTTTGTAAAAAGTTCATGTTCCTTCTGCACAACAGACATCCCGGAAATCTCGCTCCACCCTGATCTCCTGTCCCCACTCAGGTGGAGCTTAGTAATCAATATTTTGACCAGAAAGTGTCAAAGTCTTACCAGCCAAATCAAAATATTTCACCAACCACCCTCCTCCCCCAACAAAATAATTACATGGTTCTCACTCTCTAAATACTTACCATGTGCCACATTCTAAGTTAAACAGCTTACGTGCATAGTGCATAATCTCATACAGACCCGAGTACTGAACATACAGAACCAAGTCTGGGTATGCAGATCCTTCCTCAAGAAGTCAAAAAAGGATACAGTCCCCCAGAGACACATGGTCCTTAAAAATCGTGTACCTGTGGGATAACAACTTTTTAGAAAAATGTCAAGGGAGGCTCTTCACCCCGGAGACCAGCTGAGAAAGTTCTGCCTAAACAAAGGGCTGGCTGCAGCCTTCCCCCAACCAAACCCTTCTGGCCTGCTCCTGTGCAGCCCCTAGCTCTACCCCTGTACTCACCACTTCTTCAATACGATCTTGTTCCAGCGGGTGCCAGTTTGGGCTGCGATCAGCTTCTTAAGGTCCCCGATGGTGTCATCCGTACTGGACGCAGAGGAGTTAAGGAAAATGGAAAGGGGACTCTCCCCATTCCCGCCCCCAACCCCCGGGTTTAACTACAATCACCCTAAAACAAAGACCGAGTTGCCTGCCCCATGCCAAGCATCTCCCGGAAGCCACAGCCTCTTGGTCGCCAGTGGATACTTGCACTTAACACGCACCTTCTTCCCCAGACGGTCGTTGCAAACAACCTCGATCATCCTGGCTGGAGCAACACAAGGCGGGGACCGGGAGGCAACTGAGTCGAGACTTCAGGGGTCCCCTAGGCCCCAAGACCCCCGGTTATTGAGACTTCACGTTCACGTCCCCATCACTCCCCCGGATCGGAGTCTCCCGAGGCCCCAAGTTTCACGTCCCAGGACTTCGGACCCCAGGGCTACCGCGGACGCCGGGCAGCCGCGCTCCTCCCCTCCAGTAACCCGCCCAGGCCCCGACCCACTTCAGGTAGCCTGAAGACCGAGCCGACCCTCTCGCAGGCCGGCGGATCCTCGAAGGCCGGGTCCCATCACCTTTCCCCGACTCCGGACTCCTCTACCTGACCCCCTCACCTCAAACCGCCTGGAAGCAGCAGACGCCACAAGCTCCTCGCACGTCTGCTGAGCCCAGGCCAGAGTCGACGCTAAGAAACTGCGCTAAAACAGGAAGCGGAAGTGCGCAGCCGGAAGCTCCTCCCCTCCCCCCCGATGCCTGTCAACACGCCGCGGAGAGCTCGTCCCGGGGTAGGATGTGGACTTGCAGTTCCCAGGAGCGGTTTTGGGGTCCCAAGCCTGGGCAGGGGGACACCTGTGGACGGAGCGTTGGGCCGAGTGAGAGTCCCGGCTGGGGAGAGGAGTGGAGTGTCAGAGGTCTTGGACCGGCGCCCAGCCTTTTGGAGGCTCTTGGTTGAAGGCCCTTCGTTGTGCCGAGACACGGTCTAATGTAGCATCTGGTGGGGACGCCAGGGACGCCCAGGCACATCCCGGGGGAACAGGGTTGACCTCCTGTTCCTGAGCCCAACGAAGCCTCTAACAGCAGCTTCAGGGCTACGGGGAGCCTGGATCAAATCCTGCAGTTGTACTGTCCGCCCCCCTGCCTTCATTCAGGGCTGGACCCCGGAAGCGTTTTGCTCATCCCTCCCCTCTGGCTATCTCGCCTGCCCCCAGGGACATCTGGGGTTCTGACTACAATCAGTAAGTGAAAGAGTCTTCTGATTCTGGCCTGGGTACCAGCACTCCAGAATGGAGTTCAGCAGTTACCAGAATACAGCACTGATGAGGAAGCTGGAAACCAGCACACGTGCGACAGCTCCCAGGTCTTTGACTTCAAGGAAGGTCGCTCCAGCCCTGCAGAGGGCACTGTGTACCAGATCCCAACCATGCTTGTCAGCCCCAGAGCAGCCCCTGGACTGATATGGTTCCCCAGGGCTAGTGGGACAGGGAACACCCCCTCCTAAATCTAACCTGCCTGTAGAACTCACTATTGAACTGTTTCTTCTCAGCAGACAGGATTCTCCTAGTTTGACGAGCCTAAAAGGATTCACTCTGAAAAGGGGCTGGCAACCTCTGATTCACCCAATCCACCTTGTCAAAATACGATGTGAGATTGGGCAGAAGAGGTGAGATACCTTCCTGGGGAAAGGATGGATGCTCTGTTGGGGCTGCCCTGACTTAAGGAACTGGCTCAAGAAGTGCCACCTCAAACACTAGACTCAGGGGCCTTCCTGCCTCAGGACTTTTTCTTTTTTCTGCCTCAGGGCAGAAATCTGTTATTTCTCCAACCTCTGCAGAATCCCACTGAGTGGGCTTCAGAGGGCAGGGAATCTTAATGGAAAGTTTATTCAGATTGGAGACACAGGCTTTGAATCCAGACGATGAATCAAAACCTCAGTCTCATTTCTTA
The DNA here is from genome assembly GCA_024291935.2 of Okapia johnstoni. Taxonomy (NCBI): domain Eukaryota; kingdom Metazoa; phylum Chordata; class Mammalia; order Artiodactyla; family Giraffidae; genus Okapia; species Okapia johnstoni. Next base: position 11,015,916 of record CM044316.1, on the reverse strand, counting down.
ATATTAAGCTGCATGGTCTCAACAGGCTTCCCAGATGGCGCTAGAGGTAAAGAACCCACCTGCCTGGGTTGAGAAGATCCTGTGGAGAAGGAAATAGCCACTCACTCTAGTATTCTTGCTTGGAGAATCCCATGGACAGAGAATCCTGGTGGGCTACAGTCCATGGAGTTGCAGAGAGTCAGACACGACTGAAGCGACTTAGCACACACACGTGCACACACATGATCTCAACACTTCCCCTCTCAGATTCTCCTTTTCCTCATCCAGAAGAATAGATGGGGCAAGAAGGGAGATGGAAGGTGAGGGGTAAGCTTGAAGGGACCGATGTGCTTGGGGAAGTTTAGAAAGAGCACATCTTTGCGTTCACATATAAAAACTAGGTCACACCAGGTGTTGATGGTGTTGACAGCGGAATTGCTGAGACCATATTCCTCTTTTTGGTGCTTTTGGTGTTTTCCCAGTTATCTACAATGAACATATGTTACTTTTGTAATAAGGGGAAAAATAAATTTTTAAAAAATATTGATTGATTGATTTAGCTGCATCAGGTCCTAGTTGCCATATGTGGGATCTTTGTTCCCCGACCAGGGATTGAACCCCATCCCCTGCATTGCAAGGCAGATTCTTAACCACTTGACCTCCAGGGAAGTCCCAGAAGAAATTTGGGTTTGTTTTTTTTTTGCCATACCACACAGCATATTTGATCTTAGCATCCTGACCAGGGATTGAACCCATGCCTGATGCAGTGGAAGCATGAAGTCTTAACTATTGGACCACCAGGGAAGTAAGTGTTATTTAAAAAATAAAAATAAAAACAAGAAGTTCTCACTCATTTTTTATGTTTGATTGAAAGGTAGCTAGACAATTCCCTGGTGGTCCAGTGGTTAGGACTCTACTCTGTCACTGCCTAGGGCCTGGGTTCTGTTCTTGGCTGCAGAACTAAGATCCTGAAAGCCATGTGACACAAAAAAAAAAAAAAAAAGAACCACCCTCCTCAAAAGAAACCCCACAAATTAAAAAAAAATTTTTTTTAATAAAAGATAGCTGAAGCACAGGATTGTGTTGCTGAGCTTATGGGCTGGAGGGGCGGGGGATTGAAAAGGGGTGAAGAGTGCTGCTGAAAGGGGAGGGAAATAAAGCCTGGGATTGTTGGGAGCTTAGGGATCTACTGGGGGCCTGCCAGTCCCAACTAAGGCATCCTGAGGAAGTGGAGGGAATGGGCCATGGGAAGTCCCAGGACTAGGCTGCCACTGCTGCAAGCACTCCCTCCTCCACAGCTGGGTGGGAGGGGGGAAGGCCTCAGGAGACCAGACAATTCACATTAGAGACTTCTATTTCCTGATAAATGTCATTCAGAACTTCTCATGAAGAGACTCTGTCATTCAGAACTTCTCATGAAGAGACTCAGTACCTGCCCATTGGGGGCCAGGACAGCCCCACTCTCCCAACTGGGCCTCAAAAGGATCTGCTGTCATCTGCTACTGGGAGGAGCTAGGTGCTTCCCAAGAAGGAGAGTTCTGAGTCACAATTCAAGGTGAAAGCTCCCCTCTGCCCCTTATTACCTAAATTTCTGACCCAGAGGAAAGAGCTTCTGTGTGGGGGTACCTATCCTTCCACTCCTGTTCGCTTGATGGGGAGGAGATGGTTCCTAGGAAAACTGTGTAACTGACAGAGGCATTGCCCCTTCATGATGCCATGGGCTTTCTAGAGAGAATCACAGCCAGAGAGCCCTGAGATAGACGCCCACACTCTGGCATCAGAAAAATCTGGGCTTGAGGCCCTAGCAAGCAACGTGACTTTTGCATGATCCCTGGTGGGGGAATTAAGATCCCACAGGCACTGTACAGCTGGCCAATAGAAAATTTAAAAAAGCAAACTCTTTTAGATGTATGTGTTAAATTTCTGCAACTATCTATCAAGTATATCTGAATAAAGCTTAAAAAACCTACATTGCTTTCACTTATCCATAAATAAATACATAAAAACTAAAATACTGTGGTAGTCACCTATTAAGATGAGGAAACCAGAAACCCCTGGACTACCAGAGTCCAGTGGACCACCACGTTAATTACTGGACGACCAGGGAAGTCCCAGTTTTGCATTTCATACACAATTTCTTCTGTGTGTGCGTGTATTAAAAACATATTTTTCCAGGGAATTCCCTGGTTGTCCAATGGTTAGGACTCAGCACTTTTGCTGCAGTGGTCTGGCTTCAGTCCGTGCTTAGGGAACTAAAATCCCACAAGCTGCACAGCATGGCAAAACAACAAAGCCCCTAGCAAACAAACAAAAACCATGTATTGCCATTATAGGCTCTTGGGAGAGTGATTTAGCAAAAGCTATTATATATATATAATATATATACATATATATGTAGTATATAATTTCTATGTTTCTATTAGAAATACAATCTATATCTATATGATAAATCAAACCAGGAATTGGACTGATGTGTCAAAGGACATGTGAAGTTTAATTTTGAATAGCTTTTGCCAAATCACACTCTCAAGAGCGTATAATGGCAGTACATGGTTTTTTGTTTGTTGGGGATTTTGTTTGTCTTGCCATGCTGTACAGCTTGTGGGATATTAGTATATGTTACATATATGTGTATATATACTTTGGCCACCTGATGCAAAGAACTGACTCATTGGAAAAGACCTTGATGCTGGGAAAGATTGAAGGCAGGAGGAGAAGGGGACGACAGAGAATGAGATGGTTAGATGGTATCACCAACTCAATGGACATGAGTTTGAGCAAACTCGGTGAGGTGGTGATGAATAGGGAAGCCTGATGTGCTGCAGTCCATAGCATGGCAAAGAATCAGACACAACTGAGCGACTGAACAGAACTGAACTAATATATGTATATAAGAGAATGCTTAGCTTCAGTATTGTTTGGCTTCCAGGTAATAGACCTGGAAGCAACCTGAATGCTCATCAATACAGGAGTGTTTGAATAAATTTCACTGCCCTTATGACTTGGCAACTTTAAAAATGAGTGTTATATATGTGGAGGAAGTGTCAATTCATGCTCTGTGGAGAACAATGTGGCGCCATCAGTAAAAGTCAAAAAATTCAGTGTCTTTTAACAAGTTATCTCACTTCTACAAGTTTATTCTCATGCACAAAAAAGCATTCAGTTCAGTTCAGTCGCTTAGTCATGTTCGACTCTTTTGCGACCCCATGAACTACAGCACGCCAGGCCTCCCTTTCCATCACCAACTCCCGGAGTCCACCCAAACCCATGTCCATCGAGTTGGTGATGCCATCCAACCATCTCATCCTCTGTCGTCCCCTTCTCCTCCTGCCTTCAATCTTTCCCAGCATCAGGGTCTTTTCAAATCAGTCAGCTCTTCGCATCAGGTGGTCAAAGTATTGGAGTTTCAGCTTCAACATCAGTCCTACCAATGCATACCCAGGACTGATCTCCTTTAGGATGGACTGATTGGATCTCCTTGCAGTCCAGGGGACTCTCAAGAGTCTTCTCCAACACCACAGTTCAAAAGCATCAATTCTTCGGCGCTCAGCTTTCTTTATAGTCCAACTCTCACATCCATACATGACCACTGGAAAAACCATAACCTTGACTAGATAGACCTTTGCTGACAAAGTAAAAAAGCATTATTAAGTAAAAAAAAAATAGGTATTTCCCTCTCCACCTAGAGCTCCGCTTTTGGTCCCGCCCTCAATCCCGCCCTTTGCAGAGGTTATTGATATTTCTCCCGGCAATCTTGATTCCAGCTTGTGTTTCTTCCAGCCCAGCGTTTCTCATGATGTACTCTGCATATAAGTTAAATAAGCAGGGTGACAATATACAGCCTTGACGTACTCCCTTTCCTATTTGGAACCAGTCTGTTGTTCCATGTCCAGTTCTAACTGTTGCTTCCTGACCTGCATACAGGTTTCTCAAGAGACAGGTCAGGTGGTCTGGTATTCCCGTCTCTTTCAGATATGCAGATGACACCACCCTTAATGGCAGAAAGTGAAGAAGAACTAAAGAGCCTCTTGATGAAGGTGAAAGAGGAGAGTGAAAAAGTTGGCTTAAAGCTCAACGTTCAGAAAACTAAGATCATGGCATCTGGTCCCATCACTTCATGGGAGATAGATGGGGAAACAGTGGAAACAGTGTCAGACTTTGTTTTTTTGGGCTCCGGAATCACTGCTGATGATGACTGCAGCCATGAAATTAAAAGACGCTTACTCCTTGGAAGGAAAGTTATGGCCAACCTAGATAGCATATTTAAAAGCAGAGACATTACTTTGCCAACAAAAGTCCGTCTAGTCAAGGCTATGGTTTTTCCAGTGGCCATGTATGGATGTGAGAGTTGGACGGTGAAGAAGGCTGAGCGCCGAAGAATTGATGCTTTTGAACTGTGGTGTTGGAGAAGACTCTTGAGAGTCCCTTGGACTGCAAGGAGATCCAATCAATCCATCCTAAAAGAGATCAATCCTGGGTGTTCATTGGAAGGTCTGATATTGAAGCTGAAACTCCAGTACTTTGGCCACCTCATGCGAAGGGTTGACTCATTGGAAAAGACCCTAATGCTGGGTAGGATTGGGGGCGGGAGGAGAAGGGGACGACAGAGGATGAGATGGTTGGATGGCATCACCGACTCGATGGACATGGGTTTGGGTAGACTCCGGGAGTTGGTGATGGACAGGGAGGCCTGACGTTGCAGTTCATGGGGTGATCGGGACTGAGGGACTGGCCTGACGTGCTGCATCGCCCAGTTCATGGGGTCGCTTAAAAGAGTCGGAGCCACGACTTTTATGTTTGGCGACTCCGGAACTGTTCCCAACTGAAGCCCGCCCTGGATTGAACTGGACTCAGCCCCATCCTCCGGCCTTTACCGTGGCTCGGCATCGCCCCAGTCCTCACGCAGGGCGACCAGGGGAAACTCCGAAGCTGCGACCACATCCCTGTCCGCACCCTCTCTTTCCCCCGCTTCTTAGGGGCCCCACAGGGCTAGTCTCCGAGTTCCTTTAGACGGAAACGGAAGTGCGTGTCAACGGGATCATGGCGACTTTTGCCGACTTGCCCGACTCGGTCCTGCTGGAGATCTTCTCTTACCTCCCGGTCCGGGACCGGATCCGAATCTCCAGGTGCGGCCGCGCCCTGCGGGAGGGAAGGGCCAGGCGGGGGGCGCACCAGGAGATGCACATCTGGTCCTCGCGGGGCCGGGGTCGTTCTAACCGCGGGTCTCCTCCTCCAGGGTCTGTCACCACTGGAAGAAGCTGGTGGACGACCGGTGGCTGTGGCGACACGTCGACCTGACTCTCTACACGGTATGCGGGTCTGGCCGGGCAGGCCTGGGCCGAGGTCGGGTTGGTCAGACTTCGAGGACCACGCCTCCAACCCTGTGTTTCGAGCGAGGCTCTCCCGGGTGCGTCCCTCCCGCGTCCCTTACTTGCTCTGCAGTGACCTCCAGGCCTCAGCTTCCCCATCTCCAGAATGGTATAACCAAGGTCTTGCAGGAAAAGAGCTTATTGATGAGTTTTCATGGAGAAATTTTCTATAGTCAACTTAGTTCTAGAATTAATCTCCTGAGTATTCAACCAAATCATTTCAACTTTCTCCCACCTGCCCTTTATTTTTCTTTGTTGTTCAGTCGCTAAGTTGCCCGACTCTTGGCGACCCTATGGACTGCAGCACACGAGGCTCCCCTGTCCTTCACTGTTTCCCCGAGTCTGTTCAAATTCATGTCCATTGAGTTAGTGATGCTCTCTAACCATCTCATCCTCTGCTGCCCCCTTCTTTTGCCTTCAATCTTTCCCAGCATCAGGTCTTTTCCAATGAGTTGGCCCTTTGCATTTTTCTTTATATTATGAACTATTTCAAATAGATACAGAAATGTATAGAGGATAATATCTGAAACTATGTACTCACCACTTAGATTTAATCTTTTTAAACCTTTGGCCTTACTCACTGCAGATCTTGTGAAATACACATACAAATGTTTCTATACGAACATATGCATACAACGTTTGCACATATGTTTCATGTACTTTTGAAACCCTCCTCAGAGATAACCGTGACTTTAAAGTGGATTTGTATCCCTTCATGTTTTTATTTACTGCCTATGTGTGTGCTTATAAGCAATATACAGTGTTGTTAGTGTGTTTCTAAAATTGAGATAAAACTATTCTACTCTTTAGATAATTAAATGCTATTTTACTTATATTAATATATCCACCCATGAGCAACTTTAGTCACATGTCACTTTTGAGATTTATTCTAATTGGCACTTGTAAATCTAATTCATTCCTTTTAATTGCTGTTAAATGAACATACCACAGTTTGTTTCTCTATTTTCCTGTTGACAGATGGTTAGATTATTTCCAACTTTCTACTATAACAAACAGCTTTATAAGAACGTGTCTCAAACTTTATTGTGCATATGAATCACCTGTTGGTGTTAGGTTGGTGTTGGTCATTCAGTTGTGTCCAACTTTTTGCAACCCCATGGGCTGTAGCCTGCCAGGCTGCCCTGTCCATGGAATTTCCCAGGCAAGAATACTGGAGTGGGTTGCCATTTCCTCCAGGGGATCTTCCCGACTCAGTGCATTGACAGGCGGATTCTTTACCTCTGATTCACCAGACTATTTTATTACGAAAACTTTCAAACATATATAATAGTTAAAAGAATAGTACAGAGAACACGAAGTTGCCCATTTAATACATTTGTTTTATCATCTCTTCATCCATCCATCCATCCATCCCTCTTTCCATCAAGCTTTTATTTTATTTTTTTAATTTTTATTTATTTTGTTTTCCCATTTTATTTTTTAAGTATGCTTCAAAATCAGTTGCAGATGAGTCCACTTCTAAAACACTTTAGTATACATAATAGAGATTAACTAGGACATTTGTTGTACATTTCTCTTTTTGAGGTTTAATTTTTAAAAGTCACACATCATGAATAATTCTTACAAAAATGTGGAAGTAGTATAACTACATATGGTGATGGATATTAACTAGACTTATTGTGATAATCATGTCATAATACGTAGAAATGTTGAATCATTATGTTGTATGCCTGAAACTAATGTAGTGTTATATGTTAATTATATCTAAATTAGAACAAAACAAAACTAAACAAAATTGAAATATTGTCACAAATGAAGCTAAGGGCCTTTGACAGTCATCCCCTGGTATCTCTACCCTTCCCCAGAATAACCACTATTATAAATGTGGAATTTCCTTCTATAGCATCTTCTATGCTTTTGGACCCTTGGGGCTTTATAGGGAAGGAAAGGGCAGTGGTTACAACAGCAGGATTGGCCTTTGGGGTCAAGCTGTGTTGAATCATAGTTGTACTCTTGCAGCAAGATTTGGCCAATGCATTTTTCCAGGTGGGGTGGGGTGGGGACGGGGACCTGCTATGCAACAGGTACTGTGTGAGCTTTCTAGTTCAATGCTCGGTGCTACATCTGGCAAACAATAGTTACTCAAAACAAGTTAACCATTATGGTTGAAATAATTGTTCCCATATAAATTATAATATATATATATTAGTCTTCCCAGGTGGGGCTAGTGGTAAAGAATCTGCCTGCCAGTGCAGGAGACGTAAGAGACACCAGTTCAATCCCTGGGTCAGGAAGATCCCTGGAGAAGGAAATGGCAACCCATCCCAGCATTCTTGCCTGGAGAATCCCTCGGACTGAGGAGCCTGTTGGGCTACAGTCCATGGGGTCACAAAAGAATCAGACATGACTTAGCAGCTAAACAACAAAAGTACATAGTATTGTTTCTTTTTTCTTTAACCTTGAAGGTATCATTTTGCCACTCCTTCCTGCATGTCTTGAGGAGTTACCCATGTTTGAATCTCTGAATCCTCTTTGTTCTTAGTTGCTATCTACATGGCTGTTATCACTGGACATTTTTGCTGTTAAAACCACGATGTCAGAAACCAACGTTTCTGTAAGGTAAATTCCACAAAACAGGTATTACTAGGTTAGGCAGTGTGTTCATTTAAACCAACTAAAGAATTCGTTTAAAAAACATAGGTGGGGGAGGGGCCAAAGATATATGCACAGGATTGAAAATGTACAAAATTCTAAACATTGGAAAGTAAGGTCTCTCCCTGGTTCTGTCACCCAAGTCACCTTGTTCTTCCCCAGAAAGGCAGTAGATGTTCCCATATTTTTAAAAACAAAACAGGTGCTAGTGGGTGTCCATATTTTAAATTTCAGTAAAAACCAGACTGCATTTTAAGAAGCCAGACCAAATCCCACCAGCAGGACCCAAGAACTGCTTCTCCACATCCTGGCCAGTGTTTGATATCATGAAACTTAAAGGATTTTCTCATTTTGTCTTTTTACAAGTAAAAATGACTCAACTTCTGGCTTTGTGGCCATTTGATGTTTTGCCAACAGTGGCTTCCACTCTTGTGAATTACCTTTTCGTGGCCAATGTTTCTAGTGAGTCCCTTTCCTCAGCCCAGATTTGATCAAGAAGATTTGATTCCTCTATCAAGAGTAGTTAACAGGGGGGAGGGATAAATTAGTCTGAGATTAAAATATACATCCTGCTGCTGCTGCTAAGTCGCTTCAGTCGTGTCCGACTCTGTGCGACCCCATAGACGGCAGCCCACCAGGCTCCCCTGTCCCTGGGATTCTCTAGGCAAGAACACTGGATTGGGTTGCCATTTCCTTCTCCAATGCATGAAAGTGAAAAGTGAAAGTGAAGTCGCTCAGTCGTGTCCGACTCTTAGCGACCCCATGGTCTGCAGCCTACCAGGCTCCTCCGTCCTTAGGATTTTCCAGGCAAGAGTACTGGAGTGGGTTGCCATTGCCTTCTCCAAAAATATGCATACTACTACATATGAAATAGATGACCAACAAGGACCTACTGTATAGCACAGGGAGCAATACTCAATATCTTGTAATAACCTAAAATGGAATAGAATGGAAAAACTATATATAGATCCAGCCATATATATATATATATTCATCCATATATATATATATATACATATGGGCTTCCCTGGTGGCTCAGACAGTAAAGAATCTGCCTGAAATTCAGAAGATCTGGGTTTGATCCCTGGGTCAGAAAGGTCTCCTGGAGAGGTGAATGACTACCCAGTCTAGTATTCCTGCCTAGAGAACTCCGTGGACAGAGGAGCCCGGTGGGTGACAGTCCATGGAGTCACAAAGAGTCAGACATGACTGAGTGATTAACTCTTTCACTTTTACGTATATTATATATATATTGCTGTACACCAAAATAGCAATCACTGAATCACTTCGCTCTGCACCAAAACTAATACATTGTAACACACTGTAAATCAACTATGTTTCAACGAAAGTGTGAAAAGCATGAATTTAGGAATAAAAGGATTAGGGATACCAAGAACCCAACAGAAAAGGAATAGCTGAAAGACAGCAGAATATCATCTTATTTTGCTAATAAAAAAGTCATATTTACAAAAAAAAGGCAACAAATTCTATGGTATGTAGTTTCTTTTTTCTGCTTTTTTTTTTTTTTTTAAAAAGGTAAACTGTACATACAGTAAAATACATGAAATACTAGTTAGTTAGAGTTTGTTTTCTACAAGTCTAACTTCCCAGGGTTAAATTTTGCAGCTTTCACTATTACTAAGCTATGATTTTTTTTTTTTTTAACCTAGATCTAATTTACCCTGGGCAGTTTTAACCTTTTTCAGTTTTTATTTTGTGTTGCTTATTTCTATGAGGAGGTGGTCGTTAAGAATGGGATAGGCACCTTCCTTGGTGGTTCAGTGGTTAAGACTCCAGGCTTCCACTGCAGGAGGTGAGGGTTTGATCCCTGGTTGGTGAACTAAGACCCCACATACCACATGGGATGGCCAAAAAAAGAAAAAGAAAGAGAGAAAAATATTGCTGGGTGGATTCACTTTTTTTTTTTAATCTTAAAATATATAAAGTTTTATTAAACCTGGAATCAATAGTATTATTTCATAAATTAGACAGCAGTAACATTTTCCTAGGGTATATATACAAATCACAGTGATTTTCATTGTGCAAGGAATTGAAAGGTTTAGAAACAGGCTTTTTGTTGTTGTTTCACTTTCTTACTCATTCCAGAAGGTAATGAGACTCACTGTCTTGGTAGAGACAGATATGTTATGATGGTCTCTTATCCACCATTGCTTTTGTTCAAACTTAGAGGTCAAAATGGTGGGGTTAAACCATCCTGTTACTCCTGGAAAGGCATCTGGTTGATTGAGGCTGGTGAGGGAAGGACAGAATTCCCTGGGAGCCTCAGAACCCCAGCTGGGGCTTGTCTGTCTCCAGGTGGATGGGGTCCCTGGAAGATGCCCCATATCTCTGGTCCAGACACCCTCCCACCTCTGGCTCTTACAGATGCGGCCCAAAGTCATGTGGCACCTCCTCCGCCGGTACATGGCAACCAGGCTCCATTCCCTGCGGATGGGCGGCTACCTGTTCTCAGGCTCGCAGGCTCCCCAGCTGTCCCCTGCCCTGATGAGGGCCCTGGGTCAGAAGTGCCCCAACCTCAAGCGCCTCTGTCTGCATGTGGCCAACCTGAGCATGGTGCCCATCACCAGCCTGCCCTGCACCCTGAGGACCCTGGAGCTGCACAGCTGTGAGATCTCCATGGCCTGGCTTCATAAAGAACAGGACCCCACGGTGCTGCCCCTGCTTGAGTGCATCGTGCTGGACCGCGTCCCTGCCTTCCGCGACGAGATCTCCATGGCCTGGCTTCCGCATAAAGAACTGGGCGGCACCTACGGTGACCGAGACTGCCCTGGATTGGGCCTGCAGGAGCTACCTGCGAGGCTGGAGGTGCTGGGGACCGCGTCCCTGCCTTCCGCGACGAGCATCTGCAGGGCCTCACGCGCTTCCGCGCCCTGCGCTCGCTGGTGCTGGGCGGCACCTACCGGGTGACCGAGACTGGGCTGGATATGGGCCTGCAGGAGCTAAACTACCTGCAGAGGCTGGAGGTGCTGGGCTGTACCCTCTCAGCCGACAGCACCCTCCTGGCCATCAGCCGCCATCTCCGAGACGTGCGGAAGATCCGACTGACCGTTCGGGGCCTCTCGGCCCCTGGCCTGTCTGTCCTGGCTCAGGCATGCCTTGCCCCTGGAGGGGCTGGGTCTGTGCCTGCTAGGGCCGCTTGTCATTGTCAAGGCCTTGGTTTAGGTCATTGGAATCACACCCTGGGCCTCCACCAAAGGTCCTCCATGAAGAGCTGTTCTCAGGAACAGGATGATGCGGAAGGGCAGATTAGGAGTTAGGGAGACCTGAGGGGCCGAGACCCCTTAGGAAGCCTGGAAGGGCTATCTATGTATGTACACCTGCACACTAACATGTCATTGACACGCAGACACACCACTGATACACTGACACACCACTGATGGACCTACATGCACACGGGAGACACGGAAAGGAGGGCAGATACAATTCATACTTTGATGATCAAAATGTTAATAAAGATTTGAAGCTGCCCTTTCTGTATTTTGTATTCTGGATTTTCCCAATTTTCCATAGTGTAATTTTGCTATTAAAGACAAATAATCATTTTTTTTTTAAAAAAGCGTTTGGTTTATTTATTCAACAAATGTGTCTCAAGCTATTTTGCAGGGACTGTTCTAGGCACTGGGACCATAGCAATGAATGAAACACACACAAGGAAGAAGGCAGGGTGGTCAACAGGTGAACATATGCATGGAATAGTTTTAGAGACTCTGAGCCAATAAACTAGGGCCACGTGATGGATGCACGTGTGTTTGGTTGGGTGGACAGGGTGGGCTTCTCTGAGGGGAAACTTGGGAGGCAGTGAGGAACCGGCCCTGGGGAGCACTAGGAAAGACAGAAAAAGCAAAGACCTAAGATGAAAATAATGAACTTGGCATTTTCTGAGGATGGGAAGAAGGTCCAAGTGGCCGAGGGAACAAGGGGTGAACAATAGAAAGTGAAATCAGACATGATGGGGAGACGTTGGAAGGGCCTCACAGGTGGCTTTGGTTTAGGGGTTCAGTAAGTAGCAACTCATTTTCCTGTCTTTTGAGTCTGAACCACTTGAAAGATGCAGGTGACAGACAGATAGCGATCCTAAATGCCTACCCTTGAAATGAGGTGTTTTGTTTTTTTTTAAGTAGAGTTGATTTACAACGTTGTGTTCATTTCTGCCATACAGCAAAGTGACTCATGACTCAGTTATACATATATGTATGTATATCCTTTTTTTTTTTTTTTCCCCAACACAGCATGTATGATCTTAGTTTTCCAACCAGGGATCAAACCTGTGCCCCCTGCAGTGGAAGTGAAAGCAGCTTACAGTGAATGGTGTTGCTGGATTTGTGGTCCCCAAAGGAGAAGATTTAACTGCAGACCAAAGACAGTCTCAGTCACTCAAAGCTTTGTGTAGATTTTTATGTGAAGTGAAAGTGACAGAAAAAGCTTCTGACATAGACATCAGAAAGGGGCAGGAGAATACCTGGTTTGCTAGTTTGGGCAGGGCATTATATACTCTTGTGCTAGCTAGTGAAAATAAATAAAAATAATACCTCAAGGTTTGTAAAAGTTCCACAATACCCTTTCCCAAGGCATACATCCTGTGATAACTTTGGCACAAGATTAGCCAGGGGGAATGGTCCCGGCCAATGCCTCTGGTTGAGATATACTGTTGCTGTGTCATCAGGGCTACAAGTCTTGAGAAACAGGTTCCCAGGCAAGATTGGTTACAATTACAATTATTCATAGAGTCTAAGAAAAGCATTTCCATGAGTAAGACATTGTGCAGTCATTAGTTCCAGACCTAAAGAAAGGCCCCATTCTCAGGCACGATACATTGTTGCACGAGGCTTAAGGAAAGCATGCTGCTGCTGCTGCTGCTGCTGCTAAGTCGCTTCAGTCCTGTCCGACTCTGTGTGACCCCATAGACGGCAGCCCATCAGGCTCCCCTGTCCCTGGGATTCTCCAGGCAAGAACACTGGAGTGGGTTTCCATTTCCTTCTCCAATGCATGAAAGTGAAAAGTGAAAGTAAAGTTGCTCAGTCGTGTCCGACTCAGTGACCCCATGGACTGAAGCTTGAGCAAGAGTGTTCACCTCCTCTTTAAAGGGCCCTAAGCTTTAACTCTCTCAGAAGCAGGGTGTCTTAACCACTGGACCATCAGGGGAATCCCTATACATTCTTTTTTCATATGTTTTTCCACTATGGTTTATCCCAGAATGTTGAATATAGTGGACTTCCCGGGTGGCTCAGTGGTAAAGAATCTACCTGCCAATGCAGGAGACATAAGAGACAAGGGTTCGATCCCTGGGTTGGGAAGATCCTGTGGAGGAGGGAATGGCAACCCACTCCAGTATTCTTGCCTGGAGTATCCCATGGACAGAGGAGCCTGGTGGGTGACAGTCCATAGGGCCACAGAATCAGATATGACTAAAGCAGCTTAGTACACATTGAATATAGTTCCCTGTGCTATGCAATAGGACCTTGTTGGGTTTTTTGTTTTGTCTTTTCTGTCCACACCTCAGGGATCAAACCTGTGCCCCCAGCAGTGGAAGCATGGAGTCCTAACCACTGGACCAAGTGAAGTCCCTAGGACTGTGTCGTTTATCCATGAGTGTTACTTCAGATTGGAGCTGGGTAGGAGGGTGTGTGTGGCTTTGCAGGCTCACCACCTGCCGCCAGTTCAGTGTGCCTGCTCTGTGGTGGGCAGAGCCAGGAGAGAGGAAAGGGGGCTGATCTGGGTACCCTTGGTTCTTTTTTCCAAGTTCTCCTATCAGAGAGGACCCAGATGGTTCATTCTTTTCCCACAGGGGCAGCCAATGGAAATTCCTTCCCATCTGACCACATGAAGACCAGGGTGTGACTGCTCCCCTAATGTGGCCATAGTTAGGGTCTAATTGTCCCACACTGGGACCAAACCTATCAGCTCCTGCCCAAGGCATCCAGGGGACCAGGTTGATCCAGGCTGGGGCGTGGGCCCTGGGAACATCTCAGGAAGGGAAATGACCAAGAGATCTGTCACCTTGGTAGAGGGTGTTTGGAGATCTGGTATATACTGTTGGGAGAGGGGGTGTGATGGAGAGATCGACAGAAGCCCTGTCCTGGCCTCTGCTGGTCGCCCTGGAGATGAAGTGTTGTTGTTTAATCACTAAGTTGTGTCTGACTCTGCAACCCCATGGACTGGAGCCTGCCAGGCTCCTCTGTTTGAGGGATTTCCCAGGCAAGAATACTGAAGAGTGTTGCCATTTCCTACTGATATTCAACCTGGAACAGCTCCTTTGTTGCCTTTCCAGTGGGAATGGAGCAACAGATATGGAGTTAGAGGCAGTGGTGTACACAGAAATGTTTACTAGCTGGTGTTAGCATCTGGTGGTGGTGGGGAGTCTTGATTTGTAGTGCGCAGATTTTTAGTGGTCCCTTCCTCGAGTTTAGTTCTGAAGGTTGGTGGAATTGTGGGACATCAGCCAGGGCTCCTCCCCACTTGGGATCTCCCCATCCTTAACCAGTGCCTTTTCTTAGATAAAGAGCTGAGGGCTTAAGGCTGTCCTCTGTTTTAAAATGTATCTGGGACTTCCGTGGTGGCACAGTGGATAAGAATCCACCTGCCAATGCAGGGGACACAGGTTCAATCCCTGGTCTGGGAGGATTCCTCTTGCCATGGAGCAACTACACCTGTGCACAACAATCACTGAGCCTGTGCCAGAGTCCTGCTCCAGCTGGTCCAGGGGTTCCCTCAGGATGGACGGCGTCGGCGTAGAGAAGAAACAGCGAGACTAGGCAGGTGTGAGGCAGCGTCAGCGTCTGAGCTTTATTATTCAAAGGGAGCTTTTTATATCTTAAGTTGTACATAGAGGAAAATGTAAAATGTAGAGTCATGCCAAATTAGCTCAACGGGTCAGCAGTTTCTGGCCTTTATTGAAACCAGGATACTTTTTTGTATATCTTATTTACAAAAGTCTCATGTTGTCATACATCTTTATCCCAGGAATGCAAGGTTTCTTTAACATCCGCAAATCAATCAATGTAATTCACCACATTAACAAATTGAAAGATAAAAACCATATGATTATCTCAATAGATGCAGAAAAAGCCTTTGACAAAATTCAACATCCATTTATGATAGAAACTCTCCAGAAAGCAGGAATAGAAGGAACATACCTCAACATAATAAAAACTATATATGACAAACCCACAGCAAACATTATCCTCAATGGTGAAAAATTGAAAGCATTTCCCCTAAAGTCAGGAACAAGGCAAGGGTGCCCACTTTCACCACTACTATTCAACATAGTTTTGGAAGTTTTGGCCACAACAATCAGAGCGGAAAAAGAAATAAAAGGAATACAGATAGGAAAAGAAGAAGTAAAACTCTCACTGTTTGAAGACGACATGATCCTCTACATAGAAAACCCTAAAGATTCTACCAGAAAACTACTAGAGCTAATCAATGAATATAGTAAAGTTGCAGGATACAAAATTAACACACAGAAATCCCTTGCATTCCTATACACCAATAATGAGAAAACAGAAAGAGAAATTAAGGAAACAATACCATTCACCATTGCACCAAAAAGAATAAAATACTTAGGAATATATCTACCTAAAGAAACAAAAGACTTATATATAGAAAACTATAAAACACTGATGAAAGAAATCAAAGAGGACACAAACAGATGGAGAAATATACCGTGTTCATGGATTGGAAGAATTAATATAGTGAAAATGAGTATCCTACCCAAAGCAATCTATAGATTCAATGCAATCCCTATCAAGCTACCAATGGTATTTTTCACAGAACTAGAACAAATCATTTCACAATTTGTATGGAAATATAAGAAACCTCGAATAGCCAAAGCAATCTTGAGAAAGAAGAATGGAACTGGAGGAATCAGCCTGCCTGACTTCAAGCTCTACTACAAAGCCACAGTCATCAAGACAGTGTGGTACTGGCACAAAGATAGAAATATAGATCAATGGAACAAAATAGAAAGCCTAGAGATTAACCCACGCACCTATGGACACCTTATCTTCGACAAAGGAGGCAAGAGTATACAATGGAGAAAAGACAATCTCTTTAACAAGTGGTGCTGGGAAAACTGGTCAACCACTTGTAAAAGAATGAAACTAGAACACTTCCTAACACCATACACAAAAATAAACTCAAAATGAATTAAAGATCTAAACGCAAGACCAGAAACTATAAAACTCCTAGAGGAAAACATAGGCAAAACACTCTCCGACGTAAATCACAGCAGGATCCTCCATGACCCACCTCCCAGAATATTGGAAATAAAAGCAAAAACAAACAGATGGGACCTAATTAAAATTAAAAGCTTTTGCACAACAAAGGAAACTAGGAGCAAGGTGAAAAGACAGCCTTCAGAATGGGAGAAAATAATAGCAAACGAAGCAACGGACAAACAATTAATCTCAAAAATATACAAGCAACTCCTGCAGCTGAATTCCAGAAAAATAAACGACCCAATCAAAAAATGGGCCAAAGAACTAAACAGACATTTCTCCAAAGAAGACATACAGATGGCTAACAAACACATGAAAAGATGCTCAACATCACTCATTATTAGAGAAATGCAAATCAAAACCATAATGAGGCACCATTACACACCAGTCAGAATGGCTGCTATCCAAAAGTCTACAAGCAATAAATGCTGGAGAGGGTGTGGAGAAAAGGGAACCCTCTTACACTGTTGGTGGGAATGCAAACTAGTACAGCCACTATGGAGAACAGTGTGGAGATTCCTTAAAAAACTGGGAATAGAACTGCCATATGACCCAGCAATCCTACTGCTGGGCATACACACCGAGGAAACCAGAATTGAAAGAGACACGTGTACCCCAATGTTCATCGCAGCACTGTTTACAATAGCCAGGACATGGAAGCAACCTAGATGTCCATCGGCAGACGAATGGATAAGGAAGCTGTGGTACATATACACAATGGAATATTACTCAGCCATTAAAAAATACATTTGAATCAGTTCTATTGAGATGGATGAAACTGGAGCCCATTATACAGAGTGAAGTAAGCCAGAAAGAAAAGCACCAATACAGTATACTAATGCATATATATGGAATTTGAAAGATGGTAACGATATACCTATATGCGAGACAGAATAAGAGACACAGATGCATAGAACAGTCCTGTGGACTCTGAGGGAGAAGGTGAGGGTGGGACGTTCTGGGACAATAACATTGAAACATGTGTATTGTCATATGTAAAGCGGAACACCATTCCATGTTCTATGCATGGGATGGATGCTCAGGGCTGGAGCATTGGGATGACCCAGAGGGATGGGATGGGGAGGGAGGTGGGAGGAGGGTTCGGGAGGGGGAGCACATGTGAACCCATGGCTGATTCATGTCAATGTATGGCAAAAACAACTACAATATTGTAAAGTAATTAGCCCCCAACTAAAATAAATAAATTTATTTAAAAAAAAAAGTCTCATGTCGGACACGACTGAGCGTCTTCACTTTCACTTTTCCCGTTCATGCACTGGAGAAGGAAATGGCAACCCACTCCAGTATTCTTGCCTGGAGAATCCCAGGGATGGCGGAGCCTGGTGGGCTGCTGTCTATGGGGTCGCACAGAGTCGGACACGACTGAAGCGACTTAGCAGCAGCAGCAGCAGCATGTTGGCAACCCACTCCAGCACTCTTGCCTGGAAAATCCCATGGACAGAGGAGCCTGGTAGGCTGCAGTCCATGGGGTCGCTAAGAGTCGGACACGACTGAGTGACTTCACTTTCTCTTTTCACTTTCGTGCATTGGAGAAGGAAATGGCAACCCACTCCAGTGTTCTTGCCTGGAGAATCCCAGGGACGGGGGAGCCTGGTGGGCTGCTGTCTATGGGGTCGCACAGAGTCGGACACGACTGAAGCGACTTAGCAGCAGCAGTAGCATGTTGTTTACATCATCTTCTGGCCTGGAGGCCTGCTAACATCTTATGACTCTTTATTGATAAGGGTTGATTAGCCAGAACACTTTTTCTAAAAGTATTTTTGTATCAGGCACAGAACGTGCCAGAGCTACATTTTTTTTTAAGAATACAGACACAGTGGATTATGACAAAGAAAGGATTCATTAACTCAAAGTTTCAAAGTAAAGCCTGCTTTTTATAATCTATCTTTTGCCTTGAGCTTGAGGGAAAAGAATGTGGTCCCATAAAGTCATGGTAGGGCAGGCTGAAACAATGTAGCACCAAGGTCAGTTCTTTCACAAAAATCACCAGCTAGATTAACAACTGTCTTATTATTTTTATATTAAGGCTAAACCTTTATTTTTATAAGTCTCTAACTACTATACCTTTATTATATAGGCTCAGGGTGTTAAGAGCAAAAAACATAGCAAGTAAATATAGACCAAATAACAGTTTTATAAAGTAATATTTCTTATGTTTTTCCAATAGGCTTTCTCCTCCTCGAAGGGCTCTGTGCCAATTGGGGCCTTTTATGCATTCAGACTCTCAATGCTGTTTATTGTTGAGGAGCAGTTATGTACACTAGTTCTAAAGGTACAGGCACATTTGTCAAGCAAACTAAGATGCTAGCAAAAGGAGCTTACATTAAAATACTCTTTTTATGAATAATCTTATAGAGTGCCACCATTCGGGGGGCATGTTGATTAGAGTTTTAAACTGACCTGGTTAGGAAAGGATCAGGGAAGGCCTTCTGCCTAAGTCACAGAAATTAGGGAGCAGTCTATTATAGCAAGCATCAGAAAGATATCATCTTTAAGGTGAGCGCCGAGGCAGCTTATCAAAATCCCTGAGGCCTGAGTTGCCTTGCTTGTCAGGTCTTCTCCTCATGACCTTGTCATGGGTGGGATCTCGTGTGCTGGCTCCCGGCAAGCCTGTGTCCTACAACTACTGAGGCCTGCATGCCTAGAGCCTGTGCTCCAGAGCAAGAGAAGCCATGACAATGAGAAGCCCATGCACTGCAACAAAGAGTAGCCCCCCATCATCACAGGTAAAGAAAAGCTGAGTGCAGCAACAAAGACCCAGTACAACCAAAAATATAGAAATAAAATGTCCCTGAACCATAGTGAAGCCTTGGGGCAGGAGTCCCGGTTCTCCCCTCAAGGAATAACATTATCTTTGAGCTGTTTTTCAGATACTGTAAGTCCCTACATATGAATGAGTTTTGTTCTAAGAGGGTGTTCATAAGTCCAATTTGTTAGCCTATGTATTCAGGTAACATTACACTGTATAGTACTATACTGTAACAGGTTTATAATAATTTTCACACAAATAATGCATAAAGACAAACACAAAAAATATGGACAATATTTTAAATCTTATAGTACAATAACTTGAAAGTCCAGTTTAGTTCAGTTCAGTTCAGTCACTCAGTCATGTCCAACTCTTTGCGACCCCACGGACTGCAGCACACCAGGCTTCTCTGTCCTTACCATCTCCCAGAGCTTGCTCAAACTCATGTCCTTTGAGTCGGTGATGCCATCCAACCATCTCATCCTCTGTCGTCCCCTTCTCCTCCTGCCCTCAATCTTTCCCAGCCTCAGGGTCTTTTCGAATGAGTCAGTTCTTCGCATCAGGTGGCCAAAGTTTTGGAGTTTCAACTTCAGCATCAGTCCTTCCAATGAATATTCAAGACTTATTTCCTTTAGGATGGACTGGTTGGATCTCTTTGCAGTCCAAGGTACTCTCAAGGGTCTTCTCCAACACCACAGTTCAAAAGCATCAATTCTTTGGTGCTCAGTTTTCTTTATAGTGCTACTCTCACATCTATATGTGACTACTGAAAAAACCATAGCTTTGACCAGACGGACATTTGTTGGCAAAGTAATGTCTCTGCTATTTATATGCTGTCTAGGTTGTTTATAGCTTTTCTTCCAAGGAACAAGCATCTTTTAATTTCATGACTGCAGTCACCTTCTGCAGTGATTTTGTAGCTCAAGAAAATAAAGTCTCTCACTGTTTCCATTGTTTCACCATTTATTTGCTGTGAAGTGATGGGACCAGACGCCATGATCTTAGCTTTCTGAATGTTGAGTTTTAAACCAGCTTTTTCACTTTCATCAAGAGGCTCTTCAGTTTCTTTTCACTTTCTGCCATAAGAGTGGTGTCATCTGCATATCTGAGGTTATTGATATTTCCCCCTGCAATCTTGTTCCAGTTTGTGCTTCATCCAGCCTGGCATTTTGCATAAAGTACTCTGCATATAAGTTGAATAAGCAGGGTGACAATATACAGCCTTGACGTACTTCTTCCCCAATTTGGAACCAGTCTGTTGTTCCATGTCCGGGTCTAGCTGTTGCTTCTTGACCTGCATACAAATTAATCAGGAGGAAGATCAGGTGGTCTGGTATTCCCATCTCTTGTAGAATTTTCCACCGTTTGTTGTGATCTACACAGTCAAAGTCTTTGGCGTAATCAATAAAGCAGAAGTAGTTGTTTTTCTGGAATTCTTTTGCTTTTTCTATGATCCAGCGGATGTTGACAATTTGATCTGTGGTTCCTCTGCCTTTTCTAAAACCAGCTTGAACATCTGGAAGTTCACAGTTCATGTACTATTGAAGCCTTGCTTGGAAAATTTTGAGCATTACTTTGTTAACATGTGAGATGAGTGCAATTGTGCTGTAGTTTAAACATTTTTTGGCATTGCCCTTCTTTGGGATTGGAATGAAAACTGACCTTTTCCAGTTCTGTGGCCACTGCTGAATTTCCCAAATTTCCTGGCATATTGAGTGCAGCACTTTCAAAGCATCACCTTTTAGGATTTGAAATAGCTCAACTGGAATTCCATCACCTCTACTAGCTTTGTTCATAGTGATGCTTCCTAAGGTCCACTTGACTTTGCATTCCAGGATGTCTGGCTCTAGGTGAGTGGTCACACCATCGTGGTTATCTGGGTCATGAAAATCTTTTTTGTATAGTTCTTCTGTGTATTCTGGACTTCCCTGGTGGCTCAGACGGTAAAGCGTCTGCCTACAATGCGGGAGACCTGGGTTCAATCCCTGGGTCGGGAAGATCTCCTGGAGAAGGAAATGGCAACCCACTCCAGTATTCTTGCCTGGAAAATTCCATGGACAGAGGAACCTGGTAGGCTACAGTCCACTGGGTCTCAAAGAGTCAGACACGACTGAGCAACTTCACTTCTGTGTATTCTTGCCACCTCTTCTTAATATCTTCTGCTTCGCTAGGTCCATAGCATTTCTGTCCTTTATTGTGCCCATCTTTGCATGATATGTTCCCTTGGTATCTCTTATTTTTGAAGAGAGCTCTAGTCTTTCCCAGTCTATTGTTTTCCTCTATTTCTTTGCATTGTTCACTGAGGAAGGCTTCTCTCTCCTTGCTGTTCTTTGGACCTCTCCATTCAAATGGGTATGTCTTTCCTTTTCTCCTTTGCCTTTTGCTTCTCTTCTTTTCTCAGCTATTTGTAAGGCCTCCTCAGACAACCAGTTTGCCTTTTTGCATTTCTTTTTCTTGGGGATGGTCTTGATCACGGCCTCCTGTACAATGTCACGAACCTCCATCCAGAGTTCTTCAAGCACTCTATCAGATCTAATCCCTTGAATCTATTTGTCATTTCCACTATATAATCATAAGGGATTTGATTGAGGTCTTAGCTGAATGGTCTAGTGGTTTTCCCTACTTTCTTCAGTTTAAGAAAATATACTGAAAATTCAGTAATACAGTACAATGGCTGGCAAACAGGGGCTGGCATCTAGTGAACAGGCAAGAAGAGTTACTGACTGGAGGAGGGAGAGGAGGTGGAAGATAGTAGAGCTGAAAGATCATCAGCAATAGGAGATGGAGGGCAAGCTGCAGTTTCATTAACACATGACACTGATGGCACAGGTTCTGGTTTCTGGCCGGAACCAGATGTATGTTAGTATCTTCAAAAGTTCTCAGCTTGAAGGTTCCTATGTAGGGGACTTACTGTAATGAAACCCCCACCAGGTGGGAGAAAGTAACTGTATACTCTCCATAAGCACAGAGACTCCAGAACAGTTGCAACCAGAAAGTTGATGATGTTGACTCCCAGTTACCTCACCACCAACCAATCGGAAGAATGTCCATGAGCTGATCATGCCTTCCTCTTTGAAGCATTACTATAAAAACGCCTCACTACCCCTTCCACATCGGGACATACAGTTTTAAGGGCATTAGCCCTCTGTTGCCCGCTTTGCCTGGCAAAGCAATAAAGCTACTCTTTTCTACTTCACACCCTCACTAAAAAATACAAATAAAATAAAACAAAATATACCTTGAGCTTGTTGAATCATGTATAGTAAGGTGACAGATGTGGAGACATTGGTAGTATGGCTGTTAGCATAACTGACGCCATCTTGGGCCCTTATAGATCCTCCTGTCCTGCTGATCCCATGCAGAAATGTACTATACAGTAAACCATTTCTCTGTCATAAAGGGCTTTGTAGTTAAGAGATATTGTTTAACAGTCATTAGGATTGGTTGGCCTCTATGCTTTGTTAGTCCCCAAACAGTGATGAAAACTTTTACTGCTGATGTATTCTCAGTGCCCATGAGACTAGTTACTCATTTATAAATCTTGACTTAGTAATGTATATTCTGTTTCCCAACACCTTCCCCCAGACCCTAGGTTAACTATAAATTGTCCAAGGGTCCTTTGGGGGTGAGGAGTGAGGCCATGAATGTTTCTCAATTGTCATACACCTGATCCCACTCTGTGAGCATGTTATGAGTGTGTTAAGTTGCTTCAGTCGTGTCTGACTCTTTGAGACCCTATGAACCAGAACCTGCCAGGCTCCTCTGTCCATGGGATTTTTCCAGGCATAAATACTGGAGTGGGCTGCCCTGCCCTCTTCCAGGGGATCCTCCCAACCCAGGGATTGAACCTGCATCTCTTACATCTCTTGCACTGGCAGACAGGTTGTTTACCGCTAGTACCACCTGGGAAACCCATGGGCAAGTTACCCTCTAGTAAATCAATCCACTGACTATGTGAAGCTGCTTGCCTTGTTTTTCAGTCTCAAGATGCCTTCTCATTTCAGTGGCCACTTTTCATTCCCTCCATCCTCCAACAACTGTCTTTTATTTATTTATTTTTTACATTTTATTTATTCATTTGTATATTTTTGGCTGTGCTGGCTCTTGGTTGCTGCATGCAGGCATTCTCTAGTTGTGGCTAGCAGGAGGTACTTTCCAGCTGTGGTGCCTGGGCTTCTCATTGGGTTGGCTTCTCTTGTTGCAGAGCACAGGCTCTAGGCAACCAATGATCTCCTTTCTGTCACTAGAAATTATTTTGCTTTTCCAAGAATTTTGTGGAAATAGAATCATATGGTGTGTTTGTGTGTGTGTGTGTGTGTGTGTGTGTGTGTGTATTTGGGAGGAGAGGTCTTGTTCCTTTTACCCAGCATAAAAATTTTGAGATTTATCAAGATTGTTTCAAGGATCAAAAATTTGTTCAAAGTAATTCCTGGGTGATCAGGTGATTAGGAATCCTCGCTTCCACTGCAAGGGGCTCAGCTTCGATCCCTGGTGGGAGAAATAAGATCCAGGAAGCAGTGCAGTGTGGTAAAAACAAACAAAAAAACACCCACCAAAACCTCAAACATGAACATACAAATTGTTCCCTAAAAAACAAACAAACAGAAAAAAAATAAGTAGAAAACATTTCTTCCTGAGTAGTATTCCATCATATGACTAGAGACAATAATGTTATCCATTCACCTATGGATGGTTATTTGTGTTTAAACATAGAATTTTTGAGTGGGAATTAACACAACACTGTAAATCAACTATATTTCAATTAAAAAATAAAGTATAAAATAAGCCTTGTGGGACTTCCCTGGTTGTCTAGTGGCTAAGACTCCGTGTTTCCAAATGCAGGGGACTTGAGTTCGATTCCTGGTCAGAGAACTAGATTTCACATGCCACAACTAAAGATCCTGCATGCCAAAACTAAGACCAAGAGTAGCCAAGTACCTAAGTAAATATTAAAAAAAATAAAAGCCTTGAAGACAGGGTTTCCCAGTTGGCACAGGGAACTGTCAATGCAGGAGACACAAGAGACTCAGGTTCAATCCCTGGGTCAGGAAGCTCCACTAGAGTAGGAAATGGCAACCTGATCCAGTATTCTTGCCTGGAAAATTCCATGGACAGAGGAGCCTGGCAGGCTATAGTCCATAGGATTGCAAAGAGTCGCAGACACCTGAGAGACTGAACACACACATACATATACAAGCCTTGAAAACATATAATTTTTGGTTCAAAAGGAATTGTCCTGATGTTGTAAATAATTTTTTTTTTTTTTTGGCCACCCCACAGGATGTGGGATCTTAGCTCCCAGACAAGGGATTGAACCTGTGGACCCTGCAGGGAAGTCTTAACCATTGCAGTCTTAACCACTGGACTGCCAGGGAAGTCCCTTTATAATAATAACATAAATAAATAAAAAATGAATATAAAATAATATAAAAATAAATATAAAAAATATAAAACATAAACATAAAAATAAAAAAATAAATAAAAAATAATAATATAAAAATATCAGTCCCTAAATAATAGTAACATTACAGAAAGTGAATCTATTTCTAATCCTAGACCCCACAGGGAATCATTGTAAGAAGTTTGGCTTATCATCTTCTAAAATGTTGTCTGGTTGACTAAAAAAAGAAAAGCACAATGTAAGAGTTGTGATTTAATTTTTATTTGGGACCAAATGAGGACTATAGCTCAGGAGACACTTCTCTCTGGAATTGCTCTCAAACAGGGGAGAAGGTCAGTAGATATATGATTTTAGTGAAGGGGGAAAGGTGCAGTCAAGCACACATTTTGGTAGAAGGTTTCTGTTAGTCTCAAGGAGCAGATGTCTCTCTTAGTAGTTTTAGTGCTTTTCTAAATATGAGAAGATGCAAGAAATTAGACATGAAACATCTCCTGAAAAATCTAACCCTTGGAAGACCTGTTCTGCCAGTTTTTCCCTGAGCACAGAGTGTCTCATTCCTGATCTCTATCCTGAACTCCTTCCAGGGTGTGTTGAAACCACTACAGTGGCTAGTGACTTTATTCTTTTTTTTTGACGACACAATGCAGCTTGTGGGATCTTCCTCAACCAGGGATCAAACCTGGGCTCCCGCACTAAAGGCATCAAGTCCTAACCACTAGACCACCAGGGAATTCCCGCTAGTGACTTCATTCTTATAGAATCAGAGGGCAAGCAACAGTTTTCAGTTGGCATTCTATTATTGCGACTTTGGACAGAAAACAATCATTGGCATCTCTTCATTTCGCTTCTGAGGTCAAGACCAGTCACAGGAACTAGCAACGAAAACATCGGCTTCATGGCCCATAAAGGCAGGACTGGAACATATGGCTTCATTATGCAACTCGGTGGGTTTTCTGATATTTCACCCCTTAATGTGTCCAACCTACTCAGGCATGGTACAGCTAGTCAACCACAAGGCTCCTCTGGATATCAGCTACATGGTCCCAACCTGACAAAAATACCCTCTTGAAGTAGGAATTTCTAATAATGTACTTTCACAGCCTTGAGAAATTTCATAGAAATAGGACCTGGAAAAACAGCATATATCAAGAAACTGTGTTGATGATATATCAACAATGATGAAAAACGTTTTTCATATTTTTCTTAGAATAATAGCCTTGTTGCAGACCCCAAGGCCAGGCCCAGAAGGAAGTATGACTGGGATTATGAAAGCATGGACCTTGGGACACCAGGTTGGCATTCGGTATGAACACTGCCTACACACTTGCTGATTGTTCCTGAGACTATCCCACAAGGGAACAGCCTGGGGTAAAAACAAGGAGATCTGGACTATGTCAATGTAGTGTCTTGGGAAAGATAGATTAAAGAAAGTTTTCTAGTCTGCAGTCAGGAATAAAAGCTGGGCTCAGAGTGGACTCTGCACCTCAGTTCAATAGAGGCTGTAGGTCCCCTGATCCATTGCACCAGATTTCGTATTCTGTTTTCATTCTCGTTGCTCGCTCCTGGACCTTTAGGGCAACACCCTCTCTCTGGGGTCCAGCTGACTCCAAAAGCCAGAGAGAAGGGGCATAAGCCATTCAAACTCAGCTCCTTCTTCCAAATCTGTTAGTCAGATAAAGTGTGTGGGTGTTTTATGTGCAGAAAAGAATCAGGACTGTTACTTCAGCTGAAATTTCCCCTACTTGGACCTAGGAAGCCAGAGAAATGGAGTCTCTTCCCTAACTCAGACTAACTTAGAGGCATACCTGTTTTGATGTGAAGGTTGGACCATAAAGAAGGCTGAGTGATGCAGAACTGATGCTTTTGAGTTGTGGTGCTGGAGAAGACTCTTGAGAGTCCCATGAACAGCAAAGAGGTCAAACCAGTCAATCCTAAAGGAAATCAACCCTGAATATTCATTGGAAGGACTGATGCTGAAGCTGAAGCTCCAATACTTTGGCCACCTGATTCGAAGAGCTGACTCATTGGAAAAGACCCTGATGCTGGGAAAGATTGAAGGCAGGAGGAGAAGGAGGCCACAGAGGATGAGATGGTTGGATAGCATCACTGACTCAATGGACAAGAGTTTGAGCAAGCTCCTGGAGATGGTGAACAGGGAAGCCTGGTGCCTGGTATGCTGCAGTCAGTGGGGTCACAGAGAGTCTGACGTGACTTAGCAACTGAACAACAGCATATTGATAGAGTTGCTATCATCTAGAGGTGCCTGAGACACTCACCTGGTCCCAGACTCATTGGGATGAGCCCCTGTGGACATTCCCCCAACGTGAGCCAACACTGAGTGTGTGGGCTGGCCTGGCCTTTATGGTTTCTTATTATGATTGTGATGAAATAAACTTATTTCAAGGCAGGATGAGAAAAAATGTAAACATAGGATTCTCTCTTTGCCCATTTGGGCCACTACCTCCTCCCCTTTGTGTGCAACGTGCATCTGTATTATACATAAATCAGACCTTCTTAGAATACACAGGAATACCTGCTCAATTATAAAGAGCAAATTTCTCCTGGTGCCAGCAAGGTAACTCCTTGAGAGATAATATTCCTTTCACAACCCTGTTAAAATCACAGTGACCCATTACTTGCCCTATATATGCAATCTGTACTTTGTAAACTCGCAGCATGTCACTTTTGATGTTTTTTTCTTTTTTCTTCCTGGAAAAAAAAAAGTATATAACTGTGCTTTGATCTCTAACCAATGGAAAAGTCCTCAGGGCTTTCTAAAAGACTGTCTCCCAGGTTATATGGATAACCCTCAGGTTGGCTAGAATAAAATTCTGTATTTTGTTCTTGGATTGACCACTATTAATTTTTTTGTTGACAATTCCAAGAAGCACTTCATCAATGATCATCAGGGTACTTGAAAAAATAGGTTCATTAGTCACAGGTCCTAAAGGGTCCAAGGGCATGCCTGAGGTCTCAGATAGAAGGAGATAGAGAGTGCTGGCTTAAAAAAAAAAGCACAGAGTTAAATTTTGAGTTTAACTTGTGAGTTAAGTTTTACTTGGAGCAAAATAAGGACTCCAGCCTGGGAGACAGCTCCTCAGATAGCTCTGAGAAACTGCTCCAAAGAGGCGGGGGAAATGTCAGTATAGATGTGATTTTGGTGAAGGGGGAGTACATGCAATCAAGCACATACATTTTGCAAATGGTGTCCCACTCCTTCTATTCTCCCCTGACATGCTTGTTCAGACATTTTCATCTGTCATCAGGATTATTGACTTAACTTTCTTTTTTAAAAAAGAACTTATTTTATTTATTTGGCTGCTCCAGTTCTTAGTTATGGCACTCAGGATCTTTGATTTTCATTGCAGCATGTGGGATCTAGTTTCCCTGACCAGGGATTGTACTTGGGCTCCCTGCATTGGGAGTGAGAGTCTTAGCCACGGGACCACCAGGGAAGTTCCTGCCTTAACTTTTTAAATTGTCCTCCCCAATTCTAGCTTTGCTTCCTTGGAGTCACACAAAAGACGTGTGTGCTCAGTTGCTTCAGTTGTGTCCAGTTCTTTGCGACCCCATGGACTGTAGATCTCCAGGCTCCTCTGTCCACAGGATCTCCAGGCAAGAATACTGGAGTGGGTTGCCTTGCCCTCCTCCAGGGGATCTTCCCTACCCAGGGATCGAACTCTCATCTATTGTGTCTCCTGCATTGGCAGGTGGGTTCTTTACCACTCGCACCACCTGGGAAGCCCCACACAAAGGACAGAGATATTTTAAAAATATATATCAGATAATACTCCTCCTATAGCTCAAAGCCCTCCAGGGGTTCCCCACTGCACTCAGAATTAAACCCAGTATTCTTATAGTTGCCCAGATAACCCCCATATACTCTGACACTGTTACTTCTTTATTTCCTGCTGGTTTCCATCCTGCCGAATTCACTTCCACCACCTTAGGTACTGAGCTTCTGCTGTTGGTCAAAGAGGCCAAACATTTCCTGCCTCAGGATCTTTGCACTTGCTATTCATTCTTCCTCCAGAAATTCTAAGACAGTCCCTAAAATCGTTCAGCCTGATTGCTGGGGGTGGAGGGGGGTGGGTAATGTGGAAATACTGTGTCTAGATAACTCTGAGTCTTAGTTTTATCATTTGCCATACTGTCACTCCTTCCCTGACAAACCCCAAGCAATAAGCATTGTTAGAACCCAAAGCTATCCTGGGAAAGGAAAATTACTTATGGAGGAGAAGAGTGGCTTTATTCCTTTTCCAGGCAAAGAAGGAATACAACAGGCTAGTGCCTCATGAACTGTGCCCCACTCCCTAGGGAACAGGGAGAGGTCTTATAGACAGGGCTAATGCTCGGGTAGGTGATAAGGATCAAGGGAGTGAAGGGCTTGAGTTCTTCTGGAGCATTGGTGGTGTGGTAAGTAGAAGTCAGCATCATCAGCCCTCAGGTCCAAATGGTCTGGGGTCTACATGCTTGTGGGCAGCCTACCATCGTCAATCATTAACTTTTTCTACCTGGAGTGGGTGTCAGTATCTTGTGTCTGGACTTCCTGAGACTCAGGTATTTTTATGTCTCAGTGCAGAAGGAATCCAGGATGCTTGTGAGAGATGCAAGTGGGCAGGCAAGGGGGCTTTGCCAGGAAAAAAAAATTTTTTTTTTAATGAGAACTATCCAATACAGAAAGGATTATTTTGTGGTTGGTTTCAAGAGCAGCTGCTTGAGATAGCACATGATACCCTTGATCCCCAGCAGATGGCAACACATCATCATATTTGCCATGTAAATTATAAACATAACTTTATAACATAGGAATTAAGAAAGCTCTAACATTTGTGTTCCTCTTCATCCCTCATAAGAGGAAAAATAAAGGACTGCATATTTGTTGGGCATCTACTTTATCAGGTGAATACTTGATTTAAATCAGACCAGGTCCCTCAACTCTCAGAACTACCCCCAAGCAATCAAATGGGAAATTAAACTAAAACTTAGAGGTACGTAACTATAGTGTCTACAATTTGGAAAACTCAGCAGGGGCCACAGGACTGGAAAAGGTCAATTTTCATTCCAATCCCCAAAAGAGGCAATGCCAAATGATACTCAAACTACTGTACAATTGTGCTCATTTCACATGCTAGCAAGGTAATCCTCAAAATCCTTCAAGCTAGGCTTCAGCAGTACGTGAACTGAGAACTTCCAGACATACAAGCTGGATTCAAAAAGGGCAGAGGAACCAGAGATCAAATTGCCAACATCTGTTGGATCATGTAAAAAGCAATGGAATTCCAGAAAAACATCTACTTCTGCTTCATTGACTACACTAAAGCCTTTGATTGCATGAATCACAACAAACTGGGGAAATTCTTAAAGAAATGGGAATACCAGACCACCTTACTGCCTCCTGAGAAACCTGTATGCAGGTCAAGAAGCAACAGTTGTAATTGAACATAGAACAACGGTCTGGTTCAAAATTGGAAAAGGAGTATGACAAGGCTGTATATTGTCACCCTACTTATTTAACTTATATGCAGAGTACATTATGCAAAATCCTGGGCTGGATGAATCACAAGCTACGATCAAGACTGCTGGGAGAAATATCAATAACCGCAGATATGCAGATGACACCACTCTAGCAGCAGAAAGTGAAGAGAAACTTAAGAGCCTCTTGATGAGGGTGAAAGAGGACAGTGAAAATGCTGGCTTGAAACTCAGTATTCAAAAGACTAAGATCATGGCAACCGGTTCCATCGCTTCATGGCAAATAAGATGGGGAAAAAGTGGAAATGGTGGCAGATTTTATTTTCTTTGACTCCAAAATCACTGTGGGCAGTGACTGCAGCTATAAAACTAAAAGACACTTGCTCCTTGAAAGAAAAGCTATGATGAACCTAGATAGTGTAAAAAGCAGAGACGTCACTTTGCCTATAAAGGTATCATCAAAGCTATGGTACAGATGTGACAGGTGGACCATAAAGAAGGCTGAGCACTGAAGAATTGATGCTTTTGAACTGTGGTGCTGGAGAAGACTCTTGAGAGTCCCTTGGACAGCAAGGCGATCAAACCAGTCAATCCTAAAGGAGATCAACCCTGAATATTCATGGGAAGGACTGATTGCTGAAGCTCCAATATTTTGGCCACCTGATGCAAAGAGCTAACTCATTGGAAAAGACTCCGATACTGGGAAACATTGAGGGCAGGAGGAGAAGGGGACAACAGAGGATGAGATGGATGGATAGCATCACCAATTCAGTGGACATGAACTTGGGCAAAGTCCAGTGAGACAGTGAAGGAAAGGGAAGCCTGGTGTGCTGCCGGTCCATGGGGTTGCAAAGAGTCAGATACGACTAAGCGACTGAACAAGTCTCAAGATTAATATACAAATATAAGACAGTTCTTCCCAGGTGGCGCTAGTGGTAAAGAAACCAGCTGCCAACGCAGGAGACTTAAGAGTTGAGGGTTCGATCCCTGAGTGGGGAAGATCCTCTGGCGGAGGGCATGGCAATCCACTCCAGTATTCTTGCCTGGAGAATCTCATGGAGAGAGGAGCCTGACGGGCTACAGTCCATAGGGTCGCAACGAATCGGACACTACTGAGGTTACTTAACACACATGTTCAAAGATAATAATAGAAATAAAAATCTGAAGAGGGTTGTATTAGTTATCCACTGCTGCATAACAGGAGAAGGCAATGGCACCCCACTCCAGTACTCTTGCCTGGGAAACCCCATGGACGGAGGAGCCTGGTAGGCTGCAGCCCACGGGGTCGCGAAGAGTCAGACACGACTGAGCGACTTCACTTTCACTTTTCACTTTCGTGCATTGGAGAAGGAAATGGCAACCCACTCCAGTATTCTTGCCTGGAGAATCCCAGAGACGAAGGAGCCTGGTCGGCTGCCTTCTATGGGGTCGCACAGAGTCGGACACGACTGAAGCGACTTAGCAGCTGCATAACAAATCACCGGCACATTCAGTATCTCTTTGTGAAAGGAGGTACTAAGGAGTTGCTAGAGCTGGGAGAAAAGCATTCTCAGAGACTCCCACAGCCTGGCGGCTCCCAGCTGTACACGAGGACCGGTCCAACCGACTTCAGTGGCCCTGGTCCCCCGCCCAGCCCGAGCCTCCCGCATGGCCCCGCCCCCAAGATCCCTTCTGGAGCCTGCCCCACGGGGCCCAACGGCTCCAGTGAGAGGATAATGGGACTCCCCGGCCCCGAGGCTAGAAGACGCTGTGGTCGCCGCTCTCTCCGCCTCAGGTGCTACTAGGTCGGCCCCCGAGTCTTCCCCCTTCTAAGGAAATGGAGTGGGCGTCCCTAGAGCGGCCATCCTTATCGAAACAGCGCCACTGTTTTCCTAGAGATCTGCCTCCAGCACCGAGGAGCAGGTCCGAGTGCGGCCCCGCCTCTTGGGGGACGGGGACTCGGCGAGGGCAAGGAGAAGGTGCTTGTGCGGTGGGGTCTTGGTAAGAGCCGGGAGATGGGGCTCGGGAGGGAGGTGACTGTGCTCCCGGAGCTGGGTCTTGAGAAGGGCGGGAAGATGAGCCTCTAGGGGAGGGGTCTAGGCGGGGGCAGGGGTGTAGGGTCCAAGGGGCGGGGTCTGGGCGGGGAGACCGGGCTCAGGGGGGCGGGGTCTCGGCGTGGATGTGGAATTCTGGGAGGCGGGGCATAGGGGGAGGGCCGTGGACCTTCAAGAGGCGGGGTCTGAAAGAGGGTGTGGTCTCATGCTTCCAGAGGCGGGGATTCGAGCGACTGTGTGACCTTCCGTCCTCGTGTCCTTGGGTTCTCGTGATCTGGCCCTTTCGTCCGTTTTTCCAGCGAGAGGAGCCGGTGAAAAAATTTTTTTTGTGTGCCCGTAAATTTAATCAAGAAGGTACCTTCCTTGTACAAGAGAATTTTACTTGTACAAGAGACTTTTGCTTTCATGAGCGGCATTGAGGTGAGGTAAAGATAAACTTTTTTTCAATTTTTATATATGTTTGACAAATTCGTTTGGGAAGATAATTTCAGGATTCTAGGGTGAGTGTAAATAAGCAAGTGTAATAAAGAAAACGAAGGAGGAGAAGTGAAAAAGTGTTGTGCTCTTCTCCAGAGGGTCCCAGTGTTACCTATCTCAGTAGGCCTTTGCAGTTTTTTTTACAAATTGTAGTAAATGATATATAACCTAAAATTTTCCTTTTAACTTTTAATTTCTTTTTATGTAAACCATTTTTTAAAAAGTCTTTATCGAATTTGTTACAATCTTGCTTCTGTCTTTTGGTTTTCTGGCCCCAAGGCATATGGGATCCTATTAGCTCCCACCCAGGGATCCAGCCCTCACCCCCTGCATTGGAAGGTGAAGTCTTAATCACTGGACCAGCAGGGAAATCCCAGTTCTTAACCTTTTTTGAGGGTACTTTTCAGTAGCATTAAGTGTATTCACATTGTTGTGCAGTCAGCACCACCATCCATCTCCAGAACTGTTTCATTTTCCCAGATGGAAACTGTACCCATTAAACAGTAACTCCCCAGAACCCTAACTTCCAGATCCTGGCACCCTCTGTTCTCTTTTCTTTCTCTGTGAAGTTGACTCTTACCTATGTACCTCAGATAAGTGGGATCATATGGTATCTGTCCTTTTGTGTCCAGCTTATTTCACTTAACATAATATTTTCAAAATTCTTCCATGTTGTAGCATGTGTCAGAATTTCATTCCTTTATGAGGCTGGATGGCTTCCCTGATAGCTCAGTTGGTAAAGAATCCACCTGCAATGCAGGAGACCCCAGTTCAATTCCTGGGTATGGAAGATTCACTGGAGAAGGGATAGGCTACCCACTCCAGTATTGTTGGGCTTCCCTTGTAGCTCAGCTGGTAAAGAATCCCCCTGCAATGTGGGAGACCTGGGTTCAGTCCCTGGGTTGGGAAGATCCCCTGGAGGAGGAAAGAGCTTCCTACTCCAGTATTCTGGCCTAGAGAATTCCATGGACTGTAGTCCATGGGGTTGCAAAGAGTTGGACATGATTGAGCGACTTTTACTTTTCATATTCCATGGACAAAGAAGCCTGGCAGGCTACAGTCCATGGGGTCACAAAGAGTTGGACACGACTGAGCAACTAACACACAAGGCTAATAATATTCCCATGTTGCTTATCCGTTCATCTGCTGATGGACATGGGGACTTCTTCTACCTTTCCTCTATTGTGAATGGTGCAGCTATGAATATTCATTGCACATATCTGTTTGAGTCTCTGTTTTCAGTTCCTTTGGATGTGTATACTATTGCTGGGTATACACATCCAAAAGAATGAAAAAACTCGAATTGCTGGGCCTGTGTTAAGGTAGTGCTGTGATTTGGTTTTTGAGGAGCCATTACACTTTTCAACAGTAGCTGCACATTTCACATTCCCACCAGCTATGCGTAAGTGTTCCAGTTTCTCCACATCCTCTCCAACAATTGTTAGTTAGTTTTTTTTGTTGTTGTTAAGAGCCATCCTACCAGGTATGAAGTGATATCTCGTTACTTATTTATTTATTTTTTGCCCCATCAGCCTGAGCCTGTGGGATCTTAGTTCCCTGAGCTGGGATCCCACCCATGCCCCCTGGAAGCATGGAGTCTTAACCGCCGGACTGCCAGGAAAGTCCCTCAATATGATTCATGTTTGCATTTCCCTAATGATTAGTGATGTCAAGCATTTTTTGTGTGCTTATTGGCCATTTATGTATTTTCTTTGGAGAAGTATTCATTGAAGGCCTTTTCCTCACAGTCATTTTCAACACATACATATATTTTATAAGCTTCCCAGATGGTGCAGTGGTAAAGAATACACCTGCAGTGCAGGAGTTGCAGGTTTGCAATGCAAGAGACTTGGGTTTGATCACTTGTTTGGGAAGATCCCTTAGAGTAGGAAATGGCAACCTACTCAAGTATTCTTGCCTGGAGAATCCCATGGACAGAGGAGCCTGGCGGGCGACAGTCCTTGGGGTTGCAAGGAATTGGACACAGCTGAGCCACTGAGCATACACATATTTTATAGATTATTTGAATGTATTTAATACTTCAAGATCTATGTCAAGTGTTTTGGTTTTAAAAGCCATAATCATATTCCACATACAAATATCTGGTCATTCTTTAGCCCCTTGCTATACTCTAATGGATATTTTGGTTAGTTCCAGTTTTTACCCATTATAAACAGTTTGTACAATAGTAAACAAGCTTGAATACACACATACATCTATTTATCGGTCTATACCTGCACAGGTGCCAAGGTTTCTCTTAGCTACAATCCTGCAAGTTGCTGGTTGAAGGCATGGGGATATTTAAAATTTTTATACACATAAATTCAAATTATCCCCAGCCTAGTCCCAACTGCCATTGGCCCCTGGTCATCTTTGTCATCTGTGGCAAAGACAAGTTTTTCTACTGGGTACTGAGGGCAGGTGGCTGCCTGAACCTGGTGCCCAGATAAGACATCCCTGGGGTACTTCCCTGGTGGTCCAGTGGCTAAGACTCCATGCTTCCAACACAGGGGGTCAGGGTTTGATCCGGTCAGGGAACTAGACCCCACATGCTGCAACTTAGAGCCAGCGTAGGCCCCTCTAACCCCCCTCAAAAAGAGACATCTCCTGAAGCCCTCTCTCAGCCTGCTGGTCCACCACATTTTGAAATTATTCCCTCTAGCTCCTGTCACTCCCACAAGCCTAAGAACAGGCCTTGATATCCCTCTTGCAAAAAACAAACAAACAAAAAAAAACCCTCTGCTGTATCAAGCCTCTCTCCAAGGGAGTCTGCCTTGTAGGGTTGGCCCTTCCCTAAGAGGAAATTTCCTTTACTTTCCTGAAACCTCCAGCTGACAACAGCCCCCTCCTCTTTTGCCAAGGAATGGGGAGAGCATAGTCAGAATGAATAGATGACCCTCACCCTCTGTCCTCCCAAGTCCACTAGTGCCTGAGCTTTCTGGGATGTATGTGTGGTGTGTATGCTCAGTCGTGCCTGACTCTGCGACCCCATGGACTGTAGCCTACCAGGCTCCCCTGTCCATGGAATTCTTCAGGCAAGAATCTTGGAGTGGGTTGCCATTACCTTCTCCAGGGGATCTTCCCAACCCAGAGATTGAACCCAAGTCTCTTGCATCTCTGGATTCTTTACCACTGTGCCACCTAGGATAACCCTTTTAAATTTGATGGGAAAATATGCCATTTGTTAAATCTGTAAAGTACACTATACATATGTGTGTGTAAAGTATATATGATATATACATATTAATTTTCACATGTTATACAAAATACATATATTTTTGCCTCTGCCAAGCCTCACCTTGCACAAACTTGCTTCTCCTCCATCTTTCCCTCTCCAGTAGTGGTCATCTCTTAGCCAGTGTACTAATATTGTAAGGAGAGACTTGCTGTAGGCTGAAACCTCCCATCTTAGGGTCAGGCTTTTTTTTTCTTTTTGGCTGCACAATGCAGCATGTGGGATTTTCGTTCCCCAAGCAGGGATTGAATTTGTGACCCCTGTGTTGGAAGCCTGGAGTCTTAACCACAGGGCTGCCAGGGAAATCCCAGGTCAGGCTTTCTTTGATAGGAAAGAATAAACAAGGCTGAGAAGTGGGATGACTGGTGGGGTGGTAGGGAAGTTTGTCAGGGCGGACAGCTGGTTTCCAGGTTCATGAGTGGGTCAAAGTTCAATGACCCAGGAGAGTTGGGGGTTGGGGGGGTGGGGAGAAGCCTGATTGAAGCTTGGTGAACTTTTGTCCAGGCTGTTCAAGGGGGACAGACAGTTCAGCTACTCATTTACAAGACCAGATATTGGGAATTTGGATAGCGTCTGCCTGGCCTTGTCCTGTAAACAGAAGGGTCATCCTTGGGTCTTATCTGAGTTGTGTGAGGAAGGGTGTTTCATTGCAGGGCACAAAGGGCTGGAGGGGCGGTTCTTATCACTGTTTTCTAGGACCACAGGGCTCAAGTATGAAGTTCAGTTGTTGGGAATTCTCTGGTTGTCCAGTGATTAGGACTCAGCGCTTTCACTGCTGGGACCCAGGTTCAATCCCTGGTCGGGGAACTAAGGTCCTGCAAGCTGTGCCTTCCTCCCTTCCCCACCTCCAAAAGTTCAACATTGTGAATATAAAGGATCCAGTGATCCTTCCTTGGTTTCTTTACCTTCTCCCATTGGCTGAGGGTCTCCCCCAGCCCCCCTTCCACCCCAGTTGAATTCCCTAGCAAATCCTTTGGTGTTTCCTCTGATACGTATACCATACTAATGACTTAGAATAGTCTCTGCTGCTCCTGGCCTCTTCCAAGGCGTTCTGGGCCCTGCCACTGGTGCTTACCAGCCCACTGCTTCTATTTCTGCCCTCCCCAGTTCTGTCCTGTGAACAGGAGTCAATATGCTCTTTAAAAAATAAAAATAGGGACAGAACACTCTTGGTGCCAAATTCTTCCGCTGAGCTAGTCATGGGGTATAAATCCACATGTCCCTTTGCCTTGGTCTTTTATTATTGTTTATTTACTTTTGGTCTCTGTTGCTGCGGGTGCTTTTCTCTAGTTTGGGGCGAGTGGCAGGCTTGGGGGGTGGCTACTCTCAGTTAACGTTACATGAGCATCTCATTGCTGTGGCTTCTCTTGTTGCGGAACATGGGCTTAGTTGCCCTGAAGCTTGTGGAATTTTCTTGGACCAGGGATCAAACCCATGTCCCCTGCGTTGGCAGGAGGACTCTTAACCACTGGACCACCAGGGAAGTCCATCCTTTGCCC
Source organism: Okapia johnstoni (assembly GCA_024291935.2). NCBI lineage: Eukaryota > Metazoa > Chordata > Mammalia > Artiodactyla > Giraffidae > Okapia > Okapia johnstoni. The sequence continues at coordinate 10,978,828 of CM044316.1, read as the reverse complement.
TGGTCTTGACTCAGCTCCTGGTCCCTCTGCTCCTTCAGTTTTCCTCCCCAGACACTCCAATCGCCAAGCTCCAGCCACTCCCACACGGACTTTCTTCCCCCTTGAGCCCCTTCCCAGAGCTAGTTCGTGCCCTGGCCAGTATTTTGAGACCCTCTTCCTCCAGGGCTTCCAAAGGCCAAGACGAGGTGAGAGTGGAGCCCCAGGAGCCCCAGGGCTCCAGGATTGATGCTTTTTAGGGTTTTGGATATTTGGGGGATAATATTGTGTTACTCCTTGCTTCCTTCCTTCCTTCCCCTCTCCCTCCCATCCTTTTTTTTTTTGGCTGTGCCTGACCGAGGATAGAACCCTGGCCCCCTGCACTGGAAGTGCAGGGTCTTACCCCCTGGACTGGTTCCTTTTTCTTTATTTTTTTTTTTCCCTTTGCCAAGTGGCTGGTGGGATCTTAGTTCCCCCACCAGGGATTGAACCTGGGACCTTGGCAGTAAAGGCCTGGAGTCCTAGCCACTGGACTGCCAGGGCATTCCCCTCCTTGTTTTCGCTTTATAAACATGGACAATCGACTTGCAAAACTGTTTTGAAAGTTGATTATCCATAATAGTCACAGGAGATTACTAGACTTCCCCTGGGCGGCAAGGTCCACAGGCCTCTTTTATAATTGTGAGAGAGACAGGGCCTCCCTGGCCTTAGGAAACCTGCCTGAAGGCAGGTGTGTGGGCTTGCCTTTGCTTCATTCAGGGTCATGTGAAGCAGTGTCCAGGCTTGTGTGAAGTGGAATCTAGGCTTGGCCTGTTTCTCACGGCATCTCCCTTGTCCTCTAGCTGTGCCTGCTCAGGACCCCACCTGTCACCAGGAGGGGAACGTGGAGGAGGAAGCAATGCCTGCAGAGCTGCCAACAGCCTGGTCGGAGGTAATTGGAAATCCCCCTCCATCCAACATGGCGTCTCCTTTGCTGAGGGTGGGTGGCCTGGAGCCTCAAACCCCACCAGAACTTGTCCCTACTCTTCCTCTAATGGTGGCGAAGGAGCTTCCCAGAGAATGCTGGCATCGCCTCAGTATTTATGAACTTTTCTCAGGATAGTCACTTCTGGGCTGTGACAGAAAACCAGGAAAATGTATGAGACCACTTTGTCTCAGGAACTCTTGGGAACATCACTCATTCATTTATCTAAATTAAAAAAAAATTATAATTTGTTACCATTTATTTAAAACATAATTTTTATTGGGGTATAGTTGCTTTAACTCATCTATTTACCAAGTGTTCTTCCAGGACCTTGGGGAGCTCAGGGCTGGGTCTTACCTGCCTGAGGGGACCTAGGCAGGATGGGTTCACAGACTAGCTAGAGAGGAGTTCAACTGTGTGTTGAAGAATTAACATATCGATGGGGCTACTTGGGGCTGCTGAGGTCAAGTTCACCTTTCTGTCTGAACTTCCCAAGCCTCAGTCATCTGGCTCCATCTTCCTGATGCCCTGGCCTCCTGGGACACTGATGGAGATGAGCCTCAGCTGAGACTGGATGCCTGTGATGTTTCAGGACCCAGTGACCTTCCAGGAAGTGTCAGTGGACTTCTCCCAGGAGAAGTGGGCCCAGCTGGCCCCCGCTCAAAAAATCCTGTACTAAGACGTGACGCTGGAGAACTACAGGAACCTGACTTCTGTGGGTGAGTGTGGTTGGCCACCTCTCTTCGTTAGTAGATTTTGTTTGTTTTTGTTTTTCAGAGCTATCTGTGGTTTAATGATGGGGGAGTTTACATGTCTGAAGCAAGGTCCTGGAAGCACCCCACCATATGTACACAATGGGCAAGATGTCATTCATAGGTTTTTTTTTTTAAGCAGATTTATTATTTTTTTAAATTATTTATTTATTTTATTTTTTGGGGTCTTTTTTGATACGTGTGGGTTTTCTCTAGTTTCAGCGAGTGGGGGCTACTCTTCATTGCAGTTCACAGGCTTCTCATTGTGGTGGCGTCTCTTGTTGCAGAGCACAGGCTCTAGGGTGCAAGGACTCAGTAGTTGTAGCACACAGGATTAGTTGCCCCTCAGCATGTAGAATCTTCCTGGAGCAGGGATCAAACCCATGTCCCATGCATTGGCAGGTGGATTCTTATCCACTGTACCACCAGGGAAGTGCCATTGATAGGTTTTTGCTGCAAACCTTTCTCAAGCACCTGCTGTGTTGCAGGAACTATCCTTGCTCTTGGGAGGAGCATGTGGCCCATCCTTAAGAAGTGACATTGTAGGGACTTCGCTGGCAGTCCAGTGATTAGGGCTTGACACTTCCCCTCTGGAAGGGGAATAGGTTTGATTCTTGGTTGGGGAACTAAGCTTCTGCAAGCTTTGCAGCATAGCCAAAAAAAAAAAAAAGTGTGTAGAATGGGGGTGAGGACACTTTTTGTTAAGGGGCCAGGGAGTGAATATTTTCAGCTCGGTGGACCCTGGGTCTCTGTTGCAACTGCTGAATGCTGGCACTATGGTGCCGAAGCCACTGCAGATGGCACATAAACAAATAGGCAGGGCTGTGTTCCAATACAACTTGACTTACAGAAGCAGGTGGCTAACGCCTAGGCTGCAGTCACTAGCCCTTAGTCTCCTGTCTTCCTTTTGAGAATGAAGATTTATTCATTATATCAACCTGATTTTCTTCATGATTGGAAGCTTTCATGTCCCTTATGTGTGTCTCTGAGCTTGGGTCTGAGGATCCCTGATCCCTGGAGAGCATGACGTGAGATAGAGTTTTGGGTCTTGGGTTATCATGTTGGGCTTCCCAGGTGGCTTAGTGGTGAAGAATCTGCCTGCCAATGCAGGAGATGCAGGCTTGATCCCTGGTCTGGGAAGATCCCTGGAGAAGGAAATGGCAACCCACCCCAGTATTCTTGCCTGGGAAATCCAATGAACAGAGAAGCCTGATGGGCTACAATCCGTGGGGTCACAAAGAATGGGACATGACCGAGCGACTGAACAACAACCATCACTGTGTTACTGCTCATGGGGCCACACATGCTGAAACTGTTTTCCCTTCTCTGGGCGGAGTTTCCATGTCGACCCTGCACCACCCCCATGTGTCTTTCCCCATGTGCCAGGGTATCATCTCCGCAAGCCCCGCCTGCTCACCCAGGAGGAGCTGAGAACCCGGAAGAGGAGACTTCTCCAAGACATCTGTGCAGGTGAGCCCTGGGGAAAAGGAGCCCCTTTACAGAGTTTCTCAAAGGTCATTTTTGTCTGAGAAATTGTGTCCAGCCACTTGGGGTGAATTTCCTCTCGAAACTTCTGCTTTCCTTCCTCTCCTTCCCTTCTCTCTTTTCTCTCCCACTTTTTTTTTTAATTGAAGTAAAGCTGAGTTACAATGTTGGATACATTTCAGATGTACAGCAGAGTGATTCGGTCATACATATATGTTGCTGTTTTAGTCGCTAAATCATGGCCACCTCTTTGCGACCCATGGACTTAGCCCACCAGCCATATGTGTATTAATATATATGTATATATGGTGTCCCTGGGGGCTCAGTGGTAGAGTTCTATCCCTGGGTTGGAAAGATCCCCTGGAGAAGGAAATGACAACCCAATCCAGTATTCTTGCCTGGGAAATCCCATGGACAGAGGAGCCTGGTGGGCTACATAGTCCATGGGGTTGCAAACAGTTGGACATGACTTAGCAACTAAACAATAACAACATTTATGTATATATCTATACTCTTTTCCACTGTAAGTTATGACAAGATTTGAACATAATCCTTGCTGTTTCTACCACTTTTGCTCTAAGAATAAGCTCTGTCCTGCTTTCTCTTTTTTTTAAATTCATTTTTATTGGAGTATAGCTGATTTACAATGCTGTGTTAGTTTTAGGTATTCAGCAAAGTGAACTAGTTATGCATATACATATATCCATTCTTTCTTAAGTTCGTTCCATACAGGCCATTACAGAGTACTGAGTACTGCTTCCTCTTTCCAGAACATTCCCAGGTGTGCTATTTGCCCATTTTCCTACTGTCCTCAAAGTTTGCTTGCCCTCTTTTAGACTGTTAGCAGTTGTCTCATTCTTAACAACATTGTTCCCTGGCCAGTCACTTGCCATTTGCACCCCTTGTTTGCGTCCTTGTCAAATTCTATACCTTGCTCAAATCCTAAGTCTGCCTTTAACTGCTGGTGCATCGTCCCTGTCACATTGACTGAGGAGAGTCAGTATATGAAAGAAAAACTCCACGGGCCTGTGTTTTTTGTTTTGTTTTATCTAACCATTCATATTTTTTATTCTGATCATTTCAGACCAGAATTCTCAGCTTAAAACCAAAGAGACCACGGCTGAGAGGAATAAAGTTTGGGAAAAACCATTTACTGGCAGGAAAGGGGTAAGGCTCATGAGGGCTCACCACTGGTTCTCTGCAGGAGGAAATTGCCATGAGACAGACAAACAGCACAACAACCTGGGGAGACATGAGGGGCCAGTAGCCGTCACCTAAGATAAGTCATGTCTCAGGAGAGAGTCTTGGGGTGCCATGAATTTGGGTGATATACTAAACTGATTTCAATAGTGATTCATAGAGAGATAGATCCCACAAGTAAGCAGGTCCATAAATATGACTTAGAATTGAGTTTTTGTTTTATATAACTATCAGGGAAAAAAAAAGTCTATACATCAAGTCTTATGAATGCAGCCATGATGGAACCTTATGGTAGAACATTCCCTGTATTTACTTGGTGGCTCAGATGGTAAAGAATCTACCTGCAGTGCAGGAGACCCAGGTTCAATACCTGGGTTGGGAACGTCCCCTGGAGAAGGGAATGGCTCCCACTCCAGTATTCTTGCCTGGAGAATTCCGTGAACAGAGGAGCCTCTTGAGGCTACAGTCCATGAGGTCACAAAGAGTTGGACCTGACTGAGTGACTAAACACTTTCACTTCATTCTCTCTACTCAATTTGAACTCAGACAGGGCAGAAGCAGTGCAGGTGCTCTGAAAATGGTAGCGATTTCTAAGGTAGGAATTTGTTTTCTTTACACCACACACTTCCTATGGGGGAGAATTCCCATGAGTGTGATGAAAGTGAGAAAGCCTTTAGTTACTTCTTATCTCTTCATTTACAGGCACCAACTCAACCTAGAAAGGAGTCCCATGAACACAGTCTGGGTGGAAAAGCTATCAGAAGGAATCCTGACCTGACTGCTAAGGGGAATTACACAGGCACAAAACGCGATGAACGTAAAGAATGTGGGGAAGCATTTAGTTATCCTTCCTTCCTTGGGGTCCACATGCGATCACACACTGGTGAGAAAACCTACAAATGTTCTCAGTGTGGGAAGGCTTTCAGTTGCAACTCCTCTCTCGGGCCACACGCGCGAACTCATCCTGGAGAGGAGCTGTGTAAGTGTAGCCAGTGTGGGCAGATCTTCAGCTCTACCTCGAGCCTCGCTGTACCCAAAAGGATGCACACTTGGGAGAAGCTGTATGAATGCAGTGACTGTGGGAAGGCCATTGTCAGGAGCAGTGACCTGACAGTGCGTGAGAGAGTGCACACAGGGAAGAAACGCCACCAGTGCAGTCACTTGATATATCTATTAGATCTGTTTTAACTCACAGCATCACTTTACTTTTTAAGCCTATCAAAATACTACTTCACTTGAATTTCATCCATACTCTCTCCTTCCCCCCAATCCTCTAATACCCCTGTGTCTTTCGTGGTTTGGTGGGACACCTGGTGGTTCCTCAGGTATGTCGTTTCCTTTGTAACAAGCTGGTAAACCCGACTTTGTCAGACTATAGGTTTTGTCCCTGGTGGTCTTTGGCTGATTTGTGCTGGGACAATAATGTGTAGTCACGAATACATTCTACTAGTAATGAGAATACATTTAGATTCTCATCTTCTGAAATGTTCCTAAAGTACCCTTCTAAAATGTCTTCTAAAATGTTTTCCTATCCATTGTTGATTTTTATTTATGGTGTCAGGTTTTGTTGTTCAGTAGCTAAGTCAAACACAATTTCTGTTCAAAGCTGGGAGATGAACTCCAGGAAATGGAATTTTGTGCTGATTGTTGAACCACAGTTTTTTAAACATCTCTGTTCATTTTATATCCCCTATTCCCAAGACCAAGAAAAGAAATCTTTAAATGTATTTTTCATGCAGGCAGCTGTTTCTTTGAATCTCTCGCTGGAGAATGATGTTTAATTTTAGAATTCTGTCTGAAAACTTACCTTGCACGTAAAATGCACCATTTTAAATGTACAGGTTGATGAAATTTGACCGGTGTGTAAACCCCTGTAATCACCACCTAAATTAGGATATAAAACATTACCATCTTCCCAGAAAGAATAACATTGATTTTGGCCATCATTAACAAAGCCGTAAACTGTGGAAATGAAAATGCTTTTGTGTACCATAATAAAAGCAGAAATTTGACAAGGAGAAAAAAATTCCCTGGTGGAAATTTCCAGCGGGTAGGACTGCATGCTTTACTGCAGGAGGTACATGTTCTATCCTTATTTGGGGAACTTAAGATCCCGTAAGCTGCCTAGTGGCAAAAAACAACAACAAAAACCCCCTCAAAAAACAACATGACTTTAAGCCTGGCAGTATAACCTGAGCAGACAGCCTAGAAGCTGATTGCCTCATCACACATGCCCACATCACACGACGGGATAGGCCAGTGTCCTTCTCAGTGCCCTAATCAAGAGCTTTGTACCTGACTCTAAACACCTTAAAGCAGTTGCATTGGGGGTTAATTTGCAGGACAGATTTACTGTTCTAGGTTGGGCCAGTCTGATGTATTTCTTTCTCAGCCCTCCAAAACAGTAGGGTTTTTTGAAATTGTATATTGAAATTTATTTATTTGGCTGTGCCAAGTCTTTGTTGTGATATGTGTGATCTATTTCCCCAACCAGGGATCAAACCCAGGCTCCCTGCATTGGGAGAACAGAGTCTTAACCCCTGGACCACCAGGGTAGTCCCCCGCCACACACACTAGTTTAACTCTTTGTATTTTGTGCATATTTCTAAACCTACACTTTAAGACAGGGGTCTGCAAACTTTTTTGGTAAATGGGGAGGTATTAAATATTTTTGATTTGGTGGGCCAGATAATCTCCGTTACAACTACTCAGCTCTACCATGTGGCACAAAAGTGGCCACAGAAAACATATAAACAAACAGGTGTGGCTGTGTACCATCAAAACTATACAAAAACAGAAGCCAGGCTGGCTTATCCTTATTTTAAGGCAGAGGTTGCATTAAGAAAGTGGAGAAAGACTCGTGCTTCCGAAAAGCACTGCAGCTTATTGGCTTATTTATTTAAAACAAAAACAACATGCAGAACTTTGAAGTGTGGGCACTGGATCCTCAATATGTAAGAAACTGGGAATTTTCTGATGGTCCAGTGGTTAGGACTTGGCACTTTCACTGAAGTGATTCTGTATTCAGTCCCTGGTTGGGGAACTAAGAGCCCACAAGCTGAGAGGCCTGGCCAAAAGTTAAAAATATTAAGAAAAAATTAATTTCGATTGACAAATGTGATCTTGAGGGAAAAGGGGAACTAGGAAATGCAGCTTCCAAAGTTCAGAGAACACACATTGCTGGTGGGAACCTAAAATGGTGTTGGTCGTAACAGAAAACCACTTGATCCCCAAGAGAAATCAAAAGCGATCCAAAGGCTTGCACACAAGTGTTTATAACATGTGTCATGATAGCCAAAAAGAGAAAACCCAAAATTTCCCTTTGGGGAACTGGAGAATGGATAAATAAAATATAGTTAACTATACAATGAAATATTATTTGGCCATAAAAATAAATGAAAAAAAATTTTTTTTCCTTTCAATTTTTTAACTGTGCCATGCAGCATGTAGGATCTTAGTTCCCCAACTAGGGATAGAACTTCTGCAGTGGAAGCTTGGTGTCTTAACCACTTGACCACCAGGGAAGTCACAGAAAGGAATGAACCTCGCAAAACATGCTCAGTGAATGAAACCAGTCACAAAGGACCACAGACTGTATTATTTCCATTTGTGTGACATATCTGGATTAGGCAGAGAAGCCATAGAAACAGAAAGTATGTCCATTTTTGCCTGGGCTGGTGGGGAGAACCCAATTAACTCTGCAGACATGAGGGATCTTACTGGGGTAATGGAAATGTTCTAAAACTGGTTCATGCTGATAGTTGCACAATGTGATACATTGACTAAAAAATGTGTGAGTTTTATGGTATGTAAGTGGTACCCCACTAAAGTTGTTTTAAAAGGTTCTTCCATTGTGCATTCATTTTGGTAAACATAGTTATCGTCTTCATCATGGCAGGATAGATCCATAATACTCAGTTTTGAAGTCATCCTTGTCATTGTGGCATTCCTCGGAGAGGACAGTCACTGTCTGTCTTCTCAAATGCTGGCATTCAATTGTTAATGAATCTTTTTTGGACTGAATGAATGATCTAAAGAGTGTAACACTCTTTAACTCATTTATTGGGGTTCAGTTGGGGGTATTTATCTTGGCAGTGTCAACTTCTCTTTCAGGGTTTTCTTCCTTTTAACCCATAGTTTCCATGCTACACTTTTTAATTTGGTTCTTTTCCTTGTGTTATTTAGAAGTCTTTTGGACTTTTTGTGAGAAATGGCATGGTTTTCTTTCCTAGAATCTAAACACTTCATACTGTATTTCTGGAGAAGACCTAGAGGTATATGTATCTTGCTGGTCCTCATAGAGAGCTCTCTTTGTTGAGTCTGTTCATAGCAAACTTGATACACTCCTGTCTAATAACTGATGGCTAGATCATTGGGGGGATTTATACAGATAATCATATCTACATATACAGACAGATTTCATTTGCTCCTTTTAAATTCTTACCACTTTCTTATGCTCTTGTTGCCTATCTCTGACAGGGGCTTTTGAATCGTATTGATTAGAAAGGGCCTTCGGCACCCTGGTCTTCTTCCTGATCTTAAAGGGCATTGTATTCCTATTGTATCAAAGTGTTGTCTGCTGTTACATTTTGGTGGATGACTTTATCAGGATGAGAAAGTTGCCTTCTCTTCCTAGGGCATTAGTGTTCTTATGAACAGGTGTTGCATTTTTTTTTTTAAATCAAATGTCTGTTCTGCATCTCATGAGATGATAGTATTTGTTCACAAATGTATTTCAAAACCCGTGGAACAAGGGTAGAACTCATAGCAGGCACTCAATAAGTATTTGTTGAATGAATGAATGAATACAGGTAGCTTTTTTTTTTTAAACATGTCTGTGTGGTAAATGATTTGAATTGACTCTTCTACTGTGCTATTAACCTTGCATTCCTGGGTAACTCTGCCCCCTCATATCTACTACACAGCACTGTTCCTAGTTTGCTAGCTAGGATTTTTGCATCTTTGAGTGACACCAGATTGCAAATTTTCTTTGTCATGCTGTTCTTTTGTTGTTGGGATATGCCAGCCTCATAAAGTTGGGGAAATTCCCTCAAAGTCCATGCCTTCACTCACCAATTATCAACTTTTTTTTTGGACAACTGTTTTATGTTTTCCATCCTCATGTATGTCTGACTTGTTGTGACCCCATGGGCTATATAGCTTGTCAGGCTCCTCTGTCCATGAGATTTTCCAGGCAAGAATACTGGAGTGGGTAGCCATTCCCTTCTCCAGGGGATCTTCCCCACCCGGGGATTGAACTCAGGTCTCCTGCATTACAGGCAGATTCTTTACCATCTGAGCCACCAGGGAAGCCCCCCCCCCCTTCCTTTTTTAATGGGTGAGTCATTACAAACATAAGACTTCTTTAGCATTCATCCCAAGAACGAGGATATTGTCAAAAATAGAAAGATCTTCCCTACTTCCAGGCTGACCGTCCAGTTTCATGGACGTTGGCCAGAGACACCAGATTTCTGGGTCAGAGACCAAGGGCTTTATTAACAGTGCAGGAGGCAACAGATGCTTCACATTTCTGTTGATTCTCCTTGACTCCAAAGTAACACAGGGATGATGTGAAATGGCCCATGTGGCTGCTACACATGAAGTCAGTTTGTGTCACAGCTCAGGAACCCCAGGGTTTTCTAATAAGTGGTAAACAAATCTGCCCCATCTTTGCCCAGGAGGGAGACTTTAATTTTCTGACACTGAGCTGCAAACATACCTGCCCTCTGCTCCGAGGCTGTCTGCTCTATAAACATCCTCAAGAACACAGTCCAGAACAGAGCAAGACATGTGGAAATGTGAGTTATCCCATGGAGAACTATCTCCGAATGGACATTTCCTCTATAATCAAAATATAATGAATACACATATGAAATTTAACATGGATAAAGTGTTAGAGCACACAACCTCTAATCAAATTTCTCCCCACAAATATCCTTTCTTGAGGATTCAAAACGTAATTTAATTTTTTAAGTTTTTTTTTTAAAAAACCTTGGGAATTCCTTGGTGGTCCACTGTTTAGGGCTCTGCACTCTCTGCTAAGGGGCCTGCTGGGTTCAATCCCTGGTCTGGGAACTAAGATTCCACAAGCTGCGAGATGCAGCTGAAAAAAAAGTAAAAAAACTTACATAACAAGTTCTGGGAAAATAGACACTTAAGTATAGCCTTCTGACAAAAGTGACTTTATTCAACCCAGAAGAATCAGGTAAGACAGGAACTGGATGCCCACACAGAAAACTGTCATTTTTTTTTTCACAGAAGTTATGAAAGCCCTCATGAGCACCAATCCTTCTATGTCACATGTAAGGACAAATAGAGAACGGTTGAGTTAGTGTAACGACTAGGGATGGGCCTTCAGATGGGACCTTCACTTGCTATTCACAAGAGAACTCATTTTGAGAGAGGGGCTCTGTCAATGTTATAAATGTGGGTTTGACTTTATGCTACATTCCTTTTTAAAAAAATTATTGAAGTAAAGATGATTTACAATGTTGTGTTAGTTTCAGGTGTACAGCAAAGTGAGTCAGTTATATGTGCCTGTATATATTGTTTCCAGATTCTTTTCCCTTTTAGACATAGTTACCAATGCTGCATTTTTTACATGGACCCCAAGCTCATTAGCTTCTTGGTTTTTCCTTGCATAATATAAATACACAAGGCCACATATATCACTCTAAATGCCCTCCAAGTTATTCAACAAGTTGTGATAGGTGATCTTTTTACTTATTGTGGCTCAGTTCTAAATACCGTCTTATTTCCATTTTGACAGCCCCTTAGACACATGGGTTATTCAGGAATATGTCTTCTGGATGCAGTGCTGGGGTTTCTCGATTGCCTTGTTTTTCATTTCCATTCTAGTTGTTTGTGGTTGGAGTCAGTGACCTGTAGGATGTGGAATCTTTCACATCTGTTGGGACTTTATGGGCCCAGTGTAGCACACATTTCCCTGTGTCCACTCTTCTCACTCCCTACTATCACAACCTGGATTTTGCTCAGCTTGTTAAATATTAGTAAAACAAGAAACAGAAAACCCAGCTTGCTCTCTGTCTTTCTTTCTTTCTTTTTTCAAATTATTTATCATTGGACGTGCTAGGTCTTTGTTGCTGTGTACAGGCTTTCTGTAGCTAGGGTGAGCAGGGCTACTTTCTCTTATGATGCACAGGCCTCTCATTGTGCTGGCTTTTCTTGTGGAGCACAGGCTCTAGGTGCACGGGCTTCAGTTGTCGTGGTGCAGAGGCCCAGTTGCTCCACAGCATATAGGATCTTCCCAGGCTAGTGATCGAACCTATGTCTCCTGCATTGGCAGGCAGATTCTTACTCACCAGGCCACCAGGAGAGTCCCTCCCCATCTTTCTTGAAGGAATGCCCCACAGCCTTGGCACATGGCAGAGAGGCAGAGCCACTGGTGTGAGTTCTAGGAAAGCTGTTGAAAAGGGGACAATCCATGTTTGTTATCTTACTCTCTTTCTCCTTGGTCCTTCCTCCTTCTTTCTGCCTGGAAGGAAAATACAATGCCTGGGATTGGAAGAAGGTAACCAGCAGGCAGAAGCCACAGGCAAAGATGGTGCTGCCAGAACACAAGGCTTCCTTGCTTCTCAGCAATTTCTCTGAGTGGCTGTACCGACACTGAACTGCTTATCTCTAGACTCATGGTACATGAGAAAAAGAAATTCTTTTTTTTTTTTTTAAGTCTCCACTGTAGTTTCATGATGGGGGAGCTATCAACAATTTTTTCTTTATTTCTGTTAGGAGTTAAAAATTTTTTTTTATTTGACTGCCTTGGGTCTTAGTTGCAGCACACAGGATCTTTGTTTCATCATGTGGGGTCTTTTGTTACGGCACACAGGCTTCTCTCTAGTTGTGGCTCACAGGCTTAATTGCTCCACAGCATGTAGGATCTTAGTTCCCCGACCACGGATTGAACCCGCATTCCCCTGTGCTGCAACATGGATTCTTAACCACTGGACCACCAGGGAAGTCCTCCCTCTCAGAAATGTTTATTACTCCCAGCTGAGTACAGTGTCTGCTGGTGTGGTAGCCATGAGAACTGCATCTTGGGTATCCACCTAGTGGGCTTAGTTTGCTAGGGGCCCTGGTTGCTGCTCCACCTAGAACCTCCCTCTGGGGTTGTGCTAAGACTACTCCTGGCAGTGACTAAGCCTGGCAGGAGTAATAGTACCAGCCCATCCCTGTGGGTCATAGGGCTCTTCCACTGATGGCCGCGGTTCAAGAACCCCCCACTGGTCTGGCCCAAACGTGGCTAGACTGTTCCTCTGTCTGGGACTGTCCTGACCCAGCCTTCCTCCACCCTTCTCTGTTCTTTCTGACTGGACTTGACAACGGATAACAGAATATCAATGGGAGTCATTGATAAACTTGTCAAAGCTGATTCTGTGACCTGCTGTCCACAAAAGCCTGATTGAAATGGGTTCAGAAGAAACTAGGAGAAAAAATTGGAGACAGCAAGGAGAAAGATTTTTTAGATCTATTTTGTTCAATATTATTATTATTAATAAAGCCATGCCAGTTTTCTGTCAGATAGTTCTCCCTCCTCCTCATTTAAGCCTTCTGTGTACTTTAGATGTGTCTCTTGTAAAAAGGATGTAGCTGAATCCCAATCCCCACATCAGTCCACTCTGAAAGTATCTTTCAATCTGTAAACCCGTCTAGTTTTTTATTGTGATTTCTAATAGATTAACTTCTACCACCTCATGGTTATGATTTCTACTCAGATTTCTTTTGAAAAATGGAAATAGAGAAGATTTGATGAAAATGTATAGATACAGTTAAAAAAAACCCAAACAAAAAACTTGTGGTGCTGTAGTCGCTAAGTCGTGTCCAACTCTTGTGACCGCATGGACTGCAGCCCTCCAGGCTCCTCTGTCCGTGGGATTCTCCAGGCAAGAATACTGGAGTGAGTTGCCATTTCCTTCCCCAGGGTAATATTATGTATCCCTCGCCAAAAGAAGAAAAAAAAATGCAAGGAAACAACAGGTGAAATACAGATGTCTGTACCTGAGTTAATCATATAGTGGCAATGTCAGTATTCTTATCTCGATAATGAATTACAGTTATGTAAGACATTGTCATTAGGAGATGCTGGACAAAGAGTCCATGGGACCTCAGTACTATTTTTGTAACTTCTTGTGATTCTTAAATTATTCAAAATTAAATGTGACTAAAAATTGAGAAAGGAACAACACTACCTAAATGAATAGCGTGTTAATACATTCCTACTTTTGCTCACTCATTTTTGAGATTTATTTAAGTCACATGAAACTATAATTTATTTAATTGCTACATGGGGCTCTTTTGTGTGAATGTACACAACTTACTTATCCAGTCTACAGTGGATGGGCCTCTCTGGGTAGTTTGTAGCTTTTATCCATTATTAATAAAGTTGCCAGAAACATTTTTGTACACCTCCCATGAACTCACTGCATATAGAATATTTATGTTCAGACTTCTTTTATGTTCTTTATGTTCAGATTTTATGTAAAATGTATCTCATTGCTGATTAGTAATGAGAATGGGCATCTTTTTATATTTATTGGCTCTTGTGAGTTTCCCTTTGGAAATTACCTTTACATGTTTTTGCTAATTTCTCTCTGTCTGTATCTTTGTCATTTCTCTATGAAGTTTAGGAGTGTGATATTTCTGATACTAATTCTTTTTTCATTGTAAATGTCCCTCTTTCTTTATGGTGTCTTGATGAACAGTGATTCTGAACTTTAATGTGTTAGTTTTTGTGTCTCATTTAAGAAATCCTTTCCCAAACTCCAATTCTAAATATGTTCAACTTCATTGTCTTCTTCAGCTTTTGATGTTTGGTTTCACATTTAAATTCTCAATCAACCTGAAATTGACTTTTGTTTGTGACAGAGTATGACAAGTTTATTGATAATGTTTTCAGATTCCACAGTGCAACTAATCTTTAATAAATAAATGACCACTTGTTAATACTGGTACTGTATCAAAGAAGACTTTTCAATTATCTGAAGAGGCTATAAATATACTCCCCCCTTCCCATCTGTATATCTGTATGTAGCTGAATTTCTTCACCTACTTCAATCAAAACAACATATCACAGCAGAATGATTGTAAAAGCAAGTATGAGAATACAACTCTTCCTGTTAAGTGGACATTAAAGAGATAATGCAAAAATGTAAAATAATGCCACTTTTAATTTTTTTGTTTTGGAAAATACACTTAAAAAATAAAGTACTATTTATTTATGTTTACATGTAATGACTTATTTTTAACAGATGAGTAATAATATTTTTTGAGTAATATTTTTTAAAAACCTAGTTTTAACATTATTCTTGAAATTTGACATTGTTTAAGAAGATTTTAGCAGAGCCTTACAATCTTTTATAGAAATGAGAGAAACTTATTTCAAAAGAATAGGTAAAGAGATCAAAATAAGGTTGTATGTCTAAGAATCAGTTGATAAATACTAAAATTCACAAATAAAATAAGTAGAAGAATATTATATAAAAATACAAAATGCTTTTTTATTACCTAACATTATCTCTTTCTTCTTTCTTCCTATCAATCTTTTAATCAGTCAATCATATTAGTTAAGGTAATGCTGGCTGTTGAAACAGATAAGTCCTGAAATCCAATGTAGCATTAAAGATGTATTTTGTATATTCTTTCATATGTGCTGAATGTAAAACTGACAAAATTTTGTGGTAGATTACATGAGTACTAATCTATACTAGTTCGTGTTGACAGAAAACAACAAAATTCTGTAAAGCAATTATCCTTCAATTAAAAAATTAATTAAAAAAGAAAACAGAATAAAAGGTGACTTCAAGGATTTTGGCTTGAGCAACTGCTCAATAATGGAACTGTCATTTACTGAAATGGGGTAAGACTGAGCAGGAACAGATGTTGAGGAAAATCATGCATTAGTTTTGGGCATCTTAAAATTAATATGACCATCACACCCAGTAGTGGAGATGTCAAGCAGGCATCTCCTTGGGCACACTCCAAGAATTAAACAGTACCCCAAATTAATCAACATGGAATTTAGAAAAACCTTTTATTTTGAAATAATTTTAGACTCAGTGGTGTTAATGACATTTCATCCAGCTGCCACTTGCCATGGTCACTACAAAGACATGACATGCTAGTTTCTTTGGAAAAATGTCACTTGAGAATTTAGAATTCATCATGGCATGAAATGTCTTTTTGACCAAAAGTGAATTTCCCTTTTTCCCCCTCTGTCAACTTTTTTTTCCCTCCACACTGCGTTGCTTGGGGGATCCTAGTTCCCCAGCCTAGTTCAATCATGATATTGAAACCATGCCCTCAGCAGTAAAAATGTAGAGTCCTAACCACCAGACCACCAAGGAATTCCCTTAACAACCTTTTTTTTCTTTAAACTTTTTTATTTTGTATTGGGGTATAGCCAATTAACAATGTTGTGATAGTTTCAGGTGATCAACTTCTTATTTTTAAATATTTCAAACTTGCCATGAAGTTGAAAGAATATACTGGTGAGCACATGGAGAAACTGAAACTCTTGTACATTGCTGGTGGGAATATGAAATGATGCAACTGCTGTGGAAATCAGTCTGGAAGTTCCTTAAATAATGAAACAATTATTATGTTCCATTCTGGGTATAAATCCAAAAGAACTGGGGAAGAAAACTGAAAGTGAAGTCGCTCAGTCATGTCCGACTATTTGCGACCCCATGGACTGTGGCCTACTAGGCTCCTCCGTCCATGGGATTTTCGGTTCTGGGTACAAATCCAAAAGAACTGGGAGCAGGGACTCAAATATTTGCACAACAATATTCACAGTAGCCCACTAATGCCAAACTCAAAAATTTACATATTCAGTTTTTTTGTTTTAATTTTTTTAATCTTTCCTTGCATAAGTTCTTTAAACAAATTCTTTTAAATTACAATTTTTTATTTTAAACCTTGTTGTGTGGCATACAGGATCTTAGTTCTCCAACCAGGGATCAACCTGTGTTCCCTGCAACGGAAGAACAGAGTGTTAACCACTGGACTGCCAGGGAAGTCCTAATTTTTTTTTAATTTTTATTTTATATTGGAATATAGTTGATCAACAATATTGTGTTAGTTTCAGGTGTACAGCGAAGTGATTCAGTTATACATACATAAATTCATTGCTTTAAACATAGCCCAAACAAGGAGATGGAGATTTTCAGTCATTTAGAGCATAGCTGCTTAGCATACCCCAGAAATAAAGTGTAAAATCTGCCCACCGTGAGAAGATAAATCCTGGAGCTATGAAGACCCCAAAGTGCTGTTGCCCTTCAGAGCTTTCTGACCCAGAGACTCCCCACGAGGCTTTTGAATATCACCTAGACACATAAACCACCTCTGCAACTGCCTTTTCCTCCTGGAATAGAAGCTTAGCTACTCCCCACTTCAGAGTAGTAACCCTGATGCTATAACTTCGGTATTTCCTGGTACTTTTCTCATATGCAAACCTGTCAGCTGTGTGCTCAGTCGTGTCTGATTCTTTGTGATCCCATGGACTGTAGCCCTCCAGGCTCCTTTGTTCATGGGGATTCTCCAGGCAAGAATACTGGAGTGGCTTGCCATGCCCTCCTCCAGGGGATCTTCCCAACCCAGGGATCAAACCCAGATTTCCCACACTGCAGGTGGATTCTTTACCGTTTGAGCCAATCTATCCTTCTCCAGGGGAACTTTCCGACTCAGGAATCGAACCGGGGTCTCCTGCATTGCAGGCAGCAGATTCTTTACCAGCTGAGCTACCAGGAAGACCAAGAAACTTGTCCAAGTTCTACCCAAATAAACTGTCTGTACTGCCACCTCATGGTCATGTCGTTTTCCTTAATAAGTCCAGAAATCACTTGAATACTTATGTGTGTGGCTTCCCAGCTTCCCCAATACACACATTTAGATAATTGATCCATTTGGAGTTTTATTTTTGTGAGTGGTGTGAGGTACCTGTGTAATTTTATCTTTTCCCAGATGGCTAACTAGTTAGTTGTCTTTGGACTTTTCATTAAAACTCCATGTTTTTCTCAGTGATCTGAAATATTACCTTTACAAACTAAAATTCCATATGTTCTTGGGCCTATTTTGAGATATTCTACTTTATTTCATTTGATTCCTATTTATGTGACAATACTACAGTTTTATAGTGGCTTTGTGCTATGTATTAACATCAGTAGGGCATCATCATTTGTTTTTCAGTGCTTTCTTGGGTATCATCAGATGTTTGTTCTTCCATATAAACTTTAGCATCAATTTGCCTAATAAAAAAAGGTTGTTGGCACTCATATTAGGATTATGTTATGAAAGTGAAAGTGAAAGTCGCTCAGTTGTGTCCGACTCTTTGCGACCCCATGAACTGTAGTCCATGGAATTCTCCAGGCCAGAATACTGGAGTGGGTATCCTTTCCCTTCTCCAGGGGATCTTCTCAACTGAGGGATCCCACATTGCAGGTGGATTCTTTACCAGCTGAGCCACAAGGGCAGCCCAGGGTTATGTTATACTTCTGAATTAATCCTGGGAAATTTATATCTTTATTATGTTGAGCCATTTTATTGAAGAACAAAGGATGTTTTTCCTTTTGTTCAAGTCTATTTTGTGTCTTTCAAGAGTGTTTTAAAGTTCTTCATTTGGGTTTTATCCATATCTTGTTAAGTTTGACCCAAAGTTTCTTTTTTTTTTGCTATTGTAATTGAGTTTTTCTTTACCATTTTATCACCTTACTGGTTATTGGCTTAGTAGATGGAGGCTTTTGACTTCTAAATGGCAATTCCATATCTTGCTAAGATACTGAATTCTTTAATTGCTTACTTTTTTTTTTTTTTTTTGCCATGCAGCATGTGAGATCTTCCCTGGTGGCTCAGCTGGTAAAGAATCTACCTGCAATGCAGGAGATCTGGGTTTGATCCCTGGGTTGGGAAGATCCCCTGGAGGAGGGAAAGGCTATCCACTCCAGTAGTCTGGCCTGGAGAATTCCATGGACTGTATAGTCCATGGGGTTCCAAAGAGTCAGACACAACTGAGCGACTTTCAGATGAAACCTGGTTAGCTCCCCAACCAGAGGTCAAACCTGTGCCCCCAGCAGTGGAAGCTCAGAGTCCTAACCACTGGACCACCAGGAACTTCCCTGCTTATATTAATTTTATCACTGATACTCTAGACCTTTCCATGTGTAATAACATATCATCTGAAAAAAGAGGTGGTCTTACTTCTCTTGCAATTAATTTCTCTTATCTAATTGCATTAGCTAATGTCACCAGTACACAGACACACACATAGCTATAGATATAGTCAACCAACCAAGTATTTCCCAATTTTTATTTTCTTGAGTGTTTATATAAATAATGGCTGTTGAATTTTGTCAAAGGCTTCTTCAGCATCAATGTAGATAATCATATAATTTATCTTCTTAGATGTCCTATAGGATGTGTTATTTAATGGATTTCCTAATAACTGAACAAACCTTGACTTCCTAGAGTAAATTCCACTTGGTCAAGGCTTATTATTTTCTTAATGTGGCTTTATATTCTACTTGCTAATACTTACCATAGTTCATTTGAATTAATATTCAAAAGTGATATGGCTGTAATTTTCCTTTGTTGTATTTTACCAGGTTTTACACTAATGTTATCTTGCTTAATAAAAGGTGATAGGGAAATTTTCTTTATTCTCATTGCTCTTCAACAACTTATGGACTATGAAAAGATCTGAACTTTGAAGATTTGGTGTAATTCCCCTACCAAAACATCTGAGCTCACAGTTATGGTCTACTGATGCTTGATAAGGGGGCCAAAAGCCAATTCAATAAGAAAACAAATAGTCTTTTCAACAAATGGTGCTGAGACAACTGGATATCTACATGCAAAAGAATGAAGTTTGATGCCTACCTCATTCCATATACAAACATTAATTCAAAATGGATCAAAGAACTAAATGTAAGAGCTAAAAATATAGAACTCTTAGAAGAAAACACAGTGGTAAATCTTTAGTGATCTTGGATTTAACAAAGGTTTCCTAAATTTGACACCAAAAGCATAAGCAACCAAAAAAAAAAAAAAAAGACAAGTTGAACTTCATCAAAATTAAAATTTGTTCAACTTTGGAAGATACCATAAAGAAGTGGAAAAAACAACCTACAGAATGGAAGAAAATGTTTGGAAATTATATACCTAATAAGGGACTGGCATCTAGAATACATAAAGAACCCTTAGAAGAAATAATAAAATGACACATAACACAAAATATAAAGGATCTGAATAGACATTTTTCCAAATAATACATAAAAATCACTGACAAGCACATACAAAGATGCTCAATATCCACTAGTCATTGGAGAAATTAAAATAAAAACTACAATGATAGGCCCTTTCTCCACTAGGGACACTGTGGCATCTGCCACTCTGAAGACTTCTCTCCCAAGGCAGAATGAACCGATCCTGCTCTAGCCTTTAAAAAAAAAACAAACCTATAAGGAAATACCATGTCGTACAAACTAGGATGGTTATCATAACAATTCTTTAAAAAGACAATATGAAGATTGGCAAGGATGAAGAGAAACTGGAATCCCCAAATGCTGCAGGTGACACATAGGTTAAACATAGTGTTACAATATGACTCAGCAATTCCACTTCTAGGCATACACCCAAAAGAAATGAAAATACATTTCCAGACAAAAATTTGTATAACAATATTTTTCAGCATTATTTACAATGGCTAGAGTAGAAACAACCCAAATGTCCATCAACTAACAGAAATACTACTCATCATCTAAAAAAATAAAATACTGATAAATGTTACAGCACAGATGTTTATGCTATGTGAAAGAAATATCACAAAAAGTCATATAGTATTTTACTTTTTTTATTTTAAAAATATTTATTTGGCTGTGCTGGGTCTTAGTTGCAGCATGTGGGATCTAGTTCCCAGGCAAGGGATCAAACCAGGGCCTCCTGCATTGGGAGTTCAGAGTCTTGGCCACCAGACCACCAGGGAAGTCCTCCATATGGTATTTTTTTTTAAAAAAACTTACATGAAATTGTCAGAATAGGCAAATCTGTAGAGATAATCAATAGATTAGTGGCTGCTTAGGGTTGTGGATGGGATGGGGTATTTGGGGTGATGAAATAATTCTAAAATTGATTATAGTAATGGTTTCAGAATTTGTGAAAAACCATTGAATGTACACATTAAATGGGTGAATTCTATGTGAATAATATCTCAATAAAGTTGTTACCAAAATCCCATCCCTCAAGCCCAAAATCAGTTCCTCTGAACTTGCTGCTCTTTTGTAGTATAAGCTCCTATACAATCTATCTTGGTTTTCTAGTTTTTTTTTTTTTCCAGGATTTCAGGATTCTCCTCCTATTCAACAACACAAGAGACCAGATGGTCAATACTGAAATCAGATTGATTATATTCTTTGCAACCAAAGATGGAGAAGCTCTATACAGTCAGCAAAAATAAGACTGGGAACTGACTGTGGCTCAGATCATGAACTCCTTATTGTTGAATTCAGACTTAAATTGAAGAAAGTAGGGAAAACCACTAGACCATTCAGATATGACCTCAATCAAATCCCTTACGATTATGTAGTGGAAGTGGCAAATAGATTCAAGGGATTAGATCTGATGCAGTGCATGAAGAACTATGGACGAAGGTTTGTGACATTGTACAGGAGGCCATGATCAAGACCACCCCCAAGAAAAAGAAATGCAAAAAGGCAAAATGGCTGTCTGAGGAGGCCTTACAAATAGCTGAGAAAAGAAGAGAAGCAAAAGGCAAAGGAGAAAAGGAAAGATATACTCATCCGAATGCAGAGTTCCAAAGAAGAGCAAGGAGAGCTAAGCCTTCCTCAGTGATAAATGCAAAGAAATAGAGGAAAACAATAGACTGGGAAAGGCTAGAGATCTCATCAAAAACATAGATACTAAGGGAACATATCATGTAAGATGGGCACAATAAAGGACAGAAATGGTATGGACCTAACAGAAGCAGAAGATATTCAGAAGAGGTGGCAAAAATACACAGAACTTCACAAAAAAGATCTTCACGATCCAGATAACCACGATGGTGTGATCACTCACCTAGAGCCAGACATCCTGGAAAGTGAAGTCAAGCGGGCCTTAGGAAGTATCACTACGGACAAAGCTAGTGGAGGTGATGGAATTCCAGTTGAGCTATTTCAAATCCTAAAATATGATGCTATGAAACTGCTACACTCAATATGCCTGCAAATTTGGAAAACTCAGCAGTGGCCACAGAACTGGAAAAGGTCAGTTTTCATTCCAATCCCAAAGAAGGGCAATTCCAAACAATGTTCAAACTATAGCACAACTGCACTCATCTCACATGCTAGCAAAGTAATGCTCAAAATTCTCCAAGTGAGGCTTCTACAGCACGTGAACCATGAACTCCAAGATGTTCAACTGGTTTTAGAAAAGGCAGAGGAACCAGAGATCAAATTGCCAACATCTGTTGAATCATCGAAAAAGCAAGAGAGTTCCAGAAAAACATCTACTTCTGCTTTATTGACTATGCAAAAGCGATTTGCCTGTGTGGATCACAACAAACTGTGGAAAATTCTTAAGGAGATGGGAATACCAGATCACCTGACCTGCCTCCTGAGAAATCTGTATGCAGGTCAGGAATTAAAAGTTAGAACTGGACATGGAACAACAGACTGGTTCCAAATTGGGAAATACGTACTCCAGGGCTCTATATTGTCACTCTGCTTATTTAACTTATATGCACAGTACCTCATGGGAAATGCTGGGCTGGATGAAGCACAAGCTGAAACGAGATTGCAGAGAGAAATATCAATAACCTCAGATATGCAGATGACACCACCCTTACGGCAGAAAATGAAGAGGAACTAAAGAGCCTCTTGATGAAAGTCAAAGAGGAGAGTGAAAAAGCTGGCTTAAAACTTAACATTCTAAAAACTAAGATCATGGCATCCGGTCCCATCACTTCATGGCAAATAGATGGCGAAACAATGGGAACAGTAACAGACTTTATTTTCTTGGGCTCCAAAATCACTGCAGATGGTGACTGCAGCCACGAAATTAAAAGACGTTTGCTCCTTGGAAGAAAAGCTATGACAAACCCAGACAGCATATTAAAAAGCAGAGACGTTACTTTGCCGACAAAGGTCTGTCTAGTCAAGGCTATGATTTTTCCAGTGTTTATGTATGAATGTGAGAGTTGGATCATAAATAAAGCTGAGCACCAAAGAACTGATGCTTCTGAACTGTGGTATTGGAGAAGACTCTTGAGAGTCCCTTGGACTGCAAGGAGATCAAACTATTCAATTCTCAAGGAAATCAGTTCTGAATATTTATTCGAAGGACCGATGCTGAAGCTGAAGCTCCAATACTTTGGCCACCTGATGCGAAGGACTAACTCATTGGAAAAGATCCTGATGGTGGGCAAGATTGAAGGCAGGAGGAGAAGGGGATGACAGAGGATGAGATGGTTGGATGGCATCACTGAGTCAATGGACATGAGTTTGAGCAAGCTCCAGGAGTTGGTGATGGACAGGAAAGCCTGGTGTGCTGCAGTCCATGGGGTTGCAAAGAGTTGGACATGACTGTGGGACTGAACTGAACTGAACTGAACTGAACTGACTAGGGATTGAACCCAGGCCCGGCAGTGAAAGTGCCAAGTCCTAACCACTCAATAGCCAGGGAACGCCCTAGTTTTTAAATTATTATTATTATCCCTCATTTTTAAGGATAAAAATGTTTTGTTGTTCCTCTGTCCATGGGATTCTCCAGGCAAGAATACTGGAGTGGGTTGCCATTTCCTTCTCCAGGGGATCTTCCCAACCCAGGGATTGAACCCTTGTCTTTTACCTCTCCTGCAGGTGGGTTCTTTACCACTAGCGCCATGTGGGAAGCCATTGAAATTTCCCTAAATTGGAAATAACCCAAAGTGGATTAAGAGAAGGGGTGAATTGTGAAATACATACTGTGTGGCATACTGTTTAGCAAAGAGAAGGGCCAGACCACAGGTGGAAAGATAAACCAATTTGGACGAACCTCACAAACATGATGTTGAATCAAGGAAGCAAGGAACAAAGAATGCATACTGTTTGATACTGCTTCTTTAAAATTGAAAAATAGGTAGAATAGCCTGGAGTTTTAAAATGTCAGGACAATGGTTTGGATTGAGAGGCATGGAATAAGTGATTTGGAAAAGAGACAAGAAATATGTCTGGGATTCTGGATTTAGAAGTATTCTGTTTGTTGATCTGAATGGTGGTTATCTGTGCCTGGTCATATCTTGACAGTTCATTGAGATTTTTATCCATGATTGCCTCCCTTAATTGGATGTATGCTGTAATTCAATAAAAGAAGTTAAAAAAGTGTAATTCAATAAAAGTTTAAAAAAGTGTTCTATCACCTAAAGTTGAATGAGAAATGCAGAAGTAGAACAAAAAGTACTGAAAGGATGAATAAAAATAAAACCAGTACTTGTGGGAAAAAGGAGAACTGATCAGTAGCGTGAAAAGGTGAAAAGATGAAAAATATATTTATTAATAGTCTTTGAAATTAACTGTGAGACAATATGGAAAGATTTGAATTTCAACATAAAAAGAATGACATAATTCAGACCCTGCTGGAGTGGCCAACATTAAAAATGTATTTGACTTTTTTTCTAAAATTATGATATTCAAGTTTGGGTATTTTGGGTCAAAATTGGAACACTAATTTTTTAAGTAAATAAAGTGTCAATTTCCAGAGTCCTCTAAAATGGTTATTTCTCTATTATAACTTTATCTTACCCTTAACCAGTCTTGTCTCTGTATCAGGCATATGTATGTGTGGTAATCTTTATATTTTAATGGGATAGATTCTTTACTGTTCATCACCAACTGATAATCCGTTATTTGCATTACCCAACTGAACTGTGAGATCCCTGAAAATTGTTCCCTCCTTATTGCCAAGTACCTGGCCTGGCATCTGGAAGGTCCTTATTTGCTGACTGAATGAAGAGATAAGAGACAGAGGTAGGCAGAGTTTCCAAGCGCAACCAAGACTCAAGCAGAGGATACTCAGGGAGACTTCTGATTTCATAAAATCTTTTACATTTCTACTTTACATTAAGCCTAATAGAGGGTCTGGACTGAATTCTTGTTGTTAGGAATGACAACAACCACAGGAGATCAGGTTTTTGACACACTAACCTATGTTTACTCTGTGCTCACTTTTCCCAACTGGTGATTTGGGGCCAATTCCTAATTCCACGTGAACCTTGGCTTTCTTGGTTATTCAGTGACATAATCTTGGGGGGCTGTTGACAACTCAAAAGCATTTGTATATTAGAATGACTAATAGATGCTCCCCAAATGGCAATAGACTTTTGCCATGAGAACGCACTGGTAATAGCAAACACCCTATTCCAACAACACAAGAGAAGACTCTACACGTGGACATCACCAGATGGTCAACACCGAAATCAGATTGATTATATTCTTTGCAGCCAGAGATGGAGAAGCTCTATACAGTCAGCAAAAACAAGACTGGGAGCAGACTGTGGCTCAGATCATGAACTGCTTATTGCCAAATTCAGACTTAAATTGAAGAAAGTAGGGAAAACCACTAGTCCATTCAGATATGACCTAGATCAAATCCCTTATGAGTATACAGTGGAAGTGACAAATAGATTTAAGGGACTAGACCTGATAGACAGAGTGCCTGATGAACTATGGACAGAGGTTCGTGACACTGTACAGGAGACAGGGATCAAGAAAATCCCCATGGAAAAGAAATGCAAAAAAGCAAAATGGCTGTCTAAGGAGGCCTTACAGATAGCTGGGAAGAGAAGAGAAGCGAAAAGCAAAGGAGAAAAGGAAAGATATTCCCATCTGAATGCAGAGTTCCAAAGAATAGCAAGGAGAGATAAGAAAGCCTTCCTCAGCGATCAGTGCAAAGAAATAGAGGAAAACAACAGATTGGGAAAGACTAGAGATCTCTTCAAGAAAATTAGAGATACCAAAGGAACATTTCATGCAAAGATAGGCTCGATAAAGGACAGAAATGGTATGGACCTAACAGAAGCAGAAGATATTAAGAAGAGGTGGCGAGAATATACAGAAGAACTGTACAAAAAAGATCTTCACAACCCAGATAATCACGATGGTGTGATCACTCACCTAGAGCCAGACATCCTGGAATGTGAAGTCAAGTGGGCCTTAGAAAGCATCACTACGAACAAAGCTAGTGGAGGTGATGGAATTCCAGTTGAGCTATTTCAAATCCTCAAAGGTGATGCTGTGAAAGTGCTGCAATCGATATGCCAGCAAATTTGGAAAACTCAGCAGTGGCCACAGGACTGGAAAAGGTCAGTTTTCGTTCCAATCCCAAAGAAAGGCAATGCCAAAGAATGCTCAAACTACCGCACAATTGCACTCATCTCACATGCTAGTAGAGTAATGCTCAAAATTCTCCAAGCCAGGCTTCAGCAATACATGAACCGTGAACTTCCAGATGTTCAAGCTGGTTTTAGAAAAGGCAGAGGAACCAGAGATCAAACTGCCAATATCTGCTGGATCATCGAAAAAGCAAGAGAGTTCCAGAAAAACATCTATTTCTGCTTTATTGACTATGCCAAAGCTTTTGACTGTGTGGATCACAATAAACTGTGGAAAATTCTGAAAGAGATGGGAATACCAGACCACCTGACCTGTCTGTTGAGAAACCTGTATGCAGGTCAGGAAGCAACAGTTAGAACTGGACACGGAACAACAGACTGGTTCCAAATAGGAAAAGGAGTACGTCAAGGCTGTATATTGTCATCCTGCTTATTTAACTTATATGCAGAGTACATCATGAGAAACACTGGACTGGAAGAAACACAAGCTGGAATCAAGATTGCCGGGAGAAATATCAATAACCTCAGATATGCAGATGACACCACCCTTATGGCAGAAAGTGAAGAAGAACTAAAGTGCCTCTTGATGAAGGTGAAAGAGGAGAGTGAAAAAGTTGGCTTAAAGCTCAACGTTCAGAAAACTAAGATCATGGCATCTGGTCCCATCACTTCATGGGAAATAGGTGGGGAAACAGTGGAAACAGTGTCAGACTTTACTTTTTTGGGCTCCAAAATCACTGCAGATGGTGATTGCAGCCATGAAATTAAAAGACGCTTACTCCTTGGAAGGAAGGTTATGGCCAACCTAGATAGCATATTTAAAAGCAGAGACATTACTTTGCCAACAAAAGTCCGTCTAGTCAAGGCTATGGTTTTTCCAGTGGTCATGTATGGATGTGAGAGTTGGACAGTGAAGAAAGCTGAGCACCGTAGAATTGATGCTTTTGAACTGTGGTGTTGGAGAAGACTCTTGAGAGTCCCTTGGACTGCAAGGAGATCCAATCAGTCCATCCTAAAAGAGATCAATCCTGGGTGTTCATTGGAAGGTCTGATGTTGAAGCTGAAACTCCAATACTTTGGCCACCTCATGCGAAGAGTTGACTCATTGGAAAAGACCCTAATGCTGGGTAGGATTGGGGGCAGGAGGAGAAGGGGATGACAGAGGATGAGATGGTTGGATGGCATCACCGACTCGATGGACATGGGTTTGGGTAGACTCCGGGTGTTGGTGATGGATAGAGAGGCCTGGCATGCTGCAATTCATGGGATCGCAAAGAGTTGGACACGACTGAGCGACTGAACTGAAAGAGATATTTCAATTTCTACACTTCAATTCCAAAGGAACCCAGTGTTATTAGCCTTTAGCATGGTATCCGTATAAATAAAAAGCAGTAAGAGGAAACAAAGGCCTAACAATGGGACTGACTGAATGGACCACGACTTCGAAGATGAGCAGGCTCATCAGTATGGGGAGAATTCCTACAAAAGCTCTAGGAAACTGGGTAAGCAATGGAAAATCTTTTGATGTATATCCTGTGGGGTCAGCCTTCAACCCGTCTTGCCCTTCCAGCCTCTAAACCCCAGGCTAGACCTGGTCCCGCCTCCAGCCCCAACCCTGGGTGTGTGTGCCACCTTCTGCCCAAAGCCTGGGTCACAAAACTTTCTAGCCTTAACCTCTTTCCTTTGGTCCAATGCTGTCTCCACCTGGCTCTCTGGGTGGAGCCAAAGTCCTACCTGCATCCAGTCATGAGGGAATCTCTTACAACTTGTGTGAATCCGCCTAATATGGCTGACATCCAAAGCCCCACGCCTCTTTTTCAAGGTGGGGAATGGAAATGATGCAAGAGATTTGTGTTGTCTGTGCCTCTCCCTGTGTGATTAGCTTTGTGGTGGTTAGTTGCATCTCGGCTAGGTGAGGCCTTCAGTGAACCCGAGTGTACCATGCTGGGAGGAGGGCGTCCAAGGACGAGTTCCTAGGAGAAGGCTTTGACGGGCCTCCTTTGGGCAGCCTGGCTGGCTTTGCTGGTAACTACCCAATCAGTGTAGGTATAATCAAGATTTTCTCTTTTGTTTCTTCAGTTCAGTTCACTCACTCAGTCATGTCCGACTTTTTGCAACCCCATGAACCACAGCATGCCAGGCCTCCCTGTCCATCACCAACTCTCAGAGTCCACCCAAACCAATGTCCATTGAGTCAATGATGCCATCCAACCATCTCATCCTCTGTCGTCCCCTTCTCCTCCTGCCTTCAGTCTTTCCCAGCATCAGGGTCTTTTCCAATGAGTCAGCTCTTTGCATCAGGTGGCCAAAGTACTGGAGTTTCAGCTTCAACATCAGTCCTTCCAGTGAATACCCAGGACTGATCTCCTTTAGGATGGACTGGTTGGATCTCCTTGCAGTCCAAGGGTCTCTCAAGAGTCTTCTCCAACACCACAGTTCAAAAGCATCAATTCTTCGGCGCTCAGCTTTCTTCATAGTCAAACTCTCACATGCATACAAGACCACTGGAAAAACCACAGCCTTGACTAGATGGACCTTTGTTGGCAAAGTAATGTCTCTGCTTTTTAATATGCTGTCTAGGTTGGTCATAACTTTCCATCCAAGGAGTAAGCTTCATGGCTGCAATCACCATCTGCAGTGATTTTGGAGCCCAGGAAAATAAAGTCAGCCACTGTTTCCACTGTTTCCCCATCTATCTGCCATGAAGTGATGGGACCAGATGCCATGATCTTAGTTTTCTGAACGTTGAGCTTTAAGCCAACTTTTTCACTCTCCTCTTTCACTTTCATCAAGAGGCTCTTTAGTTCTTCTTCACTTTCTGCCATAAGGGTGGTGTCATCTGCATATCTGAGGTTATTGATATTTCTCCCGGCAATCTTGATTCCAGCTTGTGTTTCTTCCAGTCCAGTGTTTCTCATGATGTACTCTGCATATAAGTTAAATAAGCAGGATGACAATATACAGCCTTGACGTACTCCTTTTCCTATTTGGAACCAGTCTGTTTTTCCGTGTCCAGTTCTAACTGTTGCTTCCTGACCTGCATACAGGTTTCTCAAGAGGCAGGTCAGGTGGTCTGGTATTTTCCCATCTCTTTCAGAATTTTCCACAGATTATTGTGATCCACACAGTCAAAGGCTTTGGCATAGTCAATAAAGCAGAAATAGATGTTTTTCTGGAACACTCTTGCTTTTTCGATGATCCAGCGGATGTTGGCAATTTGATCTCTGGTTCCCCTGCCTTTTCTAAAACCAGCTTGAACATCTAGAAGTTCACGGTTCACGTATTGCTGAAGCCTGGCTTGGAGAATTTTGAGCATTACTTTACTAGCGTGTGAGACGAGTGCAGTTGTGCGGTAGTTTGAGTCTTCTTTGGCATTGCCTTTGGGATTGTAATGAAAACTGACCTTTTCCAGTCCTGTGGCCACTGCTGAGTTTTCCAGATTTGCTGGCATATTTCACAGCATCATCTTTCAGGATTTGAAATAGCTCAACTGGAATTCCATCATCTCCACTAGCTTTGTTTGTAGTGATGCTTCCTAAGGCCCACTTGACTTCACATTCCAGGATGTCTGGCTCTAGGTGAGTGATCACACCACCATGATTATCTGGGCCATGAAGATCCTTTTTATACTGTTCTTCTGTGTATTCTTTCCAGCTCTTCTTAATATCTTCTGCTTCTGTTAGGTCCATACCATTTCTATCCTTTACTGAGTGTATCTTTGCATGAAATGTTCCCTTGGTATCTCTAATTTTCTTGAAGAGATCTCCAGTCTTTCCCATTCTATTGTTTTCCTCTATTTCTTTGCATTGATCGCTGAGGAAGGCTTTCTTATCTCTCCTTACTATTCTTTGGAACTCTGCCTTCAAATGGGTATATCTTCCCTTTTCTCCTTTGCTTTTCACTTCCCGTTTTTTCACATCTATTTGTAAGGCCTCCTCAGACAGCCATTTTGCTTTTTTGCATTTCTTTTTCTTGGGGATGGTCTTGATTCCTGTCTTGTGTACAATGTCACAAACCTCCATCCATAGTTCATCAGACACTCTATCAGATCTAGTCCCATAAATCTATTTCTCACTTCCACTGTGTAGTCATAAGGGATTTGACTTAGGTCATACCTGAATGGTCTAGTGATTTTCTCCACTTTCTTCAATTTCAGTCTGAATTTGGCAGTAAGGAGTTCATGATGCGAGCCACAGTCAGCTCCCAGTCTTGTTTTTGCTGACTGTATAGAGCTTCTCCATCTTTGGCCGCAAAGAATATAATCAATCTGATTTCGGTGTCTACCATCTGGTGATGTCCATGTGTAGAGTCTTCTCTTGTGTTGTTGGAAGATGGTGTTTGCCATGACCAGTGTGTTCTCTTGGCAGAACTCTATTAGCCTTTGCCCTGCTTCATTCTGTAATCCAAGGCCAAATTTGCCTGTTACTCCAGGTGTTTCTTGAGTTCCTACTTTTGAATTCCAGTCCTCTATAATGAAAAGGACATCTTTTTTGGGTGTTAGTTCTAGAAGGCCTTCTAGGTCTTCATAGAACTGTTCAACTTCAGCTTCTTCAGCGTTACTGAAGCATAGACTTGAATTACCGTGATATTGAATGGTTTGCCCTGGAAACGAACAGAGATCACTCTGTCGTTTTTGAGATTGCATCCAAGTACTGCAGTTCGGACTCTTTTGTTGACTATGATGGCTACTTCATTTCTTCTAAGGGATTCCTGCCCACAGTAGTAGATATAATGGTTATCTGAGTTAATTCACCCATTCCAGTCCATCTTAGTTCACTGATGCCTAGAATGTCAACATTCACTCTTGTCATCTCCTATTTGACCACTTCCAATTTGCCTTGATTCATGGACCTAACATTCCAGGTTCCTATGCAATATTGCTCTTTATGGCATCGAATCTTGCTTCTACCACCTGTCCTATCCACAACGGGGTGTTGTTTTTGCTTTGGCTCCATCCTTTCATTCTTTTTGGAGTTATTTCTCCACTGATCTCCAGTAGAATATTGGGCACCTACTGACCTGGGGAGTTCATCTTTCAGTGTCCTATCTTTTTGCCTTTTCATACTGTCCATGGGGTTCTCAAGGCAAGAATACTGAAGTGGTTTGCCATTCCCTTCTCCAGTGGACCACATTCTGTCAGACCTCTCCACAATGACCTGTCTGTCTTGGGTGGCCCCATACGGCATGGGTTAGTTTCACTGAGTTAGACAAGGCTGTGGTCCATGTGATCAGATTGGCTAGTTGTCCGTGACTGTAGTTTCAGTCTATCTGCCCCCTGATCCCCTCTCTCAGTGCCTACCATCTTACCTGGGTTTCTATTACCTTGGATGCAGGGTTTCTCTTCACAGCTGCTCCAGCAAAGCGCAGCCACCGCTCCTTACCTCAGATGCGGGGTAGCTCCTCTCGGCCGCGCTCGTACTGAGACATAATTTGCCTACCATACAATATACCTGTTTAATTTGTACAACTCAATGTTGTCTTAGTATTAATATATTCACTGGTAACCATCACAATTTTATAATCTTTTCACTTCAAAAGCAGCTTCTGGCTGTCAAATCACCCACTTCATTTCTCTTAATATCTAAACAACCACAAATATACTTTCTCTGTATGTAGACTTGCACTTTCTAGATTTTTCATATAAATAACTATTTTCACTTGAACTGTTTTTCAAGGTTCATCCATGTTGTAGCATACATGGCTCACATCATCTTGGCTTTGGAGAATTTCCATGTGACTATGCCACTTTGTCACTCACTGAATAACAAAAGCTGGGGCCATATTTACTTGATTTATCTTGCTCAGTACTTGACGACACTGTCACTAGGAGGCCAAGCGGAATGAGGTCAATCTGCAGTAGTGATCTCAACATTGCCCACAAGGTCTCAGACTCAGGCAATTGTAAGAAATTCAGTGGATAGGTCTTTTAAAAAATATTTTATTTATTTGACTGTACTGGATCTTAGTTGCAGCACGTGGGATCTTTCATTGTGGTATATGGACTTTCGTTGTGCACCGATTTAGTTGCTCTGCAGCATGTGGGATCTTAGTTCCCAGACTAGGGATCAAACCCGAGTCCCCTGCATTACTTAACCCCTGGTCCAGAGGTTAAGACAATGCTTAACCTCTGGACCACTGGAAAAATCTCTAGGATACTCAGGTCTTATTTCAGACAATTAGGCTACATCTAAAGCCAATCTGTAACCCTTAGTCATTGCAAATAATTAAAGGGGGCAACAGATGGGCTGAGTCACAATGTACACACCCCAAATTAAACTACAACATGACATATTCCTCCATACATACAAACGTGTAACACAAAAGTGGACATGCAATTCTTGTTCAGAATTTATTTTTAATGTTGATCTGGATTATCATTATCATTACAATGGTTTGATTAAACCTCAATAAAGCATCATCAAGAAGCTGCAGACATGATAGCCAAACTCAACATAACCCACGGTTGCTCAAGCATGAGCACTTTGTCAAGGCTAAAATGAATTTCTGCAGGTCTGTATCTGCATGCAAGACCCACACCCAGGAACTGCCACTGATGGCATCAAGCACAGCAGATGATCAGGACCAGCTCTATTCACATGAGTTTTTCTGTTTTCACAGCAGATGAGTGGAATAACAAGTAGAGAAGCAGGTTATATCATCAGTGACAGCTGTTGTCTGACCAAGAAAAATACAGTTGTTTTGTCAGACTGTGGTGTTGGGTTTAGGGGTGAAAGAGAACATTATTCTCAGTTACTTTCTGCACAGCTTGAGATTAAAGATTCTCCCTCAGATGCTGGGGTTGTTCACCTACAAAAGTCATGAAATCAGGGTGACTCACATTAGATGTAATCTTCTCCACTCGTGCCATGCCAGGATCAGGGTAAGAACGACAGGATAATTTTACAAAATTTATAGACATACCATATCCCTCACCTTGGACAACATGAAAAGAAACTTAGTCGATCAGTCATGTCCAACTCTTTGTAACCCCATGGATTGCAGACCACCAGGCTCCTCTGTCCATGGAATTCTCCAGGCAAGAATACTGGAGTGGGTAGCCATTCCCTTCTCCAGGGGATATTCCCGACCCAGGTCTCCTGCACTGCAGGTAGATTCTCTACCGTCTGAGCCACCAGGGAAGTCCTCACTGTAAATGAGGTTGGTGAGCACTGTACACATTTAAGCACTGCCTTCACAATGTGAAGACAATGTCAATCCAACAAGAGAATCCAGCAGGTTAGAAAAGGATAAAGTGTGTATCCTGTAGGTCCACTTTAGACCCAGCTGCAAACTGAAAGTGTAGTCACTATACTGGCCTGGTCTAGCTATGAGAGTGAAGAAAGACACACCGGGTGCAAGAATTTGTTCTTGTTTAGTTCCTCAGTCGTGTTGGACTCTCTCCAAGGCCAGAGCCAAATCACAAATGCTTAAAATAGATCTACAGAACCCTCAGAACTCTACAGCTCTCAGCAACTCTAAGATTTCAGACTCAGGGTAGTATTTTCCCACTACTCCATATTCAGTTTCTCTTGACTGTGAAACATCTCATGTTGATTAAGAATGAGGAACACTCTAATGGAAAATGATGACTCTACAACTAACTTCTTACATTCATAAAGTTTTTCACCACAGTGAGATCATAAGTGAACATTAAAGTATTTAGCAGAACTAGAACTTACACAGGAAAAGGTACATTGGATGTCTTCAATAAATAACCATGTAAATCTCTAAGAACAAGTTAAAATTACTTTCTTTTTCCTAAAGGTATAAACTGTAAAAAATAATAAAACTTACCCACATAGCTTAAATCAGTAGGATGTTTGTCTACTGCAAGCTCTCCCATATTTAAAAAATATAAATTTCACTGAGGAAAGAGTGAAGGGCTGTCCATGCCTCTTAATATTATAATATGGCTTCACTGTGAGGTTTTTGTTTTTTTTTTTAATTTGGCTACTTTGAGTCTTATTTGTGGCACGTAACAACTTTGTTGCCTCATGCCAGATCCTTTGTTGCTGTGCATGGACTCACTAGTTGCAGTGTGCAGGCTCAGTACTTGTAGTGTGCAACCTTAGTTGCTCTGTGGCATGTGGGATCTTAGTTCCCCAAGCAGGCACTGAACTCGGGTCCACTGCATTGCAAGGCAGATTCTTAACCACTGGACCACCAGGGAAATCCCCACTGTGATATCTTAAATACCAGCTGTGAGACTGACGTCCTTCCCACATTCTCAACATTTGTAGAGCAGCTCCCAAGTGTTGACCTTTTCATGTTGTTCAAGTGAATCAGAAAGACAAAAAGCTTTCTTCTGTGCCTTACATTTATAGGGTTTCTCTCCAGTGTGAATAGCTTTGTGTGTGGTATCGGATGAACTGGTACATGTTTTCCCACATATATTACACTCGAAAGTCTTCTGGCCTGTATGAGCTCTAAAGTACTTAAGAGAATTCCCTGGCAGTCCAGTGGTGATTACAGCTCCATGCTCTCACTCCCAAGGGCCCGGGTTTAATCCTTGGTTGGGGAACTGATATCCTAAAGCTGCATGGTACAGCCAAAATGAATAAATAACATTTCAAAAACGTCTAGAAAGAGTTGAAGAAGCAGCATATGCCTCCCCTCATTCCGAACATTTATACGGTATCTCACCAGTGTGAATACACTTGTGAATGGCAAAGGGTGAAGAATTGGCAAATCTTTTCCCACATTTATTACACTCTAAAGGCATCTTTCCATTGTGAATTCAAAAATATTTAGTAAGGGACTTCTCTGGTGGTCCAGTGGTTAAAACTCTGCCTTCCAATGCAGGGGACTTGGGTTCAATCACTGGGAACTAAGGTCCCACATGCTGTGGGGTGCAGCCAAAAGTTTTAAAAAAATGTTTCATAAGATATGAGAGAGCAGCAAGGGCTTTTCCACATGTGTCACATTTCAATGGGCTCTCTTCAATGTCGTTTTATATGGTAAGAAAGGCTTGAGAAGTGAGAAAAAGTTTTTCCACATTCCTTACATTCATATGGTTTCTCTCCAGTGTGAGTTCGTTTGTGTATGATAAGGTATGAAGAAGTGGTAAATGTTTTCCCACACACATTACACTCAAAAGGCTTCTCTCCAGTGTGAGTTCTAAAATGTATAGTAAGATATGAGGAATTAGCAAAGGCCTTCCCACATTTGTCACATTTAATAGTCTTCTTTGCAGTATGAGACTGTAAATGTCTAATAAGGTGGGAAGAAGAAGCAAAGGCTTTCCCACATGTATCACATTTAAAAGGTTTCTCACCAGTGTGAATTTTCATATGTCGAGTAAGGCCTGAAGATCGACTGAAGGTTTTTCCACATGTGTCACACTTAAAAGGCTTCTCTCCAGTGTGAGTTTTCATATGTTCAGTAAGGCCTGAGGATCGAGTGAAGGTTTTCCCACAAGTGTCACACTTAAAAGGCTTCTCTCCAGTGTGAGTTTTCATATGTTCAATAAGGCCTGAGGATCGAGTGAAGGTTTTCCCACATTCCTTACATTTATAGGGTTGCTCTCCAGTGTGAGTTCCCATGTGAATGTTAAATGGCAGAGAATGTTTGAAGTCTTTCCCACATTCCTCACATTTGTAAGGTTTTATTACTGTGTGAATCTGACTGTGAACACGAAGGTATGAGGATAATCTAAAGGCTTTCCCACAATCCCTGCATTTGTAGGGTTTTATTCCAGTGTGAATTCGACTGTGAACACGAAGGTATGAGGACAACCTAAAAGTTTTTCCACATTCCTTACATTTGTAGGGTTTTATTCCAGTGTGAATTCGACTGTGAACAAGAAGGTATGAGGAAAATCTAAAGGCTTTCCCACATGTGTCACAATGAAAAGGCTTCTCTCCAGTATGTGTTTTTATATGTTGTCTACGTCTTAGGGATGCAGTGGAGACTTTTCCAGAGTCCTCACATCTGTAGCATTTGTTAGCAGTGTGAGTTGGCACATGTGCACGAAGGCTTGTTGAGTGAACAGAAGTTTTTCCACATTCCTTCCATTTGTAGAGTTTTTCTTTATTGTGAGCTCTCACTTGTGTCTGAAGGTAAAACTGATTAACATAGGCTCTCCCAACATCTCTGCATTCTAAGGCTTTTTCTTGTATGTTAGATTTCCAGGGTACAATATCTGGAGTCAGCATGACAGCTTTTCCACACTGATTAAACATGGAACATTTTTCTCCAGTAAAGGATTCGTTGTGCACAGTAAGGAAGTTTTTCCCATACTGATTATCTTCATAAGGGTTCCCTCCATTTTGAGTACTCCTGTGTGTTCTAAGCCATGAGTGGTCACTGAAGTCTTTCCCACATTGCTCACTGTCATAGAGTTCCTGTACATTATGGCCTCTTGCCTGTGGAGAAATGGAAGGATGATGATTCAAAGATTTCTCAGACTCATTAACTCCTCCTACCCATCTCAAAATAGGAACATTATTATAATGAGGATGAATGGTTTATGCCATCTCCATTACATTCATACCATTCTTGCCCTGTTGATTTATTTCAATTTAAATGATGAAATCTTTCTGTAAGAATGATGTGCTATATACTCTCATCCTGAAATAGTTCTATAGGGGACTCCCTGGTGGTTCAATGGTTAAGAATCCACCTTCCTATGCAGAGGACATAGGTTCAATACTTGGTCATGGAACTAAGAACCCATATGCCATGGGGCAACTGAGTCTGTGTGCTGCAACTAGAGAGAAAGCCGACACACTGCAATGAAGACCCACAGTAGTCAAATAAATAACCAATCAAAATAAAGTAGGGGATTGGTTCAAGATGGTGGAGTAGAAGGATGTGCACTCTTCTCCTGTGAGAGCACTGAAACTGCAACTAGCTATTGAACAACCATCAACAGAAAGATGCTGGAACCAACCCAAAAAAATATACCCCATGTCCAAACACAAAGGAGAAGTGGCAACAAGATGGTGGGAGGACTGCTATCACGATAAAATCAAATCGCATACCCACTGGATGGGTGTCCCACAAACTGGAAAATAATAATACCAAGTAAGTTCTTGCACTGTTGTGAAGGTTCTGAGCACCATGCAAGGCTTCTCAGCTTCCAGATCCAGCAAAGGGACTAGGAATCACCATGGAATCTGACTTTGAAAGCCAGTGGGATTTGACTGCAGGACTTCCACAGGACTGGCAGAAACAGAGACTCCACTCTAGGAAGTTACAAACAAAATCTTGCATGCACCAGGACCCAGGAGAAAGGAGCAGTGACCCCACAGGAGACTGAACCAAACCTACCTGCTAGTGTTGGAGGGTCTCCATCAGAAGCGTGGATCACCAGTGGCTCACCTGGAGATGGGGGCACTGGCAGCAGTAGTCCTGGGAGGTGCCCCTTGGTGTAAGCCCTCTGGAGGTCACCATTAACCTTACCATAGAGCCTGTAGACTCTAGGAGTGGGCTGCCTCAGGCCAAACAACTAACAGGGAGGGAGCACAGCCCCATCCATCAGCTGACAATTGGATTAAAGTTTTACTGAACAAGGCCCTGCCCACCAGAGCAAGACCCAGTTTTTCTAACTGCCAGTCTCTCCCATTAGAAAGCTTACACAAGCCTCATAGCCTTATCCACCAGAGGGCAGACAGAAGCAGCAAGAACAACAATTCCCCAGCTGTCAGAACAGAAACCACATCACAGTAAGTTAATCAAAATGAAAAGGCAAAGGATTATGTCTGAGATGAAGGGACAAGATAAAGCCTTAGGAAAACAACTACATGAAATAGAGATATGCAACCTTTCAGAAAGAGAATTCAGAATAGTGAAGATGGTCCAGGATCTCAGAAAAAGAGTGGGGAAAATACAAGAAATGTTTACCAAAGACTTAAAAGAACTAAAGAACAAACAGGGATGAACAATACACTAGAAGATATCATAGCAGAATAACTAGATAAGTGACCTGTAAGACAAAATGACAGAAATCACTGGCACAAAACAGAATATAGAAAAAAAAAAAAAAGAAGACAGCCTAAGAGACTTCTGGGATAACATTAAATGCACCAAAATTCACATGATAGGGGTCCCAGAAGGAGGGATCTGAGAAAACATTTGAAGAGATAATAGCTGAAAACTTCCCTAACATGGGAAAGGAAATAGTCAACCAAGTACAGGAAGTGCAGAGAATCTCAGGCAGGATAACCCCAAGGAGGAACACACTGACACACATAGTAATCAAACTGACAAAAATTAAAGACAAAGATATTAATAAAATATTAAAAGCAACAAGGGAAAAATGTTGCTTTTATATACAAATAATACACAAGAGAACTCCTATAATGTTATCACCTGATTTCTCAAAGGAAATTCTATAAGCCAGAAAGGAATGGCATGATATACTAATATTTAAAGTGATGAAAGAGAAGAATGTACAACCAAGTATATTCTACCCAGCAAGACTCTCATTCAGATTTGACAAAGGAAAGTTGTATAGACAAGCAAAAGTTAATGAGAATTCAGCACCACTAAACCAGCTTTACAACAAATGCTAAAGGAACTTCTCCAGGCAGGAAACACAACCAAAGGAAAATACCTACAAAAAATAAACCTGAAACAATTAATAAAATGGAAATAGGATCCTACATATCAATATTTACCTTAAATGTAAATCGGTTAAATGTACCAACCAAAGCAGATTGGCTGGGTGGATGAAAACATGTGCATGTATGCACTTCCACTTACCACATCACTCTACTTAACCACCTAAATTGTATGTAATTCTTTTATATTGTTAGGTTAATTGTGTCCATTATAGCTTGCAATTATATTTTATTTTTTGTCTGGCTATTGGTTGTGAAAACTGATAAACATCCTTTACTATTGTGATTATGTAACTATTATTCATTTTAACACCACTGTATCATAATTGGTAAACAGAAAATAACAGAATTCTATATTACTAAAATTACCACTTAATAGAAAAACCTGTAACCACTTTTTAAAATCCAGATGACTTATCTGTGAATTATCTTGGAATGTTTTTGAAAAATACAAATGCCCAGGTATTGTTTTTTCCTCCAAAGCTCCAGATGTGATTCTAATGAGCAGTCATGTTTAAAAACAACTGAACTATATTATGATGAGCTTTTACTTTTATATAATTTCACCTTTTCTTTTTCATATTCAGTGCTCCCATTTCACTTGGTTTACGTTTTCCAGTTTTTCTGTTGCTGTTCTTTCTCAAGCCTTTATGAAGTGTAGTAGAAAAGCTTTTGTATACATATATATACGTAAATAGTATGTATAATATATATTTTAGAAAACTTACAAATTTTTGATTAGCTAAAAAATTTATGACAATTTGGTTCTACATGTTTAAGTATAATACAATGCCAGATTTCTAATTTATATTCACTCAAAACTCTGATATAGATCCAATTATTCTAGCATCTAGTATTACTGCCAAAAGTCGAGAAAGCTTACTATTTTAGTTGTTTTTTAAAAAAATTGAATGAGGCTTGAAACGTTTAATCCAATTCTGAGAATATAAAGAAATACTATGTTGCTAAAAATAATTAACACGTGATACAATATTATTAATAAAAGTACAGATTTTGTTCAAATTTCACAAAATTTTATGCTAGTGTCCATTATTTGTTTTCATACTTTATTCAAGATTCCACATTGTATTTAGTTGCCTTGAGCAACTTCAGCTGCATGCAATAAGTTCTGATAAATTTTCATTTTTATTGTTACTAATATTTTCTAATTTTCATTCTTATGGCTTCTTAGCTACAC
Source organism: Okapia johnstoni (assembly GCA_024291935.2). Lineage (NCBI taxonomy): Eukaryota > Metazoa > Chordata > Mammalia > Artiodactyla > Giraffidae > Okapia > Okapia johnstoni. Next base: position 10,939,314 of record CM044316.1, on the reverse strand, counting down.
CTATCATTTAAAAGTGGATATTTAATTTCCAAATACATGGGGTTTCTAAACTATCCTTGATATTAATTTCTCATTTAAATGCTTTCTTCTCTGCCATCACCTTCTGCGTTTTTTCAGTCTTTCAACTTTATTGAGGCTTTCAATGGCTAAGTTAAAGATCTCTCTTGGTAAATGTCACATTACACTTGAAAATATGAGGGTTATTTTCAATTATCTCTTGATGTTGATTTTTAACATAATTCCCTACAGTGACAAGAGAACAGACACTATGATTTCAATACTCTTAGAGCATGAAATTTCTGCACCTTGTTTTATGTCCTTGGATGTGTTCTAGTGTCTCCTGGTTTATTGTCTATGGGGGCTTGAATAGAATTTGTATCCTGCAATTGGGTGAAAATCGTATAAATCTTAATTATGTTGAATTGGTTCATAATGTCTTTAAGGTCTACTATACCCTTCTACTTTTCCTCTGTTCATTCTATTAATTTATGAGAGTTGATATTAAAACTCTACTAAAAACCTTAATTTTTACACTTGAAATAATAATTGTAGTATATATAGTGTATAAATGTAGTATATATATATATAACTTTGTTCTGTATTTTCCAAGTCTCCTGTAAATGTGTTATCATACTTTCATACTTTAAAAAATAAAAAAAACAAAAAACAGAACAAAAAAATAAACCTGTTTCTTAAAAAAGAAAAAAAGGCTTCTATACAGCTTCATTGAATTGTTTTGAAAATTCCATGTCTAATTTATATAAGTGGGAATGATTCCTTGTGGGAATTTTGAAGCAACAAGTATATCAACCTAGGGATAGGATATCCCCAAGCTAGTCATAATCAGAATTCTTTGAGAGACATTGCTATCTCCAGGGTGAATGCCTTCGATCTCAAATATCTATCACTTGTGCTCATATTCTAATGAAAATCCTAAAATTATCTCAACATGGAAAATAAGAAATATTTTTTTGAAACTTAGTGACTTTACCTTTTGTATCCCATTTGACATTTTTTCCCCAAAAATATTCTGCCGAATTCCTGAGTCTTTGGCTTTAAGTTGCATTCCCCACTCTAAAAGAGAATGACAAATTTAAGACTCTGCAAAAAGAAGTGGATGTTAAAGGAGGTAAAAACAGTAAGGCTCAGTTGTATGTTTTTCCAAATTAAGCATATCTTTTAAAAAGGCAAGATAGATTTGGGGAGTTTGATTATGTCAAAAATTAAGCAATAATATATGTATATGTAGTCAAAATTCAGCATTTGATTTAAAAGACAAGTCTTTGAAAATTAAATATGAAGGAAAGAGATAGAATATTACCAGGGAACGTTCTGGACAAAGACTATACATCAAAATGTTAAAACTAAAGAAGAAACAAAAGGTTATTTTATGAGATCATTGGAAATTCTGATTAAATGGAAAGTAAGTACATATGAGGGGCTTCCCAGGTAGTGCTATTGGTAAAGAACCTGCCTGCCAATGCAGGAGACATAAGAGACATGGGTTCAATCCCTGGTTGGGAAGATCCTCTGGAGGAGGGCACTCCAGTATTCTTGCCTGGAGAGTCCCACGGACAGAGGATCCTGGTGGACTACAATCCAAAGAGTCACAACGACTTGGACATGAGTGAAGTGACTTAGCACTCACATACAAGTACATATGAGAAGTTGAGGAAGGTACAGAGCATCAGAATCCAATGACCTCAGCCTTCTGAGAGAAAAGCACATCTTAACAAGTTGCCTCCTTATAAATTAAAAACACACTGAAATTTTATTAACAAAAGTTCTTTACAATCACTCACCTTGGAGGACTCCTCTCTCCACAGTACTCAACTCTTCTTCTTCCAACCAAGAGATCAGAGTGGGTTTGAACACCTGATATCCTGTCCATGAGGAAAGATCTATTAATAGAAACAGCCCTCCAAACAAGACAAACCTTCCCATGAATAAGGTCCAGTATCTAGTCAGGTCATTAGAATGAACGTGGTATTAATAATATTCCAAAAGAGATATAAAGGTGAATAGCTCCTCCTTCTGTGTCTCAGAGAGATCATCTCTCTGGCCCCTGAAATACACGTTCAGACCCATACGTACATTTACAAAGCACTAAGACTTTTATTAAAGTGGGAAATGAAATAAGTACAAAAAGAAATACTCATTCTCATGGAGAAGCCACTAAACTAGTGGTTCCCAAATTTTGGTGTCTATGAGAATCATGTCCAGGGCTTGTTAAAACACAGATGACTGGGCCCAAACACAGATGACGGTACAGCACATATATGTCTGTTTCCTAAGAGGCTACAGGAATGATGGTGGCTGTACCTGCTGTGGTCAGGTTCTTGTAGTTCTCCAGCATCACATCTCTGTATAGCTTTCTCTGAAAGTGGTCCAGTAAAGTCCACTCTTCCTGGGTGAAGTTCACAGCCACATCAGCAAAGGTCACTGAGTCCTGAACCATTATACACATACTAGCTTCAGTAAAGTAAGATCTTCAACAGTGTTCAGTGGGGAATGAAGTAGGAAGATTCAATATCAACAGAGGGCTTCAAGTTCTCTCATCATCTCCCCCACGACACAATGGTCTTCTTTCTATCTACACTCATTTCTGATCAAAATGGAACCAGTAACACCATTCTAAGCAAATTACAGATATTTGTACAAGCTGATGAATAAATAAATTCACTGAGAAATACACACTCTCATTCTTTATCATGTCAGAACAACAGGCGAAAAAAAAACAAACCAGGGAGTCGCAATCATGAGACAATATCAGAAGGTAATTACTGAAATATTATGATTATTCAGAGCAGTCCCTCAGCAATATGAGAGCTTCCACTTTGGGAGGCAATTCAACAGGGATTCAGACAGACTTTATTTAAGTAGCTCAAATGTGTCCATCTGGTAAAGGCAGTAAGTCATTTTGTACAAGTATACACTTTCTTCTTACCTGAGAACAATTTCTCAAACACTCAGTTACCATCCTGTTTGCCTCTATCTTTTCCTCAGGAAGGCAGAAAGAGTCCTTAGTAAGACCACCTAGGAGAAGAAAGAAGGCATGAGCACCCAGAACTGATCATAATTCTCACAGTCCTTGCCTGGAAGTCATTCCACTTTAGCTCAAAATTCCCGAATATCCCTGTGCATTCAGAAAATCTCACAGAGAGGAAAGTTGGTGAAGTAGAAGGACACTGAGCTCACATCCCTCTCAGGAACAAATAAAAAGTACATCCACATGTGGAGCAACTCTCACTGAAAACAAACTGGACATCAGCAGAAAGATGCTTCCAAAACCAAGGCTGTAAAAAAGGTTCCCACAGAGTCAGGTAGGAAAGGAGGGGAAGTGGTCGGGGGTCCACCAGGAAGGGGACACAGAAGAGGAATATCATGGGCTTGGAGGTTTGAGCCACAAATTGGACACTGCAAACCTGTGGTCTGACATCAGGAAGACAAGTTCCCTTAGCTGGTTTGAAAACAAGTAGGACTTATAGGAGGGCTGTAAGAATCCAAGACTCCAATCCTGATGAGAGTGCACAGCTTGCTTATTCCCAGGAACAAGGTGGAGGAAGCAGGCTGAACCTGCCTGAAGCTCAGGTCAGTTTCCAACTAGGGAAAAGTGTTTGCTGCCAAGGAAGAGTGTACACTTGGGGGATGTACCAGATTTGGACCCAGCACCTCATCTGAATGGGGTGAGGGAGGCTACTGCTGGCACTTGTGGAGGGTGGCACGAGTTGTCTGGATCCTTGACTGGCTTCCTAGACAGTCTCAGTGTGTGTCTGGCACACAACAAACCTCCTGCTCTAGCTGCTGAGAGAAAAGAACGTGTACACTTGGAGGGAACAATACCAACTCAGACTTAACAGTCAAGGCTTCTGCTTCCAGCACATTGGGACCTGCCCCTGCCCCTGCTGACAGGACACTGATAGCTACTGGGCATAGGAGTAGAACCAGCCCACACAGGGTTCTGGCTCTAGCCCTTCTATTTCCAGCCCAACTCCACTTCTATCTCCAGCTATCACCCAACAAGGTGACAGCTGCCAAAACACCCCGAGGAAAGACATAACATGTGCTCACTTTGTTTTTTAAAAGTTATTTATTTATGGCCAGTCCACACAAGTTGTTGGATCCTAGCTCCCTGACCAGGGATTGAACCCATCCCCCTGAAGTGGAAGCGCAGAGTCTCCACCACTGGACCACCAGGGAAGTTGCCCTGTGCTTACTTTAGATCCAGCCGCCAATCAAAGCTATGGGGTACACGAAGAAAGCATAAGGGTCATCCCACAAAAGGACACACCTTCAAAGATGGGGTAGGCAACTGTTTCACTTAATTTCATAGTGACAGAGAAAATTAAAACGAGAACACAGAGAATTTGTTTCAAATGAAAGGACACACACACACACATACACACACAAAACCCTGACAAACAACTAATTCAATGAAGATAAATATAACAAGAGGTTAAAGCAGTAGTAATAAGAATGCTAACTGAACTTGGGAAAAGAAAGAAAGAACACAATGAGAATTATAACTAGAAAATATAAAAAAGAACCAGTCAGAAGTGGAGAATACAATAACTGAAATGAAAAACACACTAGAAAGGATTAACAGTAGTTGGGGTGACACAGAATGTATAAATGATCTGGAAAATAGAATAACAGAAATCACTCAATCAGAAAAATAGGGAGAAAAAACAAATTAAAAAAATTAGGACAGTTTGGGAATTCCTTGGTGGTCCAGTGATTGGGACTGAGCACTTTTACTGCTGTGGGCCTGGGTTTGATTCCTGGTCGAGGAACTAAGTATCTTCAAAGCCACATGGTGGGGCAAAAAAAAAAAAAAAAAAAAAAAAAAAAACAGTTTAAGGAACTTCTGGGACAGCGTGCTGTATTCTAACATTCTTATTGGAAAGGTCCCAGAATGAGGAGAGAGGAAAGGGTCAAAATGTATTTGATGAGATGATGGTTGAAAATTTCCTGAACCTGAAGGAAACAGATATCTAGGTACAGAAAGTACAGAGGCCCTAACAAGATGAATCCAAAGAGATCTGTACAAAAATATATAATAATAAAATGCAAAAGCTAAAGAGAAAATTCTAAAGGCAGCCAAGAGAAAAACAAAGGATCACATACAAGGGCCCCCTTTAAGGCTATCAGCTGATTTTTTTTGCAGAAACTTTGCAGAACAGAAGGACATAATACATTTAAAGTGCTGCAAGGGAAAAACCTACAACTTAAGATACTCTACCCAACAAGGTTATCATTCAAAACTGAAGGAGAGATAAAGAACTTCTCAATCAAGCAAAAACTGGAAGAGTTCATCAATACTAAAAGAACCCAAAGAGAAATGTTAAAGGGTCTTCTCTAAGTAGAAACAAAAAGGCTACAGCAAGAAGAAAGAATGTATAGGAAAGGATAATCCCACTAGTAAAGGTAAATATATAGTAAAGGCTGTGGACCAAGGGTTTAAGTAAGCTAGCATGAAGATTAAAAGAAACTGTAACTACAATAATCAGTTAAGGGATAAACATAAAACACGACATTGAAAACAAACAATGTGGAAGAAGGGAGCAAATAATTTAGAATGTGTTTGAAATTAAATGACTATTAGTTTAAAACAAGTAGATCTAGTTACAGGTCAACATATGAACCCCATGGTAACCACAAATTAGTAAATCTAAATACATACATAGATTGAAAGGGAAAGGATGGAAACAGATATTCCACACAAATGCAAACAAAAAAAAATCTAAGTAGTATTACTCATAGCAAACAAAGAAGACTTTAAAACAACGTACAAACAAAAGACAAAGAAAGGCATTTGGTAATGATAAAAACATCAATAAAAGAGGATATAACATTTGTTAACATATATGGCTTAATACAGGAGTACCTAAATAAATAAAGCAATTACTTAACAGTCATAAAGGGAGACAATGACTATAATACAATAAAAACAGGGAATTTTAATGCTCAACTTATATCAGTGGACACATCATCAAGACAGAAAGTAAGTAAGAAAACAATGGTACTGAAAGACACATTTAGGCCAGTTGGAGTTAATAGATAACTACAAGACATTCCATCCCCAAATAGCAAAATAAATATTCTTTTCAAGTACACATGGAATGTTCTCCAGGAGAGATAACATGTAATCTCGACAAATTTAAAAGGATAGAAATTATATTAAGGATTTTTTTCTGACCACAATGGTACGAAACTAAAAATCAATTACAGAAAGAAAAATCGGAAATAAGCATGTGGAGACAAAGCAATATGCTACTACAAAACCAATGGGTCAATGATGAAATCACAGAGGAAACTGGAAAACACGTCAAGACAAATGAAAACAGAAACAAAACTTATCAAATTTATGGATGCAGCAAAAGCAGTTAGAAGAGAGAATTTTATGATAGTAGGCCTATCTCAAGAAATAAGAAAACACTCAAATAAACAACCTAATTTAATACTGAAAGGAATTAGAAGAAGAACAACCAAAGCCCAAAGTTATCTGAAGGAAAGAAATAAAAAACATCAGAGAGAAAATAACCTGAGAAAAGATCAGTGAACCCACGAGCAGGTCTTTTGAAAACATAAATAATGTCGATAAGGCTTTAACCTGGCTCATCAAGAAACAAGAGGAAAAAGGGTACCAAACAAAAGCAATAACAAATGGGAGAGGAGAAATTACAACTGAAATCAGAGATGCAAATAATCATAAAATAATATGAAAAAAAAAGGAATTCTATGAACAGTTATATGCCAACAAATTGGACAATCTAGAAGAAATATATTTCCAGTGTCACACAATCTTCCAAAACTAAATCAGGAATAAATAATCTAAACAGACCAATTACCACTGCCAAAACTGAATTAGTAATCAAAACCCTTAAAAACCAAAAGTTCAGGGCAGACAGTTTCACAGGGGAATTCTACCAAACATAAAAAGAAGGCTTAATACTTATTCTTTTTTGCCATGCCACATGGCATGCAGGATCCCATTTCCCTGACCAGGCATTGAACCCACACACACCGCACTGGAAGAGCAGAGTTTTAACCACTGGCATGACAGGGAAGTCCCTTTAATACCTACTCTTATCAAACTATTCTGAAAAATTAAAGAGGTGGGAACACTCCCAAATTCATTTTATAAGACCATCATTACCTGATGCCAAAATCAGAAAAAGGTAGTATAAAAAATTAAATTACATGCAAATATATCTCATGAATATAGATGCAAAAATTCTCAACAAAATATTAGCAAACAATTAAAAAATCTATTAAAAAAATCATTCACAATGATCAAGTGGGATTTACTCCAGAGATGCAAGCGTGATTCAACATCCGAAAAATCAAGTAATGTGATACACCACATTAACAAAAGGAAGAATAAAAATCACAAGATCACTTCAATAAATGGAGGAAAAATATTTTACAAAACTCAGTATCTATTCATAATAAAGACTCTCATCAAAGCTGGTATGTAGAGAACATATCTCAACATAACAAAGGCCATTTATACAAGCCCACAACTAACACCATATTCAGTTGAATACAGAAAGTTTTTCATTTAAAATCAGAACTAAGACAAGGATACCCACTCTCACCACTTGTATTGCAAGTGTTAGCCACAGCTATCAGATGAGAAAAAGAAATAAAAGACATTCAGATAGGAAAGGTTGCAAAGAGTCAGACACAACTGAGCAACTAATACTTTCACTTTTTCTTTTTTGGATAGGAAAGGAAGAAGTAAAACTGTCACTATTTGCAGATGATATGGTACTATATATGCATATAAAACCCTAAAGTCTCCACCAAAAAAACTAAAATAAACGAATTCAGTAAAGTAGCAGTATACAAGATTAATATACAGAAATCCATTGCTTTTCTATACAATAATAACTATCAGAGACAAAAAGCAAGAAAAAATCCCATTTAAAAATGCATTAAAAAGAATTAAATTAAAAAAAAAAGAATTAAATTACTAATTTAGAATTAAAAAACTTAACAAAAAAGACCTATACTCTGAAAACTATAAAACACTGAAGGAAATTGAAATGATATTACAAAGAAGTGGAAAGATATCCCGTGTTCATGGACTGGAAGAATTAATACTGTTAAAATGTCCCTACTACCCAAAGCAACTACATATTTAATGCAATCCCCAGAAAAGTACTCATGACAGTTTTCACAGAACTAGAACAAATAATCCTAAAATTTATATGGAACCAGAAAAGACCCTAAATACCCAAAGCAATCTTGAGAAAAAAGAACAAAGCTGGAGATATCACATTTCTTGACTTCAGACAATACTACAACGCTGCAGTAATCATACAGTATAGCACTGATACAAAAAAAGACACATAGAACAACAGAATACAGAGCCCAGAAATAAACCCACACACTTACAGTCAATTAATCTATGACAAAAAGAGGTAAGAATACACAATGGAGAAAAGACAGTCTCTTCAATAAATGGTGCTCAGAAAACTGGACAGCTCATGTAAAAGAATGAAACTAGAACATTTTCCCACACTATGTACAAAAAAACTCAAAATGGATTCAAGATCTAAAGGTAAGACCAGAGCCATAAAACTTCTAGAAGAAAACACAGGCAGAACAGTCTGTGACATAAATCATAAAACTCTGTTTTTGGATCTGTCTCCTAAAGCAAAGAAAACAGCAAAAATAAGCAAATGGGATTTAATTGAAAGCTTTTGTACAGTAAAATAAACCACCAACAAAATGTAAAGACAATTTACTGAGTGGGAGAAAAACATCTGCAAATGATATGACCAATAATAGGTTAATATACAAAATATATAAACAGCACTACAACTCAAAATAAAAAAAACCAAACAATTCTATTAAAAAATGAAGGGAAGCCTTAAAAAGACACTTTCCCAAAGAACACATACAGATGGCCAAGAGTTACATGAGAAGATACTAAACATCATTCATCATCAGACAAAAATGCAAATCAAAACCACATGAGATATTACTGCACACCTGTCAGAATGGCTGTCATCAAAAAGACCACAAATGAAAATTTGGCAAAGATGTGAAGAAAAGGGAACACTTGTATTTTGTTGATGTGAATTTAAATTGGTGCAGCCAGCAGGGAAAACAGTATGGAGATTCCTTAAGAAACTATAATATGATCCAGCAATTCCACTTCTTTGGGTACATATCCAAAGAAAATGAAACAGTGATTTGAAAAGATACATGCATCCCAATGTTCATAGCAACATTATGTACATACAGAAGTCAAGATATAGAAGCAACCTAAGTATCTGTCCAAATATGAATGGATAAAGAAGTTTCACAAACTATCATTCAGTCATAAAAAAGAATGAAATTTTGCCATTTGCAACAACACTGATAGACCTGGAGGCTATTAGGCTTAGTGAAACAAGTTTGACAAAGACAAATACTGTATATTATCACTTATATGTGAAATCTAATAAATGAAGGAAACGAATAGTATAGCACTGATACAAAAAAAGACACATAGAACAACAGAACACAGAGCCCAGAAATAAACCCATACACTTATAGTCAATTAATCTATGACAAAAAGAGGTAAGAATACACAATGGAGAAAAGACAGTCTCTTCAATAAATGGTGCTCAGAAAACTGGACAGCTCATGTAAAAGAATACATGACTCAGAGGTATACAGAACAAACTAGTGGCTACCAGTGGGAGGGCCAGTAAGACTGGAGTAGGGAATTAAGAGGTATGAACTGCTGCTGCTGCTGCTGCTGCTGCTGCTGCTGCTGCTAAGTCGCTTCAGTCGTGTGTGACTCTGTGTGACTCCATAGACGGCAGCCCATCAGGCTCCCCCATCCCTGGGATTCTCCAGGCAAGAACACTGGAGTGGGTTGCCATTTCCTTCTCCAATGCATGAAAGTGAAAAGTGAAAGTGAAGTTGCTCAGTTGTGTCTGACTCTTTAGCGACCTCATGGACTGCAGCCCACCAGGCTCTTCTGTCAATGGGATTTTCCAGGCAAGAGTACTGGAGTGGGTTGCCATTGCCTTCTCCATATGAACTACTATGTATAAAATAAAAAAGCTACGAGGATATACTGTACAGCACATGGAATGTAGGTGATATTTTATAATAACTTTAAAAGGAGTATAACAGATCAAAATACAGAGTCATTATGTTGCATACCTGAAACCAATATACTACTGTAAATAAATAATACTTTAACAAAAAGTTAAAAAAATAAAATCGACATTGCAACTCTGAGATAAACACACACTCAAAACCAAAAACTAAAAAACTCACAAGTACACACTACTGCCATGAAGTACCAGGGAAGTCCTGTCCCATCTGGAGCCAGAGAGATAAATGGTGTGCCATGTCACCCACCAGGCAAAGAGTAATGGGTCATTTCACAGGCAAGGAAACATAAACACTGAGTAATGTGACTTTTTACTTATCAAGGCAATAAAATATATGAATAGGACTATGCAGCAACTCTACCTCATGCATACATACTAGGAAGCTGTCTTAGAGAACAGCATTCTCTGGCTCATTTCAGCTCCTCTTAGATAAACAAGCAGCATGACTGCTCAGAACCACACCAAAGAAACCCGTATTTAAAAAACAGAACCTAAAGCTGAGTCTCTGAAAATAAAAAATAAAGCATTAATGACAAATTACCATGGGGCATGACAGGCTGCTATGCTGCAAGACTGATAGTGAAATTTGCATAAATACTCTTTTCTGAATCACGATCATTTCAGGGTAGCTTAAGAATATAAGTGGATAGGGCCATCTCCATCCCTCTGAAGACATGGTTATCTGGAGCTCAGCTTCGTATCAAGCACAGATCAACAAATATTAATTATCAGTCATCAACATGATAAATTAGTTCGTTCTGTGCAGAGAACATATATGAAAGCTACTAAAACTGATGCTCTACAAGAGTATCAGTAACATCAACTACCATTTACTGACAACCATCATGTACCAACTATCTCACTAGGACATTATAAGTCCGTTTTATATTTGGAACAACCTCAGTATTTGAATCTGCTCTTTCAATTGTAAATTGCATATGATCTAAACACTAATCTGGGCTTCCCCGGTGGCTCAGCTGGTTAAGAATCTGCCTGCAATGCTGGAGACCTGGGTTTGATCCCTGGGTGGGAAGATGCCCTGGAGAAGGGAATGGGCTACCCACTCCAGTATTCTGGCCTGGAGAATTCCATTGACTGTATAGTACATGGGGTCACAAAGAGTTCGACATGGCTGAGTGACTGCCACTTCAAACACCAATAAAGGGATTTCCCTGTTGGTTGAGTGGTTAAAACTTTGCACTTCCACTACAGGGGTCCTGGGTTCAACCCCTGGCTGGGAAAATAAGATCCTAAGTGCATACTAATGAAGTATATCTGATAAAAATTTAGGGTGCAGCTTATTTTGGACACTTTAAATGAAGAAAGCAACATAAAAATCTCATTTGAAATAGATTACATGCTTAAGTAATACTATAGTATATATTAGGCTTCCTTGGTGGCTCACATGGTAAAGAATACGCCTGCAATGCAGATCCCTGATCCAGGAAGATCCTCTGGAGAAGGGAGTGGCTACTCATACCAGTATTCTTGCTTGGAGAACCCAATGGACAGAGGATCCTGGCAGGCTACAGTCCATGGGAGTCTCAAGAGTACGATATGACTTGAAATACAATGAAGCGCTAGTTTCAGATGTACTCAAAGAAGATTCAGTTACACATATACACACAAGAGCCTTCTGAGATGCTCTTCCAGGGTTGGAATCCTCAAATTTGGCTCAAATAAAGTGGTCCAACTCTTTCTTAGATTAATTTTTCGTGGAAAATTACACATATACTCCCCCCGAATCACATATATACTAACATCCCACCTCATCTCTTCAAAATAATTTCTCAGAGCTATCTCAGAGGCTGACTCCTGGGCAGCAATCCCCAGTAAAACACTGAATAAACTCAACTCTTTCATTTTCAAGTGAAAATCTTCATACTCAACAGGAATACAGCAGGATCACTAACATCAAGATAACCAGAAGGTGCAGGGGCCTGAGTAATCTGAATCAAACAGTGGATATTCATGATCTCAAGAACTAAAGTCACAAAAGCTTTCGAATAGGGAAGCACAGTGAAGGACAACACCCCGAAAACTCCCCTTACCGCACGTACGACCTGGATGAATGCGGGGCCTTAGGTCCCGAAGGATGTAAGAGAGAGGGGCCAGGCTTGCCCAAGGAGACCTCTCGAAAACGCGGACCAAACCTGTCCTTTAACGCGCTCCTTGTACCCCACACCCCTTCCTAAACGCGGACCTCACCAAGAACCCGCTAAAACACAGGACGACCAAAACCGCTCCCTCCTAGACGCACGGAGCCGCCGGAAGGAAGACCGACACAGACAGTGACGCCACTTCCGCTTCCTACTTCGGCCGTGGTGGGGTGGAGTTCTGAGGTTAGGACTGTCAGTCAAATTCAGCCACTGCAGAGAAAATTTGCAGTTTCTCCCACCGTTGCGGGTGAGGGGTCTTGCGGTCGATTCAGTGTGGGGCTGGAAGCCGAAACACTCCCAGCGGATGATTCCGGGCTAAAACTAGGCCCGTGGGCGGAGCTGCGAGTGGAGGGCGGGACCCATGCCCGGAAGTGATAGGGAGGCGGGCCTAGGCGCAGTCCGGGGTTTAGGGGTCTGAACTGAGAGGCAAACGGTGGGTACTCATCCAAATGGATGATCTTCAAAAGATTTTGTACTTGTCTGTTCTCAGCTCCCTGGAGCCCTTAGAGTAAGAGTCTCCTATATTGATAAACCTGACAATCCGAGATATGGTCTATCTCCTGTATTCAGTCTCGTATTTAACGTTTATTTTTGTCTTACCTCTTTGTATGAAGTTAGGACACCGTGGTAAACTTAAATTATTGACTTCTTTGAGTATTCTAAGTAGTGACATTTTCCTGTAACCTTTGTATATATTGTGTTCAAGTATGTATTTAGGTTTTTTATTTTTTCGATCTTACCATACCGTCTAGGGCCTCCCATACTAAGCTGAGAAACAGCTCTGATAACCAGGCCTTCTTCACCCATCCAGAAATAGTTCTCAGTTTTCTCCTTAATCATGTTTTCTGTATATTTCGGTGTGTGGCCGCAGAGGAGTTTATAAAGGTATTTTGAAATCCTGCTTGTTAGCACATTTACCAAAATTGCTTATGTGCATTATCAAATGTGTTTTATGAGTCTGTTAAACTGATAATTGTTTTGCTGTGTTAATGTTTCATCAATTGCAAATGAGATATTCACTTTTTACATAGCCAGAGGACTCTCTTCTTTTTTTAAAAAAAAATTTTCTGGATTTTCTCCTAGCCTTAAAAATTCTCTTCCAACTCTAGGTTACATAGAGATTTTCTAATTTTCTTCTAAAATTTATATTTTTACTGACATTTTAATCCTCAAAGAATGTGTTTTGGCATGTATTATGGGGTAGTGGTGGAGAAGGAAATGGCAACCCACTCCAGTGTTCTTGCCTGGAGAATCCCATAGACAGAGGAACCTGGCAGGCTACACAGTCTGTGGGGTTGCAAGAGTCGGACACGACTTAGTGACTAACTACTACTAAAATTTGCATTGGAGAAGGAAATGGCAACCCACTCCAGTATTCTTGCCTGGAGAATTCCATGGACAGAGGAGCCTGGTGGGTTTCAGTCCATGGGGTCACAGAGAGTTGGACACAACTGAGTAACTAACACACACACACGGGGTAGTAGATACAATCATGTTTTTCCTCCAGAAAGAGGATCAATTGTTTACTGATAAACTATCCTTGACATACTAATTTGAAATTCCACCTTTATTAATAAATTCCTGTGTATACCTAATTCAGGTTTTAGACTCTTTTGTGTCAGTAATATTTACTTACACCTGTATCAGACTCTTTTGGTAACAACAGATTTATGTTATTTTAAAACCTAGTTGTAAACATATAATGGAATTTTGGTTCCATTATAAAGTACCCTTTGATTGTTACACCCCCATATTCCTAGACAGTTAACATCCGTGCTGCCATGATTCCACCTTCTGTCTCTATACATTTGCCTTTTCTCGACATTTCATGTAAATAAGATCATGAAACCTTTCATCAATAATTTTTTCACTTAGTATATTTTTCAAGATTTGTATGTGTGGTAGCATATATAATTTCTTTGTATTTCAGGATGATATTCCATAGTATGAATATATTTTATTTACTTATCAATTGATGAATATTTGGATTGTTTCTATTTTGTGCATATTATGAATAATGGTGCTATGAAAAGTCATGTATATTCAAACATATTTTCATTTCTCTTGGGCCTTGTTATTAGGGTTATCCAGAGAAGCAGAACAAATATGTATATATTTGTTGTATATATCTCCTATTATTATCTACTAGGGAAGGAAGGAAAACCAAACCAATTAGGAATCAAAATAATAATGACTGCTACTAAATCCCACCAAACCTTCCTGAGGTACAACATGATATGTGTCCCAGAACTTTCCACTCAATAGATGAAAAGACCTCAGCTCATGCTTTCTATGGGCCAGAGATGGTCCTAGAGAGATTAGCATCCCCTTATGTCTGAGTTGCACACTTCTGAATACAGAGCAGATTCTCTCAAATGTCCCATAATTTGGTATCAGAAGTTTCAGGGCAGAAAGCAGGAGGTGTTTGGCATGTGCCTGTGGCAAGGTGTCTAGTTGGAGTGAGCAAAAAACTTGTCACAACTTCCATTGAAATAATTATAGGAGACATGGCTCAAGTAACAGGTATAGCAAAAGGATTTTGAAATGGTGTTTGCCTTATCCTAATAATGCTAGACTGGGTGACTTACACAATGGATATATATTTTCTAACAGTCCTAGAGTCTGGAAGTTCAACATCAAGGTCCCACCAGGGTTGGTTTCCTCTGAGGCCTGTCTCCTTGTGGGGTCCAGCAGCTGACTTCTCAAAAGCCAATAGACAAGTGAGGTTGGTGGAAAGGAAAGTTTGCTTTACTTTGGATGCTGACAACCAGCAGGGTGGCAGGGGGAGGGCAGATGCCTAGCAGAAGGCTGACTCCCTGCACTATCAGTGGGCAAGAGCTTTTATAGACAGAGGGAGGGGCCTACATGCAGATATAGTACAGTCAGCTCTGATAGTCTCCTTGAAATTGGTCATGTGGTGTCCTAATCAGACTCATCTTGTTTAAGTACAGTTAGTCTTCAGTTGCAAGATCGGTTTGTTCCTATTTCCTTAATGGCAGTTCTTGGAACTGTGACAGTTTATATCATGACTACAGTCTGGTCATCATATAGTTAACTTCTTCCACCTGATGTGCAGTTCAGTATCTACAAGATACCTCACAGGATATGGCTCAGGATGTCATCTATAATAGCCCTTGAGGAGGAACTAAATGTCCTTGACTCTGCTTACTATGATATTAACTATTATTGCTTGGCCTCCTTTGACAGTTTTCCTTGGTTTCTGCATTTTCTCATTTCTCTGATTAAGCTTATTCTTTGAGTAAAGTTGTTCCACAGACAAAAGATGAGGCTGAGGACATGGGGGGAGCATAGACCATAAGGTCCTGCTCATTTCACTTGGATTGCGGATGGCCACCGTCATGCCGATTCTGAACCTGGTCCTCCCTTCATGCAGGTTTTCCCGGCCTCTCTGTGTGTTCTGACTTCCTCTTCTTATAAGAACACCAGGGTGATTGAATTAAGGTTCACCCTGGTGACCTCATGTTAAAATTAACTACCTTTTGAAAGGCACTTTCTCCAAATACAGTCACATTCTGAGGCCCTGGAAATAAGGATATCAACATGAAATTTTGAGTGAATACAGTTCAGTCCATAATAGTAGAGGAACCTGATGCTGTCTTGACCACAGTGTTTTTCTCTTTGTATTCCTTTACACTACTATTAGATTTGGAATTTTTCTTTAGAGACTAAAATTGCCTAACAGCTGCATGTCATTAAAAGATATATGGGAAACAAGACATTCTGAGATTAACAGATGGACTGCAGCCCTTATACAAATTTTTGATAGTTACAAATGTTCAATTTGTGTAGGTGATGTTTAGTATCTGGCAAAAACTAGAAAAGAAAAAAATTGGAACATTTCTCTGCTCCCAAGTTCATTTTTTTTCTATTTTTCCCCACAAAAGATGAAACCAGTTTCTTTCGAATGCTAATAATAGCAATGGTTTGATCGACTCATGCCTTTAAACATTTATTAAATATTATCCTCTAGGTACTGGTATAAGACTTGGAACAAAATAAAGGCCCAAATTTCATTGAGGTTATATTCTACTGGGAGAAAGGAAATAAAATAATACATAAATAAATGGTAAAACCAGACTTTGTGATAAATCCTAATAAAAAGTAATTAGGAAAAGTATTTTAATATGTTATTACTTAACCATCTAGAACAATTCCATGTGTGGATCTGTTCACGTCATCTATGGTGTTACTCACTCTGATATAACATGTTTGAGGAAAAGGAAGGAAGGAAGAAAAAAATGTAGATTTGTTCTTGGAAAGGTTCAGTTGGATGTGCCTGTGAAACACCCCACTAATATCTACTTGGCAGTGGCACGTGTTGGTCTGTTTCTCTGCAGTAGTAGGGAGAGAGAATTGGATTTTTATAGAGAAACAAGTCAAAAAGACAGTCATGCTTGGCTGAGCCTTACTTATGATGCTTCTGTTCTTGGTTTGTCGCTCACTTCCCAAGAAAAGTCATTTCCAACTCCTGACCCCCATTAATCACAAATAAGCTCTCCAGGAACTCTGTCCATGTTGTTGAAGATCACAATCCATATGGCTAATAGGATTCATTGTAGCGAATCCTGTGCTGTGTTGCCTACTTCTCCCTTAAGAATTAAAGGCTTATTTTTCCAAGCATACAGATCAAGAGCCCTGAGCTTTCTCTGTGCTAACTGCCCTCAACTAAAGAAAGCAGCCTCACCTGAGATCACACCACTCACATCTCTTACTGTGGGAGCATAACTGACCACCATCTGTATCCACGACTGTGTTTTCCCTGAGGTTGCTCCTGCTCCCAGCCACTGACTGAGAAGATCAGGGAACCAGTGCTCACTGCCATGGTCACACAATGACATTCATCACTATGGTCAATTACCCTTGTCTGGAGGGTGACTCCTCTTAATGGCTTGAGGAACTTGAAATGTCAAGCAGTAGCATAGCTTGAGGGCTTCCCTGGTGGCTCAGATGGTAAAGAATCTGCCTGCAATGTGGGAGACCCTGGCTGTATCCCTGGGTTGGGAAGATCCCCTGGAGTAGGAAATGGCAACCCACTCCAATATGTTTGCTTGGAGAAGCCCATGGACAGAGGAGCCTGGCGGGCTACAGTCCATGGGGTCATAAAGAGTGGGACATAACTGAATGACTAACAGTTTCACTTTTCAGCATAGCTTGAAGTTTAATGGCAGGAATTCCCTGGTGGTCCAGAGGTTAGGACTTGGCACTTTCATTGCCATGGGCCCAGATTCAATCTTTGGTGGTGAATTAAGATCCTGCAACCCAGGCAGCATGACAAAAAAAAAGTTCAGTGGGACTTTTGCCATGTCTCTAGAACTGTTACATTTTTGGTGTCCAGGCATCCGAACTGCAAAGGTCATATGTGTGTAGAGCTGGAGCACAGACTCCTCACATGTCTTACCAGGAGTGATATTACAAGGGTTCACTTCAGCTTCCCATCCTTGATTTCTGCATCCATGTCCTATAAGCTGGAGATACAGCACATTATACTAGCTGTTGGTTTAGAAGTGTATGGTGCATCCTGTGAAGTATGTATGTACCTAGACATGCCTGTGTATTCAAAGGCTTGCACTAAATACCATCATTCTTCTTGAAATTAAATGTATTCCCATAACTTCCCTTAAATTTTAGTTTTAACCCTCCCATTTTAGATACTCCATTTATTCTATGTTTTATCTGTGTCCTCCCCTTTCTTGATAAACTTCACAGATGATTTCTGTTTGTCACATTGTATCTTCTCAATACTCTCTTCAGCTGAATCTGCCTGGTTAATTGTGGCCCCTGCCCCTCGGCATGTGCTGTGCTCAGTCATGTTTGACTCTCTGCGACACCATGAATGGTAGCCCGCCAGGCTCCTCTGTCCATGGAATTTTCCAGGCAAGAAGACTGGAGCAGGTTGCCATTTCCTACTCCAGGGGACCTTCCAAACCCAGGGATAGAACCTGCATCTTATGTCCCCTGCATTGGCTGGTGGGTTCTTTACCTGTAGCACCTCCACCTGGAGCCCTCCCTAATATCAATAAAGGATTCCATTTTTTAGTTCTTGTATTCCTTAGGGGATTGAAGTCAAGTCAAAGAATTTCTCCTTGGAGAACATACCTTATTCTCCCACTGCTGCCTACACACACAACTTTGGCTGAAATGTTTCCATTTTCTTTTCCTTGTACCCCTATAGAGTTGAGTTGTTTGGAGAGAGGAAATTCACTAGAACAATTTATTTAATGAGGAGCCCTGAGAATATAGCCCTTGAGATAACATGTACCTGTTGCCCCTTTGCTATAATTGTGTGAGCCCAGCCTTGGTGAAAACCCAAATGGGTTTCCACAGGACTGACTGCAGATAACAAGAAAGCTTTCTGATAAGCACCAGAGACGGTGTCCCAGTAAAAGCTGATGGAGTAAGAAGGAAACGAAGAGAGATGGTGGGTATTGGGCTTTACCTCTAGAATAATGAGGCTGCTGGGACAGTCCCATAGTCTGTGAAGGGGGAGTCTATAGTTAGGAGGTACTTTAATTCTCTGTATTGATGTTTCACCTTACCCACCTCATTGTGTCCACAGTATCATCTACAAACAGTGTAATTATTACTGACATTCGGTACTCATTTCACTGGCTCATTTTACCATTCTCTTTAAATGTTTAAGAGAATATCATGGAGTAGACTGCCTTGTCCTCTTCATGAATTTAATGCAAAGATTTAGTGTTTAATGTAGAATATCCAGTTGGCTGTAGTCTTAAAATGCATATTCTTTACTGACTTAAGAAATGGTCCTTAGCTTCTTTATTTAGTGAGAGGCTCTGTCCTGGCTGCTAACCACAGTAATGGCTCTTACATTCCCTCAAACGCATTTTAGACTGTAATTATGGTTATGATTGCTCTCCACTGATCTATTTTTGAGATATGATAGCAAACATCCCAGTAATAAGCAGAATTCTATTCTATAGTAAGAATTACTTGTTCATGATATATTATTCTTTTAAAATGTATGTATGAGTATACTCTAATTTTACTATTCTGTGTCTATGTTCAGACATACAGTGAGCTTGGAGGGTCCTTTTTGTGTGTTACAGTTGATACTTAATGGTCTCAGTCTTGAGAGCTTGTTTGGAGGTTCTAGCAGGGGAGCGCAGCTACTCGTATACCCTTGACCGAAGACCGGTCCTCCTCTAGCGGGGATGGTCGTCCTCTTCGACCGAGCGCGCAGCTTCGGGAGGGACGCACATGGAGCGGTGAGGGAGGAAGGGGACACCCGCCTAGCCAGCCAGATCAGCCGAATCAACCCTGGCGATCAATGGGGTGACAGATGTCACAACCAGATCGCCCTCACATCCGGTCTCAGTCTTTATTACATATCTAACACTTGCCTGTGTTGAGCACCTATATGTGCCAGCACCATGTAAGTCACTGGAAACACAATGATGAGCAAAAATGGTCATGACCTCTGACCCACAAATAAATATAAAATTACCGACATGAGAGTCACATCAAGAATAGTATAGGATACTTGACTTGTGGGCCTCACACTCTGTCCTCCTCACCCTCACCCTGTTCTCATTTCACTGGACGCTCACATCCCTTCCATTACCAAGCTCACCAACCCCAGGGCAACTGTGAATTCTCTTCTGTCAGGCCAAAATGCTTGCCCTTCCCTTATTTCCTCTGATTAGCAATTACCTGTCCCTCTTCTCAGAGCTCAGTATTCTTATTTCAGAGAGGTCTTTTCTATCCACCTCTCCAGACTAAATTTGCTCTCAATGGTTTTTTTCTCATAATTGTATTCTTGGCAGCTGTTCACCTGACCCTGCCCACTGTCCCTCATGAGTATACTATTGTTTAGTAAATTCTCACTTTATTTAAAAAAAAAATGTTACTTGCATTCTCTAGGTATAATAGTGCTGAGTATTTTTTCTGTCATGGAGACTGTAAACATTTATAATCATCCTAAAGTTGTCTTTTATTTTTTCAGAATGACTTTGAGAGAGCTAAAGCTTAGGCAGTTACCCTCAAGGAGAAGGAAGAGGAGAGCATTCTTTTAAATATTCCTTTGCCTTAGTCACAAGGCTCATGGCTCCCTTAAGCTTTGTGTTAATAGTGCAATAATGTATCTAGCCTAAGACCTGGGCTTTCTTTAGATCAGGATCTCATGAGTATGCTTTTCTTAGGTTCTGTGTTAATAATTATAATTGTAACAATCTATCTTGCCTGGGAACCTGCTTCTCAAGCAACACCATATCTCACCCAGAGGCACTTTGCCCAGAACCTGTTCTGGCTCATCTCACTGTACTAATGTTATCTCAGGATGCATGCCTTGGGAAAGGGTCTGGTAGAACTTTTACAACCTTGAGGTATTCTTTATATCTATTCTCAGCAGCCAGCTGAAAGATATATAAAACTCAGCTAAAGTTCATGACGTGGGCACTCTTCTGTCCTTTCTAGTGTCTTTGCTGGATGCTTTCTCTATCACTGTTACTTTAATAAACTTTGCTGCACGAAGCTCTGAGTGACTGAGCCTGTGTCTTTTGGTCCCAGAATGAAATCTTCTCCTTTGGAGGCCACAAATCTGTTTGACACCGATCACCATGCTAGGCCATCATCTTGTTTGACTTTTAATAGAAGCTTTGAACATTTTACATCAAATCTATCGGTCTTTTTTTTTTTTTGTACACTTAACTGCTGATTTTTGATATAACACATTTGCCCCCAAGTGCATGTATACATGAGCTGACACTCTTACATGTGCTTTGTATGCTACTTGAATGGTTTTGTAATTTGGGTTATGCTAGTGAGTGTTGTCCATGTGGATTTCCCTTTTCTTGAAAGAATCCACCTGGCAGGCGTTATCTGAGAGGGAGTCACAGGGATCATTAATTACAAGTACTGTGTGGCAGTCAAGAGATAAAAGAACTGATGTGATCATAATGATCAGTTCTTTTAAAAAATTTTTCTGAATAGTGATATATGTTATGTATATTATATATATAATGTATATATATATAATATATATATATATATGGCTGAACTGGTGATGAGCTGTGGCATTTGAGATCTTTAGTTGGGACATGCTAACTCTAAACTGTGGCATATGGGATCTAGCTCCCCTGCTAATGTTCCATCTTGGTAACCTTCTGCACTGGAAGTGTGAAATCTCAACTACCAGGGAAGTCCCCAGAATGATCTTTGATGGCTGCCCCTGTTTAAGGGGAATAATGATCAGTGATACTCATGCAAGACAGATTTATTGTTAGATACTCACATTTATAAAGTGCCTACTATTTGTCACAAGAACCATGCTAGAAAAATTACATGCATCATCTCATTTAATTCATCAGTCTTACAGTGTAGGGGATATTCATTATTCCTGTTGTAGGGGTGAAGTATTTGCAGCTAAGACAGGTTAAGAAACTTTTTGTCAAGGTCACACAGACCTTAAGTTGGTGAAGCAAAATTCTATTCAAGGAACTCTCATCAAGATCCCATTATCTGAATGACATCTCTATACTTGGAAAAGTTATGTATCAAAAATATTAATAATTGTCATAAAACTAATAGTAATAATAGCAGCCATCACTTCCTGGGATCCTCCTCTGCCACAAGGGTCTTTAATTCTCACAGAGAAGGTAGTAACAATAACCTTTTTTTTTGGGGGGGGGTTGAACTGGACCTTGTGGCTTCCCATAGTGCTTTCTCTAGTTGTGGTGAGCAAGAACTACTCTTTTTTGTGGTGCATAGGCTTATCCTTCTGGTGGTTTCTCTCATTGCAGAGCACAGGCTCTAGGTGCATGGGTTTCAGTAGTTGTGGCACATGGGCTTAGTTGCCTCACGGCATCAGAATCTTCTGGACCAGGGATTGAACCCATGTCCACTGTATTGGCAGGTGGATTCTATCCACTGTACTAGCAGGAAGTCCTGAGTAACCATACCTTTATAAATTTAAAAAAAAAAAGGCAATTTTAATTAAGCATTAACTATCACAATAACAGGGAGGATCAAGTCATAGAATTAATTTTGTCTGAGTTGGGATACCATGTCTTAAAAAACTTATTAAACTATTTGAATGAAAGCTATAGAGATGAAAAAAGATTATCATTTAGCAATATTAAATGTCTTTAATCATTTTGCAACTGTCATATTATAAAAATCAGTTTATGTCCATAGCTTCATATAGAATTAGAACCAGTGAATAAATGAGTTCCTGGTGTATAGCACAGGGAACTAAAATTAACATCCTGAGATAAATCACTTAAATCACAATGGAAAAGAATATGAAAAAGAATATATATGTATAATTCACTTTGCTATAGAGAAGATATTAACATAAATCAACTATACTTTAATAAAAATAACAACAACAAAGAATTAGAACTTGTGATAGGAGATAAAAAATTTTTCAGCTAAATATTTTAGCTAATAGAGGGTAAAGGATATCAACCAGAAGGTGGAATCATAACTGATAACTAGCTGAGTTGCCACTTGGATATTAGGTGAAACTTCCATTTGTCTCGTTCCCCAGCAGACACACAGCTACATGGGAGCAGGAAACCATGTGGGAGAATCACAGTTTCTCCTCCTGGACCTCTCAGATGATCCTAAACTGCAGCCCCTCCTCTTTGGAGTGTTACTGTCCATGTACCTGGTCACCGTGCTTGGGAACCTGCTCATCATCCTGGCCATCAGCTCTCACTCCCACCTCCACACCCCCATGTACTTCTTCCTCTCCCACCAGTCCTTTGTTGACATTTGCTATGTCTCCACCACTGTCCCCAAGATGCTTGTGAACATTCAGTCACAGAACAAAGACATCTCCTGCACAGGATGTTTCACTCAGGCTTACTTTTTAAAATGATTTTTGCAGGAATGGATGGTTTTCTCCTGACCAGGATGGCCTATGGTCGGTTTGTGGCCATCTGCCAACCCCTGCACTACATCATGAACCCATGTGTCTGTTCCCTCCTGGTTCTTCTGATGTGTTTGTTCATCATTTTCTGGTTGCTCTGATTCATATTCTGTTGAGGTGACTGACCTTCTGTACTGACACTGAAATTCCACATTTCTTCTGTGAACTGGCTCAGATTATCAAGGTGGCTTGCTCTGACACCTTCATCAATAACATCTGCTTGTATGTGGCCACTGCCCTGCTAGATGTGTTTCCCCTCACTGGAATCCTCTTATTCCCAAATCATCTCTTTAATGAGAATGTCCTCTGCTGCTGCTGCTGCTGCTAAGTCGCTTCAGTCATGTCCAACTCTGTGCGACCCCATAGACGGCAGCCCACCAGGCTCCACCGTCCCCTGGGATTCTCCAGGCAAGAATACTGGAGTGGGTTGCCAGTTCCTTCTCCAGTGCATGAAAGGGAAAAGTGAAAGTGAAGTCGCTCAGTCGTGTCCGACTCTTAGCGACCCCATGGACTGTAGCCTATCAGGCTCCTCCGTCCATGGGATTTTCCAGGCAAGAGTACTGGAGTGGGGTGCCATTGCCTTCTCCGGTCCTCTGCTGCAGGAAAACGTAACTTTTTCCACCTGTGGGTCTCACCTCTCTGTGGTCTCCTTGTATTATGGGACAAATTTTGGGGTCTATTTCAGTTCTGATATGACCCATTCTTCCCAGAGAAGCTCTATTGCTTTTGTGATGTACACTGTGGTCACCCCTATGCTGAATCCTTTCATCTACAGCATGAGGAACAGGGATGTGAAGGGGGTTCTGGGAAGGTCCCTCACTGAGATGCTCCTTGTCTGTGATGGGTCACTGGCCTCCAAACTAAATGGACATCATGAGGCTCAAAGACACATTGTGAAGTTAAATACCTTCATCCTTTTTTGACCCTAAAAGACATGCTTCGTTTTCGTCTACTCTCAAACCTCCTGACATTTATTTGTTGTTGTATCCGTTTCTCCTCAACACCCTCATCAGTAATTCCTTCTTTTCTATCCCATTTGCAGACCACACATTTCTATGCTGGGCCAGCTTTCTTAGAGCCATTCCAGTGATTTCCAACATTAGATTTGAAGCACTTATATCAAATGTGGCATGGTTATCCTCTCAAATGTTGATATTTGTCACCTTAATGTGTTGTGTTTTTCTTTAAAAGAATAGGAATGGAAATCACACAATACTGATAATCAGCTTCTCACATCAAGACTGTTCTTATTTTTTTATGTGTTGTTGTTGTTCAGTTGCTCAGTCATGTCCGATTATTTGTGATCCCATGGACTGCAGCACACCAGTCTTCCCTGTCCTTCACTATCTCCCGGAGTTTGCTCACACTCAAGTTTATTGAGTTGATGATGCTATCCAACCGTCTCATCCTCTGTTGCTCCCTTCTCCTCTTCCAAGCATCAGAGTCTTTTCCAGAGTCAGCTCTTCTCATCAGATTGTCAAAGTATTGGAGCTTCATCATCAGTCCTTCAAATGAATATTCAGGGTTGATTGCCTTTAGGATTGACTGGTTTGATCTTGCCATCCAAGGGAGTCTCAAGAGTCTTCTCCAGCACCACAGTTCAAAAGAATCAATTCTTTGGGGGCACAGCCTTCTTTATGGTCCAACTCTCACATCCACATGACTACTAGAAAAACCACAGCTTTGACTAGCTGGACCTTGGTCAGCAAAGTGATGTCTCTGTCTAGGTTTGTCATAGCTTTTCTTCCAAGGAGCAAGCATTTTAATTTCATGGCTGCAGTGATCATTTGCAATGATTTTGGAGCCCAAGGAAATAAAGTCTGTCACTGTTTCCATTTTTTCCTCATCTATTTGCAATACACAATAATAACCATAAGGCATGCTGAATACAAAGGTAACACTTGTCAATTCACCTGGAGATAGTCCAGAAAAAAAGTTTTTTAAATATATTCAACAGGTTTATTGAAGGATCATTTATATATCATGAAATTCAGCCACTGAAAGCATAAAATCAGTGGTTTTGGTAAATTTATAATTATGCAACCTTGAATACAATCTAGTTTTAGAACATTTCTATTACCCTAGAAAGCTCCCTTGTGCCCATAAAAAAAACTTGGTGCAGTGTACACTGGAACTTTCTGTATTGTTTGTTTTTCTTGGGCAAATCTGAACTGTTTCAAAAATTAGAAGTTTATTTAAATAAAACAAGTGACACTGTAACATTCCATCAACGTCAAACGCCAAAGACATAAAATTCATTCTGTCCTATTAGATGTCAGGAAATTTCTAACTCTGGGAGGTGAGTGTGTGGAAGGGTACAGTAGGGGACAATGGGGTGATAGTAACATTCTTTGTTATGATCTATGTGCTGGTTACATGAGGCTGTTCCACAATGAAAATGAATGGAGGTAAACACTCATGTGTACTTTCTGTATGTAGTATTTTATTTCAGTAAAAAAATAAAAGCAAAAAAATAAAAAATACAAGGTCCAAATGATCTGTTAGGAACACAGGAGGTAGATAATAAGCTAATGATAAATATATCAGTTCAAAAGTGTTATGGGAAAAGTGAAGCAGGCAAGAAAAAAAAGAGAAGGTACTACAGACACATGCACAATGGCAAAGTACTCTGGGGCAGATAATGGCGGAAAAGGAAAATAAATATTATACCTTTCTACCAAAAAATATTAGAAAAACAATGTTATGATCCCCCACCTCCACCCAAAACCCTTTGAATAAATTTTAACTACTGGGAAACTTCAAGAATGTTTTGGTTGAGAACATTCAATTGAAATAGGTCTGCTCTCTCCCACTCACCTTTGTAGATGGGAAGTGGCAAATCAGACTTGTTTCAAAATCTGTGTATTGTATGGGTCTCCATAGATGTGTGTCTTCTCAGAGAGCCACCACTGGGAACTCAGTCTTCAACAAAATAAAAAACCAAAGAGCAGTCTAAAAGGTCATCTCCAATGGTATTAGAATGACAAAGGTGGAAAGTTCCACAGTTCTTATGTGTGAACCAAACCCACCATCATGATAACACCACAGATGAGAAATATAAAGCCTGAAACCACATACATCAAGTCTGTGAGTCTGGCATTAGGATCTGCATTCTTTTGGAAAGATTTTGTATGTCCTTTGTTAACTGTGAAGTCACACACAGACACACACACAGATACACATACACAGACACCTATCCACTTTCTAGTAGAGATTCTGTTTAATACCGCATTCCTCAAACTGGGAAACCTTGTACTGAACAAGGTCAGACATCTGTTTATTTTCAGGCTGACTGCATAGGATGTTTACTTTTTGTTGTTGAGATACAGTTCATGTACAATGAAATGCTCATTTAAGAATTCATGCAATGAGTTTTGAAAACTGCACATACTTGAGTAAACACCAGCTGCAAAAAGATACAGAACATAATCTTCTCCCGAAACCAACTGCCTGTTCTAATTCATCCCCTCACCTCCATCCCCAGACAAGCACTTTCTAAGTTACTACAGTATTCAGTACACATGTATTAAACCCTTACTTGTTGTCACGAATGTCCTGATCACCCCCTATTGCTTGGAGAAACATTATGGGGTGAAAGATGATTAAGTCTCCTATGGAACAAGGTACTATCTCTTATTTCTGTCAAACATTCCTTTTATATGGTTTACAGAAATATTAAGTAGAGACACATCTAACCTTTCCTATTTTGAAGGACTGGAATGTTTTATCCAATTAATCCTGTATGTACAAATGCTTTAAAGTCTACATGGTCTCATTAGGATCTCCTATTGAGAGTTTCTGCAAATCATGGGCATTTTCTGTATCTTTTGATTACCAGTGCCATAGAACCTTGCACAGAGCCTTGTCCACTGAAGGAAACCAGTGACTTGCGACTAACACATACTGCATTTCTTCTCACGAGTATTTTTTTAAATTATTTTTTAATGGAAGGATAATTGGTTTACAGAATTTTGCTGTTTTCTGTCAAACCTCAACATGAATCAGCCATAGGTGTGTGTGTGTGTGTGTGTGTGTGTGTGTGTGTGTATATATATACATATATATATATATATATATCCCCTCCCTTTTGAACCTCTCTCCCATCTCCCTCCTCACCCCACCCCTCTAGGTTGATATAGAGACCCTGTTTGAGTTTCCTGAGACATATGGCAAATTCCCATTGGCTATCTTCTCATGATTATTAAAGGATACCTAGATATTGCAAAATCACTAACTCTTACGTTGCCTGATGTAATACACAGTCCCCTGTGGCATGTAATAAACATCCATGTAGAGGCAAACACAGAAAACAGTAACATAAATTTAAAATGCTCTGGTGCTACAGAGAGCTTCCCTAGTGGCTTTATATTCAACTGAAGGAATTTCCATAGGTCGAAAGCTCCAATTTGTACTATTCCCCAAGTTCCTCTGAATACCATCCCTGTGCATTTCCAATTCATGGTGTTCAAAAGGGCCAAGTCTAATATATAGTTCCAACTCCATAACTTAACTAGAGGAGTCTATTTCATAAAGACCTAGATAGAAAGTACAACAGTGGTTACCAGAAATAGAATTAAGGGACAACAAGTTATTAATAAGTACCAAGTAGCAATTTGGGATGATGAAAAACACCTCGAGATGGATGGTGGCAATGGTTGCATAACAATAAGAATATACTTGGGAATTCCCTGGTATCCAGTGGTAAGGACTCTGTGTTCTCATTCCCAGGGCCCAGGTTTAATCCTTAGGGAGCTAACATTCCACTAGCCTCATAGCAGCCACATCTACACAAAAATGTATACTTAATGCAACTCGACATAACTGCATACTTCAAATGGTTAACACAGTAAATTTTACATGATGTACATCTTACAAGAGAAAATTGTGAGTAGAGGATTACTAACAGTAGTATTTAATGGATCCTCCAGAAATAACACATCTGGGGAAAAAAGTTTTCAAACCAGCTTGATTGGCAATGCCTCTCTTAGAGACTCAGCTGTATAAAATATCTGTGCAGAGGACCCTAAAGTGCTAGAGGTTTCTTTAGTAATACATAAAATTTTATATATTTCAGCTGTTTATCTAAAACGGATATTTTAAATCAATTAGTAAACCAAAACTCAGATTCTTAGAAAATGTTAGTTTTTAAAAAACTACTAAAGTCAGATTGTAAATGGAGAAATGTAGAGTATGAAAAAAGAGAATATAAAGAAACTGGTTAGCTGGTTATTTCAAAGACTTAATACACTGAACAAAACACCTCACACAAAACATTATTTTTTGTGTGTGATGCCCCGGGACTTCAAGGTTGTAAGGGGTTTTTCTCCAGTTGTGGTGCAATAGCTTAGTTGCCCCACTGCATGTGAGATGCTTGTCTCCCACCCAGAGAATGGATCTGTGTCTCCTGAGTCTCCTGCATTGCAAGGTGGATTCTTAACCACTGGACCACCAGGGAAGTCCCACAAAACAGTATTTTTTTTTTTTTTTAGTAAATTTATTTATTTTAGTTGGGGGCTAATTACTTTACAATATTGTAGTAGTTTTTGCCATACATTAACATGAATCAGCCATGGGTTTACATGTGTTCCCCATCCTGAACCCCCCTCCCATCTCCCTCCCCATCCCATCCCTCTGGGTCATCCCATTGCCCCAGCCCTGAGCATTTGTCTCATGCATCGAACATGGAATGGTTTGCTGACAAAACAGTATTTTAAAATACCCACATGCAGGGTCACTTCTGTAGGTAGCCTGCTGGGGGAGGTCAGCAGTCTCACAAGTACAGCTGCCTCCGTCATACAAAAACAGGAATTCCCTGTTCACAGGCAGGTACCAGAGGGTGGGTCAAATGCAGAAGGTCATGCAAGGACAGTAGTGGACAGACATCACTGATAGTCAGTGCTGGTGGGGAAAGGTGAACTTCATTTAAAAAATGTTTTTTAAATTGGAGAGTAACTGCTTTACCATGTTGTGTTGGTTTCTGCCATACAACATGAATCAGCCATAAGAATACATATGTACCCTCCTTCTTGAACTTCCCTCCCAACATGCACACCATCCTACCCCTCAGAACCAGGTGAGCTCTTTGTGTTGTACAGCAACTTCCCATTAGCTATCTATTGTACACATGGTAGTGTATATATGTCAGTGAGTGAGTTGCTCAGTCGTGAGTGATTTTCCAAGTTGCTCAGTTGTGTCCAACTCTTTGGGACCCCATGGACTGTAGCCCACCAGGCTCTTCTGTCCCTGGAATCCTCTGGGCAAGGATATTGGGGTGGGTAGTTGTTCCCTTCTCCAGGGGATTTTCCCAACTCAGGGATCAAATCCAGGTCTCCCGTGTTACAAGCAGATTCAAATACTGCTCTCTTAATTTGCCCCACCTCCTCCCTTTCAGCCTAGGTCCAAAAGTCTGTTCTCCAGGTCTGCATTTCCATGGCTTCCCTGAAAATGGGTTCACAAATATAATTTTTTAGGTTCCATATGTATGTGTTTGGAGAAGGAAATGGCAACCCATTCCAGTATTCCTGCCTGGAAAACCCTATGGACAGAGAGCCAGGCAGGCTACAGTCCATGGGGTCACAAGAGTCAGACGTGACTTAGCAACTAAACCACATACATATGTATTAGTAGGCACTCTTTGTTTTTCTCTTTTTGACTTACTTCACTTTGTGTAACAGGCTCTAGGTTCATCCACCTCACCAGAACTGACTCGAGTATGTTGCTTGTATTGGTGAGTAATATTCAGTTGTATATATGCACCACAACTTCTTTATCCATTCATCTGTCAATGAACATAAAGCTTGCTTCCTTGTCATATCCACTGCCAACTGTGGTGCAATGAACACTGGGGTACATGTGTTGTTTTCAGTTATCGTTTTCTCATGGTATATGCCCAGCAGTGGGATGCTGGGTCATGTTAGTTTTAGTCCTAGTTTTTAAAGAAATCTCCATACTGTTCTTCATAGTGGCTGTATCAACTTACATTCCCACCAACAATATAAGAAGGCTCCCTTTTCTCCACACCTTCTCCAGCATTTACTGTTTTTAGATCTTTTGATGACGGGCATTCTGACCAATGTGAGATGATACCTCATTGTAGATTTCATTTGTATTTCACTCATAATATGTGATGTGGAGCATCTTTTCATGTGTTTGGGAGCTACCTCTGTCTTCTTTAGAGAAATGTCCGTGTAGGTCTTCTGCTGATTTTTTGACTTGGTTGTTTCTCTGGTATTTGATCTGCCTACGTTGCTTATATATTCTGTAGATTAATCCTTTTTCAGTTGTTTCACTGCAGTTATTTTCTCCCATTCTGAGGGTTGTCTTTTCATCTTGTTTATAGCTTCCCTTCATGTGCTAAAACATTTAATTAGGTCCTACTTGTTTAATTTTGTTTTTATTTCTATTACACTAGGAGGTGGGTCAAAGAGATAATGCTGTCATTTATGTAAAAGAGTGTTCTGCCTATGTTTTCCTCTAAGAGTATTATAGTTTCTGGCCTTACATTTAGGTCTTTAATCCATTAAAAAAATTTTTGTGTGTATGGTGTTAGGAAGTGTTCTAATTTTATTCTTTTACATGAGGCTGTCCAGTTTTTCCAGTACCACTTTTTAAAGAGGCTGTCTTTTTTCCAATGTATATTCTCACCTCCTTTGTCCTAGAAAAGGTGCCCACAGGTTTGTGGGTTTACCTCTGGGCTTTATATCTTTTATCATTGGCCTGTGTTTCTGTGCCAGGACCATACTGTCTTAATGATTGTAGCTTTGTAGTATAATCTAAAGTCATGAAGGTTGACTGCTCCACTTCCACTCTCTTTCTCAAGACTGCTTTGGCTATTCAGGGTCTTTTGTGTTTCCAGAAAAATTAAAAATTTTTTTTTTCCTAGTTCTGTGAAAAGTGCCGTCAGTAATTTGACAGGGATTGCACTGAATCTGTAGAAATTACTGGATAGTAGTCATTTTCAGAATATGGATTCTTCTAATAACCACATGATACATGTCTCCAACTGTTTGTGTTACCTTTGATTTCTTTCATCAGTATCTTATAATTTTCTGTACAGAGATCTTTTGTCTGCTTAAGTAGGTTTATTCCTTGGTATTTTATTCTTTGTGTTGTGATGGTGATGGAATTGTCTCCTTAGTATCTCTTATTTTTCAATGTTAGTGTACAAGAATGCAAGGGATTTCCACATATTAATTTTATTTCTTCCAACTTTGCTAAATTAATTGATTAGCTCTAATGATTTTCTGGTGGCATCTTTAGCGTTTTATACATATAGTATTATGTCATTTAAAAAAAGAAAGGTGAGTTTTGACACACATCAGCCTGCAAGAAGTATTTCAAGGAAGAAGCCCCCACAAGACAGTGCTCTGTATTCCCAGCTCAGGGGAGCCCAGTAGCTCCTGAACTGCCCTGTAGATACCTGGGCTCCAATCTACCCGGCTGGTGCAAAGGCATCACCTCATCTTTCATGCCACTGCAGGGACCTGGTGTGCAGGAGTCACCGTGGGTTGAACGGTGTGTGTATGTCTAAACATGTTTTGTGATCAAGAACTCTAGGCTTTGCTCTAGAGACAAGACATGATAGATTTAGGCAGAAGGAAATCTTGAACTAGTCTCCTTACTTTTTCCATTACTACTGAGATATGAATGACAAAATTGATCCCCATATTCCTGAAGTTTACAGTGTTTCTCCAGTGTGAATACACTAGTGAATGGTAAAGGGTGAATAATTGGTGAATCTATCCTTTCCCATGTTTATTACCCTCAAAAGGATTCTCTCCTGTGTTGATTTTGAAAATGTTTAGTAGGGGACCTCCTTGGTTCTCCAGCGGTTAAGGCTCTACCTTCCAATACAGGGGGCATGTGTTAGATCTCCAGTTGGAGAACTAAGGTTTCATATACTGCACGGTGCAATCAAATATTAAAAACAAAATGTTAAGACAGGAGGAATCAGCAAGGGCTTTCCCACATATGTTCCAATGGCTTCTCTCCCAATGTCATTGCACATAGGAAGGAGGTATTGAGGAACATAAAAAGGTTTACCCACGTTCCTTACAAGAATATGGTTTCTCTCCAGTGTGCCTTCGCTTGTGCATGGTAACAGACAAAGAAGTGGTAAATGTTTTCCCACATATATTGCACTCAAAAGGCTTCTCTCCAGTGTGAGTTCTAAAATGTTTAGTAAGACGTGAGGAAACAGCAAAGGCCTTCCCACATTTGTCACACTTAAAAGGCTTCTCTCCAGTGTGAGTTCTAAAGTGTTTAGTAAGACATGAGGAATCAGCAAAGGCCTTCCCACATTTGTCACACTTAAAAGGCTTCTCTCCAGTGTGTGTTGTCATATGTTGAGTAAGGCCTGAGGCTCGAGTGAAGGTTTTCCCACATTTTTCACATTTAGCAGTCTTCTCCCCGGTATGAGATTGTAAATGTCTACGAAGAATAGAAGAAAACCCAAAGCCTTTCCCACATGTGTCACATTTATACGGCTTCTCTCCAGTGTGTGTTCTCATATGTCGAGAAAGGTATGAGGACTGACTGAAGGTTTTCCCACATGTGTCACATTTAAAAGGCTTTTCTCCAGTGTGAGTTTTCTTATGTTGAGAAAGGCCTGAGGATTGAACGAAGGTTTTCCCACATGTGTCGCACTTAAAAGGCTTCTCTCCAGTGTGAGTTCTGAAATGGTTACTAAGATATGAGTAAGCAGCAAAGGCCTTCCCACATTTGTCGCACTTAAAAGGCTTCTCTCCAGTGTGTGTTCTCATATGCTGAGTAAGGTATGAAGTTTGAGTAAAAGTTGTCCCACATATGTCACACTTAAGAGGCTTTTCTCCAGTGTGTGTTTTCATATGTTTAGTAAGGCATGAGGATTGAGTGAAGGTTTTCCCACATGTGTCACACTTAAAAGGCTTCTCTCCAGTGTGAGTGTTCATGTGTTCAATAAGGCGAGAGGAACCAGTGAAGGTTTTCCCACATTCTTGACATTTGTATAGTTTTATTCCAGTGTGAATTTGACTGTGAACACGAAGGTGTGAGGATGACCCAAAGGCTTTCCCACATTCCTTACATTTATACAGTTGCTCTCCAGTGTGAGTTTTCGTATGTCCAGTGAGGTCTGAGGATCGATGGAAGTCTTTCCCACATACCTTACATTTATAGGATTGGTCTCTAGTATGAGTTTTCATATGTCCAGTGAGGTTTGAGGATTGAGAGAAGTCTTTCCCACATTCCTTACATTTGTAGGGTTTTATTCCAGTGTGAATTCGATTGTGAACTTGAAGGTATGAAGAGGATACAAATGCTTTCCCACATCTCTTACATTTGTAGGGTTTTATTCCAGTGTGAATTCGTATGTGAATGCGTAGGTATGAGGATGATCCAAAGGCTTTCCCACATGTGTCACACTGAAAAGGCTTCTCTCCAGTGTGTGCTTTTATATGTCGTCTATGGCTTAGGGTTGCATCAGAGACTTTTCCAGAATCCTCATGTATGTAATGTTTGTTAGCTGTGTGAGTTGGTACACGTGCATGGAGGCTTGCTGACTGAATGGAAGCTCTCCCACGTTCATTCCAATTGTAGTGTCTTTTTTTCTTCTGAGGTCTCACTTGTGCCTGAAGAAAAGACTCATTAGCAAAGGATTGCCCACGATCTCTGTGTTCTAAGGCTTTCTCTTGTATGCTAGATTGCCAGTACACAGTATCTGGAGTCAGCCTGATGGCTTTTCCACACTGATTAAACATGCAACATTTTTCTCCAGTAAAGGATTTGTTGTGCAGAGTAAGGAAGCTTTCTCCATGATTATATTCATAAGAACTGCCTCTGTTTTCAGTTCTCCTGTGTGTACTAAGGTACAAGTAGTCACTGTCACTGAAGTCTTTCCAGCTGTGCTCACAGTCATACAGTTCCTGTCCATTGTGGCTTTGTGTCTGTGGAGAAATGGATAGATGATGATTCAAAGATCTCTCAGATTCATTCAGTGATCCTACC
The DNA here is from genome assembly GCA_024291935.2 of Okapia johnstoni. Lineage (NCBI taxonomy): Eukaryota > Metazoa > Chordata > Mammalia > Artiodactyla > Giraffidae > Okapia > Okapia johnstoni. The sequence goes on along the minus strand of CM044316.1, from coordinate 10,905,136 downwards.
CATCTCAAAACAGAAACATCATTACAGAGAGGATGATGATTTTTACCATCTGTGTTACATTCATACACTTCCTGCCCTGTTGATTTCTTTGAAGTTAAATGATGAAATCCTTTTAACACAATGAGGTGCTGTATACTCTAATAGTAAAACAGTTCACTACTATTTCATTGAATTGTTCTCAAAGTTCATTGTATAATTATATACATGGGAATGATTCCTTCTGGGAAGTCTGCAGCAACTATTTTGAACCTTGGGTTAGGATATTCCCAAATTGATCATAATCAGAATCTGTTGATAGACACTGCTGTCTCTGGGGTGAATGCCACTCAAATATCTACCACTAATGTTCATGCTGTATGGAAATCCCAATATTAACTAAAAGGAAAATAAGTATTTTTTATGAATGAAACTTACTGATCTTACCATTTGTACCTTATTTGATGTTTTTTCCTGCCAAGTATCTTGCTGAATTCCCAAGTCATTGGATGTAAGTTGCATTTCCCATTCTAAAGTAAAAGAGAATAACAAATTTAAGACTTTGCAAAAAGAAGTGGGTGTTAAAGGGGTTAAAAACAATAAGGCTTATCTGTATAAGTTTCCAATTTAACATAATTTTTAAAAAGGCAAGACAGACATGAGAAATTTGACTATGACAAAAATTAAGCAAGAATATATGTATGTAATCAAAATTGAGTACTTGATTTAAAAGATGAGTCTATGAAGAGTAAAAAGGAAGAAAAGAGAATATTATTAGGAAACGTTCTGGACAAAGAATATACATCAACATGATAAAACTAAGGGACTTCACTGGTGGTCCAGTGAATAAGAATCTGCCTACCAATGCAGGGGACACATGTGAGATCCCTGGTCCTGAAACTAATATGGTATGTGCTGTGGAAGAGCCAAGGCTGTGTGCTACAACTGAGCCTGCACTGTAGAGCCCAAGTGACACAACTAGTGAGTCCGGAGGCCCTAGAGCTCATTCTCTGCAACATGAGAAACTACCCAATAAGAAGCCTGCATACCAAAAGTAGAGTAGCCCCTGATCGCTGCAACTAGAGAAAGCCTGCATGCAGCAACAAACAGCCTATATACAGCCCCCTCACCCCACCAAAAAAAAAATAATAATAATAACTAATACAGAAACAAAAGGCTATTTTGTGAGATCACAGGAAAGTCTGATAAAATGTATGTATATATGAGAAGTTCAAGAAATCATAGGACATTAGAAACCAATGTCCTCCGACTTCTGAGAGAAAGCCCATTTCAATAAGCTTCCTTCTTATAAATTCAAAACACACTGAAATTTAATTGACATGGGAAGTTCTTTATAACTGCTCACCTTGAAGGATTCCTCTCTCCACAGTTTTTAATACTTCTTGTTCCAACCAAGAGATTAAAGTGGGTTTGAATGCCTGATATCCTGTTCATGAGGAATGATATATTAATGAAAAAGTCCCTGCCAAACATGACAAACCTTCCCATGAATCAGGTCCTATATCTAATCAAGTCATTAGAATGAATGTGGTAATAATTTTTAAAGAGATAAAAAGGCAAATAGCTCCTCTTTCTGTGTGTCAAAGAGACTGTATCTGTGGCCAGTGAAAAACATATTCAGACCTATGTGAGCATTTACAAAGCACTGAGAATGTTGTTAAATGGGAAATGAAGTAAATGTAAAAGAGATGTTTGGTCTCATAGAGAAGCCGCTAAACAAGCGGTTGTCAAATGTTGGTTTCAAGAATCATGCCCACTGCTTGTTAAAACACAGATAACTGGTCCCAAATTCCAAAGTTTCATTCACTATGCCAAAGGTGAACTCTTGAGAATGCATATTTCAAACAAGAGTCATTATCATGCTATTAGTTCTCAAAGCACATTGTTACAGAAAGAATACTGGAGTAAAACTCATTCCTTAGATACGAGTGTCTACTACTTTCCATTGTGTTCAGATTGGCATCACCCATCTTGGAACATAGAAGGTACAGCACATATATGTCCATTCCCTAAGAGTGTACTGGAATGATGGCAGCCTTACCTGCTGAGGTCAAGTTCTTGTAGTTTTCCAGCATCACATTTCTATATAGCTTTCTCTGAAAGGGGTTCAGTAAAGTCCACTCTTCCTGGGTGAAGTACACAGCCACATCAGCAAAGGTCACTGAGTCCTAAACCATTGGACACATAGTAGTTTCAGTAAAGTAAGATCTCCAACAATGTACAGTGGAGAATGAGGAAGGGAGCCCCAGTATCAGCAGAGGGCCTCAAGGTCTCTCATCATCTCTCCCAGGACACAACGGTCTTAGCTCTCCTTTCTAGCTACACCCACTTGTGACTGATATGGAACCAGTAACACAATCCTAAACAAATTACACATACTTATGCAAGCTAATAAATAAGGTCACTAAGAAATACATACTCTCATTCTGTACCATGTTAGAACAGTCAAAATAAAACACATGCAGCAGCGATCATGAGACAATATCAGAAGGTAACTACTGAAATACTAAGATTATTCATCCCTCATCAATATGAGACCTTTCACATGGGGAGGAAATTCAAAGGGACTCAGACTGGCTTTATTTAAGAAGCTGTGTACATAGGTCTAACCAGAAGGAAATGTTTCCATGTGGTGCATGCAGTAGCTCACTCTGTATTAGGATGCCCTGTCTTCTTACCTGAGAACAATCACTCAAACACTCAGCTACCATCCTGTCTTGCCTCTATCTTTTCCTCAGGATCGCATAAAGGGTCCTTAGAAAGAAGATCTATGAAACAAGAAAGAAGGCATAGGCATTCAGACATGATCATAATTCCCACAATCACTGCGTGAAAGTCATTCCATTCTAGTTTGAAACTCCTGAATATCCCTGCACACTCAGAAAATGTCATACTGAGAGGAAAGCAGATAAAGTAGGACCCTGAGCTCACCTCCCCCTCAGGAACATATCAAAAATACATCTATATGGAGCCCCTTCCCACTGAAAACAAACTGGAGACAGTCAGAATGATGTCCAAAACCAAGGCTGTAAAAATAATCCACAGAGTCAGGTAGGAAAGGAGGGGAATCGATCTGGTTTTAGTGTTTGCTGCCAAATACAGTGCACACTTGAGGGTATGCAGCAGATCTGGACCCAGTACTGCATCTGAATAAGGTGAGTTAGGCCAGTGCTGGCACTCTTGGAGGTGGTGGATCAGGAGCTGTCTGTATACCTGACTGGCTTCCTAGACAGTCTCAGTGTGTGTCTGGCCCACAAAAGCTCTCCTGTTCCAGCGTTGCTTCCTCCAAGGCAAAGGTACCATTGCTGGCAGCAGAGAGAGCGCAAACATGGAGAGAACAGAACCAACTGAGATGCAACACTCAGGGCTTCTGCTTCCAGGACCTTGGAACCAGACCTGGCTCCTGCTCCTGATGACAGGGTAGTGCTAGCCACTGTGCACAGGAGAAAAACAGCTCACATAGGCCTCTGGCTCTAGCCATTGTATCACCAGCACAACTTCCCAACAAGGACACCCCGAGGAAAGACATAACCTGTGCTGACAACATTTTATTTTTTGTTTTAAAGATTTACTTACTTATTTTTGGCTGTGCTGGGTCTTCTTTGCCACAGTCAGTTATGGTGAGCTGGGGCTACTCTGTAGTTGTGCATGGGCTTTTCTTTGGGTTGGCTTCTCTTGTTCTGGAGCACAGGCTCTAGGCTGAACGGACTTATTAGGAGTTGCAGCATGTGGGCTCAGTAATTGCAGTACCCAGGCTCTAGAGCACAGACTCAATAGGTGTGGCACACAGTCTTAGTTGCTTTGAGACATGTGGGATCTTCCTGGACCAGAGATTGAGCTCATGTCCACTGCTTTGGCAGGTGGACTCTTCACTAAGCCACCAAGGAAGGCCCTTTATTTTAATGTTTAAAGTTTTATTTCTTAAATTTTGCCCATGCCACACAACTTGTGGGATCCGAGCTCCACTACCAGGAATCAAGCAATGTAGTGGAACATGGAGCCTCAATCAAGGGACTGCCAAGGAAGATTCTTCTCTGCTTAAATCCAGCTCTCCCACCAAAGCTACTCACACAAAGACGGCACAGGGACCTATAAAAGGACACATCTTCAAAGATGGGATAGGTAAGTGTTTCACTTAATTTCACAGAGACAGAGAAAGTAAAACAAAATGAGAAGATAGAGGAATTTGTTTCAAACAAAAGAACAAGGATAAAACGTAGATGAAACAACTCACTTAACATAGATAAATAATACACCAAATAATCAGTTTAAAGCATTAGTGAAAGAACTCCAGGGCTTCACCAGATGAAGCAAATGAAGATGAAATAGGTAGTCTACCTGCATTCAGTGTAAATGACATTAAAGATGATACAAGACCTCGGAAATAAAATGTGGGCACAGAGAAAGAACGGAGGCACAGATTGAGAAAGTATAAGAAACATTTAACAAGGACCTAGAAGAAACAAAGGACAGACAATCAACAATGAACAACATAAGAACTGAAATAAAATTGCACTGGAGGGAACCAATAGCAGAATAACTGAGGCAGAAGAATGGATAAATGAGCTGGAAGATAGAATGGTGGAAATAACAAAGCAGAGAAGAATAGAGAAAAAAGAAGGAAAAGAAATGAGGACAGTCTTAAAGACTCTGGGACAAAATTAAACGCTCCAATATTCAAATGACAGGGGTTTCAGAAGAAGAGGAAAAGGGTATGAGAAAATATTTGAGGAGATTATAGTTGGAAACTTCCCTAGGGTGATGGGAAAGGAAATAGTCACCCAAGTCCAGGAAGCCCAGAGTGTCTCATAAAGAAAAACCCCAAAAGAGCCATACCAACACACATACTATTCAAACTAACAAAAATTAAACACAAAGAAAAATGATTAAAAGCAGCAAGGGAATGCTGGTGGAAAAGGAAACTGATACAGCCAAATGGAAAACAATATGGAGATTCCTTTAAAAATTAAGAATAAATCTACCATATGACTCAGAAATCTCACTACTAAATTACAGTGTTTATTGCAGCAATATTTACAATAGCTAGGAAGTGGAAGCAATCTAGATGTCCAGTGACAGATGAATGGATACAGCAATTATGGTATATTAATACAGTGGATTTTACCCAGCCATAAACAGGAACAAGTCTGAGTCAGTTATAGTGGATGAACCATCTTATACAGAGTGAAGTCAGAAAGAGAAAAAAAAAAAGAATAATATATTAACGCATATACATGGAATGTAGTGAAATGGTACCTATGAACCTGGCAGAGAAGAAACTTGTGGACATAGAAGGGGAAGGTGAGGGTGGGCTGTATTCAGAAAGCAGCACTGACATATATACACTATCATGTGTAAAATATTAGCGGGAAGTTGCTTAATAACAAAGGGAGTCCAGTCTGGTGCTCTGTGATGACCAACAGGGGTGGGATGTGGGAAGAAGAGGGAGACTCAGGAGGTAAGTCATACATACATATGCGTGTATATATATATATATATATATACACATACGTATATATATGTAAACCTGTGACTGATTCTCATAGTTATATGGCAGAAACCAACACAAAATGTAAAGCACAAGAATGCTAGGGCTTTCCAGGTCATTCAGTGGTAAAGAACCCATCTGCCAATGCAGGAGACATGGGTTCGATCCCTTGATCAGGAATATTCCCTGGAAAAGGAAATGCCAACCCACTCCAGCATTCTTGCCTGGGAAATGTCATGGACAGAAGAGCCTGTTAGTCCATAGGGTCACAAAGAGTTGGACATGACTTGGTGATTTAAGAACAACCACAAATAAGAATGCTAACTGAACTGGAGAAAAGAATGAATGAACATAGTTAAAGTTGTAACAAGGAACATAAACAACAAAAAAGAACCAGTTGGATGTGAAGAATAAAATAACTGAAATAAAAAACATGTTAGAAAGTATTAACATCAGATCAGGGGGCATAAGAGAACGCACAACTGATATGGAAGATAGAATAACAAAAATCACCCAATCAGAAAAACAGAAACAGAAAACAAATTTAAAAAATGAGAACAGTATGGCAACACCCTGGCAGACTAGTGGTTAGGACTCAGTGCTTTCACTACTGTGGGTCTGGGTTTGATTCCTCACTGAGAAATTAAGATCCTGCAAACTGTGTGTTGTGGTGGAAGAAAAAGGGACAGGTTAAGGAATCTCTGGTCTAACATAAATGATTCTAACATTTTTGTAACTGGGCCTCAGAAGAGAGAAAAAGAGGGGAAAAAATGTATGTGATAAAAATATGAAAACATAGAGCTTGCTGTAGCTGATCATGAGTTCCTGATTGCAAAATTTAGCCTTAAATTGAAGAAAGCAGGGAAAACCACTAGGCCATTCAGGTATGATCTAAATCATACCCATTATAAGTGAGGGTGACAAACAGATTCAAGGGATTATATCTGGTAGACAGGGAGCCTGAAGAACTATGGATGGAGGTTCATAATACTGTACAGGAGGCAGTGACCAAAACCATCCCAAAGAAAAAAATGCAAAAAGTCAAAGTGGTTGTCTGAGGCAGCTTTACAAACAGCTGTGCAAAGAAGAGAAACAAAAGGCAAAGGAGAAGAGGAAAGATATATACCCAAATGAATGAACAATTCCAGAAAACCACAAGGAGAGATAAGAAGGCCTGCTTAAATGAGTAAAGCAAAGTTAATAGAGGAAAACAACAGAATGGGAAAGACTAGACATCTCTTCAAGAAAATTGGACATATGAAGGATGTTCATGCAAGAATGGGCATGACAAAAGATAGAAACCGTATCATCAAACAGAACCAGGGAAGATTAAGAAAAGGTGGCAAAAATACACAGAAGACCTATTTAAAAAAAAGTATTAATGACACGGATAACCACGATGGTGTGCTCACTCACCTAGAGTTAGACATCCTAGAGTGTGAACTCAAGTAGGCCTTAGGATGCATTACTACAAACAGAGCTAGTGGAGGTGATGGAATTCCAGCTGAGCTATTTAAAATCCTAAAAGATGATGCTGTTGAAGTGCTGCACTCAATACATCTGCAAATTTGGAAAAGTCAGCAGTGGCCACAGGCCTGAAAAAGGACAGTTTTCATTCCAATCCCCAAGAAGGGCAATGCCAAAAAAATGTTCAAACTTCCGTACAATTGCACCCATTTCACATATGCTAGTAAGGCTATGTTCAAAAATCCTTCAAGCTAGCCTTCAACAATACATGAACTGAGAACTTCCTGATGTACAACCTGGGTTTAGAAAATGCAGAGGAACCACAGATCACACTGCCAACATTTATGGACCACAGGAAGGCAAGGGAGTTTCAGAAAATCATTTACTTCTGCTTCATTAAGTATGCTAAAGCCTTTGGGTGGATCACAACAAACTGTGGGAAATCCTTAATGAGTGAGAATACCAGACCACTTTAACTGTTCCTTGAGAAACCAGTGTGTGGATCAAAAAGCAAGTGAGGCAGACAGGGAAGGGTGACTGGTTCAAAGTTGAGAAGGGAGTACAAGAAGGCTGTATATTGTCACCCTGCTTATTCAATTTCAATGCAGAGTACATCATTTGAAATGCAAGACTGGATGAATCACAAGTGGGAATCAAGACAGGAGACATTACCAACAACCTCAGAAATGCAGATGATACCACTCTAATGACAGAAAGTGAAGAGGAACTAAGGAGCTTCTTGATGAGGGTCAAAGAGGAGAGTAAAAAAGCTGGCTTAAAACTCAATGTCAAAAAAACTAAGTTAATCATGGCATCTGTTCCCATCACTTCATGGCAAAGAGAAGGGGGAAAAAGTAGGAGCAGAAATCATATTTTCATTATCTCCAAAATCACTGTGGATGGTGACTGCAGCCATGAAGTTAAAAGACATTCGCTCCTTGGAATAAAAACCTATGAAAAACCTAGACAGCATATTAAATAGCAGAGACATCACTTGCCAACAAAGGTCTGTTTATTCAAAGCTGTTTTTCCAGTAGTCATGTATGCTGTGCGAGTTGGATCAGGAAGACTCAGTGCCAAAGTGTTCATGCTTTCAAACTGTGGTTCTGAAGATTTTTGAGAGTCCCTTGGAATACAAGGAGATCAAACCAGTGAATCCTAAAGGAATCGGCCCTGAATACTCATTGGAAGGACTGATGCTGAAGCTGAAGTTCCAATACCTTGGCCACCTGATGCAAAGAGCTGACTCACTGGAAAAAACCGTGATGCTGGGAAAGACTGAAGGCAAAGGAGAAGGGGGTGGCAGAGATAAGATGGTTAGAAAGCATCACTGACTCAAAGACATGAATTTCCCAGAGAAAACTCTGGGAGATACTTAAGGACAGTGAAGACTGATGTGCTGCAGTCCATGGATCACAAAGTCAGACACATCTTAGCAACTGAACAACAAGACTGACTGAAAATTTCCTGAAATGGAAGAATGAAACAGATATCCAGCTACAGAAAACACAGTCTCAAACAAGATGAACCCAGAGACACACACCAAAATATATCATAATTAAAATTCAAAAGGTAAACAGAGAATTCTAAAGGCAGTAAGAAAAAATAAGGAGTCATACACAAGGGACCCACTTAAGGCTATCAGCTGATTTTTCTGCATACACCTTGCAGGACAGAAGGGCATATACTTTGAAAGTGCTGAAAAGGAAAAACCTACAAATTAAAGATACTCTACCCAGCAAGGTTATCATTCAAAACCAAAGGAGAGACAAAGAACTTTCAAGTAAGCAAAAACTAGAGGAGTTCATCAAATCTAAAACAACTCTAAGAGAAATAGTAAAGGGTCTTCTCTTAAGTGGAAAAGAAAAGGCTACAAGCAGAAGAATGTATAGGAAAGAAAAGTCCCATTAGTAAAGTAAATATATAGTAAAGCCTGTGCAACAACCACTGAAGTAAGCAAGTACAAAGATTAAAAGAAACTATAACTGCAACAATCAATTAAGTGTTAAACAAGTAATATGACATTAAAGACAAAAAACGTGCAATAAGGGAGAAATAACATAGATCTTTTAGAATGTGCTTGAAATTAAATCACTATTAGTTTAAAACAAGCAGACCACGATTAGTTTAAAACAAGCAGATCTAGTTACAGGTCAACATATGAATCCCAGGGTAATCACACATTAGTAAAGCTAAAGACACACATTCAGACTGAAAGTGAAAGGATGGAAAAAAGATAGTCCGTGCAAAGGCAAACAAACAAGAATTTGGAGTAGCAATACACATAGTAAACAAAGTAGACTTTAAGACAAAGTCTAAATAAAAGACAAAGGACATTATGTAATGATAAAGGCATTAACACAAGAGAATGTAACAGTTATTAACATATGTGTATCTAATACAGGAGAAACTAAATAAATAAACTAAGTATTTACAGACATAAAGGGAGACATTGAGAGTAACACAATAATAATAGGGAATTTTAGAACCCAGCTAGCATCAGTGGGCCGGAGAAGGCAATGGCAATCCACTCCAGTACCTGGAAAATCCCATGGATGGAGGAGCCTGGTAGGCTGCAGTCCATAGGGTCACTGGGAGTCGGACATGACTGAGTGACTTCACTTTCGCTTTCATGCATTGGAGAAGGAAATGGCAACCCACTCCAGTGTTCTTGCCTTGAGAATCCTAGGGACAGGGGAGCCTGGTGGGCTGCCGTCTATGAGGTTGCACAGAGTTGGACATGACTGAAGTGACTTAGCAGCAGCAGCATCAGTGGACAGATCATCCAGACAGAAAATCCAGAATAAAACAGTAGTCTTAAGACACATTTGGCCACTTGGACTTAATAGATACCTACAAGACATTTCAACCTAAAACAGAGACATAAACATTCTTCACAAGTGCACATGGAATATTCTCCAAGACAGATGATATGTATGCTCAACAAATTTAATGGGCAGAAATAATATCAAATGTTTTTTCTGACCACAATGCTGGGAAACAAAGAAATCAATTACAGAAAGAAAAATGGGGAAAGAACAAATATGTGGAGACCAAAAAACATGTTACTACAAAATGAATGGGTCAATGAAGAAATTGGAAAATACCTCAAGACACATGAAAATAGAAACAAAACTTCCCCAAATTGATGGGATGCAGCAGAAGTAGTCATGATGGGGGATTTTATAATGATACAAGCCTATCTCAAGAAGTAAGAAAAATCTCAAGTAAACAACCTAATTTACCATACAAAGGAGTTAGAAAAAGAAGAACAAAACCTTAAGTTAGCAGAAGGAAAGAAGTAATAAATATCAGAGAGAAAATAAAAGAGAACCCCACTCTCCCTAAATTAGAAAAGATCAGTGAACCCAAGAGCAGATCTTTTGAAAAGATAATTAGTGTTGATAAGGCTTTAGCCTGTCTCATTAAGGAAAAAAGAAGACCCAAATAAGCAAAATAAATAATGAGAGAGGAGAAATTATAACTGATTCCACAAACACAGAAATAATCAAAACGGAATACTATGAGAAAAAAAAAGTATACTATAAACAGTTATATGTCAATAAATTGAACTAGAAGAAATATGTATCTGGAATTACAAAACCTTTGAAAACTGAATAGGAATCCATGGATAATCTAGGTAGACTGATTACTAATGTTGAAACTGAATCAGCAATCAAAATTCCCCCGAATTAAAAGTCCAGGCAAGGCAGCTGCACAGGAGAATTCTATCCCACAGATAAAGAAGGCTGAATACATATACTTGTGCCACACAACACATGGGATCCCAGTTCTCTGACCACCAGGGGTTGAATCAGTGCCCCCTGCATTGAAATAGTCTTAAACACTGGACCACCAGGGAAGTCCCTTAATGTCTATTCCCAAAAACAGAAGAGGGAGGTACTCCCAAATTCTATGAGATCATGATTACCCTGATGCTAAAACCTTAAAGGGGCAGTATATAAAAAAAATTAGATTACAGGCCAATATTTCTTATGTATAGAGATACAAAAATTCTCAGCAAAATATTAGCAAATGGAATTCAACAGTCTATAAAATGGATTATTCACAATGATCAAGTGAGATTTACTCCAGAGATGAAAGAATGTTTCAACATCTGATCATCAAGCAATGTTATACACTACATAAATAAAAGGATACTAAAAATCAAAGATAATTTCAATGCAGGAAAAACACTGAATGAATTCACCATCTGTTCACGATAAAGACTCTCATCAAAGTTGGTATGGAGGGAACACATCTCAACATAATGAAGGCCATTTATGACAAGCCCCAGCTAACATCATACTCAATGGACTACAGAAAGCTTTTCATTTAAAATCAGAAGTAAGACAAGAATGCCCACTCTCATCACTTCTCTTTAATGCAGTATAGGATGTCCCAGCCACAGTTATCAGATGAGAGAAAGAAACAAAAGGCATCCAGGTTGGAAAGGAAGAAGTACAACTGCCACTCTGCAGATTACATGGTACAAAACCTTAAAGTCACCATCAAAAAACTATTAGAATAAATGAATTCAGTAAAGTGGCAGTATACAGGATTAATATAAAGAAATCTGTTTCTCTTCTATACTGTAATAATGAATTACCACAGAAAGAAAGCAGAAAAAAGAAGTTCCTTTGAAAAACAAATCAAAAAGAATTCAATTACTAGAAATGAACTTAACCAAAAAAGACCTATACTTTGAAAACTATATAACAGTGTAGGAAATTGAAGATGATATTACAAAGAAGTGGAAAGACATCCTGTGCTCATGGACTGAAAGAATCAATACAGTTAAAACTCCATACTACCCAAAGCAACCAGAAATTTAATGTAACCCATAGGAAAGTACTCATGATATTTTTCACAGAACTAGAACAAGTAATTCTTAAATTATTTTAAATTACTCTGAAGAGCCAAGGCAGTACAGACAACAAAGAACAAAGCTAGGGGTATCACAGTCTTTGACTTCGAACTACACTACGCGTGTGTGTGTGTGCTCAGTAGTGTTCAACTCTGCGATTCTATGGGCTCCTCTGTCCATGGGATATCCTAGGCAAGAATATTGGAGCAGGTTGCCATTTCCTTCCCCAGGGGATCTTCCCGACCCAGGGAGCGAACCTGTGTTTGGTGTCTCCCTCAATGGCAGGCAGGTTCTACACTACACTACAAAGCTACAGCAATGAAAACCATACAAAACTGATACAAAAACAGATCCATAGATGAATGGAATAGTATAAAGAACCAAAAAATAAACTCACACACTTAAAGTCAACTAATCTCCTACAATGCAGTCAAAAACACACAATGTAGAAAAGACAGTATGGCCAATAAATGGTGCTGAAAACACTGGACAGCTCAAGTAAAAGAATAAAATTGGAATATTTTCACATACCATGTATGAAAAAAAGCTCAAAATGGATTAAAGACCTAAATACAAGACTAGAAACTTAGGCTTCCCTTGTGGCTCAGTCAGTAAAGAATCTGCCTGCAAGGCAGGAGTCCTGGGTTTGATTCCTGGGTTCGGAAGATACCCTGGATAAGGAAATGGCAACCTACTCCAGTATTCTTGCCTGGAGAATCCCATGGACAGAGGAGCCTGGCAGGCTACAGTCTATGGGGTCACAAGAGTTGGACACGACATAGTGACTAAACCACCACAAGAAACCATAAAATTCCTAGAAGAAAACATACACAGAACACCCTTTGACATACATATTAGCAGAATGCTTTTGGTTCTGTCTCCTAAGGCAAAGAAAACAGAGGGAAAGATAAACAAAAGGGATTGAAATAAATGTAAAAGCTTTTGTAAAGCAAAATAAACAATCAAAAAAATGTAAAGACAAAAAAAAAGTAAAGACAATCTACTGAAAGGCAGAAAATATCTGCAAATGATATGACCAGTAATAAAGTACAAAATATGTAAATAGCTCATAAAACTTAAGATAAAAGAAACCAAATAATCCTATTAAAAAAATGAACGAAGACCTGAAAAGACATTTTCCCAAGGATCACACACAGATGGCCAACAGGCTCATGAGAAGATTCCCAACTTATCGCTAGACAAATGCAAATCAAAACTACAGTGAGCTATCGCTTCACACAGAATGGTCATCAAAAAGATCACAAATAACAAATTTGGCCAGACTGTGAAGAAAAGGGAACACTGGTATTCTGCTGGTGGGAATGTAAATTGGTGCAGCCACTATGGAAAACAGTATGGAGATTCCTCAAGAAACTACACCGTGATCTAGCAATTCCATTCCTTTGGGTGTATATCCAAAGAAACTGAAAACAGTAATTTGAAAAGATACATGTACCCCAATGTTCATAGCAACATTATTTACAGCAAGCAAGTTACAGAAGCAATCTAAGTGTCCATCAACACATGAATGGATGAAAAAGATTCAAAAATGAAATATTATTCAGACTCACTGGAAAAGATTCTGATGCTGGTAAAGACTGAGGGAAGAGGAGAAGGCGGCAACAGAGGATGAGATGGTTGGATGGTATAACTGACTCAATGGAAGCAAGTTTGAGCAAACTCAGGCAGATAGTGAAGCACAGGGAAGCTCCCCACTGCAGTGGTCAGGGGTTCAGTCCCTGTTGGGATAATAAGATCCTGCATGCCTCCGGGAGATAATATCCCACAAACACCATGGCGGGGCCAAAAATATACATAAGTAAATGATGGTGGTGGTTTAGTGGCTAAGTCATGTCTGACACTTGCAGCCCCATGGACTGTAGCCCACCAGGCTCCTCTGTCCATGGGATTCTCCAGGCAAGAGTCCTGGAATGAGTTGTCAATTTCTTTTCCGGGGGATCTTCCCGACCCAGGGATTGAACCCAGTCTCCTGCCTTGGAGGATTCTTTACTACTGATTTACCAGGGAAGCCCCAAATAAATAAATAAACACACAAACACACACTAAACAAGGGCTTTCTGTGATGTTCTTCCAGGGCTAATCCTCTAATATGGCTCAAATACAATTCCCAAATCTTTCTTAGATTAATGTTTCGTGGACAGTTCAGTTCAGTTCAGTTCAGTCACTCAGTCCTGTCCAACTGTTTGTGACCCCATGGACTGCAGCACGCCAGGTCTCCCTGTCCATCACCAACTCTTGGAGCTTGCTCAAACTCATGTCCGTCGAGTCAGTGATGCCATCCAACCATCTCATCCTCTGTCGAACCCTTATCCTCTTGTCTCCAATTTTTCCCAGCATCAGGGTCTTTTCCACTGAGTCAGTTCTTTGCATCAGGTGGCCAAAGTATGGGAGCTTCAGCTTCAGCATCAGTCCTTCCAATGAATATTCAGTACGGATTTCCTTTAGGATTGACTGGTTTGATCTCCTTGCTGTCCAAGGGACTCTCAAGAGTATTCACCAACACCACAGTTCAAAAGCATCAATTTTTCAGTGCTCAGCTTTCTTTATGGTCCAGCTCTCACATTCATCCATACATGACTACTGGAAAAACCATAGCTTTGATGACACAGACTTTTGTTGGTAAAGTTTCTGCTTTTTAATATGCTGTCTAAGTTGGTTGTAGCTTTTCTTCCAAGGAGCAAGTGTCTTTTAATTTCATGGTTGCAGTCACCATCTACAGTGATTTAGGAGCCCAAGAAAATAAAGTCTGTCACTGTTTCCCCATCTATTTAACATGAAATGATGGTACTAGACGCCATGATCTGTTTTCTGAATGTTGAGTTTTAAGCAAGGTTTTTCACTCTCCTCTTCCACTTGCATTAACAGGCTCTTTAGTTTCTCTTCACTTTCTGCCATAAGGGTGGTGTCATCTGCATATCTGAGGTCGATATTTCTCCCAGCAATCTTGATTCCAGCTTGTGCTTCATCCAGTCCAGCATTTCACATGATGTACTCTGCATATAAGTTAAATAAGCAAGGTGACAATATACAGCCTTTTCCCAACTTGGAACCAGTCCATTGTTCCATGTCCAGTTCTAACTGTTGCTTATTGACCTGCATACAGATTTCTCAGGAGGCAGGTAAAGTGGTCTGGTATTCCCATCTCTTTAAGAATTATTCACAGTTTGTTGTGATCCACACAGGCAAATGCTTTTGCGTAGTCAGTAAAGCAGAAGTAGATGTTTTTCTTGAATTCCCTTGCTTCTTCTATGATCCAACGGATGTTGGCAACTTGATCTCTGGTTCCTCTGCCTTTTCTAAAACCAGCTTGAACATCTGGAAGTTCTCAGTTCACGTACTGTTGAAGCCTAGCTTGGAGAACTTTGAGCATTCCTTTGCTAGCATGTGAGATGAGTGCAACTGTGCTGTAGTTTGAACATTCTCTGCATTGCCTTTCTTTAGGACTGGAATGAAAACTGACCTTTTCCAGTCATGTAGCCACAGCTGAGTTTTCTAAATTTGCTGGTATACTGAATGCAGCATCATCATCTTTAATAGCATCATCTTTTAGGATTTTAAACAGCTCAGCTGGAATTTCATCACCTCCACAAGCTTTGTTTGTAGTAATGCTTCCTAAGACTCACTTGACCTCACATTCCAGAATATCTGGCTCTAGATGAGTGACCACACTATCGTGGTTAGCTGGGTCATTAAGACCTTTTTGGTATAGTTCTTCTTTGTATTCTTGCCCAAAGTTAAACACACCCACGTTTGGTTATCTAATCTGTGACAAAGGGAAGAATATCTGATGAAGAAAAAACAGACTCTTCAATAAGTGGTGTTGAGAAACCTGGACAGCTACATGTAGAAGAATGAAATTACAACACTTCCTAACACCCTACACAAAAATAAACTCAAAATGGATTAAAGACCTAAACATAAGCCGAGACACTATAAAATTCTCAAAAGAAAACATAGGAGAAACACTCTTTGATATAAGTCACAATAAGATCTTTTTTGACCTACCTAGTAAATTACTGAAAATTTAAGAAATTGAATGGGACCTAATTAAACTTAAGACTTTTCAAAGCAAAAGAAACTACAGAGAAGATAAAAAGGCAACCCTCCAATTGGGACCAAAAACTTTTCTAAGAAAGCAATACAGAAGGGTTAGACTCCAAAATATACAGACAGGTTATGGAGCTCACTATCAAAAAAGAAAAACAAACAACCCAATCAACAAATGTGGCTTTCCCACATTTCTCACATTTGTAGGGTTTTAATCCAGAGTGAATATTTTTGTGACACTGAAGGCATAAGGAACATTTAAAGTATTTTCCACATTGCGTAGACTCTCTCCAATGTGAGATTTTCGATGCGTCCTAATCTCAGATCTAACAAAAAAGTCACAACAGTATTCACATGAAAACTTTCTATCATGGGTTTCCACATGTAAAGTAAGTAAAGAAGACAAGATGAAGGCTTTACCACATTCCTCATATTTAGACGGTCTTGTTCCAGTGTGAATTTGATTGTGACTCTTAAGATACGAAAAGCTTTCAAAGAATTTTCCACATTTGTCACATGGAAACGGCCTCTCTTCACTATGAGATTTCATATCTTCTTTAAGTCTCTAGGAATTATGGAAGGGTTTCCCACACTACTTACATTTATGCAGTTTTATTTCACTATGTGATTCTGCATAAAGGGCCTTCATCAGGATGAGATTTTACATGGATCCTAAGACTTAGCCAAGTAAATTAAAAACAAACAAACAAACAAAAAACTCCACATGCTGCAGGGTTCGGGCAAAAAAAGAAAAGATATCCCTTATTGTTCTTGACAGATAAACACTGAAAATTAAATTCTTCCCTGAGCAATTTTCCCAATCAAATAAATTGTCTCATCAAACCTGGGGGTAAGCCTTCATGCATTTCACTGTCCCACCCTAGAAATGGAATCAACAAAATATACAAAGTTTTCCCTTCCTTCTACTCCCATCAATTCCCATATGACAAATTAGAATGCTTTGTCTTTTTATGATTTCAGTGTCAACTCTCTCTTCTTTCCTTCACCTACTACCATATAAAGAATACTATCCCCTATTTAGCTCCAGAGCTCTATTCAATTAGTCACATTACATGGTTGCCTTCCCCAAAGCTCCCTAAGATAGCCCTGGATTTGAGTTTTTCACTGAGTGCTAATCAAGCATTCTTTTAGTAGGGCATGTCATCTAGTAAATGGAAATAGGAAATCACTGGATTCCTTCCTTTTTACCTCCTACAAAATTCTCAAATCATTTATTTTCTAGAATAATCATGACATCTCTATAACCATGAACGTCTTTTAAAACTTAATCAGCATAACATTCTAGTTTGACTCAATGCCTTCGGTCTGATCTTCCCTGAAGTCTTTCCAAAGAAGCAGTTAGTGAGTTATACTTAAGATGTACATGGACTCAATGTTCCTAAAATTGACATGAACTTAAGAATATGCCCAGAGCACCTCCTTCCCGTGTCCTGTCCTTGTTTTCCACTTTAAATCTCATTACTATCTGTTCTGCTTCTGCAACTCCTTCTTCAGTAAAACATACACTGCGCTTTCAACTACACTGTATGTTACTCATGAAGTTCCCTTCATCTGACAATTTTTACCCACTCTATATTCATATATTCAATCCTTACTATTGCTCAGTGACCTGAATAGATACTGCCAACATCCACTGGATCACAGAAAAAGCAAGAGAATTTCAGAAAAACATCTACTTCTGCTTCATTGACTACACTAAAGCTTTTGACTGTATCAAAACAAACTGTGGAAAATTCTTAAAGATATGGGAATACCAGACCACCTTACCTGCATCCTGAGAAACCTGTATGTAGGTCAAAAGCAACAGTTAGAACTGGACATAGAACAAGGGACCGTTTCAAAATTGGGAAAGTAGTACATCAAGGTTGTATATTGTAACCCTGTATATTTAACTTATATGCAAAGTACATCATGTGAAATGTCAGGATGGATGAAGCACAAGCTGGAATCAAGATTGCTGGGAGAAATATCAATAATCTCAGATATGCAGATGACTCCACCCTTATGTCAGAAAGCGAAGAGAAATTAAAGAGCCTCTTGTTGAAAGTGAAAGAGGAGAGTGAAAAAGCTGGCTTAAAACTCAACACTCAAAAAACAAAAATCATGGCATCTGGTCCTATCATTTTATTGCAAACTGATGGGGAAACAATTGAAACAGTGACAGATTTTATTTTCTTGGGTTCAAAAATCACTGCAGATGGTGACTGCAGCCATGAAATCAAAACAGCTTTCTGCTTGAAAGAAAAGCTGTAACAAACCTAGACAGCATATTAAAAAGCAGAGACGTTACTTTGCTAACAAAGGTCTGTATAGTCGAAGGTATGGTTTTTCCAGTAGCCATGTATGGATGTGGGAGTTGGACCATAGAGAAGTATGAGCGCCGAAGAATTTGTTTTACAACTGTGGTGCTGGAGAAGGACTCTTGAGAGTCCCCTGGACTGCAAGGAGATCAAACCAGTCAATCCTAAAGGAAATCAGTCAGTCAAAAAGCTTCCACCATATCTCCTGGAGACTCGTGTTTGACTGTGGGATCTTAAGACCCTAGGTATTTCAGATGAGTTAACTGCTCTCGTTTTGTGTATGTGTGTTTGTTTTGTTTGTTTTTAAAACAAGTTCTGTAATCTACATACATTTAGAATAGAGTAATATGCGCAGCTTTGATATCCGAGGAATCTGTACCTCTATGTAGCATTCAAAAACAACGCGTAAAGAGAAAGTCAAATTGTTTGGTGAAACGTTATTTTTCATACAAAAGAAGCAGGCGTTTAAACCAACTCTCCCCAATACTCTGAGCAACAGAGCAGGGTGGCCAGGTTCCTAACACCCGGAGGACGTGGGGGACGGAGCAACGCACACTGGAACAGCGGAAATTTTTTTCCTCGTGGACGAAAGTCACAAAAAACTCATTGGAGGCTTTCGAATAGGGAAGCACAGTGAATGCCGACACCCCGCAGACGCGCCCTCACAGCACTTACCACCCGACGGTGACTCAGATCCCGCGGACGCGAAAGGAGAGGCCAGGCCTCTCTCAGCAGTCCCCTCGGAAGCCAGGCCCAACATGCTGTATAACGACCTCGGTGCACCCAAGAACCCTGCCTCGACGCAAGACTCACCCACAACAATGTGAAACACGGGACAACCAGCCTACCTCTTTCCAACAGGCGCAGAGCAGCCCGACCAAAACGCTGTCGCGAGCCAGTGACGCCACTTCCGCTTAGTGCCACGGCTGTAGAGGGGCGGGGTTCCGGGACGCTGGCTGCCGTTCAAGTCCGATTGATTGGCAAGTTCCCCTGTTAGCCGCGATACGGTAGTTTTCACCGCGTTGGGACAGGACCCCTAGGTCAGCTCAGAGCGCCGACTGCAGGCAGAAGCAGGCCCAGCGGAAGCGGCCGAGGCCAGAACTAAGTCTTTGGGAGGAGCTGCAAGCAGGAGGCGGGGCCCATAGCAGGATGTAGTTTTGGAGGCGAGTTTTGGGACGAGTAACGGTTCTGGGTTTAGAGGGCAGAAGGGAGAGGCTGGCGATGGTTACTCACCCAAACCGATGCTACTCAAAAACTTTTCTGCCTGCCTGTTCTCAGATTCCTGGAGCGCTTAAAATTAGATTCTCCCATATTGACAAACCTGGCAATCCTTGAGATGGCCAGATTCGGCCAGACACCACTTTCTGATCAAATTCGTTGTTGTCAGGGGGTAGGGCCACAGAGCAAAGTGGGGCAAGTGCACCACCAACACACATGGACCTGCTAGACTACTACAGAAAATTTGGAAAAAGCAGAATTATCCAAGAGGCAAAATTCCACCCCAAAGAAGGAAGAACGTTAAAGCCATTGACATGCTACACCTGAAATGGGCTGAAGCTGAGCTGGACACCACAAAGGTTGATGATCTTGAAGGCGGTCATTCACTTGTGAAAAAGTTAGAAGAAAGGAAGGAATTTTCCCTAAAATAGTATCTGTACAAGATAATGGTGTTTATCATGCTCTCAGGGAAGGAATATTAGATTGTTAGTCAAAATGTGTGGGGTTTTTCCTCGTTTTTCTGATTGTTCAGTCACTCAGTCGTGTCTCCTTGCAACCTCATGGGCGTCAGCATGCCAGGCTTCCCTATCCTTCACTATCTCACGGAGTTTGCTCAAACTCATGTCCATTTATCTGGGGGTGTTCATTAATAGGATAAAGTTTCTTTATATTTGGGGACTCCTGTTTGTTTGAATTAGCTTTGCTTTGTTGGTTACCTGGCACAGTGATCAGCTACATGGATGCAGAAAACCAAAAAGTTGTCTCAAAATTCCTCTTCTTGGGACTCTAAGAAGATCCAGACCAGCAGCCCCTCCTCTTCAGGTTTTTTCCTGTCCATGTACCTGGTCCTGGTCCTAGTGCTCGGGAACCTCATCATCCTCACTGTCAGCTCTGACCCCCACCTCCACCCTCAATGTACTTTTTCATCTCCCACCTGTCTCTTTCTGATATTTGTTTCAATTCCACTGTAGTTCCAAAAATGCTACCGAATATCCAGACACAGAGCAAAATTATCACCTATGAAGGCTGTATTACCCAGATGTATTTTTTCTTGGTTTTTGGGTATTTGGACAACTTCCTCCTGACTGATGGCCGATGACCACTATGTGGCCATCTGCCACCCCTTGCACTACACAATTACCATGAGTCCCCACCTGTGTGCCCTGCTGGCTCTAGTCTCTAGGTCTCTTAGTGTCCTAGTCGGCCTCTTTCACAGTCTGATGGTATTGCATCGCTCGTTCTGCACACACACAGAAATTCTGAACTTCTGTGAATTTGCTGTGGTGCTCAAGTTGGCCCGTTCAGATGCTCTCAGCAATTACATCATTCTGTATTCTGTGACTGGATTTCTGGGAATTCCTCCACTTGCTGGGATCCTTTTCTCCTACACTAAGATTATTTCCTCCATATTGAACATCTCTTCAATGGAGGGGAAGTACAAAGCTTTCTCAACCTGTGGGTCTCACCTAACAGTCACTTCCTTATTCTATGGGACAGGATTAGGAGTGTATCTCAGTTCTGCCTTCCCCACCTCCTCCTCAAAGCCGGCAATTGCCTCAGTGAGGTACACTGTGGTCATCCCTATGCTGAACCCCTTCATCTACAGCTTGAGGAACAGGGATATGAATGGGGCACTGAGGAAACTTGCCAGCAGGTCTTTCTTGTCCTTGTGAGGAGACATGGATGTTGGGATGGGAGAATCACTGTAATAACATATATAAATATACTGGCAATCAGAAATACCAAATTTTCAACTTCACTGAGTGTATGCTTTGCCCTCTTTTTCTGAAATACCATAGCTTGAGTTTCTTCTAAGTTTCCACTTCCTAAAGCAACTGATTCTTGGACTGCTCTGATGACTTAGTGGATAAGAATCTGCCTGCCAATGCAGGGGACATGTGTTTGATCCCTGGTCCAAGAAGATTCCACATACTGAGGAGCAACTAAGCTGGAGCACCACAACTACTGAGGCCATGATCTAGAGCTCATGAGCTGTAGCGACTGAGGACCGGTGCTGCAACAAATGACATCAGTGCACCTCGAGTCTGTGCTCCATAACAAAAGAAGCCATTGAAATGGGAGGCCATCCAATGACAGCTGGAAAGCAGCCCCTGCCAGCCACAACTAGAGAAAGCCAGCCTGTAACAATGAATACCCAGTATAATTAAAAATAAAATAAAAAATAAGTAATAAAAAATAAAACAAAAGCAACTGATTCTCAAGAACTTCCTTTAGTAAAATTTATGACCTCTTTCCTGTGCAGAAATATTCATCCCTCAGTTCAGTTCAGTTCAGTCGCTCAGTTGTGTCCAACTCTTTATGACCCCATGGACTGCAGCACGCCAGGCCTCCCTGTCCATTACCAACTCCTGGAGTTTACTCAAACGCATGTCCATTGAGTCAGTGATGCCATCCAACCATCTCATCCTCTGTCAACCCCTTCTCCTCCCTCTGTCAATCTTTCCCAGCATCAGGGTTTTTTCTAATGAGTCAGTTCTTCCCATCAGGTGGCCAAAGCATTGGAGTTTCAGCTTCAACATCAGTCCTTCCAGTGAATATTCAGGACTGATTTCCTTTAGGATGGACTGGTTGGATCTCCTTGCAGTCCAAGGGACTCTCAAGAGTTCTCCAACGCCACAGTTCAAAAGCATCAATTCTTCAGTGCTCAGCTTTCTTTACAGTCCAACTCTCACACCCATACATGACGACTGGAAAAACCATAGCCTTGACTAGATGGACCTTTGTTGGCAAAGCAATGTCTCTGCTTTTTAATATGCTCTCTAGGTTGGTCATAACTTTTCTTCCAAGGAGTAAGCATCTTTAATTTCATGGCTGCAGTCACCATCTGCAGTGATTTTTGGAGCCCAAGAAAATAAAGTCTGTCACTGTTTCTACTGTTTCCCCATATATTTGCCATGAAGTGATGGGACCTGATGCCATGATCTTTGTTTTCTGAATGTTGAGCTCTAAGCCAATTTTTCACTCTCCTCTTTCACTTTCATCAAGAGGCTCTTTAGTTCTTCTTCACTTTCTGCCATAAGTGTGGTGTCATCTGCATATCTGAGGTTATTGATATTTCTCCCAGCAGTCTTGATTCCAGCCTGTGCTTCCTCCAGCCCAGCGTTTCTCATGATGTACTCTGCATATAAGTTAAATAAGCAGGGTGACAATATACAGCCTTGACGTACTCCTTTTCCTATTTGGAACCAGTCTGTTGTTCCATGTCCAGTTCTAACTGTTGCTTCCTGACCTGCATACAGATTTCTCAAGAGGCAGGAAGGTCAGGTGGTCTGGTATTCCAATCTCTTTAAGAATTTCCCACAGTTTGTGGTGATCCACACAGTCAAAGGCAGGAAGGTCAGGTGGTCTGGTATCCCAATCTCTTTAAGAATTTCCCACAGTTTGTGGTGATCCACACAGTCAAAGGCTTTGGCATAGTCAATAAAGCAGAAATAGATGTTTTTCTGAAACTCTCTTGCTTTTTCTATGATCCAGCAGATATTGGCAAGTTGATCTCTGGTTTCTCTGCCTTTTCTAAAACCAGCATGAACTTCTGGAAGTTCCTGGTTCCCTACTGTTGAAGGCTGGCTTGGGGAATTTTGAGCATTACTTTGCTAGTGTGTGTGTGAGATGAGTGCCATTGTGCAGTAGTTTGAGCATTCTTTGGCATTGCCTTTCTTTGGGATTGGAATGAAAACTGACCTTTTCCAGTCCTGTGGCCACTGCTGAGTTTTCCAAATTTGCTGACATATTGAGTGCTGCACTTTCACAGCATAATCTTTTAGGATTTGAAATAGCTCAACTGGAATTCCATCATCTCCACTAATTTTTTTCATAGTGATGCTTCCTAAGGCCCACTTGACTTCGCATTCCAGGATGTCTGGCTCTAGGTGAGTGATTATACCCTTGTGATTATCTGGATCATGAAGATCTTTTTTTGTACAGTTCTTCTGTGTGTTCTTGCCACCTCTTCTTAATATCTTCTGCTTCTGTTAGGTCCATACAATTCCTGTCCTTTATTGAGCCCATCTTTGCATGAAATGTTCCCTTGGTATCTCTATTTTCTTGAAGAGATCTCTAGTCTTTCCCATTCTATTGTTTTCCTCTGTTTCTTTGCACTGATGATGGAGGAAGGCTTTCTTATCTCTCCTTGCTATTCTTTGGACCTCTGCGTTCAAATGGGCATATCTTTCCTTCTCTCCTTTGCTTTTTGCTTCTCTTCTTTTCACAGCTATTTGTAAGGCCTCCTCAGACAGCCATTTTGCTTTTTTGCATTTTTTTTTTCTTGGGGATGACCTTTCTCCCTGTTTCCTGTTCAATGTCATGAACCTCCACCCATAGTTCATCAGGCACTCTGTCTATCAGATCTAGTCCCTTAAATCTATTTCTCACTTCCACTGTATAATCGTAAGGGATTTGATTTAGGTCATACCTTAATGGCCTAGTCGTTTTCCCTGCTTTCTTCAATTTAAGTCTGAATTTGGCAATAAGGAGTTCATTTTCTGAGCCACAGTCAGCCCTCAGTCTTGTTTTTGCTGACTGTATAGAGCTTCTCCATCTTTGGCTGCAAAGAATATAATCAATCCGATCTTGGTGTTGACCATCTGGTGATGTCCATGTGTAGAGTCTTCTCTTGTGTTGTTGGAAGAGGGTGTTTGCTATGACCAGTGCGTTCTCTTGGCAAAACTCTATTAGCCTTTGCCCTGCTTCATTCTGAGCTCCAAGGCCAATTTTGCCTGTTACTCCAGGTGTTTCTTGACATCCTACTTTTGCATTCCAGTCCCTTATAAGGAAATCTTTTTAGGGTGTTAGTTTTAGAAGGTCTTGTAGGTCTTCACAGAACCGTTCAACTTCAGCTTCTTCAGCATTACTGGTTGGGGCATAGACTTGGATTACCGTGATATTGAATGGTTTGCCTTGGAAACGAACAGATCATTCTGTCATTTTTGAGAATGCATGGAAGTACTGCATTTCAGACTCCTTTGTTGACTATGATGGCTACTCCATTTCTTCTAAGGGATTCCTGCCCACCAGTAGTAGATATAATGGTCATCTGAGTTAAATTCACCCGTTCCAGTCCATTTTAGTTTGCTGATTCCTAAAATGTTAACGTTCACTCTTGCCATCTCCTGTTTGACCACTTCCAATTTGCCTTGATTCACGTACCTAACATTCCAGGTTCCTATGCACTATTGCTCTTTACAGCATCGGACCTTGCTTCCATCACCAGTCACATCCACAACTGGGTGTTGTTTTTGCTTTAGCTCCATCTCTTCATTCTTTCTGGAGTTATTTCTCCACTGATCTCCAGCAGCATATTGGGCACCTACTGACCTGGGGAGTTCATCTTTCAGTGTCCTATCTTTCTGCCTTTTTATACTGTTTATGTGGTTCTCAAGGCAAGAATACTGAAGTGGTTTGCCATTCCCTTCTCCAGTGGACCACATTTTGTCAGAACTCTCCACCATGACCTGTCCGTCTTGGGTGGCCCTACATAGCATGGCTCATAGTTTTATTGAGTTAGACAAGGCTGTGGTCCCTGTGATTAGACTGGTTCGTTTTCTGTGATTGTGGTTTTCAGTCTGTCTGCCCTCTGATGGAGAAGTGTAAGAGGCTTATGGACGCTTCCTGATGGGAGAGACTGACTGAGGGGCAATCTGGGTCTTGTTCTAATGGGCGGAGCTATGCTCAGTAAATGCTTAATCCAATTTTCTGTTGGTGGGTGGAGCTCTGTTCCCTCCCTGCTATTAGCGGGGCCAAACTATGGTGGAGGTTATGAAGATAATGGTGACCTCCCTCAAAAGATCCCATGCACGTACTGCTGTACTCAGTGACCTCAACCCATGGCAGCAGGCCACCACTGACCCACGACTCAGCCAGAGACTCCCGGACACCCACAGACAAGTCTGGGGCAATCTCCTGTGGGGTCACTGCTCCTTTCTCCTGGGTCCTGGTGCACAAGGTTCTGTTGTGCCCTCCGAGAGTCTATTTCCCAGTCCTGTGTAAGTTCTGGCCTCTCTATGTTGGATTAATGGCGACCTGCTCCAAGAGGGCTTATGCCATACCCAAGTCGGATGCACCCAAAGCCTCTGTCCCTGTGGCAGACCACCGCTAACCCACACCTCCACAGAAGATGGTAAAAAACAGTTCTGTCTCAGTCTCTGTGGGGTCCCTGGGTCCTGGCTTGCACAAGGTTTTTTTGAGCCCTCTGAGCGTCTCTGGTAGGAATGGGGTTTGATTCTAAACGCAAATTCGCCCCTTCTACCATCTTGCTGGGGCTTCTCCTTTGCCCTTGGATGGGGGGTATCTCCTCACAGCCGCTCCAGCACTTACCATCTTACTAGGGTATCTCTGACCTTGGACATGGGATATCTCCATATGGCCGGTCCAGCAAAGCACAGCCATGGCTCCTGACCTTGGACTTGAGGTATCTCCTCTCATCTCACATGCTAGTAAAGTAATGCTCAAAATTCTCCAAGCCAGGCTTCAACAGTATGTGAACCAGGAACTTCCAGATGTTCAAAGTGGTTTTAGAAAAGGCAGAGGAACCAGAGATCAAATTGCTAACATTTTTTTGATCATCAAAAAAGCAAGAGAATTCCAGAAAAACATCTATTTCTGCTTTATGGACTATGCCAAAGCCTTTGACTGTGTGTATCACAATAAATTGTGGAAAATTCTGAATGAGATGGGAATAGCAGACCACCTGATCTGCCTCTTGAGAAATCTGCATGCAGGTCAGGAAGCAACAGTTAGAACTGGACATGGAACAACAGATGGTTCCAAATCAGGAAAGGAGTACATCAAGGCTGTACATTGTCACCGTGCTTCTTTAACTTGTATGCAGAGTATATCATGAGAAACCCTGGACTGGATGAAGCACAAGTTGGAATCAAGATTGTTGGGAGAAATATAAATAACCTCAGATATGCAGATGACACCACCCTTACAGCAGAAATTAAGGAAGAACTAAAGAGCCTCCTGATGAAAGTGAAAGAGGAGAGTGAAAAATTGGCTCAACATTCAGAAAACAAAGATCATGGCATCAGGTCCCATCACTTCATGGCAAATAGATGGAGAAATAGTGGAAACAGTGACAGACTTTATTTTGGGGGGCTCCAAAATCACTGAAGCCGTGAAATTAAAAGATGTTACTCTTTGGATGAAAAGTTATGACCAACCTAGGCAGCATATTAAAAAGCAGAGAGGTTACTTTGCCAACAAAGGTCCATCTAGTGAAGGCTATGGTTTTTTCAGTAGTCATGTATGGATGTCGGAGTTGGACTATAAGAAAAGCTGAGCACCAAAGAATTGATGCTTTTGAACTGTGGTGTTGGAGAAGACTCTTGAGAGTCCCTTGGACTGCAAGGAGATCCAAACAGTCCATCCCAAAGGAGATCAGTCCTGGGTGTTCACTGGAAGAACTGATGTTGAAGCTGAAATTCTAATACTTTGGCCACCTGATGCAAAGAGCTGACTCATTTGAAAAGACCCTGATGCTGAGAAAGATTGAAGGTGGCAGGAGAAGGGGACAACAGAGGATGACATGGTTGGAAGGCCTCACTGACTCAATGGACACGAGTTTGAGTAAACTCCAGGAGTTGGTGATGGAGAAGAAGGCCTGGCGGGCTGAAGTCCATGGGGTTGCAAAGAGTCAGACATGACTGAGCGACTGAACTGAACTGAGTACTGTTAGCACTTAATAGTTCTGTATTGATTATTGTTGTTTCACTTAAGTGTCCATGATATTATCTGATAACAATTTAATTAAATTTGACATTCATTACGCAGGCTAATTTTCTATTCTCATCTTACCACCTTTTTAGTTGTTCAGGAGACTACTGAAATATTGAAGTTGGAATAGACTGACTTGTTCTGTTCATAAATTTAATAAGAATATTTTCATGTTTTAATGTAGAATATCCTTTTGGGTACAGTTTTTAAAACATTTTTAGTGAGTTAAAAATTGTCCTTGATTTCTTCAGTTAGTGAGAGGTTTTGTCCTGGCTGATAACCACAACTGTTAAATGTAATGGTTGGTATATTTTCTCAAATGAATTTTTTATTGTAATTGTGATTATGATTTCTCTTCAGTGACCTACTTTTGTGTTGAAGTATGTTAACAAACATCATTGTATTAAACAAGCTCTCCATTCTGAGAATAGTTATTACTTATTCATGATATATTATAGATATATTATAGATAATATTATTAGTATTCAATTTTATTTCTAAATTCAATGTATGATAAGCTTGAAATTTTCTTTGTTTGTGTAATAGTTTATGCTTTTCAACTCAATCTTTATTACATGTGCATCATTTATGTGTGTTGAGCACCTACTATGTGCCAGGCATCATGCAGGTCCCTGGAAAGACAATGATGAGCAAAAACAGTCATGACCTCTGACCAACAAATAAATACAAAATTATCAACATGAAAAGCACAATCAAAAATAGTACAGGATGCTCAACTTTGGGGCCTCATACTTTGTGCTCCATTACCAAGTCCAAGTTTACTCTGCTCTCTGCATAATAGGTTAATAAATTCACATATGAGATGTTGAGGCAAGGAATATTACTTTATTTCAGAACCCAGCAGACCTAGAAGATGGCAGACTAATTTCTCAAAATAACCATCTTATCTGGGTCTGGATGCCAGATTCTTTTATAGAACACAGATGGGGGTAGGTGAGGAAGTAAAGTAAAAAAGCTATTAATCTTGCAACTATCTCCTGGAATGGCCAGCGTCCTGGAGGCCCTGGACATGCTGATGAGAAATGTATGGTTATCTTCGTTACTATGTAAGTGCACCAGGCAAAACAAAAACAATGCAGTTACCATCGTGACAGGTAGTATTAGGAGGTAATTACTGAAATATTGAGATCATTCAGGGTAATGAGTCCTTTGTACTGCAAGATCAAACCAGTCAATCCTAAAGGAAATCAGTCCTGACTATTCATTGGAAGGACTGATGTTGAAGCTGAAACTCCAATACTTTGGCCACCTGATGCAATGAACAGACTCACTGGGAAAGACCCTGATGCTGGGAAAGATTGAGGGCAGGATGAGAAAGGGACGACAGAGGATGAGATGGTTGGATGGCACCACTGACTCGATGGACATGAGTTTGAGCAGGCTCTGGGAGATGGTGATGGACAGGGAAGCCTGGCATGCTGCAGTCCATAGGGTCACAAAGAGGCGGACACAACTGAGTGACTGAACTAAACTGAATGTGTCAACAGACTAAGACTCCATTTTGGCAGGGGGTTTACCAGGGACTGAGTGCTGCAGTGGCTTTTCTTAAGAAGTTCTAGACAAGGGTCTACCTAAACAAAATGTGTCCACTGGTGGATGCAGCAGGCCATTTTGTAGAAGGATACTGTCTTCTTATCAAGAACAACTTCTCAAACACTCAGAAATCACCCTTTCTGTCTATCTTTTCCTCAGGAAGGCAGAAAGGGCCCTTAGAAAGAACACCTAGGAGAAAAGACAGAAGGCATGGGCCCAGAGAGATGATCATAATTCCCACAGTCACTGCCTGAAAGTCATTCCACTCTAGCTCGAAATTTCTGAAATTTCTTCACATCCAATAAATCTCACATAAATACACACTACTGCTGTGAAATACCAGAATAGCCTTGTCCACCTGGAGCCAGAAAAGGAGATGGTGAGCCATGCTGCCCATTAGGAAAAGACAGTGGCTTCATTTTACACGTAAGGGACCTTAAGATCTGGGTAATGTGACTTTTCACTTGCCAAGGCAATAAAATACATGAATAATATTATACAGCAACTCTACCTAACACACATACCAGAAAATTCAATTAGAGAACAGCATCCCCTGGCTTCCTTCAGCAGTTCCTAGATGAACCAGAAGTATGACAACTCAGGCCTAGACTACAGGAAACTGGCAGATCCTAAACCAGGGTCTCTGAAAAATGGCATTAACGAGGACTTCTCATGGGACATATCATAGCTGTCATGTTGTAATGATGGTAAAATTTGCCTCAAAGTTTCATTCTTTGATGTCAAGATCATGTAAGGCAGCTTATAAATATAAGTAGATAGGGATAGCTCCATCCCCCAGGGGATTGGGTTTTCTGGAGTCCTGCTTCATACCAAACACCAAACAAGAAATATTAATTATCTCATATACAATATCATAAATTATCATATACAATATCATAAATTAGCTCTTTCTATGTAGATAATAGTTACAAAAAGAGTATCCTCTATATAACAATATCAGTAACATCAATTGTTATTCACTGAAGACATTATGTACCAGATATCTCATTAGGAGCTTATACCTTACGTATATGTTTAGAACAACTTGATTATTGGAATCTACTCCTTCCACTGTGAATTATGTAAACTCTAAGCAGAAATGAAGTATACAGGATAAAAACGTAATGTCCGGTAGATTCAAATCCCTTTGCACGAAGAAAACAATGTAAAACATCTCATTGTTTTTTGTGTGTATGTGTGCTAAGTCACTTCAGTCATGTCCAACTCTGTGCAGCCCTATGGACTGTAGCCTGCCAGGCTCCTCTGTCCATGGGATTCTCCAGGCAAGAATACTGGAGTGGGTTGCCATGCCTTCATTCATTTTTAATACTAAGTGTTTAATTAATATTTGAGTATATATAGGATAAAATAAAATATATTCATATAAACAAATTTCATCTCTCATTTTTGTTTACTGTAGGTACTGAAAATATTTTCATTATGTACACGATCTATACATTATATTTATATCAGAAAAGCACTGGTGTAGGCTGCTGCTAAAAGGGCTTCCCAGGTGGTGCTAATGGTAAAGAACCCACCTGCCTGGTTTGATCCCTGGGTGAAGAGGATCCCCTAGAGGAGGGCATGGCAACCCACTCCAGTGTTCTTGCCTGGAGAATCCCATGGACAGAGGAGTTTCGTAGGCTACAGTCCACAGGGTCGCAAAGAGTCGTAAACGACTGAAGTGACTTAGCAGGCACGCAGGGTGCTGCTGGGCTTATGGAAGCGAGAAAATAAAACATTTATTTGGTCAACACCCTTGAGTTTCTCTTGATGGATGTTAGAGAAGTTTGAGGCTCTGGGCATCTATACGCTCTTGAAAGTGAAAGTTGTTCAGTCGTGTCCGATTCTTTGCGACCCCATGGACTATACAGTCCATGAAATTCTCCAGGCTGGAATACTGGAGTGGGTAGCCTTCCCTTCTCCAGGGGATCTTCCCAATCCAGGGATTGAATCCAGGTCTCCCGCATTGCAGGCAGATTCTTTACCATAACTGGATTATTCCTTTATTCTTTCTGTGCCACTATGCCAGGCAATTATTTGAGAGCAGTAACATATACAGAAAATATTATAGGCATTAAATATCCATCATTTTTATTAGAGGAGATAGACAATAAAAGAATAATTGATAAATCAATTCATTAGTAATATGGGAAAACAATCAAACAGGTAAAAAAAAATCATTATCCTACACATACATAGAAACAGAGACACACAGACACCTGACACATATTTTGCTATTTCCTGGGCAAGATAAAGAAAGGAGAAATCATTAGGTCTCCCACACGTGACCCAAAAAGATTACAAAAAAATTTATGAAACTTTTTACAAAAGAATTCAGAATACATGAAAGTACTGGGAAACCTCCACAGGTCTTCACTGGAAACACTCAAACAGTTCTGCACTCTCTCCTCGCCTTGGACAAGGAGCAATGCCCCATCATACTTAGCCCAACATTCATCTATTTTATGAATCTCTTCAGAAAACCACCTTCTCATGTTATTTTTCAATTCCATTTTCATTCAATTTGCTTTTGTTCATTCACTTCTTCCACAGACTTTCTTCATGCTTCTTAAGTTCTTTTAACATTCTGAATCTAAAGGTTAACTTCTTTTTGTTAAATATCAATAACCTTTAACATATCCAAATATGGACCACCACTTTCCCCCACTGCTCACCATAATCTCCAGGATTGTAAGGATGTGAGGATGTGAGGACACGGGGTTGGAGTCAATGACTTTAAAGGCAGAAATTCCTCACCTCTTGAAGAAAAATCATGCTTGGTACATATTTAGTTTCCCCTTTCTTCAACAGGAATTGAGGGGACTGCCTGTAAACTTGTAAAGCCCCGGCCTTTATACTTTTTCTTTTGGTCTCCTGTCCTTCCCTTTTTTATTTTTGTTAAGATACTTACCTGATAGGCTCCTGATGGTCCTGAGTGACTCCTGCTCTGAGCAGTAGCCTCCCTTGCTAGAATGGCCCTGTCAACCTCAGAGAGACTAGAGTCTATATCCAAGGTGGGGCAATCCCTGTTTTGCAAGTTTGATTTTCAGGAAGATGCTCTTACATGCTGATACATGGTGGCATTCACCAGAGCCCAAGCACACTGACCAGGAGTTTTACAAACTGATTTGAGAAACCTTCTGAGATTTCTTGGGAATAAGAACAAAATGTCCCTCCCCCTTTTCATTTTTTCATTAAATACTGAGCCACCAGTTTCTATGGATGAGATCCCTCATATCCCAGTAGGTTGGGGAACAAATCATTACAGACGCAAAGCAAGGAGCAACAGAGAGATAGGTGACAGCTGCTGGTGTCTTTGGTTGGGACAGCCGCTGGGGATCTCCAGGTCTCTGTCTCCCACAAGGGATGTTGTGGAGGAGATGTCTCTTGGTGTTGCAAGGAACATCATAAATAATATGGTGATGAAGAAAGGTTAAGTTGTTTTTGGTTGTCTTTAAAATTGGTAGGGAGAAAATGTTATCCTGAGGTTTTCCAGGTGGCCCTAGTGGTAAAAAACCCGCCTGCCAATGCAGCAGACTTGAGATGTGGATTCAATCCCTGAATCTGGAAGATCTCCTGGAGGAGGGCATGGCAACCCACCCCAGTATTCTTGCCTGGAGAATCCCTTGGACAGAGGAACCTGGCGGGCTACAGTCCACAGGATCACAAAGAGTTGACACCAATGAACCAACTTAGCATGCATGCAGTAGGCCAATAGCTCACATTTATATCAAGTGAAGGAATTCCCTGGTGGCTCAGACAGTAAAGCATCTGCCTGCAATGTGGGAGACAGGGGTTTGATCCCTGGGTTGGGAATAAATACTAATTATTAACGGGAAAAGAACAGACACTATATAAGAATGAAAGGATAATTTATCAGAAACATACAAAATGACTACATTTGTGTGCATCCAGTTCTATGGCCCCAAAATAAAAGAATTTAAAAAACAACCTAATATCCACAGTTATAGTGGGACACTATAAAATACCTCTCAATAAAGGGGCGATCAGGAGATAAAGTTTGTAATGATACAGGTTTTAAAAACACAAGATTTATTCTTCAGATACACTGAAAATCTATTCAGTTCAGTTCAGTCGCTCAGTCGTGTTCAACTCTTTGTGACCCCCATGGACTGCAGCACGCCAGGCTTCCTTGTCCATCATCAACTCTCGGAGCTTTCTCAAACTCATGTCCATCGAGTTGGTCATGCCATCCAACCATCTCATCCTCTGTTGTCCCCTTCTACTCCTGCCTTCAATCTTTCCCAGCATCAGGGTCTTTTCCAAGAAGCCAGTTCTTCACATCAGGTGGCCAAAGTACTGGAGCTTCAGCTTCAACATCAGTCCTTCCAATGAATATTCAGGACTGATTTCCTTAAGGACTGACTGGTTAGATCTCCTTGCAGTCCAAGGGACTCTCAAGAGTCTTCTCCAACACCACAGTTCAAAAGCATCAATTCTTTGGCACTCAGTTTTCTTTACAGTCCAACTCTCATATCCATACATGACTATGGGAAAAACCATAGCATTGACTAGACGGACCTTTGTTGGCTAAGTAGTGTCTGTGCTTGTTAATATGCTGTCTAGGTTGGTCACAGCTTTTCTTCCAAGGAGCAAGCGTCTTTTTAATTTCATGGCTGCAGTCACCATCTACAGTGATTTTGGGGCCCAAGAAAATGAAGTCTCTCACTGTTTCCCCATCTATTTGCCATGAAGTGATGGGACCAGATGCCATGATCTTAGTTTTCTAAATGTTGAGTTTTAAGCCAGATTTTTCACTCTCTTCTTTCATCAAGAGGCTCTTCAGTTCTTCTTCACTTTGTGCCATAAGGGTGGTGTTATCTGTGTATCTGAGGTTATTGATATTTCTCCTGGCTATCTTGATTCCAGCTTGTATTTCATCCAGCCCAGCATTTCCCATGATGTACTCTGCATATAAATAAGCAGGGTGACAATATACAGCCTTGACATACTCCTTTCCTGATGTGGAACCAGTCTGTTGTTTCATGTCTAGTTCTAACTGTTGCTTCTTGACCTGCACACAGATTTCTCAGGAGGCAGGTAAGGTAGTCTGGTATTACCATCTCTTTAAGAATTTTCCACAGTCTGTTGTGATCCACACAGTCAAAGGCACTGGCATAGTCAATAAAGCAGAACTAGATGTTTTTCTGGAACTCTCTTGCTTTGATGGTCCAATGGATGTT
This sequence comes from Okapia johnstoni, assembly GCA_024291935.2. Taxonomy (NCBI): domain Eukaryota; kingdom Metazoa; phylum Chordata; class Mammalia; order Artiodactyla; family Giraffidae; genus Okapia; species Okapia johnstoni. Next base: position 10,871,215 of record CM044316.1, on the reverse strand, counting down.
GGCAATTTGATCTCTGGTTCCTCTGCCTTTTCTAAATCCAGCTTGAACATCTGGAAGTTCTCAGTTCATGTACTGTTGAAGCCTGGCTTGGAGAATTTTGAGCATTACTTTGTTAGCATGTGAGATGAGTGCAATTGTGTGGCAGTTTTGAGCATTCTTTGGCATTGCCTTTCTTTGGGACTGGAATGAAAACTGACCTATAGTCAACAATTACAGAATACACAGTTTTCAACTATACTTGAAAGATTAAAAAAAAAATTTTAATTGGAGAAGAACTGCTTTACAATGTTGTGCTGGTTTCTGCCATACAACAACATGAATCAGCCATAAGAATACATATGCTCCCTCTCCCTTGAAGGATTCTTAAAGCTTGACCATATATGAGATGCATCAGTTAAGACTGAAATCCACTGTAACAGATTCTTCCCACATGAGTGATTTAGAACAGTTAGGAGTTTATTTTTCTCATGTTACATGAAATTCAGAAAGAAGCAACTCATAGTTGCTTATATACAGCCAAAAAATACCTTATATGTCTATTATATAATCAGTAGTCTATGAATGTCATCTTATTGGTCTATGCTCTAAGAAAAAAGAGATAAACCTGAGGGCAGATGGTAAAGTGAAAATGCCAGATGCCATGCTCCCATTTCCATGGAATTCTTTAGAACCCACAAGCAGTGACCTCTTGCTTCTTTCTCACAGGCCAAGACTGTGAGCTCATGGGCACTCACAGCTGCAAGGAAAGTTGGGAGATGAGTCCTCAGAAATTGTCTACACTGCTAATTTGAAAACAACTATAGTTTTGTTACTTGAAGGAAGCAAGGGAGAAATGGATATTGGGACAGCAACTTCTTGTATCTCACACACTAGGCCACATAGCAAGTCTCTAATAATTTTCTGTTTGTATGTTACTGAATCTATGTCATGAAGATCAGGCATTCTGTGGATAACGCAATTCAATTAGAAATCTATAACTAAAAGATAACTAAAATAAGCCCAGTCTGCACATTAAAATACATATTTCTAAATAACCTATAGTTCAGTCCAAGATATCTTGATTGGAAGTGCACAATATTTAGTACTTACTTATAATAAAAACATTACATACCTAAACTTTAGTGAGGGACTTCCCTTGTGGTCTTGTGGCTACGACTCCACACTCCCAATGCAGAGGGCCTAGATTCAAACCCTGGTCAGGGAACTAGATCCTGTATGTTGTGACTAAAGATCTTGTATGTGACAATGAAGACTGAGGATCCTACGTGCCACAATTAAGACTTGTTGTAGCCAAATAAATACATAAATAAATAAATAGTAAAAAAAAAAAAAAAAAAAAAACTTTGTGATGTAGATCAAGGGGAATTTAGAGTGCTATATAATCTTTAATACTCATCAGCTAATGAGTTATCACACTTTAAAGATTAAACACTCAATGATACAATCACAGGACCATAACATTTACAACGTTTGCCCCAGTATAACGTAACTCAAGAGTTGTGCCTGATGGCTTTCTAAATTGGTCGTAACAGGGTTTCTCTCCAGAGTGTGTTCGAAAATGACTGAGGGGGGAAGGGGCCCTTAAGGCTAGCTTGCAGTCATTTCACTCACAGAGCTTCTGCCCAGTATGTATTCGCTTGTGCATTATAAGGTTAGTGCTAGTGCTGAATGCTTTTCCACACTGGATACATTTATAAGGCTTCTCCCCTGTGTGAGTTCTCATATGCACTCTTAGGCAAGAGGAATTCCTAAAGGCCTTCCCACATTCTTTACACGCATAGGTTTTCTCTCCAGTGTGAGCTCTCTTGTGCACAATGAGATAAGAGCCTGTGCTGAAGGATTTTCCACAGTGATTACACTCATAAGGTTTCTCTCCAGTGTGAGATCGGGTATGTTTCTTAAGGGATGACTGATCAATAAAGGCTTTCCCACAGTCACTACATTCATAGGGTTTCTCTCCAGTATGGGTTCTCATATGTTTCTGAAGGGATGAAGGAACAGTGAAAGCCTTGCCACATTCCTTACAGTCGTAAGGTTTCTCTCCAGTGTGAATTCTTTTGTGAACGTTAAGATGAGAGCTCTGGCTTAAGGATTTTCCACAGTGATTACACTCATAAGGTTTCTCTCCAGTGTGTGATCTCACGTGTTTCTTAAGGGAAGACTGAAAAACAAAGGCTTTCCCACAATCCCTACATTCATAAGCTTTCTCTCCAGTGTGAGGTCTCATACATATCTGAAGGGACAAGGGGCCAGTGAAAACTTTCCCATGCCCATTACATTTTGAGCTTTCTTTCATAGTACACATTTTTTTGTGGACACGATGGGAAGATCTTTTTCCACAGTCACTGCATTCATGGAGTTTCTCTTCAGTAGGTTCATGTACTGAGAAGGAAGAGTGTAAGTTGAAGGACATAAGATGTTGATTACACTCAGATTTTTCTCCTGTGAGAGTTCTGAAGTGTTTCCTAAGGGATGACTCTTGATTGAAAGTTTTTCCACAATCACTGTATTCAAGAATTTTCTCTCCAATATGAGTACTCACATGACTCCTAAGAGTTGAGGGATGGCCGAAGTCTTTCCCATATTCTTTATATTTGTAGCATTTCTCACCCTTGCAATATCTTGTATGAATAAGGTGATAATTCTTTCTTAAGAATTTTCTACAATGATTACGTTCCAATGGTTTCTCACCAGGGTGGGTTAATGCCTACAGAAAAAGGAGTAAGTGATGACTAAAGGCTTTCTTGGGGCTTCCCTGATGGCTCAAACAGTAGAGAATCTGCCTGCAATGCAGGAGACCTGGGTTTGATCTCTGGGTTGGGAAGATCCCCTGGAGAAGGGCATGGCAACCCACTCCAGTATTCTTGCCTGGAGAATTCCGTGGACAGAGGAGCCTGGCAGGCTACAGTCCATAGGGTCATACAGTCGGACATGCTTGAAGTGACTTAGCACACACAAAGGCTTTCTTTTATTACACAGGAACTCATTTCCATGTGGATCCTGCCATATATAGGAAGTAGATTATTATGACTAACATTTTTGCCATTTTCAGGGTATGTGTATATTTTTTGCCTTATTCTTTCAAGTTGAAATAGCTGAATACTCTTCCCAAGGCCCCATGGAATCCATTCCATCAAAGGGCATCCTAATTATAGAGTTTTTCTAATCATGGGTGAAGAATGAATGATTTATTAAATACTTAATAGTGGAATGACATTTAAGTAAATGTTTTGTTGTTGTTGTTGTTTAGTCGCTATGTTGTGTCTCTTTTGTGACCCCATGGATTGTAGCCCACCAGGCTCCTCTGTCCATGGGATTTTCTAGGTAAGAATACTGGAGTGAGAAGTCATTTCCTTTTCCAGGGGATCTTCCCAACTCAAGGATTGAACCTGCATCTCCTGCATTGGCAGGCAGATTCTCTACCACTGCACTACCAGGGAAGCCCAAGTAAATGTTTACTTTTTGATATTCTCTGCAAGGATGCAAGTGTTCAGAGATTTCTCCAATTTTATGGGATTAATAAAGGATTTCCTGGTGCAGCTTTCTGATGAGTGAATTCTACTTGCCTCAAGTGTCTCCTCTTGCTTGGGTGCTACTGCTGTTTTAATTCCTTGAAATTCACAGAGATCTCTCAGTCTTAAAAAACAGGAATCACTTCTAGTGAATCTCACCATTTTTATGCCATTGGCAGTTTTTTCTCCAGGAACATTCTGCATGAGAATTACATCTTTTGATTTAAGTTGAGTAGCCCCATCTGAAAGTGAATGGGGAAATCTGTTATAATTATTGGGAGAAAAAGTAGGGGTGAAAGAAAAAAGGAGGCAGGCATGCTATGGATTTGTTTTCAATTAATAACACTAAATATAGGAGGAAAATGTGAGAGAGAAGATGTAACCAGTGGTCAGAGAAATTAATTTAGGAACTTGGCTCTCGGAAAAGATGCCAATAATAGGAACAAGCAACAGAAATGATAGGTATTTTACATAGCATTCTGGAGGCTTGAGACAGAAAGCTCATGTAATGGTCTCAGCCTTCTTATCTAACAATGACTGACTAACTGTACCACCCCTCACAGGCTGTGGCTATTCCATACAATGACCCCTTCCTGCCTGGGGCTCACCTGTACAAGCACTTTGGAGAATTCCTCTCCCCTCCGGCCTCAGCTCTTCCTGTGCCACCTCAGTGGTCAGACTGTGTTTGCAGAGATGATACCCTGCTCATGGGGAAAGACACATGATGTGGGGAGACTGTGAAGGAGACAAGGAATCTTTCCACAAAACTGATTCCAATACTTTGGTTTTCAAGGATTCTGAAGATAGGCAAGAGCAGCAAAAGAATCAGATTACATAGCCCTTTCACAGAGCACCATAAGACAAACACCCACACACCTTGTCCCACATGATCTGACCCTTGAATTCTAAGCCCAAGATCTGTAAATCACCTAAATTTTTTTTTATATAAAGGCATTTAGTTTATTTTTCAAAAAATATTTTTGCTAGAAGGTTTTAGTAATTTTACATGATCACAATCTTAAAATTTTTTCTGACCAAAAGGTACCATTTAAGTGGACAGCTTGTCTACATCTGCTTTTGTTAACACCCAAATACAATTAGCACATCTGATGGTATTCCCTAGGTCTTCTTAAATTATTTACAGGCCAGGAGGCAGAGCCTAGCACATAACAAGTATGTGCTTTATAACTGCTGATTAGTTCAGTTTCATAACAATTAAGCAGAGCAGGTAGTCAGTATATCTAATTCACACTATTAACACACTGGTTCTTGCCTGAAGGGTCTGATCATTGCAGAGCTCCCAGTTATTCCTTCCAATCCAGGAAGTAGTAAACCACAACTGCAGAGAAAGGGGGCAGCTCTACTTAGGCTAGTGCTGGCGATGTCTCAGGTCTGTTCCTTTGTTCCAACTATGAATTCAAGGTGACCAGTATTAATTATAAATTCAATGATATGTAGAAAATAAAATGCAAAGCCAAAAAAAAGAGTGGCTGCTTCTCCCTTTCTTAAGAGATTGGTTTTCTATGATTGAGAGAACTAAAAGTGAAAGTGAAGTCGCTCAGTCGTGTCCAACTCTTTGCTACCCCATGGACAGTAGCCTACCAGGCTTCTCCGTCCATGGGATTTTCCAGGCAAGAGTACTGGAGTGGGCTGCCATTTCCTTCTCCATCATCTAAATTTTTTAAGGACTGAGAAAATACAATCAGTGAATTTTCTTGGGAAGTGATAAGACTGTCCCACAAGGGCAGGAACTGTCCATTCTGTGTTTACCATATATAGCTGTTCTTTTCAGTTCCTGGGACAGACAAGTGATGAAGAACTAGTACATGCATGAAGAAATGAATATGAAGGAATGAGGCCAACTTTACCCACTGAGGCCAGGTTCCTAAAATTCTCCAACATCACATCTCTGTACAGGATTTTCTGAGCAGGGGCCAGCAGGGCCCACTCCTCCTGTGAGAAGTCCACTGACACTTCCTCGAAGGTCACCAAGTCCTAAAACACCATGTATACATTCAGGTTCAGTCAAGAACTATCTCTAACTCTGAACCAGAAAGATGATGGGTGAGGCTGAGAGGACTTGGGGAGAAGACCCAACGTGCAATAAGCTCAGACATTCTTCAGAGGCCTCTCATCATTTCACCCAAGTACTTGGAACTTTCCACTTCTGTTCTCACTCATTGGACCATCTCTTTCAGGCTCATGGTTTTTAGAAGCTTTTCTAACAAAGCTGAGCTGATATTGCCACAACTAGGTTGCAAGGAGTCTTCCAATCTTATTCAAGATCTAGTACAGATTGAGCATACTACAGAATGAGAAAAATACTTGGAAAATGAATGTTTTTCCTAGTGTAAAAAAGTCTTTATTTTCCTTCATGGCACCCAGCAGAATATGGAACTAACACTCATCCTGGGGGATTATCTGAAAAATAAAACAAATGTTGAAGCCTTTCCTTAAACATTTTCTCTCTCCCATTCTAAGAAGTGCAAAGAACTGAGGAAGCCTTAGGCTAGCCTGGTTGGGCTGTGAAGCTCTGGGTCATGGACAGGAGATGTACCCTTTGGGAACAGTGATGTTTTTTGGGAAACAGTAACTTCCCACATACCTGTGACCAGGTTGTCAGCAATCCTGCAGCCATTCTTCCTTTTGTGTGTCTCCCTCCTGGCTTGGCAGGGTTCTAAGCATGAAGACCTAGAAACGAAGAAAGAAGCCATGAGATTCTGGGCCTGACAGATAGTCAACACTTAGAGGCCTTGTAAGCTTCCTCATACTAGCTTCAGAGTAACCACAAGCACCCAAATGCACATATACATACACATAATACAGTAAAGAATTTATCTCCTTACCCAAGAACAATTAGGAACTGGGAATACAGTATGTTCTTATTTTTTAAACTTTTCCCTAGATTGAGTCACCAAAATTGCCTAGAGTCACTAACAACTCAGGAGCAATGAGTCCTCTAGTATTAAAATTCCTCTGTATAAGAAACCAGGACTCTTTTGGGAAATATGTTCAGTGTGGAACAAGAAACGTTCAGCATAAGCCTGGAACAGCTTATACCAGAAAGGAAGGACTCTACCACACAGGAGAAAACTTAAAAAGGTTCCCACTGGCTTACAATGGAACAGTTTAATAAAGAGTAATGATTACAATCAGTTGAAATACACCAAATATAAAACAAAGCCATGAGTCCATAATGTTACTAAAAAACAGTCAATGGTCACTACAAGAGGTGGTCAGGATATAATTTTGTTATTCTGAAAATTCTTAAAAAAAAAATCAAGGCTGTATCATCCTATCCCCTCCTTTATGAACAATATTTTATTATTACTAAATAGTTGTGATAAAGGAAAGTTCTTTCCAGAATAATCACAAACTTTATTCTGTTTCATTTATTATGAAGAAAATGCTAGAATCAGAAAGTCACCATTCTGAAACTACTAGTAAATTAATGCACTTAGGCAATGACAATCAATGGTTACTAAAATATTAGGTGAAAAGTGAATGGGAATATTTATTTTCAACTTCTAGCTTTGAAAAAATTTCAAACTCAAAAATTGTAAGAATTAGTGTAAAAATGATGAGCTTCCCTATACTCTTTACTAATTGTTAAAGTTCTGTCACATTTGCTTCCTTTCTCCTCTCTGTAGGGGTGTGCGTGTGTTTCATTAAGAATATTGAGAGGAAACTACTTGAGAGGAAATTGCAGGTGTTAGACCCTTTTTTCCTATATACTTCAGAGTGTCATAGGAACTTGGGACTTTCCCTAACACGATCAAAACCAATTTATTATCTAACATGTAATTCATATGCAGAATTTCACCAACTAGTCCAATAATATCCTTTACAGCAGCCACTTTAAAATTTCCCATCCAGGATTATGCCCTCAGACTATGTTTCTTTCATCTTTAATCTGGACCAGTCTCTCGGCCTTTCTTCATCTTTCCAGGTTTGAAAAGTCCCAGGTCAAATGTTTTACACATAGACTACCCTCAGTTTCAGTTTGTCTGTTGTTTTCTCATGGTTAGATTCACAAAGTTTATTTTTGGGTGATGTATTTTGTAACTGATGCTTGTCCTCAGTGAATCATTTCAGGAGGCATATGATGACAGTATGTCTCATTACTGATGTTAATTTTGATCACTTGGTTAAAATAGTATGCAGCAGGTTTCCCCATTAAGTGACCCCTGGTAACCCTATATGCGAGACAGAATAAGAGACACAGATGCGTAGAACAGTCTTGTGGACTCTGAGGGAGAAGGTGAGGGTGGGACGTTCTGGGACAATAGCATTGAAACATGTATATTATCATACGTGAAGCGGAACACCATTCCATGTTCTATGCATGAGACAAATGCTCAGGGCTGGGCCATTGGGATGACCCAGAGGGATGGGATGGGGAGGAAGGTGGGAGGAGGGTTCAGGATGGGGAACACATGTAAACCCATGGCTGATTCATGTCAATGTATGGCAAAAACTACTACAATATTGTAAAGTAATTAGCCCCCAACTAAAATAAATAGATTTATTAAAAAAAAAAAGAAGAAACCTGAAGGGGATAATTTTAAGACTAAATAGATGTGCTGGGTAACTTTATAAAGGAAGATCAAGCTGATAAATCTTAACATCTTAAAAGAGACACCTGGACACCATGAGTTCTGATATGATGCAACAAGAGACAATACCAATTATAAAATATTTTTGCTAAAAAAAAAAAAATCCTAACAAATCCTTTAATCTAATGAGAAGTTTATAGAAGAAGGGTAAGAGGAGGGGACAGAGGACACGCTAAATGATATATAGAGGACATAATCAGAAATATCCAGTTTGGAGGAGAAAAAGGAAAGGAGAACTCTTCCTGATTAAGAGACTTAAGAGGTGCAACAATTCACTGCAATGTGTGGTCCTTAGAGCTTTTTTTTTTAATAATGTTATTTATTTTAGGCTGTGCTGGGTCTTCATTGTTGTGCGGGCTTTTCTCTCGTTGCAGTGAGTGGGGGCTACTCTCTAGTTGTGGTGCACGGGCTTCAGTAGTTGTGGAACATGGGTTCAGTAGTTGTGGTGCTTGGGCTTAGTTGCTCTGCAGCATGTGGGATCTGCCCAGACCAGGGATCGAACTCGTGTCTCCTGCACTGGTGGGTGGATTCTTTACTACTGAGCCACCACGGAAGCCCCCAATTCATTTTTTATAGATTAGAGAAATATGTTAAAAATTTTTTAATGTTAAGGCTTTGTAGTCACATTTACAAAGTTTCTGGTTTCAGCTGGCACCTTAAAGATATATTCCTTCTAAGTTACATGATTTTAGGTTCTCAATTAACAAAGGTCAGCAGAAATGGACAAAGTCTAGAAAATGCTGAACATTGACAAATTAAAAAACTAGAGAATTTGCCTTCAAAAATAGCTATTTCTACCAAAGTGGGAAAAAAGGTATTGTTGGGTTAAACAATTTTAAAATATCACCGTCCCTTGGAAAATATCACTATAGCTTGAAAAATCACATTCACTTACAACTCACACTTTTGATCCTTGGAATGACATTTTTTAATTCCAATATGCAGTGTGCTTTTTTTCCCAAAGTGATTTATTATAAAAAAGCTTGCTCCCTCTCAATGCTGAGTTAGTTCAGCAATGCAGCTCCGTCCTTTTAAGCATTCTAGTCAAGTGTTAGTCACTCAGTCCTGTCTAACTCTTTGCGGGGCCATGGACTGTAGCCCACCAGGCTCTTCTGTCTATGGAATTCTCCAGGCAAGAATACTGGAGTGGGCTGCCATTCCCTTCTCCATGCAGTGTGCTTCTGAGCCAGTAGTTTTATACTGGATGCCCTTTAAAGCAACCTTCCTGAATGTTAAAATGATTTATGATTTTTTTCATTAAACTTATGAGCAAATTTGCTAATATGTTTATCAAGAACAATGTTTCCTTTTCTTTTTTCTTTTTTTAAAAAATATTTATTTATTTATTGCCTGCACCAGGTCTTTGTTGGGGCATGTGAGATCTAGTTTCCTGACCAGGGATTGAACCTGGATCCCCTGCACTGGAAGCTGGGAGTCTTAGCCATGGGACTACCAGGGAAGTCCCTCCCTTTCCCTTTTAAAAGTAATTTTTAAGTTTATTTTTATCGAGGTAATAATGATTTACAAAATTATGTAAGCTTCACATGTACAAAATGAAATGCCTTAATGTCTTTTCTAACATTCCCTTATTAAGACATCCCACAGTTCACTATAGTGTGCATTCTACCTTGCTGCAATAAATAATAAATCCAACTTGTTTAACTCTGTGTGTCCCTGGTAACCTTTGGCTAAAGACCACTGATAATAACAAGAAAAACTGTTAACTTGGGGGTATGTAGTAATGGTGTTGTGATAATGCTAAAAACTTCTGCTAAAAGTTTGTTTAAAATTTTTTAATTGAAGTATATTGATATATATGTCATGTTAGTTTCAGGTATACAGCAAAGTGACTTATTTATATATATTGTATACATATATGTATGTGTGTGTATATATGTGTATATATATATGCACACAGATCTATACATATCTATACATATATATATATGGGCTTCCCTGGTAGCTCCATGGTAAAGAATCCACCTGCCAGTGCAGGAGATGAAGGTTCGATCCCTAGGCTGGGAAGATCCCCTGGAGAAGGAAATGGCAACCCACTCCAGTATTCTGGCCTGGAAAATTCCATGAACAGAGGAGCCTGGCAGGCTATTGTCCACAGGGTCACAAAGAGTTGGACATGACTGAGCAACTGAACACAGCACAATATATCAAAGTAGAAAATAGTATGATCATCTCAATAACACACTAAAAATGTCTGATAATACCCAACATTGCCTAACGATTTAAAAATATTTTGACCAACTCTATAAAAAAATAAAAAACCCCTCAACTTTTAAAATGGGCAAAATATGTTTTTCTAAAGAAAATACAATGGCCATTAAGCATTATGAAAATATGCTTATTATTAACTACCAGGGACATGCAAATTAAAACCACAAGATACTACTTGACACTCATTTTGATAATTATTATCAAAAAGACTAACAACTGGTGAGGATGTGGAGAAATCAGGACTCTTATTTGCTGATGGGAAAGAATAATGGTGCAGCACCTTTAGAAATAACTTTGCAGTTTATCAAAAGGTTAAATATATGATTATCATAAGAATCAGCATTCCACTCCTACGTATAAACCCAAGACAAATGAAAATAAGTCCACACAAAAACTTTAGCAGGAGAGCTCACAGTAGCATTATTTACAATAGCCGAAATGTGGAAATAACCCAAACGCCCATTAAATTGTGAATGGGCAAATGTGATGTATCCATACAAAAGAATATTACTTGGCCATTAACAGGAATTAAGTACTGACACTTCCTACAATGTGGATGAACCTTGAAAACTTCTTACTAAGTGAAAGAAGCCATTCACAAAAGACAAAATATTATATGATTACATGTATATGAAATGTCCAGAATGGGCAAGTCTATAAAGACAAGAAGCAGATTAGTGGTAGCCTTGGCCTGGTGGGTAATGAGGCATGGGGAGTGAGTGCTAATGAGTATGGGATTTCTTTCTCGGATGATGAAAATCTTCTAAAATTAGATTGTGGTGAGGGTGGTATATCTCTGGGAATACACTAAAATACACTGGATTATACACTTTAGTTACATGTGATTCTATCTCAATAAAGCTATTACAATTAAAAGATGCTCCTTCGAAGGAAAGCTATGACAAACCTTGAAAGCCTATTAAAAAGCAGAGACATCACTTTGCTGACAAAGGTCCATATAGTCAAAGCACTGGTTGTTCCAGTAGTCATGCAGGGATGTGAGAGTTGGACCATAAAGAAGGCTGAGCACCGAAGAATTGATGCTTTCGAACTGTGATGCTGGAGAAGACTCTTGAGAGTTCCCTGGACTAGGGAGATCAAACCAGTCAATCCTAATGGAAATCAACCCTGAATAGTCACTGGAAGGACTGATGCTAAAGCTGAAGCTCCAATACTTTGGCCGCCTGATGTGAAGAGCTGACTCACTGGAAAAGACTGTGATGTTGGTAAAGACTGAAGGCAAACGGAGAAGAGGGCAGCAGAGGATGAAATGGTTAGATAGCATCACTGACTCAATGGACATGAATCTGAGCAAACTCTGGGAGACAGTGGAGGACAAAGAAGTCTGGAGAGCTACAGTCCATGGGGTCACAAAGAGTCAGGCATGACTTAGCAACTGAACAATAACAACAACAAAAACTATTACAAAAAAGAATGTTAGTAAACAACAAAAAAAAAGAAGAATAAAAGGAAATGTCTTTAAACCTGAAAACATGTCAAAAATATAGAGCAAGTGTTTCAATTTACTAGATAAAAGCTGAAGGCCTTTGAGACACAGATAAAGAGTGGTTACTTCTACTAAGCATGTTACAGACAGCACAGTAAATTGGGGAGAGTGGACAAGGATGGGGAGACATGATAGGTCAGAAGATAATAAAGGAAGAATAAACCTGCCATTCCTGGATGACAGTGTGTAAACATTCAAAAGCATCTACAGTAATATTACTTGAAAACTAAGACGTATGCAGCTTGCTGGATACAAAATATAGCTCTGAGGGCTCAAAACAGAACAAAGGGGCAGTTTGCATTATATAGGAACAGCACATATGACCCAACAACTCAAGTTCTAAAAATCGACCTTAAAATTTAAAATCCTAAGTCCATAAATATGAAGAAACATGCACAAACCCACTCAGATGGGAACAACTCAATCATCCACCAACAGGATGATTCCACACAACAGAGCTGTAAAAGAAGTTAAAAAAAAAAGAATAAAAAGGCAGATCTCCGTGAACTAATGAGTACTTCAAGACACGTCATTAACGGAAGAAAATGATATACAAGAATGGACATCTTCTTACGGAAATGCAATCTGAGGGACGAGGCTTTTTAAAGAGGTGGACAGGAGATGGAGAAAAGACCCCGGGCACGTGCCCTGCCCGCATCGCCTCCTGGGTACAGACCAACCGAGCAGTCCTTCTGGAGTCGGGAAAAGCGCGGCCTCAACAGGTGGGGATGCAGCCGGTCGCTGCTGGGAGTAAAAGCGGCGGGTCTTGCAGCCCCATGCGCGCAGCTAGGGCTGGGAGTCGCGCGAGAAGCTTGGCAATCGGCGCTGCGGTACCGAGCAGCTCGCGCCTTCTATCATACCCATGATCCTTCCCCGTTCTCCAACGGCCACCCCAGACTCACAATCAGAACCTGGGCTTGGGTCTGGCCGGATCGGATGCCAAGAGATAAGGTAAGCTGCGGGAGGGGGCTATAGAGACTACGCCGTTCCCGGAGGCGCACTTCTGCTTCCGGTCTAGACCTTAACTCCGACGAGTGGGCGAGGACAGGATGCGGCAAAGCCGAGAGTGGCTAAGGCCCAGTGAGTCTGCTGGGCCAAAAGCTGAGGCCAAGCCCAGTAAAATTTGGGGGGTTGCCAGGTGCCTCGTGGTAAAGAATCCACCTGGCAATGCAGGAGACGGCAGGTTTCATTCCTGGGTAGGGAAGATCCCCAGGAGTAGGAAATGGCAACCTACTCCAGTATTCTTGCCTGGAAAATGCCATGGGCAGAGGAGCCTGGCGGCCTGAAGTCTATGGGGTCGCAGAGGTTGGACATCCTGAGAACCCACGCAGGACAATTTAAGCAAAAGAGGCTTATCAAGTAAAGTAACTTACTCTTGATGTCATACTAAAATATAAAATGACCCCCAGGTACATGAGCCCAGGTCTTTGACTCCATTTGCTCTCCCCAAGGGAAAATGTAGACTAGAGGTCCCCAAGATTTTGAAAAGGAGACTGAGCAGTCAAAAGGAGTCCAAATTTCACTTCCTCAGCCACTATGGATTCTCTTGTGTGGTCAATGCCTCTCCCTTCTTCCTAACCAAAATAAGCCCCCCAGAAGTCAGAGACCTTTCTGTCCCAATTCCAATTTAAACAATGATTATCCTGGTATTAAAAACAAATAACCAACGAGTCTAGATCAGACTTTAAGCTACCTGCCGAGACAGACAGACAGAGACACACAGGCCACTACAAATCTGAGAATGGCCAAAATCTGATACTAATAATGACTAACACTGGTGAAGATGTAGAACAGGAAAGCTCATTCAGTGCTGGTAGAAATACAAAATTGTACAGCCACTTTGGGATACAATTTGGTGGTTGCTTACAAAACTAAACATAATCCTACCAAGTAATACAGTAGTCACATTCCTTGATATTTACCCAAGTAAGCTGAAAACGTACATCCACACAAAAACCAGAGTTCCAGAAAAACATCTATTTCTGCTTTATTGACTATGCCAAAGCCTTTGACTGTGTGGATCACAATAAACTGTGGAAAATTCTGAAAGAGATGGGAATACCAGACCATCTGACCTGTCTCTTGAGAAACCTGTATGCAGGTCAGGAAGCAACAGTTAGAACTGGACATGGAACAACAGACTGGTTCCAAATAGGAAAAGGAGTACGTCAAGGCTGTATATTGTCACCCTGCTTATTTAATTTATATGAAGAGTACATCATGAGAAACGCTGGACTGGAAGAAACACAAGCTGGAATCAAGATTGCTGGGAGAAATATCAATAACCTCAGATACGCAGATGACACCACCCTTATAGCAGAAAGTGAACAACTAAAGAGCCTCTTGATGAAGGTGAAAGAGGAGAGTGAAAAAGTTGGCTTAAAGCTCAACGTTCAGAAAACTAAGATCATGGCATCTGGTCTCATCACTTCATGGGACATAGATAGGGAAACAGTGGAAACAGTGTCAGACTTTATTTTTTTGGGCTCCAGAATCACTGCTGATGGTGACTGCAGCCATGAAATTAAAAGACGTTTACTCCTTGTAAGGAAGGTTATGGCCAACCTAGATAGCATATTTAAAAGCAGAGACATTACTTTGCCAACAAAAGTCCATCTAGTCAAGGCTATGGTTTTTCCAGTGGTCATGTATGGATGTGAGTTGGACGGTGAAGAAAGCTGAGCGCCGAAGAATTGATGCTTTTGAACTGTGGTGTTGGAGAAGACTCTTCAGAGTCCCTTGGACTGCAAGGAGATCCAATCAATCCATCCTAAAGGAGATCAGTCCTGGGTGTTCATTGGAAGGACTGATGTTGAAGCTGAAACTCCAATACTTTGGCCACCTCATGCGAAGAGTTGACTCATTGGAAAAGACCCTAATGCTGGATAGGATTGGGGGCAGGATGGGAAGGGGATGACAGAGGATGAGATGGTTGGATGGCATCACTGACTCGATGGACGTGGGTTTGGGTAGACTCCGGGAGCTGGTGATGGACAGAGAGGCCTGGTGTGCTGCAATTCATGGGGTTGCAGAGTCAGACACGACTGAGTGACTGAACTGAACTGAACTGAAGCTGAAAATGTACATCCACACAAAAACCAGCACATGCATGCTCTTGATTGGTGGGGGGGAGGGTTGTTTCTTTGCACATGAATGTTTATAGCAGTTTTACTCATAACTGCCAAAACTTGGAAGCAGTCAAGATGTCCTTCAGAAGGTGAACAGATATGAAACAACAGATTACCAGAGCTAAAGTGAATGAACTATCAGGCCATGAAAAGACCTTAAATGCATATATATTATTAAGTGAAAGAAGCCATTCTGGAAAGATTAAATACTGTATGATTCCAACTATAAGACACTCTGGAAAAGACAAAATTGGAGATCAGTGGTTGCCAGCGATTAGTGAGAGTGATTGGTAGAATATATAAGCAGGGCACAGAGGATTTTTAGGGCAGTGAAAATACCCTGTATGATACTATAATGAATATATATCATTACAGTTGACGCTTGAACAACAAGGGTTGATCTGAACAGGTCCACTTACATGTAGATTTTTTTTTTCAATGAGTATGTACTAGAGTACTATGCAGTTCATGGTT
Organism: Okapia johnstoni; assembly: GCA_024291935.2. Lineage (NCBI taxonomy): Eukaryota > Metazoa > Chordata > Mammalia > Artiodactyla > Giraffidae > Okapia > Okapia johnstoni. Next base: position 10,855,749 of record CM044316.1, on the reverse strand, counting down.
GGTTGTGTTCACAGGTGCAGAACCCAGAAGGCTGACTAGTAAGTTGTACTGGGGTTTTTGACTTTGAAGAGGGTCAGAATCCTTAGACCCCATGTGTTCAGCATTCAACTGCAGTTCTCAAATGAGATTCATTCAACAAGGGTTGCTTCATCATTCCTGGCCTCATGGCACCTGAAATCAGGTCCACTTACATGTAGACCCCTGCTCCCCTGTTTTTTTTTTTCAATGAGTGAATGTACTAGAGTACTATGCAGTTCATGGTTGGTTGTGTTCAATATTGCAGAACCCAGAACTGGAGGCTGTATCCCAATGAATAAGCAGCCTTGTCATGCCTGGGTTTTTAGCAGAGCAGAAATTTTGAATTTTAACAATGTCAGTTTATCAACATTTCTTTTATGGATCATGTCTTCCATGTTATATTTAAAATAGTATTGCCATACCCCAAGGGCTTCTAAGTTTTCTCCTATGTTACCTTCAAGGAATTTTACAGTTTTGTGTTTAATATCTAAGGCTGCAATGCATTTTGAATTAACTTTTGTTGAGAGTGTTAAGGTCAGTGTCTAGATTTATTCTTTTGCATGTAGATCTCCGGCTGTTCCAGCATCATCTGTTGAAAAGAATTATATTTCTACATTCCATTTCCTTCGCTTCTTTGTCAAAGATCAGCTGACCATATTTATGCTTAACGTCATTAGTCTTTAAAAATAAGAGTATATACAAGAAACAAATTGGCATGATTGAAGTTTTTTGTTTTTTTCTTTCATTTTCACTGCAATGCATGGTTCCAGACCTCACTGCTTTCAACCAAAATGAAGTGATCATTCTGCAAGAAAGCTCTGTTGTATTCTTTACTTTCATAAGGATTCTTATAGAGTTCAGCTGATAGTTGACCAAAATGAAATGATTTATCCAAAACTTCATCAGAATGACATATATGGGAATATTTAGCCAAGTGAATTCTGTGTAATGAAATATATTGTGAGGGCTATTTCGAGTGTCTGCCAAATTCACAACGCTCACAGACTGAAAAACAGGTGAATGACACTAGCCTCAAATATCTGTCATGGTTATCATGCTGCTTTTCTATTTTATGGAACTGTTAATCTTCCACTAGTGGAAGGGAAGGAATTATACCTTGTGAATCTTACCATGTCTACCACATTGGATTTTTTCCCACTCAAAACATTCCATTGAGGTGCTGACTTTCTGGTATTGAGACAAATCTCCCAATCTGAAATAAGATTACAAAAAATTATTTTATTGGAAAATAAATGGAAGGAAGGTGTTAAAAATGAAGGCCAATGTGTATTTACTTTCAAACATTGACTTAAAATATATTTTAGAACAGAAAGAAAGAATAAATTAAGTTTGGCTGGATTAAGAGTTTGGCATGATAAGATGCTGTGGTCAAATTGGTAGGTGATTTACTAAGAAATGATTCTATACGTGTTGAAACTGACAATAAACAGAAAGCACCATGGAGGAAAACAAAGGTGAAAGGAAATGGACAGAGAGCTTACAGCAAATGCAAAATTTAAATTAAAAAATGGGACAGATCATACTGTCAGGCCAAAAGAAAGTTTCCAAAGGTGAGGGAAAAGTTAAGAGAAGAGAAGTTTGGACTTCCCTGGTGGTACAGTAGATAAAAATCCACCTGCCAATGCAGGGGTCATGAGTTCGGTCCCTGGTCTGAGAAGATCTCGCTTGCTGTGGAACAACTTAGCCCATGTGCCACAACTGCTGATCCTGCAAGCCTAGAGTCTGTGCTCCACAACAAGAGAGGCCACCAAAATGATAAGCCCGTGCACCACAACAAGGAGTAGTCCCTACTTGTCACATTAGAGAAAGCTGTGAGCAGCAACGAAGACCCAGCACAGCCAAATAAATAAATAAATAATTAGTCTTTTCCCTCTCTTGGAAAACTTTCCATTTTCTTCAGTTTTCCTCTTAGTTCTACCTGAAGGATCAGATGAGGTCTGCATAGCTGGTGCCCTGCTCTGAGAGGAAGATGCCTGATATAGGAAGAACATGTAAGGGATGACAAATACTTCCATAAATAAGGGGCTGAGAGTCTGCTCTTCAGGGATACCAAATACTTTCAAGTATAACTTGAGAAACAACAAAGTGTTCGTGTCAACTTGATCACACCAGTAAACTTTAAAACTAAAATGCAAACATATTCACATTCTCTCTCTCTCATTTTTCACAAAATAGACTCCCAATCTTTTGCCTAAAACCCAAGCTCAAGCTTATATACACAATTTTGAAGTCCTAAGCCTTTTATCCTAGAAAAAATAAAGTCAGTACAGTGGACAGATCTTCATTTTTCAAGAGGAAGCTACTGTACTGTAAAGTCTGTGACCTCAAAGGTCACTGGATCCTAAACCATCACAAACATCCTGGCATCAGGCAGTTGCCATCTCCATCAGTGTGCACTTGAGAAAGAGGAAGGGAGACCCAAAGCCTAGACAGGTTTCATGTTCTCCCACCATCAACCCCAGGGCTTGATGGCCCTCAAGCCCCTTCTCCTCTCTACCTGGACATATTCATAGTGACCTCATGCAATTATGTAGCTTTAAGAGCACCTCTCTCTCTCCTAACGATGTATCTCACCACAACTAGATTGTGACCTCTTCTGGTCTTATTTTTCTCTAGTGATAGAATTAGCAATAGTTCTGAGCACATTACCGACAATAAATGCTGGAAATGCATCACTCCTCCAGTGACAGCACAAATTCTCAGAATCACATGTCAGCTCCCTGTCTATTATAGCTAAATGAGGTCACACAATCAGCATGGATGACTGGATTGAATTAGTAAATACTGGGATGATGGTATCATCCTCTTATGTAAATGAAAGGCCCTAAGATCTGAGGAAATTTAACTTGGACTCAGTCCCTAAGCAGGTTCTGTTGGAATAAAAAGCTCTGTTTCACTAGAAGGAAACATATCTACCTGGTAGGGAGAAGCATGGACTGTGCTACCAGGCTTCTCTGTCCATGGGATTCTCCAGGCGAGAGTTCTGGAGTGGGTTGCCATTTCCTTCTCCACCCAGAAGCAGGACTGCGTAGACCCAGACCACAAAGACATTCTGCTCACAGGCCAGTAAAGTACTGTCTCTGAAAGGAGCATCAGCGAGCACTTGCCACAAGGGAAAAGATCAATGGCTGGCATCTGTGAATCTGACAGTGAAATCTGCCTTATACGTCTTATTGCCGAAGTCTCTTCAAGACAGTTCAATTCCTCTTGACTAAGTAGTAGTGGGAGTCTTGCCTCATGCAATCAATCTTTAAGCAGTAGGCATTACTGATTTGTCATCAAGCATCATTCATTAGCCATCTCTCTGTAGAAGACGGCAGTTACATATTATGTGAAAGTCATTAGAAACTGTAGACGGCATGAATATAAATAACTGCTGTTTACTAAGTATCCATTATGCGCTAGAAACATTGTAAGCTCATATGATTATCAAGTTATTATTACTGTCATTCAATAGTTGAGGCAGTTCATGTGCAAACAGCAGTAGTAATTGGTCTAAGATCACCACTTAGGAAGTGGTGAGCCAGAGCCTAAATCCAGGTTACTCTGTCTCAAAAGCCTGAACTCCTGAGATTATTGTTATTCTCCAATATGACTGGACAGTGATCACGAAATAGTGCGTAGGAAATGATTAACTTAGCAGGTCTGAGTTGCCCCAAATTTTTACTAGGAATATGAGTATGAACCTATGATGTAAGAAAAGATATATTTTAATTGGGTTTTTAAAGAATAATAATATCAGAGTATGTTCACAATATAATTTATATGAAAAGGAGGATATAAAATTATAAATATTTTTTAAAAAACTTATTTATTTATTTATATTTTTGGCCACTTTGTGTGGCATGTGGGATCTTAGTTCCCCAATCAGGGATCGAACTTGTACCCCCTGCAGTGGAAGCATGGAGTCTTAAGCACTGGACCGCCAGAAAAGTCCTGAAAATATCTATTTTAGATATCCACTGAAAGGCCTAGACACAATTAAACCCCAGGAGCACTGAGTCCATGTATCACACAGACCTTGGTGTCTACAAGGAAACAGGCTTCTTGGAGAAATCATTGATTATGGTCTGTCACAGTCAAGTTTGGGGCCTTCTCTGGTTCCTCAGCAGTAAAGAATCTGCCTGCAATGCAGGAGACCTGGGTTTGATCCCTGGGTTGGGAAGATCCCCTGGAGGAGGGCATGGCAACCCACTTTAGTACTCTTGCCTGGAGAATTCCTGGAGAATTCAGTCGGATATGACTGAAGTGACTAAGCAGCAACAGCAGCAACAGTCAAGTTCAAAGAGAACTGGGAATTTACGCTCAAAGATTTATAGGGATGTGTTGAAGGGATACATGAATCAAATTAAAAGGACTACTCTTGGCCAAGTTTGGGAGAGTCTGAGCATCAAATGACAGCAACTGTTTATAATATAATAAACGAAAGAAAAATAGGGGAATATGTTGTGAAACCCCGAAAGGGAAAAAAATAGAGAAGGCAAGGGAAGTGGGGAGAGAAAGCTCTTGTTTACAGAAGACTGACAGCAAGAGAATGGAAAAATTTGGAAAAAAAGAAAAAGAATTAGGAAAAACAACAACAAAAAGCACTTTTCAAGACCCCAATGTAAAAATAGGTAGAAGCGAAGATCAACAAGTGATGCTAAAACCACTGGGTGAAAGGGTTGGCCAACAGATTATTCCTGTTTCCAAGTATCACCCACAGATTGTTGTTGTTGTTGTTGTTAAGTTGCTGAGCCATGTCCAACTCTTTTGTGACCCCACAGATTAGCCCGTCAGGCTCTTCTGTTCATGGGATTTCCCAGACATGAATCCTGGAGTGTGCTGTCATTTCCTTCTCCAGGGCATCTTCCTGACAAAGGGATCAAACCAGCATTCCTGCACTGTGGACAGATTGTTTAGCACCGAGCCACCTGGGAAGCCTATCACCTACAGATTACCACAAAGAAAAATGTGACTGTGCAAGAGAGAGATGGGTATCTTAACTGAACACTTTGCGTTTCTAATTCACAGTGGACGACTTGCATTTATGTGCCTCCGGATGTGACATAACATGAAGTACACATCACCTAGGAAATTTTCAAGTCTCTAAACCTGCAGTCTAACACAGTAGTCATTGTCTTGCTCTATGTGGCTACCGTGAATATGAAATGTGGCTAGTGAGACTGAGGGTCTGAATTTGTCATTTTACTCACTTTTAAGTAAGTTTTAGAAGTAAAACTGTTCAGTTACTAAAAAAATCTTTCAGTATGTTTGGAGCAATCTGGGTTTCCCCAAATACTTTTTCAACAGTCAATTTTCTGAAAGCTAAATACAGATCAAGAATTTCTAATAAAAATTTAGCATCCATACTGAGGTGAACTTAGGTGTAAAATACATATCAGAGTCCAACAACTTGGTACAAAAGAAATGTAAAATTTCTCACTAATAACTTTTATTAGCTACGTTGGTCATTAATTTCACCAATAGTTATATATTAATAACTGGGTAAATTAGGTTAGATACGACATATTATTAAAAATAACTTCACATGTATATTTTCTCCTAATTTGACTACTAAAAAATTTTAAATCACATTACATTTGTATTAGACACTACTGGCTCTACCAGGTGACTCAGTGGTACAGAACCTGCCTGCAAAGGCAGGTGACCTGGGTTTGACCCCTGGGTCAAGAAGATCCCCTGGAGGAGGGAATGGCAACCCACTCCAGTAGTCTTGCCTGGGAAATCCCATGGACAGAGGAGCCTGGTGGGCTACAGTCCATGAGGTCGCAAAAGACACAGACACGACTGAGCACACACACCCTAGACTGAATGTCCACTTTATGAGATACACAAGTTAATTACATGAAATTATAGGAAAACATCACCACATAGGAATGCCAACATTTTTCAATATAAATCTCCTGGACTGCAGGAACCAAAAATACTGGCAAATGTTTTAGGTAAAACAGATGTAAAACCTAAATGCAACGTGCAAATCTTATTTGAATCCCGGCTCCCCCCAAAACCCGACAACTATAAAATATACTTTTGGAAAACTGGAGAAATTTTGATTTTCTTGGAGGGACAATGGAGTTTTGTTCTTCGTAGTAAACTGTCCTCATTCTTAGAAGTCAATGTCTGCAATTTACCATTAAATGGTTCATCATTTTTTATATATATATATATATATATATATATATATATAAATTGACAGACAAAATCTTAAATTAGTGAACCTAGATTAAGGGTTCACGGATATTCCTTTTATTGACCACAAATTTTCTTAAGATAAAAATTTCAAGATGAGGGAATTTCTTGGTGGTCCAGTGGTTAGGACTGCGCACTGTCAATCCCGTGGGCCACGGTTCAACTCCTGGTTGGGGAACTAAGATCCCTCCAGCCCGTGCAGCACGGGCGAAAAAAAAAAAAAAAAATTCTAGATGAATACCTGGAAGAAAAATCTACCCGTCAAAACTCAGCTTACATAAATTCAATTCCAACTGCTGTTACTAACGGAAAACTGCCTCGATCGGCTTCCTTCCCAGAGACTTCTGTATTTTGAAGGTTTGGGGCTTTACGGGCTCTCATATGGTAAATTTATTATTTATATGAATCCCTTCACTCCTGCTCTTATTTAGATCAAACACACGTGCTCCCTAATAACCTACAAAGGTTTCTTCTCTTTCCAACGGAATATGACTCACCAAACTTCAATAACCGACAACTACGGCCGGAGTAAAGCCACCGAGAGCTCACCGGGACCCGGGGACAGGGGGCCATAAGCGCCGGAGTGTCGAGAAGGACGGAGATGCTATTTCTTTTCCTTGTGGAGAAAGGACCCAAAGGCTGCTCTGGAGGCTTGTGAAATCGGAAGCAACGCGGATGGAGGGTAGGCCGGGCCGACCCGCCTCCTCCCGGAACTGCCGCCGGGACTCCGGCGGGCCGAGTGGGTTCGGGCTCTCGGAGGAGGGGCCGCCGCCCGGCAGCGCCGGCGGAAAGCCAGGACGGCCAGGTCAGCCCTCGAGGCCAGCGTCCTTTGACTTCAAGCCTCCTCTTAGGTCTCTTCCCCTCCTGCTTGACCGCACAGAGACAGGACGATAAGAAACGAAAATTGCTCCTCAGACCCGGGCCTAGGCGCACAAATAACAGAACTTCCGCATTGCGCACGCGCAAATTCAAACGCGCACGCGCACTTCCAGTGTCCGCGTACAGCCTAAGGGGTGGGGCCTCGGAGGTCGGGCGGGACCTACAGGCCGCTGCTTCTAAAGTCCCGGAGCTTCGGAGAGTTAGTTATACCAATTTCCTCCCGCTGAGAGGCACTGAGGTGCAGGTTCCGGACCCGCAAGGCGGGGCTGTGGCCCAGGATCGGCTCGGTGGTTTCCTTTCCTCAGTAGTCCATTGATCTTACATTAATGACAATTGCTTTCAAATTTGGGTGTATAATTGAAGAGTCATATCATAGAAGGAGGCAGATAATTAAGGTGACAGTGCACAGTCTACAATAAGCTTTAGGAATCCTCTAAGTTGTCTTTCAGCAAAAGGAAACGGAATTTTTAAAAATTTATTTTACTTAATTTTGATGTATTTACTTCGCTGCATTGGATCTTAGTATCGGCGCACAGGCTTAGCTGCCCTGCAGTTTGTATGATCTTAGTTCCCCCACCAGGGATGAACCAGTGTCCCCTGCATTGGAAGGGAGATTCTCAACCACTGGACCACCGGGGAAGTCCCCAGGAAAGGGAATTTTTAATAGCTGTTATTCAATTTGGTGTGAGGACTTGTTTCTCAGTGTTACATCATGAACTATACAAGTAACCTACTAAATCTGATTTAATTGTAATTTATCCTCAAAAACTTTGTGTCTTATTTCTTTATTTTTGGCTGGGAGGCTTGCAAGATCTTAGTTCCCTGACCAGGGATCGAATCCAGGCCCCCTGCAATGAAAGCACTAAACCCTAACCACTGGATCACCAGGGAATTCCCGGAAACTGTATGTCTTTAGATAACGAAGTTTTCCAGAGATAAAAAGATTTGTCTTGAGGGGAAGTTAGATCAGGTGAATATAAAAGTTCAGCAGAGGATGAGATGGTTGGATGGCCTTACTAACTAAATGGACATGAGTTTGAGCAAGCTCCAGGAGATGGCGAAGGACAGGGAAGCCTGGCCTGCTGCAGTCCATGGGGTCATAAAGGACTGAGCGACTGAACAACAACAACATTTAGAATCAAAATAGAAGAATAGGGAGGTTGAAAGGCTTGGAGATTATGGTTGAGAAACTGGAAGAAGTAGGAGGGGATGTTAGTGAAGCCTTGTGACATCACACTTCCAGATGTGTGGTTTTGTCATACAAAAGTGAAAAGGTATTTGGAGTCAGGATGTAAAGGAATACTAGAGAATGCTGAACAGAGACCTACTACTGTGAAGTATGCTGATTTCAGAAGTAAAGAAGCCAGAATGGCAGTTGGGTTAGTGGGCCACAGGAAATGTGGGCACATGATACAATTTATAACCCTTAATTTTTTTTAACAAAATAATTCCCCTTATCATTATTATTTTTTAAGAGGATAGGAGTGTTTCAGAGATTAGTACAAGGAACGAGTAAGCTCTTGACTATGAAATCTGCAACAATAGGTCATAGTGCTTCTAGTTCTTCTAGATTTGTTGTTTAGTTAAGTCATGTCTGACTCTTTTGCGATCCCATGGACTATAGCCCACCAGGCCCTTCTGACCATGCGATTTCCCAGGCAAGAATTCTGGAGTGGGTTGCCAGAACTGTGCAATTGCAGAGGCATTGTGGGGTTTATATTGATTCATATGGGTTTATAATCTTTCTTTCCCCCACATCTGTAGATGAGACATCAGTTATTGAGAAAAGTAAATCAGAAAACTGAACTAATTAGTGAGTTGGAGAAACGTGAGTGGAGGGTCTTTAAGAGAAGCCAACATAAAATTAGTATATTAGGACATCAGAGCCTGAGAGATTAAAAAAGGAAAAAAAAAATCTTTCAGGTGTGAACCTAGTAGTGGCTCTTCATTGAGTCAAAAGTTCCTATCTAAATAGGTTAGTGGGGATGAAGAACTGAGAAAGATGTGTTGAGGATTAAGGGTCCCAGAGAGACAGGCAAGGTTGGGAGAAAGGGAGGGAGTGGGAGAGAACATGAAAATATATGGTTGGTAAATCCCACCATTGAGAACTTTTTATTGCTCCAAGAAAGGTTCATGGAAGACAGAGAAATTAATGGTGGAGAATATGTCTCTAGTGTCTTAAAAAACTGGATGTTTGATGGCAACTCACAGTAGACAGTTATTTTACTTCTAAAAGTTATTTACTCAAAGTAGAGTTATTTTACCTTGCTGACCCAAGGGTCATTTGTAATGTAAGTTTTAAACACTTCCATACTCTCTTGGTGTATGTGTGTGTGGCATAATATATTGACATGCAAATAAAGTTTGCGGTGGGGGTTCCATTCTATATCTGCAGAGTGACTATGACAATAGGATAACTGGTTCTGTAGATACCAGTAAGCCTCCTTTTCCAGCTGCTCTTGTCTCCCCAGTGGGCTCCTGAACAAAGTAGCCACGGTGGCAGGGATGAAAGTTATGCACGGGCTCAGCAAAAACCTACTACCTCGGGACTTCTCTGGTGGTCCAGTGGTTAAGCAAGCATGTGGTTAAGATTCTGTCTTGCAATGCAGGCAACACAGGTTCAATCCCTAACTGGGGAACTAAGATCCCGCATGGGAATATTCAACTAAGCCACGCCCCTAGGCCTGGTCGCGTCCCAGCTCCGCCCCACAGGCCTAGTCAACCAAGCCCCGCCACGGGCCTGGTTCCGCTCCAGCCTCATCCAACGCCAAGTCCTCGGCTGACCTGGCTCCAAGACCCAGTCACGTCTCTCCCTGGAGGAAACTAGCACGTCTCTCCTTGCTGCTGGAAGCTGCCACCGCTCTCCCCATTTTCCCAGCTCCCGAGACCCCGCCCCTTACGCTGTACGTGGCTCAGAAACCGGAAGCAGCAGCACGCTTTTGCGCGTACGCAAGCGGGCGGCCTTGTCTTCATGTATGTCTGTCTAAATCTGATACAAATTTTCGGCTGAGTCCGCATCCTATCCAGTTCGGCCCAGCCGGCCCCAAATTTGGTGCTCGGGAGGTGGAGAACTCGGCCTTGGGATCGGTGGTCAAAAGGCTGCCGTTTGGGCTCCCCGCCGGGAGCGCTCCCCGGCGCTCCCGGGGTCTCTAGAAGCCGCGGCTAGTCCCAAACTCACTGAATCAGGAACTCTGTGAGGGTCCAGCAGTAGGGGTGCATCGGCTGCAGGCAAGAGTTGAAGAGCCATTCTCGTACTTAATCGGCCTCCAAAAGCATCCTCTGCTCTCTTTCCGGAAAGGAAAAGCATCCCTGCCATTCGGGTCACGGGGACGTGAGCCTCAACCTTGTCTCTGCGCCCTGTCTGTGGATTTCGGTTTGTTCGGTGAGTGCGAGGTGACATTTGCTTAACTCCGTCTGCATCTTTCCCTTCCAGGTGCAAGAGATACATTTTAACCTGTGATTTCTTTTTCTCTGACTCTAGGAATTTGCTACATTATATTCAGCTACATACTAGTGAACTAATTACTTAGTATCTTTTTAACCCCTGTTTGCCAGTTGCCGCTCTGAATGTTAGTCATTTATCCATAGATTTTTTTTGAATTTCACACCGAAAGTGTGATCGTATGCCAGTTTTAGCGTTTTCTTTTTTGTTCCTTGTACCTTATATTTTTGTTTATTTAGTGTATTTGCCAGGACTTTCAGTTCAATGTAGAAAAGCATGTAAATTGCATCCTTGCCTTGTTCCTGATCCCAGAGGGAATTCTGTCATTATTAAATAGGATGTTTGCTATAGGTGTTTGTAGATAATATATATTTTTTCTAATTAAAGCCTATTTCTTTCTAGTCTTAGTGGGTTAAATTATCATCAATGGATATTGATAGAGATCAGTCACTGTTTTGTATTGAAGGGGATGAGTCATATAATCTTTTTCTATTGATGTGAATTATATTTATCATTTTAACTATATAAATCATTTTAACCACCCATCATTCCTAGGAGGAAATGAACTTAGTTTGTGATTACTATCTTCATTATTCATTCCTGGATTGTACTTAATATTTTAATATCTTTCCCTTGTGTATACGAATGAGATCTTTCATATATATGTGTGTGTGTGTGTACATGTATATAAATACACATATATTTGAGTTTTGAGTCCCTTTCTGGTCTTGGAAATACACAGGAAAACACCCCCTCAACAACAAAAAAATGGAATTATGAATCCTTTACTTATTTGGTGAACCTATCTGTAAAAGTCTGTAGCTTCTGTTTCCTTTGTAGGTATGTTCTAAACAGCTATTTTTTTTTTCTTTAATGACTGGATGTAAACAGGTTTTGTATTTATAGTTTTATTTTGTTAACTTTTTTCACTATATTTTTTTCAAATTGACGTATAGTTGATTTACAATGTTGTGTTAATTCTGCTCTGCAGCAAAATGACTTATACATGTATACACATTCTTTTTTTATATAGTATATTCTTTTTCATTATAGTCTATCCCAGGATATTGAATATAATTCCCTTTACTATGCAATAGGACTTTGTTGTTTATCCATTCTATAGTTTGTATCTACTAATTCCAGACTCATAGTCCATCCCTGTCCTATCTTCTCTCCCCTTGCTGCTGCTGCTGCTAAGTCACTTCAGTCGTGTCCGACTCTCTGTGACCCCATAGACGGCAGCCCACCAGGCTCCGCCGTCCCTGGGATTCTCCAGGCAAGAATACTGGAGTGGGTTGCCATTTCCTTCTCCAGTGCATGAAAGGGAAAAGTGGAAGTGAAGTCACTCAGTCGTGTCCGACTCTTAGCGAACCCATGGACTGTAGCCTATCAGGCTCCTCTGTCCATGGGATTTTCCAGGCAAGAGTACTGCACTTAGGTAACCACAAATCTGTTCTCTATATCTGTTGAGTCTTTTTCCATTTTGTAGATTGGCTTGTTTGTGCCACATTTTAGATTCCACATATAAGTGATATCATATGGTATTTGTCTTTCACTTTCTGACTTACTTCACTTAGTGTGATAGTTTCTGGCTGTACCCGTGTTGCTGCAAATAGCATTATTCCTTTCTTTTTTTTAGTGGCTGAGTAGTGTTCCATTTTATATATGTACCACATCTTCTTTATCCATTCTTCCACTGATGGATATTTAGGTTGTTTACTTGACTTCAATGTTGTGAATAGTGCTGCTTTGAACATAGGGATGCATGTATCTTTTTGAATTGCTTTACTCCAGATATGTGCCCGGGAGTGGGATATTTGGATCAAACGGTACTTCTGTGTTTGGTTTTTTAAGGAATCTTACTTACTGTTCTTCACAATGGTTGTACCAGTTTACATTCCTACCAACAGTGTAGGAGGGTTCCCTTTTTTCCATGGGAGAGAGTGTGTTCTAATTTCTTTGATTTGCATGCAGCTGTCCAGCTTTCCCAGCACCACATGCTGAAAAGAGAGTCTTTTTCCCATTGTATATTCTTGCCTCTCTTGTTGATAATTAATTGACCAGAGGAGTATGGGTTTGCTTCTGGGCTCTATGTTCTGTTCCATTGATCTGTACGTCTGTTTTGTTTTTGTGTGTGTGTGCAAATACCACACTATTTTGATTACTGTAGTTATGTAGTATTGTCTGAAGCCTGGGACGGTTTTGCCTTTTGCTTCATTATTTTTCCTCAGGATTGCTTTGGCAATTCTGGGTCTTTTATGATTTCGTATAAATTTTAGTATTATTTGTTCTAGTTCTGTGAAAAATGTCATGAGTAATTTGATAGGGATGGCAATAAATCTGTAGGTTGCTTTGGGTAGTATTGCCATTATAGCTTTTCTGATTCTGTTTTAAGTTTTTAAAAATATCATTGGTGGTGGTTTAGTCACTAAGTAGTGTCTGACTCTTGCGACCCCAAGGACTGTAGCCTGCCAGGCTCCTCTGTCCATGGGATTCTCCAGGCAAGAGTACTAGAGTGGGTTTCCATTTCCTTCTCCAAAAAATATCATTAATTTTGTCATATATATATATATATATATATATATATACATACATATATATATATTTACACCTTCATGCGGTTCTTTTTCTGCCATTATAAGTCAGTGGTTAACCTATCGTTACTGATTTTTCTTCTCTAGGAATTGATGATATTTATAAATGCAATTAACCCTTGAATAACATGGGTTTGAAATGCATGTGTCCACTTATATGCAGATTTTTTCTTTCACTATTAAATACTCCAAATACTACGGAATGGGCCATTGGTTGATTCCTTGGATACTGAGGGCTGACTAAGAGTTAAACTCAGGTTTTCCACTGCCGGAGGGTTGGTACCCCAACCCCTGCAATTGTTTGAGGGTCAGTTGTGCATCAATATATGTGCCACACCAGCCGTTGATTTCTTGTGTTATTTGAAACAGTTCTGTTTATTTATTCTTAAAAAATTATTTTTGGCTGCACTGGGTCTCCATTGCTAAGCATGGGTTTTCTTTAGTTGTAGTGAGTGGGGGCTACTCTTCACTGCAGTGCGTGGGCTTCTCATGGTGGTGGCTTCTCATTGCAGAGCACCGACTCTAGGTGCGCGGGCTTCAGTAGTTGCAGCATGTGAGCTTAGTAGTTGCAGTGTGAGGGCCCTAGAGTGCTGGCTCAGTAGTTGTGGTGCATAGCTTAGTTGCCCTGTAGCATGTAAAATCTTTCTGGACCAGGGATCAAACTCCTGTCCCCTGCAGATTCTTAACCACTGGACCACCAGGGAAGTCCTAAAACAGTTGTTTTAATTTCCTGCTTCTACCCTGTCACATAAGTGGTCCTGACTTGCTCAAGATAAATGTGTGTGTATCTCCTTATCCCTATAATGTGATATATTTTTATATAGCATATGCCATCACCTGATAATATTTTGTTAATTTACTGGTCCTCCTTAAAACAATTATAAGGCCCAAGCACTTGAGGATTTTTCTGTTTTGTTCAGTGTTGTGTCTCCTATGACTGCACAAAGTTGGACAGGGCAAATATTACCTAAATAAATATGAAATGAAGGAGCAGGACTTAGGTACCTTAAGGGGAGCATCCTTGTTGAAGACATAGGGCTTAGTCAAGAGAAGGAGCTCAAGGGCAGGAATAGAGATGCAAATGTAGAGAATGGACTCGTGGACACAGTGGAGGAAGGAGACGATGGGATGAATTGCGAGAGTAACATTGACATATGTATGCTACCATGTGTACAATAGATAGTTAGTGGAAAGCTGCTGTATAGCACAGGGAGCTCAACTTACTGCTGTGTTACAACCTAGAGGGGTGGGATGGACATGGGTGAGAGGGAGACTCAAGAGGGAGGGAATATATGTAGTTTATAGCTGATTCACATTGTTGTAGAGAAGAAGCCAACATAACATTGTAAAGCATTTGTTGTTCAGTCACTAGTGAAAGTGAAAGTCGCTCAGTCGTGTCCGACTCTTTGTGACCCCATGGACGATAGAGTCCATTGAATTCTCCAGGCCAGAATACTGGAGTGGGTAGCCATTTCCTTCTCCAGGGCATCTTCCCAACCCAGGGATCGAACCCAGTTCTCCCCCGAATCGCAGGCAGATCTTTACCAGCTGAACTACCAGGGAAGCATTCAGTCGCTAAGTCGTGTCCAACTCTTTGCAACCCCATGAACTGCAGCATGCCAGGCTTCCCTGTCCCTCACTATCTCCCGGAGTTTGTTCAAACTCATGTCCATTGAGTCGGTGATACTATCCAGCTGACATCCATCTTCTGTCGTCCTCTTCTCCTCTTGCCCTCAATCTTTCTCAGCCTCAGAGTCTTTTCCAATGAGTTGGTTCTTTGCATCAGATGGCCAAAGTATAGAAGCATCAATCCTTCCAATGAGTATTCAGGGTTGATTTCCTTTAGGATTGACTGGTTTGATCTCCTTCCTGTCCAAGGGACTCTGAAAAGTCTTCCCTCCAATTAAAAATAAATTAATAAAAAAAGAGAAGGAGCTCAAAGATAAAACAGTCGAAGGGAATATTTCATTTGTTTACTCTCCATAGTGTGCCCGACAGCATTCTAGGCTAGACCCTGGTAATGTTAGGGCATAGTGGCCTCACTGACAACTAAATTATAAGGTATATATTCAGGACGCACTCTTTGGGCATTTAGCTTTGAAGGTAAATGCACCTGGATACAGAGAAGGCAATGGCACCCCACTCCAGTACTCTTGCCTGGAAAATCCCATGGACGGAGGAGCCTGGTAGGCTGCAGTCCATGGGGTCGCTAAGAGTCGGACACGACTGAGCGACTTGACTTTCACTTTTCACTTTCATGCATTGGAGAAGGAAATGGCAACCCATTCCAGTATTCTTGCCTCGAGAATCCCAGGGACGGCGGAGCCTGGTGGGCTGCCTTCTGTGGGGTCACACAGAGTTGGGCACAACTGACGCGACTTCGCAGCAGCAGCAGCAGCAGCAGCACCTGGATACACACCGTTCCTCAGCAGCTTTCTAATTGGATAACATTGAGCACATGTCTAAGTGACTAAGTTTCTATTGGCTCTACAATATATATTTGGTCCACTGAAGTGAAAGAGACTGCTGTGTTTTCATTATTTGAAATTCATGCACTAGTGCTATAGATGCCACTGTCAGAGATGACACATATGCCAACTTTACTTCAGGTGTTCCTGTTCTGCTGTGACTATATCTCCTGTACAGGCAGAGTTTAGCACGAGCTGTCTTCTCTGCCACCTGCATGTGAAATTCAGCCAGTTGTGCTGTTTCTCAAAAATCAGGTTTTGGAGACCCTGCAGCCCTTGGAGGGGGAGGATCTCATAGTCAGGGACTGAGTAGTGATACATGTTGGGCTGCCAGGCAGTGCAGAAATAAATATTGGGTGTGGAACCTCCGGAGATCTGGCATACAAGTCATACTTTCCTTTGAGATGGAGTCTATATTCTTACTACTGAAGGCATTCTCTTATATTTTTAATGTTTTCATTATCATGGGCAGATTTACAGCTAAATTTTTTTAGACTCCAGCTGACTCACTTACAAAATGGACTCTTAAACCTTTTTTTTTATGATCTACAAGAGTGAGAGGACTGTTTCTAGCTCTCGAGGAGATAAAATTGCTCCAATTAAAAAAAAAAAACTTTTTATTTTTTGTTGGGGTGTAGCTAATTAACAATGTTTTGATAGTTTCAGATGAGTTAGGAAGGCACTTAGCCATAAATATACATGTATCCATTCTTCCCTGAACTCCCTTCCCATCCAGGCCTCCACATAACATTGAACAGAGTTCCATGTGCTACACAGTAGGTCCTTGTTGGTTATCCACTTTAAATACAGCAGTGTGTACATGTCCATTCCAAACTCCCTAACTATCCCTTTCCCCTATCCTTCCCCCTGGCAACCATAAGCTCCTTCTCTATGTCTGTGAGTCTCTTACTGTTTTGTAAGTAAGTTACTATTTTTTTTTTTCTTGTTCCATTTTCTCACAAGATTAATGTGTATTTGCTTGGGTGTGCAGGGGCTTTGCATGTGTGTGTGTGTGTTTTGAGGAGAATGATCACTCATAACAGATGTGTCTTGATTGTGGAGACTGTGGGGACACCCAGATTCTCATGTCTTCTTTCTCCTGTCTCAGCTGTAACATCTCAATACTCTATCTTTCTTCATGAAGGGAACATGGAGGAAGAGAGAACAGCTGCTGAGTTACAGAAAAATGTGATACAGGTAAGTAAGAGCTAATAATTCTCCAAAATAATATTTCAATTCCATCAGGTTATCTGTCTCCTAAATTTAGAGCAGAGATCAACAACCTGTTCCCACATTGGGTCACACAGTAAGCATTTTAGGCCATAGTTTCTATTTTACTCAATTCTGCCATTTTATTGTCTTTTGTTTGTTTGTTTGTTTGGGGCAGCTTGTGGGATCTTATTTCCCTGACCAGAGATTGAACCTGTGCCCTCAGCAGTGAGAGCATGGAGTCCTAACCACTGGACTGCCAGGGATTTCCCATCAGTTCTGCCATTTTAGTGTGAAAGCAGCCATATACAGTGTATAAACAAACGTTTTATTGTGCCCCAGTAAAACCTTCTTTATATAAACAGGTGGTAGGCTGATTTTAGCTCATGTTCTATCATTTACAGCCCCTGGGCCTAGAGTGTAAGAAAATATGACTGACTGTGGGCCTGGGTTGAATGTTGTGCTTCTTGCTGACTTCTGGGCCCCATGTTGGGGGGAAAAAAAGAAAAAGAAAAGGTCCTTGTCTCTTGGGTATTTAAACCTCATCCCAATTTTATCTAGTGTTTTGTGTTGTGCTGATTGCTATGGTGGGGAATAAGGAAGCAGGTGAACTTGTTTCTGTAACAAGGAATTTTTTTTTAAATGGTTTTTTTTGTTACAATAGTTTTTCTATTTTATAGCAGAATGTTTTGTTACATTGTTTTTTCTGTTTTCTGTTTTGGTTTTTTGGCCCCAAGGCATGTGGAACCTTAGCCCCTCAGCCAAGGATTGAACCCACATCCCCTGCATTGGAAGGCACAGTCTTAAGCCCTGAACCTCCAGGGAAGTCCCTCTAACAAGGGATTTTTGCTTCTTTCAGTGTGGAAATTGTCATTTCATTTTTAGAGCATTTCTCTCATTTCTGCAATATGCTCTGGATGTTCTTGATTATTGTAAGAGTGGAATTGGTCACCATCAAACAGTGGAAAGATAAATTTAGTGTTTCAAAAATGTTGTTAAATCTATGAGACAGAATTTGATCAGTCAGGATGCTTAGATAGAGAAAAGATCTGAAGACTGAATCCTAGGGTAGATATTTGGGAGAAAAGAACCTTCTGAATTTCCTGTGAGTTGATTCTCCATTCCCCAGTAGTGTCAGCCTCATTCACCCTCCTGCACATGCTGGGGGAGTTGGTACCTTTCTGAACAAAGTATGTGGAATGTTTTAGGACACAGTGGTCTTCGAGGATGTGGCTGTGGACTTTACCCAAGAGGAGTGGGCTCTGCTGAATCTTGCTCAGAGAAACCTCTACAGAGATGTGATGCTGGAAAACTTCCAGAACCTGGCCTCATTAGGTAAGGATGGCAATGTTCCTCCAACGTCCTGTTATTTAGAGAACAGCTTTATCTTATAAATTGCCCTTGTCCTAGGATTTGGGTTGAGAAACTGGAATAAATTGTTAAATAAGACAGACTTGGTCACTGACCCCAAGGAGCTTATAGTCTAGTGGCTTCACCATGAAAATAAACATGTGTATTGTTAAAATATTTCACCAATATAAAACAAGCAAAAGAATTAGTGAAAATTTCCTTACCTATTTTGCCACTGGCACTGAATGCAGAATTTTCATTTTCTCAGGGTTATAAAGTTTTCCTTTTCTCTCAGGGTACTGAAAGCTTTATTTTTCTTCATTCAGTCATTCTTTCATTCTTTAAGCATTTTTTTTTTTTTTTGAGGATGAACTTGTATCAAACCCTTTTGAATATATACTATAGACAATAAGATGTGATTGTATTCACAATGCTTCAGTAATGGAGAAGATAAATATGAAATTAACATGAAGAAAGAAAATAAACATATATATTGATCCTGCTTTTCCTTTTTCTTGTGGTCAGAATCCTCAAGGAGGCTTATTAAATGTGTATAGTGTGGGCACAGACTTCAGGGGCCACTTTGGGGGACAGGGAGAAAATTGGTGGTTTGGGACCTTTTGAGAATTTTACTGCTGTTAATTCCCTGTACCCAAAGACCACCAGTTTAGCAAGTTGGGTTTATTCCTTGGAGCAGTGAGGGAGAAACACATGTCATGGGGAACAATGCAGTGTGTTAGAAAGTAAATATTATAGGATTTATATACTTAGGTCGAATGATTTGGGGGTAGGTCCATGACAACAGCGGAGAAGGCAGTGGCACCCCACTCCAGTACTCTTGCCTGGAAAATCCCATGGATGGAGGAGCCTGGTGGGCTGCAGTCCATGGGGTCGCTAAGAGTCAGACACGACTGAGCGAATTCACTTTCACTTTTCCCTTTCATGCACTGGAGAAGGAAATGGCAACCCACTTCAGTATTCTTGCCTGGAGAATCCCAGGGACAGTGGAGCCTGGTGGGCTGCCGTCTATGGGGTCGCAGAGAGTTGGACACTACTGAACTGACTTAGCAGCAGCAGCAGCAGCCATGACAACAGGCTGTTCTGTTTTCCTAGGCCTTCCATAACAAAGTGCCACAAACTGGGTAGCTAAGAACAACAGAAACTTATTCTTTTACTTTTTAAAAAACTCTACCTCTACTCCCCAGTTTTATTCTGTAGCTAGATAACTATTTTATTTATTTAGGCTGTGCTGGATCTTCCTTGCTGCACTTGGGCTTTCTCTAGTTGCAGTGAGTGGGGCTACTCTTTGTTGGAGTGCATGAGCTTCTCACAGTGGTGGCTTCTCTTGTTGGGGAGCCCGGGCTTTAGGTGCGAGGGCTTCAGTAGTTGTGGTGCATGGGCTTAATTGTTCCATGGCATGTGGAATCTTCCTGCACCAGGGATAGAACCTGTGTCTCCTGCCTTGGCAGGCGTCTTCTGTACCACCTGTACCACCAGGGAAGTGTGAAATTTACTCTTCTAAATTTCAGGAGATTGGAAGTCTGAAATCAAGGTGTCATGATCCTTCTGAAGGCTCAGAAAAAATCCCTCCTTGTCTCTTCCTAGCTTTTGGTTGTTGCTGGCAGTCCCTGGTTGGTAGCCACATCACTCTAATCTCTGCCTCCATCTTCATAGGGCCTTTGTCCTTTGTCTCTGCATCTTTCTGTCCTTGTAAGGACACCAGTCATTGCATTTAGGCCCTACCCCAATCGAGTATAACTTTATGTTAACTTGATTACATCTGAAAATATCTATTTCCAAATAAAGTAATGTTCTGAATTCTGAGTGGACATGGGTTTTTTTTTTTTTTCTCCCCCACCAGTACACTCTATTTTTCTTAGAGCAGTTTATATGCTGACAACAAAATTAACTGGAAAGTACAAAGATTTCCCATAAATGCACTGCTTTCTACCAGAGTGGTCTATTTATTACAGTTGATGAACCTATATTGACACATCATTATCACGGTAAATCTCAAGTTTATATTAGTGTTCACTTTTGTTGTTGTACTTTGTTACAGTTTAGACAAATATGTGATGACATTTCCACCATTGTGGGCTTCCCTGGTGGCTCAGTAGTAAAGAACCCTCCTGACAATGCAGCAGATGTGCAGTTTGGATCTCTGGGTTGGGAAGATCCTCTGGAGTAAGAAATGGCAATCCACTCCAGGGTTCTTGCCTGGGAAATCCCATAGACAGAGGAGTCTGGTGGGCTATAGTCCATGGGGTCATGAAAGACTAGGACACAACTGATTGACTAAACAACAACAAGCATCCACCATTATAGTATCAGAGAGTAGTTTCACTACTCCTAAAAATCCTTTATCCCCCTCCACCCCAATTTATCTCTCCTTCCCTCCCAACTCCTGGCAGCCACTGATCTTTTTACTGTTTTCATAGTTTTGCCTTTTCCAGAATGTCATGTAGTTTGAATCACACAGTATATAGCCTTTTCAGATTGACTTTTTTCACTTACTAATATGCATTTAATGTTCTTCCATCTCTTCATGGCTTGATGGCTGATTTATTTTTACTGCTGAGTAATATTTTGTTGTCTGGATGTACAATACCAGTCTGTGTATCCATTCACTCACTGAAGAACACCTTGATTGCTTCCAAGTTTTGGCAGTTGTGAATAAAACTGCTGTAAATATCCACATGCAGTTTTTTGTGTAGATATGTTTTTAACTCCTTTTGGTAACTTCTGGAGAGCATGATTGCTTGCTTATATGGCTAAGAGTATGTTTAATTTGATAAGAAACTGCCAAATTGTATTCCAAAGTAGCTGTACCGTTTTGCATTCCCACCAGCTCCATATCCTCACCAGGACTTGGCCATTCTTTTAGATATGTAGTGGTGTCTGATTGTTTTGATTTGCATTTTCCTGATGACATGTAATGTGGAACATCTTTTTTTTCATATGCTTATTTGCCATCTATGTATCTTCTTGGTAAGGCATCTGTTAAAGTCTTAGGCCCATTAAAAAAAAAATACGTAAAAAAATTTTTATTGAAGTGTAGTTGGTTTACAGTGTTGTGTTTAATTTCTGCTGTATAGCAAAATGACTCAGTTAAACATATATATATTCTTCTTCATATTCTTTTGGAGAAGGAAATGGCAACCCACTCCAGTATTCTTGCCTGGAGAATTCCATGAACAGAGAAACCTGGCAGGATATAGTCCATGGGATCGCAAAGAGTCAGACATGACTGAGCAACTAACACTTTTCATTTTCTTTTCCATTATGATTTATCACAGGATATTAAATATATTTCCCCATGCTATATGGTAGGACCTTGTTGTTTATTCTATATATAATAGTTTGCATCTGCTAATCCCAGACTTCCAATCCATCCCTTGCCCTTGACAACCACAAGTCTGTTCTGTGTCTGCCAGTCTGTTTTTGTTTTGTAGATATGTTCCATTTGTGTCCTATTTTAGATTCCACATATTAAGTGAGATCATATGGTATTTGTCTTTCTCTTTTTGACTTACTTCACTTAGTATGATAATCTCTAGGTGCATCCATGTTGCTGCAAATGGCATTGTTTAATTCTTTTTAATGGCTGAGTAATATTCCACTGTGTATGTATACTGCATCTTCTTTATCCATTCATCTGTTGATGGACATTTGGGTTGTTTCCATGTCTTGGCTATTATAATAAATAGTACTGCTTTGAGCATTGGGGTGTATGTATCTTTCAGAATTATAGTTTTGTCTGGGTGTATGCACAGGAGTGGAATTGCTGGATCATATGGCAACTGTACTTTTTGTTTCTTGAGGAACCTCCATACTGTTTTCCATAGTGACTGCACAAGTTTACATTCCCACCAACAATGTAGGTGGTTGTTGTTCAGTTGCTAAGTCATATCTGACTCTGTGACCCCATGGACAGCAGCACTCCAGGCTTTACTACCTTACTACTATCTCCTGGATAGTGTAGGAGGGTTTCCTTTTCTCCATACCCTCTCCAGTGTTTGTTATTTGTAGACTTTTTAAAAAATTAATTAATCTTTTTATTGAAGGACAATTGCTTTACAGAATTTTGTTGTCTTCTGTCAAACCTCAACACAAATCAGCCATAGGTATACATGTATCCCCTCCCTTTTGAGCCTCCCTCCCATCTGCCTCCCCATTCCACCCCTCTAGGTTGATACAGAGCCCCTGTTTGAGTTTCCTGAGCCATACAGCAAATTCCTGTTGGCTGTCTATTTTACATATGGTAATGTAAGTTTCCATGTTAGTCTTTGCATACATACTTGTAGACTTTTTAATAATCACCGTTCTGACTGGTGTGAGGTGGCACCTCATTGTTGTTTTGATTTGCATTTCTCTAATTATTAGTGATGATGAACATCTTTTCGTGTGCCTGTTGGCCATTTGTATGTCTTCTTGAAAAGAGAAATGTCTAGGTCTTCTGCCTGTTTTAAAATTTTGTTGTTGTTGTTACTGAATTGTAGGAGCTGTTTGAGTTAAGGAGCTTAATTTTGGAAATTAAGCTCTTGTCAGTCACATCATTTGCAGATATTTTCTCTCAGTCTGTGGGTTATCTTTTTGCTTTGTTTATAGTTTCCTTTGCTGTGCAAAAGCTTGTAAGTTTTACTTGGTCCCATTTGTTTATTTTTGCTTTTATTTCTCTTGCCTTGGGAGACTGACCTAAGAAAACATTGGCATGATTTATGTCAAAGAGTATTTTGCCTGTGTTCTCTTGTAGGAGTTTTATGGTGTCTTATCTTTTAAGCCATTTTGAGTATAGTTTTGTGTATGATGTGAGGGTGTTTTGTTGTTTCCTTGATACACATGCAGCTGTCCAGCGTTCCCAACACCACTTGCTGAAGAGACTTTTTCCCCATTGTATATTCTTACTTTGGCCTATTTTTAAAAAATCAAGTTGTTTTCTTATTATTGAGTTTCAAGACTTCTGTGTATATTTTGGATAATAGTTCTTTATAACACATGTCTTTTGCAAATATTTTCTCCAAGTATGTGACATGTTTTTTCATTTTCTTGACAGTGTTTTACTCAGAGCAAAAATTTTTAATTTTAATAAAGACCAGCCTATCAGTTCTTTCTTTCATGAATTGTGCTTTTCAAGTTACCCGTTGGCTTTAAAAGTAAAAAGTTATTTTACCAACAAAAAATGGTTTACTTGGAAATAGCAGGGGGATTGCAATTTGAGATAAAGCTATAACAAAAGCTATAGGCAAGTCCACAGAACAATGGAAAAGAATGTAATTTTGTAGAGAAAAATGAGGAAATTGGGAGAGGTTGTTTTGAACGAAAGTCCATTGGAGAAAGGTGAGAGTTCAGGGTGATGATGGCTGAGTTGCTGGAGTAGTGATTTCTGATAGGAGATGTGATGTACATCTTTTCCTGTTAGGATTATAATTGGTGATTCTTGTTGGGGTCTCTGATGGACAATTCTCCCTGTAATTAATGTTGTAAAGAATGAGATGAAAGCTTCCTCTTTTGGCCTCTCAACTCCATTTTAGTGAAGTTTTCCTTGATTAATTTTCACATATCTAACAAATCACTAGATCTTAGGGCATCTACATTTTTTCCCTGTTATCTTCCATAGTTTTACGTTTTATGTTTAGATTTGAGATCCATTTTGAGCTAATTTTTTAACTCACTGTTGATGGACCCCAAGTTGTCCCAAAGCCCTGTATGCCTCCCTGTGTATTTTGAGTTAATTTTTTGCAAGTCTATGTCAAAAAAAATTTTTTTAATGTATCTTAATGTCTAGAAGTTGTTTTAGCACCATTTGTTGGAAAGACTTGTTTTTTTCTCTATTGTATTGTCTTTGACGGAGAAGGCAATGGCACCCCACTCCAGTACTCTTGCCTGGAAAATCCCATGGATGGAGAAGCCTGGTAGGCTGCAGTCCATGGGGTCGCTAGGAGTCGGACACGACTGAAGCGACTTAGCAGCAGTAGCAGCAGCATTGCCTTTGAGCCTTTGTCAAAGATAAGTAGACTATATTTATGTGGGTCTATTTCTGGACTCTCTATTCTGTTCCATTGGTCTATTTAGATATGAATTTTTGAGGGCCACTGTCACCCCAGTTCACAGGTGGTCATTTTAGATTGGATGCTGACAGAAAGCAGGGGAAATTCTAGTAATACTTTGACCCTAGGCTAAATCATGAAGTAGCCGTATTTTGTTTCATTTTATCATGGTATTAGAGTAACCTTGTCTAAGATTGGTATTTGGAGATTATTTATCTTCAACAGGAGAACAAAATATCCTGCCTGTGAATATTGGACCGGCTTCTAATAATATCAAAGTCTATGTGTGAATATCAGATCAGTTCTATTTATCAGACTGCCCTCTCCCCTTAAAAAATAAATTAGATATTTTGTTGCAGTTAAACTCACACTTGTGAAACAGTTCACCTCAGATTGGGACTTGAATCCATGTGACAGAGCTTGAACTCATGTGCCAGGACTGGAACTTGGCCAAAATCCAGTCTGGGACTTGAATTCATGAGGCCGGAACTTCAGCCTGGCCAAAACCCATGGTCTTCCAACTGAGATCACACACCTGTTTCTTCATTGCTCAGATTTTTTGTATTTCAGTGCAAAAGGAACAGCAAGAAGCAAACTGATAGGCAAAAAGTAGATTTATTAATATAGGATGCTTGTAAGAGATGTAAGTGGATAGATGAGGGAGCCCTGCACTGAGGATTAAGTGGGCTATAATTTTATTGTCAAAGGAAAGTGGAGAAGGGGAAAGGACTGCCTTCTTTGAGTTGATGTCAGGCTTACATTACTAGCTCCTCCTTTGTATCAGGCACAAGAATGTCTGACCCTGTGTGGTCAAACTAGAATTGTCATGTGTGCATGCATGCTCAGTCATGTCTGACTCTTTGAGATCCCATAGACTGTATTCCACCAGACTCCCCTGTCTATGGAATTTTCCAAGTAAGAATACTGGAGTGGGTTGCCATTTTCTACTTCAGAGGATCTTCCCAACATAGGGGTTGAACCTGTGAATCCTGCTTTGGCAGGCAGAGTTTTGACTACTGGTGCCACTTGTCATAGCACTTATTCAAATCAGTAGAAGGGTGGTGACATTTTTCTTTCACCTAATGACCTGGGGCATATCTTGTGCTTTTATAAATGGCTTTATAGTTAAACAACCTTGCTTTGTTCCACCATGGTCTAATAGCTTTTTGAGCATCATTAACTTCCACTGGTCTCTCAAAGTTCCCTAGGTTTCCCTCTTTATCTATAATCCACTACTGGGACTTCTGCATAACTATCCTATCCAGTATAACTATCCTATTCTATCCCTATCACTTGCTTTAGAGTATCAGAAGAGCAGTTTTTGCTCTGTTTCATAGAAATATTTGTGGTAACTCATTGTTTTCCCTCATGATATACCTTTCTGTGTGAACAGGATATCTACTACACAAACCCTATCTGATCTCACAGTGGAAACAAGAGGAGGACCTAGAGACAGTGGAGAGAAGACCTACTCAGGGGGAACATCAGGAAGGCAAGAATCCTTGGGTGAAACTGATGTGGTTGGGGG
The DNA here is from genome assembly GCA_024291935.2 of Okapia johnstoni. Classification (NCBI taxonomy): domain Eukaryota; kingdom Metazoa; phylum Chordata; class Mammalia; order Artiodactyla; family Giraffidae; genus Okapia; species Okapia johnstoni. Next base: position 10,830,001 of record CM044316.1, on the reverse strand, counting down.
ATACTACATTTGGAAAAATAACATAAAATCAAAATGAAGCTTTGTTTTTGTCTGAGGAAACTGAGCTTCCACAGACACCTTAGATTACTATTTTATTTATTTTTAAAATTTTTATTTTTTACTGTGCTGGATCTTCATTGCTTTGTGTGGGCTTTTCTCTAGTTGCAGAGAGTGGGGACTGCCCTCTAGTTGCAGTGCTTGGGCTTAGTATTTGCAGCTTGTGGGCTCGAGGGTGTAGGCTTAGTAGTTATGGCACACTGGCTTAGTTGCTCTGTGGCATGTGGAATCTTCCTAGACCAGGGTTTGAACCAGTGTCCCCTGCATTGGCACAGTGGATTTTTATCCACTGTGCCAGCAGGGAAGTCCTTGATTACTATTTTGGCTTTTCTTCAGTCTTCTCACCTGTTCCTTGTTCTTGGGAAAGACCACATTTCCTCTTTGTAATGTAGTATTTGGTCATGTACGTTTTATTCCATTTCTTTTTGTTTTGTTCTTCTAGTAATATCTTATTTATGCTAACATCAGTCTCCATCTTCATGGGATTATTTCCTAGTCACTACTATTTTGACCATGTGCTTATTACCAAAGTCCTGAACCAGCCATACTGCAAAAGTCCTTTGCTCATGGGTGCCTTTGCTACTTTGTTTCAGGTTTTGAGATTCAACTTAAAATTAATGAATCAGTCGCTCCACAAGATACTTATGGAGAAAAAATTTCCAATGAACAGAATGTAGTAGGATTCAAAAGGAGTGATGCTTCATTGTCCATTTTACACAAAATCTGGGAATACCATGATATTGATTATCAGAACAAAAACCACAAGAGACATTTGAGGTGAGTGCCATTCATATAAGAGAAAAGTAGTGTCTCAGGAAAGAATCTTAAAATATCACAGAATTAAAAAAAAATCTAAAACTTGGTCAAAAATTGTAATTTCATAAAGACTTTTCATGAGATATTTTTTTCACAAGTGAGACTTGAGCCCTTCCATGTTTGACATATAAATCATTGAGCAACAATCAGAAAAATGTCATAAGTCAAAAACTCAGTCATAATATTGTCTGTCTTAGAGCACTATGTGAGTACTTTCGTCTTATCATTGGACAGGGCAGAAAAACACACATAGTCACTGAAAATAGTAAAAATTTACTTGCCACTAATAATGTGCTTTTTATTTTTGAAAGAAGTCATGGGGTTGAGAACATCTACGAACATAATGAAGAAAATCAGGGTGGACAAACTTTCGGCCAAATTTCACACCTTGATAAACTCAAGAGAACTACTGAAGTAAGAGCCTATGAGTGCCATGAGTGTAAAAAGGCCTTCATAGATCATTTATCCCTGAAGAATCACATTAGGTCTCACACTGGTAGCAAACTCTATCAGTGTAAGGAATGTGGGAAAGCTTTCCATTTTTTTGCTTGTTTTAAGAAGCATATGAAAACTCCCACTGAAGAGAAACCCTACGAATGTAAGGAATGTACTAAAGCCTTCAGTTGTTCTTCCTTCTTTCGGGCACATATGAAGATTCATGCAGGAAAGACAAGTTGTGAATGCAGGGAATGTGGGAAAACCTTTAGCTGTTCTTCATCCCTCACAGAACACAAAAGAATTCACAGTGGAGATAAGCCTTATGAATGTAAGGAGTGTGGGAAAGCCTTTAGCTGTTCCTCCTCACTCTCCAAACACAAAAGAATTCACAGTGGAGATAAGCCATATGAGTGTAAGGAGTGTGGGAAGGCCTTCAGTTCCTCCTCTCACCTTATCATACATATAAGAATCCATACTGGAGAGAAGCCTTATGAATGTAAAGAGTGTGGGAAAGCCTTCAGCGAGTCCTCAAAGCTCACTGTACACGTTAGAACACATACGGGTGAGAAACCCTATAAATGTAAGGAATGTGGGAAAGCCTACAACTGTCCATCCTCCTTGAGCATCCACATGAGGAAACACACAGGGGAAAAACCCTATGAATGCCTAGAATGTGGGAAAGCCTTCTATCTTCCTACTTCCCTGAATACACATGTGAAAAATCAGAGTAGAGAGAAACCCTATGAATGTAAAGAATGTGGAAAAGCCTTCAGTTGCTCCTCGTCCTTTCGAGCACATGTGAGAGATCACAGTGGAAAGGCGCAGTATGAATGTAAGGAATGTGGGAAAGCCTTCAGTCGTTCCTCATCCCTCACTGAACACTTAAGAACTCACAGTGGAGAAAAGCCTTATGAATGTAAGGAATGTGGGAAAGCCTTCATTAGTTCATCCCGCCTGACGGTACATACAAGAACTCACACTGGAGAGAAACCTTATGAATGTAAGAAATGTGGAAAAGCCTTCATTTACCCCTCAGCCCTTAGGATCCACATGAGAACACACACTGGGGAGAAACCCTATGAATGTAAGGAATGTGGGAAAGCCTTTCGCCATTCTTCATACCTGACTGTCCATACAAGGATGCACACTGGAGAGAAACCCTTTGAATGTCTGGAATGTGGGAAAGCTTTCAGTTGTCCTTCATCTTTTCGAAGACATGTAAGAAGCCACACTGGTGAGAAGCCCTATGGATGTAAGGAATGTGGGAAAGCCTTTGTTTGTTCCGCTTACTTTCGAAGACATGTGAAAACTCACACTAGAGAAAATGTATGAAGGAATGAGGGAATGTCTTTAAGGCTTTTTCAAAGCTTAGGCATCACGTGAGATCTCACACTGTGGAGACACCCTATGAATGTAAGAAATTGTCACTCATCTTTTGGAAAAACCCATTAACTGAGAGAAACTCTGTGTATGTAAATCATGTGGTAATACCTCCATGACCATCACTTATTGTGTTCTAAGAAAATTCTTACTCGAAGCAAAGATCAGTGCCTCACCCTTAAAGTGGGCTACTGCTGCCTCATTGATTTCCAGTTTTAATTTTCTGATATGAATGTTTAAGGTGATAAATTTTCTCTAATATCTTTCAGCTCTAGCCACATATGTTTTATTATGAGGTGCTTTTATTTTGATTCAGATGTAAATGTTATTTCTGTTACAGAGTTTTCTGGACACATTGGGCATTTGAAGTATATTTTTTTATATGTAGGCATGAGTGACCTTTTATTATTATTATTATTAGTTACTAATTAATTCTCATTGTTCTCTAAGTGTGCAGTCATTATGGTATTGACATTCCAGTATTTGTAGTTTCTTTTGTAAATGGTAACTTAATTTTGATCTAGTATGGCAGAAACTGGAAATTGCCTACCCACTATTCCCCCCCGCCTCCTTTTTTTTTTTTTTTTTTACAAAAACATTATTGGTTTTTACCATTAAAAGGTTTTCTTGTCTAATAAGTAATCCAGTGGAAATTAATAAGTGTAAAAGCCTTGATAGAAGAGTCTCATCTGTTATGGTATTTTTGTATTTCATTCTTTATCCTTGCTTATGACTGGGAATTGGACCCAATATTTTGAACTTTTATAAAAGAGACCTTGCAACAGGAAAGCTACAAGTAAAGTTGGTTGGGCTGGCTTATGTTGTGTTACTTTGGATGTGGCTGGGATTGCATTTCCCAGAGTCAGTTCTTTATCTAGTTCCAGGTTTGAGTTGTCTAAAATAAGAGTTTGTGTGAGAATTGGAAGGCAGAGGGAAGAAACCATTATTCTGACTTTGTGGGGGCAATGAGACAGGGAGACAGGCATGGGGGCCTGGCAAACTTCAGTTTCCAGCTTTTTTCCTAATTATTGGACACACTGATCAATACTGGCTCAAAACAGAACACAAAATGCTTGACTTCCATTATCTCAGAGGCAGCCATTCCATAGACACCTCCATAAATTTCTCCATCATGGCCATACACAGCTTCTTGGATTTTTCTGGCAAGTTCTTGCATTGTAATTTTGGTGGTATTACAGTGTCTCTGGCACATTTGTTGACTGCATAGAGTTGGCTCCAGTTTGGATCAGGATTGTTGTCATCTACATGGCCCAAAGTGTGCTAATCTTAAGTGTACAGCTTGATGAAATTTTACGCTAAATACTGTGACAAACAGAACTTTTCCAGGATTTCAGAAAGTTCATTCATCTGCTTTCTCAATAATTGCTCTGGGGACTTTCCTGGTGGTCCAGTGGCTAAGAATCTGCCTGCCAATACAGGGGGCTGGGGTTTGTCCCCTGGTCAGGGAACTAGATCTCACATGCCACAACTAAAGATCCTGTATACTGCAGCTAAGACTTAGTGCAGCCAAATAAATAAATAAAAATAAATAAATATTAAAAAATGTTGCTCCACGATTTTGGCTTTTATTATAATTTATTAAGTTTACTTGTTCTTGATCTTCATGTAAATGTTAAGATACAATATGTACAGTTACATGTTTGGCCTTTTTTTTCAATATAATGTCTAATTTGCCTCTTAATTGCTATTTAGGCAGACTATGAACTTATGTATCTTGTTACATGCTTTGAATGTAAGAATGAGATTACTGAATCATAGGATAGGCTTTATGTTTGGGTAGGTATTCCAGGTTTTCAAAAACAATTCCGCTTATAATCCTAAAAGCAATGAATGAAGGTCCTAACTATTCCACATGCCTGATTAGCACTTTCTAATTTTAGCTGTTCAACACAGAATGTACTATTATCTTGTTTCTGGTTTTAATTTGCATTTACCTGATATGTGACAATGGTGAATACTTTTTTATATGCTTATTGATTATTTAGATATCTGTTTTTTTGTGTGTTTTTTTTGGCTCTGTGACTTGCAGGTTCTTAGTTCCCTGACCAGAGATTGAGCCTGGGCCATGATAGTGAATGCCTGGAATCCGAATCACTAGGCAACCAGGCAACTCCCTAGATATCTTCTTTCTGGGGGATACCTGTTGAAGCATTTTACCCATTTTTGGTTCCTTTTCTATTTGAAAGGTTTCCTATGGTTGTGTGTGTGTGTGCTCAGTTGATCAGTCATGTCCAACCCTTTGCAACCCCAGGGACTGTAGCCCTCTAGTCCCCTCTGTCCATGGAATTCTCCAGGCAAGAATACTAGAGTAGGTAGCTATTCCCTTCTCCAGGGGATCTTACTGACCAGAGATAAAACCCAGGTCTCCTGCATTGCAGGTGAATTCTTTGCTGTCTGAGCTACCAGGGAAGTCAGGTAAGCCCTGACTATAGTTAGATCTGGAGAATTTATTCATCTTCTATCTGGAAGTTTGCATCCTTTGATCAGTATCTCCCCATTTTCCCCACCCCTAATCCCTGGAGAAACTGGTTGCATGAAATCAAGATTAAATTGTGTAGAGTCCACAGAGATAAGAAAAGAGATCTATACCTCTGCCAATGAATGTAGGAGCATGTGAGAATACATAGCTAAGATCTAAAAGTATAGAAAATTGTAATTCTTATTGGCCCCATTTTAAAACTAAGAAACTGACATTTCAATAGGCTGGGTAACAAAGTTTTTAGAAACAGTAGGTATTAATAGTTTCAGCTACAATTCATACTTAGAATTACAAGTTGATTCAAAAGAGGAAATATGAACTTCACTTTCATGAGAGGACTGTAAAAGAATTTGGGAGCCATGTCTTAAAACTGCTGCTTTTGTGCATGATCAGTCACTCAGTCATGTCCAACTCTTTGTGACCCCATGGACTGTAGCCCACCAGGTTCCTCTGTTCATGTGATTTCCCAGGCAAGAATACTGGAGTGGGTTGCCATTTCCTTCTCCAGGGGATCTTCTGACCCAGGGATTGAACCCACGTCTCCTGTGTCTCCTGCATTGGCAGAAGGATTCTTTTGCACTACACCACCTGGGAAGCCCTTTCTCTGGTTACTTATCCTTTTTAAATGTACGTATATATCTCTATCTAGTTACATACATATACATAAAACATCTGTTGTATATTATATGTATGTAAATTATGTATACTATATATACCTGTATTGCAGATAGTTTTTCCCAGTCTCTGGCTTGTCTTCATTCTTTTCATTTTTGTAAACTATAAAGAGAATTAAATGGTTTGATTACAGAAAAATCCTTGGGTATAACTAATTGTAGAGATGGCTGGATCCTGGAGATAAAAAGATGTTATCTGGATGAATTCTGTCTCCATTCCTTGACTGCATCTTTCTGCGTTAGCTATTCTTCCTGGCAGGCTCTTTCCACAGTGGCCCTCAGAAGATCCAGGCTGCTTTCTTTCCAGGTTGACCTGTCAGGGAGAAGAGAGTGATTATCATTGTGACCAATTCCAATATGCCTGTTACAGTTCAGTCTGATTGGCTTACTTGCCAACTGTTATCAATTCATTGTGGCCAGAGGAATACGATTCTTTGGTTGGTTTAGGACTGGCTTCTCACTGAATCTTGTTGTTCAGTTGCTAAGTCATGTCAGAATCTTTGTGACCCAATGGACTGATGCACACCAGGCTTCCCTGTCCTTCACTATCTCCCAGAGTTTGCTCAAGCTTATGTCAATTGAGTTGGTGATGCCATCCAACCATCTCATTCTCTGTCACCCCCTTCACCTCCTGCCCTCAATCTTTCCCATCATCAGGGTGTTTTCCAATGAATTGGCTCTCTGCATCAGGTAGCCAAAATATTGGAGCTTCAGTTTCAGTAACGGTCCTTCCAATGAATATTCAGGGTTGATTTCATGATGTATAAGGTGAAGGGAAAAAGCAGCAGGGGCAGATAGGGTATAGCAATAGAGGTAATAATAACATTAGCCAACACAATATGCTTACTCTGATCTTAGCAGTGGGAGGGAACTATGAAGTCTGGGAACTCTCAGCCAGCCATAGTTCAAGAAATCTTTCAGAAAGGTTTGATTATGTTACCATATCTTTTGATTGCTGAAGATGATTTCTGAGTCTTTACATAATTTTGCAATATTTTTAGCTACTTGGGAGCAAGAGCCTTCCAACTTTTTTTATTCATCAAGATTGTCATGCCTTCTCTATTTCCCACTTGATTCTACATTAATTTTAGGATCTTCTTAGCAATTTTCACAAATCTTTTGGGACTCTGCTTGGAATTGAATTGACTTTATAGAATAACATGAATAAAATTAACATCTTTACAACACTAAGTATTCTAATTGATGAGCCTAATATAATTGTTCATTTATCTAGGTCATCTTTAATTCCTCTTAACAGTTTTTTTTTTTTTTTGTAGTTTCTACTGTAGAGGTCTTGAATAACTTTATTTCTAGGTTTGTTGTATGTTTTCCTTTGTAAATATTTTTATTTAATTTTTGATTTTGGGGGCTAGCACATAGAAGTGCAATTTCCCTTTGTACGTTGATCTTTTATCCATGACATTTATAAATTCAATTATTTATTCAAATGGTTTATGAGTTATTTTGGATTTTTGTTGTATACGATCTTGTCAACACCAATAAAAGAAAGTCTTACTTGATTTCTAAATGTTACCCTTTCTTTTTCTTGCCTCATTGCTTTATAGTAATAAATAGAAATGATAAAAGTGAACATCTTTGCACTCTTCCTGATCTTAGGGGAAAATGTTCCATATTTTGCCATTAAGTATAATAATAGTTATACGTTTTTCATAGATAACTTTTAAAAATGAAAGGAATTCTGTTCTACTATCTAATCCTGAATTGTGAAGATGTTTTTGAAAAACTACCTTGTAACTTAAAAACATCTTAATTGGAGGATAATTGCTTTACAATGTTGTGTTGTTTTCTGCTGTACAATAACATAAATCGTCCATAATCAGCCATAAGTATATATATATGGGAAGAGTTTTTTTAAGCATTAATGGATAATGGATTTTATCTAGTGCCTTTTCTGTCTATGTCAGGGTCTTTAAAAAATAATCCCTTGATTGCTTAATGTGGAGAATTACTACATTCCTTGATTTTCAAGTGGTAAGACAACATGTATTCCTGGAATAAACCATACTTGGGAATGTTATAGATTAGCTTACTAAGCTATATATTTTGCTAGATTCAAAATGCTATTTAAAAAAATTATTTTTGTGTCTGGGTTAATGAGGTTTTTCTTGTAATTTCTTTTATGTCAGTATGCTTTGTATCAGGTTCATGCTGCCTCATAAAAGTTGGAAACTGTTCTGAAGACTTTATATGAAATTTGAACTATCTACTATCCCTTATATGTTTGGAAAAATTCACCAGGGAATCTATATTTGGGTTTTCTTCACAGGAAGCTTTTGTAAAATAGTTTTACTGGTGAATTTGTGTGTGTGTGTGTGTGTGTGTGTGTGTGTGTGTGTGTAATGCTCAGTTGGGTCTGACTCTTTGCAACGCCATGGACTGTAGCCTGCCAGGTGCCACTGTCCATGAAATTTTCCAGGCAAGAATAGGGCAGTGGGTTGCCATTTCCTACTCCAGTGGTGATTTATATTGAATGTATAAATAGACAAAAGATTATTTAAAATTTGTATTTGTTTTGCTATATTTTAGCTGCCCATTCCATAACTTTCCAAATTTGTTGGCCTAAAGTTGTTAGTAAAATCCTATAATTTATTTTTAATGTCTAAAAGCTGTAATGATACTAATATCTCCTTTTTCATTCCAGGTCTTGGTAATTTATGTGATCCCCCTTTTCTTCATCTTGGTAGGGATTTAGATATTTTAATTGTTTTTGAAGAACCAACTCTCAGTTTTATTCTACTTATAATTCTTTAATTTTTGGTCTTATTCCTTCTACTGAGTTTAGGTTTAATTTTCTCTTATTTTCCTAGCTAGTTGTGATAGATGCTTATTTCAGTTCCTGTCTTCTGTTTGTGTAGTTTGCTTATAGAACCATCCCATCAGAATATTCTGCTATAAACATTATCAGTTGCGATACATTTGAGATGTATGTGGAGAAACACCTTTATGTGCCTATTATCACAAGGTCACAGGGTTTCCTTGTTGGGATGGAAAGAAAACTGGACTAGAAACCAAGACACCTGATTTCTAGTCTTCACTTTTCAACTCATTACCTCTGTGACCTTAGAAAAAAGTCACTTAAGCTTTCTGGTCCTTAGTTTAGTGCATCAGAAATGCACATAGGAAGTGCTACTGCAGTGGCTGGGGTGGGACTGCATCCTTTCTGTGCTATCAGAAACGCTTCCTTCTCAGGGACTTCCCTGGTGGTCCAGTGGTTAAGACTCTATGCCTCCAATGCTGGGGGTGTAGGTTTGATCCCTGGTCAGGGAACTAAGACCATTGGAACTAAGATGTCACATGCCATGGGACCAAAAAAAAAAAAAAAAAAAAAACCAACACATCCTTCTCTGTCCCATACCATGGAGAAATTTAGAAGACTTAAATTTGTTTCAGAGAAGGCTTTGAAGAGAAGGGGCTTATTTGGTTTTATGATAAGAGGGAAGAGGTAAGAGAAAAATAATATTTTATATTTCACGAGTTTTACTCTGTGTCATTCACTATCTTGATACTCACGATATTTCTATATATTAATCTTTTTGATTGTCACAAAAAGTTATGAGGCAGATACTTATCCACCTGACACACATAGCAAAACAGCACACATGAGCTCAAATAATTGGCCAGTGTTATACATGTAGTGAAACTATGTCTGAATTCAGAATGCATGATTTTTATAACTACACTATATTGCCTCCAGTGACCAAAGAATTCTGAAGAACCAGTTAGAAAAAGCAGGCTAATTTGTGATTAGACAAGGAACTGCTAGGGTCAGCTGAGGCTGAGACAGCATTTTGGAGTGACCTTCACTTGGCATCTTCTAGGCAAGCTCCAGATATCTTTTCAGTTATCCACAGATATAAACTCCTTATCTTATGGAAGGGGTGTATAAGACCTAATTAAAAAAGACACATGCACCCCAGTGTTTGTTGATGGACCTAGAGAATGTCATACAGAGTGAAGTAAGCCAGAGAAAAGCAAATATTGTATATTAACTCATATATGTGAAATCTAGAAAAATAGTATAGATGATATTTACAAAGCAGAAATAGAGACACAGATGTAGAGAACAAATGTATGGATACCAAGGGGAAACTGTGGGGTAAAAGGAATTGGGAGACTGATATTGACACATATATACTAATACTGTGTATAAAATAGATAACCTACTGTATAGCACAGGGAACTCTGGTTAATGCATTGTGGTGACTTGAATGGGAAGGAAATACATACACATATAACTGATTCATTTTGCTGTACAGTAGAAACTAATACAACATTGTAAAGCAACTATACTCCAATAAAAATAAAAAAAAATATGAGACCAATATTGCTTTATCTAAGGGTGAAAACGTACAGCTCATTCTTAGCAATATATGCATATTAATAGTTTGATTCAGCTGAAATAGTTATAGTTTATTGAACTGTTTGTTTCTCTGTGCTGGGAACTCTTTGAAACACTTTATAGCTCCAACGCACTTACTCTTCCCACACAAAAATTTTGAAATAGCTCTTTTCCAGCTGGAACCATGAAGTGTGCAGAAGAGGAAAAAAAGAAGGTACCTATTGTGCTTTCACTTTTCCCTTTCATGCACTGGAGAAGGAAATGGCAACCGACTCCAGTATTCTTGCCTGGAGAATCCTAGGGACGGCAGAGCCTGGTGAGCTGCTGTCCATGGGGTCGCACAGAGTCGGACACGACTGAAGCGACTTAGCAGCAGCAGCAGCAGCAACAGCATTGTGCCAGAACCCTTAAGAAAAAGCAAAAGAATTTCACAGAGCTGAAGATCAAGCACCTGAGAAAGAAGTTTGCCCAAAAGATACTTTGAAAGGCAAGAAGGGAGACTATCTTTGAAAAAGCTAAGCATTACCACAAGGAATACATGCAGATGTACAGAACTGAAATTCGAATGGCTAGGATGGCACAAAAAGCTGACAACTTCTATGTACCTGCAGAACCCAAATTGGCATTTGTCATCAGGATCAGAGGTGTCAATGGTGTGAGCCCAAAGATTCGAAGGTGCTACAGCTCCTTTGCCTCCAGCAGATCTTCAGTGGCACCTTTGTGAAGCTCAACAAGACTTCAGTTAACATTCTGAGAATTGTGGAGCCATACATTTCATGGGGTTACCCAAATCTGAAGTCCATAAATGAATTGGTCTACAAACGTGGTTCTGGCAAAATCAGCAAGAAGTGACCTGCCCTGACAGATAATGCGTTGATTGCTCAATCTCTTGGGAAATACTGCATCTTCTGCATGGAGGATCTGATTCATGAGATCTATACCATTAGAAAACGTTTCAAAGAAGCAAACAATTTCCTGTGGCCCTTTAAATTGTCTTTTCCACAAGGTGGAATGAAGAAAAAGACCACTCATTTTGTAGGTGAAGATGTTGGCAACAGGGAAGACCAGATCCACAGGCTTATTAGAAGGATGGATTAAGGTATCTACCAGGATTATTTTTATAATCTGGTAAGTTAATAAACAATTGAAACAAATTGAAAAAAAAAAACTTTGAGATAGATGCTGTCATTATCCACATTTCATAGATGGGGAGATTGAGGCAGAGAAACTAAGGAGTTTGCCCAAAGTCACACAACTAGCAGCTAAAATCTGCCTGGCCTCAGAATTTACACTTTTAACCATGCATGTTACTGCAGTTGACCCTTGAACAACACTGCAGGAGGGGCACTGACCTTGAGCAGGACAAAACCCATGTATTATTGGAGTTAACCCTTCATATCAGTGATTTTGTATTCTCAGATTCAATCAGCCAAATGTGCAGTGTTGTAGTCTGAATAAGTGGACCTGTACAGTTCATACCCATGTTCAAGGGTCAACTGTACTCAAAAGAGGAATTTGTGAGAGACGTAAGAGATGTTGATTTGATCACTGGATTGGGAAGATCCCCTGGAGGAGCAGATGGCAACTCACTCCAGTATTCTTGCCTGGGAAATCCCATGGACAGAGGAGCCTAGCAGACTCTCGGGTCACAAGAGTCAGACACGGCTTAGCAACTAAACAATAAAAACACAAAGATCCTATTACTAATAAAGAAAAGAGTTAGCCTTTGCTGAAGTAAAGTACAGGAGGCTGAATTCAGAGCAAGGTGACAATATCTTATTAATGAGCACAAGCGACAGGTTGTATGGTATCGAAAGCAAATATATGTAAAGAAATATCAGGAATGTTGGGGAACATAACATGGCCTATTTCTGGGGTAAACTTTCTCAGATCATCCTTCTTGTGAGCTAGTATGACTTTAAGAACTTCAGCATCTGCTCATGAACACAAAAGGATCCAAACCTACCAGTCAGACTTTATTTTCTTGGGCTCCAAAATCACTGCAGATGGTGACTGCAGCCATGAAATCAAAAGATGCTTTCTCCTTGGAAGAAAAGCTGTGACAAACTTCTGCTATATTAAAAAACAGAGACATTACTTTGCTGACAAAAGTCTGTATAGTCCAAGCTCTGGTTTTTCCAGTAGTCTTGTATGGATGTGAGAGTTGGACCATAAGGAAGGCTGAGCGCCCAGGAGTTGATGCTTTTCAATTGTGGTGTTGGAGAAGACTCGAGAGTCCTTTAGACAGCAAGGAAATCAAACCAATCAATCCTAAAGAAAATCAACCCTGAATATCCATTGGAAAACCTGATGCTGAAGCTGAAGCTCCAATACTTTGGTCACTTGACATGAAGAGCCAACTCATTGAAAAAGACCCTGATTCTGGGAAAGATCGAAGGCAGGAGGATAAGGGGATGACAAAGGACGAGATGATTGGATGGTGAATCAGGTATGTGTATACCTATATCCCCTCCCTAAGGATTGAAGATTTTAATTGTTAAAAAAATAAAAGGATTTTTGCATGTCTCCAGGATGTCTGGGTCCAGCAATAAGAACTGCCATACGACCCAGCAATCCCACTGCTGGGCATACACACTGAGGAAACCAGAATTGAAAGAGACACGTGTACCCCAATGTTCATCACAGCACTGTTTACAATAGCTAGGACATGGAAGCAACCTAGATGTCTGTCAGCAGACGAATGGATAAGAAAGCTGTGGTACATATACACAATGGAATATTATTCAGCTATTAAAAAGAATACATTCGAATCAGTTCTAATGAGGTGGATGAAACTGGAGCCTATTATACAGAGTGAAGTAAGTCAGAAAGAAAAACACCAATATAGTATATTAATGCATATATATGGAATTTAGAAAGATGGTAACGATGACCCTATATATGAGACAGCAAAAGAGACACAGAGGTAAAGAATAGGCTTTTGGACTCTGTGGGAGAAGGCGAGGGTGGGATGATTTGAGAGGATAGCATTGAAACATGTATATTACCATATGTGAAATAGATCGCCAGTCCAGGTTTGATGCATGAGACAGGGCACTCAGGGCCAGTGCACTGGGATGACCCTGAGGGATGGGATGGGGAGGGAGGTGAGAGGGGTTTCAGGATGGGGGACACGTGTACACCTGTGGCTGATTCGTGTCGATGTATGGCGAAAGCCACTACAATATTGTAAAGTAATTAGCCTCCAATTAAAATAAATTTAATTAAAAAAATAAAGAGAGTCTATAGCTATAACATGATTCAACCATGCAGTGATTATAATGATAGGATCCCACAATAATCCCTCAATCCCATTGAAATGTACCAAATGAAGCAACATACTGATTGGAAACATGTTAAGTTTTGAAAGGCACAAGAGCTACAAAAATCATAGGACCAGATAGGCACAACTTTGAATTCCAACTGTTTGTTTTTACGGCTCTTCTAACCTACACAAACAAGATGTACAGATGTTGAGATTAGGCTGTTTTGCTGAGGAGCCCCCACATGGCCCTCTTGATGTCCCTGTTCTTCAGGCTGTAAACAAAGGGGTTCAGCATGGGGGTGACCAGAGTGTACATCACTGAGTCCACTGCACTGTCCCTGGGAGAAGATGAGACAGTAGAACTGAGATGCATCCCAAGGCCTGTTCCAAAAAACAAGCACACGATCGCCAGGTGACAGCCACAGGTGGAGAAGGCTTTACACTTCCCACCTGTTGATGGGACTCTCAGAATAGAGGAAACAATGTGAGTATGAGAAGAGGATCCCTGTGAATGGAAAACCACCAAAAATGGCACCAATAAAATAGATTAATATGTTACTGCTGGGGATTTCAAAACAGGCGAGGCTAAGGAGCTGAGAAGGGTCACAGAAGAAATGAGGAATTTCCATATCCAGGAAGAAGGTAAGTTCTAACACCATCAAACTATGAAGATGGGAGGCCAAAAGGCTGATGAAAAATGACACCAAAACCAGCAGGCTGCAGAGGCATGGGTTCATGATGACCCTGTAGTGCAGAGGGTGACATGGCCACAAACCAGTCATAGGCCATGGCAGTCAGGCGTAGGTTATCCAAACATCCAAAAAGGATAAAAATAGATGTCTTGAGTCAGGCAGCTCATGGAAGAGATGAGTCTGCTGTGAGTTTGAATGTCCACAGTCATCTTGGGGACAGACAGTGGTAGAGGTGTAGCCAATATCAGTCATGGACAGGCTGGAGAGGAAGAAATACATGGGGGTGTGGAGGTGGGAATCAGAGATGGAGGCCAGGATAATGAGCATGTTCCCAAGCACAGTGATCAGGTACATGGACAGGAAGAGGCTAAAGAGGAGGGGCTGCAGTTCTGAATCATCTGAGAGGTCCATGAGGAGAAATTCTGAGACAGGTGTTATATTCTCTGGTCCCATGTGGCTTAGACACCTCCTAGAGAGGAAAAGAGGTTTCAAGTAAATGAAACAAGCAAACGAGTCAGCACTGTCTTTATGTTAGATTCAAGCAAATCAAAGCATCACACTTGAGGATCATACGTTCCAGTAACTTCAGTGATATTTCTTAGTTCTGGCAAACTTATTTTCTCTTACAACTCTTTTCTCACTGATGTCTTGGCTATTTACCTGTTTCTGTGTACACTCATATTACAGACAATAGGCCAAAGTGTCATAAAGAAGGAGCCAATTTAGAATTAATCATGAACACAGTAGACTATCAGTCACCACCTTTGAAGGAAATATATGGAATAAGAAATATGTTTCTTATATGCACACCTATGTTCATAGCAGCACTATTCAGAGTGGCCAAAACATAGAAGTAACCCAAATGTCTATTGACAGATGAATAGATAAATAATATATGGATAAAGAAGATATGGTACATATATGCAGTGGAAATCTACTCAGCCATAAAAAACCCAAAATATTTCCATTTGCAGCAACCTGGGTACAACTAGAGATTATCATACTGAGTGAAGTAAGTCAGAAAAAGACAAACACCATAGGGTATCAGCTATATGTGGAATATAAAATTTGGCACAAATGAGCCTATCTACAAAACAAAAACAGATTCACAGACATAGAGAACAGAGTCGTGGTGGCCAAAGGGGATGGAGCTAAGCAGAGAGATGGACTGGGAGTTTGGGGTTGGTAGATACAAGCTAGTACATTTAGAATGGATGATGCTTTTGAACTGTGGTGTTGAAGGTGACTCTTGAGAATCCCTTGTACTGCAAGGAGATCCAACCAGTCCATCCTAAAGGAAATCAGTCCTGAATATTCATTGGAAGGACTGATGCTGAAGCTGAAACTCTGATACTTTGGCCACCTGATGTGAAGAACTAACTCATTTGAAAAGACCGTGATGCTGGGAAAGATTGAAGGTAGGAGGAGGAGGGGACGACAGAGGATGAGATGATTGGATGGCATCACCAACTCAATGAACATGAATTTGAGTAAACTCTGGTAGTTGCTGATGGACAGGGAGGCCTGGCATGCTGTAGTCCATGGGGTCAAAAAGAGTCAGACACTACTGAGCAACTGAACTGAACTGAAACAACAAGGTTTAATACATAGCACAGGTACTATATTCAATATCCTGTGATAAGCCATAATGGAAAAGAATATAAAAATATGCATATGTGTATAAATGAGTCATTTTGCTGTACAGCAGAGAATGACACAACACTGTAAATCAACAATACTTCAATTTTTAAAAATTGAAAAAGGGGAAGGAGAGGGTGGAATGAGTTGAGAGAGTAGCGTTGAAACATATACATTACCCTATGAAAATAGCTAGCTAGTGGGAAGCTGCTGTATAGCACACAGAGTGCAGCTTGGTGCTCTGTGAAGACCTAGAGGGGTGGGATGGGATGAAGGGTGGGAGGGAGTTTCAGAGGGAAGGGATATATATATTTATGACTGCTTCACTTTGTTGTACAGCAGAAACTAACACAATATTGTAAAGCAATTATTCTCCAATTAAAAATTAAAAAATTAAAAAGAATGAAATATCTTTCTCTGTTCTGATAGTCCATTGGTTAGGACACAACATTTTCACTGCTATGGGCCAGAATTAATCCCTAGCTGGGGATATAAGATCCTTCAAGTGGCATGGCCAAGGAAAAAAAAAAAACCACTCCAATTAAAAGACACTAGAAAGTAGTCAAACATGGCTTATCCAAATGTAGTGCAAGAAATCCCCTTAATTTGGAATATTTATAAACACCTTATAACCTTATGTATGTTCTAAATTAAAGTTAAATGTATTCCATCAGTTAGAATTTTGATAGCATAGTCATCTCCATGGATTTTCATCATTATTTGGTTTTCTAATAGCCATCCTCCATGAAAATAAGTGCTTACTTCAGTATGTGAGTTGTCTTTTAAAAGTCTTTTCAAATATTAATCCTAATACTAAGCTTTTTATGCACAGTTATTAGTATAAACTTTATACAGCTTCAGGGACAGTCTTACGTTTGAGACTGCTTTCTGTTTTTCTTGTTTCCATTATGTAGTGGCCTGGTTGTTGTTGCTGTTCAGTTACTAAGTCGTGTCTAACTCTTTGCCACCCCATGGACTGCAGCATGCCAGGCTTCCCTGTCCTCCACTATCTCTCTGAGTTCACTCAAATTCATGTCCATTGAGTCAGTGATGCTATCTAACCATCTCATCCTCTGATGCCCCCTTCTCCTTTTCCTTCAGTCTTTCCCAGCATCAGTGTCTTTTCCAGTGAGTCGGCTCTTTGTAGTAGGTGGCCAAAGTATTGGAACTTCAACTTCAGCATCAGTCCTTCCAATTAATATTCAGGGTTGATTTCCTTTAGGATGGACTGGTTGGATCTCCTTGCAGTCCAAGGGACGTTTAAGAGTCATCTCCAACACCACAATTCAAAAACATCAATTCTTTGGTGACCAGCTTTCTTTATGGTCCAACTCTCACATCTGTACATGACTACTGGAAAAACTATAGCTTTGACCATACACACGTTTGTTGGCAAAGTGATGTCTGTGCTTTTTAATACACTGTCTAGGTTTGTCATAGCTTTCGTTTCAGGGAACAAATGTCTTTTAATTTTGTGGCTGCAGTCACCGTCCACAGTGATTTGGAGCCCAAGAAAATAAAGTCTATCACTGCTTCCACTTTTCCCCCTTCTATTTGTCATGTAGTGATGGGACCAGATGCCATGATCTTAGTTCTTTGAATTGAGTTTTAAGCCAGGTTTTTCACTCTCTTCTTTCACCCTTATCAAGAGACTCTTTAGTTGCTCTTCACTTTCTGCCATTAAAGTGGTATCACCTGCATATCTGAGGTTGTTGATATTTCTTCTGGCAATCTTGATTCCAGCTTGCATGATGTACTCCACATTTAAGTTAGAGTAACACTATATAACCTTGTTGTCATCCTTTCTCAATTTAGAACTGGTCCATTGTTCTGTATCTGGTTCTAACTGTTGCTTCTTGTCCTGTATAGAGATTTCTCAAGAGACAGGTAAGTTGGCCTGGTATTCCCATCTATTTAAGACTTTTCCACAGTTTGTTGTGATTCATACAAAGGCTTTTGACTAATGAAGCAGATATTTTTTGGAATTCCCTTGCTTTTTCTGTGATCCAACAGACGTTGGCAATCTGATCTCTGGTTCCTCTGGATTTTCTAAGCCCAGCTTGTTAATCTGGACATTTAAGCATGCTTCTAACTCTAAAATGTGAGGAGCACTGTTTCCTCATCAAACCAACCCTCTTATTTAATGTTCAGTTTCTACAACCAGGGAAGCCCCTAAGTTACATCTGAAACCCAGTGTTCTTAAACCTAGTTAAGAGCTTTCCATGTCAATCCTTCCTGATTAAAGGGGTTCCAAATGTCCTTAAATCTAGTTCCTACAGGCAACTTAGGACTTCCTTTCTCCTGTCAGGAGACAACATGATTTAATTTGAGAAAATGTGAAAGAGGACAAACACCTGGATCATTTTCTTCATCTACAAAATGGGAATTAAAATGGAACCAACTTTGCAGAATAGTTGTAAGAAATTTAATAATAAAGTACTTAGACCAGTGGCTCTCACTCCTGATTGAGCACTGTAATACTTATAATTACCTGTAGATCTATTAAAATATACATGGATGAAGGAGGGAGTGAAAGAAGCAAAATCTGGAAGCAAGAGCAAGAGAGAGATCTGTGCTAAATTGTAATATTCTGATCCTTCTATGAGCCCTACCTTGATATCAGCTATCCTTGCTAGAGCCAATGCAGCAAGAGTACCACTTACTCTCACTGAGGTCTATCAGGAACCTCCAAAGGAGAGATGATGGTGAACATGAAATCTTTGCTGGAAGTGACCAGGTAAATAAAATAACAGGAATGAATTCTGGCTAAATGTCCCATGTCTGGAGTCTAAATGCCTGGATTCAAACATGAATTCACTCCTATTTTACCCATGATCTAATACAAGTTATATTTAAATGATATGCTCCCTTGTTCACCCATAAAATGACAATTATATTCATTCCTATTTCTTGGTGATAATTATGCAGATAAAATGAAACAAAATACATGGAACACTTAGTTCAGAGCCTGGCGCTTAGGAAATCCTCAATGAAGAATCATGATACCATGTTTGCTGTTTTCATCCTCAGCCTCACTTTATGATTTTGGAGTATTTAGGGGACAGTTTAGAGGGACCCATTCCTGCTATCATGGGGGTCATGCCTACAGGAACTAGAACCAGTGTGGGAGGAAAGCAAAACTCTGAACGAGAGTTCTTGGAACCCCACCAGAACCAAGCACATAAATGTCATAGTGCCCGGAGCTGAAACTTGGCATACTGGTGTCCTACTGAAAGGTTGTTGCTGAACCACGAAATACGCTGGGATTCTTGGCCTCCAAAGGAGAAGAATTCAATCCAGGGCCAGAGACGAGGCTTAATCGCTCAGAGCTTTTGTGTAATAAAGTTTTATTAAAGTATAAAGGAGATAGAGAAAGCTTCTGACATAGACATCAGAAGGGGGCAGAAAGAATACCCACCTGCTAGTCTTTAGCTGGATGTTATATAGTTACTAGCAGTCTGTTAATGAAAGACAGGAATGTCTTAAAACTCAGAGAATGGTACCAGGCCCCTCACCCACAAGATGTATTTTCGGATAATCTTGGCACCAGACGAGTCACCTCAGGCCATAAAATGATTGACTTGAATCTTGTAGAAAGGCAGATTACCATACAAATACTTTTATTTACATAGAATTGGAGAACAATTGTCTGAGTATAACATACTGGTTTGTCAAGTCAGTTCTGAGCCTTTAGGCAGAACGACTTGAAGACAGATTTTAGGGTAAATGCATAGTACATTAACATAGCTTAAGACAAATATTTCCATAAGAAAAATGCATTAGTTAGCTCAAGGTTTGAGAATAGTTAAGTTCAGGTGGAACCAGGTGTCATTATGACAACACAGTATTTAAGAGAAACTTCTTTTTAGATTTGTATAGAGAAGGGGAAAAAAATATATCACTAGTTTGTTTCCTTCTGCCACTTAAGAGAGATAAAAAAATGTCTGACACTTGCAGCCTATTTCCTCTGGCCTTCCTGCCTGCTACCCTGTCATTACCATCTGCCAATTTCAATTGTTTTGTTTGCTCTGACAATGAGGAAACAAAAGTCCTGAAATCCCTCCTCCATCCACTGTCTCCATGGCACTCACTGGGCTGTGCTAAGACCCTGCTGGTCCATGACCAAGGCCAGTGAGTCTGCCACTCCTCTTTGCCTAGTAAGCAATGATGGCTGAAGCTCCAGCCTCAGGATTGGCAGAAAGACAGACTCCAGCCAGAGCATCCTGTTGGAGATGATTACTCTGGGAGGAGACACAGGTGTGGAGCCTGCTGGACATGGACCCACAACCTGAAGGGCTGGAGACACAATCTGACTCTTTACAGTTTCATGGCCTTGAAAGCTTGATACACAGAGCTCCTAATGAGCCAGATTGATCCATGAACTGCATTCCCTGAAGACTTCACAATCTTCAGAGAACCACAAGAAAATCAGTGTCTGTCAACTCAATTACTCTGAGCCTTACCCCTTCCAAGGGGGAAGTTCACTTGACCTGCTCTCATCACATATCCAAAAGGAAGGCCCTTGCTACAAAGTTCAGACTTATTTTCTCAGCTAAAAATTCAATTGCAATATTGAGTACTGAAACTGCCTCAATGATGAAATAATATCAGCAATATTGGGATCTTTGATGTTAACGTTTACCATGGTAGAATCTGACAATCTTTCCATGTTTGAACACTTTGATATGACCAAAGAGAGCTTCACACTTTTCTTAATGTAAGCCCTTCTAATTCCTTGTGGAGTTTAGTCCTTGGTAGTATTTTGTTGCTATTTCAAGTTATAACCTTGTTTTATTTATTACTAAAATTGGTTTATACTGGCATTGTAGAAAATAATTAAATTGTGTATTTTCATTGTCCACCACTCTATTCTAAGAGTGTCTCTAGTTGTTTATTTTCAGTGAAAGTTGCTCAGTTGTATCTGACTCTTTGTGATCCCATGGGCTATACAGTCCATGGAATTCTCCAGGCCAGAATACTGGAGGGGGTAGCCATTCCCTTCTCCAGGGGATCTTCCCAACCTAGGGATCAGATCCAGGTCTTCCACATTGCAGGTGGATTCTTTGCCAGCTGAGTCACCAGGGAAGCCTGTTTTTCTCGAGTAGAAGTATATTATCTGAAATTATTTATCATTGTGGTTTTTCCCTTTTCATAGTCTATCTCTCCTTGTAACACAATAAAATAGTGATAGAGTGGCAACAAACAAAGAAAAAAAGCAATTTAAGACTGGGCAAAAAATGTCAATAAACATTTTCAAAATACAATATACAAATTATCAACTGGCACATGAAAAATGCTCAGTATCACTAATTATCAGGGAAATGCCAATCAAAACCACAGAGAGATATCAGTTCAGACTTGTCAGAATGGCTATTATCAAAAAGATGAGATATAAATGGTGATGAAGATATGGAGCAAAGGGAACACTCCTCCACTTCTGTTGAGAATAAAATTGGTGCAGCCACTATGGAAAACAGTATGGAGACTCCTCAAAAATTAAAAATAGAACCACTAGCAATTCCACTTCTGGATATGGAAGAAAATGAAAATACTAATATGAAAAGATATTTGCACCCCTATGTTCATTGTAGCATCATTTACAACAGCCAAGATATGGAAGAAGCCTAACTGCCCACCAACAGATGAATGGATAAAGAGACATGGTATATTTATACACACAATAGCTTATTACTCAGCCATGAAAAAGAATTCTCTCTTGCAATTTGCAACAATGTGAATGGACCTAGAGGGTATTATGCTAAGTAAGAGCTGTTAGGATTCAAGGTGTACAAATCATCTTGGAATCAAAGATATGACTGAGATCAGAAGTTCTCAACCTTGTCTACACACTGGATCCCTTTAAGTACTTTTAAAATTCCTCAGGACACACTCAAGTATAATATCAGTCTCTGGTTGTGAGACCCAGTTGTCAGTGTTTTTAAACTTCCTGATGATTTCAATAATAACCAAGGTTGATGTCACATCTAGCCTGTGTAAATAGACCACAAACTTAAGAAAATTTTATGGAAAATACATAAGAGCTGTGAAAAAAGATGTGAAATTTAAATATATAGAAAGAGTTATTAATCTTTTCAGGATCCCTGGACCACAGATAATTAACAATAGAATCACCATAGATGAAAACTACTCAGTCATGTCATGATTAAGATGGACAAAGGATCCTAGAAGTCTCCCCCAGCCCCATTAAAATAATACCAAAAGAAGAAACACTCAGTTGTTCAGCAAGGAGAGGCATCAAGGCCGCGAGAGCTACAAAAATGATGAGATGAGAGAGGTAGGATTTCAGGTCAACATGCTTAGTTTTACTGCATTTTCCAGCCTACACTTCGAATAGGTGGCACAGGGACTGAGGTTAAGTTGTTTTTCGGAGGAACCTCCACATGGCCCTTTTGATGTCTTGGTTCCTCAGGCTGTAGATGAAGGGGTTCAGCATGGGGGTGACCACAGTGTACACCACAGAGGCCACTGCATCCTTCCTGGGAGATTGTGAGATGGCTGAACTGAGGCACACACCAAGACCTGTTCCATAAAATAAGCAAACAACTGCCAGGTGAGAGCCACAGGTGGAGAAGGCTTTGTATTTCCTACCTGATGAGTGAACTCTCAGAAGGGAGGAAAGAATTTTACAGTAAGAGAAAAAGATTCCGGAGAAAGGAATAAAACCAAAAATGGCACCAACAAAATACATGACTATATTATTTGTGAACATGTCAGAACAGGTAAAGTTGAGCAGTTGAGAAGGGTCACAGAAGAAATTAGATATTTTCACATCCTTGAAGCAGGTAAGTTGTAACACAATCAAATTCTGCACTTGGGAGTTCAAAAGGCTAACCAAAAAAGACACTAAAATTAATTTGCAACAGGTGCATGGGTTCATGATGACCTGGTAGTACAGTGGGTGACAGATGGCCACAAACCTGTCATAGGCCATCACAGACAGAAGCATACAATCCATCCCTCCAAAGAGGATAAAAATGGACATCTGTGTCAGGCAGCCTGCATAGGAGATGACTCTGCTGTGAGACTGGATGTTCACAATCATCTTGGGGACTGTGGTGGAGCTGAAACCTATGTCTGCCAAGGATAGGTTGGAGAGGAAGAAGTACATGGGGGTGTGAAGGTGGGGGTCAGAGGAGACTGCCAGAATGATGAGCAGGTTTCCCAGCATGGTGACCAGGTACATGGACAGGAATAGTCCAAAGAGGAAAGGCTGCAGTTCTGGATCATCTGAAAGACCCATGAGGAAGAATTCTGATACATTTCTTGGGTTTTGTGGCTCTATGTAGATTGGACACCTTTTAAAAAAGAAAAGAATTAGTGGAAAAAGGGAAATAATTATATGGTCATGCAGTACTGTGTCCATATTTTGGATTCTAGGAATTCATTTCTAAGATCATATACCCCAGGGCCTTCAGCAATATATCTCAGTGTGACAAATTCTATCTGCTCAGAACTGTTCCTTCATTGCTTTCTCCTTCTCCACCTCTCTCTATACACAATTATTTTGTAGGTCCTGGACTGAAAGGTAAAAGAGATGCAAGAATATTGGAGATACTAAATCCATGATCTCAGTAAAAAATAGTCTTCTCTTTAGAAAAAATCTAGAATGACAACTGCCCTCCTAAGAAAAAGTAATATAGGTATAATTATGGCTGATTCACATTGTTGTATGGCAGAAACCAACACAACATTGTAAAACAATTTTCCTCCAATTAAAAAAGTTAAAAAGAAAAATATTCAAATAGAAAGAAAGTGAGGCATGGTTATATGAATCTTATTTTATTTAAATACAGTCTAGAAATTTCCTTTATTTAGAATGTTTATAAGCACTCTATGAAACATAGGACTGTGTCATCTGAATTCTAAATTTAAGATTAACAGTCAGAAAACATTTTTGTGTCATAGTAATCTTCACAATTTTTATCATTCTTTGAGTTCCTGAATTTCCTGTTTCAAACAGTAAGTATTTACTCAAAAATGAGAGTTGTCCTTTATTTAATTAATTGATTTATTTGAGAGTAGTCTTTTAAAAGTCATTAAGTATATAATTCATACCATTGGTTTTGCTGGAATCAAACTACAATAAGTATGGTTTCGTTAAGTGTACATAATGAAACATCACTGAAGATCGCAAAAATGATGTTAGTACACGTGAACGTGAAAGTCGCCCAGTCGTGTCTGACTCTTTGTGAACCCATGGACTATATAGTCCATGGAATTCTCCAGGCCAGAATACTGGAGTGGGTAGCCTTTCCCTTCTCCAGGGGATCTTCCCAACCCAGGGATCGAACCCAGGTCTTCCATATTGCAGGCGGATTCTTTACCAGCTGAGACACAAGGGAAGCCCAAGAATACTGGAGTGGGTAGCCTATCCCTTCTCCAGGGGATCTTCCCGACCCAGGAATCTAACTGGGGTCTCCTGCATTGCAGGCGGATTCTTTACCCACTGAGCTATCAGGGAAGCCTCAGAGCTCTGTTAATGTTTAAACAATAATAAAAATTTGAAACATTTGAATGTTTTTTTAACGTGAGGTTATTTGTTTCAACCCAGTATGTATAATCTTGGTGCCTCCCTGGTGGCTCAGCTTGTAAAGAATCCTCCTGCAATGTGGGAGACCTGGGTTTGACCCCCCAACTGTTTTGCGACCCCATGGATGATAGCCTGCCAGGCTCCTCTCTCCACGGGATTTTCCAGGCAAGAATTCCGGAGTCGGGAGCCATTTCCTTCTCCAGGGGAACTTCCCGACCCAGGGATGGAACCCACATCTCTTACATGGGCAGGAAGATTCTTTACCAACGGAGCCACCAGGAAAGTCCCCATAAATGCTTGGATAGATAGAGATACAGATAAATAGATTGAAAGTTAGGTATAGACAAGTAGATAGATAGATATACAGATAGGTAGATGGTGTTTTAGTTGTTAAGTCATGTCTGACTCTTTGCGACCCCATAGACTGTAGCCAGCCAGGCTCCTCTGTCCATGGGAACTCTCCAGGCAAAAATACTGGAGTGTGTTGTATGGCAATGTTTAAGTCCATCCATGTTTCTGTAAATGGCATTATTTCATTATTTTTTTATGGCTGACTAATGGAATATTAGTCATACCAAGTGAAGTAAGTTAGAGAAACACAAGATATCATATGATACCATTTATATGTGTAATGCTAAGAAAATGGTATGAATGATCTTATTTTCAAGAGACATGGAGTCACAGATGAAGAAAACAAACTTATGGCTTCCAAAGGGGAAAGAGGGGGAGGAATAACCTAGGAGCCTGGGATTGACATATACACACTACTATACATAAAATGACCCAGATGTGATCCCTGGGTTGGGAAGATCCCCTGGAGGAGGGCTTGGCAACCCACTCCAGTATTCTTGCCTGGAAAATGCCATGGACAGAGGAGCTTGGTGGGCTACAGTCCATGGACTCTCAAAGAGTCAGACATGACTGAGTGTCTAACACATACATCAAATAAATAGCTAATAAAGGATCTACTGTATAGAACAAAGGATTCCACTCAATATTCTGTAATACCCTCTATGGAAACAATCTAAAAAAGTGTATATGTAAAAAAGTATGTAAATGTATAACTGTTTCACTTTGCTGTACACTTGAAATGAACACAACATAGTTAATCAACTATTCTTCAATAAAAATTTTCAAAAAATTAACATTATTAAAATATATATTTAACATATATTAAAATGCAATAACTATAACAACACTTCCATATCTACTAAATATTTAATGTCACATATATTATTTTGTTATATTATTATTTATATCAACTTTGTTTTACAGCAATCCTATGAAATTTCTTGTACCTCTCTGTGTCATACAAGTGAGAATTTGTATATAATATGTGAGTGTTCAACAATTAGTTGTTCAATAACTAAGAATTTGTGCATGTCCAGTCTTATTAATATTAATTGCCTATGTACATTTCAATGCAAAAAATATTTTCTATCAACTGCATGCATGCATGCTCAATCACTCAGTCATATCTGATTCTGCAACTCATGGACTGTTAACATCAACCCTTATTAAGGTAGCATATGAATATATTACTGAAATCTGTCTTCTGATCATTTCATGATAATTGCACATGATTTTTCATCTTTTACAGGAGATCTTATCAATCTTATATTTCAAAACTGGACTGCAAAACATGACTATTCATATAAAATCTTATATTTCATCATGTTGGTACCTTTATGGCCCCTCTATAATACTGCCTCATTCCCATAATTCACTGGTTGACACTCTGAGCCCAAAGAGGGTGAATCAATTATTTTCTCTTTATTTCAAAACTGAGACCAAATTGAGAGAGTAGCATTGACATATATACACTACCATGTGTAAAGCAGATGGCTAGTGGGAAGTTGCTGTATAGCACAGGGAGCTCAGCTTGGTGCTCTGTGATGACCTAGAGGGGTGGGATGGGAGGGTGGGAAGGAGGCTCAAGAGGGAGGGGATATATGCACACATATAGCTGATTCACGATGTTGTACAGCAGAAACAAACATAACATTGTAAAGCACTTATATTCCAATAAAATAATGAAAAAGAAAAACTGAGGCCAAAGTAGGTTTGAAAAGAAACAGAGTATTAATAGTGAAGTTGGTTGAGAACTGGTGCAGGAATAAGTAGATCAATGATTGAATCCCGGTTCTTTCACCCTCTATTAACGAAATGTCTGTAAATCCCTCCACCTCTCTGTGCTTCTGTTCCTTCTGGAAAAATGTCTAAATTGCACCTGTAGAATGTACATGGTACCTAAAAGAAGTTTGGAACTTAACAGATATTTGGTCATTTTTTTGTTAAAGCATTTCAATCAATTTGGGGTACTGCATTTAGCAAAGAAACACAGATCCCAAATTTAATGATATTTCATGGATTATATGGAAGAGAGATTCAGGCATTTCCTATTTCAGTGATATGAATCATGGATGACAACAAATCCTAAAATGTGTCTCAACCCATGCATTAAGATGTTCTGTCCCCTTCTTTCCTGACTTGCACCCCCGGCCATATTTGTGAAACTTTCTGCAGTGGTTTTCCAATCATTGAATGCTGCTGATGCTACTCAGTGGAAAATAATAGGCCTCAGAGAAAGTTCCTGAGATACACACAAATAAACACAATTTTATCTTGTCTCTGTCCCTTGGGATATTTCTGAAAAGGATGAAAACAGTGGTATGTATGGTTGACTGTATGGGGACTTTATTGAACGCTCTATTTCCACGCAAAATGGAAGTTTTTATTCAAATCTTAACAGGGCTTTGTAAAAAAAATTCTTGATATCTCCTCTGTGATATCAGGATGTAGGCTCTGGTGTGTGCACGCTAAGTTGCTTCAGTTGTGTCTGACTCTGTGAGACTCTACGGACCATACCCTGCCAGGCTACTCTGTCCTTGGGATTCTCCAGGCAAGAATACTGAAATGGGTTGCCACGCCCTTCTCCAGGGGATCTTCCTGACCCAGGGATCGAACCCGCGTCTCTTATGTCTCAAGCTTTGGTAGGCAGGTTCTTTACCACTAGCACCACCTGGGAAGCCCAAGCAAATCCAGTAGGCCTGGGGAATCAGAAATAAAAGAGTCTCAGTTGTTTTCCTTCATCTATGAAAAACATAAACAAAACCAAATATTCTGTCAGTGATGTAGGAAAAATATACCATCAGGTCACCAGGTATTTAAATCACATGATGTGAAAATTAGCCTTATCATTCAGTTCAGTTCAGACACTCAGTCGTGTCTGACTCTTTGCAACCCATGGACGACAACACGCCAGGCCTCCTTGTCCATCACCAACTTCCTGAGTTTACTCAAAATCGTGTTCATTGAGTCAGTGATGCCATCCAACCATCTCATCCTCTGAAGTCCACGTCTCTTCCTGCATTCAATCTTTCCCAGAATCAGGATCTTTTCCAACGAGTCAGTTCTTCTTTGCCTCAGGTGGCCAAAGTATTGGAGTTTCGGCTCCAGCATTAGTCCTTCCAATGAATATTCAGGACTGATTTCCTTTAGGATGGACTGGTTGGATCTCCTTGCAGTCCAAGGGACTCTCAAGTCTTCTCCAACACCACAGTTCAAAAGCATCAATTCTTCGGTGCTTTCTTTATAGTCCAGCTTGCTTTATAGTCCAACTCTCACATTCATACATGCTGCTGGGGCTGCTACTGCTGTTAAGTTGCTTCAGTCATGTCTGACTCTGTGTGACCCCATAGATGGCAGCCCACCAGGCTCCCTCATCCCTGGGATTCTCCAGGCAAGAACACTGGAATGGGTTGCCATTTCCTTCTCCATCCATACATGACTAATGGAAAAACCATAACCTTGACTAGACGGAACTTTGTTGGCAAAGTAATGTCTCTGCTTTTTAATATGTGGTCTGGGTTGGTCTTAGCTTTTCTTCCAAGGAGCAAGCATCTTTCAATTTCATGGCTGCAATCACCATCTGCAGTGATTTTGGAGCCCAAGAAAATAAAGTCTATCACTGCTTCCACTTTTTTCCCATATATTTGCCATGAAGTGATGGAATCAGATACAATGATCTTAGTTTTCTGAATGTTGAGTTTTAAGCCACTTTTTCACTCTCCTCTTTCACTTCCATCAAGAGGCTCTTTAGCTCTTTCTCCCTTTCTGCCATAAGGGTGGTGTCATCTGCATACCAGAGGTTATTGATATTTCTCCTGGCAATCTTGATTCTAGCTTGTGCTTCATCCAGCCCAGTGTTTCTCATGATGTACTCTGCATAGAAGTTAAATAAGCAGGGTGACAATATACAGCCTTCAGGTACTCCTTTCCTGATTTGGAGCCAGTCTGTTTGTTGTTCCATGTCCAGTTCTAACTGTTGCTTCCTGACCTACATACAGATTTCTCAGGAGGCAGGTCAGGTGGTCTGGTATTCCCATCTCTTTCAGAATTTTCCACAGTTTGTTGTGATCCACACAGTCAAAGGCTTTGGCATAGTCAATGAAGCAGAAATAGATGTTTTTCTGGAACTCTCTTGCTTTTTCGATGATCCAACGGATGTTGGCAATTTGATCTCTGGTTCCTCTGTCTTTTCTAAATTCAGCTTCAACATCTGGAAGTTCACAGTTCATATACTGTTGAAGCTTGGTTTGGAGAATTTTGAGCATTACTTTGCTAGTGTGTGAGATGAGTGAAATTGTGCGGTAATTTGAGTATTCTTTGGCATTGCCTTTCTTTGGGATTGGAATGAAAACTGACTTTTTCCCTGAGTTTTCTGAATTTAAATCTTTTCTCACAGCATCATCTTTTAGGATTTGAAATAGCTCAACCGGAATTCCAACACCTCCACTAGCTTTGTTGGTAATGATGCTTCCTAAGGCCCACATGACTTTGCATTCCAGGATGTCTGGCTGTAGGTGAGTCATCACACCATCGTGATTATCTGGGTCATGAAGATCTTTTTTGTATAGTTCTTCTGTGTATTCTTGCCACCTCTTCTTAATATCTATCTTTTGCTTCTGTTAGGTCCATACCATTTCCATCCTTTGTTTTGCCCATCTTTGCATGAAAGTTTCCCTTGGTATCTCTAATTTTCTTGAAGACATCTCTAGTCTTTCCCATTCTATTGTTTTCCTCCTTTTCTTTTTACTGATCACTGAGAAGGCTTTCTAATCTCTCTTTGCTATTCTTTCAAACTCTGCATTCTCGCCCTTTCATTATGCATCCATCACACACTTAGTACATAGAGGGCATCCATTATTTATTTGATTGTAATTCACTGAAGCTGCATCAATAAGTAATGAATTCAGTGGACAATCTTTAGTTCATGTATACTAAGAACTTGTCCCCAAATAAACTGATAATAAATGGAACAAACAGAATTCAAAATGAAGGTGTCAGCCAGAGTCCCTCACACAAAATTTCACTGTATCCAGGCCTTCTGAAAGTTTTAAGCAGACTTCCCAGGTGGTGCTAGAACCCGCCTGTTAATGCAGGAGATGTAAGAAATGTGGGTTTGATCCCTGGGTCAGGAAGATCCCCTGGAGAAGGGCATAGCAACCCACTCCAGTATTCTTGCCTGGAGAATCCAATGGACAGAGGAGCCTAGTGGGCTACAGTCCATGGGGTCCCAAACAGTCAGACACAACTGAAGCTACTTAGCTGGAATGCTTACAAATATCTAACCACAGATATGTATGAAGTACGTTTTTAAAACTGTTTTCAGTTTCCTAAGTAAGAATAAACAATAAGACTCTGTATATCATTTTTTGTGATTGAGTATGCTGATTATAAGCATGAAGGGGAAAGTGGACAGTGGACATTACATCTTGGAGCAGGATCAACAGAGAATCTCCCTGAATTACCCCTGTGTCCCTTTTCTCTAAGACATTGTTTGTGATCTCAGCCACCCTTCTTATAGTAAATGCAGCCAGTGCTACCTATTGCCCTCCTGTGTGTCCTCCAGAAAACTCGAAAGGGAAGGACACAGTGAGCAGTGAGTCTTCCAGGGCTGACAGGGAGGTGACAGGACTCTTTGGGTTTGCAGGAGGAGGACTGCCCACGTGTCCTGTGTCTGGAGTCAGTCTGCCCAGACTGACAGGCTTCAGTGCTTTCTAACTCATGATCAGATATAAATTACATAAAATTCTGTATGCATTTACTGTTATTAAAATAATGATGTCTGTGTGCTTATTATCAGGAGATTATGCAGATGAAATTAAGCAAGAAACAAAGCACATACTTTCGAGTCTGGCACTTAGGAAACCCGCAGTTACAGTACATTATGGTTAATATTGGGCTTCCCAGGGAGTGCTAGTGGTAAAGAACCTGCCTGCCAATGCAGGAAACATAAGAGATGTGGGTTCAATTCCTGGGTAGGGAAGATCTGCTGGAGGAGGGCATGACAACCCACTCCAGTATTCTTGCCTGGAGAATCCCAAGAACAGAGTAGCCTGGTAGGCTACAGTCCATAGGGTTGCACAGTCAGACACGACTGAAGTGACTTAGCAGGTGGTTAATGTCATCCATCTCATCATCACTGTTTTCAGAATTCTTTTAAGTGCTGAGGGGGAAGTGTACAGAGACCCATTCACTGCTGTGGTCGCGGAGGTGCCAGTCACAGCCAGAACCAGTGAGGGTGGAAGCAGAACTCTGAGTGAGAGTTCTCATACCCCAATAAGGAATAAGAATATGTGGTATAAGGCTCTGAACCAAAATTTGTACACTGATGCCCACCCACCTAACTATTCCAACTGTCACGTTTGCCTTGTTGAAGAAAAAAACATCATGCTCCCAAACTTCCTTCATCCATGTCTGTCTCTCTCAGCACTTACTGGGCTGGGCGGCATCTCTGCTGGTCCATGACCAAGGAGCAGACTCCCTGATCCTCTCCTTCCTGGTGTGTGATGAAGTCTCAGGGTCCTTCCCTCAGGACAGGCAGGAAGACAGACTCAGGCTGGACCATCTGAAGTAGGTTCCTACAATGGATGGAGACATAGGTGTGGATTTCCAATATTAGAACAGGCAAACTAAAGAGCTGGAGGCACCGTGTATTTACAATGATATCAACTTAGGGTTCAGAGCTGAAAGCTCATCATTAGCCAGTTTGTCCCTGTTGTCCCAATCTCTGGAGACTTGTTAATATTAACAAAACAGGGAAAGGAGAAAAGTGAATGTCCTGGAAAGGGTCTGTGTCCCTCTTCTCCTCAGGAGGAAATTCTGCTGTACTCTCACTTACAAATTCTAACTAGCTGGATCTTAATATAAAATTTAGACTCTGTCCTCAATGTGACCACTCAATGTGTGGTTTGAGAGCTGCAAATCCATTGTATCAATCATGACATCTATGCAGGATCAGTTCTGTACAAAGGATGTGATACACTTTCCATTTTCACAGTTAATATTTGTAAGGATAACTTTTCTCTTAATTTGAACGAATCTTCAGTTCCAGGCTTTTTCTCTAAACGAATTGCATTGGCATATTAGAAAAATATTGATTTTTGCTTATTATTTAATATTTGATACTTTAATTCAATACTTCAATGGGCCTTCCAGAAGGTTTCAGTAGAGGTGTCATCCAGGGCTGCAAGCATCTCAAGGCTGAATCAGCAGGTGTCCACTTTCAAGCACACTCATGAGGCTGTTGGTGAGACTCACCTGTTCACACAATATTGTCCAGAGAATTCCTTCAGTTTCTTGACACATGGCCTCCTGGCGGGACAGCTGAATTTTATCCATGTGAGCCATCAAGAATGCAAGAAAGAGGAGCCAGAAAGAAAGCCAGATTACTTTACTCTGTTCCCAGAAGTGACTTCCCAACATTTCTTGCACATTCTCATCATTGTAATCGAGTCACTATGATAAGAAAGCCTTTCTCAGTGATCAATGCGAAGAAATAGAGGCAAACAATAGAATGGGAAAGACTAGAGATCTCTTCAAGAAAATTAGAGATACCAAGGGAACATTTCATGCAAAGATGGGCTCGATAAAGGACAGAAATGGTATGGACCTGACAGAAGCAGAAGATATTAAGAAGAGGTGGCAAGAATACACAGAAGAACTTTACAAAAAAGATCTTCATGACCCAGATAATCACGATGGTGTGATCACTCACCTAGAGCTAGACATCCTGGAATGTGAAGTCAAGTGGGCCTTAGGAAGCATCACTACAAACAAAGCTAGTGGAAGTGATGGAATTCCAGTTGAGCTATTTCAAATCCTAAAAGATGATGCTGTGAAATTGCTGCACTCAATATGCCAGCAAATCTGGAAAACTCAGCAGTGGCCACAGGACTGGAAAATGTCAGTTTTCATTCCAATCCCAAAGAAAGGCAATGCCAAAGAATGCTCAAACTACTGCACAATTGCACTCATCTCACATGCTGGTAAAGTAATGCTCAAAATTCTTCAAGCCAGGCTTCAGCAATATGTGAACTGTGAGCTTCCAGATGTTCAAGCTGGTTTTAGAAAAGGCAGAGGAACCAGAGATCAAATTGCCAACATCCACTGGATCATCGAAAGAGCAAGAGAGTTCCAGAAAAACACCTATTTCTGCTTTATTGACTATGCCAAAGCCTTTGACTGTGTGGACCACAATAAACTGTGGGAAATTCTGAAAGAGAGGGAAATACCAGACCACCTGACCTGCCTCTTGAGAAACCTGTATGCAGGTCAAGAAGCAACAGTTAGAACTGGTTATGGTACAACAGACTGGTTCCAAATAGGAAAAGGAGTACGTCAAGGCTGTATATTGTCACCCTGCTTATTTGACTTCTATGCAGAGTACATCACAAGAAACGCTGGGCTGGATGAAGCACAAGCTGGAATCAAGAATGCCAGGAGAAATATCAGCAACCTCTGGTATGCGGATGACACCACCGTTATAGCAGAAATCGAAGAAGAACTAAATAGCCTCTTGATGAAAGTGAAAGAGGAGAGTGAAAAAGTTGGTTTAAAGCTCAACATTCAGAAAACTAAGATCATGGCATCCAGTCCCATCACTTCATGGCAAGTAAATGGGGAAACAGTGGAAACAGTGAGAGATTTTATTTTGGGGGGCTCCAAAATCACTGCTGATGGTGATTGCAGCCATGAAATTAAAAGATGCTTACTCCTTGGAAGGAAAGTTATGACCAACCTAGACCGCATATTAAAAAGCAGAGACATTACTTTGCTAACAAAGGTCCATCTAGTCAAGGCTATGGTTTTTCCAGTAGTCATGTATGGATGTGAGAGTTGGACTATAAAGAAAGTTGAGCACTGAAGAAGTGATGCTTTTGAACTGTGGTGTTGGAGAAGACTCTTGAGAGTCCCTTGGACTGCAAGGGGATCCAATCAGTCCATCCTAAAGGAGATCAGCCCTGGTTGTTCATTGGAAGGACTGATGTTGAAGCTGAAACTCCAATACTTTGGCCACCTGATGCGAAGAGCTGACTCATTTGCAAAGACCCTGATGCTGGGAAAGATCGAGGGCAGGAGAAGAAGGGGATGACAGAGGATGAGATGGTTGGATGGCATCACCAACTCAATGGACATGAGTTTGTGTAGGCTCCAGGAGTTGGTGATGGACAGGGAGTCCTGGCGTGCTGCAGCTCATGAGGTCACAGAGTCGGAGATGACTGAGCGACTGAACTGAACTGAACTGAAGTGATGTACATCTTGAATCAGTGAGAAGGAAATACACAAAATAATGATCACCAACATTTGGGGTCATTGAAAACATCTCAGATCTTGCCCCCTGCCACCCTCACCCTGCTACCGTCCTCATCTTTTAATGACTTTGTGCTCCAAGCAAGTCACGACTCAGATCCTGTCCTTCTACTTCCAGCATGTTCCCAAATTCACCCCACAACCTCAGCAAAGCTTCCCTGGACACAAAGTACGATTTGAGTCAAACCTCCTCCACTGGGTACTTCTGCAGACTCCACTCTATGCGTCAGGTGATGCAGTCTCAAGTAGACCCCTGGCTTCTGATATACTAGGAGAGCCCCTGCATCAACATCAGCACAACCTGCAGCCATTCCATGGCAAAATGTAACAAATGTTCCAAGTATTCTGATTTTTTTCTAATTAGGGAACAATCAGCTAACTTCAGAATATATCTTCTTTAGATACCTTTGTGGTCTCAGCTCTTGAAGACTTTAATAAATAAAATGTCATTGGGCTTAACCGATTTTTTCCTACTGTATAAAGTGGGATGTAGGTGGAAACTGGTGTGATGTAACCTTCTGAATCCTGTCCGTGCAGCCTTCCTGACTTAGAGAACTCTTTGCTGAGGAATACGGTGATTCGTTTGTCATTGAGTGATGTGAAGAAAAATTTAATTTATACCAACATCAAATTGGATGTGGAGGGAAGAATGGCATTTACCTGTGTGTGGATAAGTACCAGAGGGCATTTTTAGGAGAGAGCACATGCACATATTTACAGGCACATACAAAAGGGAGAGACTGTGTGTTGAAGCACTTAAATGAATTAGTCCAGGGCAAAAATGCGTTACTAAACTGAAATTATTTCATAGTGAATAAAGGGAATAAGACACTAAGGTCAATGATAAACTTGGTTTCCCGGACATGGAATATGAAAACCAGTGGTAGTTGTTTGTACAGTGAAATATTTTGGTAAACTTGTCACGATATATACATGTATCAAATCATCCTATTGTACATCTTGAAAGTGAAAGTGTTAGTTGCTCAGTCATGTCCTACTCTTTGCAGCCCCATAGACTGTATCCCACCAGGCTCCTCCGTCTGTGGAATTTTCCAGGCAAGAATACTGGAGTGAGCTGCCATTCCCTTCTCCAGGGGATCTTCCTGACCCAGGGATTGAATCCCAGGTCTCCTGCATTGTAGTCAGATTCTTTTTTTTCATTTGTCTTTCTCTGTCTGACCTATTTCACTTAGCATAATACCCTACAAGTCCATCCAGATTGTTGCAAACTGCAAAATCTCAATCTTTTTATGGCTGAGTAGTATTCCATTACATCATCTTTTAAAAATTTAATTTATTTATTTTAAATGTTTTGCCATACATTGACATGAATCAGCCATGGGTGTACATGTGTTTCCCATCCTGAGCCCCATCCCATCCCTCCAGGTCATCCCAGTGAACCAGCCCTGAACACCCTGTCTCATGCATCGAACCTGGACTGGAGATCTATTTCACATATGATAATATACATGTTTCAATGCTATTCTCTCAAATCATCCCACCCTTGCCTTCTCCCACAGAGTCCAAAAGTCTGTTCTTTACATCTGTGTCTCTTCTGGTATCTCGCGTATAGGGTCATCATTACCATCTTTCTAAATGCCATATATATGCTTTAATATACTGAATTGGTGTTTTTATTTCTGACTTACTTAATTCTGTATAATAGGCTCCAGTTTCATCCACCTCATTAGAACTGATTCGAATGCGTTCTTTTTAATAGCTGAGTAATATTCCATTGTGTATATGTACCACAGCTTCCTTATCCATTCGTCTGCCAATGGATATCTAGGTTGCTTCCATGTCCTGGCTATTGTAAACAGTGCTGTGATGCACATTGGGCTACATGTGTCTCTTTCAATTCTGGTTTCCTCAGTGTGTATGCCCAGCAGTGAGATTGCTGGCAGTTCTATTTCCAGTTTTTTAAGGAATCTCCACACTGTTCTCCATAGTGGCTGAACTAGTTTGCATTCCCACCAACAGTGTAAGAGGGTGCCCTTTTTCCACACCCTCTCCAGCATTTATTGTTTGTAGACTATTTGATAGCAGCCATTCTGACCAGCATGAGATGGTACCTCATTGTGGTTTTGATTTGCATTTTTCTGATAATGAGTGATGTTGAGTATATTTTCCTGAGCTTGTTAGCCAGATGTATGTCTTCTTTGGAGAAATGTCTGTTTAGTTCTTTGGCCCATTTTTTGATTGGGTCATTTATTTTTCTGGCATTGAGCTGCAGGAGCTGCTTGCATATTTTTGAGATTAATTGTTTGTCTGTTGCTTCATTTGCTATTATTTTCTCCCATTCTGAAGGCTGTCTTTTCACTTTGCTTATAGTTTCCTTCATTGTGCAAAAGCTTTTAAGTTTAATTAGGTCCCATTTGTTTATTTTTGCTTTTATTTCCATTATTCTGGGAGGTGGTCATAGAGGATCCTGCTGTGATTTATGTCAGAGAGTGTTTTGCCTATGTTTTCCTCTAGGAATTTTTATAGTTTTTGGTCTTTACTGTCTGAGCCCTTACACAATGTTATATGTCAATGATTTCTCAATAAAGCTAGGAAAAATTTATGCTCTATTTTTGTTGGGAAACAGGTGCCTCTGGATCCAGAAGAATGTCTATTGTGTTTACCACTGTTCCAGAAGAATTAGTGGAATGGGATAATAACCAGAAAAAGAGGACAATAAGGCAGATCAGTTGCAAAAAGCTGTCCTGTATGACAAGGTGAAATCTAATTTATCCCATTTTCTAGTATTTGGGAACATCTTTAAACAAAATTATTTTCACATTGTCTTTTAATCATTTAATTTCATCCAATGTTTTTTTTTTTTTTTTCTTTTGGACTTAATTTTGTGCTGTGGTGTAGCTGATTAACAATGTGATTGTTTCAGGTGAACCGCAAAGGAACTCAGCCATGCAAATACATGTACTATTCTCCCCCAAACTCCCTTCTCATCCAGGCTCCCACATGTCATTGAGCAGAGTTCTATGTAGGTCCTACTTGGTTATCCTTTTAAAATATAGCAGTAATTTCACTCAACCTTGTCTTGCAAGTATATTTACCCCATTTTGTCAATGGAAAGGCATTTCACGCATGTTGTAGAAAGTTTAAGATTAACACTCAAATGTGTATATTCTAATATTCTCAAATTGAAAAATTCATATGTTTACTTATCTTTAGAAATCTTTAAGATGGTGCAATCTGAAAATAACAGGTAGAAAATTTTACAGAACATCCTTGAAATTAAACCATATACACAAAAAAGTAACTTTCCTTTGGCCTTTTCCAAGTTTCCTTGCATATCTTTTGCTGGGATGAATGGAGAATAATCTTTTAGGACATATATTTAACATAATATTTTAAAAGTACTAGTAATTTTAATGTGCTATATCTTTTCCCACTGAATAATATGAATTCATCTTCTGTTACATGGATTCCCTTCTTCACTATTTATGTTTCAATCAATGCAGTGGATAACTGTTTATCCTTGGTTGGAAAATGCAAAGCAAATTAATTTAGTTATGGAAAGCTTTCAGAACACCAAGATAACTACCACAAAAATGATGTGTGACATCTCTAAGGAGTTTCGAAAGCTCATCTTGTAGAAAACAAAAGGAGCCCCAAAACTGAGTTATCCTGACTGAAGACAGGGAAGCATGGTGAAGTCCTAACCAGGATGCCCCTGCTCAAAGGAAACACTCCCCTTTCTGACAATGTGGTCCTTTGCAATCCTACAGTAATATAAAAGAAGATACATTTGTTGTGATGACTTGGGTGATTTAATGATCTTTAGGCATCACTAGAGCCACGTGTAACTGGAAAAATAATATCATCACCTATTTTCCAGTTGGTTACCCATGACTAAGACATATTATGGATAATCATCCTTCTTACCTGTGCATGTTTTTTAATCATGAAACTGCAGGCATCATACAATGTACTTTTATATCCTATGCTACAATATCAGTAAAGGTTCAGTCAAAAAAACAATAGAAACCAATTAGCTGTTTACAGATGAATATTTAATATAGAGAGTTGGTTAAAATGTTATTGAAGGACTGAAAGACAAGAAAGAAAAAAGTGGTACCATAGTGATCATAACTGAAGGACAAAGCTACTCTACCAAGGGCTGGAAGGGTATAAAGGGACCTGTTGAGCTTTTAGAGTGAAGAGACATTTGCAGGCCACTGCTGAATGTGTGTTAAGATGAACACAAGATGGAACATAGACCACAAGATGGAATGTGATTTCAAATGCCCCACCCTAAAGCAAAGGCCAGGTGTACGATGTAGAGAAGCTATGTGAAGAAATTTATTGGATATAATGGGGAAAACACACTGCTTATTACCACATCAGGGTCTTCATATCTTCCCCCTTTGACCTCTGATCTCTTTTGGATCTTCAGCATTTGTCCATGAGGAACCCAAGACATAAGGTTAACCTTTGAAAGAGAGACTTGACTTGGATCAGTATTTGTCAACCGTGGGCACACACTAGAACCACCTGAGAGTTTTTTAAAATCCTCATGCTTGGACGACACCCAAGTTCAGTTGAATCAGAAACTCTGGTGGTGAAACCCAGTGGTCAGTATTTTAAACTTCCCAGATGACTGCAATAAAAGTTAAGGCTGAGGTGCAGTGACATTCAGCTCACATAACAGCATGTGCAGATTTGAAAATAGAATTTACTCTTGAAAAATATATAAGAGCTTGAAAAATTTGTAAATTTTTGGTATATTAAAGGGGAATTATTCATCTTTTGAGGATGCTTGGGCTACTGCCGGGAGCCAGCTCACGAGATCCCACCCATGACAGAGTCATGAGGTAAAGGGCTGATTGAGCACGGCTTCTCAGCCCTCAGGAATTCTCGGAAGGCTGCCCCAGCACTCACCTGAAAGATGATATCTGTCTTTCTGATGTTTGCTACAATAAACCTCTTCTTATTTTCTGTGACTTAGAAAAAAGGCTTTTCCTGATTCCCTTCTAAAATAGATCAATCTGAAATCTCAATCGACAAGGCCCCTGAACGGTAGCACCCTAATAAAATTATCTGGGATATAGAGTATGCTGATATAAATTCCTTTTGCTAACATATTGGTTTGTTTAATAAATGTACCTGTGCCTTTGGAGCTAATGTGCATGACTATTCCTTAATAATAAAACAGCATTGAGAGCCTCCGCACAGAAAGCCCCTATGGGCACAAAACCTTTCACAGGAAAAAAGGCTTGTTAGGAAATATAAGAAATATTGCTTTATGAAACTGTTACTTAGTCTATATTTACTCACTATGTTTTTACTCAACGTATTTAGCCTATATAATGAAAGTATAATAGTTAAAAGATTTATATAAATAGAAGTTTAGCTTTAATACAAATAATAAGACAATTGTTGAATTAACTGATGATTCTTACTTAGAGCTGACTTCAGCTTGCTGTTCTATGACCTTATGGGACCACATTCTTTTCTGTTAAGCTCGAGGCGTAAAGTAAATTACCGAAAACAGGTTTTACCTTGAAACTTTCTATTGATAAATTCTTTCCTGCTGTGCCTGATACAAAAGCGTTCTGACTGATCAACCCTTATCAATAGGAGAGTCACAGGATGTTAGCAGGCCCCCAGGCTGGAAGGTGATGTAAACAAAATGAGGCTTTTTGTAACTAAAAACAGGCAAACAGTTTGGTTGAAGGTCAAAAACCGCTGGCCTATTAAGCTGGATTGATAGGCCCATTAAGCTGAATTCATATGCCCATTAAGCTAAATTGGTATGCCCACTAGGCTGAATTGGTATGATTCTATACTTTACATTTGTTTCAATGTACCACAAAAAATATAAAAACTGTCTTAAAAACAATAAAGTCAGAAGACACTTGGAAACACCACGACTTGCTGTGTCTTCTCATTCGTATCGCCGATGCCGTCCATCCTAAGGGAACCCTGACCAGCTGGAGCAGGACTCCGGCAGGCTACCAAAGATAAAAATATAGAATCTTC
Source organism: Okapia johnstoni (assembly GCA_024291935.2). NCBI lineage: Eukaryota > Metazoa > Chordata > Mammalia > Artiodactyla > Giraffidae > Okapia > Okapia johnstoni. The sequence goes on along the minus strand of CM044316.1, from coordinate 10,789,988 downwards.
CTAGATATAATGAGATTCTGTCAAGGAGTGATTTTGATACAAAAAGAATCTTAGAACTCTCCACTGTCATGTTAAAACATGTGTGCATGCGTGCTCAGTCTTGGTTGACTCTTTGCAACCCTGTGGACTGTAGCCCATGAGGATCCTCTGTCCATGGGATTTCCCAGGCAAGAATACTGGAATGGGTTGCCATTTCCTCCTCCAGGGATCTTCTGGACTCAGGGATTGAATCTGTGTCTCTTGTGTCTCCTGCATTGGCAGGGGAATAAGCATAGAGAAGTAATATTCATGTAGAAAGCAAGGAGAGGCATGAAGGCCATAAGAGCTATAAAAATGATGTCATGAGAGAGGTAGAATTTTTAGATCTCCAGATTTAGTTTTGCTACATTTTCTAGTATATACTCAAATGGGTTGCCATGTCCTAAGATGAGTTTGTGCTGCTAAGGAACCTCCACAAAGCCCTTTTGATGTCTTTGTTCCTCAGGCTGTAGATGAAGGGGTTCAGCATGGGGGTGACCACAGTGTACACCACCGAGGCTGCTGCATCCTTCCTGGGAGATTGTGAGATGGCTGAGCTGAGGTACACACCCAGGGCTGTTCCATAAAATAAGCAAACAACTGCCAGGTGAGAACCACAGGTGGCAAAGGCTTTGTACATCCCACCTGATGAGGGGACTCTCAGAATGGAGACAAGAATTTTGTAGTAAGAGAAAATGATTCCTGAGATAGAGATAAAACCAGTCATGGCACCGATAGTATAGCTGACTATGTTTTTGGTGAAAGTGTCAGAACAAGCAAGGTTGAGCAGTTGAGAAGGGTCACAGAAGAAGCTAGAAATTTCTACATCCTTGAAACAGGTAACTTGTAACAGAATCACATTGTGCACCTGGGAGTCCAAAAGGCTAACACAAAAGGACACCAAAACTAAGGAGCAACAGAGGCATGGGTTCATGATGACCGCATAGTGCAGTGGGTGACAGATGGCCACAAACCTGTCATAGGCCATCACAGTAAGCATACTATCCATACACGCAAAAAGGATAAAAATAGACATCTGAGTCAAGCATCCTTCACAGGAGATGACTCTGCTGTGAGATTGGATGTCCACAATCATCTTGGGAACTGTGGTGGAGATGAAACTGATGTCAACCAAGGACAGGTTGGAGAGGAAGAAGTACATGGGGGTGTAGAGGTGGGGATCAGAGGTGACGGCTAATATGATGAGCAGGTTCCCCAACACGGTGACCAGGTACATGGACAGGAAGAGGACCCAGAGCAAAGGCTGCAGTTCTGGATCATCTGAGAGGCCCATGAGGACGAATTCTGAGACACTTGTTAGATTTCCAGTTCTGTGTATCTTGGACACCTTTGGAAAAAGAAAAGAGGGCTGGAAACAAAGGAAATAAGTAAATGGATGTTGAGCACTGTGTCCATATTTTGGGTTCAAGCAATTCATTTCTAATATTATACACCCCAGTTTCTTCAGCAATATCTCTCAGTGTGATAAATTCTGTTTAGAATTGTTCCCTCATTGGTTTCTGTGTTATTCACCTGTGTCTATACACTCTTACTTTATAAAACCGCACCCAAAAGAGAAAGGGAACAAGAATGTTAGAGATATTACATCCATGATCTAAGTAAAGTACAGCCTACTTCTTTAGAAATAATACAGAATCTGAAATTTCCTTCTCCCTCTAAGAAAATACTTAATTCAAATGTAAAGAAATTAGGACATATTTATATATATCTTATTTTACTCATATACAATTCTAGATAGATCCTTCATTTAGAATATTTACAAATCTCTATGAAATGCAGGACAGTATCATCTGGATTCTAAATTAAAAACGAATGCTCCTAACAAGAATACGCTTTTATATTACATTCAGAGTTTTAGATCATCATTTGTTCCTTCTGTCTTCCTTACTTCATGAAATAATTGATTATTCAAAAATCAGGATTATCTTCTTTTAAAATTTATATTTATTTATTTACTTATACATGCCAGGTCTTCATTGTGGGCATGCAGGATCTTTGATCTCCCTTACAAATAAGGAATCTTTAGTTGGGGCATGTGGGATCTAGTTCCTGGAGCAAAGATCAAACTAGTGTGCCTTGCATTAAGATTGCAGAGTCTTAGCCACTGGAACACTAGGGAAGTCCCACAGTTGTTTTTAAAAAGTCATTTAGTATAAACTTCATATCTTTGACTTTGCTAAGTCACTTCTGTTGTACCCAACTCTTTGTGACCCTATGGACTGTAGCCCATGAGGCTTCTCTGTCCATAGGATTCTCCAGGCAAGAATACTGGAGTGGGTTGCCATGCTGTCCTCCAGGGGATCTTCCTGACCCAGGGATTGAACCCATGTCTCTTACGTTTCCTGCATTGGCAGGCGGGTTGTTTTACCACTAGTGCCAGCTGGGAAGCCCCATCTTTGACTTTGGTGGGCTTCAAATTTTGATCAATATGGTTTAACTAAGCACTCATGATTATACAGCGTTGGTGACTACAAATATGGTGTTAGTATACAGAACACTTTCAATTTTTAAATGATAACAAAATTTAAGAATCCTTCTTGGAAATTTTAAATTATATATAGGATTATCTGTTTCACTACTGTCTCAGTTAGATGTCTGATATGAGAAACCAATGTAATATTTTTGGACATTATTCTGTGCTGCAGGATAATACAACTTCATTGTCTTTTCTTTTTTTCAGTTTATTGAAGTGATTGACAAAATTACATATATTTGAGTTGTGCAATATGAAGGTTTTTTAAAGATATACAAAGTGATGATTTAATACACAGGAACCTTGGGAATGATTACCACAGTCAAGTTAATTAACATACCTGTCACCTCAAATAGAAATAAAGTTTCTATTTGTGTGTGTAGTAACAGTTAAGCAGATCTCTGTTAGCAGATTTCAAGAACAAAACTAGAATTATTAGCTGTTTTTTTTTTTTAACCTATTCATCCGTCAATAGACATTTATCTATATTTTCACTATTTCAAATAACATCACATTGACAAGAAATGCATTTATCTCTTTGAGGTTCTAATTTTATTTCTTCAGCATCTACCTTGAAGTGGGGTTGCTGGAGCCTATGGTAGATCTATTTCAATTAGTTTCAGTTTTTAATTTTTAAGGAACCTCCACTCTGCTTTCTGTAATGACTGTACCAATATTCATTCTCACTGATCAGCGGCAAGTGGTCCCCCACTTCCACATTCTCACCAACATTTGTTTTCTTTTAAGTTTTTTCTTTAGAAAGTCATCCAAAGAGATGTGAGGTGAACTTTTATTTAGCTCTAGACTTGTGTTTCCAATATTAACTGATGTTGTGTGCCTTTTCGTATACCTGATGGTCTGGTTCTCCTGATCATAAACCTGTATATTTACAGAAGAGGAGTTCAGCCCCAGAGAAGGTCCCACAGCCAGGTCAGGACCCAGCCTTCTTAGGTCAAGTTAACAGATTTTCATGTCAACTCTTCCTGGTAAAGGAATCACAATTCTCTTACTTCTGCTGCCTGAAAGTAACTCAGCTTCATTATTTTAGTGGGTCACATTCTGATTTAATTGAGAAAAAATTCTAATTAGTATAATGTAAACACCTCTGGGCCATTTCCTGACCTCTAAAATTGTGATAATAATTGCATCTTCCTAACAGGATTATTATACTATCCCTGGTGGCTCAGACTCATAGCTCCATTGGTAAAGAATCCGCCTGCAATGCACGAGACCCTGGTTCGATTCCTGAGTGGGGAAGATCCACTGGAGAAGGGATAGGCTACCCACCCCTATCCCTCCTAGCCCAAGTATTCTTGGGCTTCCCTTGTGGCTCAGCTGGTAAAGAATCCACCTGCAGTGTGGGACACCTGGGTTCGATTCCTGGGTTGGGAAGATCACCTGGAGAAGGGAAATGCTACCCACTCCAGTATTCTTGCCTAGAGAATCCCATGGACAGAGAAGCCTGGCAGGCTTCTGTCCATGTGGTTGCAAGAGTTGGACACAACTTAGCAACTAAACCAACCACTAATAGGATTATTGAAAGAAAGTCTTAAAAATCATTTATATTGCTTAAACAAGTGGTTTTCAGTTCCAGTTGGTTGATAATTTACGTGTTGCCATTTTTGTTGCTGTTCAGTCTCTAAGTTGGCTCTGACCCTTTGAGACCCAATGGACTGTAGCCCGTCAGACTTGTCTGTCCATGGGATTTTCTGGGCAAGGATACTGGAGTGAGTTGCCATTTCCTTCTCCAAATTTACATGTGTCTTTTTAAAAATACTCAGTTACCCCAGCCTCAGCCTAGAACCAACTTTCAGGATCTACAAGTGAGTTTACTGGTCACTGTAATGTGAAGCTGGGCTTGATAAATACTGCCAAAGAACAATGCCCAGCCATTAGTAAAAGCTCCATTAATATTACCAGTTAATGCTATCATCAATAACTCCTACCTATTTTAAAGTATATACATTTAATAATATTTGCTTCAGATCTAATATTTCATAGAGATTTGAAACATTAAAGATAAAATTTAACTTTTCTTGGTGTCTCAGCTCCATCCCATTCCTCAGCATACATGTCCCCAAAAGCAACCAGTATCATGAACTTGATGGGTATGTTTCCTTGGAAATGCTTTCATAATGTCAGTATTTATTTGTGTATCTATAACCAGCTTTTGTAAAATCTTCTCTAAACAGAACACTATCCATATTTCCCCTGAAATGAATTTGCTTACCACAATGTTTTGGTTAATTGTCTTTGTGAACTACAAACAATACTTCAAACATTTTCCTGACACACAAAAAGAAACGTTTTTCTTCAGTTCATAAATTTATACTATATACATTATTATAAATTCAACAAATTTCCAATATATCTTTCATATATTTAAATATAGTGTATGATTTAATACATTTTATTGATATATTAAATAAATGTTTAATTTATATTTCATATATTATATATTTTTTTATATCAGTTTCTGCTTACAACAGTCCTATGAAAATTCTGTACTTCTCTCTGTATCATACAAATGGGAATTTGTGTATCATATGTGAATGACCGTCTTCCTAGTTTCAACAGTTGGTGAATAATCAGTTTTACTAATATTAATTGCATACATTTTTTCAAAGGAAAAATCATTTTCTGCCAAATGCATTCGTTTTTATTAGCCTATCTTTTGAAAATATCCTTGAAGTCTGTCTTGTGATAATTTCATAATAGCTGCATTTGATATTTTCATCTTGTATAGGAAATCTTTTCAACCTTACATTCAAAACTGGAAGGCAAAATTTATGACAAGTCATTGAAAACCCTATAATCCTTCATGTTAAGGCCATTACGGCCTCTGCAAACTGCTGCAGCAGTCCCATAATTCACAGAGAAGTCCCTGAACCAAAAAGGATGAATCAATTCTTCTACCTTCATTTCACTTCAGGGGCCAAAATAGGTTTGAAAAGAAATATTTCTTAGCTATATGGAGGTGACAGAGAACTGGTGCAGAAGAAATAAGCATACTAATTATTGAGTCCTGGGTCTTTTACTTCCTAGAAGAGGATTGTGTGCAAATCTCCCAACCTCTCTGTGCTTCTGCTCCTTCTTGGAAATAAAAGAATCTAATACCCACTTCCAGAACACATGTGGGACCTAAGGGAAATTTGGAACTTAATCAATACTTGGTCATTTGTATTAATATAAAGAATTTCAATCACTATTGGGATAGCATGTATATTAATAAAATAAAATCCCCTCAGTTTAATGACCTTTCATGGATCATATGGCAGAGAGATCAAAGCCTTTCCTGTCTCAGAGTTGGCGCATAAATAACATGAAATACTAAAATGTGTCTCGGCCATCCATTAAGATGTGCCTTCTTTTCCAACTCTTTTTTCATTTTATTCATGAAAATTTCTGCAATGGCTTTTCGATGATTGAATGCCGCTGGTGCTATTAAATGAAAAATAATAGGTACTGAAGAAAGTCTACGACATAGACAGAAACAAGCACTATTTTATCTTGTCTCTAGTCCTATGGGACATTCCGAAAAAAATGAAAATGTTGGCACAAGTGGTCATTGTGTGAAGCCGTATTGCCCATACTTTGTTTCTGCGAAAAATGGAAGGGCTTATTTAACACTTGGGCTTCCCTTGTAGCTCAGTCGCTAAAGAATCTGCCTGCAGTACAGGAGACCCGGATTCAATCCCTGGGTTGGGAAGATCCCCCGGAGAAGGAAATGGCAACCCACTCCAGTATCCTCGCCTGGAAAATCTCATGGACACCGGAGCATGACGGGCTGCATGGGGTCACAAAGAGTCGGGCACGACTGAGCAAATAACACTTACTTATTTATTTGACACTTAACTGGAGATTTTTTATTCCTTGTGCCTCCTCTGTGCCATCAAGGTATAGGCTTTGGGGAATCAGAAATAAATGAGCCTCAGTCATTTCTCTTCATATATGAAGAATGTGCTTGTATAAAGAAAAATAATATGTCTTGTCAGAGATGTAGGGAAACCATAACGTCAGATGGACACATATTTCAATCTGATAGCATGAGAATTAGCATTATCATTATTAGGAACAAATACAAAAATGTATTTTGCCCTTTTTTCTTAATGCATCTGTCACAGAGTTATTGCATAGAGGGTGACCATTATTCATTTAGTTCTAATTCAGCGGGTTTTTATCAATGAGGAATCGACTCAGTTGACACAATTTTAAGTCTCACAGATTCTGAGAAATTGCCCCATAACATACTAAGAATGAGTGAAGCACACAGGATTCAAAGTTAAGTTTTTCTTCTCTGAGTCCCATGCCCTAAATATCAACGTTTCAAGAAGAGGCACAGCTTTAAACAGAGGTATCTCAGTCTAAACACAGGTAGATTTTTTTTTCAAGGTTTTCATTTTCCTGAATAGGTAAAATGATCGAGGCAACTGATTATAAGTACAGAGGAGAAAGTGGACAGGTGAAGTGAAATCCAGGAACATAGTCGACAGAGAGATCTACCCTGGAGCATCCAGTGCCAATTATTACTGACGTTTGCCTGTGATCACAGATGTTCTTCTTACAGTTGTTGCAACAAGTGCTACCTACTGCCCTCCACTGTGTCCTCCAGAAAACTACAAAGGGGAAGGGCACAGTGAGCAGGGAGTCTCTGCTAGGACTGATGGAAGTGACATGAATGGGTGAAAACAGAAAGACTGCCCAGGTGCCCTGTATCTGGAGTCAGTTTGACCAGACTGACTGATTTCAAACTTGGTTTTAACATTTCCTGACTCATGATCTTGCACATGTTACATAGAATGTTGTGCTTCTTTCCTCCAATTAAAATAATGATAATGTGTGCACCTATATTTTGGGAGAGATTATTCAGATGAAATGAAACAGGAGAGAAAACACTTACTTCAGAATCTGACACTTAGGAAGCCTTCCATAACAGTATATGATATGATTCATGTCATCTTGCTAATGCCTGTCTTCATCCTCAATACCTCTCTCATAATGAACTGAAGTGCCTAGGGGGAAGTTTACAGAGACCCACTTGCTGCTGCTCTGGCACAAGGGATGCCAGCCAGCAGAGCTAGAACCAGCGAGGGTGGAAGCAGAACTCTAAATGAGAGTTCTCACACCCCAACCAGAACCGTGAACATAAACTTCAAAGGGCTCTATTCCAAACCCAAATAGATTGGTGCCCTGATGCTGGGAAAGACTGAGGGCAGGAAGAGAAGCGGGGGACAGAGGATGAGATGATTGGATGGCATCACTGACTCAATGGACATGAGTTTGATCAGACTCCAGGAGATAGTAAAGGACAGGGAAGCCTGGCGTGCTGCAGTCCGTGGGGTCGTAAAGAGTCAGACATGACTGAGCAACTGAACAACAACAGCAACTTTCTATAGCAACTATTATGTTTATTCTTCTTGAAGAGGAAATACCTTTCCAACACTTCCTTCATCCATCACTGTCTCCCTCAGTTCTTACTGGACTGGTCTGCATCTCTGCTGGAACATGACTAAGGAGCAAAGGCTCACTGCCCCTTTCCTGCCTGGTGTGTGATGAAGTCTCAGGGTCCCTCCTCAGGACAGTCAGGAAGACAGACTCAGGCTGGACCTTCTGATGCAGGTTCCTAGAAAGGATGGACACAGACATGGAACCACAATAGTTAGGACATGGAAGCAACCTAGATGTACATAGGCAGACGAATGGATAAGGATGTTGTGGTATATATACACAATGGAATATTACTCAGCTATAAAAAGGAACGCATTTGAGTCAGTTCTAATGAGGTGGATGAAACTGGAGCCTATTATTCAGAGTGAGGTAAGTCAGAAAGAGAAACATCAATACAGTGTATTAATGCATATATATGGAATTTGGAATAATGGTAACAATCCAACATGCAAGGCAGCAAAAGAGACATAGATGTAAATAATAAACTTTTGGACTATGTAGGGGAATGCGAGGGTAAGGTGATTTGAGAGAATAGCGTTGAAACATGTATATTACCATATGCAAAATAGATGACCATGGCAAGTTCAACGCATGAAGCAGGACACTCAAAGCTGGTGCTCTGGGACAACCCAGAGAGATAGGGAAATAGGAAGGGGGCTCAGGAAGGGAGACACATGTGCACCTGTGGCTGATTCATGTTGATGTGTGGCAAAAACTACCACAGTATTGTAAAGTAAATATCCTCCAATTTAAATAAATAAACATTAAAAAAAGAACTGGCAAAATAATGAGCTAGAGGCACTGACCAATTATTTACAATAGTATGACTTTAGAGCTTAATGCCCAAAGCTCATCATTAGCTAGTTGGTCCATGTTGTCCCAATCTCTGGAGACTTGTTAATTTTAACAGAACAGGAAAAGGAGAAAAGTGAATGTCCTGGGAAGGGTCTGGGTCCCTCTTCTCCTCAGGATGAAGTACACCTGTGCTCTTGATTCTTACTTACAAATTATAGATGTTAACATAAAATTCAGACTTTTTCTCATTTAACAAGCAATGTGTGACTTTGATATCTGTAACTTCATTTTATTAATCATGAACTCTATGCTATATTAGGTCTTTTATATCAGGAATGTGATACTCTTTCCATTTTTTCAGTTAATATTTTTTCTAAGTATAACTTCTTAATTTTGTTGCCATTGGCTTTTCTTTGGAAGACATTTTTATATCATGGAGGCTTAACAACATTGCTTTTACTTTTCTTTTGTAATTTGAATGAGTCTTCACTTTTAAGTTTTTCTCTAATGGAATTACATTGCCATATTGGGAAACTCTTGATTTTTGCTTATTATTTAGTAATTGATATATTTTTTTAATTAGTTTATTTTTTGTTTTTTAACTTTACAATATTGTATTTGTTTTGCCATACATTGACATGAATCCACAACGGGTGTACATGTTTTCCCCCTCCAGAACCCCTCTTCCACCTCCCTCCCCATATTTTTTTGAAATATTTCAGAGCACCTCTCAGAAGGTTGCAGTCAGGGTATTGGTTGGGGCTGCAGGCCTCTGAAATCTTGATGAGCAGAGGATCACTTTTGAGCTCACTCACAGGGCTGTTGGTAGCATTCACAGGTACCCAGGTTATTATTCAGAGAGTTCCCAAGATTCCTTGGTATGTGGGCCCCTGAAGGAGCAGCACACAACATGGAAGTTGGGTTCTATTAACCTAGAGAGAAAGAGAGAGGCAGCAAGAAGAAATTCAGATTTTTTTACTCCAATTCCTGAGGAGACTTCCAAAAATATTTCTTCCACATTCTCTCTGTTGTAATCACATCACTATGTACACCTCATAGTCAATGACAGGGAAGTTTGCAAGGGCATGAAAACCTGGATTTTGGACCATTGGAAACATCTGAGAGACTGCTTTTCAGCCAAGCCTCATCCTTTATAAGGATATTGTGCTCTAAGACTCAGGTCCTGTTCATCTGTTTCCAACATAGTCCTAAATTCATCTCACCACCATGATCTAATAAAATATCCCAGATATAGTCTCACAAATGGGTAGACCTTCCTCTCCATTGGGTACGTCTGCAGACCCATCTGTACTACTGTGGTCATGCAGTCTCAAGTAGACCCCTGGTTTCTGATACACTAGGAGAGCCCCTCCATCAACATCAGGACAATCTGAAGCCATTCCATGGACAAATGGAGCAAATGTTTCCTGTATTTCCGATTTCTTCTAACTAGAGATGAATCCACTTACTCCAAAATCTATTTTCTTTAGGTTTCTTTGTGGTCTTATCTCTTAAAGAGTTTTAAAAAATGTGGTTTCGGTTCACATGTGTGTGTGTGTGTGTGTGTGTGTGTGTGTGTGTGTGTGTGTGTGTGTGTGTGTAGTGGATAAAGTGGGATGCTTGTGGATAGTGATGTTATGTAGGCTTCTCAATCCCATCCATGCAGCCTTCCCAACAGAGAGCTCTCTCCTGACGAATGCAGAAATTGGTTTGTCATTAAGTGATATGAAGAACACTTGAATGTAAATCAAGTCAAACTGGATATGGAGGAAAGAATGCTATTCACCAGCATGTGGGTAAATGACAAAGGGTATTTTTAGGGGCGATCACATGGTAGACATGCACAGGTGGATATGAGAGTGAGAGACTGGGTACTGGAGTATTTAAATTAATTAGTTCAGAGCAAAAACGTATCACTAAACTGAGATGATTTCATACAGAATTTGGGGAATAAGATTCTAGAATGAATGACAAAGATGGATTTATAGGACATGAGACATGAAAACCCAGGTTGGTATGTTTCTACCATAAAAAGTAGTGTAGATTTTGTTGTTTCCCCAGTTCCCAATGTCCCCTCCCATGACGAGTGCTATGCTGTTCTTAGTCACTTGGTTGTGTCCAACTCTTTGCAACCCCATGAACTGTAGCCCACCAGGCTCCTCTGTCCATGGGAACTCGCCAGGCAAAAATATTGGAGTGGGTTGCCATGCCCTCCTCCAGGGGATCTTCCTGACCCAAGAATCAAACCAGAGTCTCTTGCATTGCAGGTGGATTCTTCACCAGCTGAGCTACCAGGGAAGCCCCACATGATGAATATCCATGACCAAATAGCAAGTCAGTAGAGTTGATTATAGAGAGAGGAATATTGAGTATTGGAGCCCTTCAATGTAGTGGGAAGTAGCAAAAATAACATTAAACTGAAGTCATATCATAGTAAAGAGAATCAAATCTTAGGGTTACTGGTAAAGATGAGTGCTGAGAACATGGTGCTTGAAAAACATAGATACTGATGTTCATATAATTAATAGTCAAATAAATGATTTTCTTCTTACTTTTCCCAATTTCTCCACACATGATGAATATCTTTGAAGGAAACAGGAATCTTTTCACACTTTTATGTTTTATGTATAGTTGAGAAATTCTGTACTCCCTTTCTTGTCCCTTTATTATTCATAGAACTTTCAACCCCCAATCTTAATCTAAGAGTCTTAATCTTGCAGTGATCATTAGAGAAAAATAGATCCCACTGAAGGTCTTGATAATAAAAGCAAGCAAATCATAGTTTTTTTGTCTTTCAGGAGTTCTTAGAAATATCTATATGAGGCAAGGGCTCCAGGAAAGAAGGGAAATAGTGAATATATAAATGTTAAATTGTCTTCACTTTTTCTTATAGAGAATAATTTATTCAATGGTATACAAAGTAGAGCTGTGTTTAACCTTTCCCACCTTCACTGTGTTGCATTTGAGTATACAGATAAATGATATTTGGTCCCTGATCTTGACCTAGTCAAAGTCTCATGGTATAAACATAAAATGTGACTCAAGCATCCAGTATAAAGCTCTGATGATGTTCAATAAATTTAATTGAAGTGTATCAACCTCAGGGTAGATGACAAGAATGAAATTGACTCTTAGGTACATCTACACTAAACTACCATTAAAAATATATTGAAGGATATTTGATTATCTAGAAAATATGGTTGTAAATAAGTTCAGGAAACAAAATGATAAGCTATTTGTCAAGATGTCAAAGGAAATGGAAAACTGTGCTTAAAAAAATAAAAGGAAATACTGCAAAATATGTGAATAATCAGGGAGGTAGAATTAAATTTGATTTGAATTTTGTAAAAAAATTAGTGTTTAGTGTTTTTTTTTTTTACCACGTGCACATATTATGCTTTTAATTTAACTTAGAGTGGTTACAAATAGAATGCATCAGAGTCTCCCCTCCAACCCCTAAATCATCAACAGAGGAATGGATAAAGAAGATGTAGAATAGTTATAACTGGACATGGAATGACAGACTGGTTCCAAATTGGGAAAGGAGTACCCCAAGGCTGTATATTGTCTCCCTGTTTATTTAAATTATATGCAGAGTACATCATGTGAAATGCTGAGCTGGATGAAGCACAAGCTGGAATCAAGATTGCTGGGAGAAATATCAATAACCTCAAATACGCAGATGACACCACCCTTATGGCAGAAAGTGAAGAAGAACTAAAGAGCCTCTGGATGAAAGTGAAACAGGAGAGTGAAAAAGCTGGCCTAAAACTCAACATTCAGAAAACTAAGATCATGGCATCCGATTCCATCACATCATGGCAAATAAATGCGGAAACAATGGAAATAGTGACAGACTTTATTTTCTTGGGCTTCAAAATCACTGTGGATGGTGATTGCAGTTATGAAATTAAAATATGCTTGCCCCTTGGAAGAAAAGTTATGACCAACCTAGACAGCATATTAAAAAGCAGAGACATTACTTTGCCAGCAAAGGTCCATCTAGCCAAGGCTATGGTTTTTCCAGTAGTCATGTATGGATGTGAGAGTTGGACTATAAAGAAAGCTGAGTGCAGAAGAATAGATGCTTCTGAACTGTGGTGTTGGAGAAGACTCTTGAGAATCCTTTGGACTGCAAGGAGATCCAATCAGTCCATCCTAAAGGAAATCAGTCCTGAATATTCATTGGAAGGACTGATGCTGAAGCTGAAACTCCAATACTTTGGCCACCTGATGTGAAGAACTGACTCATTTGAAAAGATTCTGATGCTGGAAAAGATTGAAGGCAGGAGGAGAAGGGGATGACAGAGGATGAGATTGTTGGATAGCATCACCGACTTGATGGACATGTGTTTGAATAAGCTCTGGGAGTTGGTGATGGACAGGGAGGCCTGGTGTGCTGCAGTCCATGGGGTCGAAAACAGTAGGACATGACTGAGTGACTGAACTGAACTGAATATATACCCACACACATAATGTAATATTACTCAGCCATAAAATGTAACAAAATTAGATCACTTGTAGAGATGTGGATGGACCTAGAGATTGTTATACAAGTGAAATAAATCAAAGAGATAAAAACTATCCTATATAGTGAATATAGGTGGAATGTAGAAACATGATATAAATGGTCTTATTTGCAAAGCAGAAATAGACACAGAGGTAGAGAACAAATGAATGAATACTATTGGGAAAGGGAAAGGGTGGGAGGAACTGGGAGATTGGGATTGGCACATACAAGTTATGTTTTAAACAAATTTATTGAGGCATAATTAAAATAACATAAAATTCACTTATTATAAGTGTACAATTCAGTATTTTTGATGAATTTACTGAGTTGTACAAACCTCATCATAATCTAGTTTTAGAATGTTATTCATCACTCCAATAAGATCCCTTGTGTCTATCCACAATAAATCCTTACCACAACCTCAATCACTAATCTACTTTTTGTCTCTGTAGGTTTGTCTTTTGGAACATTTCCTACAAATAGAATCCTACAGTTAGACACGTATACACTATGATACTATGTATAAGATAGATAAATGTATAAAATAGCTAATGAGACTGTACTGTATAGCACAGGGAACTCTACTCCATGCTCTGCGGGGACCTAAATGGGAAGGAAATTAAAAAAAAGAGGGGATATACATATATATATAGCTGATTCACTTTGCTGTGTAGTAGAAACTAACACAACGTTGTAAAACAACCATACTCCAATAAAAATTAATTAAAAAAAAGAATGCATGAGAGTTCCCACTCAAACCCTCAACCATCGCCTCTGTCTTTGAACTGCATGGCATGTGGGATTTGAGTTCCCAAACCAGTGATCTAAACCAGGTGCTCTGCATTGGAAATGTGCAGACTTAATCTCTGGAACATCTTTTTTTTTAATTCTGTGTTTTTTTTTTTTAATTTTGTTCACAAAGCTAATAACTTCAAGGAATTAATGCTTAACATAAAATTTACTACGTGGAAAGCGCATTAGTTGAAACACTACACTTACCTATTAATATGGTGTATATGATAGCATGCACTTATTGATGCAATACTTTGTCCTAACAGTGTTCCAGTAAGTACTTTTGGTTAAAATGTCTCAAGCACCCTCTCAGTCAAGAAATTTTGTTAACACTGTTCTACAGATGAGAAACTTGGGAAGAGGTTTTGTATCACACTCAAGGTTACAGTTTGTAACATCTGCCAACTTATGAATTCCAGATGTTCGCTTAAATTTAACTTCATTTCTAGGAGGGCATGAAGATGGTGGAGTAACAGGATGTTAAGCTCAACTCCCTGCAGAAAAACATAAAAAATACATCTGCATGTGAAGTAATTATCACTGAAAACAAACTGAAAACTGTCAGAGAGACTCTTCTGCAAAGATGGTAAGGAAAGAAACACATGGAATCAAGTAGGAAAGAAGAGAAAGTGATCAGGTGCTCTCAGGAGGGGACACAGAAGAGGAGGGGGCTATCATGTACTGTGATAACCTACCTTGGGAGTGAGAGTAAGGGATTCAAACCCCTTATTGGGCACCCTAGCCTGGGGTCCAAAACGGGAGGGCAAATCTCCACCTCACACCTGTTAGACTGGCTATTATCAAAAAGATAAGAGTTAACACATGGTGGCAAAGATGTGTGGAAAACGGAATCCTCACGCATTGTTGACGGGAAAGTGTAGCCACTATGAAACACAGTGCGGAACTTTCTCAAAATTTTTAAATAGAACTTCCACATGATATAGTAGTCCCTCTTCTGCATATATGTCCAAAGGAGATGACATGACTATCTTGAAGGGATAACTGCATGGCGATGTTTATTACAGCATCATTAAGAAGAGCAAAAGTTAGAAACATCTAGAGCCCATCGATTAATTAGGATAAAGAAAATGTGATAAACATGTAATACATACAATGAAATGTTATTCATTCACAAGAAAGTAGCAGATTCTGCTATTTGCTACAATGAATAAAACTTGACGGAGCTATGCTAAGTGAAATAAGTCAGACGTTGAAAGACTTATAATATATTAATATTATTTCCCTTATCTGTGGAATCTCAATTATTGAACTCACAGTAGCAGAGTGTATTTTCTCCCATTTGACCAATTGTGAACATTGTGGAAAACATTTCATGAATGTTGTAGAACATCTAGAATTAGTATTCAGGTGTGTACTTTCTATTATAATATTTTTATATTTAAAATATCCTATTTTCATTTTCTGTGAGAATTTGAAGATGATGTAATCAGATAGGAGGTAGTAAATTTAACAGAACATAAACTAGAAATTAACCACCCCACCCCCAAAAGCAATTTTCCTTTGGCTTTTTCCAACATTCTTGACTTTCATTGGTTGCACAAATAGATACACAGATATAATATTTTAGTAATATTAGCAAATTTTTTTTTTACTTTCTTTATATATGTTCATTATTTTTTTCTCTCTTTTTTGGTTGAGGTATAGTCGCTTTATAGTGTTGTATTAGTTTCTCCTGTACAGTGAAGTGAATCAGCCATATGTGTAAATCAGCCATATATATATCTCTCTCCCCTCTATTTTGGATTTTCTTTCCATTTAAGTCACCACAGAATATTAAGCATTAATGGAGTTCACTGTACTATACAACAGGCCTTTATTAGTTATCTATTGTATATATGTCAATCCCATTGTCCCAATTCATCCCACCACCCCCTTTCCACTTAGTGTCCATATGTTCATTCTCTATGTCTGTGTCTCTATTTCTGTCTTGCAAACAGGTTCATCTGTACCAGTTTTCTAGAGCTCACATATATGCATTAATTGATGATACTTATTTTTCTCTTTTTGACTTACTTCACTCTGTATGACAGTATCTAGGTCCATCAATGTCTCTACAAATGACCCAGTTTTGTTCCCTTTTATGGCCAACCAATATTCCATTGTAAAAATATAGAACACATTGCAAATTTGCATGTCATCCTTGCACAGGGGCCATGCTAATCTTCTTTGTATCATTCCAATTTTAGTATATTTGTTATTGAGGTGAGCACTAGTAAGTTTTTATTGGGCAATATCTCTTCCTCCAAACTAATAGGACTTCATCCTCTGTCAAGTATATCCTTTTCTTTAATATCAAGATTTCTCACTGATATCATTGGTAGGTGATTTTCTTAAGTGGAAAAACACAAAGTAAATCAAACTAGTTTTTCACAGCTTTCACACTGCCAATATTGACCAGAAAAATGATGTGTGACTCTTCTAAGAAATGGTGGATACTCATCTTGTAGAACTGAACAGAAGCCCTAAGATGTAGTCATTGTGAAAGAAGACATGAAGTCATGATAATCAAGTTAAGTCCAACCAGGCTGTTTCTACTAATAAATAAATAAAAATAAAAAAGCTCCCCTTTGCTGACAATAGGGTTCTTTGCAATCTGACAGTAATGTAAAATAAGATAAGTTTGTTGTGAAGGCTTTGGTGACATAATGAACCTCAGTCATCATTGGAGGCACACAGCAATTGAAAATACGATATCACCACCTATTTTTTGCAGGTGCATACCCCAAACTAAATCATACGCTTGACAATCACTTGTCTTCCCTGTGCACATTTTGCAATCTTTCAGTTGCAGGCACCTCACAACATGTTTTTGTACTCATGCTCATATCAGCCAAGATTCATCCAAGAAAAGAGAAACCAATTAGTCATTTTAATGGAGAGAATTTATTTCAGTGAGTTCGTTAAAGAGTTATTGAAGGATAAAATGCAAACAAAACAAAGCAGTAACATGTCGATCATGAGTGAGAAAGGAAGCTACTACACCAAGAGTTTGAGGAGTATAAAGGGAACAGCAAAGAGAATTTTACTGACAAGTATTGAGTCAGATGAGTATTGAGTAAGATGAACAGAAGACAGAAAATAGAGCAAGGATTTCACCCCAAAAGCAAAGTATACAAGTGTGAGTTTGAATCAGAAACAATATTTTAATAGGCCAAGATCTATAGTGAGGAGAGACTATGTGTGAGGAATAATTATCAGAAATAATGGGGAAAACAAGTTGTCTATAGCTACAGTAGGGTGCAGCGAATCTGGGGACATATTACAAAGCAGATGGGCAGGACCTGAGCCTTGAATGGCTTGGAGCACAAAATCTTTATAGAGGATGAGGCCTGTGTGGTGGGCAGGATCTGAGATGCTCGCACTGATCTCAACTCTGGTTTTCCTTCCATTGTGTATTTCCTCCCATCGAGTGTGAGCTAAAGCAAGGAAATGAAAACAAGTTATCCTTAGAAACAATTATTAACTCTGAAAATGGAAAGTGTACCCACCCTTGGCATGGACCTCATGCTGCATAGATTTCATGATTTTCAGCTAGCAAAACCACACACTGAGTGGCAAAATGAGAAAAAATCTGACTTTATGTTAAGATCCCGTGACTTGGAAGTAAGGAGCAAGAGTACAGGGAATTTCCTCCTGGGGAGAAGAGGGACCCAAACTCATCCTAGAACAATCACTTTTCTCCTTTTCCTGTTCTGTTGATATTAACAAGTCCCCAGAGATTGGAATAATATAGACTAACTGGCTAATGATGAGCTTTATGCATGGAGCCCTAAGGTCATATCATTGTAAATAATTGGCCAGTGCCTCCAGCTCTTTAGTTTGCCTGTTCTCATATTGTGAATCCACACTTCTGTCTCCATCCTTTGTAGGAACCTACATCAGAATGTCCAGCCTGCGTCTGTCTTCCTGTCCGTCCTGAGGAGGGACCCTGAGACTTCATCACACACCAGGCAGGAGAGAGGCAGTGAGTCTGTGCTCCTTGGTCATGTTCCAGCAGAGATGCAGCCTACCCCAGTAAGTGCTGAGGGAGACAGTGATGATGAAGGGGGTTTGGGAGCAATCTACATGGGTTTGGAATTGTTTTACATTTATTGTTTGAGTACATCTGCATAATTTCCCCCCAATTATATGTATACACATTACTATTATTTTAATAAGAAGAGAAAAGTGAAATATTTTATGCAACATGTACCAGTTCAAGGGGCTTTCCTGGTGGCTTAGTGGTAAAGAACCTGCCTGCCAATTAAGGAGATGTGGGTTTGAATCATGGGTCAAGAAGATTCCCTGGAGAAGGAAATGGCAACCCACTCCAGTATTCTTGCCTGGGAAATCCCATGGACAGAAGAGACTGGCAGGCTACAATTCATGGGGTCTCAAAGAGTCGGATGCAACTTAAGGACTAAACAACAACAACCAGGTCATGAGTTAGACAATGTTTAAACCAAGTTTGAAGCCAGTGATTTTAGAGAGACTGCAGATGCAAGGTATGTGGAAAGTCCTCCTGCCACCCCAAACCATCGTGCCACTTCCCTGTCAGTCCTGGCAGAGATTCCCTGCTCACTGTGCTCTTCCCCTTGGAGTTTTCTGGAGGGCACCGTGGAGAGCAGTAGGTAGCTCTTGCTTTGTCAGCTTTAGGAAGAACATATGAGATCACAGGCAAAGACCAGAAAAATGATTGCCACCTGATACTCCAGGGTAGATCTCTCTGTTGACGTTGTTTCTGGATTTCACTTCATCTGTCCACTTTCTCCTCTGCGCTGGTGATCAGCTGACTCAATCATGAAAGCAGACACAAAATCAGAGTCTTGTGGTCCATTCTTACTCAGGTAAATGAAAACAGTTTAAAATAATATATTCCAGATGTGTACGTTGCTATATCTCTGTACTTTTGCTGAAAACTTTCAGAAAGTCTGAAAACAGTGAAATTTGGGGCATGAGACTCAGAGAAGAAAAACTTTATTTTGAATCTTTTATGCTTCACTAATTCTTAGTGTGTTATGTGGAAATTTCTTAGAATCTGTGAGACTTAGGATTGTCAACAGACTTGATTCCTCATTGATACAAACCCACTGAATTAGGACTAAACAAATAATGGTAGCCCTCTGTACAATAACTATATGATGGAAGAAGAGAGGGAAAAATGCATTTTTGATATTTTGTTACTAATAATGATAAGGCTAATTCTCCTGTCATCAGATTTGATTATCTCTTTATCTGATGTTATGGTTTCCTCACATCCCTGACAGGAGATTTTTGCTTATTTTACTGTTCAGTTTAGTTTATTGTGATTTTTGTTCATACAAGTACATTCTTCATAATGAAGAGAAATGACTGAGGTTTATTTATTTCTGATTCCTCAGAGCCTATATCTTGGTAGTACAGTGGAGGCAATAAGGATGAAAAACCCATTTTAGTGTTGAATAAACCCTTCCATTTTTCATAGAAACAATGTGTGGGCAATATAGCTTCCACACAGTGGACCATTCACGCTAGTGTTTCATCCTTTTCAGAATGTCCCATAGGACCAGAGACAAGTTAAAATACTGCTTGTTTTTTCCTATATCATGGGACTTTCTTTGGGACCTATCATTTTCTATTCAATAGCCTCTACAGCATTCAACCACTGAGAAGTCATTGAAGAAATTTTCATGAATATGGGGGAAAAGAGTCAGAAAAGAAGAGAACATGCACATCTTAATGCATGAGCCAAGATATATTTTAGGATTTCATGTTTTCTACGCTGCAGCTCTGAGACAGGAAAGGCTTTGATCTCTCTGCCTTATAACCCATAAAAGGTCATTAAACTGGGGGGAGTTTATTTTATTAATGAGTATGATCTCCCAATAATGATTGGAATTCTTTATACAAATGATCGATTATTTATTAAGTTCCAAACTTCCCTTTAGGTGTAATATACACTGTAGAGGCAAATATTGGACTGAATTTCCAGGAAGGAACAGAAACACAGAGAGGTGGAGAGATTTGCACACACTCCACTTATAGGGGGTGAAAGACCCAGGACTCAAACCCTGATCTGCTCATTCCTACACAAGTTCTCAGTCACCTCCACTGTACCTAATAAGAGTTTCTTTTCAAATCTACTTGGGTCCCAGAAGTGACAGGGAAGATAAATTGTTTCATCTTCTTTTGGTTCAGGGGGTGTATCTGTGAATTATGAAAGTGACACAGCAGTTTATAGAGGCCATAATGACCCTAACATGGAGGATTATAGGGTTTTCAATGATTAACCATGCATTTTGCTGTCCAGTTTTGAAATCTGAGGTTGAGAAGATTTCCTATATAAGATGAAAATGTGCACCTAATGTGAAATTATCAACAGACAGACCTCAAAGATCTTTTCCAAAGATACCTTATTAAAAGACGGTGCAGTTGTCAAAAATGATTTTTTCATTGAAACAAATATTAGTAATTACTAATATTAATTCGGAGAAGGCAATGGCACCCCACTCCAGTACTCTTGCCTGGAAAATCCCATGGACGGAGGAGCCTGGTAGGCTGCAGTCCATGGGGTTGCTAAGAGTCGGACACGACTGAGTGACTTGACTTTCACTTTTCACTTTCATGCATTGGAGAAGGAAATGGCAACCCACTCCAGTGTTCTTGCCTGGAGAATCCCAGGGACGGGGGGGCCTGGTGGGCTGCCATCTATGGGGTTGCACAGAGTCGGACACGACTGAAGCAACTTAGCAGCAATATTAATTAGTAAAACCGATTATGAATCAATTGTTAGAACTTGAACAACTAATTACCACTCACATATTACATACAAGTCTTCATTTTTTTGATATAGAGAGAGGTGTAAGAATTTTCATAGGATTGTTGTAAGCAGAAACTGATATGAATAAAAATATAATACATATAATGTAAATTAAATATTCATTTAATATATAAACTATATTAAAGTATGTATTATTGCCTTTAATATATATGTCAAAGATATATTTTAAATTTGTTAAATTTATATTGCTTTCTATAAATGTACATTTATGAACTGATGAAATGTTGTCTTTCCTTATGTAAACATGTGTGTCAGGAAAATGAAGTAGTTGTATGTACTTCACAGAGAGATGGAACCAAAATGTTGTGTAATATGGATAGTATTTCATGGGCAATATGGATCGTATTCTGTTTAGAGAAGATTTTATGAAAACTGGTTTTGGATATATAAATGAATACTGACATTATGGAAACATTTATAAGGAAACAAACCCATCAACTTCACAACACTGGTTGCTTTCAGGGATGTGCATGGAGAAGAATGGGATTGAACTGAGATGCCATGAAAATTTCAATGTTTTAAATTTTTATAAAATATGATATCTGAGGCGAATATTATTAATGTCCATATTTTCAAAGTAGGTGAAGTATTCATGATAGTATTAATAGATACAATAGTTATGGACCTTCTTCTCAGTGTTGTGCAGTATTCTAAGGTGGTGTTTATCAAGCCCAGCTTCACAGAAGGGAGACCAAGAAATTCACATGTAGAGATCCTGGAACTGGTTCTAGACTGAGTCTGGGGTAACTGAGTATTTTTAAAATATGCACGTATAAATAATAGATCAACTGGACCTGAAAACCACTTGTCTAAGCAACATTAATGATTTTTCTTTAAAATTTCTTGCGATAGTCCTATTAGGTAGATTCAATTACTATAATAATTTCATGGATAAGGAAACTGCCCAGATGTGTTTTCATTATTCTGTTTTGATCTTTTACCCAATTAAGTTATAGTTTGAATGCCAAAATAATGAACCAGAATTACTTTTTAAAGGCAGAAGTGTAAGAACTGCAATCCCTGTATCAGGAAGGATTGACATAGAATTTTGTTATGTCGCAATAAGAAGGTAGAGTTCTGACCCGGCTATGAAACCTCCCCTGAAACTCCTCAACTATGAATAACAGAGTTTATGATCAGGAGAACAAGGTCCCCAGGTAAAAGGCACTCAACATCAGTTAATAAAAAGACATGTAAATCCAAATTTAAATCAAATATCATCTTATATCTGTTAGGATGGCTATTATATAAAAAAAAGCAGCAAATGTTGGTGAGGATACGGAGGTAAGTGAATCTTTGTACTTGGTTGGTGGGAATGAGTATTTATAGACACTAGAAGAAACAAAACGGAGGTTCTCTAAAAAAGAAAAAACTACAATGAACTGAAATAGAACTACCATAGGACTCAGCAACTGCACTTCAGAGTACATGCTAACAAAATGAACTCAAAACCTTTAAGGGATATATGCGTTCCCTTGTCCTTGTGATATGATTTTAAATAGTGAAATATGGATACGTGTCTGTTGACAGATGAATAAATAAAGAAAATGCGCTGCATATATATAAATGATGGGCTATTATTCAGCCATAAAAACAAGGAAACCAACATGGATGGACCTGAGAATATTATGCTTATTAAAATATATACACCAGACATAGACAGTCAAATACTGTATGATCTCACTTATGTGTGGAAGCGAAGAATATCAAACTCTTAGAATCATAGTTTAAACTGTAGTTGTGAGGATTGATGGTGGAGAAAGTGGGGAGGTGTTGGTCAAAGAGTACAAACTTTCAGTTATAAAATTAGTAAGTTCTGTGGATCTAATGTACAGCCTAGTGATTATAGCTAATAATTCTGCACTATGTTGTTGAGATTTGCTAAGAGAGTTTGGCTTACCTGTTCACACACACACACACACACACACACACACACACACGTAAAGAAACTATGTGAGGTGACAGATATGTTAATTAACTTGACTGCGGTAATCATTCCCCGTGTGTACATGTACTTAAATCGTCCTTTTGTATATCTTTAAAAAGTTTCATCTCGCACAACCCAAATATATGCCATTTTGTCAATCACTTCAATAAACTGAAAAAAAGAAAAACAATGAAGTAGTATTATCCTGTAAGTACAGAACAGAGTCCAAGCAATGTAAAGTAGTCTCATACTTCAGACATTTTACTGAGATGGCTTGAAACAAATAATCCTGTATAAGATAAAAAATTTCAAGAGGGTTACTTAAATTTCATTATCATTTAATCATTGACAATACTGTGCACATGAACACTATCTTTGTAGTCACCAACACATTAGATCTTGTGCTCTTAATTAAACAAAGTTGATTAAAATTTGAAGTCCACCAAAGTCAAAGATATGGAGTATATACTAAATGATTTCTAAAAGACAGCTCTGATATTTGAGTCATCTCTATTTCATGAAGGAAGGAAGATAGAAAAACAAAGGATGAATAAAACTCCAAAGATCAAACAAAATGTTTCCAATTATGAACATTCATCTTTGATTTAGAAGCCAGGTGACATAGTCTTGAATTTCATAGAGATTTGTAAATGGAAAAGTGAGAGAAATATCTAGAATTATATTTGAGAAAATAAGATTTATATAAATGACTTTAATTTTTTATATTTGAATTATTATATATTTTCTTAGATGGGGAAGGGAATCTCTTATTCTGTAAGGGAATCTCTTATCATCTCTAAAGAAGTAGGCTGTATTTAACTGAGGTCATGGATATATTACCTCTAAAGTTCTTATTTCTTTCACTTTTCAGTGAAGTTGTATAAAGTAAGAGTGCATAGACAGATGTGAATAACACAGAAACCAATGAAGAAAGAATTCTAAGCAGATAGTATTTTTCACCCTGAGAAATATTGCTGAAGCAACTGGGGTGTAGGATCTTAGAAATGAATTGCTTGAATCCAAAATATGGACACAGTACTGCATGTCATTTACTTGTTTTCTTTCTTCCAAATCTCATTTCTTTTTCAAAGGTGTCCAAGGTACATACAACCACAAAATCTAACACAGAATCTAACCAGTGTCTCAGAATTCTTCCTCCTGGGCCTCTCAGATGATCCAGAACTGCAGCCTTTGCTCTGTGTCCTGTTTCTGTCCATGTACCTGGTCACCGTGCTGGGAAACCTGCTCATCATCCTGGCCATCACCTCTGACCCCCACCTCCACACCCCCATGTACTTCTTCCTCTCCAACCTGTCCTTGGCTGACATTGGTTTCGTCTCCACCACAGTCCCCAAGATGATTGTGAACATCCTAACTCACAGCAGAATCATCTCCTATGGGGGCTGCCTGACGCAGATGTCTACTTTTATCCTTTTTGGATGTATGGATGGTATGCTTCTGTCTATGATGTCCTATGACAGGTTTGTGGCCATCTGTCACCCACTGCACTACCTGGTCATCATGAACCCACACTTCTGTTTCTCTTTAGTTTTGGTGTCTTTTTTTGGTAGCCTTATGGACTCCCAGGTACACAATTTGATTGTGCTACAACTTACCTGCTTCAAAGATGTAGAAATTTCTAATTTCTTCTGTCACCCTTCTCTGCTCCTTAAGCTTGCCTGTTCTGACACTTTCACCAATAATATAATCCTGTGTTCTACTGGTGCCATTTTTGCTTTTGTCCTTTTCTCAGGGATCTTTCTCTCTTACTACAAAATTCTTTCCTCCATTTTGAGAGTCCCATCATCAGGTGGGAGGTATAAAGCATTCTCCACCTGTGGCTCTCACCTGATGGTTGTTTGCTTATATTATGGAACAGGCTTTGGTGTGTACCTCAGTTCAGCCATCTCACAATCTCCCAGGAAGGATTCACTGGCCTCAGTTATGTACACTGTGGTCACCCCCATGCTGAACCCCTTCATCTACAGCCTGAGGAACCGAGACATCAAAAGGGCCTTGTGCAGATTCCTCAACAAAACAATCTAACCTCCATTTGAAGTGTGGGTTGGAAAATCTAGCAAAATTAACATCTGGATCTGAAAATTCTGCCTCTCTCATGACATCATTTGTAGCCCTTAGGACCTTCTTGCCTCTCCTTGTTTTATACCTGAATATTGCTTCTTTATACATGTTTTTTATGGGGCTGGGAGGGTCTTCTGGGATTCTGTAAATGTCAGAAATACTGCGTGACTGAATCTGATTGTATCTAAGGAGGAGTCTCTCATTTATTGTGGTGACCCACATACTAGAAAGATGAACAACTCCATTCTTACAGATTTAGATAGTATATTTTTGGGGGAAGCTGTTGTTTATTTTCTAGCTGATTACTATGTTTTAAACCTGTGTATGCAGTCTATGTGGAGAAGGCAATGGCAACCCACTCCAGTACTCTTTTTTTTTTTTTTTGAAAACTGAAGGATGATGTTTATTTATTTATTTATTTATTTATTTTTAAATAAATTAATTTATTTTAGTTGGGGGGCTAATTACTTTACAATATTGTAGTAGTTTTTGCCATACATTGACATGAATCAGCCTCCAGTACTCTTGCCTGGAAAATCCCATGGACAGGGGAGCCTGGTGGGCTGCAGTCCATGGGGTTGCAAAGAGTTGGACACGACTGAGCGACTTCACTTCCCTCACTTCACTCACTTCATACTTTATCACTGGAGAAGGAAATGGTAACCCACTCTGTATTCTTGCCTGGAGAATCCCATGGACGGAGGAGCCTGGCGGGCCATGGTCCACGGGGTCGCAGAGAGTCGGACACGACTGAAGTGACTGAGCATGCACACATGCACGCAGTCTATGTGTGAGGATGCATGTCACTGCTTCTCCACCTTGGCTTTTCTCAAAATCTTCTGGGAGGCTTAAAGATACTCACTGTTTTGCAACACTGTGAATCAACTATACTACAATAAAATAAACTGAAAAATGAACTGACAACAGAGTCTCACTGCCAAAGAGTCTATTTATTTTATCCTCATTTATTTATTTTTAAGTTTATTTACTTATTTTAAAGGAGGATAATTCCTTCACAATGTTAGGGTGTCCTGAATTGAGGATTTAAAAAAATTACTTATTTTTATTTTTGATCATACCGTGCAGCATGCGGGGTCTTAAATCCCAGACCAGGGATTGAACTCACGCCTCCTGCATTGAAAAGTGGAATCTAATCCACTGGACCACCAGGGAAGTCCCAGCATGAGGATTTTTAAACACACTGAGGCTGGTTCTAGCGTGTGGCCAAGGTTGGAACTTCTGATTTAAGTCAGATCTTTCAGTCAAATGTGACTTTTATGTCATGTGTCCTAACTGCTCAAGGACAAATGTCCCAGATCCTAAAGAGATCTGAGCTCATGGGGGAAGATATGAAAAGCCTGCTGTAGTAACAGACAATGTGCCCGCGTGCATACTCAGTCGGTAAGTTGCGTCTGACTCTTTAGCAACCCCATGGACTGTAGTCTGCCAGGCTCCTCTGTCCGTGATATTTTCCAGGCAAAAATACTGGAGTTGCCATTTCCTTCTCCAGGGGGCCTTCCTGACCCAAGGATGGAACCCACATCTCTCAAATTGGAAGGCAGTTTCTTTACTACTGAGAAGCCCAACAGGCAGTGTGTTTTCCCCATTATTGCTGATAATGATTCTTCACATATAGCCTCTCTACACCATAGAATTTGGTCTCTATGGCCTATGTGCTGTTTATAAAGCTATTGTCTCTACTCCAAACTCACAATTATATACATTGCTTTGGGGTGTGGCTCTTGAAATGTTTGTTCCATTTTCTAACTTACATACATTCAATAGTAGTCGGTATATGTTGTATGTGTTGTATACAGTATACATAGTATACATTGCTTTGGGGTGTGGCTCTTGAAATGATTGCTCTGTTTTTTATCTTACATACATTCAATAGTGGTCAGTAAATTTTCTTTGCCCTAAATGCTCAGCTGTTCGTTTTATACTCCTCAAGCCCTTGGTGGAGTAACATCTTTCTTCACCCATGAATGCTATGTTACTGCTTTGTTATTTTTTGCCTGTGAGCCTTTCAATATCTTTTAAACCAACTCTCGGTTTCATTTTAGTTTAGTTCAGTTGCTCAGTCGTGTCTGACTCTGCGATGCCTTGGACTACAGCATGCCATGCTTCCCTGTCGATCACCAACTCCCAGAGCTTGCTCAAACTCACTTTGATCGAGTCAGTGATGCCATCCAACTGTCTCATCCTCTGTCATCCCCTTCTCCTCCTGTCTTCAATTTTTCCCAGCATCAGGGTCTTTTCCAATGAGTCAGTTCTTCCCATCAGGTGGCCAAAGTATTGGAGCTTCAGCTTCAGCATCAGTCCTTCCAATGAATATTCAGGACTGATTTCCTTTAGCATTGACTGGTTTGATATCCTTGCAGTCCAAGGGACTCTCAAGAGTCTTCTCCAACACCACAGTTCCAAAGCATCAATTCTTCTTTGCTCAGCTTTCTTTATAGTCCAACTTTCACATCCACACATGATTACTGGAAAAACCATAGCTTTGACTAGATGGACCTTTGTTGGCAAAGTAATGTCTCTACATTTTAATATGCTGTCTAGGTTTGTCACAGCTCTTCTTCCAAAGAGCAAGCATCTTTTAATTTCATGGCTGCAGCCACCATCTGCAGTGATTTTGGAGCCCAAGAAGATAAAGTCCGTCACTGTTGCCATTGTTTCCCCATCTATTTGCCATGAAGGATGGGACTGGAAGCCATGATCTTTGATTTTTGAATGTTGAGTTTAAGCCAGCTTTTTCATTCTCCTCTTTCACTTTCCTCAATAGGCTCTTTATTTCCTCTTCGCTTTCTGCCATAAGGGTGGTGTCATCTGCATATCTGAGGTTATTGATACTCCTCCCTGCAATCTTGATTCCAGCTTGTGCTTCATCCAGCCTGGCATTTCATATGTTATACTCTGCATATAAGTTAAATAAGCAGGGTGACAATATATAGCTTTGACATACTCCTTTCCCAATTTGGAACCAATCCTTTGTTCCACGTCAGGTTCTCTTACTTCTTGACCTGCATACAGATTTCTCAGGAGGAAGTTAAGGTGGTCTGGTATTCCCATCTCTCTAAGAATTTTCCACAGTTTGTTGTGATCCACACAGTCAATGACTCTAGCATACTCAATGAAGAAGAAGTAGATAGTTTTCTGGAATTCCCTTGCTTTTTCTCTGACTACTTGATCTCTGGTTCCTCTACCTTTTCTAAATCCAGCTTGTCCATCTGAAAGTTCTCGGTTCAAGTACTGTTGAAGCCTAGCTTGAAGGATTTTGAGCATTACCTTACTAGTGTGTGAAATGAGCACAATTGTGCAGTGGTTTGAATAATCTTTGGCATTGCCCTTCTTTGCAATTGGAATGAAAATTGACCTTTTCCAGTCCTGTGGAAAATGGAAAACTCTGAAAATGGATAGTGTATCACATTGTTGGTCTAGACCTCATGCTGCAAAGATTTCATGATTGATACAATGGATTTCAACACATCAAAATCACACATTGAGTGGTAAATTGAGAAAAAACGGTCTGATGTTATGTTAAGATCCTGCAACTTGGAAGTAAGAAACAAGAGTATGTGGAATTTCCTTCTGAGACGAAAAGGGACCCAGACCCTTCCCAGGACATTCACTCTTCTCCTTTTCCTGTTCTTTTAATATTAACAAGTCCCCAGAGATGAGGACAACATGGACGAAGTGGCTAATGATGAGCTTTGGGCATTGAGCTCTAAGGTCATACCATTGCAAATAATTGGCCTGTGCCTCCAGCTCATTATTTTACCTGTTCTAATATTGTGAATTCACACCAATGTCTCCATCCTTTGTAGGAACCTGCATCAGAATGTCCAGCCTGAGTCTGTCTTCCTGCCCATCCTGAGGAGGGATCCTGAGACTTCATCACACACCAGGCAGGAGAGAGGCAGTGAGTCATGCTCCTTGGTCATGCTCCAGCAGAGATACAGCCAGCCAGGTAAGTGCTAGGGAGACAGGGATGGTGAAGGGGTGTTGGGAGCAATCTACGTGGGTTTGGAATAGAATATTTTGAAGTTCATATTCTTAGTTCTGGTTGAGATGTGAAAACTCTCATTCAGAGTTCTGGTTTCACCCTCACTGGCCTGGCTCTGGCTGGCATCCCTCCCACTAGAGAAGCAAATGCACCTCTGTAAACTTTCCTCTTGTTCAGTTGTGGTTCAGTCACTCAGTCATGTCAGGCTCTTTCCAATCCCATGGGCTGCAGCACACCAGGCTTCCCTGTCCTTCACCATCTCCCGGACTTTGCTCAAACTCATGTCCGTTGAGTCTATGATGCCATCCAAGCATCTCATCCTCTGTTCCCCTTCCCACTAACATTTCAGTTCATTATGTGATCAGTGATGAGGATGAGGATGAGCATGACGAGGATGACATGAACCATACCATCCTGTCCTGTTATTGAAGGCTTCCTAAAGTGTCGGGCTCTGAAGTATACATTTTATATTTCCTGCTTAATTACATGTGCATAATTTCTCCCCAATTATATATGCACAACATTACTATTATTTTAATAAGGGGAAAGAAGTGAAATATTTTATGTAATATGTACCAGTTTGGGGGGCTTCCTTGGTGGCTCAAGTGGTGAAGGATCTGCCTGCGAATACAGGAGACTCAAGTTCGATCCCTGGGTCATAAAGATCCCCTGCCAAAGGAAATGGCAACCCACTCCAGTGTTCTTGCCTGGGAAACCCCATGGACAGAGGAGCCTGGTGGGCTACAGTCCTTGATGTCTCAAAGAGTCAGACACAACTAAGCAACAGCAACCAGATCATGAATTAAAGAATGATAATATCATGTTTGAAGTCAGTCATTTTGGACAGACTGATTCCAGATGCAAGGTATGTGGGCAATACTTCTGCCACCCCAAACCATCATGTCCCTTCCCTGTCAGTCCTGGCAGAGACTCCCTAGTCCCTGCTCACTGTTATGAGAACACTTGGACTTTGTTGGTGGGGATGAATATCGGTACAGCCATTACAGAAAACAGAATGGAGGTTCCTTGAAAAATTAAAAGCTGCAACTAATTGAAATAGAACTACCATAGGATCTAGCAACCCACTTCAGGGTAGGTGCCAAAGAACTGAAATCAGAACTTCTAAGAGATATTTGCATTCCCTCATCATCATCATATTATTTTAAATAGTGAAAAATGTGTCCATTGACTGTTGAATAGGTAAAAAATGTTGTGCGTTTATATAAATAATGGGATATTACTCAGCCATAAAAACAAGGAGATCCTGCCATTGGTGACAACATGGAATGACCTGGAGAATATTATGCCTATTTTTTAAAAATTAATTTATTTTAATTGGAGGATGATTACTTTATAGTGTTGGATGGTTTTTGCCATACATCATCATGAATCAAAATTTCAAGAGAGTTTCTTAAATTTTATTATCATTTAATTATTAACCTTGCTCTGTACAGTAATACTACCTTTGTAGTCATCAATGGATTATGATCCTGCATTTAATTAAACCATACTGATCAAAATTCGAATTCCACTAAAGTCAAAGATATGAAGAATATACTAAAAACTTTTAAAAGACCACTCTGATGTTTGAGTAATGACTTATTTCATGAAACAAAGAATAATAAAACTCTGAATATCATATAAAATGTGTTCTCATTATGAACATTCGTTTTTAATTAAGAATAAAAATGACCTAGTTCTGCATTTCATAGATTTGTCAATATTGAAAATGAGGAAAATATCTAGAATTGTTTTTGATTGAATTAAGATTTATATAACTATGTATGTCTTAATTTATTTAAATCAAATTATATATTTTATTAGAGGGGAAGGGAACTTCTCTTTCTACATTATGTCTAAAGAAGTTGGTTGTATTTAACTGAGATCATGAATGTATTACCTCTCATGTTCTTGTTCCCTTTCACTTTTCTGTGAAGTTTTATAAAGTAAGAGTGTGTAGGCAGAGATGAATAACACAGAAACCAAGGAGAAAACATTTCTAAGCAGGTAGAATTTGTCACACTGAGAAATATTGCTGAAGATACTGGGATGTATAATCTTAAAACGAATTGCTTGAATCCAAAATATGGGCACAGTGCTCAATGCCCATTTACTTATTTCCTTTGTTTCCAGACCTCTTTTTTTTTTTCCAGAGGTGTCCAAGATACACAGAACTGGAAATCTAACAAGTGTCTCAGAATTCTTCCTCCTGGGCCTCTCAGATGATCCAGAACTGCAGCCTTTGCTCTGTGTCCTGTTTCTGTCCATGTACCTGGTCACTGTGCTGGGGAATCTGCTCATCATTCTGGCTGTCGCCTCTGACTCCCACCTCCACACCCCCATGTACTTCTTCCTCTCCAACCTGTCTTTGGCTGACATTGGTTTCGTCTCCACCACTGTTCCCAAGATGATTGTGGACATCCAAACTCACAGCAGAGTCATCTCCTATTCAGGCTGCCTGACACAGATGTCTATTTTTACCCTTTTTGCGTGTATGGATAGTATGCTTCTGTCTGTGATGGCCTATGACAGGTTTGTGGCCATCTGTCACCCACTGCACTATACAATCATCATGAACTCACGCACCTGTTGTATCTTCATTTTGGTGTCTTTTTTTGTTAGCCTTTGGGACTCCCAGGTGCATAATGTGACTGTGTTACAACTTACTTGCTTCAAGGATGTAGAAATTTCTAGTTTCTTCTGTGACCCTTCTCAGCTGCTCAAGCTTGGCTGTTCTGATACTTTCATGAATAATATAGTCAGCTATATTATTGTTGCCATCTTTGGTTTTCTCCCTACTTCAGGAATCATTTTCTCTTACTGTAAAATTCTTGTCTCCATTCTGAGAGTCCCCTCATCAGGTGGGATGTATAAAGCCTTTGCCACCTGTGGCTCTCACCTGGCAGTGGTTTGTTTGTTTTATGGAACAGCCCTGGGGGTGTATCTCAGCTCAGCCATCTCCCTTTCTCCAAGGAAGGATGTAGCAGCCTCAGTGGTTTACACTGTGGTCTCCCCCATGCTAAATCCCTTCATCTATAGTCTGAGGAACAAAGACATCAAAAAGGCCTTGTGGAGGTTCCTCAGCAGAACAATCTCAGCTTAGGACCTGGCCACCCATTTGAGTGTCGGCTAGAAAATGTAGCAAAACAAAACCTGGAGATTTAAAATTCTACCATTCTCATGTCATCAGTTTTGCAACTCTTATGACCTTCATGTCTTTCTTTGCTTTCCACCTGTATGTTGTTTCTGTTTCTGGTTTAAATTTTCAATATATTGAAAGGGAAGTATTCATTCTTCGAGGATGTTTGTGCCACCAAAGATAAATTATAGAATCGCCATAAATATAAAGAAATTCAGGTAAGAAGTGATTATGATTCTTTGTTTGTCATGATCACTTCTTACCTGAATTTCTTTATATTTATGGCGATTCTATAATTTATCTTTGGTGGCACAAACATCCTCGAAGAATGAATACTTCCCTTTCAATATATTGAAAATTCATGAGTTTTGCACAACTGTTATATCATTTCCATAGTAAATGCTGTATCTATGTTTTAAATCTGCACATTCAGTTATGGGTGAGGAGGTATGTCACTGCTTCTCAACCTAGGCTTTTATCAAAAATATCTGGGAAGATTAAAAATACAGACCTTGTGTTTCACCACCAGACAATCTAACTGTACTTGGTTGTTGCCTAAATATGAGTATTTTTTAAAGCACTCAGGGTGGTTCTGGTGTGTGGCCAAGATTGAGAACTACTGATATAAGTCAGAATTTTCCTTCAAAAGTGACCCTTATACTTTGGGTCCTAACTGCTCATGGACAAATGCTGAAGATCCAGAAAAGATCAGAGGTCCAAGGGTGGAAGGTATGAAGGCTCGGCTGTAGTAACAAGCAATGCATTTCCCCCATTATTTCCAATAATCTTCACATGGTGTATCTACATCATATTCATGGACTTTGCTCTGGGGTGGGATGCTCAGAATCACTGTTCTATGTTGCATCCTGTGTTGATCTTACATACTTTCAACATGATCTGTAAACATCTCTTCGCCCTAAATGCTCAGGTGATCCCTTTAACCCCCTCAAGCCCTTGGTGGAGTAGCTTCTTCCTTCACTTATGATAGCTATGTTACTTCTTTTTCTTTCTTTCTTTTTCTTTTTTTTTTTTTTTTTTTTTTTTTTACCTTTCAGCCCTTCAATAACTATTTAACCAACTCTCTGTGTTAAAGCTTTTCACTAAAATGATTAACTGCATTATTCCTGGGTGACTCCCACTCAGCCATAAAAAACAAAGAGATAATGCCATTTGTAGCAACCTGAATGGGCCTAGAGATTGTCATACTGCATGAGGTATGTCAGAGAAAAATAAATATCATATGACATCACTCATATGTGGGATCTATAAAAGGGTACAAATGAATGTATCTACAAAACAGAAATAGTGTTACAGATGTAGAAGACAAATTATGCTCATCAGCGAGTAAGGGGTAGTAAAGGATAAAATGGAAGGTTGGAATTGACATATAAACACAATTATGTCCAAATAGATAGCTGTTAATAACCTACTGTATAGTGAGAGAGTCATTTCCCAGGCAGGTTGGTAAGAAGTCCAGGGGTCCCCAAGGAGAGAGGGGTCTGGAATTCTCAAGGAGGAAGAAAGGACAAATTTTTTCTTTTCTTTCTACATTCCTTAGGATTGTATAACACTAATGTATCCCACCTGAGGACAGTCTCTGGATTCTATTTCTGTTATCTTAAAATGTAAATTATGGGAGTAGGTCTGTCTTTACAAGGATTATAACAATAATGTATCCTGCCTGAAGGACAGTCTCTGGATTAAACCTTCTGGCTAATCCTGTTATCTTCGAATATGTAACTCCACTGCTAACACTAGCAAGGGGGTACTCTTTCTGCCCCCTTCTGATGCCTATGTCAGAAGCTTTCTCTATCTCCTTTATACTTTAATCAAATTTTATTACACAAAAGCTCTGAGCGATCAAGCCTCGTCTCTGGCCCCAGATTGAATTCTTCTCCTCCATAGGCCAAAAATCCCGGCGTCTTTACATGGGTCAGCAACAAACCCTTCAACAGCAAAAGGAACTCTACTCAATACACTGTAATGAACTATATAGAAAACATTCTGAAAAAGAATGGATATATGTATAACTAATTCACTGTAGTGTACACCTGAAACTAACATAACATTGTAAATCAACTCTACTCCAATAAAAAAGTTTTTGAAGAAACACTAATTGATTTTTTTTTCACTTGACTGACTCTTGACTGATACTATAGCACTGGGTATAAAGGTTTGCTGTTATGTATCTTCCTGCAATTGGAAGATGCAAAATGTGCCCAGGAAAGACAAGTGGAAGTCAAGGGTATGTTTTAGCTTTGGGTACACAGCTGGAGAATAGGTGGTATCATATTCCAATTGCTGTGTGACTCTAATGATGCCTGAGGTACGTTGAGTCATCCAAATCTTCATAATAAGTTTACCTTCTTTCAAGGGAGGACTTTTCCTTTTACTAGAAACAGCCTGGTTAGGACTTCACTTGATTACCATGCCTTCCTGTTCTCTGTCTCAATAATTACATCTTAGGTCTCTTATTGAGTTCTGCAAGACAAGTCAGTTCAGTTCAGTCACTCAATCGTGTCTGACTCTTTGTGACCCCATGGACTGCAGCACGCCGGGCCTCCCTGTCCATCACCAACTCCTGGAGCTTGCTCAAACTCATGTCCATCAAGTTGGTGATGCCATCCAACCATCTTATCCTCTGTCATCCACGTTCCTCCTGCCTTCAGTCTTTCCCAGCCTCGGGACCTTTTCTAACGAGTCAGTTCTTCGCATCAGGTGGCCAAAGTATTGGAGCTTCAGCTTCAGCATCAGTCTTTCCAATGAATATTCAGGACTGATATCCTTTAGGATGGACTGGTTTGATCTCCTAGCATTCCAAAGGACTCTCAAGAGTCATCTCCAACACCATAATTTGAAAGCATCAGTTCTTCAGTGCTCAGCTTTCTTTATGATTCAACTCTCACATCTGTACATGGCTATTGGAAAAAGCATCACTTTGACTATATGGACCTTTGTTGGCAAAGTAATGTCTCTGCTTTTTAATATGCTGTCTAGGTTTGTCACAGCTTTTCTTCCAAGGAACAAATGTCTTTTAATTTCATGACTTCATTCACCATCTGCAGTGATTTTGGAGCCCAGGAAAATGAAGTTTGTCACTGTTTCCATTGTTTCCCCATTTATTTGCTATGAAGTGATGAGACCAGATGCCATGATCTTAATTTTCTGAATGTTGACCTTTAAGCTAGCTTTTTCACTCTCTTCTTTCACTTTCATCAAGAGGCTCTTTAGTTCCTCTTCACTTTCTGCTAAAAGAGTGGTGTCATCTGCATATCTGAGGTTATTGATATTTCTCCTGGGAATCTTGATTTCAGCTTGTGATTCATCTAGCCTGGCATTTCATGTAATGTACTCTACATATAAGTTAAATAAGTAGGGTGGCAATATACAGCCTTGATGTCCTCCTTTCCCACTTGATTACCATGCGTTCCTATCCTCTGTCAGAATATTTACATCTTACGGCTCCTATTGCATTCTGCAAGGTAACTATCCATCACAAATTGAGATGTCACAAATCGTTTTTGTGGTAGTAATCTTGGCTGACTGAAAGCTGTGCAGAACTACTTTAGTTGCTTTCCATTTTACCACTTAAGAAAATCACCAACCAACTCTACTGATGAGAGACTTTGATATTAAAAGAAAGAATATACTTGAAAAAAGATAAGTTCTTACTAGTTTAGGGAAAGAGACATCACCTCAGAAAAGTTACTCAAATCACTAAAATACTATATCTGCATATCCATTTAAGCTAACCTAAGTGACAGTCAAAGAATCTTGAAAGAAGCCAAAGTAATGTTACTTTGTGTGTGTGCGTGCATGTGTGTGTGTGAGTGTGTGTTTGTGGTTCTGTGGTTTAATTTTCTGTTTATGTTCTGTTAAACTTCTATCACTTGGTTTCTTATTAGATCATGTTAAATTCTCATAGCAAATGAATATAGGGCATTTTAAATCCATAAATATTACAAGTGAAAGTATATACTTGAATAGTAATCCTAGGTGTTCTACAATATTCATGGAATGTTCACAATTAGTAATATGTCAGAAAATACATTCTGCTTGTATGAGTTTAATATATTACATTCCACAGAGAAAGAAATACTATATTCCATGTCTTTCACTGTCTGACTTATTTCACTTAGCATAATGACCTAACAGAAACAGAAGAGATTAAGAAGAGGTGGCAAGAATACATAGAAGAATTTTATGAAAAAGTTCTTAATGACCTGGATAACCACGATGGTGTAATCACTCACCTACAGCCAGACATCCTGGAGTGTGAAGTCAAATGGGCCTTAGGAAGCATTATGACTAACAAAGTTAGTGGGACTAATGGAATTCCAGCTGAGCTATTTCAAATCCTAAAAGATGACACTGTTAAAATGCTACACTCAATGTGCCAACAAATTTGGAAAACTCAGCAATGGCCACAGAACTGGAAAATGTCTGTTTTCATTCCAATTGCAAAGAAGGGCAATGCCAAAGGATGTTCAAACCACTGCACAATTGTGCTCATTTCACATGCTAGTAAGGTAATGCTCAAAATCCTTCAAGCTAGGCTTCAACAGTACGTGAACTGAGAACTTCCAGATGGACAAGCTGGATTTAGAAAAGGCAGAGGAATCAGAGATCAAGTAGTCAACACCCATTATAGAAAAAGCAAAGGAATTCCAGAAAACTATCTAATTCTGCTTCATTGACTGCACTAAAGTCTTTGACTCCATGGATCACAACAAACTGCTAAAAATTCTTAAAGTGATGGGAATGCCAGACCACTTTACCCATCTCTTGAGAAACCTGAATGCAGGACAGAAGCAAAAGTTAGAACTGGACATGGAACAATGGATTGATTCAAAATTGGGAAAGGAGTATATCAAGGTTGTATATTGTCACCCTGCTTATTTAACTTATATGCACTGTGAACATCATGCAAAATGCTGTGCTGGTTGACTCACAAGCTGGAAACAAGATTGCCTGGAGAAATATCAGCAACCTCAGATATGACAGCAACCTGACACCACCCTAAATGCAGAAAGCAAAGACCCTCTTGATGAAGGTGAAAGAAGAGGAAAGTGAAAAAGTTGGCTTAAAACAAAATGTAAAAAAACTAAGATCATGGCATCTGTTCCCATCACTTCATGGCAAATAAATGGGGAAATAATGGAAACAGTGACAGATTTTCTTTTCTTGGGCTCTAAAATTACTCCCTACAGTGACTGCAGTCATGAGATTAAAACATGCTTGTTTCTTGGAAGGAAAGCTATGACAAACTGAGATAGCATATTGAAAAGCAGAGACATCACTTTGCCAACAAATGTCCATATAGTCAAAGCTATGGTTTTTCCAGTAGTCATATATGGATGTGAGAGTTGAACTGTAAAGAAGGCTGAGCACTGAAACATTGATGCTTTCGAACTGTTGTGTTGGAGAAGACTCTTGAGAGTCTCTTGGACAGCAAGGAGATCAAATCGGTCCATCTTAAAGGAAATCAACCCTGAATATTCATTGGAAGGACTAACGCTGAAGCAGAAGCTTCAATACTTTGGCCACCCGATGTGAAGAGCTGACTCATTAGAAAGTACCTTGATGCTGGGAAAGATTGAAGGCAGCAGAAGGGGATGACAGAGGATGAGATGGTTGGATGGCATCACCAACTCAATGGACATGAGTTTGAGCAAGCTTCGGGAGATGGTGAAGCACAGGGAAGCCTGGTGTGCTGCAGTCCATGGGGTCGCAAAGAGTTGAACACGACTGGGTGACTGAACAACAACAACACCTGGGAAGCCCCCAATCAAATCTACTGAGTTACTATTTGGTCATCATGATAGGGAGTATTGAGAACTTGGAAAAGAACATGACATATGTCACATTTTATGGTACAAACATAACTACCTTGGTTTCCTTGTCTCATGTCCTATAAATTCATCTTTGTCTTTGACCTTAGAATCTTATTCATAGATCTTAGTATGAAAGCATTTCAGTTTAGTGATACATTTTTGCTGTGAACTAAATATTTAAATGCTACAACACTCGGTGACTTTCTCTCATATCCACCTGTGCATATCTGCTATGCAATCTCCCTTAAAAATATCCTCTGTCACTTATTTATACATGGTTACATAACATTCTTTCCTCCATATCCAATCTGATATGGTTTAAGTAAAGTTTTCTTCATGTCACTGAAGCACAAACCAACCTCTGCATTCCTCAGGAGAGCATTCTCTGTTAGGAAGATTGCGTGGACAGGATTGAGAAGGTTACCTCCCAACACTCTCCACATACATCCCACTTTATCCAATAGCAAAAATGGGTAAGCCAAATCCACATTTTATTAAAGTCCTCAAGAGCTGAGACCACAAAGAAACCAAGAGAAAATATATTCAGGTTTGAGTGGATTCCATTTGAATTACCAGAAATCAGAAACATGTGGAACACAACATGTGGAAATTTGTTACATCTGTTCATGGAACAGCTGCAGGTTTTCCCGTCATTGATGGAGGGGCTCTCCTAGTATATCAGAAACCAGAGGCCTACTTGAGACTGCATGACCTGAAGTTGTAGAAGTACCCAGGGGAGAGGAAGGTCTACCCATTCCTAGTTTGTTTCCAGGGAATTTTTGTTGAGATCATGTTGGTGCAGTGAATCTGGGAATATACTGAAAAGCAGATGGGCAAGACTTGATCTTGGAAGGGTTTTGGTGCCAAAGTCCTTACAGAGGATGAGGCCTGTGTGGTGGGCAGGATCTGAGATGCTCTCACTTATCCCAACTCTTGGTTTTCATTCCATTGTATGTTTCCTCCCATCAACTGTGAACTAAAGTAAACCTAAACTAAAGAGATGGAAGCATGTTATATTTACAGACAATTATTAACTCTGAAAATGGAAAGTGCATCACATCATTGGCTAGACCTCTTGCTACATAGTTTTCATAATTGATACAGTGGATTTCAACATATCAAAATCACACATTGAATGTGTAAAATTGAGAAAAAAATGTCTGACATTATGTTAAGATCCTGCAAGTTGGAGGTAAGAAGCAAGAGTACATGGAATTTCCTCCTGAGATGAAGAAGGACCCAGACCCTTCCCAATACATTCACTTTTCTCTTTTTCCTGTTTTGTTAATATGAACAAGTCTCCAGAGAGTGGGACAACATGGACCAAGTGGCTAATGATGAGCTTTGAGCATTGAGCCCTAAGGTCATACCTTTGTCAATAATTGGTCAGTGTCTCTAGCTCATTATGTTGCCAGTTCTAATATTATGAGTCCACACCTTTATCTCCATCCTTTGTAGAAACCTACATTAGAAGGTCCAGCCTGATTGTGTCTTCCTTCTAGTCCTGTGGAGGGATCCTGAGACTTCATCACATACCAGGCAGGAGAGGGGCAGTGAGTCTGTGCTCCTTGGTCATGTTCCAGCAGAGATGCAACCTAACCCAGTAAGTCCTGAGGGAGACAGTGACTGATGAATGAAAGGAGTTTGGGGAGCATGATTTTATGCACAACATGGCAAACATGACAGTTTGGACAGACAGATGGGAGGGCACCAGTATACAAATTTCAGATTAGAGCCCTGTGACATTTATGTTCTGCATTCCAATTGGTGTGTGTGAGAACTCTGATTCAGAGTTCTGCTTCCACCATTACTGGTGTGGCTCTGCCTGATATGCCTCCCACCAGAGCAGTAAATAGGTCTCTGTAAACTTTCCCACTTCCCTCCCCTGGTGGCTCAGAGGGTAAAGCGTCTGCCTGCAATGCAGGAGACCCAGGTTCGATCCCTGGGTTGGGAAGATCACCTGGAGAAGGAGATGGCAACCCACTCCCGGACTCTTGCCTGGAAAATCCCATAGACAGAGAAGCCTGGTAGGCTATAGTCCATGGGGTCTCAAAGAGTCAGATGCAACTGAGTGACTTGACTTTCACTTTCAAACTTTCCCATGAGTACATCAAATAATTCTACAAGTGCTGATGAAGATGGTGAGGAGGATGACATTAACCATAATATCAGGTACTGCTACTTAAGACTTCAGAAGTGTTGGGCTCTGAGGTATATGTTTTATGTTTCATTTTTTATTGCATCTGCACCAAATTATGGTCTTCCTGGGTGGTGCTAGAGGTAAAGAACCTGCCTGCTAATGCAGGAGACATGAGAGACTTGGGTTCAATCGTTGAGTAGGAAAGGTCCCCTGAAGGAGGTCATGGCAACCCACTCCAGTATTTTAGCCTGGAGAATTCCATGGACAGAGGATCCTGGCAAGCTACAATCCATGGGTTCACAGAGAGTCGGATTCGACTGAAGTGACTTAGCACACAGGCATGCACAAAATTATAACTGCCCATATTATTATTAATAAGAGAAAAGAAGCACAACATTTTATGTCATATGTATCAGGTCATGAGTTAGAAAGTGTTAAAGCCAAGTTTGAAGCCATTCATTCTGGAGAGAATGATTCAAGACACAGGGAATATGAGCAGTCCTCCTCTTGTCACTCAAACAGTTATGTGACTTTCCTGTGAGTCTGGGCAGAAACTCCCTGCTAACTGTGCCCTTCCCCTTGGAGTTTTCTGGAGGACACGTTGGAGGTTACTAGGTAGCACTTGCTGCATCAACTATAGGAAGGATGTCTGAGATCACAGATAAAAGTCATAGAAATATTTGGCACCTGATACTTCAGGGTGGGCTTCCCTGGTGGCTCAGACAGTAAAGAATTACCCTGCAGTGAGGGAGACCAGGGTTCGATCCCTGGGCAGGGAAGATCCCCAGGAAGAGGGCATGGTAACCCACTCCAGTATTCTTGCCTGGAGAATCCACATGGACAGAGGAGCCTGGTGGGCTACAGTCTATGAGGTTGCAAAGAGGCAGATACGACTGAGCGACTAAGCACAGCAGAGCACTTTAGCGTAGATCTCTGTTGACTCTGTTCCTGGGTTTCACTTCGCTTGTCCACTTTCTCCTCTGTACTTATAATCAGTTTCCTCAATCATGAAAGGAGACACAGAAACAGAGTCTTGTGGTTCATTCCTACTCAGAAAAATGAAAACAGTTCAAAACAATGTATGTGTGCCATACATTGTGGCACATATAATCCCAGACGTATGTGTTGTTAAATCTCTGTACTTCTGCCAAATACTTTCAGGAAGTCTGAAAAGAGTGAAGTTTAGGGTATGGGACTCAGGGAAGAAAAACTTAATTTTGAATCCTCTATGCTGCACTCATTCTCAGTGTGTTATGGGACAATGTTTTAGAATCTGTGAGATTTAGCTGTGTCAACTGAGTTGATTGTTCACAGACAGAAACCCACTGAAGTTGGACTAAAATAATAATAGTGCTTTGTGTAATAATTGTATGATGGATGTATAGAAAGAAAAGAAAGTGAGGTCGCTCAGTTGTGTCCGACTCTTTGCGTCCCCATGGACTGTAGCTTGCCAGGCTCCTCGGTCCATGGGATTTTCCAGGCAAGAATACTGGAGGGGGTTCCCATTTCCTTCTCTAGGAGAAGAAGGAAA
The DNA here is from genome assembly GCA_024291935.2 of Okapia johnstoni. Classification (NCBI taxonomy): domain Eukaryota; kingdom Metazoa; phylum Chordata; class Mammalia; order Artiodactyla; family Giraffidae; genus Okapia; species Okapia johnstoni. The sequence continues at coordinate 10,748,452 of CM044316.1, read as the reverse complement.
TCCCGACCCAGGGATTGAACCCAGGTCTCCTGCATTGTAGGCAGACGCTTTACCATCTGAGCCACCAGGGAAGTCTGATGGATGCATAAAGAAGGGCAAAATACGTTTTTGATATTTTTGTTACTAATAATGACTATGCTAATTTTTATGTATCAAATTCAAATATCTGTTGATCTGATGTCCAATTTCTCTTAGGGGCCACATGTAATTGAGAGGTGGGTGTTAGACTATTTTCAGGAAGAACAGAAGTAGAAGCACAGAGAGGTGGAAATATTTGCACACACTCCACTGACAGGGGGCAGAAGACTCAAGACTCAATCGCTGATCTGTTTATTGCTGCGCAGCTCTCAGCCACCTCCGTGTAGCTAAGAACTGTTTGTTTTCTAACCTACTTGGGTCCCATTTTTCATAGAAACTGTGTGCGCACAAGTTCACACCACTAGTTGCTATTAGGGACGTGTATGCAGAGAAACGGATTTGAGCTGAGGCATCAAGAGAAGCTAAATTTTATTGTCAGTCTTTCAAATCTGTATGAAATATGAAATCTGAAGCAAATATTAGAAAATGTTTCTGTTTTAAAAATAGTGTGAATTCATGATTGTATAAATAGTTGATGGTCATTGAGCTTTTTCTAAGTGTTAGACTGTATTCTAAACAGTGTTTATCAAGCCCAGCTTCAAAGAAGGGAGACCAAGAAACTCACATGTAGAGATCCTGAAATTGATTTGAGGCTGAGGCTGGGGTAAGTGAGTATTTTTAAAGTAAGCACATGTAAATAATCAACTGGAACCGAAAACCACTTATTTAAGCAATATTAATGATTTTTTAAAAACTGTCTTGCAATAGTCCTATTCAGTAGGTTCGATCACTATCATAATTTCATAGATAAGGAAACTGCCCAGATGTGTTTGTGTTTTTCTATTTTAATCTTTTTTTTTCCACAATTAAGTCATAGTTTAAATGCCAAAATAAAGAACTTGAATTGCCTATAAAAAGCAAAATTAGAAGAATTACAACCCCTTTATCAGGACTGATAGACAGGAAAATTTGTTACCTTGACATAAGAAGGCTGGGTCCTGACCTGGGAGTGGGACCTTCCCTAGTGTTAACCTCCTCAACAGTAAATAAGAGGGTTTATGATCAGGAGAACAAGACCACTGGGTAAAATGTGCTCAACATCAGGTAACATTAGGACATGCAAGACCAAATGTAAATCAAATATCATCTCACATCTGTTAGGATGGCTATTATATGCAAAAAGACAACAAATATTGGGTAGGATGTGGAGTTTAAGGGAACACTTGTACTTGGTTGGTGGGAATGAATGTTTGTACAGCTATTACAGAAAATACAATGGAGATTCCTCAAGAAATTAAAAACTGCAACAAATTGAAGTAGAACTACCTTAGGCTCCAACAACCCTACTTCAGGGTAGATGCCAAAGGAATGAAATCAGAACCTTAAAGAGATATCTGCATTCCCATGTCATGGCATTATTATTTTAAATAGTGAAAATATGAGTATGTGTCTGTTGACAGATGAATAAATAAAGAAAGCATGCTGTATGTATATATACAATTAAATGTTACTCAGCCATAAAAACAAGGAAATCCTGCCATTTATGACAACAGGGATGGGCCTGGAAAATAATGTGCTTATTAAAAAACATATCAGATGTAGAGAGACAGATACTGTATGGTCTAACTTATGTGTGGAAGCTAAGAAAGTCAAAATCTTAGGACCGTGGATTAGAACTGTAGTTGTGAGAACCGGTGGTGGAGAAACTGGTGGAGAAACTTTCAGTTATGAAATGAGTAAGTAAGTTCTGGGGATCTAAATACAGTCTGTTGATTATAGTTAATAATACTATATTATATTCTTGAAATCTACTAAGAAAGATCTGCTTAACTGTTACTACACACACATACACACACACACACGAATAGAAATTCTGTGAGGTGACAGACATGCTAACTAACTTGATTGTGGTAATCGTTCACAGTGTTGATGTATATTAAATCATCATTTTGGACATCTTTCAAAAAACTTCATTGCACAACCCAAATATATGCAATTTTGTCCATCAAACTTCAATAAACCAAAAAAATAAAATAAAAAAAGGAAAGAAAAACAATGATGTAGTATTATCTCGCCAGTACAGAATAGAGTCCAAAAATGTAAGTGGTCTCACACATCAGACGTTTTACTGAGATAGAATTGAAACATATAACCCCATATAAAAGAAAAGATTTCAATAGGCTTTCTTAAGTTTCATTGTCATTTAATGATTGACAATCCCCTGTAAACTAACACCATCTTATAGTCACCAATGCATTATGATTAAGTGCACTTAATTAAACCACATTAACTGAAATCTGAAGTCCATCAATGGGGCCTCCCTTGTGGCTCAGCTGGTAAAGAATCCTCCTGCAATGTGGGAGACCTGGGTTCGATCCCTGGGTTGGGAAGATCCCCTGGAGAAGGGAAAGGCTACTCACTTTAGTATTCTAGCCTGGAGAATTCCATGGGCTGTAGAGTCCGTCAAAGATATGAAGTATATACTAAATGGCCTTCAAAAGAAAACCTTGACATTTGAGTAATCACTTATTTCATGAAGAAGGGAAGACAGAAAAATAAAGAATGATGAAACACTGCATATCATATAAAATGTGTTCTGATTATGAACATTCATTTTTAATTTAGAATCCAGGTGACATAGCCCTGTATTTCATAGAGACCTGTAGATATTCTAAATGAAGGAATTATCTCGAATTATGTTTGAATAAAACAAGACTTATATATGTGGCTTCATTTCTTTAAATTGGAATTTAATTTTTCTTAAAGGAGGAAGAGAATTTCTCATTCAGGCTAATGGAGAGAGTAGCATGGAAACATATACACTAACATATGTAAAAAAGAAGGCTGTATTTTACTGAGATCCTGGGGGTATTACCTCTAATGTCCTTCCTCCCTTTCACTTTTCAGTGAAGTTTTATAAAGTAAGGGTATATTGACAGAGGTGAATAACACAAAAACCAAGAAGGGAACAGTTCTAAACAGATAGAATTTGTCACACTGAGAAATACTGCTGAAGGTACTGGGGTATATGGTCTTAGAAATGAATTGCTTGAATCCAAAACATGGACACAGTGCTCAATGCCCATTTACTTATTTCCTATTTCTCAAGCCCTCCTTTCTTCTTCCAAAGCTGTCCAAGCAGCACAGAGCTGGAAATCTAACAAGAGTCTCAGAATTCTTCCTCCTGGGCCTCTCAGTTGATCCAGAACTGCAGCTTTTGCTCTTTATCCTGTTTCTGTCTATGTACCTGGTCACTGTGCTTGGGAACCTGCTCATCATCCTGGCCATCACCTCTGACTCCCACCTCCACAAGCCCATGTACTTCTTCCTCTCCAACCTGTCCTTGGCAGACATTGGTTTCATCTCCAGCACTGTCCCCAATATGATTGTGAACATCCAAACTCATGGCAGAGTCATTTCCTATGTGGGCTGCCTGACACAGATGTCTACTTTTACCCTTTTTGGTTGCTTGGATGATATGCTTCTGCTTGTGATGGCCTATGACAGGTTTGTGGCCATCTGTCAGCCACTGCACTACACTGTCATCATGAACCCATGCCTGTGTTGCTCCTTAGTTTTGATGTCCTCTTTTGTTAGCCTTTTGGAGTCCCAGGTGCACAATTGGATTGTGTTACAAGTTGCCTGCTTCAAGGATGTGGAAATTTCAAATTTCTTCTGTGACCCTTCTCTACTCCTCAAGCTTGCCTGTTCTGACACTTTCACCAATAACATAGTCATGTATTTTGCTGGCACAATCTTTGGATTTCTCCCTATCTCAAGTATCTTTTTCTCTTACTATAAAATTTTTTCCTCCATTCTGAGAGTCCCCTCATTAGGTGGGAGGTATAAAGCCTTCTCTACCTGTGGCTCTCATCTGGCAGGTGTTTGCTTATTTTATGGAACAGGCCTTGGTGTGTATCTCAGCTCAGCCATCTCACAATCTCCTAGGAAGAATGCAGTGGCCTCAGTGGTGTACACTGTGGTCACCCCCATGCTGAACCCCTTCATCTACAGTCTCAGGAACAGAGACATCAAAAGGGCCATGTGCAGGTTCCTCAGCAAAACAATCTAATCTCAGTACCTGTGTCATTTATTTAGAATGTAGGTTAGAAAATGCAACAAAATTATGCATGTGGACCTCAAATTCTACCTCTCTCATCACCTCACTTTTGTAGTTCTTCTGGCCCTCAACACTTCTCCTTGCTTAACACCTGAGTGTTGCTGAGTTTGATATGTCTTTAATGAGACTGTGGGAGTATTCTGGGATCCTTTGTATAGTGTAATAAATGCAGGATTGAATATTATTTTACTGTGATGATGCTTCATTTTATTGTTAGTGGCCCAAGCATCCTGGTAAGATGAGCAACTCTTTTTTTCCATATTTACAATTTCCCATAGCTCTTGTATATTTTCCATGTATGTGTCAGTTGTGTCCGACTCTTTGTGATCTCTTGGATAGTAGCCTACCAGGCCCCTCTGTCCGTGGAGTTTTCCAGGCAAGAATACTAAAGAGGATAATGTTTGCTGTGGGTTTGTCATATATAGCTTTTATTATGTTGAGGTATGTTCCTTCATTCCTGCTTTTTGGAGGGTTTTTATCATAAATTGATGGTGAATTTTGTCAAAGGCTTTCTCTGCATCTATTGAAATAATCATATGGCTTTTATTTTTCAATTTGTTAATGTGGTGTATTACATTGATTGATTTGCGGATATTGAAGAATCCTTGCATCCCTGGGATAAAGCCCACTTGGTCATGATGTATGATCTTTTTAATATGTTGTTGGATTCTGTTTGCTAGAATTTTGCTAAGGATTTTTGCATCTATGTTCATCAGTGATATTGGCCGGTAGTTTTCTTTTTTTGTGGCAACTTTGTCAGGTTTTGGAATTAGGGTGATGGTGGCCTCATAGAATGAGTTTGGAAGTTTACCTTCCTCTGCCATTTTCTGGAAGAGTTTGAGTAGGATAGGTGTTGCTGCTAAGTCACTTCAGTCGTGTCCGACTCTGCGCGACCCCATAGATGGCAGCCCACCAGGCTCCCCCGTCCCTGGGATTCTCCAGGCAAGAACACTGGAGTGTGTTGCCATTTCCTTCTGCAAGGATAGGTGTTAGCTCTTCTCTAAATTTTTGGTAGAATTCAGCTGTGAAGCTGTATGGTCCTGGGCTTTTGTTTGCTGGAAGATTTTCTGATCACAGTTTCAATTTCCATGCTTGTGATATGTCTGTTAAGATTTTCTATTTCTTCCTCATTCAGTTTTGGAAAGTTGTACCTTTCTAAGAATTTGTCCATTTCTTCAAAGTTGTCCATTTTATTTGCATATAGTTGCTGATAATAGTCTCTTATGATCCTTTATGTTTCTGTGTTGTCTGTTGTGATCTCTCCATTTTCATTTCTAATTTTATTGATTTGATTTTTCTCCCTTTGTTTCTTGATGAGTTTGGCTAATGGTTTGTCAATTTTATTTATCTTCTCAAAGAACCAGCTTTTGGCTTTGTTGATTTTTGCTGTGGTCTCTTTTGTTTCTTTTGCATTTATTTCTGCCCTAATTTTTTTTTATTTTCAATTTTTTATTGAAGTATAGCTTATTTACAACATTGTGCAGTTTTAGGTATACAGCAGAGTGATTCAGTTATATATATTTATATATATTCTTTTTCAGATTCTTTTCCATTATAGGTTATTACAAGATATTGAATATAGTTCCCTGTGCTACACAGTAGGTCCTCGTTTATCTATTTTGTATATAATAATATGTATATGTTAATCATGGACTCGTAATTTATCCCCTGCCCCACCTTTCCCCTCGGGTTACCGTAAGTTTGTTTTTGTGTTCATGGATTGGAAGAATTAATATAGTGAAAATGAGTATACTACTCAAAGCAATCTATAGATTCAATGCAATCCCTATCAAACTACCAAAAGTATTCTTCAGAGGACTAGAACAAACAATTTCACAATTTTTATGGAAATACAGAAAACGTCGAAAAGCCAAAGCAACCTTGAGAAAGAAGAATGGAACTGGAGGAATCAACCTGCCAGACTTCAGGCTCTACTACAAAGCCACAGTCATCAAGACAGTATGGTACTGGCACAAAGACAGAAATATAGGTCAATGGAACAAAATAGAAAGCCCAGAGATAAATCCACACACCTATGGACACCTTATCTTTGACAAAGGAGGCAAGAATATACAATGGAGAAAAGATAATCTCTTTAACAAGTGGTGCTGGGAAAACTGGTCAACCACTTGTAAAAGAATGAAACTAGAAAACTTTCTAACACCATACACAAAAATAAACTCAAAATGGATTAAAGATCTAAACATAAGACCAGAAACTATAAAACTCCTAGAGGAAAACATAGGCAAAACACTCTCCGACATAAATCACAGCAGGATCCTCCATGACCCACCTCCCAGAATATTGGAAATAAAAGCAAAAATAAACAAATGGAACCTAATTAAAATTAAAAGCTTTTGCACAACAAAGGAAACTATAAGCAAGGTGAAAAGACAGCCTTCAGAATGGGAGAAAATAATAGCAAACGAAGCAACAGACAATTAATCTCAAAAATATACAAGCAACTCCTGCAGCTCAATTCCAGAAAAATAAACGACCCACAAAAAAATGGGCCAAAGAACTAAACAGACATTTCTCCAAAGAAGACATACAGATGGCTAACAAACACATGAAAAGATGCTCAACATCACTCATTATCAGAGAAATGCAAATCAAAGCCACAATGAGGTACCATTTCACGCCAGTCAGAATGGCTGTTATCAAAAGACTACAAGCAATAAATGCTGGAGAGGGTGTGGAGAAAAGGGAACCCTCTTACACTGTTGGTGGGAATGCAAACTAGTACAGCCACTATGGAGAACAGTGTGGAGATTCCTCAAAAAACTGGGAATAGAATTGCCATATGACCCAGCAATCCCACCGCTGGGCATACACACCAACAAATTGAGAGAGACACATGTACCCCAATGTTCATCGCAGCACTGTTTATAATAGCCAGGACATGGAAGCAACCTAGATGTCCATCAGCAGACAAATGGATAAGAAAGCTCTTGTACACAATGCAATATTACTCAGCCATTAAAAAGAATACATTTGAATCAGTTCTAATGAGGTGGATGAAACTGGAGCCTATTATACAGAGTGAAGTAAGCCAGAAAGAAAAACACCAATACAGTATACTAACGCATATATATGGAATTTAGAAAGTTGGTAAAGATAACCCTGTATGCGAGACAGCAAAAGAGACACAGATGTATAGAACAGTCTTTTGGACTCTGTGGGAGAAGGCTAGGGTGGGATTGTTTGGGAGAATGGCACTGAAACATGTATATTATTATATGTGAAACGAATCGCCAGTCCAGGTTCAATGCATGATCCAGGGTGCAAGGGGCTGGTGCACTGGGATGACCCAGAGGGATGGGATGGGGAGGGAGGTGGGAGGGGGGTTCAGAATGGGGAACACGTGTACACCCATGGCAGATTCATGTCAGTATATGGCAAAACCACTACAATATTGTAAAGTAATTAGCCTCCAAATAAAATAAATAAATTTATATTAAAAAAATAAAGAGTCTCTTGATGAAAGTAAAAGAGGAGAGTGAAAAGTTGGCCTAAAACTCTACATTCAGAAGACTAAGATCTTGGCATTCGGTCCCATCATTTCATGGCAAATAGATGGGGAAATGATGGAAACAGTGATAGACTTTTTTTTTTTCTTTTTGGCTCCAAAATCACTGCGGATGGTGACTGCAGCCATGATATTAAAAGATGCCTGCTCCTTGGAAGAAAATCTATGACTAACTTAGGGAGCATATTAAAAAGCAGAGACTTTACTTTGCCAACAAATGTCCGTGTAGTCAAAGCAATGGTTTTTCCAGGAGTCATGAATGGATGTGAGAGTTGGGTTCGACGCATGATACAGGGTGCTCGGGGCTGGTACACCAGGATGACCCGGAGGGATGGGCTGGGGAGGGAGGTGGAAGGGGGTTTCTGGAAGGGGAAAACATGTACACCCATGGTGGATTCATGTCAATGTATGGCAAAACAAATACAATATTGTGAAGTTAAAAAACAGAAAATAAACTAATTTAAAAAGAAAAAAAAATGAAAAAAAAAAAAAAAAAGAAAGCTGAGCACCAAAGAATTGATGCTTTTGAACTGTGGTGTTGGAGAAGACACTTGAGAGTCCCTTGGACTGCAACAAAGTCAAACCAGTCAATCCTAAAAGAAATCAACACTGAATATTCATTGGAAGGACTGATACTGAAGCTGAAACTCCAATACTTTGACCGCCTGATGGAAAGAACTGACTCATTAGAAAAGACCTCGATGCTGGGAAAGGTTGAAGGCAGGAGGAGAAGGGGATGAAAAAGGATGAGATGCTTGGATGGCATCACTGACTTGATGGACATGAATTTGAGCAAGCTCTGGGAGTCGGTGATGGACAGGGAAGCCCGGCATGTCACAGTCCATGGGGTCACAGAATCGGGCACAACTGAGGGACTGAACTGAACTGAACTGATCCCTCTTTGTGCCCCCATAGCTTGCCCCCCATCCAGGCTAGCACATAACATTAAGCAGAGTTCTCTGTGCTATACAGTAGGTTCTTGTTGGTTATCCATTCTAAGTATAGCAGTGTGTACATGGACATATTTTTTAAATGTACCTCAGAAGTACCTCTGATAAGCTCTCTGGACTTCTGCTGAAAACTTCTGAAAGTCAGAAAATAAGGAGGTTTACTCAAAGATTGACAATTTAATTTTGAATCCTGTCTGCTCCACTTCTAATTAGTATATTATGGGAAAAATTCCTAGGATCTCTGAGACAGCATTGTCATCGAGTTGATCCCTAGTTGATACAACCCCATCAAGAAAGGATTGAGCAGATAATAGATGCTCTCTATATGACTCATATGAAAGGGATGTGGAAAGTAAGGGGAAAAAATTGATAAGGCAGCGTGCTCAGTCACACAGTTGTGTCTGACTCAAGGAGTCATGGATTCATGTAAATGTATGGCAAAACCAATACAATATTGTAAAGTAATTAGCCTCCAATTAAAATAAATAAATTTATATTAAAAAAAGAATTGACTAATGCCATTTGCAGCAACACGAGTGAACCTAGAAATTACCATAGTATGAAGTAAGCCAGACTAACACAATGTATACAATGGAATATTACTTAGCCATGAAAAAGAATTGACTAATGCCATTTGTAGCAACATGAATGAACCTAGAAATTATAGTATGAAGTAAGTCAGACAAAGGCAAAATCATATGACATCACTTACATGTGTAATCTAAAAAAGTAGTACAAATGAACTTATTTACAAAGCAGAAATAGAGTCACAGTCATAGAAAACTGATGGTTATTAAAGGGGTAAGGAGAGGAAAGGATACATTGGGAGTTTGGGATTAACATATTAACTACTGTATATAAAATTACTAACTACCATATATAAAATATATAAACAACAACTTACTATATAGCTCAGGGGACTATATTTAATGTCTTGTAATAATCTATAATGGAAAAGAATATGAAAAATAATAGATATATACATGTGTAAAAAAGTATCTGAAGTTTCCGATAAGGTAAAGAACTTGGATGTCAGAGGTGAGTAGAGGTCAGCCTCTTCCTGGAAAGAGGAAAGGTTCAGATATCTCCTAACACATTCACTTTTCTCCTTTTCCTCCTGCATTAAATTAACAAATCCTCAGAGACTGAGAAAAAAAATTGGGCCAATTTAGCTAATTATCCACTATGAGCATTGAGATCTATTGATGTTCTAGAGAAATTTAGAGCATATCACTCTAAATAATTACCCTGTACTTCCCAGCCCTTCATATAGCTAAACCCAGTCCAATGGATTCCATACCTTTGTGTATCACCCTCCCAGAGTTGTCTGCACCAGGAGGTCCACACCTGAGCCTGTCTTGCTGCCAGTCCTGAGGACAAAGCCTCATTCTTCATCCAAACAGCAGATAGAGGAGGGGCAGGCAATCTGCATCCCTCAGTCCTGCCTCAGTAGAGACACAGCACAGCCCAGAGAGTGCCAAGTGCAGAGGGAGACACTGGATGCAGGAGGTATGGGAGAGCCTTTTTTTCTCATCATTAAAGCAATGGGACAGTGGGATAGCCAGTGGGAAGGCACCAAAATGCACAGATTCAGCTCAGAGCCCTATGAAATTACTTTTGTTAGTGGTGTGGGTCCGAGAACTCTTATTTAAATTTCTATTTTCCTCTGACATTGGTTTTATCTTTGGGGGGCATCTTTTCTATACCTGAGCAGGAAAACATTCCCTCTAAATTGTCTTCCAAGTGTTCAAAAAGATGATGAAGGGGATGCTGATGAAAATGAAGAGAGTAACCTATATAGTATCATAAAATATTGCCTCAGGATTCCAAATGCCAGGAGTTGAGCCAAGTCCTTTTATGTAGCTAGTTACTTTTTATTTCAATTACCACTCCCCAAATAGAGCAACAACATTATCATCGCTTTGTAATTCTGAATGGCAATACAATACTTTAAGGTACTGTGGTTTATTTTTAAGGTTTATATTTAAGTTTTATTTTTATAAATCCTGAAGGAGAAAGAAGGTAAAATCAGATTTGAATGCAGACTGTGATATTCCATCCATAATGAACCTAGATAGTATCCAGTCCTGCTAACCCAATCTGCATTCAGGGAGCTGAATTTAGGAGCAATGCAATCCCTCTGTAAGGAAGAGTTGACTGGAAAATGCTTTAAGTCGGTACAAGAAGGCAAACAGTGTTTGAGACCTGACTTTGATCCTCAGTTCCTTCATTGTTTGTAAGAGGGTTGGATTTGATGAGAAATCAACCCTTCACCAATGTTTAGGATTGAAGGCATATTTAAGAATGTCATCAAACCATTATTAAAAACAAAAACAAACTCTCTTCCCTTTCATCCCAGTCAGATGTCCCTTGATCACTGTGCTCTTCTTTCTGGGGATTCATGGAAGACACAGTGGTGAGCATGGGTGGCACCTGCTACATTAGTTACAGGAAGGAAGTCTGAGTTGAAGGTGGGGAGCCTAGAAAGATACTTCTTACGACAGTTCAAGTTATTTCTATTGTTCCCGGTCTCAAATTTTGCTTCACTGTCCACTTCCTCCTTTATTCTTGTAATTTACACCCTCTTGATCTCCAAGGGAGTGTAGAGTCAGGGTGTTGTGTTCTATTCTTAGGCAGGAAATAAGAAACAGTTCAAAGGTTTTAATGTATCTTGGGAAAATCAGAAGAGACTCTTGAACCTCTGCTTAAACTCTCTCAGAAATGTAGGGAAACAGAGTGGACAAGTTCAGTGCATGAGACCCACAATTTAATTTTGAATCTTGTCTGCCCTACTTACTATCTGAATGACAAAGAACTGGGCAAGTTACTAATATCTTTAAGCCTGCGTTGCCATCTAAGCTGATACATAGTTGATGATAAAACTACATTAAGAATGAAATAAAAAGAGTATTAAGCATGTGAATAAATGTGTGATGGATGCATTATAGTGAAACCAAATGAATTTTAAGTATTGTTATAATCATTGTAATAGTCAAGGTTAAGTACCAATCTCTCAAATAAAATATCTTGTGATCTGAGGTTTGGTTTTCCCTAGACCCCGAGAGAACATTTTACTTTTTATTCTTTATGCTAGTGGATTCTGAATGCCTGGAAAAAATTGAGACTCATTTATTTTTGATTCCCCAGAGCCTTTCCTTGCTTGTCGCAGAAGAGGTTGCAACAAGAAAATTTTTTGCTAAATATTGAATAGACTCTTTTTGGTTCTCATAAACAATTCATGTAGGCAATGTGGCTTCCACCCACTGGGCACTTTCCTGCCTGAGTTTCCTTCCTTCCAGTGATGCTGTGTAGGCCTCGACGAAAGATCCAATGGTGCCTGCATGACTCTGTGTCACTTTCTACAGGAGCTATCATTTTACATTTAATAGAATCTGTAACATTCAATTGGGATTCCCTGGTGGCTCAGAGGGTAAAGAATCCATCTGCAATGTGGGAGACCTGGGTTCAATCCCTGAGTCAGGAAGATTCCATGGAGAAGGAAATGGCTACCCACTCCAGTATTCTTGCCTGGAAAATTCCATGGACAGCAGAGCTTGGTGAGCTACAGTCCATGGGGTCCCAAAGAGCTGGACACACCTGAGCAACTAACACATTCACTTTTCACTTTCACAGCATTTAATAATTTTTAAAAAGAGTGGATCATAAAAATGAAAAAAAGAGAAAAAAGAGAAAGAAAAAGGGAAGTTAATTTTATTGTGTGGACTGAGATATATTTTAGGATTTCCACTCATTCTCTGAATGAATTCCCTGAGATGTGGTAGGCTTCTAATTCTACTTCATATATATAGAATATTGGAGAAGGAAATGGCAATGCATTCCAGTATTCTTGCCTGGAGAATCTCATGGACAGAGGAGCCTGGCAGGCTACAGTCCATGGGGTTGCAAGAGTTGGACACGACTTAGTGACTAAACCACCACCATAATAGAATATAAGATCATTAAACTAATATTAGAATTGTATTTCATTAGCTAACTACTTCAATAATAAATCAAATTCTGCACACCTTAAACTATCACAACATTGTTAATCAACTATACTCCAGTATAAAATAAAAAGTTAAAAAATTCTGATTTAAAAACTGTGACTGAATATTTGACCTGGACAAAGGAGCCTGTCGGACTATAGTCTATAGGGTCACAAAGAATTGGACACGACAGAAGCGACTTAGCACACATAGGGGCTCTCCAGGTGGCACTAGTGCACTAGTGGTAAAGAACCCTCCTGCCAGTGCAGGTGATACAAGAGACACGGGTTCAATCCCTGGGTTGGGATGATCCCCTGGAGGAGGGCATGGCAACCCACTCCAGTATTCTTGCCTGGAGAATTCCATGGACAGAGAAGCCTGGCAAGCTATAGTCCTTGGGACTGCAAAGAGTCAGACACAACTGAGCCACTACTGGGGATCAGGTTGGGCTGCCCCAAAACATGCTGAAATGGCATATTGACTAGTTGTAATTGAAGTTATTCAAGAAGCAGCTGACACAAGAAGGAGATTCTGATTCTTGTCGCTTTCCCTGAAATTAGTAAATGAGTCTCTCACATGAAAGGGGCTCTCCTGTATCTGGAGATAGAAGGACCCCTTTATCATCAGACATGAGGGATTTGGAGCCTAGAAGTTATGTAAGCAAAGCTTGTTATTTCTTGAATATACTACCCCAAGTCCAAGTTGTTAAGATTCTTCACTAATGAAGAACCCAAAGCCTAAATTTCTTTCTCCTGTCAATTCCTCATCATATTGTTTCTCTGAAAAAGGATACAAGTTGCCTGCTTCAGACACTTCTTAGGCCCCATTTCTATGAGACCTCCATGTGTATGAATTCAAATTTGTTATTCTTTTTATCCTGTTAATCTGACTTGTGTCAATGTTATTATTAGTTTGGCTACAAGCACTCAACAGTGGTAGATGGAGAAATTGCCCCTTCCTCAACGTCACACTGTCCTACAACAAATATTATTGGTCTGACTTCAATGTAAGGGATACCAGTGCAGAGAGGTGGGGAGATTTACACACACTCCACATTTAATGGGTGAAAAATGTGGGTCTCACACAAAGGCTTCCTGATTCCCACCCCATGGCTCCCACCAGAGTGAATTGATTGTTTTCTTTTGAAACCTGCTTTAGTCCCAGATGGGCAAATGCAATTAGAACCATGGATTCCTCCTTCTGGAATCTGGTGAGTTTATTCATGAATTAGCAGAATGGAACAAGTGGTTTGCAGGGGCCTTTTACATGAATATTATGAATGATGGGAGTTTTCTATCAATAGAAATGCATTTTCCAGTGAAATGAAAATCGTTCAGTCATATCTGTGTCTGTGCTACCCTACAGACTATAGCCCTCCAGCCTCCTCTGTCTGCAGAATTCTCCAAGTAATAATACTGGAGTGGGTAGCTAGTCCCTTCTCCAGGGGATCTTCTGAATGCTGAGGTTGAACTCAGGTCTCCTGTACTGCAGGCAGATTCTTTACTGTTTGAGCCACTATTTTCCAGACCATTTTATAAATCTGAGCTATGGAAACATCATTCCCTATGCAAGTTGGAAGGAGGTTCTTTCTAATTTTATCCCCTGACAAACGGAGCAAGTACTTGCTTTTGTCTGATATCTTGGTCAGGAAAATAAGTCTAGGTAATTAATAGGAAAGTTGCACGTTTCAATTTTTAAAACTGAGGCAATAGTCATAGGCTTATATATTTTGGAAATACTCTCTTGTGTAGGATGGAGGGCAGCGTTAGAATTCTTTTATCGGTATCATAATAAGAAATTGAAAAATAAATGAATTTTAACCCTCAGGTAGTACTTTGTATGATTTTATGTGCTGAAATACATATATGATCTTAGTTCCTCCACCAGGAATCAAACCTGCACCACCTGAGTTGGAAGTATGGATTCTTAACCACTTGACCATCAGAGAAGTCCAAAAACTCTTTATTTTTATCACTAATAAATATAAGTTCTAAAGCAAGTATTGTTAAATTTTTGCATTTTAGTATGTGAAGTAGATAATCATGTTGCCAAAATCTTGGCTCCCTGTCTGCCAAGGCCAAATATAAATACAGAGACAGAGTCTGGAGGACATAGAAAAGAGTTGTTTTATTTTTCTTTGCCAGGTAAAAGGGAAGTACAGCAGGCTAGCACCTCGGGAACTATGCTCCCACCCCTTTTGCAGAAATAGGGAGAGGTTTTATACCCTCTTGAAGGTCTTGGATTTTTTTCTCTTGCAAAGTTTCAAAATGGCCACAGCTGGCATCAGGCAACTCAGCAACTGGGTCTGGTGCCCCTGAGGTTATTGGCCCATGATCTCCTTTCTGAAATGCAGAATACTACAAGAGAGGGTAGGGAGAAGAATGCCAGGTCCAGAGTAAGATCTATATAGAGTCAGAGAGTAATTAGCTTTGTGAAGGATTGTGCAGCTACAAGTGTTTGTTAGGAATAACAACTAAAGAATAACCAAGATTGTTTAACTCTTGTAGGCCTGTTTGGCTGGCATGTGCCACAGATTGTTTATTCATCTCCGTTTTTGCTACAACGAATACCCCCTGTTAGTTATTCTCTCTGTATCAGTGGGGGAAGGGAAGGAGGCATTGTTCTTTCGTGGCTAAAGACAAAAACTTCAGTTTTGCTCTGTTTGACAAACATTAGCTGCCTGGTCCAGTGGCCCATCTATCTCCTGCTTCACATTCGAGTGCTTCTTTGGGCTTCTCTGGTAACTCAGCTGGCGAAGAATCTACTTGCAATGCAAGAGACCCTGGTTCAATTCCTGGGTCGGGAAGATCCCCTGGAGAAGTGCTGGTTTATCCACTCCAGTATTCTTGGGCTTCCCTGGTGGCTCAGATGGTAAAGAATTTACCTGCAATGTGGGAGACCTGGGTTCAGTCCCTGGGTTGGGAAGATCCCCTGTAGGAGGGCATAGCAATCCACTCCAATATTCTAGCCTGGAGACTCCCCATGGACAAAGGAACCTGGTGGGCTACAGTCCATGGGGTCATAAAGTGTTGGACATGACTGAGCAACTAAGCACATTGTGTTCTTTAATGAGGTTGATATTTTTTTAAAGAGAAGAGGAATTTTTAGTCCACACTTTTCCTTAACAAGTAGGGAACAGATGTTTTACTATGTCCATGGATTTGTGGTCTCAAAATGTCCTTACTTCTCTCATATTCTTTGGACCTATGCCTCAAAAACAGATGTGTGAAGAAATAAGTGAATGCCCTGGGAATCAATAAAGATGTGTTCAGACTCATAAAATTGTGAAAGGAACTGGGGGGCATGGTCCTCAAGCATGAACACTTTATTTATGAATTGCTCAAATACAAAGTATGGACACTTATCTGAGTACCTGTACAATTGTCGTGTGTATTTAACACTCACTTCTGTTTCAAAAGGTGCTCCATCTACATGAAACCACAGAATCATACAAGTGTCTCAGAATTCCTCCTCCTGGGCTTCTCAGATGATCCAGAACTACAATCCCTCCTCTTTGGGCTCTTCCTGTCCCTGTACCTGGTGACTGTGCTTGGGAACCTGCTTATCATCCTGGCTGTCAGCTCTGACCCCCACCTCCACAGCCCCATGTACTTCTTCCTCTCCAATCTGTCCTTGGTTGACATCAGTATCAGCACCACCACCATCCCCAAGATGCTAGTGAATTTCCGAATGCATAGCAAATCTATCACCTATGCAGGGTGCATTGCTCAGGTGAACTTTTTTGCTCTTTTTGCATGTTTGGAGAGTCTACTTCTGACAGTGATGGCCTATGACCGGTTGGTGGCCATTTGTCACCCCCTATACTATCTGGTCATCATGAACCCCTGCCTCTGTGGTTTGTTGGTCCTGGCATCACTTTCCATTAGCTTTTTGAACTCGCTGGTGCACTACTTGATGATGACACAGCTTACCTTCTGTGCAGGTGTGGAACTTCCTCATTATTTTTGTGAATTTTCTCAACTCTTCAACCTTTCCCGTTCTGACACCTCCATCAATAACATATTAATCCATTTCATCGGTACCATCTTTGGTGGAGTTCCACTGTCAGGGGTCCTTTACTCTTATTCTCGAATTATTTCCTCCATCCTCAGACTTTCATCGTTAGGTGGGAGGTATAAAGCCTTCTCCACCTGTGGTTCTCACTTGTCAGTTGTTTGCTTGTTTTACGGAACAGGCATTGGGGTGTATATAAGTTCAGCTCTCTCATCTTCCCCTAGGAAGAGTGCGGTGGCCTCAGTGATGTACACTGTGGTCACCCCTATGCTGAACCCCTTCATTTACAGTCTAAGGAACAAGGACATCAAGAGTGCCCTGTGGAGGATTATCCACAGAATAGCCTAATCTCAAATCCTGTGCCATCTTGTTTTTTGGTTCATAAGACATGAGTTTGAGCCAACTCCAGGAGATAGTGAAGGACAGGGAAGTCTGGCGTGCTGCAGTCCATGGGGTCATAAAGAATCAGACACAACTTAGTGACTGAACAATCACAAAAAAGATTTACAAAGGCAGTAAAATCAAATATGTGCAACAAGGAGTTCTGAATATGCAAACACATAGTATATATATATTTATCTGGCTTCCTGATTTCTGTTCATGCAGGTTTTCCTCTTAGAATAGCTTTAATCACTTGGGAGATTCTTTCTGAATTCTCCACACAAGTCATATTCCCACCAGGATTTTGCATAGTACACCAGTATAGCATTCTGTCTTTCCTTATACATGATCCAGGACCCTTGATCATGGACAGTCTTGTTTCTATCACTACAAAATAATCATAGCTCTTCCTTTATTAAATTTACTGTTTCTATATTTTCCAATGACTTTTTCCACTATTTGATATAAGAATCTAAATCTTACCTGAAAGACCAAGATGTTTAGTATGTTTTTATCTCCTAATGATCTTGTGAGCAAATAGGGTGACTAATTTCCCATTTTTAATTACATACTTCCACTAACTCCCTTTCTCCCTGGATCACTGGTCCTTGTATAGAGTGTTCTACAGCTCCCTAAAGAAGCAATGTTTGGTTTATTTATATTAGTACATATACTCAGTAGGATCTGTTTTTGTCCAACCACTTGTGTGCACAGGATTGTCACAAAGTACAGGGTGTGTTTGTATGATTCACAAATAACAAAGTGATAAAAAGTGAGGATAGACATTTCTCGATTGGACGTCTAAAGAGACAATACAAGAAGGTGTTGATCTACCTGTTTCCTTGAAGAATATGCATCATAGCAGGGAGGGGAGATTCAGAAAATCACAAAACGAATCTGTGAAAAACACATCATTTGTTTTCAAATGCCATGTCTTCTAAACTCATTTTGGTAGCTTTTCTAGCAACCAATTTCTGCTTCCCACTATGAAATGATTTCACTTTCTTTTTACATTATTCTCATTGCTCAAGCATTCTATTAATAAAATTTATTGATACCCACTTCTTTTCCCCTAAATATTCTCTACACACCAGTTATTTGGTTTTTCCCCTAACTTTTCTTTGACGTGTTTGCGCAAGTATAATTAACATTTTTCTTCCATGTCCAACTCAATTGAGTATATATTCTACTTATCAACTAACAAGTTAATGAGGAATCAGTCTCTTGAGTTTCTCATGCATAGACTCTGAGCAAGGAAGACAGAAACATAAGGTGTAGCAGGTTGCAACAGACCATCATCTCACGTAAGTGTGTGTGAAAGTGTTAGTCCCTCAATCATGTCTGACTCTTCGCAACCCCATGGACTGTAGTACACTGTAGCCCACCAGGCTCCTCTGTCCATGGAATGTAAGCCAAAAGCACATTAATGACATCCAGAATTCAAATACAAAAGTTATTTTAAAAATATACATTTAGAGAGGGAGATGTGTCCTCTCTAATTGAGCAGAAATCAAAGGTTTGTTGAACTCAGACACTGAATGGCTCTGGCTTGTTCTAACATCAATGGAAGGACTCTATGAATGTAAGAGAAACTAGAGGTATTTCTGACTCTATGACTGGAAACAGCATGGTGGGATCTGAAGAAATAGCCACAACAGGGCAAATTCTTCAGGTACCAGGTCTTCTCCAGCGAATTTTTCTTGAAAAGACAATATCATGATGGGTTAGAGATGAGGTTAGAAAACAGAAACACATCTATATGGTCTTCTTCTTCTTAGAGTCAATTGTTCTGATAGAGAGTGAGACCTGTGTGTAGGTAGCTTCAAAGATGCTCCCAAAGAACCCCGCTACCTGTATTCACGCCCTTGTGTATCCGTCTCCTGGATTTTGGACTGGACACAGTGGCTTGTCTCTAATGAATAGATATTGGAAATAGATGGTGCTGTCCTTTCCAACTTTAATATGTAGAAAGGCTGAGCATTGGTTCTTTTTTCTTTCCATTATTATTTATTATTGTTTATTACAGGATATTGAATATAATTCCCTGGGCAATAAAGTAGGACTTTGTTGTTTACCCATTCTATATACACTAGTTTCCCTCTGCTAATCCAAAACGCCCAATCCACCCCTCCCCCACCCTCCATTCTCAGTACTCAACTTACATCTTGCCAGCCTTCTCCTGCTATCTCACCACCTTGCTCAGATGTAAGTCAGCTGCCCTGTTGTCAGAGACCCATTTGGTAAGAAACTAATGCAAGCCTTTGGCCCTCAAAGAACTCTATCCATTCGTGGGAAAAACTCAAATGGTCACCAATGGAAAAATGAATAAGATGTAATAGACACATAGAGTTGAATATTAGTCATTATTGAAAGGAATGAGGTACTGATACATGCTACAACTTGGATGAATTTTGAAAACAATAAACCAAGGGAAAGAAGCCAAAAAAAAGAGAAAGAATTTAATCCTTTCAACAGCCATATAAGTAACCTTGAGATCCGCTATTTTTCTAGTCAAGCCTTGACAAGACTATAGCCAAGTCTCACATTTTGAATGTAGACCTAGAGACCCCTTGAAATATTTAAGCAACCTAACAAGCTACCAGGTAAATATGTCAAAATAAACAGTCGTATAATGCAATAACAATTAGCAACTGAGCAGAAAAATTAGAGCTAGAATTGGAAATTAATTAGAGGTTAGAATTTAAATTTCCAATAAAATTAGAACTAGAATTGGGATTGCCATTCTAAATAGCAAAACCTATAAATCTCCAAGATATACAATTACAAACCCCAAACCAAGACTAGAAAAAAGAAAACAGGAATATTTCAGAGACAGAAATCTTAACTAAGGAAAATGGAAATACTATTACAGTTTTCATATGGAAAATTAAATATCTCTAAAGTTATATGATGAATTCAATGATTTTGCAGATACAAAAGTAACATGTTGCTTTCTGCAACTGAAATAAAAGGGAACATCATATACAAAAAGAAACTCAAAATGGACTAAAGATCTAAATGTTAAGACATAATACTATAAAACCTCTTAGAGGACAGCATAGGAAGAACACTCTTTGACATAAATTGCAGCAATATTTTTTTGGATCCATCTTTTAGATTTATGGACATAAAACCAAAAATAAACAAATGGGACCTAATGAAACATAAAAGCTTTTACACAGCAAAGGAGACTGATACAGAAAATGGAAAGATAACCTATGGAATGGGAGAAAATATTTGCAAACAATGTGACTTACAAAGGGTTAATTCAAAAAATACACAAATAGTTATCAGAGCTCAATAAAAAGGAATCAAACAACTTATTCCAAAAATGGGCAGAAGATCTGAACAGACATGTCTCCAAAGAAGACATACAAATGGCCAACAGGCACATGAAAAGTTGCTCAATATCGCTCATTAATAGAGAAATGCAAATCAAAACAACTATGAGTTATTACCTCAGTCTGGTCAGAAAGGCCATCATCAAAAAGCCTACAAATAATAAATGCTGGAGAGGGTATGGAGAAAAAGGAACCCTCCTACACTGCTGGTGGGAATGTAAATTGGTGCAGCTACAGTGGAGAACAGTATGCAAGATCCTTAAAAAACTAAAAACAGAGTTACCATATGATCTACCAATCCCATTATTAGGCGTATATCCAGAGAAAATTCTAATTCCAAAAGATATATGCACGTACAGTTCATAACAGTACTATTTACAATAGCTAAGACTTGGAAGTAACTTAAGTGTCATTCGACAGATGAATGGATAAAGAAGACGTGGTGTTGTATCAGCAAAGGAAACCATAAGCAATGTGAAAAGACAACCTTCAGAATGGGAGAAAATAATAGCAAATGAAACAACTGACAAAAGATTAATTTCCAAAATATACAAGCAGTTCATACAACTCAATACCAGAAAACCAAATACCCAATCAAAAAGTGGGGAAAAGACCTAAACAGACGTTTCCCCAAAGAAGACATACTGATGGCTAACAAACACATGAAAAGATGCTCAACATTGTTAATTATTAGAGAATGCAAATCAAAACTACAATGAGATATCACCTCACGCTGGTCAGAATGGCCCTCATCAAAAAGTCTACAAACAATAGACTGGAATAAATGCTGGAAACAATAAATTATGGAAAGGGTGTGGAGAAAAGGAAACACTCTTGCACTGTTGGTGGGAATGTAAATTGATACAGCCACCATGGAAGATGGTATGGAGATTCCTTATAAAACTAGGAATAAAACCACCATATGACCCAGAAATCCCACTCTTAGGCCTATACCCTGAGGAAACCTAAATTGAAAGAGACACATGTATCCCATTGTTCACTGCAGCACTATTTACAATAGCTAGAACTTGGAAGCAACCTAGATGTCCATCAACAGATGAATGGATAAAGAAGTTGTGGTATATATACACAGTGGAATATTACTCAGCCATAAAACGGGATGTATTTGAGTCAGTTCTAATGAAGTGAATGAACCTAGAACCTATCATACAGAGTGAAGTGAGTCAGAAAGAGAAAGATAAATATATTCTAACACATATATATGGAATCTAAAAAAATGGTACTGAAGAATTTTCTTACAGGGCAACAATGGAGAAAAAGACATAGGGAATAGACTTATGGACATGAGGAGAGGGGAGGAGAGGGTGAGATGTATGGAAAGAGTAACATGGAAACTTACATTGCCATATGTAAAATAGATAGCCAATGGGAATTTGCTGTATGGCTCAGGAAACTCAAACAGGGGCTCTGTATCCACCTAGAGGGGTGGGATGGGGAGGGAGATGGGAGGGAGCTTAAAAAGGGAGTGGATATATTATGCATACCTATGGCTGATTCGTGTTGAGGTTTGACAGAAAACAGCAAAGTTCTGTAAAGCAATTATTCTTCAATAAAAAATAAATTAATTAAAAAAAATAAGATGTGTTGCTGTATAAATGGACTACTCCTCAGCTATGAAAAAGAATGAAATTATGCCATTTGGAGCTACAAGGATGGACCTAGAGAGCATAATAAGTGAAATAAGTCAGAAAGAGAAAGACGAATTATCATGTGATACCACTTACATATGGAAACTAAAAGAATAATGCAAATTAACTTTTTAAAAAACAGAAATAGAGTCACAGACATAGAAAACAAACTGATGGTTACTAAAAGGGAAGGCACAGGGAAGGATGCATTAGAAGTTTGAGATTAACTTCCATATATATATACTACTATATATAAAATAAACAACAAGAATTTACTGAATAGCATAGGGAGCTATATTCTATATATACAGACCTATAATAATCTATAATGGAAAATAATATAAAAACAATAGGTACATATTTGTAAAAGAAGTGCCTGAAGTTTACAATAATGTGAACAACTTGGACTTCAGTGGTGAGGAGTAGAGGTCAGCCTCCTCTTGAGAAGAGGCAAGGTCTAGGTCCTTCCTAATGCAATCACTTTTCTTCTTTTCCTTCTCCATGAAATTAGCAAATCCTCAGAGACCGAGAGACCATGGACGAATTCATCTAATTATCTTTTAGGTGCATTGAGGTCTCAAGGCTGTATCATTGCAAATAATTAGCCTATGCTTCCCCGTCCTTAAGTTAGTCAGCTCCAGTCTACTGCATGTCATACCTGTGTCTTTCATCTCCCAGAGTTGTTGTCTGAACCGGGAAGCCCATACTTGAGTCTGTTTTCTTATGAGTCCTGCGGACACAGCCTCAACCTTCATCCAACAGCTGGTATGGCAGGGGCAGGCAATCTGCATCCTTCAGTCCTGCTTCAGCAGAGACACAGCCCAACCCCGTGAGTGTCAAATGCAAGAGGCATACACTGAATGCAGGAGGGATGGGGAAGACTTGTTTACTCAACATCAAGGCAGTGGAAGAGTTGGAATTGTCGGTGGGAGGGCACCAAAATACACAGATTTAGCTAAGAGGCCTATGAAGTTCATGTTGTTGTTAGTGGTGGGGATCCAAGAATTCTTATTTAAGTTTCTATTTTCCTCTGACATCGGTTCTGTCTTGTGGGATGGGGAGGGGGGGAAGTTTTTTCTACCTGAGCAGGAAAGAGGTCCCTCTAAATTGTCCCCCAAGTGCTCCAAAATATCATGAAGATAATGATGATGAAAATGATGACAGTAACCACAGTGTCACAAAACTTTACCTAAGGATTCCAAGTCCAGGAGCTGAGCTAAGTTTTTTGTGTAATCGTTATTTTTATATGCTTTACTGTCACCTCCAAAGAGAGCAATACCATTATTATCATTTTGTAGTTCTTGATAGGGACACAGTACTTTAAGGTAATGTTTATAAACCCTGGAGAGATAGAGGGTAAAGTCAGATTTGAATGTAGACACTGATATTCCATTCATAAGGCACCTAAACAATATCCTCTCCTGCTAACCCAGCCTGCATTCAGGGAACTGAATGAGGAAATAGTGACTTGAAAAGCTCTCAGGCTGATGTAAGAAGGCCAACTTAGGGTGTGAGATCTAGCCTTTGGTCTGAAATTTCTCAACTGTTCATAAGAAAGGAGACCCTGAATGCAGGAAGGATTGGGGCAGATTTGTTTTCTCATCATCAAGGCAGTGAGACAGTTGGGATAGCCAGTGGAAGGGCACCAAAGATGCATAGGTTCAAAGCAGAGACAGATGAAGTTCATGTTATTGTTAATGGTGGGGATTTGAGAACTCTTCTTTAAATTTCTATTTTCCTCCTACACTGGTTCTATCTTCCTTGGGCATCTTTTCCAGCAGAGCAGGAAATAGGTCTCCCTAAACTGTACCCTAAGTTCTCCAGATGATCATGAAGGTGATGGTGATGAAACTGATGACAATAAGCACAATATCACAAACTTTTACCTGGGATTCCATTTGCCAGGAGCTGAGCTAAGATTTTTCTGAATCTTGTTTTCTTTTATCGCATTATCACCCCCAGAACACGCGTTATCATTTCTTACAGTTGAGGATAGAAACACTATATTTTTATGTAATTTTTATCAGGCCCTGTGGGGAGTAGAAAAGGGGTAAAGTCAGAGTTGAATGCAGGTAGGGAAAATTCATTCATAGGGTACCTATACAGTATAGGTGGTGGTGGTGTTTTAGTTACTAAGTTGTGTCTGAATCTTGCAACCACATGGATTGTAGCCCACCAGCCTCCTCTGTCCATGGGATTTCCCAGGCAAGAATATTGGAGTGGGTTGCCATATCCACTTCCAGGGGATCTTCCTGATCCAGGGGTTGAATCGCCATCTCCTGCACTGCAAGTGGCTTGTTTACACTGAGCCACCAGGGAAGCCCCTCTAGACAGTATTCTATTCTGCTAACTCAGCCTGCATTCAGGGAACTGACCTTAGGAGAAATGCAAAGTCTCCATAAGGAAATATGGACTTAAAAATCTTTTAAGCTGGCATAAGAAGGCCGACTTAGTGTTTGAGACCTGGCTTTGGTCTTAAATTTCTCAAATATTCATAAAAGGGTTGGATTTGATGAGAAATCAACCCCTTGGAAATGTTTAGGCTTGGAGACATATAAGAAGTATGACCTAGCAACTAAAATCCAAAACAGCAAAAAAAAAACCCAGATATTTTATTGTGTTCCTGGATTTGTGATCTCAAAATATCCTTCCTTCTCTAATATTCTTTAGTCCCATGTGTAAAAAAATGTCATGGTCCGGGTGTGGGTTGGAAAAGAATTTCCAGACATGAGACAGAATGAGAGGGAAATGAAGTTTATTAGAGTGGGAGATGCTGTTAGAACAGCGGGCCAGCTCAAGGGAGAACAGACGTTGAACAGGGGTCCTTAGTCCACTTTTATAGCCAGGGTACAAGGAGGGGGATAGGGGTCTTGCAGGTCATTTGCTGATTGTATGAGGCATGTATACTGGGTAGGGGGAAGAGTAGGGCAAATACCTTCTCCCTATGGTGTAGGAGGAGAGACAGGTTATACTGTTCTATTAATAGTTACAACATGGGGGAGGGAAGGATGATAAGGGTCTGGTTTTTCTGTTCCTGCATTCCAAGACTCTCCTTGGTTTTGTCTGCTCTTTCGTCCTTGGGTCACCACATAAATGGGTGCAAAGAAAGAGGTGACTATTTTGATCATCAATAAAGACATGCTCACAACTGAGAACTTAGAAATATTGCAGAAGTTCCGGGGTGTATAATCAAGTATGAAGATTTTATTTATAGGTTGCTTAAATCCAATGTATGAACATTTCTCTGGATGCCTCTACATTTGCTTTGCTTATTTAACACTCTTCTTTTTCAAAAGATGCCCCATCAACGTGGAACCACAGAATCTTACATGTGTCTCAGAATTCCTCCTGCTGGGACTCTCAGGTGATCCAGAACTTCAGCCCCTTCTCTTTGGACTCTTCCTGTCCATGTACCTGGTGACCATGCTTGGGAACCTGCTCATCATCCTGGCTTTTATCTCTGATTCCCACCTTCACACCCCCATGTACTTCTTCCTCTCCAATCTGTCATTGACTGACATCAGTATCAGCACCACCACTGTCCCCAAGATGCTAGTGAACCTCCAGATGCACAGCAAATCCATCACCTATGCAGGATGCCTAACTCAACTGACCTTCTTTTCTCTTTTTGCATGTTTGGAGAGTCTACTTCTGACAGTGATGGCCTATGACCGGTTGGTGGCCATTTGTCACCCTCTACACTACCTGGTCATCATGAGTCCCTGCACCTGTGGCTTGTTGGTCCTGGCATCATTTTTCACCAGCTTTTTGGCCTCCCAACTGCACTACTTGATGATGTCACAGCTTACCTTCTGTGCGGATACGAAAATCCCTCATTTCTTTTGTGACCTTTCTCAACTCCTCAAGCTTGCCTGTTCAGACACCTTCATCAATAACATATTAATCCTTTTTATTGGTACGATTTTTGGTGGAGTTCCACTCTCAGGAGTTCTTTACTCTTATTCTCGAATTATTTCCTCCATTCTCAGAGTCTCATCATCAGGTGGGAATCACAAAGCCTTCTCCACCTGTGGCTCTCACCTGGCTGTTGTTTGTTTGTTTTATGGAACAGGTCTTGGTGTGTACCTCAGTTCAGCTGTTTCATCTTCCCCCAGGAAGGGTGCGGTGACCTCAGTAATGTACGCTGTGGTCACCCCTATGCTGAACCCCATCATCTACAGTCTAAGGAACAAAGACATCAAGAGTGCCCTGGGGAGGATTACCCACAGGATTGCCTAATCTTAACACCTATTCCATTCTTTTCTTTTGGTTCATAAGATTGGAAAAGGCAGTAAAATCAAATATGTGCAATGAGACGTTCTGAATCTCCAGTCACATAGTGTACATGCATCTCTGCTTTCTGTTTGTTACCAAGTCCAAACTTGCTTTGCTCACTGCATTGCAAGCCAATAAATCAGGAGACAAAGTGTTGAGGCAAGAAATAATAATTTATTTAGAAAACCAGCAGATGGAAAAGATGGAAGGTTAGTGTTTCAAAATAGCCATCTTATCAGGGCCTGGCTGCCAGATTCTTTTATAGAAAAGGAAAAGGGAGGAGGTGAGGAAGTAAAGTCAAATATCTCCTGAAATGACCAGCCTCAGGGGAAGAGAGGTGTTAATTTCTTTTTCCTTGCAGCCATTCACAGATGGACAGGGTCAGAGTGTTTCCCAGAACAAAGGCACTTCGGTTTAACATTCAGACAGAGGATCAGGGTTCCCCAGGCAGGCCATTATGTATAGATAGTATCCTTTTCTTGAACAAAAACAACAGGAAGCAAAGGTTAAAGTAAAAGAAACAGATCCAACATGTAGTCAGATTTTTTTTCTCTCTTGTAACATGTTTTTCCTCTTAGAAAAACTCTAATGTTTTGGGAAATTATTTTAGACTCCCCCACTTAAATCACATTCCCACCTGGATTTTGCACAGTACATCAATATACCATTCTCACTTTTTTATGCATGATCCAGGACTCCTGGCCATGGATAGTCTTGTTTCTATCATTGCAAAATAATCTTCAGTTCAGTTCAGTCTCTCAGTCGTGTCTGACTCTTTGTGACCCCGTGAATCGCAGCACACCAGGCCTCCCTGTCCATCACCAACTCCCGGAGTTTACCCAAACCCATGTCCATCGAGTCAGTGATGCCATCCAACCATCTCATCCTCTGTCGTCCCCTTCTCCTCCTGCCCCCAATCCTTCCCAGCATCAGGGTCTTTTCCAGTGAGTCAATTCTTTGCATGAGGTGGCCTAAGTATTGGAGTTTCAGCTTCAACATCAGTCCTTCCAGTGAACACCCAGGACTGATCTCCTTTAGGATGGACTGGTTGGATCTCCTTGCAGTCCAAGGGACTCTCAAGAGTCTTCTCCAACACCACAGTTCAAAGCATCAATCCTTCAGCGCTCAGCTTTCTTCACAGTCCAACTCTCACATCCATACATGACCACTGGAAAAACCATAGCCTTGACTAGACGGACCTTTGTTGGCAAAGTAATGTCTCTGCTTTTTAATATGCTGTCTAGGTTGGTCATAACCTTCCTTCCAAGGAGTAAGCGTCTTTTAATTTCATGGCTGCAATCACCATCAGCAGTGATTTTGGAGCCCCCCAAAATAAAGTCTGACATTATTTCCACTGTTTCCCCATCCATTTCCCATGAAGTGATGGGACCAGATGCCATGATCTTAGTTTTCTGAATGTTGAGCTTTAAGCCAACTTTTTCACTCTCCTCTCTCACCTTCATCAAGAGGCTCTTTAGTTCCTCTTCACTTCCTGCCGTAAGGGCGGTGTCATCTGCAATAATCATAGTCCTCTCATTTTTGTTATTTATTGTTTCTATACTCCTTTCAACGACTTTTTTTGCCCACACTTTGATATGAGGATCTAAACCCTACCTCAAGGAACAAGACATATAGTATATTTTTTGTTTCTAATGATCTTGGTCTAATTTTTGAGAAAGTCACCGACTCAATAGACATGAGTCTGAGTAAACTCCGGGAGTTGGTGATGGACAGGGAGACCTGGAGTGCTGCAGTCCATGGGGTCGCAAAGAGTTGGACACAACTGAGCGACTGAACTGAACTGAGGGTGATGAATTTCCTATCTTAATCAGGGTGTTTTGAAATTCAAGTGAGAAACTATTAACTGAGTTTTCAACTGGAACTTTCCTTTGAAAACTGGGTGTATGCTTCCCAAAGAGTAGGTAAGAGAGTACCTACCAGAGCAAAGTCAATTCCCAATTTTTCTGATAATTCTCTTTCCCATTCCAGTTAACTTCTCCCCAGTAATATTACATAGCCAGATGGAAAAGGGTACAAATTGAATGATCCCACTGAAATGAGGATCTAAAGTAGTCAAACTACCCCTAAGAGAGTGTAGAATGGTGGTTGCCAGAGACTTTTGGAGGAAGAAAGGAGAGTTCATGTTTAATGGGGACAGATTTTCACTTGGGGAAGATGAAATAGTCCCAAAGGTGAATGGTAGTGATGGTTGGAAAACAATGTGAGGGTACTTAAGGCAACTGAACTGTACACTTAAAAAAGTACTTTAGATCGTAGATTTTATGTTATATTGTGAGATATGGAGTATTCTCTGCCATATCAGAAAACAAGGATGTCACAGTCACTAGTGATTCTAGCCCTTCAGTGTGAGATGTTGAGCCCTAAGAGCACTCAGGACGGAGAAGAATACTTGTGCACTAACAGCCATCAGACTGCAGCTACTCTCTATGGTAACCATAGGCAGCTCAGGATGTGAAAAACACAGAATATTGGCCTCAGTTAGCTGAGATGTATATGAAAGGAATGGTTTCAGTAATGAGCCCAGACTCTTGAATCTTCCCATACACAGAAAAGCACTAAATTCCTTAACTTGGGATATCTGGTTTCCTTTAATTCACAAAAATATTTTCAACATTCAGACTACCTGCCTTTTTATAGTGAAACTTCTATATAACCCAACTCCTCCCTCAGCCTCCTCAAACCATTCTTTCAGGATTACTTGCGATGTTGTCTTCCTGCTTAAGTCCTAAAATTTCCTACTGAATAAAGCATAACTCTCAATGCTTAGATTATGAATATATTTTTAAAAATTTAATTTCTATTGAAGGATAATTGCTTAACAATATTGTATTGTTTTCTGTCATACATCAACATGAATCAGCCATAGGTACATATATGTAAACATATGTCCCCTCCCTCTTCAACCTCCCTCCCACCTCCCACTCCATCCCACCCCTCTAGGTTGTCATAGAGTACCAATCTGAGATCCCTGAATCACACAGCAAATTCCCACTGGCTGTCTATTTTACATATGATAGTGCATATGTTTTCTTGATACTCTCTCCATTTGTCCCACCTTCTCCTTCCCCTGCCTTGTCCGCAAGTCTGTTCTCTATGTCTGCATCTCTGTTGCTGCCCTGCAAATAGGTTCATCATCACCATCTCTCTAGATTCCATAAATATGAATTAAGATATAATATTTGTTTCTGATTTACTTCATCTGTATAGTAGACTCTAGGTTTATCCACCTCATTAGCAATTGACTCAAATTGATATCAAAAGTGATATCTCACTGTAGTTTTGATTTGCATTTATCTAATAATGAGTGATGTTGAGCATTTTTTCACGTGTTTATTAGCCATCTGTATGTCTTCTTTGGAGAAATGTCTGTTTAGATGTTTTGCCCACTTTTTGATTGGGTTATTTGTTTTTCTGGTATTGAGCGCATGAACTGCTTGTGTATTTTGGAAATTAATCCTTTGTTTGTTGTTTCATTTGCTATAATTTTCTCCCATTCTGAGGGTTTTCTTTTGACCTTGTCTATAGTTTCCTTTGCTTTGCAAAAGATTTTAAGTTTAATTAGGCCCCAATTGTTTCTTTTTGTTTTTATTTCCATTACTCTAGGAGATGGATCAGAGAGGATCTTGCTGTGATTTATGTTAGAGTGTTCTGTCTATGTTTTCTTAGGTATGAATATTTTTTAAGTTGACAGTTGTTTTACCACAATAAAAAATCTCCTGCAGGAATGAGAGATATAGTGCTTCAATGTTGGATGTTACTCAGCCATCAGCAATCAACTCCTAGAGGGATCTGCCTCAGCTAGAGGAGCCCCCAGGTAGTCCACTTTTGATGACTGTATGATGTGGGGTTGTAAGCATTTGGTTCCTTTGCCCCAACACCAGCCAACTCTAAGGATCATTGTAGCTCCAGAGCTTCCTTGTGGGTTTCAGAGACCTTTGATGGGCTTCAACTTGGCTTGATGCTTCCTACTCCCTTCCTTACTACAAAGAGTTTGTGAATCTACAGAGTCTAAGGGAACACTCACAAGACGGCCCTCTATCAGACACCAGCACAAGTTCAAACGTCTCCAGGGCCACCCTTGTTATAGGCCAATTTGCTACAAATTTGGGAACTTCCTCACATTCAATAATTCTCAAACATGATTCAAACTGAGAGGACTCCCTCAATTTCTGTCATGCGCTAGAATTACTCAGATCTCAGAGAAGCACTCTACTCAGTGTAATAGTATAGCAAAATGATACAAATTAGAACCAGCTAAAGGCAGGTACACATAGAACATACCTCACCTGAAGAGAAAAAATTGAGCTAGGATGTTAAATTACTTAAAACTTAATATTCCAATAAAATTAGAACTAGAATTGGGACTGTCTTCAGTTCAGTTCAGTTCAGTCGCTCAGTCGTGTCCAACTCTTTGCGATCCCATGAACTGCAGCACGCTAGGCCTCCCTGTCCATCACCAACTGCTGGAGTCCAACCAAACCCATGTCCATTGAGTCAGTGATGCCATCCAACCATCTCATCCTCTGTTGTCCCCTTCTCCTCCTGCCCTCAATCTTTCCCAGCATCAGGGTCTTTTCAAATGAGTCAGCTCTTCGCATCAGGTGGCCAAAGTATTGGAGTTTCAGCTTCAACATCAGTCCCTCCAACAAACACCCAGGACTGATCTCTTTAGGAAGGAAGAGTTGGATCTCCTTGCAGTCCAAGGGACTCTAAAGAGTCTTCTCCAACACCACAGTTCAAAAACATCAGTTATTTGGCGCTCAGCTTTCTTCACCGTCCAACTCTCACATCCATACATGACCACTGGAAAAACCATAGCCTTGACTGGACGGACCTTTGTTGACAAAGTAATGCCTCTGCTTTTTAATATGCTATCTAGGTTGGCCATAACCTTCCTTCCAAGCAGTAAGCGTCTTTTAATTTCATGGCTGCAATCACCATCTACAGTGATTTTGGAGCTCAGAAAAATAAAGTCTGACACTGTTTCCACTGTTGCCCCATTTATTTGCCATGAAGTGATGGGACCAGATGCCATGATCTTAGTTTTCTGAATGTTGAGCTTTAAGCCAACTTTTTCACTCTCCTCTTTCACTTTCATCAAGAGGCTCTTTAGTTCTTCTTCACTTTCTGCCATAAGGGTGGTGTCATCCACATATCTGAGGTTATTGATATTTCTCCTGGCAATCTTGATTCCAGCTGGTGCTTCTTCCAGCCCAACGTTTCTCATGATGTACTCTGCATATATGTTAAATAAGCAGGGTGACAATATACAGCCTTGACATACTCCTTTTCCTATTTGGAACCAGTCTGCTGTTTCATGTACAGTTCTAACTGTTGCTTCCTGACCTGCATACAGGTTTCTCAAGAGACAGGTCAGATGGTCTGGTATTCCCATCTCTTTCAGAATTGTCCACAGTTTATTGTTATCCACACAGTCAAAGGCTTTGGCATAGTCAATAAAGCAGAAATAGATGTTTTTCTGGAACTCTCTTGCTTTTTCAATGATCCAGTTGATATTGGCAATTTGATCTCTGGTTCCTCTGCCTTTTCTAAAACCAGCTTGAACATCTGGAAGCTCACAGTTCATGTATTGTTGAAGCCTGGCTTGGAGAATTTTAAGTATCACTTTACTAGCATGTGAGATGAGTGCAGTTGTACAGTAGTTTGAGCATTCTTTGGCATTGCCTTTCTTAGGGATTGGAATGAAAACTGACCTTTTCCAGTCCTGTGGCCACTGCTGAGTTTTCCAAATTTGCTGGCATATTGAGTGCAGCACTTTCACAGCATCATCCTTTAGGATTTGAAATAGCTTAACTGGAACTCCATCACTTCCACTAGCTTTGTTCATAATGATGCTTTCCAAGATCCACCTGACTTCACATTCCAGGATGTCCAGCTCT
Organism: Okapia johnstoni; assembly: GCA_024291935.2. Lineage (NCBI taxonomy): Eukaryota > Metazoa > Chordata > Mammalia > Artiodactyla > Giraffidae > Okapia > Okapia johnstoni. Next base: position 10,716,208 of record CM044316.1, on the reverse strand, counting down.
AGGTGAGTGATCACACCATCGTGATTATCTGGGTCATGAAGATCATACAAAATAGGAAAAAACATAAATCTCTAAGGCAGAAAATCCTACACCCCAAACAAGGACTATAGATTAAAAAAATAGAAAGTTCTCAGAGACATAAATATAAACTGAGAAATTAGAAATACAATCAGAATCTTGGTATGGAAGACCTAAATCTCTCTAACTTATATGACCGATTCAATAGATTTGCAGATATAAAAGTCATATATTGTTTTCTCTAATTTAAAAAATGTGTTTGAACTTCATGTGGTAAAGAACTTGGAAATCACAGGTGAGGCATAGAGGTCAGCTCCCTCCTGAGAAGAGGACAGGTTTATATCCTTCCTAACATATTCACTTTACTTCTTTTCCTCCACCATGAAATTAGCAAATCCTCAGAGATGGAGAGACCGTGGACCAAGTTGGCTAATTATCTGCTATGTGCATGGAGGTCTCAAGGCTGTATCACTATAAATAATCAGCCTGTGCTTCCCAGTCCTTTATATAGCCAGCTCCAACCAATGGGTTCCATATCTGTGTGTCTCATGCTCCTGAAGTTGTTGTCTGTACCAGAAGGCACATACATGAATCTGTCTTACTGGAAGTCCTGAGGACAAAGCCTCTGTCCTCAAGTAACACCAGGTATGGGAGGGGCATTCCTCCAGCAGAGACACGGCACAGCCCAGTGAGTGCCAAGTGCAGCGGGAGATACTGAATGCAGGAGGAATTGGGGAGACTTGTTTACTTATCACTAGAGTAGTGGGACAGTTGAGATAGCCAGGGGGAGGGCACCAAAATGCAGAGTTCAGCTCAGAGGCCTATGAAGTGAATGCTGTTGTTAGTGGTGGGGATTGTATTGTTATAGCCACGAGCTCTGGGAAACAAGCTCACTCAGAAGGATGATGCAGATAGTGAAGTGCAGTTTATTAAGTGCAGTTTATTACACCGGCGGGCCCAAGGCAGAGTCTCCTCTTAGCCAAGGACCCCAACCAGCATTTGTGAAAATCTTTTATACCCCCTGTGTACTCGTCTGAACCCACCACCCCAATTTCCTTGTGACTTACATAAACAAAGGAAAGGTAAATACAATCACAATAACCCCATATACAAACAATCAATTATCAATAAGCCCGAGGTGACAGAAAAAAATCTATGACCTGTCAGGAGGTAGGGGGATTAGTGTATGTTTTCCCTTAGGTGATGAGTAACCTGAATACAATCTTCAAGATTCCCCTGTCCGGAGGGGGTCTTGTCCTTCTATTGTCGTTTCCACAGGCACTAAGCACAGAGTTCAGAGTCCATTAAAGAAGTGGCCGAACATGATCAGCACGAACAGGCCTAAGATGGAGTCCAGGCCCCATGAATTCCTTCTTCAGTATAACTCATTTAAATTTCCATTTTCCTCCCACGCTTGTTCTGTCTTCCTTGGTCATTTTTTCTACCTGATCAGGAACTAGGTCCTTCTAAAACATCTTCTAAGTGCTCAAAATGATCATGAAGGTGACGATGATGAGAATGATGACAGTATGGGCTTCCTTGGTAGCTCAGCGGTAAGGAATTCACTTGCCAATGCAGGAGACATGCGTTCGATCCTTGGTCCGGGAAGATCTCACACTCTGAGGAGCAGCTAATCCTGTGCTCCACAACTACTGAGTGCACATACTCGAGAGTCCCGGAGCTGCTAACTATTGAGCCCATGTATGGCAAATACTAGAGTCCCTCTCTGCAACAAGAGAAACCTCTGGAATGAGAAACCTGTGCACTGCAATGAAGCATAGCCACCTCCCCCCCCCCCCCCCGCCCACTGGCTGCAACTAGGGAAAAGCCTGCACAGTAATGAAGACCCACCATAGCCAAAAATAAATTTAAAAAATTATTTTTTAATCCTTTCTTTTATTTTTTAATAAATTTATTCATTTTAATTTGAGGCTAATTACAATATTGTAGTGGTTTTGCCTTTCTTTTAAAAATATTTTTAAAAAAATGATGACAGTAACTAGTACATCTCAAAACCTTACTCAATGATTCTAAGAGCCAAGTTCTGATCTAAGTTTATTATGCAGTCTGTTTCCTATTATATGCATTTTCACCTCTCAAAGAAAGTCAAATGCATTATCATTATTTTACAGTTAGGATAGAAACATTTTACCTTAATGTAATTTTGATCAATCCCTGGGGTATAGAGTGTAAAGTCAGAGTTGAATGCAGAAAATGAAATTCCATCCATAGGGTGCCTAGACAGTATCCTGTCCTGCTAACTCAACCTTCATTCAGGGAGCTGAATTTAGGACAAATGCAAACTCTCTGTTGGGCTTCCCTAGTGGCTCAGGGGTAAAGAATCCATCTGCCAATGCAGGAGACAGCGGTTCCATCCTTGGGTCGGGGAGATCCCCTGGAGAGGGAATGGCAACCCACTCCAGTATTCTTGCCTGGAGAATCCCATGGACAGAGGAGCCTAGCAGGCTACAGTCCATGGGATCGCACAGAGTTGGACATGACTGAAATGACTTAGCACTTATACAAACTCTCTATAAGGGAGAAATGACTTGAAAGGCTCTAAACCTGACATAAGAAGGGTAACTTAGGGTGTGAAACCCATGTGTGTGTGTTTGTGTGTGCATGTGTGTGTGTGCTGTCAGTCATGTCTGACTCTTTGCGATCCCATGGACTGTAGCTGGCCAGGCTCCTCTGTCCATGAAATTTTCCAGGCAAGAATACTGGAGCAGGTTGCCATTTTGTACTCCAGGCAATCTTTCCCACCCAGGGATTGAACCCACGTCTCTTGTGTCTCCAACACTGGCAGGCAGATTTTTTATTGGAGCTAGTTGTTGCTATTGTTCTGTTGCTAGGTTGTGCCCGACTCTTTGCAACCCCATATACTGCAGCACTCCAGGCTTCCCTGTCCTTCACCATCTCCTGGAGTTTGCTCAAACTCATGCCCATTGAGTCGATGAAGCCATCCAACCATCTCATACTCTATCATCCACTTTTCCTCCTGCCTTCAATCATTCCCAGCATCAGGGTCTTTTGGCTATTTGCATCGGGTGGCCAAAGTATTGCAGCTTCAGCTTCAGCATCAATCCTTTCAATGAATATTTAGGGTTCATTTCCTTTAGGATTGACTAGTTTGATCTCCTTGCAGTCCAAGGGACTCTCAAGAATCTTCTCCAGCACCACAATTTCTTTTTAATATTTATTTAATTAGTTGCACCAGGTCTTAGTTGTAGCACACAGAATTTTCTTTCTTCCATTACAGCATGTGGGATCTTCAGGTCCAGCACCACAATTTTTTTTTTTTTGGTTTCACTAGTTTTTATTAAATATTTAGGAAGAAATCATACCAATCTTACATGAGTGCTTTCAGGAAATAGAGGAGGCAACACTTCTTAGCCATTTTATGGGACCAACAGTACCGTGATATTGAAACCAAACCCATTACAAAAAAAAACCTCCAGGTCAATATTCCTCATGAATAGATAAAACACTAATAAACTGGATGCAATATGTAAAAATGATAATACATCATGACCAACAGGGGTGTTTATCCCCCAAACAGAAGATAGGCTTAATATTTGAAAATCAATGGATAGAGTCCAATATGTTAACTAAAGAAAAGAGAAAAAAAATAGATGTGGCAGATAATTTTGTAGGCACACAAGAATACCTTTTAAAAGATTCTCTCTCCAGCTGAATCTTGTCTAATATGAGTTAATATTGACTCGACCTCACCTGCCAATTTACCCCACACCTAGTCACTGGCTGTTTTTAAAAGAGTTTGCATCATCAGTACCCCAGGCCCATGCCTGCATTGCATGTGAGGGTCAGAACAGGTTTTCAGATGAAGACCTTTGATGAAGGTCTTCAGAAGATGAAGATGAAGTCAGAAATCACCTTTGCTTTCTGACTATTTTGTTGGAAGATTTCATCTGTAGAAAGGGTTTGCATTGCTGTGGCAATCACACTGGATTCTGGGATTTGTCCAGCACCACAATTTGAAGGCATCAATTCTTCAGCGCTCATTGGAGGTTGAGGGGTGGTTTTATTTTCAGCACCAAATCTGGGGGAACAGCGCCCTTCCTGGCACTCCTGTTAATTCTAGCACACTGTTACTTCTTTACGGATGAGTTAGCTGGGAAGCCTCCACATGTCCTACAAATGGATATTACTGATCCTGCTTCAGTGTAAGGGATACCGGCATAGAAGTGGAGAGATTTATACACACTCCACGTTTAGTGGGTGAAAGATGTGGGTCTCACACAAAGGCTTCCTAATTCCAGTCCCAAGTCTCTGTACCGCCCCAGTGAATTGTTTCCTTTTGAAATCTTCTTTAGTCCCAGATGAGCAAGTGCAATTAGAACAATGGGTTGCTGCTTCTGGGATTTGGTGAGTCTGCCCGTGAATCAGTGGAATGGAACAAGTGATTTGCAGGGGCCTTTTAGGTGAATATTATAGATGATAGGGTTTTCTATGAATAATAATGCACTTTTCAGACAATTGTGTAAATCTGAGCCATGGAAATATCATTCGCTTTGAAAAATGGAAATGTTCATATGACTCTATCACGAAAAGCCTTGCTAGTCAAATTTCAAGAACCTTTCTGATTTGATACCTTGACGATCAGAGTGTGCATTTGCTTTTGTCTGATATTTCCATCAGGAAAATAGTAATTAATAGTAAAGTTGCACAAATTTCCATCTTTAAAACTAAAACAGTACTCTTGTATGCAGATATATTTTGGAAATCCTCACTTGTGTAGGATGGTGGGTGGTATGATAATTCACTTATCTGTGTCATAATAAGAAATTGAAACATAAATGAAATTTAGCCCTCAGGTAATACTGTGCATCATTTTATGTGTTGATATATATATATATATACTTCATATATGTACTTAAGAGATATAGGTACATAGACAAATGTCCTTAAGTATATAGATATGTGTACTTAAAATGCAATACTCTGGTAATGACAACTTTATGTTAGCTGGAATCTATGCCAATTTGCAAGAAAACTACTTAGAAACACAGAAGGCAATAGAAACATTATGGACACACTGAAAGGAAAATACATCTACTGAATTCATGACAATGTTTATCCTGAACAACACTGAAATGCAGGGGAATAGGACCATATACGGATAGCAAAACCCTCTGTTTTTTTTAGTAATAAATATAAGTTCTAAGGCAAGTATTATTAAATATTTATATTTTAATATGTGAAATACATAATAATTATGTCAATAATAGGTAACATGAGTGCAATATTAATTGATTGCCTGAAAATTGTTCTCTACCCTGGCAATATGTTAATATGCCAAAAGGACCTATGGGTAGAGATTCTGATTTAATTGCTTCTAGGCTGTAGCTAGTCCATAGTTAAATTATAGAAGATCAAAAAGTAATTATAGTATGTATATGGCTGAGTCCCTTTGCTGTTTATCTGAAACTATCACATTTTTTATTAATCACCTATACACCAATACAAAATAAAAAGTTTTTTAAAAAGGTAATTATAAAGATGGATTAACACTGACAACCACTGTTGAAGTACTTTATCTTTATTTTAACTTACTACTTTACAGTAACCTGGTTAAGTCTGTGAAACTAATATACCCATTTTATAGGTGAGTAAACTACCCCAATGTTTGTGATATTAGTCTTTGGTTTTCTTCCCTTTTGATTTTTCCCATATTACATCTTGTTTTGACCTGACAGGAGAAATGAAGACTTGCATTGCCTTCAGGGAGTTCAATGTAGGAGAAACACAATTACTTGATAAGAAAGAATGACTTGAAAAGGCTTTTAAGCTGGCATAAGAAGACCAGCTTAGAGTTTGAGACCTGGCTTTGGTCTGAAATTTCTTGACTGTTCATATGAGAGTTAGATTTGATGAGACATCAACTCTTCACATATGTTTAGGATTAGAGACTTATTTAAGAAGTGTTACCTAGCCACTGCAAACAAAAACAAGAAAAAGCAAACTCAGCCTCAGATCTTTCTCCAAGAGTGTATAACACTGATAGAAAAAACCCTGCAAAAAAATAGGTACACAGTGCTTATTAATTATAAGTGAATCATTGGTGTACAATATATTAATGCTATCTTCAAGATCAGTGATGCCATATGATTTTGCACCTCTAACAATTAGTTATTATCAAAATATGAAGCTCACCAAGGCTAAATATTTGTGTTGGATGTGTAAGTTAAGAGACATTGACCAGACAATCTGCATATTGGAATGAGCATTTTACTCCAAGGAAGACAGATGTCAAAACTAAATAAAGGGACTTCCCTCATGGTCCAGGGGCTAAGACTCCACGCTCCCTATGCAGGGGGACAGGGTTCATCCCTGGTCAGGGAACTAGATCCCATATGCTGCAGCAGAGATACCATGTGCTTACAATTAAGACCTGGCACAGACAAATAAATAATAAATATTTTTTAAACCCAAATGAAGAAGAAACATTCTAAAAGACAATTGGCATATAAAAATGGTATCTGACTATGAATATTTGAGTTTAATTTATAGTCCAGTGATTATATATTTAAGTATTTAGGATTACCCTATAAATTAAGGGAATTTTTGTACTGTATTTGAATAGGATAAAGTACATTTGAGTGCTTTATAAGTGTACTTAAACATTTTTTTTATTAGGATATAGTTGATTCACAGTGTTGTATTAGTTTCAAGTATATAGCAAAGTGAGTCTTTTATACATATCTGTACTTTTACTCTTTTTAAGATTATTTTCCCATATAGGCCATTACAGAGTATGGAGTAGAGTTCCCTGTACTGTACAGTAGGTTCTTATTAGTTAATCTATTTTATATATAGGAGTGTGTACCTGCCAACCCCAACCTTCCAATTTATCCTGCCCCGCCTCCCCAGTAAACATGAGTCTGTTTTCTACATCTTTCACTTTATTGCTGCTTTGTAAATCAATACATTTGTACCCTTTTTTAAGATCCCACAAATATAATTTCATATATTTGTCTTTCTCTGTCTGACTTACTTCACTCAGTATGACAGTCTCTAGGTACATGCTGCTAATGATATTATTTTGTTACTTTTATGGCTAATATTCCACTGTCAGTTCAGTTCAGTTCAGTCACTCAGCTGTGTCCAACTCTTTGTGACCCCATGGACTGCAGCACGCCAGACTTCCTGTCCATCACCAACTCCTGGAGCTTACTCAAACTCATGTCCATCGAGTCGGTGATGCCATTCAGCCACCTCATCCTCTGTCATCCCTTTTTCTTCCAGCCTTCAATCTTTCCCAGCATCAGGGTCTTTTCCAATGAGTCAGTTCTTCACATCAGGTGGCCAAAGTATTGGAGTTTCAGCTTCAGCATCAGTCCTTCCAATGAATATTCAGGACTGATTTCCTTTAAGATTGACTGGTTGGATCTCCTTGCAGTCCAAGAGACTCTCAAGAGTCTTCACCAACACCATAATTCAAAAGCATCAATTCTTCGGTGCTCAGCTTTCTTTATAGTCCAACTCTCAGATCCATACATGACTACTGGAAAAGCCACAGCTTTGACTAGATGGACCTTTGTTGGCAAAGTAATGTCTCTGCTTTTTAATATGCTATCTAGTTTGGTCATAGTTTTTCTTCCAAAGAGCAAGCATCTGTTAATTTCATGGCTGCAGTCATCATCTTCTGTGATTTTGGAGCCCAGAAAAAGTCTCTCATTGTTTTCATGGTTTCCGCATCTATTTCCACTGTAATGTACTTTAATTAGAATGATATTTTTAAGGAAGGAGAATACATTTTATTCTATATTTTCCCTTCAAAAGTAGGGGACACATAATTTGCTGTGTGCATGGACTTGTTATTTCATAATCTCCTTACTTCACTCATATTTTTTGGCCCCGTGACTCTAAAATGGGTGTATAGACAAGTGAATATTCTTGGCATCAATAAAGAAGAACTCTTAATTGATAAATACTGCTGAATGTACTCCAGTGTTTGATACTCAAGCCTGAATACACTATGTGTGAATTGTTTCAGTCCAAAGTATGGACATTTATCCAGGTTCCTCTATATTTATTTCTTGTATTCAACACTCTCTTCTTTTTCAAAAGGTGTTCTATCTACATGGAATCACAGAATCTAACAGGTGCCTCAGAATTCCTCCTCCTGGGCCTCTCAGATGATCCAAACCTGCAGCCCTTTCTTTTTGGGATCTTCCTGTCCCTGTACCTGGTGACCTGGTTTGGGAACCTGCTCATCATCCTGGTCATCAGCTTTGATCCCCACCTCCATATCCCAATGTATTTCTTCCTTTCCAGTTTGTCCTTGGCTGACATCAGTATCAGCACCACCACCATCCCCAAGATGCTAGTGAACCTCCAGACATACAACAAATCCATCACCTATAGCGGGTGTCTGACTCAATTAACCTTTTTTACTCTTTTTGCATTTTTTGAGAGTCTACTTCTGACAGTGATGGCCTATGATCAGTTGGTGGCCATTTGTAATCCTCTACACTACCTGGTCATCATGAATCCCCGTACCTGTGGTATGTTGGTCCTGGCATCATTTGTCATCAGCTTTTTGACCTCCCTGCTGCACTACTTGATGATGTTACAACTTACCTTCTGTGCAAATGTGAAAATCCCTCATTTCTTTTGTGATCCTCCTCAACTTGTAAACCTTGCCTGTTCCGACACCTCTGTCAGTAACCTATTAATCTATTTCATTGGTACCATCTTGGGTGGAGTTCCACTCTTAGGAATCCTTTACTCTTATGCTCGAATTATATCCTCCATTCTAAGAGTCTCCTCATCAGATGGGAAGTATAAAGCCTTCTCCACCCGTGGCTCTCACCTATCAGTTGTTTGCTTATTTTTTGGAACAGGCCTTGGGATGTACGTTAGTTCAACTGTCTTGTCTTCCCCCAGGAAGAGTGCAGTGGCCTCGGTGATGTACACTGTGGTCACCCCTATGCTGAACCCCTTCATCTACAGTCTAAGGAACAAGGACATCAGGAATACCCTGTGGAGGATTTTCTGCAGAATAATCTAATCTCAACACCTATGCCATATTGTTTTGGGTTCATAAGACTGGAAAAGGCAGTAAAATCACACATATGCAACAAATGATTTGAATCTGCAGTTTCATAGTGTATATATACCTATCTGGCTTTCATCTTTCAGTCTACAAAAATTTTCCTCCTAGAATAGCTGGAAATACTGGAATTACTTAGAATAGTAATTACTTAGAATAGTAATGGAATTGTGACATCATTTGGACACTCCATGTGAGTCATAGCCCATTCAGGATTTTGCATAGCACATCAGTATACCCTTCTCAGTTTTCTTATGTATTATGTCGGCCCCTTTGTCATGAGCAGTATTGTTTCTATGATTACAAAATAATCATGGCTTTCTTTTTCGTTATTTTTTGTTTCTGTAGGTTTCATATTATCCCCCCCCCATTTGTTAAGTGGATTTAAACCCTACCTTAAGTATATATATTTTTTTCTTAATGATGTTGTTTGGATTTTTGAGCAAGCAGGTTGACTAATTTTCTGTTTAATGAGGATATTTGGGGACTGAATTTGGACACAGTAACACTGAGTTTTCAATTAGTACTTTTGGGAAATAGGATGTATGATTTCCCAAGAATGATGAGAGACTACCTTCCAGAGCAAAATCAATTCTCAATTTTTCTAATAATTCTCTTTGCCATTCCATCTAACTTCTTCCTGATCATATTACATAGTCAGACATAATGGGGAAAAATAGAATGGTTCCATTTCTAAAAGGTACCAGAAGTAGTCAAACTCAGACAGATAGAGATTAGAATGGTCATTGCCAGACTCTTTGGGAGGAAGGATGGGGAGTTAGGGTTTAATGGAGACAAATTTCAGTTGGGGAAGATGGAATAGTGCTGGAGATGAATAGTGGTTTATGGCTGCAAAACAAAAAGAAGAGAGAGACAGTCTGAGAGAGGGCTCTTGTCTAACACTTGGAAATGCATTGTCCAAGGAGGCACACATGCTGGCAAAGCAAGAGGCCTTATTGGAAAAGAGCGCTTGGGCAGAACGAAGCGGGGTAAGGGAATTCAGAACTACTCTGCCACATGGTTCACAGTTTCAGGTTTTATGGCAATAGGGCTAGTTTCTGGGTTGTCTCTGGCCGATCATTCTGACTCAGGGTCCTTCCTAGTGGCACGCATTACTCAACCAAGATGGATTCCAGCGAGAAGGATCCCAGGAGGTCAGTAGGACATACAGACTACATCCCTACCTACTTTTGACTTTTCCCATATTCTTTCAGTTGGTCGTAGCTTTTCAGGTCTGCATCCCTTACCATGAACTCCCGTTGAAAGATAACCCATGCAAGTGGTTACTCTCATGCTTGGCCAGAGTTGGTGGTTTCCCTAAAAATCTGCCCCTCAACCCCCTCCCCCGCCAGGACTTCATACTGAAGATACCTTCTTGAGAACTGGGGCAGAGATCTTTCTTCTGTAACTACTTTCTGTTGAGAATGAACATTGTCTTGCCTGGTAGAGTAGAAGTCTCTCTCCACCTGCTCTAAATCGAGGTATCTTATGTCTGAAACTGACATCCACCCTTGTAGTAACAAAAATTTAGCCTGAAACTGTCAGTTCAGTTCAGTTCAGTTCAGTTGCTCAGTCGTGTCTGACTCTTTGTGACCCCAGAATTGCAGCACTGCAGATGGTGATTGCAGCCATGAAATTAAAAGACGTTTACTCCTTGGAAGGAAAGTTATGAACAACCTAGATAGCATATTTAAAAGCAGAGGCATTACTTTGCCAACAAAGGTCCATCTAGTCAAGGCTATGGTTTCTCCAGTAGTCATGTATGGATGTGAGAGTTGGACTGTGAAGAAAGCTGAGCGCCGAAGAATTGATGCTTTTGAAGTGTGGTGTTGGAGAAGACTCTTGAGAGTCCCTTGGACTGCAAGGAGATCCAACCAGTCCATCCTAAAGGAGATCAGTCCTGGGTGTGCATTGGAAGGACTGATGTTGAAGCTGAAACTCCAATACTTTGGCCACCTCATGCAAAGAGTTGGCTCACTGGAAAAGACCCTGATGCTGGGAAGGATTGGGGGCAAGAAGAGAAGGGGACGACAGAGGATGAGACGGCTGGATGGCATCACCAACTCGATGGACATGAGTTTGGGTAAACTCCGGGAGTTGGTGATGGACAGGGAGGCCTGGCATGCTGCGATTCACAGGGTTGCAAAGAGTAGGACACGACTAAGCGACTGAACTGAACTGAACTGAACTTTTGGTCTAGGAAAATATTCCCTCTTGTTCCTTCTTCCCATATCTAGAATTATACTATGACAATCATTGATCTCATATGAAGCTGTATATCATTTTATCAGAGGCTCAGCCACACATTTGGTAATGAAAGAAAAAATTTTGTAAAAATGGGCAATATGAAAATAAGATATCTAGCAATATTGATGAGGTCATAAGTAAGAATTTTGGTCAAGAATTTTCTTTCTTTTTTTTTAGGACATCAGTTGTAATCTTTTTTTATTAGTTTATTTATCTATTTTTTAACTTTACAATATTGTATTTGTTTTACCATACATTGACATGAATCCACCATGGGTGTACATGTTTGCCCCTTCCAGAACCCCCCTCCTCCCTCCCTCCCCATCCCATCCCTCTGGGCCATCCCGGTGCACCAGCCCCGAGCACCCTGCATCATGCATCGAACCTGGACTGGCGATTCGTTTCACATATGATAATTTACATGCTTCAGTGCCATTCTCCCATATCCTCCCACCCTCGCCCTCTCCCATAGAGTCCATAATACTGTTCTATTTATCTGTATCTCTTTTGATGTCTCGCATACAGGGTTATCTTTACCGATAAACAAAATATCATATATATGTGTTAGTATACTGTACTGGTGTTTTTCTTTCCGGCTTACTTCACTCTGTATAATAGGCTCCAGTTTCATCCACCTCATTAGAACTGAAGCAGCCCAGTATATTCGAGGTCATCTGAATTTACCTGTTCTGTACTGATCCTTATCTTTAAGGGAAACTATATATTGGCATTGCCCATAAGGCATCTAGTCCAACTTCTTACTGTTATTAGACTGATTATCCCCAGCATGGTTTAACTGTCCCCATCCTAAGGGAGTCTTTAAATTTAAATGACCATAGCCTGGGTGTTAATCTCCTGGTTGTAGACCATGGGGCATCTGATCTTCATCCAAGGATACATTATTGGGTTAAGCTTTAGAAATCAACTTAGAGTATTCTTTTAATAATTCACTTAAATTTTGTACAATGTAACATAACAGGAAGGAGTTATCTGAGAAGTGAGTCTTAGTGACTACTGACTTCAATAAACAGAATTAGAGTTTGATATCCATTGAAACATCTCTGCTTCTCTAAAATTACCTTCATTTTTATCAAATATAACTAAATCAAGATTAATTCATCCACAAGTTAAGTGTGATTAATTGATTAAAAGGCCTCCCAACAAGCTCAAAAAGAAGCAAATTTATTTAATAAAGTCCCTGGTGGTTCAATGGTAAAGAATCTGCCTACCAATGTAAGAGATGCAGGTTCAATCCCCGGGTTGAGAAGATCCTCTGGAGAAGGAAATATCAACCCACTCCAGTCTTCTTGCTTGGGAAATCCCATGGATAAAGGAGCCTGGTGGGCTACAGTTCATGAGGTCACCAAGGAGTCAGACACAACTTAGTGATTAAACAACCAAGCAGTATACATAGGGATGGTAACAACATGCATTAGAGTCCAATGAAAAAAAAATTTTGTTCAGCAAAACGAGTCAAATACAAACAATCTAATACTGGCACATCAGTCCAATTTCTATCTCAATGGAGATATTTTCCCCTTCCTTTTTCCTGTATCTTTTCTACTTCTGTCTCTCTAATAAGGATACCTGTGACTACACTTAAAGGCTATGCAGATAATCTTGGATAAACTCCTTCACTGAAAAGACTCTTTTTCCAAATAAATAACATTTACCTTGTTGTCATATAAATTAAGATTCACAAGATAGGAAGAATAGGAAGTGGACATATTGTTTTGAGAGCCACTATTCAAACTTACTACAGAGATGTTCTGGCAGACTCCACAGAAAGGTCTAAAAACTGGCTCAGGGAAGGAAAGTCAGTTTTCTATCTTTGGGCTTCATGTCCAAGTCTGACATTTTCTTTTGCTGTCACCATCTTTGCAGAGAACAAATCTGAGGATAAGGGCACCTCACACAGGAGTGAGTGAGTACCTATCTCCTGTTCCTGATGATCTCTGAAGTCTTTGTCATGAAAGTTAACTTTCTTCATTGTTTAATAATATTAGACAAAAGTTTCCTTTTTATTAGAACTAAAGTCTCCTCACTGATAAATTTCAAATATCTCACAATCACCTCAACCACCAAAGATGATGACAATTTTATAGATAATGAAGCTGATTATAGTGGATGCTAATGGTGCCTCAGAAGGATGCTATTCACCAGTGACTGGTCTTACTAATTACTGATATGTGGTGTGAGCTCATTTCCCTTGCCTCATGGGAGGGATAATTCTGAGGTATGATTGTCATGGCCCTTTCCATAGAATCAGACAGAAACTAGTCTCAATACAGGACCACAGCTTCCTTCAATCCTCCCCCGCCTTCCCCCACCACCACTTCACCCACCTCCTACAACTTTCCTTTTCTGAGAGTCATCACAAACAAAAATCACTCCAACTACAACTCCTGGCTCATACTGCTTCCATAGAACATAAGCAAAGAAATAGAGTATAGAGATTTGAAATGTTGTGACAAACATCCCAGAGCTAGACTAAAAGCAAAGTTGGGTTCTGAATCCAAGTTGCAATAGTTTAAACATGACTTTACCTAGTCATTTTAGAGGAATTGTACAATGGAAGAATCAAGTATTCTGGTTCATCTAGGGTGCCTATCATTTTGACTCGAGAAAACTAAGCTCCACCACCCAAAGACAATGTAATCACAGAACAAAAAAGGCAACATACCAATGAGTTTCCTCAAGGATTCCTTCTTGTCCCTGTTTCTCAGGCTGTAAATAAATGGGTTCACCATTTAAGGACCACAGTGTACCTCAGTGAGGCTACTGCAATTTTTCTGGAAGAGCTAGAAACTGCAGAACTAATGTAAACCCCATGAACTATCCAATGGAACAAGGACACAACCAACAAATGAGACCCACAGGTGGAAAAAGCTTTATACTTTCTACCCATTGACGACATTCTCAAAACAGAGGAGACAATTTGAGTATATGAGAAAATGGTCCCAGAGACAGAAACACTCCCAAATAAGCTACCCATGAAATATATCAGGATGTTTTTTTTTTTTTTTTTTTTTTTTTTTTTTTTTTTTTTACATTACGGTAATCTTTATTTCTGTTTTGTATCTCATTACATTGGCTACAACACCAAGAACAATGTTACAAAAAACAAAACCAAAATAAAACAAATGATGTTTAATAATGGTGACAGCTTCACTATTAAGTTAGATATTCACATTACATTAATGAAGTATCCTACTGAGAGTTAACCAAACAATTTAAAGAACAGGTGTCTAATTTCATAAAATTCCTGACATCTATTGAAATTATCCTTTTTTTTTTGAATCAGAGGAAACTTGTATTTTATGAGTTTCCAAATACTCCCATCTCTTTTCTCCACAATTGTTTTCTTCTGACACTTTGAGTTGAATGTTTAGTTTCCTTTTTTAATAACTACAGTTCTTAAAGATATGCATTTAAGAGTGGTACCTTGATGTGTGGTATTTTCACTGTAACATTAATAACCACTTCCATACAGATCACGCCCATATCTCTTCAGTGTAGCATGGAATTCATCACTGTGCTTCAAATTCATATTTCAATACCTAAGCTTAAGAGCACCTCAAAACCAACATATAAAGAAACTCAACACCTTTACCTCCAAGCTGTCGTCGTGGCCGACTCTACAACCTCATGGACTGTAGCCTGCCAGGCTCTTCTGTCCATGGAATTTTCTAGGCAAGAACACTGGAGTGGGTTGCCATTTTTCTCCAGGGACCCCCAAGCTAAAGGTATTCTTTTAGTTCCCGAGCATCATCTCAGGCAACAAATCAGAAATCTGTGCTCTATCCTAGATCCTCTTTTCTTTCCAAGTTTCCATATGGAAACAATCACTTTTTTTTAAAGTAATTTTATTTTTTATTTTATCCCCTCTTCTCTATCCCATCAAACACCAAGTGTTTTCAGGCTCTTATTCAAAATCTTCTGTATATTCTAAACCAAGGAAACTAATAGCTCACACTTTACTGATGGGATTGGTGATTCAGAGAAGTTTGAAATATGAAGTATCTGGAAACCTTTGAAAGAAAGGTATTGTCTGAGAAAGATTTCTTCTAGGGGGAAAAATAATCAATAAATGCGAAAGATTTAGAAAGTTAGATAAAATATTCCTTTTAAGAAAGCTGCTTACCTGTTAGTTTTCATATTTTTAAGACCAACTGTGTAATCGTCATTTAAACACATAGTATATTCAGAGATACCAAAGTGTTCTAATTTAGGAGTTACACACTCAAAATCATCCATCTTTAGTGCACATTTTGGAGTTTTTACTACTGAGTATTTGGAAAATGGAGTTAAAATTTTTGGCTCTTCCTTCTGGTTGTTTACCGCCTGGAGAGGGTTTGGCAGAACTTGGGATACGATATACCGCTCAAGTCCAAAATCAGAAAGTTGTGGACTATGCGGTGACTTGTCAGAAACAGAAGTGCTTGCAGCAGCAGAATCCAACAAATCACCTTTCACGTCAGGGTTCTCAGGACGTTCACATTCACTGGACTCTGGTTTAGAGTCAGTGACTTCTTGCTCATCCACTGAATTTTTCTTGGCACGTGGAGTATAACCATACTTCTGGAAAAACTCTTTTATTTTCATGATATCCATTGAATTCTTTTTCATCAATATTTTTGTTGCCTTTATGAAACCCATGCTTTCTTGACTTTCCAAGTTTGCTTTTTCAAGAAGAATACTGACATCATCCTTTAGAATTCGTACTTCTGAGTTAAGGTCATGTAAAACTCTCATTGGACAATCTTCAAAGTCGCTGTCCTCTCCGTCCAGCGCTCGTTGCAGCCGGGCCGTCTCGCTGTCCAGGGTGACGGCCAGAGACCGCAGCTTCCCGCAAAAGCCTCGGATCAGATCCATAGGAGAGGCCGGCTGCCCGCCTCAGAGCCCGCGGCCGTTTGAATCCCGGCACAGGAAGCGCCACTGGTTCCCGTAGCCGCGAACGGCCTTTCTCGCGATGAGGATGTTGTTGATGAGGGTATCAGAACAGGCCAGCTTGATGACCTGAGGAAACTCACAGAATGAGTGAGGAATTTCCAGGTCTCTGCTGAAGGACAGCCTCAGTGCCATTGGACTGTGGAGCAGGGCATTCATAATGCTAAGGAACAGAAAGAATAGAATCAGCAGAACACAGAAAGGAGGGCTCGTGATAACCATGTTCCTTCCGCATTCATGTGTGCTAAGTCACTTTAGTCATGTTTGACTAAATGCGACCCCGTGGACTATAGCCTGCCAGGCTCCTCTGTCCATGAGATTCTCCAAGCAAGAATACTGGAGTGGGTTGTCATGCCCTCCTCCAGGGGGTCTTTCTGACTCAGGGATCAAACTTGAGTATCTTATGTCCCCTGCATTGGCAGGCAAATTCTTTACTACTGAGCCATATGGGAAGCCCAAACATGTACCCTAGGAGTTGACAAATGACCACATAGCAATCATAGGCCATAACAGCAAGGAGAAAATTCTCCCAACAGATCAAAAGCAGGAAAAAAGTGATCCGGATGAGGCAGCTTGCATAAATGATGCTCTCATTCTGTGCTTACTTATTGACAAGCATCTTTGGGATGGCGGTTATGCTTAAACAGATGTCAGCAAAGGACGGATTTGAAAGAAAGGAATACATGGGTGTGCAGAGGTGGGAGTCAGAGCTGACAGCCAGGATGACAAGCAGGTTTCCAAGAACAGTGACCATGTATATGGACAGGAACAGAGTGAAGAGGATAAGCTGGAGTTCAGGATCTTGTCATTCCCAGGAGAACGAAATCTGAAACATCTGTTTGGCTTCCTGATTCCTTATTACGGAGAACTTGGATGGAAAATATTGGGTGAAGATACAATAAAATTTATAATCAATGGGCTAGCTGCAGCATCAAAATTCCCTTGGAACTTTTTCAAAATAACCATCCTTGGGCCCTGTTCTTGATTCCCTGATGACAAACATTAGGAATAAGGACTAACAATCAACATTTTCAATAAGGTCTCTAGATGATTCTGTCAAACAATGAATTTTGAAAGCCACTGCTCTAGAAAAACACTCATCTATATAATGAACCCAAGAAAATAATTGAATCTTCTCTGCCTGTTTCTCCCTCCACTTACTTTATCAGCCAAAATATTTTGTTAAGCACTGATAACCTCACACATTGTGACAAGTGCTGAGAATAAAATAGAGAAATGTGTGTGCTCAGTCGTGTCCGACTCTTTGGGACCCCATGGACTGTAGTCCCCCAGGCTCCTCTCTCCACGGAATTCTCCAGGCAAGAATACTGAGTGGGCAGCCATTCCCTTCTCCAGGGGATCTTCCAGACCCAGGTATCAAATCCACATTTCCTGCATCTCCTGTATTGAAAGGCAGACTCTTTACCACTGTGCCACCTGGGAAGCCCCTAAAATGAAGAAGACACTGCTGCATTTCTTCTGAATTATTACACAACTTCTAACAGAAAGAAATAAAAATATGATAAGATAAATACAATGAGAAAAAATAGAAATAAGAATAAAATTATGAATTCTGTTTATTTTATTCATAATTATGAATAAAATTATGAACTTCTTCAAGGAAGTTCATCCCTTAAGCTGATAACTGGCATATGATTTTTTTTTAAAAAAAACTGAATACAAGTGGAAGGAAAAAATTGAATGCATAGGCTCCTAAAACATCCAGATGAAAATAGCAATAATTTGCTAGTATTTAGAAGATAACAAGAATATTACAAGATAACACTAAATGTTAAACATCCTAGAAGGAGTGTCCCTGTAAGTAGAGGTTCTCCCTCTCCTAGTTAGTTACTGCTAGTGGCTTAGTCATGTCTGACTCTTTGTGACCCATGGACTGCTCAGTCCCTGGGGTTCTCCAGGCAAGAATACCATATCCATATCCTGAGTGGATAGCCATATCCTTTCTTCATGGGATCTTGAACCCAGGTTCTCCCACACTGCAGGCATATTCTTTACTATCTGAGCCATGAGGAAAGACCTCTCAGTCTCCTGGGGGGCTTGGGGAGGGGGACAAATGTGGTCTTGACAGCCTTTATTGCTTGGAAGAGTACTTAGACTCAGAACTCTGAAATTAATCCAGACTACACTACTTGTTTTATGAAAGCAGAAACTTGTCCAACTAAATGAGTAAGCTGGTGTCTTTATTGTATAATGGGAATGCTTCCTCCTGAGAAATCTGTATGCAGGTCAAGAAACAACAGTTAGAACTGGACATGAAACAACGGAGTGGTTCGAAATTGGAAAAGGAGTACATCAAGGCTGTATATTGTCACCCTGCTTATTTAATTTTCATGCAGAGTATATCATGAGAAATGCTGGACTGGATGAAACACAAGCTGCAATCAAGTTTGCTGGGAGAAATATTAATAACCTCAGATATACAGATGACACCACCCTTATGGCAGAAAGTGAAAAGGAACTAAAGAGCCTCCTGATGAAAGTGAAAGAGGAGAGTGAAAAACCTGGCTTAAAACTCAACATTCAAAAAAGGAAGATCATGGCATCCAGTTCCATCACTTCATGGCAAGTAGATGGGGACATGATGGAAACAGTTCAGTTCAGTTCAGTTCAGGCACTCAATCGTGTCCAACTCTTTGCAACCACATGGACTACAGCACACCAGGCTTCCCTGTCCATCACCAACTCCTGAAGAGTTCTCAAACTCAAGTCCATTGAGTCAGTGATGCCATCCAACCATCTTATCCTCTGTCATCCCCTTCTCGTCCTGCCTTCAATCTTTCCCAGCATCAGGGTCTTTTTCAATGAATCAGTTCTTCACATCATGTGGCCAAAGCTTTGGAGCTTCAGCTTCAGCATCAGTCCTTCCAATGAATATTCAGGACTGAATTCCTTTAGGATTGACTAGTTGGATCTCCTTGCAGTCCAAGGGACTCTTAAGAGTCTTCTCCAACACCACAGTTCAAAAGCTTCAATTCTTCCTTGCTCAGCTTTCTTTATGATCCAACTCTCACATCCATACATGACTACTGGGAAAACGACAGTTTTGACTAGATGGACCTTTGTTGGCAAAGTAATGTCTCTGATTTTTAATATGCTGTCTATCTTGGTCATAGCTTTTCTTCCAAAGAGCAAGCATCTTTTAACTTCATGGCTGCAGTCACCATCTGCAGTGATTTGGGAGCCCCCCAAAATAACATCTCTCCCTGTTTCCAGTGACGGGACCGGATGCCATGATCTTCCTTTTTTGAATGTTGAGTTTTAAGCCAGGTTTTTCACTCTCCTCTCACTTTCATCAAGAGGTTCTTTAGTTCTTCTTCACTTTCTGCCATCTGCGTGTCTGAGGTTATTGATATTTCTCCGGGTAATCTTGATTCCAGCTTGTGCTTCATCCAGCCTGGCATTTTGCATGATGTACTCTACATATAGGTTAAATAAGCAGAGTGACAGGAATACAGCCTGGACGTACTCCTTTCCCTATTTGCAACCAGTCTGTTGTTCCATGTCCAGTTCTAACTGTTGCTTCTTGACCTGCATACAGATTTCTCAGAAGGCAGATAAGGTGGTCTGGTATTCACATCTCTTTAAGATTTTCCACAGTTTGTGGTGATCCACACAGTCAAAGGCTTTGGCGTAGTCAATAAAGCAGAAGTATATGGTTTTTCTGGCACTCTCTTGATTTTTTGATGATCCAACAGATATTGACAATTTAATCTCTGGTTCCACTGCCTTTTCTAAATACAGATTAAACATCTGGAAGTTCACTGCTCATGTACTGTTGAAGCCTGGCTTGGAGAATTTTGAGCCTTACTTTGCTAGTGTGTGAGCTGAGTGCAATTGTGCAGTAGTTTGAGCATTCTTTGACATTGCCTTTCTTTGGGATTGGAATGAAAACTGAAATTTTCCAGTCCTGTGGGCACTGCTGAATTTTCCAGATTTGCTGGCATATTGAGTGCAGCACTTTCACAGCATCATATTTTAGGATTTGAAATAGCTCAACTGGAATTCCATCACCTCCACTAGCTTTGTTAGTAGCGATGCTTCCTGTGACTTTGCATTCCAGGATGTCTGGCTCTAGGTGAGTTATCACACCATTGTGGTTATCTGGATCATGAAGATCTTTTTTTTGTAGTTCTTCTGTGTATTCTTGCCACCTCTTCTTAATATCTTCTGCTTCTGTTAGGCCCACACCATTTCTTCCTTTATTGTGCCCATCTTTGCATGAAATGTTCCCTTGGTATCTCTAACTTTCTTGAAGACATCTCTAGTCTTTCCCATTCTATTGTTTTCCCCTATTTATTTGCATTGATCATTGAGGAAGGTTTTCTTATCTCTCCTTGCTGTTCTTTGGAACTCTGCATTCAAATGGGTATATTTTTCCTTTCCTCCTTTTTCTTCAGCTTCTCTTTTTTTCTCAGCTATTTGTAAGACCTCCTCAGAAACAGTGACAGACTTTATTTTCTTGGGCTCCAAAATCACTGCAGATGGTGACAGCAGCCATGAAATTAAGACACTTGCTCCTTGGAAGAAAAGCTATGACCAACCTAGAGAATATATTAAAAAGCAGAGACATTACTCTGCCAACAGAGGTCTGTATAGTCAAAACTATGCTTTTTCCAGTAGTCATGTATGGATGTGAGAGTTGTACCATAAAGAAAGCTGAGCACCGAAGAACTGACTCTTTTGAATTGTGGTGTTGGAGAAGACTCTTGAGAGTCCCTTGGACTGCAGGGAGATCAAGCCAGTCAGTCCTAAAGGAAATCAACCCTTAATATTCTTTGGAAGGACTGATGCTGAAAATTGAAGCTCCAATACTTTGGCCACCTGATGCAAAGAGCCGACTCATTAGAAAAGATCCTGATGCTGGGAAAGATTGAAGGCAGGACAAGGAGATGACAGAGAATGAGACGGTTGGATGACATCACCGACTCAATGGACATGAGTTTGAGCAAGCTCCGGGAGTTGGTGATAGACAGGGAAGCCTGGTGGGCTGCAGTCCGTGGGGTCACAAAGAGCTGGACATGACTAAGTGACTAAGCACACAGCACAGCAAACTAATATGTTTTACAAATCCCTTCACCACCAGCACAAGAATTCAAGTAAAGATCTGAAAATTTTATAGCACCCATGTTTGTGAAGGGGAGGATTTCTACTCAGGAGAAAAATGGGTCCTGCCATTGTAGAGAGAGTGTAGGATCCCAGTGGAAAAAGTGCTGGGTGAGAATTCATACAAGCATATATGTGAACACGTCAAAAAGAGAGTCAGGGTTTGTTGGGGCTCACGAGGGTCTTGGTTTTAATCTGATGTCTCTCCTCACTGCTTCTCCTGTAAGAAATTACAGTGTAATGATCTCAAAGAGACTTTGTGTTACCTGGCTGACATCACTGAAGTATGGTACTTGATATTAATATCTCCCATGGATCTTGAAGACAGAAGATCTGTCCTCAGAAGGACCAGACAAACTGATTGAGGCAACAGGCTCCAGGTCAAGAAAGATCATCTCTGGAAGGAGGTTTGGGTGTCCTGCTTCCTTACTGAGCAAGGACTGTTGAGTGAGGTGGTCACAGGCACACTCTTGCAATCTCTACATTCCTGAGGATCAATAACTAAAGATCCTCATTAGACAAGCTATTTTAGTGTCATGCTGATACCCGATCAAGACCCTAGAATGGATGAGTTCATGATGGCCAATGCCTGACCCTCTGAGGCAAGGTAGCTGCACACCATCTACTTCTTTCCACTTCTGTTTGGACAGCTTTATTTCAATCAACATAGGTAGTTAATCCTTTTTCACAGTTCATATCCACCTTTTCCAATTTTGCCACAATAATTTCATTGTACATTTCCTTTTTTTTAGTTTATTGAGAAATAATTAACACACATCATTGTATAAGTTTGAGGTAGACAGCAGATAATTTGATTTACATATATTGTGAAATGATTATCACAACAGGTTCAGCTAACAGTCATAATCAAGAGATACAATAAAAAGACAGAAAAAAGAAAGAAAATACATTTTCTTACCTTCAAGATTTACTCTAACTGCTTTCCTATATATCATACGTCAATGTTAACTAGTGTCATCACGTTGTACAATGCACCCTTAGTGTTTATTTATCTTTTCTGAGGTGTAGATGATTTACATTATTAGATTAGTTTCAGGTGTACAATGTAGTCATCCAAAATTTTTATAAATTAATCTGTATTTAAAGTTATTATATATTTTGGGGGATATATGTTGTGTTGGTTTCTGCTGTACAATGAAGTGAATTATCAAATATTGGCTACATTTACAGTACAATATATCCTTGTAGCTAATTTATTTTACACATAGTAGTTTGTACCTTTTAATCCCTTGTCAATTTCTTGCCTCTCCTACCTTCTTCTTCCTACTAGTAACAACTGGGTGGTTCTCAATATCTGTGAGTCTGTTTAATTTTGTTACATCCACTCATGCATTTTATTTTTTAGATTCCATATGTAAGTGATAGCATACTTCGTCTTTCTCTCTGTGACTAATTTTACTAAGCATAGTACCCCCCACAAGTCCATTCACACTGTAGCAAATGGCATAATTTCATTCCTGTCTATGGTTGAGTAATATTGCATATATATATATATATCATATATATATTGCATATATATCATATATATTGCATATATATATATGATATATATATATGTGAAAGTATGAAATTGTTAGTCGCTCAGTTGTGTCTGACTCTTTGTGACCCCATGGACTGTAGCTACCATGCTCCTCTGTTCATGGGATTTCCCAGGCAAGAATACTGGAGTGGGTTGCCATTTCCTTCTCCAGGGGATCTTCCTGACCCAAGGATTGAATGTGGGTCTCCTTATTGCAGGAGGTTTCTTATATATATTATTTATATATAATTCATTTATATACATATAGTCAATTACCCATTGCATATTTTTACCTCCTTTGTTGTATATCAATGATCCACATATGATCTATGCTACAGAATGTCCATGCACACACACAAAAATGCATATTCTGCCACTTACGAATGGAATATTCTACATATATCTATTAACTATTATTTTGCCTCATTCTACAAGCACAAGTTCAAGGTAGATGGCACAACCACAGAAAAGAAGGTGTCCCACTGAGGAGTTTTCTCAAGGCTCCCTTCATGTCCCTGTTTCTCAGGCTGTAGATAAAAGGGTTCATCATCTGAGAAACCACAATGTACATAACTGAAGCCACTGCAGTCTTCCTGGATGAGCCAGTCAGTATAGAACTTATGTAAACTCCAAAACCTGTCCCATAGAATAAGGAAACAATGGACAAGTGAGACCCACAGGTGGAAAAAGCTTTCAGCTTTGCACCTGCTGATGGCATTCTCAAAACAGAGGAGACAATTTGAGTATAAGAGAAGATGATCCCAGAGAGAGGAATGACACCAAATATGCTACCCACCAAATATAACAAAAGGTCATTGATGTGGGTATCAGAACATGTTAGCTTGACAACCTGAGCAAGTTCACAGAAAAAGTGAGGGATTTCCAGGTCCTTACAAAAGGACAGCCACAATGCTGGCAGACTGAGGAGCAGAGCATTCAGAATGCTTAGCAACAGTGAGAATATAATCAGCAGGCCACAGGTTTGCGGGTTCATGATAATTGAGTATCTTAAGGGGCAACAAATGGCCACATAGCGGTCATAAGCCATGACAGTAAGGAGAAAATTTTCAAAAAAGGCAAAAACCATGACGAAGCACATCTGGGTGAGGCAGCCTGAATATGTGATGCTCTGATTTTGTGCTTGGATGTTGACCAGCATTTTGGGGATCGTGGCTGTGCTCATGCAGATGTCAGTAAAGGACAGGTTGGAGAGGAAGAAGTACATGGGCGTGTGGAGGTGGGGGTCTGAGCTGACGGCCAGGATGATGAGCAGGTTTCCCAGGAGAGTGATCAGGTACATGGACAAGAACAGGAAGAAGATGTGGAGCTGTAGTTCTGAATCATCTGTCAATCCCAGGAGATAAAAATTGGAAACATCTGTCTGATTTCTGGTTTCCATATTCTTGATTAATCTGAAGGAAAAATGGAGTGAAAAAAAAATAAAATCAAGGGTCCCCAGGTGAGCAGCAGCAGCCCTTGGGAACTGATTAGAACTGCAAATTCTTGGTATCACTGTAGATTTACTGCTGATAAACTCTAGAGGCAAGGGCCAGAAATTCAAGTTTCAACAAACCCACCAGAAGAATTTGGTATATGATAAAGTTTGAAAAAGCAGTGCTTAAATATTGAATATAAAGAAATAAAATTCTATGTATATTGTAAACCCAAGAGAGCATTTACATATTTCCCTTTGCTAATTTTTCCCTCCATCATCACATTTCACACTTTGTTGGCTCTTATTTTTATTGATCACCAGCACGCTTTCATACCTTGTGCCAAGTGCTGAGACTGAAATAAAGAATAAAATGTGACATTTCCTTCAGAATTATTTCTTGTTTCAAACAAGCAGAAAGATGAGAATGCATTTATCTAATCTGTCTTGTGGAGTGTGGTGCCCCAAACTTGACATACCTCAAAATGACTTGAGGGGCCTATCAGATTGTAGATGAGTTATCAGATCTAAGTTACATATATCATATCTGAGTTATAATATCTCTATTCATCCATGAGAACACTTAGGTAAGGTGAGGTTACATCAAGGTCATGAAATACACAGTGGATAGAAAATATTAAGTTTGAGCTCAGATCTTCTCACCACTGAGCTGACTCTGGATAGTACAGAATTAGCATTCCCAAACCAACACTCAGATTTTATAATTTCCCTTTAACAGTTAAATATTTTCATCTTGAAAATGAGCCAGATCTTTTCTCCTGCCTACAACATATGTTTCGTCTCTACCCATGAAGTATTGTGTAGCAGATCATGGCATCTATACAAATATATGCTCTGCACCTAAGCAAAGACTAGAAATGACGTATATCCTCACCAATAACAATTTTTTACTTGACCTTTTCATAAAACCAGCTCTTTATTTTTGGTAGTTTATAAAGGTCAAAAGTAAGATTCATTTACAATAGTAACAAAATGGAATACTTTCAGAAAAAATGTTGAGTATATTTGAGTTTGACGTTTTATTATATCAATTTTAACTTTAAAAAAGAAGATGTCATGTAGATTCCTTCATGATATGCAACTCATCTGCATTAGCAATTAATTCTAAGAGAAACCGGACAAATATCACATTCTGTGTTTTGTCCTAGGGAGATTTCTTCCCCTAAGATGATAGGTGAGATATTATTAAAAAAAAACAGCTAAATGAGAGAGAGAATTAAATGCATAAGCTTCAAAACATAGATTAAACTAGCAAAAATTTGGGCTTCCCAGTTGGCTCAGTGGTTAAGAATCTGCCTGCCAAAGCAACAGCTGTAGGAGACGTGGGTTCGATCTCTGGATTGGGAAGATCCCTTGGAAGAGGAAATGGCAACCCACTCCAATATTCTTGCCTGGGAAATCCCATGGACAGAGGAGCCTGATGGGCTACAGTCCATGGGGTCACAAAGAGTCAGGCACAACTGAAGAGACTGAGTATGCCTGCAGAGCAATAATTTTTGGTCCTTAGAAAACAGGAAACTACAAGATAAGACAGACACATGACACTTCAAAAATATTCAGGCATTGAGACTTCCCTAGTGATCTACTTCCTAATGTAGGGGACGTGGGTTCCATCCCTGGTCTGGGAACTAAGATACATCATGCCACACGGCAACTAAGCCTGTGTACCATAACTCCTGAGCCCACCTCCTCTAGAGCCTCCTGTTGCAACAAGCAAAGCTTGTGCACCACAGGGAGAAGCCCACATGCCACAACTAGTAACAAAGAGTCCAGCCCTGCAGCAAAGACCCAGTGCAGGCAAAATAAAAATTTTATAGCTGAGCATCAAAAAATTGATGCCTTCAAACTGTGGTGCTGGAGAAGACTCTTGAGAGTCCCTTGGACAGCAGGGAGATCAAACCAGTGAGTCCTAAAGAAAATCAACCCTGAATATCCATTGTAAGTTCTGATGCTGAAGCTGAAGCTCCAATACTTTGGCCATCTGATGGAGTTGACTGGTTGGAAAAGACCCTGATGCTGGGAAAGATTGAGGGCAAAAGGAGAAAAGGGTGGCAGAGGATGAGATAGTTAGATAGCATCACTGACTCAATGGACATGAGCAAATTCCAGGAGATGGTGAAGGACAGGGAAGCCTGGAGTGCTGCAGTCCGTGGGGTCACAAAGAGTTGGATACGACTGAGTAACTGAACAACAACATATATATTCAGGCATCCTACAGGATTATAAAGCAATAGTCCTCCACAGCTGGGGGAGACAGAAGTGGCTATGTCAGTCCTTATTAGCTGGTATATTATTTAGACTCAAACACTATGAACTTAACCCAGGACCAGACCTTTCTTTGAGAATTCAGAAATTGTTCAACTGTGTGAGAAATTTAGATGTCCTCATTTATTTAATGGGAGCTATTATAAAATATAATGGAATATTGAAATGATGAGAAAGGAATAAAAAGCCATCAGCATAGTACTCAGCATATGAGACCCTTGTACTAACCTATCATATTTTAAAATTTTGTTTATGAACAATGGCAACTGGCTCTTTACACTCCTCAGAAGGAAGCAAAGATCAGATTGAAAGAAGACAATAGAAAAGGGGAATGAATATTCTTCCATGGCAGCTGAAAATTCAGGGATGTGTTATGAGCTTAAACTCCAGTTAGAAATCATTATCACATAGAAAAGATATGAAGGAAACATTGATGATATCCACATTCATTGGCCATGGACACATGGTGAAATAGACAGAAGTTAAAATGAAATAGATGATAAATCAGATACACAAATCAGTACCAATTACGAAAACGGTAAGATAAATTTTTTGAATGACAAATTCTACAACATTAGAAAATTTAAAATATATATTGAACACTTACAAGTAATAATCCACAACAAATATAAACTTGGAGGGTTATTCAAGCAAAGAAATACAGAAATAAGTACAAGCAGCATTCCCATCTTGTGAAAAGTATCAAATTTACACACATCACAGTCCTCATTCTACGTGTTTTATTGCAATAAATAACACATGTATATGGAGTACCCACATCATGTGTTGGCAAATCTTGATGCTTTTGCTTCCTCAAGAGAACCACTAAATGAATTACATATACATTATTCTTCAACAAGTTTTACTATAAGCAGGGTTATTGTTACGTGGACAATTGCATTGTACTGCATTTTGAAGTTTTATATAGTTAGGACCACATAGTATATGTCATTTACAATTGGTGTTCTTGTGTAATTTATCTTCTCTTTTTGGTTGATATTTTTAATCTATCTTCATTAATTTTAATTACCAGAGAGTATTCCACTATATTGTTGTGTGTGTCCTCAGTCATGCAGTTGTGGCTGATTCTTTGAAACCCCATGGACTGTAGCCCATCAGGCTCCTGTGTCCATGGAATTTTTCAGGCAAGAATATTGGAGTGAGTTGCCATTTCCTCCTCCAGGGGATCTTCTTGACCCAAGCATCGAACCCACGTCTCTGTGTCTCCCACATTGGCAGGCAGATTCTTTACGGTGAGCACTGGTACAAACTTGTCAACAAAAAGACAGGTTGTCTGGAATCTTGTAAGACACTTCATTCTGATCATTACATGCTTGAAATCTGCTCATCATATCCCTTAGATAAACTTTTAGTAAAACACCTTTTCCTGTTAAAAAAAAAAAAATCCCCAAATCATTAACTAAGGGACTTTACCTGACTGGCATCAGTGTGTAATGGTGCTTGACATGACACTGGAATATTGGAGACAGAAGATCTGTCCTCAGGAAGGGCAGACAGAGCATGTGAGACCATGGACTCCTGGTCAAGAAGGATCACCTCTGAAAGGTGGCTCAGTTGTGCTTTTCCTAGGAAGGCAAGGGCTGTTTCATATCACAGGCTGACAGCTAACCATAGTTATAACCCTGGGGATCAATAACCAAAGCTCCTCATTAGACAAATATTTTTGGTGTCATTCTGATCCCTGGGCTGTGCAAATCCTTAAAGACCACAGCAGTACAAGAGAGAATTTCATGATGGATAATACTTGACTTTCTTAGACCAAGTGTATGCCATGTAGTCTATCCACCCATTCATATACACCTGCATTTCACATATAAGAATTCCTTTTCTGATTAATTCCAGGCTTCCTTCCTATTGTTTGTGTCGGGGCACAGAATTTCATTTTATTTATTTATTTTTTCATGGAAAGGCATTATATTTTAAATATAGCAATGTGTACATGTCAATCTCAAACTCCCAATCTGTTCCTTATTAATGTTTCATACAAAGGCATCTCTATTTAATTTATAAAATCAGAAAGCCTGATTCCAATTTTAAGTGTGGAAACCTATTTTACATATTGGCCAAATACTATATTTATAAACATAGTTAAGATATCAGAGATCTAATTGCCAACATTCGGTGGATCATAGAGAAAGCAAGGGAATTTCAGAAAAACATCTACGCTGTTTCATCGACTACACTATAGTCTTTGACTGTGTGTATCATAACAAACTGTGAAAAGCTGTTAAAGAGATGGGAATACCAGACCATCTTATCTGTCTCCTAAGAAACCTGTATGCAGGTCAAGAAGCAACAATTAGAACCCTGTATGGACACTGTTGGTGAGAATACAAACTAGTACAGCCACTATGGAGAACAGTGTGGAGATTCCTTAAAAAACTGGGAATAGAACTGCCATATGACCCAGCAATCCCACTGCTGGGCATACACACCAAGGAAACCAGAATTGAAAGAGACACGTGTACCCCAATGTTCATTGCAGCACTGTTTATAATAGCCAAGACATGGAAGCAACCTAGATGTCCATCAACAGACGAGTGGATAAGGAAGCTGTGGTACATATACACAATGGAATATTACTCAGCCATTAAAAAATACATTTGAATCAGTTCTATTGAGATGGATGAAACTGGAGCCCATTATACAGAGTGAAGTAAGCCAGAAAGAAAAACACCAGTACAGTATACTAATGCATATATATGGAATTTGAAAGATGGTAACGATAACCCTATATGCAAGATAGAATAAGAGGCACAGATGCATAGAACAGTCTTATGGACTCTGAGGGAGAAGGTGAGGGTGGGACGTTCTGAGAGAATAGCATTGAAACATGTATATTATCATATGTGAAACAGAACACCATTTCAGGTTCGATGCATGAGACAAATGCTCAGGGCTGGGGCAATGGGATGACCCAGAGAGATGGGATGGGGAGGGAGGTGGGCGGGGGGTTCAGGATGGGGAATACATATAAACCCATGGCTGATTCATGTCAATGTATGGCAAAAACCACTACAATATTGTAATTAGCCCCCAACTAAAATAAATAAATTTATTAAAAAAAAAAAAAAGAACCCTGTATGGAACAACTGATTGGTTCAAGGTTGAGAAAGGAGTAAGACAGGGCTGCCTGCTGTCACCTTGTTTGTTTAACCTATACACTGAGCATATCATGAGAAATGCCAGGTTGGATGAGTTAAAAGCTGGAATCAAGATATGCAGACGGTATCACCATAATGGCAGAAAGTGAAGAGGAACTAAAGAGCCTCTTGATGAGGGTGAAGGAGGAGAGTGAAAGAGCTGGTTTAAAGCTAAATATTAAAAATCTAAGGTCATGGCATCCAGCTGCATTACTTCATGGCTAATAGAAGAGGAAAAGGTGGAAGTAGTGACAGATTTCCTCTTCCTGGGCTCTAAATTTACTGCGGGTGGTGGCTGTAGCCATGAAATCAGAGGACGATTGCTTTTTGGCAGGAAAGCTATGACAAATCTAGACAGTGTGTCGAAAAGCAGAGACATTACTCTGCTGACAAAGGTCCATATAATCAAGGCTATGATCTTCCCAGTGGCCATGTGCGGTTGTGAGAGCTGGACGGTAAAGAAGGCAGAGCGCCCAAGAATTGATGCTTTCAAACTGTGGTGCTGGAGAAGACTCCTGAAAGTCTCTTGGACAGCAAGGAGATCAAACTAGTCAGTCTTAAGGAAAATCAACTCTGAATACTCGTTAAAAGAACTGATGCTGGAGATGAAGCTCCAGTATTTTGGTCATCTGATGCGAACAGCCGACTCATTGGAAAAGTCCCTGATGCTGGGAAGAAAAGAGGGCCAGATGGCTGGATGGCATCACCGATGAAATGGATATGAACTTGGGCAAACTTTGGGAGATGGTGAGGGACAGGGAGTCCTGGTGTGCTGCAGTCCATAGGGTCGAAAAGAGTCAGACATGACTGGGTGACTGAACAACAACAACAAGATGTTGTAACATTCAAACAATTAGAGATTTCATCTTTAGATACATTGATGTTTTCTTAATTTTTGTTGTCTATATTTTACCCAGCAAAATCTGATCTGTTCTCAGCGATGCATTGTGACTGTGATCAATATACACAGATTCCATAATCTCTTTTTAGACTTTAATAACCAATCTTTCCAATTTTCACACAATAGATTCAATGTATTTTCCTTTAATTGAATTGTAGTTCTTCATTTTCAATTTTGTTGTGATCAAAAACAAGTCACTGAAAGACACTGCTGCTGCTGCTGTTGCTAAGTCGCTTCAGTCATGTCCAACTCTGTGCGACCCCATAGACGGCAGCCCACCAGGCTGTTCTGTACAGCAAAGTGACTCAACTATATCAGAGCACTGAATTCAGAAGGTTGGGTATGGCACTCAAAAACGTGCCCTTCTAGGGCTTCCCTGGTGGCATAAAGAATACGCCTACCAACGCAGGAGACACAGGTTTGATCCCTGATCCAGGAAGATTCCACATGCTGCGGAACAACTGAGCCCATGCGGTACAACTACTGAGCCTGTGGTATACAGCTCGGAAGCCACAACAATTGAGCCCAAGTGCTGCAGCTACTGAAGCCTGCGTGCCATAGAGCCTGTGCTCTGCAGCAACAGAAGCCACTGCAATGAGAAGCCTGAGCACTGCAACTAGAGAGTAGCCCCTGTTCACTGCAATCAGAGAAAAACACACATCAGCGAAGACCCAGCACAGCCAAAAATAAATAAATAATTTTTTAAAAATGTGCCCATTCTAAAAATATTCCTAGATGTTGATGTTGCTACTGTGATAAGGACCACTCTTCTAAAGCACTGACCATTATGGAGCATGGATAATTAACTCATCCACTGCTTTGTACATACCCAGTACACTTCCTGAGCAGATGGTGACCCAAATCATCATAGCTCTGCTGGGAGTTCAAATCCATGAGTGAATTAAGGCTCTTCATTGTCAATGGATCCTTAAAAATCTGTTCTTCTAATTTCTATTTTCATTTCTATGTCCTACCATTTGAGTTCTTATCACAAAATCTGTGTTCTACATTTTCTGATTAACAGTAAAATTACTAGAAATCATAATACTGAAATGGCTTCCCTGATATCTCAGCTGGTAAAGAATCTGTCTGCAATTCAGGAGACTCTGGTTCGATTTCTGGGTTGGGAAGATAAACTGGTGAAGGGATAGGCTACCCACTCAGCATTCTTGGGTTTCCCTTGTGGCTCAGCTGGTAAAGAATTTGCCTGCAGTGCAGGAGACCTGGGTTCGATCCCTGTGTTCATTCCCTGGGTTGGGAAGATCCCCTGGAGAAGGGAAAGGCTACACACTCCCGTATTCTGGCCTGGAGAATTCCATGGACTATCCATGGGGTCACAAAGACTCAGACAAGACTGAGTGACTTTCACTTCACTTTCACTTTCACAATACTGAAATAATCATTATTATATTCTACCACTACCACTAATAACAGAGTTATGGCTACTGCTAGGCAGCTATCTCAGCATCTACTTATGTTAGCTAATTTCATTCTTTCCACACACCTATAAGTTGGGTAGTTTTCTCATGCCCCACTTTACCATAATTTCACTTAGGTATAAGGTAAGTTTAAGTTATACATACATGGATTCATGGTGCTTTTGTAAGAGGTGGTGAAGGAATTTGAACTCAGGCTTCCAGACTTTAGAATTGACCTCATGCCACCATGTAATATGACCTCAGAGTAGAAAAGGATTATGTGACTTGAAGAGTCAATCAGATTCCATCACTTACCTTTTGAAAATTTCCAATTGAATAAAATCCCAAATAGTTTTTTTCTGATTTTCAAGATTTCATTTCTGACCACAAAGATGTTGAGTTATTGAGCTGAAAGCATCCAACAGGATTCACACTCAGGACCTGAGGTCAAGATTAGATTATGTTACCTGCAACTCCAAGCTCTTATGACTATGGTCATAATATATGTGAGATAAATGACATGACTTTGTTAATGAGACTATCTTTTCCCCCCAATTACTTGAAGATAAAAATGTTTTTCTCATGATGTGATAAAGTAACACATTTCTTTTTTCTTTTCAAAACACAGATATTGGAGAAGGAGGAACATGCATGGGGTTTCGGGGGGAAACTGAAAGTAAAAAGCAATAATTTGTTAGTTTCTAATTTCTTAAAATGAGAAAAACTCAGTCTGCCAACACAAACATCCAGAAAGGCTGAGCTTTGTTTTTTTCTTATCCATTATTGTTTTTTAAGGGATATTGAATATAGTTCCTGTGCTACACAGTAGGGCCTTGTTTATTCATTCTATTTAATATATACACTAGTTTGCATCTGCTGATCCAAAACTCCTAATTCATCCCTCCCCACCCTCCATCACCAGGATTCAGATTTCATCTTGCCAGCCCTCTCTTGACATCTCACCACCCTGCATTGATAGAAATCAGTTATCCTGTTGTCATAAGCCTATTGGATAAGTGACTAAGGGAGTCCTCTGGCCCACAAAGGACTCAGTCTTACTAATCCCCATGTAAGCGAGTTGGCATTCAGATACTCTTCCAGTCAAGACTTGACAAGACTATATAGCCCAGGCCCACATTTTGAATGTAGACTCTGAGATGCCTAGAAGTATTTAAGCAAAATAACAGATGAATGTGTCACAATAAACAGTGTATAATATAACAACATACATCAATTGAGCAGAAAAAGTAGAGCTAAATTTTAAACTAATTGAATTGAAACATTTTAAATTCCAATAGAATTAAAACTAGAATTGGAACTGTCATTTGATATGGCAAGAACCATAAATTTCCAAGGCATAAATTCCAAAACCCCAAAACAGGACTATTTAAAAAAAAACCAAACAAACAGTAGCAAGCTCTCAGAGATATAAATCTTAATTAAGGAAATAGAAATACTATCAGAATTTTGGTATGGAAGACATGCATACGTGCGGGTGAAGTCACTTCAATAGTGTCCGACTCTTTGGGACCCCATGGACTGTAGCCCACCAGGCTCCTCTGTCCATGGCATTCTCCAGGCAAGAATACTGGAGTGTGTTGTTCTGCCCTCCTCCAGGGGATCTTTCCGACCCAGGATTGAACCCACATTTCTTGCATCTCTTGCATTGGCAGGCAGGTTCTTTACCACTAGCACCACTTGGGAAGCCCATGGAAGGCATAAATCTATCTAAATTATATGACTAATCAAAGATTTACAGATATAAAATCACATATTGTTTTCTCTCATTGAAGAAATAAGTGTGTGAATTTTATGGTGAGATAAACAACTTGGAACTCAGGTGAAAAGTAGAGGTCAGCCTCTTCTTGGGAGTAGGAAGGGTCTAGGTTCTTCCTTATACATGCACTTTTCTCCTTTTCTTCTTCCATGAAGTTAGCAAATCCTCAGAGATTGAGAGGCCATGGGCCAATTTGTCTAATTATCTTCCAGATGCATGGAGGTCTCCAGGCTGCCTCACTGTAAATAATCAACCTGTGCTTCCCAGCCCTTCAGTTAGCCAGCTCCAGTCCAATGGGTTCTATATCTGTGTGTCTCATTCTCCTGGAAATGTTGTCTGCACCAGGAAGCACAAACCTGAGACTGTCTTCCTGCATGTTCTGAGGACAAACTCTCAGCCCTTATCCAACACCAGGTAGGGGAGAAGTAAGACATCTGCATCCCTTAGTCCTGCCCCAGCAGAGACACAGCACAGCCCAGTGAGTGCCAAGAGCAGTGGGAGACACTGAATGCAGGAGGGTTTGGGGGAGCCTTGTTTTCAAATCATCAAAACAGAGGACAGATAGGATAGCCAGTAGAAGGACATCAAAATGGATAGATCAGCTCAGAAGCCTATGAAGTTGATGTTGTTGTTACTGGTGGGGATGCTAGAACTTTTATTTAAAAGTCTATTTTCCTCCCATAATTATTCTGTCTTTCATGGGCATCTCTTTTTTTAACTTGAGCAGGTAATAGTTTTCTCTGAAGTACCCTCTGGGCTTCCCCAGTGGCTCAATGGTAAAGAATCTGCCTGTAAATCAGGAGCCTCAGGAGATGCAAGTTCGATCCGTAGGTCAGGAAGATCCCCTGGGGGAGGGCATGGCAACCCACTCCAGTATTCTTGCAAGCAGAATTCCATGGACAGAGGAGCCTGGCAGGCTGCAGTTTTCGAGGTCGCAAAGAGCTGGACACGACTGAGGCGACTTAGCACAGCACAGCAAAGTGTCCTTCACATGCTTCAAGTGATTGTGAAGGTGATAATGATGAAAATCGTGACAATAACCACAATATCACAAAGCCTTATGTAGGAATTCATATGCCAGGCTCTGAACTAATGTTTCTATGTGTCTTGTTTTCTTTTACCTGCATTATTACCCCACAAAAGACAGCAACATGCTTTATTATCATTTTACACTTGAGGATAGGAGCGCAGTATTTTAATGTAATTTCAATCTTGCCCTGTGGTAGAGAGGAGGTAAAGTCTGATTTGAATACAGACAGTGAAATTCCATTTTGTTTGTTATTGGATCCTCTGTCCATGGGGTTTTTCCTGCTAGGAATACTGGAGTGGGTTGCCATTTCCTTCTGCAGGGGATCTTCCCAACCCAGGGATTGAACCCAGGTCTCTTGCACTACAGATGGATTCTTTACCGCTGAGCCACCAATGAAGCCCAAAACTCCCTTCTCTCCTGCCAACCCAAACTGCATTCAGGGAGCTGAATTTAAGAGAAACACAAACTCTCTGTAAGAAAGAATTTATACCAATGGTTTATTCATGTTGAGATTTGACAGAGAACAGCAAAATTCTATAAAGCAATTATCCTTCAATAAAAAATAAATTAATTAAATGAGGGAATAAAAAGAATTGGCTTGAAAAGCTCTTAAACTGGCATGAGAAGCCCACTTAATGTTGAGAACTTATTTGGTCCTAAATTTTTTGATGGTTCATAAGAGGTTGGATCTGATGAGAAATCAACCCTTCATAAACCTTTAGGATTAAAGATATATCATAGTTAAGAAGTGTTACCTAGCCACTACAAACAAACAAGCAAAAAAACCCAGCAAACAGCAATCTCAATTTCAGAACTTTCTCTGAGACTGTTCTAGCACTGATAGAAAAATATTCTGCAATAAGAAAAGCAAGTTCAGGGTCTTAATTAGAGTTTATTAATTAATCATTGGTGCATAACATATGAATGCTATCTTCAGGATCAGTGATAGTGTATGATTTTATGCTTCAAAATTTTGTAAAGCAATTATCATTCAATTAAAAATAAATAACTTTTTTAAAAAAGAAAAAAATGTATAGCCAGTAGGAATTTGCTGAATGACTCAGGGAACTCAAATGGGGGCTCTGTGACAACCTAGAGGGGTGGGAGACGAAAGGGAGGCTCAAGAGGGAGGGGACATACGTATACCTGTGGCTCATCCGTGTTGATGTATGGCAGAAACCAACACAATATTATAATTACCCTTCGATTAAAAATAAATAAATAAAGGAAAAAAGAGATATTAAAATGCATTTAAAGAAATATGAAGTCCACTAAGAGCAAATATTTCTATTTGAGTTATATGTGAAGAGACTTTGACCACACAACACACACATTTGAGGGAACACATATTTCCATGGAAGATGGATAACATAAAACCAAATAAATATGAAAAACCTCTAGAAGTTAATTAAAAAATAGAAGTGCTATCTGATTATGAATACTTTTTTATTTATAGCCCAGAGAGTGGTTTTAGCTGTTTAGGACTAGGACTACATTACAAATCAAGAGAGTTTCTTGTACAGCATTTGGATAAGATACAGCATATTTGAGTGCTTTTTAGTGTCCTTTAATTAGAATGACTTTTCTAAGAGAGAAAAAATTTTACTATAGATTTTTATTTCAGAGCTAAAGGGACACATATTACATCGTGTTCGTGGATTTATTTATGTCCCAAAGTCCTTACTTCTCTTGCATTCTTTGGCCCCACGCCTCTAAAAAGGTAAGTAAAGAAGCAAATGATATTTGGGGCCTCATTAAAGATGTGCTCACAACTGAGAAATATTGCTAAAGGTGCTGGGCCATGCGGTCATCAAGTGTGAATATTTTATTTGTTAATTCCTTAAATCCAAAGTATGGACACTTCTCTGGGTGCCTCTACAATTGTTTTGTTTATTCAACACTCTTCTTTTCACAAGGTGCGTCATCTACATGGAAAAAAAGAATTTGACAGGTGTCTCTGAATTCCTCCTCTTGGGCCTCTCAGATGATCCAGACCTGCAGCCCCTCCTCTTTGGACTCTTCCTGTCCATGTACCTGGTCACTGTGTTTGGGAACCTGCTCATCATCCTGGCTGTCATCTCTGATGCCCAGCTCCACACCCCTATGTACTTCTTCCTCTCCAATTTGTCCCTGACTGACGTCAGTTTCAGCACCACCACCATCCCCAAGATGCTAGTGAACCTCCAGACGCACAGCAAATCCATCACCTATGCAGGCTGCCTAACTCAACTGACCTTTTTTTCTCTTTTTGCATTTTTGGAGAGTCTCCTTCTGACAGTGATGGCCTATGACCGCTTGGTGGCCATCTGTCACCCTCTACACTACCTGGTCATCATGAACCCCCGCCTCTGTGGCTTCTTGGTCCTGGTGTCATTTTCCATCAGCCTTTTGACCTCCCTGCTGCACTACTTGATGGTGTCACAGCTTACTTTCTGTGCCAAAGTGGAAGTTCCTCATTTCTTTTGTGATCCTCCTCAACTCTTCAACCTTTCCTGTTCTGACACCTTCATCAATAACATATTAATCTATTTCATTGGTGCCATCTTGGGTGGAGTTCCACTCTTGGGGATCCTTTGCTCCTATATTCGAATTATTTCCTCCATTCCAAGAGTCTCATCTTCAGGTTGGAAGTACAAAGCCTTCTCCACCTGTGGTTCTCACCTGTCAGTTGTTTGTTTGTTTTATGGAACTGGCCTTGGGGTGTACCTCAGCTCAGGTGTCTCATCTTCCCGTAGGAAGGGTCCAGTGGCCTCAGTGATGTACACTGTGGTCACCCCTATGCTGAATCCTTTCATCTACAGCCTAAGGAACAAGGACATAAAGAGTGCCCTCTGGAAGATTACTATCAGAAGAACCTAATTTCAATACTTGGGTCATGTGTGTCTATATGTGTGTATATATATATGTTCCTAAGACTGGTAAAAGCAGTAACAACAAATATGTGCAACAAGTGATTCTGAAGATTCAGTTTCACAATGTATATGCACCTATGTGTCTCTCTGTTTATATATTTTTCCTATTAAAATAGCTCTAATGGAATTGGAACATTATCTAGTCACCCAGTGTGAGTCATAACCATTCCAAGAGTTTGCATACCACATCACTACACCTGTTCAATTTCCTTATGTATTATACAGAGCCCTTGGTCCCTGGCAGTCTTGTTACAAAATAAATGCAGCTCTTTGTTGTTGTTGTTCAGTATCTCAGTCGTGCCCAACTCTTGCGACTCCGTGAACTATAGCATATCAGGCTCCTCTGTACTCCACTATCTCCTGGAGTTTGCTCAAATTCATGTGCATTGATTTGGTGATGCTATCTAACCATATCATCCTCTGCCACCCACTTTTCCTGCCCTCAATCTTTCCCATCATCAGGGTATTTTCCAGTGAGTCAGCTCTTTGCATCAGGTAGCCAAAGTATTGAAGCTTCCGCTTCAGCATCAGTTTTTCCAATGAATATTCAGGGTTTATTTCCTTTAGAATTGACTGGGTTGATCTCCTTGCAGTCCAAGGGATTCTCAAGAGTCTTCTCCAGCACCACAATTGAAAAGCATCAATTCTTTGGTGCTCAGCTTTCATGGTCCTACTCTCACATCTGTACATGACTACTAGAAAAACCATAGTTTTGACGATATGGACCTTTGTCAGCAAAGTAATGTCTCTGCTTTTTAATAGGCTGTCTATGTTTGTCATAGCTTTCCTTCCAAGGAAGGAAACACAGCTCTATTTCTCATTATATATTGATTCTATACTTTTCCTTTGATTATTCTCTATTTGTCATATGTATCCATACTCTACCATAACGATCAACACATCCAATATATTATTGCTCGTTAGTAATCTTTTTATGAAAATAGGATGAGTATTTCATTTCCAAATCAGAGAATTTTGAAATTGAAATAGGGCACTATGAATACTGAGTTTACATAAGCAGTTATCAATCGGGACTTTCCTAGGAAAACTGGGGAATATGCTTCCCAAGGAGTAGAGAGAAGACTATCTACCAGAGCAAAATTGATTCCAAAATTTTCTGATAAATCTCCTTCCCATTCCGTCTAACTTCTCCCCAATCACATTACTTAGTGAGATAGAAAGTGACAAAAAACTGAATGATTCCACAGCTGAAGTAGTCAAATTCAAAGAGAATGATGGTTGCAAGAGGCTTTGGGATCAGGAAAAGGGGAGTTAGTGTTTAATGGGCACAGAGTGTCCACTAGGGGAAGATGAAATAGTTCTGGAGATGGATGGTGGTGATGGTTGCTAAACAATGCAAATGTACTTAATGCTGCTGAATAGTACACTTGAAAATAGTTAGGGAGGTAAATGTTATGTTTTTTTCCCTTACCACAACAAAAATATCTCCTATCAGAAATGAGGGATGAATTGCTCCAAATTGGGGTGTTAGCCCTCAGGAATCTACTGCTAGAGGTATCTGCCTCAGCTTCAGAGACCCCACATCTGATGACTGCATAATGTGGGGGTGTAAGCATTTGGCTCCTTTCCCCCAATGTCAGCAAACTCTAAGGGATCATCTTTAGAGCACCCTGGTGGTTTTGATAGAACTTTGAGGGTATTCAACTTGGCTTGACTTTTTCCACTGCCCTTTCATGCTACAGAGAGTTTGCCAAACCACAGAGTCTAGGTAACAGTTCTCACAAGATTGTCCTCATTTCAGACACCAACACAAGAGCAGTGGTTCCCAGAGTGACTCTCACTTTGGGCATCTTGGCTCCAAATTCAAAAATATAATAACAAAAAACATAAATCTCCAAGACAGAAAGCCCAAAACTCCAGACCAGGACTATAGAAAGAAAAATAAGACAATGCCAGAGACAGAAAACTTAACCAAGAAAATAGAAATACTCTCACATTCTTGGAAGAGAAGACCAAAATCTCTCTAGATTTCATGATTAATTCACTGAATTTACAGACATAAGATCATGTATTGCTTCCCCTAATTGAAAAAAAATGTGTCTGACTTTTATGATGAGAAAACAAACTGGAAGGCAGAGGTGAGGAGTACAAGTCAACCTCTTCCAGGCTTTACTGGATCCTTCCTAATGCATTCACTTTTCTCCCTTTCCTCCTCCATTAAGTTAGCAAACCCTCAGGGGTTGAGAGACCGTGGACCAGTTTGGCTAATTATCTGCTCTGTGCATGGAGGTCTCCAGGCTGCATCACTGTAAATAATCAGCCTGTGCTTCCCAGCCCTTCAGTTAGCCAGCTGCAGTCCAATGGGATCCATACCTGTGTGTCTCATCCTCCCAGAGTTGTTGTCTGCACCAGGAGGCCCACACCTGAGCCTGTCTTACTGCCAGTCCTGAGGACAAAGCCTCAACCCTCATCCAGTAGGAGGTAGGGGACAGGCAGCCAATCTGCAACCTTCAGTCCTGGTCCAGCAGAGACACAGAACAGCCGAGAGAGTGCCAAGTGCAGTGGGAGACACTGAACGCAGGAGGGATGAGGGAGACTTGTATGCTCACCATCAAGGCAGTGGGACAGTTATGACAGTCAATGAGAGGCCACCAAAATGCAAAGATCAGCTCAAAGCCTACAAGGTTTATGTTATTGTTAGTGGTGGGGATCCTAGAATGCTTATTCCAGTTTTTGTTTTCTTTCCACACTTGTTCTATCTTCCTTGGGCATCTTTTCTACCTGATTAGGAAACGCGTCCTTCTAAAGTGTCCCCTAAGTTCTCCAGATGATCTTGAAGGTGATGGTGATGAAATGATGGCAATAAGCACAGTATTACAAAGACTTATGTAGGAAGTCATATGCCAGAGGCTGAAGTAATTTTTTAATGTAGTTTGTTATTTTATTTGCATTGAAAGTGTGAATGTTTTAGTTGCTAATTCATGTCCAGCTCTTTACAACCCCATGGACTGTAGTCCTCCAGGCTCCTCTGTCAATGGAATTCTCCAGGCAAGAATACTGGAGTGGGTTGCCATTCCCTTCTCCAGGGGATCTTCCCAATCCAGGGATCAAACCTGGGTCTCCTGCATTGCTGGCAGATTTTTTACCATCTGAGCCACCAGGGAAACAGCAGAATACTGGAGTGGGTAGCCATTCTGTTTTCCAGGGGATCTTCCAAACCCAGGGACTGAACCCAGGTCTCCTCTATTGCAGGCAGATTCTTTACTCTTTGAGCCAACAGGGAGGCCCTTTATCTGCATTCCCACCCCTAAACAGAGAGCAACATGCATTATTATCATTTTCCACCTGAGGATAAGAATTTAACTTTAATGTAATTTTGATCAGGCTCTGTGGTAGAGAGGAGGATAAAGTCAGATTCGAATGCAGACAGTGACACTCCATTTACAAGGCACCTTGACAGTATTCTCTCCTGCCAATCCAGCCAACATTTAGGGGGCTGAATTTAGGAGAAACACAAACGCTCTATAAGGAAGAATTGGCATGAAAAGCTCTCTTAAGCTGGCATAAGGAGGCCAAAGTAGTGTTTGAGACCTGATTAGGTCTTAAATTTTTTGACTGTTCATAAGAGGTGGGATTTGATGAAAAATCAAGCCTTCATATATATATTCAGGAGTAGAGGGATATTTAAGAAGTTTTACCTGGCCACAACAAACAAATACAGCAAAATGTAAACTCAACCTCCAAACTTTTTCTGAAAGTATTTGATATCAATTGAAAAAAAAATCCTGTGTGTCTTTGAAGACATGTTGTGTAGGCCTTCCACCCATTTTTTATTGATTTTTTTCTGAGACTGAATTTCACAGGCTGTTTCTATATTTGGGGGATTAATTCTTTGTCCATAGCTTAATCTGCAAATATTTTTTTCCTATTTTGAGGTTTGTCTTTTCATCTCATTTATGGTTACCTTTCCTTTTAATTTTAATTGGGTCTCATTTTTGTTGTTATTGTTTAATTTTCATGACCCGAGGTGGTGGGTCAAAAAAGATCTTACTGTGATTTATGTCAAGGAATGTTCTTCCTACGTTTTTCCTCTAATACTTTATTTGTGAATTGATTAAATCCAGTTTGGACACCTATCTAGGTGCCTCTACAATTGTTTTGTGTATTCAATACTCTCTACCTTTTTTGAAAGGTGTCCTATCAACATGAAACCACAGAATCTAACAAGTATCTCAGAATTCCTCCTCCTGGGCCTTTCAGATGATCCAGACCTGCAGCCCCTCCTCTTTGGACTCTTCCTGTCCATGTACCTGGTCACTGTGTTTGGGAACCTGCTCATCATCCTGGCTGTCACCTCTGATGCCCACCTCCACACCCCTATGTACTTCTTCCTCTCCAATTTGTCCCTGACTGATGTCAGTTTCAGCACCACCACCATCCCCAAGATGCTAGTGAACCTCCAGACACACAGCAAATCCATCACCTATGCAGGCTGCCTAACTCAACTGACCTTTTTTTCTCTTTTTGCATTTTTGGAGAGTCTCCTTCTGACAGTGATGGCCTATGACCGCTTGGTGGCCATTTGTCACCCTCTACACTACCTGGTCATCATGAACCCCCGCCTCTGTGGCTTCTTGGTCCTGGTGTCATTTTCCATCAGCCTTTTGACCTCCCTGCTGCATTACTTGATGGTGTCACAGCTTACTTTCTGTGCCAAAGTGGAAGTTCCTCATTTCTTTTGTGAACTTTCTCAACTCCTCAACCTTTCCTGTTCTGACAACTTCATCAATAACATATTAATCTATTTCATTGGTGCCATCTTGGGTGGAGTTCCACTTTCAGGGATCATTTACTCTTATACTCGAATTATATCCTCCATTCTGAGAGTCTCCTCATCAGATGGGAAGTACAAAGCCTTCTCTACCTGTGGTTCTCATCTGTCAGTTGTTTGCTTATTTTATGGAACTGGCCTTGGGGTATATCTCAGCTCCACTATCTCATCTTCCCGTAGGAAGGGTCCAGTGGCCTCAGTGATGTACACTGTGGTCACCCCTATGTTGAACCCCTTCATCTACAGTCTAAGGAACAAGGACATCAAGAGTGCCCTGTGGAGAATTATCATCAGAAAAGCCTAATTTCAATACTTGTATAATTTTTCTGTTGTTGTTTATTAAGACTGTAAAAGACAGCAAAATCAAATATGTGCAACAAGTAACTGTGAATCTGCAGTTCCATAGCATATATGTAGGAATCTAGCTTTCTGGTTACACATTTCTTTTCCCTCTTAAATTAGCTCTACTGAAATTGGGACATTATTTGGGGGTCATAACCCTTCCAAGATTTTGCATACCACCTCATTGTATACTTCTCAATTTCCTTATGTATTACCCAAAGCCCTTGGTCACAGGCAGTCTTATTTCTATCACCTCCAAATAAACACAGATCTATTTCTTGTCATATACTGAATCTATGGGCTTTCCTGCTGGCCTAACAGTAAAGAATCCTCCTGCAGTACAGGAGATGAGAGTTCAATCCCTGGGTTGGGAAGATCCCATGGAGAAGGAAATGGCAACTCACCCCAGTATTCTTGCCTGGGAAATCTCATGGACAGAGGAGCCTGGCAGGCTACAGTCCCTGGGGTCCCAAAACATCTTACAACAACTGATTCTAAACAACAACTGATTCTATGTTTCCCTATTATTATTCCCTATTTGTTATGTGTATCTAAACCCTACCTTAATGACCAAGACATCTAATATATTTTTGCTCCTTAATGAATTTTGGGCAAATAGGATGGGTATTTCATTTCATTTCCAAACCAAAGTATTCTGATATTAAAATAGGACACTATGAATACTAAGTTTGAATAAGAAGTTGTTAACTGGGACTTTACTAGGAAAACTGGAATGCGTGCTTCCTGAGGGGTAGATATAGAGTACCCACCAAAGTAAAGTCAATTCCCAATTTTTCTGATAATCCTCCTTCCCATTCCATCTAACTTCTCCCCAATTATATTACATAAGTGAAGTTGCTCAGTTGTGTGCAACTCTTCACAATCCCATGGACTATAGCCTACCAGGCTTCTCCGTCTGTCGAATTTTCCAGGCAAGAGTACTGGAGTGGGTTGCCATTTCCTTCCCCAGTGGATCTGCCCAACCTGGGGATCGAACCCAGGTCTCCCTCATTTCAAGCAGATGCTTTACCCTCTGAGCCAACAGGGAAGCCCAATCATATTACATAATCAGACATAAAGAACAGAAATTGAGTGATTCCACTGATATGAAGTACCTAAAGCAGTCAAATTCCTATAGACAGAGAAGAGAATGATGGTTGCCCGAGGCTTTGGGAGGAGGAAAGGGGAGTTAGTGTTTAATGGGCACAGAGTTTCAGTTGGGGAAGACAAAATAGTTCTGGAGATGAATGGTGGTGATGGTTGCAAAACAATATGAATATACTTAATGCCACTTAAGTGTACACTTAAAAATAGTTAAGAGGGTAAAATTTATCTTATGTTGTTTTACCACACACACACACACAAAATCAATCAGAAATGAGAGATGATTTCCCCAAATGTTGGGTGTTACTCAGCCCTCAAAATTCATGTAGATGTATGGCAAAATCATCACAATATTGTAAAGTAATTATGCTCCAATGAAAATAAAGAAACTTTTTAAAAAAGAATCAACTTCTAGAGGGATCTCCCTCAGCTACAGAGAGCCCAAGGCAGCCCACATCCGAAAACTATATGATGTGAGGGTGTAAGCATTTGATTCCTTTTCACCCAACTGCAGCCAACTCTAAGGGATCATCTTTAGAGCACCCCGGTGGTTTTCATAGACCTCTAGGGGCTTCAACTTGGCTTTAATTTTTCCACTGCCCTTTCATACTGAAGAGAACTTGCCACACCACAAAATCGAGAGA
This sequence comes from Okapia johnstoni, assembly GCA_024291935.2. Lineage (NCBI taxonomy): Eukaryota > Metazoa > Chordata > Mammalia > Artiodactyla > Giraffidae > Okapia > Okapia johnstoni. The sequence goes on along the minus strand of CM044316.1, from coordinate 10,671,451 downwards.
ACCATCCTCACAAGACTGCCCTCATATCAGATACCACTACAAGTGCAATGGTTCCCAGGGTTCCATGTCCAGTTTGTGCCGAATTGCTCAGTGCTCAATCATATCCAACATTTAGCAACCCCATGGACTGTAGTTCACCAGGCTCCTCTGTCCATGGAATTTTCCAGGCAAGAATACTAGAGCTGGTTGCTATTTCCCATCCCAGAGCATCTTCACAACCCAGGGATAGAACCCACATCTCGTGTCTCCTGCAGGGCAGGCGGGTTCTTTACCACTGCTCCCCTTGGGAAGTCCCATGTCCAGTGTAATTGAATATTCTTATTATCTGATAGGCAGAACACTAGATAAATATGTGCAGCTTAATTGAGAAAACTGCATATTTAGTTTTCTGTCTATCAGTTAATGAGGAATTAATCTCTGAGTTCCTCATACATAGACTATGAGCCAGGAGTACTGCAAGGATAAGATGTAGAAAGTTACAACAGACCACATCTCACATATCCTGCTTTAAAACTAAAAGGACACTGTCTTAATGAACACCAAGAGTTCAAACACAAAGGTTTTAAAGAAAAATATATTTAGAGAGAGATATGACCTCTTTATTGAGTAGAAATAGGCAATGCAAGAGATGCCAGAGACCCAGATTCGATTCCTGGGTGGGGAAGATCCCCTGGAGGAGAGTATGGCAACCCACTCCAGTATTCTTGCCTGGAGAATCCCATGGACAGAGGAGCCTGGTGGGCTACAGAGTTGTAAAGAGTTGGATACAACTGAGGGATGAACACTGAGATGTTTGTAGAACTCTGGCACTGGAAAGGCTGTGGCTTATTCTAACAGTGATGGAAGGACTCTTATGAGTGTAAGAGAAACAAGAAATATTTCTGACTGTATGGCTTGGAACAGCAAGGTAGGATCTGCAGAAGTATCCACAACAGAGCAAGTTTTTCATGTTCTAGTTCTTCTCTGGGGATTTTTTCTTGAAAAGATGATGTTTTGGAGCCAAGGCTGGAACACAGAGAAATATCTCCATAGTTTTATTCTTTTTAGAGTCAACTGTACAGAGGGAGAATGAGGCTGGTTAAATGAGTAGCTTCAAAGATGCCTTCAAAGATCCCTACCACTTCTGTTCATGTCCTTGTACGTACGTGTCTCCTTGGACTGGACACAGTGACTTGTTTCCAGTAAACTGAATTTGGAAAACTATTGGCCTGTCACTTCTACCATTAATGTGTAAAATAGCTCAACTTTCATCTTGCCAGTCCTCTACAGTCTACTGACCACCTTGCTCTGATGGAAGTCAGTTGCCAAGTCATAAGAGGTAAGAAACTAAGAGAAACCTCTAGTCTCCAAAGCACTCAGTACTATGAACAGACATGAAAGTGAGCTTGGAATCAAATATTCTTATAGTCAAACCTTGATAAGACTACAGCACTGGCCCCCATTTTGTATGTAGATTCTCTGATGCCCCTTGAAGTGTTTAAGCAAACTAGCAAGTTACTAGACAGATATGTTAAAATAAACAGTTGTGTAACGTAACAACATACATCAAATGAAGAGAAAACTTAAGAGTTAGAATTTTAAATTAATTCTGTCCTTGGAATTTTCCAGGCAAGAATACTGGAGTGGGTTTCCATTTCCTTCTCCAGGGGATCTTCCCGAACCGGGGATCAAACCCAAGTCTTCTGCATTGCAGGCAGATTCTTTACTGTCTGAGCTACCAGGGAAGCCCTTAAATTAATAGAATTTAGGATTTAAAATTCCAAGCATATTAGAGCTAGAATTTGGACTGTCATTCAAAATTCCAAAAACCATAAATCTTCAAGGCAGAAAATCCAAAACTCCAGATAAAGACTATAGAAAAAAAATATGACAATGCCAGAGACAGAAATCTTAACCATGAAAATAGAAATACTATCAGAATCTTGGAAGGGAAGACCTAAATCTCTCTAAATTTAATGACTAATTCAGTGGGTTTACAAACATAAAATCATGTATTGCTTCCCCTAATTGAAAAAAAAATGTTTCTGAATTTTATGATGAGAAAATGAACTGGAAGGCAGAGGTGAGGAACAGATGTCAGCCTCCTCCAGGCTCTACTGGATCCTTCCTGATACATTCACTTTTCTCCTTTTCCTCCTCCATTAAATTAGCAAACCCTCAGATTAAGAGACCGTGGACCAGTTTGGCTAATTTTCTCCTTGCATGAAGGTCTCCAGGCTGCATCACTGTAAATAATCAGCCTTTGCTTCCCAGCCCTTCAGTTAGCCAGCTCCAGTCAAGTAGGATCAATATCCCTGTCTCTCATCCACCCAGAGTTGTTGTCTGCTCCAGAGGCCTGTCTTGCTGCCTGTCCTGAGGACAAAGCCTCAACCTTCATTCAACAGCAGGTAGGGGAGGGGCAGCCAATCTACATTCCTCAGTGCTGCCCCAGCAGAGACACAGCCCAGCCCAGAGAGTTCAAAGTGCAGTGGGAGACACTGAATGCAGGAGGCATTGGAGAATCCTTGTTTACTCACCATCAAGGCAGTGGGACAGTTGGAATAGTCAGCAGGAGGCCACTAAAATGCAGATTCAGCTCAAAGCCTATGAGTTTTATGTTATTGTTAGTGGTGGGGATCCCAGAACTCCTATTTAAGTTTTTGCTTTCCTTCCACACTGGTTCTATCTTCCTTGAGCATCATTTCTACCTGATTAGGAAACAGGTCCCTCTAAAGTGTCCCCCTAAGTTCTCCAGATGATCTTGAAGGTGATGGTGATGACATGATGACACTAACCACAGTATTACAAAGACCTATGTAGGAAGTCACACACCAGAGGCTGAAGTGATTTTTTTAATGTAGTTTGTTATTTTATTTGCATTGAAAGTGTGAATGTGAAAGTTTTAGTCTCTATGCTGTGTCCGACTCTTTTCAACCCTATGGACTGTAGTCTGCCAAGGCTCCTCTGTCAGTGGAATTCCCCAGGCAAGAATACCGGAGTGGGTTGCCATTCCCTTCTCCAGGGAATCTTCTCGACCCAGGAACCAAACCCTAGTCTCCCACATTACAGGCAGATACTTTACTCCTTGAGCCAATAGGGAAGCCCTTTATCTGAATTACTACCCCCCACAAAAAGAGAGCAACATTCATTATTATCATTTTACACTTGAGGGTGGAAATTTTAGTTTTAATGTAATTTTGATCAGGCCCTGTGGTATAGAAGGGGATAAAGTCAGATTCGAATGCAGACAGTGAGACTCCATTTACAAAGCACCTTGACAGTATTCTGTCCTGCCAATCCAATGGCAGGGGGCTGAATTTAGGAGAAACAGGAAACTCACAATAAGGAAGAATTGGCATGAAAAGCTCTTAAGCTGGCATAAGGAGGCCAAAGTAGTGTTTAGGACCTGATTAGGTCTTAAATTTTTTGACTGTTCATAAAAGTAGGATCTAATGAGAAATCAACCCTTCACAAATACTTAGGATTAGAGACATATTTAAGAAGTTTTACCTAGCCACTACAAACAAACACAGCAAAACGTAAACTCACCCTCCAACCTTTCTCTGAGAGTGTATGACATTGATCAAGAAAACATTCTCCATGTCTTTGGAGGGGGGCTTCCTTGATGGCTCATGATAAAGAATCTGCCTGCAATGCAGTAGACCCAGGTTTGATCCCTGGGTCTGGAAGATCCCCTGAAGAAGAGAATGGCAACCCACTCTAGTATTCTTGCCTGGAGAATTTCAGGGACAGAGGAGCCTGGCAGGCTACAGTCCATGGGGTCACAAATAGTTGGACATGACTGAGCAACTAATACATTTTGGAGAAATGTCTGCATAGGTCTTCCATCCATTTTTTGATTGAGTTGCTTATTTTTTATGACATTGAGTTTCATAAGCTGTATATTTTGGAGATTAATATCTTGTCCATTGCTTCATTTGCAAATACTTTCTCACATTGTGAGGTTTGTCTTTTCATCTCATTTATGGTTGTCTTTGCTGTGCAAAATCTTTCAACTTTAACTAGGTCCCATTTTTATGTTTGCTTTTATTTTCATTATCCTAGGAGGTAGGTCAAAAAAGATCTTTCTGTGCTTTATGTCAAGGAGTGTTCTTTTGATGTTTTCCTCTAAGAACTTTAAACTGCCCAGTCTTATATTTAGGTCTTTAATCTATTTTGAGTTTATTTTTGTGTATGGTGTTAGGGAGAGGTAGGAATGTAGGTTGATACAGCCACTATAGAGGACAGTATGGAGGTTTCTTAAAAAATTAAAAATAGAGCTACCATATGATCCAGCAATCACAGTGCTGGGCATACACTGAGAAAACCATAAATCAAAAAGACACATGCACCCAATGTTCATTGTAGCACTATTTACAATAACCAGGACATACAAGCAACCTAAACATCCATCAACAGATGAATGGATAAAGATGTGGTACATATATACAATGGAATATTACTCAGCCATAAAAAGGAATGACACTGGGTCATTTGTAGAGACATGGATGGACCTAGAGACAGTCCTACAGAGTGAAGTGAGTCAGAGAGAGAAAAACAGATATCTAGAAAAATAATCTAGAAAAATGGTACAGATGAACCTATTTGCAGGGCAGAAATATAGACACAGACATAGAGAATGGGCTTGTGGTCATGGATCAGGAGAAGGGTGGGATAAATTGGGAGACTAGAATTGACATTTGTGTACTGTGTGAAACAGATAGCTAGTGGGAAGCCACTGCATAGTGCAGAGAGCTCAGCTGGGTGCTCGGTGGTGACCTAGGTGGGTGGGATGGGGAAGCGGGGGTGAGGTCCTCAAGGGAGGGGATATGTGTATACACATATGTGATTCACTTTGTTGTACCGCAGAAACTAACACAACATTGTAAAGCAACTACACTCCAATTTTTAAAAATTTGCAAATATGAAAAACAAGTTCAGATATACATTAAAATTTATTGTTAATCATTGGTGCATTGTATATTAATACTATCTTCAAGATCAGCAATGCCAAATGGTTTTGTTCTTTCAACAAAAACATATTTGTCAAAATGTGAAGTTCACCAAGACCAAGTGTTTATCAGCTACATCTGAAGAGACTGACCAAACTACCCGTACATTTGAGTGAGTTTTTATCTCCATGAAAGATGTATTTCATAAAACCAAAAAACGATGAAAAACCCTTAAAGTTAACTAACAAACAGGAATGCTCTCTGACTGTGAACATTTGATTTTAATTTAGAATCCAGTGAGTAAGGTTTTATCTCTTTAGAACTACACTGCAAATCAATGAACTTTCTTGTACTGCATTTAGATAAGATACAGTATATTTGAGTGCTTTTTAGTGTCCTCTAAATATAATTTTTTAAATCAGAAGAATATTTTTTTGTTTTTATTTTCCCATTAAAACTAGGGAGCAGATATATTATTGTGTTCATAGATTTGTTGTCTCAAAATATCCTTACCTTGCTAACATTCTTTGGCCCCATGCCGTTAAAATCAGTACTAAAGAAACTAATGACGACTTCCCTGGAGGCTCAGTGGTAAAAGAATCTGCCTGCCAGTGCAGGAGATGCGGGTTCGATCCCTGGGTCAGTAAGATCCCTAGAAGAAGGAACTGGCAAACCACTCCAGTATTCTTGCCTGGGAAATCCCATGGACAGAGGAGCCTGGCAGGCTACAATCCATGGAATCGCAAAAGAGTTGAACATGACTTAGCAACTGAACAACAACAACTAGTAGTTCTTTAAATATTCTGGTATGTTTGCAGCAACATGGATGGACCTAGAGAGTGTCATACTGAGTGAAATAAGTCGGAGAAGGAGAAATACCATATGACATCCTTTATATGTGGGATCTAAAAAGAAATGAAACAAATGAACTTACTTGCAAAATAGAAAGAGATATAGACTTAGAAAACAAACTTACGGCTGCCCAGGGTCAGGGTGGGAGGTGTAGGGAAGGGATAGTTAGGGAATTTCGGAAGGTCATGTACACAACAGCCATATTCAAAATGGATAATCAACAAGGACCTATATTGTATAGCACATGGAACTCTACTCAATGTTATGTGGCAGCCTGGATGGGAGGAGAGAATGGATACATGTATATGTATGGCTGAATCCCTTCTCTGTTCCCCTGAAACTACCACAACATTGTTAATCGGGTATACCCCAATACAAAATAAAAGGTTTAAAGTTTGAAAAAGAATCCTGGGTATGAGATCATGATTTTTTTTAGTAGGTTCTGGTAGGCAGAATGTTTCCCTTGCTAAAGGTTTCCTGCCCTAATCCCCAGGACTGATGCGTATGTCACAGTACATGGGGACAGGAACTTGGCAGATGTGCTTAAACTAAAAATCTTGAGATGGAGAGATGACCCTGTGATATCCAGGTGGGTTCATTGAATCTCATGAGTCCTTCAGAGCAGAGAGGCTTTCCTGGCCACAACCAGAGGGAGATGGACCACGAAAGTAGGATCGGAGGGGTGTGCCCTTGCTGCTTGAAGAAGGAGCATCAGGAAGCTGGAAACAAACTCCTCCTTGGAACCTTGAGAAGGAACCAGCGCTGCTGACAACCTGCTTCTAGCCCAGTCATACCTATGCCAGACTTCTAGCCTGCAGAACTACGTGATAACACATTTCCCTTTTTTTTTGAAGTCCTTAGGTTGTTGGTAATGAGTTGAGGCAGCAGTAGAAAACTAGTAACCAACGTGTTACCAAGGGGTTCTGTCCCACTGTGACTTTCCTTTCATTTCCTACAGTGTCTTTTGATAAACAGAAGCTCTGGATTGAAAAAAAAAAAAGAAGAAAAAGAAACTGAATACTCTGGGCATCAAAAAAAGATGTCCTCACAATTGAGAAATATGGCTGAAGGTGCTGGAGTGTGTGGTCTTCAAGAGTGAAAACTATTTGTGAATTATTAAATACAAAGTTTGGACACTTATCTGGGTGTCTCCACAATTGTTGTTTATTCAACACCCTCTACTTTTTTCTAAAGATACCGCATCAACATGGAACCCCAGAATCTAACAGGTCTCTCAGAATGCCTCCTCCTGGGCCTTTCAGATGATTCAGAGCTGCAGCCCCTCCTCTTTGGACTCTTCCTGTCCATATACCTGGTCGCTGTGTTTGGGAACCTACTCATCATTCTGGCTGTCATCTCTGACCCCCACCTCCACACCCTCGTGTATTCCTTCCTTTCCAATTTGTCCTTGGCTGACATCAGTTTCAGCACCACCACTGTCCCCAAGATGTTAGTGAATCTCCAGACACACAGCAAATCCATCCCCTATGCAGGGTGTCAGGGTCAGGTGACCTTTTTCTCTCTTTTTCCATGTTTGGAGAGTCTGCTTCAGACGGTGATTTCCTATGACAGGTTGGTGGCCATTTGTCACTCCCTATACTACCTGGTCATCATGAACCCCGCCTCTGTGGCTTATTGGTCCTGGTGTCATTTTCCATCAGCCTTTTGACCTCCCTGCTGCACCACTTGATGGTGTCACAGCTTACCTTCTGTGCAGATGGTGAAATACGTCATTTCTTCTGTGATCTTTCTCAACTCCTCAACCTTTCCTGTTCTGACATCTCCATAAGTAACATATTAATCTATTTCATTAGTACCATCACTGGTGGGATTCCACTCTCAGGGGTCCTTTACTCTTTTACTCGAATTATATCCTCCATTATGAGAGTCTCCTCATCAGGTGGGAAGTACAAAGCCTTCTCTACCTGTGGTTCTCACCTGTCAGTTGTTTGTTTGTGTTATGAAACAGGCTTGGGTGTATACCTCAGCTCAGCTGTCTCAGCTGGGCCCTAGGTGATGTACACTGTGGTCACCCCTATGCTGAACCCTTTCACCTACAGTCTAAGGAACAAGGACATCAAGAGTGCCCTCTGGAGGATTATCAGCAGAATAGCCTAATCCCAATCCCTGTTTTTTGGTTCATGGGAGTAGAAAATACAACAAAATCAAACGTGCAATAAGTGATTCTGAATGTGAAGTCACTTACTGTAAATGTACCTATCTGGCTCTATACTTTATGTTTACACAATTTTCCCTCTTCAGAGCATAGCTGTAATGAAAGTGGGAGCTTACCTGGATGTCCCATGTGAATTATAACCCTTCTGGGATTTTGCATATCGTATCAGTATACCCGTCTCTCTTTCCTTATGTATTACTCAAGACTCTTGGTCACAAGCAATCTTGTTTTTATCATCACAAAATAAACACAGCTCTCTCTTTTTCTTGTTTTGCATTGTTTCTATAACTTTCCTATGATTATTCCCTGTGTGTTAGGTGGATCTAAACTCTACCTGAATGACCAAGACATCTAATATATTTTTGCTCCTTAATGATTTTTGAGTAAATAGAGTGGATATTTTATTTCTAAACTGGAGTATTTTGAAATTGAAATAGGACACTATGAATATTAAATTTGAATAAACCCTTATCAACTGGGTTTTTCCTGGGAAAAGTGGGGTGTATGCTTCCCAAGGAGTAGATGAGAGGGTACCTACCAGAGCAAAGTCAGTTCCCAATTTTGCTGATAATTCTCCTTTCCATTCCATTTAACTTCCTCCCAATCATATTAAATAGCAAGACACAAAGAGACAAAAATTGAATGATTTGACACCTAAAGTAGTCAAAATCATAGAGACAGTGGGTAGGATGGCAGTTGCCAGAGGCTTTGGAAAGAAGAATGGGGAATTAGTTTAGTGGAAATAGAGTTTCACTTGGAGAACATAAAAAGTCCTGGAGATGGATAGCGGTGTGTGCTCAGTTGTTCAGTCATGTCTAACTCTTTGCAACCCCATGGACTGTAGTCCAGCTGGCTCCTCTCTCCCTGGGATTTCCCAGGCAAGAATACTGGAGTGGGTTGCCTTTTCCTCCTTCAGGGGATCTTGCTGATCCAGGAATCAAACCCATGTCTCCTGCGTCTCCTGCTTTACATGCGGATTCTTTACCACTGAGCCACAAATGCCCCTGAACTGGACACTTAAGATGTCTAAGAGGGTAAGAAAATAATAGCAAATGCAACAACTGACAAAGGATTAATTTCCAAAATATACAAGCAGCTCATACAACTCAGTACCAAGAAAACAAACAACCCAATCAAAAAGTGGGAAAAAGACCTAAACAGACATTTCTCCAAAGAAGACATACAGAGGGCTAACAAACACATGAAAAGATGCTCAACATTGCCCATTAGAGAAATGCAAATCAAAACCACAATGAGATATCACCTCATACCAGTCAGAATGGCCATCATCAAAAAGTCTACAAACAATAAGTGCTGGAGAGGGTGTGGAGAAAAGGGAACGCTCTTGCACTGTTGGTGGGAATATTAACTGATACAGCCACTGTGGAAGATGGTATGGAGATTCCTTAAAAAACTAGGCATAAAACTACCATATGACCCAGCAATCCCACTGCTAGGCATATACCCTGAGGAAACCAGGGTTGAAAAAGACACATGTATCCCATTGTTCACTGAAGCACTATTTACAATAGCTACAACATGGAAGCAACCTAGATGCCCATTGACAGATGAATGGATAAAGAAATTGTGGTACATATACACAATGGAATATTACTCAGCCATAAAAAGAAACACATTTGAGTCAGTTCTGATGATGTGGATGAACCTAGAACCTATTACACAGAGTGAAATGAGTCAGAAATAGAAAGATAAATATCATATTCTAACGCACAGATACAGAATCTAGAAAAATGGTACTGAAAAATTTATTTACAAGGAAGCAGTGGAGAAACAGACATAAAGAATAGACTTATGGAGATGAGGAGAGGGGAGGGGAGGGTGAGATATATGGAAGGAGTAACATGGAAACTTACATTACTATATGTAAAATAAATAGCCAATGGGAATTTGCAGTATGGCTCAGGAAACTCAAACTCTGTATCAACCTAGAGGGGTGGGATGGGGAAGGAGATGGGAGGGAGGCTCAAAAGGGAGGGGATACGTGTATACCTATGGCTGATCCATGTTGAGGTTTGACAGAAAACAACAAAATTCTGTAAAGCAATTTCAATTAAAAAAAAAGATAAAATGGCTAAGAGGGTAAATTTTACGTTATGTTAGCCTGTCAGGCATGAGGGACATATTACTCCAATGTTGGGTGTTACTCAGGCCTCAGCCATCAACTCCTAGAGGGATCAGCCTCAGCTACAGAGCATCACTAGGCAACCCAAATTCAATGACTATGTGATGAGGGTGTGTAACCATTTATCTCTTTTGCCTCAGCTCCAGCCAACACTAAGGGACTGTCTTAGCTCCAGAGCTCCCTAGGGGTTTTCAAAGGCCTGTGATGGGTTTGAACTTGACTTGATTTTTTTCCACTATCTTTTCTGGTTACAAAGAGTTTTCCAAACTGTGATGTCTGAGGAAACAGTCCTCACAAACCTGTCCTCATTTCAGACACCACCACAAGTTCACAGGTTCCCAGGGGGACCCTCACTTCAGGCCAGCCAGCTACAAATTCGAGGACTTTCTCACATTCAGTGATGTTCTAGAATGTTCAAATTAAGGAGAATCCCTCAGGTTTAATAGTACCCCAGAAATTCACAGAACAAAGGAAAGTTCTTGGCTCAGATGGTAAAGAATCTGTCTGCAATGTAGGAGACTTGGGTTCAATCTCTAGATAAGGAAGATCCCCTGGAGAAGGGAATGGCAACCCACTCCAGTATTCTTGCCTGGAGAATTCCACGGACAGGGGAGGCTGGTGGGCTACAGTCCATGGGGTCACAAAGATTTGGATACGACTGACTCTATGATTATAGCTTTTTTAATAGTGAAGGACACAAATTAAAATCAGATGAAAGATACAACATAGGGCAAGATCTGGAAAGTCCCATAGGTGAAGCTTCTTGGTTTCCTCTTTCCATGGAGTCCAGATCCATTACCTCCTCCTAGTGACGATATATGATAATAATAATAATATATATATATTGCTAACTAGGTGGCTCACCTGAGCTTCAGTCTCTAGAATTTTTATTGAGGTACATTCTATAAATGTGATTAGTTGAATTTTTGCCTATATGATTGAACTCCATTTCCAGCTTCCCTCCCCAGATGTTGGGTTGATAAACTTGAGGACACAGTTGTTTAGACATATTGGCTTTCTTCTGGTTCATCAACCAGACCACATTCTTTTCAGCCCCTAGATCATGCATTTATTTCTCTCTGTCTCATCTTCACTGAAACAAAAAATGGGAGAATTTTTTAAGCTTGGGGGAGCTAATGGAAAAGCACTGGAAGATGTTAGGGAAGACAAGTGGGTTGATAGGATAGGCCATTTGTGTTTGCTAATTGCTGCTTTTCTTTTTGGGACTTCCCAGGTGGCAATACTCTTGCTTGGAAAATCCCATGGACGGAGGAGCCTGGTAGGCTGCAGTCCACGGGGTCGCTGAGTCAGACATGACTGAGCGACTTCACTTTCACTTTTCACTTTCATGCATTGGAGAAGGAAATGGCAACCCACTCCAGTATTCTTGCCTGGAGAATCCCAGGGATGGGGGAGCCTGATGGGTTGCCGTCTATGGGATCGCACAGAGTCGGACACGACTGAAGCGCCTTAGCAGCAGCAGCAGGTGGCACTAGTGGTAAAGAAGCCACCTGCCAATAAAGAAGACAGGGGTTTGATCCCTGGGTCAGGAAGATCCCCTGGAGGAGGAAATGGCAACCATTCTTGCCTAGAGATTCCTCATGAGAATCCCCATGGACAGAGGAGCCTGGCAGGCTAGAGTACATAGGGTCCCAAAGAGTTGGACATGAGTGAAGTGACTTAGCACACATGCACGCTTTCCTTTTTAACTGGAGGATAATTGCTTTACAATGTTGTGTTGGTTTCTGCTGGGCAACAAAGGGAGTCAGCCATGATTGTACATATATCCCCTCCTTCTTGAACCTCCCTCCCCACCTCCCTTCCTACACTTCTAGGTCATCACACAGTACAAGGCTGGGCTCCCTGTGCTGTATATCAGCTTCCCACTAGCTATCTATTTTACACACGATTGTGTATATATGTCAATGCTACTGTTTTGGTTGCTGCTTTTTGAATTTAGGCTCTTACACTCCCACAGAAGTGGGAGACAGGGGAACTAATTTTCTTGATTACATTTCAAAGGGAAGGCTTTGTGAAAATCATTCTTTGGTTGTAAAAGGGATGAGAGATTTGGAGAAGATTTATCTACATTTACTAATAAAAGAAGCAGACTGGACTTCCCTGGTGGTTCAGTGGTTAAGGCTCTGTGCTTCCACTGCATGGGTTCAGTCCCTGGTCAGGGAACTAAGATTCTCACATGCCCATGGTGTAGCCAAAATAAAGGAGTAGAAAAAGAATTTAAAAGTGTTCTAATGTAAGTACTCTAAAAAAAAGAGTGAGGACAGATAGGTAGAAACTCATTTAAACTGAGGGGGAAACTTAAGGTAGTCTTAGTCAATGAATATCCAATATTTCCACTGTTGTTACAACTTTGAAATTCTTAGGGTTTTGATTGTGGTGTGGGAAGCTAACCTCCACACTGAGCAGGAGTTTTAAATTATGCTTACAAGTAACTTGAGTTATAAACGCAAATGTCGATGTTAACAGTGAGAAACAAGGCAATAACTCTGGAATGGTACAGTCACAGGTAGGCACACATCAGGAGCATTGTTAGATTTAGCTAACCAAAAATATCTAGAGCAAGTCGGCAAAAGTCAGAAGGAGATATATGTATAAAACAGCTGATCCACTTCGTTGTTCAGCAGAAACTAACACAAGAGTATAAAGCATATATACCCCAATTAAAAAAACAAAATTGAAAAAGATGCATGTACCCCAATGTTCATTGCAGCACTGTTTATAATAGCTAGGACGTGGAAGCAACCTAGATGTCCATTGACAGATGAATGGATAAAGAAGTTGTGGTACATATGGAATATGTACCACATATTCCATGGACTATTACTCAATCATAAAGAGGAACAAATTTCAGTCAGTTGTCATGAGGCAGAGAATATAAAACGTGTTATACAGAGTGAAGTAAGTCAGAAATAGAAAAACAAGTTTTGTATAATAATATATATATATATGTGTGTATATATATATATATGTGTGTGTGTGTGTGTGTGTATATATATATATATATATATATATATATATATATATATATATGACATGTAGGAAAATGGTACTGATGAACCTATTTGCAGGGCAGAAATACAGACTCAGACATAGAGAACAGATGTACGGACACAGAAGGGAAAGGAGAGGGTGGGATTAATTGAGAGCAGCACTGAAACAGATACATTACCATATGTAAAACAGATGGCCAATGGGAAGTTGCTGTATAACACAGAGAGCTCAACCAGGTGCTCTGTGACAGCCTAGAGGGATGAGATGGGGTAGGAGGTGGGAGGGGGACTCAAGAGGGAGGGAACATATGTGTACTTGTGGCTGATTTGTGTTGATGTATGCCAGAAACCAACATAACATTGTAAAGCAATAATTATCCTCTACTTAAAAATAAATAAATTCCAAAAAAATAGTCAGTTCCCACAACTGAAAGTCATGATTCTTTTCCCAGTTGCCAGACCCAAGACTGTTTTCATTCTCAAAGCTTAGAGATTAAACAGATTAAATAGGAGATGAGCCCCCCTTTGGGAATCTCAATTTTGTTCTTCAAAATGGTAACACTCTTCAAGTACATAACTTGTGACCAGTTGATTCCACTGGACTCCAGTCCTGGTGTGAGCAGCGATTCTTCTTTACCAAGTTGAATATTTCTGTGCTTAGGTTTGCCTTTCCTGCCTGCAGTGCCTTGGCAAACACACCATCGAATGACAACACATCACCCAATTTTGGTTTTTTAACATTTATTTATTTATATTTCTTTTCGGTTGTGCTGGGTCTCCCTTATTGCCTGTGCACTTTCTCTAGCAGTGGCAAACGTGGGCTACTCTCTAGTTGCTGGAGTAGTGATAAGCGTGGGCTTCTCGTTGTGGTGACTTCTCCTGCTGTGGAGCACAGGCTCTGGCGTGGATGGGCTTCAGTAGTTGTGGCTTGTGGGTTCTAGACCACAGCCTCAGTAGTTGTGGTGCACAGGCTTACTTGCCCCATGACATGTGGAATCTTACTGGGCCAGGGATCAAACCTCAGTGCCCTGTACTGGCAGGTAGACTCTCAGTCACTGGACCACCAGGGAAAGTCCCATCCAATTTCTTTATGGTGAAAAGATGGGAAAATAAACATTCATCAAGACATCTAGCAGTTTGAACATATTCTGTACACCCCTAAAACTCCTCAGCATCATGTATCTCCAGGGTGGCAATTCTGTGATTCAATTCCTACTCTCCTGAATTCTAATCCAGCACTCTGTCCTGGCACAATACCTGAACATATGTCCCCTTTCAGCCAGATTTTGTCACCATCTGGATCTTGTGTTTCGACCTCAGTAAATCCACCTGTAGAATGAGGCAGCTATATCCAACAATTTATTAGCACCTGACTTGTTCTAATATTCTTGGTCTTGCAGTTTTCTTGTCTCTAGTGATACATATTCATACCTTATTTTGGAAACATACTAAATATACATATAAAAGCTCAACCATGCTGAAAATCAAATAAATAATTTCTTTGTCAGTGTATTTTCTGTTTGGACATAGAGCGTGATCTGATAAACGCTGAAATCCAGGATTTAAGCTCTATGAGGGCAAAGATTTTTGTCTTTTTTTCCCTCCCTTCACCTCTGCGTTCCAGATATTTGCATGAGCCTGGCACACTGAGTGCCGCTCAGCAAGTACTGCTGAATAAATGAACATGATAAAAACTAGCGATGGTATTGATAATAAGCACTATTTCATAATTCTTAGTCAACTATTCTGAGTCTGTACTTGAAGTGGCTGGTATCAACCTGCAGGAGTGGAAACCCAATCCAATTTACAGTGATGGGTAAGTAAAAGGAGGGAGGCAGAGAGTAGAACTGAGGTTAATAGAGACAACACTGTAGGAAGTGAAGACAAAGTACTCACTAGGCAATTCTGACCCAAGTCCCTTGCAGAGAATGGATGAGAAACAAAACTCGATGTGACTAAAAGGCAAAATTTCTTGTTGGGGAGAGTGTGGAGAAAAGGGTACCCTCCTATACTGTTGGTGGGAATGTAAATTGGTATAGCCACTATGGAGATTCCTTAAAAAACTAAATATAGAAGTTCATATAGAATATGATCACGCAATTCCACTCCTTAGCATATAACCAGAGAAAACCATAATTCAAAAAGATACATGCACTTCAAAGTTTATTGCAACACTATTCACCAAAACCAAAACAAGGAAGCAAGCTAAATGTCCCTCAACAGAGGAATGAATGAAGATATGTACCTATATACAATGCAATATTACTCAGTTATGAAAAAGAACAAAATAATGCCATTTGCACCAACATGGATGGACCTAGAGATTATCAAACTAAGTGAAGTAAGTCAGACAAATATCATTAGTATCACTTACATGTGGAATCCCATAAAAATGATGCAAACAAGCTCACAAAACAGAAAGATTCATAGATCCCAAAGTCAACCCTATAGTTACCAAAGGGGAATGTGGGGGGATGATAAATTGGGAGATTGGAATTAACATATATACACTACTATGTGTAAAATAGACAACTAATAAGGAACTACTGAATAGCACTGGGAACCCTACTCAATATTCTGTAATCACCTATGTGGGAAAAGAATCTTAGAAAGTATGCATATATATATAACTGATTCACTTTACTGTATAGCAGAAACTAACACAACATTGTGAATCAACTATTCTCCAATAACAAAAATTTTAAATATTCTGCAGTAACCTATACAGGAAAAGAATCTGAAAAAGAATAGATATGGGTATATGTATAACTGATTCACTTTGCTGTGCACCTGAAATTAACACAACATTGTAAATCAACTATACTTCAATAAAAATTTTTTTTAAAAGAGGCAGGATTTCAAACACTTGAATGACAATATAATATACTGAGTAAATGCAAGCTGTTGAGTAATTAAGCATAGGTCTACATTCTAAAACTCAATCAGTGGTCATTTAAAAACACTTTCTCCACATATGCAAAATTATTAAATAATAGCTGAAATTCTAAGTTTATGAAATGTGTTTCAAAACAATTCTGAAACTTTTTAATGAACTGAATGCAAGATATTTGCATTAAAATGTATATGCTCTGCTTAAATAAAATACATGTTTATTCAAATCACACACACAAGAAAGAGGCAGGACTTCTTTAGCCAACTACTGCCATCACTGTCAGCTCAAAACCTTTGGATCATTGCTCCCATGACTGAACACAGAATGTTCTTCCAAGGACTTTTTGTAGAGCCCTCTTGATGTCCCTGTTCCTCAGGCTGTAGATGAAGGGGTTCAGCATGGGGGTGACCACAGTGTACATCACCGAGGCGATCACGCCTCTCCGGGAAGATGAATCAGAACTGAGATACACACCAAGGCCTGTCCCATAGAACAAAGAGACCACGGAGAGGTGAGATGCACAGGTAGAAAATGCCTTATATTTCCCATGAGCTGATGGGATTCTCAGAATGGAGGAGACAATGCGGGTGTAGGAGAAAAGGATCCCTGAGAAGGGAACAATGCCAAGAAAGCCAATCACCACATATAGCAGGATGTAATTGATGAGTGTGTCTGAGCAGGCAAGTGTGAGGACCTGAGCAATTTCACAATAAAAGTGTGGAATGACCCAGTTGGTACAGAAGGACAGCCGTAACATCAACAGACTCTGGAGCAGGGAGTATGACAAGCTGGTGAACCAAGACACAAGAACCAGCAGACCACAGAGGCGGGGGTTCATGATGACTGTGTAGTACAGGGGGTGACAGATGGCCACAAAGCGATCATAGGCCATCACAGTCAGGAGAAAAGTGTCCATAACTCCAAAAACCATGAAAAGACACATCTGGGTGATGCAGCCTGCGTAGCTGATGGATTTTCTCTGTGTCTGGATGTTCACAATCATCTTGGGGACTGTGGTGGTGACAAAACCAATGTCAGCCAAGGACAAGTTGCAGAGGAAGAAGTACATGGGGGTGTGGAGGTGGGGGTCTGAGCTGATGGCCAGGATGATGAGCAGATTCCCGAGCACAGTGACCACAAACACAGATAGAAACAGCCCAAATAAGATGCACTGCTTTTCTGAGTCTTGGGAAAATCCCAGGAGTAAAAATTCTAAAACACGTGTTTGATTTCCTGGTTCCATATTGCTGATGCATCAGCTAGATGATTGAAGAAGGGGAAAAAATGGGGAAAAAAAAGAAATAGCTACTGGACAGGCTCTAGATTTTCCCCGTGTGTAATAGTCGCTCAGTCCTGTCCTACACTTTGGGAACCCATGGACTGTAGCCTGCCCAGCTCCTCTGTCCATGGGATTCTGCAGGCAAGAATACTTTAGTGGGTTGCCATTCCTTTCTCCAGGGGATCTTCCCAAACCAGGGATTGAAGCCAGGTCTCCTTCATTGCAGGCAGATTCTTTACTGTCTGAGCCACCAGGGAAACCCAGAGTCTACTTCTTTAACTTCTTAAAGTGGAGGATTGGGTATAAAATACTTAACATGACAAAGCTTACGAATCCTACATTCTGTTATTTGTCTATGCAGCATTTCAACCACTGTCCACTGACCTTTGGGATACTCATCCACCCTCTTGAACTCTGGCTCGTTGTTGTTCAGTTGCTAAGTTGTGTCTGACTCTTTGCAACTCCACGAACTATAACCCACCAGGTTCCTCTGTCCATGGGATTTCTTAGGCAAGAATACTGGAGTGGGTGGCCATTTCCTTCTCCAGGGGATCTTACTGATGCAGGGATCAAAACCACGTCTGCTGCAAGGCAGATTCTTCACCACTGAGTCACCAGGGAAGCCTCTATCTCTGGCTTAGGATCATCAAATCAAAAAAAAAAAAAAAAAAAAAGTTAGAGCAGAACTTCCCTGGTGGTCCAGTGAATAAGAATCCACCTGCCAATGCAGGGAACATGGGTTTGATCTCTGGTCCAGGAAGATCCCACATGCAGCAGCACAACTAAGTCCATGTGCCACAACTGCTGAAGCCCTCGTGCCCTAGAGCTCATGCTCCACAAGAGAGATTACCGCAATGAGAAGCCCATGCACTGCAACTAGAGAAAGCCCCGCGCAGCACCAAAGACCGAGTGTAGAGGAAAATAAATAAGTACATTTTCTAAAATATATATATATATATTAATTAAAAGTTAAGAGCAACTTTGAAACTTAGAGATAAATGGTTAATTCTTGTTCTAAAGCAAAAGTGGAACATGAGGCCTGGTGAAATATAGCAACTTGTTCTAGGTTATTTGCCTTGTCTGGGACCCAGAAAGGAGTCAGTTAACCATGCCTCAGAGGTGAAAAAATTTGAGAAAATATCTCAACTATCTGGACAGAGAATTGCAGGATGAGTAGAATTAAGGTTTATTTCTTATGGAAAAATGAAGAAAATATTTTCACTAAATAATAAAACACATTTACAAATTTTTAACCTGGTATACCAAGAACTGGAGAAGGAAACGGCAATCCACTCCAGTATTCTTGCCTGGAGAATCCCAGGGACGGCGGAGCCTGGTGGGCTGCCATCTATGGGGTCGCACAGAGTCAGACACGACTGAAGCGACTTAGCAGCAGCAGCATACCAAGAACATTGAAGACAGGAGGAGAAGTGGGTGGCAGGGGATGAGATGGTTAGAAAGTATCATTGACTCAATGGACATGAGTTTGAAAAAACTCTGGGAGATGGTGAAGGACAGGGAAACCTGGCATTCTGCAGTCCATGGGGTCACAAAAAGTCAGAAATGACTTAGCAATTGAACAACAACAACAAATACCAAGGACAATCAATATCTTATAGAAACAGGGCTATATGTTTCCTGGATATTTGTCTCGTGATGTAATACTCTTCACCTGTGATGTTAAGGGACTGGTTAAAATGTCCGAGGAAAGTGTGGCCAAGTGTTCAAGTCTTAAACCATTTCATTACCATTAGATACTAAAATCGTCACAAACAAAATTTTGTTCTGTGGTGCTCATTAAATATTTGGGAGGAAAGAAATTGCACCAGGATATTTACATATGAACCCAAAAGTGTGAGTCATATGCGGCACCCACATTAAACTGATGCTTAGAAGGAGCTAAGAAGATGAGGACACTCATCTAGAGCCCATCTCCACTCTGACTCTCACCACCCCTGGTCCTAGGGGTCCTGTACCCAGAGTAACAGGTCCTATAACCAGCAACAAGAAACAGCATAAGATCATTCAATGATTGATACTGAAGGACAGGGAAGTCTGGCATTCTGCAGTCCATGGGGTGACCAAGAGTTGGGCACGACTTAGTGACTGAACAACAATACAATGATTGTCAGTGTTCCGTTTGCCTTGATACAAGTGTTTTTGCACACTTGCTATTCTGTAATGCCCCTAATTACAAAGGAGAAATACCACCATTGGCTGTCATCACTGTCAGTCTCCTTAGGTATTAATACCCAAGTAGGAGGATGAAGGATGGGTAAAATGGGTGAAGGGGATCAAAAACTGCAAACTTCCAGTTATGAAATAAATAAGCCATGGGGTTGTAGTGTACAGCACAGTGACTATTTGCATATTTGAAAGTTGCTGAGAGTAGACCTGAAAAGTTCTCATCACAAGAAAAAATTTTGTAATTCTTTCTTGCATTTGTGATCTTGTGATCTGGCATTAACTGGCTTATTGTGATCATCTTGAAATATTGAGTACCGAATGTCTTCAAATATTGAATCATTATGGTGTACATCTGAAAATAATATAGTGTTATATGTCCACTGCCAGTCAATAATTTTAAAAAAATTCAAGGCAGACAGTGTCTTTGGAAAGATAAAAATGACCATATCATATGCAAATCATTTAATTATAGATGACTATTTTCATTCAATCTGATACTTTGGGTGAGGTGGGCAGTTTGCAATTGTCTCTAGTGGCTTCTGATCAACTGAAAGGCAGTCTACTTTTCATGGCTCATATTTGAAGTACGATAGTTTGTAAAAAGATTCCCTTGACTTTTAATAAATGTGGTTTGTTCTCTTGCATTCCAACTT
Source organism: Okapia johnstoni (assembly GCA_024291935.2). NCBI lineage: Eukaryota > Metazoa > Chordata > Mammalia > Artiodactyla > Giraffidae > Okapia > Okapia johnstoni. The sequence continues at coordinate 10,651,326 of CM044316.1, read as the reverse complement.
GCTTTTTTCAGCAGAGTAGTAGGGAGTGTATGAGAATGCCTGAGGTTCTAGGCATTCCCTTGAGTGTGCTGTGCAAGTTAATGGATCAACTGCCTTGGAGAAGAGGAAAGTAATTTTATCTCCTACTGATATATTGCAGGCTTCCCAGGTGGCACTAGTGATAAAGAACCTGCCTGCCAATGCAGTGTATGTAAGTGACCAGGGTTCGATTCCTGGGTCAGGATTGCATATTTATCGCAGAGTTCTTAGCACACACGACCCTCCATATGACTACGGCAAGTAAATTAATAAGCAGATGAGTGTACAAACCAATATTTCTCCGTTGTTGCAGCTCATCAAAACCTCTGGGTGTCTATGACTCCCAAACCTTCAGCAACTCTTTCCCTCAAGGAAATTACTAAATGGAGAGAAGATAAAAGAAATAAGATGTTAATATTAATAGAAGAAAGATAGAAAGAGAGAAAAGGAATATAAAGTTTCTGCTCATTAAATAACCAAGTCTGGGTTTCCCTGCCAGCTCAGTGGTAAAGAATCTGCCTACCAGTGCAGGAGACACAGTTCAATTCCTGATCCGGGAAGATCCCACAAGCAGTGGAGCAACTAAGCCCGTGTACCACAGCTACAGAGCCCATATTCTAGAGCCTAAAAATCACAACTACTGAGCACCTAGAGCCCATGTTCTGCAACAGAAGAAGCCACTGAAATGAAAAACCTATGCATCATGACTAGAGAGTAGCCCCTGTTTGTTGCAATTAGAGGAAAAAGCCTGCACAGTAGCAAAGACTCAGCATAGCCAAAAATAAATTAAATTAAAAGGGCAACATGCTCATTCCCAATGTTGAACCACCCCTAGTCCCAACAATTTAGCCTATTTGCTCTTGCCCTGATATCTACTTATTCTTTCACCTGGGATCTTTCTTCTTTACAGTTTTAATTTTTTATTAAAGTAGAGTTGATTTAAAATGCTGTGTTAATTTCTGCTGAAAAGTGAAATGATTCATTTATACATATACATTCTTTTCTACATCCTTTTCCATTATGGTTTATCCCAGGATATTGAATATAGTTCTCTGTGCTATACAGTAGGACCCTGTTGTTTGTCCATTCTGTCACCTGGGGTCTTTACCCAGGAAAGTATCAGCAATTGCTTTTCTACAGTCCTTATCTGAAATACCAACATATGTGTCTCTGACTTCCTGTCCTAATTATCTAAAGGCACAAACAGAAGTTAACTGAGATACTAAATAGGGAAATTACACATTTGCAAGAAATTTCACAAAGGATGAATTATCACACAGCTATTTTTCTGTGATGATAAGTAAGGATACTCATCATCTGATTTCCCTTTCTGGAATTTCTTCAACATTTATATTCTGAGTCCTTTCACTTTTGCTAAATACCTTTAATCTCTGAATGAGGAGATCCTTCTTTTTTTGTGCTCTCCTCTCAAACACTTAAAGACCTCCTTCTGGGACAGAACAATGGCGTGTGTGTGCAAGCATAGTCTTTCGACTCTTTGTGACCCCGTGGACTGTAGCCTTCCAGGCTTCTCTGCAAATGGGATCTTTTCTCAGCAAGAATACTGAAGTGGCTTGCCATTTCCTCCTCCAGGGGATCTTCCCAACTCAGAGGTGGATCCCTCACTTCCTGTGTTTCCTGCATTACTGGTGGATTCTTGACTGCTGAGCCATCTGAGGAATGGCAGGTAAGAGGATAAAGACACTCATCCCTTTACCTCTGGTTACAGGGCCTAAGGAACTGGAAAGGGAAGAGTCAGGGGGTAGGCAGACACTGGACAAATGCCCCCTCTCTCCATCTTCTCAGCATCACCTCATGGGTGACCCTCATCCTTTCAGGATCATACACAAACATCCTGGTACAATTTTTCTCTTCTTATAAGTATTTATGAACACCATAGAGGATAGTGCTTTCCCAGGTAGTGCTAGTGGTAAACAACCTGCCTGCCAATGAGATGTAGGAGACTTGGGTTCAATCCCTGGGTTGGGAAGATCCCCTGGAGGAGGGCATGGAATCCACTCTAGTATTCTTGCCTAGAGAATCCCATGGACAGAGGAACCTAGCAGGCTGTATATATAACTATATAGAAACTGTATATAAATATATAGAAACTGTATATATAAACTCCATATATATAACTGAGGTGAAATCTCACTCTGTTGTGGCAACTTCACACAAGCAGTGTAGCCATTCACCTTCCCACGCAATTATCCTCTAGAGCTATTTCTCCATAGACATCATAGGGTTTTCTTTGCCTTGTGCTTAATGAGTCAGTGCCCTTTCCACTCAATCACCTGTTTTTTCTACTTCCCACAATACTCACTGGGATATGCAGGCTTGCCAATAAGGGACCACCACAGGGGCCAACTTCCTTGAATCCTGTTCTCTCGTGGAGTGTGGATGATGAAGGAAGAAAAAACACCAAAAAACAAGGATATAGGGCCAGGCACATGGTTTGGGGTCTGGTTGATTTCTCCTGGAGAAGGCATTGAGTGTCTTTGGTCTGGCACATGGAGGCCTTGGTGACTATAAGCTGATGTGTTACAGCTTTTGTGGCCCTAGAGACTGAATACCCTCTGAAGCTTGTTAGACAAATTGATCAATGGATCTTCCATTCCCTGTTCAGTTTGACTCCTCAAGGACAAGGAGCACACAGGAAATGATCCCTGACCTGCCCAATTCCTTGTCCCTGTGAGACTTACAGAAGGTCTACCTGTGCTTCCTCTATTTTGGATCTGTTTACTCTGGGAAGGATCACTATGGTCTCCCTTCAATCTCCTCTTTGAGACAAGTGTCAGCATTTTGGATTTGTAGTTTCCTCATTAGAAAGATTGGAGAGTACCAAAGGCCCACATTAGGGTAGTTCTCAAACTTAAGCCTGCACCAAAATTATCTTGAGAATGTGTTACATCACACACTGCTGAGTCCTACCGCAAATTTCTGCCTCAGTAGATTTGGACTTGGGTTTTTCAGGTGGTTCAGTGGTAAAGTATCCACCTGCCAATGCAGGAGACTCAAGTTCAGTCCCTGGGTCAGGAAGATCCACTGGAGAAGGAAATGCCAATCCACCCCAGTACTATTTCCTGGGAAATCCCATGGACAGAGAAGCCTGGTGGGTTAAAGTCCATGGAGTTACATAAGAGTTGGACACAACTTAGCGACTAAACAACAACAAGTTTGGGGTTTGGCTCTAATAGTTTGGATTTTTTAAAGTTTCCAAATTTTGCCAGTCCCCACGACAATCTTTTGAGAACCATTGTCCTGGGGTGATGTTTCATAATTTGAGTATTATCCAAACTACCATAAAACTAATGGAAAGGAAGAAAAATTACACAAACATAGGCACAAAATTATACTAATTGTGGGTATATGTGTGTGTGCATGTAAAAAATGCGTATGCATAGAGAAGAGACTGGTAGAAAATGAAATGAAGTGTCGACAGTGAAAAAAAGTCCCATTGACTGAGGTTTTTGTTAATATATAGCTTCCCATCTTATCCCAGACTTACCCACTCAACATCTCCAGGAGAAGAGTTTGAGAATTTACTTTCTAAAAATATTTATTTATTTGCTTGCATCGAGTCTTAGCTGTGAAACATAGGCTCTTTGTTGCAGCCCACAGATGCTCTAGTTGTGGTGTGAGGGCTCCGGACCTTGAGGGCTCAGTAGCTGTGGCACGGGGGCTTAGTTGCCCCCACATGACACATGGCATCCTAGTTCCCCTTCCATAAATCCACCCTGTATTTCCTGAATTGCAAAGTGGATTCTTAACCACTTTATCACCAGAGGAGTCCTAACTGAGGGGTTACTTTTGAAAGAAAATTACAACGCATGTGAGAGTTGGGTGGCAAAGAAGGCTGAGTGCCAAAGAATTGATGCTTTTGAACTGTGGTGCTGGATAAGACTCTTGAGAGTCCCTTGGACAGCAAGGATATCAAACCAGTCAATCCTAAAGGAAATCAACCCTGAATATTCAATGGAAGGACTGATGCTGAAGCTGGAGCTCCAATAATTTGGCCATCTGATGGGAAGAACTGACTCACTGGAAAAGATCCTGATGCTGGGAAAGATTGAAGGCAGGAGGAGAAGGGAACGACAGAGGATGAGATGGTTGGATGGCATCACTGAATCAGTGGACATAAGTTTGAGTAAGTTCCATGAGATAGCGAAGGAAAGGGAAGCCTGGCATGCTGCAGTCCGTGGTGTCACAAAGAGTCAAACACCATTTAGTGACTGAACAGCAATAGTTTTACTTTATTTTATGTTTATCGCATATAGACTCACAAGATGGATCAAGATTGCCGGAGAAATATTAACAGTCTCAGATATGCAGATGATACCACTTTCGTGGCAGAAAGTGAAGAAGAACTAAAGAACCTCTTTATAATGGTGAAAGAGGAGAGTAAAAAGCTGGCTCAAAACTCAATATTAAAAAAACTGGGATCATGGCATCTGGTCCCATCACTTTATGGCAAATAGATGGGGGAAAAGTGGAAACAGTTGCAGATTTTATTTTCTTGGGCTCCAAAATTACTGTGGATAGTGACTGTAGACATGAAATTAAAAGACACTTTCTTCTTGATAGGAAAGCTATGACAAACCTAGACAATGTATTAAAAAGAGGAGACATCCCTTTGCCGACAAATGTCCATATAGTCAAAGCTATGGTTTTTCCAGTAGTCATGTACAGATGTGAGATTTGGACCATAAAGAAGACTGAGAGCCAAAAAATTGATGCATTTGAACTGTGGTGCTGGAGAAGACTCTTGAGAGTCCCTTGGACAACAAAGAGATCAAACTAGTCAATCCTAAAGGAAATCATCCTGAATATTCACTGGAAGGACTGATGCTGAAGCTCCAATACTTTGGCCACATGATACGAGCAGCCAACTCATTGGAAAAGACCCTGATGCTGGGAAAGAGTGAGGGCAAGAGGAGAAGAGGCCAAGACAGGATGAGATGGTTGGATGGCATCACAAATTCAATGGAAGTGAGTTTGAGCAAACTCCGAGAGGTAGTGAAGGACAGGGAAGCCTGGAATGCTGCAGTTCATGGGGTTGCAAACAGTCAGACACCCCTTAGTGACTGAACAACAACATATAATATACACAACATTCATGTTGTATATTTTATATTGTATATGTGTTATATATAGTGAAATTCATCATTTTAACCATTTTTATGTGTAAAAGTTCTGTGGCATTGAGTACATTCACAATGTTGTGCAACCATTACCTCCATCTATTTTCAGAACATTTTCATCATCCAAACAGAAGCTGAAAATCCATTAAACAACAACTCCCCGTTCTTCTCTCTGACCAGACTTTGAAAACCTCCTTTCTACCTTTTTTCTATATGAATTTTCCTATTCTAGATATATCATGTAAGTGAAATCATATAACATTTATTCTTTTATGTCTGACATTAAAATGTTTAATGGTAAACATTTCACTTAGTAAAATGTTTTCAAAATTCAACCATGCTGCAACATCTATCAAAATTTCATTCTGTTTTAAGATTGAATAATATTCCATTGTGTGCATATATCCCATTTTGTTTATTCTTACATTATTGATGGACACATGGGTTGTTTTTATCTTTGGCTCTGGTGATTAATGCTGCTCTGAACATAGGTGTGCAAGAATCTGTTTGAATTCCTGCCTTCAATACTTTGGGGCATATACCTACACAGAATTGATGAATCCTGAAAATACACCTTTAAAAGGACTTCAAGGGGCCTGAGCAGCTGTGGGGGCAACATTATTTAGCAGCAGTGACAGCAGTTCCAGCCCACTGTTTTACTTTTTAGCTGCATGAGCATAGGAACATAGTCATTATGCTGAAGAGAAAATCCCCAGAGAATACATAGGGCAAGGGTGGATCCAAAGTAACTGAACAGGGGCCTACCAGACAGTTTGCCAGGTTCTCAGTGAAATCTGCTTCTCCAAAACATGAACCTAAACCAAGAAAAAAAAATCTGCAAAGAAAGAACCTGGGACAAAGAGTAATATAGTGGCTGATTGTTGTTGTTGTTTCAGTTGCTAAGTCATATCTGAATCTTTTGCAACCCCATGGACTGTAGCACATCAGGCTCCTCTGCCCATGGGATTTCCCAGGCAATAATACTGGAGTAGGTTGCCATTTCCTTCTCCAGGGGATCTTCCTGACCCAGGGATTGAACCTGAGTCTCCTGCATTGGCAGGCAGATTCTTTACCACTGTGCCACCTGGGCACCCCAATGCTGCCTATAACCTGAGCAATATGCTTGAGTTGTTTTGAACATATTTGAACCCCCACCAGATGGTAGAATTTATTGCATGCTGACTACAAGCACAAAGAGCCCAGAAGACTGGTTGGAACCAGAAGATTGATGATGCTGACCCTCGATTACTTCACCATCAACCAATCAGAGAATTGTGCACCAGCTGAACATGCACTCTGCAATCCTCTTCCTCACCCTGTCTTTAGAAACATTTCCTGGAAGTCCATAAGGGAGGTCTGAGCCATTTGAGCATTAGCTGCCTATACTCCTTGCTTGGCCTTGCAAACAAAGTCTGCACTTTCCTTTACCTGAACCTGAAGTTAGTAGATTGGCTTCTCTGGATGCAAGCAAGAGAACCAAGGTTTGGTTCAGTAACAGGATGGCTACCCTGAACACCATTATATCTACTACTGAGAGATCTGTATGCAAGTCAAGAATAACAGTTAGAACTGGACATGGAACAACACATTGGTTCCAAGTAGGGAAAGGAGTACGTCAAGGCTGTATATTGTCACCATGCTTATTTAACTTATATGCAGAGTACATCATGCACAACACTGGACTGGATGAAGCACAAGCTGGAATCAAGATTTCTGGGAGAAATATCAATAATCTCAGATATTCAGATGACCCTACCCTTATGGCAGAAAGTGAAGAGGAACTGAAGAGCCTCTTGAGGAAAGTGAAAGAGGAGAGTGAAAAAATTGGCTTAAAACTCAACATTCAAAAAACAAAGATCATGGCATCCAGTCCCATCACTTCATGGCAAGTAGATGGGGAAACAATGGAAATAGTGACAGACTTTATTTTTTGGGGCTCCAAAATCACTGCAGATGGTGACTGCAGCCATGAAATTAAAAGATGTTTGCTCTTTGGAAGAAAAGCTATGACCAACCTAGACAGCATATTAAAAAACAGAGACGTTACTTTGTCGACCATCTAGTCAAAGCTATGGTTTTTCCAGTGGTCATGTACGGATGTGAGAGTTGGACTATAAAGGAAACTGAGTGCTGAAGAATTGATGCTTTTGAACTGTGGTGTTGGAGAATACTCTTGAGAGTCCCTTGGACTGCAAGGAGATCAAATCAGTCCATCCTAAAGGAAATCAGTCCTGAATATTAATTGGAAGGACTGATGCTGAAGCTGAAGCTCCATTACTTTGGCCACCTGATGTGAAAAACTGACTCATTGGAAAAGACCCTGATGCTGGGAAAGATTGAAGGCAGGAGGAGAAGGGGATGACAGAGGACAGGATGGTTTGATGGCATCACCAACTCAATGGACATGAGTTTTAGCAAGCTCCGGGAGTTGACGATGGACAAAGGGGCCTGGCGTGCTGCAGTCCATGGGGTTGCAAAGAGTTGGACACGACTGAGTGACTGAACCGAACTGAACCCTGAACTCCCTTCCCTCCAGCATGCAGAACCTTTGGAAAGTACAAATTGGTCCTGAGCAGGGGCTAAGTTGGACAGTGTATGAGACCAATGAGCCATCTGTTTCCTATCTCTCCCCAAGAGTTTAATCTCTTAGGACTGGGCAGAGAGAAGGGGTAACTAAATATCTTTTTTTTAACTTTTCATTTAGTACTGGGGTATAGCCAATTAAAAATGTTGGGATCCTGAAAGGTGAACAGAGCTACATATATATGTAGCTGATTCACTTTGCTATACAGTAGAAACTAACACATTGCAAAGCAACTGTACTCCAATAAAAATTAATTTTTAAAAATGTATTTGTTCATTTTTAACATCCGTTGCTGCAAAGAGCAATGTGTACATGATTATGTGGAGGAGAAGGTTGCAGGATCTCAAGCTAAAAAATAAAGATATATCTTTAAGATAATAAATTTTGATCTTTAAATGAGAGGTAACATTCAGTGGAACATGGAAACTTTAAGAAATGGCAATTAACAAACATGCAAAATTACTACTATAAACCACAGTATTTAATATTATTTTGAGAGTTCAAACAAATGCTTAAAATGAAAACAAGAGAGGGAGATAAACATTTTAAACTGACAACAAATGTATCATCATTTGTAGATCAGATGTTGGAGGTGAAGATCTCTCAAGTCTCTGAAGATGCAGCCTTGTAAGGGTCCTTCATCACTCATTTCAACAAATCCCCTAAGACAGTTGTTTTCAAATTTTAGCCGCCCATAGGATCCACTTGGGTGGCTTGTTAAACAGAAGTAGCTGGGTCTGACCCTGGAGTTGCTAACTTAGCATCAATAGATCTGGGATGAAGGCCAAAAATGTGCATGTCTAACAAGCTCCCAGGTGATGTTGATGCTGCTGGTCTGGAGACAAAACTATGAGAAACACTATTCTTCTTTGTGTCTCTAGGACTCTGTCTAATAAGTTTTCCCTCCATTGCTTACATCGCCCTTCTCTACCCCACCCCCAGCTCTGATAAACCCCACTCTGATAAACTCTACCCCACTCTGATAAACTGCCTCTTTCAGATGACATCATGGAAACCCCTAGTTGCTTTGGTTGTTTTCCTACAGTGCACATTTTCTTCCAGAAAGTACAGGGAGATTATCCAAGAAGGGAATTCACACCTTATGTCTGGGAAGCCCAAGATACTTTGCCTCGGGGACACTGAAAGCTTATTTTAAAAGTTTCGAGGACTTTGAAAGCTGAATTCTCAGACTGCCTCATTAAATAAATTGGCCTATTGTCACTCTACTCTTTAAACAATTAAGCTCTCTTGGGGTAGAAGGAGAATAATAGAAACTGTCTGCTGCTGCTGTTTCCCTGAAGATCGCAGTAAAGAGAGGCAAATTTCTTTTTTCCAATTATTCTTAATTTATCTGGCTATGCTCTAACATTTGCAGTCAAGATTATTCCCCTGGAGATTAAAAAAATTTCTTCATGATGAAGTCTCCCAGGGCTCCTTAAGATTCTGCCCTAATTCTTGCTTCCCCTTTATAGGATTTGATTTCAAAGTTAGAAGTTTCTTCCTCAGGGATGTGTTAATGCTACAAATTTCCCAGTGGATTTGAATCTGGGAATCCCATTTTAACAGAAACAAAATGCTTTAGAAAGGTCCCTATTTCAAGAAAGGGAATGCAGCCATTAGTGATATTGTTACTGAGACATCAATCATTTTCACAAAAGGAAATATCCCTTAAAATCAATTTGGCATGTGAGGTCACTGCAGACCTTAGGGAAGGTAGTTGTGATGGAGGTAGAAATACTCCTGATGAGTTGGTTGAGAAGAGAGTGAATATTGTGAAAATGGAAGTAATAAATACTAACCAAATTCTTTAAAACTTTGGAGCGATACCCAAAGGGGAGTATGGGTCTGTGAGTGTTTTATTTCCCTTGAACGAAATGGGAATGTGGATGATTGGATATTATAATGGGTCACATGAGATCATGTATCCAGATGAGGCTCTATAACTGAGAACTGAAGCATCATGGGTAGGATTCATTCAAGCATGGGCTTCAATTTCTATTAATAATTCCTGAATCTCTCAGCAGGAACTTCTTCTGTCTGTATGATTAGTTAACTTTTACTGTCACTTATGCAGATTAATGATATCCAAACCAATACCGCTTACCTCTGAGATAATAGCAGGGTGCTCTGAAGGCCGTCACCTCAACCTTTCCAAGATAACCTGATGTTTTATCCTCCCCAAAATGTTGCTTTTTCTATGATCCCATCTCTTTGAAAACATATACCATAAATTCTGGTACCCACAGAATTTTGTTTTCTTCCAGTGTTCTCAACCAGACTGATTTTGCCCTCTCTGGAACAACTGGCAATGTCAGGGGACATTTCTGCTTATCACAACTCAGTGCTGGTATCTCATGAGTAGAGGCCGGGGATGCTGATAAACATCAGACAACATACAGGATAGACTCTATGACAAATATTAATAATACAGACCAAAAATATCAGTATTATTGAGGTTGAGAAACCCTCGTCTATGTTGTTGAGGAAAAATGTTAAAATTTTTATCTTGGAACTTCCCTAATTGTCCAGTGGTTAAGACCACACTTCCACTGCAGGGGGCATGGGTCTGACCCCTACTTGGGGAACTAAGGTCTTGCACACTGTGTGGTGTGGTCAAAAAATAAATAAAAATAAAATTTGTATCCAAAAAATCCTAACTAAGCTCTATTATTTTATAATGATGCTGAATAGATATCAGAAATAAGCCTCAGTCTTTCTCCATTATTTTGTGCCACTTAATGCTTTTATTGGGATTACATTCACATAGCATAAATGTAAAAGAATGAAAGAAGAACATTCTTTAGCACCATATACAAAAATAAACTCAAAATAGATTAAAGACCTAAATGTAAGATTGAATAATATAAAACTCTTAGAGGGAAACATAGAAGTGAAGTGCAGTGAAAGTTGCTCAGTCATGTCTGACTCTTTGTGACCCCATGGACTATATAGTCCATGAAATTCTCTAGAACATAATACTGGAGTGTGTAGACTTTCCCATCAAACACAGATCCCCTGCATTGCAGGCAGGTTCTGTACCAGCTGAGCCACAAGGGAAGCCCAAGAATACTGGAGTGGGTAGCCTATCCCTTCTCCAGTGGATCTTCCAGACCCAGGAATCGAACTGGGGTCTCCTGCATTGCACACAGATTCTTTACCAACAGAGCTATCAGGGAAGCCCAGAGGGAAACAAAGGCAGAATACTGTTTGACATACATCACAGCAATATTTTTTTGGATCCATCTCTCCATCATAACCATTTTTATGTGTACAGTTCATACACTTGGCATTAAGTATATTCACATTGTTGGGCAATCATTGCCATCATCCATCTCCAGATCTTTTTCACCTTTCCCAACTTCAAACTCTGGACCCGGTAAACATTAATCTTATTTCTTCCCTTCCTCTATCCCCTGGAAACCACCATTCTATTTTGTCTCTATGAATTTGACTACTCTTCATACTTCTCATATGTGGAATTATATAATATATGTCCATTTGAAATATCTCACTTTTGAGATATTTCTGAATCTCTGATGTCTTCTTTCCTTCTCAAATTTGCTCCATTCTCACCCTCCATGTCTCAATAGATGTCTGCTGTTGTGCTCAGCGGCTCAGTCATGTCCGACTCTTTGTGGACTGGGCTATAGTCAGCCCAGCTCCCCTGCTGATGGGATTTCCCAGGCACGAATACTGGAGTGGGTTGCCACTTCCTTCTCCAAGGGATCTTCCTGACCCAGGGATCAAACCCTTGTCTCCTGCATTGCAGGTGGATTCTTTATCACTGCACCACCTGGGAAACCCATCTCAATGAATTCAGTTCTATTTTTGCAGTTGTTCAGGCCTGCAATCCTGGAGTCATTCTTGTTTTTTCTCTTTCTCTCACACATGTATCCTGCTTGGAAGCAGATCCTTTTAGTTCTGCCTTCAAAATACAACTCAACTGACTGCTTCCCAGTGCTTATACTGCTATCCTTCCCTTGGTCCTCGGTACCTATATCTCACCAGGCTTGCCTACAGATAAGTACAAAGAGGTTACCTTACACCCTACAATCCATGCTCAACCCAGCAGCCAGAATGATCTTTAAAAACTTGTCAGATCCAATCTCTTTAACAAGTGGTTCTGGGAAAACTGGTCAACCAATTGTAAAAGAATGAAACTAGAACACTTTCTAACACCATACACAAAAATAAACTCAAAATGGATTAAAGATCTAAACGTAAGACCAGAAACTATAAAACTCCTAGAGGAAAACAGGCAAAACACTCTCCGACATAAACCACAGCAGGATCCTCTATGACCCACCTCCCAGAATATTGGAAATAAAAGCAAAAATAAACAAATGGGACCTAATTAAAATTAAAAGCTTTTGGAAACTTATAGGAAACTATAAGCAAGGTGAAAAGACAGCCTTCAGAATGGGAGAAAATAATAGCAAACGAAGCAACGGACAAAGAGTTAATCTCAAAAATATACAAGCAACTCCTGCAGCTCAATGCCAGAAAAATAAACGACCCAATCAAAAGTGGGCCAAAGAACTAAACAGACAATTCTCCAAAGAAGACATACAGATGGCTAACAAACACATGAAAAGATGCTCAACATCACTCATTATCAGAGAAATGCAAATCAAAACCACAATGAGGTACCATTACACACCAGTCAGAATGGCTGCTATCCAAAAGTCTACAAGCAATAAATGCTGGAGAGGGTGTGGAGAAAAGGGAACCCTCTTACACTGTCGGTGGGAATGCAAACTAGTACAGCCACTATGGAGAACAGTGTGGAGATTCCTTAAAAAACTGGGAATAGAACTGCCATATGACCCAGCAATCCCACTGCTGGGCATACACACTGAGGAAACCAGAATTGAAAGAGACACGTGTACCCCAATGTTCATCGCAGCACTGTTTACAATAGCCAGGACATGGAAGCAACCTAGATGTCCATCGGCAGACGAATGGATAAGGAAGCTGTGGTACATATACACAATGGAATATTACTCAGCCATTAAAAAGAATACATTCAAATCAGTTCTAATGAGGTGGATGAAACTAGAGCCTATTATACAGAGTGAAGAAAGCCAGAAAGAAAAACACCAATACAGTATACTAACACATATATATGGTATTTAGTTAATCGGTAAAGATAACCCTGTATGCAAGACATCAAAAGAGACACAGATAAATAGAACAGTATTATGGACTCTATGGGAGAGGGCGAGGGCGGGATGACATGGGAGAATGGCATTGAAACATGTAAATTATCATATGTGAAACGAATCGCCAGTCCAGGTTCGATGCATGATACAGGGTGCTCGGGGCTGGTGCACCGGGATGACCTGGAGGGATGGGATGGGGAGGGAGGTGGAAGGGGGGTTCTAGAAGGGGAAAACATGTACACCCATGGTGGATTCATGTCAATGTATGGCAAAACGAATACAATATTGTAAAGTTAAAAAATAGATAAACAAATTAATTTAAAAAACTTATCAGATCATGTTACATGTCTGCTCAAATCTCTGCAATGACCCCCCATCTCATTCAGAGTAGATGAAAGTGTGAGTCATTCAGCGGCAGAGAAAGGCTCATAGGATCTGCCCCTATACCTGTCCTCCTGTTCCACTGTGCTCCCCCTCACTCACTCTGCTCCAGCTAACCCCCATCCCCACCCCCATGCAGACTCCTACCTCAGGGTCTTTGTATTAATCTTAACCTCTGCCTGGGGCACTCTTTCTCCAGATACCACTGGCCTAAGTCATTTACCATCTTCACCTATATCCCCGAACCAAGGTTGCACTATTGAGTCTTTTTTTATTTTTCATTTATTTTAAAATTTTATTCGTTTATTTTAATTGGATGATAATTAATTTGCAATATTGTGATGGTTTTTGCCAAACATCAACATGAATCAGCCACAGGTATACATGTGTCTCCCCCATCCTGAACCCCCCTCCCACTTCCCTCCTCACCCTATCCCTCTAGGTTGCCTCAGACCACTGGTTTGGGTGTCCTGCTTCATGCAAAAAATCCACACTGGTCATCTATTTTACATGTGCGGCGCTGTGCTCAGTCACTCAGGTGTGTCCAGCTCTTTTCGATCCCATGTGCTGTAGCCCACTAGGATCCTCTGTCCATGGAGGTTCTCCAGGCAAGAATATTGGAGCGGGTTGCCCTGCCCTACTTCAGGGGATCTTCCCAACCCAGGAACCAAACCCAGGTCTCCCACGGTGCAGGCAGATTCTCTACCATATGAGCCACCAGGGAAGCCCCTATCTTACATATGGTAATGTACATGTTGGATGATTTGAGAATTGCACTAGTTTCTTGACTGTTCCTCCTTTGTCTCTGCATCCCCTCCCTTTCCTAATTAACAACCGTTTGAACCCGCTCTTGGAATTCAGGGAAGGTCTTGGAGGCTGAACGCAGCCTGTTTCCTGTAATCAAGAAACTGTTGTAGTTGCTGCTTCATCCTATGTCGGGTCTCACTCTCTGTGACCCCACAGACTGTAGCCGCCAGGCTCCTCTGTCCAAGGGATTCCCCAGGCAAGAATACTGGAGCGGGTTGCCATTTCCTTCTCCAAGACATCTTCCTGACCCAGGGATCGAACCCACGTCTCCTGCCAATGCAGGCTGCTTCTTTACTGTGTGAACCACCAGGGAAGCCACTTCTTTTGCAAAGTGGGGTGAATAAGAGAAAATATCTCATAGAAGTGTTTTCAAGAAGATACAAAGTCACACATGTGAAGAAACAGGCACAATCCTCATATGAGAAGCTCTTTGTTGTGTCTACTGTATGATTTCTCTCCCATTTCTTTTGGAGATAACAAGCCCACAACCAAATGAATGCAAAGAACATCAATGTTTGAGATGCTGATTTGGAGCTTCCGCGTCAGCACCTGATAAAGTGCTCTACATCTGACGTTAGAAATTGTTAGAATGGCTACAAGAAAGCATGTAAAACCATGAAATTTTATGGACAGCCTATAATGAAAAATGCCAAAAAAATTTACTGACAATGTTGTGGAGAAACTAATACAAAAACAGAAGTGGGGACTTCTCTGGCAGCCCAGTGGTAAGGCTTCCCCTTCCAGTGCAGGAGGTGCTTCTTTGATAACTAGTCGGGGAGCTAAGATCCCACATGCTTTGTGGCCAAAAACCCTAAACATAAAAGCAGAAGCAACGTTGTAACAAATCCAGTAAAGACTTTAAAAATGGTCTCCGTCCAAAAAAAACTCAAAACACAATCCAAAAAAAGTGAAGTCACAGGTGCTTTAGGAATAGAAGAAATGAACTTGTCTTTTAAGGGAGAAAAGGAGCCAGGATGTTTAAATCTACAACATTTGTCTTTGGGGTTCACAATGTCCACTTAGTTCTGAGGTCAGTGACTCATCACAGACAAGGGGCGCCAAGACTCAGGAGCCTTGCCAGGGCCCCTTTCACATCCTTGTTCCTCAGGCTGTAGATGTAGGGGTTCAGCATTGGGGTGATCACAGTGTACATCACTGAGGCAATGGAGCTTGTCTGGGAAGACCGGGTCAGAGCAGAACTAAGGTAAATCCCCAGGCCTGTCCAATAGCACAAGGAGACCACAGTGCAGTGAGAACCACAGGTGGAAAATGCTTTGTACTTGCCTTCGGTGGAGGCCATCTTTATTTGTTGTAGCCGCACATTCCGGAAAACAAACTCACTCGGGACAATGCAGATAGTGGAGTGCAGTTTATTACACCGGCAGGCCCAAAGCAGAGTCTTCTCTTAGCCAAGGACCCCGACCAGGTTTTGTGAAAACTTTATATACCCTAAGCGTACGTGCCTAAACCCACCTCCCCAAGTTCCCTGAAACTAGTCTGAACAAAGGGAAAAGAAAGATACAATCAAAGTTAACCGGTGGTTCATATTCCTTAAGGCTAGTGGACAGTTACCAATAGCTTGTGGTCATACCCCAATAAGCATAATAGAATGTCTGGTTCTATTGGGTCACACAGATAATTAGGGTATTGTTTTAGGTGATGGAGAGCCCTGGGGCTCTTCCTTCTGGGAGCCTGGTTTTCCAGTTGGTATGTTGTTTCCATAGATACTGGGCATATAGCTCAAAGTCCACAGTCCAGCCCAAGATGGAGTCCTGCTTTCAAGACAGAGCCTGTTCTGTTTCCTCCTTCATATTAATGAAGAGACAATCTGAGAGTAAGAATAGAGGATCCCAGGCAGAGGAAACATACACAGCAGGGCAGTGGCCACATACAAGCAGATGTTATTGATGAGGGTGTCCGAGCAGGCTGCCTTGAGAGTCTGAGTCAGTTCACAGAAGAAATGTGGAGTTTCAGTTCCAATACAGAAAGTCAGCCGCATCATCAGTAGCACGTGAAACAGGGAGCTGAATAAAATGGTAAGCCAACACATGAGAACCAGAAGACCACAGAAATGGGAGTTCATGATGACCATGTAGTGCAGGGGGTGGCAGATGGCTACAAACAGGTCATAGGCCATCACGGTCAGGAGGAAATTGTATATTCCAGCAAAAAACATAAAAAAATACACCTGAATGAAGCAGCCTACGTAGGAGATGTCTTTTCTCTGTGTCTGAATATTCACTAGCACCCTCAGGACAGTGGTGTAGACAAAGCAGATGCCAACAAAGGACAGGTAGGAGAGGAAGAAGTACATGGGGGTGTGGAGGTAGGAGTCAGTGCTGATGGCCAGGATGATGAGCAGGTTCCCCAGCACAGTGAACAGGAACATGGACAGGAACACTCCAAAGATAAGGGGCTGCATTTCTGTATCATCTGAGAGGCCCAGGAGGAGGAATTGTGGTACTCCGGTCTGGTTTCCTGCTCTCATGTAGCTGGTGTGTCTGCTGGGGAAGGAGGCAAAAGCACCATTCAATGAATAGTCAACTGGCACCTCAGCTAGTCATCACTTTTCTTTTAGATGAAAGTATAGTTGATTTGGGGGACTTCCCTGGTAGCTCAGATGGTAAAGTATCTGCCTACAATGCAGGAGACCCCATTTTGATTCCTGTGTTGGGAAGATCCCCTGAAGAAGTGATAGGCTACCCACTCCAGTACTCTTGGGCTTCCCTGGTGGCTCAGTCAGTAAAGAATTCGCCTGGAATGCAATCCCCATGGACAGAGGAGCCTAGCAGGCTGCAGTCCATGGAGTCAAACAGAGTCAAATGCGATGGAATGACTAGGCATAGCACAGCATAGTTGACTTAAAACATTCTGCTAGTTTCAGCTCTACAGCAAAGTGATTCAGTTATGTATACTTTTTCAGATTATTTTCCATTATGATTTATTATAAGATATTATAATATAGTTCAGTCTGCTATACAGTAAATCCTTCTTGTTTATTTGTGTGTAGTGATTTGTATCTGTTAATCCCATACTCTTAATTTACTCTCCCACCACTCCCTTCTCCCTTAGGTAACCATAAGTTTGTTTTCTATGTCTGTGAATTGTATATAGATGCATTTGTATGAATTTTTTTTGGTTCCATATATAAGTGACATCATATAATACTTGTCTTTCTCTGACTTGGCTCACTTTGTTTGATAATCTCTAGGGCCATCCATGTTGCGGCACATGGCAATATTTCATTCTCTTTTATGGCCATACAATATTCCATTGTGTGTGTGTGTATCTATGTATATCACATTTTCTTATCTTCTTAAGCCAATTGTCTGTTGATGGTCACTTATTTTTCATGTCTTGGTTATTGTAAATAGAGCTTCTGTGAACATTTGGGAGCATGTGTCTTTTTGAATTAGAGTTTTCATTTTTTCTGAATATATGCCAAGAAGTGGGATTGCTGGATCATTTGGTAGCTCTATTTTTAGTTTTTTATGGAAACTCCATAATGTTTAGTGGGTGCACTTACTGTCCCACCAACAGTGTAGGAGTCCCTTTCTTCACACCCTCTCCTAACTTTATTATGAGTAGACTTTGTCTTCACCTTCTGATTCCACCTTTTCATGGGCAGGCTTCACCCTCTATTAGTCCTTCCTAAGTCAGTGTTTCATTCATTGAAGTGGCAGCCCATTTCTATTTTAATGATCTGTAATTATTCAGACTTTCTTTAATTCAGCAGATATCTGCCGGGAGCCAGCTCACGAGATCCCCAAAAGGACTGATTTGAGCAAGGCTTCTCAGCCCTCAGGGATTCTCAGAAGGCTACCTCAGCGCTCACCTTAAAGATATCTGTCTTTCTGATGTGTACTATAATAATCCTCTTCTTATTTTCTATGACTTAGGCAAAAGGCCTTTCCTGATTCCCTTCTAAAATAGATCATTCTGAAACCTCAAATCAATAAGGCCCCTGAACGGTAGCACCCTAAATAAAATTATCTGAGATATACAGTATGTTGATCTAAATTCCTTTTGCTAACATATTGGTTTGTTTAATAAATGTAACTGTGCCTTTGGAGCTAATGTGCATAACTGCTCCCTAGTAATAAAACAGCATTGAGAGCCTCCGCACAGAAAGCCCCTATGGGCACAAAACCCTTTGCAGGAAAAAAGGCTTGTTAGGAAATACAAAAAATAGTGCTTTGTGGAACTGTTACTTAGTCTATATTTACTCACTATGTTTTTACTCTTAACGTATTTAGCCTATATAATGAAAGCATAATTAATAGTTAAAAATTTATATAAATAAAAGTTTAGCTTTAATACAAATAATAAGACAATTGTTGATTTAACTGATGATTCTTACTTAGAGCTGAATTTCAGCTTGCTGTTCTATGACTTTATGGAACTACGTTCTTTTCTGTTAAGCTCAAGGCGTAGAGTCAATTACCAAAAACAGGTTTTACCTTGAAACTTCCTGTTGATGAATTCTTTCCTGATGTGCCCTATACAAAAGTATTCTGATTGATCAATCTTTATCAATAGAGAGTCACAAGGTGTTAGCAGGCCCCCAGGCCAGAAGATGATGTAAACAAAATGAGGCTTTTTTGTAACTGAAGACATGCAAACGGCTTCGATGAAAGTCGAAGCTGCTGGCCCATTGAGCTAACTTGATAGGCCCATTAAGATATACCCATTAAGCTGAATTTGTATGTCCCTTAAGCTGAATTGGTATGACTCTATACGTTACATTTGTTTCTATATACCACTAAAAATATAAAAGCTGTCTTAAAAAACAATAAAGAAGGAGACACTTGGAAACGCTAAGACTCGCTGTGTCTCCTCATTCACATCACCGACGCCGTCCATCCTGAGGGAATTCCTGGACCCGCTGGAGCTGGACTCCGGCAGATATCTCTATTTCTTTTCATGTCCTAGTCACGTGTTCTAATTCCCATATTGAATTTATGAACATAAATAAATTTCCTCTTTGGTAAGAACTTTCTGAAATAATTGGGCTATTGATTGAAGATATGTAAGGTCTTTTTAAAAAATAATATCTGTATTTCCTTCATTTTCAAAGCTCTATACTAGTAAGACATGAGTTGTCAGTTCAAACAATTTTAATTCTGTCCCATTATGCTTCCTATTGATGTCTCAGTTAACTCTAATGTATCTTATTTCTACTCTTTCTAAAAATGTGGTTACTTCGCTTCTTAGTGATGCTTGAAAATGCACTTGTCCACAGCAGAATATCAATAAATGATAGCTATTATTATTATTATCAATATTAATCTTTTTATGACAATCATTTATGAATCATAATTCAAAGTACAGTGTGAAAAGTGTTAGTCGTTCAGTCATGTCTGACTATTTTGCGACTGCAGCCCACCAGGTTCCTCTGTTCATGAGATTCTCTAAGCAAGAATACTGAAGTGGGTTGCCATTTCCTCCTCCAGGGGATCTTCCTGACTGAGGGATCAAACCTGGGTCTCCTGCATTGCCAGCAGATTGCTTACTGTCTGAGACACCAGGGAAGACCTTAGTGTTGAGCTGTGATTTATAAAATGGGATCTTGAGTCAGATTGCCCAGAATAGAATTTTGGCCCACAATCTTACTTTCTTTGTGACTTTGACAAAGTTACTTAATCTCTCTGAACTGCACATATGTACCTCTACAGTAGAGTAGTAAATATCCCCTACATTGTAAGCCTGATGAGTGAATAAAATGAGACGACGCATGTGCTTTTTCTCGTGTGGTTCTTGTGACATGCAGTGGACATCTAGTAAATGTCACCTTCTGTTCTTCACATGTATCTTGCATGACTACCATTGAGCATTATGTCCCTTAGAAAGGGCAGTCATCAAAAATAAAATCCTGATTATTATAAACACAAAAGGTCTGTTACCTCTTTTGACTGCCATGCAGCACTTCTAATTAATGATTCCCAGGGCTCCCACTTTCAGAGACCCCCTTCCAGGTGGATTCTTGCAAGAAAGGGAAAAAGCTTATGGACTACATAGATAAGAGAGGGAAACAAGATCACAAAACCATTAAAATAAAATACAAAGTGTGTGAGAGAGTATGAGCGTATGTGTTCACGCTCACAATTGGAAATGTCTCATATAAAAGTCAGTGGAATTCAGCTGCAGGAGTTGCTTGTATATTTTTGAGATTAATTGTTTGTCCATTGCTTGGTTTGCTATTATTTTCTCCCATTCTGAAGGCTGTCTTTTCACCTTGCTTATAGTTTCCTTTGTTGTGCAAAAGCTTTTAATTTTAATTAGGTCCCATTTGTTTATTTTTGCTTTTATTTCCAATATTGTGGGAGGTGGGTCATGGAGGATCCTGCTGTGATTTATGTCGGAGAGTGTTTTGCCTATGTTTTCCTCTAGGAGTTTTATAGTTTCTGGTCTTACGTTTAGATCTTTAATCCATTTTGAGTTTATTTTTGTGTATGGTGTTAGAAAGTGTTCTAGTTTCATTCTTTTACAAGTGGTTTTCCCAGCACCACTTGTTAAAGAGATTGTCTTTTCTCCATTTTATTTTCTTGCCTCCTTTGTCGAAGAGAAGGTGTCCATAGGTGCGTGGATTTATCTCTGGGCTTTCTATTTTGTTCCATTGATCTATATTTCTATCTTTGTGCCAGTACCATACTGTCTTGATGACTGTGGCTTTGTAGTAGAGCCTGGAGTCAGGCAGGTTGATTCCTCCAGTTCCATTCTTCTTTCTCAAGATTGCTTTGGCTATTCGAGGTTTCTTATATTTCCATACAAATTGTGAAATGATTTGTTCTAGTTCTGTGAAAAATACCATTGGTAGCTTGATAGGGATTGCATTGAATCTATAGATTGTTTTGGGTAGTATACTCATTTTCACTGTATTAATTCTTCCAATCCATGAACACGGTATATTTCTCCATCTGTTTGTGTCCTCTTTGATTTCTTTCATCAGTGTTTTATAGTTTTCTATATATAAGTCTTTTGTTTCTTTAGGTAGATATGTTCCTAAGTATTTGATTCTTTTTGTTGCAATGGTGAGTGGTATTCATAGTATTCTCTTTCTAAAAGCACTTACTAAGTCCAACGGATCATCTGGATTGTAGCAAGGAAGAAGAAGCTGGTTGCACTGATGGACAGAAGGATGGATGGTGAACACTCTCCAGAAATAATATTTATTATGGGATCCAAATAGACCAGGGGTCAGGAAGATATTCTTCTTGGCCTGCCATCAGTGATCTGGGAGCAAAAGAGCGAATAAGGAGTGTTTATCCTTTGAGGGACATCCAAGGTTGAATTCTCCAAGCTCCTAATTAAATTAATGTTCTTATTGTTATTCTAAACAGCTTTGTCCCTTGGGAGAGAGAGAACCATTGTCAAAGGGAAGCTGTTCTTGACAATTCTACTCCCACGTGGGAAACTGGGGGCAGGGTGGGTACTCATCCTTTTCGTCAAGTTAGTAGTTCTCCTCTCTTTAGGTTTGATGTCATGGTTCAGGATGCTTTTTGAAAAATATTCCATTAGAATCTGAGTTACATGTTCCTTACCAATCAAAATCTTTAAATAACAATTTTATCAGGTCTGCTAAGTCCTTGACAGCAACCTAAACCAAAGACTTGTCCCATCGGATATGAATATAATCAAATACAACACTGTTAATAAAATATATTAACATCTGGTGCTCTGTGATGACCTAGAAGGGTGGGATGGGGTGGGAGGTAGGAGGGAAGTTCAGTAGGGAGGGGACAAACATATACCTGTGGCTGATTCATGTTGATGTATGGCAGAAACCAACACAATACATCAAGCTATCATCCTCCAATTTAAACAAACAAATAAATTTTTAAAAAAAACTTATTAATAAATATAATAACAGTGAACACCACACTCTCTATTATTATTGAAAATGAAGTGTTACCCACACTTTTTGACCCCATGGACTGTAGCCTGCCAGCCTCCTCTGTCCATGAAATTTTCCAGGCAAGAATACTAGAGTGGGTTGCCATTCCCTCTTCCAGGGGATATTCCCGACCCAGGGCTCAAACCCAGGTCTCCTGCATTGCAGGCAAATTCTTTACCATCTGAGCCACTAGAGAAGTAATAACTAATATTATTATTTGAGTTGAATAATAATTGAATACTAACCCTGATGTAACAGTTATTACCTTTATTTGAAGCATGAATGACATAGTAGAGAAGACAACCAATTTGCTACAATCATGTACTGTAAATGGCAGAGTTGAGTATGGACTGATTTTGGAGTAGATAGAAAATTGTGATATGGGAATTTGAAAATAAAATGATGCCTCTATCATGGGGAAAAAGAACTAATACAGTGTTAGGAAAATTGGTTTTCATAAGGAAAACATAGTTTATCTGCATCCTATGAAGGAAAATAAATCAGAAGGCATAAGTTTCCAAGACTGCAGAGTTAGGAAGACCCTGAACTCACTTCCTCCAAGAGGAACATTGGGTCACAGGGTCTGAGAGCTCTGGGAGGGAAGGAGCCACGTGGGGACTTCCCTAATGGTCCAATGGTTAAGACTCCATGCTTCCAATGCAGGGGGTGCAGATTCAACCCCTGGTCTGGGAACCAAGGATACCACCTGTGCACAGAACAGCCAAAAAAATAAAATAAATAAAATAAAAATCATAATAATCAAAACAAAACAAAAAAATTTCAAGACCCTTATCAATAGGTAACAGTTGTCCAGTGAGGTTTTTCAAAGCACATAAAGTTGGCTGGTCTAAATGGTTTAAAATATGATTATCTGGAATATGTTTTGTTTAGGTACTTTTATTGAGGTATAGTTGATTTACAATGTTATGTTAACTTCTGCTGTTCAGCAAAATGATTCAGTTATACATATATATATATATTCTTTTTTATATTCTCTTCCATATGGTTTATTACAGGATATTGAGTATAGTTCTCTGTGCTATACAGTAGGACCTTGCTGTTTATCAGGATATTTTTAAAAACTGGATGCTTGAAAATTTGAGTTTGGTGCTGGTAGGCTTTTGCATTCATGAGTCTTATCCACTATTTAACTGTCCTAGGTATCAGTTGCGGCATGCGGCATGAACCACAAAGAAAGCATGACCCCTGCAGAAACTAAGGTTCAACCCAGCCAAATAAATATTAAAATAAAAAAATGAATGCTTCACACCATGCAGGGCTGTCTTGCATCTTCCGTGACTCACAGCTATTCCTTTGATGTCTAGTTCCTGTGAAAGTAGCTGCCTCATGACCATCTCCTTTCTGCCTTGCTGTTGTCATCTCTTCAAGTCCCAGGGAAACTCAGAGAGAAGGAGATCATTGGGAGTTGCAGAATTTAATTATGTCTTATTACCCTCACGCCATTTGCCTTGACTTTCCTAAAGGAAACTCATTTCCTAAAGGAAATCAGTCCTGAATGTTCATTGGAAGGACTGATGCTGAAGCTGAAACTTCAATACTTTGGCCACCTCATGCAAAGAGTTGACTCATTGGAAAAGACCCTGATGCTAAGAAAGATTGAAGGCAGGAGGAGAAAGGGACGACAGAGGATAAGATGGTTGGATGGCATCACTGACTTGATGGACATGACTTTGAGCAAGCTCCAGGAGTTGGTGATGGATAAGGAAGCCTGGTGTGCTACAATCCTTGGGGTCACAAAGAGTCAGACACAACTGAGTGATTTAACTGAACTGAACTGATTTACCTTGAAACAAGATCTTGAAGGACACCATTCTCTGTCTCAAGTTTGACTCGGAGAAGGATATTGTGTGAAGATTTTATTGATAATTCCTCCATCATCATATAGTAGCTTCTCCATTACTGTTCCAATTAAAGCTCTACTGTTGTCATAATGATTAATGTAGCATAATACACCCTAATCCCAAAGACAGAATCAGAGCCCCCACCATGCATTCTAGTTGTGTCCAGCATGTTTGTGTTGTCAATCTTTAGGTTGAGAGGATGATGCCTTTTCTATTTCATTTTCATTTCATAACCTTAGTACTTGGTATATAGTAGACGGTCTAAAAATATTTGTTGAGTGAATAACAGAAGTTATCAGTTTAGGGTAGAGGTAATTCCATGTCATAAAATCTTTTGATCAAAAACAAAAAGACCATTTATCATGAAGTCTTTTCAACTGAAAATAAAGAGAATGAGAGAGCCTTCTTCCTTTTATTTCACTCTTTAAAGCTAAAAAAAAAAAAGCCTTAGTTTCTCTTTGAATATCACATCTGCCACAGGAATTTCTAAACTCAGAGAACAGTTGTCCTAAATTTCATATATGCTTAAGAAAAGGTTCCTTCCTTTGAGTTGAAATGGGTCTTTGTAACTTACATAGTTTCAGTTCCTCTCTCTGAAGATCATTTCTCTTTGCTGTGATAAGCTAGATGTCTGTAGATGTTTAAATGATTCTCTGCATCTCCTCATCTTTCATTGATTCCACACTTATTTGAGTGTCTACTGTATGCCAGGCACGGGGTTGCGCTAAGTATGAAAGGTAAGAGACGTGGGCTCTGCTGTCCCGTAGTGTTGAGTGCTATGGAAATGTTACTGTGTTTGATTCTGTTGAGGTCATTATTCTCATTAAGGCTCAAGGAAAGTGATTAGTAGGAGGATTAGTAGGAGTATTACCTGCTCAAACTTAAGGAATATTAACTTAGTTGAAAATCCGAGAAAGTTTGTAAAAGAAGATGAATGAGGACAGGTAACGTTTAAAACAGTGCAATGGACATAAACACAGAAATATCAGTGGGACAGACTGGATAGTCATGAAATACATATTAGCCAATATGAAAATTTAGTTTGTAATATAGATACATCACAGATTAGCACCTAAAAGATAAATGATATAATAAATGGTGTTTAGAAAACATTTTAAAATGTCTCAAAGTAAAAACCTTAATAGAAAAGAGAGTGGCAAAACTGAAATCGGGACACTATTAGAAATGAATACAGATAATGTATTTCTATGACTTCATGAAGTGTGCAAAATTCCTAAGCTGAAGAACAGTGAAAGGAATCAGAAAGGACTAGATCAGTAGTTTAAAATACATTCAATATGTCACGTGGTATCAATAAATTATTTGGTATCAATAATACCAAATGACATGAGGAAGAGAAAATCTAAAAGAAAATATAAAAGTGTGGTTATTTAATATATTAGAAAGCTCTTAAAACAGTAAGAAAAAAACAAATAGAGAAAATAAAAACAAAAGGCTAAATACAAGTGGATGAAAAAATGAAAAAATGGGGGATTCCTTGGTGGTCCAGTGGTTAAGACTGGGCGCTTTCACTGCCAAGGACCCAGGTTTGATCCCTGGTCAGGGAACTAAGATCCCGAAAGTTGTGCCACATGGTCAAAAAAAAAGTGCTGACAGTCAACATAGCTTTTAAAAAAATGAAAAATTGCTCTCAAATTCTATAACATAATCAGTGAAAACCAAAGTAAAGGAAGAATTAGGGGACTACCCTAGTGTTCCAGTGGTTGAGAATATGCCTTCCAATACAGGGGACATGGGTTCCATCTGGTCAGGGAACTAAGATCCCTCAAGCTGAGGAGCAATTAAGCCCAGGAGCCACCAACTACTGAGCCCATGAACTCCAAAGTCCATGCACCACAAAAAGAGAAGCCTGAACACTGCCTTTCAGGTCACATAATCTTCGTAGCTCTCGTAGGTTTCATCCCTGATGATGCTGTATATGTGAATATTTCCCCTTTGGGCATATATTTAGTGGAATATTCTGAGATCCTACACCTGTCAAAACTACATTGAATTTGAAACCTGTAACACCTGTAGAATCCTCTGAATTGCTGATCCAGGCACCTAGGTGAAATGCAAACTCTCTTTTCTTTAATATACATACAATTTTTTAATATACATACAACCTTTTCCACAGTCCATGTCTATTGTCCAAAAAAAAAAACTTTGGCATTAATCAAATCTGCTGAAGCAGGTTACATGAGAAAATGCGTGCCATTGGTCCTTCTCTTGGTTTATTGGAAGTTCCTGATGAGCTTCAAATAGCCTCATTCCTGATTGTATCACCAGAGATTCGGATTTAATTGGATTAGGGTACGGTATGGTGGATAGTGGTGAAGGCTGTATGACACTATGGATGTTCTTGTACACTTAAAATGATGACGATAGTAGATTTTGTGTTATATGTATTCACTAACTGGAGAAAGGAATGGCTACCCACTCCAGTATTCTTGCCTGGAGAAGTCTGTGGACAGAGGAGCCTGGTGGGCTGCAGAATTGTCCAATACTTAGACACACACAACTTTATTTTCTGGTTAAGATTCCATTTCACTTTCAGAGTGGGTTGTATTGTCTTGTGTGAGCCTTGTGTGTGGTTTCATTCAATTTGAATGATTTTTTTTTTTAGGTTCGCCTATCATGCACTTTCATCAAACAATAATTTAATGCCCATTTACTAAATGAACAATTTATCGAATTCCACAAACTGAGTAGCTAGGAGGATCATAATTCTTATTTTCAATGACCTTTCTATTGTGGTGTTGCCAGAGACTTTTATTTTATTTATTGTTTTGGTTGTGCTGGGTCTTTGTTGCTATATTCCGGCTTTCTCTAGGTACGCTGTGAGGTCTTCTCGTTGTGGTGGCTTCTCTTGTTGCAGAGCACAGGCTCTAGGCTCACGGGCTTCAGTCGTTACAGCACAAGGGCTCACGTGGTGCAGAGGTTTAGTTGCTACATGGCATGTGGGATCTTCCTGGACCAGGGATTGAACCCATGTCTCCTGCATTGGCAGCCAGATTCTTATCCATTGCACCACTAGGGAAATCCTCTGATGATCTTTTAATCAGACATTCTTCTAGCACATGAGTAGAAATGATGCTTAACATGGTCTGTGTGAATTAACGACTCTCAAAGCACAGAGGAGGGAGAAATTTCTAAAATCTATGAAGAAATAAGCCAGGAGAAAATTTCCAGCCATAGGTTAAAATACATCCCATTGTTCATAATGTTTCATTTGAAGTGATTTTGTCTTTAGGGATACAACATTATCTAGAAGAAAGGAAGTCCAAAGGAAGTCCTGGCCTTTGGAAACAATAACCTTTTTAGGTTATTCAAATTACCAATGCATCTGATTAAAAGTATTACCTGTCACACTTCTCGGGAGCACCTACTACCACCTAACAGGTATTTTCCGGCTGGTTATTTCACTCACTAGTAGTGAAGGGCTACATGCTCCATGAATGATTTTTTAATGCAATAATGTAACATTATAATGTCTTTATATGAATATAAAGCACAAGTTACAGTGATACCATGTACACTGTATTTGGTAATTACACTGATATTATTATTTTAATTATAGTACAATTATTTTTCTAGTTTAGAAAATAAGTATGGGACTTCCCTGGTGGTCCAGTGGCTAAGAATCTACCTGCTAATGCAGGGGGTACTGGTTCAAGATCCCACATGCCTTGGGGCAACAAAGCCTGTATGCCGCAACCACTGAAGCCCACGTGCCCTAGAGCCCATGTTCTGCAATAAGAAAAGCCACCTCAATGAGAAGCCTGAGCACCACTGAAACTAGAGAGTAGCCTGCTCACCAAAGCAACGAAGACCCAGCAGAATCAAAAATAGAATAAATAAATTTTGAAGAGAAACAAAAAAATACAGAGTGATGGCAAAGATATTTTTGAATCTTGCCATAATGGAATTGCTGCTATCTAAGACTACTTACTGAAAGGAATGAAGAAATTCCCTACGTAATATTGACATCTTGTATTTATAGTTCCAGTGGCTCTTGGGTTATACCATTGAGTTTACATATCTTTGTCAAGTGATATATATTGGGCTGACCAATACGTTCATTTGGATTTTTCCATTAAAATCTTACAGAATATAGACCTTAAAATCCAATACATAGTAGAAAACTGCTAATTTAATGATGTTATTCTTGGTGATGGGAGGTTACTTTAACCCATGAAACTTGTGATAACACCACATCTTTGATTTCACTGTTCTAGTTCTATTATCAACTAATTAAAGATGACAGATTACTTAGAACTAAGAATAATTTATAAAATAAATGATTCATTCATTTAGAAATACACTGGATATCATTTTCATTAAATGACACAGTACCAATTTAATTTGCTACAGAGAAGTGAAGCATTTCTTTTGCCATCTAAATACTTTCTCATGTCTGAAATGAAAAAAAAAAAACAACCATATGAAACGATTGTCTCTCCCTTTCCCTTCACCGTCAAAATTCTTGGCAGAATGTTTTAAACTCATAGGGTCAAATTCCTCATTGCCACGTCACTCCCAAGCTCTGCAAATAGATCCCTCCCCAGCACTCTACCAGAATTGCTCTTTCCACTGTTTCCATGTCACTAAATCTACGGGCTATCATTCAGCCTTTATTCCTTGACCTCATAGCATCATTTAACACAGTTGATGACCCTCTCTTGAAACGAGACTCTTGTCTACATAACAAATATCCAATGTCATGAGGAATTCACGGAGACAGATGTGTCTCTTTTCTTTTGTGTTACTTTGTGACCGTGTGTCTACAGGGAGATGAGTCTTTACATCAGAGACACCTTCCTGAAGGGGAACTTCTTTACCTCAAAACCAAATCAAAAATAATGAAAGCTTTTCCAGGAAGGAAGAGGGTGGTAGTGTGAGAGAGATCCATCTAGCCCCAAAGCTGCCTTCCTGGAGCACACATCGTTCCATTCTGCCATTTTCTCTCTACCCAAAGGGAGCTGAATAACTTGAAGAGCAGAGCACCAGAGGAACAATTTATCTAATGATGAGTGCTGAGAATTCTTCCCCCTGGGGCTGGAGAAACTGTAAATACCTCCCTAGCAGCCTCACCCTAGTTCAGTGATGCCTGACCAGGAGGAGACCACACAGGTACCTCCCACAGTCATGGCTTTGTGACAGGTTCCATCTCCCTGGGAGAATCTGTCTTCAGCATCCAAGAGACAGAGGGAAAGAGGCTGCACAAGCATTTCGTTGAGCAATCCCAGCCAAGGGGATCACACACACTGTATGAGTGAGTGCTGTGTATAAAAACTAGAATAGAAACAGTGGTGGTTCCCAGAAGGAGGTAACAAAATAGATAATAATCCAAGATGGTTTCCTGTTAAATTTCTAGAATTTATTTTCCTGGATATTTATGTCTTTTTTGATTCCATTACAGTTGTTTTCTGTCTGCCTCAGCCACTCTAGAAACCAGTGACTTTCTCAGTATCAAGAATTGCCACTCTCTCAGATGTAATAAGTGTTTTCAATCCACCTGCTAATACCTTTCTTATTCTTCTCCAGTACAGTAGCTCTCAGGCTTCCCTGACAGCTCAGTTGGTAAAGAATCTGCCTGCAATGCAGGAGACCCAGTTTGATCCCTGGGTCGGGAAGATCCCCTGGAGAAGGGAAAGGCTACCCACTTCAGTATTCTGGCCTGGAGAATTCCATGACTGTATAATCCATAGGGTTGCGACTTTCACTCACAGTAGTTCTGAAAGTGTGGCTCCTGGAGGAGCAGAATATCCCCAGGAATATGACAGAAATGCGGATTCTCAGACCCTGCTCCATCATACAGAGAAGGCAATGGCAACCCACTCCAGTACTCTTGCCTGGAAAATCCCATGGACGGAGGAGCCTGGTAGGCTGCAGTCCATGGGGTCGCGAAGAGTCGGACGTGACTGAGCGACTTCACTTTCACTTTTCACTTTCATGCATTGGAGAAAGTAATGGAAACCCACTCCAGTGTTCTTGCCTGGAGAATCCCAGGGACAGCGGAGCCTGGTAGGCTGCCGTCTATGGGGTCGCACAGAGTCGGACACGACTGAAGCGACTTAGCAGCAGCAGCAGGAGCTCAATCATAATAACAAGAACTCACGGGAAGGGACTCAACAGTTCATTCTAACAAGCCCTCCAGGTGATTCTGAGGCAGGCTCTCACTGAAGAATCTCTGCTTCAGCAAATATCTGCTTCTCTACTCTATCCCCATGGTCACTTGCTTTCTACTAGGTTGTGTACACTCTTTAGGGCTTCCCAGGTAGCTCGGTGGTAAAGAATCCCAATGCAGGAGATACAGGAGACCTGCATTTGATCCCTGGGTCAGGAAGATCCTCTGGAGAAGGGATGGTAACCCACTCCAGTATTCCTGCCTGGAGAATTCCAAGGACAGAGAAGCTTGGCAGGCTATGGTTCTTGGGGTCGCAAAGAGTCAGATATGACTGAGCGACTAACGCTTTCACTTTCTTTCACACTCAGTTAACATAGCTGTACTTTATCATCTGTGGGCAGTACTCTTCTGTTCTTAGATGATGAAGTTTTGCTCTGTTTCCTTCCCATCAATGACTTAAATTTTGTTAAATGAAACTTGGTTTGAGACTTATCATTATTTTGTGCATTAATCTATTGACATAAATACGTGGTTGTCTGACTTTCTAATATTAAATATTTTTTGCACTCATCAGAAGGATAGTAATTCTTAATGGGCTATGTTGGATTTTTTTCAGATTAATTTTTTAATGTATTTATTTTAATTGGAGGATAATTACTTTACAATATTGTGGTGATTTTTATCAGATAACTTGTTACTACTCCTTTTTTACCTTGGTGCATCTATAGACAATGTGAGGTTAACTTGTAGATTTCCCGTTTTTGTAACATATGATGATATTTGTTTTCAATCTTCATTCAGCTTTTCATATTCTTTGATAACACAGCACTGGGGATACAAAGATGAGTAACGTGTGATCTGAACTTGTGTGGTTTATGATTCAGTAAGAGGGACAGCTCAATTAATTCCATAAGTAAATGCAAAAACATAACTATGATTTGTTTAATGGAGAAAAATAGAGAGGGTTCTAAGGGCATGGACTAGTGAACTGCAGTTGGTGGGCAGGGAGGGTTCATCTGAGAGATGAGGACAGGAGTCATCACAAGATGACTAGAGCAGGGAGGAGGATCTCAGCAGAGAGGGCAGGACTTTCACAGGCACGGCTGGGGGAAGAATCCTAGCATTTTTAGGACTCCTAGTGGCAAACATGTTGGAGCTTCGAGAGTGAAAGGCTGATATGATGCTAAATAAGACTGGGAGGTTGGGAGGAGCAATGTGTACAGGAAAACCTAGAAAGAGTATTAAAAGAAAGAAAAACTGCAGACCTTCTCCCTTCTGGAGACTGCAAAACTGTCTCCCTTCTGGACATTGAGGAGAAGATCCTGGGATGAAAGCACCTTCCAGAGCAGATGTGTTTGCTTCTGCTTGGGACCTAGGGTACTGTTCATCGGGGACCATTTTAGACTAAGATCCTCAGGCTGAGGTTTCTAGGAGTGTGACTGTGGGCTCCAAACTCTGTGAATGGTGACCCCAGTGGCAGTGTTCTTTGAAAGTGAAAGTGTTGGTCGCTCAGTTGTGTCTGACTATTTGCAGCCCCATGGACTATATCCTGACAGGCTCCTCTGTCCATGGAATTCCCCAGGCAAGAATACTGGAGTGGGTTGCCATTCCACTCCCTTCTCTAGGGGATCTTCCCCACCCAGGGATCGAACCCTAGTCTCCTGCACTGCAGGCAGATTCTTTACCGTCTGAGCTACCAGGGGGTCTGACTCTTTTCTAACAGCATCTCACAAAGGGGTTTTCTTCTTGTTTTTCTCCCCTGTACTACTAGGCATAATGTGAAGGGGATACTTTTTAACTTTTAATTTTAACCTCATTTCAGATTTACAGAAAAGTTAACAGAACAATATAAATAGTTCCCCAATTTTAACACTTTACCATCTTTACTTTTTTTAATCCACTTTTCTTTCTTCCTTTTGTATGTGTGTGTGTGTGCCTGTGTCTCTTGGTGAAATTTTTCAGAACCACTTAAGAGAAAATAGAACTGTACGTATGGGATCTGTTTATCTCTAAGTCTTCAAAATTCGCTGGAAACAAGGGCATGCCTCACACAGCCCCAGTCCGATTATCAAAATAATGAAATTAACATTTATATACTATTATTAAATTTACAGAACTCATGTCTATGTCGACAGTTTATCCTAATAATTTCATCTGCAGCAAAAGAGCATCTAAGATTACATTCAGCTGGCGTGGCTCTTTAATCTCCTTTAATCCAGAACAATTGCTAGAGTTTATTTGAATTTGTTGGCATTTAGACTTTTGAAAGGGGCAGGTCAGACATGGTGTAAAATGTCTTTCAACTTGAGTTTGTCTGATGTTCCCTAGTCTTTATATTTTTTATTTCCTTTTTTTATTTCTGGTTCTGCTGGGCCTTTGTTGCTATGTGCAGGCTTTTCTCTAGTTATGGTGAGCTGGGGCTACTCTCTAGTTGTGGTGCATGGGTTTCTCATTGCAGTGGCTTCTCTTGTTGCAGAGCATGGGCTCTAGGATACCTAGGCTTCAGTAGTTGCAGCTCCTGGGCTCTAGAGCACAGGCTCAGTAGTTGTGGTGCTGGAGCTTAGTTGCTCTGGGGCATGTGGGATCTTCCCAGACCAGGAATCAAACCCATGTCTCCTGTGTTGGCAGGCGGATTCTTTACCACTGAGCCACCAGCTCCCTAGTCTCTAGACTGAAGTCTTGCACTTTTGGCAGGATCCCAAATGTGCAGGATTTCAATCCCACAGAAGCAACATTATTTCCATCATGTTGATTTGTCCCCAATTGTGAAGATCCATAACCATCTGACAGGGTTATCATAAAACAGATCCTTCAGGTAAGTGGTCAGGAATGCCAGACTCCATTTTATAGGATTCTATTTTCGTTTTGTTGTCATAAAATGGATACTTAATACAAGAAATTAGGATAAGATATAAGATAAAAAAAGGATTTCACTTTTGAGTGAACAAAGCTCCAATTCTTAGACAAAATGGCACACTTTATAAATTTTAAAAACTTGAGTGAAAGGCATGGTCAATATTTCTAATATGTGGAGGATGCCAGTTTGCTACTAATTCCTGCTGCTCTTATCTCTTCCTTCATAGATATACCAGCTACATGGAAGCAGAAAACAGAACAGGAGTTTCAGAGTTTATCCTCCTTGGGTTCTCTGAGGATCCAGAACTGCAGCCCCTCATATTTGGGCTGTTCCTGTCCATGTACTTGGTCACTGTGCTTGGCAACCTGCTCATCATCTTGGCCATCATTTTCGACTCCCACCTCCACATGCCCATGTACTTCTTCCTCTCAAACCTGTCCTTCGTTGACATCTGTTTCAGCACCACCATAGTTCCCAAGATGCTACTGAGCATCCACACAGAGAACAAAGCCATCTCCTACATGGGCTGCCTCACTCAGGTGTATTTTTCCATGTTTTTTCCTATCCTGGACACTCTGCTCCTGACCGTGATGGCCTATGACCGGTTTGTGGCCATCTGTCACCCCCTGCACTACATGGTCATCATGAACCCACACCTCTGTGGTTGGCTGGTTTTTATTACCTGGTTCATTGGTGTCCTGACATCCCTCCTTCACATTTGTCTGCTGAAGCACCTGACCTTCTGTAGAGATCTTGAAATTCCACATTTCTTCTGTGAACTGACACATATTCTTGAATTGGCCTGCTCTGATACCTTCCTGAACTGGACTTTAATATATCTTATGACTGGTGTGCTGGGTGTTTTCCCCCTCGTTGGGATTCTTTTCTCCTACTCACGAATTGCTTCATCCATAAGGAAGATGTCCTCATCTGGGGGAAAACAAAAAGCATTTTCCACCTGTGGGTCTCACCTCTCAGTTGTTTCTTTATTCTATGGGACAGGTGTGGGGGTCCATTTCACTTCTGCAGTGACTCACTCCCCCCAGAAAGTCTCAGTGGCCTCCGTGATGTACAGCGTGGTGACCCCTATGTTGAACCCCTTCATCTACAGCCTGAGGAACAAGGATGTGAAGGGGGCCCTCAGAAGGCTCCTCAACAGAGAAACCTCTTGTTTGTGATAATTCCAATGGCTTAAGGACTAAGAGGCTTTGTGGGTTGTTGTTGTTCAGTCGCTAAGTCCTGTCCAACTCTTGCAACCTCATGAACTGCAGCACACCAGGCTTCCCTGTCCTCCACTATCTCCCAGAGTTTGCTCAAACTCATGTCCACTGAGTCGGTGGTGACATTCTTACTCTTGGAATTTCCATGGTGGACCAGTGGTTAAGAATCCCCCTCCCAGAATAGCATTGAAAGATGTATATTATCATATGTGAAACAGAACACCATTCCAGATTCAATGCATGAGACAAACGCTCAGGGCTGGGGCAATGGAATGACCCAGAGGGATGGGATGGGGAAGGAGGTGGGAGGGGGGTTCAGGATGGGGAACACATGTAAACCCATGGCTGATTCATGTCAATGTGTGGCAAAAACCACTACAATATTGTAAAGTAATCAGCCCCCAACTAAAATAAATAAATTTATTAAAAAAAAAATCCCCCTCCCAATGTAAGGGACATGGGTTTAATTCCTGGCCCAGGAACTAAGATCCCACATGCCATGGGGCAACTAAGCCCATGCATCATAACTACTCTCAAGCCCAGATGCCCTAGAGCCTGTGCTCCAAAACAAAAGAAGCCTGAGCACTGCAACTAGAGAGTAGCCTCCACTTGCTGCAACTAGAGAAAAGCCCACATGCAGCAAAAGAGACCCAGCACAGCCAACAAAAAAGGAAAGAATTACTCTTGCATGTCTCAAATCATCTTGTTTTTTCACCCAATCCTGTAAGATCTGTGATTTTTTTTTCCTCTCCTAGTTTTTATTTTGTTTTGTTTTTTTTGGTTGTGTCTCATGGCTTGCAGGATCTTAGTTCCCTGACCAAGGATTGAACCTGAGCCACGGCAGTGAAAGTAATGAGTCCTAACCACTGGACCACCAGGGAATTCCCTCTTCTAGTTTTTAACCCACATTCAAACAATTAATCTCCCAGTAATTTCTGCCCCATCTGCTATCCAAAAAATTGTGTCTTTGGTCTTCTTACTTCCACACTGGTGAGTTCAAAACTTCGATTTGAAATTTACTATAGCTTTGTTATCTCCAGTGTTGGCATAGCATGTTTAAACTCCTGATTGTTCACTTTATTGCTATGCATTTGATTGCAGATTTGTGTTGTTTATATGTTTGTACCACCATCAGTGTTTTTTAAATTGGATAAAGTATGATTGAATACATATGAAAATATAGTTGATGTTTGAGTGCTTATTTTATGGTAAGCCTATGCTAACTGCTCTCTGTTATCTCATGTAATCTTCCCAATAGGAATGAATCTATTCCCATTTTAAAGGTGAGACAGTTGAGATTCTAACAGCCAACAAAACACACACACACACACACACATAAAATGGGATATACACAAACACCAAACAGTTGTACCAACTAGATGACATGCAAGACACAGACACTACAATAAAACCGTTTCAATAATATGAAAGTGAAATGGAATCTCAACAAGAAAATAAAGTCGTGTGTGTGTGTATGTGTGTGTGTGTTGTTGTTGTTCAGTTGCTCAGTCATGTCCGACTCCCTGTGACCCCGTGGACTGCAGCATTCCAGGCTTCCCTGTCCTTCACTGTCTCCCAGAATTTGCTCAGACTCACGTCCTTTGAGTCAGTGATGCCATCCAACTATCTCATCCTCTGTCGCCCCTTTCTCCTCCTGCCTTCAATATTTCCCAGCATCAGGGTCTTTTCCAATGAGTTGGCTCTTTGCATCTGGTGGCCAAAGTATTGAAGCTTCAGCTTCAGCATCGGTCCTTCCAATGAATATCCACTGTATATACGTTACACATTTTCTTTGTCTATTCATATGTTTATGGACAGTTGGGTTCCTTCCATCTTTTGGCTACTCTGAATAATGTTGCTATGAACATGGGTTTACCACCTACAGAAGTTTTAAAACCTTTTTTAAAACAGATCGGCATTTATAACTTTTGTCAGCTATAAAATGACTAGGATTCTTGCACACAAAATAAACAAAAACATTTTCCCATCCATGATAAACTCAATTTTTGTCAACTGAACAACTCTTCCCATGCTCTCTGCCTGTGATCACAGCAATTCCTCTTTAGCTGATGCATCAGGTGCCATCCACTGCTCCCCACTGTGGTCTCCCAGGAGCCCCCAAATGGAAAGCAGAGTAAGCAGGCAATCTCTTCCTGGAGTGTCCAGGGAAGTGAAGTGTCTAGTTGAAAGGGGGAGAATACCACTCAGTTGCCTTGTGTTGGGAGTCAGACGGCCTGATTTAAACTTGGCTTCACACCTTTCTACTTCATGACTGGTACAAATTACATAAAAATTCTTAGCTCCTTCTCTCTTCTATAAAATAATAATAAATCAGAAAAACAGGATCATAATATCACTTATACATTGAATCTTAAAAAAATGAAGTTGTTTTCAAAGCAGAGATAAAGTCACAGATGTAGAGAACAAGCTTATGGATATCAGGGGAGAAGGGGTGGGATGAACTGGGAGATTGGTATTGATATATATACACTACTGATACTCTGTTTAAAACAGAGAACCTACTGCAAAGCACAGGGAACTCTACTCAATGCTCTGTGGACCTAAATGAGAAAGAAATCTAAAAGAGTGGATATATGTATAGTTGAATCACTTTGCTGCACAGCAGAAATTAACACAACATTGTAAATAACTATACTCCAATAAAAAGTTTAACAATAATAACAGAGCATGCACCTAGATTTTGAGGGTGATTATGCAGATGAAATGAAACAAGCTATATAAGCTCAGACTTGGGACACAGGATGCCCTCCACAAAGATTCATAACACGGTTGCTGTCCTCTTTGTCTTCATTCCAATTATCACCTTCACCATCTTTTTGGAACTCTCAGAGGACACTTGAGAGGCACCCATTTGCTGCTCATAGCTGAGATGCCCATGGGAGCTCAAATAGGTGTGGGAGAAAAGCAGAACTCTGAGGTGGACTCCTTGGACCCCTGTCAAAACAAAGAACACAAACTGCAGTCCTTGGAGCAGAAATCTTGCATATCGTTACCCTAACATCTGTCCGTCCCAGCTGTCCTGTTTGTCTTGATGATGAAGAAATACTGCTCCCAGCAGTCCTTCCCATTCACCCCATGGACCTCCAGACCCACACAAATCCAATGTACCTCTTTAAAGATGCATTGTGGACTTCCCTCGTGGTCCAATGGTTAAGAATCCATCTGCCAATGCAGGGGTTCAATCCTTGATCTGGGAAGATTCCACATGCCAAGATACAACTAAGCCCATGCACCACACTACTGAGCCCAAAAGCCGGAACTACTGAGCTCACGTGCTGCAGCTACTGAAGCCTGTTTCATAGAGCCTGTGATCTACAATAAGAGAAGCCACCGAAATGAGAAGCCTGCACACTGCAACTAGAGAAAGTCTGCTCACAGCAAAAAAAACCCAGAAGCCAAAAATAAAATAATAAATAAATAAAATTTATTAAAAAGGTGCATTGTTTCTCATCATGAAAACCTGATATCAGACCTAGAAGGAAGAGAAAGTTTACTATGGGGTGACAGGTTGGCCAGTTGGCACTTCCATATTTTTCTGTAGGTGGTTGGCATTTTCCTGTGGCCTAGGCGTTTCATACTGTCCATGGGGTTCTGTAGGCAAGAACACTGGAGTGGGTTGCCATTTCCTCCTCTGTTAATGAAGTTGAAGCTCCAATACTTTGGCCAGAGGATGTGAGGAGCCGACTCATTGGAACAGACTCTGGTGCAAAATACTAAAGGCAAAAGGAGAAGAAGGCAGCAGAGCAAGAGGTGGTTGGACAGTGTCACCGACTCGATGGGACATGAATTTGAGCAAACTCTGAGCGATAGTGGAGGACAGCGGAGCCTGGAGTGCTACAGTCCATGGAGCTGCAAAAGAGTTGGGCATGACTGAGTGATTAAGCAACAACAAGACATTTCATAATCCTGGAAAATTTTTTGTGCTCCCTTTGGGATGATCATGTGAGAATTAAACTAATTGAAAATATATAAGACAGATGGACTGATCAGAGTAAAAATCTCCTAAAAAGTAATGATAATTGCTGCCATAGCTCCCCCAGATGGTCTCCGTGTCTCTTCACTGGTCTCTCTAATTCCAGTCTGGCCCACCTACAGCCCAATCTCTACACAGCAGCCAGAGAAAACTTAGAAATCAAAAAAGGACATCACATCCCATCATTTTTGCTACAAAGCATTGTAGCGTCTTCCCATCTCTCTAAGATTAAAACCCTAACTCCTCAAACGGGTCTATAAAGCTCTGAATGACCAGGGCCCTAACATGTGACCACACCCATCTCACATATTTTCTATGTTGGCTTCTGAAACACTGGCCTGTGACAAAAATATCAAACCAGTTGCTGTCTCGGGGCCTTTGCATATGCTCTTTCCTCTCCCGAGAGTGCCAAGTATGCTTTTTCCCCCTTGCCTTTTGCCTGGCTCCAGGTCTTTTCTGAATATTTCCATCTTAGCTCCAAATGTCACCTCCTCTGAGAAGCCTCAGGCTCACTCTAGCCCATAGCCCTACTTCATTAATATTTTAATCATATACATCATTATCTATTTACATAATTACATCATTATCTATATAAATCATTTTCTATTCACCTGTTTATTCATCCTTTGTCTCGTTGGATAAACTCAATGGTTTGTACAACCACAAGGAAATCGAATGAGGCTTACTCTGACTTGTTTATCACATCATCAAAAATGGAAGGTGCTCCAGAGAACTCTTCTCAGTGCCATGTGGCAGCCTGGATGGGAGGGCAGTTTGGAGGAGGATGGATACATGTATACGTATGGCTGAATCCCTTCACTGTCCACCCGAGAGTATCGCAACATTGTTGATCGGCTATACTCTAATATAAAATAAAAAGGTTTTTTTAAAAAAAGGAAGGGGCTTAAAAAGCGTTTATAAGTTGAATGAACAGGGGGCATCTGCTAGGCCGACTACAAAGCAGACCACAGGGCTCTGTGAAGGTCTTGACATCCCCATCACTCAAGTTACCCCTGACTTCCGACTTACTCTCTCCAGACACACAGTATCAAGTTGCCTCATGCCTGTTTGAGCCTGGGAATGGTCAAGGTCATTTTCCTGTTACTGTGGTGACTCTTGAAAGCTTGTCCTTCTGTCCACTGCTTTTTTTTTTACTTTTTGGCTGCACCCAATCTTAGCTGCAGCACATGGGATCTTTGATCTTTGTTGAAGCATGTGGAATCTGTAGCTGCAACATGCAAACTCTCAGTTGCAGCACATGAGATCTTTTAGTTGGTCATGTGAACTCAGTTTGCAGCATGTGGGCTCTAGCTCCCTGACCAGAGATTGAACCCAGGCCCCCCGCATTGGGAGCATGGAGTCTTAGCCACTGGACCACCAGGGAAGTCCCTCTACTGGTTTCATATCTGTCCCAAAGCGTGGTCAGCAGGTGTCCCCAGGATCTTGAAGACCTCACCCGAGATGTTTCTTAATCTTTAGACTTGTAATTGAACTGGAGGTGGAGTAAGATGCTCCCTAAGGGAAGCCAGGTACCCTAGAGGCCACACCCAAGAGGAAAAAAACTGCTTCAGGAAGAAAAGGGGCTAATGAGGGCTGAGGTGTGGGGTTGTAGGACTTGGGGATGAGGGGATAGCAGACCCCACGTGTGGCTGCAGCTCTGCTCCCAATGGGTGGATGTGGCAGAGCAAGTTACTCCCTGGACCCTCGAGGTGGGAACTCTCCAGAAACAGACAACAAAAGCGGCCAATTGTTCAGTAGGAAGTGAGGGGATTCAGCCCCACGTAATCCTCCTGTACTCTTCTCCTCTGGCTCACCTATCCGAGGAGGAAACGCCCTGTGCCACGCCAGGTATCAGTCTAGCCCTGAGTCCCAGACTCAGCCCTTTATCTCTGATCTCTGTCCTTGTTTGTCCTCCACTGAGAGAAGCAAAGATCAAAGAGCCCAGACCTTTAGAAATTGCACTGGAATGCCTTAAGTTGCTCAGAAACAGCTGTGGTAAAGAGGTAAGAAGGAGCCAAATCTTTTCCTTGCACATTTTCCTGGCACACAGGTAGGTATGTATGGGGAAGAGGTGTTAGTTGCTCAGCTGTCTGACTCTTTGTGACCCCATGGACTGTAGCCCACCAGCCTCCTCTGTCCACGTGATTCTCTAGGCAAGAATACTGGAGTGGGTTGCCATTCCCTTCTCCAGGGGATCTTCCCAAAACAGGATTGAACCTGGGTCTCTTGCACAGCAGGTGGATTCTTTGCCATCTGAGCCACCACTGTGTACCCTCCTGAATAATTTTCCACCATTTTTTCCTTCAAAAGGACATTTATACATCTACAGAGCTTCTTCTCAGAATGCCTAACACTGGGCTGGGTACCGCACATAAAGAGGCAACTATAATGCATTGCTCTCCAGGTAGGATGTGAAAACTCAGAAATGAACACATGCATGCAATGCAATGTGATAGCTTGCTTCAGTGTGGTCCAGTTTCAACAAGGTAGAGAGAAGGTCCAAAGAGAGCATGCCCATTGCTGCCTGGCAATGCCAATGAAGATTTCAGTTCAGAGTATGGAAGGGGGATATGACTTTTCCAGGTGAGAGGGGACTCCCAATGAGAGGGGCAAAGGTCCAAAGATATGAAATTGTACAGGATGTTCCCAGAATTATATGATGTTGAGTAGTTGAGTATCTAATATCAAAGCATTACTTCCCAATAAATAAAAGTGTGACTCTCATATAAATATATAGTGTTGCTCATGCTCAGTTGCTCAGTCACGTCAAACTGTTTGTGACCCCATGGACTGCAGCCCACCAGGGTCCTCTGTCCCTGGAATTTTGGGGGCAAGAATACTGGAGTCGATAGCCATGCCCTTCTCCAGAGGATCTTCCAGGTCCAGGGATCGAACCCAGATCTCCTGCTTTGGCAGGCAGATTCTTTAATCACCACCAGGGAAGCCCAGTATTATCTATATTACAAACTAAATTCTCATGTTGGCTAATAACTGTTTCATGACTGTCCAGTCTGTCCCATTGATATTTCTGTATTTGTATCATCTCACTGTTTTAAAAGTTGCCTGTCCTCCTTCATGTTTCACAAACTTTCTTGGATTTTCAACTAAGTTTCTTATATTTGACCAGTTAATACTCCTATTAATCACTTTCTTTGAGTGGCTGGATCATCAGTCTTAATCAGAAATGACATCAGAGGAGTCAAAGGCAGTAACATTTCTGTAACACTCAATGCTACAGAAAGCAGAGCCCATGTCTCTTACCTTTCATACTTGGCTCTAGCCCAGTGCCTGGCATACAGTAGGCACTCAAATAACCGTGAACTCAATGAAAGATGAGGAGACTCAGAGAATCATTTAAATGTCTGCAAACATCTAAAGTTATCATGGCAAAGAGAAATGATCTTCAGAGAGGGGAACTAAAACCATGTAAGTTATAAAGACACATTTCAGCTCAAAGGAAGGAACCTTTGCTTAAATGCATATAAAATTGAGGACAATTGTTCTCAGTTTAGAAATTCCCTCCTGTGGCAGAGGTGCAACATTCAAACAGAAATCAAGGCTTTTTTTTTTTTAATTTTAAGGAGTGAAATAAAAGACAGAAGGCTCTCATTCTTTTTCAATTGAAAAAAATTCATGATAAATAGTCTCTTTGCTCTTGGTCAAAAGATTTTATGATAGGCAATTGCCTCTACTCTACCCTGACAATTTCTGTTATTCATTCAACAAATATTTATAGAGCACCTATTATATCCCAGATGGCTCAGTGGGGAAAGAATCCACCTGCAATGCAGGAGACACAGGCAGAGTTTGACTCCTGGGCTGGAAAGATCCTTTGGAGGAGGACATGGCAATCCACTCCAATATTCTTCGCTGGAGAATCCCATGGAAGAGGAGCCTGGAGGGCTTCAGTCCATAGGGTCAAAAAGAGTCAGACATGATTGAAGCTACTGAGTACATACATTGTATACCAAGTACTATACTAAGTGCTTAGGTTATGAAACGGCAATGCGACAGAAAAGGTGTAGTCCTCTCAACCTGAAGAAATGTAAAGAACTACAACACAAACCTGCTGGGAACAATTATGGTGGAGGCTCTGATTTTGCCTTTGGAACTAGGGTGTATTATGCTACATTGATCATTATGACAACAATAGAGGGATCAATTGGGATAGTAATAGAGAAGCTACTATATGATAATGGAGGAATCATCTATAAAGTTTTTTCATGGTATCCTTTTCCAAGTCAAACCTGAGACAGAGAATGGTCTGCTTCAAGATCCTGTTTCAAGAAAACGGCATGAGGGTAAGAAAATATCATTTAATTTTGCAACTCCCAATGATCTCCTCTCCACCTTTCCCTGGGACTTGAAGAGACCACAACTGCAAGGCAGAAAAGAGATAGTCATGAGGCTGGTACTTTCACAGAAATTAGGCAGCAAAGGAACAGTCGTGAGTCAGGGAAGATGAAAGAAAGCCCTGCATGGTGTAGAACATTCATGTTTTTAAATATATATATATTTATTTATTGGCTGTGTTGGGTCTTAGTTGCGGCATACCGTATCTTTTGTTGAAACACCTGGGCTCTTATGGCACGTGGGCTCTATAGCCCAAGCTCCATGCCTTGTGGGACCTTAGTTCCCCAACCTGGGATCGAACCTGCATCCCCCACATTGGAAGGCAGACTCTTAACCACTGGACCACCAGTGAATTCCTAGAACATTCATTTTTTAAAATTTATTAATTCATTCTTGGCTACACTGGGTCTTTGCTGCCACATGCAGGCTTTCTCTAGTTGCAGCAAGCTGAGGTTCCTCTCTAGTTGCAGTGTGTAGGCTTCTCATCGCAGTGACTTCTCTTGCTGCAGAGCAAAGGCTCTAGTGTGCACGGGCTTCAGTAGTTGTGGCTCAAGGACCTAGTTGCTCCATGGCATGTGGAACCCTCCTGGACCAGGGATCAAACCTGTGTCCCCTGGATTGGCAGGCAGATTCCAAACCACTGGACCCCCAGGAAAGTCCTAGAACATTCAATTTTTAAAGAGGTGTTCCAAGTAGTGAGGTCAAAACAAGGAAGGTATTATTGAGAGCTTGGTCAACTAAAGAAAACTCATAGATAAGACATAAGACTTGAGTGAATGAGTTTCAAGTATATGGCACATTCATGTTTTGTCATTGTTTGAACATTATTCTTGCCTCTTTCCATAAGGCAATTTCCATAAGTTATATGGAAACAGAGAACCAGACAGCTATTTCAAAATTCATCCTTCTGGGGCTCTCGGATGATGTGGACCTTCAGCCCCTCCTCATTGGACTGTTCCTGTCCATGTACCTGGTCTGTGTTACAGGGAACCTGCTCATCATCCTGGCCATCATCTCTGAGTCCAACCTCCACACCCCCATGTACTTTTTCCTCTCCAACCTGTCCTTCACTGATATCTGTTTCACCTCCACCACAGTCCCCAAGATGTTAGTGAATATCCAGAAGCAGAACAAAGGCATCACGTATGAAGGATGCCTTACCCAGATGTATTTTTTCATGATCTTTGCTGGGCTAGATAATTTGCTACTGACAGTGATGGCCTATGACCGGTTTGTGGCCATCTGTCACCCCCTGCATTACATGGTCATCATAAACCCTCACCTTTGTGGTCTCCTGCTTCTGCTTTCTTGGCTGATCTGCCTGACATATTCTTTGTTGCAAAGTTTGATGGTTTTGAGGGTATCTTTCTGCAAAGAGACAGAAATCCCCCACTTCTTCTGT
The DNA here is from genome assembly GCA_024291935.2 of Okapia johnstoni. NCBI lineage: Eukaryota > Metazoa > Chordata > Mammalia > Artiodactyla > Giraffidae > Okapia > Okapia johnstoni. The sequence goes on along the minus strand of CM044316.1, from coordinate 10,607,521 downwards.
GAACTTGCTCAAATTCTCAAGCTTGCCTGCTCTGACACCCTTGTCAATGACATTCTGCTGTATTTTGTAACTGGCCTGCTGGGTATTATTCCCCTGTCTGGGATCCTTTTCTCTTATTCTAGAATTATCTTCACCATAATGGGCATTTCATCTTCTGGGGGGAAGTATAAAGCCTTTTCCACCTGTGGGTCTCACCTCTCAGTTGTCTCCTTGTTCTATGGTGCAGGCCTTGGGGTCTATATCACTTCAGGAACAGCCCTTCCCTCCAGAAAGGGTTCAATAGCCTCGGTGATGTACACGGTAGTCACCCCCATGCTGAACCCCTTCATCTACAGTCTGAGGAACAGGGACATGAAGGGGGCTCTGAGGAGACTTTTCACTAGCGGAACATACTCTCAGTGAGATAATGGAAGGTCAGGCAATGGAGATCCCAAGTGCTGATAACTGGTGTCCATGAAGGTGTAATCTGAAGACACAGAAAAGAAACACAATAATGATATACTAGAAGCAAATATTTCTGAGACAGAGACAAACTTGAAGCAGCACACTAAAATGCTCACTATATACCAAGGAAATAGAATGAACAATCAATAACTAAACTTCTCATGGAAACAAATCATTCCAAGGATTGATTCCTATAAGCATCAAGGGAGGAAAAAGCAAGTCAAGAAATACAGATGGGAAGAGGACAAGAATGATCACAAATGTTTACAGATTGGCTCACCTTTAAACACTCTCAGTTATGTTCAAACTTCTAGCACGATGCCTGCTGGACCATGCTTTTCCCTAGTCTTGGTCTGAAAACCATTGTTTGGACTGTCTCATATCAACCTTCCTCACCCCGTAAGATTTTACCCTTATTGAGTCTTGCTTTGGTGTTGGCCATTGACCTATAACCAGGACTTTAATGAGAAACTTCTTTAGGAAACTCAGTGCAGTTTCTACTTTCAGAAAGAGGAAACTATGATCTCTGTTGATCCATTTGATCTAAAATAAAGGTCCGAAACATTCTACTCACTGTCTTCCTTCGCTGGTCCACACTTCCCTGAACCATCACATGCTAGGCTTCAAATAGAGTCAGCTCTTCAGAGTGCCCAAAACCTGACCACCATCCTCCTGTTCATTCATTTCCATAGCACTTACTGTATTTTGAGGTGGGGCAGATCACAGAGGCCAAGAGGGCTCTGGGTTAATCTCTCTCCATCATTCACTAAGGGTGCAATCTCATGCATGTTTCTTAATCTCTTTGTGTCTCTGTGCCCCATATTTCCTTAAGAGTTCCAATGGAGATTAAACATTATACATAGGAGAATTCAGAACAGTGTCTGGCATAAGTATCAGAAGATCCATGAGGGCCGTCTAGGTCCATGCTCACCATGGTGAAGGTACAAAGGGATCCATTATCACCAGACCAGCTGGAAAAGCTGACTGTAGAGGGTTGATCAGGCTATGGGTTTAGAAGAGGCTGAGTGAATTCCCAGAGCTGACTTACAGCACTGAGGACATCATGTAGGAGAGGCAGCCTGTCCAAGACTCAGTCCAGAGCACCACGTGCTGGAGATCAGATCTGCAGAGTCCAGGAGAGAACTTCCTTGGATTTAGAGACTAAGGATTGGACCAGGACTCCCTGCAACAGTTAACTGGGAGGGCAGAGCATCCTTTATACAGTTCAGCCCCAAGGGGAGATGCTCTTGAAATGAGGGTAAAAAATTAAAACCTGCCTTGGGTTGACCTGGGGAATGTTGAACCATCTTGGTGAATACCTGATTTGGATCCTGGCAGACTCCAATGGTTGAATTATAACTTTCTCACTTACTCTTGGACAGAGGAGCCTGGCAGGCTACACAGTCCATAGGGTCGCAAAGAGTTGGAGATGACTAAAGCAATTTAGCACTATTTCTAAGCAGTCTCAGATTCTTCATTGGTAAGTATTAAATAATTGCTGGGGTGATTATAGAAAACTAATATCAAATGCACACATTTGCAAAAAGCAGTGGCTACCATATTTATGAACACTGCATTTATTTATTTATGCCCCCATCTTGTACCAAAAGAGGTACACCCATTGGCAGGATCCTGGACTCCAGAAAGCTCTGCACAGCTGCATTCTTCTCCAGCAGGGGTCTGAGGCTGAGATACAAACTGATTGCTACTGGTGGGGAAAAAAAAAAATCACTTTATTCAATATATCGTTTTAGCTTCCAGTCATTCTATGGAACTTCTGGCCCTGGTGACCTGGAGAATGAGAGTAAGATGAAGCCAAGATAGGACCATCCTAATAAGTCTCGAACAGTATGATTGTCCTCCGTCTTTCAATTAGTTACAAGTGTAGAAACATTTACTATATCACAGGGTTTTTCAACATGGGTACTGTCAAAATTTGGGGCCAGATAATTCTTGAGACAGAGGGTGAGGGAGGCACAGGGGCACTGCCTATACATTGTAGGATGCTTAGCATCATTCGTGGCCTTATACACTAGATACCAGTAGCTTCCCCAACTCTCACATCCCATTCAAAGAAGATTTTTAAAAAAGTATCTCCAGACATTGCCAAATATCGCATAAGAACAAAATCACTCCTGAATGAAAATCAGTGATTTACCATGACTCAGACAACTGATAAACGGAAAATGAAGAGAAAAAAATACATGAGGGTTAGACCCTGGTTTTCCTAAGGCCCAAAGTAGAATGGACCTAAGATACGAGCCTCTTCTTACAGGAAGAATGGGGCCTTAGGTCTGGTACAGAAGCATTAATGGACATTTGTTGAACTGACGAACAAATTTTAGTGCCGGAGGACAAGAACCTTGTCTGTTCATTGGTTGCCTGGGGAATGCTGGGGAAGCATTAAAAGGGACACGAGGAAACATTTGGGGGGTCACCATCTTGACTGTGTGATGGTTTCACAAGTGTATATATAGGTCAAAACTTGTCTCAGTATGTGTTTTAAGAATGTGCAGCTTCATATATGTCAATTTTTAAAAGACTTTGGCTGTGCTGGGTTTTCATTGCTGCATGAGGGTTTTCTCTAGTTGCAGAAAGCGGGAGCTACTCTTCACTGTGATGCACAGGCTTCTCAGGCAGTGGCTTCTCTTCTTGCACAGCACAGCCTCCAGAATGCATGCTCAGTTGTTGTGGTGTATGGGCTTAGCTGCTCAGCAGCATGTGGGATCTTCCCAAACCAGGGATCGAACCCATGTCCCCTGCATTGCAAGGTGGATTCTTAGCCACACAACAACCAGGAAAGCCCCTTCCTTATATGTTAATTACATCTATATAAAGTTATCCTCTCTCATTTGAAATCCCTACACTATAAACCCTGGGCTTGTGGTGACTGCAAAAACAGGTACCATTTCTTCCTTTTCCTGTACCCACTTCCCTTCTTTATAGCTCTGAGGATTCTTCCTCCCTGGGCTCACCCACGTGACCAGCACTAGGCAATGGGGTGCAGGCAAACATGACACATACAGGCACTTGAGAAGCACCTGCACAGTGGAGCTTGTGCTCTTCTAGAACCCTCCAGCATCATATGTACAAAGCCCCATCTCACAAGGCCCCATCTAGACTGTTGGAGGATGAGACCAGAACGAAGAGCAAGTAACCCCCAAGCCAAACCAGCAGTTGACTGCAAGCACATTAGTAAGCCCAGCTAACCAGTCTGTCAACCAACAAAACTGTAAACTAAACAAATGGTGGTTGTTTTACACCACTGTGTTTCAGGTAGTTTGTTATGCAGCAATTACGAACAGGCTTCCTTCATTCCATTCTACTAAGAGTGCACAGGCTACTTCTCTAAACTGAATCTCACCAAATGTCAACATATTTCTATCAATTTCAATTAACATTTAAACTGAGATTGATAAAGTCCTGATGTGTGTGTGTGTGTTATATAATGTCCCATGTTACCTCTCTAGCTTTATCTTCTACTTCCAACACTGTCCTTTTTTACATGTCAGAGAATGTGATGCATAATTTTCTTTGCCTTTGCTCTCATGATTGACATGCTTACTCAAATCTGATCCTGAACACTATAAATAAGCCTTCTAAGCTGAGTTTGTGTCATCTCTTCAATATGGCTCTCTTTGAACTCCAAAAGGTCAACATACCTCCTCGAGTCCTTGTTAATGGATTAACAGGCCATATTAGCTATCTTATTTATTGTTTATACCCATCTCTCCTCTTAGATCTTTACTCCTTTAAGAATAGCATCATGTCTTTCTTCCCAAAGCCTAATCCAGTATAAGGTCCTTAATTGATATTCACTGGTTCTTTAGAGAGGAAAAAATCCAGAGTGGGTTGGAGTTATCCAAACATTACACAAAACAGAGCTGGTTCCTGTAGGAGAAGCCCCAAGAACTCAGGCCATAATGAAACAAGAAGATTGAGTAAGAATATAATTAGAAGTCCCCTCCAGAGAGACTGTGTAAGGTAGCAGGTCTGTCCCAAGAACTGGCAGAAAAGTGCAATGAGATGCAAGAGCTCTGGGGCACTTAGGTGCAGGTGGGAATTCAGTTTCCTTCTGCCCTGTTAACTGACATGATGTAGGAACTGGGCTGATGGAGTAGCTGTGTTGGATTCCCAGGGCTTCTAATTAAAGAAACAGTCTTACATTAGTCAGTGCTGAGAAAAAGTACTCTTCTCCCCTTGGGCCTGGCCTCTAGGGTACATTTTTTTTTTCTTTCTCCAAATCTAGGCAAGAGCTAGTCAATAATTGCTATTTCTTCACTAGCGAGCTGAGGAAAACTTTTGATCTGCAAAACACTCAGCACCTTCACTCACAGATGCACAATTACTGACACCAAGCACCCAAAGACCTGCGTGGAGTACTGCAAGTAGAAAGGGTGCAGGAAAAGAGAAATGACCATCGAATGTGATGGTCATTAGTGATGACCATTGAATCAAAAAATATTTTTAAATCATATGACCACTTTTCTGACCTCTGTGCTAGATGAAATGAGCTATTCCCCAGGAAAATACAGATTACCAATGCTTACTCCATTCAGGTTAGAAAACTTAACAGACTAATTTCCATAAAAGAAATAAAGTTCCTAAGAAAATATACCTCTAAAAAGCAATTCACCCAGATGGTTTTATAGGGAATTCTACCTAATTTTCCAAAAACCACATAGTCCTAATGCTGTACAAACTATTCCAGAGTACTGAAAAAGAGGAAAAAAAATTCCTAAGTCCTCTCATGAAGCAGCCATAATACTAAAACCCAAACCAGAAAGACAGTTCTAAGAAATCATGTATCAATTATTCATGAATAGCAATGCAAAATTCTCAACAAAATACTAGCAAACAGAATCCAACAACACATTAAGAAAATAATATACCATGGCCAATGAAATTCATTCTCGGGACACAAAATTTGTTGAGTGTTGAGAAATTTATTAATATATTAATAAATCAGAGGAAGAGACTCACAATCCTCCTCACAGATGTTCAGAAAAACTCTGACAAAATACAGTACACATCTATGATAAAATATTTAAGAACACAGAATACCTTTTCAATATGATAAAATATTGATCCTTGAATAACATGAGTTTGAGTTGCAAGAGTCCACTTATGCATGGTTTTCAAAAAATATGTATTGCAGTACCACACAATCTGCAACTGAATCCTTGGATGTGTAATCATGGATATGAAGGACCAAAAAAGTTATACACAGATTTTTACTGTGTGGAGTGTCAGTGTCCCTAACCCCCATGTTGTTCAAGGGTCAACTGTATACTTCATTCTAAAAGACATTTATCTTAATTAATGGAAAAACAGGGTATTATCCCTAGAACAAGACGAAAATGCCCTCTATCATACTAGAGGTACTAGCCAATGCAACCAGACAGGTAAAAAAAAAAAAACTAGAGGCTTAAGAACTGACAAACAGGGACTTCCCTGGTGGTCCAATGGGTAAGCCTCCATGTTCCCAATGCAGAGGGCCTGGGTTTGATTCTTGGCTGGGGAACTAGATCTCATATGCATGCTGTAACCAAGAGTCTGCATGCTGAAACTAAGAGTTCAAAACCACAACTAAGACAGCAGAGCAAAAATAAATAAGTATTTTTTAAAAGACTGATAAACAAGCAAAGCTCAATCTGTAAATGATACAGTAGTATGCCTAGAATATCCCAGAAAATAAATAATAAAATGAGCTCAAAAAAATGAAAGAATTCAGTGAAGCAGCAAATTATAAAATCACAGTATTAGTAGCTCTCACATACAAAAACTGTGAAGACATGATGGTAGAGAAATTTTAATTAACAATGTAAGATTAAATACTTACAGAAAACCTAATGAGACTAGAATATTTGTACAAAGAAAATTTTTAAACATTCCTGACAAACACTAAAGTAGACTTGAACAAATGGGAAAACATCCCTTGTTCTTGGATAAGACAACTTAACATTATAGAGATATTAATTCCCCACCCAGTTAACTTATAAATTCAAGGCAATGCCAATAAAAACACCAACAAGCTAGTATTATGGAGATGGACAAGGTAACAGACAAGTACACATAACCCCCCCCGAACACACACACACACACACACACACACACACACACACACACACACACACACACACAAGAATACCTAGGAAAACACTGAAAATGAAAAACCATGAGGAGAAACTAGTCCATCCAGATATTGAGACTTATTATAAAGCTTCTTATTTATAATTTAAACACTGTGGCATGGTGTGTGAACAAATAGAACAGTTGAATAGAATTAAGCCTAAATTTAGACCCAATGCATACGGAATTCAGTATATGACAAAGGTGGAAAATTCCTGGGGTGAAGATGTACTTTTAAAATAAATGATGTTGGGTTAATATGGAAAAAATAAAACTTAATCCTACTTCATACTCTAACACAAAAAATCAGTTCCAAGATGCAGATCTAAATGTATACACAAAAACAATAAAACTGGTAGAAAAAAATGTGGAATATCTTCTTGCCCTCAAGGTAGGTAAATGTTTCTTACACAAGAAGAGGATGCCCATAAAGATTAGATGACATTAAAATTAAGAACTTATTTCATCAAAAGATAACAATTAAAACACTGAAGAGACAAGTCAGAGTGGGGAAAATTACTTGCAAAACATATCCAGCCATAAGGCCCACATTTGGAATATACAAATCAGTATGAAAAAGGCAGGAAAATTTGGTATCATCTGATCCAATTCCATAAAAGAGCCTGTTGGAAAACTGTCTACAAACACTTTGGAAAACTGGCATCATTTATGAAATATGCATCCCATATGACCCAGTGATATTAGTCCAGGGTATAAACCCAACAGAAACTCACACATTTATGCTCTATCAGAAATATTAAAATATGCTCATAGCAGCATTATTTATAATAGCCTCAAACTGAGAAGTCAAATATCCACCAGCACAAACTGCTTAAATAAACTGGAATATTCAAACAATGGAACACAATAAAATGTACTACTATTTAGAGGAACACAAAACAATATGGATCAGTTTCACAAAAATTTTGAGTAAATTAAGACAGACACTAAAGAATGTATATTGTTTGGCTCCATTTGTATAGGGTCCAAAACAAAAAATCCAAGCCATGTTGTCAGAGCCAGAACACTGATCACTTGTGGGGAATAAGGCAAGGATTGTTATTTGGCAAGGAGTTATCAGGAATGCTAAAACATGTAAAAAACATTTTTCTTGCCTGCTTACATGGATGAGTTCATGTGACAATTTAGCTGTACATGAGTTAGGGCTTCCCTGGTGGCTCCGTGGCAAAAAACCCCAAAACTGTATACCAATGTAGGAGACATGGGTTTGATCACTGGGTTGGGAAGATGCCCCAGAGAAGGAAATGGCAACCCACTCCAGTTTTCTTGCCTGGGAAATCCCATGGGCAGAAGAGCCAGGCGGTTTACAGTCCCTGGGGTTGCAAAAAAGTCGGATATGACTTAGCAAGTAAACAACAACAAAGTATGAGTTAAACACTTTTCTGAAGTTCAGCAACACCTGTTTTAAATGATACCACACACAAACCATTACACAAACACTTAGAAACACCTTTGGCATTAAGATAAACTGAACATGCATAGACCTTACAACCTAACAATTTCACACTCCTGAAATAACTCACCAATGCTCCAGAAAGCGTGTTACACATTTTCTTACAACAGCATTGTTCATAATCGGGGAAAGTGGAAACAGTCCAGGAACTGTACATCAGCTGTTGTTAAACAAATTGTGGGATGATAAGGAACCACTTATCCAAAGTGAAAATGAAACTATAGCCACATTCAATGTGACTCTCGAAATACCCTTACTAGTTAGCCAAAAAGTTCATTTGGCTTTTTCCTAAGAACTTACAGAAAAACCCATGTGAACTTTTCAGCCAACCCAATACTGTTACTTTTTTATTTTCTAAATTTTTTATTTTGTATTGGGCTATAGGTGATTAACAACATTGTGGTAATTTTACATTAACAGTGAAGGGATTCAGCCATACATATACATGGATGCATTCTCCCCTAAACTCTCCTCCCATCCAAGCTGCCACATAACATTGAGCAGAGTTCCATGTGCTATATAGTAAGTCCCTGTTAGTTATCCATTTTAAATACAGCAATTGGACACCGTTATACTTAACTTGAACTCTGCAATGAACTTCCAACAGATTTCTGTTGTGCATCCTATCCCTCTACTCAGCCAACCAACCTGGAAGCCAATATGATTCTTTAAAACAGAGATGGAATAGTTGTTACTTCTCTGTACAGAACCCTCCACTGACTTTCCACAAGATGCCCCCATGAAAAGGATCCCAATCCAGCTCTGACCTTACCACCTTCTGTGACTCCCAAGCTTGCCAGATTCCAGCCACACTGGCCCTAGCAAGCAAAATTCTTTTTTCATGACCTCTGAACTGCCTAGGGTGCTCTTGCCCACATTAGAACATGGCACACACTTGCAGGGAATTTACATCTCTGCTCTATAATGTCCCCTTAAGCAACAGGTTTTCCCTATCTATAAAATAGATTCACTGAACCCCCACATCCCTGTCATTATCACCATGCTTAAATTTTGGAGCACTAAACTGACTGCTGATATACCACACATTTACTCATTTATAACGTGCCTTCATCTCATGTAGAATGTGATCACCATAAAGGCAAAAATCCTGACTCACTGCTATAGACTCAGGGCACAGAACAGGGCCTGACATAAGAATGAACTTGAAACACAGGGACAGGGACCTCCCTGGTGGTCCAGTGGGTAAGACTTGTGTTCCCAAAGCAGGGGGCCCAGGTTCCATCCCTGGTCAGGAAACTAGAGTCCACATGATGCAACTAAAGATACTGTATGCTGAAACTAAGGACTGGCACAGCCAAATAAATAAATATTTAAAACAAATAAACAACAAAAAAGGCACTACAACTTGTTAATGAGCTGACCTCAAACAAGTAACATTAAACTTCCTTGCCTCAGATTGCCCATATGCAAAAGGGTGTTATTGCCGGTACCTATTTCTTAGGGATTTTGCAAAAACTAATACGCTTACTTCAACACAAGTCAAGAAATAATGCTTAAGCACATCAGAGACATTAAATACAATTTTAAAAACAGGGGTACAAGGATTTTTGTAGTTTAGTCACTAAGTCATGTCTAACTCTTTTGCGACCCCCTGGACTGTAGCCTGCCAGGCTCCTCTGACCATAAGATTTCCCAGGCAAGAATAATGAAGTGGGTTGCCACTTCCTTCTTCAAGGGATCTTCCTGACCCAGGGATGGAACCCAGGTCTCCTGCATTGCAGGTGGATTCTTTACCACTGAGCCACCAGGGATGCCCTTAAGGATTTTTAAAAACCCAAATCCAACAATTATAAGCAGATTATACCCACATGTATAGCAGAAGCTACCCAACCCCACTAATGACCTGATGCATGGGTTACAGACAACATCCAATCTGGTACAGCAGAACATTCCCACCACCAATAAAACAATTATTAAATAGATTAAACAATGAAATATCCAAAGCAGCTTAAACCAATAATCAGTTTTATTTTTTCTCATGTAACAGTAAGTCTGGAAATAACAAATCCAGGGCTAGTGCAGACACTCAAAGAGGCCACTGAGGAAGCCAAGATTATTGTGACTTTTCTGCAGTAAACTGCCCCACCCCTCTTGCTTAGCCTGTGGCTTGCATCCTCACAGTCATAAGATGGATATTTAACACTAGGTACTGGATCTCTTCTCAAGGTTGAGAAGTAAGGGGAAGAACAAGGGGAAAAAAAAAAATGTAGAGAAGAATCCAGGTAAGACAGACACTTTTTCAAGCACTTTCTCCCAGTCTGTATTGTGGCATCTGCTTTTATGTCAATGGCCAGGCTGTGGACATGGACTCTACTAGTTGCAAGAAAACCTGTAAGAGATTTTCTAACATAGCATACCTTACTAATCAGAACTTGGATCTTTCTGATATGAAAGAAAAAGATACTGAAGATGCAACTACAAGTTTAGGTTACTTGTGGCTGGACAGGAGGCCAAAAACATTCCAAAGGACCGATTTGATGAAGACATCCTGCTCTGATCACAATTTATTTGAATTAGATATTTGTAACAAACAGGTACTAAAAATACCCACATGTTACACAGCACATGACACTATTCTAAAAAAAAACAAAACAAAAACCCACTGTTCAAAGTAAGTTGTCCAAAAGGAAATAAACACATACCACAAATGAAATTATAGTAGAATTACTATGTACAAACCTTCTGTGATGAAGCATGAGGGTTATTTGCAAGAGCATAACCTTAAAATTAAAGACTGAAAAATTAATGAGCTTGGGTCCACTTTCATGATAGAAAACTGATAAGTGCAATTCCACATGTACTGAGAAATCCTACTGGGAAGAGAATTCTCATACACACACGTGAGAGGGCTGTGGATGAAACTCCACAGAGGGATTGTCTGCAGTTGGGTTCTCATGTGATTCCCAAAACAATTACACTGAGTATAGTTTTGAAGCTGTAAATAGAAATTTCTCATAATGTAAGTACCCATGTTTCACAAAAACATGAGGAATTGTTGGTTAAAATCTCTCAACTTTAGCAATACTGACATTCTGGGGCACATACTTTCTCCCTCTTGAGGAAAGCCCCTGTGCATTGTAGGATATTTAGCAGCATCCTTGGTGTCTTCCAAAACATGCCAATGGCAATCCCCCTCCACTTTTAAAGACCAACTATGTCTCTAGACTTTGCCAAATGTCCCCCATGCAGCAAAGTTATCCCCACTGCTGTAGATAAAGAATTGGCAATTTTTTTTCTGTAAAGGGCCAGAGAGTTGAGTATTTTAGGCTTTGTGGGCCAAAAGTGGTCTCCATCACATATTTTCCTTCTTTAAAAACACAACCACTATTCTAAACTTGCCAGCTGCATAAAAACAGACTGCTGGCTATAGCTTGCCAACCTGTTACTGGCTTCCCCATGGTCCTTATTTCATAGATTTTTCTCTTTAGTGTGATTTCTCTCATGAGGCATACAATCAGACCAGGAAAGGTTTGTCCAGTCATGGAATTTACAGAGACCCTCCAGGATGAGCTTGTTCTTGTGCCCAGAAGGTACGAGGTGGTACTAACATCATTCTGACATTAAATACCAGGTTAGGGGTTCCTTCTCCAAGTTCTCCTGTTTGTTGAGAACTACATGTTCCTCACACCTCAGATACATGTTTTCTCACCCACTGTGAGTTCTCACATAGTTCCAATGTGATGTGGAAAAACCCAAGTCTCTCCACAGTTATACGAACTGGATTTCTCCCAAGTTAACAATTTATGCCCAGTGAGATGAGCTCCTCAAAGCTTCCTGCCTTCCTGACACCTGCCAGGTTCCCTGCCAATCTGAGTTCTCATGTTTTTCTTTAAAAAAGATGTGTCATTGAAGTCTTTTCCACACCGATGACACAAAGAGCTTCTCACCCCGGTGAGTTTTCACATGGCTCCTGAGGGATGAATGGTCACTGAAGGCTTTCCCGCAGGCCAGGCACTCATAGGGCTTCTCCCCAGTGTGTATCCTCCTGTGCACATTGAGGTTTGAGCCAATGCTGAAGGCCTTCCCACAGTGGTCGCACTCGTAAGGCTTCTCTCCTGTGTGACTTCTCATGTGTGTCTTGAGAGTTGACTGGTTTCTGAAGGCTTTCCCACACTGTCTGCATTCAACACGCTTCTTCACAAGATGAATGCTCATGTGCCTCCTCCGGGATAAATAGTCTCCGAAGACCTTCCCGCAGGCAGCACACTCATAGCGTCTCTCTTGGGTGTGGATCTTCCTGTGCGCAGTTAGGTTGGAGCTTGCACTGAAGGCTTTCCCGCAGAGGTCGCACCCGTATGGCTTCTCTCCAGTATGGGAATTCATGTGCGTCTTGAGGATGGACTGATTCCTGAATGCCTTTCCGCACTGTCTGCACTCCACAGGCTTCTTTACAATGTGAATTCTCATGTGTTTCCTCCGGGACAGAAGGTCCCCGAAAGATTTCCCACACTCTTTACACTCGTAGGTTTTCTCTACTGTGTGGTTCTTCTTGTGCAAGTTGAAGTTTGACTTCCACCGGAAGGCTTTTCCACACTGCGTGCACTCGTAGGGCTTCTCCCCGGTGTGATTCCTGACATGCTCTTTGAGATGGGAGGGGTGCTGGAAAGCCTTGCCACAATCACGACACTCATAAGGTCTCTCCCCAGTGTGTGTTCTCCTGTGGGCAATGAGGTGGCAGCTCCGGCCATAAGCCTTCCCACACTCGTCGCACTTGTACGGCCGCTCCCCAGTGTGGACTCTCATGTGTATCTTCAGGGAGGAGAGGGTACGGAAGGCGTTTCCACACTGAGTGCAGTCGAAGGGCTTCTCTGTGAGGTGAGTTCTTGCGTGACTCCTGAGAGCTGAGGGGTCATTGAAAGCCTTCCCGCAGGCACTGCACTCGTAGGGTTTCTCCCCAGTATGTATTCTCCTGTGCCGTGTGAGGGAAGCACTTGTGGTAAAGGCTTTCTGGCACTGATGACATTCGTGCATCTTCCTCCCGTTGTAAATGCTCACATGTTGGGTTACATGGGACCTGTTCCTGAAAGTCACCCCACAGTCCCGGCGGTGGTACGGTCTCTTGCCAGTGTGCCTTCCCATCTGCTGAGTGAGATGAGCGCCTATGCTGAAGACGTCAAACAGGTTAGTGTATTCCGTGGACTTCTCTCCAAGCTGACTGCTTTCCTGTTGATGGAAAGGGAACACTGACTAAGGCATTTCCCATGTTTGTTACATTCCTAAGACTATCCCCACATAAACTGGTATAAGTAAAAGAACATCGTAATTACTAATGATGTTACAATCTGCAAAGCAAAAGTATTGCTCCTGCCCTGTATGGACTCCATCAAAAAAGAAAACAAATGAATGCTATGTGTGTAACTTTCACAAAGCTTCTTGCATATGCAACATCTGAGACATAGTTATAGAAATATTTACTCAATAGAACTTTAAGAAAAGTCTGGGGCCAAATTCAGAGTTTTCCCCAAACTGGTAATAGTATCTCTATCACTGTTTGCTCTTGGGGGTGGCTGAGGGGTGTGGGGGACCTGCCTGGTTTTCAGAAGCTTTTCTAACTCAGGCTGCCCCTGTCCTCTCCCAATATGGAAGATTCAGAATTATTCCAAGGGAATCTTACCACTGTCACACCATTAGATGTTTCCTTCCCAAAAATATCTTCCATAAGAATTGACCATTTGGTTTTAGATGGCGTCGCCCAATCTGAAACAAATTGGAAAAATATCAACCTGCTGGTGAAGGAAAATGGTGGGATGATGGAGACAAAAAAAGAGGTGGCTTTCTTTGCAGATACAAACCATAAAGAAGGAAAGGGAAGGTGAGAGGGGAGAACACACATAAGTAAAAAGGACTGAGAAATTTGGACGCGTGAGACATTTGGCAATGATGGGGGTAGAAATTTAAGTTGACTCACTAAGAATTAACTCTTCAAATACTGACACTGATAATGATATTAAGAGTATGACCAGGAATGTTGAGTAGGAAAGAATGGGACAAAGAGCCCACATGGCCACATCAAATTTAAAGATGAAGGGACACCGAAACCAAAAGACTTTCGAGAGGATGGAGGTGCAGTGAAAGAGAAAGTGCATTTTCAACCTGGGTGAGGTTTCCCAATGAAACCCCATTCATCTCCATCGCTGGCAAGAGCAGATTCTCAGCAGCACTTGTGTCTGCCTGGTGCTTACCGGGACAAGGGCCTCGGTGAAGTTCCCGATCCTCTGTCCTCAGCTCCTCTTCTTGCTCCAAGTGGGAAATGAGGCTGGGTTTGCCCACCTGGCACCCTACTCACAGGGAAAGACATATGTTGAGGGAGGATCGTGCAGAGGACCACCCGTTCCAATAATCTGGGGTCAGTGTTTTGGTCTTCAGTGTCCTGAGGATGGACAAGTCTGACTTAGGAGCAACAAAATGGCGGTGCCACATTTCTAAGGAACACAGTGAAAGGCTTTCATAAAACACAAAACCCTAAATATTCCCACACATTTTGTCCTTCAAAAGAATGAGGATTTCTTAACTCAGAAAACTATGCCCAAGCTCAGACACACATAACCTCCAAGGTCAATGCAGTGGACAGATCTCAATATCCAAAGGGAGATACCACTAGGGCAGGGACCAGGTCAACTTGTTCACAACTGTATTCTAAACCCCACACGGTTCCTGTGCCACAGCAAGCCCAGGACATGTAAACAAGGACATGTGATTCATGAATGAACAAATGAAGAAATGACACCAGCCTTACCCACTGAGGCAAGGTTGCTATAGTTCTCCAGCATCACATCTTTGTACAGTTTTCTCTGAGTAGAGTCCAGCAAGGGCCACTCCTTCTCAGTGAAGTCCACAGCAACATCCTGGAAAGTCACTGATTCCTGAAACACCACACACATTTGGGGTCAGTGAGAACCCAGGCTGTGTTAAAAGATGGCTGAGGATAAAGAGAGACTCTAAACACAGGATTTTCAATACAGGGCTCTGGGATCTAAACATTTACTTAGAAGACAGTCCTCAGATGTCTTCTCTTCCTTATGAGATAATTTCATCCTATCTCATTGCTTCAAATGCAACTCTGACATGGGATTCACTTCTAGTCTGGCCTGAGGGCTTTGAGCTTATATGATGAAAAAACAACTTATTACATGTCATTTTCCCTTACATCCCTGATACCAGCCTCACAACCTTCTCTGGCTCTTCCTCTTGCACCCTGATCAGGCATCCATCAGCCTAGATGAAGACCCTCCCCCACCTTCAGGGATCTTAAAGAGCTTGGTATACCTGGGATGGTTCAACACTGGTTGATGTATGAGGCTCCAGGTCATCGCATGCAAACAGGTCCACATCCTGCGGACAGGAATGGTCTTTTGAAGAAAGAGGAATTTCTGACTCATGGATATAGGCAGGTTCCTGGTTGGGCATAGCTAGAGAAGAGAGAACCCATGAGGATTAAAGCCCACCTGACACTAGCAAATCAGAAAATGATCCCATACTAATTATGTGTGTGTGCAGTGCACATGCCCCAATCACAATCACACACACACACACACACACAAACACCCCAGCTGTGTAACAAGCCAGAGCAGCCCTGCTCCACTCAAGGACAGGAAAAAGGGTTGGTAGGCCTACAGAGCCATAAAGAAAATGACACACATGCTCAAAAAATAAAAAAGAAAGAAAAAAACTAATATACATTCTCAAAAAAAAAAAAAAGAAAGAAAGAAAATGATATACATTCTCAATTTATGAGTGAAGAAATGAAAGCTCTAAGAGATGGAGCTATTACTTTGCTCAGATTTATCAAAATAATAAATGGGTTATCAATTACCTGTAGCATTCCCTACTCACCAACTACAAACACTCCCTGCCTCACCCAAACTCACAAAGACCCTGAATCAGACACAGTTGCCAGGGGAGCTCTCAAGACTTTGCCCCACCCACTTCAGTTCACGCATCCTCCACCACTTTTGACCTGGCAGCCCTCTCACCAGCTGTGCACATCCTTGCCCTCAGTGAAGTGGCAGGAGCCACGGAAGCTTGATTTCTGAGGGCATTCAACACCCAAAGAACTTACCACATGTGGCAGCCAGGCCAAGAGCTGCCATCTTGCGAGAATGACAGTAAATCTGCCTGAACAGCAGGGCCTGGGACCAGGAAGCTACTTTCTCTCTCATGGGCCTCCTGGAGTAGACATCTGTAGGAAATGAGAGAAAGACTACTAGGTGCAGCCAAAGGTTTTCTGTCTCTCCCACTCACATGACAATTCTGACTTTTGTTTTTCAGCATTTCCTCTTTTGAGCAGCAAGTTCTGTCTCATCCTGGGCCTTAACCTTGCTTAGGTAAAACCTCCAGGCAACATGGTGGAGGTCCTGGACCCACTTCAACTAAGATTCAGAGTCACTCTCTCAAGTAATGTGTCACCAATTGTTATTCAGTTGCTAAGCCATGTCCAACTCTTTGCAACTCCATGGATTGTAGCCCACCAGGCTCCTCTGTCCATGAAATTTCCCAGGCAAGAACACTGGAGTGGTTGCCATTTCCTACTCCAGGGGACTGTCCCAACACAGGGATCAACTCTGCATCTCCCACTTGGCAAGCAGATTCTTTACCACTGAGCCACATGAGAAGCCCATGTCACCAATTACAATTATGCTAAACTCTGTCACTCACTAAACACTTAGGCTCCAGACTTCTTCAAGGCTCATCCTGGCTTATGATGGTTCAAGTAACCATGAGGAGGATCCATCTAGGACCATGTGTTCTGATCTCCAATGCCTTTTGGCCCCATACTCTATGTCAACATACACAACTGTGGGCTACAGCTCAGGGCTGTCATCACTAGAATCAGGTTCACCTCACTAACAATGATTCAAAAATTTGCTCTCTGGACAAAATCTCCTACACAACGTATACTCTGTTAGACAAGAAGTGCCAGGAAGACAAAGATTTTTCACTTCTTTGTTTTGTTCACTACTGCAGTGTCTGAAGGACTTCCCAGGTGGCTCAGTGGGTAAAAGAACCCACCTGCCAATGCAGGAGACATAAGAGATACGGGTTTGATCCCTGAGTCAGGAAGATCCCCTGGAGAAGGAAATGGCAACCCACTCTCCAGTATTTTGTCCGGAAAATCCCATGGACAGAGGAGCCTGAAAGGCTAGTCTATGGGGTCACAAAGAGTTGGACATGACTAAGCGACTGAGTACGCAGTGTCTGGAACAGTACCTCAAATAATAAACAGGTTTAAAGTGAGTGAAAGAATGAATGGTGACAAATAAGCTGACACACATTTCTCTTCATACTGAGAAGACATCCCTGGGCCTGGGGGTCTTGAGGAGATCACAAGGGATGGAATTTGGAGGGGAGGGGGATCCTGTTCAGTCCTATGAGATGTATGTTGACACAGCCATGTGGCTTAGGCACGCGTTGGCCCTCACCGTTCACCACCATCTGCAATATGGGGTAAGGTACACAAGTGGTTCAAGCCTGGATGAAGAATGCACTCACATCATTTTCAAACCTGTGGGATATTTTCAAAGTCTCATGGTAATATAAACTATAGACCAGAGCAAGGTTCTGGAGTATTTCTCATCTGAGCAATTATATCACTTGTTGAGCTAGAATTGGTGACCCTGGATACAGATCTCAGCATCACACAAACACAGAGTTAATGCCACCATGTATTCTGCATGCTCACATGCATTTCTACCTCACCCTAATCTCACCCCTGCTCCTCACAATTACAAAAGACCTACCTTCATTGGTTTTTCAGTCCAAAACACGTTTTATCCTTTACAATTGTTCTATGATGATTTCTCCTTTTGTGGCCATAATTCCTTCAATATTTGATTTAAATCCCCATATTCAATTTTGTAATACAACCCAGAGATATTCAGAATTTGCAGGTGGAACTACTATAGAGAGAATAATCTTTCCGTTACTTTTATTGAGTGGTATTTCTGCCCCTGCTAGAACTGTTTCTACCAGTCATTCCTGTAAGCCCAAAGAAACAATAGTTGTGAGAACACTGCAAGCCATTTTTTTTTACTCCAGAAATGTGTTACACTCATAAGTTAACATCTCTATACTTCACTATCTGTAAGCTTTCAACCAACCAGATGAAATATCCCAGGGGATAAAAGGACAGATTAATACTTCTGTTTTCAACAGGCAATCTACATCTATTGGTTAAATCTTCCATTCAAAATCATTTTAAGCACAATACAAAATAAACACAGGTATTTTTTAAAATCATTCACACACTGGTAATAAATATGCAGAAATCTTAAAATGTGTAATTTCTAAAAGGACAATTACAATTGTTAAAGACAAAATGTTGAAATAAAGAGTTTCATCAAATTACACAGTCCCCCTCTCAAAAAAACCCCCTGTTTTTCAGAGTCTTATACAAAGTATGGTCCTCAAGCCAGCTGCATAAACATCACCTGGAGAACTTTAATAATTCTGATACCCAGTTCATATCCAAGCCCAATTAAATGAGAGTTTTGAAGTAGACTGATGAATCTATTAATAACAAGCACTACAGGTGACTTTTACACAGGCTTAAATTTAAAAACCACTTCTAGAGAATAAACACGAGGGCACACAGATAAAGAGATGATAAGCACAAAGAGCCATGGGGGACAGAGGGAAAATGGCTGAACTGATTCTAGATAGAATTCTAAAAGGAGAAGGAAGGAGTCCAGGCAATTATTGCAAAACACAGTAGCTGTGAATTTCTCATTTCAGAAGGCAAATATAAAGAGGCTGAAGATAAAAACAGATCACAGTCAGATTCAATTAAACTGAACCAGAGAACAAAAATGGCAAAAGAATATCTGAACAGCAGCCAAGGAGGAAAAAAAACACAGGTTACCTTTAAAGCAGTGGTTCTTAAACTTCAAGTTGCATCTCAATCACCTGGAGAGTTTGTTAAAACTGGAAATGTATTTTAAAAAACTCACATTGCTAGGCCCCAGCCCCAGTTTTTGACTCCTAAAATATGGGGTGTGAAATGCAAGAATATGCATTTCTAACAGCTTCCCAGGTGATGCTGATGCTGTTGGTCTAAAGAACAGACTTTAAGAATCACCACTTTAAAAAAGTAAAACATTAGGCTGACACCTGACTTCTGGCCAGCAACAATGGGAGCCAGAAGACAGTGGAACATCTTCATGGTTCTGGAATATACTTTTAAAATAAAAATGTCCATTAAGATGGCAAAATAACATCATATTTGAACTTGCCACCCACAGAAAAGAGAAATTCTAAAATAAATATTTTAGGGAGAAAGGAAAATTCCAGGAAGCAAAGACTGTTAAGAACTTACACCAAAGGGTCCAAGAATCAAAGAAAGAACACAACGAGGAAAATGTGTGGGTATAATGAAACCAAACATAACTATACATGATAATCTCTTTCGAGTTTAAAAAAAAGACAGAATTAGAATGCATGATCAGTGACATCCCTGATGGTCCAGTGGCTAAAATTCTGCTCACAATGCAGGGGGACCAGGTTCAATCCCTGGTCAAGGAACTTGACCCTGCATGCCACAAAATAAAGATGAAGATTGAAGATCTTGTTTGCCACAACTAAGACCAGGCACAACCAAATAATTCAATAAATATTAAAAAATAATAATAAAATAAAATGGATGATCACAAAACCATGTAAACCAGGAGAGTGATAAGGTTACCAAAAATCCAAATTTCATGAATGAACAAGGGTAAGAATTCTCCAAGACAACTACTAAAATAATACACACATATAAATTATATATATATATATATATATATAAGTACATAGATAAATTCAAAACATGCAGAGAAAAATGTGGAGTGAACAAAATTCTCAAATCAAAAGAAGCTAGAGGGCAAAAAAAAAAAAAAAAAAGATGCTATAAAAAAGCTAACCAAAAGCTTCAACTACAGTAGAGAGATTCTCAAAATGGAGTAAAAACAATCTAGTTACATGGTGTTTGCAAGAACATCTAAAAAATAAGGATATACAAGAATGGAAATATTAAAAAGATATACAAGGTAAATGGGCATCCCTTGTGGCTCAGCTGGTAAAGAATCTGCATGCAATGCGGGCAGACCTGGGTTCAATCCCTGGGTTGGGAAGATCCCCTAGAGAAGGGAAAGGCTACCCACTCCAGTATTCTGGCCTGGAAAATTCCATGGACTGTATAGTCCATAGGGTTGCAAAGAGTTGGACATGACTGAGTGACTTTCACTTCACATACAAGGTAAATACTCTTTAAAAAATCTGGTTTTAAATATTTTAATACCAGAATGAATTAAAGCAAAAAGGCTAAGAGCGAAAACTGAGAAACTGCATAATGAAAAAAGGTATAACCCCAGAAAAAACTATATACATACAGGGGGAGGGGGGTAGGTCTTTAAGGAGAACGGACAAAGCCACTACCAGAGCTCTCAATAATATGTTCAAGCAGACAACTCTATAACTATATGCAGACTGCACAAGATGAAACAATATTCCCTAACTATAAAATCCAACCACACATGGGGTACAATGTGTGTCTCAGAAAATGGCATCAATCTGACTACAGTGTAAGTTAGCAGACAATAACAAAAAGATAACCACAAAAAGGTCACAGAAATTGAAACTAAAAGTCCTAAATAACTTTCATATCAAAGAAGTCATAGTATTTGATAATACTTACATCTGAAATACAATAGAATACTCACTACTGTCCTTTGGGACGTGCAGGTATCCAATGTAAGAAATTGTAAAGAAACGTGCCAAGAAAGTAAAAGAAGAAAATTCTGAAGAACACAAAGTTATGAAATAGAAAACATACATATTATAAAGTGTTCAATCAAGCCAAAAGTTTTAAGAGAAAAACAAAACTGACACAATTCTGACAGGATTCATTTAAAATAAAGGAAAGGACATATAAATACGAGAATGAAAAACTGGTAACATTACACATGTATCAAGCATTAAAAACACAGTTAGAGATGACTTCATGGCAAACAGATGGGGAAACAATGGAAACAGTGACAGACTTTATTTTTGGGGGGCTCCCAAATCACAGCAGACGGTGACTGCAGCCATGAAGTTAAAAGACACTTGCTCCTTGGAAGAAGAGCTATGACCAACCTAGACTGCATATTAAAAAGCAGAGACAACACTTTACCAACAAAGGTCTGTTTAGTCAAAGCTATGGTTTTTCCAGTAGTCATGTATGGATGTGAGAGTTGGACTATAAAGAAAGCTGAGTGCTGAAGAATTGATGCTTTTGAACTGTGGTGTTGGAGAAGACTCTTGAGAGTCCCTTGGACTGCAAGGAGATCCAACCAGTCCATCCTAAAGGAAATTAGTCCTGAATGTTCATTGGAAGGACTGATGCTGAAGCTGAAACTCCAATCCTTTGGCCACCTGATGCAAAGAACCACTCATTGGAAAAGACCCTAATGCTGCAAAAGATTGAAGGCAGGAGAAGAAGGGGACGACAGAGGATGAGATGGTTGGATGGCATCACCGACTCAATGGACATGAGTTTGGGTAAGCTCCGGGAGTTGGTGATGGACAGGGAAACCTGGCATGCTGCAGTCCATGGGGTTACAAAGAGTTGGACACGACTGAGCAACTGAACTGAACTGAACTCAAGAGCATATTTTAACAACTTTGATTATACAATTTAGCTTTAGATGGAATGAATAAGTTCCTAAAGAAATTTTATTTACCATAATGAAATAGAGAAATTGGATGCCCTTTGACTCTTAGAGGACTGAAACAATAGCTTCAGAAAAAAAAATCTCCAGACCCCAGTGGTTTTTCCTGGTATAATTCCCTTTTAAGGAAAAAGTGGTTCTACTCTTAGGTAAAATATGCCAGAGTTTAGGAAAAAAAGAGAGAACACTCCCACCCCATTTTATGAATCTGGCATAAACCTGAAACAGAAAAGGAAAATTACAAGCCAATTTAACTCAAATGTAGATTGGTTTAATTCTGTAATTGGTTTAATACCATTATCAGGTAAATAAAATAATCATATTTTTCACTTATTCATTTAAAGCACAAACAGAACCAGAACCTACAGATCAGGCATAGTTTGAGATGACTGAAATACATCAACACATCAAAGTAGATGCTGGAAAAAAAAATCACTAGGTAAGTGATTTTCATGACAAAAAACTCTTAGATTAGGAAAAAGGAGCTTCCTTTACCTAATACTATTAAAAAAAAAAAAAAAAAAAGCCTTCAGCTAACACTCAAGTTAATTCCCCTTAAGGTCAGAAAGAAAACAGGATTGCCTCAAGTTGGCTTTTTGAACTCCATTCAATGCTACTGGATGTTCAGCAAAGAAAGTAAATAATAAAAATAAATGTGTGATATGAAAGAAAAACATAAATATACATCAGTACTTTCCAGGGAATAAAACTAACAATAACAAAAAACATTATACCTTACTTGCTGATACTCATAAAACTTTATTGAAAAGCATTATAGAAGATGTAATCAGTTAACTGTAAAATTCAATGGCATAATAATGCCAATATTCTCAAAATTTATACACACGCACAGGTGTGTGCGTGTGTATCTGTGTGTGTGTATGTATCTGTGTGTGTGTGTGTATATATATATATGTAAAACACAATTTGCAAATAAAACCACAGTATATGGAACTTTGTAAACGGACTAAAATTTAAGTCACTATGTATCTAAAAAAGAATGGTAGGCGCATGTCTCTGAAAATACTTGGGTGCATGTAATTCATCATAAGTAATTACCAAAATTAGGAAATACATTTTTAAGAAAACATATAAACAGTAAAAGCCAGGAAGAAAATCATGGAGAAGGAGGTGGATGCAGTTCAGAAGAATCCAGGTTTCTGAGTTTTCATAATCTTATTTTTCTTGTCCTAGTTTGAGGATTCACTTTATTCTTCTTTTAATTTTGTGTGTGTTTTCATACTTTGGGGGGGTCATATATGTCCTATATTCTAATTAAAAAATTATTCGAAGGGAAAATAGAAAGCACCAAATAAGATGGCAAAAGTCAATGCAAAATATTAGTAATCACATTAAATATTAATGGACTAATTCTCAACAACGTTGAAGTGCATTTTTAAATCTATAGACTATTTACACGACAGTCAACTAAATAACAGAAAAGTTTAAGTGTGAAAAAGCATTCAAGACAAATGTTAACTGAAAGAAAACCAGTGTGCTCCTATTAATATTAGACAAAAAATGACCACAAAGCAAAAGGTAGGTAGTTTATCCTTGGGTCTCCAATTCCTGACACACATATCCACCTCAATAACGTCCTGAACTCACCTGGAATGGGCTTTTCTTGTCTCCACCCCAAAATGTCAATTTTCTTGGACCACATCACTGGTGCCTCACCCTGGTCCTAAACTTCGTCACCAGCACTTCATACCGCTTATGACAGGGTCTAAAACACACTCCTGCCTGGTTTCCCGGTCCCAGGTCCTGTCCCCTGTTACCTCCGCCAGCCTTTTGGGCCTCCCAGGTTCTCATGAAAGCCAACAGTAAAGGGTTAAGTGAGGAAAGCGGGACTTACATCACCGACAGTAGAATCATGGGAAGCAAAGGTCACAGAAGCTGCGGCCGAAGGGATGACAAGTTCATACGGAAGTCCGATCGGCCGCGGGGACCAGGAGCTTGTAAGAAGCCACCGTGGACCACTCCTCTTCCCATGTGTATACCAGCACTCTCCTCCCAAGAGTAATGGCTTCCGCTTCACTTCCGCCTTCTAAGAGTCGCGGGACTTCAAAACTGGACGCGAACAAGGAAGCAGAGAGCGGAAAGGATTCTGGGAAATGTAGTTTGGGAATTAAAGCAGGCCTGAGGAGGTTGCCTAGGTGTACTCTACGAACCAGGCACATTTTCTCCAACTTATAATTGTTCAAGTCCATTGATAATCAGTTGTCAGGCCTCTTTCCGTCCTATAAGGTCTATGTTAGCGCTGAATCTTACCATTTTAAGTAAACAGTACTTTCAATAGATACATTAAAGTGCCACAAATCAATCTCCTTACTCCATCTTATCAACATCAATAATAGCAACCCCATCTTTCCACATTTCCATTATAAATTTGACAACAGGCTGGACTCTTCTTCCTCCAACAGGGAATGCTCAGTTGTACCTTGACCATAAGCCATGAATCTTACTGCTTTGCAAGAAATATTTTTCCTGTTTCTGAGTCAAAAAAGGTCACAAGCAGCACTTGAAACCAAGCAGGATCCATCTTATCCTCTGTTGCCCTCTTCTCCTGCCTTCCATCTTTCCCAGCATCGGGGTCTTTTCCAATGAGTCGGTTCTTCCAATCAGGTGGCCAGAGTTATTGGAGCTTCAGCTTCAGCATCAGTCCTTCCATTAATGTTCATGGTTGATTTTCCTTTAGGATTGACGGATTCGATCTCCTTGCTGTCTAAGGAACTCAAAAGAGTCTTCTCCAGCACCACAGTTTGAGAGCATCAATTCTTTGGCCCTCAGCACTCACATCTGTGCAGCTTCCCTGATGGCTCAGAGGGCAAAGAATCTGCCTGCAATGCAGGAGACCCAGGTTCAATACCCAGGTCAGAAAGATACTCTGGGGAAGGAAATGAGAACCCACTTCGGAACTTGGCTGCAGAATCACATGGACAGAGGAGTCTGGTGGGCTACAGTCCATGGGGCCACAGAGAGTGAGGCAGGACTGAGGAACTAACACTTTCACTTCCATTTTCTCACATCCTTACATGACTAGTGGAAAAACCAGCTTTGACTATACAGAACTTTGTTGACAAAGTGATGGCTCTACTGTTTAATATGCCCTCTATGTTGTAGGCAAGAATCCCTTAGAAGAAACTGAGTAGCCATCATAGTCAACAAGAGTCCGAAATGCAGTACTTGGATGCAATCTCTCAAAAGACTGAATGATATTTGTTCGTTTCCAAGGCAAACCATTCAGTATCACAGTAATCCAAGTCTATGCCCCAACCAGTAGTACTTAAGAAGCTGAAGTTGAATAGTTCTATGAAGACCTACAAGACCTTCTGGAACTAACACCCCAAAAAAGATGTCCTTTTCATTATAGGGGACTGGGATGCAAAAGTAGGAAGAAACACCTGGAGTAACAGGTAAATTTGGCCTTGGAGTACAGAATGAAGCAGGGCAAAGGCTAATAGAGTTTTGCTAAGAGAATGCACTGGTCATAGCAAACACCCTCTTCCAACAACACAAGAGAAGACTCTACACATGGACATCACCAGATGGTCAGTATTGAAATCATATTGATTGTATTCTTTGCAGTCAAAGATGGAGAAGCTCTACACAGTCAGCAAAAACAAGACCAGGAGCTGACTGTGGTTCAGATCATGAACTCCTTACTGCCAAATTCAGACTGAAATTGAAGAAAGTGGGGAAAGCCAATACACCATTCAGGTATGACCTAAATCAAATCCCTTACAATTATACAGTGGAAGTGAGAAATAGATTCAAGGGACTAGATCTGATAGACAGAGTGCCTGATAAACTATGGACAAAGGTTCATGACATTGTACAAGAGACAGGGATCAAGACCACTCCCAAGAAAAAGAAATGCAAAAAAGCAAAATGGCTGTCTGAGGAGGCCTTACAAATAGCTGAAAAAAGAAGAAAAGTGAAAAACAAAGGAGAAAAGGAAAGATATACCCATGTGAATGCAGAGTTCCAAAGAATAGCAAGGAGAGATAAGAAAGCCTTCCTCAGTGATAAATGCAAAGAAATAGAGGAAAACAATAGAATGGGAAAGACTAGAGATCTCTTCAAGAAAATTAGAGATACCAAGGGAACATTTCATGCAAAGATGGCCTCAATAAAGGACAGAAATGGTATGGACCTACCTGAAGCAGAAGATATTAAGAAGAGGTGGCAAGAATACACAGAAGAAATATATAAAAAAGATCTTCATAACCCAGTTAATCACGATGGTATGATCACTCACCTAGAGCCAGACATTCTGGAGCATGAAGTCAAGTGGGCCTTAGGAAGCATCACTAGGAACAAACTAGTGGAGGTGATGAAATTCCAGTTGAGCTATTTCAAATCCTAAAAGATGATGCTATTAAAGTGCTGCACTCACTATGCGAGGAAATTTGGGAAACTCAGCAGTGGCCACAGGACTGGAAAAGGTCAGTCTTCATTCCAATCCCAAAGAAAGGCAATGCCAAAGAATGCTCAAACTACTGCACAATTGCACACATCTCACACGCTGGTAAAGTAATGCTCAAAATTCTCCAAGTCAGGCTTCAACAGTACATGAACCATGAAATTCCATATGTTCAAGCTGGTTTTAGAAAAGGCAGAGGAACCAGAGATCAAATTGCCAACATCCATTGGATCATTGAAAAATCAAGAGAATTAAAAGAAAAAATCTATTTCACTGACTGCACTAAAGTCTTTGACTGTGTGAATCACAACAACAGACTATGCAAAATTCTTAAAGAGATGGGAATACCAGACCACTTGACCTGTCTCTTGAGAAACCTGTATGCAGGTCAGGAAGCAACAGTTAGAACCAGACATGGAAAAACAGACTGGTTACAAATTTGGAAAGGCTGTATATTGTCACCCTGTTTATTTAACTTATTTGCAGAGTACATCATGCAAAATGCCAGACTGGATGAAGCACAAGCTGGAATCAAGATTGCAGGGAGAAATATCAATAAGTTCAGATATGAAGATGACACCACCCTTATGGCAGAAAGCAAAGAGGAAGTAAAGAGCCACTTGATGGAAGTCAAAGAGGAGAGTGAAAAAAGTGGCTTAAAAGTCAACATTCAAAAAATGAAGGTCATTTATTGCTTGTAGACTTTTGGATAGCGGCCCATTATACAGAGTGAAGTGAGCCAGAAAGAAAAGCACCAATACAGTATACTAATGCATGTATATGGAATTTGAAAGATGGTAATGGTAACCCTATATGTGAGACAGAATAAGAGACACAGATGCATAGAACAGTCCTGTGGACTCTGAGGGAGAGGTGAGGTGAGGGTTGACGTTCTGGGACAATAACATTGAAAACATGTATATTGTCATATGTGAAGCAGAACACCATTCCAATGCATGGGACGGATGCTCAGGGATGGAGCGTTGGGATGACACTGAGGGATGGGAGGGGGAGGGAGGTGGGAGGAGGGTTTGGGAGGGGGAGCACATGTGAATCCATGGCTGATTCATGTCGATGTATGGCAAAAACTACTACAATATTGTAAAGTAATTAGCCCCCAACTAAAATAAAAAAAATAAATAAATGAAGAAAAAAAAAAAAAAATGAAGGTCATGGCATCTGGTACCATCACTTCGTGGTATATAGATGGGGAAACAATGGATCAGTGACAGACTTTATTTTGTGGGGCTCCGAGATCACTGCAGATGGTGAGTGTAGCAATGAAATTAAAAGACACTTGCTCCTTGGAAGAAAAGCTATGACAAACCTCAGTTCAGTTCAGTCACTCAGTCGTGTCCGACTCTTTGCGACTCCATGGACTGCAGCATGCCAGGCCTCCCTGTCCATCACCAGCTCCAGGCGCTTACCCAAACTCATGTCCATTGAGTCGGTGATGCCATCCAACCATCTTATCCTCTGTCGCCCCCTTCTCCTCCTGCCTTCAGTCTTTCCCAGCATCAGGGTCTTTTCAAATGAGTCAGCTCTTTGCATCAGGTGGCCAAAGTATTGGAGTTTCAGCCTCAACATCAGTCCTTCCAATGAATATTCAGGATTGATTTCCTTTAGGATGGACTGGTTGGATCTCCTTGCAGTCCAAGGGACTCTCAAGAGTCTTCTCCAACACCGCAGTTCAAAAGCATCAATTCTTCAGTGCTCAGCTTTCTTCACAGTCCAACTCTCACATCCATCCATACATAACTACTGGAAAAACCATAACCTCGGCTAGACGGACCTTTGTTGGCAAAGTAATATCTCTGCTTTTTAATATGCTGTGTAGGATGGTCATAACTTTCCTTCCAAGGAGTAAGTGTCTTAATTTCATGGCTGCAGTCACCATCTGCAGTGATTTTGGACCCCCCCAAAATAAAGTCAGCCACTGTTTCCACTGTTTCCCCATCTATTTCCCATGAAGTGATGGGACCAGACACCAGGATCTTAGTTTTCTGAATGTTGAGCTTTAAGCCAACTTTTTCACTCTCCTCTTTCACTTTCATCAGGAGGCTCTTTAGTTCTTCTTCACTTTCTGCCATAAGGGTAGTGTCATCTGCATATCTGAGGTTATTGATACTTCTCCCAGAATTCTTGATTTCAGCTTGTGCTTCATCCATCCCAGCATTTCTCATGATGTACTCTGCATATAAGTTAAATAAGCAGGGTGACAATATACAGCCTTGAGGTACACATTTTCCTATTTGGAACCAGTCTGTTTTTCCATGTCCAGCTCTAACTGTTGCTTCCTGACAAACCTAGACAGCATATTAAAAAGCAGAGATATTGCTTTGCCAACTAAGGTCCATCTAGTCAAAGCTATGGTTTTTCCAGTAGTCATATATGGATGTGAGATTTGGACATTAAAGGCTGAACACCAAAGAATTGATGCTTTTGAACTATGGTGTTGGAGAAGACTCTTGAGAGTCCCTTGGATTGCAAGGAGATCAAATCAGTCAATCCTAAAGGAAATCAATCCTGAATATTCATTGGAAGGACAGATGCTGAAGCTGAAACTCCAATACTTTGGCCACCTGATTGGAAGAACTGACTCATTGGAAAAGACCCTGATGCTGGGAAAGATTGAAGGCAGGAGAAGGGGACGACAGAGGATGACATGTTTGGATGGCATCACCGACTCAATGGACACGAGTTTGAGTAAGCTCCAGGAGTTGATGATAGACAGGGATGTCTGGCGTGGTGCAATCCATGGAGTCACAAAAAGTCGGACAGGACTGAGCGACTGAACTGAACTGAACTGGAGATTTTTGTAAAATGGCACAACTGGGTTTGGGTGGAGTGCTACTGGCATCTAGTGGTGTTATCTGGGGGTGCAGCTAAACATCTCAAAATGCACATAATAATCTCCCAGAAAAGACTTTATCTGGTGCCAAAGGTGAATAGAATGAAGATTGGAGGTGGAGTCAGGGTGTGGCGATGGGGTAATGGTAAAATAGCAGCACACCTTTTGAGAGTCAGTCTGACTAATTGGCTATACATTGCAAGTCCCCTCAAAGCAGTCCTTGGTTTGCTCAATTTGCTAGAGTAGCTCGCAGAACTCAGGAAAAGAAGTTACTAGATCACTTCTTTATTACAAAGGATATTAAAGAATATGAATGAACAATCAGATAGATATATACACATGGCAGGGTCCAGAGGGTCTTCAGCACAGGAGATTC
The DNA here is from genome assembly GCA_024291935.2 of Okapia johnstoni. Classification (NCBI taxonomy): domain Eukaryota; kingdom Metazoa; phylum Chordata; class Mammalia; order Artiodactyla; family Giraffidae; genus Okapia; species Okapia johnstoni. The sequence continues at coordinate 10,578,115 of CM044316.1, read as the reverse complement.
TGCCCCCTGAGAATTCAGGAAGCTCCACTGTCCTAGCACATAGATGAGTTCTTGCTTTCCAACCTGGAAGCTCCCTGAACCCCAACCTATTAGGTTTGCGGCAAGAAATAAATGGACTCCAGTTGGACATTTAAAATCAGCCAGCCTCCTCTTTAACCTCAGATATGCAGATGAAACCACCCTTATGTCAGCAAGCAAAGAGGAACGAAAGAGCCTCTTGGTGAAGGTCAAAGAAGAGAGTGAAAAAGCTGGCTTAAAACTCAACATTCAGAAAATGAAGGTCATGGCATCCAGTCCCATCACTTCATGGCAAATAGATAGGGAAACAATGGAAACAGTGACAGACTTTATTTTGGGGTGCTCCAAAATCTCTGCAGATGGTGAGTGCAGCCATGAAATTAAAAGACACTTGCTCCTTGGAAGAAAAGCTATGACCAACCTAGACAGCATATTAAAAAGCAGAGACATTACTTTGCCAACAAAGGGCTGTATAGTCACAGCTATACTTTTTCTAGTAGTCATGTATGGATGTGAGAGTTGGACCACAAAGAAGGCTGAGCACTGAAAAATTAATGCTTTTGAACTGTGATATTGGAAAAGACTCTTGCAAGTCCCTTGGACTGCAAGGAGATCAAACCAGTCAATCCTAAAGGAAATCAATCCTGAATATTCATTGGAAGGACTGATGCTGAAGCTGAAGTTCCAATACTCTGGCCACCTGATGCAAAGAACTGACTCATTAGAAAAGACCCTGATGCTGGGGAGGATTGGAGGCAGGAGGAGAAGGGCACAACAGAGGACAAGATGGTTGGATGGCTTCACTGACTCAATGGATATGAGTTTGAGCAAGCTCCGGGAGATAGTGAAGGGCAGGGAAGCCTGATGTGCTGCAGCCCATGTGGTTTCAAAGTCGAACACGACTGAGCAACTGAACAACAAGGCTCCGCTTTGCATTTCCTGAGGCAAGATAGGTGGGCTCCAGTTGAGGAATTTACAAACAGCCCTCTGTTTGGTCTCAAAAATGGAAGTAACAATTGAAACAGGGTTAATAGCCAATTTTTGTCTCTTGTAAACACCTCAAGGGAATAATCATGGCAAGGACAAAGAGAGCCAAAAACCCTGTCTGAGTAAAGGACAAGGAAGACACTACACATGGCAAAAAGTCTCCTTGGAGTCAAAAGTCAAAGGGTAATTCCAGGCAATGATGAGTCTTGCTCCTCCCAGAAGCCTTCACTTGTGGAATTTCCCTGTTAGTCCCATGGTTAAGACTCTGTGCTTCCAGTGCAGAGGGGCAAGGGTGCCACCCTGGTCAGGGAACTAAGATTCCACATGATACAGTATGTCAGCATTCTCAGCATTTTCTGGCAGCACAGGTAAAATTCGCTATTCTCACTCACTTTTATATGTTAATATTTGAGCCATGCATATAAATGCCTAGTTTACTATAAGACACCTTTTTATGCGTGCTCAGTTGCTCAGTCATGTCCGACTCTTTGTGATCCCATGGACTGTAACCTGCCAGGCTCCTCTGTCCATGGGATTCTCCAGGCAAGAATATTGGAGTGGGTTGGGGATCTTCCCAATCTAGGGATCAAACCTGTGTCTCTATGTCTCCTGCATTGTCAGGCAGTTCTTTACCTCTTGGGCAACCTGGCAAACCCACATGCTACAAGGTGTGGCCAAAACAACAAAGAACAACAAAAGAAAAAGTTTATCAACCCTTTCTTAGAGTAATTTATATTTATATGCATCTAATAGCTTAGTATTTTTATGCATTTAATAAAATACATAGAATTATAGAGGAAACAAATTATATTAAAATATTAAAGAAAGCAAAAAAATGTATCTTATACTTGAAAGTTGCTAAGAAAGTAAATCATAAATGCTCTTACTACCAAAAAAATGTGGTAATTATGTGGCGTGGTAGAGATGATGGCTAATACTATGAATGTAACCGTTTTGCAAGATATAAGCATTTTGCAAATCAATACCTTGTACACATTAAACTTACACAAAAAAGAAAATGCTGCATGTATACTAGGAGAGGAAAGGGCTCCAGAGTGGTGAGTCAGACACTGGTGATGGTTTTACCCTTGAGGTGGTCTACAAGGGAAGCTGAGGGACCAGTGTGAGCTTTAAGTTCTGCAGGATCAGGAGTGAACAGTGAGGGTAAGGATCTCCCTTTAGGCTAGCACCCCAAAGGAATGTCTCTGGGGAATAGGGAGGAACAAAAAGCAAACCAATATGGGCTACAGCCAGGTTGCCCACCACCTGGGAGATGCCGGGAAAACCTTGGGTAACTATGGTGCATTACTATCTCAGATGGTGAAGACTCTGCCTGCAATGTAGGAGACCCAGGTTCAAACCCCACGTCAGGAAGATCCCTTGGAGAAGTGAAGTGAAAGTTGCTCAGTGGTGTCCAACTCTTTGTGACCCCATGGACTATACAGTCCATGGAATTCTCCAGACCAGAATACTGGAATGGGTAGCCTTTCGCTTCTCCAGGAGATCTTCCCAACCCAGGGATTGAACCCAGGTCTCCTGCACTGCAGCCGGATTCTTTACCAGCTGAGCCACTAGGGAAGTAAATGCCGTTTGGCAGGAAATGCCAAAGGGAGGAATAATAACATCAACCAGATAAGGAAAAGCAACTGGACAATCTTGGGGTGGCTGGGGATATGAGGCCTCAAGGAAGCCCATGCCTTCCATGGAAACTGTCCCTAGACCAGCCACGACTTTCATCCATTGTGCATCCATCTATTTTGACCATGTGTGGGTTGGAGTCTTGTTCTCTCCAACCACTGCTAAAGGCACTCATTCTATTGATTTCACATTTTGACCCTGCCACTGCTTCAACTGCTGGGATTTCAAGTATCAAGCCTGTTCAAAGCAATAATGCATGAGTCACTTGGAGCAAGATGCACTAGAACAGGAGAGAACTAGTACCTGTTAAAGCACACTACACAGAATACAGAATACAATAGGCAATGCCTAGACTATGACATGAATGTGTGTATGCTAAGTTGCTTCAATTGTGTCTGACTCTTTGTGACCCCATGAACTGTAGCCCATCAGGCTCTTCTGTTCATATGATTTACCAGGCAAGAATACTGGAGTGGGTTGTCATTTCCTTCTCCATATTGTGGAATATTTCGAACACAAAGAGGGCAGGACCCTAATATAATAAACCTCCATGTCCCACCTTTCTGGGCTTCCCAGGTAGTGCTAATGGTAAAGAGACCACCTGCTCATGCAGGAGACATAACAGACCTGGGTTTGATCCTTGGGTTGCGAAGATTCCCTGGAGGAGGGCATAGTAACCCACTCCAGTATTCTGGCCTGGAGAATCCACCTTTCTGAATTAACTTCTGGACTGGCAATTAATACTAAGATAGCCCAATACTAATTTGTGTCGACTTTTAAATTTATCAGTCTTGCTAGAAATTGCTTTATTAGTATTTTCAAGAAACCAAATTTCAGTTTTTTTCTCTCTACTACTCCACTTCTTCAAAATTAATTTAATTTGTTCTTTTGTGATCATTGTTTCTTGCTTTCTTCTTTGAGTTTGCTATATTTATTCTTATTAATACCTTACCATGTTTATTAAATAAAATTTCAAGCTTTAACACAGTTTTTAAGGCTGCAATTTTTCCTCTAAAATTTTTTCCCTTGGAGAAGGAAATGGCAACCCACTTCAGGATTCTTGCCTGGAGAATCCCATGGACAAAGGAGCCTGGTGGTCTACAGTTCATGGGGCTGCAAAGAGTCAGACACCACTGAGCAACTAACATTTTCACTTTCACTTTTCTCTATCAGACAAAGTAGATTTTACTGCAATAATACACCCAGGGATAACAAAGGTAGCTTTATAAAGATAAAAGACTGAATGCACCAGAAAGATATAACAATTTTGAATTTGTACTCAGTATCTAATGATTGAACTATGAGCAGAAATAGTCAAATTCAATGTGTGTGGGGGGTAGAGGGATTTGGCTCAAGAAGGAGGGGATACATGTATATTTATATCTGCCTCTGGGAGATAGTGAAAGACAGGGAAGCCTGAGGTGCTGCAGTCCATGGGGTTGCAAAGCATCAGACATCACTTAGCAACTAAACAACAACAAATAGCTGATTCACCCTGTTGAACCAACATGACATTGTAAAGCAATTATCCTCCAATTAAAAATAAAATTAAGGAAAAGAAACAGTCAAATTCAATATCACACTGGCTGATTTTAACATATATTACTCCATGATTGATACAACAAGAAGACAAAAAAGTCAGATTTCAACATGATTGACCTAATGGGTGGGTATATACAGAAAATGCACTCTATCACTGCCGAAATGATCTTTAAGCACAAATAGATCATCTACTAAGTTTGACCATAAGTGCTGCATACCACACTTAAATCTCAAAGAATTTAAATTGTGCAGAGTATGTTCTCTAGCCATAGTGCAGTGATACTAAAAGCCACTAACAAAGGCATAAAAATAGGTCCTCCATATATTTGGAAACAAAGAAACGCACTTCTATATAACTCATGGATTAAAGAAAAACTCTCAGTTAACTTTATTCTAATCAATTTCTCTGCATAGATTCCAGTAGAAATGAGGAAAATGAAGATGACTCAAAAGGAAGATGAAATGAGAATTGGTTTATCAATGTATACTACTACTGCTAAGTTGCTTCAGTCGTGTCCGACTCTGTGCGACCCCATAGTAGGCAGCCCACCAGGCTCCGCCGTCCCTGAGATTCTCCAGGCAAGAATACTGGAGTGGATTGCCATTTCCTTCTCCAGGGCATGAAAGGGAAAAGTGAAAGTGAAGTCGCTCAGTCGTATCCGACTCTTAGCCACCCCACGGACTGTAGCCTACCAGGCTCCTCCGTCCATGGGATTTTCCAGGCAAGAGTACTGGAGTGGGGTGCCATTGCCTTCTTCGATCAATGTATAATGCTAAAGCAAATGCGTGTTCACAAGTATACAGACACAAGAACTGTATACCTGATAATAATGATTTTTTTCCTTCAGCTCTATGGAGATTAATTGACTTCTGTTAGCACCTGATAATTACACATTTGATTTTACTAGTGCTTAATCTAGATAAATTTCTGTACACATATATTTCCTGTTTCACTATTAAGTATGTAATATTTTGCCTGTTTTATAGATATCAGACCGAACTCAGTTGTTTGATAAATCACAGGCAGAAAAACACAAGATAGAAGGATTTGGGGGGGAGTGTGCATTTCAGCAGACTGGGAGACCTTAGTTCCCCAATCAGGGATCAAACCCATTTCCCTTGAAGTGGAAGCATGGAGTCCTAACCAATGGACTTCTAGGGAATTCCAAGGATAGTAGGATTTAATACAAAGATACTTGACTTGGAAACCCATGATTAATCACTTTACTAGGAGAATTAAATTTTGGAAGAAACAGAAATTCTGGCATACCCAATATTTCATTCCCTTTGACTCATTCTAGAAGCCCACACCAAAAGTTGATGACAGAATCATGAAAAAGAAAATGTTCTGGAGATGAATTTCCTCAAGGCTACCTTTATGTCCCCGTTCCTCAGGCTGTAGATAAAGGGTTTCACCATTGGAGTAATCACGATGTACATCACTGAGGCCACTGCCCTCCTCCTGGGGGAGAGAGTAGCTGCAGAGCTAAAGTAGACCCCAACACAGGTCACATAGAATAAGAAAACGACAGAGAGGTGAGACCCACAGGCGGAAAAAGCTTTATACCTCCCACCAACGGATGGGATTCTCTGGATGAAGGAGACAATCCGAGTGTAAGAGAAAATTATGCCTGTGAGAGGACCAACACGTAACAGGTTAGTCACCAGATACACCAGGATGTCACTGATAAGAGTATCGGAACAGGCAAGTTTGAGGATCTGAGCAAGTTCATAGAAGTGGGGGATTTTCAAGTCTGTGTGGAAGGACAGCTGCAACACCATCAGACTGTGGATCAGGGCATTCAGAGTGCTAACAAACAAAGAGAGAAACAGCAGCAGACCACAGAAACAGGGGTTCATGATGATCATGTAATACAGTGGGTGGCAGATGGCCATGATGGTCAGGAGTAAATTGTCCGTACAAATGAAAACCATGAAAAAATACACCTGAGTGAGGCAGCCTGCATAGGTGATGGCTTTGCTCTCTGTCTGGATGCTCGACAGCATCTTGGGGACTATAGTGGAGATGAAAGAGATGTCAACAAAGGACGTGGGAGAGGAAGAAGTACATGGGAGTGTGGAAGTGGAGGTCAGAGCTGACAGCCAGGATGATGAGCAGATCCCCAAGCATGGTGACCAGGTACATGGACAGGAAGAGCCCAAACAGGAGGGGCTGCAGATCTGCATTATCAGAGAGGCCAGGAGGAGGAATTTTGAGACTTCTGTCTGGTTTTCTAATTCCATGTTGTTGATGAGTGTACCGGAAAATATCGACATGAGTTACTATGAAATGGATATACAGACATCATTTTTTGAGAGAAATTTTTTTTCTATGCCTTAAATTCTAAAAATATTTAGGGACTTCCCTGGTGGTCCAGGAGTTAAGACTTCATGCTTCCACTGCAAAGGGCACAGGTTCGACCCCTGGTCGGGGAACTAGGAGCTTGCATACTGGCTGGGGCAGCCAAAATTTTTTTTTAAATGTAAATAATTCTTCCCTTCAAGTTCCTCTGCTCATTTCCTCCTTCTCCAAGTAATTTTTGAATAACTTCTAAATACTGTACATTTTTTTCCAATACTAAAATTAAAAAATGAAAACAAATGCTATTGTTTTTTTCTAGGAACTATCGTGGGCTTCTGCTAGTGGTAAAGAACCCACCTGCCAATGCAGGAGAAGTCAGAGATGTGGGTTTGATCCCTGGGTTGGGAAGATCCCTTGGAGGAGGGCATGGCAACCCACTCGGGTATTCTTGCCTCGTGAATCCCATAGACTAAGGAGCCTGGCAGGTTACAGTCCATAGGGTCACCAAGAGTCAGATAAGACTGAAGCAACTTAGCACGCATGCATGCATCATGCATTCACAGCACTTTGTTTTCTTAGTATTAATTTATTTATTTTATTTATTTGGCTTCATCTGGTCTTAGTTGCAGCACTTGGGATCATTAGTTGTGACATTCAAACTCTTAGATGAGGTATCTGGGATCTAGTTGCCAGACTAGGAGTCGAGCCTGGGCCTCCTGCATTGGGAGCACAGAGTTTTAATCACTGGACTACCAGGGAAATCCCAAGGCATTTTAAAATCTATGATTAAATTCTGGTCAGTTCTTCATACAGCATCAAGCCTGGTTAAGAAGTGAAAGTGACTCAGTCATGTCTGGCTCTTTGAGACCCCATGGGCTATACAGTTCGCGAAATTCTCCAGGCCAGAATACTGGAGTGGGTAGCCTATCCCTTCTCCAGAGGATCTTCCTGACCCAGGAATTGAACTGGGGTCTCCTGCATTGCAGGCAGATTCTTTACCAGCTGAGCTAACAGGGAAGTCCTCAAGCCCAGTTGGATGACTTTATTTTCTCAGAGGATTTTTAACTCGGTGGTTAACCTTATACTGAGTCTGCTCAGATTTGCAAATCTCAGGTATTGCTGGAAATTATAAGCTCAGATTCTCTTCTGTCTCAATGTAAAAAATAATATCATTGATCCATTCCTTTAAATATTCTAATACTATTGCACTGTGGGGAACAATCTGCAAGCTATTTTGCTAGGTTAAAAAAATAGTATGATTACTAGTGTGCAGACAAGTGTTGAGGAGGTAACATAGATGTCTATCTGTGCATAAAATTTCTCTTCAAGAATTTATGCAAAATCAGTGCAATGTTAGCCTCAAAAAGAGGACTTTACTGCTAAGAAACAGGAGTAAAAGGGACATTTTTCACTGTTTTTGGTGCCTTTTGAATTTTGAGCCAAGTAAACAAACCTCTTTGTAAAAATTAACTGTTTTTTTTTGCTTGATTTCCTTGACCAAGATTTCTCAAAGGCCTAATGATATTTTCTAACTCTTGGTATCATAAGTCTGAAACCATCGTGATTATTCTCTAATATTTGGTAACTTTCCTTTCTTTTAGAGGAAGGTACTATGATTTATCTTTTTCATTATAAAAATGATTTGTAACTCCCCAACAAATGTGATTCCTGGTGGCTCAGCGGTAAAGAATCTGCCTGCCAACACAGGAGATCGAAGTTCGATCCCTGGGTCGGGGAGATCCCTGGGAGAAGGAATGGCAACCCACTCCAATATTCTTGCCTGGGAAATCCCATGGAGCCTTGGGCTACAGTCCATGGGGTCACAAAGAGTGGGACATGACTCAGCAACCAAAGAACAACAACCTAACAAAATGAAAGGTTTCAATTTACAAATTAAAAAAAAAAAGAAGAAGCGTGGTTGTCAGGGGATGTGAGGATGGCAGAATAGGGGAGGTGGGTAGTGTTTAGTGCTTCAAGGGAACCAAGAATCACTTTTGAAAGATGAAAACTGTTCTGGAGATGAATGGTGGTGATGGTTACACAAAAATGGAATTGAACTCAATGCCACTGAACTGCATACTTAAAATAGTTACAAGGGTACATTTTATTTTCTGTATCTTGTCACTATTAAAAAATAAATGAATTAATAAGAAGTACTGAAGGAACTCTTTCTGTTTTGCTTACTCATGCGCTTGTCCCTGTGCTTTGAGAAATCAGCCAGCTGCCCCCTCATTTCTTGAACTTCATGGATGTTCTTAGGAACACAGCCCCTCCCCCACTTCTGTTTCAGGCTTCTCCCTCAGTCAGGGAATTCTGCAGATCAGGGAACATTTAACACCATTCACGGAGACTCAGATCTTATCTCCTCCTGTTCTTGGTAGAATCACATCAGAGTTAATAGCACAGGTCTCCTCCTTCCCTTCCTGAAATAAAAGGATGCATTGGAGCAGCCTGAAATTCTCATAAACTATTAGGAAGTATTGATTTCCTTCGAGTAGCAAATTGGTCCATAAAATTTCAGGGTGAGAGAATGGGATCAGCAGAGTCAGGAGCAATTGCAAACCTGGTGCCAAGGGACTTGGGAATAGGCCAGAAAAATCAACAGGCCCATTAGACAGTGAGTCTCAGTCTTGATCACGTGTCAGAGTCACCTGGAGGGTTTCTTAAAACAGAGGTTGCTGGGCGCCACCCCAGTTTCAGCATCTCTAGGTGAAGTCTGAGAAACTGCATTTCAAAAAATTCCCCAGGTAATACTGATCCAACTGGTAGAACCTGCTGCATAATTTTCAGGTCCCAGTGCAAAATGAAAATTTGGAACCCCAAGTTGCAAAAATGTCAAGACAGTAATAGCAGAGCGTTCAACCAAGAGCAGGGTCCTCTGTGGCCCTTCTGATTGCACACCCACAAACCCAGCCCTGGCTGCTTGTCACTTTATTTAAGTTCAGTTCAGTCGCTCAGTCGTGTCTGACTCTGCGACCCCATGAATCGCAGCACGCCAGGCCTCCCTGTCCATCACCAACTCCCGGAGTTTACCCAAACCCATGTCCATCGAGGCGGTGATGCCATCCAACCATCTCATCCTCTGTCATCCCCTTCTCCTCCTGCCCTCAATCCTTCCCAGCATTAGGGTCTTTTCCAGTGAGTCAACTCTTCGCCTGAGGTGGCCAAAGTATTGGAGTTTCAGCTTTAACGTCAGTCCTTCCAATGAACATCCAGGACTGATCTCCTTTAGGATGGACTGGTTGGACCTTCTTGCAGTCCAAGGGACTCTCAAGAATCTTCTCCAACACCACTGTTCGTTTATTAAAGGGAAACATTATTTTTCTAATACTTATTTATTTCTGTGTATTTCTTTGGGATTCCCTGGTGGCTCAGATGTAAAGAATCTGCCTGCAGTGTAAGAGACCTGGGCTCAAACCCTGGGTGGGGAAGATCTCCTGGAGAAGGAAATGGCAACCCACTCCAGTATTCTTGCTTGGAGAATCCCATGGACAGAGGAGCCTGGTGAGCTACAGTCCATGGATTTGCAAGGAGTCAGACACAACTGAGCGACTAACACAAACATACATGTTTATTTATTTATTTCGCTGCACTAGGTCTTAGTGTGAGATCTTTAATTGGAGCATATGGGACCCAGTTCCTTGACGAAGGATCAAACCTGGGCCCCCTGAACTGGGAGCATGAAGTCTTAGCCACTGGATCAGCAGGGAAGTCCCAATACATTTTTTATTTTTTTTTGGCATGGCCAGCATGCAAGATCTTAGCTCCCTCACTAGGGATTGAACCTGAGGCCCCTGAATTGGAGGCATAGAGTCTTAACTCCTGGACCACCAGGGCAGTCCTAGGGACACATTTGGAGAACCATTGGTTTAGATTTCCTGCTTAATTAACCCAAGACTACATCCAAATGAGAATAATAGTGATAATGATAATAATAATAATGTTGCCACTTTCCTCTAGAACTTACAAGGGGTTCTGTATCTCCAGGAGGCCCCATAGAAGACCACAGGGGCTGAGTTTCTCCCCAGGAGGTAGATGTTGAAGACAAATTGATGCTTGAAAATTTCAAGGAGACAGTCACGAGTGCAGTTTCTGGATAAGACACATTCTCTAAGAAGTAACAAGGTATCTTCCTTTCTGGTCTTGTAAGTATAAGATTGTACTGATAGGGAACAGGGGTCCAGTTTACAGTTTTGTGGGTTTTTTTTTTCTGGTCCTTGGGGCAGTATCTCCAAAGTTCCTCATTAGCCAAATTGCTCTCTCTTCCCTTCAGTCCTGCAGCAGAAAGAAGAAAATTACTGGCTTGCTAATTCCCTGAGTGGGGATAAGCATGTGGCCTTTCCTCTTACCTCTCTCAGGTACCAAAGTTCACAGCCCAGGTCGGTCCAGATGCCCAACAGCAGAGATAATCGTCCTTTACCGAGTACCACTCCCTTATCAAGGAAGCAGTCTCCCAAAATGAGCCATTCCTGATCATCTTCATGGTTGGAAGTGACTCTTAATTGGCTCTTTTGTTAAACTCAGCAGGTTTTTGTGTGTGTGTGTGTGTGTGATGTATTTTGTAATGTGTGTGTGTGTTCAGTCACTCAGGCATGTCTGACTCTTTTTGACCCCATGGGTTGTAGTCTGCCAGGCTTCTCTGTCCTGGGACTTTCCAGGTAAGAACACTGGAGTGGGTTGCCATTTCCTTCTCCAGAGGATCTTCCTGACTCAGGGATCAAACCCGTATGTCCTAGGTTTCCTGCATTGGCAGATGATTTTTTTTTACCACTGAGCCACCTGCAAAAGTGAAAGTGAAAGTCTCTCAGTCGTGTCTAACTCTTTGTGACCCCATGGACTGTAGTCCATGGAATTCTTCAGGCCAGAATACTGGAGTGGGTAGCCTTTTCCTTCTCCAGGGGATCTTCCCAACTCAGAAATCGAACCCAGGTCTTCTGCATTGCAGGCAGATTCTTTACTAGCTGAGCCACCAGGGAAGCCCAAGAATACTGGAGTGGGTAGCCTATCCCTCTCCAGTGGATCTTCCCGACCCAAGAGTCAAACTGGGGTCTCCTGCATTGCAGATGGATTCTTTACCAACTGAGCTATTGGGGAATATTTTATAATACATATTAAAATATTTGGCTTGGCCAAAAAGTTCATTCAAGGGGCTTCCCTGATGGCCTAGTGGCTAAGACTCACAGCTCCCAATGCAAGGGGTCCAAGTTCCATCCGTGGTCAGGAACTAGATCCCACATGCCATGACTAAGACTCAATGCAGTCAAATAAATAAAAAATAAATATATATATTTTTAAAAGTTCATTTAGGTTTTTCTATAACATCTTACAGAAAAACCCAAACGAAATTTTTGGCCAAGCAAAAAATATAGTCTTTAAAATACTGTCTGCATCCTGTTTTGGAAACACTAATGAGTACATCTCTACAGTTTCTAGATTTTTGCATTAGGAGCACCTGCTCAGGTGGCTTCCTCTGACACCCCTGTTGGGGGCAGGGTTCTTGATTTGGGGCTCTACTCATTGGTGACACTCACCTATGACTCTACTGAGATCCAAGACTCTTGCGATTATTTGATGATGAAAGGCCATTTTGCCCTTAAAAATGCAATTACAAGAGAACAGTTTTTTGCTGAGCATAAGTTAACACAGTACCAGACCCTAATAGGAGCTGATAATGTATTACTGATGTGAGTCAAGAAACCGTTTCAAATCATGAGTTAGGTGCCATAATGATTTATAACCACAACAGAGGTGAAGTTGTCTTCCCTGGTGGCTCAGACGGTAAAGAATTCCTGCAGTGTAGGAGACCTGGGTTCGATCTCTGGGTTGGGATGATCCCCTGGAGAAGGGAATGGCTACCCACACCAGTATTCTTGCTTTGGAAATCCCATGGACAGAGGAGCCTGGCGGGCTACAGTCCACATGGTGGCAAAAAGCCCAACACGACTGAGCGACTAACACTTTCACATACAACCAGTGATTAGAGGTAATGGTTTGCTGGGAAGTCAGTAAAAGACCTGATTTGTACCACTGATCTATTTTCAGTGGGGGTGGAGGAGGGGCGGTGGCCGAGAGGCCATGGTGGAGTATTGGAGCATGTGGTGGTTTCAGTTCCCCCACCAGGGATGGAACACATGCCCTCTGCATTGGGAGCACAGACACCTAACCACTGAACCAGCAAGGAAATCTCAACCTTAGTCGGTTTCGGAGGTGTAAATTCTCCCATGATAAATTTGAGCTACCAGTCCCTGAAGGCAGAGCTGGAAAGAGCTATGTGATCCACTCTGAGGGGTGGACTTCACCACAGGATTCCTTCATCTTCAAACACCAAGCTTATTCATGCCTCAAGGCTTTTGTATCAGCATTTCTGGCATTTCTCTCTTTTGAAATGTCTTCTCCCAGATCTTCCCACAGTTGGCTTTTGTAATTCAGATTGTCAAATTTAAAAAAAAAGCCACTACTTCAAATGTTAGTAATTACTGAATGACTTCACTAAAGCAGACAACTTCAACAGGAAGAAATGCTTCAGTCAGTCAGTTCAGTCGCTCAGTCGTGCCCGACTATTTGAGACCCCATGAACCGCAGCATGCCAGGCCTCCCTGTCCATCACCAACTCCCTGAGTCCACCTAAACCCATGTCCATTGAGTCGGCAGTGCCATCCAGCCATCTCATCCTCTGTCGTCCCCTTCTCCTCCTGCCCTCAATCTTTCCCAGCATCAGGGTCTTTTCAAATGAGGCAGCTCTTCGCATCAGGTGGCCAAAGTATTGGAGTTTCAGCTTCAACATCAGTCCTTCCAATGAACACCCAGGACTGATCTCCTTTAGGATGGGCTAGTTGGATCTCCTTGCAGTCCAAGGGACTCTCAAGAGTCTTCTCCAACACCGCAGTTCAAAAGCATCAATTCTTCGGCACTCAGCTTTCTTTATAGTCCAACTATCATATCCATACATGACCACTGGAAAAACCATAGCCTTGACCAGACGGACTTTGTTGGCGAAGTAACGTCTCTGCTTTTTAATATGCTGTCTAAGTTGGTCATAACTTTCCTTCCAAGGAGTAAGTGTCTTTTAATTTCATGGCTGCGATCATCATCTGCAGTGATTTTGGAACCCAGAAAAATAATCAGCCACTGTTTCCATTGTTTCCCCATCTATCTGCTATGAAGTGATGGGACCAGATGCCATGATCTTAGTTTTCTGAATGTTGAGCTTTAAGCCAACTTTTTCACTCTCCTCTCTCACTTTCATCAAGAAGCTCTTTAGTTCTTCTTCACTTTCTGCCATAAGGGTGGTGTCATCCACATATCTGAAGTTATTGATATTTCTCCCGGCAATCTTGATTCCAGCTTGTGCTTCCTCCAGCCCAGTGTTTCTCATGTTGTACTCTGCATATAAGTTAAATAAGCAGGGTGACAATATACAGCCTTGACGTACTCCTTTTCCTATTTGGAACCAATCTGTTGTTCCATGTCCAGTTCTAACTGTTGTTTCCTGACCTGCATACAGGTTTCTCAAGAGACAGGTCAAGTGGTCTGGTATTCCCATCTCTTTCAGAATTTTCCACAGTTTATTGTGATCCACACAGTCAAAGGCTTTGGCAGAGTCAATAAAATAGAAATAGATGTTTTTCTGGTACTCTTTTGATTTTTCGACGATCCATTGGATGTTGGCAATTTGATCTCTGGTTCCTCTGCCTTTTCTAAAACCAGCTTGAACATCTAGAAGTTCACGGTTCACGTATTGCTGAAGCCTGGCTTGGAGAATTTTAAGCATTACTTTACTAGCATGTGAGATGAGTGCAATTGTGCAGTAGTTTGAGCATTCTTTGGCATTGCCTTTCTTTGGGATTGGAATGAAAACTGACCTTTTCCAGTCCCATGGCCACTGCTGAGTTTTCCATATTTGCTGGCATATTGAGTGCAGCACTTTCTTTTTTTTTTAAATAGTTTAGTTTCTATTTTTTAACTTTACAATTTTGTATTTGTTTTGCTATACATTGACATGAATCCACCATGGGTGTACATGTTTTCCCCTTCCAGAACCCCCCTTCTACCTCCCTCCCCATCCCATCCCTCCAGGTCATCCCGGTGCACCAGCCCCAAGCACCCTGTATCATGCATAGAATCATGAAAGTGCAGCACTTTCATAGCGTCATCTTTCAGGATTTGAAATAGCTCAACTGGAATTCCATCACCTCCACTAGCTTTGTTCCTAGTGATGCTTCCTAAGGCCCACTTGACTTCACATTCCAGAATGTCTGGCTCTAGGTGAGTGATCACACCATCGGGATTGTCTGGATCATGAAGAACTTTTCTGTACAATTCTTCTGTGTATTCTTGCCACCTCTTCTTAATACCTTCTGCTTCTGTTAGGTCCCTACCATTTCTGTCCTTTATTGAGCCCATCTTTGCATGAAAGATGAGAGGAGCTAGCCCGGCCAGAGGTCAGGGGCGGCTGCGCTATGTTGGAGCAGAAATGCTTGGTTAACCAGAAATGTCTCAGGGAAGGAGTGGAGCAACAAAGCTTTAATTTGCAGATGCTTAGGCTTCCCTGGTGGCTCAGGTGGTAAGGAATCTGCCTGCAATGTAGGAGACCTGGGTTCGACCCTGGGTCAGGAAGATCCCTTGGAAAAGGTAACGGTAGCCCACTTAATTTTTCTTGCCTGGAGAATCTCATGGACAGAGGAGCCTGGTGGGCTACAACCCATGGGGTTGCCAATGACTGAGCGACTAACTCACAGGACTGGAGAGGGAAGGAGAGAGGGAGGGGCTCGTTGAAAAGTAGTTTGTGGGCAGGGCTGGGGTGGGGCTGGGAATGAGGGTGGGGTGGGGAGTGTAAGTGCAAAATGGAGTAGGGGAGTGTCTTGAAACTTAACAAACTGCTTTAAATAATTGCAATATAAATTTAGAAAAAAAGATTGTAATAACAGGAAAAGATGAGGCAGGAAATGTTTGTCGTCAGGCTCATTGAGGAGGGATGGGGATTGACAGTAGAGCAAACAAGTTACAGTACTGGCGGTGATGGACTGGTGGTGGTGGTAGCAGTGATTTAGTCACTGAGTCCTATCCGACTCTCGAGACGCCATAGACCGTAGCCTGCCGGGCTTCCCTGTCCATGGGATTTCCCAGGCAAGAGTACTGGAGTAGGTTGCCATTTCCTTCTCCAGAGTATCTTCTCCCAACTCAGAGACTGAATCCAGGTCTCGCGGATCGTCTGAGTCACTAGGGAAGCCCTTTATCTGCATTATCACCCTCCAACAGAGAACAACCTGCATTGTTATTAGTTTACACTTGAGGACAGGAACACATGACTTTAACATAATTTTTATCAGGCCCAGGGCTAGAGAGAGTAAAGTCAGATTTGAATGCATTAAGTGAAACTCCATTCACAAGGCACCTAAACCATATTCTTTCCTGCATTCAGGGAGCTGAATTTAGGAGAAAGGCAAACTCTCTGTATGGGGCTTCCCTTGTGGCTCAGCTGGTAAAGAATCTGCCTGCAATGCGGGAGACCTGGCTTCGATCCCTAGGTTGGGAAGATCCCCTGGAGAAGGAACTGCTACCCACTCCAGTATTCTGGTCACAAAGAGTCAGACACGACTGGGCGACTTTCACTTGAAACTCTCTATATGGAAGAATTGACTGAAATTTCTCATAAATAAAGGTTCTCACTGTCTTAAGTCAATCCAGCCTAGGTTGTGTGAAGCTTAGGTTGTGTCAAGGTCTCCCCAGGAACTTCATCTTCCCAAAGAGTGTCCCTGTTCAACTACTACCAGTCATTCAGGTATCCCATTACCATTTACTTTTCTTCTAGCATTCACTATCTACAAAAGCCATCTTACTTATTTTGTGTCTATGTCGCGTTTTTTTTTTTTTTTTTTACATTCCTGGTATTCAGAATAGTGCATGGTATACAGTAATACTCAATAAACACTAATTCAATGAATGAAAATTATCCTGTAAAAATACACAATTTATTTTTAAAATACGCAACAATTTAGACTTTCGTAGGCAGCGAACCATTCTATAGAATTTACTGAATGCAATCGACCCTGGGATCTGCGGATCCGCAATCGGTCGAATCTGCAGTTGCGGAATCCGCAGAATCAGAGTGGTTGGCGATTGGTCGAATCTGCAGTTTCCGAACCCGCATTTCCGGAACCGCAGATGCGGAACCTTGCAGATGCGGAACCCAGCAGATGCGGAACTCGCTGAATCCGAGGGCAGGATGTAAACCGCACCGTGTTCCAGAAGGGCCTTGAATATCCCGTGCTTTCGGTACGGGTGGAGTGGTGGAATCAGTCCTCCGCAGATATCGAGGGAAGGCTGAACTTTCATCCGTACTTGAACAATTAAAAGGAATAATTAGGGTAAACAGCCTTTCCTTGTAACTCAGTTGGTAAAGAATCTTCCTGCTAGGCAGGAGACACGGGTTTGATTCCTGGTTTGGGAAAATACCCCGGAGAAGGAAATGGCAACCGACTCCAATATTCTTGCCTGGAGAATCCCATGGACAGAGGAGCTTGGTAGGCCACAGCCTATGGGGTCAAAAGAGTCGGACACACGACTTAGCGACTAAACCACCACCATTAGGGTAAACGGGGCATAATTTTTGGTTTAACAATAATCCTATATAAAGTTCACTGTGTAAATTCGGTGAAAGAGAACAAGGTGTGTCTTCTAATCCTTTAGCCCTTTTAGTTGTATCATAGATAAAGTTCGGTGACCTTGTGCATTTCTCCAGACAGAAAGCTTTTGGTAACAGAAGTACAGCCTGGCCCAAGCCCTTACCTCTCTGACCTGTGGATTTCTGTGTCTTTTGGTGAGTAATGAATAAGAACTTGTAGCACGGGCTCCCCACTACCCTTCACTTTGTAAGTTAATTTCTAACCTGCAGAATATTTTTATCTTGATGGAATTTCTAACCTGCAGAATATTTTTCTCTTGATGGTGGGCATCCGGGTGCATTTGAGGTTGAGATATCTTGTGAAATGAAAATTTTCAGTTATTTATGTCGCATAAGCATCCACTGGAAGAAGTGCACAATGTGAGAGTTGTGAGTTTTTAAGTTTTATTTGGGGCAGAGTGAGGACTATGGCCTAGGGGACCACCTCTCAGATAACTCTAAAGAACTACTCCCAAAAGGTAGGCGGGAGGTCAGCGTGATTTTGATGAAGGGATATACCTGCCATCAAGCAACATTTTGGCATATGGTTGCTACTAGTCATGAGGAGCAGATGTCTCTGTTAATTATTTTAGTCCTTTTTAGATAAAAGAAAATGCAAGTGGACTTCCCTCGTAGTCACACACCTACTGCAGGGGGTGTGTGTTTGATCACTGGTCAGGGAACTAAGATCCCACATGCCACTGTGGTATGGCCAAAAAATAAAAGATAATACAAGAAATTGGGCTCATAAAATCTTCTCCTAAAGAATATCTAAAGTCCTGTTCTGCCAGTTTTTCCAGGAGTATGGAGTTACTCATTCCTGAACTCTGCTCTGAACTCCTTTCAGGGTGTGTTGAAGGTCAGCCACTGCAGTGGCTAGTGACTTCATCCTTATAGAGGCAGATGGTAGTTTTTCATCCACATAGGTTTTGTTCACAGGGTGTCAGAATGGGCAATTTATTACCTTTTAACCATAAGTTCTCCTGTTAAGTTCAGCTATATGGTCCCAGGTGGCACAGTGGTAAAGAATCCACCTGCCAAAAGAACGAACGAGATGCAGGTTCAATCCCTGGGTCAAATAGATCCCCTGGAGAAGGAAATGACAACCCACTCCAGTATTCCTGCCTGGAAAATCCCATCAGAGGAGCCTGGTGGGCTGCAGGGGATCTCAAAGCGTCAGACACGACTGAGTGACTGAGCACACGCATAGTTCTTTTCAAGAGAGCTCAGCTCACATGACAGCCCCCAACACTTGAAAGTCAAGAGATCCTTGAAAAAGTGATGCAAATTTCATTAAGGTCCTACCTGGAATTGGAGTTCAGTTGACTCTATATGGAAGGAGTTTTGACCTAGTGTTGTGTTCATTAAGTATTTATTGTCCCCCAAAGGAGATAAAACATAAAAGCAAATTAGGCATCTGCTTTGGCTTTAAATGCCAGGAATTTGGTTATAAAATAACATTCTCTTACAGAATTTCTTTCTTTTTTTATTTTTATTTTTTTTGTGACCGTGTGTGGAGTCTTAACCACTGAACCACCAGGAAAGCCCCTCTTATAGAATCTGATGCTTCCTTTACTTAAATAGAATTCACATTATTTAAACAACTCACTAACAAGCTTCTTGTTTTTATTATTTATTACATACGTTTTAGTAATTCTTATCATTTAGTCACTAAATTTTAGTGTGATTGGAGGATAATTGCTCTGTTGTGTTGGTTTCTGCCACACAACAGCTTGAGTCAGTCATAACTGTATGCATATCCCCTCCCTCTTGAGTCTTCCTCCCACTCCCCTCCCAAACCCACCCTTCTAGGTTATCACAGAGTGTGAGGCTGGGCTTCCTGCATTTTTTTTAATTTTAAAAATCTTTTATTATTTTATTATTTATTTTTGGCCGCACTGGTGGGTCTTCTTTGCTGCAAGGAGGCTACTCTCTAGCTGTGGTCCATGGCCTTCTTGTTGCAGTGGCTTCTTTTGTGGAGCATGGGCTCTGGAGCGATGATTCGGTAGTTGTGGCCCATGGGTTTAGTTCCTCTGTGGCATGTGGAATCTTCCTGAACCGGGGATGAAACCCATGTCTGCTGCATTAACAGGCAGATTCTTAACGTCTGGACCACCAGGGAAGTCCCCTGAGTTTTGTTTTGTTTTTTTTTTTTGGCTGCACCAAGTCTTAGTTGAAGCATATGGGGATCTAGTTCCCTGACCAAGAATCGAACCTGGGTCCCCTGCATTGAGAACACAGAGTCTTAGCCACTGGACCACCAGGGAAATCCCTTCCTAAATGAGAGCATGTCAGTGGAGGACTCAATCTAAGGGTTCATTAAGCCTGTTGGAAAAAAGTTACTGAAGCCCCAATGCACAATCTAGAAAATGACTAGGATACAAACAGGCAATGGGCTAAGCCTGGGAGGAGGAGGGCAGGTGAACATTTTAGCCTGAGGACTCCACACATGTAAAATCCCTGCAGCTAAAATCCCTGGATTATACCAAGAAGTGAGCAAGACAGGACATGGCTGAAAAAGAAGCAAGAGGGGAGGAAATCGAAATAGATTGCAGGAGCCCCAGCCACATGACTTGTAGTCTTGAAAGCAAGTTCAGGGTTTAATTTAAGACGGGTGGAAAGCCATTATGAGCAGGGGCACAACGATTATAGACTTGTGTTTAGCAGAGCTAGCTGTGCGGTGAGGATGGGGTACAAAAGGACAAGCTGGACTGTCAGAGAAAAGAGGAAGGATTAGTAGTAGGGTTTAGGAATGAGTGACAGTAATCTAGACTCCTACTTTCCTTGCAAAGTAGAAAAAAGTGACGACTTAGGGAAGAGATGAAAGGTGGAATCCATACTCATTAATTTCTTCACACTCAGAATGCTTTACGATGTAGCTAGTGATGTGCTAGTGACTGGATATAGATTTTTTTTAAATATATGTTTATATTTCTATTTACTATTTGGCTGCACTGCATCTTAGCTATGGCATTCAGGATCTTCAGTCTTTGTTGTGGCATGTGATATCTTTAGTTGAAGCATTCGAAATCTTAGGTGTGGCTTGTGAGATCTAGTTCCTTCTCCAGGGATCAAACCCAGGCCCCCTGCATTGGGAGCTCAGGGTCTTAGCCACTGTGCCACCAGGGAAGTCCTCAGGTATATGGTTTTAATAAGGCCATTCTCTTGGACATTGGGCTTCCCAGGTGGCAAAGTGGTAAAGAATCCACCTGTCACGGCAGAAGATGCAGGTGATGCAGATTCGAACCCTGGGCCAGGAAGATCCCCTGGAGAAGGAAAGGGCAACCCGCTCCAGTATTCTTGCCTGAGAAGTCCATGGACAGAGAAGCCTGGCGGGCTACAGTCCATGGGGTTGCAAAGATTCAGACTCGACTGAGCATGCATGCATACACTCTTGGATATTAGATCTAGTGGAAGAGAAAGAATATAAGCAAGCAAAGAACAAATATATGATTAGAAATTGTGCCTAGGGCTACATAGGAAGAATAGAGAGAGCTCTTAGACAAAAAGAGATTGGCTTTATATTAAATACGGGACTCACGATAAAGTTGATTCTGAGAAAATGATATTTACATGGACAGAAAAATAACAAAGGAAAAATTATCCATGTGTCAGGGAAGAGGAAAGAGTTTAGTAGTTGGAATTTTCTCTGGAGGGAGCACCATTGAAGAAATGATTAGATATGGGTGGAGATAGGGTGTGTCTTGGATTAGTCTGTCAATTTCTGCTGTGTGGTAGGGTGGAGAAGTCTACAAAGGAATGGTTTCAGGTTTCAGGTAATTGCTGCCTTTAGGGGATGGGGTAGAAAGTGTGCCGATATTTTTAAATTTCTTTGATTGTTGTGGACTGAGGGAGAGCTGTCTAGGATTCTGTGTGGTTTTTTGTTTTGTTTATTTTATTATTTTTAAAAATGTATTTATTTGACTGTTCTGGGTCTTAGTTGTGGCATGTAGGATCTTTGGTTGCAGCATATAGGATCTAGTTCCCTGACCAGGGATCGAACCCTCGATCCCCTGCATTGGGAGCACAGAGTCTTAGCTACTGGACCACTAGGGAAGTCCCTTTATTATTTTTGACTGCACTGGGTCTTTGTTGCTGTGTGTGGGCTTTCTATAGTTGTGGTGCTTGGGCTTCTCATTGTGATGACTTTTCTTGTGGAACACAGGCTCTAGGGCACTCGGGCTTCAATAATTGCACCTCCTAGGCTCTAGAGCACCGCCTCAATAGATGTGGCCTATAGTCTTAGTTGCTCTGCTCCACAGCAAGTGGAATCTTCCCCAGATCAGGGATTGAACCCATGTCCCCAGTATTGGCAGGTGGATTCTTAACCACGGGACCACCAGGGAAGCCCTCTGTGGGTTTTGTTGTTTTTTCTTCTGTGGGCTTTAATTGAGTTCAGCCAACGGGAAGGGAGAAAGGCTTATCAATTAATCTTTAGTTTCAATTAATTATAGCTGTGGGGTGGGGTAAAGGTATGTGATACCTTCTATGTACTGTGAATACCTCGGGCACTAGTACTCCTTACTGAGAGTGCAGATGTTTGAAGTAAAATCTTTTTGGAAGAGATGGTAAATTCAGTCTGGTAAATTTCATCAGAGGTGCCTACAAAAATTTTAGATGGCCACAGTTGAAAAGGCAGCAGGGTATATGAGTCCTAAATTTCAAATTTGAGTTCTCTAACTGGAGATTTGGGTGTCATGAGCATAGAGATGGAATTTAATTTCAAAGGAATGCATAGATGTGGAATGCACAGAATAAGGTGAGATGAGGGCCAGGACTGAGCCTTGAGAACAGTCAACAGTGGGAAAGGAGCGGGCCAATGAGTCCAAAAGACAGTGACCATAGAAATAAGATGCCAAACAGGAGATGTCACAGAGCCTATGATAGAGGCTGATTTATAGAAGAAAGTAGTGATAGGATTTTTTCTGATGGGTCAACTAAGTCATAGAGAAGAAAATGGCAGCCCACTCCAATTTTCTTGCCTGGAGACTTCCATGGACAGAGGAACCTGGTGGGCTATACAGTTCATGGGGTCGCAAAGAGTTGGACACAACTGAGCTACCAAGCTTGTAAGTCAAAAACAGAATGGCGTTCACTGGATTGATTCTCTTAAATCCTTGGCAGTCTTGGTAGAGCCGTGTCATTGAAGCGATGGTGAAGTAGAAACTAGGTTGGAGTGTAATTAAGGGAAGCGAGGAAATGGTGAGAATGTGAGGATAGACTATTCTTTTAAAAGAATGTTTATTTGGTTGCTCCAGGTCTTACTTGCAGCATGTGGGATCACATTTCCTAACCAGGGATCGAGCCCCGACCACCTGTGCGGGGAGCTCAGGTCTTAGCCACTGGACCCCCAGGGAAGTCCCTGGGGATAGACTCTTTTTTCAAACAATTTGGTGGAAAAAAGGAAAGGAGATTGAGCAGTAACTGGAGGGCTAAGTGGGTTCTAAGCTATGAATTCATTTCAAGATGGGAGATCTTTTTTCTTTGAATTGATTAAGAAGCTTTATTTAGAAAGAAGAGATACAAGCCAATGTGTATTACAAAATACAAGGTAACCTTTAGAAAATGTACAAAAAGTCACTTAACTTTTTTTTTTTTTTTTGGCCACACCCAGTGGCGTAGGGTATCTTCCCCAACCAGGGATGGAACGCTCACCTCCTGCAGTGGAATCACACACTCTTAACCACTGGACCAGGGAAGACCCACAGTCACTTAAGATAACACTCAAACTTTGCAAAAAATTATAAAGGGAAAAGATTAGCCAGGAAAATACCTGTGTCCAAGCCCATGTACTTTCTTATTTTTTAAAAAAATATTCTTTTCCATTATGGTTTCTCAAAGGATATTGAATATAGTTCCCTGTGCTGTACAATAGGACCTTGTTGTAAGATGGGAGATCTTTGATTATATTTCAATGTTGAAAGTATGAGTACAGGACTTCCCTGGTGGTCCAGTGGTTAGGAATCCACCTACCAATGTAGGGGACATGGGTTCGATCACTGGTCAGGCATTCCACATGCCTTGGGGCAACTGAGCCTGACTATAACACCTACTGAGCCTGCATGCCCTAGAGCCTGCTCTCTGCACCAGGAGAAGCCAGCATAATGAGAAGCCCACCCACTGCAACTAGAGATTAGGACCTGCTCATTGAAACTAGAGAAAGCCCATACAGCAGCAGAGACCCAACACAGCCAAAAATAAATAAAAAAATTTTAAAACAGTATGAGTTGAGTGGAGTAGAAGTTGATGGTAATGGAAAAGAACAAAGGAATAACTAATACAGCAAGCTTTCTGAGAAGGCAAGAAGGGATTAGACCAGTGGTTCTTAACCAGGAAATTTTGCCCCCTAAAGGACATTTGCCAATACCCCTTTCACAAGTTGAGGGGATGCTACTGGCATCTTCCTGACCTCAGCTGGTAAAAAATCTGCCTGCAATGCAGGAGACCCTGGTTCGATTCCTGGGTCTGGAAGATCCACTGGAGAAGGGATAGGCTACCCACTCCAGTATTCTTGGGCTTTCCTGGTAGCTCAGCTGGTAAAGAATCTGCCTGCAATGCTGGAGACATGGGTTTGATACCTGGGTTGGGAAGATGTCCTGGAAAAGGGAACAGCTACCCACTCCACTATTCTAGCCTGGAAAATGCCATGGACTATATAGTCCATGGGGTCACAAAGAGTCGGACACAACTGAGCGACTTTCTCTTTCACTTTTGGGCTTCCCTGGTGGCTCAAATGGTAAAGAATCCACCTGCAATGCTGGAGACCTGGGTTCGATCCCTGGGTTGAGAAGATGTCCTGGAGAAGGAAATGGCATCCCACTCCAGTATTCTTGCCTGAAAATCCCGTGGACAGAGGAGCCTGGCAGGCTACAGTCCATGGGGTCTCAAAGAGTCAGACATGACTGAGCAACTTCACCTGCTACTGACATCTAATGGGTAGAGTCCAGGGATGCTACTAAGCATCCTACAATGCACAGGATAGTACCCTCATAACAATAAAGCCTTTTCTTTTTCAGTTGCTTCAGTCATGTCTGACTCTTTGACACCCTATGGACTATAGCCCACCAGGCTCCTCTGTCCATGGGTTTTCCCAGGCAAGAATACTGGAGTGGGTTGCCATGCCCTCCTCCAGGGGATCTTCCTGACCCAGGGATCGAACCTGCATCTCCTGGGTAGGAGATGTTAACTTTAGATAAGAAGGCAGACATATCTTCACCTGCAAAGTGAAAGAAACCATGATGCTGTGGAACTACTTTTGAACTGGTGGTAACAAGATGAAAAATCCTTCTTATCATTGTTACAGTTCTGCAAAATAAGATGTAATATCATTTGTTTATTTACTTTTGATTGCACTGATTCTTCATTGCTGTGCACAGGCTTTATCTATTTGCAGCGAGCAGGGGCTATTCTTAGTTCAGTGCATAAACTTGTCCTTGTGGTGGTTTCTCTTGTTGTGGAGCACAGGCTCTTAGTTCCCCAACCAAGAATCAAACTCATACCCCCTGCATTGAAAGAGCAGAGTCTTACCCACTAGACCTCCAGGCTTCAGTAGTTGAGGCTCATGGGCTCTAAAGCAGTCTCAGTAGTTCTCACCTGGAATCTTCTCAGATCAGGGATGGAACCCATGTCCCCTGCATTGGCAGGTAGCTTCTATGCACTATGCCACCAGGGAAGTTTGAAGATCATTTGTTATTGAAGAGACAAAGTTGAGACCATATGAAATTCAAAATCTTGGTGGAATTTTGAAAAAGTCTTTAGGTAATTAGGAGATTAAATCCCCTGTGGGGCTTTTCCTTTAGTGTTGAGGGCCCATTTAAAGTATGGAACTCAAAATTTTTAGTGATTCTCTTATATTTTATTGGATAGGAATTACCCAGGCAGAATAGACAGATGATATTATGATTCCTCAGAGAGAAATTTGGTGTTTTGGAAAATATATTATTGAAGTGATGGGCCATGACATTCCGTACACAGTGCCAAGAAAATGAGGATTATAATAGCAATATGGTGGAAGTATGGATGGCTTGGAAGCTTCTGTGAGACAGGAGAGAAGATGCAGTGCAGCCAAAAAAGGAAACAAGTGGAAGTATACCTACTGTATTTATAAAGTGGGAGGTCTGAATTTTTGCCTTTGTAGAAAGCAAGAATCTCAGGTAACAATAAATTCAAGGTATGTGATTGAGATGTGGAAGTCATGGATCGGATGTTTGCTAGTTTATGCCCACGAACATGGAATCATCTTGAATTAGAGCAAGGATAAGAGTTAATGTTTTATTCCTCTTTTTAAAAAAAATTTAGCCATGCCACGCAGTATGTGGGATCTTAGTTCTCCAACCAGGGATCTAACTCATACCCTCTGCATTGGAAGTGCAGAATCTTAACCACTGGACCACCAGAGAAGTCCAGGGATGGAGTTAAAGAATGGGAGGCAGTGACTTTAATGAGTCAAGTCTATGTTTGATGCTAATTCAGGTGAGAGGACAGTAAAGTGCCTCAGAGGAGATGGATTTTTTTTTTTGATATGGGATTTTTGATAAGTGATGGTTAATGTGGTTTGGTAATGATAATGTGAAGGATGGGCTTCCCAGGTGGCTCAGTAGTAAAGAATCCTGCCAAGCAGGAGATGCCGGGTCAGTTCCTAGGTCAGGAAGATCCCCTGGAGAAGGAAATGGCAACCCACTCCAATATTCTTGCCTAGAAATCCCACGGATAGGGGAAGCCTGGTGGGCAACAGTCCATGGGGTCGCGAAGAGTGGGACACGACTTAGTGACTAAACGACACTGTAAAGGATGCATGTTAGGGACGGGAGGGACCAAGAACAGCCCTCATATTGCTTTGAGGTGATGCATGGCATGCAAAACAAAGACCCAGGATCAAAGACAGCTTGCGTCTGAAAGGAGCACATACAGAATGCACAGTGATCAAATTGTCCTAAGTGCAAAGGAGAAACAGAAAGCTTGTGAATTCTTTTGTTAATCTTTCTTTATTCCAGAGCCCTGCCTGGAGTGGATCACAGAAGCAGTAAGAGGAGCTTCCAGTTTCTCCTGGTTGCTATCTGAGCATACTTACGACTCACAGACTTACAAAATGGCAGCCCCACATCTGTCCACTATATTTGGTAAGTCCCTAGGGAAGATTCACTTCACCAGGATTAAGTGGGCTCAGCACCTTAGAGCAGGCTCAAAATAAAGGAGTTGAGGAGTCACGGGACTGGAAGAAGGTCTGGAATGAAAGGAGGTGGGTATGGAGCTCTTCGAACCCTTGGAGCCCCAGAATTATTCATGTCAGATTCAGTGCTCTTTGGGATTTTACAGGAAGGACATATATGCATGTGGGGAGAGGGAAGAAAATTTAAGGGTGGTACTTCTTTATTTCATTGATTTGTTTTATAAAGCTGGGAAAGATAACAACTCAACCTTTGTGAATTTCAATTGCCTTGTTAAGAAAATTGAGACTATAAACCCATTTCCCAAGGGTATCAAAGCACCCTATTCTCTTTTTTTAATCGAAGTGTAGTTGATTTACAGTGTTATATTTGTTGTATTAGTGTATACCAAAGTGATTCAGTGATACATGATTTCTTTTTCATACACTTTCATTATGCTGTGTTTAAAGTAGGACCTTGTTTGTTGTTTATATAGTGGTTTATATCTGTTAATCCCACACTCCTAATTTATCCCTCCCTAACCCCCTTTCCCCTTTGGTAACCATAAGTTTGTTTTCTATATCTATGAGTCTGCTTTTGTTTCATAAATAAGTTTGTGTCATATTTTAGATTCCACATGTAAATGACATCGTATGATATTTGTCTTTTTGTTTCTGACTTACTTTACTTAATATGATCTCTAGGCTCATCCATGTTGCTGCAAATGGCATTATTTCATTCTTTTTCATGGCTGAGTAGTATTCCATTGTATATACTACCACATCTTTATCCATTCGTCTGTCAATGGACATTTAGGTTGCTTCCATGTCTTGGCTGTTGTGAGTAGAAGGCATCTATTTTCTGACCCCGGTGGAGCTAGTGTGTGTGTGTGTGACTCAAGTGATGACAGACAACTTCTACGCTTGAAGACATTGTGATAATATATATGCCTACATGCTCATGTCATCTTCTCCTCTCACTCTGCCTGTTCTAGACCCTTCCTGTGCCCATGAAAGTATCACAGAGATGGGAAACTTCCACTCTTGGTTACAGGTGAGTCAAGAATTATTTTCTTTCTCCTAAAATGCATTCCTGTCCCCTGGGGTGAATGCATCTCCTTCAGTACTCTGGAGCCTCACAACTCAACCTGCATTTTGAAACTGCTGATAGTGGTTCAAGGACTTCTAAAAAAAATTATTCTACCCCACTACTTAACAGTTTTTTTTCAGGCATCTCTTCTGCTTAGTGCTGTTAGTAAAAGAAGTAAAAAGTAAAAGAATAAAGATAAGAAAAAAAAACAGTAAAAAAGAAAAAAAAATTTTAAATAAAAAGAAAAATATAATACTGTCTTAGTCTCAAAAATGATGCTTTGAAATGTGGTGCTGGAAAAGACTCTTGAGAGTCCCTTGGACTGCAAGAAGATCAAACCAGTCAATCCTAAAGGAAATCAATCCTGAATATTCTTTGAAAGTGAAAGTCACTCAGTCATGTCTGACTCTTTGCGACCCCATTTGACTATACAGTCTATGGAGTTCTCTAGGCCAGAATACTGGCGTGGGTAGCCTTTCCTTCTTCCAGGGGATCTTCCCAACCCAGGGATTGAACTCAGGTCTCCTGCATTGCAGGCGGATTCTTTGTCAGCTGAGCCACAAGGGAAGCCCCATTCATTGAAGGAACTAAAACTGAAGCTCCAGTACTTTGGCTACCTGATATGAAGAACCGACTCATTGGAAAAGACTCTGATGCTGGGAAAAATTGAAGGCAGAAGCAGAAGAGGGCGGCAGAATGGTTAGATAACATCATTGACTCAATGGACATAAACTTGAGAAAACTCCAGGCGATAGTGAAGGACAGGGAAGCCTGGTGCTACAGCACATGGGGTTGCAAAGAGTTGGACACAGCTTCGCAACTGAACAACAACAGCGTCTAAAATAATAATAATTTTGAAAAATAATTTTTTTCATTTAGGAAGTATTTCTTTCAGTCTTGCAACATGTTCCGGTCTCTATTTGACACTGAAGATAGAAGAGAATAAGATTGTGGAAGTTCTCAGGCTAGGAGTAGAGAGAGACATTTCATCATAAATTCTTGGGGTTCCTTAAGGAGTGAGCATGAATAGAAAAGGGAAGATTCTGAGAACTGAGTCCTGGGGTTTTGTTTTGTTTTGACATGCCGTGCCACATATGGGACCCTAGTTCCCCCACTAGGTATTGAACCCATGCCCCCTGAATTGGGAGTGAGGATTCTTAAACATTAGACCGCCAAGGAAGTCCTTGAATGCTGGATTAAATGAAGAGTCCTCAGAATCTAGACTTAATGAAAGTAAGGTAAAGACCATGAAGTAAATAGGTCTTTCATCTCCAGTGCTCTTACCCATGATCCTCTTCCCCGGAACACTGTGGGATTGGTGGCTGGTTGACACGAAATGTGTTGCTATTTTAGAACTCAATCACCTTTGAGGATGTGGCCATAAACTTCACCCAGAAGGAGTGGGCACTGCTGAATCCATCTCAGAGAAGGCTGTACAGAGATGTGATGCTGGAGAACTATAGAAACTTGGCTTCACTGGGTAAGGCTGACACAATCCCTTGATTTATCTTACTGAGTTTGAGCATGGATTTCTTGGGTGATTAAGTGTGATACAGATACAGGCTTTTTAAAAATTAATTGATTCATGTATTTATGGCTGTGCTGGGTCTTCGCTATGCATGGGCTTTCCTCTAGTTGGAGCAAGCAGAGGCTACTCTTGATTCCTCTAGTGCAGAGCACAGTTCTAGGCACCAGGGCTCGGTAGTTATGGCACTTGGGCTTAGCTGCTCCAAGGTATATGGGATCTTCCTGGGCCAGGGGTTAAACCTGTATTCCCTGCATTGGCAGGCAGATTCCCAACCACTAGACCACCAGGGAAGTCCCTGTAGGTTTTTATTTTTAAGAAAAATAGCTGTATTGGGGTATAATTCACATACCATAATTCATTCATTTAGAGTGTACAAAACTAAGCTTTTTAAAGTGTTTTTTTTTTTCAGAGTTGTGCAACCATCACCACTGTCTAATTCCAGAACATTTTCATTTACCTGCCTACAGGGCATTTCATTCCTTTCTGCCTTAAGTCCCTGACAACTCACCTACTTTTGTTTTCTATAGATTTCCCTATTCAGCATTTCATATTAATGGGATCATACCATGTGTTGTCTTTTGTGACTTCCTTTTTTTCACTTAGCATAATGTTTTCAGGGTTTATCCATGTTGTAGTATATGTCAGTACCTGTAGCCTATTCATTGCTGAATAATATTCTCTTGCATAGATTTACCATATTTTGTTTATCCATCAGTTGATGGACATTTGGATTTTTAACCCTTGTTATTATGAATAATGGGCTCCCCAGGTGGCTCAGTGGTAAAGAATCCTCCTGTTAGTGCAGGAGACGCAAGAGACGTGGGTTCAATCCCTGAGTCCAGAAGATCCCCTGGAGAAGGGAAAAGCAACCCACTCCAGTATTCTTGCCTGAAGAATTCCACGGACAGAAAAGCCTGATGGGCTATAGTCTCAAAGACTCAGACACGACTTAACAACAAAACAACAACCATATTACAAATAATGCTGTTACAAACATTCACATACAAGTTTTGTGTGGACAAATGTCATTTATCTTGGGTATATGCCCAAGAGTAAAATTTCTGGGTTATTTGGTAACTTCATACTTGACATTTTTAGGCACCGCCAAACTGTTTTCCAAACTGGCTGTGTCATTTTACATTCCCTCCAGTAATATATGTTGATTCCAAATTCTCCATATTTTCTTACCAACACTTATTTCCTGTTTTTTTTATTATAGTCATCCTAGTAGTTGTGAAGTGGAATTTCATTGTGCCTTAGATTTGTATTTCCCTAATGATTAATAATGTTGAGCCCACATCCTCTGCATTGGAAGGTGGATTCTTAACCACTGGACCACCAGGGAAATCCCAACTTTCCTAATTCTTTGCTTCATCTCCTGACACCAGGTTATGGTGAAGAAAAATACAGCATTCGTTGCAGGATGCCAAGCAAGAGTGTGGGAGAAAAGCCTCAGATCCACTCCAGATTGGTCTTTGAATTAGGGTTTGTTTTTTTTTAAGAGGAATAAAAAATAGACTGGGATTAATTAATCATTATCTTGTGACATTTCTCTGACTTTTCTTAGTCATGGTTTTGGGAGTCAGGATGTCTCTGGTTTAAGATTCTGTGGCCAGGTGGTCCATGACTTCAGGGTCAGTTAGCTCATCTTGCTCTGAAGGAAAAAAAACCGGAGTTTGTACACTAATGGTGATATCCATAATAGCAGTTTTAGCACATTAATGCTGCTACCAAAAACAGCAATTTTAGTCATCTGACTGATTACTGTTCAGTTAGCATAGGACTGAGGTCAGAGGGGATAAAAGAACAGGAATAAAGTTTTAGATAGCATGATTAATCATAAACTTGGTAAGGGAACTCAGTTTTAGGGAAATTTGGTGTCATTGCTGGCTTTTATTGTTTTCTTGTTGGTGCTTATTTGTTTAGTGACTTTACTAGATGAATTCAGCGGATTCTGTATTCCCTGCAGTGTGCAGCCACGGAGTTTTCTTGTAGTTTTTTTTCTAAGTACTTAATTTTAAAAAGCCTAGCTTTGGGGAAGTCACTAGCTAGTCATTATAATTTAGTAGTCCACCAATGATTGGTAAAAAGATTCTCTTAAGTGCCTTGCCTGTATCTTTTTTTTTTCATTTGTTTTGTTTTTAAAAGATGTATTTATTTATTGGCTATGATGGGTCTTGGTTGCTGTATGTGGGCTTTCTCTAGCTGTGGTGAGCGGGGCCAATTTTCATTGTATGTGGGTTTCTCAGTGTGGTGGCTTCTGTTGTTGTAGAGCACAGGCTCTTGAGCGCTCTGGTTTCGGTAGTTGCAGCACGTGGACTCAGTAGTTGCTTGTGGCTCACTGGCTCAGAGCACTCAGGCTTAGTTATTCTGTGGCATGTGGTATCTTCCCAGACCAGGGATTGAACCAGTGTCCCCTGCATTGCAAGGTGGATTCTTAATCACTGGACCACCAGGGAAGCCTCTTGCCTTTATCTCTTCCACCTCTTGCCAAGGGGACCTATGGGAGAAGTCACAGCTTTAAGCTTCAGGCAACTTATAAGATAGGCTTAGCTTTCGCTTCCTGCTTAGACTTGGACAGAGTCTTCAAGTCCACCAAAGGACTTGGGACTTAATCTTTCCTAGATATTTCCTGAGCACATGCATAGCCTCGCTCATGCACACAGCCTTTTAGATCCTCAGGAATTTGTTGGGAGCTTCTCAAAGTTCCCTGTGGTTGTCTAGTTCTTACTCTTCTTTAAAACTCCCAGCCCGTATTCCATTCTGCCCAAGTGAAATCAGAGCCTTAAGCATCTGGGGATGTTCTAGCAGGTTGCAAGTGTTTGAATAATGCCTTGGAGTTAAGGACATTTTTTTAGTCTGTTAATCTAGGCTCTGAGTAAATCAAATAGCCACACCACCCTTAGTATGGAGATTTTCTAAGGAGCTGCAAGTTTAGAAAACAAAAATACTGACTGTGTTCTGTGGTTCTTTTAACAGAGCTCCCAAAGAGGTCAAACCACCTCTCTGTTGACTGCAGAGCTTCTGGTGTTGGCCACTATGCCACTGAGCTAGGAAGAGTGAAGGGATGAAATAATTCTTTTTTAAGTTTTATTTATTTATTTGGCTGCATTGGGTCTTAGTTGCAACACGAGGGATCTTTTGTTGCATCTCACAGACTCTGTAGTTGCAGTGTACAGGCTTAGGTGCTCTGTAGCATGTGGAATCTTAGTTCCCTGACTAGGGATCAAACCGCATCTCCTGTATTGCAAGGTGAATTCTTAACCACTAGACCCTCAGGGAAGTCCCCAATGGGGCTTATTAAAATAGCCTTAAAATATCACATATCCTGTTTTCTTACCAAGGTTCAGTGATTTCTCTAGACCATTTTCCATTTGTGGAAAGTTGATCTCCCAAATGCTTTACTTTTGCTTTCTCTATTAGAAGTTTATCATCATTTTGCTCTCTGTAATGTCACAATTATCATTCTTCAGAACCTCAAAGACCAAGTTCTTGGCACAGTTTGATGATAGTTTTTGTCATACACTGCATGGCCCTCTCATATGTATCATCCCCAATTTTAGGACATCAACTCTGCAAACCTCCTCTCATCACCCATCTGGAACAGGAAGATGAAATGAAGATAGTAGAGCGAAGAATTCACCAAGATACCTATTCATGTGAGCACCAGGCATATATGAATGTCTTGCCTACAAGATTTGTTTGGGATGAAGGAAAAGGTGCATTATGAAATGTCAATCAGAAGACTTTAAAAAATAACCCCTATTATTTAAGGAGAAAGCAGAGACCCTTTGGTGTGAGCTTCCTTATGTAGTTTCAGCTTTCCCTAATCTTTCACTTTTTGCCTTTCATTTCATACTTTCCTGTGCTCTGAAAGATCTGTCTTGATTTTTAATATTTACATTTCGAATCATTGTCTGATTCTTCCCATTTTGCATATGTAATAATGGCTTGTCAACAACATGACTTTCAATCAAGACAGAATGATTCCTTAGTAAATTATATGAAATCATAAACCATGTAAATGTCATCAGTTTCACCGTAAATGGATTTTTCTTTCATATTGTTTTCCTAAGTCTAGGATCAATATTTGAAGAGAAATCCACATGGGGCTTACTATTTTGGTCATCATCCCACAATTTTATTTTATTAATTAATTTTTATTGGCATAATAGTTAATTTACAGTGCTGTTAGTTTCTGCTGTACAGCAAAGTCAATCAGTTATAGATATATACACTCTTAGATTCTATTCCCATACAGGTCATCAGAGAGTACTGAATAGAGTTCTCGGTGCTATACATTCCACCGTTTTATATAGGAACATGAGGTTATGTTTCCCATTTGTTTCAGATTGGGGTTGGGCATTACCTGTTTTTGTCAATATATGGTCACCATGTCTTTTCCAAAACTTTTCCCTACTTTGCTCAGGTGAGATGATTCTCCTTAAAACCGAACGACCACAGCAAGAACAAGGTATTTTGGAGAAATATACACTCAATGGCAAGAAGGTAAGATTCACATGGGATAATTTCTTGTCCTCACCTTAGAAGTCCAGAATTCTATAAGATAGAAAAGAACTAGAGCAGGGTTCCCCAATCCCTGGGCCATGGACTGCTGCCAGTCTGCACAGCAGGAGGTAAGTGATGGGTGACCCCATTGCTCACATTGCCACCTGAACTCTGCCCCCTGTCAGATCAGTGGCAGCATAATAAATATAATGCACTTGAATCATCCCAAAACCATTCCCGCCCCCATCCATGGAAAAATCGTCTTCCACAAAAATCAGTCTCTGGTGCCAAAAAGGTTAGGGACTGCTAGACTACAGGGTAGTCCAAGTGATACCACACTTACTTCACCAACAGAAAGCAGAATCTACTGTTAAGTATTCATTTGAAGAAAACTCATAACTTAGCTCCAAAAATGGTTTCAGAGAATCCCTAATGTAAATATTTGTATAATGGAATTAGATATTAAATGTTTAAGATATCATTCACCCTAAGGCAATTTTATCTTAAATCTGTTGAAGAAACTTTAGTGGGATCCATCTGGTATAGCAATCTGCTTATTCAAGCTAATAAATTCAGTCAGAAACTGTGCATATTCACTGAGAAAATATGAAACTCTCATGCTAATAAAGTGCTGGTTAGACATGTCAGAATTTATGCCAGGGGAGAGTCTCAGTCATGAACATGATAAGTCTCATGATCATAATTCGTATTTTAATCATTAGGAACAAACTGTTGGAGGCAATACCATTCAATGCAGAGAAATTATTGAAACCTTGAGTGTGAAATCTAGCATTATTCAGAATGAAAGAATTTACCCAGGCAAGAAACTCCATCGATACCCTGACTCTGCAGAAGGCCTTGGTGAATCTTCACATCTTAAGTCACATGAGAGAATTCTTCCTCAGAAAAAATCATACAACTGTGAAAATACAACAGATGAAAATTCCTTCATCAGGAGCTCTAACTTAGCCAGCCACGAGAGACAACATACAGGAGAGGGATACTGTGAATGCAGTGACTGTGGGAAAGTCTTAAATTCAATCTCACATCTTAAAAAGCATGAGAAAACTCACATTAGAGAGAAACGTTTTGAGTGTAGTCAGTGTGGTAAAGTATTACAGAGCCGTTGGTCCATTAAGTTGCACATGAGAACCCACACTGGAGAAAAACCATTCAAGTGTGATCAGTGCGGGAAATCCTTCACCTCAAGCTCTTACCTTACACGTCACAAGAGAATCCATACTGGAGAGAAGCCCTATGAGTGCCATGACTGTGGAAAAACCTTCCGAGATAGCTCACTTCTCAGACAGCATGCAAGGACTCATTCAAGAGAACAGCCCTACAAATGTAACCAATGCAACAAAACCTTCAGTAGAAATTCTAGTCTTACCATACACCAGATAACACATACTGGAGTGAAACCCTATAAGTGCAATGATTGTGGAAGCACCTTTAGTGTTCTCCTATACTTTAAGCAACATAAGAGAATCCATACTGGAGAGATAGTCACTGAATGTAGCCTCTGTGGTAAAGCCCTGAAGAGTGAGGCATCTCTTAAGACACACATGAGGATACATACTGGAGAGAAACCTTACAAGTGTAATCAATGTGGGAAAGCTTTTAGGCTGAGCTCCAACCTTAGCACACATAAGAAAATTCATACTGGAGAGAAACCCTGTAAGTGCAGTGACTGTGGGAAAGCCTTCAGGGATCGCTCATGCCTTAAAGAACATGCAAGAATTCACACTGGAGAAAAACCCTTTACATGTAACCAGTGTGGAAGAGCCTTCAGAGTGAAATCTTTCCTCATGTTACATAAGAAAATTCACATGAAAATGAAGTATGAATGTAAGGAATGTGGGAAAACCTTCCGTGGTCTCTTATCTCATGGGAAGCATATGAAAACCCATACCAGGGGCAAGAAACCGTTTAAGTGCAGTGAATGTGGAAAAGCTTTTAGCAGGCATGTTGACCTTACAGTACACATGAGAACTCACACAGGGGAGAAACCCTATGAGTGTAATCAATGTGGAAAATCCTTCAGTGTAAAGTGTAATCTCACTGTGCACAAAAGAATACATACTGGATAAAAACCCTATAATTGCAAGATCTGTGGGCACAGTTTCAGTAAACCCTTACCCTTTCAGCATCATGAGAGAACTCATGCTCAATAAGTCCCTTTTGATGACATCCACGTAAAGTAGCTTTCAGGGAACTCTCAATCATTAAGACATGCAACAAAATGCTAAGTGGAAAGAACTGGTTTTGAATAATGTGAGAAAGCCTCTGAATAATGCATATATGGGAGAAGCCTAAGTTATGCAATGATTGTGAGAAATTTTTTATTCGTTCATTATCCCTTAGAAGATATGTAGTAATGCTGAAAGAAAATGTTTAATATCTTCGAGACTTGTTACTTGAGAAAAATAAAAACCTAATGTTTTAAGCCACCATGTTTTCTGTGTATTTCTTCTTTTGTTTTCCATGTGTGTGTGTGTGGTGGTGATGGTAGTGGTGATGGTGATGTGTCATAGGTTACTTCAGTCATGTCCAACTCTTTGCAACCCTATGGACTCTGTGATGGTGGTGGTAGGGAGTTTTTTTTTCTTTCTCCAAGTTGGCTGTAATCACTAACCAATATAGTCCACAGATGGTCAGTTTTTAAAAATAACTTTTACATATGGTAACAAAATTGAAAAACTATTTAGTATAGGGATATAGGTTTGATAGATATTTGCGTGCATGCTTAGTCACTCAGTCATGTCCAACTCTTTGCAAACCCATGGGCTGTAGTCCACCAGGCTCCTCCGTCCATGAGATTCTCCAGGCTACTAGAGTAGTAGCTATTCTCTTTAGGGGATCTTTCCAACCCAGGGATCGAACCTAGGTCTCCAGGATTGCAGGCAGATTCTTTACCATCTGAACCCCTGAGGAAGCCCCTTAATAGATGTTTGCCTATTAGATAAAGCTCTTAAGTTGTGCTTACAAATCTCCTGTGTACCTCTACGTTTCTTGTCTCCTATCACGTCCTGCACAAGGTCTATAGTGAGTCTTCCCATGAAGATAGCAGGTGGTTCAATTCTCCTTGGAATTAAGAACTTTTCACAACACATTTTGTTTATATATTTAACATACACGAGAATGAAAAAATGACTGAATCTTTACAAGGTAAAACACCTCTGGGACAGGGAGGCCTGGCATCCTGATGTGCTGCAGTCCATGGCATCACAGAGAGTCAGACACAACTTAGTGACTGAACAACAGCAGAATACCTCAGTATTAACTACTGCAAGCTTTGGTCAGGATATAGAAAATTATGGGCACTACTAATCACTGATTCCTGCCATCAGAATGTAGATACTCTATGGAATCATGTATTTTTACTTCTTTTTTAAAACTGAAGTACAGTTGATTTACAGTGTTGTCTCTGGTGTTCAGCAAAGTGACTCAGTAATACATATATATGTATGTTGTTCTTCAGTCGCTAAGTCGCATCTGACTCTTTGCATGTCTGACTGTAGCCCCCTAGTTTTCTCTTCTGTCCATGGGCTTTCCCAAGCAAGAATACTGGAGTGGATTGGCGTTTCCTTCTCCAGGGGATCTTCCCGACTGAGGGATCAAACCCGAGTCTCCTGCATTGGCAGGTGGATTCTTTACTACTGAGCCATCAAGGAAGCCCATACATACATATATATTCTTTTTCATATTCCTTTCCATTATGTTTATTACAGGATACTGAATATAGTTCCCTGTGCTATACAGTAGGACCTTGTTGTTTATTTTATATATATAGTAGTTTGTATCTGCTAACCCCAGTATACTAATTTATTCCTTCCTCTGATGCAACTTAGCAGCAGCAGCAGCTCCCCCTTTTCCCTTTCGGTAGCCATGAGTTTGTTTTCTATGTCTGAGTCTGTTTATGTTTTCTAAGTAAGTTCATTTGTGTCTTTTTTTTTTTTAACTGCACTGTACAGCTTGCAGGATCTTAGTTCCTTGGCCAGGGATCAAAACCAGGCCCTGAAAAAAGAACAAGAAACTAGACCCTGGCAGTGAAGCACAGAGTCCCAACCACTGGATGGCCAGGGGATCCCCTAGAAACATGTATTTTAAAAACAACTTTCTTAAGATATAACTCATGTACCAAAATGTTCACCCATTCAAAGTGTACAATTCATTGACTTAAGTTATGTGCACTCCTGTGCCTGATATCACATATTGTCATTTGTGCCTGGCTTCTGCTCAACATTACATTTTTGAGATACATTTTTGCTGTTGTATTTAGCTGGGGTTTATTTTCATTGTTGCATAGTTTTCCATAGAATGAATTTGTACACTGCATCATTCAACTGTTGGACATTTTATCTGTTTAGAGCTGGGATATTTTACAAATAGTTCTGCACTGAACATTCTTATACATGTCTTTTGATTCACAACTACATATTTTTGTTGGGTATATATTAAGGAATAGGTATGTTAATATTGAGGTTGCAAAGAGTCGGACACGACTGAGCGACTGAACTGAACTGATGGTAATATTTATTTCACAACTACCACGCAGTTTTCCAAAATAGTTGCACCAAATTTCATTCCTGCTCTCTTGCCAATATTTCACATTGTCTCTCTTGTTTGGACCATTTTGATAAGTATGTAGGGTCATATTTTGGTTTTTCTTAATTTAAAAAACTTTTATTTTGAACTACTTTTACACTTAAAGAAGTCTTTGACTTCCCAGATGGTGCAATGGTAAAGAATCCACCTGCCAGTGCAGGAGATGCAAGAGACTTGGGTTCAATCCCTGGATCAGGAAGATCCCCTGGAGAAGGAAATAGCTACCCACTCCAGTATTTTTGCCTGGAGAATTCCATGGACAGAGGAACCTGGTGGGCTACAGTATGGGGTCACAAAGAGTCAGACACAACTGAGCGACTAACACATCCCTCAGTTCAGTTCAGTCACTCAGTCATGTCTGACTCTTTGCAGCTCCACAGACTGCAGCATGCCAGGCTTCCCTATCCATCACCAACTCCAGGAGATTCCTCAAATTCATGTCCATTGAGTCAGTGATGCCATCCAACCGTCTCATCCTCTGTCATCCCCTTCTCCTCCTGCCTTCAATATTTCCCAGCAGCAGGGTCTTTTCCAATGAGCAGTTCTTCGCATCAGGTGGCCAAAGTATTGGAACTTCAGCTGCAGCATCAGTCCTTCCAATAAATATTAAGGACTGATTTCCTTCAGGATTGACTGGTGTGATCTCCTTGCTGTGCAAGGGACCCTCAAGAGTCTTCTCCAGTACCATAGTTCAAAAGCGTCAATTCTTTGGTGCTCAGCATTCTTTATAGTCCAGCTCGCACATCCATACATGACTACTGGAAGAACCTTAGCTTTGATTAGATGGGCCTCTTTGGCAAAGTAATGTCTCTGCTTTTATTAATGCTGTCTAGGTTTGTCATAGCTTTTCTTCCAAGGAGCAAGTGTCTTAATTTCTTGACTGCAGTCACCATCTGCAGTGATTTTGGAGCCCCACAAAATAAAGTCTTATCACTGTTTCTATAATTTCCCCATCTGTTTGCCATGCAGTGATGGGATCAGATGCCATGGTCTTAGTTTTTTGGATGTTGAGTTTTAAGTCAACTCTTTCACTCTCCTCTTTGACCTTCATCAAGAGGCTCTTTAGTTCCTCTTTGCTTTCTGCCATAAGGGTGGTGTCATCTTCATATCAGACGTTACTGGTATTTCTCCCAGCAATCTTGATTCCAGCTCGTGCTTCATCCAGTTCAACATTTCACATGATGTACTCTGCATATAAGTTAAATAAATAGGGTGACAATATACAGCCTTGATGTACTCCCTTCCCAATTTGGAACCAGTCCGTTGTTCCAGGTAATGTTCTAACTGTTGCTTCTTGACCTGCATACAGATTTCTCAGGAGGCAGGTAAGGTGGTCTGGTATTCCCATCTCTTTAAGAGTTTTCCACAGTTTGTTGTGATACACACAGCTTTAATGTAGCTTTAATGTAGTTGATGAAGCAGAAGTAGTTTTTCTAGAATTCTCTTGCTTTTTCTATGGTCCAACGGATGTTGGCAATTTGATCTCTGGTTCCTCTGCCTTTTCTAAATCCAGCTTGACCATCTGGAAGTTCTCAGTTCACATACTGTTGAAGTCTGGCTTGGAGAATTTTGAGCATAACTTTGCTAGCATGTGAAATAAGTGCAATTGTGCGGTAGTTTGAGCATTCTTTGGCATTGCCTTTCTTTGGGGTTGGAGTGAAAACTGACCTTTTCCAGTCCTGTGGCCACTGCTGAGTTTTCCAAATTTGCTGGCATGTTGAGTGCAGCATTTTCACAGCAGCATCTTATCCCTGAGAGTTTCCCAATATTAAGACAGTCAGTTTATTGGTCACTTCCTTTATAATTAGTGGTTTTTCTTATGATTTTTTTTTTTGGCCCTTCCTTGTGGCATGTGGGTTCTTAGTTCCCTGAATAGGGATAGAACCTGAGCCCTCTGCATTGGAATCGTGGAATTTTAACTACTGGACCACCAAGGAAGAGCCACTGTGATTTTTTTTTTAAGATTGCTGGATTATGCCTATTTTTCAGGCAACCTTGAAAAGCCTGCTTAAGTAACTAGTAAATTTGTTTCCTTGCTATTTCTTTTTGTCTTCTTTGCTGTGCGTGGGCTTTCTCTAGTTGCAGCAAGCAGGGGCTACTCTTCATTGTGCAGTGCAGGCTCCTCACTGTGGTGGCTTCTCTTACTGTGGAGCATGGACTCTAGGCGCACAGGCTTCAGTAGTTACAGTACCTGGGCTCTAGAGTGCAGACTCAGTAGTTTTGGCTCATGGGCTTAGTTGCTCTGTGGCATGTGGGATCTTCCCAAACCACAATCGAACCTGTGTCCCCTGCGTTGGCAGGCAGATTCTTAATCATTGGACCACCAGGAAAGTCCAAACCTTGCTACTTCTTTCCTACAATAATACTAACCTCGTTCATGCGGGACTTTAATTAAGAAAGCAGAAAATTTTCTTGTGACTTTGTGAAGATTCCATGATACATTCTCTCCATCACTGAGTCTCTGTCCTTGTGGGGACTAAGCCACTCTGGTTCTCTAGTCCTTTAGTGATTTTGGCTCAGAGAAGGTTGGGAATTAGTCTAAGGAGAAGCCCATCAGTTCCCTTCAGGTTAGACCCAAGACTCAAGAATGAGAAGCCCTGGAGGTGAGAGGAAATGTGGGGGAAAAAATGACATATACCTGTCTGTCCTCTCAGGGTCAGGAAGTTAGCTATGCAGGAGTTCTTCCTTCTAAGATCTGTGCTCCTTAAGGATTTGAACTGCCTGAGGGAAGAAATGATGGTACACGTTTGGCTAATGAGGAGCTTTGGAAATTGAGCACCCTCCCCCACTACTCCCCTGGGCCACAGAGACTGCAGATGGTTCACCTGGGAATAGCGCTACTCAGCTCAGGAAACAGCACACTTGAGTCTCCTTCTGGAATGATCCCTGTTGCCCTGGAGCCAGTTGCCTTAGTTAGGCCATCTACCCTTTGTGGGGGCAGATCTTCTGTCTCCATCCTTCAACATCCAGAGGAAAGGTAGATGAGTACATTGATGGCTCCAAGGTAATCTGAAGTGCCCAATAAATGCAGTGAGAAATTGAAGAGTTTTGTGTTTAACAATTTTATTTATTTATTTTTGGCTGTGCTGGGTATTTGTTGCTGTGAGAGCTTTTCTCTAGTTCTGACAAGAGGAGGGCTATTCTCTAGTTTCAGTGTTCTGGCTTCTCATTGTGGTGGTTTCTCTTTGCTGATCTCGGGCTCTAGGGTGAGAAGGCTTCAATAGTTGTGACATATAGGTGCCAATAGTTGCAGCTCCTGGGCACTAGAGTTGTGGCACATGGGCTTAGTTGCTCTGCAGCATGTGGGGTCTCCCCTGATCAGGGGTCAAACCCCTGACTCCTACATTGGCAAGTGGATTCTTCACCACTGAACCACGAGGAGAGCCTGAGTTTTTTTTAACCAGTCTATCTGGAGGACATCCAAGAGGTAAGATAAGTAGTTCAATGGAATTATAAATAAGATGATAAGTTTTTGACCTTCATATATTTATCCTCCCACTTTCATCCAGTTTGCCTTCAGCTTTCATCATTTCTGGCTCTGGTCTCCTAAATCCCAGGGACCACCTGAGCATGAATGAGCCTCTTCAGAAATCTGGCACCTGTTCTATAATTCTCTATCAATTTTTTTGGTAGTGAGTGGGCCTGGAGTGGGATGAGTTTGGCTTTTTTGTTTTCCCATTCCTTGTTCCAGATTGCATTCTTAGAGAATTCAAGTCTTGTCCTGATCTCCTACTTGTGAGAACTCTGGGCAAGGAGGTTGAGACCCATTAGTCTACTTTTCTAGTCATTCTTTGAAAACCTCCAAGCGAAACATTACAAAATATTTTAAACCGTGAAAACAGCACAGTGAGCAGTAAAATAAACAGCCATGTAACCACCTTCCAGAATTAATGCAAACCTTTTGCCTTATTGGCTTCAGACACTTTTAAAAAATTGTGTCAAAGGCAGACATGATTACAGAGCGTGCTAGATGCTCAGAAGAAAACTGCCTGGACAGAAGCCGGGAGCCACGAGCTTTCAGAGCAAGCAGGGTCTCAGTGCAGTTTCAAGAAAACATACGTGTGTTAGAGCATGTGGATATATGAACCTGCCTTTTCAACTATAAATTGTAGGAAATCGAAATATAGATGAAGTAAATAAGAAGAGAAAACCAAATACCAGACATTAACGCACATATATGGAATCTAGAGAAATACTACCACTGAATCTTGTTGCAGGGCAAGAATAGAGCCACAGATGTAGAGAAGGGACTTGTGGACACAGCAGGGGAAGGAGAGGATGTGACAAATTGAGACAGTAGCATTGAAACATTGTGTGTGAGTGTGTGTGTGTGTTAGTCGTTCAGTCGTGTCTGACTCTTTGTGACTGTAGCCCACCAGGCTCCGCTGTCCATGGAATTATACAGGCAAGAATACTGGAGTGAATCAAAAAATGGGCCAAAGAACTAAACAGACATTTCTCCAAAGATGACATACAGAAATGAAGAGATGCTCAACATCACTCATTATCAGAGAAATGCAAATCAAAACCACAATGAGGTACCATCTCACACTATCAAAAAGTCTACAAACAATAAATGCTGGAGAGGTTGTGGAGAAAAGGGAACCCTATTACATTGTTGGTGGGAATGCAAACTAGTATAGCCACTATGGAGAACAGTGTGGAGATACCTTAAAAAACTGGAAATAGAACTGCC
Source organism: Okapia johnstoni (assembly GCA_024291935.2). Taxonomy (NCBI): domain Eukaryota; kingdom Metazoa; phylum Chordata; class Mammalia; order Artiodactyla; family Giraffidae; genus Okapia; species Okapia johnstoni. Next base: position 10,535,389 of record CM044316.1, on the reverse strand, counting down.
ATACGACCCAGCAATCCCACTGCTGGGCATACACACCGAGGAAACCAGCATTGAAAGAGACACATATACCCCAGTGTTCATCACAGCACTGTTTACAATAGCTAGGACACGGAAGGCAATGGCAACCCACTCCAGTACTCTTGCCTGGAAACTCTTATGGATGGAGGATACTGGTAGGCTGCAGTCCATGGGGTCGCGAAAAGTCGGACACGACTGAGCGACTTCACTTTCACTTTTCACTCTCATGCATTGGAGAAGGAAATGGCAAGAACACTCCAGTGTTCTTGCCTTGAGAATCTCAGGGACGGAAGAACCTGGTAGGCTGCTGTCTATGGGGTCGCACAGAGTTGGACATGACTGAAGCAACTTAGCAGCAGCAGCAGCATCAGGACATGGAAGCAATCTAGATGTCCATCACCAGACGAATGGATAAGAAAGCTGTGGTACATATACACAATGGAATATTACTCAGCTATTAAAAAAGAACACATTTGAATCAGTTCTAATGAGGTGGATGAAACTGTAGCCTATTATACAAAGCTAAGTAAGTCAGAAAAACACCAATACAATATATTAAAGCATATATGTGGAATTTATAAAGATGATAACAATGACCCTATATGTGAGACAACAAAAGAGACACAGATATAAAGAACAGACTTTTGCACTCTGTGGGAGAAGGTGAGGGTGGGATGATTTGAGAGAATAGCGCTGAAACATGTATATTATCATATGTGAAATAGATCGCCAGTCCAGGTTCAATGCATGAGAGAGGGTGCTCAGGGCTGGTGCACTGGGATGACCCAGAGGGATGGGATGGGGAGGGAGGTGGGAGGGGTTTCATGATGGGGAACACAAGTACACCCATGGCTGATTCATGTCAATGTATGGCAAAAACCAATATTGTAAAGTAATTAACCTCCAATTAAAATAAATTAATTAATTAAAAAAAAAGAATACTGGAGTGGGTTGTCATTTCCTCCTCCAGGGGATCTTCCAGACCCAGGGATTGAACCCAGGTTTCCCCCATTGCAGGCAGATTCTTTGCTATCTGAGCCACCAGGGAAGTCCTGAAACATACATTACCATAAGTAAAATGGATAGCCAGAAGGACACTGCTGTATAACATAGGGAGCTCAGCTCAGTGTTATGTGATGACTTAGAAGGATGGGGTGGGGGTTTGTGTCTAGGAGGCTCAAGAGAGATGGGGTATATGTATATGTATGGCCGATTAGGGTTTCCCCAGTGGCTCAGCGGTAAAGAATCTGCCTTCAGTGCAGACACAGGAGACACTGGTTTGATCCCTGGGTTGTGAAGATTCCCTGGAGAGAGTGTGGCAGCCCACTCCAGTATTCTTGCCTGGAGAATCCCATGGACAGAGGAGCCTGATGGGCTACAGTCCATGGGGTCACAGAAAGTCACACACTACTGAAGCGACTGAGCATGCATCCATGGCTGATTCACTTTGCTGTACAGTTGAATCTAACACAATATTGTAAAGCAATTATTCTCCATAAAAAATAATTAAAAATATAGGTCAAATATTTCTGATGAAAATCTAGCACCCAAATTGAGATGTACTCTAACCATAAAACATACACCAGATTTTGAAATCTTTCTATGAAAAAATAATATAAAATAGCTCACTAATAATTTTTATATTGGTTTCATGTTGAGACAACGTTTTGTATATATTGGGTTAAATAAAATTATATTAAATAGAAAAAATTTAAAGAAAACATCATAAAAGTAAAACAACTGTTTCATTTTAAGGGGTATTTATATGTTTTCATAACTGTGACCATACTATAACTGTGTATAAATTGCTTTTCTCCTTTAATATTTTTTCAGGTTAGCTTTATAAATGTAGAACTAACTTAAACGTTTTGATTTTGAACATTAAAAAGTTAATATGATGAACATTCAAAAAATAAAGTAGGATGAAATAACATTAAAATAATATTGCAATAACATGGCATATCATAGCCATGCCATAACTTATTTAAATGATTTCCTCCCTCTATTTCATTATACTAAGAGGATTTCCAGTGGGAATTTGTGCACATCCCTCCTTTCTCAGCCTTGAGACATTATTCTTTGGATGTCCTCCTTCCTCTGTCCCCCGTTTTTCACTCTGTCTCACTCTCAAGTTCCCTTCTAGGCCTTAGGCTAAGGGAGAAAAGCAAAGTGAACACAAGAATCAAGAGGTATTCTGCTTTTGTTATAAGAATTCAGTTTCTTGAGAAATCAACCTATTTGTTTAGGGGAAGTTTCTCTAATACTTATTGGAAGCAGTTCAGCCAATAATTGAAAAAAGAATTAAAATATCATCATTTAATAATTTGTGGTGAGTTAATGGATCCAGGCCAAAAGTGCTATAAGAAGACTCCCACCTCCACACCCCCATGTACTTCTTTGTCTCCAACCTGTCCTTGGTAGACATCTGTTTCACTGCCACAACCGTGCCTAAGATGCTGGTGAACATCCAGACCCAGAGCAAATACATCAGTTACACAGTTACAAATCTGCTTTGTACAGACGTTTGCTGGACTGGAAAATGGAGTGCTGGTGATGATGGACTAGGATTGATTTGTGGCCATCTGTCACCCGCTGAGGTACAAGGCCATCATGAACCCCAAGCTCTGCGGGCTGCTGGCTCTGGTCTCTTTCTCTATTAGTGTTCTCAACACCCTGCTCCACACTTTTATGGCCCTGCGGCTGTCCTTTTGCACAGATCTGAAAATTACCCGCTTTTTCTGTGAACTAGCTCATATTCTCAAACTCGCCTGTTCAACTTCCTCGTCAATAACATCCTTGTATATTTAGTGGGACCAGCCTGTTGGGTGTTATTCCTCTCTCTGGGATCATTGTCTCTAATTGTCTCTTACACTCGAATTGTCTCTTCTGTCCTGAAAATCCCATCAACTGGTGGAAAGTATAAGGCATTTTCTATCTGTGTGTCACATTTAATAGTTGTTTCCTTGTTTTACGGGACAGGCTTTGGGCCGTACCTTAGTTCTGCAGCCACTCATTCCTCCAGAAAGAGTGCAGTAGGATCTGTGGTGTACTCTATGGTCACTCCTATGATGAACCCCTTTATCTGTAGCCTGAGGAACAAGGACATTATGGGGGCTTTGAAGAAATTCATCTCTAGAATATCATCTTTCCATTGATGTTCAGTTACTTTGTACTTATATTCCTAGAATATAGGGCTTCCCTGGAGGCTCAGATGGTAAAGAATAATCTGCCTGCAGTGAAGGAGACCCAGGTTCAATCCCTGGGTCAGGAATATTCCCTGGAGAAGAGAATGGCAACCCACTCCAGTATTCTTGCCTGGAGAATCCCATGGACAGAGGAGCGGGGTGGACTACAATCCATGGGGCTGCAAAGATCTGGACATGGCTGACTGACTTTCACTTCCTAGAATATAAAAGGGAGAAATAAATAATGAGAAGTCCAGAAAGCCTGACCAACTTCTTGAAATACTTAATACCAGAGATCAAATGGTTAAGAATGAGAATTTTTTTAATTAAAAAACTAGGGTTTCTCTTTTTTAAATTTAATTTTACTTTGTTTTTAAATATTTATTTGGCTGCTCCAGGTCTTAGATGCAGCATGTGGGATCCAGTTCGTTGACCAGGGATAGAACCCAGGTCCCCTGCATTGGGAGTGCAGAGTCTTAGCCACTGGACCAGGAAAGTTCTCATTTTTATATTTTTTGGGGGTAAGAATTTTGGAATCAGACCACCTGAATTTGAATCCTACTTCTACTAAACAATAGCTCTGTGGCCTTTGACAGTTTACTTGAACTTTTTAAGCTCAGCTTCCTCATCTACAAAATTGGCATAATGATATTATAATATTTACAATTTTGGAAGATTGTAATTACTTCAACTCTGTCAGTGAGAATGCCCGCCTTCATCAATAACAAGGTAAAAGTCTTGACTCCAACAGGGTCAAATGATAAAAACAATTATCATCTTTTCTAACAGTGACTTCAAAGGTCAGGTAGGTCTAGGCACGAAAGCACAGGATTCCATTTCATTCTTCTTGCCTTCCTCTTCAGGCTGGTCCCCTGATGGTCACCAATGGCTATAGCTGGGCAAAGACATTTCAGACACAACATGTGTGCATGCTCAGTTGCTTGGTCGAGTCCACTTCTGCGACCCTGTGGACTATAGCCGACCAGGCTCCTCTGTCCATGGGATTTCCCAGGCAAGAATACTGGAGTGGGTTGTGATTCCCTTCTCCAGGGGATCTTCCTGACCCAGGGATCAAACCCACATCTTCTGCATCCATTGCATCTTCTACATTGCAGGCAGATTCTTTACTGCTGAGCCACCAGGGAAGCCCTTTCAGATACAATCAGTTCAGTTCAGTTCATTTCAGTTGCTCAGTTGTGTCCAACTCTTTGTGACTCCATGGACTGCAGCACGCCAGGCCTCCCTGTCCATCACCAACTCCCGGAGTTTACTCAAACTCATGTCCATCGAGTCGGTGATGCCATCCAACCATCTCATCCTCTGTCACCCCCTTCTCCTCTGACTTTCAATCTTTCCCAGCATCCGGGTCTTTTCAAATGAGTCAGCTCTTCGCATCAGGTGGCCAAAGTACTGGTTTCAGCTTCAGCATCAGTTCTTCCAATGAATATTCAGGAATAATTTCCTTTAGGATGGACTGGTTGGATCTCCTTGCTGTCCAAGGCACTCTTGAGTCTTCTCCAACACCACAGGTCAAAAGCATCAATTCTTTGGCACTCAGCTTTCTTTATAGTCCAACTCTCACATCCATACATGACTACTGGAAAAAACATAGCTTTGACTAGACAGACCTTTGTTGGCAAAGTAACGTCTCTGCTTTTTAATAAGCTGTCTAGGTTGGTCATAACTTTTCTTCCAAGGAGCAAGCGTCTTTTAATTTCTTGACTGCAGTCACTATCTGCAGTGATTTTGGACCCCCCCAAAATTAAGTCTGTCACTGTTTCCACTCTTTCCCCGTCTATTTGCCATGAAGTGATGGGACCGGATGCCATGATCTTAGTTTTCTGAATGTTGAGTTTTAAGCCCAACTTTACACTCTCCTCTTTCACTTTCATCAAGAAGTTCTTTAGTTCTTCTTTGCTTTCTGCCATAAGGGTGGTGTCATCTGCATATCTGAGGTTATTGATATTTTTCCCGGCAATCTTGATTCCAACCTATGCTTCCTCCAGCCCAGCATTTCTCATGATATACTCTGCATATAAGTTAAACAAGCAGGGTGACGGTATACAGCCTTGACACACTCCTTTCCCGATTTGAAACCAGTCTGTTGTTCCATGTCCAGTTCTAACTGTTGCTTCTTGACCTGCATACAGATTTAATACTGTCAGACACAATAACTAGAAATAAAACTCGTTCCTTCTCCTTTGGTCTTTTTGCAATGCAGGAAGAATCTTGCCCAGGAGATGGCTCACAGACATTGTTTTTGTTATCAGCCTGAATTGGGACATGTTCTGCATTAGTTTCCTATTGTCGTTGTAATGGACTTACCTGGTGGCTTAGTTGGTAAAGAATCTGCCTGCAATGCAGAAGATCTGGGTTCAGTCCCTGGGTTAGGAAGATCCCCTGGAGAAGGAAATGGCAACCCACTCCAGGATTCTTACCTGAAGAATTCTGTGGACAGAGGAGCCTGATTGGCTACAGTCTTGGGGTCGCAAAGAGTGAGACATAACTGAGCAACTTTCACTCACTCACTGTCATTGTAACACATATCATAAGCTTAGTATCTTAAAACAACACAGATGTTTTCTTCTGCATTCTTGGAAGTCAAAAGCCTGAAGTCAGCTACACTGGGCAAAAGTCAAAGTGTTTTGCTCCTTCTGAAAGTTATGAGAAAAGAATGAAATCCAGAATTGGGGGGGGGGGGGGTTGTTTGCTTTAGTTTTTTGCCATTCGTCATGGCTTGCAGAATCTTAATTCCTTGGCCAGGCATTGAACCCCAGTCATAGCAGTGAGAATGCCAGGAATTCCCTAATCACTGGAATGCCAGGGAATTTCTCAGAGCTATTATTTAATACATAAAGAATTTCTATTCAGGATGATGAAAATGATCAGGAAATGGATAGTGTTAGTGGTCACACAACATTGTGGATGCTCTTAATGCCATGGAATTGTACATTTTAAATGGCTGAAATAATAATTTGTTTTCTTTTTTTAAAGGAGAACCACTTTATTTTGAGTAGTAAACAAAATTCCATTTATAACATAATAAACAAATATTCCATCAGTTTCTTCACACTTAATCCAAAGTACAAAGCCCTTGACTTAATTAGAGTTTACATTTAACCTTAAATATTTTAAAATCCATCCAGGTCAACTTTGGAATTTTAATCTTGCATGATACTATGAAATAGGGCAAAACTTGATTGACAGTCAAATTCCTACTTTTTTCTGTTAGCCGCTTTTGAAATGATAAATTTTATATCTATTCAAAGTGATTAATTTTTTTGGAAGATAATATGCAAAGATATTTTTATGACCTTAGAGAAGTTAAGTATTTGAAAGAATAGCACAATCCAAAAGGGAAAGACTTGAGAAATTCAAGCACTTTAAAAATAGGCTACTAAAACAAGCGATTCAAAAATGAAAATTTACGATTGTTCTTTTGGTATAGTGAAGAAAAAAGCAAGGCAATAAACTTCCAGTGAAATAGCTCCATATGTGACATTGCTCACCACATCAATATCAATGTGCTTTTATTACTCAGTACGGAAATACACAACTTTTAATATAGTCCAGCTCTCTTAAAAACCAATCTTCTCCCCTTACCCCTTGCAACCACCATTCTACTTCCTGTCTTTACGAAGTTACCTATTCTAGATACCTCATAACTTAAATCATATAATATTTGCCCTTTTTGGCTTGGTTTATTTTACATAGCATAAGGCTTTTAAGGTTGTAATGCGTAATGCTGTAATGTGTCAGAATTTCATTCCTTCTTATATGGCTGGAATGAATGAATGAATGAGTTTCACATCTACAATTATAAACCATAACCAATTATAACCTGATATCATTGATTACATGGATATGTCATTGGTTGTATCTAAAAAAAGAATGCTGGAGTCTAATTAGAGAAGAACGGTGTGTCCACATTTGCACTGGATGAGAAATCCATGTGAGCAGAAAAAGGTGGAACAGTGACTGGTGAACCCCTGGCCTCATAGCATCAGGGACTCCACCACCCTAAATTCTTCCATTATATCTTCTTGGTCTTTAAGGATTTGCATTGGCCTGGCATCAGCATGATGATAAAATTGTTTGACTAATGAAGAGCTTTGGGTATTGGTCCTCCAAAGGTACAGAGACTAAAAATTGTTGGTGACAGCCTCACTCAACAGCACTTCCTAATCAGCACACATGTGCCTCCTCCTGGAAATGACCCCCTCCCCACCACCACCCCCCAGCTCAGGAGCCTAGTGCTTCACTCAGTCTGTCTCCTCTTATTAGAACTTCAGCTTCCATTACTCAACATCTAGGAGACGCATCATTGCATCTCGACAAGTCCATCATTTCCTAGTGAAGTCGTTCAGGTAAACCTTCATTCCTGTTTGGCAATCAAGAGGTGTTTTACCACAAGTTTAACCAGGGGAAATTGTGAGAAGAGGACATGCATAAAATTATTAGAACAAAGGCATCCATTTGCCTCTTGCCTGTCTTCTATTTTCTCTACATGTTCCTTTGTATCTTTCCTGTAATCTTCAAACAGCTCTTATTCTGTCAGTCTCCTACTGTCTCTCCATTCTCAAAGACTATTTGCCTTGTCAGCAGGCTCATTTACAAACATGGTGATTGTTTTCCATGTTTTCCACTTTGCTGGCATTTAACTTCCTTTCTGTAGCGATTCAGGGAGGAGGCTTGGGCAGTTTGACCATATCTTGTACTTCTGGGTTTTTGACACAGCTTTGTATTATCTCTGTTGCCAGGCTGTGAGGTCTCTGGGGAAGGAGGTGATGATTCAGATAGACTCATCAGCCCTGATTACCTGCTTCTCCCAAGTTACCAAATGTTATTATAAAAATAATCAGAACAACATAGTTTAATTTTATCTTTTAAGATAATTTATTTATTTTTGGCTGTGCTGAGTCTTCATTGCTGAGAGGGCTTTTCTCTAGTTGCTGAGGACAGGGGCTACTCTCTAATTGCAGTGTGCAGGCTTCTCATTGCAGTGACTTCTCTTGTCGCAGAGCACAGGCGCTAGGGCACATGGGCTTCAGTAGTTGTAGTGCGTGGGCTCAGCCATTGCGGCTCCCAAGGTCTAGAGCACAAGCTCAATAGTTGTAGCATGGACTTAGTTGCCTTGGGGCACTGTGAGATCTTCCTGGATCAAGGATCGAACCATTTACATTGGCAAATGGATTCTTTACCACTGAGCCACCAGGGAAGCCTGATAGTGTAATTTTAAAAATGGGCTATTCCTCAACTCTTTCCATAATTAACAAATGTTGACACACTGCTTTTAGTAACTTAAGGTCTTTATTCAAAGTAACAAAATAATGTGTGTCCCTCTGTTCCATTACTTCCTTTCTCAAATTGGTATTTGCCTCTGGTGATACACCTGCTGCTGGACTAGGGGCCACATCTTTCCCATCAGATTTATCAACAATATGGAACCAAGAAACCAAACAGATGTTTCAGAATTCCTTCTCATGAGACTGACAGAGGACCCAGAACTGAAGATCACCTTCTTCAAACTGTTCCTGTCCATGTACCTGGTCACTGTCCTGGGAAACCTGCTCATCATCCTGGCTGTCATCTCTGACTCCCACCTCCACACCCCCATGTACTACTTCCTCTCCCAACTGTCCTTTACAGACATCTGTTTAAGCACAACCATGATCCCAAAGATCCTGGTGAACATCCAAGCACAGAGTCAGAGCATCACTTTTACAGGCTGCATCACCCAGATCTGCTTTGTTCTGACTTTCGTTTGTTGGGAAAATTTTCTCCTTTTAGTAATGGCCTATGACCGCTATGTGGCTATTTGTCACCCACTGAGATACACAGTTATCATGAACCCTTGCCTCTGTGTTCAGCTGATTCTGCTCTCCTTGTGCATCAGCATTGCGGACGCCCTGCTCCACAGTCTGATGGTGTTGCGACTGTCCTTCTGCACAGACTTGGAAATCCCCCTCTTCTTCTGTGAAGTTGTTCAGGTCATCAAACTTGCATGTTCTGACACCCTCATCAATAATATCCTGATATATTTTGTAGCTAGCTTATTTGCTGGTGGTCCTCTTTTTGGAATCATTTTCTCTTATATTCAAATTGTTTCCTCCATTTTGAAAATGTCATCATCAGGCAGAAAGTATAAAGCTTTTTCTACCTGTGGGTCTCACCTCTCAGTTGTTACCTTGTTCTATGGGACAGCTTTTGGGGTGTATATTAGTTCTGCAATTACTGATTCTTCCAGGAAGACTGCAGTGGCTTCGTTGATGTACACTGTGGTCACTCCCATGATGAACCCCTTCATCTACAGCCTGAGGAACAGAGATGTGAAGGGAGCTTTGAGGAAACTCATTGGTAGGATACCTTCTTTTCTGTGATGTGTCATTGGCTTTGGGATGGGTTCCCTACAATGAATCAAAGTAAAGGGAATGCTAATGAGATAGAAAGCATGACTTTTTCATCACCAGGTTCTTAAATGAATAGATAATATGATAGCTAATTGCATTTTAACTTAGCTTCCCATCCAGGGTGCCACTGAACATTAAGGAGAGTTCCATGTGCTATACAGTAGGTCCTTGTTGGTTATCCATTTTAAATATACTGGTATCCTTTACATAAGGACGTGTGTGATCCAATATTTACATTCAGAATATTCAGCTTCATCAGTTGTAAAAAATTGCTATGGTTAGATTATCTCAGTAGTTTGAAATGACGGTGAGATTTTTGAACTTGATCTGTGGGGAAGCCTTTCTTTAAATAAGGGAAAGAAATACTGACTCTAACACGCCCAAACTATAAAGATAGTTATCTCTTATGACAAAGATTTCACAGGCAGAAAATGTGCAGGAGCAGAAAAGTAGAGATTCATTCATTCCTCCATGAAGTGGCTTCATGCTAGGGTTGATTCCCCTCATGGGCCCAGATGCCCACATCAGATGCAGGCATCCTGTCTAAACAAGGTTCCCAGAGGAAAAAACCTGACTGTCCTTCCCCAAGTCTGTTATTGACTGAGGCTTTATTTATAATAGATACTTACATGGCATCATCCACAAGATTGTGCACGTGCGCTAAGTTGCTTCAGTAGTGTCCAACTCTTGGCAACCCTATGGACTGTAGCCACCAAGCTCCTCTGTCCATGGGATTCTCCAGGCAAGGATACTGGACTGGATTGCCATGCCCTCTTCGAGGGGATCTTCCCGACCGGGGATCAGACTCAAATCTCCTGCTTCTCCTGCATTGCAGGGAGATTCTTTGCCACTGAGCCACTGGGGAAACCCCCACAAGATATTACCTTCTATCTTATCACTGAAACTATGATCATAAGTCACCTCCTTAACTAATGCCTGATATGGGGAAAGTAATTCCATTGTATGTATATAATACGTTTTGTTTATCTATTCATCCTTTGATGGACACTTGGATGGACACTGCTCCTACCCCTTGGTTATTGTAAATTGTGCTACTATGAATAAAGGTATGTAAATATATCAGATGTTTTATTAAATTTGTTTTTAGAATTGTTATTATTATCATTATTTTTGGCTGCACTGCTTGGCTTGTAGGATCTTTGTTCCCTGACCAGGGATCAAATCCAGGTCCCCCACAGTCAAAGCTCGGAGTCCTAACCACTGGACCATCAGAGAATTTCCTAGAACTGTTATTTTTTAACTACACACTTACCTGTCTCTCTTTGAAAATGCTATCTATACTCACGATTTAATCTTTCAAAAATTTAGTTTTAAAATGATCATACAGCAAAATGCCCTTTTTGTGTGCTGCTCTCTGTATTTTAAGACATACATTGATTCTTACAACCACCGCCACAGTCAATATACAGAGCAGTTACATCATCTGCCAACAAACTGCCTTGGACTGGACTGTAGGCACATGGTCCTTTGTGTTTGTGAACCACTGTGAGCCACTGATCTGCTTTTTAGCCTTACTTGTTTGTGCTTTTCATGATATCATATAAATGAAATCATACATCACTTCAACCTGTGCATGAATACTTTGAGTAGTTCTACTCAAAATTGCCCAAGACAAAATCAACTCACATGTGCTTCCGTGGATATGCATAAATAAACTGCAGTTATATCATTATAAGAGAAACACCAGTAAAGAAGAATGAATAACTGAGACAGGCAGCAACTTGAATGATTCTCAGTGGCATTATACTGAGTGAAAGAAGCCCCACGCAAAAATCAAACGTTTATTTAAAAAATCTTATCCTGGAGAAAATTGATGATCTGATTCTTGGTTTGGTAGGTTAAACATTTTAGGATCATATTCTTCCTGGTATTTAAAATTTGAATTGTGGGTTCATTTTACTTGCTAGGTTTTTCCCTCCCTCTCCTTACATTTTTGTATTCATACATTATCACCTAACAGATTCACAGTTGCCCTTGGCAATTACCAGTCGTCTAGCCTTGAATTCAGACTGATAACTACTCCCTGATACTCAGTGATTTTGAGAACATCACCAAACCACTGACTAACTTGATTCAGTTCTGCCCTGAGTGCTTCTTTTGAAACTTTCTGCTGTTCTAAGTCCAAAACTGTAGTCCTAGAAAGAGTCCCCAACTCTTGTGTTCACTCCCATTTCTCAGAAACAAACCTCCACAAATGCCTTTGGCTTTTTAAATTCTATATTTCTAAGTCTTGTGTATTTTCTATTACTTTATGTGTTCAAAGCAAATGAGGTTAAGATAGTAAGGGATGACAATACAAGGCTATCCTGTCTCATGTTGGTTTTAAAATATCAAGAAACTTGTATGTTCACAAGTTCATACAGTAGCAGTGAACAGTGAAAGGAGTTAATTGACAAACAGATGAAAATCCTTTTTAAAAATTTTTTATTTTGTATTGGGGTGTAGCACATTAACAATATTGTGATAGTTTCAGGTGAACAGCGAAGCAACTCAGCCATACATATACATGCATCCATTCTCCCCCAAACTCTCCTCCCATCCAGGCTGCTGCGTAACACTGAGTAGAGTTCCCTGAGCTATACAGTAGGTCCTTGGTTATCCATTTTAAATATAGCAGTAGACACATGAAACTCTTGAATTCCTTAAAGATGAAAATTATTTTAATTGATGTTAATGTGGAGTACCATGCCAACCTGTTAGATAATGGATAAAATATAATTAAATGTACTGAGATTATGCTTGACCACTGTTGTCTTGGGATGGCATTGTAACCCCTTACAGCTTTTTGAAAAGTTAAGAGATGAACATGAGCCAATACAGATGCAGAAAAGTCCACTTGGCCTCATAGGGTCAGAAAAGCAACCATCTTGAATTTTTCCCATATAGAGTCTTGATCTTACAGATTTGCACTGTCCTGGGATCACAGTGACAATGAACTGTCTGGTTAATGAGGAGCTTTGGAAATTGAATCTCCAGGGTTCAAGACTGTGATCTACCTGTGACTACCTCAATCAACTATACCTTTTCTAGCACACCTGAGACTCTTCCCATAAGTGATCCCTCCTGCCCAGGAGCTGGTGACTCACTCAGACCTTCTGTTCTTCCTAAGGACAGCTGTTCTGTGTGGTACATCAGAGATGTCAAGCATCTTTCCACTGTGATATCAGCCAGGTAACCTAAATTCCTTTAGTGAATATTTAGTGTTTTGGTATAGGTTCATACAGGGGAAGCTGTGAAAACAGTGTATACATCAGATGATTAGAACCCAGTCTCTCTGCCTAACATATGACATCTTTACCTTTTTTTAATTCTATTTTGCACCAGTATTTGTAAACATCTTTGATTTACTAATACGAAACTCTCTATATGACCTTGTACTTCTTTCTGATTAGAAATCTTCCTGTGCAGATACAGGGTGACTTTTAAAGAATTGTCCAACATTTCTTTGTGCATCTGTCATTGTAGGGAAGGGGAGAAAAGTTGATAAGCTTCATCTTATCTTTCCATTCTTGGTTCTTGACATATATATGTATTATTTCTTTTCCCTGGCCCTGAGGTCACCGGGGATCTGGACAGAATTTTCAATGCCTCCCTCATTTGTTTCTCTTTATAAAATTACTATTTTTTTTTAATTTGTCTGCACCAGATCTTAGTTGTAGCATGTGGGATCTAGTTCCCTGACCAGGGACCAAACCCAGGCTCTCTACATTGGGAACACGTGTCTTAGCTACTGGACCATCAGGGAAGTCCCCTAATGTTTCAAATAATCAGAAGAGTACAGATAGTTTATAAAAGAACCATGTCTTTATCCTTTCTAGAATTAACTGCTCATGCTCTGAAATACCAACTTTGGATATTTTTTTTAAGAACAGAAAAATATGCATGCAGAAGGCATTACTTCCCTGCCCCCCCACCACCAGCTTCATTAACCTCCTTCCCTTCCCAAGATGGTGTGAATCTCTTGTGATACTCCTGCTGCTCCTCTAGGGACCACAGGTTTCCATGTCTTTTTTAACCACATCTTTTTCATCAGATCATCAACAACATGGAATCCAGAAATCACACAGATGTTTCAAAATTCCTTCTCATGAGACTGACAGAGGACCCAGAACTGCAGACCATTTTCTTCAGCCTGTTCCTGTCCATGTACCTGGTCACTGTCCTGGGAAACCTGCTCATCATCCTGGCTGTCATCTCTGACCCCCACCTCCACACCCCCATGTACTGCTTCCTCTCCAATCTGTCCTTTACTAATATCTGTTTAAGCACAACCATGATCCCAAAGATTCTAGTGAATGTCCAAACACAGAATCAGAGCATCACTTACACAGGCTGTCTCACCCAGATCTACTTTGCCCTGATTTTTGTTAGTTGTGAAAATTTTCTCCTTGGAGCAATGGCCTACGACTGCTATGTGGCCATTTGTCACCCCCTGAGATACACTGTCATCATGAACCCCCACCTCTGTGCTGTGCTGATTCTCATCTCATTATCCATCAGCATTGCGGACGCCCTGCTCCACTGTCTGATGGTGTTGCGACTGTCCTTCTGCACAGACTTGGAAATCTTCCTCTTCTTCTGTGAAGTTGTTCAGGTCATCAAGCTTGCCTGCTCTGACACCCTCATTAATAATATTGTTCTGTATTTTGCAGTTAGCATATTAGGTGGCATTCCTCTTTCTGGAATCCTTTTCTCTTATACTCAAATTGTTTCCTCTATTTTGAGAATGCCATCATCAAGCAGAAAGTATAAAGCTTTTTCTACCTGTGGGTCTCACCTCTCAGTTGTGTCCTTGTTCTATGGGACAGCTTTTGGACTGTATATTTGTTCTGCCATTTCGGAGTTCTCTGGGAAAACTGCAGTGACTTCATTGATGTACACTGTGGTCACTCCCATGATGAACCCCTTCATCTATAGCCTGAGGAACAGGGACATGAAAGGAGCTTTGAGGAAACTCATTGGTAGTGTCCTTTCTTTTCTGTGATGTGTCACTGAATTTGAGATAAGGCTACTAGAATAAGGCCAAATTAGAAGATTACTGATGAGCTAGAATGCCTGACTCTTTCATCACCAGGTTCTTAAATGAATACATAACATGATGGCTAAATGCATTTTAATTTAGGATGTAAACCCAACTTATTCTTTGTCTAGCTCTGTGATGTTTGACACAAAATTTCAGTTCTCTAAGATAAGGTTTTTGGTTAGGGCCAAGAGAAGCTGAGTCTGAGGCAGAGGTTTGTGGTATAGTAATTTCGCTGGGCAACGTTCTCAGCATAAAGGATATCAGAGAAGGTGAAGGAAAGGTTTTAAACAAGTCTGTGGTCATGCAAAGATAGATTCTGCCTGATTCCCTGGATAGCACCATGTGAACTGAACTCTAGAGTTAAGGCTATTGCGGCACATGCTGGCTGATCTTTCACACCCCAGTTCAGGAGTTCCTGGGGTTGTTCACTGGTAAATGGGACATGTGTAAGCTGATATTTGCATCCACAGTATTCAGCTTCATCATCTGTAAAGTTGCCATGATTAGATTATCTCAGTCATTTGAAAAGATTGTGAGGTATTTGAACTTGATTAGTGAGGAAGACTTTCTAATGGCAGGCTACAGTCCATAGGGTCGCACAGAGTTGGACACAACTGAAGCAGCTTAGCACACAGCACATACATCCTTGCTCTAATATGTTCAAACAATAAAGATAGTTACCCTCATTACAGGAATTTCAGAGGCAGAAAGTATGCAGGCACGAGAGAGTAGAGATTCATTCATTCCTCCATGGAGAGGCTTCATGCTACGGTTGATTCCCCTCATGGATTCATACGGCTGCATCAGATGCAGACATATCTAGAGGTGATTCCCAGAAACCAAGACAACCAACTGTCCTTCTCTGGGTCTGCTGTTAATTGAGGGTCTGTTTTTAGTCGCTCTTTCCATGGTGTCATATTACCTTCAGTTGGAAAAGTTGGTACTGAAGTTCTATAAATGAAATTATATGCCTACTGTATTCTCATTTTACTTTTTAAAATTGTGGGTGTTCCCTGAGTCACACAGCAAATTCCCACTCGCTATCTATATTACATGTGGTGTTGTAAGTTTCCATGTTACTCTCTCCGGTGTCCATAGGTCTGCTTTCTATGTCTGTTTCCCCTGCATTGGTAGGCAAATTCCTAACCACTGCACAGCCAAAAAAGTCCTCCACCTATTTTTCATAACCTCTGACTCTCTCCATGCCTGAGTCCCTGGCAATCTCTATTCCTTTTTCTGTCTCTATAAATGTTTCTAATCTAGAAAATTCTTACAATATATGTCATACAATTCATACAATATATGTCCTTTTTTCTTTTTCAATTTTTGATTGTGAAAAACTAAAAATACAGCAAAAATTGAAAGAATGATACAGTGAAAAACCACTTATGGACTGCTTACATTCAACAGTTACTATTTCACAATATTTGTTTTATCAGTCTACATATACTAATTTTCTTCTTTCTTGTGGTGTTAAAATACACATTGTATAAAATTATACTATCCTAATTATTTTTAAGTTCACAATTGAAAGTGTTCAGTATAGGAATTTTTCATCTTGTAAATCTGAAATTCAGTTTCCTTTAAACAGTAACTCTCCTTTACCTCATCTTCTTAGCTCCTGTAACCACTGTTTTACTTTCCTTTTCTATGAATTTCGGTACTTTAGATACTTCTTATAAGTGAAATTTATCTTTTTCTGACTGGCTTGTTCCACTTAGTTTAATGTTCTCAAGTTCCATCCATGTTGTAGCATGAAGCAGGGTTTCCTCCCTTGCTAAGGCTGAATAATATTCCACCATATATATATAACACATTTTGTTTATCAGTTCATCCTCTAGTGGACACCTGGGAAGCTCCCACCTCTTGGCTATTATACATAGTTCTCTTATGAATAAAGATGTATATATATATATATATATTTATTTCATTTTATTTTCTAAATGCACAGGTTCCTTTCTGTCTTTAAGAGTACTCTGTGTGTGTGTGTGTGTGTGTGTGTGTGTGTGCTCAGTCGTGTCTGACTCTTTGTGACTCCAAGGACTGTAACCTGCCAGGCTCCTCTATCGATGGGATTTTCCAGGCAAGAAGGCTGGAGTGGTTATATATATTCAATTGGATACACCCAACTGAATGCAGAGTTGCAGAGTTTCCTACTCCAGGGAATCTTCCTGACCCAAGGATCAAACCTGTGTCTCTTGCATCTCCTGCATTGGCAGTTGCATTCTTTACCACTGCTCCACTATCTATACTTATGTTTTAATCTTTCAAAAATATATTTTAAAATATCATTTAGTTTAATGCACTTTTGTGTAATATTCTTTGTTTTTTAATTAATAAATTAATTTTTTTATTTAGAAATTTTTCTTTGTGGAAAGCTTTTCAGTGTTAGTTGAAGAGATCTTTAAAAAAATATTTATTTTTTTATTTGGCTGGGTCAGATGTTAGTTGCATCATGTGGAATCATTTGTTGTGGCACACAGACTTTCCAGTTGTGGTACGTGGACTTAGTAGCTCTGAGGCATGTGGAACCGTAGTTTCCCAACCAGGGATCAAGCTTTTGTCCTCTGCATTACAAGGTAGATTCCTAACTACATAAACCCTGGACCACCAGGGAAATGCCTATTTTTAATTTTTATTTTAAAAATTATTCATTTATTTGGCTGGGCCAGGTCTTAGTTGGGGCATGTGGGAACTAGTTCCCTGACCAGGGATCGAACCTGGGCTCCCTGCATTGGGAGTATGGAGTCTTAGCTACTGGACCACCAGGGAAGTCCCTGTACAGCTCTTTATATTTCAACTCATGTATCAATTCTTAGAACCACCACTACACTCAGAATACAAGGCAGTTACATCATTCATCGATAAACTACCTTGTGTTGCACTGTAATCACACATTCCTTTGTCTTTGTGAATCACTATGAGCCACTGATCTGTTCTGCATCCTTACAGCTTTGTATTTCTCATAATACCACATAAATGTAATCATATATCACCACACTGTTCATAAATACAATGACTCTTTACATAAACAAAAAACCCTACATGTACTTCTCTGGATAATGCATAAATAATGTGCTGTATTATAATAGAAGGCAGCAATAAAAAGGAGTTAGGTATTGATACTTTCAACAACTTGTATCATTCTCAAAGGTATGCTGAGTGAAAGAAGTCCCATGTAAAAAGCAAACATTTATTTAAAAATTCTTATCCTGTATAGCCCTTATGGAAAACAGGATGGAGATTCCTTTAAAAACTAGGAATGAATTGATCATATGACTCAGCAATCCCACTACTGGTCATATACCCTGAGAAAACCACAATTCTAAAACGTACATGTACCCCAATGCTCATTGTAGCAAGATTTACAATATCCAGGACATGGAACCAACCTAGATGTCCATCAACTGATGGATGGATAAAGAAGCTGTGGTATATTTATACAGTGGAATATTACTCAGCCATAAAACAGAATGAATTTGAGTTAGTTGTAGAAAAGTAGATGAACCTAGAGCCTGTCAAATAGAGTGAAGTAAGTCAGATAAAGAAAAACAAATACTGTATATGAACACATATATATGGAATCTAGAAAAATGGTACTGATGAACCTAGTAGAGAACGAGCTTGTGAACAAAGCAAGAGACGGTGAAGGCAGGATGAATTTAGAAAGTAGCATTGACATGTATGCACTATCACGTGCCAAATAGTTAGGAGGAAGTTCCTAAACAACACAGGGAGCCCAACCTGGCGCTCGGTGATGACCAAGAAGGGTGGGATGAGGGGAGGGGAGGGAGGGTCAGAGGGAAGGGATATATATAATTACAACTGATTTGCATTGTTGTATGGCAGAAAACAACACAAAACTGTAAAGCAATTTTTCACCAATTAAATAAATAAATAAATAATTTAAAATCTTACCCTAGAGTGGACTGATGATCTGATTCTTGGTTTTATAGGTTGAGCTTTTTGGCATCAAGTTCTTCCAGGCTATTTTGAAGTTTGAATTGTGGATTCATTTTAATTGCTATGTTTTTTTCCCTTCCTCCATTTCTCATGTTTTATATCATGCAAACAGCTTCACAGCTGCTCTTACCAAAAACTAGCCTTGAATCACTCTAATAACTATTTCCTGGGCCCATTGATTTTGAGAGTATAAAAAATCCAGCCACCAAACCATCAGGTAGCTTGATTTGGTTTTGCCTTTAAGGCTTCTTTTGAAACTTTCTACTGTTTTAAGTCTACAGTTAAGGTCCCAGGCAGTGTCCAAGACTTCATGTTCACTCTAATTTCTCAGTAACAAACCTCCACTGAGCCCTTGGCTTTTAACTTTTTATACCTCTGTGTCTTTTGTACTTTTCTATTATTTTATGTGTTTGAAGCAAAAGAAGCTAAGATAAGGAGTGACTTTACAATGCCATCTTGTCTCCTGTTGGTTTTACTATATCATGACAGTTGTAGGTTAACAAAATTCATACAGTAGCAGTGAAAAATAAAGGGAAGAAATGGATAGGCACATGAAAACATTGATCTCCTTAAAGATAAAAAATATTTTAATAAATATTAATGTGGAATACCATCTCCAATTATTGGGTAAAATCTAAATAAATATACTGAGATTAAATCAGCTCACTAGTGTTTTGCCATGACATTGGAACCTCTTACAATTCCATGAAAAAATAAGAGATGGGCGTGAGCCTGCACAGACACAGAAAAGTGAATGGTGTCCACTTGGCCTCATAGAGTCAGAAAATCAGCCGTCTTGAATTTCTCTCATGTAGTCTTCACCTTAGGATTTTGCACTGTCCTGGGATCACAGTGACAGTGAACTGGCTGGTTAATGAGGAACTTAGGAAATTGAATCTCCAGGGTTCAAGACAGTAACCACCTCAGTCAGCAGTCTTTCTCAGAAAGGAAAAAGTGCAACTGAGACTCCTCTCATAAAGGATTCCTCCTGCCCAGGACATGATGCCTCACTCAGATCTTTTGTTCTTCCTAAGGACAGCTGTTCTCTGTGGTACATCAGAGGTGTCAAGCTTCTCCTGAGTCTATCTGCTTGATACAACAGACTTTTTTTCAGATTTTTTTAATCTGAAGTGTAAATATAAGTTGCTGGTTACATAGAATCTTCACTGCCTCCCTAGCCTACTGTTTCTCTATACAAAGTCACCAAATGTTTTTAATAATCAGAAGAGCACAGATAGTATAACTTAAAAATACAACCAAGTCTTAAAACTTTTTTTTCTGTCTTTTTTTTTAAATTAGTTTATTTTCTATTTTTTAACTTTACAATATTGTATTTGTTTTGCCATAGATAGACATGAATCCACCATGGGTGTACATGTTTTCCCCTTCCAGAACCCCCATTCCACCTCCCTCCCCATCCCATCCCTCCGGGTCATCCCGGTGCACCAGCCCCGAGCACCCTGTATCATGCATTGAACCTGGACTGGCGATTCGTTTCACATATGATAATTTACATGCTTCCATGCCATTCTCCCATATCATCCCGCCCTCGCCCTCTCCCATAGAGTCCATAATACTTTTTAGAATTGATTGTTTGTGCTCTGAAATATCCACATCATTTTTTTTAAAGGAACCCAGGAATAAAAATGCATAAAGAAGGCGTTCCTTTTTTGTTCCCTCAGTTTGTCTCCTTCCACTCCCCAAGTGGCGTTTACCTCTTTCGATACCCCTGCTTATTCTTCAAGGACTACATATTTCATTTTCTCTTTACCACATCTTTTTAAAAGAATATTTATTTGGCTGCACCAGGTCTTAGTTGCAGCACTCAGAATCTTTTAGTTGTGGGATCTAGTTCCCTGACAAGGGATTGAACCCAAGCCCCTTGCATTGGGTGTGTGGGGTCTTAGCCACTGGATCACCAGGGAAGTTTCCTGGTTATCACATCTTTTTAATCAGACTCATCAACAGCATGGAACCCAGAAACCACACAGATGTTTCAGAATTCCATCTTATGAGACTGTCAGAGGACCCAGAACTGAAGACCATCTTCTTCAGCCTGTTCCTGTCCATGTACCTGGTCACTGTCCTGGGAAATCTGCTCATCAACCTGGCTGTCATCTCTGACTCCCACCTCCACACCCCCATGTACTACTTCCTCTCCCATCTGTCCTTTATAGACATCTGTTTAAGCACAACTATGATCCCAAAGATCCTGGTGAACATCCAAGCACAGAGTCAGAGCATCACTTTTACAGGTTGCATCACCCAGATCTGCTTTGCCCTGACTTTTGTTTTGTGGGAAAATTTTCTCCTTTTAGTAATGGCCTATGACCGCTATGTGGCTATTTGTTACCCACTGAGATACACAGTCATCATGAACCCTTGCCTCTGTGTTCAGCTGATTCTACTCTCTTTGTTTATCAGCACTGCAGACGCCCTGCTCCATGGTCTGATGGTGTTACGACTGTCCTTCTGCACAGACCTGGAAATCCCCCTCTTCTTCTGTGAAGTTGTTCAGGTCATCAAACTTGCATGTTCTGACACCCTCATCAACAACATCCTGATATACTTAGCAGCTGGTGTATTTGGCGGCATCCCTCTTTTTGGAATCATTTTCTCTTATATTCAAATTGTTTCTTCCATTCTGAGAATGCCATCATCAAGCAGAAAGTATAAAGCTTTTTCCACTTGTGGGTCTCACCTCTCAGTCGTGTCCTTGTTCTATGGGACAGCTTTTGGGGTATATATTAGTTCTGCAATTACTGACTCTTCTAGGAAGATTGCGGTGGCTTCCATGATGTACACTGTGGTCACTCCTATGATGAACCCCTTCATCTACAGCCTGAGGAACAAAGACATGAAGGGAGCCTTGAGGAAGCTCTTTGGAAGAATATTTTCTTTGCTGTGATTGTATCACCTGGTTTTGGCTGGGTACTCTAGAATGAATCAAAATTAAAATAATATGAATGAACTACTCTGCCTGACACTTTCATCACCAAGTTATTTTTTTATTTTATTGAAGTATGGTTGATTTGCAATGTTGTGTTACCAAGTTCTTAAGTGAATAGATAACATGATGGCCAAGTACATTTTAACTTAGCATTGAAACCCAACTTGTTGTTTTTCTAGCTCTGTGTTTTTTTTTTAATTTAATTATTTGGCTGTGCAAGGTCTTAGTTGTGGCATGTGAAGTCTTTAGCTGCAACATGTGAACTCTTAGTTGCAGAATGTGGGATCCAGTTCCATGACCAGGGATCAAACTTGGGTCCCTTGCATTGGGAGCATGGAGTAACCACTGAACCACCGGGGAAGTCTCTAGCTCTGTGATGTTTGCCACAAATTACCTTTCTCTAAGGTTTTTTGTTATAGCAAACAGAAGCTGAATCTGAGGCAGATCTTCTTAGTATGATAATTTTGGGTGGAATGTTCTCAGCACAAGAGAAGTGGGAAAAGTTGGATAGGTCAAGGTTTAAAGAAGTCTGTGGTCATACAGAGGTAAAAACATGGATTGCATCATGTAGATTGTACCTCAGAGCTAAGCCTTCTATGAGACGTGGCAGCCGATCTTTCTTACCACAGTTCAGGAATTCTTAAGACTGGTCACTCACTGGTAATCAGACATATGTGGGGCAACATTAACATCCACAACACTCAGCTTCATCATCTATAAAAATGTGTGATTAGATTATCACCATGGTTTGAAATGATTGCATGATATTTGAAATTGGTTAATGAGGAATCCTTTCTATTAAGATAAAGATATCCTTCCTCTAATAGGCTCAAACAATGAAGACAGCTATCTTCATTACAAGGATTTCAGAGGTACAAAATGTGCAGGAGTGGGAGAGTAGAGATTCATTCATTCCTCCGTGAAGTAGCTTCAACCCAGGGCTGACTCCCCTCATGGACTCAGATGGCTGAATCAGATGCAGGCATCATAACTAGACATGAATCCCAGAGGCCAGTACAATCGACTGTCCTTCTCTGGGCCTGTTGTTAATTGAGGGTCTGTTAACAATAGATGTTTCCATTGCATCATCCATAAGATATTACCTTCAATCCTATCACTGAGAATAGGGTCGTATGCCACTGACTTAATCCAGATCCGGATAAAGAACAAATGATTCCTGTGAAAGCCTCAGGGAAGTTCCTCATGGAAAACTTTTTAATGTGTGTTTGTGAAGAAAGCTGTTCTATGGAGAGCTACTTTCATTTGATAGAGAAGTGCTGAGAGTGAGACAAGGAAAAAGGGAAGTGGACAAGATTAGCTGGATCTGTTTCCCCAGAAGCACAAAAATGTATGGTCATCAGTCAGAACCACCTCTGTGGTGACTTGGTGAAAACAGCGGAGCTGTCAAGGGAGAATCAAGGGTGTGGATGAAGAACCTTCTATTCACTCAAGAGTGAGAGGTGGTTTTATTTTAAGCACCAAATCTAGGAAACAGCTCCCTGGCTGGCACTCCTGTTCACTCTGGTGCAGAGGTTCCTCCATTGTTGTCATTAGAACAGCTGCAGAGATTAATTACATGAGACCTTTGTTCAGGGTACTGAGGTATCCCTGACCTCCAGCAAGAACCACTGATTTTGAACTTCAGAGGCTGGGGTGTGTGCGTGCCTGCTAAGTCGCTTCAGTCATGTCCAACTCTTTGAGACCCTATGGACTGTAGCCCACCAGGCCCCTCTATCCATGGGATTCTCCAGGCAAGAATACTGGAGTGGGTTGCCATTCCCTTCTCCAGGGTATCTTCCCTACCCAAGGATTGAACCCGCATCTCCTGTGTCTTCTGCGTTGCAAGCAGATTCTTGACGAGCCACCAGGGAAGCCCCAGGGGGCATGTGCTGTTCTGCAAAAGTAGTAACATAGTAAAATGCATGTAACTGACCTGAAATTTAAAATAAGCAATGCCATCATTATTGTTTTTCTCGTATTGCACTTTGGAGATTTCATTGTGCTTTGGGGTATGATAGTAACAGATTAATTTCCAATATTCTGTATATCTACATTATGTTTGATGACTACAAAATAGATATCCTTTATGATACTGATGGAAATTCTGTTTGCTTTTCTTGTTATATTTATCAGCCTTTTTCTTCTGATCTGAGTAACATAATAAAATAAATAGCTTAGTTTTTGTAGCTAGGTTTCTGCCATTGTGAGTAAATCTGAGGGTATTTTTTTTTAATATTTCTTGGTAGAATGAGAGAGGGGATCCATATCATCATCAACACTTTTCATTTATAGTAACAACTTACTGGGTGTAAAAATTATTTCATCAAGTGGCATACCCCTTATTAATACACAGTTAGTCTTCTGATCTTCCTTTCTGTTAAATATCTAACTGTGATATATCTACTGAGTTGTTTATCCTTTTCTCACTCATTCATATGAGTTCTTTATATAATCAAAATATTAGTGCTAGTCATATCCATTGCAGATTTCTTCAAGTATATGACTTCTATTTGGATATCCTCTGCAGTTTTGCTTCAGACGAATACAAGTGCTTCGTTTTAATTACGTAGCTGTAGTTTGTCAATACTTTCCATAATGGCTTGTACCCAATACATCTTGTTTATGAAATCCATTGACCTTGCATTTATGTATTTTTAATATGTAATAGTTCATTTATTTCCAACTGTTAGCTCCCTATTATGATATTTCAATTTCAAATCTTCTCTATTCTCTTCATTTATAAAACTCACACTTCTATGAACATCTTAATTAGACCTCAAGCGACTTAGATTGCTAATCTGATAATAAAGAAAATTGTTTGAATAGATTAGTACCATGTTCATTTTTTGTTTGTTTTGTTTGTTGCTTTACTTCTGATTTGGTTTTTGTTGTTGTTTATGTATCTTATTGTAATATAGTTGATTTATGATATTGTGTTAGTTTCAGGTGTATAGCAGAGTGATTCGGTTATATATGTATACATATATTCATTATTAGATCTTTTTCTCATACAAGTTGCCACAGAATTTTGAGTAGACATCCCTGTGCTATACAGTAGGTAACTGTTGGTTGTCTATCTTATATATAGTAGCAGTGTGTGTACGTTTATCCCGATCTCCTGATTTGTCCTTCACCCCCACGTTTTCCCTCTGGTAACCATAAGTTTGTTTTCAACGTTGAAAGTCTGTTTGTAAGACTACTGTAAGTCTGTTTCTATTTTACAAATAAGTTAATTTGTATCTTTTAAAAAATTATATTCCATATATGAGTGATAACATGATATTTGTCTTTGACTTACTTAGTATGATAATCTCTAGATCCATCCAAGTTGCTACAAATTGCATTATTTTATTCTTTTTTTATGGCTGACTAATAGTCCTTTATACATATGTACCACCACATCGTCTTTTAAAAAAATTTTTTTTGGAGTATAATTGATTTTTAATGTTGCATTAGTTTCAGATATACAGAAAAGTGTATCAATTATACATATATATATGTTCATCCTTTTTGAATGATTATTTTCCCATATAGACTGTTACAGAGTATTGAGTAGAGTTCCTTGTGTTATAAAGCAGGTTCTTATTAGTTATCCAGGAACCACATCTTCTTTATCCACTCCTCAGTCAATGGACATTTAGGTTGCTTCCATGTCCTGGCTATTAGAAATAGTGCTGCAGTGAACATTGTGCAGCATGTATCTTTCCAGATTACAGTTTTCTGCAGATATATGCCCAGGAGTGGGATTGCTGAATCATACAATAGTTCTATTTTTAGTTCTTTAAGGGACCTCTATATACAGTGTTTGTGCCA
Organism: Okapia johnstoni; assembly: GCA_024291935.2. Lineage (NCBI taxonomy): Eukaryota > Metazoa > Chordata > Mammalia > Artiodactyla > Giraffidae > Okapia > Okapia johnstoni. The sequence continues at coordinate 10,510,006 of CM044316.1, read as the reverse complement.
ATAGGCGTTCCTACCAACAGTGTAAGAGGGTTCTCTTTTCTCCATACCCTATCCAACAGCTATTGCTTGTAGATTTTTTTTTTTGATGATGACCTTTTTTTTTTGGCTAATAGCCTTTTTAATTTTTTTTAATTTAATTTTTATCAGAGTACAGTTGCTATACAAAGTTGTGTTAGTTTCTACTGTACATCAAAGTGAATCAGCTATACATACATATATATATCCCTCCTTTTTTGGATTTCCTTCCCATTTAGGTCACCACAGAGCACGAACAGCGTTCCTTGAGCTATACAGCAGGTTCCCATTAGGTGTCTATTCTATGCATAGTGTCAACAGTGTATGTATGTCAATCCCATCCCCTTTCCCACCCCACTGTGTCCACATGTTTGTTCTCTACATCTGTGTCTCTATTTCCATCTTGCAAATAAGATCATCTATATGGCCAACCTAGATAGCATATTTAAAAGCAGAGACATTACTTTGCCAACAAAAGTCCATCTAGTCAAGGCTATGGTTTTTCCAGTGGTCATGTATGGATGTAAGAGTTGGACGGTGAAGAAAGCTGAGAGCCACAGAATTGATGCTTTTGAACTGTCATGTTGGAGAGGACTCTTGAGAGCCCCTTGGACTGCAAGGAGATCCAATCAATCCATCCTAAAGGAGATCAATCCTGGGTGTTCATTGGAAGGACTGATGTTGAAGCTGAAACTCCAATACTTTGGCCACCTCATGCGAAGAGTTGACTCATTAGAAAAGACCCTAATGCTGGGTAGGATTGGGGGCAGGAGGAGAAGAGGATGACAGAGGGTGAGATGGTTGGATGGCATCACTGACTCGATGGACATGGGTTTGGGTAGACTCCGGGAGTTGGTGATGGACAGAGAGGCCTGGCATGCTGCAATTCATGGGGTCGCAAAGAGTCAGACACGACTGAGCTACTGAACTGAACTGAACTGATACCATTTTTCTAGATTCCACATATATGCATTAATATACAATACTTTTTTTTCTTTCTGACTTACTTCACTCTGTATGATAGTCTGTAGGTCCATCCATATCTCTACAAATGACTCAATTTCACTTCTTTTATGGTTGAGTAATATTCCAGTGTATCCATATACCACATCTTCTCTAGTCACTCAGCTGTCAGTGGACACTTAGACGGCTTCCATGTCCTGGCTATTGTAAATAGTGCTACAATGAACATTGGGATGCATATGTCTTTTTTTAATATTTTTAAAAATTTATTTATATTTTTAATTGAAGGATAATTGCTTTACAGAATTTTGCTGTTTTCTGTCAAACAGTTTTCGCTGGGTATATGCCCAGTAGTAGGATTTCAGGGTCATGTGGTATTTCTATTTTTAATTTTTTAAGGAACCTCCATACTGAACTTCATAGTGGCTGTATTAATTTACTTTCCCACCACAGTGCATGTAGGTTTCCTTTTATCCACACCCTATCCAGCATTTATTGTTTGTAGATTATTTGATGATGGCCATTGAGATGATATTTCATTGTTGTTTTGATTTGCATTTCCTTAATAATTAGTATTGTTAAGCATATCTTCATGTGCTTTTTGGCCATTTGCTTCTCTTCCTTGAAGAAACGTCTATTTAGATCTTCTGCCCATTTTTTTGAGTGGATTTTTTTTTTTATATTGAACTTCATGAAATGTTTGTATATTTTAGAGGTTAATCTCTTGCCAATTGCTTTATCTGCAAATATTTTCTCCCATCCTGAGGGTTACTTTTTTGTTTCATTTTGACACCTTCCTGTATTCTCTTTTTAGATGTCCAATTGAGAAATTTCTATCCTCATTTTTATCCATTTGAAAGGAACTGTTGCTTGTCTCAGGAGTTTATAGAACTCTCTATGTAAGATCTGGTGGTCCAGGGAGGAAGGGAAGTGGTGGATGTACGTGTTACAAAATGTCTTCAATTTTTCAAAACTTATGCAAGGGCAGAAGTGTAGTATGGAATTTGGCCACACCCAGAGAGATACCACCTTTGCCCCAGCACCTGGCAGGCAATCATTAAATGCTAGAAACTTCCTTAGTGATAGGAGTGATGCTATTCATCCTAGTTATTCATAGTGGGTAATGTGGACAATACCTGATAGTTTATGCTAATGAGATCACTGAAAATCATGTATAGCCATGCTAACCATTGAATGAATACAGCTTTGGGCAAAATGACATCAACTCAACCTGGAAGCTGGAAATTGAGTCCAACCATATGGGCAATAATTTAACTAATTGTGTTTATGTTATGAAGCCTCCATAAGAATTCTAGACACTGAAGCTCAGGTCAGCTACCTAGTTAGCAATATTCTTTTCATATATTATCACACCCTTTAGCCAGGAAGAGATAATGGGTCTGAACTCTACAGAGAGAAGATAAAAAGAACCTTCACCTATGGGACTTTTAGGTCCAGCCCTATGTGTGTCTTCCTTTGTCTGGTTCTAATTTGTATCCTTTGCTATAATAAAACTAATATCATAAGTATAGAATTCTCCTGAGTTTTGTGAGTCATTCTAACACATTCCTGAACCTGAGGGATTCCCCTTAACTTGACTATTCTAGAGAATTAGTGAATGTGAGGAAGTCTCTGATTTGTATAAGTAAGAGTGGTATTGGGAATCCTTGAACTTTTAGCTAGTGTCTGAAGTGAAGACAATCTCATGAGGAGTGTTCCCTTAAACTTTGTGGCTTGGCAAACCCTTTGCAGCAAGGCAGGAGGTTAAAAAAAATCAAGCCAAGTTGAAGCCCCTCAAAGGTCTCTGTAAACCACCAGAGAGCTCTGGATCTAGAATGATCCTTTAGAGTCAGCTGGAGTTGGGACAATGGAGATAAATGCTTACGTCTCCACATCATACAGTCATTGGATGTGGGCTGCCTGGTGACTCTCTGTAGCTGAGGCAGATTGCTTTAGGAGTTGATTGCAGAGAGCTGAGTAACACCCAACATTGGAGAAATACGTCCCTCATTCCAACAGTAGATATTTTTTTATTGTGGTAAAATAACATAACATAAAATTTACTGCCTTAATGATTTCCAAGTAAACTTTACATGGTTTTGCAACCATCACCACCATCCATCTGCAGAACTTTTCATCTTCCCCATCTGAAACTGTCCCCATTGAACACTTAACTCCCCATTCCTCCTCCCAAAGCCTCTGGTAACCAACGTTCTAATCTGCGTCTGCATGTGTCTGACTACTTTAGGTACCTTATATAAGTGGAAGCTTTCAATTTTTGTTCTTTGTGTCTGGATACATAATATGATTGGGGATATGGTGGCTGGAATTGGAAGAATTATCAGAAAAGTTGGTAATTGACTTTGGTAGACACTCTTCCATCTACTCCTTGGGAAGCATACATGTCAGGTTTCCTAGGAAAGTCCCAGTTGATAACTCAGTATTAATCATATCTCATTTCAATTTCAAAATACCCTAGTTTGAACAGGAAATCAGTCATCCTATTTGCTCAAAAATCTGGCCAAGACCATTAAGAGACAAAAATGCACTAAATATTTTGGTCCTTAAGGTAGAGTCTAAATCCTCAAATCAAGGTGTAGGCAAAAAATTCATAGGAAAAGTATAGAAACAATAAATTAGAAGCAAGCGAGAGCTATGATTATTTTGCAGTGCTAGAAATAAGACTCCCTATGAACAGAGGTCCTGGCTAATGTATAAAGAGAGTGAGAAGGGTATACTGATGTGCTTCACAAAGTCCAGGTGAGCTATGACTTGTGTGGGGAGTCCAAAATAACTTATTATTTCCGTTAAAGCTATTCTAACAGGAAAAATGGGGCTTCCCTGGTGGCCCAGTGGTAAAGAATCTGCCTACCAATGCAGGAGATGCCAGTTCAATCCCTGGGTCAGGAAGAAACCCTGGAGAAGAAAATGGCAACCCATTCCAGCATTCTTGCCTGGGAAATCCCATGGACAGAGGAACCTGGCAGGCTCCAGTCCATGAGGTCACAAAGAGTCAGACATGACTGAGCGACTAAACAACAACAATTTCAACGGCAAGAGGAAAAATTGTGTAAACAGAAAGCAGTGTCAAATAGGTACAAATCACTATGGGACTGCAGATTCAGAATTTCTTGTTGCACATATTTCAATTTACTGCCTTTCCCAGTATTATGAACCAAAAGAAAATAAAAATGTTGACACAAGTATTAAAATTAGGCTATTCTGATGATAATCCCCCACAGGGCACTCTTGATGTCCTTGTTCCTTAGACTGTAGATGAAGGGATTCAGCATAGGGGTGACCACAGTGTACATCACCGAGACCACTGCACTCTTCCTGTGGCAAGATGAGGCAGTGGAGCTGAGATATACCCCAAGGCCAGTTCCATAAAATAAGCAAACAACTGACAGGTGAGAACCACAGGTAGAGAAGGCTTTGTACTTCCCATCTGATGAGGAGATTCTCAGAATGGAGGATATAATTCGAATATAAGAGTAAAGGATCCCCAAGAGTGGAACTCCAGCCAAGATGGTACCAATGAAATAGATTAATATGTTACTGGTGGAGATGTCAGAACAGGCAAGGTTGAGAAGTTGAGAAAGCTCACAAAAGAAATGAGGGATTTCCACATCTGCACAGAAGGTAAGCTGTGACATCATCAAGTAGTGAAGCTGAGAGTTCAAAAGGCTGATGGAAAATGACGCCAGGACCAACAAGCCACAGAGTTGGGGGTTCATAATGACCAGGTAGTATAGAGGGTGACAAATGGCCGCCAGTCGATCATAAGCCATCACTGTCAGAAGGAGACTCTCCAAACAAGCAAAGAGAGAAAAGACAGTCACCTGAGCTAGGCATCCTGCATAAGAGATGGATTTGCTCTGTGTTTGGAGGTTCACTAGCATGTTGGGGACAGTGGTGGTGCATATACCAATGTCAGCCAAGGACAGATTGGAGAGGAAGAAGTACATGGGGGTGTGGAGGTGAGAATCGGAGCTGATAGCCAGGATGAGGAGCAGGTTCCCAAGCACAGTGACCAGGTACGTGGAAAGGAAGAGTCCAAAGAGGAGGGGCTGCAGGTCTGGATCATCTGAGAGCCTCAGGAGGAAGAATTGTGACACACGTGTACGATTGTGTGGTTCCATGAAGAAGGGACACCTTTTTAAAGAGAAGAGGATGTAGAATAAACAGCACAAATACTACAATATTGTAAAGTAATTAGCCCCCAACTAAAATAAATAAATTTATTAAATAAATAAATAAACAATACCTGAAAAAATAAATAAATAAACAGCACAAATATAGAGACACAGACATAAGTGTCCAGAGTTTGGATTTGAACAACTCAGAATTCAGAAATAAAGTATGCATGCTTGACGACCATACAGCACAATTCATTGAGCAATATTTCTCAGTGTGAACCATCTTTACTAGTGCTTAAGACATTCACTTTTTTCTTCATACATCTATTTTAGAGGCATGGGGACAAAGAATATTAGAGAAGAAAGGACATTTTGAGATCACAAATCCATGAACACGGTAATATAGCTATCCCCTACCTTTGAGAGAAAGATATAGAATAAAAAGTATTCTTCTCTTTTAAAAGATTATTATAATTAAAGCATAAGAAACAGCAGTCAAAAGTACTATATCTTATTCAAATGCAGTACAAGAAATTCCTTTGATTTGCACTGTAGTCCCAGAGAACTAAAAAGCACTGTCTCTGAATTCTAAATTAAAATCAAAGGTTCACAATCAGATAGCATTTGTATAGGCTAATTAATTTCAAGGGTTTTTCATCTTTATGTATATTTATTTATTTCATCTTTATGATATTCATCTTCCATGGAAGTAACTGCTAATTCAAATATGTGGATTGTCTGGTCAATGTCTCTTTAACTATAACTCAAATATAAATATTTGACCTTGATGGACTCAACATTTTGATATGTATATTTTTGTTAAAAGTGTAAAATCATATGGCATCCACGATCCTGAACATAGCATTAATGTATGATGTACCAATTATTAAATAATAATTAAATTTTAATAAATACTTTGAAGTTTTTTTCATTTTTGTAGAGTTTTTCTCCGTGCTATATACTCTCGGAAAAAGGTTTGAGGTTGAATTTGCATTTTACTGTTTTTGTTTGTAGGGCTAGGAAAACTTCTTAATTGTGTCTTTACTCCTAAATGTTTGTAAAGCTTTGACTTCTCATCAAATCCAGTCCTCTTAAGAATAGTTAAAAAATTTAAGAACAAAGCCCAGTCTCAAACCCTAAATTGGTCTTCTTATGCCAGATTAAGAGCTGTTCAAGTAGTTCTTTCTTATTGAGGAATCAAGTTTCAATCAACATTGAACTCCCTGAAGGCAACTCAAGTCTTCATTTTTCCTGACAGGTCAAAATATGATGTAATTGGGAAAAATCAAAATGGGAAAAAAATAGTAATATCACAAACAGTTGGGTAGTTTGTGCATCTGTAAAATGGGTACATTAATTGAACTGAACGTACAGGTTTGCTGTAAGCAATTAAAGTATTCACAGTTACAAGCAACTGGTCACCATAGTCTAGCCTAGTTAACATATAAAATTAGCTTTCACGTGCCCTTTTAACCTCCCAACTTCTGTCAGTTATACTTTGGAGGCTTGTTTTAATATCCAGGATAAGTTAAATTTAAAAGCTGGAAAACCAAAAACTGTGTATGTATCTTAATTTAATTGAACTTACAGTCATATAATGTTGATGTAGCTATCACAAAAAGGAATCTGTGCCTTATTTGTCTAATAAAATAAAATAAAAAAAAACTAGAGGGAATTTTGCTCTCCCTGCATGATCTTATTCCCTTGCACTTCAATGTTTCCCATCGTGAGTTGGGTAAACATGTTTTCTTTCAGTGTTTCCATAACCTTTGTGTTGATTTATGTATTCATAAGTTTTCTTGAAAGCTTTAGGACATACCGTCTATCATAGATGAGTTCCCATTTACCACTCTATGAAATATGTCTGTTTCAACACATAATATGATGTATGATATTACCTGAGGGATAAATTTTATTTTCCTTTTCAATTTTTTTTTATGACACAGCTAAGAAAATTCTTGCACCCCTATCTATATTACACGAAGAGAAATCCCGAAAGACATATACATCTAAGATTACTGCTTGAGTTTTAAAAATTGAAGCATGTGCAATTTTCCTATTCCTATCTTGTTTTCCTTGTGTGATAAAAAAAAATCACACAAAAGCAAGTGCATGCTCTGATTGTCAAGGTATAGAATTAGAAAGATCTATGAAATCTCACTGGCAGTAGTCTTTTCATGATAAAATCACAGGAAAATTCCCATTTGTATAGGGAATGATATTTCTGTAACTCAGATGTTTTAGATGGGCTGGAAAATGCATTCCTATTCACAGAAAACCCTATCATCCGTAATATTCATACAGTAAAAGGTCCTGAAAACCACTTAGTCCATTTGTTAATTCACAGATAAACTCACCAAATCCCCAGCAGAAGAAATCCACGGTTCTACTTCCATTTGATCATCTGGGACTAAAGCAGGTGTCAGAAGAAAATAAGCAATCCACTCTGATGGGCAGAGTCCTGGGACTGGAATTGGGAGGCCCTTGTCTGAGGCCCACACCTTTCACACACTAAATATGGAGTGTGTGTAAATCTCCCTACCTCTCTGCAAAGATGTTCTTTACATTGAAGTTGGCCCAATAACACCCATTTGTAGGACATGTAGGGTGTCAAGGAAGGGGAAATTTCCCCTTCTACCCTTCTGGAGTTCTTGTGGCTGGACTAATAAAATTAACACAGGGCACATTAACAGGAGAAAAAGAAATCAAATGTTAATTTGTGCACTTGGAGGTCACATAAAAATGGAACCTAAGAAGTGGCCAAAGCAGGCGGCTTTTATCCTCTTTAGATAAAGAAACAAAACATTTGTAAGAAATTGACAGGACAAAGAAACTTAGACTTTGAGTGATTCATTAGTGAAGAATCTAAACAGTTTGAGCTTGAGGTAGTGAGAAATAATGAGTTTTGTTTAAACAGATTTCTGGGCCCTAAGTCCCCTGTGTCTGACAATGAAGATGTCCTCTCCCTAGCTAGGGCTTCCCAGGTGGCTCAGTGGTAAAGAATCCATCTGCTAAGGTAGAAGATGCAGGAGACACGGGTTTGATCCCTGAGTCAGGAAGATCCCCTGGTGAAGGAAACAGCAACGCACTCCAGTATTCTTGCCTGGGAAATCTCTGATGGGCTCCAGTCCGAGTTACAAAGAGTCAGAAACGACTGAACGACTGAACACTCATATCTCCCTCTAGGTACAGGGAGTGCCCCTTTCATATGAGAGATTTTCCTCCTTCTCAGGGAGACAGAGGAGGGTCAGAATTTCCTTTTTGCATTGGCTGCTTCAGAAGCAACTTCATTTCAAACTGATCAATAGATCATTGCAGTATGCTTTGTGGCAACCCATCCTGATCCCCAGTAGAGGTATCTGAAGAGGTCAGCACTTAAAAAATATTCTGTCATAGGTTTTGAATCAGAATTTGAATCATTACTGGAGTAGTTGGGTATTGGTGAAGCACAATCCTTATAAAATTTAATGATTTTATATTCTATTTTATGTAGGAGAGGTAGAAGCCTATTATATCCCAATAAATTCATTTGCAGAATGAATGGAAATCCAAAAATGTGTCTTAGTCCACATGATAACTTTCTTTTAAAATGTTTATTTTATTTATTTATTTTTGGCTGTGCTAGGTCTTCGTTGCTGTGCACAGGCTTTCTCTAGTTGCAATAAACAGGGACTACTGTCTAGTTGTGGTAGACCATTTCTCATTGGGGTGGCTTCTCTTGTTTCAGAGCACGGGCTCTAGGGTATGTGGGCTTCAGTGGCTGCAGCACATGGGCTCAGAAGTTGTGGCAAGGGTTTAGTTGCTCTGTGGGATGTAGGATCCTCCTATACTCAGGGATCAAACCTGTGTCCCCTGCATTGGCAAGCAGACTCTTGTCCGCTGCATCACCAGGGAAGTCTTCTTTCTTTCTTTCATTCTCTCTCTCTTTGTCTCCCCCTCTCTCTTTTTTAATTTTTGTGAGTCACTATTTTTTTAAATAATTGAACATTGTAGATTCTATTTAATGGAAATTGATGAGTCCCTTAGAAAGTGACACAGAGGCATACAAACACTGTTTCATCTTTTGTTTAGTCCAGCAAGACATTGCTGGAAGGAATGAAAAACCAATCAGGAAAACGCCCAGTGCATGAAAGTTTTATACCCCACACTCTGTTTCTGAGAACTAAGGAAAGGTCTATCAGTATCCAACAGAGATTTTTGTTCTTGTACCCTATTCTGTGTAAGGAAGGAAAGGCTCTGAGGAACCTAAAATAGATAAGTCTCAGTTGTTTCCCTATAGGCAGTCAGAATCGACTAGCATAAAAAAAAAAAAGTAAAATGTTGTCTCTGGCTTCCCTGGTGGCTCTGTGGTAAAGAATCTTCCTGCAATACTAGAGACACTCGATCCCTGAGTTGGGAAGATGCCCTGGAGAAGGAAATGGCAACCCATTCCAGTATTCTTGCCTGGAGAATCCCATGGACAGTGGAGCCTGGCGGCTACAGTCCATAGGGTTAGAAAAGTCAGACACGACTGAGCAACTGAACAACAACAAAATATTCTCTCAGGATCTAGGGAAAACCAAACCTCAGATCACCGGCTATTTTAGTTAAGTAACTGGTACTTAGCTTACTGCTGCTGCTGCTGCTGCTGCTGCTAAATCACTTTAGTCGTGTCCGACTCTAAGGATAATAATAATAATAAAACTACCTAAAATTTACTTTGCTTTAACTGTAATGCCTCTATCATACATCTAGGCACATGTTAAAATCCATTTTCTTCCATTCTTTGTCAATACAGTTGTATCAACTGGATATCAATTTAGATGGCAACGCTGAAGATCAGAGATGTTAAGGACTTGCTCAGAGTCGTTCAGATAATAAATAGACAGACAAGATTCAAGCTTAGATTGTGGGTCTGTGAGGTCCATGCCCTGAACTTGTTTACTCTGTTTCCCCACACTTCAGAGAGTTTAAGCAGAGGATCAGAAGTCTCTTCCAAGCTTTCTAAAGTACACATTTCTTGTTTCCTGCCTCAGAATACAAACCAGCACCCTGACGCCATACTCCCTTAGAGATCAAGAGGGTATAAATTACCAGAATAAAAGAGCAAGTGGACAGGGAAGCAAAATCCAAGAACACGAACAAGAGAGAGAACTGCCTTGAATTGCATGAGCTCGTTCTTCCTGGAATCCCCACCTCCACCTTCATTCCTGTAGCTGTTGAGCAGGTACCACCACTGCTTTCCACTGTGTCTGCCTTGAACCCCTAAAGGGAAGAGCCCAATGAGCAGGATGTCTCGGCCTGGGATGAAAGGGAAGAGAGTTTGCTTTTTCTTGTTTTTGTTGACAGTGGCTAGGAAAAGCATCTTAAAGATATCTCAGATCCTAAGACATTTTAAAAGGTTGATTTCTCATCAAATCCAACCCTCTTAAGAACAACTGATAAGTTTAGGACCAAAGTCAGGTATCAAACTCTACGCTGGCCTTCTTATGCCAGCATAGGAGTTTTTCAAGTCTGTATTTCTTTATAGAGAGTTTGCATTTCTCCTGCATTCAGTCCTGGAATGCAAGCTGTATTAGCACAGGATATTTTCTAGGTGCCTTATGTATAGAGTTTCACTGTCCCCATTCAAATCTGACTTTACCCCCTTTTGCACTCCATGGCCTGATCAAAATTTCATAAAAATATTGTGTTCCTATCCTCAACTGTAAAATGATGCTAATGCATGTGGTGGGAGAGGTAATGCAGATAAAAGGAAATAAGCAACAGAAAAATTTAGCTTGGCTCCTGGCAATTGGATTCCAAAGTAAAGGTTTGTGATACTATGGATCCTGATATCATTTTCATCACTATCATCTTCATGATCATCTGCAGTGCTTAAGCACAGTTTAGAGGGACCTATTTATTTGTCAGGTAGAAAAGATGGGAATGGAAGACAGTAAGCATGGGATGAAACAGAATTTTAAATAAACAATATTGCAGAGCAATTGTCCTTCAATTAAAAAAATAGAAATAAAAAAAAGAATTTTAAATAAGAGTTCTATGATCCCCAACACTCACAACAAATCAACTTCACAAGCCTTTGACCTTATCTATGTATTTTGGTGCCCTCCCACTGGCTATCTCAACTGTCCCACTGCCTTGCCAGTGATCAAACAAGGCTCCCGCATCCTTCCTGCATTCACTGTCTCCCACTGCACTTGGCACTCTCTGGGATGTACTATTTCTCTGCTGGACCAGGACTGAGGATGACAAACTGGCTGCCCCTCTCCTACCTGCTGTTGGATGAGGGCTGAGGCTGTGTCCTCAGGACTGGCAGCAACGCAGACTCAACAATGGAACTCCTGGTGCAGACCACAACTCTGGGAAGCTGAGATACACAGGTATGGGACTCACTGGAATGGAGCCGGCTATTTGAAAGGCTGGGAAGCACAGGCTAATTATTTACAGTGGTGCAGCCTCGAGGTCTCCATGCACGTAGCAGATAATTAGACAAATTGGTCCATGGTCTCTCAGACTCTAAGGATTTGCTAATTTAATGGAGGATGAAAATTTCAAAAGTAAGTATTAGTAAGGATCTAGATCCTTCCTCTTTTCACAAGGGGACTGACCTCTCTCCTTTTCTCTGATGTCCAAGTTGCTTATCAAAAATTTCAACATTTCCTTTTTAAATATATATATAATTTTTCAGATTCTTTTTCATTATAGATTTTCATAAGACACTGAATATAGCTCCTATGCTATACAGTAGGTTCTTGTTTATTTTATATACAATAGTGTGTATATGTTAATCCCAAACTTCCAATGTATCTCTCCCCTCCCTTCCCGGTTTAGTAACCATCACTTTGTTTGCTGTGTCTGTGAGTCTGTTTCTGTTTAGTAAGTAAATTCATTTGCATCATTTTTTTTAGACCCTTCATATGAGTTATGTCATATGATACTTGTCTTTCTCTAACTAGCTTGCTTCACTTAGCATCATAATCTCTAGGTTCATCCATGTTACTGTGAATGGCATTATCGCATCCTTTTCTTTGACTGAGTAATATTCCATTGTACATATGTACCACGTATTCTTTATCCATTCATCTATTGATCAATATTTAGGTTGCTTCCATGTTTTGGCTAATGTAAATAGTGCTGCAATGAATATTGGAGAGGAGGTATCTTTGGAACCATGATTTTCTCTGAATAATGGCCCAGAAGTAGAATAGCTGAATCACACATTAGCTCTATTTTTAGATTTTCTAAAAAAAATTTTTGGAGTATAATTGATTTATAATACTGTGTTCATTTCTGCTCTGCAGCAAAGTAAATCAGTTATACATATGTGTATATCCACTTTTTAAAAGACTTTTACCTCTTTCCAAAGCAGAAATAGAGAAGCAAGTGGACAGAGAGCAGGAAGGGAGGGAGGGAAAAACTGGGAGGTTAGGATTGACATATATACACTATCATGTGTAAAATAGATAACAAATGGGAACCTGCTATAAAGCACAGGAAGCTCAGCTCGGTGTGATGACCTAGATGGGTGGGATGGGCAGTTGGGAGGCAGATCCAAGAAGGAGGCGATATATGTATCTATATAGCTGATTTACTTCATAGTACAGCAGAAACACAACATTGTAAAGCAATACTTCAATAAAAATAAAATAAAATTGATTCCAAAATCTTATTGATATTTTCCTATACCATATTAAAAACAACTTTTAAAAATATTTATTTTTGACTGTGCTGGATCTTCATTGCTGTGTGGGGTTTTCTATAGCTGCAGCAAGCAGGGGCTACTCTCTAGTTGTGGTGCGCAGGCTTCCACTTTTGTGGCTTCTCTTGTTGCAGAGCACAGGCTCAATGCGCCTGGGCTTCAGTAATAGTTGCAGCACTCGGGCTCAGTAGTTGCGGTATGTGGGCTCTAGGGTCTGCTAGCGTCAGTAATTGTGGCACACAGGCTTAATAATTGTGGTTCATGGCCCCTAGAGCACGCGGGCTTCAGTAGTTGCAGTTCACAGGCTCTAGCTCATGGGCTCAGTAGTTGTGACTCATGGGCTTAGTTGTTTTGCAGCACATGGAATCTTCCCAGAGCAAGGATCAAACCTGTGTCCCTTGCATTGGCAGGCGGATTCTCATCCACTGTGCCACTAGGGAAGTCCTCTACTTCTGTTTTGTAAATAAGTTCACTTGTACCCATTTTTTTTAGATTCCACATATAAGCGTTATCAAGTGGTACTTGTCTTTCTGTGTCTGACTTACTTCACTCAGTATGACAAGCTCTAGATCCATCCATGTTATTGTAAACGTCTTTATTTTGTTCTTTTTTATGGCTGAGTAACATTCTAATGTATATATGTTCCACATCTTTATCTATTCTTCTGTTGATGGACAATTAGGTTACTTCCATGTCCTGGAAGGTGTGCTTCCCTGGTAGCTCAGTCAGTAAAGAATCTGCCTGCAGTGCAGGAGACCTAGGTTCAATCCCTGGGTTGGGAAGGTCCCCTGGAGAAGGAAATGGCAACCCACTCCAGTATTCTTGTCTGGAAAATTCTACGGACAGAGGAGCCTGATGGGCTATAGTCCATGTGGTTGCAAGAGTCAGACACGACTTAGCAACTAAACCACCACCATCATATCCTGGCTACTGTAAATAGTGCTGCAATGAATATTTGGGTGCATATATCTTTTTGAATTATGGTTTATCAGGAAATGTGCCCAGGAGTGAGATTGCTGGGTCATATGGTAGCTCTATTTTTTAGTTTTTAAAGGACCCGTTATACTTTTCTCTATGGTAGCTGTATCAATTTACATTCCCACAAATAGTGCATAATGGTTCCTTTATCTCCACACCTTCTCTGGCATTTATTGTTCATAGATTTTGTTGATGACGGCCATTCTGACCTGTGTGAAGTGATAACTCGTTGTAGTTTTGACTGCATTCCTCTAATAATTAGTGATGATAAGCATCTTTTCATGTGCCTTTCAACCATTGTTGTTATATTTTGGAAATTAATCCCTTGTCTGTTGCTTCATTTGCAAATATTTTCTCCCATTCTGAGGGTTGTCTTATTGTTTTGTTTATGATTTCCTTTAATATGAAAAATCTTTTGAATTTAATTAGATCCACTTATTTACTTTTTTAATTTGCATTACTCTAGGAGGTGGATGAAAAAAGATCTTGCTGCAGTTTCTGTCAAAGGATGTTCTGCCTATATTTTCCCCTATAGAATTTTATTCCTGCCTTACATTTAGGTCTTTAATCCGTTTTAGTTTTTTCTTGTGTATGATGTTAGGAAGTGTCCTAATTACATTCTTTTACATGTAGCTGTCTAGTTTTCCCAGAACCACTCATTGAAGAGACTTTCCTCCATTGTATATCCTTTCCTTTGTCATAGATTAGGTGACCACAGAGGGTGTGGATTTATCTCTGGGCTTTCTATCTTGTTCCCTTGGTCTATATTCCTATTTTTGTGCCAGTAACATGCTGTCTTGATTACTATAGCTTTATAGTATAGTCTAAACTCAGAGATCCCAATTCTTCCAGTCCCATTTTTCCTTCTGCAGATTGCTTTAGCTATTCAGGGTCATTTGTGTTTCCATAAAAATTGTAAAATTATTTATTCTGATACTATGAAAAGTACCATTGATAATTTTGATAAGGATTGCATTGAAACTATAGATTGCTTTGAGTAGTATAGTCATTTTCACAATACTGATTCAAGCCACAGACCACAGCCAAAAAGAAAGAGCAAAAAAAGATGTGGGGAGGGGACACAAATAAACAAAACCTAGGATAAATAGCAAAGACAAAAACAAATAAACAGCAGCAAAAGAGTTAAAAAAAGAAAAAGAAAACAAATGGGGAAGCAAATGGTAAAAGCAAAACTGAATAAATAAAAACAAAACCGTGTGACCCAGCCATCCCACTACCATGCATGTACCCTGAGGAAACCCGAATTGAAAAAGACACATGCACCCCGGTGTTCACTGCAACACTATTTACAACAGCTAGGACGTGGAAGTAACCTAGAAGTCCTTCAGCAGATGAATGAATAAGGAAGTTGTGGTACATACACACAGTTGAATATTCAGTTCAGTTCAGTCACTCATTCATGTCCGACTCTTTGCGACCCCATGAACCGCAGCACGCCAGGCTTCCCTGTCCATCACCAACACCCGGAGTCCACCCAAACCCATGTCCATTGAGTCGGTGATGCCATCCAACCATCTCATCCTCTGTCGTCCCCTTCTCCTCCTGCCCTCAATCTTTCCCAGCATCAGGGTCTTTTCAATGAGTCAGCTCTTCGCATCAGGTGGCCAAAGTATTGGAGTTTCAGCTTCAACATCAGACCTACCAATGAACACCCAGGACTGATCTCCTTTAGGATGGACTGGTTGGATCTCCTTGCAGTCCAAGGAACTCTCAAGAGTCTTCTCCAACACCACAGTTCAAAAGCATCAATTCTTCAGCACTCAGCTTTCTTTATAGTCCAACTCTCACATCCATACGTGACCACTGGAAAAACCATAGCCTTGACCAGACGGACCTTTGTTGGCAAAGTAATGTCTCTGCTTTTTAATATGATGTCTAGGTTGGTAACAACTTTTCTTCCAAGGGGCAAGCATATTTTAATTTCATGGCTGCAGTCACCATCTGCAGTGATTTTGGAGACCCCCAAAATAAAGTCAGCCACTGTTTCCACTGTTTCCCCATCTATCTGCCATGAAGTGATGGGATCAGATGCCATCTTAGTTTTCTGAATGTTGAGTTTTAAGCCAACTTTTTCACTCTTCTCTTTCACTTTCATCAAGAGGCTCTTTAGTTCTTTTTCACTTTCTCCCATAAGGGTGGTGTCATCTTCATATCTGAGGTTATTGATATTTCACTTTCATCAAGAGGCTCTTTAGTTCTTCTTCACTTTCTCCCATAAGGGTGGTGTCATCTGCATATCTGAGGTTATTGATATTTCTCCCGGCAATCTTGATTCCAGCTTGTGCTTCCTCCAGCCCAGCGTTTCTCATGTTGTACTCTGCATATAAGTTAAATGAGCTGCTGCTGCTGCTAAGTCGCTTCATTCGTGTTCGACTCTGTGCAACCCCACAGACGGGAGCCCACCAGGCTCTTCTGTCTCTGGGATTCTCCAGGCAAGAATCAAGAATACTGGAGTGGGTTGCCATTTCCTTCTCCAGGGCATCTTCCCAACCCAGGGTTTGAATCCAGGTCTCCTGCATTGCAGGGAGATTCTTTACCATCTGAGCCACCAGAGAAGCCCATTATTGGTCAATTGTATCTCAATTTAGTTGGGAAAAAATAATAATAATACCAACACATTATTCTATTTTAATATTAATATTAAAGTGAGTCTCTTGTAAGCAGCATATAGGTGGGTCTTGTTATTTTATCCAATAAGCCACCCTATGTCTTTTGATTGGTGTATTTAGTTCATTGACATTTAAAGCTATTGATAGGTATGTTGCTATTGTTTAGTAGCTAAGTCATGTCTGAGTCTTTTGTAACCCATGGATGGTAGCCTGCCAGGCTCCTCCATCCAAGGGATTTCCCAGGCAAGAATACTGGAGCGGGTTCCCATTCCTTCTCTGGGGGTTCTTCCTGAGCTACTTGGGAACCCCTTTGACAGGTATGTACTAATTGCTATTTTGTTACTTGCTTTCTGGTTGTTTTTGTAGTTCTCTGTTCTTTCCATATTCTCTAAGTTTCTTCCCTTTCAGTGTGGTGTTTTCATTTAGTGACATACTTGTGTTCCTGTCTACTTTTTGGTATCAATAATCCAGCCACCAAACCATCATGTAGCTTGGTTCAGTTCTGTCTGGGAGGCTTCTTTGGAAACTTTCTGTTGCTCTAAGCTCACAGTCATGGTTTCAAACAGTGTCCACAACTCTTATGTTCACTCTCATTTCTCAGTAACAAATCTCCACTTCTGCTTTAGTTTTTAAAATTTTGTATCTCTTTTGTTTTTCTGTTATTTTATGTGTTTGAAGGAAGTGAGGTTAAAGTAGTAAGGGGATGAGGTTACAACACCATCTTGTTTCCTGTTGGTTTTACTATATCCAGAAAATTGTAGGTTAACACATTTCATACAGTAGCAGTGAACAATAGAGGAAATAAATTGATGTGTGCATGTTAAGTTGCTTCACTAATGTCTGATTCTTTTCAACCCTATGGACTGTAGTTTGCAGGCTCCTCTGTCCACCGTAAAGGAGATCAGTCCTGGGTATTCATTGGAAGGACTGATGTTGCAGCTGAAACTCCAATACTTTGGCCATCTGATGCTAAGAGCTGGCTCATTTGAAAAGAACCTGATGCTGGGAAAGATTGAGGGCAGGAGGAGAAGGGGATGACAGAGGATGAGATGGCTGGATGGCATCACCGACTCAATGGACATGGGTTTGGGTGGACTCTGGGAGTTGGTGATGGACAGGGAGGCCTGGCGTGCTGCAGTTCATGGGGTCGCAAAGAGTTGGACACGACTGAGCGACTGAACTGAAATTTCCATGGGATTCCCCAAGCAAGAATACTGGAGTGGGTTGCCATGCCCTCCTCCAGGGGATCTTTCTGACCCAGGAACTGAACCCATGTCTCCTATGTCTCCTGCATGGGCAGGCAGGTTCACAGGCACATGAAAATATTGAATTCTTTAAAGACAAAAGATAGTTTCATTAATATTAATATGGGATACCAACCCCACTTATTAGATAATGGGTAAAATCTAACTAAATGAACTGAGAGTATGCTTGCACACTAGTGTTTTGCCTTGATCCTGTAACCTCTTACAATTCTATGAAAAACTTAGAAATGAACACGAGCAGAAAAGTAGACAGTGCACACTTGGCCTCACAGAGTCAGGAAAGCAGCCATTTCCAAAGTAGAATCTTAAGTATTTGCACTCTCATGGGATCACAGCAACATTAAATTGCTTGATTAATAAGGAGCTTTGGAAATTGAATCTCTAGGGTTCAAGACTGCAATCTATCTGTTACCATTTCTATCCACAGTGCTTTCCTTGGATATAAGCAGCACATAGACTCCTACCATAGATGACCCTTCCTTCCCAGGAGCTGGTGATTCACTCAGACCCTTCTCTTCCAAAGGACAGATCTTTGGTTTGGGATATCACAGATGTTAGACAACATTCCACTGCGATGCCAGCCATGTAACGTAATGATCCTTAGTGAATGTTTGGAAATGAGGACAGGTGTTTGGGTACAAGTTTATCCTGAGAAAGCTATAAAAAAAAGTACACACATCAGATGATTAGAACCAAGTCACTGTTCATAACTTATGTCATCTTCACACTTATTTTTTATTTTGCACCAATAATTAAGCATCTCTGATTTATGAATACCAATATTTTTAAAAACCAACCAAGTGGTAACCTTTTCTAGAACTGATTATACTTGGCTGTCATCAGCCTTGGATTTTTTTGTTGTTTCTCAGTCACTTAGTCATGTCTGACTCTGCAACCCCATGGACTGCATCATGCCAGTTTCCTCTGTCCTCCACTATCTCCTGAAGCTTGCTCAAATTCATGTCCATTGAGTCAGTGATGCTATCTAACCATCTCGTCCTCTGCCACCATCTTCTCCTTTAGCCTTCAGTCTTTCCCAGCATCAGGTTCTTTTCCAATGAGTCAGCTCTTTGCATTACGTGGCCAAAGCATTGGAGCTTCAGCATCAGTCCTTCCAGTGAATATTCAGGATTGATTTCCTTTAGGATTTTTTTTACATTACAGATAAATATGCACTCATAAGGCTTTCCTTCCCCTTCCCACTCCTTTAGTCTCTTTCCATTCCCAAGATGGTTTATGCTCCTTGTGACACTACTGCTGCTTCCCTAGTGACCACACATTTTATTGTCTTGTTACCACATCTTCTTCAACAGATTCATCAACATCATGGAACCCAGAAACCAAACAGCTGTTTCTGAATTTCTTCTCATGAGACTGACAGAGGATGAAAAACTGAAAACCGTCTTATTCAACCTGTTCCTGTTCATGTACCTGGTAACTGTCCTGGGAAATGTGCTCATCATCCTGGCTGTCATCTCTGACTCCCACCTCCACACCCCCATGTACTTCTTTCTCTCCCATCTGTCCTTTACAGACATTGGTTTAAGCACAACCATAATCCCAAAGATCCTGGTGAACATGCAAGCACAGAGTCAAAGCATCACTTACATGGGTTGCCTCACTCAGATCTGCTTTGTCCTGATTTTGGTTTGTTGGGAAAGTTTTCTCCTTGGAGCAATGGCCTATGACCGCTATGTGGCTATTTGTCACCCACTGAGGTACACAGTCATCATGAACCCCCACCTCTGTGTTATGCTGACTCTACTCTCCCTGTTCATTAGCACTGGGAATGCCCTGCTCCACACTCTGATGGTGCTGCCACTATCCTTCTGCAAGGACCTGGAAATCTCCCTCTTCTTCTGTGAAGTTGTTCAGGTCATCAAGCTTGCCTGCTCTGATATCTTCATTAATAATACTCTTCTTTATTTTGCAATTAGCCTATTAGGTGGCATTCCTGTTTCTGGAATCATTTTCTCTTATACTCAAATAGTCTCCTCTCTTTTGAGAAAGTCATCAGTGGGTGGAAAGTATAAACCTTTTTCTACCTGTGGGTCTCACCTCTCAGTTGTGTTCTTATTCTATGGGACAGGTTTTGGAGTGTACATTTGTTCTGCAATTCCTGACTCTCCTGGGAAGACTGCAGTGGCTTCATTGATGTACACCGTGATCACTCCCACAATGAACCCCTTCATCTACAGCCTGAGGAACAGGGACATGAAGGGAGCTTTGAGGAAACTCTTCAGTAGAGTACCTTCTACTCTATGATTTTCTAGTTCTCTGATGTTTGACATAAACTTTCCATCCTCTAATATAAGGTTTTGGCTAGAGCCAATAAAAGCTGAATCTGAGGCAGAGGTTCATGGTATAGTAATTTTGTGGGGAATGTTCCCA
The DNA here is from genome assembly GCA_024291935.2 of Okapia johnstoni. Taxonomy (NCBI): domain Eukaryota; kingdom Metazoa; phylum Chordata; class Mammalia; order Artiodactyla; family Giraffidae; genus Okapia; species Okapia johnstoni. The sequence continues at coordinate 10,489,944 of CM044316.1, read as the reverse complement.
GCACTAGGGAAGTGGAAAAAGGTGGGTAGGTCAAGGAAAGAATTTAAACAAGTCTGTGGTCCTGCAGAAATAGATTCTGCCTGATTCCCTGGATGACACCATGTAAACTGTACTCCAGAGTAAAGCCTATTTACAAGACATTGTGGTTGATCTTTCACATCTCAGTTCAGGAATCTTTAAAACTGGTCACTGGTAAATTGGACATATGTTAGGCAACATTAGCATCCATATCACTCGACTTCATCATCCATAAAATTTTGTGATTATCTCAGCAGTTTGAAATGATTGTGGAATATTTGAAATTGATCAGTGAGGAAAATTTTCTTTCTAATAAAAGAAAGAAATCCTGAATCTTAATATGCTCAAACAATAAAGATGATTATCTTTCATCACAAGGATTTCAGAGGCAGGAAACGTGCAGGAGCAGGAAATTAGAGATTCATTCATTCCTCCATGAAGAGGCTTCATGTTAGGCTGATTCCCCTCGTGAACTCAGATGGCTGAAATAGATGCAGGCATATATAGACATGATTACTGGAGACAAATAAAACTGACTGTCCTTCAATGAGTCAGTTGTTAATTGAAATTCTATTTATAATAGATATTTCCATGGCCTCACCCATAAGGTATTACCTTCAATCTTATCACTGAGAAATGGATCATATGCCACCTACTTAATCCAATTCCTGATATTGGGAATTGATTATTCTTGAGCCTTATGCTTGCCATTTGTAGTCTAATTACTGCTGGAAAGTTAATCTCTATAAGAACAATAAACACTTAGGACAATGCCTTAATAAAATTTAAGTAGTGTTATTGTGTTCCATAAGTTTCCTATACCCTTGGGTCCTTGTATTTTTTCCATTGGTTCAGCAATTTGATTTTTTTAATTTTTACTTTTTATTGTGGACCACTTTTAAAGTCTTTACTGAATTCATTACCATATTGCTTCTGTTTTATGTTTTGGTGTTTTTGGCCACAATCCATTTGGAATCTTAGCTCCCCAAGCAAGTATTGAATCCCCATCACCTGCATAAGTCTTAACCACTGGGCTGCCAGGGAAGTCTTTGATTTGCTTTCTTTTATTATTATATTTATCAGGTTTTCCCCCACTGGTTTGAGTAATATAATAAAATAAATCATTGTTTTGTAGGCAGGGAAAAAGTTTTTAATCTTCCTCTGGCATCTTATTTGCTTTGAAACATTTTTATTGGCTTATTCCTAAGAATAGATCTGTTTTCACTTCTCTTCCTAGTCATCTTTTTTTATTTTTAGTTTTTTTAAATTATAAGTTATTTATTTTTTAATTGAAGGATAATTGCTTTACAGAATTTTGTTGTTTTCTGTCAAACATCAATAAGAATCAGTCATAGGTATACATATGTCCCCTCCCTCTCAAACCTCCCTCCCATCTCCCTTCCCATCCCACCCCTCTAAGTTGTTACAGAGCCCCTGTTTAAGCTATTGCTGTTTCTTACACATTCTGGTAGAGTCAACACAAAGGAACATCATTGAATAAAGTTAACTGTGTCATGGATGTCTTAGTGTATTGGGTTTAGTTTTAGGGCTCTCATGGAAAACTTTTTCATGTGTCTTTATGAGGAAAGTTATTCTATGGAGAACTGTTTTCCTTTGACAAGATGTTGAGAGTAAGACAAGAGAGGAGAAAAGGGAAGTAGATAAGATTAGTGAGATCACCTTCCCACAAGGACAAAAATTTGAGGCCATCAGTCAGAACCACATGTGGGTGAAGGGGAAGAAACAGTGGAACTGTCAAGGGAGAGTCCAGGGTGTGGTGAAGAACTTTAAAAAGGTGAAGAACCTCGTTCATTGTAGATTGTACTTAGTTGCATCTGACTCTTTGTAACCCTTCAGATTGTAGTGTGCCAGTCTCCTCTGTCCTTGAGATTTTTCAGGCAAGAATACTGGAGTGGGTTGCCATTCCTCTTCCAGGGAAATCTTCCCGACCCAGGGATCAAGCCTGTGTTTCCTCAATCTCCTGCATTGCAGGCAGATATCTTTATCCACTGAGCCACTGGGGAAGCTAGAGAAGTAGTTTTACTTTCAGCACCACATCTGGGAAACAGCTCCCTGCTTGGCACTCTTGTTAACTCCAGAGCTTCCTTCATTTAAGGTCCACGGAACAGCTGCAGATTTGAATAACATTAGACCTTAGTTCATACTGAGAGTTCCCTGATCTTTAGCAAGAGCTGTGGATTTCGAGCCTCAGGAGAATGGGGCATGTGAAGGATGAGAGAATTTTTAATAAACACCTTTTGAGACTATGATGACCTGAGATGCATAACTTTCTTATGAGGACATGGGGAAATATATTATCATTACATTTAGAATTAGGAAAATGGAAGGATATTTCCTCAATTTTACTCATTAAAGTAGCAAAAAGTCTATGTGTAGTTCTGCGAGAATGGTAACATAATAGCCATGCATGTATCTACCCTATCCTGAAGTTAAATAAATAAAACAATCCCTTAATTATAGAATGCGATTTTTCTCCCACCTACATCACACTCCCCCCGCCCAGTGACAAACAAAATCTTGACTTTTTAATTCTTTTTCTTTCATTTGACCTTCTGTTAGGTTGACTCCTATGAATTTGCCATTATTTGATCATGTTTGCATCATAAAACTGACAATAGGATGAAATATCACTGTCTTGTCACCTCTGTATGTATTCCTTTGCAATTTATAACTTAATAAGCTCATTAAAATTTAATTGTTATGTTTTAATCTTTTATCCTGATTTTCTCTCATTATTGCACTTCGGAGATTTCATCGTTATCTTGGGGTGTATCAGTAAATAATTAATTTGCAATATTCTGTATATTTACATTGTGTTTGGAGACTTCAAAATAGGTATTTTTTATTATATTGATGGAAATTTTGTTTGTAGCTAATTTTATGCTGTTATGAGTAAATCTGAGTATTCTTTTCTATTTCTCATGGTAGCCTAAGGGGATCCATATCGTCATTTACGGTAACAATGTGAAAGTTACTTCATCAACAGACATGCCTCTTATTATTACATAACGGAGAGGCTTTTGATGCATTTATTTTCTTTGAAATATCTAATTGTGATAGACCTACTGAACTGTTCATAATTTTCTCATTAATTCATATGAGCTTTTTTTTTTTTACATAATCAAGATATTAGTGTTAGTTATACAAAATCAACCCTGAATATTCTTTGGAAGGACTGATGCTAAAGATGAAGTTCCAATGCTTTGGCCACCTGATGCGAAGAGCCAACTCTTTGGAAAAGAGATGCTGGGAAAGATCGAAGGCAAAGGGAGAAAAGTGAGGTAGAGGATGAGATTGTTAGATAGCATCACTGACTCAATGGACATGAATTTGGGCAAACTCCAGGAGATAGTGGAAGACTGAGGAGACTGGCGTGCTACAGTCCTTGGGGTTGCAAAGGGCCGAACACAACTTAGGAGCTGAGCAACAAAAACAATATATCCACTGCAAAATTATTTCTTAAGTGTATGACTTCTTTTTGGATATCCTGTACAGCTTTGTTTTGTATGAACACAAGTGCTTCATTTTCGTTACATAGTTAATAGCTGTTAATACTTTACATAATGGTATTACTTAACAGGTCTTATTTATGAAAACAATAGGGTTTCCCTGGTAGTTCAGCTGGTAAAGAATCCACCTGCAACACAGGAGACCCCTGTTCAATTCATGAGTCAGTAAGATCCCCTGGAGAAGGGATAGTCTACCCACTCTAGTATTCTTGGGCTTCCCTGATGGCTCAGCTGGTAAAGAATCTGCCTGCAATGCAGGAGACCTGGGTTCCAATGAAAACAATAGTACTTCAGTCTGAAGAATTCCCAGTATTGGCTTTTACATTTGAAACATGAATTTAGTTTTGTTAAGCAGGATCCAAATTCATTTTTATGTACCTGTATAAATTGCCCACTTATGTATAGGTTTCTTTATGGATGCTATCTTCTGGTCAATAGGTCTTCTATTTGCCCCTGAGCCAATATAAAACATTTTAATTATTCTAGCTCACCAGATTACTAAAATTAAATTTATTGTGGTAACAGAGAAGCCTCGGACTCTGTTGATTACAATCACAAGGTACATTGTGTCGTAACTTGAGTGCTTCTCTGATAACTTATGATGCAGTGTGAAAATATTGGTAATCAAGGGCCAGAATTTCAATGAATGGTCCATTATAATGAGGTCAGAATATTCAATCTACTACTATGAAATTGGGAAAATTGATACTGAAATTCTATAAAGAGAATGGAAAATGCTTATCACATGCTCAGTCTATTTTTAAAATTTTAGTAAAATATATAACATAAAATTTCCAATCTTAATGATTTTTAAGTGTGCAGTTTTGTGGCATAATTGCATTCACCATGTTATGCAGTCATCACCAAGATTTGTTTCCACGTGTTTTTCATCACCTCAAACTATCCCCCGACCTCAGTCCCTGGCAAGCTGCAGTCTAATTTCTGTTTATATAAATGTTTCTACTATAGCCGTTGCATATAAATGGAATGATACAATAAATGTCTTTTTTTTTCAATTTCTTCTTGTTAAGAAACTGTTTTTTAAAAGTCTTTATTGAATATGTTGCAATATTGTTTCTCTTTTTTTAATGTTTTGGTTTTTTGGCTGCGAGGCATGTATGATCTTAGCTTCCCAACCAGGGAACGAGCTCACACTCTCTGCGCTGATGGACGAAGTCATAACCACTGGACCATCAGGGAAGTCCGTCTTTTTCAATTTCTTACTGTGAAGTTTTTCAAACATACAGAAAAGTTGAAAGAATAATATAGTGAACACCCATTTGCCCACCACCTACATTCAATAGTTAACTTTTTGCGGTATTTGCCTTATTGATCTATGCACACTATTTTTTCTTTTTTGTTGTGTTAAAATACACATAACATAAAATTTACCACATGAACCATTTCTGAGTTCACAGTTTAGTAGCATTAAGTATAAGAACATCTTCATCTTGCAAATCAGAAACTCTATTCTCTTAAAACAAGAATTCTCCTTTTCTGTCTCTTCACAGCCCTAGATAACTACTATTCTGTTTTCCACTTCTATGAATTTCAATACTTTAGATGGTTTATATAAATGAAATCTGTCTTTTTGTGACTGACTTGTTCCACTTAGCCTAATGTTCTCAATTCTCATCCATATTGTTGCATATGGCAAAATTTCTTTCCTTTCCAATACTGAATAATATTCCATTGTCTGTATATAGCACATTTTGTTTATCCATTCATCCACTGGGTTGCTCCCACCTCCTGATTATTATAAATTGTGCTACTATGAATGCTAGGCTGGTAAGAATCTGATTGCAATGCAGAAGACCCCAGTTCGATTCCTGGGTCGGAAAGATCCACTGGAAAAGGGACAGGCTATCCACTCCAGTATTCTTGGGCTTCCCTGATGGTAAAGCTGGTAGAGCTGGTAAAGCTGCTAAAGAATCGGCCTGCAATGTGGGAGACTTGAGTTCGATCCCTGGATTGGGAAGATCCCCTGGAGAAGGAAACGGCCACCCATTCCAGTATCCTGGCCTGGAGAAGTCCATGGACTGAACAGTACAAGAGGTCGCAAAGAGTTGGACACAGCTGAGCCACTTTCACTTTCATTAACAAGTTCAGTTCAGTTCAGTCACTCAGTCCTGTCTGACTCTTTTTGTGTGTGTGTTAAGGTTTATTTGGGACAAAATGAGAAGTATAGCCTGAAAGACAGCATTTCAGATAGCTGAGAAACTTCTCCAAAGAGGCAGAGGGGAAAGTCAGTGTTACATATGATTTTAGTGAAGAGGGTACGTGCAGTCAAGCACACGTTTTGGCAGAGGCTTGCTGCTAGTCTCATGTCTGACTTTACAACCCCATGGACTTGCAGCATGCCAGGCTTCCCTGTCCATCACCAACTGCCAGAGCTTGCTCAAACTCGTGTCCAAAGTTGTGGCAATATCTCTTAGAATCTTAATTTAAAATTTTTTAAAGAATCATTCTTTTTTAAGTCTTTATCGAATTTGTTCCAGTATTGCTTCTGTTTTATGTTTTGGCTTTTTTTTGGCCGTGAGGCATGTTGGACCTCCATAAGAGATGGAGACCATGAGGTCTATGGAGGAGATAAGGATTTGATCCCTGTGGTAAGATCCCTGGTGGGGGAGCTAAGATCCCACCATGCCTTGCAGCCAAAAAAACAAAAACATAAAAACAGAAGCAATATTGTATCAATAGCAAATCTCCCCCGGGCCCTTGGCAGCTAAAATTTTAAATTTTTATATCATTTGTATTTTTTCTGTTATTTTATGTGTTTGGAGCAAATGATGTTAAGAAGGTAAGGGATGACATTACCAATGCCATCTTTTCTTTTTGTTATCAAGAGAATTGTAGGTTAGCATAGGCCATACTATAGCAGTGAACAATAGAGGGAATAAATCCACAGATACATGAAAATATTAAATTCCTTAAAGATGAAAAATATTTTAATCAATATTAATGTGGAGTACCACCTCCACCTATTAGCTAATGGATAAATCTAAATAAATGTACTCAGATCATACTTGCCCATTATTGTTTTACCATGACTTTTTAACTGCTTAAGAGTCTATGAAAAATTAAGGAATGGACATGAGCAGGTACAGATGTGGAAAAGTGGGTAGTGTGTACTTGGCCTGCATTTCTCCAGTGTAGAGTCTTTTTATTTCTTTGTTTGTTTGTTTATGATTTCACTGTGTCTTCATTGCTGTACACCATCTTTCTCTAGTTGTGGCGAGTAGGAGCTCTTCTTCGTCGCAGTTCACAGGCTTCTCACTGCAGTGGCTTCTCTTGTTGCAGACACGGTCTCTAGACGTATGGGCTTCAGCAGTTGTGGTTCATGGGCTCTAGAGCACAGGTTCAATAGTTATGGGACTGTCCCAGATCATAGATCAAACCCGAGTCCCCTGCGTTGGCAGACAGATTATCCATTGCACCACCAGGGAAGTCCCAGTGTAGAGTCTTGACCTACAGGTTTGCACTGTCCTGGGATCACAATGACAATAAATTGACTGGTTAATGAGGAGCTTTGGAAATTGAATCTCCAGAGTTCCAGACTGCAATCTGCCTGTGACCATCTCAATCAACAGTTCTTTCTCAGAAAAGAAACAGCACACCTGAGACTCCTCATAACAGATCCCTCCTGTCCAGGAGCTGGTGACTCACTCAGACCTTCTATTCTTTCTAAGGACAGCTCTTCTGAATGAGACACATGAAGCATCATTCCAGTGTGATGTCAGCCAGGTAACCTAACCTCCCTCTGTCAATGTTTGGAAATTATAGCAAGTATTTTGCAATAGGTCCATCCAGGGGAAGCTGTGAAGAGCGTATGTATATTAGATGATCACAACTAAGTCATCCATGGGTCTCCTACCGAACTGTTTGTCATCTTCTTCAATATTTCCTTGTACTTTGCACCAGTACTCAAAAACCTTTCATTTATTAATATTTTACTGACTTTCTGCTATGACAAGGACCATTTCTTCCTGAGTAGAAAGTTGCCCATTCTAAATCATGGTGATTTTGAAGAATTGTCTGACATTTCTTTGTGTTTCTTGAACATTGGAGGTGTGCAAAAAAGTTGATAAACTTCACCTTATCCTCCCATTCCTGGTCCTTGACACACCTAGGAATTATCTCTGTTGTTTGAGTCTGAGGTCACTGGGGATTCAGACAGACTCTTCAACTGCCTCCCTAGCCTGTTTCTTCTTATAAAATTACCAAATGTTTTAAATAATCAGAGCAGCATAGATATCAACAGAATGTTGTTGTTCAGTTGCTAAGTTGTGTCCAACTCTTTTGCAATCCCATGAACTATAGCCCGCCAGGCTCCTCTGTCCATGTGATTTCCCAGGCAAGAATACTGGAGTGGGTTGCCATTTTCTTCTCCAGGGGATCCTCCCAAAGCAGGGATGGAACTCATGTCTCCTGCATTGCAGGTGGGTTCTTTACCAGTGAGTCACCACGAAACTCCCATAGATAGACTAGTACAAGTTTTAAAAAACAGTCACCTCTTAACCGCCTCCAGGTTTAATTTTGATAATCGACTGTTATATCAGCTTTAGGTTCTTTTTACAGTAACAGAAAATTATGCATCAGAAGACTTTCCTTTTTTACCACCCTCCATTAGTCCCCTTCCCTTCCCAGGGTGGTTTCTTCCTCTTGTGATAGACCTGCTTCTTGTCTAGGGACAATATAGTTCATTTTATATTTCATCTTTTTCATCAGATTTATCAATAACATGGAGCTCAGAAACAAAACGAGTGTTTCAAGATTTCTTCTCATGGAAGTGACAGAGGATCCAAAACTGCAGTCCCTTATCTTCAGCCTGTTCCTGTCCATGTACCTGGTCACTGTGCTGGGAAATCTGCTCATCATCCTGGCCATCAGCTATGACCCCCACCTCCACACCCCCATGTACTTCTTCCTCTTCAACCTGTCCTTTACTGACATCTGTTTAAGCACAACCACAATCCCAGAGATGCTGATGAATATCCACACACAGAATCAAAGCATCACTTACACAGGCTGCCTTACACAGGTCTGCTTTGTCCTGGTGTTTGCAAGTTTGGATAGTTGTATTCTTTCAGCAATGGCCTATGATCGCTATGTGGCCATTTGTCATCCACTGAGGTACACTGTCATCATGAACTCTCGTCTCTGTTGCCTGTTGATTCTTCTTTCTCTGTTTACTAGCATTGTGGATGCCCTACTCCACAGTCTGATGCTCTTGCAGCTCTCCTTCTGTACAGATCTTGAAATCCCCCTCTTCTTCTGTGAGGTTGTTCAGGTCATCAAGCTTGCATGCTCTGATACCCTCATCAACAATATCCTGATATATTTTGCATCTAGCAAATTAGGTGGTATCCCTGTGTGTGGAATCATTTTCCTCTTATATTCGGATAGTGTCCTCTGTTTTGAGAATAGCATCAGTAAGTGGAAAGCATAAAGCTTTTTCCACCTGTGTGTCTCACCTCTCAATTGTGTCCTTATTTTATGGGACAGCTTTTGGTGTGTACATTAGCTCTACTTTTACTAATTCTCCCAGAAACACTGCGGTGCTTTCAATGATGTACACTGTGGTCCCTCAAATGATGAACCCCTTCATCTATAGCCTGAGAAACAGGGACATGAAAGGTGCCTTGAGGAAAGTTGTCAGTATCTAGGACACCTTTTCTTCTGGGATGTCTCATTTGCTTTGCACTAGGGTTTCTGGAATGAGTCAAAGTGATAGAAAAACTGGGCAAGCCAGAATATTTGCCTGGTTCTTCCACCATCAAATTCTTTGAAAATAACTATGTAACATAATGAAAAGTTCATTTTAACTTTGGGTTTTGATTGCTATGAGAGCCTTAGCTTGACTATATGGAGTATGACTCATGCTAGGAAGTTCACCCTTATAAGCACTACTTAGGACAATGCCTGATGCCTAGTAAGTACACAATAAAATTAACTAGTATCACTGTGTTCCATACTTGCTTGTATTCGTCAGTTTTGTGAACTTAATGTTCTCACATATTTTTATCTCTTGCCTCAGCAACAAGATTAGTTTTCTTTCATGTTATGTTTATCAGCTGCTTTTTCTAGTCTGCATAATGCAATAAAATAAGCTGTGTTCAGGTAGTCAGGGTAATTATTGATAATCTTCCAGCATCTTATTTGCTTTGAGCTTTCTCATTGGCCTGTTTATAAGAATGTGTCTGAGTTTTCAATTCTCTCCTCAGTCATCTTATATTGCTGTACTTCTTACACGCCACTGGTGGAGTCTGAAAAAAAAAATTAAAATGAATTGTATCATTGATGTCATAGAGGACTGGGTGCAGTCTTGGGGATCTTAATGCAGAACTTTTTTTTCTATTTCAATTATATTTGTTTATTTTTGACTGCACAGGGTCTTCTTGGCTTTGCACAGGCTTGCTCTAGTTGCAGCCAGTGGGGGCTGCTCTTCATTGTGATGCTAGGACTTCTCATTGTGGTGGTTTCTCTTGCTGAGGAGCACAGGCTCTAGGCTTCAGGAGTTGCAGCACATGGGCTCAGTAGTTGTGGTACACAGCCTTAGTAGCTCCATGGCATGTGGAATCTTCCTGGACCAGGGATCGAATCCATGTCCTCTGAATTGGCAAGAGGACTCTTTTTTAAATTAATTTATTTTTAATTGAAGGATAGTTGCTTTACAGAATTTTGTTGTTTTCTGTCAAACCTCAACATGAATCAGCCATAGGTATGCATATGTCCCTCCCTCTTGAATCTCCCTCTCATCTCCCTCCCCATCCTACCCCTCTAGGTTGATACAGAGCCCAGCAGGAGGATTCTTATCCACTGTACCACCAGGGAAGTCCAAAGCAAGGCGTTTTAATGTGTCTTTATGAGGGAATTTATTCTATGGAGAACTATATTGTTTTGAAATGGAGATGTTGAGTGTAAGACAAGAGAGGAAAAAAGGGAGAATTTGATAAGGACAAGGGCATCACTTTTCCTATGAACATAAAAAAGCAGGGCCGTAGGTTAGAATTATCTTTGTGAGTATGTAGGTGAAACAATAGAGGTTTCAAAGGAGAGCTGGAGGTGTGACTGTGGAACCTTCTGTTCTGGTCCTCATTGGTGGCTGAGGCGTTGTTTTATTTTCAGCACCACACCTGGGAAACAGCTCCCTGGCTGACAGGCAAGCAGAGCTTCCCCCGTAGAACAGATGCAGAAATAGCTCACCTGGGACTTCCCCGGTGGTCCAACGGTTAAGAATCCACCTGCCAACGCAGGGGACATGGGTTCAATCCCAGGAAAATTCCACATGCCAAGAGATAACTAAGCCGCTGCACCACACTTACTGAGCCCATGCCGTAGAACCCACGCTCCACAACAGAAGCCACTGCAGTAAGTAGCCGGTGCACCGCAGCTACAGGGTAGCCCCCGCTCTCTGCAACTAAAGTCCATGGGCAACAAAGAAGACCGAGCACAGCCAAAAATAAATGAATGGAAGTGTGAAAATGTTAGTTGTTCACTCATGTCCAACTCTTTGTGACCCCACGGACTGTAGCCTACCAGGCTCCTCCATCCATGGGATTTTTCAGGCAAGAATACTGGAGTGGGTTGCCATTTCCCTCTCCTGAGGATCTTCCCCACCCAGGGCTCAAACCTGGGTCCCCCCATTGCAGGCAGACTGTTTACCATCTTTTAATATAAAAAGAAACAGATCATCTGAGACCTTTGTACTAACTAAGATTTCTCTGACCTCCAGCAAGAACTACTGACTTTGAACCTCTGGGAGAGACTAGTGGAGGACCTGCATTCATTTTTACACCCATAACTCTATTTGATATTTTTCAAAAAGTATGACCCAATTTTATTTAAAAATTGAAAGAATTTTTAAAAATTTTACATTGAATGGACATTTTCAATAAGCACTATGAGATTCTGATGACCTCTGAAATCTGAGATGCTTGACTTCAATATTAAAAAAACATGGGAGAATGTGTTTAGAATTATGAAGATAGCAGGCCTTTCTCTAACTTTTTAAATATAGTATATGCTAAGTAGTGCATAAGATTTATCTGTTGTTTTGAAAGAATAGATAAGAACATGATATGAACCTATATGTAAGGGTTAAAAATAGAGCAATGTCATTACCGCAGAATCCACCTGAAGTGTTTCACAGTCACAATACTCTCTCCTCTTCCAGTACAAACACTACCCTTAACCAGTACTAACTTTCTTTGAAATTCTTCTTTTGGGTTGAATCCTATGAAATTGCCAATATTCTAATATTTGTCCTATGAAACTGGCAATAGGATTAAATGTCATTGTATTATCTCCCCAATGTATGTTCCTGCCCAATTTATAAATTGACTTCTTTTCAAACTTATTGAAAGTTTAATATAATGTATGAGTTTTTTAATCTTGATTGCTTCTCTGATTATGGCACTTTGAAATTTAATCAAGTTGTTGGGCATATCAGTAACGAATTTATTTCTAATCCTTTGTATTGTCACATTATGTGTGGTGACTTTTCAAAGTAAGCATCCTGCCCAATACTGATGAAAATTTTGTTTGTGATTTTTTTTTTGCTATTAAAAATAAAACTGAATATTCTTGTATATATTTCTTGATGGAAATGAGACGAGTTTTATGCTTGCAGTGAAATTACTGAGTGTAAGTGAGTATGAATGTTCCTTTGGGTTGTGCCAAAGAGTTCTGCTAAGTGGCTGAACCAAGTATACACACTTGCTGATGAAAGTTTTGGTGATCTGTATCATAACTGACACACTTTCAAGTAAACTGATAACCTAATATAAAAATCATTTCATTAATTGACATATCTCTTTTTATTATTTGGTTGAGGGTTTTTTCCACATAATAATTTCTCTTTCTTTTAAATATGTCTGTGGTATCTCAAATGAGTTATCTTTTTCTTTTTTATTATTTTTTTAATTTTTATTTATTTATGTGGCTGCTCTGGGTCTTAGTTGTGGCATTTGGGATCTTTAGTTGCAGCATGTGGGATCCAGTTCCCTGACCAAGGATAGAACATAGGCCCCCTGCATTGGGAGCTTGGAGTCTTAGCCACTGGACCACCAGGGAAGTCCTTCTTTTTCTTTTTAATTCATATGAGCTCTTTATATAATTTCAATCCACACTTCCCTAAAATACACCAAAATATACAGTGAAACTATTGTGAGCAGATTAGAAAAGATGATTGTGAAAGTTTAAAAAAAAAAAAAAGGAGTAACAGACTTTTATATATTGACCAGAGACAATTGTCAGGAAATAAATTATTATCTTCTGTAGAAATATACACGGTGAAGATTAAGTTTGAGGAGACACTAGTGACTGTTAAAGAGAAAAACTCCTGAGAGTTTCCAATTTTATAATAACATTTAAAGATATACTAATTATATGCACATATATAACTATATTTTCACATATAAAATTGGTATCAGACTTTGTGATATAACTAATTAGGTAGAGATTGCTTTGCTTATATTGCAAAAAAGAAAACGAATCCAATTAGAGAAAGATGATGTGCCCATACTTAAACAATTAGAAAAGGAGGTGAGCAGACCCAGATGGAAAAAAACTACAAGGTGTGCAACTGGTCTCATGGGATCAGGAAAGCAGCTACTCTGATCCCTCCTTTCTAGAATCTTGGTCTTTACAGATTCGCACTGCCCAGTGACAGTCAAATTGTTTGGCTAATGAGGAGCTTTGGAAATTGAACCTCTAGGGATACAGAGACAGTATTCTGCCTATGGCCACCTCATTCAACAATCGTTTCCGTGATAAGTTACAGCGCACCTAAGCCTACTCCCGTCCGTGATCCCTCTTGCCCAGGAGCTCTGGTCTCACTCAATCCTTCTGCTGTTCCTGAGGACACATCTCCTATGCGGCAAGTCAAAGAAGACATCAAGCATCATTCCACTGTGATGCCAGCCAGGTAACCTAACGTCTCTCAGTGAATGTTTGGACGTGAAGGCAGGTATTACACAACAGGCCTCATCCAAGGGAAGCTGTGAGGAGAGTGCCTACATCAGATGGTTTAGAACTAAGCCACCCATGGTCCTCCTGCCTGTCTGTCATCTTCTTCACCTATTTCTTTGTACTTGGCACCAATGCTAAAGCATCTCTCATTTACTCATATTGTACTCACTCTACTATGACCAGGAGCATCTCTTTCTGAGTAGAAATGTGTCTCTTTTAAAACAGGCTGACTGTTATAATTCTCTAACATTCACTTGCAATCGTGTGGTAAGAAAATTGGTAAAGTTCACCTTATCGTCCTATTGCTGGTTTGTGACATACCCGTGTATTACCTCAACTGCCTGCCTCTGAGGTCTCAGGGGATCCAGCTAAAATGTTCAAGCAGCCTCTCCCTGTTTCTCTTTATAAAAATGAACAGAATTTAAATAGCTAAAACAGTGTATACAGTGTAATTTTTTAATGACACCTGTTAACCCTTTCCAGAATTAACATTTGTTGATGCTGCTATATCAGCTTCATGTTTTTTTTAACTGAAAAAAAGTTTTTAAAGAAACAGAATAATTCACATACACAAGACGCATCTTTTTTTTTTTTTTTTGCCACTCCGCACAGCATGGGGGATCTTAGCTCCCTTAACAGGGATGGAACCCATGCCTCCTGCATTGGAAGGGCAGAGTCTCAACCACTGGACTGCCAGAGAAGTCCCAGGCACATCTTTTTAATTGCCCTCTTTCAATCTGCTTCCCTTATTTTTTAGATGGTTTTTGCTTCTGGTGACCCTCTTCCTTCTAGTCTAGAAAACACACGTTTGATTGTCTTGTCATTCCACCTTTTCCATCAGATTTATCAACAGTGTGGAACAGAGGAATAAAACACGTGCTTCAGATTTTCTTCTCATGGAAGTGACAGAGGATCCAGAGCTGCGGTCCTTCCTTTTCAGCCTCTTCCTGTCCATGTACCTGGTCACAGTCCTGGGAAATCTGCTCATCATCCTAGCCGTCAGCTCTGACTCCCACCTCCACACCCCCATGTACTTCTTTCTCTCCAGTCTGTCTGTTAATGACATCTGTTTAAGCACTACCACAATCCCACAGATGCTAGTGAACATCCAAACACAGAATCAGAGCATCACTCATACAGGCTGTCTCACGCAGATCTGCTTTGTCCTGGTGTTTGCTAGTTTGGAAAGTTCTCTCCTTGCAGTAATGGCCTATGACCGGTATGTGGCCATTTGTCACCCACTGAGATATATTGTCATCATGAACCCCCGCCTCTGTGGGCTGGTGATATTACTCCCTCTGTTTATTATTATTATGGATGCCCTGCTCCACACTCTGATGCTGTTACAGCTGTCCTTCTGCACAGACCTGGAAATCCCCCTCTTCTTCTGTGAAGTTGTTCAGGTCATCAAGCTTGCATGTTCTGATACCCTTATTAACAATATCCTGATATATTTGGCAACTAGCATATTTGGGGGTGTTCCTGTGTGTGGAATCATTTTCTCTTACATTCAGATAGCGTCCTCTGTCTTGAGAATGCCATCAGCAGGCGGAAAGTATAAAGCTTTTTCCACCTGTGGGTCTCACCTCTCAGTTGTGTCCTTATTCTATGGCACAGGTTTTGGGGTGTGCATTAGTTCTGCTCTTACTAACTCCTCCAGAAACACTGCCGTTCTTTCAATGATGTACTCTGTTGTTCCTCAAATGATGAACCCCTTCATTTATAGCCTGAGGAACAGGGACATGAAAGGAGCCTTGAGGAAACTCATCGTAAGGACTCCTTCTCTTCTGTGATTGTCTCTTCTGCTTTTTACTGGCATTTCTGGAATGAACCAATGTCACAAGAATGTCAGGTGAACCAGAAAGCCTGACTCTTGTCCCTCCAACTTATTCTAAAATGACTAGGTAAACACAGTGGCTAAGTGAATTTTAACTTGAGATTGAAACCCAACTTGCTGTTTGCTTGGCTCAGTGATGTTCCAAAAATGAGTCCCATTCCCTAATCTTGGTTTCCTCCATGCATTCCTTAAGAAGCTAATGGAGGCAGGAGATATTCTGATATTGTTGGAACATCAAAAGAAGAAATGTGGAAAATTTGGATATGTCAGGGAGAGGGTCTAATAAATTTATGGACATAAGGGCCTTGATTTTGCCTGATCTTATGGTTGGGGCCAACAAAGGTCCATATAGTGAAAACTATGGTTTTCCAGTAGTCATGTATAGATGTGAGAATTAGACCATAAGGAAGGCTGAATGCCAAAGAGTTGATGCTTTCAAACTCTGGTGTTGGAGAAGACGCTTGAGAATCTCTTGAATTGCAAGGAGATCCTAAAGGAAATAAACCCTGAATATTCATTGGGAGGACTGATACTCAAGCTGAAGCTCCAATACTTTGGCCACCTGATGGGAAGAACTGACTTACTGGAGCTAGGATGTTGGGAAATATTGAAGGAAAAAGGAGAAGGGGTCGGCAGAGGATAAAATGGTTAGATAGCATCACTGACTTAATGGACACAAATTTGTGCAAATTTCAGGAGACAGTAAAGGACAGAGGAGCCTGGTGTGCGTGCTGCCATTCATGGGGTCACAAAGAGTCAGACACGACTTAGTGTCTGAATAACAACAGAACTGCATCCGAGGCTCAAGCCTACTGTGAGACATGTGGAGATTTGTATGCACTGCATATTTCTTTTTACATGTTATATTGCTTTTGAATATCTTTTGTAGTTTTTTTTTTTTGATGGGTACAGAGTATGAACCCAAGTGCTTAATTTTAATGCAGCGCATTTGTCAATACTTTCCATAATGGTTTGTACTCCCTAGAGTAAAAATACAAATCACCTTGGAAAATTAACTAGTATTGTTGTGTTCCATAATGTGCTTATATTCTAACTTGTAAACTTACCGGTCTCACATACTTTTACCACTTGCTTCAGCAATTAGGTTAGTTTTGTTTCCTTTCATGTTGTATTTACCAGCTTGCTTTTCTGATGTGTCATATAATAAAATATATATTATTTATGCAACAAAAATGAACTCATTCCCAATACTCTGGACTTGTACATGCATGCTGTATCTTTTCAAAATGTATGTTTTTTCTGATGCTGCTGGAAGTTTCATTTCTTCGTGTTCTGGTGTTATAGATGAATCTTTTTGAATATTGTCTTATATGTGTCTGGTATTAATGAGAGTGTTTTGTAATTGGGATGGAAATATTGGGTGTTAGAGATATCAAATCTCCTTTGGGTAGTTCCAATAAGTTTTCCTTTGAACAAATATGCATACACTGGATAGTACTAGTGATCGATTTCGTCACCAATGTTTTCAAGAATACTGACAGTCTAATGGGTATGAAAGTGATTGCATTAATTCAGGGGTGTCTTATTATTAAATGGTTGATATTATCTTCATATACTTCTTTCCTATCTGTTACATTTTTGTTTGTGTTATTTCTCCTGAGTTCCTTACCTTTTTCTAATTGATTCATGTGACTTTGTATCACCACGTTATTATTTTCACCTGAATGCACTGCAATTTTTTTCACATGTGTTTTTTGCTTTTGGATATCTTTTTTTTAGGTTTTTTTGGGAGGGACAGAGTATGAACACAGTGCTTAATTTTAACGTAGTGCATTTGTCAATACCTTCCATAATGGTTTGTGCTCCCCAGATGTTTTTTATAAATCCCAGGGTTACTTCAATCTGAGGGATTCATGGTTTTGGCTTTTACATTTGAAACAAACCCTTCCTGGAATTTAGTTTTGCCTTGATGTGAGGCAGAGATCCAAATTCATTTTTCTATCCCTGAATAAACTGTCCATTTATGTGTGGTCTTAGGGTGGGCTCTACATTATCACCAGCAAGTCTTATTTACTCCTGTACCAATTTTATAAGTCTTAATGATTGTAGCAAACCATTCAGCTAAAGAGCTTCCTCAATGGCTCAGATGTTGAAACCTGCATCTCCCTTTTTTGAACTTCTTATTTTACACTGGAGTAGAACCGATTAATGGGCTTCCCAGGTGGCGCATTGGTAAAGAATCTGCCTGCAGTGCAGGAGATCCATGTTCAATCTCTGGGTAAGGAAGATCCCCTGGAGGAGGAAATGGCAACCCACTCCAGTATTCTTGCCTTAATCCCATGGACAGAGGATCCTGGCAGGCTACAGTCCATGGAATCACAAAGAGTTGAACATGACTGAGTACGCACAGAGACAGAAAGTGAAGAAAACTATTAATACATATTGAAGCTATTTTGATAAATTAGAAAAAATGACCGTGATATACTAATTGACCAGAGATGGTACTGTCACATAGAATATATTGCAATGAATAAAATTTGTGTGAAAAATACATGATTAAGATTCAGGAAACATGAAACCCTGAAATTTTTGTGGGTTTTTTTTACACTAACAGATAAGTTTTTAAAATGTTATTTGTGTAATACATAGCATATATTTTATAAGTAATTATAATATATAAAACATAATATTACAGCTTATTATATTATAGGATTATATATAATATAGATTAGTATAATGTACTAAGCATTATAGAATTATATCCTTGGTCTTTAAGGATTGGCACAGTCCTGTGATCACAGTGATAATAAAATTGCTTGACTAATGAGGAGCTTTGGAAATTGAACCTCT
The DNA here is from genome assembly GCA_024291935.2 of Okapia johnstoni. Taxonomy (NCBI): domain Eukaryota; kingdom Metazoa; phylum Chordata; class Mammalia; order Artiodactyla; family Giraffidae; genus Okapia; species Okapia johnstoni. Next base: position 10,471,776 of record CM044316.1, on the reverse strand, counting down.
AGGGAGTACAGAGATTGTGATCTGCCTGTGACCATCCATTCAACAATCCTTTCCCTGAAAAGCAGTAACACACCCAAGCCTCCTTCCATAGATGACTTCTTGCCTTGAAGCCTGGTGACTCACTCAGTTCCTCTGCCCCTCCTGAATACAGATCTGTATAGAACACTCTGCAGAAATGTCAACCATCATTCCACTGTGATGCCACCCAGGTAACCTAATGTCCCTCAGTAAGATTTGGAAATGAGGACAGGTGTCTCGCTATACTTATCCAGAGGAAGCTATGAGGAAAGAATATACATCAGATGATTAGAAATAAACTCCTCCAGGCCTCCTGCCTCTCATCTTCTTCTCATGTTTCCTTGTACTTTGCACTGGTACTCAAATGCCTCTCATTGACTAATATTGTATTCACTCTCTACTGTAACCCAAACCATTTCCTCCTGAGTTGAAATCTGCATCTCCCTTTTTTGAACTTTTTATTTTACACAGGAGTAGAGCTGGTTAATGGGCTTCCCAGGTGGCACAGTGGTAAAGAATCTGCCTGCAATGCAGCAGATGCAAGAGACATGGTTTCTATCTCTGGGTCGGAAAGATACCCTGGAGAATGATATGGCAACCCACTCCAGTATCCTTGCCTGGAAAATTCCATGGAGAGAGGATCCTAGTGGACTAACAGTCCATGGGGTCGCAAGAGAGTTGGACACAAGTGAGCATGGCCACACGTATACACACAATGTTGTCACAGCTTAAGGTGGACGGCAAAGGGACTCAGCCATATATATACATATACCCATTCTTCCCGCAACTCCCTTCCTATCTAGGCTGCCACATAACATTGAGCAGAGCTCCCTGTGGTACACAGTAGGACCTTATGGTTATTTACAAAACAGAAACAGATTCACAGACTTAGAGAACAAACTTATGGTTGCTAGGGCAGGAAGAATGAGAGGAAGGGACAGTTAAGGAGTTTGGAATCAATATGTACACAAGCTATATTTCAAACCTGCATTTCTTAAAATAGGATAACTATTAAAAATTTTCCAACATTCACTTGCAATCTTGCGGTAGTCTGGGGTGGGTGGACAGGAAGTTTGGTAAAGTTCATCTTATCTTCCCATTCGATTCTTGACATTTGTTATTGTTCAGTTGCTAAGTCGTGTCCAGCTCTTTGCTACACTATGGACTGTGGCATGCCGGGCTTCCCTGTCCTTCACTGTCTCATGGAGTTTGCTCAAATTCACGTCCATTGAGTCAGTGATAGTATCCAATCAACTTATCCTCTCTTGCCCGCTTCTCCTCCCATCCTCAATCTTCCCCAGCATCAGGGTCTTTTCCAGTGAGTCAGCTCTTCACATCAGGTGGCTAAAATGTTGGAGCTTCAGCTTCAGCATCAGTCCTTCCAATGAATATTCATGGTTGATTCCCTTTAGGATTGACTGGTTTGATCTCCTTGCTATCCAAAAGAGATCAAGGTTATTGGCATATCTATATATTATTTCAGTTTCCTGGCTCTGAGGTCTCTGGGGATCAAGACAGAATATTCATCTGCCTCCCTAGTCTCTCTTTAGAAAATTACCAAGTGTCTCAGATAATCTAAATAGTATAGTTAGTGTATTATAAAAAATGACTACCCCTTAAGCCCCTATTGGAATTAACAATGGATGATATCTGCTGTATCAGGTTCAGTTTTTTAAAAAAGTAACAGAATAATATGTGTACAGAAGGAATGTTTCTTATTCTTCTCTGTCTCCATCTCATCCCAAATAGTGTTTGCCTTTTTTGATTCTCCTGCTGGTGCAGAAAACCCACATTTGATATGTTGTCAGTTTCCATCCTTCTCACCAGATTTTTCCACAGCATGGGATTAAGAAACAAAACAGGAATTTTAGAATTCCTTCTTATGGAAGTGACGGAAGACCCGAAACTGCAGCCACTCCATTTCATTCTGTTCCTGTTCATATACCTGGTTACCACTCTGGGAAACCTGCTCATCATCCTGGCTGTCATCTCTGACTCCCACCTCCACACCCCCATGTACTTCTTTCTCTACAACTTGTCCTTTACTGACATTTGTTTAAGTACAACCACGATCCCAAAGATGCTGGTGAACCTCCAAACACAGAATCAGAGCATCACTTATACAAGCTGCCTCACCCAGCTCTGCTTCATCCTAGTCTTTGTTGGTTTGGAAAATAGTCTTCTTGCAGTAATGGCCTATGACCGGTATGTGGCCATTCGTCACCCACTGAGGTACCTGGCCATCATGAACTTCCCCCTCTGTGGCCGGCTGATTCTATTCTCCTTGTTTATTAGCATCGTGGATGCCCTGCTCCACAGTCTGATGGTGCTGCAGCTGTCCTTCTGCACAGACCTGGAAATCCCCCTCTTCTTCTGTGAAGTTGTTCAGGTCATCAAGCTTGCATGTTCTGATACCCTTATTAACAATATCCTGATATATTTGGCAACTAGCATATTTGGGGGCATTCCTGTGTGTGGAATCATTTTCTCTTACATTCAGATAGTGTCCTCTGTCTTGAGAATGCCATCAGAGGGTGGAAAGTATAAAGCTTTTTCTACCTGTGGGTCTCACCTCTCAGTTGTGTCCTTATTCTATGGCACAGGTTTTGGGGTGTACATTAGTTCTGCTCTTACTAACTCCTCCAGAAACACTGCCGTGCTTTCAATGATGTACTCTGTTGTTCCTCAAATGATGAACCCCTTCATTTATAGCCTGAGGAACAGGGACATGAAAGGAGCCTTGAGGAAACTCATCATAAGGACTCCTTCTCTTCTGTGATTGTCTCTTCTGCTTTGTACTAGCATTTCTAGAATGAACCAATGTCACAAGAATGTCAGGTGAACCAGAAAGCCTGACTCTTGTCCCTCCAACTTATTCTAAAATGACTAGGTAACACAGCGGCTAAGTGAATTTTAACTTGAGGTTGAAACCCAACTTGCTGTTTGCTTGGCTCAGTGATGTTCCAAAAATGAGTCCCATTCCCTAATCTTGGTTTCCTCCATGCATTCCTTAAGAAGCTAATGGAGGCAGGAGATATTCTGATATTGTTGGAACATCAAAAGTAGAAATGTGGAAATTTTGGATATGTCAGGGAGAGGATCTAATAAATTTGTGGACATAAGAGCCTTGATTTTGCCTGATCTCTTGATTGGTTCTGAGAAAGATCTCTATAGTCAAAGCTATGCATTTTCACCAACTTAGTGGACATGAGTTTGAGCAAACTTCAAGAGATATGAAGGACAGGGAAGCTGGCTTGCTGCAGTCCACAGTGTCTCAAAGAGTCGGATAAGATTTAATGACTGAGCAATAACAAATGGTTTTTCCAATAGTCATGTACAGATATGAGACTTGAACCATAAAGAAGGCTGAACACCGAAAAATTGATGCTTTCAAACTGTGGTTCTGGAGAAGACTCTTGAGTTTTCCTTGGACTGAAAGGAGATCAAAGCAGTCGATCCTAAAGGAAATCAACCCTGAATATTCATTGGAAGGACTGATGCTGAAGCTGAAGCTCCAATGCTTTGGCCACCTGATGGGAAGAGCCGACTCATTGGAGTTGGGATGCTGGGAAAGATTGAAGGCAAAAGGAGAAGGGGTCAGCAGAGGATGAAATAGTTAGATAGGATCACCAACTCATTGGACACAAATTTGAGCAAACTTCGGGAGACAGTAAAGGCCAGAGGAGCCTGGTGTGCTGCAGTTCATGGGGTCACAAAGAGTTGGACACAACTTAGTAGCTGAACAACAACAGAAATGCATCCCAGGGTCAAGCCTTCTGTGAGCCACGTGGAGAGCTGTTCTTACAAATTCCAACTCAGTCATTCCTGATACCCACCACAGATAAACTGTATCTGTGCATGGCAACATCAACATCTACCACACTCAGTTTTCTGATCTCTGTAATTGCTATATTATTCCTGTCTCAGTGGTTTGCGATGATTACAAGACATTCAATTTTGGTCAGTGAGGAAGCTTTCATCTTTACTGAGATAAAGTAACCCTGATTTGAATGTGCCAAAACAATGTTCTCTTACATTACAAAGGCTTCAGAACTGGGAAATGTAGAGAAAAGTCATATACTCCTCTAGGTGATGTCTTTAATCTGGGAGCAGTTGTTTCCCTTGTGAGCCAAGATGGCTCCAACACATGGAAGCAAAATATCACAAAATGTTTACCAGAAACAAAACTGACTCAATCCTATATTCCTTAATATTTAATAATGCATGGAGTCATCTGCAATATACATCCTTCATTCTCTTCACCATCAATAGGATCATATGTCCCATCTGAAGCTCATCCTCAAGGTGGAGAAAGTGCTTATTTTGAGAGCCTAAGACTGACAATATGCAGTGCTATCCTTCCTGGGAATTCCACCCCCATAAGCATTAAAAACACCCTGGACAACTTCTGGCATGTAGTAAAGGACTCAGTCAAATTAACTAATATCATTGTGTTCCATGATGTGCTTATATTCATAATTTGTAAACTTACTCTTCTCACATATTTTCACCTCTTTCTTTAGCAATTAGGTTAGTTTTCCTTCACGTTGTATTATCAGCTTGTTTTTCTGATCTGTGTCATATAATAAAATAAATAGTATTTACACAGCAGAAATGAACTCATTTCCAATACTCTGGAATTGTAAGTCATATGTGGTATCTTTTCAGAATTTATGTTCTTTCTGATACTGATGGAAATTTTGTTTCTTTGTAACTAGTTTTCTGGTGTTATAAACAAATCGTTTTGAGTAGTGCCTTAGATGTGTCTGGTGTAAATGGGAGTGTTTTGTAATTGGGATGGAAATATTGGGTATTAGAGATACCGAGTCTCCTTTGTGTAGTTACAATAACTTTTCCTTTGAACAAACTTGTACGTATATTGGAAAGCTGTCAAACACGACAAAGAGTTGGACACAAATGAGCAACTGAACTGAACTGAACTGCAAAGTTGCTGTTCAGTCGCCCAGTCATGTCTGACTCTTCATGACCCCAAGCACTGCAGCATGACAGGCCTCCCTGTCCCTCATAATCTCCCAGAGTTTGCCCAAGTTCATCATATCAGTGATTCCATCCAGTCATCTCATCTCTACACCCTCTTCTCATTCTGCCCTCAATCTTTCCCAGCATCAGGATCTTTTCCAATGAGTTGACTGTTTGCATCAGGTGACCAAAATATTGGAGCTTCAGCTTCAGCAACAGTCCTTTCAATGAATATTCAGGGTTGATCTCCTTTAAGATTGACATTGGAAACTACTGATGATCTATATCAGCACCAATACATTTTCAAGAATACTGACAGTCTAATTGGTATGAAAATGATTTAATAATTCATATATATCTTATTATTAAATGATTGATATCATTTTCAGATACTTATTTCCTTTCTGTTAAGTTTCTGTTTGTGGTATTTCTCCTGAGTTGCTTATCTTTTTCTAATTGATTCATGTGACCTTGTATCACCAGGTTATTATTTTCAGTTGTATGCACTGCAAATTTCTTTTTGCATGTGTTTATTACTTTTGGATATTTCTTTTTAAGTTTTTGGGGAGTGATAGGATGAACACAGTGCTTAGTTTTAATGCAGTGCATTTGTCAGTACTTTCCATAATGGTTTGTGTTCCCTAGATGTTTTTTAATTAAGCCCAGGGTTACTTCCATTTAAGGGATTCACCATTTTGGCCTTTACATTTGAAACAATACTCTTCCTAGAATTTAGTTTTGCTTTGATGGGAGGCAAGGATCCAAATTCATTTTTATGACCCTGAATAAAATGTCCATTTATGTTTTGGTCTTTTTCTGGGCTCTATATTATCATCAGCAAGCTTATATTTACACCTGTACCAATTTAATATTTCTTAATTATTGTAGCACACCATTCAGCCAAAGGTCTTCCTCATGGCTCAGCGGTAAGGATTCCACATGCTATGCAGGAGACATAGGAAACGAGGGTACAGTCTGGGGTCAGGAAGATCCCCTGGAGGAGGAAGTGACAACCTACTCCAATATTCTTGCCTTGATAATCCCATGGACAAAGGAGCCTGGCAGGCTACAGTTCATGGGGTCACAGAGAGTTGGACATGACTGAGCACATAATGAGACAGAAAGCAAAGAAAACTATTAATATATATTGAAGCTATTTTGATAAATTAGAAAAGGTGGTTGTGATATAGTAATTGATCAGGGACAGGATTGTCACAGAGAATATATTGCAATTCAATTGTGTAAAATATACACAGTTAAGATTACAGTCAGGAAAATCTAATGACTCTCGGAGAGATAAACCCTGAAATTTTTGTGTTATTTTTTACACTAACAACTATGCTTTAAAATATGCTATTTGTGTAATATATAGCATATATTTTATAAGCAATTATATAAAATAAAATAACTTATTATAAGATTATATATATAGTATACTATAGCATTATAGAATTGTATCCTTGGTCTCTAAGGATTTGCACAGTCCTGGGATCACAGTGACAATAAAATTGCTTGACTAATGAGGAGCTTTGGAAATTGAACCTCTAGGGAGTACAGAGATTTTGATCTGCCTATGACCATCCCATTCAACAGTCCTTTCCCTGAAAAGAAGTAACATACCCGAGCCTCCTTCCATAGATGACCCCTCTTGCCCAGGAGCCTGGTGACTCACTCAGTTCCTCTGCCCTTCCTAAATACAGATGGAACACTCAGCAGAAATGTCAACCATCATTCCACTGTGATGCCACCCAGGTAACCTAATGTCCCTCAGTAAGGTTTGAAAATAAGGACAGGTGTCTCACTATGGCTTATCTGTGAGGAGAGAACATGCATCAGATGATTAGAACAAGGCTATCCAGAAGCTTCCTGCCTGACTGCCTGTCATCTTCTTCTCATGTTTCCTTATACTTTGCACCAGTGTTCAAACACCTCTCATTTACTAATATTGCATTCACTCTCTCCCACAATCAAGACCATTTCCTCTTGAGTTGAAATCTGCAACTATATTTTACCTTTTTATTTTATGTTGGAATATAGCTGATTAACACTGTTGTGATGGTTTCAGGTGGACAGTAAATGGACTCAACCATACATATACATGTGTCCATTATCCCCTCAAACTCCCCCCCGATCCAGGCTGCCACATAACGTTGAGCAGAGTTCCCTGTGCTATACAGTAGGACCTCGTTCTTGTTCAGTCACTCAGTCATGTCCAACTCTGTGCAACTCCATGGACTGAGCATGCCAGGCTTTCCTGTCCTTCACCATCTCCTGGAGCTTGCTCAAACTCATGTCAATTGAGTCCATGATGCCATCCAACCATCTCACCCTCTGTCGTCCCCTTGTCCTCCTGCCTTCAATTTTTCCCAGCATCAGGATCTTTTAAAATGAGTCAGTTCTTCTCATCAGGTGGCCAAAGTATTGGATTTTCAGCTTCAGCATCAGTACTTCCAACATATATTCAGGACTGATTTCCCTTAGAACAGACTGGTTTGATCTCCTTGCTATCTGAGGGACTCTCAAGAGGTTTCTCCAGCACCACAGTCCAAAAGCATCAATTCTTCGGCGCTCAGCTTTCTTTACAACCCAACTCTCACATCCATACTGGATGGACTACTGGAAAAACCATAGCTTTGACTAGACAGACCTTTGTCGGCAAAGTAATGTCTCTGCTTTTTAATATGCTGTTTAGATTTGTCATAGCTTTTCTTCCAAGGAGCGTGTCTTTTAATTTCTTGGCTGCAGTCACCATCTGCAGTAATTTTGGAGCCCAAGAAAATAAAGTCTGTCCTGTTTCCACTGTTTCCCCATCTATTTGCCATGAAGTGATGGGACTGGATGTCATGATCTTTGTTTTTTGAATGTCGAGTTTTAAGCCAGCTTTTTCACTCTCCTCTTTGACCTTCATCAGAGGCTCTTTAGTTCCTCTTTGCTTTCTGCCATAAGGGTGGTGTCATCTTCATATCTGAGGTTATTGATATTACTTCTAGCAATCTTGATTCCAGCCTATGCTTCATCCAGCCCGGCATTTCACATGAAGTAGTCTGCATATAAGTTAAATAAGCAGGGTAATATACAGCCCTGGTATACTCCTTTGCCAATTTGGAACCAGTCTGTTGTTCCATGTCTGATTCTAACTGCTGCTTCTTGACCTGCATACAGGTTTCACAGGAGGCAGATAAAGTGGTCTGGTATTCCCATCTCTAAGAATTTTCCACAGTTTGTTGTGTTCTGCACAGTCAGAGGCTTTAGCATAGTCAGTTAAGCAGAAGTAGATGTTTTTCTGGAACTCTCTTGCTTTTTCTATGATCCAGCGGATGTTGGCAATTTGATATCTGGTTCCTCTGCCTTTTCTAAATCCAGCTTCAACATCTGGAAGTTCATGCAGTAGTTTGAACATTCTTTGGCATCGCCCTTCTTTGGGATTGGGATGAAAACTGACCTTTTCCAGTCTTGTGGCCACTGATGAGTTTTCCAAATTGTCTGGCATATTGAGTGCAGCACTTGAACAGCATCATCTTCCAGGATTTGAAATACTTCCATCACCTCCACTAGCTTTGTTCATAGTGATGCTTCCTAAGGCCCACTTGACTTCACATTCCAGGAAGTCTGGCTCTAGGTGGGTGATCACGCCATTGAGGTTATCTTGGTAATTAAGATTTTTTTTTGCATAGCTCTTCTGTGTATTCTTGCCACCTCTTCTTAATATCTTCAGATGGGTTGTGGTGGAGAGTTCTGACAAAACGTGGTCCCGTAGAGAAGGGAATGGCAAACCACTTCAGCACACTTGCCTTGAGAACCCCATAAACAGTATGAAAAGGATGTTGTTGGTTATTTACAAAACAGAAATGGACTCACAGACTTAGAGAACGAACTTCTGGTTGCCAGTGGGGAAGAATGGAAGGAAGAATCCCAGTTTGGGATTGATATGTACACATTACTATATTTGAAATCTGCATCTCTTAAAACAGGATGACTGTTATAAAATTGTCTGACATTCACTTGCAATCTTGTGGTGGTGGGTAGTGGGTAGGCAGGAAGTTTGGTGAAGTTCACCTTATTTTCCCATTCCTGGTTCTTGACATGTGTGCTTAGTCGCTCACCTATGTATTATTTCAGTTGCCTGGCTCTGGGATCTCTGGAGATCAAGACACAGTGTTCAGTTGCCTCCTTAGTCTGCTTCTCTTTATAAAATTACCAAATAGTATAGTTGCTTTCCTGGTGCTTCAGTGGTAAAGAATCTTCCTGCCTATTCAGGAGACATGGGTTTGATCCCTGATCCAGGAAGATCCCACACGCTGTGGAGCTACTAAGCTCCATGCATCACAACTATCAAGTCTGTGCTCCAGAGCCCTAGAGCCACAACTACTGAGCCCACATACCATACAGCCCATGCTCTGCAACAAGATAAGCACCACAACTAGAGAGTAGACCACTCTTGCTGCAACTAGAGAAAAGCCCATGCAGCAAGGAAGATCCCGCACAGCCAAAAATAAATAGAAATAAAATTATTTCTAAAATATAGTATAAATAATGTAATATAAAAAAAAATGACTACCCATTAAGCCCTCAAGGGAATTAACAATGGATAACATTCTGCTCTATCAGCCTCAGTTTTTTAAGAAAGTAACAGAATAATATGCATTCAGAAGACATGTTTGTTATTCTTCCGTTTGTCTCCATCTCATCCCATGATAATGTTTTGCTTCCTGCTGGTGCATAAAACCCACATTTGATTGTTTTGTCAGTTTCCATCTTTCTTACCAGATTTGTCCACAACATGAGACCCAGAAACAAAACAGGAGTTTCAGAATTCCTTCTTATGGAAGTGACAAAGGATCTGGAACTGCAGCCCCTCCACTTCATTCTGTTCTTGTCCATTTACCTGGTTACCACTCTGGGAAACCTGCTCATCATCATGGCTGTCATCTCTGACTCCCACCTCCACACCCCCATGTACTTCTTTCTCTACAATCTGTCCTTTACTGACATCTGTTTAGGCACAACCACGATCCCAAAGATGCTGGTGAACCTCCAAACACAGAATCAGAGCATCACTTATACAGACTGCCTCACCCAGCTCTGCTTTGTCCTGTTGTTTGCTAGTTTGGAAAGTTTTCTCCTTGCAATAATGGCCTATGACCGATATGTGGCCATTTGTCATCCGCTGAGATACATGGCCATCATGAACTTTCGCCTTTGTGGTTGGTTGATTCTATTCTCCTTGTTTATTTGCATCGTGGATGCCCTGCTCCACAGTCTGATGGTGTTGCAGCTGACGTTTTGCACAGACCTGGAAATCCCTCTCTTCTTCTGTGAAGTTGTTCAGGTCATCAAGCTTGCATGCTCTGGTACCCTCATCAACAATATCCTGATATATTTGGCAACTAGTATATTTGGGGGTGTTCCTGTGTGTGGAATCATATTCTCCTATACTCATATTGTCTCCTCAGTTTTGAGAATGCCATCAGTGGGTGGAAAGTATAAAGCTTTTTCCACCTGTGTGTCTCACCTCTCAGTTGTGTCCTTGTTCTATGGCACAGGCTTGGGGGTGTACATTAGTTCTGCTCTTATCAGTTCTTCCAGGCAGACTGCAGTGGCTTCAATGATTTATATAGTTGTCCCTCAAATGATGAACCCCTTCATCTATAGTTTGAGGAACAGGGACATGAAGGAAGCTTTGAGAAAACTCATCAGTAAGATACCATTGCCTTTTCAGGACTGTGTTATTTAATTGCCACACACTTGCGTGTTTTCTAGCTGTTATTCTCTTACTTAGGGCTTCCCTGGTGGCTCAGACAGTAAAGAAGCTGCCTTCAATGCAGGAGATAGGGTTCGATCCCTGGGTCAGGATGATCCCCTGGAGAAGACCATGGCAACCCACTCCAGTATTCTTGCCTGGAGAATCCCATGGGTAGAGGGGACTGGTGGGCTATAGTCCTTGGGGCCATAAAAAGTCAGATACAACTGAAGCAGTTTAGCATGCACACACGCATTCTCTTATTTATTTCTAGATTCATACCACTGTAATCAGAAATGACACTGTATGATTTCAATATTTTCAAATGTATTGATACTTGTTTTGTGGCCTAAGATGCGAACTATCTAGAGAGTGTCCTATGTGCACTGGAGAAGATTGTTCTTTCTGCTTTTGTTGTGTGTAGTGTTTATATAAGGCTTCCCTGGTGTCTCAGACAGTAAAGAATCTGCCTGCGATGCGGGAGACCTGGGTTCAATGCCTGGGTTGGGAACATCCCCTGGAGAAGGGCATGGCATCCCACTCCGGTATTCTTGCCTGGAGAATCCCCAAGGACAAAGGAGCCTGGCAGGCTACAGTCCATGTGTTCGCAAAGAGTCGGACACGACTGAGCAACTGAACACACAAGCACAGTGTTTGTATATGTCCCTTGGGTTTTGTTAGTTTATAGTGATTTTTAAGCCCTCTGTGTCATTTTTTGTTTATCCAGAGTTACTATCCTTTGCTGAAAATTTGCATTAAAATCTGTAAGTGTTAGTGTAGAAATTTGGATTTCTCACTTCACTTCTGTCAACTTTGCTTCACATATTTTGAGGCACTATTGTTTGGTGTATATATGTCTCTAATTGTTCTATAATCTTGATTATTAACCATTTTATCTCTATCTGGCTGTCTACCTATTTCTATCTATCCTTCTTTGTCTAATTTAACAGTTTTGACTTAAAGTCTACATTTTTACTATATTAACTCTCTTTGGTAACTATTTACCTAAGTTTTTCCATTCTTCCATTTGCAATCTATTTGTGTTTGTGAATCTACAGTGAGTCTCTTATAAATCACACATATTCACATCAGGTTTCTTTTATCTTTTTTCCAATCTCTGTCCTTCGGATTAGACAATTTAATTCACTTATTTAAAGTATCTACTGACAAGGATATACTTAATTCTCTACCTAAAATTTATTTTCTGAATAAACCATGTTTTTCTCCAGATATATACCCAGGAGTGGGATTCTTGGATCATATAGTAATATAATGTGTGTGTGCCTGCTTGCTGAGAAACTTCAGTCATGTCTGACTCTTTGAAACCCTTGGCAGACTGTAGCCTGCCAAGCTCTTCTGTCCATGGGGTTCTCGAGGCAAGAACACTGGAGCAGGTTGCCATTTCCTCCTCCAGGAGATCTTCCACACCCAGGGTTTAAACCCGCCTCTCCTGTGCCTCCTGCATTGGCAGGTGAATTCTTTACTACTAGCACCACCTGGGAAGCCCCAGCTACAGTCCATGGGGTCACGACTTAGCAACTAAACAACAAAACAAAGCCTCAAGGATTCCTTTCATTTTCTTTTTGACCTGTGCATAAGAAAATAAAATCACCTCAAAATAAAATAAGCAGGTAAATCATCAGAAGACATAATCATCGAATGAGAATTTCGCTGGAGATCAAAAGGCTAAATATGGATATGGTGAATGCAGAAGCGAAGCAGTTCTCTTCTTAAAGTAACAAAACATTTTGCATAGAGACAATATTCCATTTTTATTTTCCTCCATCCTTGCCCTTCCATTCTCAGAGGCAACTACAGTCTTAACTTTATTGGGTCCCTTGGCATTGTGTTAAGCTGTTTTTATACACATGTATGAGTATGTGTGTGCATATGTGGTTATGTGCATATGTGTGTGTGTGTGTCCCAATGCAAATTCCCCTTGCTTCTAGAAGAAATAAACTGTGATATTGTGAGACAGGAGAATAGAGTAGGGAAGTGATATTAGTGAATCAGAATGAAATGTACTAAAATTTGTTCCCTCTTTCTGTTTCTATACATAAGCAAGATATAGTGGTCATTTCAGAACATGAATTCTTCCCTGAAATTAGAAGTTATCATCCCAGGATTGTTCTTTATATCTCTCCTCTTCTTGTTCCATCCCTCACTATCCTTCCTATAATAAACCGTGTTATTTTGTCCAGTCATGTTTATGCCATAAACAAATCACTACAGTGAGATTAAGATGTCTCAGATGTCAAGCATTGTGCTTGGTGACATTGTCTATTTATTTAAGTTTCCTGTGACACAGGAGCCTTCATAAGGAAATGAAGATCCAAAAAACCAGTTAGTCCTGAGTATTTTTATGCTAGGTGAAAAAAGAGAAGAAAAAGACAATCATGTGCATAACAGCTGTGAACGTCAAGGAAAAATAGATGTGCTGACTATCACTCTGGGAATCTTGCTTGCACAGAGAAGTTAAATAAAGGAACCATCCCCCCAAATATCAATGAGGTCAATGATCATTTGGCATGGACTTATGGTAGTCTTTTTTTGTGTTAGTAGCTCAGTCGTGTCTGACTCTCTGCAACCCCATGGGCTGTAGCCCACCAGTCTCCTCTGTCCATAGAGTTCTCCAGGCAAGGATACTGGAGTGGGAACCCATTCCCTTCTCCAGAGGACCTTCCCGACACAGGGGTTGAAGCCAGGTGTAAGTATACAGCAATTAAGATAAATAACCCCACCGTTTCAGCACAAATAATAAAAACTCAAAAGAGAAAGGTAGTATGGTTTTCAAAGTAACTAGGAGAGAATTTAAATGAGTGATTTTTATTTTTACACAATTTTTGAAGGTTATACATTATTTACAGTTGTTATAAAATACTGACTATAATCTGCATGTTGCAAAATACATCCCTGTAGCCTATATTATACCCAATAGTTTGGGTCACCTACTCCCCCCACCTCTCTATTGCCCCTCCCTCCCCACTGGTAACCACTAATTTGTTCTCTATACCTGAGATTCTGCTTCTTTTTAGTTATATTAACTTGTCTGTTGTATTTTTTTATATTACACATACCAGTGATACCATACAGTATCTGTCATTCTCTGCCTGACTTATTTCATTCAGTATGACAATCTCTGGGCTTTCCTGGTAGCTCAGTGGTAAACCACTTGCCAATGCAGGAGACCTGGGTTGGATCCCTGAGTTGGGAGGATCCCCCGGAGGAGGGCGTGGCAACCCACTCCAGTATTCTTTCCTGGAGAATCCCATGAACAGGGGAGCCTGATGATCCATGGGGTCCCAAGAGTTGGACACGACTTAGTGACTAAACAGCAACATCAATAATGACAATCTATCTCCAGGTCCATCCATGTTGCTGTAAATGGCATTATTTCATTCCTCTTTTAAATATTATTTTAAAATGTATTATTTTTTCTTTTTTTATATTTATTTATTTTCTAATTGAAGGATAATTGTTTTACAGAATTGTGTTGGTTTCTGCCAAACATTAACATGAATCAGCCATTGATATACAATTGGGGGAAATTGCTTTACAAAGTTGTAATGGTTTTCTGCCGTACAACAACTCAAATCAGCTATAATTATACACATGTCCCCTCCCTTCTGAGCCTCCCTCCCTTCCCAGCAACCCACCTCTCTAGGTCATCACAGAGCACCATGCTTGGCTCCATGTTATGTAGCAACTTCTCACTGGCTATCTGTTGTATACATGGTAGTGTATATATGTTGATGCTGCTTTCTCCATTTGTCCCACTCTCTTCTTCCCCTACTGTGTCCACAGTATTTGTTCATTTATTTGGCTACATCAGGTCTCAGTTGCAGCATGTGGGATCTTCACCATGTCATACTTATTCACAGGGCAAGTGCTGTAGCGCAGTTATGCTCAGGGAAATCTGAGTTAAAGTCTTAGCCCGGAGGATTGATGTTGTTATGGTTACTTGTGCGGACTCCATGTTCATGGTGCAGAATTTCCCATTAATGAAGAAAATATGCCTAGGTCCATTCAGCTCTAAACATTAGTGTATACTAATAAGCTGTTCACACCTTGGAGACTTTCTCAAAACCATTGATTCTCAAGAAAAATGCAAGAATGTATTAAAGCAACCAGAATTTAGGGAATCAAATCTTTCCTGTTTTGGGGCAATCAATAAGCACAATCTCAGGGGTCTTAACACAGGAAGTAGAAGTGTCATTGAATTGATCCTGGTACATAAACTAGGGACTCCTGCAGGTGCCAGTATCCAAGCCACCCAGTCTGTAATGGGACCCAACAGAAAAAGAGAAAGAGGATCTGACTATCATGATTGATTTTCAATATTTATTTTCCTGACATTACCTGCTAATTATACAACTGAGACAGATGTGTCAAAACATAAAAGTAAGAGAGAACAGATCAAGTTACTGAGTATCAAGGGATTAATTATTTCTAAATATGTCATAAAACCAGAGAAGAAAATGACAACCCACTCCAGTATTCTTGCCTGGAGAATCCCATGGACAGCAGAGCCTGGTGGGCTACAGTCCACAGGGTTGCAAAGAGCTGGGCACACTGAAGCAACTTAGCACATGTCATAAAAACTTGGAAATGAAGGACAGGATGGGTCCCATTGGGCTACCTAGCTAGAGAATAAAGGAAAGGAAAAATAGGTCTAGAATTAATAATTTGTTCATGGAGATTAATTACTACCGTTAATTTAAAGTCTGAAATAGTATGGTGTCTTTTCTCATTAGCTTTCAAGTAAAAATGTGACTGACAGCTAAACAGGAAAGAGTGTGCATGTGTTTATTTCATACACTGTTGTGTGTGTGGTAAGGAAGGTAAGAGATTCTAGATATACAGTCTCATTTTCATCCAGTTGTGAGTATCTTAAATAGCAAGTCCTTTATACCAGGTGCTAAGGTCCCTGCTAAATAATTAGCACAGATTAAATTGTTTAAAATCCCACAAATACAAAAGCATTTGAAGCATCCAAGTGAACTTTGCTCAATTTCCTTTTTTCTTCTTAAGGCTGATGACAATCTTTTCCTCTTAAAAAAATTTTTTTTTAATTTTTGGCTGCTCTGGGTCTCCATTGCTGCATGTGGATTTTCTCTAGTTGCAGTGAGCAGAGCCTACTACCCTTGATAGTCTTTTCCAATGAGTCAGCTCTTCACATCAGGTGGTCAAAGAATTGAAGCTTCAGCTTCAGCATCAGTCCTTCCAATGAATATTCAGGGTTGATTTCCTACAGGATTGACTGGTTTGATCTCCTTGCTGTCCAAGGAACACTCAAGAGTCTTCTCCAGCACCACAATTCAAAAATATCAATTTTCTGACACTCAACTTTCTTTATGGTGCAACTCTAGAGTTGTTGAATGTTTTCTGTTTCTTAACTTCTCACCTCAGTTTTACAGAGCAGAATCTGATTTTCCTCTGTGATCAATCATTGCTGTGATCAATATACACAAACTTCCTACTCCGTTTTTAGACTTTCACTATCACCTTTTTTCAATTTTCACATAATAGATTCAAAATACATTTTCCCCACATTGGAGAACTTTGGATTGAATTATGTCCTTCATATTTAATTGTGTTATGATAAAAAGATAATGCCCATGCACTAGCGAGCAGCTCTGTCCATTATTTAGTAGATTTCATGAGATTTCATCCATAATTGAAGATGTAAGTGATGATTCATGTTTTCAATATTCACTTACAAACATTTTCTTTAAGAACTTCAGTATTTTCATGTGGTCATCAATTTACTTTACATTTTAATGCTTTCAACATGAATTTTCTTAGTTTATATTTTTCGAGATATATTTTCTGTAAACAAACTAATGGCAAAGGACTTCCTTGGTGGTCCAGTGGTTAAGACTTCACTTTCCACTGCAGGGGGTGTGGGTTCAATCCCTGTCTGGAGAGCTAAGATCCCACAGGCTTTGCAGCCAAAAACCCAAAACATTAAGCAGAAGGAATATTGTAATAAATTCAATAAAGACTTTAAAATTCATCCACATCAAAAAATCTTTACAAAATAAAGTAATGACAGGATGGCATTGTAATATCACTGATCATAATCTTAATAGCAGTAAATTTCCAACGTGAATATTGAGTAAAACATGCAAAGATTCATCTGGGGCTCACAGAAAGGTAAAGCTTTTCACGTTCCATGTTTCACCAAAAGACTGGAGAACTGTAAGTGTAGGCAGGGTAGAGCCAAGTGGCTCTGCTGATTTATCTCCATAAGTAAGTCAATACTTATTATTTCAGGTAATATGGATTAAAAAATAAAACTTGACCCCTTTCTTACACCACTCACAAAAGTCAACTCAGGCTGGATTAAAATTTTTTAATGTACCACCTGAAATGTCAAACTCCTGAAGAAAACACAGGGGTTGAGCTCTTTGATACTGGTTTTGGAAATGATTATTTGGATTTGACACCAAAAGCAAAGGCAACAGAACAAAAATAAAAAAGTAAACTAGGACTTCCCTGGTGGTCCAGTGGTTAAGACTTTGCCTTCCAATGCAGGGGATTCAGGTTCAATCCCTGGTCAGGGAGCTAAGCTCCCACATGCCTCACAGCCAAAAGACCAAAACATAAACAGAAATAATATTGTAACAAATTCAATAAAGACTTTTAAAATGATGCACCACAAAAAAAAAAAATCTTTAAGAAATAAACAAACAAGGAAGCTACCAGAAACTAAAAAGCTTTTGCATAGGAAAGGAAACAAACAAAAAAGGACCTTAATTTGATAAATTCCTTCCTCTTTCCCAAATTCATGTTGACTGATTGTCTCACCCTGAGAAACTAAGAGGACACTATGTTTTCCTCTCCACCTCTTTTTAAAAATACATACTGGGACTTCCCTGGTGGTCCAGTGGTTAAGAATCCACCTTCCAATTCATAGGACACAGGTTCAATTCTTGCTGGGAGAACCAAGATCCCCGTGTGGTAGGGCAACTGGCTCCATGTTCCACAACAAGAGAAAGCCTATAGGCCACAATGAGGACCCAGTACAGCCAAAATAAAATGCATAAATAGACAAAAATACCTATTCATTTGAGTTGTTTAACATGACAATACTTTGGCCACCTGATGCGAAGAGCTGACTCATTTGAAAAGACCCTGATGCTGGGAAAGATTGAGGGCAGGAGGAGAAGGGGACGACAGAGGATGAGATGGCTGGATGGCATCATTGACTCGATGGACATGGGTTTGGGTGGGCTCCGGGAGTTGGTGATGGACAAGAAGGCCTGGCGTGCTGTGGTTCATCGGGTCGCAGAGAGTCGGACACGACTGAGCGACTGAACTGAACTGAACTGAACTGAACATGACAATTTAAATTATCCTTATTTTTAATTGAAAGGTAATTGCTTTACAATATTGGTTTCATTTCTGCCATATATCAACATTATAATTTCATTATGAGAGAGGGCAACAGTCAGGAAGGCCAGGGGTCTCCAAATGGAGGAAATAGGCTGCAAGTGTCAGACATTTTATCTCTCTTAAGCGGCAGGAGGAAACAAACTAGCGATATTTTTTTCCATCTCTATACAAATTTAAAAGAAGTTTCTCCTAAAATACTGTGTTGCCATGACACCTGGTTTCACCTGAAGTTAACTATTCTCAAACTTTGAGTTAACCAATGCATTTTTCTTATGGAAATGTTTGTCTTAAGCTATGTTAATGTACTGTGCATTTGCCCCAAACGCTGTCTTCCACCTATTGGCTCAGAACCTACTTGACAAACCAGTATGTTATACTCAGACACTGTTTCCCTAATCTATGTAAATAAAACTATTTGCATGATCTGCCTTTCTGCAAAATTCAAGTCAATCGTTTTATGACCCGGAATGTCCGGTGCCCAGATTATTCCAAAATACATCTTATGGATGAGGGGTCTGGTGCCATTCTGAGTTTAAGACATTCCTTTCTCACATTAACAAACTGCTAGTGACTATGTAACATCCAGCTGAAGACTAGCAGGGGGGTACACTTTCTGCCCCCTTCTGGTGCCTATGTCAGAAGCTTTCTCTATCTCCATTATACTTTAATAAAACTTTATCACACCAAAGCTCTGAGCAATCCAGCCTCGTCTCTGGCCCAGGATTGAATTCTTCTCCTCCAGAGGCCAAGAATCCTGGCCGTTTTTCTGTGGCTCAGCAACAACCTTTCAATTAGGTATATATATCAAATTGTCATGTTAATTTCCACTGGCTATGTAAAACAGATAATCAATGGAAATTAACATGACAATTTGATACATAAACCTAATGAAATTACTACTGCAGCCAGAATAATGATCATATCCATCCTTTCACATAGTTACAATTTTTTGTAATTAGTGTCCTCTTTCTGTCCCAACCGTAGTCCTAAAAACATTCATTCCCCTCAGTATCACTATAGAAAGAATGCCTAATTCAGGTCCTAATTTGATAGAACCTGACCAAAAAATCATACTCAAAAAGTTCACATGCATTTTAAACATCTCAATATTAGAGAAGAGCAAAGTCAGTTTTCAAGCCTAAATTGAACTGTTTTAGTTATTTTGGAATTTCATCATTGCAGCAGCGTAAGACTTTGGTGAAGCAAGAGTCAGGCATTCAGTCCAACCCATTATTCTTGTTTGTTGACTCATACTGGAGCCCAAGTACAAGGTAGGCGACACGACTACGAAAAGACATTCCTCAGATAAGTTTCCACAAGGCTTGCTTCATGTCTCTGTTCCTCAGGCTGTAGATAAAGGGGTTCAACATTGGAGGGACCACCGTGTACATCAAAGAGGCTATTGCTGTCTCCTTGGAAGAGTGTGTAAGTGCAGAACTAATGTACACCCCAAAAGCTGTCCCATAAAATAAGGAAACCACATAGAGATGAGATCCACAGGTGGAAAAGGCTTTATATTTCCCACCAGCTGAGGGCATTCCCAGAATGGAGGAGAAAATTTGAGTGTAAGAGAAGATAATGCCAAGGAGAGGAACACCACCCAATATGCTAGTCACTAAATATACCAGGATGTTATTGATGAGGGTATCAGAACATGCCAGCTTGATGACCTGATGCAGTTCACAGAAGAAATGGGGGATTTGCAGCTCTGTGCAGAAGGACAGTCGTAATACCATCAGAGTGTGGAGCAGGGCATCTGCACTGCTAATGACCAGGGAGAGTAGAATCAACAGGCCACAGAGGCAGGGGTTCATGATGACAACATACCTCAGTGGATGGCAGATGGCCACATAGCGGTCATAGGCCATCGCTGCAAGAAGAAAGTTTTCCAAGCCTGTAAATAACAGGATGAAACAAACCTGGGTGAGGCAGCCTGTGTAACTGATGGATTTTCTCCATCTTTCAATATTCACAAGCATCTTGGGGACTGTGGTGGTGCCAAAACAGAGGTCAGCGAAGGACAGATTGGAGAGGAAGAAGTACATGGGGGTGTGGAGGTGGGAATCAGAGCCAATGGCCAGCATGATGAGCAGATTGCCAAGCACAGTGACCAGGTACATGGTCAGGAATAGAGCAAAGAGGAGGGGCTGCTGTTCTGCATCTTCTGAGAGACTAAGGAGGAGAAATTCTGCTACATCTGTTTGGTTTTTGGTTTCCATGTTGTGGCTGAGTCTGATGAGGAAAAAAAAAATACATGTGAAAACAGAAACAGACTCACAGACCTAGAGAACGAATTTATGATTGCTGGGGAGGTGATAGTTAAGGACTTTGGAATGGACAGGTACACACTGCTATATTTAAAGTGGTCCTTGTAACCAACAAGGACCTACTGTATAGCACAAGGAATTCTGCTCAGTATTATGTGGCAGCCTGGGAGGGGAGTTTGGGGAAAAATGGATACATGTATATGTGTGACTGAGTATCTTCACTGTTCACCTGAAACTATCACAACATTGTTTGTTAACCGGCTATGCTCCAATATCAAATAAAATTTTTTTAAAAAAAACAAATACATGTGATAGAACACGTAACAGATGTACAAGAACCCATTCTTTTAGAACACTGTAACATCTATATTGTAAATTGAACTGAAAATATTATTCATCTTTTTCTTTACCTTCTGCCCCTCTTTTAGTCTTACTTTCTCAACCTCATTTCTTTCTGTCCTCTGTACTCACTCTAAACTAATTTATTATTTCCCACATTGTACCAACTAAAAGAAATAAAATATGGAACAATGTATAGCTTATTCCTTGAGAATTCTCCAAAGCTTCCAACCAGCAAGCAGAAAAACAAAACCAAGCTTTCTACGGTGCGGGGGAAGGGGATGGAGGGATAAAGTGGGAGATTGGGACTGACATATACACATTGTTGTTCAGTAGTAAGTTGTGTCCAATTCTTTGTGACCCCATGGACCCTCCAGGCTCCTCTATTCATGAGGTTCTCCAGGCAAGAATACTGGAGTGGGTTGCCATTTCCTTCTCCAGGAATACACACATTACTATATATAAACTAGTATCTATTTTATAGATAGACAAATAATATCTATGTATGTATAAAGATAGATAACTAATAAGGATCTACTGTATAGCACAGGGAACTCTACTCAGTACTCTGTAATGACCTATATGGGAAAAGAATCTAAAAAGAAAAGAGTGGGTAAGGTCTCCCCTTGATGGTCCATGGGTGAAGAATCCACCTTCCAATGCATGGGACATGAGTTCAAACCCTTGTTGGGGAACTAAGATCTCACATGCCCCTGGATCACTAAGCCCCCATGACACAACTACTGAGCCCATGCCCCACAATTACTGAGTCCTCACACCCTGGAACCCTCACCACATAACTAAAGCCTGCATGCTGTAACTAAGGCCTGGTGCAGCCAAAAATAAATAAGCAAACAAATATTTTTAAAAAGAGTGAATATATGTATAACTAGTTCACTTTGCTGTACACCTCCTAAAACTAACACAACTTGTAAATCAACTATACCCAAATAAAAATTTTAGAAATAAAATAGTGAAGTGAAAATTGCTCAGTCGTGTCCAACTCTTTGCAATCCCTTGGACTATACAGTTCATGACATTCTTCAGGCCAGGATACTGGAGTGGGTAGCCTTTCCCTTCTCCAGAAGATCTTCCCAACACAAGGATCGAACCGAGGTCTCCTGCATTGCAGGCAGATTCTTTACCAGCTGAGCCACCTGGGAAGCCCAAAAATAAAATAACACACACACACACACACACACACACAAACCATAAGCATATTAAACATATGCTTTACAGCAGAGTTTTTCGAACTGTTTCTTGCATCGAAATCCACTGGAATGTCTGTCTAAACCCATATTGCTGGCCCCACACTCAGAGTATGAGATTCAGAATATTGGGCATGGGACTCAAAATTTGTCTTTCTAACAAATTCCCAAATGTTGTTGTTGCTGGATTAGGTTTTACTTTGAAGACCAATCTTCTGGAGCCCAGATCAATGAGAAACTAGAAAATCCATTTGTTCACATTTTGGTGCAGACCCAGCACAATTAATGGGGAAAATGATGGCCTGACTCATCTGTGTTTCTCCCAGTGCTCTGGGAATTCATGTCCCAAACTCAGTTCAACCACTCCCTTTTAAATGGTCATCAAATTCTATCCTTTTCTTCCCCCTTTCCATTTCTGCCTCATTGAATTCTTATCACAAAACTGTGCCATAAGCATTGTAATTAATAATGGCATTAACAGGTATCACTGAAATAAATGTATTAATTATTATTAACTGCTCACACTACTGGAGAAGGCAATGGCACCCCACTCCAGTACTCTTGCCTGGAAAATCCCATGGATGGAGGAGCCTGGTGGGCTACAGTCCACGGGGTTGCTAAGAGTCGGACATGACTGAGTGACTTCGCTTTCACTTTTCACTTTCATGCACTGGAGAAGGAAATGGCAACCCACTCCAGTGTTCTTGCCTGGAGAATCCCAGGGACGGGGGAGCCTGGTGGGCTGCCGTCTATGGGGTCGCACAGAGTCGGACACGACTGAAGCGACTTAGCAGCAGCAGCAGCAGCTCACACTACCACTAACACTGTGTTCTATTCTACTGTGAGGCATACTTTTCAGCACTTTTCTCATTCTCACGAATTCTTTTTGCAAATGTGTTTGATAAAGAGCTTATATTAAAAAATTTAAAGAGCTCTTACAACTCAATAATAAAAGACAAGTAACTTAAATTTTTTAAATGGACAAGATTCTTAATAGATGTTTCTCAAAAAAACATACATGAATGGTCAAAAAATCACATAAAAATGTGCTGAATATCATTAGTCATTAGGAAAATGCAAATGAAAGCTTCAGTGAGATGCCACTACAGCACCCACTAGGTAGACTATAATAATAATAATAAAGCAGACACTTGTAAGTGGAGAAACTAGAGCTGCTGGGAATATAAAATAGTACAGCCACAAAAAAATTTCTTAAAAATTTAAGCACAAATACTATATGACTTAGCAGTGTCATGCCTAGGCATTTACCCAAGAGAAATGTGAACATGTGTTCACATAGACATTTACATATATGAATGCTCATAACATCATTCACGGTAGTGAAAAGTGGAGGGAATCCAAATGCCCATTAACCAAAGAATGGAGGGGAAAAAAAGTATTTCCATACAATGGAATATCATTAACAATGGAATACCATGAAGCAATTAAAGGGGACAAATTGCTGATACATGTTATGAATGAACCAGAACATTTTATGCTAAGTGAAAGAAGGTAGAGACAAAAAATTATGTATTATATGATTCCATTTATATGAAATGTCCCCATAAGACAAGTTTATAGAGACAGAAAGCAGAAAAGTATTGGTCAAACTGTAAGGGTGGGAGTGAAGATTAACTGTGAAAGGCAATAAGGGAGCGTTTTCAAAGTGATGGAAATGTTCTAAAACTGGATTATGCTGATAATCTCACAACTCTATAAATTTACTAAAATCATGGACTCATACACTTACAGTGGGTGATGTTGTACTTGTAAATTATACTTCAGTAAAGTTGGTAAGGGGGATTCCCAGGAGGCACTAGTGGCAGAGAATCTGCCTGCCAGTGCAAGAGATGTGGGTTCGATCCCTAGGTCTAAAAGACCCCCTAAAATAGGAAATGGCAACCTGCTGCAGTATCCTTGCCTCAAAAGTTCCATGGACAGAGGAGCCTGGTGGGCTACAGTCCATAAGGTAACAAAGAGTCTGACATGACTGAGTGACTAAGCACAAAGTTGGCAAACATTAAAAAAAAAAAAGATACAAATAAATACCAAATGTTGGCAAGGAGGTACTATGGCAAATCTCATACACTGTCAGTATGTCTTTCTAACTAATTTTATTCTCTGTTGACCTATGAGTCAGGTTCTTCTAACATCCTCCTGTTTATCTATGGCTCCATGGGAAGATAAAGGTAAAGTAAGATGAAGGTATGGATGCAAAATAGTTGGCACTCCAGCAAGAGCTGGTGAAATGATTTGCACTCAGATTTCCAGACTTTAGAGTTGAACTCCTACTACCAGGTGATGCAAACTTTGGGGAGTATAGATTTATGTATCAGGAAGGGTTGAACAAATTCCATCACTTGCCTTTGAAAACTTTCACCTAATCAATTCTTACCCTGATTTTGAAGCTCTTCTAACATGTGACCACAAGGGTGGTATCTAGATGTGACAGCAACAGAAAAGAGTCCACACTCAGAAACTGAGATCAAGATTAGAATATGATACTTGAGGGCTTTTGGAGTCCAGTGGTTAAGAATCCACCTGCCAATGCAGGGGACTTGGGTACGATCCCTGGTCTGGGAAGATCCCACATGCTGCAGAGCAACTAAGCCTGTGCACCACAACTACTGAGCCCATGTTCTAGAATCTGTGCTCTGCAACAAGAGAAGCCAACAATGAGAAGCCTGTGCACAGCAATGAAGACCCAGTGTAGCCAAAAATAAATATTAAAAAAAAAAAGGAATATGCTACTTGAAAACATAAGCTATTATGTGAATGAGACTCTCTTTTCTCCCAAGAGTATTTAACATATAATATGATGAGACTACTTATATATTCCAAAAAAGAAGAATTGGAGGGAATAGAAAGTACATGGCATTTTGAAAATGAAGGAAAAAATAACTAAAAACCAACAATCTATTAGCGTGTTAAAGCACAATCCTGGGGTGAGGAAGATAAAATCTCCCAGCACAAAGAGTCCAGTCTGCTTGACAGAAGAATTGCTGCAATAGTAGGAAGAGGGAGACAGTTGTCAATCAGTGTTAAAATGGAAAAAGCAAAGTGAGAATCCTACATCCATATACCTGAAAACCTTGATAATTGTGGAACTTAAAATTGTAATCAGTAAAAATGGCTTATTATACTCTGCATGCATGGGTGCTAAGTTGCTTCAGTGGCGTCTGACTCTTTGCGACTCTATGGACTATAGCCTGCCACGCTCCTCTGTCCTTGGGGCTCTCCAGGCAAGAATACTGGAGTGGGTGGGTTGCTATGCTCTTCTCCAGGGGATCTTCCTGACTCAGGGATCAAACCCACATCTCTTAATGTCTCCTGCATTGGCAGGTGGGTTCTCTACCATTAGTGCCACCTAGGAAGCCCCAGTATACCCTGAGAAAACCATTATTCAAAAAAAGACACATGTATCCCGATGTTTAATGCAGCACTATTTACAATAGCTAGAACATGGAAGCAACCTATATATGTCCATCAATAGAAGAATGGATAAAGAAGTTGTAGTACATATATACAATGAAATATTACTCAGCCATAAAAAGGAATGGATTTGAGTCAGTTGTTGTGAGGTGGATGAAGCCAGACAGTGTTATACAAAGTGAAGTAACTCAGAAAGAGAAAAACAAATGTTGCATATTAATGCACATGTATGGAATCTAGAAAAATGGTATAGATGAACCTATTTGAAGGACAAGAATAAAAATGCAGATGTAGAGAAAGCACATGTGGACACAGTGGGGGAAGGGGAAGGTGGGAAGAATTGGGAGAGTAGCACTGACATTCATACACTACAATGTGTAAAATAACTGGCTAGTGGGACCCTGCTGTATAACAGAGGGAGCTCAGCTCGGTGCTCTGTAATAACCTAGAAGGATGGTATAGGATGGGTGTGGCGGGAGAGAGGGTCAAGAGGGAAAGATGGTCAAGAAGGAGGGGATTTATGTATGCATATAGCTGCTTAGATGGTAAAGAATTTGCCTGCAATGCAGGAGACCCTGGTTCAATCCCTGGGTCGGGAAGATCCCCTGGAGATCTTAAACTAACAAGTCATAATTATCTCCATTAATGGACAATTACTTGTAAATCTCTTTTTCCTTTTCTTTTTTGTTTTTCCTTCCAATGTAGCCCAGCCAGTGAGATCTGTCCCTTCTTTCATTTCCTTCTTTTTCTGGTAGATTATGGGGCTTCCCTGGTGGTTCAGATGGGGTTGAAAAGAGTCAGACAGGACAGAGCAACTAACACTTTCACTTTCATGGAAATAATTGAGCTTCCTGGTGGCTAAGACGATAAAGAATCTGCCTGCAATGTGGGAGAACCAGGTTTGATCCTTGGATCGGGAAGATCCCCTGGAGTAGGAAATGGCAACCTAGTCCATTATTCTTGCCTGGAACATTCCATGGACAGAGGAGCCTGGCCGGTTACAGTCCACGCGGTAGTAAAGAGTCAGACACAGCTGAGCACACACACACACACAGAAATAATTAAACTCAACAATATGATTGATTCCATATTGCTTTTGTTGTGGGAACATCTGTCTCTGTTGTATAAAAACTGACAATACTAGCAAAAGAAATGTAGAAAATCAGTATGGCACTTCAGAACATCTTTCTTCTATGACTACAAGTGCCCCATCCATGTCTAAATCAGGAAGACTTGGTCACTTGCTCCCAAAAGAATCCTGTATGTACCAGGATCAACTCAAGAGCATTCCAATTTCCTGTGTTATGGTGAGTTCCTAAGAATATAACCATCGGTTCACCTGAAACACTCAAGAGGTATTTGACTGTGTACTGGGTGCATCAATGATTATGCCAAATATTTTGGTGAACCAATGTTCTAGAAAAAGTTTATGACAGGAATAGCTCCATTGTTGTTGTAACTAAACTCACTCTGAGTTTAATTGTTGTGTTTAGTCGCTAAATCGTGTCCAACTCTGTGATTTTAGCTTGCCAGGTTCCTCTATCCGTGGGATTTCCCAGGCAAGAATACTGGAGTAGGTTGCCATTTCCTTCAACATTTGGAACTGATTGGCCCTCGGTAAACTCTGCTTCAACAATGACAAAATATGTGCTCTTAACATGAAATTATAAAAGCTAGCAACTGTAACAGCATCAATTAAGATTTTGACTCAGTCACTCCTGAGGTTAATTATGTCTCCAGCACTTGCTCTGTAAACGAGGAAATTTTTTCCACTGTGGGAGAAGCCACATTCCCATTTGGACAATAAGAACCATCATGAAACCTTATGGGAATGCAGGAAGGATGAACAGACAAAAATCACAAGTACAGTGTTTTACATACGAGCCACTCTTAATATTACTTATTGTGATTTGTTTCTGCAATGGACACAAGTGGCCCCCTGGGCATGGTTTATTACAGAAGAAAAGTAATTGGAAGAGTAAGACAAAGGAAGAGAGTAGAAAGGAAGAATATCTTTAGCATGATAACTGTAATTTTCAGGGGAAAATAGATATGCTGAAACTCCTGTTGGGAATCTTGCTTAGATAGAGAAACAAGAATTCTCCAAGCAAGAATCCTGGAGTAGGTTTCTATTTCCTACTCCAGGGAATCTTCTTGACCAAGGGATCAAACCCACCTCTCCAAATTGCAGGCAGACCTTTTACCATCTGAGCCACCATGGAAACCCCAGAGAAACGGGAGGAGTGCACAATTCAAATGACATCAGTGATTAATGCTCCTTTCTCATGGACACATGATAAAACATGTCACAACTAAAGCGAATAAATTAGACTTCGATGTATCAACCCAGATAAAAAGTTCAGAGAAAGAATTTGCTCCCAAAGACATCTATATCACAGTACAATTTAAATGCTTTAAAATAACAAAATATTAAAAGTTCAATTCTTATTATGAAACATTGCGAGCATAAAAAAGTACAGATAACAAAGTCCACCCACTAAGGACCACTAAATTAAAATATATTGCCATAATTTGCAGTAGATATTTTAAAGAATTTTTTTCATATCCTCAATTACTTTTCATTCCCAAAGGGACCATGATAATGAACTTGGTGTTCACTATTCTCTGATGTCAATATGATGACTAAGTACCCATAAATTATATTCTTGGTTTGCATTTAATCTTTACACATTGTACATGGAATTTTGCATTTTAAAATAATGTTTAATGTCTTGGTACAGCTTTTTCTGGTTCATTAACTATCTTGCCTAGTTGCTATGTCTTATTGCATCACTATTTATTTATCCCTTTTCCTATTGTGGGGCACTATGATTATTGCCTTTTACACCCAAACACATACACTTAATGTGTAAAAAAATTTCAATAACACATGGAGAACAACCAAATTCAAGATTGTGGTTGCCTCTAGGGATGAAAGCAAACTTAAAAGGTAGATTCTATTTATTCACATTTTTGTTAATTTAATAAAAGAACTCTGGGGCTTCCCTGGCGGCTCCATGGTAAAGAATCTGCCTGCCAATGCAGTGGGCAGGAGACACAAGTTCAATCACTGGTCCAGGAAGATCCCACATTCCATGGAGCTACTAAGCCTATGCGCCACAACTATCGAGCCTGTGCTCTAGAGCCAGGAACCAGAGCTGTTAAAGCCTGTGCACCCTAAAGCCCATTCTCTACAAGAGAAGACACTGCAACGAGAAGCCCAAGCCCCGCAACTAGAGAGTAGCGCCTGCTTGCTGCAACCAGAGAAAAGCCCAAGAAGCAACAAAGACCCAGCACAGCCAAAAATAAAATAAATAAATAAAAGAACTCTGATGACAAAACAAAACATTTTACTAATTCTGGAAGCCGGGATAGATGCTTATTTATTCTATGGTGCTCTGCACTTTAAGATATTTCATACATTACTAAAGAGAAACCAGTAGACTGGGATCTACTTCATTGTCCACCTCTTCTTTCTTAGATTATTCACAATCATGAAATATTTTCAACATTAATTTTTCTTCTATAAAGTGGTATCATGAGCCAGCAATGGGAAGGAAAGCAGAACCTGGGTGCACCCCTCTGCTCCTTGACAAAGTAATAAAGGGCATGTAAGAGAAGTTTAGAACATTCTTCAGGTTGAGCAAGAAGATTGATCTTGAGGATAGAAAAATCCCTGGACTTTGGGATCAGAGTAGATTAGCAGAATGAGGGACAGTCATGCATAAGTGCAAAGGTACAAGGAAATAGACCGGGGAGATTGATGGACCATTAACAGCACCTCCCAGGTGACCCAGTTCTGCTCATCTCTTCTTCAGGAACTCACCTCATAGTGCCCCCAGATCAACTGCTTGACAAACACCTGTCCCTATTTGCAGAACATGAAATAGAGGACTCCAGAGCGCATGGTGCCAACACTAAGTGATGGCATTCAGTTCCTCCCTGGATGTGAAGGAGGAAAAATGGAAGCTCTGGGTCCATTCAAGTAGCACAGACAGACAGTGAAGCACCGGGCTCCTGGGCAAAAATGATGGTCCCTGTGACTAGTGTCAGGTGTGCTTCACATGACCTTGGATGGTTTTTGAGTGGGGTAATCAAAGGCAGACTTATTTGCAGTCTCTCTATCTCTTGGGGGTTCAATATCCAAAGCTCCTCATTAATCAAATTATTTTACTCTCATGTGATCACAGGGCAGTTCAGATTCTTGAAGAGCAAGGCTCAGAAGTGAAAAACTTTTTTGCTGTAAATAATTCTTTACACTGAGAGGTAAAATGTATGACACCTTCTCCCTGCACGTTTCTTGGCTCACATTAATTTCAAGTACCCTACACAACTCAACAGATTTTTTATTGTTATTGTATTATAGTTCTTTTTTTTTTTTAATCTATATTTAAAGGTACTGCTTTACTGCTCTCCTAATTGATACTACATTTAAGCTCAAAAATGTAGTTTCCATATACGGGTAGATATATATCACCTGTATAAGTACATATGATACTATGGTGAATGTACCCTACAAATGCAAACACTAGGGCTAATTTTATCTATGGCCTATTTAACACTGATTCTGCTTATGTATATACTATTAAGGAAATAGTAAAGGTCAGTTTTCATTCCAATCACAAAGAAAGGAAATACCAAAGACTGCTCAAACTACCGTACAATAGCACTCATCCCACATGCTAATAAAGTAATGCTCAAAACTCTCCAAGCCAGGCTTCAGCAATACGTGAATCGTGAACTTCTAGATGTTCAAGCTGGTTTTAGAAAAGGGAGAGGAACCAGAGATCAAATTGCCAACATCCATTGGATCATCGAAATAGCAAGAGAGTTCCAGAAAAACATCTCTGTCTACTTTATTGACTATGCCAAAGCCTTTGACTGTGTAGATCACAATAAACTGTGGAAAATTCTGAAAGAGATGGGAATACCAGACCACCTGACCTGCCTCTTGAGAAATCTGTATGCAGGTCAAGAAGCAACAGTTAGAACTGGACATGGAACAACAGACTGTTTCCAAATAGGAAAAGGAGTACGTCAAGTCTGTATAGTGTCACCCTGCCGGGAGCCAGCTCACGAGATCCCACCCATGACAGAGTCATGAGGAAGAGGACTGATCCGAGCATGGCTTCTCAGGCCTCAGGGATTCTTGGAAGGCTGCCTCAGCACTCACCTTCAAAGATGATATCTGTCTTTCTGATGTTTGCTACAATAAACCTCTTCTTATTTTCTGTGACTTGGGCAAAAGGCTTTTCCTGATTCTCTTCTAAAATAGATCTATCTGAAACCTCAATCGATAAGGCCCCTGAACGGTAGCAACCTAATAAAATTATCTAAGACATAGAGTATACTAATTCAAATTCCTCTTGCTAACATATTGGTTTGTTTAATAAATGTGCCTGTGCCTTTGGAGCTAGTGTGCATGACTGCACTTTAACAATAAACAACATTGAAAGCCACCACACAAAAAGCCCCAACGGACACAGAGCCCTTCGTGAGGAAAAAGGCTTATTAGGAAATATAAGAAATATCGTTTTATGAAACTGTTACTTAGTTTATATTTACTCACTATGTTTTTGCTCTTAACGTATTTAGCCTATATAATGAAAGCATAATAGTTAGAGATTTATATAAATAAAAGTTTAGCTTTAATACAAATAATAAGACAATTGTTGATTTAACTGATGATTCTTACTTAGAGCTGACCTTCTATGACTTTATGGGACCACATTCTTTTCTGTTAAGCTCAAGGCGTAGGATAGATTACCGAAGACAGGTTTTACTTTGTACTTTGAAACTTTCTGTCAATGAATTCTTTCTTTGTCATAATCTACTGTGCCTGATACAAAAGTGTTCTGGCTGATCAATCCTTATCAATAAAGAGTCACAAGATGTTAGCAGGCCTCCAGGCTGGAAGATGATGTAGATAACTTGAAACTTTGGTAATTAAGATATGCAAATAGTATCCTGGTTTCGATAAAGGTCAAAATTGCTGACCCATTAAGCTGATTTGGTATGACTCTAGGCTTTACATTTGTTTCTATGTACCACTAAAAATATAAAAGCTGTCTTGAAAACAATAAAGTCAGGAGACACTTGGAAACACTGAGACTCGCTGTGTCTTCTCATCCTTTCGCCGACGCCGTCCATCCTGAGGGAACCCCTGGACCTGCTGGAGCTGGACTCCGGCATCACCCTGCTTATTTAACTTATATGCAGAGTACATCATGAGAAACGCTGGGCTGGATGAAGCACAAGCTGGAATCAGGATTGCCGGGAGAAATATCAATAACCTCAGATATGCAGATGACACCACCCTTACGGCAGAAAGTGAAGAACTAAAGAGCCTCTTGATGAAAGTGAAAGAGGAGAGTGAAAAAGTGGGCTTAAAACTCAACATTCAGGAAACTAAGATTATGGCATCTGGTCCCATCACTTCATGGCAAATAGATAGGGAACCAGTGGAAACAGTGACAGTCTTTATTTGGGGGGGCTCCAAAATCTCTGCAGATGGTGACTGCAGCCGTGAAATTAAAAGATGCTTGCTCCTTGGAAGAAAAGTTGTGACCAACTTAGACAGCATATTAAAAAGCAGAGACATTACTTTGCCAACAAAAGTCTGTCTAGTCAAAGCTATGGTTTTTCCAGTAGTCGTGTATGGATATGAGAGTTAGACTATAAAGAAAGCTGAGTGCCGAAGAATTCATGTTTTTGAACTGTGGTGTTGGAGAAGACTCTTGAGAGTCCCTTGGACTGCAAGGAGATCCAACCAGTCCATCCTAAAGGAGATCAGTCCTGGGTATTCATTGGAAGGACTAATGCTGAAGCTGAAATTCCAATACTTTGGCCACTTGATTCGAAGAACTAATTCATTGGAAAAGACCCTGATGCTGGAAAAGATTGAAGGTGGGAGGAGACGGGGACAACAGAGGATGAGATGGTTGGATGGCATCACCGACTCAATGGACATGAGTTTGAGTAAGTTCCAGGAGTTGGTGATGGACAGGGAAGCCTGGCGTGCTACAGTCCACGGGGTCGCAAAGAGTCAGACACAACTGAGCGACTGAACTGACTGAAGAAACTGGGAATAAAATTATTTAATCTGCCAGAATAATTGTCCTAGCATTCATGTAACTTTCCCTTTTCAATACTTCCAGAGGAATCATACCCATGGAACCAGACAACCAAACCAGCTCCTCTGAGTTTATCCTCCTGGGACTTTCAGAAAAGCCAGAACAGGAGACTCTCCTTTTTGCTCTGTTTCTCTGCATGTATGTGGTCACAGTAGTGGGGAACCTGTTGATCATCCTGGTTATCAGCACAGACTCCCACCTCCACACCCCCATGTACTTCTTCTTGGCCAATCTCTCCTTGGTTGATTTCTGCCTGGCCACTGACACTGTCCCCAAGATGCTGGTGAACATCCAAACTAAGAGCAAGTCCATCCCTTATTCTTTCTGCCTGACACAAATGTACTTCTTCCATTTCTTTGGCATCATGGACAGTGTCTTAATAGCCGTGATGGCTTATGATAGGTTCGTGGCTATATGTCACCCCTTACACTATACCACTATCATGAGCCCCCGTCTCTGTGGCCTGCTGGTCGGTGGTCCATGGGTGTTTTCCAGCTTCATCTCCCTCACCCACATCCTCCTGATGGCCCGTCTGGTTTTCTGTGGCAATAATGAGTTGCCTCACTATTTCTGTGACCCCACCCCGCTCCTCAGACTTTCGTGCAGTGACACCTCTGTGAACAAGATCTTCGTGCTCATTGTGGCAGGGATGGTCATAGCCACGCCTTTCATCTGCATTCTGGCCTCCTATGTTCGAATCATTGTGGCAATTGTGAAGTTGCCCTCTGCAGGAGGCAGGAAGAAAACCTTTTCCACCTGCAGCTCCCACCTCTGCATGGTTGCCCTCCTTTATGGGACCACCACCGGGGTCTATCTGTGTCCTTCATCCATCCACACAGCTGTGAAGGTGAAAGCTCTGCTGTGATGTACACTTTAGTCACCCCCATGCTGAACCCCTTTATCTACAGCCTGAGGAACAGAGACCTGAAGGGGGCCCTAAGGGATCTCATGAGAAAAAAAATTCATCTCATCTTCACGACCACTAGGTCATCTGGGAGCTTCCTAGAGGCAGGACCTCAAAGTCTAGGGTCCTGGGCAAGTGTATGGAATTGCGAGAGTTGAAAGTGCAGCCATTCAGAATTTTGAATTGCAGAAGTTTAAAAGGGAAATCAGGAGGGTCCTATAACTATTTTCTCAAATGTGGTGTGTGTGTGTGTGTGTGCACGCTCAGTGGCATCTGACTATTTGTGACACCATGGACTGTAGCCCACCAGGCTCCTCTCTCCGTGGGATTTTTCTCGCAAGAATACTGGAGTGGGTTTCCATTTCCTTCTCCAAAGATCTTCCCCACCAAGGGATCAAACCCGCCTCTTCTGAATCTCTTGCATTGAAGGCAGATTCTTAACCACTGAGCCACTAGGGAAGCCCATTTTCTCCAATACTGGGATCAAAAAGCATGTTTTTTAGATAAACCTCATGCTGTCATCCAGAAGATCAGCCTAGCCCTACCAGCTTGGGTTTGCCCTGGTTTTGAAACCATTGAACACTCAACAAATATTTATTAAGTACATATTCTGGGCTGGATGTAGATGCTGCTCGTGGAAATGTGAGCAGGAGAGATAAGATCCCAATAGTCTGGAGTTTACAGCTGAGTGTGGGAGAAGACACTGTACACTTGGTTGTTGTAGAATGGAATATGAACATGAGAGGAAGGATAGAATCCAGTAGGAACACACAACAGAGAGAGAATTAGGGAGAGTCTTCCAGGAGAGGTGATCCAAAAACCCAAAGGATGAGAATATGTTGATCAGGCAAAATGAGAAGAAAGAATGTCTCAGAGAGACAAAACAACTTGTGGAAAGGTAAGAAAGCAAGAGAAAGAGTGAAGCATGCATTTGTGAAGTTAAAAGTCCAGTTACGCTGAATGATGTGGGAGGTGCCAGGTACTGAGGGCTTTAGGACAAACCCAAGAGGATGGCCTTTCTCCAAATAACCAGCCAGTTAACTTGACTTCCAAGGACTAAAGTCAGGGAGCATGGGAATGAGTTGTACAGCCCCCTTCCTCCCACTCCTCTCCTGTCTTCATGGGGAGCATGAAGGCTTATGCTGGATAAACGTTGTGCAAGACACAAGGGAGAAAGAGATTCAGACCATGAACTAAGGAAATGAGGAAATACTGCTTTTTGTTGTATATCTCATGGACAAAGAGCAAAATACCAATCAACTGAATCATAAATCTCTAAACCAGAGGGAAGCTTTGGCATGTCTCAATTGCCATATATGCCTGTGGAATGCATCTAAGGGGTAACACTGCTTATACCAGAAATGTGCCGTGCTGTGCTTATTTGCTCAGTCGTGTCTGACTCTTTGCGACCCCTTGGACTGTGGCCCACCAGGCTCCTCTGTCCATGGGGATTCTCCAGGCAAGAACACTGGAGTGGGTTGCCATGCCCTTCTCCAGGGGATCTTCCCAACCCAGGGACTGAACCCAGGTCTCCTGCATTGCAGATGGATTCTTTACCATCCGAGCTACCAGGGAAGCCCAATAATACCGGGGTCTCCTGCATTGCAGGCAGATTCTTTACCAGCTGAGTTAACCGAGAAGCCCATACCAGAAATAAGAGCTACTCATTATGAGTTTATCTTGTGCCAAACACCATACTGTGTTTCTTTTCTGTGTCTAATTTAGTCATTCTAAAGCTCCTATGAAGGCAGTAAGTCTAACTTACTCTATTAGAGAGTAATTCTAATACGTATATGGAGCGTTACAACTAAAGTAAAGCAAGCAGTGACTTTGCAGAGGTCAGAAGTTTTCAAAAGGTGCTAAGAATCTGATGTCATCCTTGGTAGAATGGCTTTAAAGAATCCTACATCTAATTTGCCTCTGTATTTTCCTTTCATGAAAATTAAGTTAGAATGTATCAGTTGAACCAGTGGACCTCCTGCTTTTGTCCCATCTTAGTACTCTATTAGTAAGGTTACATGTGAGAAAAGTGAAAATGCACTTTGGGGGTAATATTCTGATGGACAAAATCCAAATTTAAAAACACTGAAGTTTGCCATGGGGCACTCGTGGATCTGATCGTGAACTTTTTTTTTTTAATATTTATGTGTTTATCTTACTGTGCTGGGTCTTAGTTGGGGCACATGGGATCCAGTTGCCCAACCAGGGATCAAACCTAGACCCCCTTCATAGGGAGCACAGAGTCTTTGCCACTGGACCACCAGAGAAGTCCCTGGTCATGCCCTTTTAGAATAACACACACACACACACACACACACACACACACACACACACAACACAGGTAAAAGTTGAACCACAGCGCTCTTTCTTCCTAACTCCCCTCCATTCTCTTGCCACATTAAGAGAAATCAACATTCTACAGTGTTGGCTGGGAGAGGGTTTGAATTGCCAGCGACTTTGAAAATGATTACAGGGACTTCCCTGGCAGTCAGGTGGCAAAAGTATTGGAGCTTCAGCTTCAGCATCAGTCCTGCCATACTCAGTGATGAAAGACCAAAAGCTTTTCCTCTAACGTAAGGAAAAAAACAAAAATGCCTGATTTTACCACTTCATTCAATATAGCACTAGAATTCTTACAAAGAGCAATTAGACAAGAAAAAGAAATGAAAGGCATCCAACTTGGGAAAGAAAAGGTAAAATGATGTTTGTTCACAGATGACATAATCTTATAGGTGAAAAACCCTGAAGATGCCACAAAAAAACCTATTAGAACTTACAAACAAATTCAGCAAAGCTCTACAGGTCATGAAGGATGTAAGAGCAGTACACGAAAAGCAGTTCCATTTCTAAATACTAACAATAGATTGACCCTGGTGTCAACCTAAATGTCCATCAACAGAGGACTAAAGAAGGTATGGTATATATACAATGATATACAATGGCATTTTACTCAGTCATAAAAAAAGAACGAAATAATGCCATTTGCGGCAACATCGATGGACCTAGAGATTGCAGTACCTGGTGAAGTAAGTCAGACACAGAAAGGCAAATATCATATGATATGGCTTATATGTGGAATCTTAAAAAAAAAAAAGGGTACAAATGAACTTATTCACAAAACAGAAATAAAGTTACAGATATAGAAAACAAACTTACGGTTACCAGGGCATAAGTGGCAGGGAACAACCTGGAAGACTTGGATTGATATATACACACTACTATATATAAAATGGACAGCTAATAAAGACTTACTGTATTACACAGGAAACTCTACTCTGTAATGACCTTTACGGGGAAAGAATGAAAAAAAGAGTGGATATATGCATACGTATAAGATTCACTTTGCTGTATACCTGAAACTTACATGACATTATAGATCAACTATACTCCAATAAAAAATTTTAACAAAAATTTGAAGCTTCTGACCATCAAAGGGCCCTATGAATAGCATAAAAAGACAGCTCATGGAATAGGAGAAGACATTTGTAAACCAAAGATCTACTAAGGAATTAATATCTAGAATACATAAAGAACTCCTACATGTCAACAACAATAACAAGCTAAACAACTCAGTTGAAGATGGGGCAAGGGCTTAAATAGACATTCCTCCAAAGAGAATGTGCAAACAACCGGTAAGCACATGAAAAGGCACTCCACAGGAAATGCAAGTCAACCCCAGTGAAGTTTCACACCTATTAGGCAGGCTGTTGTAAAAACAAACAGAACCCACAAAGAGAAGAAAATAACTTTTATTGGCGGAAATGTAAAATGGTACAGGTGCTATGAAAAAGAGTAGAGCAGCAGGAAATCCTTGGCATTCCTCGGCTTGGGGCTATATAAATCCTAAATCTGTTTATCTTCTCATGACCCTTCTCTGTGTCTGTGTGCCTCAAATCTACCCCTCCTTCCTTGTATAAGGATGATGTCAATCATTGGATGTAGCACACACCCTGGTGGTGTGGTGGTTTAGTTGCTAAGTCATGTCTGACTCTTGCGACCCCGTAGACCACAGCCTGCCAGGCTCCTCTGTTCATGGGATTCTCCAGGCAAGACTACTGGAATGGGTTGCCATTTCCTTCTCCAGGGGATCTTCCCAACCCAGGAATCAACCCCGGATCTTCTGCCTTGCAGGCAGATTCTTTATCAACTGAGCTACAAGGGAAGCCCAGCGCACACCCTAATTCAGGATGAAAAGTAGACCTAACATGTAATCCATAAATTCCACTTCTGAGAATGCATCCAAAGGAAATGAAATTTTCTCAAGGGAATTTCTGTATTTCCACATTCGTTGCAGCCTTATTTGCAATAGTCAAGGTATGAAAACAAACTAAGTGCCCATCGACAGATGAACAGATATAGAAAATGTGGTGTATTTATGTCCAATCGAATATTATTTAGCCTTGTAAATGAAGGAAATCCTACCATTTGTGACCCCAAAAACAATGCACCTGAAAGGCATTACGCTAAATGAAATGAGGGAAAACAAAAAACCCCACTACTTCAGGGTGTAATTTACATTTAGAATCCAAGAAAAGGGAGGGGGAATATGTGAGGTGATGGATATGTTAATTAACTTGGTTGTGGAAATCCTTTCACAACGTGCAGTGCTGTGCTGTGCTTAGGCTTTCAGTCATGACCGACTCTATGTGACCCCGTGGACTGTAGCCTACCAGGCTCCCTGTCCATGGGGATTCTCCAGGCAAGAATACAGGAGTGGGTTACCATGCCCTCCTCCAGGGGATCTTCCCAATCCAGGGATGGAACCCAGGTCTCCTGCATTGCAGGAGGATTCTTTATTATCTGAGCCACCAGGCAAGCCCATGAACACTGGAGTGGGTAACCTATCCCTTCCCCAGGGGATCTTCCCGACCCAAGAATCGAACTGGTGTCTCCTGCATTGCAGGCGGATTCTTTACCAGCTGAGCTACCAGGAAAGCCCTTCACAATGTATATGTACATCAAATTATTGCTTCCTGTATCTTTTTTAAAATTCAAACCTTTCATTCTTACTTTACTTGTTTGTTTATTTTTGGCCACACCACATGACATGTGGGATCTTAGTTCCCCAAGCAGGAATCGAACCCATGCCCCTTCATTGGAAGCATGTTGTCTTAACCACTGGACCACTGGACCACTGGAGAAGTCTCACTTTGTGTACTTAAACATGTTACAGTTTTATTAGTCAATTATATGTCAGTAAAGCTGAAAAAAAGTCATATGCCTCCTCAGGAGAGTCCACAGCATCACTATGAAGTCCTTTCCCCAAAAACTGAACCCAGGACCTGATCAAGTATCTAGATCTACACATCAATTTATAACTGTAACTTGCAAGAAGCATATTTGAAACAATAGCACACAAATGCAAGCAGCAAAATTCAGATGATTTCTTCAACAAATAAATTCCAAGAGTCACATACAAGAGGGGAAAAAAAAATCCTATAGGTTAGAAAGGACTTTAGACTGCTATCAACCAATTGGAATATATGGATATTATTTGGATTTTAATGTGAAAAAATTATACAAAATCATGAGGCAATTGGGTTAACTTGAGTATTAACTGGATATTTTATATTTTAATAAAATTATAATTTGATAATATGATTATTAATACTTTAAAGTACACTAATGGGATTGTGATTATGCTTTTAAAAAGAACTTGTCTTTTTAGAGTTGTACTGTAATCTTGTGATATATAAAATCTGCTCTGAAATAATCCTGGGGAAGAGATCAAAGTAGGTAGAATACAGATGAAACAAGACTCTAATTGATAATCACTGAACCTGAGTGATGAATACATGGGTTTCATTACATAAAGCAGTTCAGTTCAGTTCAGTTCAGTGGCTCAGTCGTGTCCTACTCTTTGCAACCCCATGAATTGCAGCACGCCAGACCTCTCTGTCCATCACCAACTCCTGGAGTCTACCAAAACCCATGTCCATCAAGTCGGTGATGCCATCCAACCATCTCATCCTCTGTCGTCCCCTTCTCCTCCTGCCCCCAATCCTACCCAGCATTAAGGTCTTTTCCAATAAGTCAACCCTTCGCATGAGATGGCCAAAGTATTGGAGTTTCAGCTTCAACATCACTCCTTCCAATGAACACCCAGGATTGATCTCTTTTAGGATGGATTGATTGGATCTCCTTGCAGTCAAAGGGACTCTCAAGAGTCTTCTCCAACACCACAGTTCAAAAGCATCAATTCTTCGGCGCTCAGCCTTCTTCACCGTCCAACTCTCACATCCATACATGACCACTGGAAAAACCATAGCCTTGACTAGACGGACTTTTGTTGGCAGAGTAATGTCTCTGCTTTTAAATATGCTATCTAGGTTGGCCATAACCTTCCTTCCAAGGAGTAAGCGTCTTTTAATTTCATGGCTGCAATCACCATCAGCAGTGATTCTGGAGCCCAAAAAATAAAGTCTGACACTGTTTCCACCGTTTCCCCAACTATTTCCCATGACGTGATGGGACCAGATGCCATGATCTTAGTTTTCTGAACGTTGAGCTTTAAGCCAACTTTTTCACTCTCCTCTTTCACCTTCATCAAGAGGCTCTTTAGTTCTTCTTCACTTTCTGCCATAAGGGTGGTGTCATCCGCATATCTGAAGTTATTGATATTTCTCCCGGCAAAAAGTGAGAGTTTTCTTGATCAAAAATCATAGAATATTGGCAATATCATACGACTCAATCTTGTTCTATGTAATCTACTTTTGTCTGTGGTTGGTTATTTCCATGACAAAAGGCTTTTTTAAACTGGCACTTAATGTACCAATCAGTTTTGTGGATGTTTATTAAGTGGACACAAGACCCAAAAATCTGACAAAGACTTCATGAAACTGAATTCCTAAAAATGCAAAGAGAGAGACATTCACTGATACCACCTTGAGACCAACATTCAGATTGAAGGTCTTTCTGCAGACCCATTCAGCAAACCACTTTCTGTGTATGCCCATCAAGTTAAATTCTACTTCCTCCATTGTCAGAACTGGAAGGGAAACATGGTGTCTTTACAGAATTTCCCTCTTGAGGTTAAGTGGTGTTGGAAGCAGCCTTGTATCTGTGTATCGCTGAGTGGATGTAGAGAGATATTTTGCTTTTTTGTTTTAAATAAAATGTTTTTAATATTTTTTAAAATTTTCATTTTGTTGGTGGTGGTTTAGTTGCTCAGTAATGTCCAACTCTTTGAGACAACATGGACTGTAGCCTGCCAGGCTCCTCTGTCCATAGGATTCTCCAGACAGGAATACTGGAGTGGGTTGCTGTTTCCTTCTCCAGGGTATCTTCCTGACCCAGGAATCGACCCCAGATCTCCTGCATTGCAGGCAGATTCTTTACCGACTGAGCTACAAGGGTAACTCCTTTATTTAGTGAGTTATTTTTATTTTTGGCTGTGCTGAGTCTTTATTGCTGTGCGGGCTTTTGTCTAGTTGTGGCAAGCAGGGGCTACTCTCTAGTTGGGGTGTGCAGGCTTCTCATTGCTGTAGCTCCTCTTATTGTGGAGCATGGGCCTTAGGGCATGCAGGCTTCAGCAGTTGTGGCTCCTGGGCTCTAGAGCACAACCTCAATAGTTGGGGCTCACAGGCTTAGTTGCTCCGCGACATGTGGGATCTTTCCAGACCAGAAAGACTGGTGTCTCCTGCATTGCCAGGTGGATTCTTAACCACTGAGCCACCAGGGGAGCCCTGGTTTTGATTCTTAGAGTGATAAGGAAGACTGACTTCAAAGAAAAATGGAAACTTCCTCTATGAGAAGCCCTGGGCCTTGGGGAGACAGAGTCTGGGAGACTAGGAAATTTTGTTCCCTGAGGACAGGGTGCAGAGCAAGTTGGGAAACACAG
Source organism: Okapia johnstoni (assembly GCA_024291935.2). Taxonomy (NCBI): domain Eukaryota; kingdom Metazoa; phylum Chordata; class Mammalia; order Artiodactyla; family Giraffidae; genus Okapia; species Okapia johnstoni. The sequence continues at coordinate 10,430,517 of CM044316.1, read as the reverse complement.
CTTGCTCCAAGTTGCCTCCTGAAGACATAATATACTCAATACAACCTTCTTACTGCCATGTTCCAGCCCCTAAAGGAAGTCGAACTATTCAGGGAAGAGAGGTGAAATTGAGCAATCTATCTAACGAGGAGCCTTGGGAATTGACTTCTTATTGGCCCAGAAATCATAAATATTCCCTCTGTTCTTACAATTTATCCTCCACTCCAGCTTTCCTTCTTTGGGCCAGGAGGCTGCCTACCTTTGCCTTTATGAACATCTTTCTGTTCTGATCTAACTTCATCATTCTTGTCCTTTGCTGGAAGCAGAGCCAACATCTTTATTGTCCATCAGCAGGGAGGGAATGGAACCATGTTTGCCTCATGCCCCTGTGATACTGTCAAGAAGAGGAAAGATAGTCCTGTAAGTGGATTTGGGGACAAGAAAAGAGGGAGGGAAGAGGAGAAAGAGAGAACTTGGAGAGAATGCCAGCAGGTATTAGAGCTGCTATGTTCTCAGAGAACTGGGAGAGTCTACTTGGCTCAATTCAACACACAGTTTCCAGCCCGGAATCCAATAACCACACTTGGCTACCTAGTTCAATTTAGTCCAAATGTGATGCCACCAAGCTCTTTCCAAAGCCCATGATTTTCAGCACAGTTCTTAGTACCTGCACCAGATTTTCCAAAGCTCACTTGAGTATCTCAAAGAACAAAGGAGTTCCCACCAAACTTTTGTAGGTGAAGGTTTGAGTTCTTTCCATCACTGAGTCTCTGAAGCCCTTGGAGTTGCATATACTAAGTAGTCTTTCAATTCTCAGGTTAATTTGCTATTATGCCCATTTCAGCATAAGTTGATAAATGCCTCTTGAGTCTGTTTCCTTCATTCAACTGTAAATTCATTAATTCACTCTTGATTTTTTAAATTAAAGGGATTAAGAGTACAGGCTCTAGAGACTTCCCTAATGGTCCAGTAGTAAAGAATCAGCCTTGCAATACAGGAAGCTTGGGTTTGATCCCTGGTTGATCCCTTGATTTCTGATCAGTAAGATCCCACATGCCTTGGAGCAACTAAGTCTGAGAGGCAACTAGAGAGTCCATGCACCACAGCAAAAGATCCTATATGATGCAACAAAAATTCCAAGTGCTGTAATTAAGGCTTGAGGCAGCCAAATAAATAAAATTTTTAAAAGAGTACAGGCTCCATATCCAGACCGTGTGGCTTAGTTCTGCCACCCACTTTCTGTGGAACCCCACTTGATTTATTAACCTCCTGTATCTCCATTTCCTTATGTGTGAAACAGACCCACCAACATTGGGTTGTTCCAAGTAGCTAATTGACAAAGAATGTAGAACAGTGCCTGGTGCTGTAGGAGACAATAAAAACAAAAGAGTATCATTATTTATTTATGCATTTATTGAAGATAAGGTATATATCTTCTATATCCAGTTAAGACTTTGGCTACAAAAACAAACAAAGAAATCTATTTCCAGAGCAGGAATAGAGACACAGGCATAGAGAACAGACTTGTGGACACAGCGGGGGAAGGAGAGGGTGGGACAAATTGAGAGCATAGCATTGAAACACATACATTACCATATGTAAAATAGATAGTTAGTGGGAAGATGCTGTATAGCACAGGGAGCGTGTTCTGTGATGACCTAGAGGGCTGGGAAGGAGGTCAAGAGGGAAGGGAAATATGTATAGTTAATGGGTGATTCGGGTTGTTGTACAGCAGAAATCAACACAACATTGTAAATCAATTATCCTCCAATTAAAAATAAATTTTTAAAAAATGAACAAAGGCACACAGCTCCTGGTTTAGAGTGTCTTGAGGACAGGAGTTGTGCCTATTTGTATCTTTGTCTGCACTACTCACCCCAAATCCTGGCATATGACAGCCATCAATAATTGTTTATGGGGGAAAAAAGACAGTGAGTGCATAAATAAATGAATAAAAGTGATATGACCAGAATTATTCTTTTTTATAATTGGAGCTAAGTTGCTTTACAATGGTGTGCTAGTTTCTGCTGCACAGCAAAATGATTCAGCTTTGTGTATACATATATCCCCTCTTGGTCACCACAGAACATTGAGTAGAGTTCCCTGTGCTATACAGTAGGTTCTCCTTAGTTATCTATGTTATACGTAGCAGTTTGTGGATGTCAATCCCGATCTCCCAATTCATCCCACCCTCCCCCTTTCCCCCTTGGTATCTATATATTTGCTCTCTATACCTGTGTCTCTATTTCTGCTTTGCAAATAGATTCATCTGTAAACCATTTTCCAGATTCCACATATATGCGTTAATATATGATATTTGTTTCTTTCTTTCTGACTTATCAGGAAGATTATTCCATCAGTGATTTCATGATGGTTTGGAGGAGACAGAAAAGATGCATGGGGGCTAATTCAAGACTAATATTTGGCAACCAGAACTAAGAAGAGCCTTGATGCAAGTTGGTGGTGGGAGGAGGTAGGTGGAAAAATGACTTTAAGAATAGACAGTTCAGCTTGTAGAAAATGTACCAACTCATTGACAGATTGGCTTTGGCAGTGGAAGTAACAAGGGAGGAAAAGTCAAAGTTTCAATCATAGGTGTCTGAAGTGATGATGATTTTATTCACAGAAATAAGGTCACCAGAAAAGAAACAGTCTTTGTATTTTCCATGATAAACTTGTCCTGCCAGGAAGAAAAAGAAAGGAAAACCACCACTTTTATAATCATATTATTCTTTGTCAGATACTGTGTAGAAAATTTTACAAGAATATCTCATTTTATCCTCAAAGCAAGCCTATTATCTATACACCATTATTCTCATCCCCTTTTGACCAAGAGAGTGAGATTTTAGTGGTTAGGTAACTCACTTAAGATCACCTAGCTAAGTGGGAAGCTGCTGTATAGAACAGGGGGCTCAGCTCAGTAATCTGTGAAGACCTAGAGGGGTGGTAGGGATGGGGGTAGGAGGAGGGCTCAAGGGGGAGTGGATGTATGTATACTTTTAGCTGAATTATATGGTTGTACAGCAGAAACTAGAATAACATTGCACAGCAATTATGCTCCGATTTTAAAAAATAAAAATAAATAAAGATCACCTAGCTAGTAAGCAATGAGCCCATGAATCACGCCCAGGTATTTCTCTTTTCACAGCCCTTCCTTAAACCTGAGATGATGCTGCCAAATGTTGGCTGAGATCATACTATATTGTTGAGGACTATTTCATTCACCTTCCATGGGCTATATCACTTCATCTTCTAAGAAAATCCAGGTGGGTATTATCACTCCCAAGGATAAAGATACAGCAAATGAAGTTTAGAGAGGCTGGTCGGGGGGAGGCAGTGGGTGTTAACATTAGTGGCTCAGTTGTGTTCGACTCTTTGTGACCCTATAGGATTTCCCAGGCAAGCATACTGGAGTGGGTTGCCATTTCCTTCTCCAGGGAATCTTCCCAACCCAGGCTTTGAACCTGTGTCTCCTGAACTGGCAGGTGGATTCTTTACCACTGAGCCACCAAGAGAGGTTAGTAGGTCACTAAGTAATGGAACCAGAATTTGAATCCTGGTCTGTCTGAGTCCAATTATCTCAGTGCTTCCATCTTTCTACACTGAGTGAGTGTTAGTTGCTCAGCTGTGTCCAACTCTTTGTGACCCCATGGATTGTAGCCAGCCAGGTTCCTCTGTCCATGGGATTTTCCCAGGCAAGAATAATTGGAGTGGGTTGCCATTTCCTTCTCCGAGTTATCCTCCCCAGCCAGGGATGGAACCCAGGATTTCTGCTTTGTAGGCAGATTCTTTACCTTCTGAGAAACACTACATTCATGCAAATTATCCTGGTAGAAAAATTGAGTTTGCAGGCAGAAATTCAAGTCTGAGAGTTAGGAGTCTGGAATTGTAAGTCTGGAAATCAATTCTGAAAACCATGAGACATCTACCAAGAAGGTTTTTTTGTTTTTTCAGAGTTGAGGTCCCACCCAAGGATCCAACCCTCATCTTCTACATTGGCAGGTGGATTCTTTACTGCTGAGCCACCAGGGAAGCCTGTCACACCCCTACTATAATTTTAAAGTTATATATTCTATACCCGTTATTTAAGTGGTTACACCTAAACTTTAATCATGTGTATTTTTGCAGAAAGTCCAAAATGTTCACTGTTTCTATTTTCCTGCAACTCAACACAAAAACATTACAACAATTTTAATTCCCCATTTTGCCTCATATTATTTTGCATAGTATTTTAATCTCCCTTATTTACATGCATGGGCTTCCCCAATGACTCAGCTGGTAAAGAATCCACTTGCAATGCAGGAGATGCAAGATATGTGAGTTCAACCCCTAGGTTGGAAAGATCCCCTGTAGGAGAAAATGGCAACCCACTCCAGTATTCTTGCCTGGGAAATCCCATGGACAGAAGAGCCTGGCTGGCTACAGTCCGTGGGGTCTGAAAGAGTTGGACACAACCGAGCACAGCACAGGTACAAGTTGTGTGTGTGCTTAGTCTCTTAGTTGGGTCTGACTCTTTGCGACCCCAGGGACTGTAGCCCACCAGGTTCCTTTGTCCATGGGATTCTCCAGGCAAGAATACTGGAGTGGGTTGTCATGCCTTCCTCCAGGGGATCTTCCTAACCCAGGGATCAAACCCAGGTCTCCCACATTGCAGGAGGATTCTTTACCATCTGAGCTACCATGAAAGCCTATGAATGATGGAGTGGGTAGCCTATCCCTTCTCCAGGGGATCTTTCCCATCCAGGAATCGCACTGGGGTCTCATGTATTGCAGGCGGATTCTTTACCAGCTGAGCTACCAGGGAAGCCTGTATTATTACTATTTTAAAACAATGCTTTGTTCAGATTTTTTCTACATTACTACCAATTTCTTGGTTGATCATTGCTTCTCAGATAATGCTTTTTTCTGGATTCAGTTTGTTTTGTTATGAAGTAAACCCTTTAGTAGTTTTCTCAACCAGAGTTCATGCATGGTTTATTGTCAGTCTTTGTCTGAATTAGAGATATTCAAGGGAGCAACCTTGAGCCAAAGCTTGACATAAGAGATGTAAACACTACATCAATGGTTCAAGATGGAATACATATATAAGTCATAATTATAAGTCATGACTTATACAAGTCATATACAAGACATCATAATTAGTCCAGATTGGAAATTTAGGGTAGATCCCCGGGAGGAGGAAATGGCAACCCACTCCAGTATTCTTGCCTGGGAAATCCCATGAACAGAGGAACCTGGCGAGGCTCGCAAAGAGTCATACATGACTGAGCACAAGCATGCACGGAAATCGAAGGTAACCTCTTTGAATCTTCCAAAATCATTTCAATAGCATTCATGTAACTTCATCCTTTCTATATTTCTGGAGGAATCATATCCATGGAACCAGACAACCAAACCAGCTCCTCTGAGTTTATCCTCCTGGGACTTTCAGAAAAGCCAGAACAGGAGACTTTCCTTTTTGCTCTGTTTCTCTGCATGTATGTGGTCACAGTAGTGGGGAACCTGTTGATCATCCTGGTTATCAGCACAGACTCCCACCTCCACACCCCCATGTACTTCTTCTTGGCCAATCTCTCCTTGGTTGATTTCTGCCTGGCCACTGACACTGTCCCCAAGATGCTGGTGAACATCCAAACCAAGAGCAAGTCCATCTCTTATTCTTTCTGCCTGACACAAATGTACTTCTTCCATTTCTTTGGCATCATGGACAGTGTCTTAATAGCCGTGATGGCTTATGATAGGTTCGTGGCTATATGTCACCCCTTACACTATAACACTATCATGAGCCCACGCCTCTGTGGCCTGCTGGTTGGAAGCCCGTGGGTGTTTTCCGGCTTCATCTCCCTCACCCACATTCTCCTGACGGCCCGTCTGGTTTTCTGTAGCAATAATGAGTTGCCTCACTACTTCTGTGACCTCACCCCGCTCCTCAGACTTTCGTGCAGTGACACCTCTGTGAACAAGGTCTTTGTGCTCATTGTGGCAGGGATGGTCATAGCCACGCCTTTCATCTGCATTCTGGCCTCCTATGCTCGCATCATTGTGGCCATCGTGAGGTTGCCCTCTGCAGGAGGCAGGAAGAAAACCTTTTCCACCTGCAGCTCCCACCTCTCCGTGGTTGTACTCTTCTACGGGACCACCATTGGGGTCTATCTGTGTCCTTCATCCATCCACACAGCCGTGAAGGAGAAAGCCTCTGCTGTGATGTACACTGCCATCACCCCCATGCTGAACCCCTTTATCTACAGCCTGAGGAACAGAGACCTGAAGGCGGCCCTGATGAAGCTGGTCAACAGAAAAATCACCTCATCCTCCTGACCAACAGGACACCTGGAAGCTTCCAGGGAATTATGATGTAAACAGCTGGGTCCTTGGGCAAAAGTCTGGAATTGCATGGATTGGGAGAGTACCACTTTAAATTTTGAATCGCAGAAGCTCAAGATAACCCTGTAACTATTTACTCAATTATTGGGACCACTAAGTGTTCTTTGGGGCATGTCTCACGCTGTATTTATACAATGATAAGTCTAGTTCTAGCAGATTGGATTTATTCTGGTTCAGAATCTACTGTGCTGTGTTGTCACTCAGTCATGTTCAACTCTCTCATGAATCCATGGACTGTAACCTGCTAGGCTCCTCTGTCTATGGGATTTCCCAGGCAAGAATACTGGAGTAGATTGCTGTTTCCTTCTCCAGGGGATTTTCCAGATTCTGGGATTGAACCTGCATCTCCTCCATTGCAGGTAGATTCTTTACCAACTGAGCCACAAGTGAGCACTCAAGAAATATTTATTGAGTACATATCCTGGGTTTGATGTTAAATGCTGAACATAGAGTCATGAACAGGAGCAACAAAAATCCTTATGGTTTGAAGTTTATAGTTGAGAGTTGGAGTTCTTTGACAGTTATCAGTTCAGCTCAGTTACTCAGTCGTGTCCAACTCTTTGCGACCCTATGGACTGCAGCACACCAGGCTTCCCTCAGTTCAGTTCAGTTCAGTCGGTCCATCACCAACTCCAGAAGCTTGCTCAAACTCATGCCCATTGAGTCAGTGATGCCATCCAACCATCTCATCCTTGGTCGACCCCTTCTCCTCCCATCTTCAATCTTTCCCAGCATCAGGGTCTTTTCAAACGAGTCAGCTCTTCGCATCAGGTGGCCAAAGTATTGGAGTTTCAGCTTCAACATCAGTCCTTCCAATGAACACCCAGGATTGATCTTCTTTAGGATGGACAGGTTGGATCTCCTTGCAGTCCAAGGGACTCTCAAGGGTCTTCTCCAACACCACAGTTCAAAAGCATCAATTCTTCAGAGCTCAGTTTTCTTTATGGTCCAACTGTCACATCCATACACAACTACTGGAAAAACCATAGCCTTGACTGGACGGAACTTTGTTGGTAAAGTAATGTCTCTGCTTTTTAATATGCTGTCTAGGTTGGTCATAACTTTCCTTCCAAGGAGTAAGCGTCTTTTAATTTCATGGCTGCAGTCACCATCTGTAGTGATTTTGGAGCCCCCAAAAATAAAGTCTGTCACTGTTTGCACTGTTTCCCCATCTATTTCCCATGAAGTGATGGGACCAGATGCCATGATCTTAGTTTTCTGAATGTTGAGCTTTAAGCCAACTTTTTCACTCTCCTCTCTCACTTTCATCAAGAGCCTCTTTAGTTCTTCTTCACTTTCTGCCGTAAGGGTGGTGTCATCTGCATATCTGAGGTTATTGATATTTCTCCCTGCAATTTTGATTCCAGCTTGTACTTCATCCAGCCCAGCATTTCTCATGATGTACTCTGCATATAAGTTAAATAAGCAGGGTGACAAGATACAGCCTTGACGTACACCTTTTCCTATTTGGAACCAGTCTATTGTTCCGAGTCCAGTTCTAACTGTTGCTTCCTGACCTGCATACAGGTTTCTCAAGAGGCAGGTCAGGTGATCTGATATTCCCATTTCTTTCAGAATTTTCCACAGTTTATTGTGATCCACACAGTTGAAGGCTTTGGCATAGTCAATAAAGCAGAAATAGATGTTTTTCTGGAACTCTCTTGCTTTTTCAATGATCTAGCAGATGTTGGCAATTTGATCTCTGGTTCCTCTGCCTTTTCTAAAACCAGCTTGAACATCTGGAAGTTCATGGTTCACATATTGTTGAAGCCTGGCTTGGAGAATTTTGAGCATTACTTTACTAGCGTGTGAGATGAGTGCAATTGTGTGGTAGTTTGAGCATTCTTTGGCATTACCTTTCTTTGGGATTGGAATGAAAACTAACCTTTTCCAGTCCTGTGGCCACTGCTGAGTTTTCCAACTTTGCTGGCATATTGAGTGTAGCACTTTCACAACATCATCTTTTAGGATTTGAAATAGCTCAACTGGAATTCCATCACCTCCACTAGCTTTGTTTGTAGTGATGCTTCCTAAGGCCCACTTGACTTCACATTCCAGGATGTCTGGCTCTAGGTGAGTGATCACACCATCTTGATTATCTGGGTCGTGAAGATTTTTTTGCACAGTTCTTCTGTGTATTCTTGCCACCTCTTCTTAATATCTTCTGCTTCTGTTAGGTCCATACCATTTCTCTCCTTTATTTTATTTTATTTTTTTTAAAGTCTCCTCCAAGTGAAGAATTTTATTTTTTTTTAATTTAATTTAATTTTATTTATTTTTTTAATAAATTTATTTATTTTAGTTGGGGGCTAATTACTTTACAATATTGTAGTGGTTTCTGCCCTACATTGACATGAATCAGCCATGGGTTTACATGTGTTCCCCATCCTGAACCCCCCTCCCACCTCCCTCCCCATCCCATCCCTCTGGGTCATCCCATTGCCCCAGCTCTGACCATTTGTCTCATGCATCGAACCTGAAATGGTGTTCTGTTTCACATATGATAATATACATGTTTCAATGCTATTGCATTTCTGTCCTTTATTGAGCCCATCTTTGCATGAAATGTTCCCTTGGTATCTCTAATTTTCCTGAAGAGATCTCTAGTCTTTTCCATTCTATTGTCTTCCTGTATTTCTTTGAACTGATCACTGAGAAAGGCTTTCTTATCTCTCCTTGCTATTCTTTGGAGCTCTGCATTCAAATGGGTATATCTTTCCTTTTCTCCTTTGCCTTTTGCTTCTCTTCCTTTCAAAGCTATTTGTAAGGCCTCCTCAAACAGCTATTTTGCTTTTTCGCATTTCTTTTTCTTGGGGATGGTCTTGCTCCCTGTCTCCTGCACAATGTCACGAACCTCCGACCATAATTCATCAATTGACAGTTATAGTAAAATGAAATATAAACATAAGAGGAAGGATAGACTATAGTAGGAATTTCCACTAGAGTCTGGAAGGGAGAAACCGGGAAGGTCTCCTGGGAGAGGTGATCTAGAAACCTGAAGTATAAGGTGGTGTCGTTCAGGCAAAAGGAGGAGAAAAAGAGTGCCTCAGAAAAGCAACAACATGTGCAAAGGTGAGAGAGCAAGTGAAAGAGAGAAAAACATGCATTTGTGAAATGAGAAGTCCAGTTATAGTGAATGACTTGGGGAATGCTAGGTCCTGAGGGCTTCAGGACCAAGCTAAGAGCATGGCCTTTCTCCAAAGAACCAGTTAACTTGACTTGCAGGGACCAACATCAGGGAGCAACTTTGAATGAGCTGTCCACCCTTCCTATCACTTATCCTATCTTCTTGGGGAACAAGATGGCTTCTGTTAGATAAAAGTTGTGCAAAGGCCCAAGGGAGAAAGAGATTCAGACCATACACCAAGACCATCACTTGTAGCATTTATCTTCATAAACCAAGAGAATATTAGTCAATTCATTGATGAACCTCTAAACCAGAAGAAAGCTGAGGTATGTCTTCTTGTCAATATATACCTATGCACGTATTGCATTACTTATTCCATGCATTGCAATAAGTAGTAACACGACTGACACCAGAAATGAGAGCTATTCATTGCACATTTCTGCCATCTTACCATGTTTCTTTGAGCTCTTTTCATCATTCTAAAGTTCCTATAAGGGCGATACATCATATTTATGTCTATCGTGGAGTAGTCTTAATACTCATATGGAGTGTATGTGCATGTGTGTGTGTGTGTGCTCAGTCGTGTTTGACTCTTTGCGACCCCATGGACTGTAACCCACCAGGCTCCTTTGTCCATCAGATTTTCCAGGCAAGAATACCGGAGTGGGTTGCCATTTCCACTCCAGTAGATCTTCCTGACCCAGGGGTTGAACCCACGTCTCATGTGTCTCCTGCTTGGCAGGCAGATTCTTTACCACTGCACCTCTTATATGGAGATTTACAACTAAAATGGAAAGAGTGGTGACTTTGAATGGGATCAGAAATTTTCAAATGGTGCTAAGCAGCTGACATCATCTTAAGCAGAATGGCTTTGCATAACCATACATCTAACTTGCTTTTGTAGCTTTCGTTTTTTTTTTTTTTTTAACAATCTCTCAATTATTTATTTAAACTTTTTCTAATAGAAAATGTTAACACACCCAAAGCTGACATAATTGTTTAATGAGCTCCCACATGCCTCTTTCCTCGGCCACCTCTGGTGGCCAACCTCTGGCCAATCTTACCTCGTCTACAATTTTATCTCCTTCTCCCACTCTTGTATTCAACAACTTAATTTTTTAATTTTTTTAATTGGAATATAGTTGCTTTACAATGTTGTGTTAGTTTCTGCCTCACAGAAAATGAATTAGCTATGCATCCCCTCTTCCTTGGACTTCCTTCCCATTGAGGTCATCACAGAGCATTGAGGGAACAGACTGTTCCCTATGCTATATAGTCTGTTCTCACTGGTTGTCTATTTTATACATAGTATTAATTGTGTATATGGATCAATCCTAATCTCTCATTCCACCCTATCACCTTTTTCCCCTTGGTGTCCACACATTTGTTCTGCACATCTGTGTCTCTATTTCTGGTGTGCAAATAAATTAATCTATACTATTTTTCTAGATTCCACAAATATGCATTAATATATATTTGTTTTTGTCCTTCTGATTTACTTCACTCTGTATGACAGTCTCTAGGTCCATCCACCTATCTGCAAATGACCTAGTTTCATTCCTTTTATGGCTGAGTAATATTCCATTGTGTATATGTACCACGTTTCTTTATCCATTCAAATATCTTAATTTTTTAAATAAATTACCATTTGAGAATGGCATATTAGTTTGACACAACCTCATTCAAAGCTGGATTGCTTATATGGGTCACTTGATGGATCTATTTTTTATTTTTTTTAAAAAAGAAGGCAGATAGATTGAATGCACATGTATTATTATTCCTGGGGACATGACCTCACTGTTATAAGGACTGAGGATCACCATAAATAATCTTTAAGGATCATCACTGTTGCTTTCTTTTCAAGAGTATTAAATTAGACTTTTTCGGTTGAAACAACAGACCTCCAGACCTGGCCCTGTTGTAGACTGGAAAGACAGTGAAATCCTCCATTTTCTGGTGAATAAAATCCAGAATTTAAGAATACTGGAGTTTGGAGAAGGAAGTGGAACCCATCAGTCTGGTCGGGTCCTTTTTTGGAAAAACCAAAAATCAGGTGAAAGTTGGTCCACAGCGCTCCTCGAAATTTCCCTTCATCCTCCTGCCATATGAAGGCAAATCGTTGCAATGCTGGTTGGGAGAGGACTGGAATGTCTGGAGACAGGAAATTATCAGAACTCAGGGGTTCATAGAATTTCATGCAAACCTTTCCCCTTGTATCCTGTTTGTGTTGAAGCACTTGTTTACCTCCCTCCCTCTCCTGTGCAATGAGGAATACCTCATTAATGCCTCAATAAAAATCTCTTAAGATTCTGTCAGCCAAACTATCTCTGTCTTGTTCTTTGTTAAGAAGTTAACAGCAGAGTTCCTTTGAGGCGCAGTGGATGGGAGTCCACCTGCCAACGCAGGAGACATGGGTTCAATCCCTAGTCCAGGAAGATTCCGCATGCCAGGCCCAGAGCAACTAAGCCATGCACCACAGCTACTGAGCCCATGCTCTAGAGCCTGCAGGCCCCACCTACTGAACCCACTCACTAAAGCCTGTGCTTCACAACAAGAGAAGCCACCATGGTGAGAAGCCCGTAAACCGCAAAGAAAAGTAGCCCCTGCTCACTGCAACTAGAGAAGTCTTATGCAAAGCAACGAAGACCCAACCCAGCCAAAAACAAATAAATAAAATTATTTTTGGAAAGCTATAACAAAAAAGAAGTTAAGAGCACAAATCTAAAATATATATATATACAAATGAATTTATTTACAAAACAGAAATAGACCCACAGCCATAGAAAACAAACTAACCAAAAGAGAAAGTGCAGGGAAGATAAATTAGGAGTCTGGGATTAACATATACACACCACTATACATAAAATAGATAACCAACAAGGCTACAATGCCTTGTATACCACAGGGAACTCTATTCAATACTCTGTAATAACCTGTAAGAGAAAAGGATCTGAAAAAGAATACATGTATATGTATAACCGAATCACTGTGGTGTACTCCTGAAACTAATGCAACTTTGCAAATCAACTATACTCCAACTAAATATGTAGATAGGGGACTTCCCTCACGGTCCAACTGTTAAGACTTCGCCTTCCAATGCAGGGGGTGCAGGTTCGATCCCCGGTTGGGGAGCTAAGACCCCACATGCCTCACAGCCAAAACACAAAACATAAAACAGAAGAAATACTGTAAAGAATTCAATAAAGACTTTAGAAATGGTCCCGATTTTAATAATGTATATAGGACTTCCCTGGTTGTCCAGTGATTAAGAGTCCACCTGCTAATGCAGGGGACACAGTTGGATCCCTGGTTCAGGAGGATCCTACACACCATGAAGCAACTAAGCCCATGGGCTCCAACTTCTGAACGTTCTCATCTAAAGCCTGTACTCCACAACAAGAGAAGCCACCGCACTGAGAAGCCTGCTTAAGAAGAGAGAGAAAAGAAATTAAGACTACAACTCCAGGACAGAGTTATCCTGATAGCCCTCACAATATCAACTTCCCACATTTGTTGGCACTGATGTATGTTTTATGCAGCCATTCAACAAATGAGCACTGACTGTAAAGCAGCAAGCAAGAAAGAAAAAACAAAGCCCTTTCCTATGACTACCGAGGTTTAGTACAAGGAATTTTGTGGTGGGAGAGGGGAGTGGTGATGGAACTCTTCTGCATCTTGATATCAGAGCAGTGACTCTGAAGGTGCTAAAAAATTTAAATGGTCCTCTACTTCCCAAATCCCACGTATCAATACATAGAATAACATACCAAGGATGGCACAACAGAAAAAAAGTTAATTTCTCTGATATTAATTTTAAAAAGAAATTAAACAATAGAAAGCAAGGCAACCATTCCCCCTTCAGCAGGGAAGACAACAATAAATAAAGAGATGATCTCTGTGCCAGATAATTACCAATGGCGAGAAGGACTTCAAAGGCACAAGGAAGGGTATGTGACAGAGACAATTGGGAAAGGTATTTTAATCTGGGGACTTCTGAGAGCAATCAGGTTCTATTATAAGGCAACTTCTGAACTGAGTCCTGCTGAATCAGGCAAGAGGGAAGTATTCCTGGGAAGGAGATGGGAACAGTGTACCAAAAGAAGGGAACTGCATGTGTAAAGTCAGATATAAGCCAGTATTTAAATAAGTTGTAAGGAGCTGTCCATGCTTTTATTTTAATGTAATTATTTACTTATTTATCTTTGTCTGTGCTGGATCTTCATTGCTGTGCAGGCTTTTCTCTAGTTGTGAGTGGGGGATACGCTCTAGTTGCAGTGCACTGGCTTCTCATTGCAGTGGCTGCTCTTGTTGAGGAGCATGGGCTCTAGGGCACTGGGGCTTCAGTAGCTGCAGCACGTGGGCTCAATAGTTGCAGTTTCCAGGCTCTAGAATGTAGGCTCAGTAGCTGAGGCTTAGTTGCTCCGTGGCATGCAGAATCTTCCTGGACCAAGGATTGAATACATGTCTCCTTCATTAGCAGGCAGATTCTTTACCATTGATTCTTTACACAGATTCTTTACCAGGGAAGACCCCCATGCTCTTTAATATATATTTAGATTTGTTCACTTCTTAATCCTGGAACAAAATCCTGCAAGTATTATAAACCCAACATAGAACTCAGCTTAAAACGACCAACAGTTATTATCTTACGATCTTGTTAGGTCAGAAAACTGGGCATGGCTTAGCTGGGTGACTGGTTCTGGGTCTTTCATAAGGTTGCAGTTAAGATGCTAGAAAGGGGAATTCCCTGGCGGTCCAGTGGTTAGGACTCCCACTTTTACTGTGAAAGGTGTGGGTTCAATCCCTGGTCTAACTAACCACACAGTGTGGCCAAAAAAACAACAACAAAAAAATGATGTTAGCAAAGACTGTGGTCATCTCATACCTTGACTGAGGATAGAGGATCTGTTTTCCAGTCTTACACTGAGCAGATCTCAGTTCTCTGCTGATTGGTAACAGTGCCTGGACATATGACCTTTTCATAGCGCAGAGCGAGAAAGAGGGAGAGAGACAGAGACACACAGAGAGACAGGAAGAGAGTGAGAGAGGGAAGGAAAAAGGAAGGAGGGGGCAGGGGAAGGGATGAGTGAAGATGAGGAGGAGGAGGGTACAACCAGACAATCTTTATAATCCAATATCAGAATGAATTTTTATCATTTTTGCTGTATTACATTTGTCTGAAGCAAGTCCTATGTCCAGCCCATATTCAAGGCAAGAGTATTATACATGGAGTAAATACCAGGGGACAGGGATTTGGGGATCATAGCACCTTAGAGGCTGCCTGATGACTTGACATCCTCCTAAAGGGATCTTTTCAGACGAATTGACCCACAATGTAATGGGAGGTTGAGGATGGCTGTTCTACAAAGCTGGACTTTGGTGCTGGTCTAGACACTCAGTTCATGCAGTTCCACAATGAGACACACAGGGGCAGCAGAAACACATACCTGGGATGTCTCTCTCCCCTCAAGTCCTTGAAACCAAAGTTTCCAAGTTTCCATGTAATAATGCCTTTTTGGTACCAGGCACAGGCTAGCAAATCTTGAGTCCTTACATCACCCCCGCCTCAGGTTCTTCACCACAGGGAGCCACAAACTCACAGCTTCCCCAAAGGCTCCCCAAATTGGGGCACTTTAGGAAAGTAGCCTTAAGTGTTCTGAATTTCTCATCCATTCCACCCACCCTCAGGATTCAAGGAATCTGTGCCCCCTCTTCCCACCACATCCCAGACCAGCACTGTCTGGGGTCCAAACAGGGAAGATCCACCGGGCCCAATTCTTTCCCTGGCAGGGAGAGAGAGAGGGAGGCAGCAGGGGAGAGAGAAAGGGATTAGGGAAGGAGAGAGAAGAGAGGCAGAGAGAGAGGCAGTGGGAGAGAGATAGAGGAAGATACAATGAATAACAAAACAAAAACAAGCATGTATAAGTCCAGAGGAGACCCTGGAACAAGACAGGATGTAGGGTGCACTTCATATGAGGGGTGGGAAACAAGACAGAATTTGAAGAAGGAAGTCAAGGTAAAGGTGAAGAGAAAAGACTGACACAGCAATGGATTATGGGGACACCCTCCCCGGTGGCTCAGCAGTAAAGAATCTGCCTGCCAATGTAGAAGACACCAGTTGGATCCTTGGACAAGGAAGATCCCCTGGAGGAGGAAATGGCAGCCCACTCCAGTATTCTTGCCTGGGAAATCCTACGGACAGAAGAGCCTGGCCGGCTACAGTCCATGGGATTGCAAAGAATCAGACATGACTAAGCGACTAAACCACAAAAAATATATATCTATATTGGGGGTATATGTTTTAAGAGACCACATTTTGTTTATCCATTCATCAGTTCATGGGCATTTGAGTTGTTACCACATTTGCCTGTTGTGAATAATACCATTGTGAACATTCACATAGAAGTTTTGTACAAACAAGATTTTAATTTTTCATTATTATTACCTTTATAGAGGTATAATTGACTTATCAGTTTCAAGGATACAACATGTTGATTCAACATTTGTATATATTGCAAAAAGATTGAAATAAGTCTAGTTCACTTCTGTCACCATACATAGTTACAAATTTATTTTTCTTATGATGAGAACTTCTAAGCAACTTTCAAATATGCAATACTGTATTCATACTGTATTAACTTTGACTGGGTAGATCACAACAAACTGTGGAAAATTCTTAAAGAGATGGGAATACCAGACCACCTGACTTGCCTCTTGAGAAATCTGTATGCAGGTCAAGAAGCAACAGTTAGAACTGGACATGGAACTACAGACTGGTTCCAAACTGGGAAAGGAGTACGTCAAGGCTGTATATTGTCACCCTGCTTATTTAACTTACATGCAGAGTACATCATGCGAAATGCTGAACTGGATGAAACACGAACTGGTATCAAGATTGCCAGGGGAAATATCAATAACCTCAGATACACAGATGACACCACACTCATGTCAGAAAGGGAAGAAGAACAAAAGAGCCTCTTGATGAAAGTGAAAGAGGAGAGTGAAAAAGTTGTCTTAAAACTCAACATTCAGAAAACTAAGATGATGGCATCCAGTCCCATCACTTCATGGCAAATAGATGGGGAAATAATGGAAACAGTGACAGACTTTATTTTTTTGGGCTCCAAAATCACTGCAGATGGTGACTGCAGCCATGAAATTAAAAGATGCTTACTCCTTGGAAGGAAAGTTATGACCAACCTAGACAGCATATTAAAGATCAGAGACATTACCTTACCAACAAAGGTCTATCTAGGCAAAGCTATGGTTTTTCCAGTAGTCATGTATGGATGTGAGAGTTGGACTATAAAAAAAGCTGAGTGCCGAAGAATTGATGCTTTTGAACTGTGGTGTTGGAGAAGACTCTTAAGTCCCTTGGACTGCAAGGAGATCCAACCAGTCAATCCTAAAGGAAATCAGTCCTGAATACTCATTGGAAGGACTAATGCTGAAGCTGAAACTCCAATACTTTGGCCACCTGATGCAGAACTGACTCACTGGGAAAAACCCTGATGCTGGGAAAGATTGAAGGTGAGAGGAGAAGGGGACAACAGAGGATGAGATGAAGTGATTGGATGGCATCACTTACTTAATGGACATGAGTTTGAGTAGGCTCCGTGGGTTGGTAATGGACAGGGGGGCCTGGCATGCTGCAGTCCATGAGGCCGCAAAGAGTCAGACACGACTGAGTGACTGAACTGAACTGAACTACAGTCAATACTGTATGATTAACTAACATGCTGTACATAGGATGGCAGTTTTAAACTGTAGTTAGGAAAGGTCTCTCTGAGAATGTGGCATTTGGTATAAGGACCTTAAAAAGTGAAGGAAGGGGGCTTCCCTGGTGGTCCAATTGTTCAGAGTCCTCCTGCCAATGCAGGGAACACAAGTTCAGGAAGATCCCACATGCCTTGGGGCAACTAAGCCCCAGCACCACAACTATTGAACTCCATGTGCCTAGAGCCTGTGCTCTGCAACAAGAGAAGCCACCACAATGAGAAGCCCATGCATCACAACTAGAGAGTAACCCCTGCTCACCACAACTAGGGAAAGCCCACGTGTGCACCTAGGAAGACCAAGCACAGCCAAAAATTAATTAATAAATTATTATCTTTTAAGTGAAGGAGGTGTTTGTGTCAAATCCCCGTCTTCTAATTTATCCCTCCCCCCATCTTGCCTCCCTGGTAACTATAAATTTGTTTTTACATCTATGACTCTATTTCTATTTGGTAAATAAGTTCAGTTGCATCATTTCTTTAAGATTCCACATGTAAGCAATACTATATTATATTTGTTTTTCTCTGACTTACTTCATCTTTGAATGAAATCTGTAGGTCCATCCATGCCACTGCAAATGACCATATTTTGCTCTTTTATGGCTGAGTAATATTCCACTATAAAAGTACCACATCTTCTTTATCCATTCCTACATAAAGCAGAGAACTAATAAGGACCTAGTGTATAGCACAAGGAACTTTGCTCAATACTCTGTAATAACCTATATGGGGAAGGAATCTTAAAAAGAGTGGATATATGTATATGAATAACTGATTCACTTTGCTGTACAGCAGAAACTAACACAGAATTGTAAATCAACTACTGTGGTTATTTGCTAAGTCGTGTCTGACTATTTGCAACACCATGGACTGCAGCCTGCCAGGCTCCTCTGCCCATGGGATTGTCAAGGCAAGAACACTGGAGTGCGTTGTCATTTCCTTCTCCAGGAAATCTGCTGGACTCAGGAATCAAACCCGGGTCTCCTGCATTGCAGGCAGATTTTTTACCCACTGAGCTACGAGGGAAGCTTCAATAAAATTTTATTTAAGGATTAAATTAATTTAAGAAAAAAACCTGAAGGAAAGGCCACTCCTTTGGGATTTGCCCACTCCCACATCTCGGGAGTGTATCATCTGCTGTCTGTTTAATAAAAGATATGTTTGCTTGAGCTGTAAAAAAAAAAAAACTGAAGTAGGGAACACTATGGCCAGACACAGAGGACAACCAGTGCAAAAGCCCTGAGGTGAGAGAGAGCACCCTGGCATGTACAAGGAATCACTCTAAGAATAAATAATGAGCAGTTTTGTTTTGTTTTGTTGGCCACAACGTGCATCATGTGGGATCTTAGTTCCCCGACCAGAGATTGAACCTACGTTCCCTGCAGTGGAAGGGCAGAGTCTTAACCACAGGACCTCCAAGAAGTCCCAACGAGCAAGTTTTTAATGGTAAGGCAATTTGAACCTGGTGGCTCAGACGGTAAACAATCTGCAACCCACTCCAGTATTCTTGCCTGGAGAATCCCATGGACAGAGAAGCCTGGTCAGCTATAGTCTACAGGGTTGCAAAAGGTCAGACACGACTGAGCAACTAATACACACACACACACACACACACACACACACATGACAGTCGGAGCACTTCCCAGAGAAAAAGTATATAGGAGAGTGTGGGGAGCAGAGACATGCAGAAGCAGAACAATGGAAAGGTGTGGAGGTGGGGAAGGTGTGAGTCACCAGCACAGGAATGTGAATGGCCCCCGGATGGAGATGTTACCCTGGGGTCAGCCAGGTGGGCCCATATCAGCCGTGAAAGGGGCAGACATGGACTTTGGTAGCTGACACTGATGCTGCAAAGGCCTGGGACTCCCTGTGACCCACCCACCCTCCTCCTCAATGTCTCCAGCAGCTCAGGCCTGAGCTGACAAGGCTGCTTCCCTGATGATGCCCCATCCCCCACCCTACCCCCCCACAACCCCTGCCCCGGCCCGCTCCTGCAGCAGGCAAGTCTCAGGCATCATTAACCAACCACCTGAGAATTCAGTGAAAGATGTCAGATTTCCCTGCTAGGCCCAATGTCCTTGAGGGATGAACCTCACAGTCTGTCTGGCTCATTTGTTTTTTTTTTAAACTGACCTCTAATATACAGGTCTGTGTCTGCTATTATTATTATTATTATTATTGAGTTACATTTCATATACCATATAATTCACTTGCTTTACTTGCACAATTCAATGATTTTTGGTATATTTACAGAGTTGTGTAACTATCATAGACGGGTTTGGGGCGGGGAGGTTTGGAAAAAGCACACATCAAGTGGGGTCTTAGTTCCCCAACTAGGAATCAATCCGTGCCCCCCTCATTGGAAGTGCAGGGTCTTAACCACTATACTGCCAGAGAAATCCCGATTCCACTCATCTCTTTGTTTCCAGTGCCCAGAAAACCTAGAGAACAGTGAGCATTCACTATGGACAGGCTTTCTATCTCAGTCCTTGGGGTCAGTGAAGGGGCTAGGGTGTCCTCCAAAGTGTCCAAGGAATAAGTCTGAACTATCAAGTTTTAGCAAATCTAAGGACTGTACTCCAGGGAGAACCCAAATCAGTGAGGGGAAAAAGAAGAAGCATTTCCCTTTAGGATAGAGAGGGTGTAACCGGGCAGGACCTATGGGGTTTTCCCTGCACAGGCCCTTCCCCTATATGCTTGTTTTAGCTTCTCTCTGAAGACCCTAGACAACAGTATCTGATGCACATTTCCTGAGCTGTTTTGTTGTTGTTGTTGTTCAGTCGCTCAGTTGTGTCCACTCTTTGGGACCCCATGGACTGCAGCACACCAGGCCCCCTTGTCTATCGTCAACTCCTGGAGCATGCTAAAACTCATGTCCATTGAGTTGGTGATGCCATCAAACCATCCTGTCCTCTGTCATTCCCTTCTCTTCCTGCCTTCAATCTTTCCCAGCCTCAGGGTCTTTTCAAATGAGTCACCTCTTCGCATCAGGTGGCCAAAGTATTGGAGCTTCTTCTTCAGCATCAGTCCTTCCAATGAATATCCAGGGTTGATTTCCTTTAGAATTGACTGGTTTGATGTCCTTGTAGTCCAAGGGACTCTCAAGTGTCTTCCCCAACACCACAACTTGAAAGCATCGATTCTTTGGTGCTTAACCTTCTTTGTGATCCAGTTTTCCTTAATTAATTTTAATCTTTTCATGTTAGACTACCTGCACTTTTCTCCAACCTCACTCCTCTCCTCGAATCCTTGGAGCAGTTTCCTCAGGGTTACTTGAAATGCTGTCTCCTGGGCTTGAAGTCCTAAAAATTCCCACTGAATGAATGAAACATAACTCTCAACTTTTAGGTTGTGAATACTTTTTAAGTTGACAGGAGACACCAGCACTCACAATCTTGTGCCCATGAGCTCTGAACATTAGTTTTCCTATGTGCAAAATGAGCTTTCACTAAGCTCTGAATTCCTTTGGGTGTGACTGATGGAGGAAAGGAACAGGCTGAGCTGACTCCATCTTGAAAAAGAAGGAAACTCCATCTTGCACTCTCAGTGAGCTTTGGACTATGTGCCTGGTAGCCATGGGGATAACATACCTACAGCGGAACTGGCCTCTCTGACTGATAAACACCAGATTCCATACCAAGATCTCCTGTCGCCAAAAAGAATGTAATAATCCCCTATGTAGTCAGTTACTTTTGTAATCTTTATGGCACCCATTGGTGTAGGCTACAGTGTATAACCAGCTGACCCTTCTGATTATGAATCATGGCTGTAATCTGATTGTATCTCCCTTTAACATTTTCCAGGCTAGGTTTAAGGAATCTGGGGATGTGGGCTTGAGCAGTACACTTAAGGTATATAAGGTTTTCACAAAAGTCGGTCGGGGCCTTTGGCTAAGAGGAGACTCTGGCTCGGGCCCTCCGGTGTAATAAACTGCACTCCACTATCTGCATTGTCCTTCTCAGTGAGTTTGTTTCCCGGAACGAGTGACTGCAACATGATGAGAATCAAATTGTAGTCCCAGGAATAAGGGCAGGAAGGACAGGTTCAAGTTTCTCAGTTAACTTCTTCTTGCATTTATTAAAACCCACTCACAAGACTTACCTGGCTGTCCAGTGGTTAAGACTCTACAGGGGGTGCCAGTTCAATCCTTGGTCAGGGAACTAAGATTCTACATGCCGGACGGCATGGTCAAAGAAAAAAATACTAACAATAATAAATTATATATATATATGCTTAATTGCCGGGAGCCAGCTCACGAGATCCCACCCATGACAGTCATGAGCTTCCCTGATGTGCTCAATACAAAAGTGTTCTAATTGAGAGAGTCACAAGGTGTTAGCAGGCGGCCAGGCCAGAAGATGATGTAATCAAAATGAGGCTTTTTGTAACTAAAGACATGCAAACGGCTTCGATGAGGGTCGAAGCTGCTGGCCTATTGAGCTAACTTGATAGGCCCATTAAGATGTACCCACTAAGCTTAGTTGGTATGTGCCTTAAGCTAAGTTGGTATGTCCCTTAAGCTGAATTGGTATGATTCTATGCTTCACATTTGTTTCTATATACCACTAAAAATATAAAAGCTGCTGGAGAAAACAATGAAGCAGAAGACACTTGGAAACACCACGACTCGCTGTGTCTTCTCATTCGTATCGCCGACGCCGTCCATCCTAAGGGAACCCTGACCAGCTGGAGCAGGACTCCGGCACTTAATTATTATTATTTATTTACTTGGCTGCCTCAGATCTTAGTTGCATCATTCGGGGTCCTTTATTGCAGTGCACAGCTTAGTTGCTCTGCAGCATGTGGGATCTTAATTCCGCAACCAGGGATCAAATCCATGTGCCCTGCCTTGCAAGGCAGATTCTTAACCACTGGACCACCAGGGAAGTCCCAAATAAAGTATTTCAAAAAGAAAAACTCACAGAGAGGGCCTACTGTGCATTAGGCGGTCCTAACCTCTTTACACAGCTCCTCTGTGATATGGTTTCTTTATATCCATTGACAAGTGAAGAGAATGGAGGCCCAGAGAGATTGAATAACTTGCCCAAAGTCACACGGCTAGCAGGGAGACTGGTCAAAATTTGAACTTTGGCATCAGGCCCCAGAGGCCTCACACTTAACCACTGTGCTTATTCGGGGGTTGATGTGTGTGGCAAATACACCTAAGGGGATACAGAACCAGATTCCAGAAATCCATTCTTTCTTAGCCTGTCCCTGGAGTCCTGGTTCTGCTGGACCCAGACTTAGACCCTGTGTTTATATCTTGAGGAACCAAGCAGTGTCAGGCCCCTCTCTCATCCTCCACAACATTTTCCTTAGTCACATGGGAGGAGACAATGGAGCCACTATTCAGGGACAATGAAACAGCTCAATTACTAATTCCACTTCTGGGCAGGGTTTCTGCATTCCCCAGGCAGGGAGATGGAGTACAGTTTCCTGGTGGGCTAAAGGGAGTCGGAGAACCCAGGAGCCATAACCTCTGCTCAGACTCTCTGCCCTCTGGGTCTAAAAAAAAAAATCATCCATGTTAAAGAACACTGATCACTCCTGCCCCCAGTGCTGTATTTGAAAAGAGGAGCCTCTGGGGCAATTTGTAACTCAAAGGAATCAGGTGCCTCCTCTGGGTGGCCCTCTCTGATTTCCCCCCACTCATGTCAACTCCATTATTAGCAAATATTTTCATTGATTCATCTGTTCATTCTCCCATCTATCCATTAATTCTTTCATGTATTTATTCATTCAGCAAGCATACAGAAGAAAGTAAAAAGTATTAACCGCTCAGTCATGTCTGACTCTTTGCACCAGGGACTGCAGCCCACCAGGCTCCTCTGTCTATGGGATTTCCCAGGCAAGAATACTGGAGTGGGTTGCCATTTTCTTCTCCATGAGATCTTCCCAACCAAGGGATCGAACCCAGGTCTCCTGCACTGCAGGCAGATTCTTTACCACCTGAGCCTCTGGGGAAGCCCATATAGGTGCTGCAATAGCTAAGACATGGAAACAACCTAAATGTCCATGAACAGATAAATGGATAAAGAAGATGTGGTACATATATACAATGGAATATTACTCAGCCATTAAAAAGAACAAAATAATGACAGTTGCAGCAACGTGGATGTAACTAGAGATTATCATACTGAGTGAAGTAAGTTAGAAAGAGAAAGACAAACACCATACGATGTCACTTATATGTGAAATCTGAGATATGACACAAATCAACCTGTCTATGAAACAGAAACAGACTCACAGACATATAGAACAGACTTGTGGTTGCCATGATGAAAGGGCAGTGAGGGAGGGATAGACTGGGAATTTGGGATTAGCAGGTGCAAACTATCATATATAGAAAGTATAATATTCAGGACCCAATCCAAAATGAAAAGAGGGATTGCTTCTTTGAAAATGATGAAGAATTATAAGACAGTGACATCAGAGCATTAAATCATGCCACCCCTGCCTGCACAGTCTTATTTGTCAATTAAAGAACCAGACTCTGCCCTGGGGTCATGAGGAACCATTAAGGGTTTTTAAGTTGGGCAAAGTGACCACATCCAAGGTTGTGTGGGGATGGATCCAGGAGAAACAGGGGACCACAGAACTCCCCTCCTGGACCCCTGTTCCACTCTCTCAACCATCACTCTCATCCATCACTCTCCTAGCCTACTTTGTTCCACCCACCTAGTGTCTGTTCTGGTCCCATCACTATGACTCAAATTATGCTTCCCTGACTCACGCCAGCAGCCCCTCATTGGCCCCGTTTTGCCTTCAGGGCCTTTCCCTCCAAATCTTTCTTTTCAAGACCATCAGGGGCTTTTTCTAGAATCCCATCCTCACCCTGAGGTTTCTTCCCTCAGAAGGAACCTTCAAAACAAGGTGTAATTCTTATGCCTGGTGTTTGGTCCTTCCTGATCAGACTCCAGGCAGGAAGTCTGCAGACCCCAGCTGTCAAGAGACCCTGTAATCAGATCCTGGTGTCCATCAAAGCCCTTACCCTCACTGGCTCTGTGAGCTATGGCAAGCTACTTTATCTCTATGCCTCAGTTTGCCTCTTCTGAAAAATGGGAATAACTCCTGGCTAATTCAAGTGTCATCCTTGGTCCAGCAGCATCAGTATCACCAGAGCACTTGTCAGAAATGCAGATTCTTTGGAAGGACTGATGCTGAAGCTCCAACACTTTGGCCTCCTGATACAAAGAGCCAACTCATTAGAAAGACCCTGATGCTGAGAAAGATTGAAGGCAGGAGGAGAAGGGGACAACAGAGGATGAGATGGTTGGATGACATCACTGACTCAATGAACATGAGTTTGAGCAAATTCCAGGAGATGGTGAAGGACAGGGAGGCCTGGCGTGCTGCAGTCCATGGGGTCACAAAGAGTCGGACACAAGTGAGCAACTGAACAAAAACAACAACAAGTGAATTCAGGCACCCACGTGACTTATGTGCACAAAAAAATGTCAGAAGCACTGATCTACGTGACATGGTCTGATAAGGCTTGAAGGAGGAACACCATACAAAAGACTTTGCCTTGAGTCCCGTACATAGCCAACACTCATATTTCTCCACACGTATTTCTGAACTATTCATCTCAGTGTTTTGCTGTTGTTTTTTTTTTAACTTTATGTATGTGTGTGTATATATATATATATTTTATTTTTGGCTGCACCGGGTCTTCATTGCTGTACTCAGGCTTTTTCCAGTTATGGCGATCAGGGGTTTCTCATTGTGGTGGTTTCTCTTGTTGCAGAGCACAGATTCTGGGCACTTGGGCTTCAGTAGTTGTGGCTTGCGGGCTCTAGAGTGCTGGCTCAGTAGCTCTGGCGTGCAGGCTTAGTTGCCCTGAAACATGTGGGATCTTCCCAGACCAGGGATCAAACTCCTCTCCTCTGCATTGGCAAGCAGATTCTTAACCACTGGACCAGCATGGAAATCCTCATCTCAGGGTTTAATGAGTACTTTGCCATAGTGCTTATTAGAGCAGCCTGAGTTATTCTAAAAGTTTTAGAAAGAGCCTCACGGGAGCTCTAAAAGGTAGGTACTATTATTAGGCCCATTTAATTGGTGAGGAAACCGAGGTTTAAAAAGTTTAAGATGCCTGGGAATTCTCTGGCAGTCCAGAGGTTAAGACTGTTCACTTTCACTGCCAAGGGCCGAGGTTCAATCCCTCGTCAGGGAACTAAAAATCCCACAAGTTGTGCAGTGTGGTCAAAAAAGAAAAAAAATAATTTTAAATGCCTGAGATCATACAGGATGCCCACACTCTTTGGTTCTGTTCCAGCAGGGAAGTAGCAGCACAGGACAGTGATGAAATACATGTTCTGTGGCACCCGACAGACCTATGTTCAAATTGGCTGTGTGAATTTGGCAACTTACTCAACCTCTCTGTTCTTAAAACCAGTCTTTGCCCAAACAGTTTTGGCAAATGTTGGATTTAAGGGGTCCATTCCTTTGTGAGCTGTTAATGTATGCTCTGAGACTCTAAGAAGAGGCCATGTTTTTGTTGCTGTTGTTCAGTTGCTAAGTCATGTCCGAATCAGCACGCCAGGTTTCCCTGTCCCTCACTATCTTCTGGAATGCTCAAATTCAAGTCTATTGAGTCGGTGATGCCATCCAACCATCTTATCCTCTGTCGCCCCTTTCTCTTCCTGCCATCAATCTTTCCCACCATCAGGGTCTTTTCCAATAAAGGAGGAAAAGTGCCTGTGGCTCATGAAACTTGTGTTGAGGCCCTGGGTCTGGGGAACATGCCAGGGAGGTACCGTCTAGTAGAGTCTTTCCCTGACACCCATGGCCAAGCCTAGCAGGTGACTCCTCCACGCTCATGGGTCCCTGTCTTCCTGAGAATCAGGAGGGCTGAACCAAGGGCCCAGGGAGCCAATCGGGGCCTGGGAACAGGCGAGGGGGCCTTTCCCAGCCCTGCCCGGCCTCACAAGGATTAGACCAACTTGGTATATTTGATACCTGCCAGATCTCAGCCACCTGGCCTCCTGGCCCTAGAGAGGAGGTGCCAGGCACATTTGTGAGCTCGACTCAGGCTGCACCACGGCCAAGGAGTGGCCCCCCACAACTTCCTGATGCCTTGAATGGCCGGCGCATGGCAGGGCACCCCTGGAGGCCGGCAGTGGCTCCTGGTGCTGCTGGCTCTGAGATACCTGCTGCCCACAGGTAAGGGCCTTCGCTGGTCTTCCTAGTGGGGGAGGGGATATGGGTGCTCGAGAGCCTAGGCTCCTTCTTGGATGGCTTGGAGGGTCAGCTGCACTGGATCTACCTTTCCAACTTGGTCACCACCCAACTATCACTTCTTCCACGTTTCTAAACATCTTACCCACAGAGACCACTCTTCCTCCCCTTCTCCTCTTTATTTTCCTTCACTCCACCTGACTTCACATTCCACTGCTATTGATTCATTTTTTTGTCTATCTCCCCCTCTAGCTCATGAGCCCCTTGAGGACAGTGAAATGCCTTGAACTGTTCACAGATTTGTCCTTGGCCATGCCAAGCACTTGGCACGGGGCTTGGCCCCTTGTAGGCCTTCTGAATATTTATCTTGTAACCTGGGTCCAGTCTGGCTGGGGGTGGGAAACACAGCGACTGAAGGCTTGAGTTTAGAGGTTGAATCCCACCTTCCCCAGTCACTGGCTGTGACTTCTGAAGCCACTTGACTTGGCCTTCTGAGGCTCAGTCTTACCTATATGCAAAATGAACATAATGATGAGAACAGCACTTAGCTTGCAGGGTGTGTTGGGAGGATTTGACGGGGTAATGGAGACAGTGGCCAGCATGCTTAAAAGGTCACTGACCATTACTGTTATGAAGTGGGAAGGGCACACAGAGGTGGGCAGAGGGGCATGGAAAGGACCTTCTCTGCCTGGCACCCAGAAGAAACCATATTTTCTATGCAGGCTTGAGGGGAGACAGCAAGTAGGGTTTATGATAACAAGGAGCTTGGAGATATACTGGCTTATCTGATGGTCCATTTTTGTTTTAATTTTTATTGGCGTGTGGTTGATTTACAATGTTGTTAGTTTCTGCTCTACAGAAAAATGAATCAGTTGTACAGCAAAATGAATCAGTTGTACATATACATATAGCCACATTTTTTTAAGATTCTTTTCCAATATAGGCCATTTCAGAGTATTGAGTAGAGTTCCCTGTGCTCTATTTATAGTGGTGTGTGTATGTCAACTCCAATCTCCCAATTTACCCTCTGTGCTTAGTCGCTCAGTCGTGTCTGACTCTTTGTGACCCCATGGACTGTAGCCTGCCAGGCTCCTCTGTCCATGGGGATTCTCCAGGCAAGAATACTGAAGTGGGTTGCCATGCCCTCCTCCAGGGGATCTCCCAACTTAAGGATCCAACCCAGGTCTCCTGCATTGCGGGTGGATTCGTTACTATCTGAGCCACCAGGGAAAGTTCAATTTATCCCTACCTTCCCTTAACCCCTGGTAACCATGCGTCTGTTTTCTACATCTGTGACTCTACTTGTTTTGCAAGTAAGCTCATCTGTACCCTTTCTTTAGATTCCACATATAAGTGATATCGTATATATCTTTCTTTGTCTGACTTACTTCAGTCAGTGTGACAATCTCTAGGTCCATCTATGTTGCTGCAAATGGCGTTATTTCATTCTTTTCATGGCTGAGTAATATTCCATTGTATATATGTACCACATCTTCTTTATCTAGTCTTCTATTGATGGACATTTAGATTGCTTCCATGTCTTGACTATTGTAAACAGTGCTGCACCGAACACTGGGATGCGTGTATCTTTGAATTATGGTTTTCTCTAGATATATGCCTAGGAGTGAAATTGCTGGGTCATATGGTAGTTCTATTTTTAGTTTTTTAAGGAACCTCCATACTGTTCTCCATAGTAGCTGTACCAATTTACATTTCCACAGTGTAGGAGGGGTCCTTTTCTCCACACTCTTTCCAGCATTTATTGTTTATTGATTTTTCTGATGATGGCCATTCTGACCAGGGTAAAGTGCTATCTCATTATATGCTTGATTTGCATTTCTCTAGTAATTAGTGATGTTGAGCATCTTTTCTTGTGCTCTTTGGCCATCTCTAAATCTTCTTTGGAGTAATGTCTGTTTGGATCAAATTAGTCCAGGAAACCACACTTTGAGGGTCACTGTTTTACAGCCTGGATCCATGTCTGCTTTATAAACAGAAGTAATTTTAACTCTGCAAACAAAACAGAAAATGAAAACCAATACCTCAACGAATCTATGCCAGCCAGAAAGCCCATAGAGGCCTTCCTCTGAGACATGGCACTGGCAGAATAATGCCTAGTACTCTATGAGTTTCATAATGAAAGCATCCCCTGAGGATTCTAAGGGTCTTGCCCACATAAGAATCACACCTGTGTGTGAGGGGGTAGAGAGTAGGAAAGAGGTGTTGAAATCCAGATTCTTGGTTCCCACTTACTGAACTCAAATTTCCAGGGAAGAAGGGAGGGATAAACTTGGAGTTTAGGACTGACATATATACACTACTGTATATAAAATACTTCACTGGTGGCTCAGATGGTAAAGAATCTGCCTGCCAATGCAGGAGACGTGGGTTCGATCCCTGGACTGGGATGACCCATTGGAGAAGGGAAAAGCTACCCACTCCAGTATTCTTGCCTGATAAACCTCATGGATAGAGGAGCCTGGCAGGATACAGTCCATGGGGTTGCAAAGAGTCAGACATGACTGAGTATGTATGCATGCCAACAACGGGCTCTGAAAGGCTGGCAGAACAATGCCTGGTACTCTGTGAATTTAATAATGGTAGCATCACCTGGGGATTCTAAGGATCAAGCAGGATCAGAAGATGCAACCTGGGACTTCTCTGATGGTCCAGTGGTTGGGATTCACTGCCTCCAATGCAGGGGACATGAATTCAATCCCTGGTCAGGGAACTGGGATCCCACAGGCCCTGCAGCACAGCCAAAAAAAAAAGTTGCAACTCTGGGAAACTATTGGACAAAATTGACTTAGAGTAAAAACCAGTCTGTGTTGGAAGGACAGGTCAAGCTCAGGACTTGGATGGTGGAATCCACAGCACATTATTCATAATATCCAAAAGGCAGAACCAACCCAAATGTCTGTTAACAGATGAGATGAATGGATGTGTATAAAATGCATAAAATACAGAGTGGAATGTTAGCAGGGCAGCAATGGAGAAACAGACATAGAGAACAGACTTATGGACACGGGGGGAAGGGAGATGTATCGAGAGAGTAACATGGAAACTTACAACATCATATATAAAATAGGTAGCCAATGGGAATTTGCTGTATCCCTCAGGGAACTCAAACAGGGGCTCGGTAACAATCTAGGGGGGTGAGACTGGAAGGAAGATGGGAGGGAGGTTCAGGAGGAAGGGGACATTAGTGTACCTCTGGCTGATTTTTGTTGATGTTTGACAGAAAACCACAAAATTCTGCAAAGCAATTATCCTTCAATTAAAAAATTAATTAATTAAAAATAAAATGTACAAAATACAGAATGGAATATTAGTCGGTCCTGTAAAAGGAAGAAAATTATGACACAGGCTACAGCATGAGGACATTATGCTGAGTGAAATAATTCAGACCTGAAAGGACAAGTATTATATAATTCAAATTATAGGAGGTTTGTAGAAGAGTCAAATTCACAGAGATTAAAAAGTAGGATGGTGGATGCCAGGGGCTAGGGGAGGAGGATGGAATGTTACTGTTTAATGGGGACAGAGTTTCAGTTTGGGAAGATGGCAAGCACCTGGAAATGGACGGTGGTGATAGTTGCATAGCTACATGAATGTACTTAATGCCATGAACTGTGTACCTAAAAAAGATTGACAGCAAATTTCATGTTGTATGGATTTTACCACAATTTAAAAATAAATAAAAAGGAATAAACCCAGTGCCTGCGCCCCAGTCAAGACAAAATATTAGCTTTTATTGAGAATTTGGACACCATTTGTTACTAACATCTGGGTTTGCCATGGTGCTGACCCAATAAGAATGAACCATCCTAAAAGAATGCTGGTGATAATGTGTGTGTGTTAGTCACTCAGTCTTGTCCAATTCTTTGTGACCCCAAGAACTGCAGACCACCAGACTCCCCTATCCATGGGATTCTCCAGTCAAGAACACTGGAGTGGGTAGCCATTCCCTTCTTCAGGGAATTTTCCCGACCCAGGGACTGAACCTGGGTCTCCTGCATCGCAGGCCACCTGAGCCACCAGGGAAGCCCTGATGATTATTATAGACTAAAATCACTTGCTTTGTGCTGGTATTTGTGCTAAACCTTTTGCCCCATAAGTCCTGGTAACAACCCTCTGAAATAAGTGGTGTTATTCATAGCTCTAATTTACCAAAAGGGAAACTCAGACACACAGATGTTGAATGCTTTGTCCAGGCCACACAATATTCACACCCAGAATTGATAGCATGTCCCCTGTGTGTGTGCTCAGTTGCTTCAGTCATGTCCGACTCTGTGTGACCCCATGGACCGTAGCTCCCCAGGCTCCTCTATCCATGGGATTCTCCAGGCAAGAATACTGAAGTGGGTTGCCATTTCCTCCTCCAGGGGATCGTCCCAACCCAGGGATTAAACATGTGTCTCCTACATCTCCTGCACCACAGGTGAATTCTTTAACCACTGAGCCAATGGGGAAGCCCGGCAGAATTTGCTATGTCACTATAAAATTATAACAACAAACTGAATCATCTCAGGCTTCCTGGAACTCTTAGACTGGCCATGTAAATTAGAAAAAAAAAAAGTAGGAAGTGACATGCACATGTTGGGGATATATAATTAAAAACTGTGAAACCACAAGCATTAATATGGTGCACTTCATAGGCAATTTGCTGAGAGATTGCGAGACAGAAAGAAACCTTACCCTTTTCCACAATGGAGCTGCTATAACCTATTACACACATATTTACAAGATAAAGGATAATTCATCCTCAAATCAGAGGACTTGACAGCACCATTTATTATACCCAGGTCATCCGAGATTCACCCTGGTACTTGGAGTGACCATTGGTGTTGGCTAATTGGCTTTATTCACAGCAAAACCAAATTTCTCATCTCTCTGTGATGGAGGTAGTTTTGCAACTTAGAGCAAGGCTCTGGCTAAAGTTAGCCTCCTGCCCTCCCAC
This sequence comes from Okapia johnstoni, assembly GCA_024291935.2. Classification (NCBI taxonomy): domain Eukaryota; kingdom Metazoa; phylum Chordata; class Mammalia; order Artiodactyla; family Giraffidae; genus Okapia; species Okapia johnstoni. Next base: position 10,399,112 of record CM044316.1, on the reverse strand, counting down.
AGAAACTGGGAGATTGGGAAATTTAAGGCTAATTTTCATTTTCATTTGTCCTTTCACAGACAAGCCCTGGATGTAAAGTCAAAGGGAGCAGAGAGAAGAGGTTGGGGTGGGTTTTTTGTTGTCAAGAGAACTGCAAATAATTCACAAGAATTGGATCTTTATTTGCTTGATTGTTTAGGTTTGTCTTTGGGCTTCCCTGGTGGCTCAGACCATAAAGAATTTGCCTGCAGTGCAGGAGACCAGGGTTCAATCCCTGGGTCGGGAAGATCCCCTGGAGAAAGGAATGTCTACCCACTCCAGCATTATTGCCTGAAGGATTCCATGGACAGAGGAGTAGGTCTTTGTTGCTGCCCGTGGGCTTTCTCTAATTGTGGCGAGCAGAGGCTGCTCACTAGTTGCAATGTGTTGGCTTCTCACTGCAGGGGCTTCTCTTGTTGTGGAGCACAGACTCTAGAATGCACGGGCTTCAGTAGCTGTGGCACATGGGCCAAGTGGCTCCGAGTCATGTAGAATCTTCTCGGACCCGCAAGATTCTACATGCCTTCTCCTGCATTGACAGGCAGATTCTCATCCATTGCACCACCAGGGAAGTCCAAGAACTGGGTGTTAATAGGAACAAGAGTGATAAGGGTCGGTGGGGAGGGCGATTGAGGCATGAATAAAGACTAAGAGAATTGAAAACCCATCTCCCACTCCCTTGCTTGTGCTCCCAGACTCCTGTCCTCAGGGTAAAATCCTTACACCCCATGTGGCCTAAAACCACTGCTTTCGGCCTCCTGCCTCTTAGCCCCTTCCTCCAGGTACACTGGCCTCTGCTGTTTCTGAAGAAGTAGGGGCCCCAGGGCCTTTGCACTTGCTATTTGCTCTGCCAGAGTGTTTTCTCTGTTGCTGTCCCAAGGCTGTCTCCTTTTCATCTTTCACGGTGTGACCAGCTCCTCTTATAAAAAGAAATCAGGAAATACTCTGTTTTAGAATCCCCAGAGCATTGAAATTCCTGAAAAGACTTTGCTGAACAATTATGTTTCCCTGCCTAGACTATATGTTTCATCACAGTGGCACCCATCTGGAACCCCACAGCCTAGATTGGAATTCCAGCTCAGATATGTGACATGGTGACTCTTTGAACCTCTGTTTCTTCCTCCATAAGAAGGGGAACATAGCAGAGTTCCAATAAGGATTAAATAAATAGCTCTTAGAACATGAAGGGGACACTGAATAGAGACTATATGTACAAGTGTTTGCAGGTTTTGGTGTTATGATAGCAATAATAATTTAATCCTTAGGTTCTAGCATAGAATTTAGCCTACACGAGACACAGTACATATTTATTGGATAGATACACAGATGGGCTGCAGAGTTTTGAGCAGAGAAGAAAAATGACAAGCCTTTTCTAAGCTCTAGATGTGGCTTATAACAAAACAGAGAGCCTGGCTGGAGGCTGGTAACATATTCCCCCAGCCTCCAAGCTCCCTACCTCAGAGCTCATTGCGTGCATGTGTGCCCAGCAGTGTCCGACTCTTTGGGTCCCCATGGACTGTACCCGCCAGCTTCCTCTGTCCATGGGATTTTCAAGGCAAGAATACTGGAGTGGGTTACCATGCCCTCCTCCAGGGGATCTTCCCAACCCAGGGATTGCACCCACATCTCTTATATCTCCTGCATTGGCAGGTGGATTCTTTACCACTAGTGCCACCTGGGAAGCTCCTTTCGGATCTCAAATGTCAGATAAAACAAATGAGAGAGAAATGAGATAAGTAAACGTGGTCATGCCTGTCTTTGAGGAAGTGGAATCGTTAAAACCAAGCTTCATTTTAATTTTTAAAAATATTTTTATTTTATTTCGGCTAGTTGTGGTATGTGGGATTTTGTTTCCAGACCAGGAATGGAACCCGTACCCCCTGCATCGGAAGCATGGAATCTTAACCACTGGAGCACCAGGAAAATCCTTCAAGTAGTCACTTAGTCATGTCTCTTTGACTGACTCTCTTCAATCCGATGGATTGTAGCCCACCAGGCCCCATTCTCTTCTCCAGGGGATCTTCCCAATCCAGGGACCAAACCTGGGTCTCCCGAATTGCAGGCAGATTCTTTACCATCTGAGCCACCAGCGAAGTCCCCCAAGTTTCTTTTTAACTCAGTTCCAAGCAGCCCCAGGGGAGAACACAGCCCTTGGCTCAAAGCCAGAACATTTCTATTTTCAAGTTTCTATTTGTTCCAACTCTTTTTTTTTTTTTTTTTTTTTTTTTTGCTCCTCTGCAATCTTTGAAAAAATGAATGCTCCTAGCAGTGCAAAGCAGGGGATACCTCCCACCCACTCCTGTCAATATTGCTTTATTGTTTCTCCCCCCAGGGTTGCTTTTGTGTTCTCACAGAAGGAAGTTATCTGGAGGTTTCCTTCTGTGCTGTAAGCCTCGTGACCAATCCTGTTTGGTGAGGATTAAAGAATGTCAGAACTGCTCTGCTCGAGTCTTCCCAAGGCTTGCCAGGAAGTCATTCATAGACTCCAGGCCTCCCGGCGGTTTCAGAGCTCAAATGTCAGTGAAAATGAAGCGAGAACGGAGGGGCGTAAATGAGAGCTTATGATCTTCCCCTTCCCACCTTCCACTCAGGGTGACACATGTGAGGAGTGGAAGATTTAAAAGGAGAGATAGAGCGAGAAAAAGAGAAAGAGAGATGGCAGGCAGGAGGTGGGGAGAGAGAGAAAGTGAGGTGCCTGTTTTTCTGCATTTCTGTTCCGGTGAACATAAGTTTGTTTCTTTGTTGAAAGAATTTGGGAAAAAGCAAGGAGGTTAAGAAAATAAAGTATTTAAGCAAGTATCGGTTCAGAGGGAGAGTGGGCAGACAGGTGGGGAGAGAGAGAGAAAGTGAGGTGCCTGTTTTTCTGCATTTCTGTTCCGGTGAACATAAGTTTGTTTCTTTGTTGAAAGAATTTGGGAAAAAGCAAGGAGGTTTAAGTATTTAAGCTTTGCTGAAAGAATTTGGGGAGAGAAGAGCAAGGAATTTCTTTCCGTGAACATAAGAAAAATTTGGGGGGAAAAAAAGTATTAAGAAAATAAAGTATCAAGTATCGGTTCAGAGGAAGAGTGGGCAGACAGGTGAGGAGCTGCTGCCTTGGTTTTTTTGAGGGGGAGGCCGGTTATGAGGGGCATACAAATGAAGGGGAAGGAAGCGTTTGGGGGTCATCTTCCCTGGTTTTCATCCCAGCTCCATTTTCCCAAGGGGAGGAGGGATTTTTGTCCTTATTTGGCTTAGATCGGAGGTGTCGCGCCTCTGATCCATGCCTCCATCCATGCTTGATGGTCTGCAAGGCTAATTTTACTGTTGTTTTAGTCACTAAGTTGTGTCCGACTCTTTATGACCTCGTGGACTATAGCCCACCAGGCTTTTCTGTCCATGGGGTTTCTCAGGCAAGAAGACTGGAGTGGGTTGCTATTCTCTTCTCAAGGGGATCTTTGAACCTGCATCTCCTGCATTGGCAGGTGGATTCTTTACCTCTGAGCCACCAGGGAAGCCCATACAATTTTATTGTATCAACAACAGGTTACTTGCAGATGCAGGAGATTCCTGCCTTTCCCCACCTGTCTTTGTTTGCTTTTGGAGCAGAATGCTAATCACCCAAAATGTGTGGTTTCCCCTGACCGGAGGAAACCGCTCAACTGGAGGTTCCTGCTTTCCTTTGTCTGCCTGTGGACCCCACTGTTTACAAGACATGGGATTTCCTGCCACCGGGCCCCTACCTCCATTTCTCTGCCCATCCCTAGCTCCCGGCCTGCTGTAACATTTCTGTCCCATCTATCAAGTGCCTGCTTTGTCACTGTCACTGTTGGAGAAACCAGTACTCAAGAAACTAAGCACCACACTCAGAGAGTTGGAGAGCTCAGGTTTCTTACGCCGGCGGGCCCAGAGGAGTTAATGCTCCAAGCTCTGACCCCGGAATAAAGGGGTTACAGAGTTTTTATAGACAGACTATAGTGAGCAACACTGGCTGTTAATAGGCTCGTTTAAACCAAGGGGTTTCCTGCGCAGTCAGGATGGGGAGGGGGATGCCTGACCTTTACATGGACGGGCATGATTAAGCAGGTTTTACAGGGGCTGGGCAATTGCAAAGAGCAGGACAAGGGCAAGTGAGATAAGCTCCAGTTCCTAGTATTGTGAGTCCTCACTTTCTGAGACTACGTGACCCAGACTTTGCAAGGAGCAAGCTGAGTTACAGAGGCAGAAGGGCCAGGAGGTTATGTAAAAGTTTAGCTCTTCCTCTTCATCACAAAACAGGGCACTTGGACACGCAACAAATGTTTATTGCCTGAAAGATCAAATCGGCATTTGAAATGAGGCATTCAAATCGAGGGTGCTCAAGCATATCTGAATGCCTGGAAACTTTCGAAACAATTCTACGTCATCACTCCACCCCGGATTGGTATTTTTCTTTTAAAAAAAAAAGAAAAGCTTTCACAGGACTCAGCCCTGTGCTTTGTGAAGACCTAGTTGTGGGGGATGCGGGGGGGGGCGGGGGCGGAGGTAGGAGGGAGGCTCAAGAGGGAGGGAATATATGTATACATATAGTTGATTCACTTTGTACTGCAGAAACTAACACACCATTGTAAAGCAGTTATACTTCTTTTTTTTAAGGATAATTTTCACAGTTAAAAAAAAAAAAAAGCTTTCACAGGAGATTTTAATGAATGGCAAAAATGGAGAGCAATCAATTGAAATAAAAAGCCACACTGCTTGTGGAATTTTAGTTCCCTGACAAGGGATTGAACCCGGACCCTCAGCAGTGAGAGCAGGGAGCCCTAACCACCGAACCACCGGGGAATTAAAACCAAAAGTTTTGAAATGATGGCCTAGGGCTTGACTCAAGCCCAAGGATGACATGTTTGTTTTGCTGCAAAGTGTCTTAAAAATATTTTCATTCCTTGATGTTTCAAAATCCAGTAATTCATAAAGTTGCCAGGTTTCCAACGTTCATTTTTAAAGTTTGAAGTTTCAGCCATCATAGGTGTACCTCCCAGCAGAAGCAGAGCAACACCTGTTCCTTTAAATGGAACAGGAGGAGGACGTATTCAACTTGCTAGAGTCCCCACCACTTGCAGGAGGAGAAGGGGACAACAGAGGATGAGATGGTTGGATGGCATCATCGACGCAATGGACATGAGTTTGGGAGATGGTGAAGGACAGGAAAGCCTGGCATGCTGCAGTCCATGAGATCTCAAAGAGTCAGACACGACTGAGTGACTGAACAACAACCATTACTACTTGCTGTTGCTTCCAAGATCCTGAGTTGAGGAACCCAATTCTCCTTTTCACAGTTGCACTGCTGGTTCTTAGAATAAAATTTAGCAGAAGGTGATACATTAGTCTAAGAGTTAGCATCTCCAAATCAGGTGGGAAGTGAGGGTCTCATATTCCCAGGAATACAGGAAGAAGTATTTCTTTACAGAGGTCAAGATTATTCCTCTGCATTGTTATATAAAGAATGTTTGGGGGCAGCCGTTCACAACCTTTTTGGCACCAGGTACTGATTTCATGGAAGACAATTTTTCCAAGGGCCAGGGAGGATGGGGAGGATGGTTTCGGGATGATTCAAGCTCATTACACTTATTGTGCATTTTATTTCTAATCTAACGCTGCCACTGATGTTATAGCCACACGCTCCGGGAAACAAGCTCACTCAGAAGGACGATGCAGATAGTGAAGTGCAGTTTATTACACCGGCAGGCCCAAGGCAGAGTCTCCTCTTAGCCAAGGACCCCGACCAGCATTTGTGAAAATCTTTTATACCCCCTGTGTACGTGTCTGAACCCACCACCCAATTTCCTTGTGACTTACATAAACAAAGGAAAGGTAAATACAATCACAATAACCCCATATACAAACAATCAATTATCAATAAGCCCGAGGTGACAGAAAAAAATCTATGACCTGTCCGGAGGTAGGGGGATTAGTGTATGTTTTCCCTTAGGTGATGAGTAACCTGAATACAATCTTCAAGATTCCCCTGTCCGGAGGGGGTCTTATCCTTCTATTGTCATTTCCACAGGCACTAAGCACAGAGTTCAGAGTCCATTAGAGAGGTGGCCGAACATGATCAGCACGAACAGGCCTAAGATGGAGTCCAGGCCCCATGAATTCCTTCTTTAATGTAACTGGAAGTACCAGTCTGTGGCCTGGAGGTTGGGGATCTCTGCTTTTGGGGGTTCCCTGGAGGTCCTGTGGTTAGGACTTGGTGCTTTCACTGCTGGGGCCCAAGTTCAATCCCTGATCAGGGAACTAAGATTCCCTGTAAGCAGAGCAGCATAGCCAAAAAAAAGAAAAAAAGTATGCTTTTCTTACAGCCAGTTTGTTCAATCACAGACACTATGTCAGAAGGTGAAGTGTGGTAGTTGAGGAAAGGGTCCCAAAGTGTACTTCTCAATATGATAGCCTCTAGTCACATGCTAATGTTTTTATTTGATTTAACAAAAATCCCGGATTTCGGCAGTTCTGTTTAGGGCTTCCCTGATAGTTCAGTTGGTAAAGAATCTGCCTGCAATGCAGGAAGCCCCAGTTCAATTCCTGGGTTGGGAAGATCCCCTGGAGAAGGAATAGGCTACCTACCCCAGTATTCTTGGGCTTACCTTGTGGTTCAGCTGGTTAAGAATCTGCCTGCAATGCAGAAGACCTGGGTTTGATCCCCGGGTTGGGAAGATCCCCTGGAGAAGGGCATGGCAACCCACTCCAGTGTTCTGGCCTGGAGAATTCCATGGACTGTGTAGCCCATGGGGTCACAAAGAGTCAGACACGACTGAGTGACTTTTCACTTTTCACTTCAGATAAAAATAACAGTCAAGTGCCTAAGCCATAGTAGCCACTTTTTTTTTTAACATGGACCATTTTTAAAGTTTTTATCGAATCTGTTACAATATTGTTTCTGTTTTACGTTTTTATGTTTTGGTTTTTCAGCCTCAAAGCATGTGGGATCCTACCTGATCAGGGATCAAACCAGCACTCCCTGCATTGGAAGGCAAAGTCCCATATTATACAATTATGTATTACTATATAGAATTATATTACAAATTTATTATTATAATTATATGATAACATAATATAACAGTAATTAACATCTTTTTAAACATTACCATTTTATTTATTGTACTGTAACAATTATGTATTGTTTTTAATATACTATTTTTAATATATTATGTATAATTATAGTTATATAATCTATTATACACATATAACATTAGCATCTATTGTTAACATAAATATTGTTATTTATTTTACTATAATAATTGTTACTAGACCTCCCTAGTCCAGATAAGCTTCCCATCTCCTTTTAATCTTCATTCATAAAGTACCCCATTTGTAAAGTACATGTTATCCACTCTGCACTACATATGAAGAAACTGAAGCTCGAGATGTTTTGTCGTTTGCTGATTCAACAGGTCAACAACATTCAGGAGGTATAACTGAGATACAACAGTCCAAGACTGTTCAATTGCAGTAAGCACCAGCCTGAGGATTTGGAGGCTTCCTTTAGGGAGCAATGTAGTTCTTTAAAAAGCATCTAATTTGAGACAGCCTGCCCTTTGGTTTAAACCAGTCAAAATGTGTGTGTGTGCTCAGTCACATTGTACTCTGCGACCGCATGGACTGTAGCCTGTCTCACTCCACTATCCAAGGGATTCTTCAGGCAAGAATGCTGGAGTGGGTAACCCTTCCCCTCTCCAGGGAATCTTCCCAACCCAGGGATGAAACCCTCATCTCTTGTATTAGCAGGCAGATTCTTTACCACTGTGCCAGCTGAGAAGCCCCCATGCTAGTCAAAATAGCAGCCCACAACCATGTAGCAAAATCCATGTGCTGGAACCATCGCCCATGGTTTTTCTTACAAAGTCCTTACGAGAACGTTTTGAGGAAGATTTTATCATCATCATTGCCACTTTACAGATGAAGAAACTATGGCTCAGAGAAGCCCATACAGCTGACTGGTGGTAGAACTGAGATGGCATAGCTATTATGGTTGTTGATTATATACACTATTATAATTATTAGTCATACTTATTTTTATTTATTTGGCTGCACCAGGTCTTAGTTGCAACATGCAGGATCTTCACTATTTGCTGCAGTATGTGGGAAATCTTTAGTTATGGCATATGGGATCTAATTGCCTGACCAGGAATGGAACCCAGACTCCTGGCATTGGGAGCATGGATTCTGAGCCAATGGACCACCAAGGAAGTCCCTATTAATTATATTTAGATAAGAATTATTATTGCAATAGTTCATTTCCCCATTTGCTTGATATTTACAGTGTGACTCATTGTGCTGAGAGCTTTACATTAATAATCTCACTTGATCCTCTCAACAGCCATATGATAGCAGAATTTCTACCTGTGTGGGTTTGGTAGTTGAGGTAACCGGGCCTCAGAAGGATTAAACAACTTGTCAAGAGACGCAGCCAATAGGTGATAAAGGTAGGGTCTGAAAGTCCTGGGGTGGTGAGTCAGGGGTTCGGGTCCACATCCCTCTTCCGCAGGAGATGAAAGATAAGGGAGGACATTGGGGGATGGCTAAGAGGAGGGGAAGGGCTTCGCAGGTGGCTCAGTGGTAAAGAATCCACCTGCCAATTCAGTAGACCCGGCTTTGATCCCGGGGTCGAGAAGACTCCCATGGAGAAGGAAATGACAACCCAATCCAGTATTCTTGCCTAGAAAACCCCATGGACAGGGGAGCCTGATGGGCTTCAGTCCATGAGATGGCAAAAGAGTCAGACATGACTTAGCAACTATACAACAAGAAGAAAAGGAAGGGAAATATATGTCTGAGGTGAGGGAGAGAGAAAGGATAGGAGAGAAGAATTTGAGAAGAAGCTTTTTCCCATCATTTATTCATGTCATGTACATTCACTGAGCACCTACTGTGTGGTAGGCACTGCACTGAAAATACAGTGATGAGCAAAATGGACCTTGCAAGGGCTGTCCTAGAGTTGAGAAAGGGCCGGGACAAAGAAGCAAGGACATGTATCACATCTCATGGTACTAATGCTGTGAGAAAAAAAGAGAAGAGATGGTAGGCGATAGGCATTGTGGGGCTGCTGGAAACGGTGGCATTAGGTGATTGTTTAGGATGTTGTACAGTTGTGTGTGTGTGTGTGTGTGTGTGTGTGTGTGTGTGTGTGTGCTCAGTTCTGTCTGATTGCAGCCCCATGGACTGTAACCCATCAGGCTCCTCTGTGCGTGGAATTTTCCAGGCAAGAATACTGGAGAGGGTTGCCATTTCCTTCTTCAGGGGATCTTCCCGACCCAGGGATCTAATACACATCTCTTGTGTCTCCTACAATGGCAGGTGGATTCTTTACCACTAGCACCACCTGGGAAGACCATTATAGGGGGGTTAATATGTATGGAGTCATGGAGCTGGCTGGTTTAGGTTGGGGGGCTCATGGCATTGGCTGCTATGGGACTCTGTCACTTCTGGAGATGACCTTGATACAGGGCTCTACCTGTGACCTTGGTGTGTGTGTATGCGTGTGTGCATGCTAAGTCACTTCAGCTGTGTCTGACCGTGTGACCTTATGGACTATAGCCCACCAGGCTCCTCTGTCCATGGGATTCTCCAGGCAAGAATACTAGAGTGGGTGGCTGTGCCCTTCTCCAGGGGTTCTTCCAGACCCAGGGATCAAACCCTCATCTCTTACACCTAACTTGCATTGGCAGGCGGTTTCTTTACCACTAGCACCACCTGGGAAGCCCAAGACCTTGGTATAGGTCTCCACAATGTAGATATTTGGCAAAAACGATGTTCCAGGCAATGGGAACAACAAATGCAAGGGCCCTGAGGCAGAAGTGAGTCTGGAAAGTGAGAAAGATAATTATAGCTCCCCTTTACTGAGTGCTCATTATGGTTGGGCTGTGCAGAGGAAGATACTAACACATATAATGCCCTCTGTAGCCCAGCAGTGTGGTAGCCATGCTTACCTGCATTTTCCAGATGAGTTAACTGAGTCAAAGCACATAAGAAATGTACCCAAGTTAACAGCCTCTTTCTGGTTCAACGAAACAGACATGATCTTCATGTTCCTGGAGCTGAAATTCTGGAAGCAGGCATGGACATTAAACAAAGATGCAAGGACTTCCCTGGTGGCCCAGTAGCTAAGATTCCTGTGCCCCCAGTGCATGGGGCCTGTGTTTGATCCTTGATCAGGGAACTAGATCCCGCACGCCAAAACTGAGGGTTCACACACTGAAACTAAAGATCACCCAGGCCACAATGAAGACCTGGCACAGCCAGATAAATAAATATTTTTGAAAGATGCAAAATACAGAACATCAGGTAGAAATTTTTTTCTGGGTAACAGAAAAAAGGTGGAATGAAACCAACCGGGTATGTATTTGAAGCGGATGGGTTGGAAATAGAATCATAGAGTCATTGGATTCCTGGTATCTCTTGCCTTACAGTCTTCTGTTGGTGGGTTCAAGCTCCTGGAGGGAGGAAACGATGGATCTAGTCCTTAGAGTGAAGGCTGTTCTTCACCTGGGTACCTTCATTGAGGTCTCTGAAATGGAAATATCCTTTCTTTCAAGTCCTGGGCCAATTTCTCAGCTTGGGGGGGCAGCTCTCTCTCTTTCTCTCTTGACAGCTTGCCTGGCACCCCAGGGCTCCTCTCTGATGGATCTTGTATTTTCACAGCTACATCTGCAACGTGGATCCATTTGCCAGAGTGGTGCAGTCCACTAAGGTAGCCGCTAGTTTCCCATGGCTACTGAGCACTTGATATGTAGTTGGTCCAAAATGAACATAAGATGAAGGCTTAGTTTAACAATAAAATAGAAAAAGAGAATGCAAGATTTCTCATTACTGCTTTTTGACATTGATTATAAGTCAAAAATGTTGGGTTCAATAAAACACATAGTTAGAACTAATATCATCTGTTTCTTCTTGAACACTATTTATTTGTTTATTGATTTGGCTGCCCTGGGTCTTAGTTGTGGCACGGAGGAACTTTTAGTTGTGGCGCGTGGTATCTAGCTCCCTGACCAAGGATGGAACCTGGGTCCCCTGCACTGGTGGTGCAGAGTCTGAGCCACTAGGCCACCAGGGAAGTCCCCATCTGTTTGTTTTTACTTTTGTTTTAAAGCATAGATGATAGTGATAAAGGTTCTCTCCTTAAGCAAACTTTAGTCAGGCTCTTTTGAGTCTTTTTAATTAATTAATTTATTTGACTGCTCCGGGTCTTAGTTACAGCACGTGGGATCTTTAGTTTCAGCCTTCAAACTCTTAGCTGTGTGTGGGATCTAGTTCCCTGAGGAGGGCTTGAACTTCAGTCTCCTGCATTGGGAGTGGGGAGTGTTATCCACTGGACCATTAGGGAAGTCTCTAAGTCATCTTTTTTTTTTTTTTTTCTTAATAATTTATTTATTTCATTTTTGGTTGCGTTGGGTCTTCATTGCTGTGCCTGGGCTTTCTCTAGTGGTGGAGAGCAGGGCCTACACCCTAGCTGAGATGCATAGGCTTCTCATTGTGGTGACTTCTCTTTTGCAGAGAACAGGCTCTAAGGTGCAGGGGCTTCAGCTCTTGTGGCACGTGGGCTTCATAGTTGTGGCTCCTGGGTTGTAGAGCACAGGCTCAATATTTGCAGCACATGTGTGCTAGTTGCCCTGTGGCAAGTGGGATCTTCCCAGCCCAGGCATCAAACCTGTGTCCCCTGCATTGGCAGGCGGATTCTTATCTGAGTCTTCTTATTGAGTAGACCTTGAACTTGGCTTTCTATTTCCATTCTGTCCTTGTCAAGGCTGCCTAGCCCTGTCTTGGCAAAACTCTGGCTAAGGTGATTTATCAAGAATCCCGTCATCCATTATAAACGATCATTCCTGAACATCTGGTCAACTTCCTGATCCCTCACTTTTGTTGTGCAAATCTTTGACCTACCTTTAGCAAGAATCCTGGTAAGTCAGTTAAACAAGAAACCCCTGACCTTTGATGTCTCCTCAGTGATTTTTCATGCATGGACACCTCCCCCCCCCCACACCCCGGCCCCCGTCACACTGCTCCTTGGGTGAGGGTAGAAAAGAAAACAACAGCCTCAAAGGCCCTTGCTGAATCATCTAACTTTGGAGAAAACAAAACAGAACTTTAGGTCCAGCCCTGATGCTCCAGGCTGGTTGCATCTACCTGATTTATCACCCCCTGTCCAGAAACCTTCCACCCCTTACACCTGCCCAGAAAACTTATCACCCCTTGTCCGAAAACCTTCCACCCCCTACACCTGCCCAGAAGACTTATCACCCCCTGTCCAGAAACCTTCCACAAATCTCGGCGCTCAGCCTGGTCGTTAGGCCGACTGTCGCCCCTCCTTGCCTGAATAAAGTTAACCTACTTCCAATGAGGTCGTCTTTCCTTTTCTGTCTCGCCCGAACTATACCCTACATTGGGTATAAATCCCCACTTGTCCTAATTGTATTCTGAGTTAACACTGATCTCTCTTGTTGTTGTTGTTCAGTCGCAATGTCATGTCCGACTCTTTAAGACCCATGGACTGCAGCATGCCAGGCTGCTCTGTCCTCCACTCTCTCCCGGAGTTTGCTCAGATTCCTGTTCATGGAGTTGATGATGCCATCTAACCAGCTCATCCTGATCTCTGATCTCTCACCTCTATTGTAATTCTTCCATTGCAACAGTTTTTTAAAAAGTAGTTCTCATCATTTAAAAAAAAAAATCTCCTCTCACAATTTCTTTTTCTTTTTTAAAAAAATATTTATTTGCTTATTTGGCTGCCTCCTGTCTTAGTTGTAGCACACAGGATCTTCACTGTGTCATGCGGAATCTTTCGTTGCAGCTCACAGACTTTCTAGTTGTGTCGCAAGGGCTCAGAGCACGCAGGCTCAGTAGTTGCAGCTGTGAAATGAAAATATCTCCTGCCATATTAATCAATCAATGTCACAGCCATCAGTGATTTCTAGCCTCCAAAAGCGAATGAGGGCTCCCAAAACCATGATCCAACAGATGCTGCCATTCCCCAATGGTGATTGCTGAGGAGCTGGGAGAATGCAAGAAGCAAGGTGAGCAAGGAAACAGGATTGGCCCCAGATAGCTGAGGTGCATAGGAAAGGAATGAATTCAGTGAGCTCAGAGGCTTACATGTTCCCATATACAGAATGCTAAATTCCTTCACTTGATACTGGATCTTTGATGATCAGACTGCCTTCTCCCTTTGTTGCAAACTAGCCTGGCTTCCCCTCCTCCCTCCTTGGAGCAATTTTCTCAGAGCTACAGAGATGCTCTCTCACAGGCTCGGAGTCCTAAACATTCCCACCAAGTAAAATAATTCTCTACTTTCAGGTTGTGACTATATTTTTTAGTCAACACAGCACACAAGCTTAATTGCTCCACAGAATGTGGGATCCTAGTTCTCTGACCAGGGATCGAACCCTCATCCCCTGCATTGCAAGATGGACTCTTAACCACTAGACCACCAGGGAAGTCTCAGTCTTCACCATTTTAACAATTGTTAGAATATTTTTTCTTTTAACAATAGGAGATTTTAAATTATCATTGTGGCTGGCATTTGTGGCTCATATTTCTAGAGAACAGCACTGCCTTGAAGGTGGCACAGTATCTTCCCCTCCTACCCTCAGGCAGATTTTCCCAGATCTACTTTCCTTGCTGACTGTGAGCTTTAGTTTCTCATTTCCATTCATCAGTACACCTCTCCAGTCTGCTTAGCATCCCTTGGAAATGGTAATGGCGGGCACACCTGTTTTTGAAAGGTTACTCATTCATTCATTTGTTCCTCCCTTCATTTATTCTATCTAAAAAAATGCTTAATGACATTATTAAAACATGGTAAGAAAGACTTTATTCAAGGCAAAATCTCAGGTATAGGGATCAGTGTGATGGAATTCTCCACTGGGGAAGACAGATCGGGCTTAATTTTGATGCCAAAAGCTTAGCTTCTTTGTACACCAGTACCAAATCAAATCTTGGAGACAGAATTTAGGGTGAAGTAGAAAAGCTTCCCCAGCAAAGGGGCCACAACGGGATCATGCCCTCAAAACCGCGTGTCCTCCCCTTGAGGAAGAGAAGTTTTATAATAATTGTTCAAAGAGGGCATGACCAGTTCTTGAACATTCTTCTGATGGGTTGGTGGTGAGGTAAATGGGAGTGTTGCCAGCCGAAATCTTGGCCTCTGCCCGCCGAAGCTGAATGAGAAATACAGAGACAGAGCTTGGAGGAAATCAAAAGGTGGCTCTTATTCTCAGCCCGTGGAGAGTGAAACACAGTAGGCTCATGCCTCAAGAACTGTGACCCCCATCTATGAGGGTCTAGGGGCTTATATAAGGCAAGGCCTTGCAGTCAGGAGTAGGTGATGAGGAACAAAGGTGATAAGATCTTGATTTCTTCCTCTTGCATTGCTTCAAAGACAGTCATAAACTGGCATCAGTAACCCAGTAATTGAGTCTGGCAGTTCCGTGTCTCTGTAGCCTTCCTTCTGATATGTAACTACAAGGAGAAGGGTGTTGTAATTATTAAACACCAGATAGGGGGATGTATTTAGCATAAAGTCAAAGGAAAATAGTTAGCTCCTACAGAGTTAGGGGCAGAGAAGGAAACTTAGTTACAGACATTCAGAGTGAAAAGGAAATTCATAGGGCCTGGACTCCATCTTGGGCTTCATGCTGATCATGCTCGGCCACCTCTCCAATGGACTCTGAACTCTGTGTTTAGTGCCTGTGGAAACCACAACAGAAGGATAAGACCCCCTCTGGACAGGGGAATCTTGAAGATCGTATCCAGGTTACTGATCGCCTAAGAGAAAACATACACTGATCCCCCTGTCTCCCGACAGGCCATAAATTTTTCTGTACCTATCGGAGTGTAACCTTGGGCTTATTGATTATTGGCCAATTGTTTAACTGTTTGAACACATAGCACGTGAATGATGGGATTATTGTGATTGTGTTTACCCGTGATCAGGGTAGGGGAGTGTTCTTGCTAAAGCTTAACTTTACCAGGAAGTGCACAGATGCAGCTAGGAGAAGTTTCTGAAATCTGACTAAAGTTTGGTCAAGCTTGGGAATTCCCTAGTGATCCAGTGGTTAGAACTCTGTGCTTTCAAAGCCAAGGGCACAGATTCAGTTTCTAGTCAGGAAGCTAAGATCCCCAAGAGTCAGTTGGGGTAGCCAAATTTTCTTTTAGAAAAGTAAAAATAAAGTTTGATCAAGCAAAGAATCTTGGTCACCAGCCAATCACCCCTCTGGCCTTCTGAGATACATAATTTACAATAAGTATATATTTGGTCTCCACCCAGTTTCTGGCACAGAGCTCCTAAAACCTTCAGAATTTTCTAAATGTCAAAAATGATCAAGTTGTCTTTTGTTACATTAATGAGGTGAATTTTGGACCCCATCTAAGGATGAGGGCTGGTTGCTAGGAGACCCAACCAATCCTGAAATTAGAAGGGGAAGGAAAAGAGGCTGGAGGTTGAATCAATCTCCAGTGGTCATTGATTTAATCAGTCATGCCTATATAATGAAGTCTCCATAAAAACCCAAAAGAACAGAGTTTGGAGAGCTTCCATGCCAATGCAAATTTGGAAAGAATGAGAAGTTTGGAGAGGGCATGGAGGCTCAATCCTTTCCCAATGCCTTGCCCTCTGTGTCTCTTCCATCTGGCTGTCCCTGAGATTTATCTTTTTATAATAAACTAGTAATCTGGTTGGGCTTTCCAGGTGACTCTATGGTAAAGAATCCGCCTACCAACGCAGGAGATGGGGATTCAATCCCTGGGTTAGGAAGATCCCCTGGAGAAGGAAATGGCAACCCACTCCAGTATTCTTGCCTGGGAAATCCCATGGACAGAGGAGCCTGGCAGGCCACAGTCCATGGGGTCACAGAAGAGTCAGACATGACTTAATGAGTAAACAGCAACAGTAATCCGATAAATATAGTTTCTTTGATATCTATGAGCCATTTCTTCCAAATTAATCAAATCCCAAAAGAAAGTTGTGGGAACCTCTGATTGGTCAGAAGCACAGGTAACAGCTGTGTTTCTAAAGCAGGGTGAGTGTGGGGCAGTCTTGTAGGACTGAACTCTTAGCCCAGGTAACCTGATGCTACATCTGTGGAGATAGTGTCAGAACTGAGCTGAACCAAGTTGAAATCTGATGCCTGAGAATCTCTTCTTGGCATGGGGGAACACCACCCCATACCCCTACCACTCTGGAAATGAGTCTCAGAATGCCAAAAGACCTTCTATCTGCCAGGCTTTACACTGAGATCTGGGATTTCACCACTCCTTGAAAGAAGCCCTTGGCTGTGTCCCAGCATGGCTTCATGTGCTCAGGAGAAAATGGTGACTTTGGGGCTGAGAGGAGAGACAATTTTCAGTGGCAATAGAGAATTGGAATGCCTTCGTCTTCTCGGACTGCCAGAACAAAATGGACTGGGTGGCTTAAACAATTATAATTTATTTTCTCATAGCTCAGGAGGTTGGACTTCCCAGGTGGCTCAGACAGTAAAGAATCTGCTGGTAATGTGGGAGACCTGGGTTCGAACCCTGGGTCTGGAAGATCCCCTGGAGAAGGCCATGGCAACCCACTCCAGTATTCTTGCCTGGAGAATTCCGTGGACAGAGGAGCCTGGTGGGTTACAGTCCATGGGGTCACAAAGAATCGGACACAACTGAGTGATTAACAGTACTACTGGAGGTTGGAAGTCCAAAATCAAGGTGCTGGCGGTTGGGTGCCTGGTGAGAGAGCTTCCTCCTTGGGCTGTAGGTGACTGTCTTCTTGGCTGACCTCTCACAGAGTTGTCATAAGGCCTTTCCTCTGTGTGTTCATAGAGAAGAGAGAATCTCCTCCTTTAAGCTCCTTAATCCCATGGTGAGGACCCCACTCTCATGATCTAATCTAATCCTAATTGGATCCCAATGGTTTCATCTCCAAATACCATCACACTGAGTGTTGCTGCTAAGTCACCTCAGTCGTGTCCGACTCTGTGCGACCCCATAGGCGGCAGCCCACCAGGCTCCGCCATCCCTGGGATTCTCCAGGCAAGAACACTGGAGTGGGTTGCCATTTCCTTCTCCAGTGCATGAAAGTGAAAAGTGAAAGTGAAGTCACTCAGTCATGTCCGACTCTTCGCGACCCCATGGACTGCAGCCTACCAGGCTCCTCCATCCATGGGATTTTCCAGGCAAGAGTACTGGAGTGGGGTGCCATTGCCTTCTCCACACTGAGTGTTAGAGCCTCAATATATGAATTTTAGGGCTTCCTAGGTGGTTCAGTGGTAAAGAATCCACCTGCAATGCAAGAGATGAGACTGTAGCCAGCCAGGCTCCTCTGTCCATGGGATTTCCCAGGCAAGAATATTGGAGTGAGTTGCCATTCCCTCCTCCAGGGGATCTTCCTGACCCAAGGATTAAACTCTGTCTCCTGCACTGGCAGGTGGATTCTTTACCACTGAGCCATCTGGAAAGCCCATTTCAAGTCTTAATATCATTAAAAAAATAAAAGAAAAAACACCCTCACAAAAATATCCAGAAATACCCAATATATTATCCAAATATCCAAATAATGTTGGCCAAATGTGTGGGCGTTCCTGGCTAAGTCAAACTGACCCATGCACTTAACCATCACAGAATCCATTGTTGATTCTTGCTGAATCAGTTATTCCTGTGATGGTTGCAAAATGTTGGTTTTCTAGCTCTACATTCCTTCTACATTTGCTGGTTGCCATTCTACTTTGAGGAAACTTTCTCTTTTCCCTCATTTAGGTATTATTCATTATTAATTTATGTTGGCATAAACCCTTGATTCTTATTGCATTCAATGGAGTATCACTGGTTACTATCATTACTTCTGCTGATGCTCAAATGATCTCAGCTTTGGCCAGTGGGAGCTCTTCTAGGCTGTCTCCTTTGTCTTATCTGTATGTCCCCATTAATTTTTCTTTTCTTGGTTGAGCCACATGACATGGGGCATTTTGTTCCCTGACAAGGGATTGAACCCGTGCCCCTTGCATTGGAAGCATGGAGTCTTGACCACTGGGTAGCTGGAGAAGTCCCTATCCCCATTAATCTTTGAACCCTCCGTTACTTTCTGGTACAAGATATCCCGGGACTTCTTAATTTTGACACCTTCCCAAACAGGAATCTTTGCTTTGTTCATTGATCTTTCCTAAATGTTTAAAACAGTTTAAAATCTTTGTTTTGTTCATTGACCTTTCCTAAATGCTTAAAACAGTGCCTCTCACACAGTAAGCACTCAATATATGTTTGTTGAATGAATAAATGAATGAAGTGTCACTGCTAGGGCTTGAGAGGTATGAGAACACCCCCTGCTTGTCTGTCAACCCTGGGCTCATGTATATTTGTCTCCTCCCTAACCTCTAGATATATCTGTGGGTAGTTAAGGGTGTGTGTGGGCATGTCCGTGACCTGGTATGTGTCAATATACACCCCTCTGTGTTCTTTGTGGTTAAAGTGCAATGATGAGTTGGTGAGTGATTCTACTGTTTGGCTGAATGTCTTTCAACATCTGGGGGTCAGTTCCTTCTGTTGCATATTTGTGGGTGTACATCCAGGTAGCTCTAGGTGCCTGTGTGGAGAATCTGTTAGAAAAGTGTGTTTTGGCTGAGGGGACCGAATGTCTGTGAATATATTTGAGAGTAAGAACTTGCTTATTTTAAAAAAATGTTTTAATTGCAACTTAGTTGACATATAACATTATATTTGTTTCAGGTGTACAACATAATGGTTCAATATTTGTTTGTATTGTAAAGTATCACCATGAGAAGTTAACACATAGTTAACACTTGTGTGCTGTGCTTAGTCACTCAGTCGTGTCCGACTCTTTGCAACCCTATGAACTGTAGCCCACCAGTCTCCTCTGTCCATGGGATTCTCCAGGCAAGAATACTGGAGTGGGTTGCCATGTCCTCCTCCAGGGAATCTTCCCAACCCGGATCTCCTGCATTGCAGGCAGATTCTTTATGGTCTGAGCCACTAGAGAAGCCCAGTTAACACCCATAACTACACATAATTACAATTTTTTTCTTGTGATGAGAAGTTCTAGGATCTAGTCTCTTAGCAACTTTCAAAATACAATCTAGTGTTATTAACTACAGTCACTGTGCTGTACATTACATTCACAGGACTTTTTATAACTGGAAGATTTTACCTTTTGATCCCTTTCACCCATTTTGCCCATCTCCTACCCCCTGCCTCTGGCAGTTATCAGTTTGTTCTCTATATCTCTGAGTTATTGTTTTTTGTTTTAAGGTTCCAAGTATAAGTGATATCATATGATATTTGTCTTTCTCCGAGTTATTGCACTTAGCCTAATGCCCTCAAAATCCATCCATGTTGTTGCAAATGGCAAGATTTTATTCTTCTTATAGCTGAATAATATTTCATTTCTTCCCTGGTGGCTGAGACAGTAAAGTCTTCCAGCAATGTGGGAGACCCGGGTTTGATCCCTGGGTCAGAAAGATCCCCTGGAGAAGGGAACGGCTACCCACTCCAGTATTCTTGCCTGGAGAATTCCACGGACAGAGAAACCAGATGGGCTACAGTCTATGGGGTTGCAAAGAGTTGGACACGACTGAGCAACTAACACACATAATATTCCATTGTGTACATATATTTTTTTTCTCATTCCATCATCCATCAATGGACACTTGGGTTTCTTCCACATTTTGACTATTGTAAATAATGCTATGATTAACATGGGGTGCAGATATCTTGTGGTCTGGCAGGGTAGATTTAAAAATTGCAGAGGACCCCTGCTGTCTGTTTCTGGTTGTGTTATTGTTGGTTATTTGCTAAGTCGTGTCTGACTCTTTTGCGACCCCACAGACTGTAGTCATGGCTCCTCTGTCCATGGGATTTCCCAGGCAAGAATACTGGAGTGGGTTGCCATTCCCTTCTCCAGAGATCTCCCTGACCCAGGGATCTAACCCACATCTCCTGCCTTGGCAGGTGGATTCTTTACCACTGAGCCACCTGGGAAGCATTTCTGGTTATGTGCTTCTTTGAAAAGAGGCAGTAGTAGAGACAAATAACAATTTAGTATGTTTCTAAGAGGATGAAAACCCATCCCCTAAGTGAAAAGCTCATGGAAGGCTGTTTCTGTGTCTACGTGTCCCTGAGGGAGCGTGCCACTCGGGGGTGAGGACCTGTGAGCAGCTGTATCTGGGCATGTAATGCAGATTTGGGGTGAGTGAATCTGGGTGTGAATATCTCTAACCTCAGGTCAGTTAGGGTTTAGTGAAAGGTGAGGGTGACTTTAAATAGGGAGACTCCCCAGGAAAAGAGTTGACATCCCTCTTCTCTCATTTTCCTGACAGGCTGAGGCCTGAAGTCCCAGGGAAGGTCTCTTCACCCTGACCAGCTGAGGACACTTCCACTGATACAGGTGTCCCTGGAAGCTGGATGGTGACCTCAGCTCTGTCTCTGGGGCCAACTGCACTCAGAGAGAGAGAGAGTCTCATTTACAGTCATCCAGAAACACGACTGTGCTTTGTTCCACACCTCACTTTTTCTTCCACTTGTTCGCAAATATTTCCCTCTTGCTATGTGACAGGACTCCACGCAAGGAAGCAGAAAATCTGCCCTGGCCATCAATCTGTCGGGGAGAAAAGACAAGTTCAAACGTGTTGTTCAACTCTTGGCTTTCTCCAGTTCAGACAATCTTAGTGCAAGACCTCCCTCCTAGGGTGGGTGGGGGTAGGGGTCTCTGAGCCTCAGAGATCCCCTTTCCCATAGACTTCCCCCTACTGATGTATGTGGAATTTGGGGGCCATGAGAGTGTCTAAGTGCACTGGCTTTGGAACCAACCGTTCTTTCCTTTTTTTAAAAATTCTTATTGGATGTGTGCGCTAAGTCCCTTCAGTTCTGTCCGACTGTTTGCAACCATGTGGACTGTAGCCCGCCAGGCTCTTCTGTCCATGGAATTCTCCCAGCGAGAATACTAGAGTGGATTGCTGTGCCCTCCTCCAGGGGATCTTCCCCACCCAGGGATCGAACCTGCATCTCTTATGTCTCCTGCATTGGCAGGCCGGTGCTTTACCACTGGCGCCACCTGAGTATAGTTCATTTGTAATGTTGTGTTAGTTGCTGCTGTTCAGCAAAGTGAATCAGTTATACATATACATATATCCACCCTGGTGGCACAGTGGTAAAGAATCCACCCACCAATGCAGGAGACCCAGATCCAATCTCTGGGTCGGGAAGATCCGCTTGAGGGGGAAATGGCAACCTACTCTGATAGGTTCTTGCCTGGAAAATCCCATGGACAGAGGAGCTGAGTGGGCTACAGTCCATGGGGTAACAAAAGAGTCAGACAAGACTCAGCAACTAAACAGCAGTAGCGGGACTGGCATTAGAATGTGAGGATGCTGAGTGTATGAGTGGTAATTGAAGGCATCCCATGAACCCTGGGAGAGTGTTTGGTGTGACATGATCGTGGTCTCAGAGACACAGCAGTGAGCAGTCTTGAAGAGAGATCTTAGTTCCCTGAGTGAACTGATTCATTTATTCGTTTAGCAAACAGCACCAGACGCTGAACTATACCTAGGATATCCTCACCTTCAAGGAGTTTATGGAACTGAAAAGCTAAAAGAGAGGAAAAAAATCATAACCACATCATACAAATGCAATTGACTGTTCTTGCCTATTGGTATTGTTCTTTTGTGGGTATTTATATCTTTGGGGTATTTGAGAGTGTCTTATCTTTATAATTTTTTTTACAAAAACATCTACACACTTGTGATCCTATTATAGAAAGCATTTTGCGTTTTTTCTGTTTACATTGACACTTCCATTTTCATTTTCCGTTTACATGACACAACTTTTCAAATTTCTCATCAGAGATGTAAGGTAAATTTTAGCTCTTCCCAACTAAAAATTAAACAGCCATGGTTGCCAACAGGGAGGGAAGGTGAGAGGAGGGTGGAGCAGGAATTTGAAGTTAGCAGATGCAAATTATTAGACATAGAATAAAAATCAAGTTCTTACTGTATAGCACAGGAAACTCTATTCAATATCTATGATAAACCATAATGGAAAAGAAGAATAAAAAACTATGTATATATGTACAACTGAATCTCTCTGCTGTACAGTAGAAATTAATGCAGTATTGTAAACCAGCTACTTCAATTAAAATATTAATTAGCAAAAAAAATTAATTAGCAGCTTTGACCTTTTTCCTTGCTCCTCCCAAATACATGACAGTGAGCTTTCAACTACTCTGATTGCTGATCATCCAGTTCCTCCTGGATGAAGGCAAATTCAATCTATCAGGAGCTGGAATAATTGAGAAAATACTGATTTTATTTCCTTTAGCTATGTATCCAAAATATGGAATTGTTGGATCTTATGGTAGTTCTATTTAATTTTTTGAGGAACTGCCATACTGTTTTCCATAGTGGCTGCATCCATTGACATTCCCACCAACAGTGCAAGAGGGTTCCCTTTTAACACTTGTTATCGCTTGCCTGTTTGAGAATAGCCATCTACAAGGCTTTAAGTCATAACTCACCTTTGGTTTTGATTGGCACTTCCCTGGTGATTAGTGACCTTGAGCACCTTTACATATAACTGTTGGCCATTTGTATATCATCTTTGTAAAAATGTCTATTCAGTTCCTCTGCTCATTTTTTCAATTGAAATGTTTGGTTTTCTTACCACTGAGTTGTGGATTTTTTTTTTTTGGCTGTGCCACTCGACCTGCAGCTTTCAGGATCTTAGCTCCCTGACCAGAGAGTGAAAGTGTGAAGTCCTGACCATGGGCCACCAGGAAATTCCCTGAGTTGGAGTTGTGTAATCTTAAAAAAACAAAACAAAAGCTGAACTCACAGCAACAGAGAATAGACAGGTGGTTACCAGAAGCTGGGGGATAGGGAAAAGTTTTTTTTTTTTAAGTAGCATAGGGGTTACAGGGGGCATAGGGAGTTAGTGTTTAATGGGGACAGTTTCAGTTTTGCAAAATGAAGAGCTCTGGAGATGGATGGTGGGTATGGTTGCGCAATAATATGAATATGTTAACACCAATAAATGTACACTTAAAAAAGGTTAAGATAGCATATTCACTATGTATATTTTTAATTACATGTATTTTTAAAATAAATACAATAAATAAAACATTGAAACATAATTAACAAAATATTTTAATATTTTGCTGTATTGAGCAGTGACTAGACACCTTGTGAAGGATCTCTGTCAATCCCCACAGACACCTCAAATCACAGGAAAATGTCGATATTGGTTTTCAACCACAAGAATGGCAATTTAATGTTTCCACTTTTTACTATCCTCATTTTATCTATTTTTAATTCTTTTTATCTTTTTAAGAGAGCTTGGGAATAGGTAACTTTATTTATTTATTTATTTTTGGCCATGACCCACTGCATGTGGTATCTCAGTTCCCTGACCAGGGGTGGAACTTGTGCCCCCTGCATTGGAAGTGCAGAGTCTTAACCCCTGGACTGCTAAGGAAGTCCCCCTCTTTTTAAAGATAAGGAAAGAAAAAGAGTAGAAGATAGAAAGTGAGGACTGAACCAAAGTGTTTGTCAGTATCTGCTGCTACTCCTGCTGCTAAGTCGCTTCAGTCGCGTCTGACTCTGTGCGACCCTATAGACGGCAGCCCACCAGGCTCCTCTGTCCACGGGATTTTCCAGGCAAGAGTACTGGAGTAGGTTGCCATTGCTTTCTCTGTGTCAGTATCTAGGGCAGGCCATTTCTTTCAATGAAGAGAAAGAAGTAAAAAAAAAAAAATTAAAATTAAAAAATAAAGATAAGGAAACTGATTCTTAGATTTTAGGTGACCTGGTAAAATCTGCAGAATTTCAGCGAGGAGAGAGACCAGGGTTTCAGCTCATATTTGACTGATTTTAAAGCCCAGATTTGCCTGTCTCCATGGCCTATCTGCCCACAGCTTCTAGTAAGAAAAAGGCAGATTTTCTTCCACAGGCAGGACCATCCTGAGGGCCTCCTGTATAACTCGATGGGTTTCACTGTCACGTGTAACCCCAGCCTGGGGCTTGCGAGCTGCCCCTGGAGAAAGACTTGGTCAACGCTAGGCTAGTCACTGCTCAGAGTGTCGTGAGTCTCAGTTTGCTCGAGAGAAAAATACCCACCTAGGAGTTTCCCATTTCTCAGTTGCGCATCTGAGATCTTTTTTATTTTTCTTTCCTTTTTTCCTTCTAGCTTCTTGAGTTACAGTGGACATATAACACTGCACACATTTAAGGTGTACAATGTAGTGATTTGATACACTAATATATTACAAAATGATCACCCTCAGAGTTTAGCTAACACCTCCATCACGTCCTATAATTACCATTTCTTTGTGTGTGTGTGTGTTGAAAACATTTAGCCAAAATGTTTCTACTCTAGCCCCCCCCCCCAAAAAAAAAAAACAGAGGAACTGAATAGACATTTCCCAAAGAAGACAAATGAATGACTGACAGGTGCTGGACATCATTAATCATTGGGAAAATGCAAATCAAAGCCAAAGTGAGGGATTTCCCTGGTGGTCTAGTGGCTAGGACTCTGTGCTCTCAGTGCAGGGAGCCTAGGATCCATCCCTGGTCAGGGAACTAGATCCCAAGTAGATCCCATATGCTGCAACTAAGATCCGGAGCAGCCAAATTAAAAAAAAAACCACAGTGAGATATCCCTTCACACTTTGTTATTTCTTTAAAAAACTTTCTTTTATTTTTATTTATTTATGGCTTCACAGCATTTGCGACCTTAGTTTCCTGACCACAAATCAAACCTGCAGCCCCTGCAGTGGAAGCACGGAGTCTTAACCACTGGACCATCAGGAAAGTCCTCCTCTTTCACACTTTACAATGGCTGATCTCAGAGATCACAAGTGTTGGCAAGGATGCTCACTTGAGATCTTATCCTTCAGGGAACATTAGCTGGCCCATCCCTGTGACTTTCTCAAAGAACAGGGGCAGGGTGGGGGGAGGCATGGACTTCCTGGAAATGTACTTTCAATTTTTAACTTTTTCAAAGCTTTCCACGTCACATCAGGCTTCTCTGTCTGCTGAGCCCATTACCCTCCCCCTCCCCAGGTATGTGTGCATGACCCTGGTCACTCATCTGAAGAGAAAAGTGGTGAGTCAGCCCCACTTCAAGAGGGGCCAAGCCCTGTCAAGATGCTTTGTCCTAGAATAAGTTCTTTTATTCTAGGCTCTCACACCTGTTGTTTCCTCCCCCTTGGGTGTCATGCCAGAACTTTGTGAGGTCTATGACTACCTGTCTAAGACACACCTTTCCTCTGGTGGCAGGGAAATGAGTCTAGCTAACTCTGAGAGATGGACACTGTACCTATTCTTCATATATTCACATGTCATCAGTTTGGAGTCTGTCTTGTTTCCTGGGATGTACCACACTGATCTGCAATGTCCATACTTTCCTGAGAATATTCAGTTCAGTTCAGTTCAGTCGATCAGTTGTGTCTGACTCTTTGCGACCCCATGGACTGCAGCATGCCAGGCTTCCCTGTCCATCACCAACTCCTGGAGTCCACCCAAACCCATGTCCATCGAGTCAATGATACCATTCAACCATCTCATCCTTTGTCGTCCCCTTCTTCTCCTGCCCTCAATCTTTCCCAGCATCAGGGTCTTTTCAAATGAGGCAGCTCTTCGCATCAGGTGGCCAAAGTATTGGAGTTTCAGCTTCAACATCAGTCCTTCCAATGAACACCCAGGATTGATCTCCTTTAGGATGGATTGGTTGGATCTTCTTCCAGTCCAAGGGACTCTCAAGAGTCTTCTCCAACACCACAGTTCAAAAGCATCAATTCTTCGGCACTCAGCTTTCTTTATAGTCCAACTCTCACATCCATACATGACCACTGGAAAAACCATAGCCTTGAATAGATGGACCTTTGTTGGCAAAGTAATGTCTCTGCTTTTTAATATGCTGTCTAGGTTGGTCATAACTTTCCTTCCAAGGAGTAAGCGTCTTTTAATTTCATGGCTGCAATCACCATCAGCAGTGATTTTGGAGCCCAAAAAATAAAGTCAGCCACTGTTTCCACTGTTTCCCCATCTATTTTCCATGAAGTGATGGGACCAGATGCCATGATCTTAGTTTTCTGAATGTTGAGCTTTAAGCCAACTTTTTCACTCTCCTCTTCCACTTTCATCAAGAGGCTCTTTAGTTCTTCTTCACTTTCTGCCATAGTGGTGGTGTCATCTGCATATCTGAGGTTATTGATATTTCTCCCGGCAATCTTGACTCCAGCTTGTGCTTCTTCCAGTCCAGCATTTCTCACGATGTACTCTGCATATAAGTTAAATAAGCAGGGTGACAATATACAGCCTTGACGTACTCCTTTTCCTATTTGGAGCCAGTCTGTTGTTCCATGTCCAGTTCTAACTATTGCTTCCTGACCTGCATACAGGTTTCTCAAGAGGCAGGTCAGGTGGTCTGGTATTCCCATCTCTTTCAGAATTTTCCACAGTTTATTGTGATCCACACAGTCAAAGGCTTTGGCATAGTCAATAAAGCAGAGGCAGATGTCTTTCTGGAACTCTCTTGCTTTTTCGATGATCCATTGGATGTTGGCAATTTGATCTGGTTCTGCTGCCTTTTCTAAAACCAGCTTGAACATCTGGAAGTTCACGGTTCACATATTGCTGAAGCATGGCTTGGAGAATTTTAAGCACTACTTTACTAGAGTGTGAGATGAGTGCAATTGTGCGGTAGTTTGAGCATTCTTTGGCATTGCCTTTCTTTGGGATTGGAATGAAAACTGACCTTTCCCAGTCCTGTGGCCACTGCTGAGTTTTCCAGATTTGCTGGCATATTGAGTGGAGCACTTTCACAGTGTCATCTTTCAGGATTCGAAATAGTTCAACTGGAATTCCATCACCTCCACTAGCTTTGTTCGTAGTGATGCTTCCTAAGGCCCACTTGACTTCACACTCCAGGATGTCTGGCTCTAGGTGAGTGATCACACCATCGTGATTATCTGGGTCATGAAGATCTTTTTTGTATAGTTCTTCTATGTATTCTTGCCACCTCTTCTTAATATCTTTTGCTTCTTTTAGGTCCCTACCATTTCTGTCCTTTATTGAGCCCATCTTTGCATGAAATGTTCCCTTGGTATCTCTAATTTTCTTGAAGAGATCTCTAGTCTTTCCCATTCTATTGTTTTCCTCTATTTCTTTGCACTGATTGCTGAGGAAGTCTTTCTTATCTTTCCTTGTTATTCTTTGGAACTCTGCCTTCAAATGGGTATATCTTTCCTTTTCTCCTTTGCTTTTCGCTTCCCATCTTTTCATAGCTATTTGTAAGGCCTCCTCAGACAGCCATTTTGCTTTTCTGCATTTCTTTTTCTTGGGGATGGTCTTGTTCTTGTCTCCTCTACAATGTCACAAACCTCCATCCATAGTTGATCAGGCACTCTGTCTACCAGATCTAGTCCCTTAAATCTATTTCTCACTTCCACTGTATAGTCATAAGGGATTTGATTTAGGTCATACCTGAATGGTCTAGTGGTTTTCTCCACTTTCTTCAATTTCGGTCTGAATTTGGCAATAAGGAGTTCATGATCTGAGCCACAGTTAGCTCCCGGTCTTGTTTTTGCTGACTGTATAGAGCTTCTCCATCTTTGGCTGCAAAGAATATAATCAATCTGATTTTGGTGTCAACCATCTGGTGATGTCCATGTGTAGAGACTTCTCTTGTGTTGTTGAAAGAGGGTGTTTGCTATGACCAGTGCATTCTCTTGGCAGAACTCTATTAGCCTTTGCCCTGCTTCATTCTGTACTCCAAGGCCAAATTTGCCTGTTACTCCAGGTGTTTCTTGACTTCCTACTTTTGCATTCCAGTCCCCTATAATGAAAAGGACATCTTTTTTGGGTGTTAGTTCTAGAAGGTCTTGTAGGTCTTCACAGAGCTGTTCAACTTCAGCTTCTTTGGCGTTACTGGTCGGGGCATAGACTTGAATTACCGTGATATTGAATGGTTTCCCTTGGAAACAAACAGAGATCATTCTGTCATTTTTGAGATTGCATCCAAGTACAGCATTTCGGACTCTTTTGTTGACTATGATAGCTACTCCATTTCTTCTAAGGGAATCAGTGTCTTTTCAAATGAGTCAGTTCTTCACATCAGGTGGCCTGAGACTATTACTATGTTACAAACAGCATCCTGACACTTGCCAGCTCTGTGAACACTGCCCCCCAGCACAACTTCTACTTCAGCCTCAGTTTTCCTACCTGTAAGGGGCTTCCTTGATGCCTCAGCAGTAAAGAAGGCTCCTGCCAATGCAGGAGATGCAAATTCAATCCCTGGGTTAGGAAGATCCCCTGGAGAAGGAAATGGCAACCCACTCCAGTATTCTTGCCTGGAGAATTCCACAGACAGAGGAGCCTGGTGGGCTACAGTCCATGGAGTCGAAGAGTCAGACACGACTGAGCAACTAAACAATGACAAGGTGTCTCGGGGTAACACCCACCTTGCTGAATGGCTGGGATAATTATAATAATAAAATAATAAGAATGATCTTTAGACAGATTCTGCTATGTAGCAGGCAACAGGCAAAAAAGCTTTTCAAATCCATGGTGGCATTTACAAACTGGCATTTAGAGATTCCTGTATTAAAAAAACTTTTTTGACTAGGCTGAAACTGAGACAGGGCGGGACCTGAAACTTGGAACCTGGAACCCTTTGCTGCAGTGCTTGTGCCTGGACAAAGGTGTCCTCCAGCAATGGAATACAAAGAAACTGGTGGTGGTGATTTAGTCACTAAATCATGACCAACTCTTCTGTGACCCCATGGACTGAGGCTGCCAGGTTTCTCTGTCCATGGGATTTCCCAGGCAAGAATACTGGAGAGGGTTGCCATTTCCTTCTCCAGGGGATCTTCTTGACCCAGGGATCAAACGCAGGGAGTCTCCTGCATTGCAGGCATTCTTTACCACTGAGCCACCAGGGAAGCCCAAACTTCCCTGGGGCAAATTATGAATACAATACAAAAAGACCTTATGAATACAGTACAAAAAGACCAAAACATCTAACTGCCATTCCTGAGGAGTTGGGGGCAAAAGCAGAGTCCTGTGCATGCCCCCTGCATTCAACACCATCATCGAGGTGGGCAGACCACCCAAGCCACCCTTCTGGCCCAACCTCTGGCCCTCTACCCTCACCCCATATAAGGGACCAGCTCTCTCCTCCATCAAGGATTGAGCAAGGAAACCTGTCCCTCAACCTGTAGCACAAGTCCCAGTAAAGCCTTGCCTGAATTTCTTTTTTTAATTTTTTATTTGTTTTAAAACAGATATTTTAATTTTCATTTCTTTATATTTTTTATTGCAGTGGGTCTTTGTTGCTGTGTGTGGGCTTTCTCTAGCTGTGTGCAGTCTTTCTCTAGTTGCAGCAAGTGGGGGCCACTCTTTAGTTGTGGTGTGAGCAGGCTTCTCACTGTAGTGGCTTGTTGCACAGCATGGACTCTAGGGCCTGAGGGCTTAGTTACCTTTCCACATGTGGAATCTTCCTGGAAAGTGAAAGTCACTCAGTGGTGTCTGACTATTTGTGAACCCATGGACTATACAGTCCATGGAATTCTCCAGGCCAGAATACTGGAGTGGGTAGTCTTTCCTTTCTTCACGGGACCTTCCCAACCCAGGGATCAAACCTAGGTTTCCCGAATTGCAGGCGGATTCTTTACCAGCTGAGCCACAAGGGCAGCCCAGTATTCAGATGGATCCTTCACCAACTGAGCCAGTCAAGAAATTCTTTACCAGGTGGTTATTTTACCAGTCAAGAATTTCTTGACTTTGACCTATGGACCATAGCTTGCCAGGCTCCTCAGTTCTTGGGATTCTCCAGGCAAGAATACTGGATTGGGTTGGAGTTTCAGCTTCAACATCAGTCTTTCCAACGAATATTCAGGACTGATTTCCTTTAGGATGGACTGGTTGGATCTCCTTGCAGTCCAAGGGACTCTTGAGAGTCTTCTCCAACACCACAGTTCAAAATAATCAATTCTCTGGCGCTCAGCTTTCTTCACCGTCCAACTCTCACATCCATACTTGACCACTGGAAAAACCACAACTTTGACTAGACGGACTTTGGTCGGCAAAGTAATGTCTCTGCTTTTTAATATTTAATTTTAATTTTAATTTATTTATTTGGCTGCACGGGGTCTTAGTTATAGCTTGAAAGTTCTTCTTTCTTTGTTGTGGCTTGCGGGGACTTTAGTTTTGGCATTTGAACTCTTAGCGGGATCTTGTTTCCTAACCAGGGATTGAATGTGGTTCCCCTGCATTGGGAGCTCAGAGTCTTAGCTGCTGGACCACAAGAGAAGTCTTGCCTGAATTTCTTGACTGGCCTCATCAGTTTCTATTGATTAGAGAGTCCAAGAACCCTGGTCAGTAACAAAACCATTTCAACAAATTCTCTATGGGCTCAATCACAGGGTCCTTAGTGAGCCTATTTGTATTCTGAGGAAATTACTGAAGAAAAAAAGAGAAAGGGAGAGAGAAAAAAAAATAGAGGGAAAATATTGACCCTATCTTGGGGCATTCCCTTACGACAATGGAACATATGAGCTGGTTACATTTTTCCCTTTACACCCAATCAGAGTCAGTTACAGACCCGACGTTGACTTAATATTACATCAGGTCACTTTATTAGCTTAACAAACAGGCACCAAAGTTTTCAGACATTGCTTCATTTTCCTTTCTCTCTGATCTCCTCACTTAAAACTTAACTTGCTGTGTGTAGTTTTATATTTCTTTCTTCATGGAATGTGGAGGAGTCTAATGCACAGTGAATGCTCAGTCACTTCAGTCCTGTCCGACTCTTTGTGACCCTGTGGACCATAGCCTGCCAGGCTTCTCGGTTCTTGGGATTCTCCAGGCAAGAATCCTGGAGTGGGTTGACATGCCCTCCTCCAGGGGGTCTTCCCGACTCAGGGATTGAACCCGGGTCTCTCACATTGCAGGCGATTTCTTAACCGACTGAGCCACCAGAGAAGGCCCCTCCATGCATAAATACTATATTAATGAAAAAATACCTGAAAGATACATTGACTATCCAATTTTTTTTAATGAGGGTTTTTTAGACTGAAATCCATAAACTCCTGAGTAGGGCATTAGTAGACTTCAGATGTTCAGTAATCTTCCTGAATATTTAGGAAGTGAGCTTGAGCACCTGTGCATCCCTTCTCAGAGAATTAATAGATTTCATCAGATTCTCAAATGGATTCATGACCCCTCAAATATTATACACCTCTGTTGTGTGTGCGTGCTTAGTAGCTAAGGTGAGTCCAACTCTACAGCCCCAAGGACTATAGCCCACCAGGCTCCTCTGTCCATGGGATTCCCCAGGCAAGAATCCTGGAGTGGGTTGCCATTTCCTTCTCTAGAGGATTTTCCCGACCCAGGAGTCAAACCCAAGTCTCCTAGCAGGCAGTTTCTTTACCACTGAGCCACCAGGGAAGCCTTCTGTTGTAGGTAGTATAAATGTAATCCCTGGATCAAGCCAGACCACGAGAAAGGAACTTGTATCTCTCATTGGAGAGGCCCACCATCAGCAAGATTTAATCCACTGGAGCCAAGCTGGGGTGATTCTGACTCTTAGGGAAAACTGGATAATGGCTAGAGACATCTCTGCTTGACACACCTGGGGAGAGGGGCGGATGCCATGGCATCTCTTAAGGAGAGGCCAGAGATGCTGCTGAGCATCTTACAATGCACAGGACAACCACTCACAACAAAGAATTATCCAGTAAGTTCAAAATATCCATGGTGCAAGGTTGAGAAATCCAGCTTGAATGACATCATCTGTTGAAACCTCAGTCCTGGCTTGTAGCCAGGGGTGTTACAGGAATTAATAGTTTGAAAGTCAACATTGCTTTTATAGTACCAATTTCTTTGTGGGCACACGATCCATTGGGCATCACTCAGCACCCCATTTGACCCAACTGCAATAATCCATCTGAGAAATTTCTTTCAAAATCAGCATCAGCCTAAGCTTGGGCTCTCAAACATGGAAGGTCTGAGTTTGGAACAGAGAAAGGTTTATTGCAGGGCTGAGCAACGAGAACGGGGTGGGGGTGTAGGGCTGGGCAAGGAGCTCATGTTCTGAAAACCTCCCAGACTCCCGGAAGGGTTTCAACAAAGCATTTTTAAAGGTAAGGTGAGGGAGAGGCGGGATTGGTTGCTGCAAACTTCTTGGCGTAGGAATCCTTTGTTTTTGCAGCTGTCCTCAAAGATCAGGTCACGATGTTCCGGTAAACCTACCAGACAAATGCTATTCTCTGTTCTGAAACTTTTTATCTCTATATGAATGGAAAAGTGCTTTACCCTTGATGGTCACAACCTTGAGAATGGTATATCCTATTTCAGGCTATAGGCAGCATTCTTAACTTAGAGCAAAAGCGATGGAATACAAAGGTTAAAGTATAAGAAACAGGTCTAATGTGGAGTTAGATTTGTTTTTCCCTATTACAGAAGTATGACTGTAATTTCTAGATACAGGGTATTTTTTCATTCAACAAGTATTTACTGCTTGCCTGTCCATTGCCAGCCACTGTTTGGGCTCTGGGGACAAACAGTAAGCAAAATGGATACAGTCTCCATCTTGAAGCTTTCACTCCAGTGGGAAGACAGACACTAAATGTATAATTACTGGCTACAAGAGAGAAAGAGTTACTTGGGCACAGAGAGAATGATCTGTGCAAAGGTCCTGCGGTGAGAAGGAACACTGCAGTTTGAAAGACTCATTGGCTACCAGAGTTGTGGGAGCCTTGACAGTGAGGAGGTAAGTAGTATAAAAAGCTAAGAAGATAGAAGGCAGCCAGATCATATAGCCTGGCTGACTATGGCAAGATTTTGATCTATTCCTGGAGACATTTAAGAAATACTTGTAAGGAGGATGCGTTGTAGAGGGTAAAGCAGATACAGAGAAAAAGGAGACTTGGCAGTTGTTTGGAGCTAATGATTACCTTGGCATTCATCCATTCATTCATCCAGCAAAGTCACTGAATATCACTTTTGCCCAAATACTCATGTTTTAAATCTCTGTAAGGACTGTGGAGCAACAGCAGCATTTGGAGGCTTGTTAGACATGAAGAATCTCAGCAGGACATACTGTATCAGAATCCGCATCTAAACATGTGATTTCTAAGTGGATTAAATTTCAAAGAGGTGACTTAGAAAGTGCTGCCATTTTTAAAATTTGTATTATTACAGCTTCCAGAATTGGGCTGCAATTCCGGCTGTTTCTAGGGTAGCTATTTGCAAAATTCGTTGGTAATGATGGGTATTTGGTATTCGGGGCATGTTTATAGAGGAATGCCTCTTTTTTAAAAAATGCATCTCTCTCTTAAAATAATTATATTTGTCCATTTCTGGCTGTGCTGTGTCTTTGTTGCTGCACAGGCTTTCCTGTAGTTGTGGTGAGCAGGGGCTACTCTAATTGTAGTGCACAGGCTTCTCATTGCGGTGGCATCTCTTGTTGCAGAGAATGGCCTTTAGGGCACATGCGCTCAGTAGTTGTGGCTCTCAGGCTCTAGAGCACGTCTCAGTAGTTACGGAGCACAGGACTAGTTGCTTCTTGGCATGTGGGATCTTCCCGGACCAGGGATCAAACCCGTGTCTCCTGCATTGGCAGGCAGATTCTTTACCACTGAACCACCAGGGAAGCCCAGAATGCCTCTTTAAAAAAAATTTTTTTTTAATTGAGGTATAGTTGATTTACAATATTGTGCTAATTTCTTCTGTACAGCAAAGGGACTCAGTTATTCACATATATACATTCTCTTTTTTTGTACTCTTTTCCATTATGGTTTATCCCAGGAGATTGGATACAGTTCCCTGTGCTATACAGTAGGATCTTGCTGTTGATTCATTTTACATATAATAGTTTGCATCTACTAGTCTCAAACTCCCAGTCCTTCCCACCCCAACTGTCCTCCCTCTTGCAACCACAAGTCTGTTCTCTTTGTCTGTGAGTCTGTTTCTGTTTTGTAGATAGATCCGTGTCATATTTTAGATTTCACATGTAAGTGGTATCATATGGTAATTGTCTTTCTCTTTCTGACTTATTTCATTCAGTATGATAATCTCTAGGACCATCCACGTTGTTGCAAATGGCATTATTCTGGGTTTTTTTTAATGGCTGAGTAGTATTCCATTGTATTTATGCATTTACGTACAGCTTCTTTATTCATCTTTCTGTCAATGGACATCTAAGTTGTTTCTATGTCTTGACTATTGTGACTACTCTTGGTATGAGCATAAAGGTGCATGCATCTTTTTGAATTATAATTTTTTGCAGGTATATGTCCAGGAGTGGGATTACTGAACCACATGAACTCTATTTTTAGTTTTCTAATGACCCTCCATACTTTTCTCCATAGTGGATGCACCAAGTTACATTTCCACCAATGGCGTAAGAAAGTTCCCTTTTCTCTACACCCTCAAGAAATGCCTCTTTTAAAGTGCATTTGTGATTCAAGATTTTCTAAACTGCCCAAGAGGTAACACTTGTCCTCTCTCCTCTCTCTCTTCTCTCCAGGAGGAATTACTCACCTGGGCACCAGAGCACTGCCTAGTCCAGAGACAACGACAGGGATTCTGGGTGATCACCATGTGCCCACATCTCAGCCTTCTGAAGAGGGGCAGTGCCCAGATGTGCCTGTCCCCCCTGGGAGACGTCCAGGGACACGCTCACTGTCCAGAGTCATAAACATGAGTAATTCTTCCGCCGATGCCAAGAGACAAACGAACGAGAGAAAGCTGATCAGAAGGGAAGCTTCCAGTCCACTCTCCTTGAGTTCTCTGAGTTCCCAGAGGCCAGGCACCAGAAACCAAGGATGGGACCCAGGAGGCTCCAAGGTCCCAGTGAATCCAGGGTCCCCTGAACATCCACACCCTCCTCAGTCAAAGCAGAGGCACCCACCAGCCTCCCACTCATGGATCAGAGATGGTAAGTCCTTTTGCTGTTTTAATCTTCTAAGTCGACATTGGTCATTCAAATGCTTTACCATCTTTGGTTCTGTATTCATTGTTTTCTTTTAAAAAAAAATATTTATTTGGCTGCTCCGGGTCTTAGTCGTAGCACTCGGGATCATTAATCTTCATTGCAGCAGGCAGGATCATTTTTTCAGTTGTTTATAGAGGAATGCCTCTTTTTTAAAAAATGCATTTCTCTCTTAAAATAATTATATTTGTCCATTTCTGGCTGTTCTGTGTCTTTGTGGCATGTGTACTCTCAGTTGTGGCATGTGGGATCTAGTTCTCTGACCAGGGATCGAACCTGGGACCCCTGCATTGGGAGCTTGGAGTCTCAGCCACTGGACCCCCAGAGAAGTCCCTGTATTCATTGGTTTGACAGATGTTGAGGTTGTGCCTAATGCCAAGGGTCAAGGTCACTGCAGCCAGATCCTTCCAGGCATCACACAGCTTAGAGGCAAGCAGTGAAGGTAGACTTCAAATAAGTTGTCCCAGTAGAATGTAATGAGCTCCGGGAGTTGGTGAAGGACAGGGAAGCCTGGCATGCTGTAGTCCATGGGATTGCAAAGAGTCGGACACGACTGAGCAACTGAAGTGAAGAGAGTGTGATGTGCTGGAGGCCCAGGAGAAGGACCTGGGATCTTGGCAAGGAGGTCTAACCTGGGTTAGAGAATCTGGATTCCTTTCATCAGGCACTGAAATTAAACCTGGAGGAGAAGGGGTTCACCTGCAAGGTGAGAGATGGGAAGGAAAGGGAAAGACAAAAAGATCTAACCGATGTCTCTTCTCCTTCCTCCTGGTCTTATTGCAGGAAGTGGGACCCCTTCCAGGGCCCGAAAGTAGGTTCTTGTCTAACACTCAGAAATGAATTGTCTGAGGAGACACATGTGTTGACAAAGCAAGAGACTTTATTGGCAAGGGGTGCCCAGGTGGAGAGCAGTAGGGTAAGGGAGCCCAGGAGAACTGCTCGCAGTCTCGGGTTTTGTGGTGATGGGATTAGTTTCTGGGTTGTCTTTGGCCCATCGTCCTGACTCAGAGTCCTTCCTGGTGGTGCACGCCTTGCTCAGCCAAGATGGATGCCAGCGAGGAGGATACTGGGAGGTGGTAGGACATGTGGTGTCTCCTTTTGACCTTTCCCGAGCTCTTCCGGTGCCTGGGCAGGGTGGGCGGTTTCAGTCAGTGTGCTTCCCCTAACAGTCTCTTCCTTTTTTCTTATTTGTTTATTTATCTTTGGCTGTGCTTGGTCTTTGCTGCTGCTCAGGCTTTTCTCTAGTTGTGGTGAGCAGGAGCTACTCTCTAGTTGCAGTACAAGGGCTTCTCATTTCCGTGGCTTCCCTTGTTGCAGAGCATGGGCCTTAGGGTACGTGGGCTTCAGCAGCTACAGATTGCAGGCTCTAAAGCACAGGCTCAGCAGCTGTGGAGCATGGGTTCAGTTGCTCTGCGGCATGTGTGATCTTCCCGGACCAGGAATAGAACCCATGTCCCCTGCATTGGCAGGCAGATTCCTAACCTCTGAGCTACCAGGGAAGCCCCAGTCTCTTTCTTTCTTCCCCTTTCCACCTTCTCCTTCTCTGCTCGCCTCAGTTGCCTTCTCCTATTTCCCCCTCTTCCTCCTCCTTTGATTATTTCAAAACTGATGACCATTCACTTCTTGAGTCCTTCAGGTCATGGACGAAGGCCCTGTGGCTCTTCCTTTGTGCAGACCTCAAGCTCAGAATGGTTTTTGCATGTTTAAAGGGCTGGGACAAAACAAACAAAACAATTCTAACCTGCTCCCTCCTCTCGCCGCCAGAATTCAGAACAAATAGGAATATGCAGCAGAGCGCACAAGAGCACAGCTTATGAAAGCTGAAATACTTACTCGATCCCTTTACAAAGTTTGCCAAGCTCCGGAATATATTATTCATTTTATTTCCACCTGTTTCTTTTTTTTTTTTTTTTAATATTTCATTATTTATTTGTGTTGAGTCTTCGTCGCTATGCTCGAACTTTCTCTATTTGGGGGAATCCAGGGCTAATCTCCGGAGAAGGCAATGGCACTCCACTCCAGTACTCTTGCCTGGAAAATCCCATGGACGGAGGAGCCTGGTAGGCTGCAGTCCATGGGGTCGCAAAGAGGCAGACACGACTGAGCGCCTTCACTTTCACTTTTCACTTTCGTGCATTGGAGAAGGAAATGGCAACCCACTCCAGTATTCTTGCTTGGAGAATCCCAGGGACGGAGGAGCCTGGTGGGCTGCCATCTATGGGGTCGCACAGAGTCGGACACGACTGAAGTGACTAAGCAGCAGCAGCAGCAGCAGCAGCAGGGCTAATCTCTAGTTGCGGTGCGAAGGCTTCTCAGTGCAGTGGCTTCTCTTGTTATGGAGAGGGTTCTAGGATGCGGACTCAGTAGCTGCAGCTTCCAGGCTCTAGCGCACAGGATCAGTAGTTGTGGCACATGGCCTAAACTGCCCCACGGCATGTGGGATCTTACAGGACCAGGGATCAAACCCGAGTCTCCTGCATTGGCAGGTGGATTTTGTTACCACTGAGCCACCGGGGAAGCCCCGGACACATTTCTTAACCCACTGACCCTCAGCATCTTCATCTATTAATGTGGGTATAAGAGCAATGCCTCTCCTCTGGGTGTCTAAGAACACATAATGACATATGACAAAGGCTTAGCACAGTGTCTGGCTCATGGAAATCACTGCAGGAGGAGAGCTCCTTAAATCCATTGGCCAGGGACCCTCTAAGTCACCACCTCCCTGGGACTGAACGTGTTCTTTGTATATTTCAGGACAGCCACCACACTTTAGCCAGGGGTCTCCTGGTCTGGCCCCACCTAAACCCTTCCTTACAGCCCTGCCCAGCTACTTTTGTGGACACTCGGGATTAGCAGCCCGTCATGGTTCTACCTGAGCTGGCTGACACCCACAGGTGTGGCCAGGAGACCACAGAGGCCCATAGGGCGTGACGGTCACTAGACCAATTTTGCAACCAAAGCGAGTCCTCTTGGCAGCTGGGAAATGCCACACAGCCTCTGCTAATGATGGAGGAAGTACAGGCTGACCCCTGCATGACCAGCCAGCAAGAGCTGGGCACAGGGTAGTGCTGGACATCTGGGGGTGAGTGTGGCACCAGTTCCTACCTCTGCTTTGTTTTCCAGCTCAGAGCATCAAGCCAACGTGTCTCACTGGCATGCTTCATTCACTCACTGGTTTGGCAAATATTTATCGAGCGCCCGCTTTGTGGCCACGCTGGTGCTGAGCACAAGTGATGCACAGAAAGCAAAATGCTCAAGGCCTCTGCTCTCGTGGGCTTCCCAGATGGCCCAGTGGTAAAGAATCTGCCTGCCAATGCAGGAGACACAGGAGACATGGGTTCAATCCCTGGGTCGGGAAGATCCCTGGAGGAGGAAATGGCAACTCACTCTGGTATTCCTGCCTGGAAATCCCATGGACAGAGGAGTGTGGTGACCTACAGTCCATGGAGTCACAAAGAGTCAGACGTGACTGAACATAGCACAGCACACCAGCCTTGTGGTTACACTGGTGCCAAGCACAAGCTATGCACAGCAAGCAAAGCAATTAAGGCCCCTGTTCTCATGGAGGCAGAAAATCGATAAGTGTGTAAAAAATAAAAAAAGTGAACATAGAACTGGGTGAACAAGGCACTGGTGGCGACCTCAGACAAGGTGATCAGGGAAAGCCTCTCTGAAGAGGTGACATTTGAGCCAAGTTTCATTGGTAAGAGAGATCCTGCAAAGAGAAAGGCATTTCAGGCAGATGGAACAGCCTCTGTGAATGCTCTAAGGAGAGAATGTGTCTCAAGGGTCTGGGGGACTTTAAGAGGGCTGGAGTACCTGGGGTGTTGTGAATAAGAAGAGAGTTCTATGAGATGAAGTCAAGAGGGTGGGCAGGCACCAGCTTAGGTAGGGCGTTTGTATTAGTCATCTGTTGCTGTGTAACAAATTGCCCCCCAAAATGTAAAAATTTAAAACAACATTTGCTATGTCACAGTTTCTGTGGGTGAGGCATCTGGGTGCGCTTAACTGGGTCATGCCTCAAGTTCTCTCACAAGCTGCCGTCAAGGTGACATTTGTGGCTTCAGTCATCTCAAAGCTCCACTGGGGAAGAACTTGCCTTCCAAGTTCACTGTTGGCAGGATTCAATTCCCAGAGGCTGTTGGATTAAGGACCCCCAGTTTATTCTGAGTTTCTTTTCTTTTCTTTTTTTGATGTGGACCATTTGTAAAGTCTTTATTGAATTTTAATGATATTCTTTCTGTCTTATGTTTTGGTTTTTTTTGGCCAAGAAGCATGTGGGATCTTAGCTCCTCCACCAGGGATCAAACCCATAACCCCTGCATTGGAGACTAAGTGTTAACCACTGGACTGCCAGAGAAATCCCTTTTGCTGGCTCTTGACCAGAGACCACCCTCAGTTCTTTGCCACAGGATCCTCTTCCACGCGGCTACTTGCTTCATCAATGCATGCAAGCCCCGAAGGCAACAGAGCTCTGACAAGATGAAAGCATCAGTCTTTTGTAACCTCTCATGAAGTTGACATACCATCACTTTTGCCATATTCTATTCATTTGAACTGATTCATTAAGTCCAGCCCACACCTGAGGGGATTCCACAAGGATGTGATTGTTGGAGAGTGGGGAACATTGAGGACCACCTTTGCTTTTTATTTTTTTTATTGAATCATAATTGATTTACAATGTTGTGTTAATTTCTGCTGTTCAGCAGAGTGGTTCAGTTATACATATATATGCATGCATGCATGTGTGCTAAGTCACTTCAGTCATGTCTGACTCTTTGAGACCCCATGGACTATAGCCCACCAGGCTCCTCGGTTCATGGGATTCTCCAGGCAAGAATAATGGAGTGGGTTGCCATACCCTCCTCCAGGGAATCTTCTGCCACAGGGATCGAACCCATGTCTCTTTCATCTCCTGCATTGACAGACAGGTTCTTTACCACTAGCGCCATCTGGGAAGCCCCATTCTTTTTAATATTCTTTTCCATTATCACAGGATATTGCATGTAGTTCCCTGTGTTGTACACTAGGACCTTGTCATTTATCCATTTTATATATAAAAGCTTACATCTGCTAACCCCAACCTCCCACTCCATTCCTCTCCCAACACTCTCCTCCTTGACAACCATCAGTCTGTTCTCTATGGAGGACCATCTTTGAAAGTTGCCTACCACAGCTAGCTCAGCCATCGTGTGATGTTGGGCCTTTTTATGAATGCAGAGAGCTAAGTAGGCATTTACATACATTATTTTGCCAATCTGCCTCTGACAAGAACCCAAGGGATCTCACATTGGAAGAAAGAAGAAGATATTGGAGCTCTAGAGGTCAGAATTAGGACCAATAGAGGC
This sequence comes from Okapia johnstoni, assembly GCA_024291935.2. Taxonomy (NCBI): domain Eukaryota; kingdom Metazoa; phylum Chordata; class Mammalia; order Artiodactyla; family Giraffidae; genus Okapia; species Okapia johnstoni. The sequence continues at coordinate 10,358,769 of CM044316.1, read as the reverse complement.
ATACCATCATGATTAATCATTTAGGACCAATAGAGGCATGCCATCATGATTAATCATGAGAGTTTTGATATGTTAATATGATTAATCATAAGAGTTGAGTAAGGTAGTGAGCTCCCCGTCACTAGAGGCATGCAAGTGAAGGCTGAAAGACTCTGTCTGGGGAATGTTACATCAGGTCCTTATAGGTTGGACAAGACCTGAGAGTGTAATTAAAAATCTGTGACTGTGGCACCATTGTAAGACCACTCTTGGAAAGTTGTTTTAAAAGTGAATTTTCCTGAATCCCTCAGTGATCTTTCAAGAGGTCCCAGCCTCTCCAAAGTGGATCCTTTGCCCCCCATTCCTGCCTGCCTGGCCCAGGAACTCCTCAAAGATTTCTTCCCAGAGATGTCAGTGCCATCACCTCCTTGAAGAGGGTCCCAAGGGAAGGACATCTCAGCTGCAGGGCTGTGAATGCTTTTGTGAGTATATTCATCTATCACGTACACACTGCTCTATTTAAAATAGATCAGCAACAAGGACCTACTGTACAGCACAGGGAACTCTGCTCAATGTTATGTGGCAGCCTAGATGGAAAGGGAGTTTGGGGGGATAATGGACACGTGTATATATATGGTTGAGTCCCTTCACTGTTCACCTGAAACTATCACAACATTGTTCATTCGCTATACTCCAATAAAAAGTTAAAATAACTTGGAAAAAATGCACACTGAAGTACACACATGCAGGCTGTGGACTCCAACCTGCCTGAGTTCAAACTCTGCTTTTGTCTCTCCTCCATTGAAGATTGATCAAGTGAGGCAATTCCTCAGAGCCGTAGTTTCCACATCTGTACAAAGGGGGAAATATTACATAACTGTTAAGTTTGTTGTGGGGTTTAAAGAAATAAAATAAGATCCTGCTGGGGAGCGCCTACATCTACTGTATGTGCTCAAGAAAAAGAGTAAGTGGTGACGGTAGTGATGAGGATTGCCAAATTGTTTGTTGATTCATCTATTCACATGGTCATTTGGCAAACATTTCTTGGAGCCTGGGTGTTGACATCCCTCCGTGCTGCCTGTGGGGAATCAGCCTTACTTCTCTGAACCTCCCCAGTGAAGTCCCTCCTGATTGGTCCCTTGGTGTATTAGTTTCCAAAGACTGCTGTCCCAAATCACCACAAACAGTAACGCCTTCAAACAAAACCAGTTTACTATCTTAGAGTTCTGAGGTCAAAGGTCTGAAAATGGGTCTCATTGTGTTAACATCAAAATATCAGCGGAGCATCACTCATTATTAGAGAAATGCAAATCAAAACCACAATGAGGTATCATCTCCCACTGGTCAGAATGACCATCACCAAAAAGTTTGCAAACAATAAATGCTGGAGAGAGTGTGAAGTAAAGGGAACCCTCTTACACTGTAGGTGGGAATGGAAACTGACATGGCCACTATGGAGAACAGTATGGAGATTCCTTTAAAAACTAGGAATAAAACTGTATAAACTGGGCATATATCCAGCCTATACTGGGCATATACCCTGAGAAAACCAGAATTGAAAAGGACACATGTACCTCAATGTTCATTGTGGCACTGTTTATGATAGCTAGAACATGGAAGCGACCTAGATGTCCATCAGCAGATGAATGGATAAGGAAGTTGTGGTACACATATATGATGGAATATTACTCATCTGTAAAAAGGAATGCATTTGAGTCAGTTCTAATGAGGTGGAAGAACTTGGAGCCTATTATAACAGAGTGAAGTAAGTCAAATAGAGAAAGACAAATATCGTATATTAAACATGTATATATGGAATCTAGAGAGATGGTACTGATGATCCTACATGCAAGTCAGCAAAGGAGACATAGACACAAAGAACAGAATTTTGGACTCAGTGGAAGAAGGAGAGGGTGGGATGATTTGAGAGAATAGCATTGAAACATATACATCACTATATGTAAAACAGCCAGTGGGAGTTTGATGTGTGACAGGCTACCTGGAGAGATGGGGTGGGAAGGGAGGTAGGAGGGGGGTTCAGGATGTGGGGGACACATGTATACCTACAGTTGATTCATACCAATGTATGGCAAAAACATCATAATATTGTAAAGTAATCATCCTCCAATTAAATAAATAAATAAAATTTTTAAAAAAGATAGCAGGGTAGCATTTCTTTTGGACGCTCTCAATGAGAAATCTCTTCCTTGCTTTTTCCAGCTTCAAGAACATTGTCCACATTCCTTGGCTAATGGCTCCTACCTCTGTCTTCAAAACCAGCAGTGTGGGGCTTCTCTGGAGGTGCAGTGGTTAAGACTCCAAGCATCCACTGCAGGGGGCAAGAGTTTGATCCCTGGTTGGAGGAACTAAGGTCCCACATGCCTCGCTAGAGCAGCAAAAAAAAAGGAAAAGAAAAAAAACCCCAGCAGTGTAGCATCTTCAAATCTCTCTCTGACTCTCCAACCTCTGCTTTCCTCCTCACATCTTCTTCTCTGACTTTGATCCTCCTGACTCTCTCTCTCTCTTTTTTTTTTTAAAAGAAGGTTTATTTCACTTATTTATTTTTGGCTGTGCTGGGTTTTTGTTGCTGCAAGCACTTTTCTCTAGTTGTGGAAGCCAGACTAGTTGTGGTGTGCAGGCTTCTCATTTTGGTGGCTTCTCTTGTTGCAGAGCACAGGCTCTAGGGCATGCAGGCTTCAGTAGTTGCAGCTCCCAGGCTCTAGAACACCGGCTCAGTAGTTGTGGCACCCAGGCTTAATTGCTCCACAGCATGTGAGATCTTTCCGGACCGGGGATTGAACCCTTGTCTCCTTCATTGGCAGGTGGATTCTTTGCCACTGAGCCACCAGGGAATCCTCTGCCTCCCTTTTATAAGGACGCTTGGGATGACTTTGAGCCACCTGGGTAATCCAAGCTCATCTCTCCATCTGGAGATCCTTAAACACATTTGCAAAGTCCCTTTTGCCATTGTTGTTCAGTCACTAAGTCATGTCTAACTCTGCAATCCCATGGACTGCAGCACACCAGGCTTTCCTGTCCTTCACCATCTCCCAGAGTTTGCTCAAATTCATATCCATTGAGTCGGTGGTGCCCTCCAACCATCTCATCCTCTGCTGCCCCCTTCTCCTCCTGCCCTCAGTATTTCCCAGCATCAGGGTCTCCTCCTTTTACCATGGAAAGTCCCATTTGCACATGGTGGGGGTGAGACCATGGACATCTTTGGGAGGGCATGATTTTGCCAGCCACATCTGTGTCCGCTGTCTTCTGGTCCCATCACCTGTCTCTCCAGGTTCTCTCTAGATATCATTCCCCAAATTTCTGCCCCAGCTCACTCTAGTCCCTGGATTTGGGGCATGCTGTCCCATCTGTCTAAATGCTCCTCTGGTATTACTCACACTTCATGTCTCCATACCACCCTCCCCCACCCCATTTCCCCAACTTCCCAGATTGGATTAAATCCCCACCTTGTAAATCACCTGCAGTCACAGTGGCTTGTCGGCTATTCCTTACTGCTTGGCTCCTTTGTGTGTGTGTGTGTGTGTGTGTGTGTGTGTGTGTGTGTGTGTGTGTGTTCACTCAGTCGTGTCCGACTCTTTTGCAACCCCATGGACTGTAGCCCACCAGGCTCCGCTGTCCATGGAATTTTCCAGACAAGAATACTGGTGTGGGTTGGCATTTCCTCCTCCAGAATATCTTCCCAACCCTTGGGTCACTCTAAAGCTCCCTCCAGGCAGGAGCTGTGACCCTTGCACACAGCTACATCCTCATACCTGGCACAGCACTTGTCATGCAGCGGCCCCTGGAAACACCTGGTCAGCTTGATCTGACTCATTGCCCTTTCTCCTCCCGCCCCAGGGCTGGCTTCCTTGTTACTGGATACAGGTGTATCTGTTTCCTAGGGCTGCTGTAACAGAATATCGCAAGCTGAGTGGCTTCAACGACAGAAACGGACTCAGAGTTCTGGAGGATAAAAGTCCATGATCAACGTGTTGTCAGGGTTGGCTTCATTTGATGGCTTTAGGGCAGAGTTTGGTCCATTCCTCTCTCCTAGATCATGGTGGTTTGCTAGAAATCTTGTTTTTAATTTTATTTATCTATTTATTTATTTTTGGCTACGCTGGGTCTTCACTGCTGCCTGGGCTTTTCTCTAGCTGTGGCGAGCGGGGCTTACTCTCTAGCTGTGGTGCACGGGCTTCTCATTGCGGTGGCTTCTCTTGTTGCAGAGCACGGGCTCTACTTGCAGGCTTCAGTAGTTGCAGCACGTGGGCTCAGTAGTTGTGGCACACAGGCTTAGTTGCCCCCACGGCACGTGGGATATTCCCGGACCAGGGATGGAGCCTGTGTCTCCTGCATTAACAGGTGGATTCTTAACCCCTTGACCACCAGGGAAGTCCCTGCTGGTAATTTCTGGCATTGTTTGTCTTACAGATACATCAGCCTGATCTCTGCCTTCATCTTCACACGCCTTCTCCCTATGCATGTCTATCTGTGTCCAAGTTTCCCCCTTTTATAAGGACACAGTCATATTGGATTAAAGACCACCCTTAGGACCTCATTTTAACTTGATCATCTGGAAAGATCATATTCCAAATAAGGTTCCATGCACAGGCACTGGGGGGTGAGGACTTTAATATCGTTTTTTGGGGGAGGAAACAATTTAACCCATAAACATGAGGCTTCTGCCCTCAGAGTCACCCACACTTGAAACCTCAATCATCTTTGCCTCCACTTTCACATGAGTCAAGAAATATGGGTGGAGGGACTTAGCAAAATAAACCCTTAAGTTGAGTGCTGGAGACTCCAAGGCAAGTCTTAGAAGGTGTCTTTTTTTTTTTTTTATGGGTAGAGGGACTTAGTAAAATAAACCCTTAAGCTGAGTGCTGGAGACTCCAAGGCAAGTCTTAGAAGGTGTCTTTTTTTTTTTTTTTTTTTACCTCATCCCATGACATTCACGGAGAATGCAATGGCACCCCACTCCAGTACTCTTGTCTGGAAAATCCCATGGATGGAGGAGCCTGGTAGGCTACAGTCCATGGGGTTGCTAAGAGTCAGACACGACTGAGTGACTTCACTTTCACTTTTCACTTCCATGCATTGGAGAAGGAAATGGCAACCCACTTGCCTGGAGAATCCCAGGGACGGCGGAGCCTGGTGGGCTGCCATCTATGGGGTCACACAGAGTTGGACACGACTGAAGTGACTTAGCAGGAGTAGCAGCAGCAGCAGCAGCATGACATTCGGGATCTTAGTTCCCTGACCAGGGATGGAACTCGTGCCCCCTGCGGTGGAAGCGTGGAGTCTTAACCACTGGGCCACCAGGGAAGTCCCTGGGAGGCATCTTAATCCTGTTTTCAAGATCTGCAAGTGAAGAAGAGCAAATGTGCCTTTGCAATTTCTATTTCTCAGGCTGCATCACCAGCGGGAAGGAGAATGAATAGATTTTATTATTTATTTATTGCAAATAATTACAAGAAAATATTCCCTTGGCTTTGCCCTTCCCTATTATCCTCTTCTACTTTTCTGAAATCTCTCAAGGTCTTCTCCAGGTGGATGGCAGTGAGGTGTCTCACCCACACTCCCAGATTAGTGTGCTCATTGCCACCTCTTGTCACCACTAGTTTTGCTACACAAGTACAAGGTTTCTCACCTCAGCCCTGTTGGCAGTGTTGCAAAATAGGTAGGTACTGCCATTGCCCAGTGTTTTCCCTAACCCTTTGATTCATTTTTTTATTGACTTATAGTTAATTTATAATATTGTGTTGGTTTCAGATGTACATCACAGTGATTCAGTTGTATAATTCTTTTTTACATTTCTTTCCCTTATAGATGATTACAAATGTAATATCTGTTGCTGTATTGACTGTAGTTCCCTATGCTATACAGTAGGTCCTTGTTGGTTATCTATTTTATATATGTGTGCATGCTCAGTCACTTAGTTGTGTCTGACTCTGTGACCCCATGGACTGTAGCCCGCCAGGCTCCTCTGTCCATGAGGATTCTCCAGGCAAGAATACTGGAGTGGGTTGCCATTTACTCCTTCCAGGGATCTGCCTGAGCCAGGAATCGAACTCAAGTCTCTTACATCTCTTGCATTTGCAGGCAGATTCTTTGCCACTGTGCCACCTAGGCAGCCCATTTTATATATAGTAAAGCGTATATGTTAATCCCAACCTCCTACTTTACCCCTCCCCTCTTTCCTCTTTGATAACCATAGCTTGTTTTCTTTTTTTGTAATTTTATTTTATGATTGGAGTATAGTTGCTTTACAAGGTTGTGTTAGTTTCTGTTGTAGAACATTGTGAAACAGCCGTACGTATACATATATCCCCTCCTGGAGCCTCCCTCCCACCCTTCCCATCCCACCCCTTTAGGTCATCACAGAGCACTGAGCTGAGCTTGCTGTGCTCTACAGCAGCTTCCCGCTGACCATCTACTTTACACACGGCAGTGTATATATGGCAGTGCTACTCTCCATAAGTTTATTTTCTATGTCTGTGAGTCTCTTCCTGTTTTGTAAATAAGCTAATGTGTATCCTTCTTTTTAGATTCCACATATAAGAGAGACCATTTATTTGTCTTTCTCTGGCTTACTTCACTTAGTATGACAATCTCTAAGTCCATTCATGTTGCTGCAAACGCCATTGTCCAGCTTGAGATGCACAGAGTGTGAGGTCGTTGTCCAAGGCTACTTACTTTTGATGTGGTAAAGTCCTGATGTGAACCCAGTATGTCTGACTCCAGGGCTTGTGCCCGTAACCCTGCCTCAATAAACCATGACCCCTAGTTGATGGGAGAGAAAGTAGGTTCAGAGGAAGAAAGGGCACAGGTTGGTCAGAGGTGGATCTGAACTTACAGCCATAGAGACTATTATATTTTCCTTATTTAAGGAATGAAAACATGCACAAAAACATACATAGTCCAAGGCACTGTTTTCCAACACCTTATTTTGAAAAACTTCAAACATACGGTAAAGTTGAAAGAATGTTGTTTTGAACTCTCATATACCTACTACCTAGATTCTACTTTCACATTTTCCCATTTGCTTTATCACACATCTGTCTATCTGTCCGTCTATCCATCCATCCGTCTATCCATCATCCATCCATCCATTCATTCCTTCATCCCTCTATCCATCTTATCTAACCATCTTAAATTGATACATTCCAGAGAAGTTGAATTATCAGTACCACCACCCCCTCCAAGTAGTTCATCATGTGGAGTATTAACTAGAGCTCAGTATTTGTGTGTAGATTTTTATCTTTTGAGATCTAATTTACATTTAGTGAAATGCATAGATCTCAGGTGTAATTTGCTAACTTTGAACAAACGCATACATTGGTATAACCCGAATTTCTATTGAGCTATAAAATATCACCAGCCTCATCCCAGAGAAACAGCACATTATCCTCCCTTTTATTATTCTTATGGAAGTATAATTTATGCTCAGTAAAATCCACAAATCCTAAGTGTATCACTCAGTGAATTTTTATGTGAACTCGAAGCTTTAACCACTGGGTTGGACTTGGAGTTACTTTTCTTCCTCATAACTGGATTTTGTATTCAGGCCAGATTCTTTGATATTACTATAAATCATTTAGGTTCTCCATTAGGAGTGATTTTATCCCCTAGGGCTTCCCTGATGGCTCAACTGGTAAAGAATCCGCCTGCAATATGGGAGACCTGGGTTCGATCCTTGGGTTGGGAAGATCCCCTGGAGAAGGGAAAGGCTACCCACTCCAGTATTCTGGCCTGGAGAATTCCATGGACTCTATAGTCCACGGGGTAACAAAGAGTCAGACACGACTGAGCAACTTTCACTTTCACTTTGCCCCAGAGGACAGTTGGTGATATCCGGAGCCATTTTGATTGTCACTACTGGGGAGGGGCTGCTGGCATTTTGTAGGTAAGTGTCAAGGATGCTGCTAAACACCCTACAATGCACAAGACAGCCCGCCTGCCACAGCAAAGGATTATCTGATTCTAAACATCAGTGGGCTTCCCAGGTTGACCTAGTGGTAAAGAAACTGCCTGCCAATGCAGGAGACATGAGAGACTTGGGTTCCATCCCTGGGTTGGGAGGATCCCCTGGAGGAGGGCAACCCACTCCAATATTCTTGCCTGGAGAATCCCTTGTACAGAGGAGCCTGGTGGGCTACAGTCCAAGGGGTCACAAAGAGTGGGACACAACTAAGCAATTAAGCAGGCACGTGGGTGGCCCAGTGGTTGACTCCTCCCTTCCACTGCAGGGGACACCTATTCAATCCCTGGTTGGGGAACTAAGATCCCTTATGCCAAAAAATAAAATAATAATAATAAAGGTCTTTAAAAGGAGAGGAGGGGAATGAAGCACCAGATAAACAAAGCCTTTGAAGGAATGTATCAGGTGAAACCGGGGAAGGGAGTCCTGGCAGAGGGAACAGCCAGGGCAGAGGCTTGAAGGGGAGAGATCAGGCCAAATGTTGGGGGAGTGGGTGGGTGGGTGCTCTGAGCGTGATAAAGCACTGGTTCATGGGGAAACAGTGCTCAAGTGGATGCAGTGGGGCGGAGGGAGGGGAATGAGGTGGTGGGTGTAGGGGGCTGGCCCCAGATCAGGAGTAGCCTTAAGAGCCCGGCTGGAGAGTTTGGACTTGAGGGCAATGAAAAGGCACTGAAGAATTCAGACCAGGGGCGGGGCGTGGACCATCTTGCATTTTTGGAAAGTTATTCTGTCGGCTGGGTGAAAGAGGAACAGGGTGAGTGGAGCTGGAGGAAGAGCATGAGTAAAGAGGCCAAATTTCAAAAAGTCAGAGATGACGAAGGCTTGAACTCAGGTGGGGCTGGGGGCAGAGAGGCAAGAATGAGGTAGAAGGGGCGGGTGATTCCCTGGCGGTCCAGTGATTAAGAATGTGCTCTTCCACTGCGAAGAGTGCAGGTTTGATCCCTCGCTGGGGAACTGAACTAAGAGCCCTTGCATGCTGTGGCAGCACAGCCAAAAAATTAAAAAATAAAAATAGTAAAAAAAGAGTAACATAGAATAGTCTGAGGATGGAAGGGAAGGGTGATCCAGAACTGGGTTTCACATGGAGCATCCCTAGAAGGCTGATTTCTAGCCTACTAGGCACTCATACAGTAAATAGAACAGGGTTTCCTTCTCAAGTCCACTGAGGAAATCCTAGAACTTTATTTTTTTATTCAACAAATATTTGAGGGCTTATTTTATCCCACGCAGGGCTTAGGTGGGTGGATACAGCCATATCTAAGGTAAACTCAGCCTTGCCCACCAGGAGCAAATGGAGGCAATAGACAAGCAAACAGATGGGTAATATAATTTAGAAAATTGGACTGGGGGCAATGTGATAGTTCTTCAGCCTGTCCCACTCTTTGCAACCCCATGGACTGTAGCCTGCCAAGCTCCTCTGTCCATGGGATACTGCAGGCAAGAATACCAGAATGAGTAGCCATTTCCTCCTCCAGGGGATCTTCCCGACCCAGGAATCAAACCCAGGTCTCCTGCATTGCAGGCAGATTCTTTACTGTCTGAGTCATCAGGGAATCCCTGGAATGGGGTGGGGAGATAAAAGAGGAGGATGAGGTGGCAAGTGATGGATAAGGCAGGACAGTTGGGAGTGGGGGGATGACTAGCAGACCTCTCTGGGGAGGTGATATCTCAGTGGAGGCTAAAGGGATGGGCAGGTGCCAGTTATGTAGAGAGTCAGGCAGATGAAAGAGCATGTGCAAAGGCCCTGAGGTTGCACAGCTTTCACATGTGCAACTCCCAGCAAGGAAACCAGTCTGGTAGATCAGAGAGAGAGAGAGAGGGTGGAGAGAAGAGGGGGTGGAAAAATACTAAGAGATGGCTGAAGTCAGGCCTGAGGGCTGTGGAGGTCTTGATGAGGAATTGAGACTGCTCCAAATGTGGTACATGGAGGACATTGGAGGATTTGAACAGAGGTGCCATAGAGAATGATTTGGAGTAGTGCAGGAAGGCAAGCAGGGAGTCGATGAGCAACGTGTCACTGTTCAGGTGAAAAACTGTGGGTTGGCCAAAAAGTTCATTCAAGCATTTCCATATACTGGAAAAACCAAAACTAGCTTTTTGGCCAACCCAATATTATTCAGACAGGCTTTGGTTCAACATTGCCCTCTGCCAACTGCATATAAAATATTTTAAATATTATATGATATTCACTTATATGAGGAATCTAAAAAATAATGATACAAATGAACTTATTTGCTAAGCAGAAACAGACTCAGATTTCAAAAACAAACTTACCAGAGGGGAAAAGTGGGGAGGGATAAATTAGAAATTTGGGATTAATGTATAATGTATACATGAAATAGATAATCAACAAGACCCTACTTCATAGAACAGGGAACTCCACTATATTCTATAATAACTATATAAGGGAAAAGAATCTGAAAAAGAATAGGTATATGTATACGTATAACTGAATCACTTTGCTGTACACTTGAAACTAACACAATTGTAAATCAATTGTGCGTGTGTGCTAAATTCCTTCAGTCCTGTCCAAATCTTTGCGACCCTATGGACTGTAGCCCACCAGGCTCCTCTGACCATGGGATTTTCCAGGCAAGAATACTGGAGTGGATTGCCATGCCCTCCTCCAGGGGATCTTCCCAACCCAGGGATCGAACCCAAGTCTCTTACATCTCCTGCATTGGCAGGTGGGTTCTTTACCACTAGTGCCACCTGGGAACCCCAGATCAACTGTACTCCAATAGAAAATAAAAATTAAATTAAATTTTAAAGTTACAAAAACTTTTTTAAAAGTCTTGATTGAATTTGTTACAACGTTATTTGTTTTTTTCTTAATATTTTGGTTTTTTGGCCTCGAAGCATGTGGGATCTTAGCTCCCCTACCAGGTATCGAACCCACACCCCTGAAGAGGAAGGCTAAGTGTCAACAACTGAACCACCAGGGAAGTCCCTAAAAAAAACTTTTTGTTGAGGTATAACAGCTACCCTGTAAAGTGCACAATGCCCTGGTCATAAGCGCATGACTCAGTGAATTTTTACTTACGTATAACCTTCGTCTCGCACAAGGTATAGGACGTTCCTTTCTGCAAGGACATGGTTTCTCAGTCTCTACTGCACTGACATTTGGAGTAGGATGTTTCTTTGTTGGGAGGGGCTCTCTTGTGCATTGCAGGGTGTTAACCTTGACCCCAGCCACCACCCACTGGATGTCAGTAGCACTCACACATTGCCTCTCACTTGCTCTTTGTTTCCTGGATGTTTGCACCTTTTGACTCTGTTCACCCATTTCCTTCACACCGCATTCCCCATCTCTGGCAGCTACCAATCTATTCTCTATTTTTTTTGCTTTGTTTTTGTTCCAGTTGTTTTTTATTGTTGTTGCTGTTTTTGACCACACCACACAGCATGTGGAACTTCCCCGAGCAGGGATTGAACCCGTGTCCCCTGCAGTGGAAGGGCAGAGTCTTAACCACTGGACCACAAGGGAAGTCCTGTTCTCTGTATTATTGACTATGGTTTGCTTAGATTTCATGTGAGATCATACAGTGCTTGTCTTTCTCTGCCTGACTTACTTCATTTAACATGATACCCTTCAGGTGCATCCATGGTACCACAAATGACAAGATTTCTCCTGTTTATGACTGAATGATACTCCACTGTGTGTGTGTGATGCTTTTCTTAATCCATTCATCCACTGATGGACACTTAAGTTGTTTCCATGTCTTGGCTATTGTGGATAATGGTGCAATGAAAGTGGAGGTGTAGATATTTCTCTGAGATAGTGATTTTGTTTCCTTTGGATAAATACCCATAAGTGAGATTGCTGGATTCTATGGTAGTTCTATTTTAAATATTTTAAATTAAGTGGTTGCACCAATTTACATTCTCACCAATAATGCATGAGGATTCCCTTTTCTCCACATTCACACTAGCATTTTTTATCTCTTCTTTTCTTTTTTATAGCAACTTATATATACATATATATGTGTGTGTATGCATGTATATATATATTATATATAGATTATCTTAAGGTGCTAAACTCTTTATTTTTTATCAAAGTATAGTCATTTTACAGTATCATGTTAGTTTCAGTTATACAGAACAGTGATTCATATATATATATATATATATATATATATATATATATATATATATTCTTTTTCAGATTATTTTCCCTTATGAAAGTCGCTCAGTCGTGTCTGACTCTTTGTGACCCCATGGACTGTAGCCCACCAGGCTCCTCTGTCCATGGGATTTTCCAGGCAAGAATACTGGAATGGGTTACCATTTCCTTCTCCAGGGGATCTTCCCCATCCAGGGATCGAACCCGGGTCTCCTACCTCAGAGCCAGATTCTTTACAGTCTGAGCTATCAGGGAAGCTATTTTTCTCTTGTAGGTTATTTTTCCCTTATAGGTTATTACAAAATGCTCAGTATAGTTCCCAGTGCTAAACAGTAGATCTTTGTTAGTTATCTGTGTTATATATAGTAGTGTGTATATGTTAATACCAACCTCCTAATTTATCTCTGCCCCTCTTCTTTTCCATTTTGATAGTCATAAGTTTGTTTTCTGTGAGTCTCTTTCTGTTTTGTCTGTAAGTTTATTTGTAATTTTTTTTGATTCCACATAAAAATGATGTCATATAATATTTGTCTTTGTCTAGCTTACTTCACTTAGTATGATAATCTCTAGGTCTATCCATGTTGTTGCAAATGGCATTATTTCATTCTTTTTTATGGCTCAGTAGTATTCCACTGTATACATGAACCATATCTTCTCTATCCATTCCTCTGTTGATGGATATTTAGTTTGCTTCCATGTCTTGGCTATTGTGAACAGTGCTGCTATGAACTATCTCTTGTCTTTTCAATAACAGCCATCATAAGAGGTTGAGGTGACATCTTATGGTTTTGATTTGCATTTTCCTGATGATTAGTGACATTCAACACCTTTTCATGTACCTGTTGACCATCTGTATGTCTTCTTTGAGAATGCTTCTTGGTTTGGACAGCGCAGAATGTCCCCCAGACAGTGCCAAATGTCCCCTGGGGGGGAGCATAATTGCCTCGATTGAGAACTGCTGCTCTAGAAGTTTCCTTCATGCTCCTTTTCCAAACAGTGTCTCCATCCTCAGAACATCATTGACTTCCATCCCCATCTGTTAGTCTTGCGTGTTCTTTAACATATTATGAATGGAAACGCAAACTGTGTCACTGCACAGTCTTGTATGAGTTATAGAACTTTAAAAAAATTATTTATCTGGCCGTGTTGAATCTTAGTTGCAGCACACAGGATCTTTGTTGCATCATGTGAGATCTTTCATTGTGGTGCACCGGCTCTAGTTGTGGCACACGGACTCCAGACCACCTGGGCTCCACAGTTGCAGAGTGTGCCCAGAGCATCCAGAGACCTGCCCTCATCTTTCCCAGTTCCCAAGTGGTCCTGCTGACATAGTTAAACATCATCAGGGGCAGAGAGGGGAATATGGACCCCACTCCATCCTTGTCATGGGTGCAGGAACCACTAACTTAGGAGAGACAGTTTAGTGATCCATCAACAGCTGAATGGACAAAGGTGTGGTACATATATACGATGGAATACTACTCACCCATAAAAAGGGTGAAATAAGGCAATTTGCAGCAACATGGATAGACCTAGAGATTACCATACTAAGTGAAGTAAATCAAAAAGAAAGACAAATACTATGTATCACTTATATGTGGAATCTAAAATATGACACAAATGAATTTATCTACAAAACAGAAACAGACACACAGACATAGAAAACAGACTTGTAGTTGTCAAGGAGATGGGGTGGGGGAGGGGTGGATTGGGAGATTGGGATTAGCAGATGCAAACTGTTATATTGTATATAGAAGGGATAAACAACAAATTCCTGCTGTATGACATAGGGAACTAAATTCAGTATCTTGAAAGAACATTCCGCCTATAATGTGGGAGACTTTGGTTCCCGATCCCTGGGCCTACAATGTGGGAGACTTTGGTCCGATCCCTGGGTTGGGAAGATCCCCTGGAGAAGGGAATGGCTACCCACTCCAGGATTCTGGCCTAGAGAATTCCATGGAGTATACCTGTATAGTCCATGTATACCCCCTCTATACGTATGTATACCTCTCTCTATATATGTATGCTGCTGCTGCTGCAGCTAAGTCGCTTCAGTCATGTCCGACTCTGTACGACCCCATAGACGGCAGCCCACCAGGCTCCCCCGTCCCTGGGATTCTCCAGGCAAGAACACTGGAGCGGGTTGCCATTTCCTTCTCCAATGCATGCAAGTGAAAAGTGAAAGTGAAGTCGCTCAGTCATGTCCGACTCTTCGCAACCCCATGGACTGCATGCAGCCCACCAGGCTCCTTTGTCCATGGGATTTTCCAGGCGAGAGTACTGGAGTGGGGTGCCATTGCCTTCTCCGCTATATATTTATACCTCTCTCTCTATATATATATACCTGTCTATGTATCTGAATATATATAGATAGATCTATAGACAGATATACATATATAGATATACACATGTCTATATATGTATATGAATCACTTTAGAATAACTATTCTATATAGATAGATACACATATCTATAGATAGATATTCATAGATATAGATACAGATAGATATAGATACATATGTATATCTAACTATCTATATATCTGAATCACTTTGTTGTACAATACACATTAACAAGACATTGTAAATCAACTATATTTCAATAAAATAAGTTTATAAAAAGAAAAATGCATACATCTGTTCTGTTCCAACCTACTCATAAATTTTCTGATAACTGAACTGAGGATTATCGTTTTTAATTCAGATCGAACAAAATTAAAAATTCAGTTCCTCAGTCACATTAGCCACATTTCAAGTGCTCAGTGGCCACGTGTGGCTCGTGGTGAATGACCCTGTTGTCCAACAAATGGAAAATGAACATTATCCAGAAAGTTCCACTGGACAACAGTGTGACCTTAGATCAGGCGTTTTTGCTTTTTGTTTTGGTTTTGTTGTTGTTTTTTAATCAGTGTCACTATTGACATTTGGGGCTGGATAATTTACTGCCCAGTGCACTGTAGGCTATTCACCAACATGTGTGTTTTCCATCCACTAGATGCCAGTAGCAGCTCCTCTTTTCCTCACAACAACCAAAAATGACTATTTATTGTTGTTCAATCACTCAGTCGTGATGGTCTCTTTGCAACCCCTTTGACTGTAGCCCGACAGGCTCCTCTGTCCATAGGATTTCCCAAGCAAGAATACTGGAGTGGGTTGTCATTTTCTTCTCCAGGGGATCTTCCTGACCCAAGGATCAAATCCGAGTCTCCTGCATTGGCAGGCAGTTTCTTTACCACTGAGCTATCATGAAAGTCCCACAGAATGACTCTAGGCATTGCCAAATGTCCTCAGTGGGGGGTGGGGTGGGGTTAGGGGGGTAGGGGGTTGAGGGGGGGGGGGGAGGGGAATAGCTCTTAGATGAGAAGCACTGTTCTTCATCAAAACAGAGTTCAAGCCCTAGCTTTGTTATGTGTTAGATGCATGATTTGGGGCAAATCCCTAAGGCTCAGCATTCTCATCTCTGCAATGGGGCCAATGAGTAGCAACCACCTTAGGGAACTGCTGTGGGAGTGACACCTAGCTTCAGGGTCTTGGTGACGACTAGAAGCCATGCCCAGCATGTAGTAGGTGTTCAATAAACAGTAAAGTTGTGATTACCCATCGTGAACCTAAACCCATAAACCCCTGTGTACCCCTTGAAGAGCAGGGCAGCTCCTGGACCCTGAGGCCTCCCAGATAGTGCTCGGGAGTGCTTGTTGTTGTGTCCTGGAGAGAGAGAGGATTTAAATCATTTAAACAAGACTTCCCTGCTGGTGCAGTGGATAAGAATCCACCTGCTAATGCACAGGACATGGGTTTGATCCCTGGTCCAGGAAGATTCCACATGCCTCAGAGCTACGAAGCCCATGCGCCGCAAATACTGAAACCCGAGTGTCTAGAGCCAGTGCTCCACAACAAGAAAAGCCACAGCAATGAGAAGCTCGCACACTGCAATGAAGAGTAGACCCCACTTGCCGCAACTAGAGAAAGCTGACACAAAGCAATGAAGACCCAGCACAGCCAAAAATAAATAAATAAATTGCTGAAACAGGAAGAGTTTGAAGAATCTAGGGGTCTGGGGTCTGGTTCCCCTCTGTCACAGATCTTGTTGGTCCTGGTGCTTTTCCAGTACCCAATTTTCCCCTCTGCGAAGTAGGGGGAGCTGAACCCTGTAATCTCCCACTGGACCCTCTGGCTTGGCCTCTGTTTCTCTGTGATTGTTTTTTTAAGGAAGGGAGGGGGTGCCCAGGCAGACAACCAAGGGAGAGAATTTGGACAAAAGCCAGACTCCACTTCCTGCTGCCTCCAGTCTTTGTTATCGCTGTGTCTTCTCCCCCGAACACTCCTTTCTCCACTCTCCAACTCCCCTGGCCCAGCTGGCTCCAGCTTCAGGACTTGGTGTATGTGGCACCTCCTCCAGGAAGCCTTCCTTGATCCCCTGCCACTTCCCAGTCTGGGACTGATATCTCCAACTGACTTCTTATTTATTTATTTATTTGACTGTGTCAGGTCTTGGTTGCGGCATGTGGGATCTAGTTCCCTGATCGGGGATCTCTAACTTGGGCCCCCTGCATTGGGAAGGTTGGAATCTTAGCCACTGGGCCACTACATTGCTTCTGTCAGCCCGGCTTGATCACTTGTGCATCTTGGCCAGGCTGCATGCCTGAAGGGTATTCAGGGCTCAGAGTGTCTGAGCTGAGAACGAGTGAACTGAGATCATCAGGGCAAGAAGGGAGAAGAACAGGTTAGCAGAAAGTTGCATTGAGCATTAAGGACCTGGGTGTGGGAGTGTTCTGATAAGCTCACCTTGGCTACAGATCCATGAAGTTTGGCTCTGGGTACTAGGGCATCTAAACAACAACAACAACCAGATGCAGGAGAGATGTGAGGTTTTGTGTGGTAGCCCCTGCCTGTCACCTTCACACTAGGTGCCTTCCTGTGTCATCCCTTGGATGAGAAGATAAACCCACCTGTCTGGCTGTGAGAAGCTTGAGGGGTGGGCCGGGAGGGAGGAAGGGGCTCTCCCGAGCCCCTGGATGAGGCAGGAGCATGGGGGCCACGAAGGATCACGTACCTAAGGAGGATCACCCTGACACAGTCTGTGTTTGGCAGACTGTGGGGGAGAGGCAGTTTTTAGGAGCAGCTGTTGTAACAGTCCAGGCTTGGGGTGATAAGTAACCTTCAAGCCTGCATGGTTTTCAAGGAAGAAGCAGAATAATCCCAGGCCAGCCCTTGGTGGCCTTCTCTGCCCCTGGGGGCTGCTGAATGGCTTAGCTACATCCTCCATGCTGGCTATGTGGGTCCTAGAGGGGTCCAGGGGTGGCACAGGGCGATTCTACAGGGCTCCCCAAGGGTACACCAAGTCCAGCCCTCCATTCCCCCAACAGCCAGAGAGTTCTCACATGGGAATGCAATCTCCCGTCTACTCCCGCACATTCCAAAACCGTTTGAGCCAGCCGTGCCTCCCCCGGGGAGGGTCCACCCGGCTCAGTCTGGTAGTGCCAGCTCCTGAGCAGGAAGTTGTCAGCCAGGTAAAACCCAGGGGGCTTGAAAGATTAGGACAGATCTATGCCCAGACCTCTGTTTGCCTTTAAGCTCAGCCAGACGGACACTTCAGGGCATCTCTTGGTTTGGCAGCAGGCTTTTCAGGAGCCAGGTTTCATCTGGTGTGTGGAGGTCCCATGTGCCCTTCTTCACAGAGGGTATTGACGCTAAAACCTCAGCTTCTCTGTACACCAGTGCTGAATCAATTATCAGAGGCGAGTTCCAGGTGAAGTAGAAAAGGAGAGCTTTACTGCTTTGCCAAGCAAAGGGGGACACAGTGGGCGCATGCCCTCAACACCACGTGTTCTCTCTTGGGGAAGCTTGTGCTGTGTGTTAGTCAGTTGTGTCCGACATTTTGCAACCCCATGGACTGTAGCCAGCCAGGCTCCTCTGTCCATGGAATTCTCCAGGCAAGAATACTGGAGGGGGTTGCCATTCCCTTCTCAAGGGAATTTTCATGACCCAGAGATGGAGCCTGCATCTCCAGCATTGGCTGGTGGATTCTTTATCGCTGAGCCAACAGGAGTGAGAGGTTTCATAGTAATTGTTCAAAGAGGGCATGATCAGCTTGTGGATATTCTTCTGAGAGGTCGGTGGTGAGGTAAGCAGGAGTCAGCATCATCAACCTTCAAATTCAACAGATCTGGGGTCTACATGCTTGTGGGCAGCACACCATTATTAATCATTAACTTCTCCCACCAGGCGGGGGTTTCAGTTTCTGCAAAATAGCTCAAAGATATTGCTGTGTGTATCCATTGATGGGGAATCAGGATCTTGCCCCAAGGCTGCTCTTAACTGTTAGTTTCTTGACTGTTAGTCTTACACTCCACCCCTTCCCTAATTAACAGCTGCTTTAATCTGCCCCCTCGGAACTCAGGGAAGGTCTTAGAGGCTGAATGAAGGTTTGTTTCCTATAATCAAAGAAATGGAGGTGTGGGACACAAAAGGGGCGTGTGCCTAGGAGCCCCACAGGGCCCTGCACAGCATCAGTATCACTCTGCAGGCGTTAGTCATCACGAGAGCGCTGAATAAAGCCAGCTGACCTTTGCCAGCCACAGAACCACTGCTTCCCCCTAGGGCGAGCCCTGCCCCTCTTGAGAAGTTCAGCAAGGCGTGTCCTCACCACCCTCCCAGGAGTCTGGCTGGGCTGGGCTGGGTTCAGTCACTGGGGCTCCTTCAGGGTGTGAGGAGCACTGCCCAGGCTGGTGGGCAGGAGAGTGGGCAGGAACATGGGCAGGGAAGACCCTGCACGCCCTGGGCGCCATCGGCGAGGGCACCTGGTGGCTCTGACCGTGAGCCTCTTCCTAACCTGCTGGCCAGGTAAGCCGGGCTGGGTTGAGGTCAGCAGGGAGGCAGATACATACCTGGAGGAGAGAGGGACAGAGGTGACAGCTGCCTCAGGCTTCCTGAGCCCCTCGGGGACAGTCCGGAGGGCTTCTGCTTTTTTAGCAAAGGCCTGCATCACAGTCAGCCAGGTGGGGCTGGTTTTCCACACTGACTGGAGGAGACGTCACAGAATGGCTACAGTGGGAATTAAATATTGCAGGATCAGAGATGGCCAGGCATTCCTCCTTTCACCGGCTCACTGACACGTTCATTTCCTAGGGTACTTTTTTTAATTGGAGTGTAGTTGATTTACAGGCTTCCCTGGTGGCTCAGACGGTGAAGAATCTGCCTGCAATGTGGGAGACCTGGGTTCAGTCCCTAGGTTGGGAAGATCCCCTGGAGGAGGGCATGGCAACTCACTTCAGTATTCTTGCCTGGAGAATCCCCATGGACAAAGGAGCCTGGTTGGCTGCAGTCCATGGGGTCCCAAAAAGTCAGACACTAGTGAACGACTAAGCAGATAGTTGATTTGCAGTGTTGTGTTAGTGTCAGGTGTATAGCAAACTGATTCAGTAATATATGTACATATATTCCTTCTTGTTTTAGATTTTCTCATACAGATTATCACAGAATATAGAGTTCCATGTGCTATACAGTAGGTCCTTATTGGTTATCCATCTGGGTTTTTGTTTCTTTTCTTATGATGAGTTTTATTTTATCTTATATTTTCTGACAGAGCCGCATAGTGTTCACGGATCTTAGTTCCCCAATCAGGGATCGAACCCGTGCCCCCTGCATTGGGAACCTGGAGTCTTAGGCACTGGGCAGCCAGGGAAGTTCCAATTTTTTTGTTTTTTTTGTTGTTTTATTGACACCTCTGATTTCAGTACCTGTGCTCAGCTCTCAGATAGGAAATGAGCAAGTCACAGCTCCAGGCTTGCAGGAACTCCAGGCTGGTGAGAAAGACAGAGGGATGCCCAGTCTCTCTTGGTACAAAGTTGAGCAAGAGCTTTGCCACCTTAAGGGTGCAGAGAGGGGGAAGTTTCCCCAAAACTGCAGGGCAGTGTTGGGTTGGCTGGAATTTCTACAGACGAGATCAGTGGAAGAAGGAAAAGGACACCCCTGGCAGGGAGAACCGAGGGAGCAAAGGCCAGGAGACAGAAAGCTGCAAGGTGTATTTGGGTCCTTTGATGTGATGTGAGCAAATTTGGGCTGCACAATTAGGGGATGCTGAGGGGACGGGTGGAAGCAGAAAGGCAGCTTGTGAGGGTTAAGGAAGGTGTGTTCTTGGACCCCAAGGGGGACCTCACAGACCTCCTCGTCATTTGGGGGTCAGCTAGGGCCTGGCTAACCAGAGAAAGCCCACCGGCCTCAGGAAAAGGTGGGACTCCAGTGTTGGGGAGAGGAACCAGGCTCTCTTCTCTACCAAAAGAAGGTCCAAGACTCTCCATGTGTGGCTCCAGGGCTTCTAGGCCCCCACACTGTTTTACCCTGGCTGCCTCCTTGGGCAGGAAGTTAGGGCTTTCCAGCCAAACCACTCTGGTCTCCAAATTCTCCAGGCAAGGATACTGGAGTGGGTAACCATTCCCTTCTCCAGGGGATCTTCCCAACTCAGGGATTGAACCCAGGTCCCCTGCATTGTAGGCAGATTCTTTATTGTCTGAGCCACCAGGGAAACCCTCTGGTGTGCAAAATAACCCGAAAACCACCGTCTACACTGTTGTTTGTTAGTCACTAAGTCGTGTCTGATTCTTTTGTGACCCCACGGACTATAGCCCACCAGGCCCCACTGTCCATGGGATTTACCAGGCAAGAATACCGGAGTGGCTTGCCATTTCCTTCTTCAGGGGATCATCCCAACCCAGGAATCTCCCTGGGCTGAGACAACCGTCTCCTGCACTGTGCCGGGTGCTTAAATATCTGTTAATTTACTCCTCCCAGGAGAAAGGACTGTCCTTAATGCTTGGCTGCAAAACAGAAGCTTCTAGAGCCTGAAGGGGAGTGAGGGTGGGGCATCTTTTTCCCCCATTCTCAGGGCCTCAGTCACCAGACAGTGGCAGCCTGGAAGCTACCCAGCATGAGTAGGCCACCTAGTCCCTCCCCAACTCAAGCCTCACTCTCTGCAGCTCCTGGAACAGGTGGAGAGGGCGCCCAAGCCCCCAGCCCTGAGTCACCCAGGACAGCTCTGGGCCCCGGAAAAGCTTTTCGGTTGGACGCCATTGAAAGGCACCCACACAATGGCCTGAATGGTGGGCGGGTTTGTACCGGACAATTCCACCACCTCTGATGGGGCGTGTCCCCCTGAGCTGTCCCCAAAGCACGTCACCACAAACAGAGGCTGTTTAACTGCTTTTGACCCCAAGGCTCCCTCAGAGTCAGATGCCAAGGGCTGTGTGAACTGAGCGGGCTCTTGCTCCTGCCACAAGGAGGGCTGGTTGCCTGCACTAAGGGTTGACATCCCTCCCCAGTTGCCCATCAATTCCATAGAAAACAGGAAGTCTGTCAGGGAGGGATTCCCCTGGCAGGTCATTTCAGACACCTTTCAGGACTCTTCACTTTAATTTCTGGAAAAGACTCCCTTGATTCCTGGGCAGAGACGAAAAGAAATGTAAATCTGGCACTGACAGGCTGTGTGTCCTTGGGCCTGATGCCTAACCTCTCTGAGCATCTATCTCCCTAAAGGGTCATTTTAAAAATTCCAGAGCTGGTGGAGATCCATTCCCCTCTCACCTCTCCCTCCACCCTAGACCCCATCCAGTGAATCATCTTCTACATCTGCATCCTGTACTTTTCCCCTCCTTGACCGTGTGGCTAAAACCTGATGAGATCCCAGAGGACCACAGTAATCATCATTTTCTATTGTGGACCTACTGTGTGCCAGGGCTTTCACCCACGTTCTCTGGATTGAGCTTGCTTGGGTGAGAGTAGGGGCACATTGCCTCCCCTTTTACAGAAGAGAAAACAGGCTCAGAGAGATTGGGTCCTTTGTTTAAAGTCACACAGCAAGCATTCAGTGCTCTGTGGTGACATAAATGGGAAAGAAATCCAAAAGAGAGGGGATATATGTATATGTATGGGCTTGCCAGGTGGTGTTGGTGGTAAAGAACCTGCCTGCCAGTGTGGGAGACCTGGGTTTGATCCCTGGGTCGGGAAGATCTCCTGGAGAAGGGAATGGCAACCCACTCCAGTATTCCTGCCTGCAGAATCCCCTGGACAAAGGAGCCTGGCGGGCTACATACAGTCCGTGGGGTTGCAAAGAGTCAGACACAACTGAAGCGATTTAGCATGCACGCACACATATGTATATGTACAGCTGATTCATTTTGCTGTACAGTGGTAACTAGCATGGCATGGTAAAGCAACTATTTTGTTGTTCAGTCACTAAGTCCTGTCCAACTCTTTGGGACCCCATGGACTGCAACACACCAGGCTTCCCTGTTCTTTACAGTCTTCCAGAGTTTGCTCAATTTCATGTCCAATGAGTCGATGATGCTATCTAACCATCTGCTCCCTGTCACTCCCTTCTCCTATTGCCCTCAATATTTTCCAGCATCAGGGTCTTTCCAATGAGTTGGCTCTTTGCATCAGGTTAAAAAAATTTTTTTAACAAGTGAGGGAAGGGATCCGAACTCCCATTTCTGGATGATTCCTAAGCCCTGTACTTCACCCTCTGCCTGGAAAAGACTGAGGGTTGAGGAGTGTTTCTCCTCTCCTGGCTGTTTCCTGGCCCTTGAGTAGCCCCATCCCCCAGGGTAGACAGCAACTGCCCTTCATCATCCCTCTGTCAACATAAAAAATACTCACAACTTAAAGGTTGACAGTCATGTTTTATTTGGTGGAAATTTTTAGGACTTCAGGCCCAGGAGGCAGCATCTCAAGTAACCCTGAGAGAACTGCTCCGAGGAGGCGAGGGGAGGAGCCAGGTTATATAAAAGTTTTGCAACAAAGGGCAGGTAGTCTGAACATCAAAAGATGATTGTTAATTAAAGAAAACCAGGGTCTCTCGTGATCCAGTGGTTGAGACTCCACACTCCCAGTGTAGGGGGTATGAGTCCCATTCCTGGTCAGGGAAGTAGGATCCCACGTGCTGCAAGGGACAGCCCAAAAAAAGAGAAAGAAATACAGGAGGAAAACCAGATAGCCCAAGTTAAGGAATTTAGTGTCTTTCTAAATACGGGAAGATGCAAGAGTCTGGATTCACTGAAATTGTTCCTTTCATATGCACCTCAGCTGTCTAGGGGCCGATATCCTGGCTTCCCGGGTGGCATGATGGTAGAGAATCCACCTGCCAATGCAGGAGATGCAACAGATGTGGGTCCAATACCTAGGTCAGGAAGATCCCCTGGAGGAGGGCATGGCAACCCATTCCAGTATTTTTGCTTGAGAAATCCCATGGACAGAAGAGCCTGGTGGGCTACAGTCCACAGGGTCACAAAGAGTCGGACACAACATAGTGGCTAAAAAACAACAACAACTTTACATCCCACCAGCCCACCCGGATGGAGTTTTCACCCTTTCCTTTCATATCTGGTTTCTAGGGGTATCCTCACTCTCCCCAGGAGAGGGGGTCTTCATTCTCCTCAGTCGGAGGGGTCCCCCTTTCCCTCACATTAAGGGTCCCTGTGCGTCTTCCCTCTACTGGGGAGGTCCTCACCTCTTTACTCAACACTATTACACAGTGATTCATTCATTCACTCATTTGTTCAGTGACAAATTATTGAGCACCTACTGTGTGCCAGGCACTGTTCTGGCCATGGGGATACAGCTGTGAGCAACACAAAGATCCCTGCTGAGCTGACATTCTGGCAGGGGAGACAGATCAAAATCCGTATCAACAGTAAATAAATTATGCATTTAAGTATTAAGAGGGGCTTCCCTGATGGCTCAGTGGATAAAGAATCCACCTGCAATGCAGGACACACGGGAGATAAGGATTTGATTCCTGGGTCAGGAAGATCCCCTGGAGAAGGAAATGGCAACCCACTCCAGTATTCTTGCCTGGAGACTCCCATGGACTGAGGAGCCTGGAAGCCTACCGTCCAAAGGGTGGCAAAGAGTTGGACATGACTGAGCAACTAGGCACACACAAGTATTAAAATGGTGATGAGGAAAAGAGATTTTGGACAGAGAATCTGGGGTGCTGGAGTGTGTTGGGGTGGGTTGCTCTTGTCAGTAGGGCAGGGTGAGGGGAAGCCTCCTGTGGGTCAATGAACTAATGGATCCCAGTAAAACTCTGTGCAACCCAGAGGCAGGTGGGCTCTGATGTTATTTGTGTTTTAAAAAGGGGGAAACTGAGGCTCCGTGGAGTGAACAGGGCAGGACCAGCATGAAACCCAGGACACCAGGACTTGAGTTCTGGCTGTGTGTGTGCACTTGTGTATGTGTGCATAAGTATGTGAGACACGGTGTGTGAGACAGGGAGAGAGCAAAACAAGCTCTTTTTTCTTATGAGGGGTCCTCTCCTTTTTTTTAAAAAAATCAAGTTATTTATTTATTTTTGCCTATGCTGGGTCTTCGTTGCTGTGAGAGCTTTTCTCTAGTTGTGGTGTGCAGACTTCTCATTGCGGTGGCTTCTCTTGTTGTGGAGCACAGGCTGTAGGGAGCATGGGCTTTAGTAGTTATGGCTCCTGGGCTCTAGAGCACAGGCTCAGGGGTTGTGGCGCCCGGGCTTAGTTGCTCCCCAGCCTGGAGATCTTCCCAGACCAGGGATTGAACCTGTGTCCCTGGCATTGACAGGTGGATTCTTTACCACTGAGCTGCTGTGAGAGCCCTAATGGGTCCTCTTCTTTCTCTTCTGGCAGCATGTCCTCACTTTTCTCAGGGAGGGAGAGGAGCCCTTAGATCTCTCCTCCCAGGGAAGGTAGGACTTCAGTTGGTGCTGAAACCCCCAAAGGACTCCTACCCAACCAGCAGTCCTTTGGGGGTGCAGGGTAGGCCAGCAAGGCAGGGTAGGACCAAGGGACCCAGTCCACTACCTGAGGCCCCTCCTGAGGGTAGAGCTGGGCTTGGCATTTCCTCTGCTGTCCGGGCTGGGCTTCACCTCCTTGTCCCCCCGCCTTGGGTCCTTGCCTGGGAGGAGACATCCCGGGAGCTGCCCCGGCTGGTGTGGCCACATACATGCGTGGAGCCAGACCTCACAACAGTCAAGGGAACAGACACTGAAGTTGAGCAGGACATTCTGCCTGGCTGTCCCCTACCCATCCTGACCTGTCTCGTTCACCTCCATTGGACCAGCCAACTGCTTGCAACATCTGTTCTGGGACAGCTGTCCTTTGCGCACCCAGTTTGGGGACTTCCCAAGACAGCTGGGCCATAAAAAAGGCTGAGCGCCAAAGAATGGATGCTTTTGAATTGTGGTGCCGGAGAAGACTCTTGAGAGTCCCTTGGACAACAAGGAGATCAAACCAGTCCATCCTAAAGGAAATCAGTCCTGAATATTCATTGGAAAGACTGGTGCTGAAGCTGAAGTTCCAATGCTTTGGCCATCTGATGCAAAGAGCCATTTCATTGGAAAAGACCTTGATGCTGGGAAAGATTGAGGGCAGGAGGAAAAGAGGGTGACAGAGGAGATGAGATGGCATCTCCGACTCAATGGACATGAGTTTGAGCAAGCTCCAGGAGATGTTGAAGAACAGGGAAGCCTGGCGAGCTGCAGTCCATGGGGTCCCAGAGTCGGACATGACTTAGCAACTAGGCAACAACATACAGTGAATCTGACCCCTGCTCCCCATCAGCGATTCTTTTTTTAAATTTTATTTATTTATTTTTGGCTGCACTGGGTCTTTGTTGCTGCTCAAGGGCTTTCTCTAGTTGGGGTGCTCAGGCTTCTCATCGCGGTGTCTTCTCTTGTTGCAGAGTATGGGCTCTAAATGTGCAGGCTTCAGTAGCTGTGACACACGGGCTTAGTTGCTCTGAGGCATGTGGGAACTTCCTTGCCTGTGTCCCCTGCATTGGCAGGCGGATTCCTAATCACTAGACAACCAGGGAAGCCCCCATCATTGATTCTTATTCTGATTCCCACTCTCTCTGGTTCTGACCCACTCCCTAACGGTACTCTGACCCCATTTACATCCTCCTTCTAACAATAATAATAATAATAACAACATTCTGATAAGTGCTATGCTAAAATGAGTCATGGTAATAATAATATTTTTCGATTATTTTTATTATTCTATTTTATTTTATGTTTTTAAATTTTAATTCACATCCAGTCCACTGTCTTTGGTGAATTTTGACAAATTACACTCATACAACAATCAAAAGCAATATATGTCAGACAATGGGATTTTTTATTTTATGTATTTAATAAATGTATTTATTTAAAGCTGGGCACAAGCTTTCTCTAGTTGCGGCAAGCAGAGGCAACCCTCTAGTTGTGGTGCATGGGCTTCTCAATGCAGTGGCTTCTCTTGTTGTGGAGCACAAGCTCTAGGATATGTGGGCTCAGTAGTCTGGCACAGGGGTTTAGTTGACCAACGGCATATGGAATCTTCCCCGACCAGGGATCGAACCCGTGTCCCTGGCATTGGCAGGCAGACTCTTAACCACTGGACCACCAGGGAAGTCCCAGACACTGTTTTAAGCCCTTTACATAGATTAATTCATTTAATCCTCTTAGTGGCCTGATGAAGTACATACCCTTGTCACCTCCACATTGCAGATAAGAAAACTGAAATGGAGGCACTGTTAGTTTATATGACTTGCCCAAGGTCATGCCACTGGTCCGTGGTAGAGCTGGGCCTCTGTTCCAGGCAGCCTGGCTCTGTAAATGCCCAGTGATGCTGACACCAGCTCCCTTCACAGGGACACCAATGTGAGAGAAGAGATGGGATGGAGAAGGAAGCCAGGCGGAGCTAGATAGCAGAGGATGAGCTGATGCAGGAACATTTGGCAGATTTTTTGACTGGGATCCACAATGAGAAATATATCTGTAGAGATGTGGATGGACCTAGAGTCTGCAGGACAGAGTGAACTGTCAGAGAGAAGAACAAATATTGTATATCAATGTGTATATGTGGAATCTAAAAAAAAAATATGAGGAACCTATTTGCAGGACAGGAATAGAGAAGCGGACATAAAGATCAGACATATGGACATTGTGCGGGGCGGGGGGGCGGGGGGAGGAGGAGGGAAGGTGGATGAATTGAGAGATTAGAACTGACATATATACACTAGGGCTTCCCAGGTGGCGCTAGTGGTAAAGAATCTGCCTGCCCATGCAGAAGACATGACACCTGGGTTTGATCCCTGAATCAGGAAGATCTTCTGGAGAAAGGCATGGCAACCCACTCCAGTAGTTTTGCCTGGAGAATCCTCATGGACAGAGGAGCTTGGCGGGCCACAGTCCATGGGGTCTCAAAGAGTTGGACAATACTGAAGCGACTTAGCATGCACGCCTGCACCCACATATATACTACCATATGTAAATAGATAGCTAGTAGGAAGCTGCTGTATAGCATAGGAGGTTCAGCTCGGTGCTCTGGGATGACCTAGAAAGGTGGATGGGAGGTGGGGTGGGAGGGAAGTCTAAGAGGGAGAGTATGTGTGTGTGTGTGTGTGTCGCTCTGTTGTGTCTGACTCTTTGCAAGTATATGGACTATAGCCCACCAGGCTCCTCTGCCCATGGAATCCTCCAGGCAAGAATACTGGAGTGGGTTGCCATTCCCTTCTCCAAGGGGTCTTCCCCACCCAGGGATTGAACCTGGATCTCCTGCATTGCGGGCAGATGCTTTACCATCTGAACCACCAGGGAAGCCCAAGAGGGAGAGGATACATGTAAGAGAGAGAGGATATATGGATACACATAGCAGATTCACTTGTTCTATAGCAGAAACTAAAACAATAGTGTAAAACTATTATCAAAGTGACAGTTGCTCAGTCCTGTTCAACTCTTTGCAACCCCATGGACTATACAGTCCATGAAATCCTCCAGGCCAGAATACAGGAGTGGTTAGCCTTTCCCTTCTCCAGGGGATCTTCCCAACCCAGGGATCAAACCCAGGTCTCCTGCATTGCAGGCGGATTCTTTACCAGCTGAGCCACAAGGGAAGCCCAAGAATACTGGAGTGGGTAGCCTAATCCCTTCTCCAGCAGATCTTCCCAACCCAGGAATCAAACCGGGGTCTCCTGCATTGCTTTCCTTGTGGCTCAGCTGGTAAAGAATCCACCTGCAATGTGGGAGACCTGGATTCGATCCCTGAGTTGGGAAGATCCCAGCTACCCACTCCAGTATTCTGGCCTGGAGAATTCCATGAACTGTATAATCCACGGGATCACAAAGAGTCGGACATGACTGAGTGACACTTTCATGCCTGCATTGCAGGCAGATTCTTTACCAACTGAGCTATGAGGGAATAAAAGAGAAATACATTGTACACTGTAACCAGCTATGTGCTTAGGTGTGTGTGTATCTAAAAATACTTTTGTAAAATCATTTACCCCTGCTGCACCCAATGTGTCCTGATGCCTTATTCTGTTATCCTCTTACATTTTTGGTGCTGTTGACAACCCACTAAATTGGGTCCCTATCTGCTTTTTCTATGAAACAGCTATAAGCTTGCACCAAGCGCACTAGAACAGTCTCTCAATTGGGCACAGAGGTCAGTATATCTGGGTCTGGATCATTCTTTGTTGTGGGAGCACTATCCTGTGCATTGGAAGGTATTAAGCAGCATCCCTGGTCTCTACCCACAAGATACCAATAGCAACCAACCCTCAAGTCATGACAACCAAAAATGTCTCCACGAGTACATGCTCAGTCATGTCTGATGCTTTGCGACCCCATGGACTGTAGCCCGCCAGGCTCCTCTGTCCATGGGATTTCCCAGGCAAGAATACTGGAGTGGGCTGCCATTACCTTCTGCCAGGGATCTTCCTAACCCAGGGATGGAAGCCAAGTTTCCTGCGTCTCCTGTACTGGCAGGCAGATTCTGTACCGCTGAGTTGCTCTGGGAAGCCACCTGGGAATCCCCAAAGTGTCTCCAGACATTGCCAAATGTAGCCTGTCATAGTACCTGGAAATAGTAGGTATGCAGGAAATATTTGTTGCATGAATAAAAAAGGCAAAAAAATCTCACTTGATGAGACTTACTGTTCTGCAGCCTCATTCCCCAGTCATGACAGCTGCCCTGATAGCCTGAGGGGATGCTAGTTCATCTGCTCTGTTCAAAGCAGAACCCAAGCTCAGGTGCTGCAGCACTCACAGGAAGACAAGCAAAGCATCTTTTCCGAAAGTTGCGGCCCCTCTGAGAGCCCCAGGATGAGCTCAGTGCTGAGCTCTCCCCAGGCTCTTACAGAAGCCTCCAGCTTGCCACCTCTCCCTCTGCATCCCCTTCTCTATCGCCGCAGGGCCTTCTGAAGAAGCCTCTGGGTTTGTGTCAAGTGGTAACCACAGATACCTCTTCTTCAGCCAGGGTTTGGTCCCCAGTCCTGTCATGAGTCCTGCTTTGGGGACATTCTTGGGGACAATGTTCAACCTATTTTTTTGAGTCCCTGTTTTCTTCACAGTTGTGTCTCTGAAAGCATGGCTCATCTGGGACATGAACTTTGGAGGATGCTTCAGAGACAAAGAACTGTTTCTTTAAAAAAAAAAATTTTTTTTTTTTATTGTAGTATAGTTGATGCATGGAAACCCACTGCAGTATTCTTGCCTGGAAAAACCCATGGACAGAGGAACCTGGTGGGCTCCAGTCCATGGGGTCAAAAAGAATCAGATACAACCGAGTGACTAAGCACTCACATAGTTGATTTATTGGGTTGCCCTAAAAGTTTGTAAAGATTTTTCCATGAGATGTTACAGAAAAACCAGATGAACTTTTTGGCCAACCCTGTACAATGTTGTGTTAGTTTCAGGTGTACAGCAAAGTGAATCAGTTATTTGTTGTTCAGTCGCAAAGTCGTGTCCAACTCTTCGCAAACCCATGAACTGGGAAACACACCAGGCTTCCCTGTCCGTCACCATCTCCCCAAGTTTACTCAAACTCATGTCTGTTGAGTCAGTGATACCATCCAAACATCTCATCCTCTGTTTCCCCCTTCTCCTCTTGCCCTCTATCTTTCTCAGCATCAAGGTCTTTTCCGATGAGTCCACTCTTCGCATCAGGTGGCCAAAGTATTGGAGCTTCAGCTTCAGCATCAGTCCTTTCAGTGAATATTCAGGGCTGGTTTTCCTTTAGGATTGACTGATTTGATCTCTTTCCTGTCTAAGGAACTCTCAAGACTTCTCCAGCACCACGGTTCAAAAGCACCATTTCTTTATGATCCAACTCAGCCTTCTTTATGATCCAACTCTCAAACCCATACATGACTATGGGAAAAACCATAGCTTTGACTATATGGACCTCTGTTAGCAAAGTGATGTCTCTGCTTTTTAATATGCTATCTAGGTTTGTAATAGCTTTTCTTCCAAGAAACAAGCACATTTTAATTTCTTGGCTGCAGTCACCATCCACAGTGATTTTGGAGCCCAAGAAAATAAAGTCTGTCTCTGTTTCCATTTTTTCCCCATCTATTTGCCATGAAGTGATGGGACCAGATGCCATGATCTTAGTTTTTTGAATGTTGAGTTTTAAGCCAGCTTTTTCACTCTCCTCTTTCACCCTCATCAAGAGGCTCTTTAGTTCCTCTTAGTTTTCTTCCATTAGAGTGGTATCATCTGCATATCTGAGGTTGTTGATATTTCTCCCAGGAATCTTGATTCTACCTTGTGAGTCAAACAGCCCAGCATTTCGCATGATGTACTCTGCGTATAAGTTAAATCAGTTATAGTATTCTTGTCTGGGAAATCCCATGGACAGAGGAGCCTCATGAGCTACAGTCCATAGGGTCACAAAAGAGTCAAAACACAGCAGTAACAATAGTGGTTAAGACTCCACACTTCCAACTCCCCTCCATGCAGGGGGCACGGGTTTCATTCCTAGTTGGGGAACTGAGATCCCACAAGCTGCAGGTGAGGTCAATAAAAAAAAAGAAAGAAAAAAGACAATTCAGTAAAGAGAGACGAGTGAATACAGTAACAGAAGATGAATCTTAAATAATGGATAGGTGTTCATTTGTGTAAAGGGCATGGTGATCATTGGAAAGATGAGTGAAGGATTATGCTGTTGGGCTGGCTAACTGTGAGAACGTAGCCATGGTTTAAGGCAGATGAGAGGATGGATTTTGTGGGATATAAGGACAGCAGAAAGTCTCACCCTCAGCGCTATTGATGTTGTTGTCATTTCGTCGCTCAGTTGTGTCCAACTCTTTGTGACCCCATGGACTGTAGCCCACCAGGCTCCTCTGTCCATGAGATTTTCCAGGCACGAATACTGGAGTGGATTGCCATGCCCTTGTCCAGAGTATTTTAACGATCCGGGGGTTGAATCCGTGTCTCCTGCATCTCCTGCATTGGCAGGCGGATTCTTTACCTCTAAGCCAACAGGGACCCCACTGTTGAGATTGAGGCCAGGTAATTCTTTACAGTGGGGACTATGCTGTGCATTACAGTTGTTAGGAGCATCCCTAGCTTCTTATCACTAGATGGAAGTAGAAGATCACTAGCTGTGACAACTAAAAGTGCATAGATAATACCTGTTCTCTGGAAGAACAATCACACCGGGTTGAGAAGCACCATGTTAGAGACACAAGGGGATGGATCATTAAGGACCATGACACACTAAAGAACTCTATCCTGTAGGCAGTGAGGATTCACTGAAAGATTTCAGAAAGGGAACTGAAAAATGGTTAGCTTTTCATCTTCAAGAACTTTTTGTGGTTGCAACACCCTCCTGTTTCTCTTGCCCAAATTTATCCTTTCTTTTAAAAAATTTTATTGCGGTATATCTGCTTTACAATTTATGTTAGTTTCTTCTCTATAGCAAAGTGAATCAGCTGTGCAAATACATACATATATTTGTCGTGTAGTCGCTCAGTCATGTCCGACCTTTTCAACACCCCCATGGACTACGTAGCCCACCAGGCTCCTCTGTCCATGGGGATTCTCCCAGCCAAGAATCCTGGAATGGGTTGCCATTTCCTCCTCCAGGGGATCTTCCCGACCCAGGGATCAAACCTGTGTCTCCTGCATTGGTATGTGGGTTCTTTACCACTGTGCCATCAGGGAAGTCCAGATCTAACCATATCATCAGATATTTTTCACATAACAGCAAACAAACCAATCAAAGATAGTCCAGGACAGATCAGTGGCTACAAATCATGTATATAGCCTCTCTTTTTTGAATTTCCTTCCCTTTTAGGTCACCACAGAGCACTGAGTAGGGTTCCCTACCTATAGGTTCCTACCTACATGTAGGTTCTCATTAATCATCTGTTTTATACATAGTAGTGTATATATGGAGAAAGCAATGGCACCCCACTCCAGTGGGGTGGAAACTTGTCTGGGAAACCCCATGGACAGAAGAGCCTGGTAGGCTGCAGCCCATGGGGTCGCGAAGAGTCGGACACAACTGAGTGACTTCACTTTCACTTTTCCCTTTCATGCACTGGAGGAGGAAATGGCAACCCACTCCAGTATTCTTGCCTGGAGAATCCCAGGGACGGAGGAGCCTGGTGGGCTGCCGTCTATGGGGTCGCACAGAGTCAGACACGACTGATGCAACTTAGCAGCAGCAGCAGCAGCAGCAGTGTATATATGTCAATCCCAACCTCCCAGTTCATTCCCCCCAAATTTATGTATTCTTGATCAGAAGAGTTGCTCATGTTTCCTCCAATCTCCAATGTATTACAGTTCATACAGACCCAGCTTTGTCTAGCAGAGCCCAGAGATTCTACCTAAATCTCACACCACAAAATAAAACTACATGAGCACAGTAGTAGGCTTCCCAGATGGCACAGTGGTAAAGAATCCACCTGCAGTGTGGGAGACCTGGGTTCCATCCCTGGGTCGGGAAGATTCCTTGGAGAAGGAAATGGCAACTCATTCCAGTATTCTTGCCTGGAAGATCCCATGGATAGAGGAGCCTGGAGGGCTATAGTCCATGGAGTCACAAAGAGTCGCATATGACTGAGCACACATGCAAAGCAAAGC
Source organism: Okapia johnstoni (assembly GCA_024291935.2). Taxonomy (NCBI): domain Eukaryota; kingdom Metazoa; phylum Chordata; class Mammalia; order Artiodactyla; family Giraffidae; genus Okapia; species Okapia johnstoni. Next base: position 10,325,812 of record CM044316.1, on the reverse strand, counting down.
AAAGTAGGTCTGTAGCAGCCAACTCCACTCAGAGGACTATTTTTTTTTCTTTTAAAATTTTATTTATTTATTTTTGGCTGCGCTGGATCTTTGTTGCTGTCCGAGGGCTTTCTCTAGTTGCAGGGAGTAGGGCTACTCTTCTTTGCTGTGCTCAGGCTTCTCATTGTGGAACATGGGTTCAAGAGCACAGGCTCAGTAGTTGCAGCACACAGGCTTAGGTGCCCCTCGGCATGTGTGATCCTCCCAGAACCGAGGATCGAACCCCCCCGCATTGGCAGGTGGATTCTTTACCACTGAGCCACCAGGGAAGTTCCAGAGGACTAGTCTTAAACTTGAACACCAAGAGATAACAATGACTCATCCCTAATTGAACCCACAGGCCCCACTGCATCAACGGCGTCTACCCAGTCCTTGACAGGATCAGGCAGCAACACCCACACCATGCTGGGGAATTCTAGACCCACAGGAACCACAGATTCAACCAGCATCAGCACAACCAGTACTTTAACTTCTGGAGAACAAAGGAGTCCTGAGAACATCAACCTTACCAGTGTTTCAGGAGTGACAACCACATCTCCTTCTACCATCTCTGTCCCAGAGAACACCATCAGCCATCCAACAATGGCCGAAAATGAGACCAAGGGAACTTTGAGTGCCTCTATAGCTCCACCAGAGACCTCTGTTACTGAAACAAGAAACAGTTGGGGTACCACCTCTAACACCTCAGATTTGAGCTCTGTTGACAGCCAGCAAGAAAGTTCTACCCAGGTCTCTCCATCACATACAGCAGGGGAGCTCAGAAGTCCTGACAGCACTGCGGATGGATATAGCCCCAGCACAAATGCACCTGGGAGCTCTGATGTCTCCAGGACACTAGATTCCAGCACCTCATCAGAAGAAATGTGGACCGGCGCAGGTACAAGTGAACCCTCAAGTGAGCTCCAGTCCACCTGGGGGACAGAAACAAGTGCTACAGAGGGAACATTGATCACTGAGACAGACCCTATCCACACCTCCCTTAATAACTGGGTGGATTCTGAGTCCACTGAGCCAAACACGGGCTTCACTGAAACAGCATCACCTGGAGAAACACCTTCAGACACACCCACCCTAGAAGCCACAGCTGGCCCAGCCCCTGAGGAGATTACGCCTTCCACTGAGATCACACGGACAGGTGACAGTGACACAAGTATCAGCCAGGATACAACACCCCTACCGACAGGAGCCACAGCTCCATCTGAAACAGCTACAGGTTTGACTTCAGCCTTCGGTTCTGCTCCTGTGTCCATGTTGACAGCAGTGATCATGCTGGATCCTGGCTCAAGTGCTCCAGGAGGGACAACCCCAATATCAAGCAAGACTTCTTCCAAAATGCCTGGGAAGCCAGATTCTAAGGAGGGAACCAGCGGGGTTCTGACTGTATCCAACGCTGAGCATCACTTCTCCTCTCTTGACACCATCCCACCAGGAGACCTCATGACCCCCACCAGCGTTCCTCTGTTCTTGTCCACCTCCATTACTGATCCTACAGGATCATGGTCCAGCCCATCTTCAGACCACATGGTCACCTCCTCCAAGGACACTGAGACCCCTGGGAGCACAGAAAAGACAGAGCCAAACCCAGATTTTCCTCTTTCCAGAACATCAAGTTATACAGAAACCAGTGCTGAAAGAGTCAGAGGTACTACTTCCCCTCTGGGCCACCCATCTCCCTCAGGGGAAGGGACAACATGGAGTGTCTTCACACTTAGCACATCCCCTGATGCCACAGACTCACCCAGCATCTCCACAGCCAGCACCTTGGCTTGGGAAGGGTCATCTGGACCAGGCACCTTCAACATCACCCAGGTTCCAAGAGTGAAAACCACATCCCCTTCCACCACCTCTGTCTCAGAGGAGACCAATATCCATCCATCATTAATTGGAAATGAGACCAAGGAAACCGTCAGTGGATCTACAGCTCCACCTGAGGTCTCTGTTCCTGGAAGGGAGAGTAATTGGATGACCACCTCTGCCCCTTCCCCAAATTTGAGCACCACTGACAGCAGAGAGACAAGTACAACTCAGGTCTCTCCATCACACCCAGGGAGGGAGCTCAGAAGCCCCCACACCATTTCTGAAAGATATATCCCCAGTGCAGCTCTCCCTGAGAGCTCTGACTTCTCCAGGACTCCTGTTTCCAGCACCTCAACAGAAGCATCATGGAGCAGTGCAGGTACAGGTCAACACTTACCTGGATCCCAGCTCACCAGGTGGACAGAGACAAGTCCTGGAATACAGATATTGACCAGTGAAACTGATCCTGTCGCCATTTCCCCTGTTACCTGGGCAGTTGTTGGCTCCACCACCCCAAGGTCAAGCTCCACTGAAACAGCATCACCCAGAGAAACATCTTCAGACACTCCCATCCCAGAAGCCACAACCAGACAAACCACTAAGGAGTTTACGTCTCCCACTGAGATCTCATGGACAGGTGACAGTGACACAAGGACCAGCCAGGATACAACCTACCTAACTAGCAGAGACACGGCTTCCTCTGAAACAACTACACGTTTGACCTCGGCCGTCAGCAGTGCCCCAGTGTCCATGGCTACGACAGTGATCACAGTGGCTCCTGGCTCAAGTGCTCCAACAGGGACAACACCAACATCAAGCAAGGTTTCTTCAACAATTCCAGAAGTCTTATCTATGGGGAATCCTGATTCTGGGAAGCCAAGCAGCTGGGGTCTGACTCCATCAACCTCCAGACATCATTTTTCCCCTCCTGAAACCAGCCCTGCAGAAGATATCATGAAAAGCACCAGCCCTCCTCTGTTGATGTCCACTTCAATTCCTGATGATACAGCATCAGGGTTCGGCACATCCTCAGATCTGAAGTTCACCTCCTCTGTGCACACCGAGACCCCTGAGACCACAGCAAAGACGGAGCCCAGCTCGGCCTCCCCTCTCTCCAGTACACTCAGTAATGCAGAAACAAGTACTGAAAGAATCAGAGGTATGACTTCCATTCTGTTTCTCTCATCTCTATCAGGCAAAGGGACAAATGTGTCCTCAGGCTTGGCATCTCTCTTGATATCACAGGTTCACCCACCCTCCCCACACTCACCCCCTTGGCTTCAGAGGGGTCAGCTGATCCTTGTCCCCTCAGCCTTGTCAATATTTCTCAAATGAAATCCACTTTTCTCCTTCACGCCTTCCTCCTCAGCAGAGACCAACAGCCACCTATTTATTGTTAACGCTGTTTAGTCGCCAAGTCGTGTCCGACTCTTTTGTGATCCCATGGACTGTATCCACCAGGCTCCTCTGTCCATGGGATTCTCCAGGCAAGAACACTGGCATGGGTTGCCAGTTCCTTCTTCAGATGATCTTTCTTACCCAGGGATTGAACCTGTGTCTCCTGCATTGGCAGGTGGGTTCTTTACCACTGAGCCACCTGGGAAGCCCCACCTACTGGAAAGGAAACCAAGGAAGATTTTGAATCTATCCATGTCTCAACCTGACACCTCTACTTTCAGTTTAATGACCACCTAGGTCATCACCTCTGCCGCCTACCCACAGCTTCCTCACCATGGAAACACACGGCACACATTCAACTCAGGTTTCTTCATCCCACCTAGGGAGTTAGCTCAGAGACACAAGCAGCGCCTCAGTTACAGACTCCACCAGGACAGCCCTTCTCACCCATCTAGGACTTCTGCTTTGCTTCTGCAGCAGTGATATCCAACCATGGCACTTTTATTTATTTCACTGTATGTCTAAACAGAATCTGGCCAGAGACCAGTTTAATTTTTTATTTAATAATTTATTTATTTATTTTTGACTGTGCCGGGTCTTTGTTGCTGCAAGGGCACTTCTCTAGCTGTGGAGAGCAGACACTACTCTGTAGTAGCAGTGCTTGGGCTTCTCATTGCTGTGGCTTCTCTCTTTGCGGAGCACAGACTCTAGTGTGTGTGGGTTGCAGTATGTGGCTCAGTATTTGCAGTTCCTGGGCTGTGGAGCACAGGCTCAACCGTTGTGTTGCAGGGGCTTAGTTGCTCTGAGGCACGTGGGATCTTCCTGGATCAGAGATCAAACCTGTGTTGCCTGCATTGTCAGGCAGATTCTTAATCACTATGCCACCAGGGAAGCCCCAGAGACCAAGTTTTGAACTTCAGACGAGATAAAGTTTGGGCTTCCCTGCTGATTCAGATGGTAAAGACTCCATCTGCAATGTGGGAGACCCAGATTTAATCCCTGAGTTGGGATGATCCCCTGGAGAAGGGAATGGCAACCCACTCCAGTATTCTTGCCTGGAGAATTCCATGGAGGAGCCTAGCAGGCTACAGTCCATGGTGTCGCAAAGAGTCAGGCATGACTGAGCGACTAACAATTTCATTTCAACACTTTCAAGATGACGTTTCACACCAACCACTATTTCAGCCTCTGCCTTTTCTCTCCTTGCTTCTGTGGTGGTCCCTAGACTTGCTTCTCCAACAATGACCTCCATGGAAAGGACTTCTCTTAGGGAAGCACCCATAGCCACACTCACATCAGAGACACAAGTGGCCCAGTCACTGTTCATTCTCTAGCTCCCACCAATGTAAAATCCACAAGGGGCTCTGAGTGTGAAAGAAAGATGGGAACAAGCCACTTGTCCATTGGAACCACATCACCCTCTGAGACACCTACAGATTTTTCTTGGCCAAGAACACTGTCCTAAACTCAATGTCTCCATTTCAGTCAGTGGGTGCTTCTAGCTCCAGCCCTCAAGCCAATTGGTTGGCACATTTTCTTTTTTTTTTTTTTAATTTTATTTGTTTTTTGAACTTTTTATTTTGTATTGAAAGTGAAAGTCACTCAGTCATGTCCGACTCTTTGTGACCCTAAGGAATAATCCATGGAATTCTCCACGCCAGAATACTGGAGTAAGTAGCCATTCCTTTCTCCAGGGGATCTTCCCAACCCAGAGATCGAACCCAGGTCTCCCGCATTGCAGGTGGATTCTTTACCAGCTGAGCTACCAGGGAAACTCAAGAATACTGGAGTGGGTAGCCTATCCCTTTTCCAGAGGATCTTCCCGACCCAGGAATCAAACCACAGTCTTCTGCATTGCAGGCGGATTCCTTACCAGCTGAGTTACCAGGGAAGCCCATTTTGTATCAGTATATAGCCAACTAAAATGTTGTGATAGTTTCAGGTAAACAGTCATCTCCTTCTGTTCTCATTTACAAAGTCACAGTGACCACATTTTTCAGTAGGAGAGTCACCACAAGCATGTTAAGGGATAAAACTGAAACTAGTAAATGGAAACAGCTCAAGTTACCTTCTATGACTTCCTTATCACCAAGGTATATCCCCACAAGTGTTGATATATGGAAGCACACCTCTGGTCCCCCTGGGTATTCCACCTCATTCCCTCAATGGAGTTGTCAGAAGGGAGAGTCTCTGCCCCTAGCATCTACCTTATTTTTATTTTATTTACTTATTTGGCTGAGCTGTGTCTTAGTTGCAGCGTGCAAACTCCTGGTTACAGCATGTGAACTCTTAGTTGCAGCATGTGGGATCTAGTTCCCTGAGCAGGGATGGAACCCATGCACCCCCGCATTGGGAGCTCTGAGTCTTAGCCACTGGACCACCAGAGAGATCCCCACCCCTAGAACCTCACCTTTAATCAACTAACAAATCCAGCTTCAGCCTTCACATATCAGTTCTGAGAATGCCAGAACCACCAACCTCATCTTCTGCACCCGGCTCTGCTAGAAGCAGCCAGCTCCATGTTTGTCCTCAACTCCTTCTGCTGTCACTTACAAAGTCTCTGCAGTATCCTTCACCTCCCCTTTCAGTTTCTACTTATCTCATAGGGTCATTCTACTATCTATATGCAACTAGTGACACTTTTAGCATCCTTGAGCCCAGATTCAGGTCCTTCCAGCCAGAGCCTAGCTTTTCCCTCCCCAGCGGCAGAGTGTGTGTGATAATAATTATAAAAGAATGATAAAAGAAAATGGCAAAATGAGTAATCAAGAAATATTTTTATATGTTAGCTAACCAGATATAATAACTTCAGATATTATTCTGATTTTACTTATGTGGAGTCCAAACCATAGGAGTGAAAAATTAAACAATGGTGAATTCACACATTATAAGTGATGGAGGGACTTCCCTGATTGTCCAGTAGTTGAGCCAAGGGTGCAGGTTCAATCTCTGGTTGGGATACTAGGATCCCACATGCCACAGTGTGGCCATAAATAAATAAATAAAGGATAATCAGGTGTTTTTTAATTTTACTTATTCAGTTATTTATTTTTGGCTGCTCTGGGTCTTCATTGCTGTGTGCTGGCTTTCTCTAGTTGCAGCAAGTTGCAAGTCTCTAGTTGCAGTATATGGGCTTCTCGTGGTGGCTTCTCTTGCTGTGAAGCACAGGCTCTAGGCATGCAGGCTTCAGTAGTTGCAGCTCCCAGCCTTTAGAGCACAGGCTCAGTAGTTGTGATGCATGGACTTAGCTGCTCCATGGCATGTGGGAAATTCCCAGACCAGGGATCAAACTTGTGTCCCCTGCATTGCATTGCAGACTCTTAACCACTGCACCACCAGAGAAGCTCTCAACATATTTTTTTAAGTGATGGAAACATACCAAATGTTTTTGCAGACCAAATGTTTTTGCTTGAGGCCACTACATTCAGCAGTCCCACGATTTTCCACAATTAAGACCCAGGTCATATTGTGGGTTTGATTTCATGCCAATAAAAGAATTATTCCTTCCAGAGTGCCTTCTCAGAGGCAGATGAGGCTCAGATACTGAGCCAGGATCTGGCAAGAGCATTTCTTGTGGATGCACATCTTAAGGGAATGGGAGACTGACACTTCTGTCCCCTTCTCCCTCAGGGTCAGTGGCAACCACCACCATGGATCCAAGTGACAAGGAACCTGGAGGCACCACACAGCCAATGGGTAGCTTCACATCTCTGAAGACCATCAGTCTGGGTATGTATGATCATATTTTGGTACATAAAGCTTGAGTCTTTTCTCCTGGTCTTTGTAATAAGAGGCTTCCCTGGCAGCTGAGCAGTAAAGAATCTGCTTGCCAATGTAGGAGATGCAGGTTTGATCCCTAAGTCAGGAAGATCCTCTGGAGGAGGAAATGGCAACCCACTCCAGTATTCTTGCCTGGAGAATTCCATGGACAGAGGAGCCTGGTGGGCTACAGTCCATGGGGTCACAAAGAGTCAGACATGACTGAGTGACTAACACTTTCACTTTGAAGTACGATAATTGATTGTCTATGTTCCAAATTCTGGTAGATAATCACAACTTTCTACTTTTGTACTCAGAGGCTATTGATACTCATTTTTAGGGAGATTTCTAATCTGACCTCTAACATGAATTGCTTCTGTTTGATAATTTATATCCGCAAGAGCCAATTGCTTCCACTTAGGAATGACTCTACAAGTCAGCGGACAAGTATGAAGGGCTTTCCTAAAATAGGCACTATCACTAAGATAGATCAGGGGTTGCCATGAGCAGGAAACATAAAAGTGAGATGCCATAGGTTTATTTTATAGGACAATTCATTGCTAAGATGATTATAACAGAAGGTGAAAGAATTCTTGTCCACTATTATAGCTTTCAATACATGGCTTGTAGTTGAGAGGAGAGGAGGTATTCACTTAAAATGCTTAGAATGATACAAAACTTCACTGAGCGTTTCTCTGGGACATCCTTAAAAGTTTATACTTTTATCATTTTTTTTACATCTTCTGTTTCTTTGCAGTAGCTTAATGTTTGAAATTATTTCGTGGAATTTTTTTTAGTAAATATTCAAATGTGGCAATAGTGTCTTTTAAATATCCCCAAGCCCAAAAATATTTTGGCCACCTCATGTGAAGAGTTGACTCATTGGAAAAGACCCTAATGCTGGGTAGGACTGGGGGCAGGAGGAGAAGCGGACAACAGAGGATGAGATGGTTGGATGGCATCACCAACTCGATGGACATGGGTTTGGATAGACTCCGGGAGTTGGTGATGGACAGAGAGGCCTGGCGTGCTGCAATTCATGGAATCACAAAGAGTCGGACACGACTGAGCGACTGAACTGAACTGAAGCCCATGAGTCTTTGAAAGTATTTTTTATATATACAGTAACTTTATATGTAAATATATAAGTGGTACAGATTTAAAGGATGTTGATGTTCCATGTTTTTTTCCTGATATGTTGTCCAATTGTTTACAGTTCTGAAGAATTCTAATAAAAGTATAAATATATGATAATAATTTGACATGTCCCCCTGTGCCAGAAGATAAAAGGTTTCTGTTCTTTTTTGATGAGAGAAGTGAAAGTATATAAAAATATATAGGAAGAAGGGGACTTCCTTGGAGGTACAGTGTTTAAGAATCAACCTGCTAAGGCAGGGGACACGAGCTCAATCCCTGGTCCAGGAAAATGTCACACACCGTGGGGCGATTAAGCCTGTGCACCACAACTGCTGAAGCCCACACACCCTAGAGCTCATGCTCCACAAGAGAAGTCACTGCAATGAGAAGTTCAGGCACCATAACTAGAGAGTAGCCCCTGCTTGCTGCAACTGGAGAATGCTTACATTCAGCAATGAAGACCCACCGTAGCCAAAAAATATTTAAATAAATAAAGAAAAAGAACAGAAAAAACTCAAAGTATAAGGAAGGAAATAAAATTTTAAAACAGAGGATCAATATCCTCCCTTGTTCCATAGGGAATATTCAGTGAGTCAGCTCAATTATGATTCTTAAGACAACTAAAATGGACTTATCCACATGGCTTGGCTCCATAGGAAGGACCATAATGAACATGTATGCCCTTTTGAGCACATGCCCCACCAGCCTTCAAGACTCTGCAACCAGCTTTGTTATGATCACCAAAGTAACCCCAGGTTGGGCCTTCCCTGGCAGTCCAGTGGTTAAGACTCCACACTTCCACTGCAAGGGTCATGGGTTTGATCCCTGGGCAGGGAATTAAGATCCCACGTGCTGAGCAGTGTGGCCAAAAAAAAAAAAGTAACCAGAGGTTCAGTGACAGATACATCTGAACTCAGAACCATGATATGGGTCAGCTCTATAGTCATTCCTTCCATTGCCCTGAGTAAAAAGACAATGACAGCAAAATAGCAGCTATAATACGGAGACCTGTGGGTGATGCTTATTCCTCTGCTAGCCCAAGGTCAGAGCAGACAGCCAGAAGTGACCTGACACAGAGTGTCTCCTCTGTGGATACAGACATAGCTATTATCACCTCCAGAGCCTACATTATTTCAGCCTTGGACTTCTGGTAGACCAGAAGACTCAACCACTATCAGCCTTATCAGTGTTGCAAGAGAGACTACTGGCTACCTTCTCTTCAATGGGGCCCAAGTCTGAGTCCGTCACAGGACAGGAGACCATTGAAACTACATCTCCACCTGGGGCCCTTTCTGTGACATCATTTACTGCAGAGCTAACAATCGAGGGTGGGGACCTCACTCAGGAGGTCATCACCTCCAGCCCCAAGAGAGCGAGGTCAGTTTCACCTTTAATGCCTACCCCACAGAGGAGGCTTCAAAACCACACACAGCACCCAAGCACCAGGGACTTCTCCATGGACTTCCATAGGCACAGCTGGCCACTTACATGATTTTCTTGAGGTCAATAATACAAGAAGAACATCATCGTCCTTAGCAACGGCCACGGCAACAGGATCCACCCATCATTCTTCAACTTTTAATGGAATGATTCTGGATGCTCTATAGTCCCCCTGTTTGGATAAAATCACTGACCTCAGCACAAGACTAGAAGCCTTAAGTCCAAAGAACATAAGCACATCTGCTCCCACTGCAATTTTCCCTGATGACCAGGAGGTGAGCACTCTGAGATTTCAGATACAAACTCGACTCCCCAAGGATCTGAAATAACAGCCCTCCCTGTTTTCATTACTTCTCTTGAGCTGCCAAGTACACAGACTGACATAATGGCTCCCCTCCAGCCTTTATGCCTGATGTCTCCACTTTGGACTTGGCCCCTAGAAGATCTGTGTCTTCAGTGTCTATAATAGGTTCCCTTCATGTTGGAACCACAAGATCTCAAGGAGTCACCTCAGGGTCCAGTGATAACTCATCTGTCTCAATGCTGCCATTCCCTCCAAGGACCATGACAGATGGGGTCACATTGCCTCAGACAGACAATAGCCCCAAAGTGTCCATCACCGGAGATCTTGTGCTCACCAGTGGAGAGCCAGAGCAGAGCTCCGTACTCTCTCCCATCATGACCTCTATATCTTCGAGACAGAAGTCCACAGTTTCAGTGACTCTTCCTGGAGAGATCACATCTCCAATGAGAACCCTAACCCTCAATTCAAGTGCCCAGGGACAGAGCCTAGGGGCCTCTAGATTGGAGATGACAGATCCATCCATCTCTAGAAGTGAAGTACAGACAACTTTGACCACACAACTGACCACAGAAATAGCATCAATCTCTTCCATCTCCCTGGAGGCAATCAAGGAGTTCTCTCACTTTTCTGGACCACTGAATACCACAGAGTTTGTGGGCACAAGCATGGAATCTGGAGTCAAGAAATCTCCAATTTTGATCAGTAGTTCACATGATAGACTGGCCGTTTCCAAGACCACCCCAGACACAGAGATGAATCGTTTGACAGAAGCAGCAGTGACCACTCATCAGGCTATCAGTTCTGGTTCTGAGCCATGTTCCTCTGCCCTTGCACATTCAGTGTCTCACAAGACCATCTCTTCAGTGGTTACTACATCCACTGTGGAGACCACCAACCTGTCTCAGACATTTTCCACTTATCCTGTGTCGACCAGGACTCAGGAGGAACCTGTTTCCACTGAAACCTCTGGGCCAAGGGAGACCTGCTCAGCCATAGAGAGAAGCTCGATCCCTTCTCAGGTATATGGTGCTGCTACTACTGATGTCACCAGGACTGAGTTAACATCTCTGGACAGAATATGTGGCCCAGGCCCTACTCAGTCCTTGGGGATATCCAATATCTTCAAAGGAACCAATGCCAACAGTTCTACCTTCTCTTCCAACAGTTCTACAATGGAATCTTTACATATTACCTTTACAACACTAACAGGTCCCACTAGGATGAAGCCTGGGGAAGCAGTTGTTCTGGACAAAGCAATCACAGATTTCTGGGAAGGGATACCCTTGGATATGACTAAGATGACTGCTCCTGTGAGCAGAGGTCCAGGGACACTATCATGGAGAAGCTTTTTCTCTAAAGAAGAAACCAGGTTTCTCTTTTCCCCAGTCTCTTTCCCCAGCTTCATCTTACCTTCCTCCAGTTCCTCTGAGGCACGGGAACCCACAGTCCTCATGTCACTTTCTCCTGCTTCAGAACTGACACCAGTCACATTATCCACAAACATTCAATCTCAGAAAACCAACACTTTCCCAGGTACTGGATCCCCAGAAGATTCCTGCTGGTCCCTGAGCACTGCTACAGGAGAGGACAGGACCCCTGGGATGACTGCTGTGGACATCACCACTTCAGTGGCTGAGGATGAACCACGAAAGGTCCCCATATCTGGCATAGCTGAGACTACACTTACCAAGGAGAGCTCCTCTGGTGCAGAGTTCAGATCTGCTCCAGTCCCTGACAATTCCACCCCATTTACAAGTAAGAACCTTGAATTCCTTTGCATTGGAATTCTAAGCTTTTGTGGATGTGACTGAATGGGAGAAGATGGCTGTCAGGGATCTGCTTTAATACCTCCTAGGCAGAATCTACTATCTAAATCTGCCTACTACTATAGGCAGAATCTATTTTAAAAATATTTATGTATTTAGCTGTGTTGGGTCTTAGTAGCAGTGTGTGGGATCTTCATTGAGTCATGTGGGGTTTTTCATTTCAGTGCACAGACTTGCTATCAAATGCCATATAATATCACCCATATGTGGAATCTAAATACAACACAAATGAGCATACCTATGAAACAGTATCAGAGAACAGACTGTGGTTGCCAAGTGGGCCAGGGGTGGGGAGGGAAGGATTGAGAGTTTGGGATTAGCATATGCTGCTCTATATATAGGATGGATAAACAACAAGGTTCTACTGTACAGCACAGGAAACTATATTCAATACCCTGTGATAAAGCATAATGGAAAAAAATATGAAAAGGAATATATAATATGTATAACTGAATAACTTTGCTGTATAACAGAAATTAATACAACATTGTAAATCAAACACACTTCAATAGTTTTTTTTAAAAAAGTAAAAAATTATGTTCCTTTTTTGGTCAGAAAATTATTTTCTTGAAACCAGTCAGATGAGAAGTCCCCTCAATTAACAAAAAGCTTTTCATCCCTTATGAGCATCTTGAGGGTTTGGTTTAATATAAGACTTAATGTAAAAGAGACAGCTATTCTTTAAATCCCTTCTGAGAGATAAATGCTGCTGCTGCTTCTGCGAAGTCACTTCAGTCGTGTCCGACTCTGTGCGACCCCATAGACAGCAGCCCACCAGGCTCCGCCATCCCTGGGATTTTCCAGGCAAGAACACCGGAGTGGGTTGCCATGTCCTTCTCCAATACATGAAAGTGAAAAGTGAAAGTGAAGTCGCTCAGTCGTGTCCAACTCTTCACGACCCCATGGACTGCAGCCTACCAGGCTCCTCCATCCATGGGATTTTCCAGGCAAGAATACTGGAGTGGGTTGCCATTGCCTTCTCCTCTGAGAGATAAATGAAGGCATTGCTAGTCCAGTGTCTAGTGAGAATGGTCCTCACAGATCCATATTCTTAGGGAATTCAAAGGTAACACCACTGTTTTCTACTTCAGGGCCAGGTGAGTCTGTGACCACTATCACCAGGGAGTCAAGTCAAGGAGAACATGGAGGTACCGCTCGGCCAACCAGTAATCCTGAATCTCTTATGACTACAATCAGTGTGGGTAAGTAGGGGCACCATCTCTATCTCTTTTTTTAATAATTTTATTTATTTACATTTGGATGCGCTGGGTTTTTGTTGATACACGGGCTTTTCTCTAGTTGTGGCGAGCAGGAGCTACTCTCTACTTGCAATACATGGGCTTCTCACTGAGGTGGCTTCTCTTGTTGCAGAGCATGGGCTCTGGAGAGTGAGGGCTTCAGTAGTTGTGGCTCACAGGCTTAGTTACTCCAAGGAGTGTGGGATCCTCCCAGACCAGGGATCGAACCCATGTCTCTTGCACTGGCAGATGGATTTTTATCCACTGAGCTACCAGGGAAGCCCATCATCTCTATTTCCTTCAAAGCTATCCCATTTGGGTCCTTTCCCCTCATCTCTGGGGTCAAAAGTTGGATTGTTTAAGGAAGTAAAATGACAAGGTTTGAAATTGATTTCTTTGGCTTTTTGCCCCTCTGAGGCCGTTGATTGTTTTTTTCCTAGAGATTGTATTCATGGAACACGTTTATTGCTTCACCCTAGTTATTTGTATTATTCTTAATAGTAGCCAATCAATTCAGCAACAGAAAATGTCACAGGGCCAGTTCTCTGCACACTTTCTGTTTCTAAATCAGAGATCATTACTGGAATCTTGTGTTGGCAGGAAGGACACAGACAGACTTAAGGTAATATATTTCTTTTGTTGCAGTAGAAGAAGGAATCGTGGTCCTTGGCCACACCAACACAGTGAGAACAATCTGAAAAAGTGGTCCCCAGGAAGAGTGCTCTTAGAAGGTTTAGCTTTTCTCTCCCCTGTGGCAGTTACATGTCCTTCTCCTCAAGGATGGGAAAAGGGTTCAGGGAGACAGATGAATTTGAAAGAGGTTGAAGGTAAAGAAAAAGAATTCTGCCGCCCTTCTAGTCTCTTGCTTCTCAAATAGAAATCCTTATGTGGCCTTTCAGTGAACTAAGATTTAGGACATCTAGAAGAGACTGCAACTTGTAATTTGAAACTGGTTCAGCAAGAGCAGGCACCAAGGAGAAAAGTAAAAACAGAGTAGGGAAGTCTCTAGCATGGGTAGAATCCAGATTCATCACGCCCTTCCTTGTACAGAGTCTTTCTTTGTAGGGTAGGCAGTACACTGGGTTCCAGGTAACAGTTTCTCCTGAGCAAACAACGTGGGTCAAAGCCCTCACCCCACTCACCCTAACCCCAACCCACTTTGATCCATCTTTGGGATGGTCAGTATGTTCGCTGGTGTCCAGACTCTGGAAGTGTGATAGGAAAGGGTTCACATTTTCTTTTCTGGAGAAGAAGGAAATATTTTGAATTAAAATCATAGGAAGGAACAAATTATACTGTCAACCAGGAGAACACCATTTCTGTACCATTTACATATCTCCTACCAACTCACTTTCTAATCACAGGTATGTCCTCAAGAAGCCCAGAAATGGCTACAGCCTTGAAAATCATAAGCTCCCAGGAGCCCAGCATCAGCCCAGAGACCAGGTACACTCTGGAAAATTCTCAGAAGATTTCAACAGCAGCTGTCCCTATGGTGACCACTGTGGAACCAGGCACCCTTCAGTCCACGGCCACAGGGAGTGGCCGCATCAGCCTCCCTCACTCACCCACAGCAGCAGCCAAGCTGCCAGCAAGAGGGACAACAACTACACAATGGGTTTCACCCTCCCCATCTAAGGACTGGACCAACACCCACCTTGGGACTCCAGAAGGGACCAACAAGTCACCAAGCACAGTGTCCTCTATCCCCCTAGGGTCAGTTCCTAAAGTCACTATAGGGACTAGTCCACAAAGCAGCCCAACTCAGATTCCAAGGACAACTGGAATGAGTTTCTCTACGTGGCTTGGCTCCACTAGAGGGACCACAGCAGACACACGTGTCTCTCTGAACACATCTTCCACTAGTCCTAAAGACTCTGCAACCATCCCAGACTCTGTGACAACCCAGACAGTAACCATGAGCTCAGAGACAGATAAAACTGAATTTATAACCAAGACAAAGGTTGGCCCCACAGTCATTCCTTCCACTGTCCTGAGTAAAAAGACAATAACAGATGAACAGCAGTCGAGTATATCCATGAGTGAAGCTTATGCATCTGCTAGCCCAAGGTCAGAGCAGACTGGGAGGGACCTGACTCTTGGTGGATCTCCTGAGACCACAGACACATTGCCTAAAACCTCCATAGAACCAACCATATTAGCAATTCTGACCTCTGAAAGCCAAGCCATTACCAGCCTCACTAATGCCTCAGAAGGAAAAACGACCTCCTCACCATCTGTCACATTCCCCTCAATGGGGTCTAAGACACTGGTGGCCATCACAAGTGTAGTGACCAGTGATGTTGCCTCTAATCTTGGGCAACTATCACAGACCTCATCTCCTACAGCAGTGAGCACCATGGATGTAACCACAGCCCCCACTCCAAGTACCATCACCACCATGGAAACCAGCTCAGTCCTGACTACCATGCCTAACCCAAAGGAGAGTGTGAGCACCATGGATAGCACCATGGCCACAGAGACCAGCTCATCTGCTCTTGAGCACCCACTCACGTGGTCATCCACAGCTTCACCAGCCCCAACGTTTGGTCCCTGGACCATCACAAACATGACTTCAAGCTTGGAAGCCACAGGTTCTCCTACAGCAATTTCTGCAATGGGTACAACTTCATCGTTAGCATCGAGCACTGAGTCAGGCTCTGAGTCTACCCCCCCTGACCCTGTGACTGTTGTCAGAACCAGCCTAACCATCCCATCCTCCAATGCTTCAGCTGAAAAGACAGAGGCCAGCACAAGTGTAAGAACGTCGAGTCCTTTAGATGAAACTGCATCTGTGCCTATCTCAACTTCTGTTGTTGAGAGGATGGGCACCTCATTTGCTGACATTTTAAGCACCAGCTGGACTCCCAGTAGAACACAAATGGAAGCCATGCATGTCTCAATGGCTTCTATGGACCATTCGGATACAAAGATTATCCCCAAGCTCCCCCCATCCACTCCTCTGCCTGATTCTTTGTCCACCCTTGACTGGGTCACCAGGAGTTCTGTGTCATCAGCCATAACCACTACCTCAGCTCATCAAGGGGTCACAACTCCTCCCAAAATCCCTTTGGAGAACATGGTCAGCACAACTACCTCTCAGCCAGCAACCTCCATAGGGGACATTACAAGTAGGGTCACTTCTGCTACAATAGTAAGTAGCCCTAAAGTCACTTTATCGGGGAGGCCAGATCTTGCTAGCAAGGAAGCAGAGAAGAGTTCTACCCAGCTTTCCACCACAGTTGCTGCAGATTCAGGACATGTGTCTATACCAGAAGCAACAACTCTGGATTTAATCCCACATACAGTAAGAACGCCTTCTCCAACTCCCCTGGAGAATGAAATAAAGACTTCTACAATGGAGGCAAGTGTTTCCACCTGGACAGTGGAAGAACAAAGCTCAAGCACGTCTCTGATCCATGAGGTCTCTTTTGTCTCAGGAGGGAGGCCCAGCCTGGAACCTCACACCAGTTTGCCACCAAATTTGAGCAGCAGCTCACTTGAGATGCTGGTCACCACAGAAACAAAAGCAGTGTATCCTTCCACAAACACATCAATGACACTTGTAGGGACTACCAGTTCTGGACGTGAATCACACTCTCCTGTCCTGGCCCCCACACAGCCATCCAAATCTACATCTTCAATGGTTACCTCCTCTACCATGGGGGACATAACTGCTTTCACACCAATATCTGGCTCATCTGAGACTATAAAGATTGAGATAGAGTCAGTGTCCTCTCTGGATACTGGGTTTAGGGAGACAAGTACCTACCAGAAGAACATCTCTGCTACAGAAATAAGCACTGCCATTTCTAACGTGTCTACAAATGATGCTACTACTGAGGTCACCAGGACACAAGCTACCTCATCTAGCAGGATATTCATTCCAAGTCCTTCTCACTTCAAAACTTTTCCAAACACACCTACAGAAAGCAGAACCAGCCCCTCTACATCCATGTTCATGACAGAATCTTCAGAAATGACCATCACCACCCAAACAGGTCCTCCAAGGATGACAATACAAAGTACCCTGACCTTGGACACATCAACTCCGGCCTCCAGGGAAGGAACCCACTTAGCTGTGACTCAGAAATTTCCACAGTCAGAGATGACCACTGTCATGAGCAAAGGTCCTGAAGATATGTCTTGGACAAGCCCTGCCTCCATGGGGGAGACCAACTCTCCATCTTCCCTAGAACCAATTTTTGCCACAACCTCACCTTCTGTACCTTTCATGTTACAAGGGAACAGTACCTTCTCTCCTGTGTCCACAACCTCAGTTCTCACCTCTGACTTGGGAAAAACCACAGAAGTTTTGGGCACAAGCTTGGAACCTGTGACCAGTACACCTGAAAGTGTGAACAGCATCTCACAGGAAATACTAACCACTTCAGAAGCCACCAGAGATACAGAAACAACTCATTCTTCAAGAATCACAGCAGTAACTGATACGGGGATCACTAGTTCAGCACACAAATCACAATTCACAGTCCCAGCCAGCACAAAGCCGCACAAAGCCACATCTGCAATGGCTACCTCTTCTATCATAAGAGACACCAGGGTCTCCACATCAACTCCAGACTCTTCCAAAACTGCAGAGATTGAGACAGAGCCAACATCCTCCTTGACGGCTGGACTGGGGGATACCAGCACCCATCAGGAGGAACGCTTAAGTAGAGATCCTTCCAAAAACACAGCAGTAACCAATATGAGGACCACCGATGACGAACATGAATCACACTCCGTTGTCTCAACTGGCTCAGAACCATCCAAAACTGTATTCCCAATGAATACAGCCATCACCATAGGGAAAACCACTGTTTCCACACAAATGTCTAGCTTCTCTGAGACTCCAAGAATTGAAGCTGAGGCAAGTTCCTCCTGGATGTTTGAAATGAGGGAACACAGCACCTCCAAGGAAACCAGCTCATCCACGGAGAAAACTACTATACTTCCTGTTATGAACACTGGTTCTGTTACCGAGGTGACAAGGACGGAAGACATCTCGTCTAGTGGTGTGCTCAGTCCAAGCCCTGCCATTTCTACCGTGTCACCAGTAATCTCCACAGAAACTATCACAAGACTTTCTACTTTCCCCACAATGACACAATCAACACAAATAACTGTCACTATTGAACACGGTCCTTCGGCAGCTACATCACAGAGTACCCTTGATGGGGACACATCAACCACATCATCAAGGGTGGGGACCCACACAGCTGTGACTCAGGGACTTCAACACGCAGCGCTGATGACTCACACGAGCACAGCTCCTGAGGAGGGGTCTTGGACAAGCCCTGCCTCTGTGGAAGAAACCAGCTCTCCATCTTCCCCGATGACTTTATCTGCCATGATATCACCCTCGTCTGAGTCTCCCACATTACCAAGGAGGAACCCCTCCTCTCCTACCCCTGTGACTTCACTTTTCACCCATGGTCTGGTTAAGACGACAGACACATTGGGTACAGGTTCGGGTCCTGTGACCAGTTCACCTTCAACTGAGATCACCTCCAAAACTGAGATACTGTCCGCTTCTGGAGCCTCCCCAGGTACACAGGTGATTCAGCCTTCTGAAAACACAGCTGAGACCCATGGGGCCAACACAAGTTCTGGACGTGAGGCCCATTCCTCTACCCCAGCTGACTCAGAGCCATCTAATGTCACATCTCCAATCGTTCCTCTTTCCACCTTTAGAGAGATCACTGTTTCTCACCCGACTGAAACTACGACCATTGAGACAGACTCCACATCCTCTCTGAGCCCGGAACTGAGAGAGACCGGCCCCATCCAGCAGAACACTTCAACCACAGAGAACATCACTCTTCTTTCCAACGTGCCCACCGACGCGACTACTGAGCTCTCTAAGACACAACCCACCTCCTCCACCAGTACGTCCAGCCCTGGCCCCACTCATTCCACCATGTTACCAGACATTCCTAACGGCATCACCACGAGCCTCTCTACCTCCCCCATGACAATAGAATCTGCAGAAATGCCCATCACCACCCAGACAGGTCCCTCTGAGGCTACATCACAGGGCACACTTAGCTTGAACACAGGGACCGAAGCCTCTGGGGCAGGGACTCATCCAGCTGTGACTCAGAGCTTTACACACTCAGTAATGAGCACTCTCATGAGCAGGGGTCCCCAGGATGTGTCTTGGACAAGCCCTACCTTGGTGGAAGAAACCAGATCTCCATCTACCCCAGTGACTTTATCTGCCATGACATCACCCTCCTCTGAGTCTCTCACATTACCAGGAACGAGCCCCTCCTCTCCTACCCCAGCGACTTCACTTTTCACCCATGGTCTGGTGATGACCACAGACACATTAGGTACTCGCTTGGGACATGTGACCAGTTCACCTTCAACTGAGATCAACGCCACCCCTGAGATACTGTCCACTTCTGGAGCCTCCCCAGGTACACAGGTGATTCAGCCTTCTGAAAACACAGCTGAGACCCATGGGGCCAACACAAGTTCTCGCCATGAAGCCCATTACTCTACCCCAGCTGACTCAGAGCCATCCATTGTCACGTCTCCAATCGTTCCTCTTTCCACCTCTAGAGAGACCACTGTTTCTCACTCGACTGAAACTATGACCATTGAGACAGACTCCACATCCTCTCTGAGGCCTGAACTGAGAGAGACCAGCACCATCCAGCAGAACACTTCAACCACAGAGGACATCACTCTTCTTTCCAACGTGCCCACCGACGCGACTACTGAGCTCTCTAAGACACAACCCACCTCTTCCACCAACGCGTCCAGCCCTGGCCCCACTCATTCCACCATGTCACCAGACACTCCTAAGGGCGTCATCACCAGCCTCTCTACCTCCCCCGTGACCACAGAATCTGCAGAAATGCCCATCACCACCCAGACGGGTCCCTCTGAGGCTACATCACAGGGCACACTTACCTTGAACACAGGGACCGAAGCCTCTGGGGCAGGGACTCATCCAGCTGTGAATCAGAGCCTTACACACTCAGAGATGAGCACTCTCAGGAGCTGGGGTCCCCAGGAGGTGTCTTGGACAAGCCCTGCCTCTGTGGAAGAAACCAGCTCTCCATCCTCCCCAGTGACTTTATCTTCCGTGACATCACCCTCCCCTGAGTCTCTCACATTACCAGGGAGGAGCCCCTCCTCTCCTACCCCTGCGACTTCACTTTTCACCCATGGTCTGGTGAAGACCACAGACACATTGGGTACTCACTTGGAACATGTGACCAGTTCACCTTCAACTGAGATCAGCTCCTCCATTGAGATACTATCCGCTTCTGGAGTCTCCACAAGTACAGAGATGATTCAGCCTTCCAAAAGCACAGCCAGGGCCCATGGGGTCAACACAAGTTCTGGACATGAAGCCCATTCCTCTACCCCAGCTGACTCAGAGCCATCCAATGTCACGTCTCCAGTCGTTCCTCTTTCCACCTCTAGAGAGACTGCTTTTTCCACACCAATGCCTCACTCGACTGAAACTATGATGATTGAGACAAACTCCACATCCTCTCTGAGCCCTGAACAGAGAGAGACCAGCACCATCCAGCAGAACAGTTCAACCACAGAGAACATCACTCTTCTTTCCAAAGTGCCTACTGATACGACTACTGAGATCTCTAGCTTACAACCCATCTCCTTCAGCAGCACATCCATCCCTGGCCCCTCTCAGTCCACCGTGTCACCAGATACTCCTAAAGGCATCATCACCAGCCTCTCTACTTCCCCCGTGACCACAGAATCTGCAGAAAAGACCATCACCAGCCAGACAGGTGTCCATGAGACTACACAGGGCACACTTACCTTGGACACATCAACTAGCTCTCCATCTTCCTCCATGCCTTCACCTGCCATGATGTCACCCTCCGCTCAGTCCCCCATAGTACCAGGGAAGAGCCCCTCCTCTCCCACCTCTGGAACTTCACTTCTCACCAGGGTTCTCATGAAGACCACAGGGAAATTGGGCACCATATTTGAACCAGTGACCACTTTACCTCCACCTTTGAGTAGTCCTACCATGCAGACACTTTCCACTTCTGAATTCTCCATAGATACAGTGAAAATTCTTCCTTCCATACACACCACAATGACCACTGAGGGTTCCAGCAGTTCTAGCCATGAACTTAGTTCTTCTGGCTCAATTTTCTCTGAGTCCTCCAGGATCACATATCCTGCTTCCTCCATGGATGGAACCACTCTTTCTACATCAAAGCCTTCCTCCTTTGAGACCACAACATTTGAAACAAAGAAACTTTCCCATCTGATGCCTGGACTGAAGGAGACAAGCATGACCCTGGGTTTCAGCTCTAGCACACTCACAAACACACCTTCATTGGCTCTGTCCACTCATGGTTTGAAGAGCCCCAAGACAGATATTACCTCTTCTGTGACATCATCAGCCCCAGTTCAGTCTCTGTCTACACAGGATACTGACATTCCAGTGGAAACAGTCACACACTTTCATGCTTCTCCCTCTGTAATAGGGTCTGCTGGCATAACTCTCCCAGAATCCAGTCTTTCTATGCCTGTATCAGCAAGTACTCATCACCTACACATAGATATGCTGTCTTCAGCTGAGACCATTCTTGCTAACACACTGACATCTTCTGTGTCAGAGGCCATGGCTTCCCTTGCCACATCTGGAGTTCCAGGTGCCATCTCAGCTACCTCCTCAGATGGTCCATTTTCTAGGACAGAATCAGACCCCAAGGAGTATACCAGGTCCACCGCCGCAGACAATATACCTTCTTCAGCTTCAACACCATTTCCCTCTTCAACTTACATACCACTGATCCTTCAATGAGCTCCCTTTCCCATTGGATTACTTCCTCCCCAGCCACCCCAAGCACAGTAGACACCAACCTTGACACAGAGAGCAGAAGGACTGATAAATTACCCTTGGTTACAACCAGTACTCTGCAGACTTGGGCCCAGCCATACAGGACATCTTTGCTACCCATTATGGACACTAGAATGACAGAGAGTGTTGGTTTGGGAACAGTGACAAGTTCTTTTCAAGTTATTCCACACTCAACACAGTCAACAAGTAAGGACCCACAGCTCCTACACTCTCATTATTTGGGGCTTGGCTTCTTTCCTGAGAGATAAAAAAGGAGTTGGGCTTCCCTGGTGGCTCAGATAGTAAAGAATCTGCCTACAATGTAGCAGACCCAGGTTCGGTTCCTGGGTCAGAAAGATCCCTTGGAGAAGAAAATGGCATTAATTATGAGTGTGATTGTTTGTTGATGTTTAGTTGCTAAATCATGTCTAACTCTTTTGTGACCCCATGGACTGTAGCCCACCAGGCTCCTCTGTCCATGGCATTTCCTAGGCAAGAATACTCAGGTGGGTTGCCATTTTCTTTTCCAAGGGATCTTCCTGACCCAGGGATTGAACCCACGCCTCCTGCATTGGCAGGCAGATTCTTTACCATTGAGCCACCAGGGAAGCCCTAGGAGTCTATTACTGCACCAGAAATTCCTTTAGAAAAACTATATGTTGATCTGTTTTCATTTCCAGGCACTGAGATGGGCATTGGGGAAACAAAACTAAGTAAGCAAGCAGTTGAGTAATTAGAGTACCATGATGGATGTTCTAACATTACTGCTAACATTGATGATGACAATAATAATAACAGCAACAAATGTTTGTAGAACACTTCTTCTGTGTCAAATGTTATTCTAGTAAGTTGTTTAATTCCCATTGGAACACAGTTTGAGAAGGAATTATTATAAACCCGGTTTACAAATGAGTTATATAGATATAGAGAGAGGTTGAGTAATCTGTTCAAGATAATTAAAGCTGGTAAGTAGTAAGAACTCAGACTATATAAGCAAAAGCATAGCACTAGGAACCATGCTCTTAACCATTAGGCTAGGCAGGAATGGTCAGAGAGGTCGGAGAAGAAGCAGGAGATTCCTAGAAGCCAGAAGGGAGAGTTTTAAGAAGTAACGGTTAGTTCTGTCAAATGCTGCACAAGAGCCAAGTTGAAATAAGGTGAGAAGTTCTTTGACAACATGTGGTCCTCAAAGATTCTAATGAAAGGAGCATCACTGAGTTTTAGAGGACTGAAACAACAGGTAAAACAATACATAAACAAAAGGAGAGATTCCCCCTTTAAACTGAGCCTGTTTCTATATTGAGAACAGAATCAGCAAGGGAAAGAGAAAGGAGTGAATGAAAATTGAGGGAACAAAGTATCTGCGGATATAGGAGGACCTTAAGACCTAGGAGGAGAAATACCACATTCAAAAGAACAGTAGATGTGGGAGGAAACTTAGGGAGATTTCATTCTATGGATAAGTTGAGTACAACCACAGATTTTGTTCTGGACACAAATCCAATGAGGCCCTCCAACTACTCCAGCACCTGTTCACTAGGCAATATGTACAGGAGGGTGACTTATTTCTCAAACTAGCTTTAACAATTCACAACCAAGTTAAACACATTGGGATTGATGCATTCTTAAAACATTGCTTGGTAGTTGAGTAATGGGTATTCAGAAAGCAAGTGATGAATGGAATGGTAAAAAGGTAGAACTATGGTTGGGTGGGAAGAAGGAAGAAAGGGAGAGACGAATGAAGAAAAGATGGGTGTATAGAAGGAAGGATGAATATATAGTGGGAAGGATGAAAATAAGGAAGATGGATGGAAGGAAGGATCAAAGGAAATAGAGATTGAAGAAATAGGGATGAAAAGTTGCAAAGAAAGAAGAGAGAAAATATGAAAAGAAAGATACATGGTAGGAAGAAAGGATAAAAGGATGGATGGATGAAAGAATAAATGGGTAGCTATAGGGGTAGATGGATGGATGACTCTCTGGGTGAATGGATGGATCTATGAACAGATGTGGCCACTCAAGACATATAACCCTGGTTCCAGTCCATACAGATGGTTGAGAAGAATTGAGTTGTGTAGTCATATTAAGTGGATCCATTTAGATCATGTTCTCCTCTGGAAGAGATAAGTTACCTTAGGTTTCTTCCCTACCTTCTCCTTCAGGGACTGATGGCAATGTGAAGCGTATTACAGAGATACCCAGTGAAGCAGCCCATGGAGGCACCACCATCCATATTCCCCAAGCAACCACATCTGCTAGTCTTACAGGTAGGTTCAACATTTTATTTCCCAATAATCTGACTTATGCTTTTATTTCTTGCTTGAGAAGGATGAAGTGTTTCTTTCTAAAAAAATTTAAACTATTTAAAACTTTTTTCTTTCTTTTATTCATTTATTTTTGGCTCTGTTGGGTCTTTGTTACTGCGCATGCTTTTCTCTGGTTGCAGAGAGCAGGGGATACTCTCTAGTTGTGGTTCTCAGGCTTCTCATCACTGTGGCTTCTCTTATAATGGAGTACTGGCTTTAGGGCATGCAGGCTTCAGTAGTTGCCGCTCAGGGGCTCAGTAGTTGTGGTTCCTGGGCTCTAGAGCACAGGGTTGATAGTTGTGACACAAAGGCTTAGTTGCTCTGCAGCATGTGGGATCTTCCAGATCAGGGATGGAACTTGTATCTCCTGCACTGACAGGTGGACTCTTCACCACTGAACCAGGGAAGCCCTGTTTCTTTGGACAAAGAACTATATGGAGTTGCCATGGGCTTCCCTGTCCCAGTTGGATCTTTGTCAAGTAGTTACCAGGTAGATGTTACTTTTCCTTCCCTCCTAAGATGGCTGAGTGAGTTTAGTTCAAGGTTGAATGTGTCAGCTTCACATATTCACTTAATTCTAAAAATGCTTATTATTAATTTACTGTGTGTTAGAGACTGTGACATAAACTGAGGATACATAGATGAAAATACTTTGACATTGCATCCATGGAGCTCTCTCAGTCCAGTAGAGGAGACAGCAAAGGAACAAAATAATGATGATGTAACTTTCTTCGACTTTTATTGGAGGATAGTTGGTTTACAATGTTGTGTTAGCTTCATACAGCAAAGTGAATGTTTCATGTATCATATACATATATCCACTCTTTAAAAAAACTGTTTATTTATCTGTGTCAGGTCTTAGTTGCAGCATGCAAACTCTTAGTTGTGGCATGTGGGATCTAGTTCCTGACTAGGGATCAAACTCAGGTCCTCTGCATTGGGAGCATGGAATCTTAGCCATTGGACCACCAGGGAAGTCCCTATCCACTCTTTTTCAGATTCTTTTTCCATATAGGCCACTACATAGTATCGACTAGAGTGCCCCCTGCTATAGAATAAGTCCTCATTAGGAGTTTTTTGGCTATGCCATGTAGCATGTGGGATCTTAGTTCCCCAACCAGTGATCAAACCCGCATCCCCAGCATTGGAAGTGCAGCATCTTAACCACAGCTACAGGGCCCAGTCAAAAACAGAAAAAAACAGTGATCTAATTTCCATACCTTTCCTCTCTTCCTTTTTCTACTTTCACTCATTTTAGATTAGAGATTATTCCAATATGGTCCTGAGTTATTTATACTCTCTGGAATTTGGGCAACATGGCTGCCACCTGTGTCTATATTTAATAAAAAGAGCAATTAGATTTATTTGGCTTTCAGAGAGCTCTTTCATTTTATGTGCATGGTTCTTTGTTAAGGAGAGTTCATTATGTTTTCAAATTTTGTTTCTGTTATTTTTCTGATTTCTACCTGAGTGGGGGGAAAAAAAAAACTTATGTTGGTTTCCATTTTCAATTTTTCATTGTTCTCTTTTTTATTTTCACACCCTTATTATTTATAATTAACTCAGAAACTGATTTTTTTTAATTCTGTTCCTATTTTAAATAAATACTTTCAAACAAACCCACAACAACAAAAAAAGAATTCATGGAGGAGGTGCAGCCCAAGGTGAGTCAGGCAAGAAACATGTATGCTAAGTCGATTCAGTCATAACCGACTCTGCGACCCCATGGACTGAAGCCCACCAGGGTCCTCTGTCCATGGTATTCTCCAGGCAAGAATACGGGAGTGGGTTGCCATGCTCTCCTCCAGGGGATCTTCCGGACCCAGGAATCAAACCTGCACCTCTTACATCTCCTGCATTGGCAGCCAGGTTCTTTATCACTAGCATCACCTGGGAAGCCCCAGGTAAGGTGAGGGCATTTTCCCATACCAGAAGGATCTCAGCACATACCAGGCAGAGACATTTCTCTCCCTTTCCTGACGTGGAGACAAAATTAGCAATTGCCAACCCAGTAAATAGTAATCATGTTGTCCCAATTTTGTGTCCATCCTACACTTCACAGGATTATCAACAGTAAGGACAGAGAGGACAGAGACCACTGCCACAGCTCTGAAGACCACCACCACAGTGACAGTGACTACCAGAGTGTCTACTCCCACTTCAGGAATGCTGCCTCTCCTCAGGACATCAGATAAAAAGGCCAGCACAAGCACAATAGGAACGATCATCACAACCCCAGATAGTCCAAAGATGACAGCCTCTTTCACCACCAGACCTAGAGATGAGACCAGCACCACAGTTCCTATGACAACCTCATCTATTTTCAGTAGAGGACCAGAGACTATACCCTCACTGGCCCCTAGTTCTGGGGCAGAGACCAGCACTGCATTTCCCATGATAACTTCATCTATTTTCAGTAGAGGACCAGAGACTGCACCCTCACTGGTCCCTAGTTCTGGGACAGAAACCAGTGCAGCTGTTCCAACTCTTACTGTTTCCTCCGATGAACCAGAGACCACAACCTCATGGGTCACCCATCCTGCAGAGACCAGTCCAACTGTTTCCAGGGCAATCTTGAACGTTTCTCATAGTGAATCAGACAGCACACCCCCAACAACTACAAGTTCTGGGAAAGAAGTCAGTACAGCTGTTGCAACTCCAACTGTCTCCCCTGAGGTACTGGGGATGGTGACCTCACTAGTTGCTAGTCATGGGACAGAGACCAGCTCAGCTGATCAAACTCTGGCTGTTTCCCCTGGTAAGTCAGAAGCAACAGTCTCCTTGATTACCCATCCTGGGGCACAGGCCAATTTAAGTGTTCCAATTCCAACTCTCTCCCCTGATGTATCAAGGGTGGAAATCTCACCAACCACCAGTTCTGGGGCAGAGACCAGCACAACTTTTCCAACTATGACTGATTTCCCACATAGACAAAAGACAACAGCCTCATGGGTCACCAACCATGGGACAGAAGCCAGTTCCATTTTTTCAACTTCGATTATCTCCCCTGATGAACAAGATACAACAACCTCATGGCTCCATTCCACAGAGACCAGCACACATGATTACAAAACAACTCTGAATTTTTCCCCTAGAGAATTAGATGGCACATCTTCAGCAACCACCAGTCCTGGGGCAGAATCCAGTTCAGCCACTCCAGTGATGACTATCTCACCTAGCAAACCAGTGATGGTGACCTCACTGGTCATTAATTCTGGGACAGACACCAGTACAACCTTTCCAACTTTGACTGGGCTCCTGCATGAATCAGAGTCAACAATGTCCTTGGTCACCCAGCCTCCAGAGTCCGACCCAACTGTTCCCAAGACAATGCCTATTTCCCATAATGGATCATATACCATGCTCTCAGTGGTCACCAGTCTTGGGGCAAAAGTCAGTTCTGCTGTGCCAACTACAACTGTCTCACCTGGTGTATCAGGAATGGTGACCTCACTGGTTACCAGTTCCACAGCAGAGACTAGTTCAACTTCTCCAACTCTGACTGATTCCCCACATGAACCAAAGACCACAGCCTCATGGGTCACTCATTCTGAGACAAAAGTCAGTTCAACTGTTCCAACTATGACTGTTTTCCCTGAGAAGTCAGATACAACAGTCTTTTTGGTCACCCACCCTGAGGAGACCGGCCCAACTGTTCCCAGGAAAACCTCCAATGTTTCCCATAGTGAATCAGACACCACATTCTCAGTGGCTACAAGTCCTGGGGAAGAATTCAGTTCAGCTATCCCAGCTACAACTGTCTCACCTGCTGTATCAGGGATAGTGACCTCACAGGTTACCAGTTCTGTGGCACAGACCAGTACAACTTTTCCAACTGTGACTGATTCTACGTACAAATCAGAGACAACAGCCTCAGGGGCCACCCATACTGAGACAGAAGCAAGTTCAGCAATTCCAACCATGACTATTCCCCCTGGGAAGCCAGACACAACAGTCTCACTGGTCACCCCTCCTGAAGAGACCAGCCGAAGTATTCCCAGGACAACCCCCCATGTTTCCCAGAGTGAATTTGACACCACACCTTCAATAGCCACTAGTCCTGGGGCAGAAGGCAGTTCAGCTGTCCCAGCTATGACTATCTCACCTGGTGTACCAGAGATGATGACCTCACTGATTACCAGTTCTGTTGTAGAGGCTAGTACAACTTTTCCAACTTTGACTGATTCCACACACAAACCAGAGACAACAGCCTCAGGGATCATCCACTCTGGGACTGAAACAAGTCCAGCTGTTCCAACTATGACTGTTTCACCTGGGAAGCCAAATACAACAGTCTCAGTGGCCACCCATCCTGAAGAGACAAGTCCAACTTTACCCAGGACAACCCCTAATGTTTTCCCATACTGAAACAGACACCACATTCTCAACAGCCACCAGTTCTGGGACAGAATCTAGTTCAGCCGTCCCAGCTACAACTGTCTCACCTAGTGTATCCAAGTCCAAGTTGGTGACCTCTGTGGTTACTAGTTCTGGGGAAGAAATTAGTACCACTCTTCCAACTCTGACTGCTTCTCCAGGTCAAATGGAAACCACAGCCTCATGGGTGACCCATTCTGAGCCAAAAGCCAGTCCAGCTATTCTAACTCCAACTGTTTCCACTAGTGTACCTCATACAGTGAACCCACAAGCCACCAGTTCTGAGACAAATGCTAGTATTCCAGCTCTGACACTTTCTCCTGTTGAGCCAAAGACCACAGCCTCATTGGTCACTCATCCTGGGATGCAGGCTAGTTCAGCTACTTCAGTTGTCTTCTCTACTATGCCACGGCTGGTGACCTCACTTTTCACAAGTTCTGGGACAGAGACAAGTACAGCTTTTACAATTCCAACTGATTCTTCACATAAACCAGAGAAAACAGCCTCATGGGTCGTGCATTCTATGGAGACCAATACTGCTATTTCTAGAACAATTCCAGGTTTTCCTCATAGTAAATCAGACATCACACCTTCAATGGCTACAAGTTCTGAGGAAGAAGCCAGTTCAGCCATTACAACTACAACTATCTCCCCGAGTGTACCAGATGTTATGACTTCTCTGATCACTAGTTCTAAGGCAGAGATCAGTACAACTTTTAGAACTATGATTGTTTCCCCTGGGAAGCCAGATACAACAGTCTCACTGGTCACCCATTCTGAAGAGACCAGCCACACTGTTCCAAGGACAACCTCCAGTGTTTCCCAGAGTGAATCAGACTCCATGCCCTCAGGGACTACCAGTCCTGTTGCAGAAGTCAGTTCAGCTGTCCCACCTACAACTGTCTCACCTGGTGTACCAGGAATGGTGACTTCACTGGTTACTAGTTCCACGGCAGAGACCAGTACAGCTTTTCCAACTCTGACTGATTCCATGAACAAACCAAAGACAACAGCCTCAGGAGTCACTCACACAGAAACAAGTTCAGCTACTCTAACTATGACTGTTTCCCATGGGAAGCCAGATGCAACAGTCTCACTGGTCACCCATCCTGAAGAGACCAGCCCAACTGTTTCCAGGACAACCTCCAGTGTTTCCCAGGGTGAATCAAACACCACACCCTCAATGACTACCAGCCCTGCAGCAGAAGTCAGTTCAGCTGTCCCAGCTATGACTGTCTCACCTAGTATACCAGGAATGGTGACCTCACTGGTTGCCAGTTCTGAGGCAGAGACCAGTACCACTTTTCCAACTCTGACTGATTCCTTATATGAACCAAAGACCACAACCTCATGGGTCACCCATTCTGAGACGAAAGCCGGTTCAGCTGTTACAACTTTTCCAATTCTGACTGATCCTACTCACAAACCAGAGACAACAGCCTCAGAGGTCACCCATTCTGGGAAAGAAACAAGTTCAGCTGTTCCAACTATGACTGTTTCCCATGGGAAGCCAGATACAACAGTCTCACTGGTCACCCATCCTGAAGAGACCAGCCCAACTGTTCCCAGGACAATCCCCAGTGTTTCCCATAGTGAATCAAACACAACACCCTCAACAAACACTAGTCCTGAGGCAGAAACCAGTTCATCTGTCCCAGCTACAACCGTCTCACTTGGTGTACCAGGGCTGGTGACCTCAATGGTTACCAGTTCCATGGCAGAGACCAGTATAGTTTTTCCAACTCTGACTGATTCCATGAACAAACCAGAGACTATAGCCTCAGGGGTCACCCACACAGAAACAAGTTCAGCTGTTCCAACTATGGCTGTTTCCCATGGGAAGCCAGATATGACAGTCTCACTGGTTACTCATCCTGAAGAGACCAGCCCAACTGTTCCCAGGACAACCTCCAATATTTCCCAGAGTGAATCAGACGCCATACCCTCAATGGCCACCAGTCCTAGGGCAGAAACCAGTTCAGCTGTCCCAGCTACAACTGTCTCACCTGGTGTATCAGGGCTGGTGACTTCACTGGTTACCAGTTCTGGGACAGAGACCAGTACAGCTTTTCCAGCTCTGACTGATTCCCTACATGAACCAAAGACCACAACCTCATGGGTCACCCATTCTGAGACAAAAGCCAGTTCAACTGTTCAAGCTATGACTGTTTCTGCTGGAAAGCCAGATACAACAGTCTCACTGGTCACCCATCCTGAAGAAACCAGCCCAACTGTTCCAAGGACAACCTCCAAAATTTCCCAGAGTGAATCAGACACCACACCTTCAACAGCCACCAGTCCTGGGACAGAAACCAGTCCAGCTGTCCCAGCTACAACTGTCTCACCTGGTGTATCAGGGCTGGTGACTTCGCTGGTTACCAATTCCGTGACAGAGATCAGTACAACTTTTCCAACTCAGACTAATTCCACACTGAAACCAGAGACTACAGCCTCAGGGGTCACCCACATTGAAACAAGTTCAGCTGTTCCAATTCTGATGGTTTATCATGGAAAGCCAGATACAACAGTCTCACTTGTCACCCATCCTGAAGAGACCAGTCCAACTGTTCCCAGGACAACCCCCAGTGTTTCCCATAGTGAATCTGACACCACACCCTCAACGGCCACCAGACCTGGGACAGAAACCAGTTCAGCTGTCCCAGATACAACTGTCTCACCTAGTTTACCAGATACAGTGAACTCTGAGACAGACACCGCTATGGCTATTCTACCTCTGACTCTTTCTCCTGGTGAACCAGCAACCACAGCCACCTCTTCCAGTGCAGAGACGAGCACCAATTCTCCTGCGTCAACTGTTTTTCCTCATTTACCAGAAACCACAGCCTCACCATCCATCTTGCCTGAGTTGGAGACTAGTACAGCTCTTCCATCTCAGACTGTTTCTCTCAGCCCACCAGAAACATTCTCTCTCTTCACCATACCTGTGACCATGACAGCCAGAGTTGATCTAAATCCAACTGTTTCACTTGATGTTCCTGCTGAAACAGCCTCAGTCTCCACTGAGGAGACAGAACTCAGCACAACTATTGCAATGTCAGCTATTTCCCATGGTTTACCAGAGACCACAGGTTTACTGGCCACCAGTCCTGAAGCCAAGGCCAGTACAAGCCTCCCTGCTCTGACTCTTTCCCCTGGTGGTCTTGGGCCTTCCAGGACCCCTGCAACAACCATTGAGCTTTATACTGTAACTTCTGGGAACACAGAAACCTCACCACCTGCAACCTCAGTTGAACTCTCAGAATTTCCCAAAACTGTGACAGGGGACACTGTGACCTTGAGACCATCAGAGACCACAAGGCGACCTAAAACCAGTCATGTGGAAGGATTAAGTACAACCACTATCCTGAAAACCGCCACTGTTGAGACCACTCATCTAGCTGCCACAGGTTCAGGCCACACTGTGGCTGAGACCACAACCACCTTCAACACACTGGCTGGAAGTCCTTTTGCCCATGTGACCACATCTGGAACATCTACCTTGGCCTCTGTGACTGTGACTTCAGGAACAAGTAAGAATAGTGTTTTTATTGTGATAAAATATAATATATATGAAATAATATATATATATTATATATACATATATATATATGAAATAATTGGAGTATTATTTCCCACTACAGTATTCTTGCCTGGAAAATCCCATGGGCAGAGGAGCCTGGCAGACTACAGTCCATAGAGTCACAAAGAGTTGGACACGACTAAGCAACTGAGCATATATGAAATAGTATATACATTTACTAATCATATGTAAATGAATAATTCAGCAGCATGAGTTACATTGACACTGTTGTGCAAACGTCTCTTCTACCTGTTTTCAAAATTTTTTATCACCCTGAATAGGGTCTGTGAACTCATTAGGCAAAAATTCCCCCTTTCCCACTCCTTCCAGCCCATGGTAACGTCTAATCTATTCATGGTCTATATGAATTTGCCTATTATAGGTATTTCACGTAAGAAAGATCATACAATGGATGTTTCCTTTTGTGTCTGGCTTATTTTGTTTAGCATGATATCTTCAAGGTTCATCCATGTTGTAGTGTTTATCAGAACTTCATTCCTGTTTGTTGTTGTTTTAGTCACTAAGCCGTGTCAGATTCTTTTGAGACCCCATGGACTGTAGCACTCCAGGCTCCTCTTTCCATGAAATTTTCCAGGCAAGAATAACTCGCATCTTCTGGCAGGCAGTCCATTTGTGGGTTGACATTTCCTTCTGATCTTGTCCCCTGAGTCCCTCTTTCACTCCCAAAGAAATTGCTACAGGGATGCTCCCTGGGCCTAAGTACGTGCTGAAATGGTAAGAGCAAAGGGGAGGTGGAAATAAGGTGATTAATTCTGCATCCCAAGAACCTACCTATTGTTGCTGTTGCTTTTGTAGTCACTAAGTCATGTCCGACTCTTCGCAACTCCATAGACTATAGCCCACCAGTCTCCTCTGTCCATGAGATTTCCCAGGCAAGAATACTGGAGTGGGTTGCCATATCCTCCTCCAGGGAATCTTCCTGACCCAGGGATTGAACCTATGTCTCCTGCATTGGCAGGCGGGTTCTTTACCACTGAGCCACTAGGGATGCCCTAAGAATCCACGTAATCCCAAGCAAACTGGGATGGTTGGTCAGCTGATACGGGAGGATCTTGGACTAGGACTGCTGCATGAGGTGTCTCAGGTGGGACAGCCTATGCCAGACCCTCATTTGGGCAATGGAGTTAAGGTGTGTCCTCAGAGCCTTAGCTCCCGCCCTCAGCCCAGGCTTGACTCAGGACTGGCCGCATTTTACTTTCCCTGCCATTGCAGCTGCAGTTCCTTTCTTGATGCCTTTTACTGTCAACTTCACCATCACCAACCTGCACTACACAGAGGACCTAGGAAACTCGGACTCTAAGATATTCAGAGCCACTGAGAGACACCTGCAGCTGCTGGTGAGAGACCTGCACCAATGCCCACCTTGCCTCGACCTCCCAACACCCTGCTCTCTTGTTCCCTCTCACTCATCTCCCTCTCATTCTTCCCAGCTCAGGCCTTTGTTCAGAAACAGCAGCATTGGTTCCCAGTACGCCGGCTGTAGACTGACCTTGCTCAGGTGAGACGTCTTCCAAAACCACTTCCCAGGAAACTAAGATCCCACATGCTACGTGGCATGGCCAGAAGATTAAAAAAGAAGAAGGAGTGAATAATAGCCATATTTCTCCTACCCCCAACCCCCGCCAAAAGAAAAGCATAATGATGAAGGGGTCATTGTTTCTATTTTTCCACGATATTACTGTCTGGCTTTAGTGGAAGACACAGCAGAATATATGCTTCTGCATTCCATATTTTACAATATTTCACCTTGTGGCCTCTGGAGAAAAAAAATATATACTCTTAAAGAGTAAAAGTGAAAATAATATCTTAGTATTACTATGAAAATATTTTTCACTTGGTGGATGCCCTATAAGGTTGAGGAACTCTAGGGGTGTCTGGGCTGCACTTTGAGAACTGCTGTACTATGCTATAGGGACATGTGATGGGAATACTTTGAAGAACATGGATAATAGCAAGCAGAATTCCCAGACAAGAGAGGAATGGGATCTTTCTCCCCTCCTGAAAAAGCTGCTGCTTTGGGTGAATCACCGTAGGGTCAACTTAAATTCAAGACAAAGATATTTTTTTCCTTTATTTATTTATTTAAAATATGTTTTCATGGAACTAGTTCTTTTTATATATAACATTTTTTAAATTGGAGTATAATTGCTTTTGGAGTAGGAAATGGCAACCCACTCCAGTATTCTTGCCTAGAAAATTCCAGGGACAGAGGGGCCTGGCAGGTTCGCACCGAGTCAGACACGAATGAAATGATTTAGCATGCACACACGCACGAGCAACTGAACACATAATTGCTTTACAACACTATGTTAGTTTCTGCTGTACAACAAAGTGAATCAGCTATATGTATACATCTATTCCCTCCCTCTAGGGCCTCCCTCCCACTCCCACCCCCATCCCACCCCTCTAGGCTGTCACAGAACACCAAGCTGAGCTCCCTGTGATATAGAGTAGCTTCCCACTAGCTATCTGTTTTACACATGGTAGTGTATACATCAGAGAAGGCAATGGCACCCCACTCCAGTGTTCTTGCCTGGAGAACCCCAGGGACGGCGGAGCCTGGTGGGCTGCCGTCTATGGGGTCGCACAGAGTCAGACACGACTGAAGCGACTTAGCAGCAGCAGCAGTGTATACATGTCAGTGCTATGTTCTCCATTCATCCTACCCTCCTCTTTCTCCCCTACATCCTCATGTCCTTTCTCTACATCTGCATCTCTATTCCTCCCCTGCAAATAGGTTCATTTATGCCATTTTTCTAAATTCCATATATTAAATTCCCCACATTAATATATGATAATTTGTTTTTCTATTTCTGACTTACTTCACTCTACATGACAGACTCTAGGTCCATCCACATGACTACAAATGATCCAATTTTGTTCCTTTTTGTGACTGAGTAATATTTCATTGTTTCTATGTACCACACCTTCATTATCCATTCATCTGTCGATGGACATCTAACTTGCTTCCATAAGACAAAGATATTTTTGAACCATCTTTTCATTTATTTCTTCTTAACTCATTTTCTCTGTTTTTCTCCAAACTTGGTTGCCCACCCAACATATGTTCCCAAAGAGGTGACCTCAGCCTTTGGATTTGCCTACGTGAAAATAAACCTCCCCCTTTCAGACTCCATGAAGGTTGTTACACAATGTCACAGCCAGCCATGGGGTGATTCATTCACATTCTCCAAAGTCTGTAATCCTCTTGGGTTTCCCTTCCACATGCTGTTGTTGTTCAGTTGGTAAGTCATGTCCAACTCTTTGGGACCGCATGGACTGCAGCACGCCAGGCTCCTCTGTCCTTCAGTATCTCCTGGAGTTTTCTCAAATTTATGTCCATTGAGTCACTGATGCTATCTAACCACCTCATCCTCTGCTGCCCCCTTCTCCTCCTGCCTTCAATCTTTCCCAGCATCAGGGTCTTTTTCCAATGAGTCTGCTCTTCACATCAGGTGGTCAAAGTATTAGAACTCTGGCATCTGTCCTTCCAATGAATATTCAAGGTTGGTTTCCTTTAGAATTAACTGGTATGATCACCTTGCAGTCCAAGGGACTCTCAGGAGTCTTTTTCAGCACCACAATCCCACATGCTCCCTGTCCTAGGAATCTCTGTTGTCCTCCCTAAGATATTTACAACCCCAAGGCCCAACCAGGACTCAATGGTTACTGGAGTGGTCACTATCTGTATTTACCTTCATGAGTAGACAGGGAGTGTACTAGGGGCTAGTAGGTGAAACAATGAGCTAGAATCAATTAATAAAAAGAATGAGGATAATATTACCGAGCCATAAAAAGGAACAAAATTGGGTCATTTGCAGACATGTGGATGGACCTTGAGAGCATCATACAGAGTGAATAAGTCAGAAAGAGAAAAGCAAATATCATAAATTAACACATATGTGGAATCTAGAAAAATGATATAGATGATTTTATTTGCAAAGCAGAAATAGAGACACAGATACAAAGAACAAATAAATGGATACCAAGACAGAAGGAGGGATGGAAGGAATTGAAAGATTCTGATTGACGTATATACACTACTGATTTACTATGTATAAAATAGACAACCGATGGGAACATACTGTATAGCACAGGGAACTCTACTTAATGCACTCTGGTGACCTGAATGAGAAGGAAGTCCAAAAAGGAACGTGCATATGTAAACATATGGCTAATTCACCTTTCTCTCAGTAGAAACTAACAAACATTGTAAAGCAGCTACACTCCAATAAAAATTAATTTTAAAAAATTAAAACTTAAAAAAAAGAATGGGGACGAAAAGAAGAAATTGAGCTAAGGAGTGGCCCTGCAGAGTATTGCACTTAGGAGCTGGAGGGATCTGGAGCCCCACATAAGATGGAAAAAGATGTGTTGAAAAAGCAGATGAAACCCAGGGAAGAGTGCTGACCTAGGGACTTCCCTGGTGGTCCAGTGGCTAAAACTCCATACTCCCAATGCAGGGGGGCTGGGTTCCATCCCTGGTCAGGGAACTAGAGCCCACACATGTTGCAATGAAGACCTGGCACAGCCAAAACAATAAAATAAAACAAATCAATATTTTCTTAAAAAACAGGGAAGTGATCTTAAAAAGGGTAAAAATTAACTTATCTACAAAATGAAAATAGAGTTACAGATGTAGAGAACAAACTTATGGTTACCAGCAGGTAAGGTGCAGGGAGGGATAAATTGGGAGATTGGGACTGATACATACACACTACTCTATATAAAACAGATAACTCATTTATATAGATAACTAAGGACCTACTCTATACCACAGGGAACTCTACTCAATACTCCGTAATGGCCTAGGTCTATATGGGAAAAGAATCGTAAAAAGAGTGGATACATGTCTAACTAATTCACTTTGCTGTACAGCAGAAACTAACACAACATTGTAAATCAACTATCCTCCAATAAGAATTTTTTAAAAATAAAAACCAAGGACTGCAATTGAAGGGGAAGCACTGTCAAGAGCATCCTGCCCTTAAGTGTTCTTCATGTTCCCGTTCCTGTGTCCCTTCTTCCCCAGGGCCGATAAGGATGAAAGAAGCACCAGGATGGATGCGATCTGCACCTACCGCTCAGATCCCACAGGCTTCAGGCTGGACACGGAACGTCTGTATTGGGAGCTAAGCCAGCAGACCCAGGGTGTCACTCGGCTGGGCCACTACACCCTGGACAGGAACAGTCTCTATGTCAATGGTGAGTAGCTCTGCGCTAGCTGCGGTCTCCTCCTGCTCCCCAGATGGGGTCTCCTTGCAGTGTGATTGCTCTGTACTCACTTTCATAGTTCTGGAACAACCTAGAATTTCCATAGGGACTCATTTCTCTCCCCTCAGAACAACTTAAAAGGAACTTTTCAAGTCTGGAAATAAAGGTTCCCTCCAAAGTCTTCTTCATTCCAATGACCTTTCACAGAAGCCCAAATGGAACATGCAGACATCTAGGAAGAAAGCAAGCCCATGGCGGTCACTGGGGTTAACTCTTCCCCGAGAAACAATGGGTTTGTAATGCAGTGGCTAATCCTCACGTTTTTATTTTCCCAATAACAACTTGTGGTCCTTTACTCACTCTCCAAGGGCCTGCTGGAACTACACCCCACCCAAGAAACAAACAACGAAGCTGTTAGTAATGTTTTTAGCAACAAATTCCTTTGCAATAATGCTCTTAGCAACAATATCTACAATAACACCTGTACTAAAGGCTAGAATTTATTGAGGGACCCATGTTCTAGAGCATTATATGTATTATGCCTTGGTAATCCTGCCTAACGTGGAATTTTATGTATATTTGGAGTTTTATGTATATTTTTGGAGTTTTATGTATATTTTACAGAGGAACAAACAAGGCTCAGGAAGAGAAATCCATTTTTCCAAGACCAGATGGACTAATACAAGTGGTAGAATTGGGACTCAAACCTAAATTGACTCTAAAATCTAAGCCTGCCTGATTACTAGGGTGCACTGCAGACTAACCCAGCTAAATATCAAGCCTCAAATATTAAGATGGAAAAGCATATTAAAGGACTTCTAGGGACTTCCCTGGTGATCCAGCAGCTGAGACTCCCAACACAGGGGACCCAGGTTCAATCCCTGGTCAGGGAACTAGATCCCACATGCTGCAATTAAGAGTTCACATGCCACAAGTAAAGACCCCATGTGACACAACTAAGCCTCAACACAGCCAAATAAATAAGTAAATAGAAACAAATATTCAAAAAATAAAGGACCTCTAATATGACAATTTAAACTAATTAATTATGTCCTCACTCTATCACCTTAGACAATTTCTTTCTTCTTGGATTAAAATCTGTTTTGTATTTCAGTAGTCCTTAAGAGTTACCTAAAAGCAGTAGTTAACTACTATGGGTTTTGGTGAATTACAGGTCTTGCTTCAGTTAAGCCCTGGTCCTGTCTGTGGCCCTGGGCAAGTCATGACCTCTCTAGACTTTTGTCCATTTTTTAGAATGAAGTTCTTTTTTAAAGTCACCTAAGATTAGTGTGAGGATCAAATGAGATAAAACCTGAATAACTCAAGTTAACTGGACTCCATGTGGCCCAGTCTCAGAGAGGAGTTTTATTTCAATAAACCCATTTGCACCATCAAATACAAAATAAGTTTCAATTATATTTCTTGGTTGTTGCTGTTTATTCTCTAAGTCATTTCCGACTTATTTGCAACTCCATGGACTGTAGCCCACCAGGTCCCTTGGTCCATGGAATCTCCCAGGCAGGAATATTAGAATGGATTGCCATTTCCTTCTCCAGGGGATCTTTCCTACCCAGGGATCAAACTCATGTCTCCTGCATAGGTGGGCAAGTTCTTAACCAATGAGTCACCAAAGAGAATCCTAGCCATGATCCAAAATCATACTTATTCAAATCCTCTTTCCCCCATTTTCTCTTATTCTCCAACTTTATACTCTCTGGCTGACCCCTAAGTCTCTCTCTCTCTCTTCCTCTCTCTCACTATCTCAATCCCAGCACCACAGAAGTCCAAGAACTATGCTGTTAAAGCTCAAGCTTTGTCTTTGGAGAGTTGGGGAGTGGGAGAAACTCAAAGAGCAAGGACAAAATTATATATCATGGATGAAGAAACACAAATAAGGCTGAAAACACTCACAGGAAATTGTTGTCCTTATTGTTCATTTGATAAAGCCCAAGTGGCTCAGATGGTAAAGAAGATGCCTGCAATGTGGGAGACGCAGGTTCAGCCCCTGGGTCAGGAAGACCTCCTGGAGAAGGGAATGGCAACCCACTCCATTGAGATAGTGACAGAAAGGAAGAGAGAGAGAGACTTGGGAGTCAGCCAGAGAGTATAAGGTTGGAGAATGAGGGAAAATGGGGGAAAGAGGATTTGAATAAGTACGGTTCTGGATCATGGATAGGGTCCTCTTTGGTGGTTCAGTGGTAAATAATCCATCTACCTATGCAGGAGACATGGGTTCAATCCCTGGGTTGGGAAGATCTCCTGGAGAAGGGAATGGCAACCCACTCCTGTTTTCTTGCCTAGAAAATTCCATGGACAGGTCCATGGGGTTGCAAAGAGTTGGACATGACTGAGAGACTAACAATTCATTTGGTGAGGTTGATAATATTCCAGGCAGCTGGTAAATTCCCAACAATACTGAGAGTGATTTGATCATTGTTTTCTTTGAGGTTAATGGTTATGAGGATGAAATTAATCAGAAGGACCAGAGTAAGAGGCAGTTCACTCACAAAGAGTAGCCATCAGGACCTCCCCAGTGGTCAAGTGATTAAGACTCTGCCCTCCCAATGCAGGGGACACAGGTTCGATCTATAGTCAGGGACCTAAGATCCCACATGCTGCACTGTGTGGCCAAGAAGAAAAAAAAAAAAAACCATCATTATTTATTGGTGAATCTCAAAGAAAATACTCAGGAAGGTCTGTGAGTTTGTGTTTCTAGTTCTACACTTCACTCCTTTCTTAATGTTCTCCCATCATCTTATGCTTTCTTTCTGTCTCTCCTTGCAGGTTACAACCATCGGTACTGGATCCCCACCACCAGCAGTGAGTAATGAGGGCTTAGATGTTTCCATGACCCTGGGACCCTTCCACCCTAAGCCTGCTCCCTGGGAGGAAGGCATGCCCCATTCCCCAAATCCTTAGCCCCACAATAGCCTCAGACCAGCAAAAGTTTCAGGTTAAGCCAAGGAACAGATGCAAGTTTCCATCAACCACTGTAGCCTCTCATAGCTTTATGATAGGCCCCAACAGTTTTATTCTTTCAGCTCCAGTGACCTCCACCTTCTCTCCAGGACCTCCAGCATCTCCGACTTCCATCCCCAGCTCTACCGGTAGGAATCTAATCTTTGGATCTCATGAAACTTCAACTTCCATTCAATGGCTGATGGATTCCTGCATGGTCTGGACCCTGATGCCCACACAGCCTCAGCCCATCCCACTTTCTACCCTGCTACCTAGTCCAGCCTCATTTCTATTCCTGCAGGGCCCAAACATCTGTCCATCCTTACTGTTCTTGGAACTCATTTGTGCTTGGTTCTTCC
The DNA here is from genome assembly GCA_024291935.2 of Okapia johnstoni. Taxonomy (NCBI): domain Eukaryota; kingdom Metazoa; phylum Chordata; class Mammalia; order Artiodactyla; family Giraffidae; genus Okapia; species Okapia johnstoni. The sequence continues at coordinate 10,285,220 of CM044316.1, read as the reverse complement.
TTGTTCTCTGGATCTCATCTCAGCATGTTCTTGCTCAGACACCACCTCCTAGAAAATAGCTTTTCCCTAGCTGATCTCTGTTCTATTTCTATGAACAGTTCCTTCCTGGAAATCACTGCTAATCTGTTACCCGGAATGTGGAGAAAAGGGAACCCTGTACACTGTTAGTGGGAATGTAAATTGATGTAGCCACTGAGCAAAACAGTATGGAGGTTTCTCAAAAAACTAAAAGTAGAACCACTATATGATCCAGCAGTTTAACTATTGGGTATATATAGCCAAAGAAAACAAAAACACTGATTTGAAAAGACACTGCACCCCTAATGTTCCAGAACAGCACTATTTATAATTGTCAAGTTATGAAGGCAACCTAAGTGTCCATCAACAGATGAATGAATAAAGATCTGACAACACACACATACACACACACACACACCATGGAATACTACTCCATCTTAAAAAAGAATGAAATTTTTCCATTTGTTAGCAACCTGGATGGACTTGAAGGGCATTATGCTTAGTAAAATAAATCAGACAGAGAAAGACAAGTACTGTATGATATCACTTATATGTGGAATCTAAAAAAATGCAACAAACTAGTTTATATAACAAAAAAGAAGCTGACTCACAGGTATAGAGAACAAAGTAGTGGTTATCAGTGGGAATTGGGGAAGGGTGATACAGAGGCGGGGAGGGGGAGATACAAACTATTGGGTGTAAGATAGATTCAAGGATGTATTGTACAACACAGGGAATGTAGCCAATATTCTGTAATAGCTGTAAATGGAAATAGTTGCAAATTTAAAACTGTATAAAATTTTTTAAATCATTCAAAAAACTTTTAATAAGTGGAGACTTGTCAATGAAATATATAAGATGAACTTCTTTTCAGTTTTTATTAAGATATGTTGTGTTAGTTTCAGGTATACAGCAAAGTTCTACATATATCTATATCCACTCTTTTTTTAGACCTTTTTCCCGTATAGACCATGTAATGACCCATATAGGTCATTACAGAGTAGTGTTGTCAATTTCAATCTCCCAGTTTATTCCTCCCTCCCTCCTTCCCCCTGTGATAGTTATTAATAGTATGCACATTTTAAGAAGTTACTGCTATTTTGATTTTCTTGACTTTTTTCTATCCGACTCTTTGAGACCCCATGGACAGTAACCTGCCAGGCCCCTCTGTCCATGGGAGTCTCCAGGCAAGAACACTGGAATGGGTTGCCATTTCCTCCCCCAGGGGCTCTTCCCAACCAAGGGATCGAATCTGCACCTCCTCTGTTTCCTGCGTTGGCAGGAGGATTCATTAAGAGAGAGACTCTTACCCAGCAGGGTTCTTGTCCTTCTTAATAGAAATTGATCAGATGCCAGACAGGAAATTCAGGCAAGGCTTTATTGGAATTCCCACTGAAGCAGTGGGGGAGTGAGAACAAGCAACGGTTCCCTTGTCTGTTTGCTCCCTGAGGGGTAGAGCAAACCGGTCCCTTATATGGGGTGAGGATAGGGGTGCTTCCAGGGGTCAGGCCAGAGGGGTGACTTGGTGGTCTGCCCACCCGTTTGGTGGTGCTGTGTGCAAGGTGCATGCGTAGTACCCTATTTTTGCTCCCAGACCCCTGTTTTTGTTAAGTGGCAGTTGGGTTTTTTTTTTGTTCTCTTTGTATTATGTTGTCCATAATTTGCCCCAACAGCTGGGGCAGTGGTAAAGAATCTGCCTGCCAATGTAGGAGATGCAAGAAATGTGGGTTCAATCCCTGGGTCAAGAAGATTCCCTGAAGAAGGAAATGACAACCCACACCAGTATTCTTGCCTGGGAAATCCCATGGACAGAGGAGCCTGGCAGGCTACAATCCATGGGGTCACAAATAGTCAGACACAACTGAGCAACTGAGCACATGTGCACATACACTCAGTTATTCTTAGCCCATTATATTTTGTTGCTGGAGGACACATTTGTCCAAGAGCAAGCCCTGCATCAAAGAGTCTTAGATCCCAAGTCCCAGCCTATTTCAAGATGAACAAAGTATGTAACTCACCCACATCTCTGAATGCCCCTATTCCTCTGTTCTTGCCACCCTAGGGCTGAAAAGGATGGAGCAGCAACTGGAGTGGATGTCATCTGCACCTACCATCCTGACCCCACACGTCCTGGGCTGGACAGAGAAAAGTTGTACCGGGAGCTGAGTCAGCTGACTCATGGTGTCACCAGGGTGGGCAACTACACTCTGGACAGTAACAGCCTCTATGTCAATGGTGAGTGTCCGTGTTGCATCCAGGGTCTCCTACAGTCCCATGTCTCTCTATATCAATAGTTCTCAACCTGGAAAGATTCTGCATCCCAGGGGATATTTGACAATGTCTGGAGACATTTTCAAGTCATCACTGGAGGGGTGCTAGTGACATCTAGTGGTTAGAGGCTAGAAGTGCTACTAAACATTTCTTGTTCAGTTGCTAAGTCATGTCTGACTCTTCGCAACCCCATGGACTGCTGCATGCCAGGCTTTCCTGTCCATCACCATCTTCTGGAGTTTGCCCAAGTTCATGTCCATTGAATCGGTGATGCCATCCAACCATCTCATTCTCTGTCGCCCTCTTCTCCTTCTGCCTTCAATCTTTCCCAGCATCAGGCTCTTACTAAACATCCCACAATGCAAAAGGCAGCCTCCCCACCATGAAGAACTCTCTACACCAGTGGTCCTCAGCCTTTTTAACACATGGGACTGGTTTTGTGGAAGAAAATTTTTCCACGGACCGGAGTGGAGGTGGAGGGGGGATGGTTTGGGAATGATTCAAGCACATTACATTTATTGTGTACTTTATTTCTATTAATTGTGATATGCAATGAAATATACACCTGGGCTTCCCAGGTAGCTCAGTGGTAAAGAAGCTGCCTGCCAATGCAGAAGATTCGAGTTTGATTCCTGAGTTGGGAAGGTCCCCTGGAGGAGGAAATGGCAACCCACTCTAGTATTCTTGCCTGGAAAATTCCATGGACAGAGGAGCCTGGTGGGCTACAGTCCATGGGGTTGCAAAGAGTAGAACATGATAGAGCATGTACGCACACAACGCACCACAACAACATTGGCAACAGTGCCCCACCAAGACTAATAACTGCTACCATAGCTAATTCTTACCAAAAGTTTCTTTGCCAGGAATTATGATAAGGACTTTATTTATGTAATCTCATATTAATTTTATCCCAAACTCTGTGACTTATTCCACTCATTTTTACAGGCAGCAATCATGCATTCAGGCAGGAAATCATTTTCCCCAGATAATCCATCCATAATGCAAGGGAGAGTCAAGACTCAAACGGAAGGTTAAGTCTAAATTCCAAGTTCTGAACCACAAGGCAACACTGTAGACCATCCAGTGCAAGCCTGTCAGGACAGGAAGAAAGAGGGTTTGATGATCTCTAGCCAACAATCCAACCTGATGCTTGATTAGTTATTTCCCTTCTATGTCAGCTTGGAAATGTCCTTTATATATGGTTTGGAATATATATTTTACTGGATTGACAGTAGTACATCCTGTTTGGTGTCTATAGAAGGTTTAACTCCAGGATTGGGACTAACTGAAAGCATATTAATAGTATGGAGATTGATGAGTGACAGATCTCTGTTTTATGTGATGCTGGACAAGCCATGTGACCTCTCCAGGCTCTAAGGTCCCATCTACAGAATGGACTAAACACACATACCACACAGGATTGTCCTGACAATCAAATGAGATGATCTAGCAAAAATCCAAGTAAATCACAGAGCTCCCCTTAGTCCACCCTTCACTCGCATCCCTCAGAGTATCAAAGACATGCAATCCATGACGGAAAGAACATCATAAAAAATTCTCTTCTCGACTCACAGACTTAGAGAATGAACTTACGGTTGCTGGAGCGGGGTCAGAGGATGGGTGAAAGGGACAGCCACGGAGTTTGGGATGGACATGTACACTCTGCTATATTTAAAATGGATAACCAACAGGGACCTACTGTATAGCACAGGGAACTCTGCTCAATGTTACGTAGCAGCCTAGATGGGAGGGGAGTTAGGGGGAGAATGGATCCATGTATATGTATGGCTGAGTCCCTTCACTGCTTGCCTGAAACTATCATAACATTGTTAATCCAACATACCCCAATACAAAATAAAAAGTTAAAAAAATAAAATGCATCATCATTGGAAAAAAAAGAAAGTCTCTTTTCCCCAGTTTCTTTCAGGCTCCAATCTTTATACCATTCATCTGATCTTTGAATCTCTTCTCTTTCTCACTACCCAACCCCAGATGCAAATTTTCTCTATTTTGAACCACATGCATCTCCTTTCTTCCATCTCATTGTACCTTTATCTCCACATACCACTCTCCCCAGCTGCCACAATTTTGTCAGTTCTACATCATACACACACACACACACACACACACACACACACACACACACACACACACACACACTCAAAGAAAAAAACAGAAACTAAACCAGAAAAGATCATACTATCATAAAAATTTTGTGGTGGCAGAGAAGGTGAAAGAGCAAGGACAAACTTATCTCTAGAGATTGAGAAAGCATGGGTAAGGCTTGGAACACACACTCATTCATGAATTTGTCCCATTATCTTTGTAGTGTTTAGCATTATTTCTGATACATTCCTGATAGAGCCAGATATTACTAATGTGTTTTAATTTTGGCAATAATTTCTACTGTACAACAAAATGAATCAGCCGTACATATTCATATATCCCCTCCTTTTTGGACCTCCTTCCCATTCAGGTCACCACAGCACCTTGAGTAGAGTTCTCTGTGCTATAAAGTAGGTTCTTATTAGTTATCTATTTTATACATAGTATCAATAGTGTATACATGTCAATCCCTATCTCCCAATTCCTCCCACTCTGCCCTTCCCCCTTGGTGTCCATACATTGGCTGGATGGCATTACTGACTTAATGGACGTGTGTCTGAGCAAACTCTGGGAGATAGTGAAGAACAGGAAAGCCTAATGTGCTGCAGTCTGTGCGGCTGCAAAGAGTCAGACACAACTTAGTGACTGAACAACATCTATACATTTGTTTTCTGTATCTGTATACAGTAGAAGCTAACACAACATTGTAAAGCAACTATATTCCAATAAAAAATTAATTTAAAACACTTTGGCAATAACAATAGTGATGATGTTCATTGTTATTTTCAAAGGACAAGGCACAGAAGGGCACAGAATAAGATGTAACCATTATTGTTTACGTGGATCTCAGAAAATTTGTTTATTTCATTTCTAGGTCTGCCATCCAACTCCTTAACTCTAACCCATCTTAACAGTCCTTCTGTACTCTTTTCTCCCTTTCTGCAGGTTATAACCGTCAGTACTGGATACCCACCACCAGCAGTGAGTATTTCAAACTGTGCCTCTTCAATGCCCACTGGACCCTTCTTCCCCAGAGCACATCTTTCAAGAGAGAAGTTCCCAATGCCTCCTCCCTAAGTGCCCAGCCATAGCCTCAGAGCAGCTCCTAACCTACCCAAGTTCTTGTTCTGAGTTGAGATAGAAGCACAGGGACTTCCCTCTTGGTCCAGTGGTTAAGACTTCGCCTTCCAGTGTAGAGGGTGTGGGTTTGATTCCTGGTCAGAGAGCCTGCATGCTCACTCAGTTGTGTCGAACTCTTTGTGACCCCATGGACTGTAGCCCACCAGGCTCCTCTGTCCATGGGATTCTCCAGGCAAGGATACTGGAGTGGGTTGTCTTGCCCTTCTCCAGGGGATCTTCCCAACCCAAGGACTGAACCTGCATCTCCTGTGTTTCCAGCACTGGCAAGTGGATTCTTTATCACTGAGCCACCTGTAGAAGATTCCATATGCCTCATGACCAAAATACTAAAGCAGAAGCAATATTGTAACAAATTCAATAAAGACTTCAAAAATGGTCCACATCAAAAAAAAAAAAAAATTTAAGATAGAGATCCAAATTCCAATGAAAAAATTCTGCTTCTACAATCTGTTCCAGATGGAACTCAATCATTTTCCCCATTTTTTTCCTCAGCTCCAATGACTTCTACATTCTCTCTGGAATCTTCCACATCTCTGTCCCCCATCCTCAGCTCTACAGGTAGGACCTGCTCTCTGGGACCTAGGAAACTTCAACTCTGCACTCTCTGGTCCCTATTGGCCACCCAGCCTCATCCTATCCCACATTTTCTTTCACACTTTCTAAGCTTTGGCCACATCAGAGGCTTGTCTGTTCTTCTACTGTCCTAACCTCTGTCTTGCCTTTTTAGTAGCCCTTTCTGGAGATCAGGTATGCCTAGCAACTTATTTAACTTTCACATCTCAGCTTGATCATCACCTTCACCAAAAGACCTTCCAAAATCATTTAAATGATACAGCATTTCTCCTGAATCCGTACCTGGTTCATGGGTTTTTCTCTATCATATCACCTTGAGTATTTCTTTCATGGAGTTTACTCCAGTTTGCTTTATTCAGTCTTTGTGTATTTGTCACCCTGGAGCTTAACACCTGATCAGCATTCACTTTATATTTATTGATTGGATGAAAGTAGCAATCTCTGTATAGGTTCAAATTTGTGGATTGTATTTGAACATCCAGAAAATCATTTAGGATCTTAGTCTTGAGTTGATTCTTGCTCCATATCCTCGTCTGAGGGCTCCTGAATCTCTTGGTACAGGGACTTGGTTTATACCATAAAACCTGTCTTACCCCAGCCCTTAAGTTTTTGGTTTTTTTTTTTTTTCACTGCCCTGGATCTTTGTTGCTGCATGTGGGCTTTCTTGCGTTGCAGTGCACAAGCTTCTCATTGCAATGGCTTCTCTTGTTGCAGAGTAAAAGCTCTAGGTGCATGGGCTCGGTAGTTGTGGCACACAGGCTTAGTTGCTCCAAGGCATGTGGAATCTTCGCAGACCAGGGATCGAACCTGTGTCCCCTACACTGACAGGTGGATTCTTAAACCAGGAAAGTCTCAAGATTTTTTTTTTATTTGAGTCTTTCGGGTCTTTATCATGCTTACATCATGGCCCAGGGTGAGCATTGTTATTCAGTTGCTAAATAGTGTCTGACTCTTTGCAACCCCGTGGAATGCAGCACATCAGGCTTCCCTGTCCTTCACCATCTCCCAGAGTTTACTCAAACTCATGTCCATTGAGTCAGTAATGCCATCCAACCATCTCATCCTCTGTTGCCCACTTCTCCTCCTGTCTTCAATCTTTCCCAGCATCAAGGTCTTTTCCAATGAGTCAGCACTTCTCATCAGGTGGCCAAAGTATTGGAGCTTCAGCTTCAGTATCAGTCCTTCCAATGAATATTCAGGAGTGATTTCCTTTAGGATTGACTGTTTTGAGTCTCTGCAAGCATCTCCTTGCTGTCCAAGGGACTCTCAAGAGTCTTATCTAGCACCACAGTTTGAAAGCATCAATTCTCTGGTGCTCAGCCTTCTTTATGGTCCAACTTTCACATCTATACATGACAAAACCATAGCTTTGACTATACAGGTCATGGTGGAGGGTGAGCATCCTCGAACCTTAATCCCACCATGTGAATACAGAGTTATGCGATACAAACTAATGGTTTGTAATTGGAATTCTGCCTTCAGGAATTCTGTGTTTTGCAAGTCAAGACACTGCAAACTTTTTACATGTTTTAGGCGGGATGCATACTTTCTACTTCCTCACTGCTCCACCCTGATCAACTTAACTGTTTATATAACATGTCTAGTTCCTGCAGCCTTTTAAAAATGTGACATATTCTATAAATCAAGTCACTCCATGACTGAGGCTGTCATTTGTCTCTAGATGTATCCACAATTTGTTGTTCATCTTTGGTGTTCAACAGTTTGATCATGATGCATCTGAGCATGGTTTTCTTTGAGTTTCTCCGCTTTGGGATTTTATAAAATTTCCTGCATCTGAAAATGTATGTTTTAAAGAAGTTTGGGAAAGTTTCAGCCACGATGGCTTTAACTTTTTCACTTTGCTGTACAGCAGAAATTCACACAGCATTGTAAATAACTGTACTTCAGCTTGAAACTATTGATTAAAAAAATAAAATAAAATGCACTCTTCAAACAAAGGTTATTGACACTGAAGGAGGGGTCACTTTCATGGGGGGAACAGTCTTGACCATTCAGTATCTGCACATTCTCTCCTGATGAAGTCAGAGACTGTGGGAGGTCTCTGCCACTGGGGGGTAGTCGAGTGACTTTGCTTCTCTTCCTCCCACAGAAGTATCTAATAGCTGTTTATCTATAGATGCATCAGGCTGAAAAGAGTTGAGGTTCTTTTTCCAGCTAAAATTATCCTTCCAGTATGGAGGCCCCTCGCCTTCTCTAAGTCTGGCTGGATGCAAGGGTGACACGGGTTGGATATCTTAAGCCTGACTCACTGGATGCTGAGGCTAAGGTGACAACACTGGACTCACCGTTTACAGCCATCCCAGCCAGAAGTCATAATGAGAGAGTCATTTCCTAGGCAGGTTGATAAGAAGTCCAGGGGTCCCCAAGGAGAGAGGGGTCTGGAATTCTCAAGGAGGAAGAAAGGACAAACTTTTTTTTCCTTACATTCCTTAGGATTATATAACAATAATGTGTCCTGCTTGAGGACAGTCTCTGGAAAAAACCTTCTGGCTAATCCTGTTATCTTAAAATGTAAATTATGGGAGTAGGTCTAGTGAAGGCTTTACAACCTCCAGACATTCTTTTCATTCAGTGTAATAACTAATTGGAGAGTATATAACTCCACTGCTAACACTAGCAAGGAGGTACTCTTTCTGTCCCCTTCTGATGCCTATGTCAGAAGCTTTCTGTATCTCCTCTATACTTTAATAAAACTTTATTACACAAAAGCTCTGAGCAATCAAGCCTCGTCTCTGGCCCCAGATTGAATTCTTCTCCTCTGGAGGCCAAGAATCCCAACGTGGTTCAGCAACAACCTTTCAATAATGAACCTCTCTCTCCCTTTCCACTGCAGGCATGAGCCCTTCTCTGGTGCCTTTCACTCTTAACTTCACCATCACCAACCTCCACTACACAGAGGACATGAGTCCCCCAGGATCTGAGCTATTCAGCACCACGGAAAGGATCTTGAATCGCCTGGTGAGAACCCCTCCAGTGCCTACCCATGTCCTGCCCAGACCCTTGGGCATCATATGCTCACTTTCCTTTCTTTCATCCCCAGCTCAAACCCTTGTTCCAGAATAGCAGTATTGGACTCCTGTATTCTGGCTGCCGACTGACCTTGCTCAGGTGAGAACGCCAGAGTAGACACCTGGGTAATGCGGGGAAGAGAGTGGGGTGATGACCAAGACCTAGACCCTCACATCTTATACCCACTGTCCCAGGGACAGCTGACCACCAGCTCTCACTCTGCCTCACACTGTGTTTCTGGCCAGAAAATGCAAAATCTTCTTAGATTCTCCTTCCCAGGTGATAGGGTAGAACTTTTCAGAAAGACCTTTCTTCTGGAACTCATCAAGGAAACAAATAATCATGTCAGCTTCACCACTAGAGAGCAGTAGTTTTCAACCAAGAGTGATTTCACTCCCAGGGGATATCTGGCAATATCTGGAGACATTTTAAAAATCATTTTATTTATGTATTTCTTTTTGGCTGTGCTGGGTCTTCATTGTTTTGTGCAGGCTTTTCTCTAGTTGCAGTGAGTGGGGGCTACTCGCTAATGGTGGTGCAAAAGCTTCTCACTGAAGTGGCTTCTCTTGTTGTGGAGCACAGGCTCTATGTGCAAGGGTTTCAGTAGTTGCAGCACTCAGGCTCAGTAGTTATGGCTCTTGGGCACTAGAGCATGGGCTTAGAAGTTGTAGTCCACGGGTTTAGTTACCCTGCAATAGGTGAAATCTTTCCCAACCAGGGATCAAACCCATGTCCCCTGCATTGGCAGGCAGATTCCTATCCACTGTGCCGCCAGGGAAATCCAAGACATTTTTTTGGTTGTCACAATTCAAGAGTGGAGGTTACTACTGGGAGTATCTAGTGAATGAGGCCAGGGATGATGATAAATATCCTACCATGCACAGAACAGTCTCCCAAAGCAAAGAATTACCTGACCTGAAATGTTCATGGTGCCAAGGTTAAGAAAGCTTGCTGTACCTATACATGCAATAAATTATTCAAAATCTTTTTTAATAATTGTATTTATTTATTTTTGGCTATGCTGGATCTTTGTTGCTGTGTATGAGCTTTCTCTGGTTGTGGCAAGTGGGGGCTACTCTCCAGAGCACAGGCTCAGTAGTTGTGGCACACGGACTTAGTTGCTTCACGTCATGCGGAATCTTACTGTATCAGGGATCAAACAAACCTTGACTCCTGCATTAGCAGGTGGATTCCTTACCCCTGAGCCACCAGGGAAGCCCTACAATCTTTTATATATTCAAGTACTGGAGTAAATTCAGCATGTGGAAACCCCCATATATATACTCAGGGTACCTACTTCCTTGTGTGACATCTCCCAGTCACTGACCTTTTGTCAGAGAATGGAATGCCTCCAGCTCCAAAGATAGTCACTCTTGCCCTCCAGACATGATTCTAAGTCTTCCCATTTCCACTGATTCCACTCATCCACTGAGATATTTTTGGCTCTGCAATACCATCCCCCATCCCACCTCCACCCTAGACTGGCAGCTTGACTTCACTGTTTCTTTCAAAAAACTCAGTCTCTCTCATCACAGGGTCCATTCACCAAGAACACTGGTTCTATTAATATGTAGTAAACTTGGCTGCCTTTTATTGAGCTAAATGCTAAGTACTGTGAGGTCTATACTATTACCTCATTTAATGAATGAAAAAAGTTGAGCCACAGAGAGGTTGAGAGACTTAGCCAGAGTCACTCAGCAGTTGAGTGGCAAGGCTGGGATTTAAGGAATTTGACATTGCATTTTTTAACCTTGTTGAACCCTCAGATTCCTTCCTTCCATCCCCTCTGTCTTGCTTTTGTTTTTACAATGTGTGATGCCTTGTTATGAGTGCCAGCTTAGCACAAATATCAACATTTCTAGACACTACATCCTCTGTGTTCAGGGACCTTGGCTGGCATAGTCATTTCCAATTCTCCCCCAACACCAAAACCATTCCAGTTTTTCCTCCTTAGTTCCTTCCCTCAGTGAGGCTTTTCAGAGCCCTTTTCTGGAATTCCCATCTCCCTATGCCTGTGTCCTGCCCTACCCAGGCCTGAAAAAAACAGAAGAGCCACTGGAGTTGATGCTGTCTGTACTCACCGACCTGACCCCATGGGCCTTAAACTAGACCGGGAGAGGCTGTACCGGGAACTGAGCCACGAGACTCATGGTGTCACCCAGCTGGGATCCTTCACTTTGGACAAGGACAGCCTCTATGTCAATGGTGAGCATCTTTTTTTTTTTTTAGAAGACAAACCAATGTATTATTCCACTTAAATAATGTTAACATATTTTAAAGGTTTTTTGTTTTAATGCATATCAGACATTTTCAACAGTGTTATCTTTCTTAGGTTGTTATGGTTATTTTAGTCGCTAGGTTGTGTTAGACTCTTTGCAACCCCATGGACTGTATGTAGCCTACCAGGCTCCTCTGTCCATAGGATTTCCCAGGCAAGAATACTGGAGTGGGTTTCCATTTCCTCCTCCAGGGATCTTCCCAACCCAGGGCTCGAACCCTCGTCTCCTGCATTGGCAGGAGGATTCTTTACCACTGAGCCACCTGGGAAGCCCTTCTTAGGTTTTTATGAATAGTTCTAAGTGGGCTCCCCTGGTAGCTCAGCTGGTAAAGAATCTGCCTGCAATGCAGGAGACCCTGGTTCAATTCCTGGGACGGGAAGATCAACTGGAGAGGACCCACTCCAGTATTCTTGGGCTTCCCTGGTGGTTCAGCTGGTGAAGAATCCGCCTGCAATGTGGGAGACCTGGGTTCAGTTCCTGGGTTGGGAAGATCCCCTGGAGAAGGGAAAGGCTATCCACTCCAGTATTCTGGCCTGGAGAATTCCATGGACTGTATGGTCCATGGGGTCACAAAGAATCGGACATGACTGAGCGACTTCACATTTTCACACCAATATAAAATAAAAATTTAAAAATACCTTATACATACACATAGATCACTTACGGAGTGCCTTTGCATTCTAACTGTATGCCAGGTGTCCTGCCATTTAATGATCAAAACTCTAGAAAGAATCATTTTCTCCATCTTAGACATAATAGAGGACAGACACTCAAAAATGCTTTCACTGTCAGAGATGGGCAAAATCGGAGTGTCTTTTTTGTAACCACACATTGAAGCTGAGACTCTGCCCTCCCAGAAGGGATGGGATTCTCCAGTTTGCCACAGGACCCATCTTGTGAATCATTTCCCACTTGAGCAATCTCCCTTGATGACTCAAGAAAGCCTATGGGCTCTTCCGTTTGCATTCCTGCATTCCAGGACTTTGATCTATAAACTTGTCTGAGGCACAGAACCTTTCTCCAGAAGATGAAAGAGACTTGGAACTTCCCTGGTGACCCAGTGGCTGCGACTCTGCATTCCCAATGCAAGGGCCTCAGGTTTGATCCCTGGTCAAGAAATTTCCCTGGTGGCTCAGATGATAAAGAAACTTGCCTGCCGGAGTCCAGCCCCAGCAGGTCAGGGTTCCCTCAGGATGGACGGCGTCGGCGATACGAATGAGAAAACACAGCGATTCGTGGTGTTTCCAAGTGTCTTCTGACTTTATTGTTTTAAAGACAGCTTTTATATTTTTAGTGGTACATAGAAACAAATGTAAAGTATAGAGTCATGCCAGATCAGCTCGATGGATCAGCAGTTTTTGATCCATATCGGAACCAGAACACTGTTTGTGTTTCTAAGTTATAAAAGGTTTAAAATTGTTTACATCATCCTCTGGCCCAGAGGCCTGCTAACATCTTGTGACTCTTTTATTGATAAGGGTTGATCAGCCAGGACACTTTTGTATCAGGCACAGCAGGAAAGAATTCATTAATAGAAACTTTCAAGGTAAAACCTGTTTTCGGTAATTTACTCTGTGCCTTGAGCTTAACAGAAAAGAATGTGGTTCCATAAAGTCATAGTACAGCAAGCTGAAACAATGTAGCACAAAGGTCAGTTCTTAGCAAAATCACCAGCTGAATTAACGATTGTCTTATTATTTGTATTAAAACTAAACTTTTATTTATATAAATCCCTAACTATTATGCTTTCATTATATAGGCTAAATACGTTAAGAGTAAAAACATAGTGAGTAACTATAGATTAAGTAACAATTTCACAAAGCAATATTTTTTGTATTTCCTAACAAGCCTTTCTTTCCTACAAAGGGCTCTGTGCCCATTGGGGCTTTCTGTGTGGAGGCCCTCAATGCTGTTCTGTTGTTAAGGGGCAGTCAAGCACATTAGCTCCAAAGGCACAGGTATATTTATTAAACAAACCAATACGTTAGCAAAAGGAATTTAGATCAGCATACTCTATATTTCAGATTATTTCATTTAGGGTGCTACTGTTCAGGGGCCTTGTCGATTGAGATTTCAGATTGATCTGTTTTAGAAGAGAATCAGGAAAAGCCTTTTTTCTAAGTCACAGAAAATAAAAAGAGGTTTATTGTAGCAAACATGAGAAAGACAGATATCATCTTTAAGGTGAGCGCTGAGGCAGCCTTCCGAGAATCCCTGAGGGCTGAGAAGCCGTGCTCGATCAGCCCTTTACCTCATGACTCTGTCATGGGTGGGATCTCGTGAGCTGGCTCCCGGCACTTGCCTGCAATGCAGGAGACCCAGCTTTCATCTCTGGGTTGGGAAGATCCCCTGGAGAAGGAAATGGCAACCCACTCCAGTATTTTTGCATGGAGAATCCCATGGACAGAGGAGCCTGGCTGGCTACAGTCCATGGTAATTGCAAAGAGTTGGACACAACAGAGCAACTAACACTGCTCCTAACAGGGAACTTTATCCCAAATGCTACAACTAAGACCTGGTGCAACCAAATAAATTAGTTAAAAAAAAAAAAAAGAAGATGACACGCACTATCAATTTGCCTGTAGCCAATGGGGACGCAAGAGTCTGACCATTCATCTTCCCCCCAGCAATATCTCAAAATCTCCTCTAGAAAAGCACAAATTTAGAGCCCATGTTCTAGAAATGTCAGTGTATTTATCTTCCCAAATAAATCACAAGGGCTCCCCTTGTGCCTCAATGGTAAAGAATCCACCGCAGATTTCTTCTCTTCAGGGAAGATCCCCTGGAGCAGGAAATGGCAACTCACTCTCATATTCTAGCCTGGGAAATCCCATGGACAGAGGATCTTGGCGGACTACAGTCCATGGGGTTGCAAAGAGTTGGACATGACTTAGTGATTAAAAAAACAACAGTAAATTGTGAACCCATGAAGACATATACTGGGTCTTTGATTTCTCAGCCTGGTGGATTATAGTCCATGGGGTCACAAGCCTTTTAAGAACAAGATACAGTTGTTCCTCCACCATAACTGTTGTTTTGTAACTTGAAGTCTCAGTTGAGGGTGGGGGTGTTGGTCCTTGAGCTCTATCTTGGCCATCTCCTTCCTGCTTGCATCCCAATCCTGTCTCCGTTTCTCATTGCAGGTTACACCCAACGGACCTCAGCCTCCACCCCCAGTGGTGAGTACTCAAGACCTTGATAACCGTGTACTCCAGGCCCCTGGTGGACAGACACTGATCCCCTCCTTCCAGAGTCTCAGGGAGTAGAGATACGGGAGGACCTGGGTGTCTCATCCAATGCCCGCTACGTACAGTGGCTCCAATTGGACAGGAAAGATGCATGTGGTGGCATGCGTGCCCTGCTTGGAATCCCTATTCTCACTCCAGACCATTTCTCCTCAGCTGCTGGGACCTCCACACCCTTCCTGGGGACCTCCATGGTGCCAGCCCACTTCCCCAGCTCCACAGGTGGGTGACTTCTTTCTCCAGATCTTTCTGCTGCTGTATGTGCTTAGTCACTCAGTCATGTCCGACTTTTTGCGACCCCATGGACTATAGCCCGCCAGGATCCTCTGTCCATGGGATTCTCCAGGCAAGAAGACTGGAGTGGGTGACCATGCCCTCCTCCAGGGATTTTCCCACCCCAAGGACCGAACCCAGGTCTCCCACATTGCAGGTGAATTCTTTACTGTCTGAGCTACCAGGGAAGCCCCCAGATCCTTCTAGGAAGCCTCAAAGCTAGGACCCATGGGTTTCAGAGACAAGCTGCCATGAGACAATCAGAACTACCATGGGCTGACCCTGCACTGCTCTAAATTCCTCGAGGGCATGGAATATGAATTCTTCATCCATACAGCTCTGTTGACCATGGGTAATTTACTTATCCTCTCAGTGCCTCAGTTTCCTCACCTGCCAAGTAAGAATAATAATACTTGGTAGTCATTGTAGAAGTGAAATGAAAATGTAAACCAACTATATGCCAATAAAAACAATTAATTAAAAAGAAAGAAAATGTGCATAAAACACCTACCACAGGGAGTACCGAGGATTTTAGTGTGACAAATACTTATTGGATATGTGTTTTGTGCTAGGCAGAGGGGATAAGATTTTAGTCCCCTGCCCCCTCTACTAAGGGCTTTCCTTGTGACTCCAATGGTAAAGAATCTGCCTGCAATGCAGGAAACCTGGGTTTGACCCCTGGGTCAGGAGGCTCCCCTGGAGAAGGAAATGGCTACCCACTCTAGTATTCTTGCCTGGAGAATCCCAAGGACAGAGGAGCCTGGCGGGCTACAGTCCATGGGGTGTCAGTCAGACACGACAAACAACAATCTTTCCCAGTCAAACCCTTGGCAACTACTAATCTGTTTTCCATCTCCATAATTTTGTTATTTTGAGAGTGTTATATAAGTACGTGTAACCTGTGAGGATTGGCTCCTTTTATTCAGCATAATATCCTTGAAATGTGCTAACTCTTTTAACAAACAGTCACTTAACCTTCATAATTTCTCTACAATGCATAATTCTCCCCATTTTACAGATAAAGAAACGGAGATAAGCAGACAAGTTAAGTAACGTGTCCCTGGTCACATGACTGATGAGGGGCTGAGAGAATTTACTATAGAACCAATAGAATTTACTATTTAAAATTTTTTTAATTTACCATTTTTAAATGTTTATTCACAATGTTGTACAGTCATCACCACCATCCATTTCCAGAAAATTTGCAGCATCCCTAATAGAAACTCCAAACCCATTAAACATTAAATCCCCTTAACCCCCATGCCCAGCCCTGGTAACATTTATTCTCTCTTCTGCCTCTGTGAATTAACCTAATCTAGGTAACTTTATGTGAGGGGAATCATACAGTATTTGTCTTTTCATGTTTGATTCATTTCACTTAGCATAATGTTTTTAAGATTCATCCATGTTGTAGAAGTATTAGAAGTTCATTGCTTTTATCAGTTCAGTTCAGTTGCTCAGTCATGTCTGACTCTTTGCAACTCCATGGACTGCAGCACGCCAGGCCCCCCTGTCCATCACCAACTCCCAGAGCTTGCTCAAACTCATGTCCATCGAGTCGGTGATGCCATCCAACTATCTCATCCTCTGTCATCCCCTTCTCCTCCTGTCTTCAATTTTTCCCAGCATCAGGGTCTTTTCCAATGAGTCAGTTCTTCGCATCAGATGGCCAAAGTATTGGAGCTTCAGCTTCAGTATCAGTCCTTCCAGTGAATATTCAGGACTGATTTCCTTTAGGATGGGCTGATTGGATCTCCTTTCAGTCCAAGGGACTCTTTGAGAGTCTTCTCCAACACCACAGTTCAAAAGCATCAATTCTTTGGCGCTCAGCTTTCTTTATAGTCCAACTCTCACATCCATGCATGACTACTGGAAAAACTATAGCTTTAACTTGAAGGACATTTGTTGGCAGAGTAATGTCTCTCCTTTTTAATATGCTGTCTATGTTGGTCATAGCTTTCCTTCCAAGGAGTAAGCATCTTTTAATTTCATGGCTGCAGTCACCATCTGCAGTGATTTTGGAACCCCCAAAAATAAAGTCTGTCACTGTTTCCACTGTTTCCCCATCTATTTGCCATGAAGTGATGGGACTGGATGCCATGATCTTAGTTTTCTGAATGTTGAGTTTTGAGCCAGCTCTTTCACTCTCCTTTTGCACTTTCATCAAGAGGCTCTTTAGTTCTTAGCTTTCTTCCATAAGGGTGGTGCCAGCTGGGTATCTGAGGTTATTGATATTTCTCCCAGCAGTCTTGATTTCAGCGTGTGCTTCATCCATCCCAGCACTTCGCATGATATACTCCGCATATAAGTTAAATAAGCAGGATGACACTATACAACCTTAACGTATTCCTTTCCCTATTTGGAACAGTCTGTTGTTCCATGTCCTGTTCTAACGGTTGCTTCTTGACCTGTGTACAGGTTTCTCAGGAGGCAGGTAAGGTGGTCTGGTACTCCCATCTCTTGAAGAGTTTTCCACAGTTTATTGTGATCTACACAGTCAAAGGCTTTGGCATAGTCAGTAAAGCAGAAATAGATGTTTTTCTGGAACTCTCTTGCTTTTTCAATGATCCAATAGATGTTGGCAATTTGATCTCTGGTTCCTCTGCCTTTTCTAAATCCAGCTTGAATATCTGGAAGTTCTCGGTTCACATACTGTTGAAGCCTGGCTTGGAGAATTTTAAGCATTACTTTACTAGCATGTGAAATGAGTGCAATTGTGCGGTAGTTTGAACATTCTTTGGCATTGCCTTTCTTTGGGATTGGAATGAAAACTGACCTTTTCCAGTCCTGTGGCCACTGCTGAGTTTTCCAACTTTGCTGGCATATTGCGTGCAGCATTTTCACAACATCATCTTTTAGGATTTGAAATAGCTCAATTGGAATTCCATCACCTCCACTAGCTTTGTTCATAGTGATTCTTCCTAAGGCCCACGTGCCTTCACATTCCAGGATGTCTGGCTCCAGGTGAGTGATCACACCATCGTGGTTATCTGGGTCATGATGATCTTTTTTGTATAGTTCTTCTGTGTATTCTTGCCACCTCTTCTTAGTATCTTCTGCTTCTGTTAGGTCCATACCATTTCTGTCCTTTATTGTGCCCATCTTTGCATGAAATGTTCCCTTGGTATCACTAATTTTCTTGAAGAGATCTCCAGGGTTTCCCATTCTATTGTTTCCCTCTATGTCTTTGCATTGATCACTGAGGAAGGCTTCCTTATCTCGCTGTGCTATTCTTTGGAACTCTGCATTCAAATGGGTATATCTTTCCTTTTCTCCTTTGCTTTTTGCTTCTCTTCTTTCCTCAGCTATTTGTAAGGCCTCCTCAGACAACCATTTTGCCTTTTTGCATTTCTTTTTCTTGGGGATGGTCTTGATGACTGCCTCCTGTACAATGTCATGAACCTCCATCCATAGTTCTTCAGGAACTCTGTCTATCAGATCTAATCCCGTGAATCTATTTGTCACTTCCACTGTATAATCATAAGGGATTTGATTTAAGTCATACCTGAATGGTCTAGTGGTTTTTCCCTACTTTCTTCAATTTAAGTCTGAATTTGGCAATAAGGAGTTCATGATCTGAGCCACAGTCAGCTCCTGGTCTTGTTTTTGCTGACTGTATAGAACTTCTCCATCTTTGGCTGCAAAGGATATAATCAATCTGATTTTGGTGTCAACTATCTAGTGATGTCCATGTGTAGAGTCATCTCTTGTGTTGTTGGAAGAGGGTGTTTGCTATGACCAGTGCGTTCTCTTGACAAAACTCTGTTAGCCTCTGCCCTCCTTCATTTTGTACTCCAAGGCCAAATTTGCCTGTTACTCCAGGTATCTCTTGACTTCCTAAATTCTTTTTATAGCTGAATACTATTCCATTGTATATACCCCATTTTCTTTATCAATTCATCTGTTAATGGATACTTAGGTTTCTTCCACTTTTTGGCAACTGTAAATGCTGCTGCTGTGAACATTTGTTTTCAAGTTTCGAAGTCCCTGTTTTCAGTTCTTTGGGTGTACATACCTAGGAGTGAATTAACTTTATTAGGAACCACCAAACTGTTCTCTATAGCAACTCCACCAGTGTTTCCACCAACAGCATGAGGATTCAATTTCTCCATATCCTCACCAACAGTATTTTTTTATATCCTCACCAACAGTATTTTTTTTTTACATGACATGGCTTGCAGGATCTTAGTTCCCTAACCAGGAATTGAACCTGGGCCCTCAACAGTGAAAGACTAGGTGGAGTCCTAACCACTGGACTGCCAGGGAATTCCCAACACTTCTTTGTGTTTTTCTTTCTTTTTTAAAAAAATAATAGCCATCCTAATGAATGTGCACCCTACTGCATTTAACAGCATTTTGCTTTGCTCCCTATTTAGTCTTCTGTCCCTGGTCCTATGGTGGCCTGCCAGCTAGGAATCTTTGCCTCCTCAGATCTGGGCCCTCCATCTCTGTCTCTGGAAGTTATCTTAGAGCTCAGCCCAGGTCTGACTCAGGAATGGTCTTTTTCCTTCCCCTGCTGCAGCAGGAGTCCCTCTTCTAATGCCTTTCACCCTCAACTTCACCATCACCAACCTAATCTTCGAGGAGGACATGCAGCGCCCGGGCTCCTGGAAATTCAACTCCACCGAGTTGATCCTGCAGGGTCTGGTGAGAGCCCCGCCCATCTATGCCAGCCTCACCCACTAACACTAGTCCCACCCACTTTGCCCCAGCTCCGCCCACTAGTGCCAGCCCCACCCACCCGACCTATTAGCCCACCTATGTCCCAGCTCCTCCTGGCCTCTCTCAGCGGTTCCTTCTCAACTCCCCTCTCCTTTTTAATAGCTCAAACACATGTTCAAGAATAGCAGCAGTCTGGGATCCCTCTATGCGGGCTGCAGACTAGCCTTGCTCAGGTAAGACCCTCCCCAACAGCACAGCCAACAGGTTAATGGGACCATAATCTACCAGCTCCCTGACTTCACTCATGCTTAGAATGACTACTGTTCATGGATACTAAGTATTAACAACAACAATAATACCAGCAACGAACAAGTGCGAAGACCCAAGGCAATGTGCTATTACTTTATATTTAATCATCAGCCTTCTCCACAGACTCAGGAAGCAAGAACAAAAGGAGAAACTGAGGCTCAGAGGGATTAAGTAATTTGTGAAGGTCACACAGAACAACCCCAGAATTTCAGGTTCTAGAGCCAAACTCCTAGCCCTTAAACAGCACTGCCTCCACTGCCTTCATTACGTCCTTGTAAGGTGTGTGCTCACCTTGTAAGGTGCGTCCCTCAATCGTGTCTGACTCTTTGCAACCCCATGGACTATAGCCTGCCAGGCTGTCTGTCCATGGGATTTTTCAGGCAAGAATATTGGAGGGGTTGCCATTTTCTACTCCAGGGGATCTTCCCCACCCAGGGATTGAACCTGCACCTCTTATGTCTACTGCACTGGCAGGAGACATAATAAAGAACCTTCTTTACCACTAGTGCCACCTGAGAAGCCCAGTATATATTATATCACATATTATATTATATTATATATGGTGTAGGTGTAGTAATTCCATGTGCATGTGTGTGTGCTAAGTCACTTCAGTTGTATCTGACTCTTTGTGACCCCATAGACTGTAGCCCACTAAGCTCCTCTGTCCATAGGATTCTCCAGGCAAGAATACTGGAGTGGGTTGACATGCCCTTCTCCAGGGAATAATTACATATAGGAATGTGATATTAAGATTTATACAGTTTTCACACAACAGTAGAATACAAATTCTATTCAAATTCCCATAGACTATATACTGGAAGACACTGGAACATATCCAGGGACATAAAACAAGGTGCAAAAATTTCATAGCCTAAAGGTATTGAAATCATACAGGGTCTGTTCTCTTATCACTGTGGAACTATGTTAGAAATCAATATCAAAAGATATTTGAAAATAACCCAAATATTCTCAAGTACAATGTGACATTTACCAAGAGAGATCTTTGACTTAGCCATTGAAAGTCTCAGTAAAATTAGAAGACTGAAAAAACACAGAGGGTGATCCCAGCAGCTTTCTTGTTAATTCAGGTTTCTGAGGTTTCTGCCTTAGGGGTGGCAAAGAGAGGGAGGGCAGGATGGACAGATGGAGAGCTAGTTGGACCAACTATGTGGAGGTTTTTACACAGGCCTGAGAAGGACAGGGCAGCCACCAGAGTGGACGCCATCTGCATGCATCACCCTGACCCCAAAGGACCTGGATTGGACAGAGAGCAGCTGTACTGGGAGTTGAGCCACCTGACCCATGGCATCACCCTGCTGGGCCCCTACACCCTGGATAGGGACAGTCTCTACGTCAATGGTGAGCAGCTCAGACTTGAGATCACGCTCCCTGTCTTGCCCTTAGAGGCTTGGCTGTGTGCTCTGGGTGTGTTGATTCAGATCCTGGCTTCATGGTTTCTTCTTTTTTAAAAAGAAAATACATATATATATATATTTATATAAAATATAAATATATTTTTATATATTTATATTATATAAATATTTATATTTATATAAAATAGAAATATATTTATATAAAATATAAATATTTCTATATATATTTATCTATTGCCTGTGCTGGATCTTCTTTGCTGTGTGGGCTTTCTCGAGTTGAGTTGAGCGGGGGCTACTCTCTAGTTGAAGCTTCTCATTGCAGTGGCTTCTCTTGTTGGAGAGCACAGGCTCTAGGGCACACGGGCTTCAGTAGTTGCAGCACTTGGGCTCAATAGTTGTGGCTCCCAGGCTTTAGAGCACAGGCTCAATAGCTGTGGTGCACAGGTTTTGTTGCTCCAAAACCTGTGGGATCTTCCCGGACCAGGGATCGAACCCATGTCCCCTGCACTGGCAGGTGGATTCTGTTTCACTGAGACACCAGGGAAGCCCCTCATGGTTTCTTTTTAATCTTGAACTGACTCCACCCTCCAGGCCTTCTCTCCTGATGAGAGGATGCTGATGGGGAACCCTTGCTGGCCACTACCCCCTGAAACTCCTTTTATTGCACCAGAGTATCCTTGACTCATATTGGGTCCCCACATCTCCCTTAACCCTAACTGCACTAACTGCTCTTCCCCACCTTTCACTATACCACGAGCTACACTCAGGACCTCCTCCTGGTTCCTCACGGGGCTCACTGCACACCATGTGCTCTGGGCTCATGACACACATTTCAGATCTCCTCCTGGTTCCTCACGGGGCTCACTGCACACCATGTGCTCTGGGCTCATGACACACATTTCAGATCACCTGACCTCCTATCGGGTATGAGAAGTGTTTGAGCTTGTCTCAAACTAGCATGCACCTTTGGTTTGTTCCCTCATTCACAGCATTTCTGGAGATACATTGACGGATCAGACACTCAGAGAGGGGGAGGGGGAGAGATGGCAGAGGGATAGACAACATATGACCTGATTCAGAGAGTCCTCCCTGGGACTGTCCTGGTGATCCAGTGGTTAAGACTTCACCTTCTAATGCAGGGGGTGAGGGTTCGCCCCTGGTCAGGAAGCTAAGATCCTGCATGCCTTGTGGCCAAAAAGCCAAAACATAAAACAGAAACAATACTGTAACAAATTCAATAAGAGACTTTAAAAATGGTCCACATTAAAAAAAAATCTATTAAAAAATCTTCTCTCTGTTTTCATTGTATTCTCTAGGGTTTGTCTATATGGTCTGCACTTTGAGGGTGCACCATGAACACTACTTAAATAAATCATTGTTATAGTGACTCGTTGGCTAAGTCATGTCCACTTTTTTTGCAACCCCATGGACTGTAGCCTTCCAGGCTACCCTGTTCATGGGATTTCCCAAGCAAAAATACTGGAATGGATTGCCATTTTCTTCTCCAGGGGATCCTCCTGACTCAGGGATTGAACCTGTGTCTCCTGCTTGGCAGGCAGATTCTTTACCACTGGGTATTAAATAAATTAAATCTATTAAATAAATAGATTCATAAAAACTCAAAGGGCCCCAGATTCTTGCCACTCCCACCCCCCATCCTTATACCTTCACCTTTTCTCTTCTTCTCTTTCTGCAGGCTATACCCATCAGGCCCTGAACTCCACCCCCAGCAGTAAGTAGTAATTTGTGGGTCCTAATGTTCCATTGCTTTGGAGCCCATCCTTCCTCCATGTTATCCTTAGTCCATGTACCCAGAGGTGGAAGGAACCAGGAAATCTCTGGACATTCCCTACTTTCACTCTGGCTGGGAAAAGACGAGCCTGGCACAGACCTTAGGCTGAACAGGAAAAGGATCTTAATGCTCCATGATGGGCCCTCCTTGATAAGAGAAGCCCTCTCTTCTGCTGTATTTGCCTCACTGTGTTTTCTTCAGTTGCCCTGACCTCTACCATCTTCCCAACAACTTCAATGGCCCCTGTAGAGTCTCGGTCTCTACAGGTAGGAGCTTCCTCTCTGGACTTTTTTCCGGCAAAGATCTTGTGCACTTGGTCATTGGAGGTCATCATACTCATTCATTCATTCGTTTGATGAGTATTTATTTAGCACTTAATATAAAAGGCCCTGGTGATACAGCAGCAAAGATAATAGAAAGAGCTAGTCTTAGATGGGCTTCCAACATGAAAGACAGAGACTAAAGATGTGAATATACAAGTAAATATTGAATTATAATTAGCATTATCATGGGTGGGATTTGGTGATGAGAGGGGTTGGTTCTTTCTCTCAGGGAATTTAGTTTTTATTTCCAGAAAAGAAAGGAATAGCATGAGCTACAAGTGTAGCTGTCTCATAGGTCCTGGTCAGGGACTTAGGCAGCCTCTGGCTCGATCAGAGGCCAGCTTCCCATTCCTGGCCTCCAACTGGCCCAGAATAGATTTCAATACCACCCACTGACCCAACTAAGGGTCTGAGATATCATTATCACTGGCTTTCTTGAATCTCTAGATAGTCATAAGCTAGGGCCTCTGAAGGAGTTCTCACCACTGACCACTCAGGCCAGAGTGAGTGGTCACTACAGGTGGGACTTGCCAGTGGTCCTAAGTGGAGGGGTTAGGAGCACAGACTCCTGGACCACACACCTGGATTCATTCTATGCTCTGCAACTTATAGATTAAGTGGCTTGGGGCAAATTACTTAACCTCCCTTGAGTTTTTACATCTGTAAAATGGGGGTAAGAATACTGTCTCCCTCCAAAGGTTTTGCCTCAAGAAGTAAATGAGTTAAAATGTAAGGAAGGTACTTAAAACAGAGCCTTACTCATAAAAATACAATGCATGCATTTCCTCAAACAAAATTTTTAGAACAATAAGTAGATGAATCTCAGAAAAATAATTGGGGTTTAAAAAAAAAACAAAACAGGATATCTGTCTGGAATTTTAGCTAACTGAAGGGTCAGATATGCTTGCTTCCTGCCTGTGGATATATTGGGTTGGCCCAAAAATTGTTTGGGTTCTTCTGTTATAGCACATGGACAGACCCGAAGGAACTTTTGGGCCAACCCAATATTTACTCTTTAGTGCACTTTTTCATAACTATCCCCAGTGCTTCCAGTGAAGGTGATGTCTGGGATCTCCCCCGCTATGGAAACTACCCTTGCTGGAGGAAGACCCTCCCCAGTCTTGAAGACATGCAAGTGGGATGACCCATGCCCCAGCTTATTGAACATAGAGTAAGCTCAGTGGGTATCTCTCGCAAATTCCTACTACAGTAGCCAGCCCTGCCCTGGTGCCATTCACCCTCAACTTCACCATCAATAACCTGCACTATGTGAAGGACATGCATCGCCCTGGTTCCTGGAAGTTCAACAACACAGAGAGAGTCCTGCAGGATCTGGTGAGAGCCCCGCCCACTTCACTCCTGCCCTGCCCACAAGCCCCACCTACCTCACCCTTGCTCCTGTGAATGCCAGCCACACCCATATCACATCTGCCCTTCTCCCAACCCTCACACTTCCTATTCTCCTTCTTCCTACTCTATAGCTCAGACTCTTGTTCAAGAACACCCGTGTGGGCCACCTGTACTCAGGCTGCAGACTGACATCGCTCAGGTAAGACCTTGGCGTAGGCAGCCAGAGCTGCCTCAAGTGCTCCCAGACCCAATGAGTTTGACCTTCCTCCTTCCTGTCTTCCCTATATCCTCAACAGAGGTGACATTCAGGAGTCACCGACTTAAGGACCAAGGATTTCCCCCCAACAGTCCCCAGATTCTGCAGACCATCATCAGGATTGAGCCCCTAACCTGGTCATCCTTCTGAATTCCCCCCTCCCCTCCCCTTGACCAATGAGGGCATTTCCTTTAGGTTTTCAATTCTATCCCGATGATTTCTCTCAAGAGAAGCATGCCTTATTCACCTGCTTTAATCCCAAATTCCAGCTGTTCACCTATCCAGCTCTTCACCTGTCTCAAGTGTGAGCTCTCTTGTCCCCATCCCAGAAAGAAGCAGGCTTCAGATTTGCAATTTAATTGAAATACTTCCTCCCCCCACCACCAACTCTGCTCACAGTCCCAGGTTGGCTGGAAGTCTGTGCTTTCAGAAAATCTAAGTCTGACGTCTCACCTCTCTACCAGCCTTCCCATTTCCCCTGGCCCCTTCCTGTCCTGTCCCCAGAGATCTCGATACCCTCCCTTACCCCTAGAGTTTCCATTTATTGTCATCATCCTCTCCTGCTGCTCTTCCCAGGCCTGAAAAGAATGGGGCGGCCACTGGAGTGGATGCTGTCTGCACCCACCACCCTGATCCAGTGGGCCCTGGGCTGGACAGAGAGCAGCTGTATTGGGAGCTGAGTCAGCAGACACATGGTGTCACCAAGCTGGGCCCCTACACCCTGGACCAGGACAGTCTCTACGTCAATGGTGAGGGTCTTCCATCCTTTTTATTTTGTTTCTGCTGGGTTTTGTTGCCGTGCAGTCTCTAGCTGCAGTGAGGGGGGCTACTCTCTAGTTGTGGTGTGTAGGCTTCTCACTGTGGTGGCTTCTCTTGTTGCAGAGCATGGGTTCTAGAATATGTGGATTCCAGTAGTTGTGGTGCATGGACTTAGTTGCTCCTCAGCATATGGAATTTTCCCAGACCAGGGATTGAACCCATGTCCCCCGCATTGGCAGGCAAATTCTTAACCACTGGACCACCAGGGAAGACCACCAGCATTTTTTTAATGTTTGCATTTCAAGAGGCCCCACATTCTCCCTATCCTTTCTTCACTTTGACTCATCTTTCCACCTCTTCTCCCTTCCTCCCCCTACGTGTATAGGATACAACCACCAAACTCAGGCCACTACTGCTAGCAGTGAGTATTAAGAGGCCTCAGAAGTCTCTATAACCCTCTGTCTGAATCCCAGCCCTTAGGAACAGAAGAGTCCAGGAGCCCACTGCCTCCTCTCCCTACCCCCATCTCCCTCCAACCTTGGGAAAACAGAGATAAATACCCACTAAAGTCCCAGGTGTAGCCCCTTCTTCCTGGATTCCCCAAGATGATGAGGTCCCCAACCCCAGCACTTGGGATGTTTTCTCCCAACTTCTGTGATGACAGTGCCTCCATCAGTGGTGAGGGGCTATGTTGGGGGTGGGTCTCTTCACCCCCACTGGGTGGGCTCTGCTGCAGAAGGGTTCTGCACTTCCAATGGGGACTCATATTTCAAGGTGCTTAGGGCTCACCTTGGTCTTCCCAGGTGGGTCAGTGGTAAAGAATCCATGGGCAATTCAGGAGACTCGGTTTCAATCCCTGGGTCAGGAAGATCCCCTGGAGGAGGAAACGGCAACCCTTTCCAGTATTCTTGAGTGGGAAATCCCACAGACAGAGGAGCCTCGTAGGCTACAGTCTGTGGGATCACAAAGAGTCCAACATGACTTACAGACTAAACAACAACAAGACACACCTTTGTGTCTCTGGAGACAGAGGGCAGTACTAGACTTTGATCCCTTTCCAGTGAGCACTCAGTCTTCCTTTTAATGACTCAGAGCCATATTGGTCCAGCTGCCATCTCTCCAGTGGCCAAGCTGTCTCTTCGTTAAACATCTCTCCCTCCCCTTCCTCACCGTCTCACCCCCTCTTTACAGGTTACTCCCATCGGACCTCAGCCACCACTGCCAACAGTGAGTATTTCTATGTGTCTGTGACCACCTGCCTTCCCCTGAAAAACAGGAGTTGTTTAACCAGCCAACCCTTGCCTCCTGTTATACCCCTCTGGATGGTAGGAGTCCAGAGGACATGCATAGGAAATGTGGACTGAACTGCAGGTGGCAGGAGTCACCTCTCCTCCCCTCCCCGATATACACAACCAAGGATGGTGCCCTGACTGCAGGCTAAACGGGGCAGAGAAAGACACATTTTTTGTTTCTTTGTTTTTATTTTTTAAAACTTTTTATTTTATATTGGAGTATAGCCGATTAACAATGTTGTGATAGTTTCAGGTGGACAGCAAAGGGACTCAGCCATACATATACATGTATCCATTCTCCCCTAAACTCCCCTCCCATCCAGGCTGCCACATAACATTAAGCAGAGTTCCCTGTGCTGTACAGTAGGTCCTTGTTGGTTATCCATTTTAAATATAGCAGTGTGTATGTGTCTATCCCAAACTCCCTAACTATCCCTTCCCTCATCCTTCCCCCCAACCCCTGTAATCATTAAGTTTGTCCTCTAAGTCTGTGGGTCTCTTTTGTAAGTTAGTTCATTTGTATCATGTCTTTTTAGATTCCACCTGTAATGGATGTCATGATATATCTCCTTCTCTGTCTGACTTACTTCATTCTGTATGACAGTCTCTAGGTCCATCCATGTTACTGCAAATGGCATTGTTTCGTTCTTTTTCATAGATGAGTAATATTTCAGAGTGTGTGTGTGTGTGTGTGTGTGTGTGTATACACATCTTCTTTATCCACTGCTCAAAGAGGAAGGAAAGTTATGATCAACTTAGACAGCATATTAAAAAGCAGAGACATTACTTTGTCAACAAAGGTCCGTCTAGTCAAGGCTATGGTTTTTCCAGTGGTCATGTACGGATGTGAGAGTTGGATGGTGAAGAAAGCTGAGCGCCAAAGAATTGTTGCTTTTGAACTGTGGTGTTGGAGAAGACTCTTGAGAGTCCCTTGGACTGCAAGGAGATCTAACCAGTCCATTTTAAAGGAGATCAGCCCTGAGTGTTCATTGGAAGGACTGATGTTGAAGCTGAAATTCCAATACTTTGGCCATCTGATGCAAAGAGTTGACTCATTTGAAAAGACCCTGATGCTAGGAAAGATTGAGGGCAGGAGGAGAAGAGGGCGACAGAGGATGAGATGGTTGGATGGCATCACCGACTCAATGGACATGGGTTTGGGTGAACTCTGGAAGTTGGTGATGGACAGGGAGGCCTGGTGTGCTGCGGTTCATGGGATCACAAAGAGTCGGACACGACTGAGTGACTGAACTAAACTGAACTGAAAGGAGGCACATTTTTATAACTAGAACCACCACCACTGCCACTATTTCTTTACAGATGTACCACTCTCAATTTCATTTCTGGTGTCTTTTTCCTCAGCTGCTGGGACCTCCACATTCCTCCTAGTGTCTTCTCTGGCTCCATCCTCCAAGCCCACAGGTAGGAAGGCTCTTACTGGTACCCGAGCTATTTTTACAAAATCATTCCCGCAAGATCACTTCTTCCTTCATTACTCACCTTCCCTGAGTGAACACATCCATTTCCATGGATCTTAAGGGCCATCTGGCTGCTTAGGGTCCACTTGTTCAGAATCTAAACCCTGAGTCCAGCCCCCACCACACAGCAGCTCCTGACCCTGGGTCCGCCCAGCTGCTAGACATCACACAACTTCTTGGTCTCTGACCCTTAACATCATCATCCTTTCCCAAACTTGTTCCTTCTCCCCATCGCCAAAGGCAGGGACATGAGAGCCAGCTTAGGCCCTCCCTCTTGCTCACCACCCACATCCATCCATCACAAAATCATCTCCTTTCAGGATGTCTTGAGAGTCTTTCCTTTCCCTGCATCTCCATTGCTTCATCTTTATTTGGGCCACCAGCATTTTGACTACTGCAGTAGTTTCCACACTGGCTTCCTACAGTTTTCCCCACAGCAGCTGCAGTGTCCCTCCAAATGTGCCTCTGTCCATATAATTCCTCTGTTTTATTTATTTATTTTGGCTGTGCTGGGTCTTCCTTGCCACTTGCAGGCTTTATCTAGTTGCAGCAAGCAACTCCTCTCTAGTTGCGGTGCACAGGCTTCTCATTGTAGTGGCTTCTGTTGTAGTGGAACACGGACTTTAGGTGCTCGGGCTTCACTAGTTGCAGCACACAGGCTCAGTAGTTGAGGCGCATAGGCTTATTTGCTCTGTGGCATGTGGAATCTTCCTGGGCAAGGGATCAAATCCCTGTCCCCTGCATTGGCAGGCGGTGGACTTTTAACCACTGGACCACCAGGGGAGCCCTAATTCCTCTCTTGTGGACAATCTTTGGATGACCCCATCTGGTCTACAAATCAAGTCCAGACCCTTGTCCTGCATAGTCACTGCCTCAGTTTTCTGGGCTCAGAGGATCCCTCCAGTCTCACGTCTACACTCCCCCATGGCCAATGCACTTCATTCTGAGTGTAATTGTTCTGCCCTCCTGCCAGGACTATAGCCACGCTGTTCCCTCTGCTTAACACTTGCTCTGTTCCTATTCACCTCACTCTCACTCATAGGTTTGGTTACACTTAAAATGATGCTTCCTCTAAGAATCTTTCCTCAGTCACTGGCTGGGTGCCCATCCTGGAAATGCACACCATCCCCCACCCCTAAATTCCCCTGCAGCATGATGACCTGATCACTCCACTGGCCACATTGAGAAACTATGCCCTATTCATCTTTTTTTTTTAATATTTTATTTATTTGGCTGCATCAAGTCTTAGTTGTAGCATGTGAACTCTCAGTTGTGGCACACCCGATCTAGTTTCCTGATCAGGGATTGAACCTGGTCCCCCTGCATCGGTAGTGCTGAATCTTAACCACTAGACCACCAGGGAAGTCCCATGCCCTCTTCATCTTTGGGCTACCAGAGTCCAACACAGAACCTCACACACACTAGGTATTCAATAAGTGCTCACGGAATGAATGAACGAAGGTTCCTGATGTCTTGGCAATTCCAGAACATTCTCTCCTTCAGCTTGAGAAGCCTACAGCTTTCCTTAGTCTGCTTCTGGTGCCTTGAGTAGAGGTCCCTTTGCTGTACAGCTTGTTCTCATTAATTTTCTGTTTTATACGCAGTAGTGTATATATGGGCTTCCCAGGTGGCACTAGTGGTAAAGAACCCGCCTGCCAATGAGGGAGATGTAAGAGATATGGGTTTGATCCCTGGGTCAGGAAGATCTCCTGGAGGAGGGCATGGCAACCCACTCCAGTATTCTTACGTGGAGAATCCCATGGACAGAGGATTCTGGTGGGATACAGCCCATAGGGTCTCAAAGAATTAGACATGACCGAAGCAACTTAGCACACACAGTGTGTATATGTCAGTCTCAGTCTCCAAGGAAACCTTGGCCATGACTGTGGCCCAAACTGGACATCCTTATCTTCCTCCCCCACTGCAGCCACTGACCTTCACCTGGTGTCCTTCACCCTGAACTTCACCATCACCAACATGTACTACACGGAGGACATGGGGCGCCCATCTTCTCTGAAGTTCAGCGCCACCAAAAGGAGCTTACAGCATCAAGTGAGAGCCCTTGAATGGCCTCTGTTAGGTCCACCTTGTCCCTGTGTATCCTCTCATCCCTTCTGCTCACCTCCCTCTCTTTCCCCACCAGCTCAGGTTCTTGCTCAGTAAGACCAGTGT
Source organism: Okapia johnstoni (assembly GCA_024291935.2). NCBI lineage: Eukaryota > Metazoa > Chordata > Mammalia > Artiodactyla > Giraffidae > Okapia > Okapia johnstoni. The sequence continues at coordinate 10,254,519 of CM044316.1, read as the reverse complement.
CGGCCCCCTCTATGCTGGCTGCAGGCTGGAGTTGCTCAGGTGAGACTCCCCCAGATGGAATTATTCATCTGATCAGTGGACCTTCTTGCACCAGGCACTGGACTCAGCAGTTAGGCGTGTCCCTGGAAGTACTGAGCTCCAGTGCCCACCATGACCCCTCATGCCTTCTTCATGCCCAGATCGTGCTATGCTCAATGCTTGGAAACAAGGCATCATGTTGTTATTCACAGAATCTGTATGATATTTTGTTTCAAATGAGAGCTCTCCTCTGCGAAGAAATGGGATAATCAGTGCAAATTCCTATCTGCAAATTCCTTTTTTTTAAAGAAATCAATTTATTTATGCTTTCATTTATTTTTGGTTGTGCTGGGTCTTTGTTGCTGTGCAGGCTTTCTCTAGTTGTGGCTAGCTACTCTCTAGTTGTGGTGCACGGGCTTCTCTTTGTGGTGGCTTCTCTGGCTGTGGAGCACGGGCTCTAGGGTGCTCTGGCTTCAGTAGTTGTGGCACATGGGCTTAGTTGCTTTGCAGCACGTGAGATCTTCCGAGACCAGGGATCAAACCCACGTCCCCTGCATTGGCAGGCAGATTCTTAACCACTGGATCACCAGAGAAGTCCCTCTTTTTTTCTGTCACATCGCATGCGTGATTTTAGTTCCTCCACCAGGGATTGAACCCAGGCAGGGAAGTGAAAGCACCAAGTCTTAACCCCTGGACCACCAGGGAACGCCCCTGCAAATTTCTAATTAAAACGTTTTCTGTCCTTAGTTGCTAGGGGCTCGTCTCAGATGAAGGACACTTAGGAGAAACCCTGCAAGCTTCCAAGCTAATGCCTTCAGCAACTCCCTTAGCCTCCTCCCTCTCACACCTAGACAGACTCCTCCTTAGTACTCCACGTTCCTACATCTTTTCTTCTCTAGGCCTGAAAAGAGGGGAGCAGCCACTGGAGTGAATGTAGTCTGCAGCCTCCACTCTGACCCCGCAAGACCCGCACTGAACACACAGCAGCTGTACTGGGAACTGAGCCGTGAGACAGACGGCATCACCCAACTGGGCTCCTTCAGTTTGGACAGAGATAGCCTCTACGTGAATGGTGAGGGACTACATTACAGCCATGGTCTCTCAAGAGGAGGGGGACTTGAGTTGCCATTGTTTTCATTCTTCTTAAGGGAGCTCTGATCTGTCTTTTCCTCCTTCTGGTCTGGGTTGTCTTCATTATGATGAAGTAATAACTTGGTTCCGCCCAATCTTGTTGCCTGCTTGCTTCTTCTTGAACATCCCTCCACCACCTCTTCTCCTCTGCTTTCCCCACATAGGTCCCTAAATCCTCCCTCTTCTTCAATCGTTTTTTTATGTATAATATTTTTTATTTTATTTTTTGTATGAAAGTGAAAGTGTCAGTCATTCAGTCATGTCCAATTCTTCGCAACCCCATGGACTATAGCCCGCCAGGCTCCTCCGTCCATGGAATTCTCCAGGCAAGAATACTGGAGTGGGTTGCCATTCCCTTCTCCAGGGGATCTTCCCAATCCAGGGATCAAACCTGGGTCTCCTGCATTGCAGGCAGATTCTTTACCATCTGAGCCACTACTTTTGCTTAATTTTATTGTTCTAATAACAATAATAACATCAATCCATTAAAATGCTTCTAATTCTCGATAACACGTTTTCAATTTTTCCTTGAAATAACTTCCTTCATTTTTTTTTTAATTGGGGTTTCCCTGGTGGTTCAGTGATAAAGAATCTGCCTGACAATGCAGGAGATACAGGAGAGAGGGTTCGATCCCTGGGTCAGGAAGATTCCCTGGAGAAGGGAATGGCAACCCACTCCAGTATTCTCGCCTATTCCCATAGAGGCCTGGCAAATCTCAGAGGGGCCTGGCAGGCTGTAAAATCCTGTAAAATCCCGGAGGGGCCTGGCAGGCTACAGTCCATGGGGTCACAAAGAGTCAGACATAATTGAGCATGCATGCACATAATTGCTTTACAATGTTGTGTTAGTTTCTGCTGTACAACAATGTGAATCAGCTATAAGTATACATACCCCTCCTCCTTCCTGAGCCTCCCACCCCGCCCCCATCCCACCCATCTAGGTCATCACAGAGCACTGAGTTGAACTCCCTGTGCTATATAGTAGCTTCCCAGTTCAGTTCAGTTGCTCAGTTGTGTCCGACTCTTTGCAACCCCATGGACTGCAGCATGTCAGGCTTCCCTGTCCATCACCAACCCTCTCGGAGCTTGCTAGCTAGCTATTTTACACATAGCAGAGTATATAAGGGCTTCCCAGGTGGCGCTAGTGGTAAAGAACCTGCCTGCCAATGAAGAAGACATAAGAGATGTGGGTTCGATCCCTGAATCAGGAAGATCTCCTGGAGGAGGGCATGGCAACCCACTCCAGTATTCTTGCCTGGAGAATCCCATGGGCAGAGGCTTGGCGGGCTACAGTCCATAGGGTTGCACAGAGTCAGACGTGACTGAAGCAACTCAGCACACACACACAGTGTATAGACATCAATGCTAATCTCCCAATTCATCCCACCCTGTCCTTCCCTGCTGTGTCCACATATCTGTTCTCTATGTCTGTGTCTCTATTCCTGCCCTGCAAATAGGTTTTTCAGGATCATTTGCTAGACTCCCCATATATGTGTTTATATACAATATTTGTTTTTCTCTTTTTGACTTACTTAATTCTGTATGACAGTCTGAAAGAGAAGAACAAATTCCGTATATCCTTTAATCTTTTATGTTCACCCCAAAGCTGATTCAGCTTCTCTCATCTTCTCTCTGCAGGTTACACCTATGCAGCCTTGGCTCCCACTATCACCAGTGAGTATGCCTGGCCTGGATTTCCTGGCCCACCTCCACTTTGGGGTTGGAAAGCAGTTTTTCTCCTTCACCCTCTGTCCTCCATGAGGGAAGCTTCTGGAAGGTCCCTCCCTCATCCCTCCTCTCTCTCCTGAATCCTGGTGGGACGTTCCTGCCTGAGAGGTTTTAGACACATTTATATTCTCTCACCCGGCTTCCCTGGTGGCTCAGCAGCAAAGAATCTGCCCACAATGCAGAACTCGTGAATTCAATCCCTGGGTCAGGAATATCCCCTGGAGAAGGAAATGGCACCCCACTCCAGTGTTCTTTCCTGGAGAATTCCATGGACAGAGGAGCCTGGTGGGTTACAGTCCATGGGGTCACAAAGAGTCAGGCATGACTGAGTGACTGAAAAACAACAATAACGTTATCCCACTACATTCTGACCTTCATATGGCTTGCATTTTAATTCTCCTAAAACCATGCCCTTGGTACTCTTTTGTTAATAGTTTATTTGTTTATTTGACTGCTTCGGGTCCTGGTTATGGCATGCAGGATCTTTAGTTGTGGCATTCAGGACCCTTTTTTAAGTTGCATATGCAGGATCTTTTTTTAGTTGCGGCATGCAGACTCCTAGTTTCGGCATGTGAGATCTTAGTTCCCTGACAAGGGCTCGAACCCGGGTCCCATGCATTGGGAATCTTAGCCACTGGACTACCAGGGAGGTCTCCAGTCACCTTCTGAGAAAACTAAGAGTTCAACATATGAATGGGGGGACAATTGATTAAAGTATATACACTCTATACTTTAATTCTCCTTACAGTCATGTGATTTTGCTCCATTTTACAGTTGAGGAAACTCAGACTCAGAATACCAAGCTACACAGCAGATAAATAAGAAAACCAAGAGTTCATGCCATTCCAAAACTCGTGTTGTCACTTCTTGCTATTTATAGTGAGCTTATCTCAAAAGACATGCTGATTTTTGGTGCACACCTACTATGTTCTAGTTCATGGACCAGACATGATAGGTGTTCACCAAAATGCATTCCCAGCAAATCCTGTAATGAGAACCTTGTAGGTTTTCAAGAATCTACCACCCTTGTCTTTCTCAGTCACTAAGTCATGTCCAACTTTATGTGCCCCATGGACTGTAGCCCGACAGCCTCCTCTGTTCATGAGACTTTCCAGACAAGAATACCAGAGTGGATTGTCATTTTCTCCTCCAGGGGATCTTCCCAACTCAGGGATCAAACCCACGTATTCTGCATCTGCTGCATGGCAGGCAGACTCTTTACCATTAATGCATCAGGAAAACTCACCCTTGCCTTAGGAGTGTGTTATTTCAACACTCTCAAACTGTGCTTGGGTCCATCACTGATCAAAGAAGTGATGAGTGGAAGGAGAGAGAGAGAGAAGATGGATGAGCTGATGAAAGGCAGAAAGATGAATGGGAAGTGAAGGGAAGGAGGGAGGATGTATAAACAGATGTGAGGAGGGAAATAGGAATGAATGGAATGAAAGGAGGCTGGATGGATGGAAGAAAGGATATGATGGAGGGAAGGAGGGAGCAAGGAAAGATAGATGAATGAAAGCAGGGACTGAAGGAAAGAGGGACAGAAGGATCATAGAAGGAGAGAAGAATGGGAAGAAGGAAGGGAAAGAGTGAGCTAGGAAAGAAGGATGGATGAGTGGATGGATGGATAAGTGGGTAGATAGAAGAAAGGAAAGATAAATGGATAGATGTATGGATAAGTGGGTGAAAAAAGGAGAAAGGATAGAAGGAAGAAGAAAAGACAAATGTTTGGGAAGAAATATGGAAGGATGGAAGGAAAGGTGAACAGAAGGAAACCTGGACGTAGTGATACATAGAAAGGAGTGGAGGGAAAGGAGGAGAGAGAAGAGATAAACTTTTATCCCAGAGAAAAGTTTTTGCTTGATCACTTAGCTCCTGCTGTGCTTATCTAGTCTAGAGTCGAGTCAAGGGGTCTCTGGTCTCACTTGCATCATACATTCATTTATTCTACTTCTCTTGGGAACTATACTAGTTACCCCAACTATTGATCCATCTGTTCCCAGCACTGTGCTTAAATGTCTTACAAAAAGTAACTTGTTGAAACTTCACAACAACCTTTGAAGCAGAAGTCATTGTTATATTATCTTACACAACAGTTCACTGAGATGGAAGGTTGGTTATAGCTGCTAGATTGTTGGGTTTTTTTAACCAATGCATAAAAGATTGGCACACCTGGCTGTAAGGAGAGGAGAAAGAAAAAGAAATACACACACACACAAACATATATATATATATATATATATATATATATATGGGAAGATATGTATATTTATTTATATATTACATAATATATAATATATAAATTACATGTTTATATAGTATACATTCACTTATAAATTTATATTTAAATATAAATATATGTGCGTAGAGAGAGACAGAGACAGAGAGATGGAGAGCAGAGAGACTGTGACAGATGTCTGGGGTCAGCAGTGCCCTTTTCTCCTGGGAAAGGACAAAGCCACCAGTGTTTTCACAGAGCCCTCCACGCCTACATCAGGGTGCAAAAAACAAGTCCCCAAATCATTAAGCCAACCCTCAATGGTTGCCGGAGCCGTCACATCAGCAAGTGACCTTCAGGTTGATCGGGAAGAGGACACAGGACCCTTGGAAGCCCCACCTGGGGGGACACTGGGACCCAAGCTCCCAGTGAGCCTGGACTCTCTTTCTACCTACTGTAGCTGGGGAGGTCAGTGAGGAGCCCTTCACGCTGAACTTCACCATCGACAACCTGCGCTACTCTGCAGACATGGGTCACCCAGGCTCCCACAAGTTCAACATCACAGACAACCTCATGCAGCACCTGGTGAGATGCCTGCTTCCCCCGCTCACCCCATCGTGCCCCTCCTGTTGACCGACGCCCACATGTGACCACCAATGGCTCTCTCCTTCCTCTCCAGCTCAGCCCATTGTTCCAGAGGAGCAGCCTTGGTGCCCGGTATGCGGGCTGCAGGGTCATCTCCCTAAGGTGAGAACACCCCCACTACCGGCACACCGCCTAAGGACGTGGACTCCTGGCTGTGGGAGCTGCCCCCAGAGGCAGTAGGCTATCCTTGGAGGGTCCTATTCCACATCCATTTTTTTCACATTACATTATTAATTGTTTTAAATTGTTATAACATAATTTTGTTTGTTGTTTATCATTGTTTTAGTCCCTAAGCCATGTCCAACTCTTTCATGACCTCATGGACCATAGCTCTCCAGGCTCCTTTGTCCATGGGATTCTCCAGGCAAGACTACTGGAGTGGGTTGTCATTTCCTTCTCCAGGGGATCCTCCCGACCCTGGGATGGAACCCATGTCTCGTGCATTGGCAGGCAGGTTCTTTACCACTGAGCCACCAGGGAAGCCCAATAACATAAATAATGTAGATGTAAAATTAGCCTTTTTAGCCATCTTTAAGTGTATGATTCAGTGATATTGATTACGTGCACAATGGTGTGCTAACATCATCACCGTCTACTCCCCAAACTTCTCATCACTCTGAGCAGAAACTCCGTGTCCACTGAGCAGTTAATCTCACTTCTCCTGGTCAGTCTGTGAACTGTTGGTATGGGTGAAGCACTTTTCACTCATATTTTCATTCAACTAACACTGATGGTACAGCCTCTGAGGCAGGTGGTGCTCTGGGTGGCAGGCAGTAGACCTGCCCACATCTAGTCAATAAAACTGATACCTAGTAGCAGAATAAATATCTAAGTAAAGTGATTTCAAAGGCAGTGAGAGCATAAAGAAATAGAAATGGGAGAGCAGTTTCCCAGGTGGCTCAGTGGTAAAGAGTCCTCCTGCCAATGCAGGAGACATAGGTTCAATCCCTGGGTTGGGAAGATCCCCTGGAGCAGGAAATGGCAACCCACTCCAATATTTTTGCCTGGAAACTCCCATGGACAGAGGAGTCTGGCAGGCTGCGATCCATAGGGTCACAAAGAATCGGAAACGACTAAAGCAACTTAGCACACACACACACACCCCTGAATTTATACTGTCCTTCTAAGGAAGATGAATTTTTTTCCTTTTTTCCTTTTGCGTGTCATTTTATTTTCATCTTTTCTAGTTTTATTGAGTTGTAATTGACATATAGCATTGTATTATTAATAGTTTAAAGTGTACAACATAAAGATTTGATATATTTGTATATTGTAAAATAATTATTACCACAATACATTTAGTTAACACCCATCAACACATAATTACATTTTTTTTCTTGTAATGGGAACATTTTATTAGCATGTCTTTCTTTAGCATTAGACACCTAGTTCTTCTCAGCATTTGTGGAGGTGTAAATGCCACTGCAGGCATGCATTTTTTTAAAAAAAGTTTGTTTTTAATTGAAGGATAATTGCTTTACAATATTGCATTGGTTTCTGCCATACATCAACATGAATCAGCCATACATAGGTATACATATACATACGTATACATGCATAGGTATAAGTATACATATGTATACATACATAGGTATAGGTATACATATATATATATAGGTATACATATGTCCCTTCTAGGTAGTCACAGAACACTGGTTTGAGCTCCCTGAGTCATACAGAAAATTTCCACTGGCTATCTGTTTTACATATTGCCGGAGTCCAGCCCCAGCAGGTCAGGGTTCCCTCAGGATGGACGGCGTCGGCGATACGAATGAGAAGACACAGCAAGTCATGGTGCTTCCAAGTGTCTTCTGACTTTATTGTTTTTAAGACAGCTTTTATATTTTTAGTGGTACATAGAAACAAATGTAAAGTATAGAGTCATGCCAGATCAGCTCGATGGATCAGCAGTTTTTGATCCATATCGGAACCAGAACACTGTTTGTGTTTCCAAGTTATAAAAGGTTTAAAATTGTTTACATCATCTTCTGGCCTAGGGGCCTGCTAACATCTTGTGACTCTTTTATTGATAAGGGTTGATCAGCCAGGACACTTTTGTATCAGGCACAGCAGGAAAGAATTCATTAATAGAAAGTTTCAAGGTAAAACCTGTTTTCGGTAATTTACTCTATGCCTTGAGCTTAACAGAAAAGAATGTGGTTCCATAAAGTCATAATACAGCAAGCTGAAACAATGTAGCACAAAGGTCAGTTCTTAGCAAAATCACCAGCTGAATTAACGATTGTCTTATTATTCGTATTAAAACTAAACTTTTATTTATACAAATTTCTAACTGTTATGCTTTCATTATATAGGCTAAATACGTTAAGAGTAAAAACATAGTGAGTAACTATAGATTAAGTAACAATTTCACAAAGCAATATTTTTTGTATTTCCTAACAAGCCTTTTTTCCTGCGAAGGGTTTTATGCCCATAGGGGCTTTCTGTGTGGAGGCTCTTAATGCTGTTCTGTTGTTAAGGGGCAGTCAAGCACATTAGCTCCAAAGGCACAGGTATATTTATTAAACAAACCAATATGTTAGCAAAAGGAATTTAGATCAGCATACTTTATATCCCAGATAACTTTATTTAGGGTGCTACTGTTCAGGGGCCTAGTTGATTTGAGGTTTCAGAATGATCTATTTTAGAAGGGAATCAGGAAAAGCTTTTTGCCTAAGTCACAGAAAATAAGAAGAGGTTTATTGTAGCCAACATCAGAAAGACAGATCTCATCTTTAAGGTGAGTGCTGGGGCAGCCTTCTGAGAATTCCTGAGGGCTGAGAAGCCGTGCTCAATCAGCCCTTTACCTCATGACTCTGTCATGGGTGGAATCTCGTGAGCTGGCTCCCGGCAACATATTGTAATGTGTATGTTTCCATGTTACTCTTTCCAGTCATCCCACCCTCTCCTTCCCACCCTATGTCCACAGGTTTATTCTCTATGTCTGCATCTCCATTGCTGCCCTGCAAGTAGGTTCATCAGTACCATCTTTCTAGATTCCACATATACATGTATGCATTTTTGAAGTGCTGCTTTTGCAAGAACCTGTTTTAGAGTCTATTGTATCACTTTGTAGGATTGGTCTCATCAAGGATCAAGGGATTCAGGGGCCAAACAACTCTAAACCCTTCTAATCTCTCCCTACCATAGAGTTCCTATTAAATGAATATCTACCCTATGTCAAATTGATTTTTTTAATTGTAAAATACACATCACATGAAACTTACATCTGAACCATTTTTAAATGTATAGTTCAGTCATTGTTGTTTAGTTGATAAGTCACATCCGACTCTTTTGCGACCCCATGGACTGCAGCCCACCAGGTTCCTTTGCCCACGGGATTTCCTAGGCAAGAATACTGGAGTGGGTTGCCATTTCCCTCTCCAGGGGATCTTCCCAAACCAGGGATTGAACCTGCATCTCCTGCATTGGCAGGTGGATTCTTAACCGCTCAGCCACCAGGGAAGCCCATATAGCTCAGTGGTGTTACATACATTCACATTGCTGTGCAACTAGGCTCCAGAACTCACAAAACTGAAATTATGCCCATTAAACATTAAACAACAGCTCCTCATTTCCATCTACCCCTAAATGTTGACAACCACCATCCTATTTTCTGTCTCTATGAACTTGATGACTCTGGGTACCTCGTAGAAGTGTACATTATATAGTATTTTTGTGTGTGTGACTGGCTTAATTCATTTAACATAATGTTCTCAAGGTCCATCTGTGCTGCAGCCTTTGCTATAATTTCCTTCTTTTTAAGGCCAAATAACATCCCACTGTATGGATGAACCACATTTTAAAATCCATTCATCGGGACTTGGGTTTTTACACAAAACAGGCAGTGTGCTAGGTACGGGGGGTTCCACGTGACAACAGTGAACTAGACTGTCCTATTCCCTGACCTCATGGAGGTCACCATCTGGAGGGAACAGGGACAAATAACATATGCTCACATAGAACATAACCAGGGTTGTGATTTGACAAGCATGGGATATTGTGGGAACCTGAATGGAACCTGACCCACTCTGGGAGACTTCTTGGAGGAGGAAGAGGAAGTATGTAAGTGGCGACCTGAAGGATGATCAGGAGATTACATAAGTAAAGAAAGAAGGGGAGAAACTTACAGGCAAAAGTGACTGCATGTGCAGAGATCCTAGGGTAAGAGTATGACTAGGTGAAGAAACTAAGAATGGTTCAATAAGGCTGGAACACAGGAAGTGAGGTATATGTGGTGGCCACAGGTAAAGAAGTGCCAAGTGGACTGCATCTCCCAAAGGTCAACCTCTTCTTCACCAGGTCTGTGAAGAATGGTGCCAAGACAGGTGTGAACATCCTCTGCACCTACCGGCAGTCCCCCAGTGGCCCCGGTCTGCTGGCCAAGCAGATGTTCCATGAGCTGAGCAGACAGACCCACGGCATCACCCGGCTGGGTCCCTATTCTCTGGACAAGGACAGTCTCTACCTCAATGGTGAGTGGTTCTCAGCCCACCTCACTGGGTCCACACCCTAACTCCAGAAGAGTCTCTATTAGCTAGCAGTTCTCTAAGGGAAGCCTTGAGACAGACTCCGGTGTGAATCTTGACTCCACACTGAACTCACACAGCCACCCTGCAAAGCTGGTCCTTGATCAAACCCATTTTACAGACAAAGAAATCAAGGTTCTGAAAGATTATGTAATTTGCCCAAGTGGGTGTGGCTTGAGAGTGGCAGAGTCAGGGTATAAGACTGGTTTCAGGATCCAACATTATGCTCCATTCTATGCATTTAACTCATAGAAGAATCTTTCTAGGGACTTCCCTAGTGGTCCAGTGGTTAAGACTGCATGCTTCCAATGCAGGGGGCATGGGTTCCATCCCTGGTCAGGGAACTAAAATCCCACATGCTGAGGGGCATGGCCAAAAAAAAAATCTTTCTAGGGGAGACTTAGGGAAAGAATAGCTCATATTTGTCTCCTTTCTCCACTTCTCACTTTCTTTTTTCAATACACCATGCTTAAGTAAGGTCAATTCCAGGAATACAAAGATGGTCCAACATATACAAATCAATCAACGTAATACAACATACCAACAAAGGAAGGATAAAAATCACATGACCAATTCATGATCATAGATGCAGAAAAGGCATTCAACAAAATTCAATGCCCATTCACAACTGAAGCCGCCATCAAAGGTGGTACAGAGGGAACACATCCCAACACAACAAACCCATCTATGACTAACCCATAGCCAACATCACACTCAATGGTAAAGAGCTAAAAGCCCTTCCCCCAGTACCAGAAACAAGGCAAGGATGCCCACCCTCACCACCTGTACCCAACATAGGATTGGAATTCCTGGCCACAGCAATCAGACAAGAAAAAGAAACCAAAGACACACAAACCAGCAAGGAAGAAGCAAAACCATCACTACTCACAAATGACATAGCATCTAATTCTAAAGTCTACATTAGTTTGTGGTAATTTTTTTAAGTCGTTGACCTCCTTTATTTATTCCTTTTATTTAATGATTTAAAATGCCATCATTTTATTTAAATGTGCAACTGGAATGATTAAAAATTTTGCTTATATTTTTTATATATACATATGTCCACTTTTTAAAAAATTCTTTCCCCATATAGACCATTCCAGAGTATTGTGTAGAGTTTTCTGTGTCCCACTTCTCGCTTTTGACCAGGATGGGCCTCTCTCTCGGATGGGGCTTCTAGCCAGGAAGGAAGGCAGGCACTCTGAACATCTAGGAGGTCCAAGCTTCAGACACACTGGGAATGAGCCTCAAATCCAGAAAGAAACAGCTTTTGAAAGGGTGACCCTTAAGGGGGTCCCTGCTGGTCAGTGCACAGCTGTGATGAAGTTGACTGAAATTATACTCTGGTTTTCCTTGCTGCACTTTGGGCATCTTGGTTCCCCAGCTCTCAAACTTTTCTTCCTTGTGTTTATCCTTCCTTCCTTCTCTTTGACCCTCCTTTTGTCCATTCTTCTTTTGATCCATCCAGGTATCCCATCTGTCTGTCCATATTTCTGCACTTCCATCTGTCTGTCCTCTTTGTTCAGTCTCTCTCTTGTTTACCCACTCTCTTGGGTTCATTTCATTCATAGGTTTGTTCATCCCTCTACTTACACAATGATTCCTCTGCTCTCACTCATTAATGGTAAACCTGTGAGTGGCTGTCCTTGGACAACCATTGATACAGCCCAGGTGAGCCTGGGGGGTTTCTCCAAGTCTGTCCCTAACACCTCCCCTTTCCACAGCTCCTGCACCAGCTACCACGTTCCTTCCTACTTCACCATCACCTGTGCAACCAGAATCCACTACAGGTATCGGAGGCCCCTTTTCCTTCCCAAGAGAAGCTCTCCAGCCCCACACATCCACCAGCCAATTCGGAGGCCCCTTTTCCTTCCCAAGAGAAGCTCTCCAGCCCCACACATCCACCAGCCAATTGTAACATAGGAGCTGGGAAGCCAGGATGTGCAGTTCTGGCTTTATGGCAATCATGCTTATCTCAAACATTATACCAACAATTCAATCTGATGCTGGCCCTCATGGAGCCCCCACTCTTGTGAGACTAACAGACTATTATAATGTATGTTTTGGGGAAGGGCATCTGGCACCATTTAGAAGGGAAAGGCTTTCTGGAGAAACTTTCATATGACCCAAGTCTTTAAGTGAAAGTAAGAGCCATCCAGGCAAATAGGGAATGAAAAGTTTTCCTGGCTGGTGGGATTCAATGAGCAAAAATGTCAGTGGTCAAAAACAGAATAGCGTATGGGGAGAACTGAGAGGAATTTGGTTTGCATGAAGTTTAAAGCTTAACCTAGAGTAGATGGATCCCTTAGCTTCTCAGTCATGTCTGACTCTTTGTGACCCCATGGACTGTAGCCCACCAGGCTCCTCTGTCCATGGAATTCTCCAGGCAAGAATACTGGAGTGGGTAGCTATCCCTTCTCCAGGGGTTATTCCAGATTCAAGGACTGAACCTGGGTTTCCTGCATTGCAGGCAGATTCTTTACTGTCTGAGCCATCAGGGAAGCCCTGGTGTAGATGAAGTAAATGGACACATTAATCTAAAAGGTTGGCAAGAACCAGATTAAGAAGGACTTTGAGTGCCAGATCAAAAAAGTTGAACTTAGTGCTGAAGGCCATAGGGAGCCACAAGTGGTCCTAGAACAGTGGTGACAATAGTCAGGTTTTTATCTAAGAAAATTTCTCCTAATGTTCGGTGCAGAGAATATCCTTTAGTAAGGGCATCCAGTGAGGCTGCTGGGGTGTCAGTCCAGGTCAGAGAAGAAAATACCTGAGCTGGGACAGGGATGGAGAGAGGGGATGTGTGTAGGAACCATTCTGCAAGTACAGCTGGTATTAACTGGAGATGAGGGAGGAGGAGCTGAACAGATAACACTGGTTTTGACTTGGTGGGTGGTAGCGCTACTGGAAGACAACCAATTACAGTGAATATGGAACTCTGATGTGGTTCCAGGTCAGCTCTCAGTGATAACCATCTACCCCCCTGTCTTATTGCAGCCATGCGATACAACCTGAAGACCCTCACACTTAACTTCACCATCTCCAACCTTCCATACTCATCAGATATGAACAATGGCTCTGCCATGTTCAACTCCACCAAGATGATCCTGCATCGCCTGGTGAGATGCTGGTCTCAGCAACCACTGGTGGGATCATTCCCATGTATCCTCTGCCCCAGTGCTTGTCCTTTCTGCTCATCATCTTTCTCCTACCTCCCCAGCTTGGATCCTTATTCCAGAAGAGCAGCCTGGGCCCCTTCTACTCAGGTTGCAGACTGATCTCCCTCAAGTAAGACCTTTTCCTGAGTATTTGCCAGTAAAGACCACTTTTGGTGTCCGCCCCTTTCTCAGTCTTCCCACTGACCTCTCATTTGCTTCTCCCTCTTCTTGGCCCCACGCCCAGGGCTTTCAAGACCTCTCTCTTGAGTTCCCACTCTCTCTCCCTAGACCTGAGAAGGATGGTGCAGCCACAGGTGTGGATGTTGTCTGCACCTACCACCCAGACCCCATGGGCCACAGGCTGGCCATAGAGCAGCTTTACTGGGAGCTGAGCCAACTGACCCATGGTGTCACCCAGCTGGGCTTCTACACGCTGGTCAAGGACAGCCTCTTCATCAATAGTGAGTGTTTATGCTGAACTTGGATTAACAGCAATCACTACTTGTCCCTGTTCTATTTTATTTCCTCTTGAATAAGTCAGCCCACATTCTATCTGGGGAGCACCTTCCAAACCTCCATGGGATTGGTCTTTCTTGTCAGTTCAGGAAAATAGCATGAAATTATTTGACCAAATGAATGTCAATGAATTTTCATTAAAAACCAAAATGTCTAACCCATGGGATCTCTTGGGACTGCAGTTCAATGCAAGGTTCTTCCATGGCAGTGGTTCTTACCTGGGGGTGATTTCTGCCCCACTGAGAGATATTCAGCAGTGTCTGGAGACATTTTGGATTATCACAGTAAGGGAGGGTTCTCCTGGCATCTAGTGGATAAAGGCCAAGAAGGTAACCAATATCCTTCAATGCACAGGAGACCTTCACCACCAAGAATTATATAGCCTCAAATTTCAGTAGTTCTGAGGATGAGAAACCATGCTGAACATGGTCCCATTGTTCCTAGCTGAGCACCAGACCAACACTTATCACATGCATGCGTCATAAGTTGCTTCAGTCATGTCCAACTCTTTGTGACCCTATGGACTGTAGCCTGCCAGGCTCCTCTATCCATGGGCTTCTCCCGGCAAGAATATTGGAGTGGGTTGCCATGCACTCCTCCAGGGGATCTTCCCGACTCAGGGATTGAACCCAGGTCTCTTATGCATTGGCAGGTGGGTTCATTGACTAGCACCACCTGGGAAGCCCAACACTTATCACACTTTACAGAAATTATTTAATGGTCCAACTCTACAGAATTAGTGTTTGTTTAACATGACACTGGATCCTGTTCTTAATATGTTGGTACATTGTAATACCAAATGAATGAGTAAACAAATGAAAGTTGAGTATCTCAGCCCTAGTATTTATGGATCCATTGCAATTCACATTCATTCATTCAACAAACTCATATGCGTGACCATTCTATACCAAGCCATATTCTGGGCATGGAGATAGAATACACAAGTTCTATTCCTGAAAAAGTCATAATCAAGGGAATTAAAGATTACTTAGGGACACAAGTGAAGTAAGTCAGAAAGACAAAGGCAAATACCATATGATATAACTTATATGTGAAATCTAAAATAGGACACAAATGAAACTATCTATGAAACAGAAACAGACTCACAGAGAACAGATTTGTGGTTGCCAAGGGGGAGAAGAATGGGGGAGAGATCCAGTGGGAGTTTGGTTAGCAGATGCAAACTATCGTGTATAGAATGGGTAAACAACAACCTCCTAGTTTATACCACAGGGAACTATATTCAATATCCTGGGATAAACCATAATGGAAAAGAATATGAAAGATATATATATAACTGAATTACTGTGTGGTACAGTAAAAATTGGGCTTCCCTGGTGGCTCAGCAGTAAAGAATCTGCCTGCAATGCAGGAGACCTGTGATCCCTGGGTCAGGAAGATCCTCTGGAGGAGGGCATGGCAACCCAGTATTCTTGCCTGGAGAATCCCATGGACAGAGCCTGGTGGGCTACAGTTCACAGGGTTGCAAAAAGTCAGACACAACTGAGGCAACTGAACACACACGCAAGCACAGTAGAAATTAACACAATATTGTAAATCAACTGCACTTCAATAAAATAAGCTTAAAAAAATACTACTTGGGGACACAGAAAAGGCAGAGACACTATTATTAACAGGGTGCCATGGGAGTGCAGAGGCAGGGCAAGTTAAGGAGTGCTTCCTGGAGTAGGATATTATGTGCCTGAAACTATACTAGGCACTGGACATGACAAGAATAAGACAGATGAGTGCCTGCTGTTATTGAGCTCCATCTCAATGGGCTCCTGAAATAGGAATAGGAGTTTTCCTGGAAAAGAGGAGGATGGAAGAGCATTCCAGGAAGCAGGAACTGCATAAGCTCAAGCAGAAAAGCTCAGCTCAGGAGATTTCTTATAAAATTCCAGTTTTCCTCCTCTATGGGGTGACTTTCCATTCAAGAGCCCCTAAATTCTCCAACACATGGACCTGATTTTGATTATGATGGTAGGTAGGGTGTCCCCTGGGCCACCATGTCTCTGTGCTGAAAGCTGAGTCTTTTTCTGTCTTTTCTTCCTCTCTGTGGCTTCAGGCTTTGCACCCCAGAGTTCTTCTATCCAGAGGGAATACCAGCTAAATTTCCACATCATCAACTGGGATCTCAGCAACCCAGACCCCACGTCACCAGAGTACATCGCCCTGCTGTGGGACATCAACAACAAGGTGGGGGTCTTTCTCGCCCTTCCCATCTCTCCTTACCCCGACTGCCCCTCTCATTCCTCAGTCTGACATGCATCTATTTTTCTAAGCTATTCCCCTTCCATTTTTATTATTATTATTGTATTTTATTTTTGGCTCCCTGCACCCACCTCCTTCTTGGGAAATACAACTTTCAGCTAATAGTAATCTAATAATACTTACGATGGCCAGGCTTCCTGCTGAGTACTTTCATGCATGATCATCTCATTTCATTCTCATAACATCCTCGCATGAGAGATGCAATATGTGCATCCCCCATGTTCACATGGGAAAACTGAGGCACAGAAGTTGGGTTTGAACCCACATCTCTGAAGGATGAGTAGAGGACTAGGACATCTATACAAGAGAGAGGGAGGATCATGGGACATGGTGCTGACTTTGAATGTTAGTAATTTCAGTTCCTTTGTCTTTAACATGGGGATAATTATAAAAATAGGCTTCTCTGGTGGCTCAGTGGTAAAGAATCCACCTGCCAATGCAGGAGACTTGGGTTCGATCTCTGGGTCAGGAAGAGCCCCTGAAGAAGGAAATGGCAACCCACTCCAGTATTCTTGCCTGGAATATCCCACAGAGGAGCCTATTGGGCTGCAGTCCATGGAGTCACAAAGAGTTGGAGAGGACTTAGTGACGAAACAACAGATTGTAATTATAGCTTCTACCCAGAGTGATAGGGAAGGAATGTGGAAGTCACTTCTTAGAGGCCCACAATAGACATTCATTATTGTTACTGTTATTGCTTCTCTTCCTAACTCCTAGAAGCTTTTTCCTTTTTGGTCAGGGTCTCTTCTCTTGCCTGGAGCAAGAAGGCAGTCAGATACTGTGGTGCTTACCCTTAGGTCTTTGACTCTACAAAGCAGGAACTCAGGACACACTGCTGGTGTTGGGTGCTGGCTGAGATCCCATGGTCTCTGTTCCCAGGTTGGATCCCATATCAGTCACCATAAAGGCCCAGTTCTCCTCCAGTGTGGACTCCAGCATGGTGAAGCAAGTATTTCTAGACAAGACCCTGAATGCCTCATCCCACTGGCTGGGTGCCACCTACCAGCTGACAGATGTGCACGTGACAGGTGGGACATAGAGTGGGGGATATGTTCGTGGCTGGAAAAGATGTTTTTTAAAAATTCTTTTGTTATTGTTCAGTCACTAAGTCATGTCTGACTGACTTTTTATGACCCATAAATGGCAGCATGCCAGGCTTCCCTATCCTTCACCATCTCCCAGAGTTTGCTCAAACTCATGTCCATTGAGTCAGTGATGCCATTCAACCATCTCATCCTCTGTTGCCCCCTTCTCCTCTTGCCCTCAATCTTTCCCAGCATCAAGGGTCTCTTCCAATGAGTCGGCTCTTCATATCAGGTGGCCAAAGTATTGGAGCTTCAGCATCAGTTCTTCCAATGAATATTCAGGGTTGATTTCCTTTAGGGTTGACTGGTTTGATTTCCTTGCTGTCCAGGGGACTCTCAAGAGTCTTCTCCAGCACCGCAATTTGAAAGCATCAATTCTTTGGTGCTCAGCCTTCTTTATGGTCCAATTCTTCCATCCATACATGACTACTGTATATTCTTGGTCTTTTTAAAAATTTTATTTATTTTTGGCTGCACTGGGTCGTCATTGCTAAGTGGGCTATCTCTAGTTGCAGTGAGCAGGGGCTACTCTCTAGTGGCAATGTGCAGGCTTCTCATTGTGGTGGCTTCTCTTGTTATGAAGCACATGCTCTAGGCACTTGGACTTCAGTAGTTGTAGCTGTCAGGCTCCAGAGCATGGGCTCAGTAGTTGTGTGCATGGGCTCAGTTGCCCCATGGCATGTGGGATCTTCCCAGACCAGGGGCCCTGCTTTGGCAGGCAGAATCTTAACCACTGGACCACGAGGGAAGTCCAAAAGATGGTTTTATGAAGAAGGATAGGGCTTCTGGGTATGAGCGACATGGATAGAGACTGCAGGGGAAAAAGGAGAGGCTTCCTGGAAGCCCATGCTGGTGATTCATGGCAATGTCATCCAACAGGAGACAGGAAGAGAAAATCCAGCAATTACAACCAACAGAATGGTTATTTTACATGTCAGTTTTTCTAACCCAGAATGGGAAGGATCTTGGGTTTCCTTCTTAGGCTGCAGTTATGAGTCATACATTGGTTGATTCATTCATTTATTCATTAAATGTATATGCCATGAAAATAAATAGGCACTGATGATACATTGTGATTGCTGCTATGACAGAGGAATTTCAAAAGTCTGTGGGAATTCCAAAGAGGGATTACACAGCTCTCTCTTGGAAAGTTTTCTAGAGGAAGTAATGAAGAAACAGATCTGAAGGAGAATAGGACTTAGCTGAAGGAAGAGATAGGGAGTTGAGCTACATGTGTCTGTAACCTAGAAGATACAGCATGTTATTGAAGGAGGCTGTAAGGAGTTTGGTGTGGCTGGAGCATACACCTTAACATAAGGTGGGTGACAACTGTGGCTAAAGATGTGGGCCGAGACTTTCCTGGGCACTGGAATGGTTTGGGGAGGAACATGGCACACTCAAGAGTTCTACTTTAAAAACCTCATCCTCTGGTGATTGTCCTCTACCAGGACAATGATTGGGGAGGGGGAGAAAGACACATTAGGGACCTAGATCAGCAAAGATGATGGATGCCCACTGGAATGGTCAGCACCTGCCGACTGCCCCAGAGAAATCCAATCTCCTCTTCCCCACAACCTAGTGAACTCTCATAATGCTTAGCGGACAGCTGGACAGGCAGACAGATGAATGGATTCGAGATGGACAGATGGTCTTCAGTAGCCAATTTTTAAAAAAAATTTCCTTGAAGTGCAGTTGATTTACCCTCTTCAATACAGTAAAACAATTCAGTTATACATACATATGGGCTTTCCAAGTAGCTCAGTGGTAAAGAATCTGCCTGCCAATGCAGGAGACAAGGGTTTGATCCCTAGGTTAGGAAGATCCCCTGGAGAAGGAAATGAAAACCCACACCAGTATTCCTGCCTGGGATTATCCCATGGACAGAGGAGCCTAGAAGGCTGCAGTCCATGGTGTCGCAAAAGAATCAGACATGACATAGCAATTAAACAACAAGAACATACACACATATGTATTTTTCTTTTTCATATTCTTTTCCATTAGAGTCTGTCACAGACAATTGAATATATTAATAGTTCCCTGTGTTATACAGTAGGACCTTGTGGTTTATCCATTTTATATATAATTAGCTTGCCTCTGCTAATCCCAAACTCACATTCCCACCCTCCTCCATCTCCTTTCCCCCTTGGCAACTACTAGTCTGTTTTTGATGTCTGTGAGTCTGGTTTTGTTTAATAGATAAGTTGATTTATATCATATTTTAGATTCCATATATAAGTAATATCATACGGTATTTGTCTTTCTTTTTCTGACTTACTTCACTTAGTATGATAATCTCTATGTCCATCCATGTTGCTGCAAATAGTATTATTTCATTCTTTTTGATTGTAGCCTACTTTTTTTTTTTGGGGGGGGGGTGCAGGGCTGCCCTGGGTCTTCTTCAATGCACACACAGGCTTTCTCTAGTTGCAGCCTACTGGCTTCTCTTTTGCATCAAGTGGGCTTAGTTGCCCCATGGGATGTGAGATCTTAGTTCCTAGACCAGGGGTCAAATCCCCATCCCCTGCATTGCAAGGCAGATCTTTAACCCCTGGGGGACCAGAGAAGTCCCTGTAACCTACTTTTAAAAACCCACCTCAGTCCACAGTGCCAGGAATAAATAGACTGACTCTAATGACTTCTTTGTTGAAAACTTCCCCTGATGGGAACTTTCACTTTCTTTTTATTCTAGAAGTGGAGCCATCAATTCATCTACCAATAGACCAACCAACGATCAGTCCCAGTTTCGAGAACGTCCCGCTGAATTTCACTGTCACCAACCTATTCTATTCTCAGGACATGAAGCAGCCAGACACTCCCAAATACCAGAGAAACAAGAGAAATATTGAGGATGCGGTAAGAATGGGCTTCTGTGCCCACTCTGTTCCTCTGCAGATACTGACCTGTGGACACTGAATAGTCAGAGGGTGACCTTTTTTTTTTAGTGTGCACATTTACTTTTTTTTTTTCAGTTTAGCAATCTGGACATTTTTAAATTTTATTTATTTTTTATTATTTTATTTTGGTGGCGCTTTGTTGCAGCACACAGATGTCTGTAGTTGTGGCACATGGGCTCCAGAGTGCATGGGCTCAGTGGTTGCAGCCTGTGGGCTTTGTTGCCCTGCAGCATATGGAATCTTAGTTCCCCATCCAGGGGTCAAAACTGTATCCCCTGCATTGGAAGGCAATTCTTAACCACTGGACCACCAGGGGAAGTCTCCTGGACATTTTTTTTTAATTGAAGTATAGTTGATTTACAATATTGGGTTAGTTCCAGATGTACAGCATAGCATTTCATATATATATATATATATATATATATGTATGTATGTATGTATGTATGTATGTATGTATATCCTTCTTCAGATTATCTTCAATTGTAGGTTATTATAAAATATTATGTATAGTTCCCTGTGCTATACAGTAGATGCTTGTTGGTTATCCAGAAGGTGATTTCTTTTCTTAATAGTTCATAAAGACAGGTTTTTGTTCTCATTTTACAAATGAAGAGACAGCCATAGAAGGGTTCCATTACTAGCCCAAGTAATATCCTGGAACAGGACATGCTTTGGTGTACATACCTGGGCTGGTTTTTCTTTTCTTTTTTGTTTTCTTGGTTGCACTGTGCAGCATGCAGGATCTTTGTTCCCTGACCAGGGATTGAACCCATGCACTCTGCAGTGGGAGTGGGGATTCTTTACCTTTTGACCGACAGAAAAAAAAAAAAAAATAGATGGGGCAGTGTACTCATTGGCTAATTGGCATTCTCCAGTGCCACAGAGTCATGGCTTCTGACCAAGGAAATGTTGCCCTATCTTTCAGCTCAACCAGCTATTCCGAAACAGCAGCATCAAGACTTACTTTTCTGACTGTGAAGTTTCAGCATTCAGGTGAGTTCCAGCTCAGGACCTGATCACTTTGGAGACTCATACTGTCCTTTAAAAGTGTCCCCACTGCTGTAGGGGATGGGGGTGAGGGAAGAATGAGGAGGACCCATGCTAATGAGTCATCTGGTTCTAACCTTACAGTTTTCACAGTTACTGAGTCCTTTGTGAGAGTGGAATGAGAACTGTGCAAGTTATAATGCCATAACGTTGACTCCATTTACCAAGATACAAACATTTTTTTCTTACCTGAATGCTGCTTGGCTTATTGCCAGCCTTTGGTTCATTTCTAGACTTCTGAAAAAGTTGATTTTGGCCATGTTTACCAGTATTCTCATTGTTTTTACAGATTTTCGGGAGTCCTTACTCCAGCATTTCAAAATGTTCTCCTTGTGCTTATTTATTTATAAATTAATCCAATTAAATAAAATGAGACATTCAGTTTCTCACTTAACACTAGTCATGTTTCTTTTTGAGGCAAATTTGATTTATTTCTTTCTGGTTTGCTTTCATAATGTGCAGATTAACCCTTTTTAAAAAAAAAAAATATATTATTTGACTGTCCATGGAATTCTCCAGGCAAGAATCCTGGAGTGGGTTGCCATTCCCTTCTCCAGGGGATCTTCCCGACCCAGGGGTTGAACCTGGGTCCCCCACATTGCAGGTAGATTCTTTACTGTCTGAGCCACTGCCGTGTCTTAATTGCAGCGTGCTGAATCTGTTTTAGTTGTGGCATGCAGACTCTGAGTTGTGGCATATGGGATCTGATTCCCTGACCCAGGATTGAACTCAGGCCCCCTGCATTGGGAGCACAGAGTCTTAGCCACTGGACCACCAGGGAAGTCCCACACTAGCCATATTTTAAGTGCTCAATAACAAGGGGCAAATAATGACTGCGCTGGATACTGCAGACACAAATGTTTGCATCATTGCAGAAAGTTCTGGACAGGACCAGCAGAGAACCTAGAATTGGGGTAGAACTCCAGATACCTTGTTCATCCCTGGTGTCCTTCCAGGTCTGTCCCTCCAAGCAACCACACTGGGGTAGATGCTGAGTGTAACTTCGCACCACTGGCTCGGAGTTCTTACCGATTTGTCATCTATAAGGAATTCCTGCGTCTGACCAAGAATGGTACTCAGCTGCAGAATTTCACCCTGGACAGGAACAGTCTCCTTGTGGATGGTAAGACTCCCTGATCATTGGGGCAGGAGTGAGGGCTTCTAACTTCCTCACATGGGGGCTTTCCTGGGAGTCTGCAGACCTGAGGATGAGTCAGCATTGAACTTTCCCAGGCTGGTAGAGGTGGCACAATCTCCCAGACTTTACCCATCACTGAGGGAGAAGAAACGATACCCAGTGGGACACAGGAGACACTTGCCATCTCTCCTGGACAGCATAATGCAGCAGAAGTTTCTTAATGATGGAAATGTCCTATATCTGTGCTGCCCAGAGCATACATCACATGAGACTCCTGAGTATATTTGAAGTATGGTTATTGTGACCGAGGACTTCCCTGATAGCTCAGTTGGTAAAGAATCTGCCTGCAATGCAGAAGACCCTGGTTTGATTCCCGGGTCAGGAAGATCTGCTGGAGAAGGGGTAGGGTAGACTACCCACTCCAGTATTCTTGAACTTCCCTGATGGCTCAGCTGGTAAAGAATCCGCCTGCAATGCGGGAGACCTGGATTCAATCCCTGGGTTGGAAAGATCCCTTGGAGAAGGGAAAGGCTACCCACTTCCGTGTTCTGGCCTGGAGAATTCCATGGACTATATAGGCCATGGAGTCACAAAGAGTCAGACATGACTGAGCAACTTTCACTTTCACTTATTGTGACTGGCTTTTATGGTTACTGAATTTTAATAGTACAGAGTACCAGATTTTTTTTAACTTTACTTAATTCAAATTAATTTTAATTTAAAAAGACACTTCTCACTGCTTATATCAGACAGCACATCTTAAGAATTTGCCTGGGGAGGAGAGATGGAAAGGAAGATCCAAAAGGGAGGGGGCTATATACATATATTTATGGTCGATTCATTTTGTTGT
Organism: Okapia johnstoni; assembly: GCA_024291935.2. Taxonomy (NCBI): domain Eukaryota; kingdom Metazoa; phylum Chordata; class Mammalia; order Artiodactyla; family Giraffidae; genus Okapia; species Okapia johnstoni. The sequence continues at coordinate 10,231,291 of CM044316.1, read as the reverse complement.
AAGGCAGAAACTAATACAACATTGCAAAGCAATTTTACTTCAATCAAAAAAAAAAAGAATACTCCAATTAAAATCAGAAATAAATAAAAAGAAAAAAGATTTTGGCTAGGGAGAGGTTGTACAAGCAAGGGGGGCCTACAACCCTCCCCTAGTCAGTGCTTATCAGTTCTCATATAGTTTATGTTGCAGTTGGAAATAACAAGAATAGGCAGTTGAAAACAATGAATTATTTGATGTGAACCAACCCACACTTAGGAGTGGTAATCAGAAGACTTCCTGGAGGAAATTACAGTCTAGGTGAATCCTGGAAAATAAGTATTAAAAAAAAACTCAGTAAAGGGAAAAGGAAATGAATGTGTTCATAGGCAGAGGGCTTTTGAGTAGGAATTTATAAATTTAGAGAGATCCCATGGTTTTATCAACTCCTATGACCCATTCTCCCCTCCACTAGCATAAGATGGTTCAGTCCATCACCAGTCATCCATCCATTCCCAGAGGTATGATTTGAAATATCACACTCTTGTTGTGTGATTATGCCTTTGTTATTATGTAGTAAAGTATCCTCATTTTCTAGTGATGCAAACTAAAATGGGGTGAAACATTATTATGTCTACATGACTTTACTATTTCAATGGAATTACGGGATGAAACAAGTGTGGCAAGTGTTAATAAGTTATACATATGTGCATGCATATTAAGTCATTTCAGTCATGTCTGAATCTGTAACTCTGTGGATTATAGCCCACCAGGCTCCTCTGTCAATGGGATTCTCAAGGCAAGAATACTGGAGTGGGTTGTCGTACCCCTCTCCAGGGGATCTTCCTGACCCAGGAATCGAACCCCATTGCTTCCATCTCCTGCATTGGCAGGTGGGTTCTTTACCACTAGCGTCACCTGGGAAGCCAAATAGTTATACACTAGGTATGATATTGTTTGGGGCTTCCTTGGTAGCTTAGTGGTAAAGAATCTGTCTGCCAATGGAAGAGACTCAGGTTCAACTCCTGGGTGGGGAAGATTCCCTGGAGAAGGAAATGGCAACCCACTCCAGTATTCTTGCCTAGAAAATCCCATGGACTGTAGCCCACCAGGCTTCTCTGTCCACAGGAGCCTGGTGGGCTACAGACCATGGGGTCACAAAGAGTCGGACATGACTTAGTGACTAAACAACAAATAATATTGTTTTAACTGGGTGAAAGAAATATTGTCACTTCTAGATGATGGATGTTTATGACGTGGTTCTATTTGTCTGTGTATTTAAAAAGTTTTATTTAAAAAAGTAAAACACACTCACACGTGTTCTCCATTTCATTCACTCTCAGGGTATTCTCCCAACAGAAACGATGTCATGACTGAGAATTCTGGTAAGCCTCAAAGATGCTATAGCCCAGGGTGGACAGGAAATATTCTGGTTCTCTGCCTCATTGAAAAGAACCACATACCCAGGGTATTGGATGATGATGAAAGTTGGTCAACCCAAGACTGGGATTTCTGAGGCACAGTCGGGGTTGGTGCGGGGGGAAGCAGGAGCCCTGGAGGAATGATAGATGGTGTCTCACACCAGGACTTGTCTCCCCAGACCTCCCCTTCTGGGCCATCATTCTCATCTGCCTGGCAGGACTCCTGGTGCTCACGGGCCTGATCAGCTTTTTCCTGGTAAGCAAGGAGGTGTTGTCGTCTTCCTATCAGGTTGTAAGACCTTTTTATATATTATAAGGACATGTTCTCTGCTGGGGATGTGTTTTGCAGATATTTTCTCCTAGTCTGTGAGGGGTTTGCCATTTCCTTTTCTTAGCAACATTTGTCATTGGGGAAATGTAAGTGAAAGTCACAATGAGACACCGCGATGCATGAGAAGGGTTAAAATCAAAATGACGATAACAAGTGTCGGTGAAGGTATGAAGCAACTGGAACTCTCCTATAGTGCTGGTGAAAAGTAGCTTGGACGCATCTTTAAAGTTACATCGGGTGATGTGTAGTGACCTAAATGGGAAAGTGAAAGTGTTAGTCGCTCAGTCGTGTCTGACTCTTTGTGACCCCATGGACTGTAGCCCCGCCAAGCTCCTCTGTCCATGGAATTCTCCAGGCAAGAATACTGGAGTGGGTTGCCATTCCCTTCTCCACTAAATGGGAAGGAAATCTAAAAAAGAGTGGATATATGTATACATGTAGTTGATTCACTTTGCTGCATGCCTGAAACTAACATAACACTGTAGAGCAACTACCACAAAAATAAGTAAATGTCCATTGGGGTTAGTAGTCACACAGTATTACATATAGAATGGATAAACAACAAACTCCTACTGTTTAACACAGGGAACTATATCCAGTATCCTGGGATAAACCATAATATAGAAAAGAATATTTTTAAAGTATATATACGTGTATAACTAAGTCACTTTACTGTACAGCAGAAACAAACACAACATTGTAAATCAACTAGACTTCAATTTAAAAAAATTTTTTCAAAGTTACATATATCTGTGCAACCATTCCATCCTAGGAATTTGTCTAAGAGAAATTAAAACACATATCTATACAAAGACTTGTACACAAATGTTCATAATAATATTTGCACTAGCCAAAACCTAAAAAACAAACCCAGAAGTCCATCAACAGGTGAATGGGTAAACAAAGTGTGGTATATTCACACAATTCAATACTATTTAGCAATAATACTGGATTGTTAACATATACAATGATAAATCTCAAAATAATTTGAATTTGAATATGCTGAATGAAAGAAATTAGATGAAAAAGGATACTGATTGTAGGATTCCATGTATAAATAAACTCTGGAAAATACTAATTAATCTCTGAGGATAGAAATCAGATCAGTGGTTGTCTGGGAATAAGAATGTGTAAACAGCAGGGGAGGAAGAATTACAAAAGAACATGAGGGAAACTGGGAGAATAATGAGCATTCTTTATTTTGATTACAGGGATGGTTCAATAAGTTTATAATCCAAACGCATCAAATCATTCACTTTAAATGTATGCAGTTTACCTAAGAATAGGATCTTTCTCAGGGCCTCCATCATCTTATATATCCCAGTCTAGTAAGATTATTTGTTCTCCAAAGGTTTCAAATAGGCATTTTTACATTCTGTCTAAGTTTTCTAGCTATCTTTGTAAGAAATTTAGTCCAAATTACTCGGGGATGTATTACTAGAAGCTGAAGTCTATATAATCTTTACAATAATAGAAAATATTGAATAATACAATTTTTCATAATAATGTAAAAGCTTACATGATTTTGTTCAAAAGCTAAAATATTTAGCATTTACATTTTCTTTAGTAAAGTGAGTTGATTAAAAAAGTAATACTGCAGGACTTTCCTGGTGGTCCAGTGGTTACGAATCCACCTGCCAATGCAGGGGACATGGGTCCAACCCCTGGTGGGGGAAGATCCCACATGCTGCAGAGCAACTAAGCCAACGTACCACAACTCCTCAGTCTGTGCTCTAGAGCTCAAGGGCTGCAACGAGAAGCCACCGCAATGAGAAACCCATGCACTGCAGTTAGAGAGCAGCCCTAACTCCCACTTACCGCAATTAGAGAAATCCCGTGCGCAGCAACAAAGACCAAGCAGAGCCATACATAAATAATTTTTTTAAAGTACTGTCACATATTACTAAATGATCAAAGTATGAAAAAAGGTAAAGGAAATTTTTAAAGACTATTAATATTACTAAAACTGATTGATAAAATAACTAATATATAGACAACCAGTATTTGTTAACAATTATGGTCCAACAGGGGCTTCGCTTGTAGCTCAGTCAGTAAAGAATCTGCCCGCAATGCAGGAGACCGGGGTTCGATCCCTGGTTAAGGAAGATCCCCTGGAGAAGGAAATGGCAACCCACTCCAGTATTCTTGCCTGGAGAATACCACAGACAGAGGATCCTGGCAGGCTACAGTCCATGGGGTCGCAAGAGTCAGACACGACTTAGCAGCTAGACCACCATGATCCAATAATTTAAAACGTATATATATAACTTGGAATATATATTCCTTCTGTTATTTGATTCCAAGTTTACAAGCAGATGCTGAAAGCTAATGAACCCACCATGCACACTAGTGATCACATTTCAAGTAAATGGCAAAAAAAAAAAAAAACAAAAACCCACTACATACTCATTGTTTGAAAGATGTCTAATTCTAATAAACTTTAAACATTTAAAAAATATATATATATGCAGTTTACTGTATATCAGTTAAGCTGGGGTTAGGGGAAGAAGACAAGATATGAAGGGAATATCAGAAAAAAGAAACAAAAAACCAACATTTTTTTAAAAGATAAAAAAACGAAGGGGCTATCAGAGAGAAAATGGTAGGAAAAAAATGGAGAGTTAAAGGGAAGAAAGAAAAAAAAGAGGTAAAAGAGGGGGAAAGGAGAGGCTGAGAGAAAATGGGAAGAGAGACACACAGGAACAGCAGGTCTCTGTGGCTGCGGCCATATCCCTCACCTGTAGCCTCCCATACTTGGGTAGATGACTGGTCCATTCTGAGCCCTCTGTTCACTCTCGCAGGTCACTGTCCACCAGTGGAAGAAGGAGGCAGACTGTGAGGTTCAGCAACAACAGCCCAATAGCATGGTATTACCTGCCACACCTGGACCTGAGGGAGTTGCAGTGACACCTGCTCAAGGCCCCTTTTCCCAGACAATTTCCAAAGGAGGTTGGCTGGAACAGAAATAAACCACGTTGGTCAGACACAACCTCCAAGCCTTTCTTGGCTTGGCCCCTACCTGGTTCACAGTGGACTGAGAGAAAAGGTCTTCCTTCCCTTTGTTATGTCCTTAAGACAAGTGCAACTTCTGTCTGATGGTTTCACACCCTCAGGGACACCAGGATTGATGAAGTAGGCACAGACGTGGCTAACGAACAAAATCAACATCCCACTTAAGTGAGGTTTACCTTCCTAGTCACCCCCTGAAACACCTCTCTCCTTGACTTCTGGGCAGCCATCACCCCATCTCTATTCCTCCATGTTCTGCACCCCCTTCCCCGAAGCCCTGGCAGTCTCAAGTTCCTTGTGAACTACTTTATTCTCTGATGTTCAGATTGACCAGGATGTTCACTGACTCCTCTCCTTCATCACAGGTCCTCCAAGTGGGAAATAGACTAAGAGGAATGAGTGAGTCAGCCATGATTCTGCAGTCAGCCCTGGGACTTGGTATCTGGGAAGACTGAATCCCAGAGTGGCAGCAAACTCTAGAGAGAGAGTCTACTTTAGATTTAAAGATGAATAAAACTCAGGGGAAAGATCTGAGAGAAAAAATAAAGACAGTCCCTTTTTTCATTTTTTTCTGCACTGAATCTAACTGAATGGTTAAAGCAGAGACTCCCCAACACGCATCTCGAAGCATCCCAGGCATGATGCTGATACTGTAGATGCTCTGTTACTGTTTAATACCTCACTCTCAGAAACCGTAAATCCCAGACTTGCCTGGATGGTCCAGTGACTAGGACTCCATGCTCCCAGTGCAGAAGGCCCAGGTTCGATCCCTGGTCCAGGAACTAAGATCCTGCATGCTGTGCAGCACAGCCAAAAAACAAACAAACAAGCAAAAAACCCCACATGATTTAACTTCTGGGTATTAAGAACAATTAAGAAATTAGCTACATGACCAAAATTAAAACTAAAAGAAAAAAGAAAAAGAAAAATTTCCTGGCAGAAAAAACACCTGGATTCATATGTACATAATCTTGACTCATAAAATATAATGAACAGAGGAAGGAAATTACAAAGTTTACCTGAAAACTGATAATTATAATGGGTCATTTTCATATGTCCTCTCAAGAAATTAAAAACACAGTGTTTGTTAGCACGTGACAGTTTAGAGAATAGTTAATAAAATGCTTCCATGAAACAACTACCAAAGCATTCCTGTGGCAAAAAAACTCGCATACTTCTTACATGGAAACATAATTTAGAACATATCAACTACAAGAACAGGACACACCAACACAAGGAAGGAGTTTATTTTCACACGGAAAGATCAGGTGAAGGCAGCCAGTGTACAATGCAGTAGAGAAACAAACTCCCTTGTTTTTTTACTGCACCACTGTAGATGTCATGCTGCTGCTGCTGCTGCTGCTAAGTCGCATCAGTCGTGTCCAACTCTGTGCGACCCCATAGACGGCAGCCCACCAGGCTCCGCTGTCCCTGGGATTCTCCAGGGAAGAACACCAGAGTGGGTTGCCAGTTCCTTCTCCAATGCATGAAAGTGAAAAGTGAAAGTGAAGTTGCTCAGTCGTGTTCGACTCTTAGCCACCCCATGGACTGCAGCCTACCAGGCTCCTCCATCCATGGGATTTTCCAGGCAAGAGTACTGGAGTGGGATGCCATTGCCTTCTCTAGTAGATGTCATGGTGAATCAGGAAAACACACTCGCTAGCACCATTAACAGTATAAGGTGTTTGTTAAGCACTTTAGACTTTAAATCTAGAGAAGAGGGGAACCAGACAATACTCTCAAATAGTAAAATCCAAAGTAGCTTCTTGGTGGACACAAGAAGCCTAACAGAAAAATCCCAACTCCGATGGATCTTTGATGTGGATCTTGGGAAGACATCAGTGGAAACCTACAGCTCTACAAAAATGGAAACCAAACACTGGTGGTGGTTTTGAGGTACTCTTGATTGGAAGGTCAAAGAATCCAAAATGATGGGCTGAAAGATGGTATCCTTAAGTGAAAGTCACTCAGTTGTATCTGACTCTTTGCAACCCCATGGACTATACAGTCCACGGAATTCTCCAGGCCAGAATACTGGAGTGGGTAGCTGTTCCCTTCTCCAGGGGCTCTTCCCAACCCAGGGATTGAACCCAGGTCTCCCGCATTGCGGGCGGATTCTTTACCAGCTGAGCCACAAGGGAAGCCCATATATGGGCTTCTCTCTTCATGTATGGCGCCTCCAAACTCTGACTAATGCCTTGTTTGCTCCTGCTTTCCAAATCCCATGCAAGTAAGGCTATCAGTGAATTCTAACATGGAACCATAAATGGGATGGATGCTAGAAAATTTTGTTTCTAACATTACACAGAGAATCAGATATCTGTCCCACCACAGGTCTGTCTTCTCAAAATCTATTCACCAAATACCAGTCAGAGGAAGGACAACAAGCAAAGGTCCAAATATAAAAACAATTATTCACATGAAACTCCCAAAAAAGGAGCTTTGTTGTTAAAGATAAAACACAGAAAACAGACGATAAAGACATCCAGGAATTTTCCAGAATCCAGATAGCCTGTAGGAAAATCCAACAAATGACCACATTTTCCAATTGCTTCTTAATACAGAATAAAATTATAAAAAATGAAACCTGACTACACACGCATCAGATATACCTTTCAATTCACCCATGGATCCAATAGACTTCCAAATGGAGAGAGAAAATATTAACTGAGTCAAAGGAAAAGCACTACCTTTTAATCTTATGTACTACTGTTGACTGGCTTCCCTGGTGGCCCAGTGGTAAAGAATGCACCTGCCAATGCAGGAGTCACAGGAGACACGGATTCGATCACTGGGTCAGGAAGATCCCCTGAAGGAAGAAGTAGCAACATGCTCCAGTATTCTTGCCTAGGAAATTCCAAAGACAGAGGAGCCTAGTGGGCTACAGTCACAAAGAATTGGACATGACTGAGGAACTGAACAACTACTGTTGAAAGATGACTTGCAGAAGTATATCACCCCAATACTCTTGTATAAAACTAACTAGAAACTCACACTCCGGTGATATAGTTTAAGAAAGAGGCTTGATAAACTCAATATATTTACAACCTGTTAAAAACAATTCTTTTGTGGTTGAAAGTTTTCTGGAACATTCAGTTCAGTTTAGTTGCTCAGTCATGTCTGACTCTTTGCAACCTCATGAACTGCAGCACGCCAGGCCTCCCTGTCCATCACCAACTCCTGGAGTTTACCCAAACCCATGTCCATTGAGTCAGTGATGCCATTCAACCCTCTCATCCTCTGTTGTCCCCTTCTCCTCCTGCCCTCAATCTTTCCCATCATCAGGGTCTTTTCAAATGAGTCACCTCTTCGCCTCAGGTGGCCAAAGTATTGGAGTTTCAGCTTCAACATCAGTCCTTCCAATGAACACCCAGGACTGATCTCCTTTAGGATGGACTGGTTGGATCCCCTTGCAGCCCAAGGGACTCTCAAGAGTCTTCTCCAACACCATAGTTCAAAAGCATCAATTCTTCAGCACTCTGGAACATTATACCCAGATTAATTTTCATCAAGCTATGAGTTCTCATGTTACTCACATTTGTAATTATTTCTGGTGGGAGTTTTAACACTTAATGATGAAGACCAACTGAAATCTTTCCCACACTCTTTACAGTCAAAAGCTTTTACCCCTTGAGGTGAGTCCTTTCATGCCTTCAGAAGGAAGTGGGATGACTGAAGGCTTTCCCGCATTCTTTTCTCTCATATCTTTGAAAACTCTGATACCACCTGAAAGTTTTTCCACATTCTGTACATGCATAGGGTTTCTCTCCTGTGTGAGTCCTTTCATGGGTTTGTAAGGAACTGTCTCCTCTGTAGGCTTTACTGCATTGTTTACATTCATAGGGTTTTTCTCTAGTGTGAGTTCTTTCATGTGTTTGAAGATAACTGGGACACCTGAACACTTTATGACATTTTTTATACTCGTAGGGTTTTTATACAGTGTGATTTCTCTCATGTCTTCAAAAACTTTGACAACATCTGAGGGCTTTTCCACATTGTTTACTTTTGTAGGGTTTCTCTCCAATATGAATTCTGCTGTTCGTTTCTAAGGAAGTATAATCTCTGCAGGTTTTTCCACACTGGTTACATTCATAGAGTTTCTCTCCAGTGTGTGTTCTTTCATGTATTCAAAGTGAGGTTGAACAACTAAAAGCTCCTCCACACTCCCTATATTCATAGGGTTTCTCTCCAGTGTGGGTTCTTTCATGTTTTTGAAAGGAGGGGTAATACGTGAAGGTTTTGCCTCACTGTTTACATTCATAGGGTCTCTCTCCAGTGTGACTCCTTTGGTGTATTTGAAATGACCAGGGGGAAATCAATGCTTTCACACACTGCTTACACGTATAAGGTCCAACTCCAGTGTGAGTGATCATGTGCAGGGGAAGGCTTGCAAGAGCTCTAAAGGCTTTTCCACATTCCTTACATTCATAAGGTTTTTCCCCAGTATGAATTCTTTGAAGTTTCCAAAAAGAACTGGGACAACTGAAGGCTTTACCACATTTTTTGCATTGGTAGGGTTTTTCTCCATTGTGATTTCTTTTATGTATTTGGAAACCTATGTTAGAACTGAAAGTCTTAGCAGATGACTTACATTCATAGAGTTTCTCTCCAGTGTGAAATCTTTTGTGTTTTGAAAGAGGGGTAATATCTGAAGGTTTTACCACATTGTTTACAGTCATGAGTTTCTTTCTGGTATGAGTCTTTTCATGTATTCAGAGTGAACTAGGACAACTGAACGCTTTACTACATTTTCTACGTTCATAGGACTTTTCTCCTGTGTGAGTCCTCTTTTGTGTATGGAAAGGTTGATAATATCTATAGGCTTTTCCACAATGTTTGTATTTATAAGATTCTCCCCAGTGTGGGTTCTTTCATGTATCTGAAGTGAAGCTGAAGAACTATAAGTTTTCCCACAGCCTTTACACTTATAAGAGGTACCCCCACTGTGTGTTAGCATGTGTCTTTGCAAAGTTTTGAGCCATATGAAGGCTTTCCCACATTTCTTACATTTATAGGTTTTTTTCTCCACTGTGATTTCTTTTATGTTTTTCAAAACACTGCAGGTAGCTAAAGACTTTCCCACATACATTGCATTTATTTTCTCCATTTTCCTGATACTCATATGACTTGTGTTCAATGTGACTTCTGGTGGACCTATTATGGGAGGAATGATGCGTGAGGTCTTTTCCACATACTTTGTGTTCCCGTGGTCTTACTCTGATAAGAGTTTTCTTGTTCGGATTGTGATTTGGAATAAGGTTGACATTTTCTCCACAGGGACTATCCTCTTTACCTTCACAGATTCTCTCTGCCTATGACTTCTGCAAAAAAACAAGAAGGAAGTATTAATGATCTCTTTGTTAATGATTTCATATTTATTAAAAATTCTTCAGCTACACTTTTACAATTTATAGCAAAAGCATAGATTTTTTTTCTATCATGTGTGAATTGTTCAAAATTGAATATACTGAATACTCCACAAGAGGACTCATCCTTGCTCACCAAAATGGTGATATTTATATATATGGCTTATTAATACTGTTTCCAAGTGAACTATTTTGCAAATGCAGAACATTATATCATATATAAGAAAGTAATTCGGTGAAAATTTTGAGGAGCAATACATTTGAAGCATGGGTTACCTTGTTTCTTTTTAAAATCTGGTACAAAAACATAATTCTCATGTGAAATACTGCTTTCTACTGTGAATGCCACTCACCTTAGATTTCTCCCCTGGTTTCTGTACTGATCTTCAATGTCATGATCTTTCCATGTTGTTCCTAAAATACACATAAAAATGATTCCAAAGTATTCAAAGTTATAGAAAAATAAGTAGACTCTAGTTCTACAATGAGCTGTGACAATATCTAATTTATTTATTTACCAAAGTCCTCCCTTTACACATTCCACCTCTTAGAAAAATACTAATGGGCAGAAAAACTTGTCCTTTGACAAGGTGAAGGTCAGTTGTCGTCCTTACCTACTGAGGCCAGGTTCCTAAAGGTTTCCCCCATCACATCTCTGCAGAGTTTCTTCTGCGAAAAATCTATTTAAAGCCCACTCTTCCAGGGTGAAGTTCACAATCACATCCTCAAAGACCACTGAGTCCTAAAACACCCCAAATATATGTACAGTAGGATGAGTGAGGCTGACAGCTCTGTACATCCGTACTCCACTTACAGGAGGGTTACTTATGGCTCTGTTATCTCCCATTTATTTATTTTTGACTTGTCCATCAGAAACTCTGTCCACGCTTACTTCCTCATAAATTTAACAGCATCATGAACAGGTGACAATCACTTTCATAGTTTTACTGTGATCACATTACACATCTGTTTTATTTATTTTTGCCCACACTAGGTCTTCGTTGCTGTGTAGGCTTTTCTCTAGTTGTGGCAAGTGGGGGCTGCTCTCTAGTTGCAGTGCTCGGGCTTGTCACTGCGGTGGCTTCTCTTGCTGTGGAGCACAGGTTCTAGGGCCATGGGCTTCAGTAGTTGCTGCACATGGGCTCAGCGTGGTGGCACATGGGCTTAGCTGCTCCGAGGCATGTGGGATCCTCCCGCATCAGAGATCAAACTTGTGTCTCCTGCTTTGGCAGCTGGATTGTTTACCACTGAGCCACCAGGGAAGCCCTGCATTACAAATCTATTGCTATCTAGTGGCAGGGTCCACAGTATGTTGAGAAATGGCAGAAATGCTACACAAATGAAACAAATATTATCAATTCAAGATCACCCACTTCTTGAGAGAAAAACTGCTTCCTCTCCTTTACTACCCACCATTTACCCATCCCATGAGAGAGGCTCAAGTCTGCATGAGGTTAACATGAATAAAAACATAGCGTTCTATTCCCATCACCAAATATGAGAGTTCAGGAGGCCTGTGGCATCCAACTTTTAACAAGGTCCAGCTGGCCATTTTGTCCTAAAGTATTTCAAGCCCTTAGAAGTAATCAGATGCTGCTAACTTAGAATGAAAATATTCTAGCAGAAAAACACAGCTTCTACCTTGTATAGTATTGATCACAAACCCAGTTCTTTCTTTTTCTCTCTGTTCAATTTGACAGGTTAGAAAGTTATTTGTAACTTAGAGCTCAGACTTGAGGAAGAAGGCATAAAAACTTAAGATTATAATCTCCCTATGCTTGTGTACATCAAGACTGTTTCCAGCCAATTTTTGGTACACACACAGAGAGAGAGAATAACATACCAAAAAAGTGTTTTCCCACAGAACCACAATAATCTCTCCTGGGCCCTGCTGACACTTTTTCAAAAATTAATGAGACTCCCCTGGTGGTCCAGTGATTGAGAGTCCATCTTGCAATGCAAGGGATGTGGGTTCAATCCCTGGTCAGGGAACTAGGATCCCACATGCTGCAAAGCAACTGGGCTCACACCGTAACTACTGAGCCTGTGTGCTCTGGAGCCCAAGTGCCACAAGAGAGCCCCTGCACGGCAACGAAGCATCCTGCATGACTCAACGAGGGTCTCGCATGCCACATCTGAGAACCGATGCAGCCATTTTTTTTTTTTAAAGTTAAGAAGCTGAAGATTGCAAGGGAGCTTCTTCTAGTCCATAATGGTCGGATGGTGGATTTGTCGATGATATGTTATATAAAGGTGTCAGCAGTACTTTCCTCCAAAAGAACAAAAAATCATTTTCCAATCAGGAGGAAGTTGTTTCCTGAGTAGCCACTCTAGAGGCTGCCCTCCTACATACAGTTACATCCAAGCTCCCCTAGGGAGTAAAGGAGCATGACAGCTCAATCCCTGGGCTTCCCTCTGGCTCAGTGGTAAAGAATCCACCTGCAATGCAGGAGACACAGGAGTCTATTATTCAATCACTGGGTCAGAAAATTCCCCTGGAGAAGGAAATGGCAACCCACTCCAGTATTCTTGCCTGGAAATCCCATGGACAGAGGAGCCTGGAAGGCTACAGTCCACCAGGTCAAAAAGACTTGGACACGACTGAGTGACTAAGTGCAGCACAGCAGCTAAATCCCTGAGCACAGGAATTCCTCAGCTGATGACATCACATGCTCCCAATAGACTATGAAAAGGTTTACTCCTCCAATACAGGAATCTCCACATACTATGGAGTAACTAAGCCCGTGAGCCACAACTACTGAAGCCCATGCACCTAGATTCCATGCTCTGCAACAAGACAAGCCACCACAATGAGAAGCCTGTGCACTGCAGTTGGTTCTCTGGTTCTCTGATATGATTAATGAAACTGATAAATATCTTGTGATCATTATTAACATAAGAGAGAGGACTTCTCAGGTGGGCCAGTAGGTTAAGAATCTGCCTGCCAATGCAAGGGACACAGGTTCGATCCCTGGTCTGGGAAGATTCCACATGCCACAGAGTAACTAAGCCTCTACACCACAATTTCTGAAGCCCATGCACCCTAGAGCCTGTGCTCCACAAGAGAAGGCACTGCAATGAGAAGCCTGACCACTGCAACTAGAGAGTAACCCCCATTTGCCACAACCACTTATGCAGAAATGAAGAATCAGTGAAGCCAAAAATAAATACACAAAATTAAAAAGAGAGAGAGAGACAGAAATTACAATGTAAGGCATCATGGGTAACCAGGAGGTATATGAGGTAGGTACTGAAGCCCCTGTGGTGTGCCTTTTGTAAGGCAAATTAAACAATCTAGAGCCTTCTATAGTAGGGGATTTCCATTCACGGTGGCCCAACTTGCAAGTAACAGCATAAATGTGCTCCAGTAAACATGTAAACAAGGGATTTGTTGCCTCGAAAACATCGAGGCAATCTAGACAATGTTGTGGGTGCTGACAGAGATTACTGCTATTTCTTCATGGTATCAGGAAAGGAGCGGCCTTCTGTTTGTTATTTTTTTTTAATGCATCCATTAAAGGATGTCCAGGCCTCATGTTTGGAGCAATGCCCATCTACTTTTTACAAACCCCCCTTTTTCAATATCGTATGTCCTAAATATCAAATGAACTTCCTCAGAAGAGATGTCATTAATGCCACGACACCCCTCTGCTCATGGCACAAAGTGGATGCAGGACAGACCCTGCCTGCTGAGGCTGCCTGCAGTGGCAATGGTGCTGAGGTTCCCCCAGGGTAACCAGGTAAAGCTACCATGTCCCTTCAGAGGTGAAGGCCAAATGCAGATGAGGGGCTACTGAAATAGACACTGAACAGAACAGACTCAGCCAAATCTGTGAAAGCAGAATGTTCAGCAGCTGCTGAGTGGACGGAGTCAGTCGTTTCCACAACGTTGGAGACTGGGAATAAGGGGTTTACTTGGTAGGACAACAGCCTCAAGACTGTGGCATTCCACTGTGAAGTGTCTGTAACTCTTTCTAGGCTTAAGAACAGGTCAAATGAGGCTGTTCAAAGTAGAAGCACTGGGAATAATTGCAAATTTCTATAATCCCCAAATTACAGGTTTCTAACAACAATTTTCAATCCTCAAAGGCCCTTTTTAACTTGTACTGGACCATACCACTAATGTAACTAAGGCATAAGGACCATGATTCTAAACCTAAGTTGTAGGGACTTGCCTGGTGGTCCAGTGGTTAAGACTGCGATCCCAGTGCAAGGGTATGGCTTTGATCCCTGGTGGGAGAACTAAGATCCTGCAGGCTGCAGCTAAAATACAAAATAAAACCAAACAAACAAAGGAGAAAAACAAACAAACCCCTACATCCTAGAGGTCCAAAGGCAAGGACTGCCCTTGTTATCTTTTTAGCTATGTAAACTCTTATTAAAAAAAAAAATCTGTTTGGCTATGCAGGGTCTTAGTTGTGACACACAGGATCTAGTTCTCTGACCAGGGGTCGAACCCAGCCCACCCCTCCCCAGTGCACAGACACATATTGGGAGCACAGAGTTAACCACTGTGCCACCAGGGAAACTCCTGTAAATTCTTTTAGTGCATTTTGTATTTCTAACTGGAACATTGTGGACCTTTTTCAACATTTTTTTCCTTTTGTTCCTTCTCCCCTGTTCTTCCCTAGATTACATTTTAACACATTATTGACCAGAGAAGTATTAACGCCACAAGTGTTAGTTTCTGCAAGAATACCCTGGTCAATAACATGTTGTGCTGTATGTGCTGCTGTGCTTAGTTGCTCAGTCGTGTCCGACACTTTGAGACCCAGTGGACTACAGCCTGCTGGGCTCCCCTGTCCATGGGGATTCTCCAAGCAAGAATACTAGAGTGGGTTCCCATGCCCTTCTCCAGGGGATCTTCCCAACCCAGGGACTGAACCCAGGTCTCCCACATTGCAGGCAGATTATTTACCAGCTGAGGTACCAGGGAAGCCCCAATAATGTGTTAAGTCCCAAGATATACTTAGAAAAGAGTGTGTCCTCTCTACCCTGGCATTCATAAATTTTTGCTTCCAGAGAGGTGCACACTAATGTCATCAGGATCAGAGACCTCCTCCACGATAACTGGTTATTTTTATAGAGTTTAAGCACCCCAGGCTTAAACCGGTTTGAACTAATCCCTTTGCTGTGTATGTGTTTTGTCCCCCTAACTCAGAGGGTAAGGAGCTTTGTTGCAGTAGAGGCAGGGGCAGCAGCAGAGGTACCTAAAGGTCCTGGTGAAGGGCTTCCCCAGTGGCTCAAAGGTAAAGAATCTGCCTGCAAAGCAGGAGACACAGGAGATGCAGGTACGATTCCTGGCTCAGGAAGATTCCCTGGAGGAGAAAATGGCAACTCACTCCAGTATTCTTGTCTGGAGAGTCTCATGGACAGAGAAGCCTGGCGGGCTACAGTCCATGAGGTCACCAAGAGTCCCACAGGACAGTGACTGTGACTGACTGACTGAGCCCTCTGCTATTAGGCATGGACTCAGCCTGCCACCTAGTGGCCACCTTTTCCAATTGCTTTTTCTCTGAAATAACTGCTCTTGAAGCAGTGACCGTCTGAAGGGCTCATTCACAGGGTGTAATCAGGCTTTTCCTCTCCTAAGAGCAGGCAATCCCAGCCTCAGTTACATTTTTACTTAAAGACACAGGCAGGTTCCAGCCAACACATCGACTGAGCACCATTTTAACACAGGCCTAATTCCCATACTCCTACTCAGAAAAGTTAAGGAATTACCAAAACTTCCAACTCGGTGTCCTCTGTATATAGAACTCAGGCTTGGTGGGGTCAACCATGCTACACAGGAGCACCCAGCACAGGGCATAGGAAAAGCTCCCCAGCAAACAGCAGGTCACAAAGCAAGAGCCTCCAGGCTTTCTTATCAGCCTGTCCAGGTAAGAAGCACTAGGGTAAACGGGAGGGATGAGGCTTAACTTTTAGTACTAGGCAAACATCAAATATGTGAACCCCTGACAGCTCATTATAAGAACAAACCCAGTAAGCATTCGCATTGGTTTGTTTTTATACAAAGAAACACTAACAAAATGAAATCAGGAAGTAATCAAAACTGCTTATTTCAAAGGGATATTCTATCAGTCCTCTCCAGCTCTTTACGACCCCATGGACTATAGCCCACCAGGATCCTCTGTCTATGGAATTATCCAAGCAAGAATACTGGAGTGGGTTGCCATTTCCTACTCCAGGGTGGCTGGAATAAGAGCAAAGTAGAGCAGGATATGTAGGTTAGTTTCCTATCTTCAGTTCAGTTCAGTCACTGAGTTGTGTCCGACTCTTTGCGACCCCATGGACTGCAGCACGCCAGGCCTCCCTGTCCATCACCAACTCCTGGAGTTTACTTATGTCCACTGAGTCGGTGATGCCATCCAACCATCTCATCCTCTGTCATTCCCTTCTCCTCCCACCTTCAATCTTTCCCAGCATCAGGGTCTTTTCAAATGAGTCAGTTCTTCGCATCAGGTAGCCAAAGTTTCAGCTTCGGCATCAGTCCTTCCAGTGAATATTCAGGACTGATTTTCTTCAGGATGGACTGGTTGAATCTCCTTGAAGTCCAAAGGACTCTCAAGAGTCTTCTCCAACACCACAAGTTTCCTACCTTAGGAATTTAAAACAAAATTTTTTTTGATTCAACTTTCCCGTGCATTACTTAGTGAAAATAAGAAGAGAAATTTACATATGCTTATTTTCCTATGATTAATCATTATTTTTAATTAGCTTTTTTTTTTTATTTTAATTTTTTAAAATATTTATTTATTTGGCTGCACCGGGTCTTAGTTGTGGCATGTGCCATCTGGGCTTGAACACAGGCCCCCTGCATTGGGAACTCAAAATCTTAGCCCCTGGATTACAAGGGAAGTCCCTAGTTTTTACTTTTTGAAATTAAACTTTTCTACATAGGAGATCACTTCAAGATTTAATCCTTTAAACATTTAACATATATAAAACCACAGACCATAAAAAAATTTACAAATTCCTTTCTAACAAAAACAACAAGGGGGAAATTTTTTTAAAAAGGCTTCTATCAACTTCCCCCAACTTATGATGCTTCAACTTATAATTTTTCAACTTTACAACGGTATGAAAGCAATATGACTTAAGTAGAAATCATACTTCAAAGTTTGCATTTTGATCTTTTCCCAGGAGAGCGATATGTTTTATGATGCGTACTCAGTTGCTCAGTTATGTCTGACACTGCATGACCTGTAGCCTGCCAGGCTCCTCTGTCCAAAGGATTTCCCAGGCAAGAATATTGCAGTGGGTTTCCTCCTCCAGGGGGTATTTCCAGCCAGGGATCAAACCCAAGTCTCCTGCATTGGCAGGTGGATTCTTTACCACTGCACCACCAGGGAAGCCTTCCTTCCCCTATATTTAACACAAATATTTTACAGAATGAGTAGTATATTATAATACATTAGGTGTTTCAATTAAGCCCTGAAATATATAAGGAATTTCTAAGATTTCCATAAGCTCTGAGGTGTTTTCCTCATATCAGTGAAAACAAATTCAACTGTCTTTTCCCCACATCCATTAAAATAGGAATTCATTTGCCTTAGGAATAGTATAGCCTCTTAGAAGTCAAAGTTCTCCAGAGACAAGGATAAACACTGACCTAAAAATGGAAAAAGCACCTGAGAACTTTAAAATACCCATATCTCTCACATCTTGAGGTTCTCTTGCCTAAATGGAACCAAAATTCTACTTAGTTCCACAATTTTCTTATCTTACACTCTAAGTGTCAATCAACTTACATTGTATAACCCCCAAAGCCAATACAAAGTAATTTCAAAAGATGCAAAATTCAATGATAAAGGAATCAAAAGGAAAGAAACACAAATACTGGAATCAACACAGATATGTAGCATGCTTTCCTACAATTCAGAAAGAAAAAAATAAAAAACACACCGTCCCCCTCCAGGACTCCCCTGGTGGTCCACTGACTTCACCTTCCAGTGCAGGGGGTGTGGGGTTCAATTCCTGGTCGGGGAGCTAAGATCCCGCATGCCAGGGCCAAAAAATTAAAAGCCTAAAACAGAAGCAATACTGTCATAAATTCAATAAAGACGCTTATGGTCCACATTATTAAAAAAAAAAAAATCTTAAAAAAAAAAACACCCCCCACATTCAGAAAGGTTCTAAACACTTTTGGTTGAGGTGCGTGTGTCACATCTACAGTGTGTCAGTCCCTGGTGAAGAAGGGCAGGGACAGCTGAGCAGCCACAAGCCCTCTCCTTCCCCGGAAGCATGGAGGATCCCTCTCCCTCAGGCTTCTATTCTCACAAGTGAGGAAACAGTGAGCCTGATTCTGTTTAAGGTTCTCACACAATGAACTCCCCAATTCATCAACCCTTTGTCCATGAGACAGAACATCTGACCTTCAGACTTTCTTAACATGCATCAATTACATTCTGAGTGCAAAACTTTGCAAAACTTCAACATAGAACTTAAAAATGTCTAGACCTCAGGAAGCACTACAAACTCAGGAACTCAATCATGCCCCACCCACCTCCAATCCCTGTGCTCCTGTGTCCCCAGCGTTCCAGGGTTCGGTAGCTTTTCTCAGTATAAAGTCCTGTGGTGGGCGTGGACACCAGCAGATTAAGGTTCTCTAGGAAGGATCCAACAGGCCTTGAAGTACTTCCCTGTGCAGGCAAAGGGAGCCATAGCTTGGCTCAGCAACCACAGGCCTCTGCTCCATGCTGCAGTTGCTTTGGAAAAGGGTTGATATTACTTTAAATGTCACAAACCCAGTGTGTGAACAGTCCAGAAGGTCACTCAAACCCAGCATTTACATAGAAAGGAGGGGAAAAAATTGTAAGGCATTTGATGGGCTTCCCTTGTGGCTCAGCTGGTAAAGAATCCGCCTGCAATGCGGGAGACTTGGGTTCCATCCCTGGGTTGGGAAGATCCCCTGGAGAAGGGAAAGGCTACCCACTCCAGTATTTTGGCCTGGAGAATTCCATGGACTTAATAGTCATGGGGTCGCAAAGAGCTGAACGTGACTGAGCAACTTTTACTTGACGAGTTCAAACAGAAAACCCCAAATATTTATCCCTCTCAGAAAAAGGTGTCAGGTTTTTGTTTCCAGGGAAAGAAATTGGTTCAGAAATAACTAATCATACTGGAACACTCACTTCTGCTCTGCAAAATCTAAGCCCTGGAAATTTACTTGAAAACGTCCAAAAGTACAGAACAGACCTCAAATACTTCCTGTACATGCTTGGGAATAAACAGTGAAAGAATCCTGTACAAATGTAATGTGAAATACTGGAATATAGTATTTTCTTCTAAAATGCACCTTCTTGTTTGCCTCTTTGAAACTAGTTTATACTGTCTTTCAAGCTCTATTTATTAACTACATTTTGCCTCTATTGAAAAACCGAGACAAGTAAGTGAAAAAATCTTTCCGAGGTGACAAATCCAGGGAGGGGCCATGCTGACAAGACAAAACGCCCAGGAAATTTTCCAAAAAGACCCTCCACCCAAAGCACTTCCCATAGGATGTTGTATCCAGGAGAGATTAGGGGGAGAGGCTAGAGATTTGGTGCAACCTAGTTCTAAGTGGTTATTCTCACTTTCCTCTCATGAAAACAGCTACAGACAAATATAAATCTTTTAAAAACAGCATTCCATGGCTCTGGCAAAAAAAGATAAAAATATTGGGTTTGTTTGACATGCAGCCGGAACACAAATACTTAATTGATTATAACGCTGTGAATTAGAGAGAAGTTGGTGTGTGGGGAGGAGGTGAGGGATCTGAACATTTAAGGATCTATTATCATCCCAGGAAGTGAAGGGGACAGGAGCATGGGTTTGAGACTCTGCTTCCCAAATATCTGGAAAACTCTGGAGAAAACAGGTGAACCCCTGGGAGAAAGGAGGGACCGGGCATACCACAGTCTACAGCTCCTCCCATTCACGAACCCCAGCAACCCAGGCCTGACTGTCACTAATGACCCGCCCCTGGTTACCGCACTATTTGGGGATACGCGGGAATGGCGGCTCAGCCCTGCCCAGGGAAGCTCTGGGGCCGGGACTAAAAGCCGCGCGAAGTGATGGACAGGACGCCCGGGGTCCGGTCGCAAGTCCACCGCCCAAGCTGCGCGTCAGAGGCGACTGAGACCCGAGAGACGCTCCGTCCCGATTCCGTACTGAGGGGCAGCACACTCACCATTTTTAGGCTTCCCGGGTCCCCCTGAGGCCTTCCCACGGATCCCACGACCAGTGCTGAGTCACAGCGCAACACACACCAGGGCCGACTCCACCAGAAAGCGTGAACCACAGACACACCATTCCCCAGTGAGGCGGAGAATGTAGGGTGGGCTTCACCTGAGAGGTACGTCGCTCCACCCACCTGCACAGCGGCGCCCTCTGATTGGATAGTTCGGACGGCACGCCCCTCAGCTTGAGTGACAGCTGAAGGAAGGCGGCCAGGCTTAGGGAAACCAACTTCTGCCAGTCGGTAGGAACATGACCCAACCACGATTATTTGCATTGAGCCTTTACAGTTTTCTGCCAGCTCTTTGCGAACATGTGGGCACAGTTTACAGGGACTCTTTTTAAATTAATTTACTTTTTGACCTTGTCCTGCGGCATGTAGGAGCCTAGTTCCCTGACCAGGGATGGAACTCAGGCCCCCTGCACTGGTGGAGCGGAGTCTTAACCACTGGACCCCCAAGGAAGTCCCTACCGGGAATTCTTAACTGATTTCTGTGAAACAAGCACACAGCAATGAGGATGGCCCAGACTACACTGGGAGGAGAGGATCTTATGTCTCTAGGGGTCAAAGGTTTGCCTAGAACTGTCGGGCCACTCAGGGAACTGTGAACCTTGTTCAGAAACACAAGACACTAAATGTGACCTCACTGTTTATAAGAAAGAACCCGGCTGCGTTTGATCTTTGATCCTTGCAAGGGTTGAGCCTTCCACCCATCCGTTTCCCACCTCCATCTGTTGTTATTCAGTCCCTCAGTCTGGTTTGACTCTTTGAGACCCCAGGGACTGCAGCACACCCTGTCCTTCACCATCTCCCAGAGCTTGCTCAAACTCATGTCCATTGAGTCAACGATGCCATCCAACTATCTCATCCTCTGTCGCCCCCCTATTCCTCCTGCCCTCAATCTTTCCCAGCTTCGGGGTCTTTTCCAATGAGTCAGCTCTTCGAATCAGGTGGCCAAAGTATTGGAGTTTCAGCTTCAGCATCAGTCCTTCCAATGCACCCTCACTTATTTGGTACTTAAATGAAAGAAACCCCGGGGCATTTGGATCTGCAGGAAGTCTGAACCCAATAGCCTCAACCTGGGTGCAAGGGCTCAGTCTAAGCACAGAGCATGAGATGTTTCATTAAACTGTCAGATGATGAAATAGAAATTCGTATTTAAGGCAAGTCAAGGAGAACTTAAACATGAAAAATTTTCTCTGCCCTTTGGCCTCCTCTCTCCCCTCTACTCTGTTTTGTGTATCAGCATTATGCATCAGCCAAACCTCCCCACCGGCAGAAATACCTGATCAGTCATAGAGCAATATTCTCCTAGTCTCAAGATAACTCCATAAGAGCTAGCCTTCTTGCTTAATCTTGTAAGGGGCCACGAATACCCATGATCCATATTCGTACTTACTTTGTGCGTGTAGACTTGGACTATGTAAACTGTCAATAATCCATCATTTAATGTACAGTCCTCTGTCTCAAAATCTTATATAACTGTGCTTTGACATCTAATAGGCAGAACAATCCTTGGAGCTTTCTGAGGGGCTATTCCCAGGTTATAATCCTCAATGTGGCTCAAATAAAATTAACCATTTTTCTCTTAGATTAATTTTTTCATCAACACAGTTTTCACTAAATTCACACTTAACATGGGAAGGAAATTTTATTTTTTTAACTTTTTATTTTATATTGGAATAGGCTTCCCTGGTGCCTCAGACAGTAAAGAATCTGCCTACAATGCAAGAGACCTTGGTTTGATCCCTGGGTTGGGAAGATCCCCTGGAGAAAGGAATGGTTACCCACTCCAGTATTCTTGCCTGGAGAATTCCACGGACAGAGAAGTCTGATGGGCTGTAGTCCATGGAGTCACAAAGACTCGGACATGACTGAGCGACTAACACTAACATAGCCAATTAACAATGCAGTGATAGATTCAGGTGGACAGCAAATGGACTCAGCCATACATATGTGTATCCAGTCTCCCCCAGTCTCCCTTCCCATGGAAAGAAATCTATTTTAGATCAGATTTTGCCTGCATTTCTAGAAAACTTCAAAATGTAAATGACT
Source organism: Okapia johnstoni (assembly GCA_024291935.2). Taxonomy (NCBI): domain Eukaryota; kingdom Metazoa; phylum Chordata; class Mammalia; order Artiodactyla; family Giraffidae; genus Okapia; species Okapia johnstoni. Next base: position 10,208,911 of record CM044316.1, on the reverse strand, counting down.
CTAATGTCCCTAAGGCAACTAATTTCGATTTTCTCTGATAGAAGGAAAACAGACTTTATGTAAACAGGAAATATCTGAAAATCTGCCCCCACCAGCTTTACTGAGGTATGACTAATAATATTGTCTGTATTTAAAGATTACAATGTGGTGATTTACTATATGGAATTCTACACTGTATACTTGAAATCAGCTAAGACAGTAGATTAACACTTAATCCTCTACCTGCAGGATCTAATGCCTGATGATCTGAGCTGGAGCTGATGGTAATAATAATAGAAATTAAGTGCATCCCTGGTGCCTAAAGGTTTGGGGACCACTGGATTAATTGATACCACTACACACACAAAAAGTAAACATGTGTGGTGATGGATGTGCTAATTAATCTGGAAACTCTAATATGCCTGGAAGATTGAATCATAGAACTCTTCTGTATTTAATTTATATTAACACCTTTATTGAGACATAATATACATGCCATACAATGCATCATATTAAACAATTCAAAGGTTTCAGTATATTCCCAGATATATGCAATGACTCCCACAGTCAATGTTTGAAGATTTTCACCATCTCAAAAAGAAATGTCTCTATACTTTTTCACTCTAAATATCCCATCTTCATCTTTCAGTGCCCAGCCTTAGAAAATCTTAATCTACTATCTGTCTTTATAGATGTCCTTATTCAGGGCTTGCAAATGAATAAAATTATGTAACATAGGTGTTTTTTTTTGGTTGGTTTCCTTTATTATTTTTCCAAGTTACATCCATGTGGTAGCATTGATCAATACTTCATTTTATGGCCAAATAATACTTCACTAGATGGATAAAATGTTTTGTTTACCCTCTTATCTCTCATCTGTTAATAGACATTTAGATTATTTTCATTTTTTGGCTACTGTGAGTAACATTGATGTAACTTTCATCTACAAATTTCTGTTCGACGTATGTTTTCGTTTTTCATAGGCATATAGCTGAGAAAGGAACTGTGGGGTCATATGATAATTATAGGTTTAATTTTTGAGCAACTGCCAGACAGTTGACCAAGTGGCTGCACTATTTGTGAATCAAATATTTATAGTGTTGATTTTTTAAAAAAGGATCTAACTAGAATTCTGTGTTGAGCAAAATTATCCTTCCAGGGTAGGGGAGAGATAAAGACTTTGAGACAAACACATTAGGGAATTTGTCACCAGTACACTGGCTTTGCAAGAAATATTAAAGAAAATTCTTCCAAAGGGAGGCCAATGATAAAGAGAGAGCTTTGGAGAAAAAATGAAGGGAAATTTCACTTTTTAAAGTTCTTAAATAATCTGACAGATAACACTGGTTCAAAATAATAACAGAAATAATTCATTTGGTAATTATAACTTATGCAGAAGTAAAATGAATGACAGCAACATTGAAAGGGACAGGGAGAGAGAAACTGGGAATACTCTGTCAGGAGGAATTTATACAACCAGTGAAGTGGTTTGGTGATACTTGAAGGTCAACTTGGGTTAACTGTAAATGTATACTACAAAAACAACCAATAATAAAGTAAATAACTAGAGGATAACTGATATGCTAGGAGCTCCTCCATTCATGGGGTTTTCCAGGCAAAAATACTGCAGTGGGTTGCCATTTCCTCCTCCAGGGGATCTTCCCAACCCAGGGATCAAACCCAGGTCTCCTGCACTGCAGGCAGACGCTTTACCCTCTGAGCCACCAGGGAAGTTCAAGTCTGCCAGTAGGGAAGTCCTCCTATCACAACTTTAGTGGTTTCTATTTGTTGCCTTTTTTTAAAAAATCCCCTTTCGTCTTCTGCTTTTTTTTCCCCTGTCTTCTCTAGTTTTGAGAATCTTACCTGATCCTATTTTTTCTTCTCCTAGCATATCAGGCAGAGGAACCAAAGATCAAATTGCCAACATCTGATGGATTATTGAAAAATCAAGAGAGTACCAGAAAAACATCTATTTCTGCTTCATTGACTATGCCAAAGCCTTTGACTGTGTGGATCACAATAAAATGTGGAAAATTCTGAAAGAGATGGGAATACCAGACCATCTGACCTGTCTCTTGAGAAACATGTATGCAGGTCAGGAAGCAACAGTTAGAACTGGACATGGAACAACAGACTGGTTCCAAATAGGAAAAGGAGTACGTCAAGGCTGTATATTGTCACCCTGCTTATTTAACTTATATGCAGAGTACATCATGAGAAACGCTGGGCTGGAAGAAACACAAGCTGGAATCAAGACTGCTGGGAGAAACATCAATAACCTCAGATATGCAGATGACACCACCCTTCTGGCAGAAAGTGAAGAAGAACTAAAGAGCCTCTTGATGAAAGTGAAAGAGAAGAGTGAAAAAGTTGGCTTAAAGCTCAACATTCAGAAAACTAAGATCATGGCATCTGATCCCATCACTTCATGGGAAATAGATAGGGAAACAGTGCAAACAGTGTCAGACTTTATTTTGGGGGGCTCCAAAATCACTGCTGATGGTGATTGCAGCCATGAAATTAAAAGATGCTTACTCCTTGAAAGGAAGGTTATGGCCAACCTAGAAAGCATATTTAAAAGCAGAGACATTACTTTGCCAACAAAAGTCCATCTAGTCAAGGCTATGGTTTTTCCAGTGGTCATGTATGGATGTGAGAGTTGGACGGTGAAGAAAGCTGAGCGCCGAAGAATTGATGCTTTTGAACTGTGGTGTTGGAGAAGACTCTTGAGAGTCCCTTGGACTGCAAGGAGATCCAATCAGTCCATCCTTAAGGAGATCAATCCTGGGTGTTCATTGGAAGGACTGATGCTGAAGCTGATACTCCAATACTTTGGCCACCTCATGCGAAGAGTTGACTCATTGGAAAAGACCCTCATGCTGGGTAGGATTGGGGGCAGGAGGAGAAAGGGACGACAGAGGATGAGGTGGTTGGATGGCATCACTGACCTGATGGACATGGGTTTGGGTAGACTCCGGGAGTTGGTGATAGATAGAGAGGCCTGGCGTGCTGCAATTCATGGGGTCACAAAGAGTCGGACCCGACTGAGCAACTGAACTGAACTGAACTGAATGTACTTAAGTTTCTTTTCTTTTTTTTTTGCGGCTGCACCACACAACTTGCAGGATCTTAATTCCCTGACCAGTGATTGAAACTGGGGCCAGGGCAGTGAAAGCACTGAGTCCTAGCCACTGGAACACCAGGGAACTCCAGACTCAGCTTTTAGATCACTTTTAGATTAAGAGAAAAATTGATCAGAAATTATAGAGTTCTCACATAACTCAGGATTCACTTAAAAAAAAATCGTGTGTGACAATTGTTGAACCAATACTGATGCATTAAAGTCCATAGATTACTTCAGCATGGGCTTTTTGTATTGTATTGCATAATGTATGTATAATGTCTGGGTCTGGCAAATACTTCTGTCCATTGTTTTTGCACATGTTGTGTACTTTTGGGGCTCCCCTGGTAGCTTAGCTGGTAAAGAATCCTCTTGCAATGTGGATAGGCTACCCACTCCAATATTCTTGGGCTTCCCTGATGGCTCAGATGGTAAAGAGTCTGCCTGCAATGCAGGAGACCTGGGTTCGATCCCTGGGTTGGGAAGATCCCCTGGAGGAGGGCATGGCAACCCACTCCAGTATTTTTGCCTGGAGAATCCCCATGGACCCAGGAGTCTGGTGGACTACAGTCCATGGGGTCACAAAGAGTCGAACATGACTAGGCACAGCAGAGCAGTGTACTTTCACTTCCCTAAAAATACTCTGTGCTTCACCTATTGATTCGTCTCTTTTTCTAGCCCCCAAATCCTTCAGAACTGAAGATCATTTGACTGTCTTATGCTTTTGTCTTTGCAGATCGTCATATGCTTGGAACCATACAGTATATAGCCTTGTTTGATTAGCTTCTTTCACTTAGCAATATACTTTTAAGCTTCCTGCATGTGTTTCCATGGCTTGAAACCTCATTTATTTTTGGCTGCGCTGGGGCTTCCTTGCTGTGTGTGTGAGGTTGCAGGGAGTGGGGACTACTTTTCGCTGAGGTGCACAGGCTTCTTATTACAATGACTTCTCTTGCTTTGGAGCATGGGCTTTAGGGCATGGGGGCTTCAGTAGTTGTGGGGCACAGGCTCAGTTGTTGTGGTGTGCTGGCTTAGTTGCCCCACAGCATGTGGGGGATCACACTGGTGTCCCCTGCATTGCAAGGTAGATTCTTACCCACTGGATCACCAGGGAAGCTGCCTCATTTCTTTTTTGTCACTGAGTATTTCATCATATGAATATACCACTGATGATTTATTTGACTCTTGAAGCACATTTTGTTTAACTCATGCGAATCATGAGTAAACTTTGTGTACAAGTTTTCTGCAAACATAGGGATAAATAGAAAACTACTAACAGAGTGTGATTGCTGGATCTTACCATACAGAGTAAGAGTCTATTTTCTTGATGGAAATCTCCTATCTTTCATTATTGGGATACCAAGTTCCTTTCCCTTCAGCAGTAACTGAGAATTATATTCACATCTTCACCAATATTTGGTGTTCAGGTGTTTTGAATTTGAGACATTTATAACTATGTCCTGATGCCGCATGGCTTTTTTTTTTTTCCATTTCCCATTGACATTTGATGTTGAGTATGTTTTCATATAGCCTATATCTTTTCAATATATCTTCTTTGGGGAACTGTTTATTCAGACATTTTGCCTATTTTTGATTAGGTTTTATTCTTACTGTTGAGCTTTAATAGTTCTTTGGATATGTTGGATACCATATCATTTATCACGTAGGAGTTTTGCAGAGATTTTTTTTCCTGCACCCCGGCTTGCCTTTCATTCTCTTAACACCATCTTCTTCGAGCAAGGTGTTTTTTACCTTTCTATGAAGTGAAATTCTATCTTTTTGTTTTCTTTTACAGACCTTGCATTTTGTGTTATATTTGAAAATTCATCAAAGAACCCAAAGTCACCTACATTTCCTTCTTTATTATTTTCTAGGAGTTTATTGCTTTTGCATTTTACATTTAGATCTAACAAATGTTTTGAATTTTTTTTTGAGATGTGTAAGGCCTGTGTCTACATTTGTTGTCTGTATGTGTGCATGTGTGTGCTTTATGTAACTATGCATTATTTCCCATGGTATTTTTTTAAAGGATTTCCTTTTCATTTGAATCGCTTTTCCCTCTTGGTCCAAGTTCAGTTGAGTGCGTTTGAGTGCTTGGGTCCAAGTTCACTTGGGTCTGTAGGAAAGCAATTGATGAACCATTGATCTCAGCTGCCGGGAGCCAGCTCACGAGAACCCACCCATGACAGAGTCATGAGGTAAAGGGCTGATCAAGCACGGCTTCTCAGCCCTCAGGGATTCTCGGAAGGCTGCCCCAGCTCTCACCTTAAAGATGATATCTGTCTTTCTGATGTTTGCTACAATAAACCTCTTTTTATTTTCTGTGACTTAGAAAAAAGGCTTTTCCTGATTCTCTTCTAAAACAGATCAATCTGAAATCTCAATCGACAAGGCCCCTGAACAGTAGCACCCTAAATAAAATTATCTGGGATATAAAATATGCTAATCTAAATTCCTCTTGCTAGCATATTGGTTTGTTTAATAAATGTACCTGTGCCTTTGGAGCTAATGTGCTTGACTGCCCCTTAACAACAGAACAGCATTGAGGGCCTCCACACAGAAAGCCCCAATGGGCACAGAGCCCTTGGTAGGAAGGAAAGGCTTGTTAGAAAATATAAGAAATGTTGCTATATAAAACTGTAACTTAGTCTATACTTACTCATTATGCCTTTTCTACTCTTAACGTATTTAGCCTATATAATGAAAACATAACAGTTAGAGATTTGTATAAATAAAAGTTTAGCTTTAATACAAATAATAAGACAATTGTTAATTCAGCTGGTGATTTTGCTAAGAACTGACCTTTGTGCTACATTGTTTCAGCTTGCTGTACTATGACTTTATGGAACCACATTCTTTTCTGTTAAGCTCAAGGCATAGAGTAAATTACCGAAAACAGGTTTTACCTTGAAACTTTCTATTAATGAATTCTTTCCTGCTGTGCCTGATACAAAAGCGTTCTGACTGATCAACCCTTATCAATGGAGAGTCACAGGATGTCAGCAGGCCCCCAGGACGGAAGATGACGTAAACAAAATGAACTGAGATGTGCAAACGGTGTCGGTGAGGGTCACACTGCTGATCCATTGAGCTGATCTGGCGTGACTCTATGCTTTACATTTGTTTCTATGTATCACTAAAAATATAAAAGCTGTCTTAAAAACAATAAAGTCAGAAGACACTTGGAAACACCGCGACTCGCTGTGTCTTCTCATTCGTATCGCCGACGCCGTCCATCCTGAGGGAACCCTGACCTGCTGGGGCTGGACTCCGGCAAGTGGCCCCCGGAACGGGGACCTGAAGGTAATCCCCCCCAATCGTTCAGTTTTCGGGACGGATAGGCCCCCCCCCACTGAGGGTACTGCAGACCCCCCTGCATAAGAGAGGTAGGGTAAGGATAGTGGGTAGGTCAGAATATTTTGAGAAGATTTTGAGGCCTCGAGAATAATTCTCGAAGAAGTAAACTTGTAAAAAAAAAAAAAAAAGAAAGAAAAAACAAAAAAGAGATAAAAATGGGTAATAGCGAGTCAAAAGAACGACAACTTTTTATACAAGTAATCTTACAATTATTGAATAAAAGAGGAATTAAGGTGAAAAAAGCTAGCGTTCAATCTTTTCCAGAAGAGGGTACTGTTAACTTAGAAACTTGGGAAAAAGTAAGAAAACAATCAAAAACTTATTATACTCTACACGGCCCAGAAAAGGTGCCTACGGATACCTTTTCCTTATGGAACATGATTAGGGATGCCTTAGATCCCGTGCGTGAATCTAAAAAAATACCTGTTAAGGAGAAAAAAAGAAAGGTATGAGGTAGACATCAGAGAGAAGGAAATCCAGAAAGAAAAGCAAAAAGGGCAAATAGACATTTTAAATTTGAAGTGGAAAACTGTGAAGTTTTGGTCTGTCCCGATCTACGTGTGTCTCAGTGTGTCTCTGTCGTTGTACAACATTGCTGAAGCCAAGTTGGTCAATGAGCTCTATTTAATTGGCCTAAAAGAAAAGTAAGCACTTACAAATCAGACAATTCTAAATAAAAAAAAAAAATTAACCTAACTAAATGTCAGATTCACGTGAACTGAAAAATATTCAATATTAAGTATCTAGTATTAATGTTTATTTGCTAAACTAATATAGACATGTCTAATAGTCATTAACATTAAGCATATTTTTATTGTACCTAAGTTTACTACAAGTTAAATATTGTTATATTATTATATCTGTCACAAGTTTGTCGACAAGGAAGGTACCTCAAGTGAAGAAACTTAAAAATTCTATATACATGAGATATGAACTTTTAGATAAACTCTATTAAGATTAAAAATGTCTGTCTAAAACAGTCTCTCTAGATTTCAGTAACCTCAATTTCTAGGGTTGTGCTAAACTAAATCCGGAAGTTTATTAAAAGTCATTTCGATTCTAAAAAATTTTTTAAGAGTTATCACTAAGAGTTATCACTGTAAAGCTAGGTCATTTCCAAATAAAATAAGATTCTAAAACATTCATTCACCAATCTATAAAATGCTACTATAAAGGTCAGTTCTTGGTTGCTTAAGGAAAGTAGGATGTGTGTTTTCAGTAAAGAAGGTATGAGAAATGAAGTTACATTTTATGAAGGGAAAAAAAAATAGGTCTGACTTACAGGTGGCTGTTTCAAGATGGGAGAACAAACGGGTACAGTAAGTGATAGAAAGATTTGTGGAAAGTGGACCCCAAGGAAAGAGTTTTGCCGGTTTTCTTGAGATGTTGAACTGCCTTTGATAATGAATTTTAAGTTTCTTTACATCTGAAGTGATTTGTTCTATGTTTCCCTTACCTAAAATCTTCCTTGTTACTTTGGCTGAGTAAATATATTATTTCATAGTGATCTATATGATTCTGTCTGACTGAGTGTTATAAACTCTTTTGATATCTATCGACAAAACTGCCTAAATAGCTTGACTTCTAGCTGACTTTGGGGGGCTTCAGAGGGCCCCTGAGACATCCCAAAGAGCTATTCAACTACCTGAGTTCATTTGCTTTCAATAACAGATTATGAATTTCTTTACCTTTAAGTGATTTATATTTGTTTTTAAAGTCTTTTGTTACTTTGGTAAAGTAAATAAGCATTATTTAAGATTACGGTAGACTTGTGTTATCCTAATGTCCTTAAACCACAGCAACAGTCTACTCCTAAACTGGAAAATTGAAAATGGATGAACAATAGCTGAAAATCAAAGAGTCAGGGCTATGGGAAATCCAAGACGGCCGCTTGGCTTTTCCTGGCTCCCTGACAAACCTCATTTTTATTTGATGGGTTAAAGCCTTCCTTGGCTGCAGAGTTAATGCCTCCATAATGAAAAAAATCATGTTTCACTAAATATTAAGTTTTATAAATTGTTAAGCTAAGTTTCTAGTTTTGTTAATTACAGCCTAGTGTTACTAAGACTCACTTCTGAGATAGTTCTTTCTTATGTTATATTGCTAAAAGATTTAATTAAGTTATTTAAAAAGACACTCTAAGTTTGTTTCTAAGGCTTATGTCAGTAAACAATCTTGAGATAAAGAGCAGATGCTCCATGGTGTACAACCAAGAGATTAACACCAGGCTATAGTCATTTAACAAATGAAGTCAGATGATCTGGGGTATACTGGGTTCTACCTAATAGAAGTTCATGACTTATAATTCTTACTTATGACTTTACTAATAACTGCTAGCTATAGCTATATTATCTTCTATGTCACTTGTTTCAAAAGATTACTTCTTACGTTAACATGTGTGATTGAGCCCGTGATGTAATGCTGATATGCAGTTCCATATGAGATCAATAATTGTAATAATATAACTCTAGATATGAGAAAAAACAACAAGAGAAAATATTTTCCTAGACCAAGAGGCTAGTAAGACAGTGGTCCAGAGACTTTTGCCACTTACAAGTCCTGGTCCAATAACAACACACTGAGTGGCCTATCAATAAAATTTTCCCGAGACCTGGGAATGATCTCTCCCAAGGTTTTGCCTCAGGGAATGAAAAATAACCCCACCTTGTGTCAAAAATTTGTGAATCAAGATGTGCAAAATGTTAGATGAAAATATAAAAATTTATATTTGATACACTATATAGATGATATTTTGGCTGCCCATAAAGATAGAGCCTTATTACAACAAATCTTATCTGAATTGATTGAGGCCTTAAAAAACTGGGGTTTGAAGATAGGTCCAGATAAGAAACAAGTAAATACTCCTTTTTCCTATTTAGAAAGGGTGTTAAATACCCATACTGTGAGTTATGCTCCTTTGCAGCTGCAAAGAGATCGTTTACTAAATTTAAATAATTTCCAAAAATTATTAGGGGATATTAATTGGATACGCCCACATTTAAGACTGACTACTGTGGATTTAAAGCCTTTATTTATTGCTTAAGGGGCGATCCTAATCCCAGTTCTAAGAGAGAATTGACTAGTGAGACAGAGTTGGCTCTTGTTGAAATGGATGAGGCTTTAAATGATCAATTAATTAGAATTAATATTACCAGAAGATGGGATTTAATTATTGTTGCCACAGAACATACACCTACAAGATGCTTGTGGCAAAAAGGCCCATTAAAATGGCTCCATCTACCAGTGACCCCAAGAAAAATAGTTTTATCTTATCCCAGCTTGGTGGCACAATTAATTACAAAAGGTAGAAAAACAAGTGTGGAATTTTTTGGAAAGGAAGTAGCAAGTATAGTGATTCTATTCAATAATGATCAACTGCAATTTCTTTTACAAAATAGTGATAATTGGCAAGTTGCCCTGATAGATTTCAGGGGACAAATTTTGTTTAATTTACCCTCAAGCCCCCTTTTACATTTTTTGAAAACACATTCCGTGATTTTTCCAAAGAAATTTTCTATTCAACCTTTAAAAGGGGCAATTTTAGTTTTTCACAGATGGTTCCTCTAAGGGTAAAGCAGTTACAATTATTAATAAAAAATCCCATATTCAGATAACTGTAGAGACATCTGCCCAAAGAGCTGAGTTAAGGGCAGTTACTTGGGCTTTTCAACATTTGAGAGACCATGCCTTCAATCTTTTAACTGACTCCCGATATATTGTAGGGATGTTTCCTAATATTGAGACTGCTAATATTCTGGGAAATAAGACTACTATCTTCTCCTTGTTATTTAATTTACAAAAAGAGATTAAGCACAGAGATAAAAAATATTTTGTGGTACATTTTAGAGCCCATTTCGGCTTGACTGGCCCTTTAAAAAAAAAATGCTTTGGCAGATGCATTAACTAAAGTAATTACTTTAAACTGACATAAAAAAGATTGACAAGGTTAAAAATTCTCACAAAATTCACCGTCAAAATGCAGCTGGTTTAAGGCATGAGTCTCATATCCCTAGGGAGGCAGCTAGACAAATAGTCAAGTTGTGTCCAGACTGCCCAACATCTAATCCATCTCTACCATTAAGAGTAAATCCCCAAGGCCAAGCCATAGTAAAAAGGGCGCACCAGACTTTAAAAAATCAGATAGCTAAATTAAGACAGGTAAAATTTAAATATTCCTCTCCACATCATGTTCTACACCATGCTTTGTTTGTAATTAATCATTTAAACATAGACACACAGGGGCGAACTACAATGATGAGACACTAGATTCCTGAAGGGGCTACGACTCGGCCCCTGGTTAAGTGAAAAGATCTCCTTACTAGAGAATAAAAAGGGCCATTTGTGCTGTTAACTTGCGGGAGAGGGTATGCTTGTGTTTCCGCAAGATTCCACTTCTTCTGTTTACATTCCAGACCTGAAAAAACCAAGAAGCAGAGAGGCGAGTGGCCTTTCACCTGAGGCTTCACTACCAGTACATCGCTTCAGGCACCTGGCGCTTCAAGAGAGACACGCTGCTCGAGTCCATCTTCCGCCGCTGCTGGAAAAGCAGCCCCCACCCCCTCCCTACTTTCTTTTCAAAAAATCACAGCCTCTTTCAGAACGGGCACCGCCCTGTCAGCAGTTTCAGAATCTCACTCTGAGCGACGCTCCAGGACCCATTCGCCCCAGACCGCGACCCACACCTGTGCCGCGCAGACATCCTCGCCCTGCTGCTTCCACTAGAGCCGCTGATCTTCCCACCTGGGGCCGAGTTAGGAAGTGGACTGAGGACGCTCCCGGGCTGGCGGCCGAGCGGGGAGCCGCCACAACTCCCGGACATCTTTTTGTTGTTATTGTTGTTATGCTTACATTGCTTGCCTGTCACAGTAAATACCTATTGGTATGACAATTACGGTCCGGCTATTCTACAGCAATTACGAGATTTAATGTGTCCCCGACGGTTTGTGGGACTACTTGTCTTAGAAATTTCAGCTTTAATAACAGCATTTACTTCTGTTATTGTATCAACAATATCGTTGACTCAACAAGTACATACTGCTCAATATGTCAATACTATGTCCAAAATTGTTTCTCTAAATTTAGCTATGCAAGAGATTATAGATAAGAAATTAGAAATGAAAGTGGACGCTCTAGAGGAGACGGTCATGCATATTGGAACCGAGCTACAGGCTTTAAAGGTAAAATTAACATTATCCTGTCACTCCGACTTTCGGTGGATTTGTGTGACACCTTTAAAAGTAAACGATACAGATTATAATTGGGAAAAAATTAAGAATCATATTTCAGGTATTTGGAATAGCTCCAACGTTGGCTTAGATTTGAAAAAAACTTCATGATCAAATAAGGACTTTAAAACAGTCCCGTCTAGATTTTACTACGGCAGGGGCCGCTAATGATTTCTTTCATACCTTTTCTGACTTTATTACTAAAAAGAATATCTTATCAACTATCTTCAGTTATGTTGCTATAGCCGCCTTAATTCCGCTTCTCATTATAATCCTTCCTTGTATTGTCAGAGCTCTTTGGCTGAGTCGCGACTGAAGTCCATTTGGCCGTCTTAAAAAATAAAAAAGGGTGAGATGCCGGGAGCCAGCTCACGAGATCCCACCCATGACAGAGTCATGAGGTAAAGGGCTGATCAAGCACGGCTTCTCAGCCCTCAGGGATTTTCGGAAGGCTGCCCCAGCTCTCACCTTAAAGATGATATCTGTCTTTCTGATGTTTGCTACAATAAACCTCTTCTTATTTTCTGTGACTTAGAAAAAAAGCTTTTCCTGATTCTCTTCTAAAATAGATCAATCTAAAACCTCAAATCAACAAGGCCCCTGAACAGTAGCACCCTAAATAAAATTATCTGGGATATAAAATATGCTAATCTAAATTCCTCTTGCTAGCATATTGGTTTGTTTAATAAATGTACCTGTGCCTTTGGAGCTAATGTGCTTGACTGCCCCCTAACAACAGAACAGCATTGAGAGCCTCCACACAGAAAGCCCCAATGGGCACAGAGCCCTTGGTAGGAAGGAAAGGCTTGTTAGAAAATATAAGAAATGTTGCTATATAAAACTGTAACTTAGTCTAGACTTACTCATTATGCCTTTTCTACTCTTAACGTATTTAGCCTATATAATGAAAACATAACAGTTAGAGATTTGTATAAATAAAAGTTTAGTTTTAATACAAATAATAAGACAATTGTTGATTTAACTGATGATTCTTACTTAGAGCTGACCTTTGTGCTACATTCTTTCAGCTTGCTGTACTATGACTTTATGGAACCACATTCTTTTCTGTTAAGCTCAAGGCATAGAGTAAATTACCGAAAACAGGTTTTACCTTGAAACTTTCTATCAATGAATTCTTTCCTGCTGTGCCTGATACAAAAGTGTCCTGGCTGATCAACCCTTATCAATGGAGAGTCACAGGATGTCAGCAGGCCCCCAGGCCGGAAGATGATGTGAACAAAATGAACTGAGATGTGCAAACGGTGTCGGTAAGGGTCACACTGCTGATCCATTGAGCTGATCTGGCGTGACTCTATGCTTTACATTTGTTTCTATGTACCAGTAAAAATATAAAAGCTGTCTTAAAAACAATAAAGTCAGAAGACACTTGGAAACACCAAGACTCGCTATGTCTTCTCATTCGTATCGCCGACGCCGTCCATCCTGAGGGAACCCTGACCTGCTGGGGCAGGACTCCGGCGCTCAGCCTCTTATTAATTCCAGAAGCTATCTTTGTCATGGTATATGGAACCTTTCAGATGCTTTACAGGTATAATCATGTTATAGATTTGGCCACAGGACTCATGAAGGTGTTCCTTCTCAAGAAGTGAAAGTTACCTCTGTTGGTAGTTTGTAAGCATCAATGGATGTTGGATTTTATCAAATCCTTTTTCATTTGCATTTACCTCTTTCCGATATTCATGCTTTTTCTCTCCCCTTTCTTAGTTACCTTGAGTAGATCTTTATCAGTGTTGCTAATCCTGTCAAATAACCGAGAGTTAAAATTTTCTTCTCCATCAATATCCCACAATTATGTTACATTTTTCCCCTAATTTTTATTATTTTTAAAATTCTGCATCTTGGTGTTTTCCCAGTATATTTGTTTCCTGGCATAAATTTCCCTCTAGGCACTGCTTTTGCTGCATCCCACATCTCTTCAAACATGTTTTCACTTAGTTGAAAATAAATTTCCTTTTTCTTGAGACTTCTTTGATCTTATGTATTATTTCAGAATTTGTTGACTCTCCACATATTGATGTGTTTTCCAGCTCTCTTGCTGGTATTGACATCTATTTCTTTCTTATTGTTGTGATTATTTATATCTAGATAAATTCTTTGAGGGGCTTCCTTGGTGGCTCAGCTGGTAAAGAGTCCACCTGCAATGTGGAAGACCTAGGCCATGCATTCTTTCAGGAGGCTTGCTTTATTTTGGCCCCTTTGTTGTTCTGAGTATACACACAAGATTCATTTGCCTTCTTTGGCGAACTTAGCTTACTGCATTAATAAAGCTGCCTTTTATGTGATTTTTACTTCTTGGAATGCAATGCCATTTTCCTCATTTTTAAAATAATTTGTAGACTAAGCTGATGGTCAATGTTAGTGTCCCAATGGGCACCACTCTTTGGGATCTGATGCAGATTTGAGGTCACTCTTCTCATGAATTCTGACTAACCATTTTAACCTGGATTCATGGAGACATAGCTTCGGTAAACTCAAGGATAGACAGGAACATAACAAGTTTGACACCTGCGAAAGCAATCAAAACATGGCAGAAGGTGAGCCATTCTACAGGACAAGTGATAAAGCCTCTCCAGGAAGCCATGTACATGAGAAAAGGGACGTACTTTTGAAGTAACGAGATCCTTAGAGACATCAATGTAAGACATAGTCCCGACGCTCTGGCAAGGACAAAATCCATTGTAAATCATACTTTGGAAATAATTCTGAAGTTTTGTATACGAGCGGGTATCGAATTACATTTATGGAATTACTATCCATTTTTGTTATACATAATAATTTTAACCTGGCTTCATAGAAAATATTATTCTTGAGCTATCCACTGAAGAAATTAGATGCAGAAAGTGAGGATATTTGTAATTTCCATTAAAATCTCTCGTACAAAAAATGGATTTTAATCATCCTACCATAGGGTGATACCACCCTCGGAATGGCAAACATTTTCTGTGAAAAGCAAGACAGTAAATATTTCAGGCTTCAGGACCATTGAGACTCTGTTGCACTGCTCAGTTTTACTGTCGTGGCACAAAAACAGCCATCCCACTGTGTGCTAAGTCAGTGTCAGTCATGTCCGACTCTTTTTGCGACCCATGGACTATAGCCTGCCAGGCTCCTCTGTCCAATGCATAAATGACTGTGCATGGCTAGATTCAGTAAAACTTATTTACAAAAACAAAGGGCTATAGGATCATCCGTTTTCTGACGCTCTGATCTACCCATTAAAAAAGGAATGCTGGCTCATTGCAAATAGATGGTTTGGGCCACAGTAAAAAACCACACCCCAAAATATGGTTCCTGTTCATTTTTGAGATCCATGATAGCCGCAAGTTGTTTTTTCCCACTAGTCCTTTTCTCCAGCATGTTGAACTCAGAAACTTTTGTTTTGAAAACAAAACAAAAGCAACTACCAATAAAGTGAAATAACCATGTCCAGAAGAAAATTTAACTCTGAGAAGACTTTAGGTCCCAAATGCACCAGGACCTCGCTTTTGGAACTGATTAGCATGGGATCAGCTTTTAAAAATAAGTGGAAAGATCTTTGGACCTTCACCACTGGATCATTTACTCCTTTTAGTCTTCGATGACACTGGTGCGACTCAGCAAATCATATTTTTCATACACAAGGCTACATGTTCCCAGTGGTCTGGAAGAGGAAACACAGGTTCCCAATGGTCTGGGACAACTACCGTCAGGATAAACCACTGGAAAAATGACTCCATTATCCTGAACACAGCACAGGGGAGGTCAGCACCACTTACAAATGTTATAGATTCCACTGGAATCGAGGTGTCTGTTTGGTCTGATCTGGATGCCTCATAAATGAACAACCCTTCCAGATGATCCCACAAACTCTGATCCCATCATCAAGATGACTCTAGACATACATAAAGTCAAGATCAAATATTTAGAGGTTAATTAAGTTGCACCGTCGGTTAAGAGTTATACCTATAAAGGAAGCTTTAGATCCTATTCATTTTTGTGCTCTGCCTTAAAAACTGCATGTCATAAACTTATGGAATTATAGCATGTCATGAAATTTGAATAGACTTAGTACCTAAAAGAGTTTCATAGAGATGATAAAAACTGAAGAGAAAATTCAATGTTATATAGATTCTTTATTAATAAAAAGAAATCTAAATCATGATTTAAATTTGAGGGGAAAAAAATCCATAGAGTTAAGATAAGATAGCCTATAAATTCTTTGAAATGAGAAGTGGGTTGGGGTGGAGGAGTGAAGCCCCTGCAAGTTTCAAGCATAAAAGGCGTGAATAAAATACAAAGCTATATATACGAACCACATTTTTCATGTAATAAACTTAATGGTTTCAAACTGGTCAGTAAAGTCACACTTGTGAAAAATACCACATTAGAAGTCCTCAAATTAATTCTAGATATTATTTGGGAATTCTTCATTAACATTAACTAGAAAAGACACATGAAAAAAATTACTATTGTTAAGCTTTATTAAAAGTTGTTTTGTAGAAATAAGTTACTTAATTTTAAATTTCTGCTTTAAGTATTTGTACTAACCAGGACATAATACACACATTATTAGAAAAACTGTTGTATTTTCTACAGAATTTGCACCCTGACACTTATGTAAACTTATGCCAAGAGGAGGAGATTTATCTCTGCCCTAACCAAACACACAGGATTTTTTGATGGAAATAAGGTACCTATGATATATGTACACTACATAATATAATAATTTCAACACATTGTGGAGAGTTTTAGGGTTAGCAATTAATATCATAATTATAAAAACAGTTTGCATCCTTCTGGAAAACGGCTCCCTAAAAACTAAGCTGAAAAACCTATTTAATAGAAATTAATAAAATTACCCTCCTTTCAAAGAATTTGACATTGTCAAACCCTGTATAGCGGTTGTGGATTACTTGCTTCTTGACCGTACCAGTTTCCTCAAAATGACACTTTCTGCTGGATGCTGCCCAAACCTGGAAAAAATCTATGGACAAAAGGTTCAGCCAGTTTTGAATTCATAAATTTATGATCAAAGAACGTAGTGAAACTTTATTCCAAGCTCTTTATTTTCTCATATGCTTATTCTCCTTTGGTTTTCTAAACACTGTTTAGAATGAAGTTCATTCTGATATAAATTAACTAATTTCATTTGTTAGAATCAATAGGTTAAAGTGAAGTCAAAATGCCCGAAAAGGGAACAGTATTAATTTTCTACCTTTGATGCAAATTTATGCCATTTTTGTTTTTTGAAAAAAAAAACAAGTCTACATATACCCACTCTCACCCCACCTCGGGCTTCGCAGGTGGCTCAGTGGTGAAGAATCCACTTGCCAAGCAGGAAAGTAGGTTTCAATTCCTGGGTCAGGAAGATCCCCTAGAGGAGGAAAGCCAAACCCCACTCCAGTATTCTTGCCTGGGAATAGACAGAGGAACCTGGCGGGCTACAGTCCATGGGGTCACAAAGAGGTAGGACAACTTACTGAAGTGACTTAACATGTAACAGGCATATGAAATAATGCACACTGGAACTGTAGAAAATACAACTTGAAATTGCATATGGTCAACTGAAATCTCCAGTGTTCTTGCCTGGAGAATCCCAGGGACGGGGGAGCCTGGTGAGCTGCCGTCTATGGGGTCACACAGAGTCGGACACGACTGAAGCGACTTAGCAGCAGCAGCAGCAGCAACTGATATTTCAACCAAAGTGCAAAGGCAATTTGATGGGGAAAAGGATAGCCTTTCCAACAAATGATATTAGATAATTGTATGTCCATATGAAAAACAAACACAGACTTCCCTGGCGGTCCAGTGGCTAAGACTCTGCTTCCAATGCAGGGGCATGATTTGATCCCTGGTCGGGGAACTAAGATCCCACATGTTCGAGGCGTGGGCCAAAAAAAAAAAATCGTTAATTTCCACAACCAACCAATTCGTTGTGTTTTTCAGTGGTTAAGTCATGTCCGACTCTTTGTGACCCCATGGACTATAGCCTGTCAGGTTCCTCTGTCTATGGGATTCCCCAGCAAGAATACTGGAGTGGGTTGCCATTTCCTCCTTTGGGGTATCTTCCTAACCCAGGGATTGAACCTGTGTCTCTTGCATTGGCAGGCAGATTCTTACCACTGAGCTCAAGGAAGCCCTATAAGAGCAAAGTACAGAATCTAAACACTTGACTTCTAGAAGAAAACATTAGAAGTGATCTTCGTGACTTAAGTTGGCAAATATTTCTTATTAATAATACAATATGCAAGCACAATGAGATACCACTACATCAGAAAAGAATAGGGCTAGATTAGAAAGACAGCTAGAGTTAGAAAGATCACACCAAATGTCGGCAAGGAATCATAAAAAGGGGGGAGAGCAACTGCAATGCTCATACACTGCTGGTGAAAGTGAAAGTGTAAGTCGCTCAGTTGTGTCTGACTCTTTGCAACCCCATGGACTACTTAGGAAATCAGTTTTGGCTTGTCAAGTAAGCACACATACTCCACACAACCCTGCAATCCGATTCCTATTCAATACTCAAGGAGAAGTGGAAACTCAATATTCACACAAAACTTTTAGGCAAATGGCTAGGGTATCTATATTTTAAATCAACTAAAAATTGAAAAGGAAAAAAACAAGCTCGCATACTTGTGTTGTTCAGCTCATAAGTCATGTCTGACTCTTTGTGATCCCATGGACTGCAGCACATCAGGCTTCCCTGTCCTTCACTGTCTCCCAGAGTTTGCTCAAACTCATGTCCATTGAGTCAGTGATGCCATCCAACCATCTCATCCTCTGTCGCCCCCTTCTCCTCTTGCCCTCAATCTTTCCCAGCATCAGGGTCTTTTCCAATGAGTCACTCTTCGCATCAGGTGGCCAAGTATTGGAGTTTCAGCTTCAGCATCAGTCCTTCCAATGAACACCCAGGACTGATCTCCTTTAGGATGGACTGGTTGGATCTCCTTGCAGTCCAAGGGCCTCTCAAGAGTCTCCTCCAACACCACAGTTCAAAAGCATCAATTCTTCGGCTCTCAGTCTTCTTTATGGTCCAACTCTCACATCCATACATGACTACTGGAAAAACCATAGCTTTGACTATACGGACCTTTGTTGGCAAAGTGATGTCTCTGCTTTTTATAAGCTGTCTAGGTTTGTTAGATTTTTGCTTCTAAGGAGCAAGCGTCTTTTAATTTCATGGCTGCAGTCACCGTCCACAGTGATTTTGGAGCCCAGAAAATAAAATCTGTCACTGTTTCCACTTTTTCCCCATGTATTTGCCATGAAGTGATGGGACCAGATGCCATGATCTTAGTTTTTTGAATGTTGAGTTTTAAGCCAGCTTTTTCACTCTCCTCTTTCACCCTCATCAAGAGGCTCTTACATCCCTGTAACTATTATATATAATACCAGGTGTGTCACCCCTTCAGTTATATACTACTCAGCAAGAAAATTCACACAAGCAAGATGAATGTAACTGCACATAAATTAGATACCTCAAGAATCTGAACATTAATTCTAGCATCTTTTTAATCCCTGCGATCCCTCATTCCATCCCCAAAGTCAAGTTTGACACGTTAAAGAATGTGCTTGAGACACAATAAATACATAAAACTCTAATTTAAAAATTTTTAGTTTCTGACTATAATGACAGCCCTTTGCACCTAAAACTTCTATTTAATAACACAGAATCTTGGCTAACTTCCTTAATTAATGTGAAATAACCTAATACAGTTTGACCTGGTCTTTATTGGACAGGGTAATTATTCAAACATCAGAAAAAAAATTCACAAGAACATAAAAATTTTGAAAATCAGTACCCTTGCAACCACGTAGCATTCCTTTCATGATCTGAAACAGAACTGATTATCTTTTCACAGGTTTTTTTTGATCAAATAAGTCCCGTACACATGGGTAATCTTAACCCCAGTGTCACCGGCCAGCTTAAACATGTACCCTTGAAGCCTGTCCAAGGCAGGGCAAGCATTAATATAAGTAGAATCCATTAACATCAGAGGAACACACACAGCCACATTCAAAGGCTATGATTGTGGACAGTAATTGGTAAATCTAATATTCTGCAAAAAGTCCTTTGGGTTCTTAATGGCTTTGAAACCATCCTTGGGCTATACCCACTGTCACTGACTTGAACAATAGTGTGCGTAACTGGTGCGTGCAAATCATAAACTGTGTTGGAAAGGGCCTGCAATTAATAAAAATTGCTCCCCAAGTATCTATTTACATAAAGATTCCACTTCATAATGATGCATTCAAGTCCACCAGATAGGCTTAATATTTTCCCTGTGGTTGGTACCCTTTCTGGAAAGTTATTCAAAGGCTCTGCATGGGGCTTATCAAAACATCATTAGTGAGAAGATACTCAGAAGAATTATAGAGACAAAGCACATCTTGTCAACTGGTGACATCTTACAAAGCAGCCCTGCAGTTTTTGAGCGTGTGACATATGGCTCCCTGAGATAATGAGCACAATCGCTTGTTACTCAGTTCTTATTATTTTATGGGGCTCTTTGGGAGGTGGTGACAGAATGGGTTGACACTTGCCGCATGGTTGTATGTATAACTACTTATCTTCTATGGGTAACTCATTTATTTTCCCTAGTAATTTTAAATAAAAAAAAAACAAATGAAGAAAAAAAATTAATACTGTTGACTGGAGTTAAAGGCAGCAAATGTCTAAAGCAGCAACAACCAAAGTAACAGGAGACGCACAGAATCATATTCCTGTTACGCCAACAAAGTGAGAGAAATTTAATAGATACCACACTCATTATGCTCACATTAGAAAATCATTCATTTAATCTTCACTAAGGCTTCCCGATGGCTCAGCGGTAAAGAATCTGCCTGCAATGCAGGAGGCATGCAAAAGACACAGGTTCAATCCCTGGGTCAGGAAGATCCCCTGGAGAAAGAAATGGCAACCCACTCCAGTATTCTTGCCTGGAAAATCCCATGGACAGAGGAGTCTGGCAGGCTACAGTCCCAGGGGTCACAAAGAGTCAGACACAACTAAGGCGACTATAACAACAACAATCTTCACTGGGAAGCAAATGAATACAATTAATGAAATATAATTTTTAAATTATATTCAATAATCAACTTTATAACCCTGAATCATGTTAAACGTTGATTAAGATAACTGTCCACTCTTCAACCCACTGTAACTATACTCCTTGAAAATAAATCTTACAGTTTGATCCACCTGAAGTTTGGACTGAATCTCCATGCCTTATTCTGGCCAAAAAGATGCAGTAGAACTGATATCGTGCTGGTACTGAGACATATCTCAAGTGGCCAGGATTGCCTTGGAATTCTGCCTGCGTCATGAACAAGCCTGAGCTGCCCTGCTGGATATGAGAAACAGAGAGAGCAATCTCAGCTTGAGACCACCCTCTACAGCCACCACAATCCCTCTGAAGCTGCAGACACTTGTGTTAAGAGCAGTGAAGATTATCTAGGCCATCCCAAGCCCAGTGAACCACCTCTGACACATACTCATAAGAATAATTAAACATATGGTTGTTTTTGCATGAAATTCGAGACCATTTTGGTTACACAGTAACAAGCTAACGATACAACTGCCTACCTTTTCAAGTTTGTTCCTTGATTTCAATTCTATACCATTCTCCTTTACCCGTCCTTGTGTTTTCAAAGTTACCTATATCACCACTACTAGTCCTATGACTCCTGATTACACCAGTCCACTTGACCTAGCCTCTCTGTAATTCCCACTAGTCCCTTAGTCTACAACTTCAATACATAAGTGAGTCTCATATCTATCTGCTAAAAGGTAGAAACATTTGTCTTCTAAAAGCTCCTCCTTTCCTCACTCTTTTGTTTCTTTAATACATTCTTAGTCACTAAAGTAAGAAATTTCTACTAAAATGAATATCATTATCTACAGGAATTTTCCCTGGTGGTCCAGTGGTTAAGAATCCGCCTGGTGATGCAGGAGATGTGGGTTCGATCCCTGGTCAGGGAACTAAGATTCCACATGCCATGGAGTAACTAAGCCCTTGAGCCACAACTAGAGATTCCGTTTGCTAGAACGAAAAAGATCCCACTGATAGCAAAGAAGGTCCCGTGTGCCATAACTTAGACCCAACATAGTCAAATCAGTTAATTAACATTTTACAAATCATCGTTTTACTAAAATGCACAGCTGACATATCACTCCCCATCCAGATAGCTGAAAGGCCCACAGTTATCTACAGAATGTTCACAAAACTGTTTACCATGGGATTTCCAGATGCTCTGTCATTCGATTCCCATCTTTCCTTATAGTCATCCTACAGCACCTCTCCATACTTCTCAGTCACATCAAGCTAGAATGATCACCCAGTGACTACGGTTTTTCATATCTTCTGTGCCTAACATGTTATCTTTTTCCTTTTCTCTACCCATTGAGCTCCCAACCAATTGACTCAAATGACTGAACAACTCTTTGACCCCCCTTCTTCAACAGACATGCACCCCCTCCCTTCCACTCACACCTCCTTATGAGGCTTGGGTTAAATCTATTTGTCCCCCTGATCATCTCTCATAAGCCTCTATTATGAATTTTTCATACATTGAACCTATACTTCGTTGAATGCTGGAAGGGGTTTTTTGTTTTTTTTTTGGTTTTTTTTTTTTTTTTTTTACATTCTTTGACAGCATGGGCATTCCATCACAGGCCTACACAGTGCTTACTATGTTTAAATGCAGTATTCTACAAATCCTGGGGTACCAGAGAAAGATGAACCTTCTCAGAGAGAACCGCAGTTTTCTGACCAACCAAATCAGATGTGATTCAAATAAACAACTTTGCGCCACATAAGACATGAAAAGTTTAGTACACAGAAAGTTAGCTTTTGATGCCATAAAAATTTGACATTTAAATATCACAATACAGGCATTAGTTATCTATCACTACCCGATTCAGCAAACGACAACTGTGACTATGCTACATCAATTGGAGTCAGACCCAGATGTGCTGTCATACCTTTCTGTTCTCATCCCTTGCCTGTCTGGTAGAATTTATCAGAATAAGAAATAAGTGAAGGATAATTTCTGAATACAGCAAAACCTTGAAAAACAAAGCTCTCTGTTATGCAAACTTTTTTTTTCCATTCTCTATAAAGAGACGCCAAAAAAAAAATTATATCAAACATAAGCCATGGCTATTTCCAGCATATATAATATTCAGAAGAGATTCTGTAAATCACATGCACATTTTGCCCTTTAATGTTTTATAAATTTTATAAAATTTATTATTTATTTATTATTTTCTAAAAAGAAACACCAGTGACCCTGAGAAAAGTTTCTTATCCTCTAGTTCCTATTCTTATATAACATGAGTGGATGAGACAACTTCACACTTAACATCAAGAAGCTTATTAAATAACAGTTTTGAAACTGATATTCACAATAATGAACGCGAGGGAAATGCAAGATGAGTAACAAAATTGTTGAAGCAAAATTATCAGGATATACCTATTATACAAAGAGCAAAAGACACCAAACATAATTTATGAAAGATTTTTAACAAAGGATGAAAAATAGAGTATTTTCATGACCCTTCCATTAGTTAGAAATTTCGTTAATAAGAACAATCCCTCCTACTAGGAATGATCTAATCAAGGTACCATTGTAAATATAAAATACTTGTCTTACAGAGAGGGGAACAACCTGTATGATGAGCTACGGGGGTGGAGGGTGACTTCCCCAGTGGCTCGGTGGTAAAGAATCTGCCTGCCAAAGCAGGAGACACAGGAGACATCAGTTCGATCCCTGGGTCAGGAAGATTCCTGGAGAGAAATGGCACCCACTCCAGTATTCTTGCCTGGGAAATTCCATGGACAGAGGAGCCTGGCAAGGCTACAGTCCATGGGTACAAAAGAGTCAGACATGACTGAGCATACACGCATGCATGATGGGGCCTTAAACATTTACCTAACCTCTATGTCCTAACTGAAAAATAAAGATAGTTAATTACCTGCCTCACTGAAGGTTGTAAAATTGAAAAGATATGGTCCATGCAGTGCCTAGAATACTGGAGATACTAAGTGAATGTTAATTTCCCTTTCTCCTACAATCCCCAAGAAAGTTTTAAGACCATATATTATGCATGATTGGAAAGTTACCTCTCAGCTGTGTAATACAACTTTTTTCCATTAAAAAAAAATATCATTCAACATTCTTTTATGATACTGAAATATTTATCCTCACAATAATACGGCTCAAAGTCTGTTTATTAGATGGGGTATGATGACCCCATAAAAAGAGCCACTAGAAATTATCATCAAAACAAGTCTGACACAAGTTTTGCTAAAGTTGCATGAATCTGAAGCAAACTCTAGGAGACAGTGAAGCAGGGAAGCCTGGTGTGCAGCAGTTCATGGGGTCCGAAAGAGTTGGACATGACTTTGCAATCAAACAACAACAAAGCTGGCATATGAAATAGAAGTCAAGGTCATCATACCCAAAGACTTCCTGGAGAAGGAAATGGCAACCCACTCCAGTATTCTTGCCTGGAGAATCCCATGGACAGAGAGCCTGGCAGCTACAGTCCATGGGGTCACAAGAGTCTGGACACGACTTAGTGACTAAACCACCACCACCACCACCACCATAACTTTGTTATAGAAAATAACACTGAGAAAAGAAACCGCTTAGCTAACCTTCCCCCCAATACTAGGTCAGGATACCCTATTTTAGGAAGGAAGAACCTGTTATTTTTCTTAAATATGTTTTCTGATTCCTAATGCCACCTTTTTGCATGTATGAAAGCAAAAGTTGACCATTTAAAAATCCCATAATGGAAATGAGGAACATTCTACAAAACATTCCATTCTATAAGTCCCTATTACAATGAACGCAGTCGTTCTTAGATCTTGGTCCACTCAAGTTAAATTGAAAAAAACAACTAGAAAGACCAGAACCCAGAACTAGAGCTCCACACTGGAGAGATGCTGCTGTGGATGCCGAGACAAGGGCCACCCTCCCTGCGGCTCAGAGGGTAAAGAATTTGCCTGCAACGCGGAGATCCGGTCTGATCCCCGGGTTGGGACGATCCTCTGAGAAGGGAATGGCTACCCACTCCATGGAGAATTCAGGACAGAGGACCCTGGTGGGCTACAGTCCATGGTGTCACAAAGAGTCAGACACAACTGAGCAACTAACACTTACACACTTTTATCAGACAAACACAGCATCTAAGGAGACGGTAACAGGCAGGTTGCTGGAAGTCTCAGCAACATTTCGCTGCAAGGGAGAGATGAGGTTGAAGACCATGGGTGCATTCAGGGCCTCTCCTCCAGAACAGGGGAGATGTCCTTCCAGAAGGGCATCTGACATGCACAGTGAGCCCGCTGGCCCCATACCCCCAGGGCTGGGATTCAGGAACAGTGTAGGGTTTTTCCGGGAAGGGAGTTTTGAAGGAGAGGAGGTCTTTATGTCTAATTTGAATGCCTAAAGAACAGGAAAACAAGATGTGGATGCAGATAGGGCTTAAGAGGGGCACTGGATCTCAAAAGCAATATCCAAACTAGGCGAGAAAGCCAGAACTGAACTAATTGAAGAAACACTGCAGGTCTTCAGAGTTCCTTATGGCTCCGGGCGCCTTCACCCACCCTCCTCCAGTGGTCATTCCTTCCTAGAGGGCATAGTACACTTCCACAGAAGAACTGTAAAGACAAAACAGACACAGAAACATCCCTGATCCAGGCAGTGGGAGATCAATGAAAAAATAAACCACAGTCTCCACCTAACAAACCCCCATCCAGCGGAGGAGCGGAACGTGACCGGTGTTACGCTGGAGATGGCCACTACATGCTGCAGAACACCGGGCCAAGCTGCTAACTGAGATCTGCTTCCAGCAATGAAAACCTTCTCAAGCATACTGAGATACATTTGTTGAACTAAATCTGGCAGGTGCGGAGAATTGCAATCCTCAATCTTCTCTTCCTCTAGGATTCTTTGACTTTCTAATTTTTAAACATATAAGAAAATCCTTCTCACTCTTTTACTGAATGTCCTTCAAATCTTTTCAGAGCAATGTGAATCAGACCACCGAGGACTCTTGCCACCTCCAAGACCAACTGAGCTCTAAGATGGTTTAGAAGACATTGGAACACCACACAGAGAAAGGGCAACTTGACAATCCATCAACAGGGCTACTGTCCAAATCCGCTACGTTATTTCCTAGGCAGGAGGTTATGTGAGCTCAAAATTGCATCATAATATTAGAAGTTAGCAGACACCTCCTATCAGCATCAAACAGCATACTTTGCCCCCCCCTAAAAGGGGCTTCGATGAATGAAATCAATGTCATCATCACAATTTATCCATGAGATACCATGAGATAATCCTTATTATCTCCACTCTATAGATGAGCAAACTAAGATTCAGAAAGAAATAAATATTTCTCAACATATTTTACCTATATAGTAAACATCCTTCTTAGCAGCAGGATTCAATTCTTGCTGTCTGTCTCCCGAACACTGTAGAACCTAAGGAAAATCCACCCTCTCACCTCCAGTCTTAATCCTTTTCATACTACCTGTGGAATACCCAGGGCAACTACTTTTAATTTTGCAAATTACTAAAATGACACAGCATTTCTATTTCCAGAGCAGTGTTACACAAATTCATCCAACGCTCTGACTAAACCTCTTGACTGCACACTGGCTCCAGCACTACTTGAGGTCTTAGCCTGGCAAACAAGACTACCCTTCACCTCCTGGCCCCAGTTAAGCGTTCCTACACTCCTCTCTCACAACCTTCTCTGCCTCAGCCTTTCCACGTCTCTATGCTGGAGCCAGCCTGCACCGTATCCCTGATGCAAGCTCTGACCAAAGGCTTTCCACTCTACAACTCAGGATCAGATAAACTCACCCCGGAACCTCAGCTTGCCTCCTACCATGTCCCGAGCACTAAGTGGACTGGGCTCCGTCTTTACATGGCCTCCCATCAATATTTTGGATGCAGAACTACGGTCCTTACCCCTTGCATTAAGAACTTGTTGCCAACCTCTCCCTAAAGCCTTAATTTATCAAGATTGGTCCATGGAGCTGTAGCACTGATATCTCCGGGGGATCTTGGGGTCTCCCCAAACCCAATAGCACCAAAAATCTACATTGCTAACATAGAGCACCTTGACTTTGCGGTGCACTTTAGCCTTTGAGAAGAATCTCTCTCACAGTCCGGTGAATTTTAAGACAAACATTGGTGGAGATTTCTTATTATCCTATAACCTTAGGACAAGGGTCCGACATTGAGTAATTCTGTAAAATATTTGTTTGTAAAATTCCAGGCTTAAAGAAAACAAAACAAAACAAAACAAAACGTTTTATGTGACTAAGACTAAGGAATGTAGAGAAAAAAAAGTTTTTCCTTTCCTCCTCCATAAGAACCCCAGACCCCTCTCCTTTTCAGGAACCCCAGCCTTATCAACCTGCCTAGAAATTAACTCTCACTAACACAACATCGTAAAGCAGCTCTTCTTTAATAAAAATAAACAAATAATCCGATTTTACCATAAAATTTTCTTTCATATATATTGAGACCACTGACGGTTGAGATGGTGATTAATACAGTCGGATTAATAACTACCACAGTTTTACGGTTTCTTTCTGTTACTCTTCTTTTCCATTTTTTTCCCTTTTTCTTACTTTCTCTGGATTTAAATGAGCATTTTACCTCGTGAATCCTTTTTTCTTTTCTTAGCCTATCCATTTTTTAAAAAGTTTTCAAGTGGTTATCCTTGAGATTTTAGTATACATTTAGAATTAATATTCATCCTGTGCAACCTAACACAGTTCCTCTCCAGTGGCTGTGCAGGTACCTCACACCACACTATTCTCAATTCCCCTCCTCTGTCCCTTTCCACATGCTGTGCTTAGTTGCTCAGTCGTCTCTGACTCTTTGCGACCCCATGGACTATAGCCCTCAGACTCCTCTGTCCTTGGGGATTCTCCAAGCAAGAATACTGAAGTGGGTTGCCATGCCCTCCTCCAGGGTATCTTCCCAACCCAGGGATCGAACCTAGGTCTCCTGAATTGCAGGTGGATTCTCTACCATCTTAGCCACCACATGGCTGTCATTTATTTCACTGAATCACAAAGTTATCATTCCCAACATCATTGTTGCTAAATTATCATAGACGTGTCATCTGTTATAGAAGAAATATAAAAGGTGTTTAGCATTATTCCTCTTTTAATCCTCATCCGTAATTTACATTCTTTCTGATGAATCTTTAAGCCTTTCTTTCAAAGTTGGTGTACTAGTGACAAATTCCCTGAAGCTTTGTCTTAAAGTGGCATTAGCTTTCTTAATTTTTAAGAATAATTGTGCTTCCTAACAAAAATCTAGAGAAGTTTTTTTTTTTTTTTTTAATTTCAGAACTTTAAATATTTCATTCCACTTGGTTCTGGCTCATGTATTTATGTATTAATTTTTGTATTCACTGGATCTTTGTTTTACCACAGGGGCTCTCTGTTTCAGGGTACAGCCTCTTATTTTGGTGTCTTCCCTTGTTTCGAAGCACCAGCTCTAGGGAGCTCGGGCTTCTGTAGTTTCGACTCATAGGATCTACAGCACTGGCTCAGCAGTTGTGGTGCACATGGACTTAGTTGTCCTGCAGCATGTGACATCTTAGTCCCCAAACCAGGGATCAAACCCGTGTCTCCTGCATTGCAAGGCAGATACTTAACCAGTGGACCACCAGGGCAGTCTCAGTTCTCACTTATTTTTGTTTTTTTTTTTTTTTTTTTTATGAAAAGAACTCAAATTTCATTCTAGTGTTTGTTTCTCCCTACCTAAACTATACCTCTGGCTTCTTACAATAAATGCTCTTTGCCTTTGTTTTTTTTCTATACTTTGCATATAATATATTTTGGTTTCCATTTTTAGATGTTTTCAGTTTTACTCTTTAGGTAGTTTCCTGGATCTGTAGATGTTGTTGGTCAACAATAATAGGAAAATCTCAGTGGTTGTTCCTTCTGTCTGTCTTTTCTCAGTTATTTTCATTATATGTATCTGAAATTTTCTGTTAAAGAAGGTCATGCTATAAGATTTCGGTTGTGGTGCAGTGGTTACGAATCTGCCTATCAAAGCAGGTGACTCGGGTTTGAACCTTGTCCAGGAAGATTTCACATGCCATGGGGCCATCAACCCCGTGTACCACGACTGCTAAAGCCCACACGTTCTAGACTCAGTGTGCCCTAATTACTGAGCCCATGTGCAGGAAATACTGCAACTCTTGCGCCCTAGAGCCTGTGCTCCACAACAACAATCAGAATCCCAAGCACTGCAACTAGAGAGTCACCCCTGCTCCTGCAACTAGAGAAAGCCAGCATGCAGTAACAAAGACACATGTGCTGTGTGCTCAGTCATGTCCAGCTCTTTTGGAGCCCATGGACTGTAGCCCGCCAAGCTCCTCTATCCTTGGCATTCTCCATGCAAGAATACAGGCGTGCAAAGCCATTCCATTCTCCAGGGGATCATGCCAACTCGGGAATCGAACCCAGGTCTCCTGCCTTGCAGGTAGATTCTTTACCATCTAAACCACGAGGGAAGCCCAACAAAGACCCAGGGCAGCCAAAAAATAAATTTTAAAACGAAAAAAAAGAAATAAATAAAGGTCATGCCAGGATTCCAGGATATTGTGTTATACCTCTATTGATGCTTTTTGTCTTTGTGTTAGATTTCGATGAAACAGAATTTCTTGAATACAAGCCTTAAGAACAGAATATTTGGACCATACTTAAGAAACTTTATTCTTTTCTCTTTCCCAGTTTTAGGACACCCACTAGTTTGACCTTTGAAGTCAGTGCTCTCATGGCTCTGTTTATTACAAAGTTTCTTATTCTCTTGTGAATTGGAGAATCACAACATTTAAATTCACAAATCAAAGACTAGATTTTCACCTGTCAGTGGTTATAGTGGCTGCTTGGGAAACACTTGTTCCTGAAATTACAAGGAGACTTTATGTTCTTTTGAAGGAAGCCAATAATCTAACCCTTGCATGTTTTATAATCATGGGAAAACTCACCATCAAATACTGTGGATGTAGAAGAACTCCCTTATACACTGTAGCTCTTAACTTTTTCCTTAAGGCAGAAAGGTCCAAAGTATACTGTTAGGGTGTGATGAGAAAGTTTTTCTGGCCTGTAATTGAACTGTGTTCTAAAATTTGGCTGGAAGCAGTCCTGAGGGAACTGATTACAAGGTGTTTTTGATCTAAGATGGGTTCCCAGGTGGCGCTAGTGGTAAAGAACCTGCCTGCCAATGTAGGAGATGTAAGAGACCCAGGTTCAACTCCTGGGTCTGGAAGATCCCCTGGAGGAGGGCATGGCAACCCACTCCATTATTCATGTCTTGAGGATCCCATGGACAGAGGAGCCTGGTGGGCTACAACCCATGGGGTCACAAAGAGTCGGACACGAGGTGATTAGCATGCACTTTGTCCAGGGTATTAATGTTTTTTTTCATCCAGGAATTTGACAGAAGTTGACAGAGTCCCGGCTATAGTTGATTGAAATCAGGAAGGTCAAACTTCCTAATTCCATCCTCCACCTGGGTAGAGGCCTTAGTTCCTACAGAACTGAAAGATATATTGTTATGTATCTCCCTTAAGGAAGGACTAGGACTCTACTGTATCATTTGTACTAGGCAGTGTTTGACTGCCTTTTCTCTGTTCTTTCATTCCTTTCTTCCTTTAAGATCATTGCTCAGACCTGTTCAAGGGCAAGCATCCAGGTCAGGCTTAGATCACAGAATATGTTAAGCCAGAGACGATTTCTTCTCTGTCAAGAAAGCCATGCCTGTTTCTCTTTCTCCAGGGATCTCCTACCTTATTTTCTTAAAAGTTCTTCAGTCAGTTCAGTCGCTCAGTCTTGTCCAACTCTTTGCCACCCCGTTATGGACTGCAGCACACCAGGCCTCCCTGTCCATCACCAACTCCCATTGTTTACTCAAACTCACGTCCATTAAGTTGGTGATGCCATCCAACCATCTCATCCTCTGTTGTCCCCTTCTCCTCCCACCTTCAATCTTTCCCAGCATCAGGGTCTTTTCAAATGAGTCAGTTCTTTGCATCAGGTGGCCAAAGTATTGGAGTTTCAGTTTCAGCATCAGTCCTTCCAATGAATATTCAGGACTGATTTCCTTTAGGGTGGACTAGTTGGAGCTCCTTACTGTCCAAGGGACTCTCAAGCGTCTTCTCCAACACCACAGTTCAAAAACATCAGCTCTTCCATGCTCAACTTTCTTTATACTCCAACTCGCACATCCATACATGACTACTTGAAAAACCATAGCTTTGACTTGAGGGACCTTTGTTGGCAAAGTAATGTCTCTGCCATTAGGGAGGGGGGGGTGTTAATCTATTCAGGTGAGGGGCAGGGTTCCCTGAGGCAGTTCTTCACGTAGGATTATAATAACAAAGGTGGCCAACCAGTAAAGAATCTGCCTAACAATGCAGGTGGAGCCTCCCACCTGCAAGTCGGGGTGGGTCTGGCTGGGCCTGGCTGGCCCCCTGCAGGTGAGGCCCCGCTTGCCTCGCATGCTTGACAATCCCCATGGTGAGCTCAGGAGGAGGGGGACTCCCGGTGCAGCACCCCAGTCCCGCAGCCGTAAGGACCCCATCACTCCTGCCCTCCACCCGAGTCTCAACCGGTGTCGGTGTCGGTGTTGGGCACGGGCTGAGCCGCTTTGAAGAAGGAATTCATAGGGCCTGGACTCCATCTTAGGCCTGTTCCTGCTGATCATGTTCGGCCACCTCTCTAATGGACTCTGAACTCTGTGCTTAGTGCCTGTGGAAACGACAATAGAAGGATAAGACCCCCTCTGGACAGGGGAATCTTGAAGATTGTATCCAGGTTACTCAACACCTAAGAGAAAACATACACTGATCCCCCTACCTCCAGACAGGTCATAAATTTTTTCTGTAACCTCGGGCTTATTGATTATTGACTGTTTGAACACATAACACATGAATGATGGGGTTATTGTGATTGTATTTACCTTTCCTTTGTTTATGTAAGTCACAAGGAAATTGGGTGGTGGGTTCAGACATTACACATGGGGTATAAAAGATTTTCACAAATGCTGGTCGGGGTCCTTGGCTAAGAGGATACTCTGCCTTGGGCCCACTGGTGTAATAAACTGCACTTCACTATCTGCATCGTCCTTCTGAGTGAGCTTGTTTCCCGGAACGCGTGGCTATAACAGCTTCACTCGAGAGCTCGTCCCCAGGACGTGAGCCTTGGGGTCGGACTAGATGAAGACGATCTGCTGCGGACAGACTGAGGAGATGGGTGGACAGGGCCCCTCCGCTGCACGCGGTGGGGCTGTGGCACGCCAGCCCGGGTGGTGGGGCCGGGTGGTGGGAGGCTCCGGGGGTGGACGGGGCCTCTAGCGTCTCAGGCGTTGCAGGACCGCCATCTTGTGTGTGGCGGTGGAACCCCGCGCTTGTTTTCCTGGTGGTGGTGTAGCCACGCGTTCCGGGAAACAAACTCACTCAGAAGGACAATGCAGATAGTGGAGTGCAGTTTATTACACCCATGGGCCAAAGGCAGAGTCTCCTCTTAGTCAAGGACCCCGACCAGTTTTTGTAAAAAGCTTATATACCCTAAGTGTACTTGCTCAAACCCACCTCCCCAAATTCCTTGAAACTGGTCTGGACAAGATAAAAGAGAGATACGATCAAAGTTAACCCATGATTCATGTGTCATAAGCCTAGATAGTTAAACAGTGGACATTTATCAATAAACCTGTGGTCATATCCCGATAAACATAATGGAATTTACGACTTTGTTCTGTTACAGAGATAATTAGCATAGTCTTTTAGGCGAAGGAGAGTCCAAGTACAAGTCCTGAATCTCTTTTATGAGGCGGGGGGGTCTAGTTTTCCTTTGGTATGCCATTTCTATAGGCCCCGGGCACAAAGTGTTATAGCCACGCGTTCCGGGGAAACAAGCTCACTCAGAAGGACGATGCATATAGTGAAGCGCAGTTTATTACACTGGCGGGCCCAAGGCAGAGTATCCTCTTAGCCAAGGACCCCGACCAGCATTTGTGAAAATCTTTTATACCCCATGTGTACGTGTCTGAACCCACCACCCAATTTCCATGTGACTTACATAAACAAAGGAAAGGTAAATACAATCACAATAACCCCATCATTCATGTGTTATGTGTTCAAACAGTCAACAATCAATAAGCCTGAGGTTACATTCCAAACAGTCAATAATCAATAAGCCTGAGGTTACAGATAAAAATTTATGACCTGTCCGGAGGGGGTCTTATCCTTCTATTGTCATTTCCACAGGCACTAAGCACAGAGTTCAGAGTCCATTAGAGAGGTGGCCGAACATGATCAGCACGAACAAGCCTAAGATGGAGTCCAGGCCCTATGAATTCCTTCTTCAAAAGTTCAGAGTCCATTGAGAGGGTGACCATGCGCCTAGCCTAATGTTCGCAGCCTGGCCTAAGATGGAGTCCAGCAGCTCTGTTTCCTCCTTCATTGGCCGGTCAGTGTCGCGGCCTTTCTGGTCCCTGGACAGCGCCCGCGACTCTGTCCCGCGGCCCTCGCTGTGCGTGGTTGCCGCCCCTCCCCGTCGCTGCTGGCCTTCCCTCCGCCCCCCAACCCCGCACATCCCACCCGGTCCCAGACGGGTGTCCGCCAGCGCCCGCTCCCCCTGCCTGGGACTGAACCTGCCTCGTCTCACGTGGGTGGCGTCCTGGGCAGAGTAGTGCGTGAGGGCCGTGGGGCGCGGTACGCGGCGGGAGAGCCTTCTCCAGGGCCTGCTGTGGCTCTGGGTGTTAGCGGTGGTGGGCGCGAGCTCAGATAGGGTGGCCCCGCGGGAGCCGGGGAGGCCATTCCGCGTCCTGGGTGCTGGGGGACCGCCCTGGTGCTGGAGGCCTCTGGCGGTGAGATCCCGCGGCGTGCCCGGGCGGCCGACTCGCTTCCGGGTTGTTTTGAAAAATGGCGCGCGGCCACCCCACCCCCCCGCTGGTTCTTTGCTGCTGCCACGTCTTCGCAACGTCGGCCTACGTGGCCGCACCCCGTCGGTGCCTCTCTCCGTCCGTCTGTCAGCCTCGTCCGTCCTGTCTATTGATCCCCGGGGCCGCGCCCTGATGCGTCTCGCTCCCCGGGCCCGCCGCGGTCCCGCTCCGTTGCCTGTCGCCACCGTCCGTCCGCCGACGTCGTTGCGTGCTGAACGAGGGGCAGCGCCCGTGCCCTGCGCCGCGTCCAGCATGGGTGCGCTCGCCAGAGCGCGGATCCGGTCCCCGGCCGGCCGCTGTGGGGCGGCCGCCGTGCCCGCGCCTCCCGCCCCTTGGGGCGGAGGACCGAAGGGACTTTCGGCCGTTCCCGAGGCTCCGGGCCAGTGTCACAGACCCCACTCCCGGCCCCGCCTGGAAGGCCGATCAGCCACGAGTATCGCACACTGGTTCCTCCACGCCGTCGCGGCGGCGCTCTGCGTCCTTTGTGGACCGAGCCTGGGCGAGAGACCGTCCTCACCGGGGCAGGACCGCTCGGCCGGGATCCTCTGGTGATTGCCCTCCCCCTTCCTCGCCTCGTTGGCTTTCCGCTGCTGCTCGTCGCCCCTGCGCCCCGCGCCCGGCTCCCTGTGCTCGCTTCTTGGGGCTTCTGTGGTAGCTGGGGCTTCCCTCGTGGCTCAGCTGGTAAAGAATCCGCCTGCAATGAAGGAGACCCTGGTTCGATTCCTGGGTTGAGAAGATCCACTGGAGAAGGGATAGACTAAGCACTGCACTATTCTTGCCTGGAGAATTCCATGGACGCATAGTCTATGGAGAAGACAATGGCACCCCACTCCAATACTCTTGCCTGGAAAATCCCACGGACGGAGGAGCCTGGTAGGCTACAGTCCATGGGGTCGCTAAGAGTTGGACACGACTGAGTGACTTCACTTTCCCTTTTCCCTTTCATGCACTGGAGAAGGAAATGGCAACCCACTCTAGTGTTCTTCCCTGGAGAATCCCAGGGACGGCGGAGCCTGGTGCGGTGCCGTCTATGGGGTCGCACAGAGTCGGACACGACTGAAGAGACTTAACAGCATAGTCCATGGGGTTGCAGATTCAGACATGACTGAGCAACTTTCACTTTCACATGTACCAATGCAGGAGAGGCAAGAGATGTGGGTGAATTGGATCCCTGGGTCAGGAAGATCTCCTGGAGTAGAAAATGGCAACCCACTTCGGTATTCTTGCCTAGAAAATTCCACGGACAGAGGTGCCGTGGGCTAAAGTCCACAGGGTCTCAAAGAGTTGGATATCACAGAGCCTCTGAGCAAAACTAAGAACAAAAGCAATGAATAAGAAAAGGAAAGTTAAAGAAGCAGACTTAGCATAGAGTCTGAATAGGCTCTTCCTTGAGACATGATGTCATTTACAGGTGGTGCAGAGCCCTATACCAAAGTCACAGGATAAAAATCTCTGGAACTGACCAAGCCCCATAGCAACTGTTGCCATGAGCCTCTGGATATAAACCGGCCATTTCCCTGACCGCATATAATGTAAAATACTCATCCTACTATACACCCTATGGCATTCTAACCAGTCACCTAATGCCACCATTCCAGTAGGAATTTTCTCTGTCTTGAGGCTATAAAAATTGGCCAAAAGCCTTCAAAAGCCTTTGGCTCCCCCTTGAGTCGAGTCGGCCCGCTGTTCTAACAGCGTCTCCCACTCTAAAAAACTTTATTCTTCTGTCGTTCTGCCTCACGTCTGGAAATTCTTTTCCAACCCATGCACGGACCAGGACACGTGGATCAACTTGTTTGCAGGACAGAGGTAGGGTTGGGGATGTGCAGATCAAACTTGTAATTACCAAGGCATAAGGGAGGAGGGATAAATTGGGACACTGGGATGGAAGTGTACATGCTACTATCTATAGAATAGATGACTGATGGGGTCCTGCTTTGTAGCCCAAGGAAGTCTACTCTGTACTCTGTAATGGCCTATATGGGAGAACAATCTAAGAAGAGCTGATATATGTATATGCATGACTGATTCACCATGCTGGACAACTGAAGCTAGCACAGCATTGTGGATCAGCTATATTCCAATTAAAATTATAAATTAATTAACTAATAACATTTCTTCCAGTGTTAAATGTACACCTGAGCACTTAATGTACCTTCCTCACATCCTGTGGCTTGACTGAGACTTGTCCTCGCACGCCCTTAAGCTGACTGATTCACTTCCTACCAGAGCCAGGAGCTCTGGGATTGTTTAGCTTAAGTATCCATTGAGTGGGAACGGGGCAGAGATGGGTGGAAGGCTAGCGCTGTCGAAGACCAAAGATGAAAATGGAGCCAGCCCCTTTATTACAGATGGTGGTGAGTTCACCATAAGTTCTGCGTTTCTTAACAAGAAACACAGTTCCATGCCTGGCCGCACAGTTTTACACCAAGCCTTCGCCCCTAGGGAACCAAGAGGCTCAAGTTCCAGACACGACTGACCTGGATCATCCTCCTATCTATACTTGCGCCATCTTGAAACAGAATTGAAGGAGTCCTGGGGCCTGGGAAAAGGAGATAACGATCTCAAAGGCCCGAGCTGGACCACCTGACCTCGGGAAAAACAAACCTGAATTTAAAAGTCCCACCCCGATGCTCCGGGCAGATTGCATCAGCCCGAGACTTTCAACCCCCTGCTAGGAATAAATTCTTTTAGAAGGCAAACATGCTTGTGGGGACAAGTCCCACCTCACCTTCCCTAGGTCGTCAGTCAGTCCCGCGGGGCGGGGCATT
The DNA here is from genome assembly GCA_024291935.2 of Okapia johnstoni. Lineage (NCBI taxonomy): Eukaryota > Metazoa > Chordata > Mammalia > Artiodactyla > Giraffidae > Okapia > Okapia johnstoni. The sequence goes on along the minus strand of CM044316.1, from coordinate 10,172,468 downwards.
AGGATCTGTCCAACCAGGAGGCCACCACGGCAGGTGGGCGGGGCGATGCCGCGATTTTACCTAGACTTCTTTACTTTCTTTAACCGCGGGGAAGGTTGCGCTTGTTTCCTGTGTGCTTCACTTGCCCGGTAACTTTCAAGTCTTTGTTTGGCCCCCTGCTCTGCACTGGTCTTTGGCGTTCTTTGGGCGGGACCCAGACAGACCAAGGAACCTGGACATGGTGAGTGTGCTGATCCGGCTGCGGCCAAGGCAGTGGGACTCTTGGACCGGCTGAACCGACCCTGTTTGGACCCCGTCTCCTCCTGATCGCCGCCAGAGTCTGTGACTGCGAGGCTCTGTGGTGCTGATCGGACCTCGGTCCCTTAGATTCGTAGGGTTAGCGGGGCTGTTGCCCTGGGCGTACTGAAAGGGAGCTCTTGTCTAACACTCAGAAATGAACTGTGCCCAGGCCTAGAGCATTAGGGTAAGGGAAGCAGGAGAACTACTCTGCCGCATGGCCCGGATTTTATGTTGATGGGATTAGTTTCCGGGTTGTCTTTGAGCCAGTCACTCTGACTCAGGGTCCTTCCTGGTGGCGTACACATTGGTCAGTCAAGATGGATGTCACTGAGAAGGATTCTGGGGGGTAGTAGGACACGTGGAATCTCCTTTTCCAAATGTCTGGGACTCGGAATCTCAAATCAAAGAGCTTTTCCACCTTAGATGGGCTTTTTGTCGGCCTTGGCAATAAATTCTTAAATTTCTAGATCACTCGCCTCTTTGCCAAAGTCAGTTTCACCTCTCTGATTCAAATTATCTGTCAGTCATTCATACAGCCTCTTTGTACAGGGAAGGGAGGAGGGTAACACTGACTGTTGGTTCCGTGCCTGAGACTCCACTGAACTTCCACTGCAGGGGACATAGGTTGGATCCCTGGTCTGGGAACTAATATCCCCCATGCTGTGTGAAAGTGAAAGTCGCTCATTCGAGTTGGACTCTTTGTAACCCCAGGGACTATACAGTCCATGGAATTCTCCAGGGCGGAATACTGGACTGTGTAGCCTTTCCCTTCTCCAGAGGATCTTCCCAACCCAGGGATCGAACCCAGGTCTCACATTGCAGGCATTTTCTTTCCTGTCATGCTGTGAGGTGCAGCCAAAACCTTTTTTAAAATGGGGAAGCTGGGCTTTCTTGATTCCTTCGCTAGCACAAGTCTATTTGTTTATAGACACTATTTAGGCATTGTGTGTAATGGACTCTGTGACTGCTCCCCTTGGTGCTATATTTATTTACTGATTTTCACAATGTATTATAAATAATAGAATGCAGACAATACTCCACACTCCATTTTTGACACCAGTTTTTCTCTTATACCCACATGAGAACTACCCAAAAAAGAAAAAAACGAGAAAAAACATAACCAAAGAAACACACACCTTTTTCTTTTTTAATATAGATTCAAAAAATCTCAACAAATACTAGCGACCACAATCCAGCATTATGAAAAAAGTATTATAAAGCATGACCAAGTTTGACTATTTCTTGGGATGAAAGGTTGGGCTAGCATCTCAAACTCTTTAATGAAATGAATGAGATCAACAGGTTAGAAGTCAAAAGTAGCAAGGCCTTCTGAACAGACTCTTTAGGAGGTCTGAGTCCCTCCTAAAGACTCTGAAGACAAACACAAGTCACAGAAGATACTCAAGAACTACTGGGAACCCACAAGTGTTAGCAAAACCCACCCACACAGGATGGCAACTAGAAACTGGCCATGGACCTTTCCACTTGCCTTCCTGGCCTTCCGGTTGTGTAGATTTCAGTACCCCACCCCTTTGTGCCTGAGTGACAAGCTGCAGGAGGATGGCTGCTCAGTGGAGCCATTTCTGCAGCTGCCCCGGGATGTATCCCTGCCAGGCACTTCTGGTTGTTTAACAGGTTTTCCAGGCCTGGATTGCTTCTGCTGTCCTCTGCAACTCCTTCTACACCGAGCTATCTGAGATGCTCTTCCCAGATTATAATCCTCAAATCTGTCTCAAATAAATTTTCCCAATTATTTCTTAGATTGAGTGGTTAATTTTTGAAACTACCTGTGTACCAACAAAATATTGTAATGTCAACAGTTAAAATATATGCAAGGTAACTGCATTCCTATTTCCCTTAATAGAATAAAAACAAGAAATGATACTGTCAATTGGAATATACCTGGAGAGTATTCGGGGCCACACCCCATCCCCACCAGTAGAAGGCACCCATTAACTAATCATTTTTATGCTTTTAATATAGTTTGTAAATACATACAACAATCACCACAGTCAAGTTATGCCTGGGAAATCCCATGGGCAGAGGAGCTGGTGGGCTACAGGCCATAGGGTCACAAAAGTTTAATATACGACTTAGTGACCAAACTACAACATATATAAATATGTGACTGACTCAACTGCTGTTCTACTGAGGCTCGCACACCATTGTAGATCAGCTACACTGGAATAAAATTAACAAATTAATAGTCAAAATTTCTTCCGCTGTAAAACGTGTACCTGAGAAGTTAATGAAGACACCTCACAGGCTGTGGTTTGACTGAGGTGCGTGCTGGCACCCAGGTAAGGCTGAGTGACTCAGACCTCCTACCAGAGCCAAGGGATTCTTGAGCTTCAGGACCTAATGAGCGGGGTGGGGCAGGGATAGGTGGAAAGCTCAGCCCTCCGTAGGACCAAAGAGGAAAATGGAGGCGACCCCTTTATTAGAGACGTGAGTTCACATTTCAGTGTCTGCCTTTCTTAAGAAGCACAGTTCCATGCCTGGCCGCACACTTTTACACCAAGCCCTTGACCCTGGGAGTACCTAAGACCCTTCTGTTCCAGGCAGGACTGACCAGGGCCACCATCTTATCTGTACTTGCTCCATCTTGAAACGGAATCAGGAATCATAGACCCCAAAACTACTCTTTTTCCAAGCACAAGCAACGGGCCAGGGGAGGTCCAATCTCACCTCCCACAGGTTGTCACTCAGGAGAAGGGGGCGGAACATTGGAATCTGTTCAACCAGGAGGGGGCCGCTGCGGCATGTGGGCGGGGCAATGCTGCGCCAATACCTGGTCTTCCCTTCCCCCTCTGCGGAGAAGGGCCGGTGTCTTTCCGGTTTCACCCGTCTGGTCCCTCTTCGCTTTCAGAAGCCCTGCGATCTGCGCAGGTCTTTGGAGCTCTTGGGAGGGACTCAGAGCAACTTCCAAGCAACTTGAAATGGTGAGTCCGCTGACTGGGCTACCGACACCGGGGTGGGACTGATCGCTACCGGCCGAAGCCGGCTACGATTTGATCCGGCGCCTCGGGGTCACCGCCGGGGTCTGCAGATACGCGGGATGTGTGGCGCCACTCGGACCTCAGTCCCTTCCGCCTCGCAGCGTGGGGGATGGACCGGCAGTCGGGACCCGGGCGTTTTGCCGGTCACCGCGCGCCGGAACTTCGGCCACGGAACCTCTTCCGGCGGCTCTTCGCGCGCAGCCCCTCTTCTTCCCAAGATTGTGGGTGACCACGTGCATGGTCTTCAAGGGACAATCGCGACTTGTTCAGGGTCAGGTCGTAGGATTACGTGTTGTCTGAGGGAGAAGGCAATGGCACCCCACCCCAGTACTCTTGCCTGGAAAATCCTATGGACGGAGGAGCCTGGTAGGCTGCAGTCCATGGGTTCGTTAAGGGTCGGACACGACTGAGCGACTTCACTTTCACTTTTCGCTTTAATGCATTGGAGAAGGAAATGGCAACCCACTCCAGTGTTCTTGCCTGGAGAATCACAGGGACGGGGGAGCCTGGTGGGCCTCCGTCTATGGGGTCGCACAGAGTCGGACACGACTGCAGTGACTTAGCAGCAGCAGCAGAGGGCTCCAAGGCCTTAGTTTCTCAATCGTGTCCGATGCTTTGGGACCCCATGGACCACTGTAGCCCGCCTGGCTCCTCTGTCCGTGGACTTTTCCAGGCAGGAATACTGAAGAGGGTTGCCATTTGCTTTTCCAGGGGATTTTTTAGCGCCAGTGACGGAACCTGCGTCTTCTGCGTTGCTGCTCCTTCTGCTGCTAAGTCGCTTCAGTCGTGTCCGACTCTGTGCGACCCCATAGACGGCAGCTCACCAGGCTCCGCCGTCCCTGGGATTCTCTGGAATGAGTACTGGAGTGGGTTGCCATTGCTTTCTCCGGTCTTCTGCGTTGGCTTGGCGGTATTTTTGCCAGTGAGCCATCAGGGAAGCCCTTTTTATGACTGGCAATAATCATTAAACTTCCACGTCGTTCCCCTCATTCTCAAAATTCCGATTGAAATGATCAACTATTCGTCTCTGCGGTGCATTTCAAACAAACCCAGTATTTTAATTTTTTATCCTATTTGCTCAGAGTCTTGGATGGCATTTTTCCAGGGCGTGGGAGAGACATCCGTAGGTATTTTACCTTAGCGGAAAGCCGAGAGTAACCGCCTGGAAGTTGGTTGTCTGATAGCCATTCCTCGCCCGATTTTTTACTGGGAACAGATATTCCATAGGAAATCCTTTCATGAAGGTTTTCCTTTTTTTTTTTTTTGAAACTTTTATTGACAAACTACCCTGTGAGTCTCCTTCAGAAGATCTACTCACTTAAGTTTCTTCTTTCTAAACTGTAAGATATATTTAATTAATAGAGCTTAACGAACAGGATACAATATTTCCGAAGATTTAAGATGGGAATGTCAGTTGGGAAACAGTCCATTCTTACATTTCATTTGTTTCACTTTGTTTCATTCCCTGAGTGAGTATGGGGGAGGAGGGCAGCTCTACTTTTGGTCTATTTCCAGTGGCATTCCAGGATTTACAGTTGCAGACAAAAAGTATTCAAGTAGGATTACTTGTGTTGAAAATAATGATTGACATATATTTTTATGAAAGGAATAGTTATTTGTGGTTTCCGGGTGAACTGGTAGATGTGGCTTGTACGTGTCTTCTCTCATTTCCACATAAACACTAGATTTGAGTGTTTTTGCTGAATTGGTCAAACAGTATTTGTGTATTGAACATTTTAGTGGTGCTGTAGAGCACATGTAGTGGGGAGCAGAGCCTGGGTTCATTGTGTTCAGGCTAAGGGCCCGGCTAAGGCCCTGTGGAGGGGAAGTACTTGAAGGCCTTCATGTATTTAGAATCATACAGTTTCTAGCTTTCTCAGATTGGCTTCTTTCAGGTAGCAATACAGTTTTAATACAAGTTTCCTTATGTGTTTTCATAGTTTGATATTAGCGCTTCATTCCTTTTTAATAGTGAACAGTATTTGATTGTATGGATGTACCACTGGTTATTTGCCTCTTGCAGGATTTGTTGCTTACCTGTTAGCTTCTGCTCCCTGGGAATCGAGCCCATACAACTATTTGTGTATGACTTTTGTGTGAATACAAGAGTTGTCCTCATTTCAACAAATAACAAGGAGTGGCATAGCTGGGTCCTAAGATACTTAGTAAAATAACAGTATATTTTGTTTTCAAAGAATGCTCCTGTCTTCCTTGATAGGGTATCAAATTCCATTTTCCTCAGCAGTAAATCCTGTTGCCAATTCAGGAGCCTCCAGTTGGATCCCTGGTCTGGGAAGATTCCATGGAGAAGGAAATGGCAAAACACTCTAGTATTCTTGCCTGGAGCACCCCCATGGAGCCTGGAATAGATTATTATAATCTGTGGGGTTACAGAGAGTGGAACTCATAGTTGCCACCTACCGACTGAACAATAACAGCAGTGAATGTGGATGATCTTCACATCTAATTGGTATTCTGAGTATTTTTCTTGATAGTCATGAGTGTGTAGTGACAGTTTATTGTTTTATTTGCAGTTTCCAATTGACATTTGATGTTCAGCTTGTTTTCATATTTCCTGTTTCCCTTCTGTATATGCTTTTTGGTCAACTGTTGAGATCTTTTGCCCATTGTTAATTGGATTATTTTGTCTTCTTACTGTTGAGTTTTCATAGTTGTGGGGCTATTTTGAATACTAGTCATTTATCACATGTGTGGTGCTGTTCTTACTTGCTCAGTCAAGTCTGACTCTTTGTGACCCTATGCACTGCAGCTCACCAAGCTCGTCTGTCCATGGGGATTCTCCAGGCAAGAATACTGGAATGGGTAGCCTATCCCTTCTCCAGGGAATCTTGCTGACCCAGGAATCGAACCAGGGTCTCCTGCATTGCAGGTGGACTCTTTACAAGCTGAGCCACCAGGAAGCCCCATTTATCACATAAGTGATTTGCAAATATTTTCTCCTATCCTGTGACTTGGCTTATCATTCTCTTAACACTCTCTTTCTCAGAGGAGACATTTTCTATTAATGAAATGAAATTATACTTATTCTCTTTTATAGACCTTGTGTTTGTTGTTTGAAAATTAATCATCAAAGCCAGTTCAGTTCAGTTCAGTCGCTCAGTCGTATCCAACTCTTTGCGACCCCATGAATTGCAGCACGCCAGGCCTCCCTGTCCATCACCAACTCCCGGAGTTTACCCAAACCCGTGTCCATCGAGTCAGTGATGCCATCCAACCATCTCATCCTCTGTCATCCCCTTCTCCTCCTGCCCCCAATCCTTCCCAGCATTAGGGTCTTTTCCAATGAGTCAACTCTTCGCATGAGGTGGCCAAAGTATTGGAATTTCAGCTTCAACATCAGTCCTTCCAATGAACACCCAGGATTGATCTCCTTTAGGATGGATCTCCTTTAGGATGCAAGTCCCTTGCAGTCCAAGGGACTCTCGAGAGTCTTCTCCAACGCCACAGTTCAAAAGCATCAAATCTGCGGCGCTCAGCCTTCTTCACCGTCCAACTCTCACATCCATACATGACCACTGGAAAAACCATAGCCTTGACTAGACGGACTTTTGTTGGAAAATTCTTTCTGTGAGATTTTGCAGGAGTTTATTACCTTTGTACTTTACATTTAGATCTCTGATGGTTTTGAGGGTTTTTCTGGTAAAATATATAAGTCCTGTGTCAACATTCATTTTATTTGTGTGTTTGTGAATATCTATTAATTCTTGCACTATTTGTTAAAAAAAGTTTATTTTCATTTGAATTGCCTTTCCTTTTCTTTGTCCAATTTCAATGTGGCTCTCTAGGAAGATACTGATTTTCTTCCAATATTAGGATAAGTCTTACCCTGTTGTTTTTGAATTTTCAAATTTTTATTTTCCAGATTATTATTATTCTCATTATCTTTTTTTTATTCTCATTATCTTTATGCTGACTGCTCTGGGTCTTTGCTGTAGCTTGCTGACTTTTCTGTAGTTCAGGCACATCAGCCTCTCTTGTTATTGAGCAGGGACTATAAAGTAGGCAGGCTTGGTTGCCCTGGGACATACAGGACTTTAATTCCTGGAGCAGGGTTCTTACCTGCATCCCTTCATTGCAAGGCAGATTCTTAAGCACTAGGCTAACAGGGAAGACTCTGAATATGTTTCCTTAACCAAGAGTTATCTGTTGTTGGAGTATCTTTCAAATGTTTCACAGACATAGTTATGTGCCACAGAATGACTATTTGAATTTACCTACAGAATTCAGGAACATGTTCTTTCTTAGGAAGTAGAAGTTGCCTCTGTTTCTTGTTTGTGATGATAAATGGATGCCTGATTTTACTAAGTCCTTTAAATTTTCATTTCCCCTTCCTTATATGTGTGTGTCTTCCTTATATTAGTCATTTCTATCTTCCCGCTTGTTACTGAATCTGGGCAAACTCTAGAAGACAGTGAAGGACAGAGGCGCCAGGCATACTACAGTCCATAGGACCACAAAGAGTCAGAAAAGACTGCAACAACAACAAGAATGCCCCTGCTTTAGTCAGTGCCCCTGCATAATTTATATTCTTTCCAATGAATATTTTCCTAAAGATTTATTTATTTATTTATTTATGGCTGTCCTGGCTCTTCCTTGCTGCACACAGGCTTTCTCTAGTTGTGGTAAGAGAGAGCCAGTCTCTAGTTTCAGTGAACAGGTGTCTCATTGGGGTGCCATTTTTTCTTGTGGAGCATCGACTCTATGGGCAAGAGCTTCAGTAGTTACAGTATGCTGATTCAGTAGTTGTGGCTCTAGGGCTCTAGAGATAGAGTCAGTACTTGTGGCCCATTGGCTTAGTTGCCACTTTGCATGTGGGATGTTCCTAAAGCAGGGATCGAACTCATGTCCCCTGCATTGGCAGGTGGATTCTCAACTGCTGACCACCAGGGAATCCCCATTTCTAATGAATTTTCAAAGGTATCTTTCAAACTTGTTATATTAATGACTAATTCCCTCAATTTTTTTCTCAAAATGGCTTTGTATTCTTAATTTTTCCTAATTGTGCTTGCTAACAAAATTCTAGGAAGTTTTTTTCTTTTAAGATGAAATCATTAAATATTTCAGTCAACTTGATTCTTGTTTTAGTTTATGTTTGTCCCAAAAACAAGTCCAATCTGATTCTAGTCTTTTCCCGTACATAAAAGTGTACCTCTGACTTTTTACAATATATTCTCTTTGCCTTTGTTTTTTTCTTCTTTTGAATATAACATGCATTGGTCTCCATTTTAGGAGTTTTGATTTTTTGTTCACTGAGCTTCTTGGACAGGTGTTGTCTGTCATTAATGTTAGAAAACCTCAGTGCGTGTGATTTCTGTCTGTCTTTTTATTTAGTTATTTTCACTAACTGTACCTGAAATATTCCATTAAAAAATGTCATGTCATGTCAGGTTTCATGAATATTTTTTTCTGTGTTTTTTTATATTTTTAGTCTTTGCGTTAGACTCTAGTGAAACAGGTGTTTTGGGCGTACAGGCCTTTAGAGCAAAATATTTGAGGAATATTTTTTAAATGTCTTTCTTTTCTCTTCCCAGTATTAGGACTCTAGCTTGACCTTTGAGTCATGCTTTGATGGTTGTGGGATAACTTCTTTATTTCAAGTTTTTCATTCTCTTCTTCTGACATGGAGAATCACAACATTTAAATTCACAAATCACAGACTAGATTTACACCTCTCTGGGGTTATAGTGGCTGTTGCTGAAACACTTGTTCTTGACATTGCAGGATAGAAGCTTTATGTTCTTTTGGAGGAGGCCAATGATGATACCCTCACATATTTTATAATCACAGGAAAATTCATCCTTAAAATATTATGGACGTTGGTGTGGCTGTAGCTCTTAACCTGTGCTTAAAGGCAGTAAGGCCCAGGATATACTGTTACTGTGTGATGAGAAAGAGTCTTTCTTTTGTGTAATTGCACTGTGTGTTTAAAGTTTGGCTGGAAGTGCCCAGAGGCACTTGGGTAGAGTAAATTTTGTAGTCTAACATATTGTTAGTGATTCTTCATCTCTGACGTCTAAGGTTGAAATCACTTGCTATCTACATCAAGTTTTATGTAGAGAGAAGAGAAAAGCAGATTCTGTGATTATTATCAAACAACTAACAGGCAGTATTTCTTCAGAAGAATATTTATATTCAGGCAGCTGCAGGTCTTTTTCAAAAGACCTGGAGGACATTGGGACAGTGTGGACAGCTGGGCTTTGGTCAAATTTGAGTTATACTGGTCATCTGGCCTCTGATGTTAGGTTGTACAACTAGAAAAGGTTTTCCAGTTTTTTTACTGGGTGTTTATTCACTGATACCCTATGCAATGTTGATCGTCTGCCCCATGGGTTAGTGTAAAGTGTAGACCATAAGGAAGAAGATGAAAGAATTTTTCCACAGGAAATCAGTGTTCCTGAAATTGTATTTGATTCATTTGTAAAGGATTTCTGTCATTTCCCTCCATTCTCTGCCTTGGCCATGATTGTGGTATAAGTAATATGTGACCACAGAAATGGTGTGTAAATAACTTCATTTCTTCATGATGCTATTCCATTATTGAGGAAGTGTGGAGTGTAAGTTTCTCATGATCAAGTCTTAGCATAACTCTTGTTAAAGAACAGAATCATACATAAGGTACATAACATTTACAAATGGAGTATAATGTCTAGTGTGCCAGTCTCATTTATCTCACTGTGCACATATTTTGGGTGTTTTAGGACTCACTGACCTTTGAGGATGTGGCTGTGAACTTCACCCAGGAGGAGTGGGTTTTACTGGATTCCTCACAGAAGAAACTCTATAGAGATGTGATGTTGGAAAACATCAGGAATCTGGCATCAGTAGGTAAGAATGACAAAATTCCCATCATTGGTCTATTAGAGAACAAATGTTTCTTACCTGTCTATACTGTTCAAAGATGTGGAGTATGGAAAGACAGTACATTGGTAAAGAAACTATGAGGGAAGAAAGGGCAGTTCTCCTCTTTCACCGCTCTGGCCTGGGTTCAACCCCTGGTTCAGGAAGTAATATCCCACAAACTGCACAACATGGCAGAAAAAGAAAGAAATAGAAACTGGGCAGGGTCAGAGTTCATCATGGACCTAAAATCCAGTGAATTTTTCCTTAATTTCTAGTACTTTGGATCATATTTTTTCTGGTTCTGCATTTCAGTGGCAAAACGGCAAGATCATGACATTGATGAACAGGAGAAAAACCATGGGAAAAAATTAAGGTGAGCCATATTCATGATACACAGCATGTCTCATGTCCAAATCTTGGTGTATTATGAAAATTTTATAGGAATCAAAGAAAAGAAATAGCCCCATTTTCAAATTTATTTATTCTTGAAAATGTCTCCCCAAAATATTTTCTTAAATATGGAAGAAATGTTCCATGTTTCCAATGTAATTTGTTTACAGTTCATATTTATAAACTCTATATTTGAATATAAGTTTTTTAAAAAAATAATTTTATTTATTTATGTATTTCTTGTTGTAGAGTTTAGGCTTCAGTACTTTTGGTCTCAGGCTGTAGAGTTAAGGCTCACTAGTTGTGGTACAAGAGCTTAGTTTCTCCGTGGCATATGGGATTTTCTAAGACCTGGTATTGACCCCATGTCTCCAGCATTGGCAAGTGGATTCTTTACCACTAAGCCACCAGGGAAGCCCTCAATATCACTTTTTAACAGAAAGGTTGAAATTCTGTTGGAAAGCATTCAGTATATTCAACTTGTTACGATCACACAAGATAGAAAACCTCAATATTCTTATAAATCATAATAAGTACAAAAATGTAAAATAATAAAGGTATTTAGAATGTTGTTCTTATTATTTACAGAAGACCAATGATAGAGAAACTCTGTGAAAGTAAAGACATTAGTTCCTTTGGAGAAAACGTCAACCTTATTACAACTCTCAAAATGAGGAAAAAAACTACTGATTTAAAACCATGGGAATGCAGTGCATATGAAAATACCTTCATGAGTGGTTCATCCCTTACTAGATACATGAAATGTCACATTGAAGACAAACCAAGAGAGCATCGAAAGTACCCTGAGAAGGTATGTAAATGCAAAGAATGTGGGAAGGAATTCTTTTCTCCCAGTGCTCTCATAACACATGAAAGGAGTCACACTGGAGAGAAATCCTATGAATGTTTACAATGTGGAAAAGTTTTTTTATATCAAAACGATTTGAAAATACACAAAGGAGCTCACACAGAGGAGAAACCCTATGAATGTAAGGAATGTGGGAATGCCTTCTTTTGGAGAATAACTTACCAGAAACACATGTTAACACACACGGGAGATTTACCTTATAAATGTCAGAAGTGTGAGAAAACATTCCTTACTCCTATTTGTCTTATTAGTCATGAAAGGAAACACAATAGAGAGAAACCCTATCAATGTAAGCAGTGTGGAAAAGCCTTTAAAAGTCCTAAAAGTGTTCCAGTACATGAAAGAATTCACAGGGGAGAGAAACTTTATGAATGTAACCAGTGTGGGAAAAACTTCAATCATTTGAGTTCCTTAAAGGCACACAAAAGACTTCACACAAGAGAGACACAATATGTATGTAAAATATGTTCTAAAGTATCGACTTGTGCCAGTGCTCTTCAAAAACATGAAGCAATCCACAGTGGAGAAAAACCATATGAGTGCGTACAATGTGGGAAAGCCTTCAGATTTAAGGAAAACCTCCAGAAACACATGATAACGCACACTGGAGAGGGCCCTTATAAATGTAAGGAATGTGAGCGACCATTCATTAAATTGAGTTCTCTTAAAATACATGAAAGGAGTCACACTGGAGAGAAACCCTATGAATGTTTACAATGTGGAAAAGCTTTTCCATATCGAAACTCTTTTCAAAACACAAAAGAACTCACACTGGAGAGAAACCTTATGAATGTAAAGAATGTGGGAAAGCCTTCATGTGGAAAATCAGTTTTCAAAGACACATGGTAACACACACTGGAGATTTACCTTTCAAATGTCAGAAATGTGGAAAAGGGTTCATTTTTTCCTCTTTGCTTCGAAAGCATGAATGGGCTCACAATGTAGAGAAACCATATCAATGTAAACAATGTGGAAAAGCCTTTAAAAGTCCTGAAAAGATTAAAAAACATGAAAGAATTCACAGGGCAGAGAAGCCCTATGAATGTAAGCAGTGTGAGAAAGGATTCATTAATTTCAGTTCTCTTAAAATACATGAAAGGAGTCACACTGGAGAGAAACCCTATGAATGTTTACAATGTGGAAAAGCTTTTCCATATCGAAACTCTTTACAAAAACACAAAAGAACTCACAGTGGAGAGAAACCTTATGAATGTAAAGAATGTGGGAAAGCCTTCCCGTGGAAAATAAATTTTCGAAGACACATGGGAACACACACTGGAGATTTACCTTTCAAATGTCAGAAATGTGAGAAAGGATTCATTTTTTTTCTGTGAGCTTCGAAAGCATGAATGGAGTCACAATGTAGAGAAACCATATCAATGTAAAAAATGTGGAAAAGCCTTTAAAAGTCCTGAAAGGATTAAAAAACATGAAAGAATTCACAGGGTAGAGGAGCCCTATGAATGTAAGCAGTGTGGTAAAACCTTGCAGTGTTTGAGTTCCTTAGAGACACACAAAAGACATCACACAGGAGAGACAACATATGTATGTAAAACATGTTCTAAAGTATTCTCTTGGTCCAGCTCTCTTCGAAGGCATGAAAGAATCCACAGTGGAGAAAAACACTATGAGTGTATGGAATGTGGGAAAGTCTACAGATGGAAGGAAAGCCTCCAGAAACACAAAATAACACATACTGGAGATGGTCCTTATAAATGTCAGGAATGTGAGAGAGCATTCATTAATTCCAGTTCTCTTAAGAAGCATGAAAGGAGTCACACTGGAGAGAAACTGTATCAATGTCATCAATGTGGTAAAAGTTATAGACATCAATCTCATTTAAGCAAACATCTAAAAACCCATACTATAGAAACATCCAATGATTGAAAAATATTCAAGAAAACCTTCACTCCCTCTTATGTGCTGGTGTATGAAAACATTCACACTGGACAGGAATCCTATAAAATGTGAACAATGTGGAAAGACTTTGTTTCCCTGTAAGAATAAACACCTTCCTTCTGTCAGGAATCCTTTGGGTATTTTTTGTTACTTGGACCTCAATATAACCCCCCAATATGTTTTTTATTGTATTTTATTTTATATGATTAAAAGTATGTTTTTGTGTGTGTGTGTGAAACAGTTTTTTTAGTTTCAAATATTTTACAGAGTCTTTTGGAAGCTTTTCTTAGCTACGAAACTAGTTTTTCATTTCTGGAAAAAATAAAGTTCCCATTTTACTTATGAGTATTCTTTGAAACCTTGCAGTTTTTTTCAGTTAATCATTATACAATAACAGTTATTAGTTTTATGGTGTGCATAGAAGGTCAGCTACTTCATCCTCAGGCCATTTTCTTAGATTTAGTTACAGTTTTGTATCAAAAGTAATTTCTAATTTTCAAATGTAAAAGTTAAATCATGGGATGTTTCAGTACCTTTGTGCCTGTGACCCTTAAGATCACAACTCTCCTGTAGTCAGTTACTGTGATGAAATAAACTCTATTAAGAATGAATACAGATAAACAAGATCCTAATGTATAGCACAGAAAACTGTATTCAACATCCTGTAATAAAGTAGAAATATATACAATGAGATATATTTGTATATATATACATAATATCACTTTGCTGTAGCAGAAATTGACATAATATTGCAAATCAACTATAATTCAATAAAAATAAAGAAGAAAAGAATGTTACAAGCCCATAAGACTGTAGTATGTAACAGTAAGAGGGCACTCAGAGGCCTTCTTCTAGGAGTTGCACTTGTGTTAGAGGATTTGATTGCTATGCAAGGGAGCAAGGTGTTTTTCTTTATTGAATGCTTTCAGATATTTATCATTGATGACTGGAATCATTTTCTTCAAGGCAAAAATTTTCTCATGCAGTTAAACTTAATTAGTAAGAAGCTTCATTCAATCATATTAGTAAGGCGAGGGAACTATTGGTTATTTTTATGATTTCATTTTTTTAAATCACTGAGTCAGGGTTATAATGGAGAAAGCAATGGCAGCCCATTCCAGTACTCTTGTCTGGAAAATCCCATGGATGGAGGAGCTTGGTAGGCGGCAGTCCATGGGGTCGCTAAGAGTCAGACACGACTGAGCAACTTCACTTTCAGGCCACGGGAAGGAAATGGCAACCCACTCCAGTGTTCTTGCCTGGAGAATCCCAGGGACGGGGGAGCCTGGTGGGCTGCTGTCTATGGGGTTGCACAGAGGCGGACATGACTGACGTGATGCAGCAGCAGGGTTATAAAATACATACATTCAGTTCTTCTGTATCCTAGGTAATATTTTTTAATCTCTGACATAATCAAGGCCTATAAATTTATGTAAATTGTGAGGCAATAAAAGATGGCTCAAGAGAAAGATAGACACTCTGCCAGTGAACCTTTTCTGAAAGACTTTACAGTTTTCAAAAAATTAATTTTATTGAAGTATGGTTGATTTACCATGTTGTATTAACTTATACTGTATAGCAAAGTGCTTCCATTGTATATGACATTGTTTTTTATATTTTATTCTATTAGAGTTTATCACAAGATATTGACCCTATACTATACTGTAGGACCTTGATGTTGATCTGTTCTATGTATAATAGTTTACTTAGGCCAGTTTGAAACTCCCAGTTCATCCTTCCTCTTGTCACCTCTCCCCTATGGCAACAAGAAATCTATTCTCTATGTCTGTGAGTTTGTTTCTGCTTTTTAGACAAATTCATTTATGATATATTTTAGATTCTACATATAACTGATATCAGCTGTCTGTCTTTCTGGTATCAGAAAGGGAGGGAGAACAGTTTCCAGGTGAATCCCAATTTATGGAAAGATTTAATGTGTTACTTCTACCAGAAAATTCAGGAATCAATTTCCTTAGGGACACTAGTTATTTGCATGTCAAAGTTCACTAGGGTTTGAAGCAAAACCTGACCAAATATTTCCTTCCAGTATGAAATGTATATAGAAGTGTTTAATGAATTATCTCACACTGTGTTTGAGAAGAACCCTTGCATCCATCTGGGCTACAGGGTTCAAACTTCTAACCAGGTCAAAGTGTTTTCAGATTCTTTACCTTAAGTACCAAATTAGTGGGGATTGGAAAGGCTCAACGCTGGGAAAGATCAAAGATTGAAATGGATTTAGACTGAGATATCCTTGGTAGTCCAGTGTTTAAGAATACACACTTCCAAATCAGAGGGCACAGTTCTATCCCTGGTTGGCAAAGATCTGCATGCTGCATGGCAATGCAAAAAATAATAATAAATTATGATTTATTATTAAATCATTGCCCAGGTGTGCAATGGGGTGGGAGGTGGGAGGAGGTTCAAGAGCAAGGGGACATATGTAAACCTATTACTGATTCACATTGATGTATGGCAGAAACCCACACAACTTTGTGATGCAGTTTTCCTCCAATAAAAAATAAATTAAAAAATTAGGATTCAGACTGCATTACAGATGATGGAGAGGTCTCAGTGTAGTGTTGGTGCTCCAGTATCTGAGGGATGTATGTCTTCTTTGAAATTGTTTTAAAATCACATACAGGTGAATGTAAAATGGAACCAGAAAGAGAATAGATTCTAGGAAATCTATGTTTAATATTACTCACAGGCAGGATATCTCCAACTCTAGATTTATTTTTGTACTATCACAAGCCTCATAGTCTGTTCAACAAATACCAGTCAGAAGGAAAGACAAATCATACTACCAAACTGCATGGACTTCCCTGGTGGTCCTGTGGCTAAGACTCTGTGCTCCCAGTGCAGAGGGCCCTTATTCCATCCTTGGTCAGGGAACTAGATCCCACATGCTGAAACTGAGAGTATTTAGATGCTGCAACAAAAATCTCAAGTGCCATAGCCACGGAAACAGAAATCAACATTTAAATAAAATATCAAACTCATTTTTTTCAATGGCCCATTACCTGAGAATGAACAGACCATTATAAACATTTAACTCTAGTTGCATTCTAGAAATAACACTGAAATTCACCCATGGATTCAACAGGCTTCAAATGGGAAGAGAAAAAGCTCAATTATCTGGTTAAAGGAAAAATCTCTACCTTTAAACGTTACGTATTTGTGTTGAAAGATAATTCACAGAATTAACATATGAGTATTCATTTCTAAAATTCGTGGGAACCCACCACTCAAGGATACACTTGAAGAAATATGCTTAGTAAACACAACATAATTGTAAACTTAAAACTCTTTCAAGATTTCTGGAACATGAGGCATTGATTAATTTTCATCAAATTATCTCATGTTGGGACTTCTCTGATGGTCCAGGGTCAACGATTCCATACTTCCAGTGCAGGGGAGCGAGGTTCCATCCTTGTGCCAGGAACTTCATCTGGCATGCCACAACTAATGAAAGGTTGCTGAACCATGAAAGATGCTGAGATTCTTGGCCTCTGGAGGAGACTCCAATCTGGGACCAGAGACGAGGCTTGATCGCTCAGAGTTTTTGTGTAATAGAGTTTTATTAAAGTATAAAAGAGAGAAAGCTTCTGACATACACATCAGAAGGGGACAGAAAGAGTGCCCCCCTCGCTAGTGTTAGCAATGGAGTTATATACTTTTTAATTACTTATTACAGTGAATCAAAAGAATGTCTGGAGGTTGTAAAGACCTTACTAGACCCACCCCCATAATTTACATTTTAAGATAACAGGATTAGCCAGTCACAGGAAGCAACCATTTGTAACTTAAAAACCTTCATGCGACTAGAAACACCCTGTTTTAAACAGATGTACACATAATTAGTTAATTCCAAGGCTTTAGGAAAACTTTTCCATTGAGCATTTTCAGGAATTATTAATCGTCCATCAGCAGACTGTAACCATCCTTTATCAGTAATCTTTGCTCCTCTTTTCTCATATCTTTCCTCAATATATTGTGGTTTTTCCTGTTCCACAGGACCTGTCCAGATCAACGGCATCTGCAGTGACGGGGTTCCCTAAAGTGCCACTTTTCTGGCTTGATAGTCAGCCAGCTGATTACCTTCAGCTACTTTACTCCCATCCCTGCTGTGCCCTTTGCAATGCATAACAGCTGCTTCTTTAGAATATATAGCGTTAAAAGTCTCTCAATCTCTCTGAAATGCTTAATAGGTTCTCCTGTCACCATTTTAAACTTTCTTTCCATATTGCAGCATGAGCATGAAAAGTCAAATAAGCATACTTAGAATTAGTGTAGATATTTACTGCCCTTTGCGTAACTCTAGAGCTTGGGTCAGAGCCACAAGATCTGCTAACTGAGCACTGGTTCCCTGTGGGAGAGATTTTGCTTCTAAAACCTGTTCAAAAGTCACCACTGCATAACCTGCTTTACGCTTTCCATCCCAAACAAAAGAACTGCCATCTGTAAATATTTCCATGTCAGGATTGTCTAATGGGGTATCCATTAGATCTTCCCAAGCTGCATAGTTTAGAAATTGGGAACAATCGTGATCAGGTGTTTCATTTTCTTTCTCAGGAAGGAAAGGGGCAGGATTTAAATTTCCACAAACTTTAGGCTTAGTTATTGATCCTTCTAACAATAATGACTGATACTTAAGAAGCCTACTGTCTGTCATCCAAGTATTAACCTTAGAATTTGAGATTCCACTCACATCATGAGAAATCAGTACAGTAAGATTTCATCCATTAATTATTTTTAAGGCCTCCGGCGTTAATAAAGCCATTGCTCCGATTACTCTTAGATAGTGTGGCCACCCACGAGAAATTAGGTCTAATTCTCTACTTAAATAAGCAATAGGTTGCTGTTGAGGCCCTCGGGATTGTGTCAAATCTCCCAAGGCCATACCTTTTCTTTCAGCGACAAATTAAATTCTGACCCTGTGGGCAAGCTCAAAGCAGGAGCTTGCAGGAGAGCAGCTGAAGAACCTTAAAAGACTTTTGGGTATATGGAGACCAAACCAGTTTGTCGGTTTTGGCCTGCTGGGTCTCAGTTATAAGTTTATATAAAGGCTGGGCCAGTTCCCCACAACCCAGAATCCAAATGTGGCAGTAGCCTATGATTCCTAAAAATCCTCTCAATTGCCTTAAAGTCATAGGTAGGGGATGAGGTAGTATAGATTTAGTTCTCTCAGGGCCTATGGCCCTAGTCCCATCTGATATGATTAGGCCCAGATATCTAACAGATTATTGACAAAGCTGAGCCTTTTCTCTTGATGCCTTGTAACCACAGCCTGCCAGAAAGTTTAAGAAATCTTCTGAGGTTTGTGAACAAGCTTCCTCTGTCTCAGCAGAGCAGAATATCTTACATATTATAGCACCACTGCTTCGGAGCTATTCAAGTTTTGTAGATTCCGTGACAAACTTTGCCCAAATAGGTGAGGGCTGTCACGAAATCCCTTGGGCAAAACTGTCCAGATTAACTGAGAAGCTGTCTGCATAGGGTCTTCAAAGGCAAATAGAAATTGACTTTCCTCCGCCAAAGGCACTGAATAGAAGGCATCTTTTAAATCAATTACCGAGAAATATTTGGCTCGTTCATGAATTTCAGACAATAAAGTATAAGGATTAGGCACCACGGGGTGGAAAGGAACTACAGCCTCATTTATTATTTGTAACTCTTGAACTAGTCTCAGTTTACCATTTGAGTTCTTTATACCCAAAATAAGAGTGTTGCATGGACTGTTATAGGGAATTAATAGCCCCTGCTCCTTTAAATTCTCAATGATGGGTTTTAACCCTTCCTTACCCTCAGGTTTCAGTGGATACTGCTTCTTATGTGGAAATAAATGTGGGTTTTTTGAGCTTGACAACTACAGGAATAGCATTTTGTGCTTGACCCACAGATTTTCCAAAAGCCCATACTCTAGGATTTACATTTTGTTCAATTAAAAGGAGAGAAAGGGAGGGCTCCATGTTCATGAAAACAGAGGCATGGACTTTGCTCAGTATATCCCTCCCTAAAATGGGTGAGGGAAACTGGCACGATCAGAAACTCGTGTGAAAATAGCATAGAGTCCCAGTTACAATTTAAAGAACAACTGAAATAATTCCTTTTGGCTTGTCCAGACAGTCCCACTACAGAAGCAGATCGGGAAGAAAGTGGGCCAGGGGCTCCAGTAAGCACAGAGTAATTTGCCCCAGTATATGAAAGGAAATTGACAGACTGGCCCCCCACAGTTATTAATACCAGGGGTTCCTCAGGTGTAATTAGTACGGGAGCTTGTGTGGGGACCCCCAGGCACCTTCAGTCCTGATTGTCTTGAAAGTCCGACCCCTGAAACCTACGCCTCTGCGGGCAGTCTCTCCTCCAGTGTGGTCCTTTGCAGACCAGACATGGAGCCTGGGGTGGCGTAGATGCCTGAGGGCAATCCCGCTTGAGGTGCCCCTCCTTTCCACAGTAATAGCAAGCCCATCCCTATTCACCTGGGTCCCTCTGGGCATTTTTCTCGGGCTGTTTAAGAACAGTTCTGACAGCCATTACAAGGGCTTCCGCCTGTTCCTTTGTCTTTTTCTGCCTTTCTTTCTTTTCCTTGTATTCCCTACTGTAATAGACTGTTTGAGCTGGTTACAACAGATTATCTAAAGACTGAATTGGTCCATACTCCTGTTTTAATAGCTTACGGCGCGGATATCTGGAGCCGACTGAGTGAGAAATCTATCTTTTAAGATCTCTCTTCCCTCTTCACTTTCGAGATTAATCTCAGTGAACCTGCGAAAGTCTTCTCTCAGTCTATCTAGGAATTTACCAGGAGCTTCCTTCTCCTCCTGTTCTGTGTTTGCCAATTTGGCATAGTTTAAAGTCTTAGCACATGCTTGCCTGAGTCCTTCAAGAATACATCGACAAAATGACTCTGATTCCATTTTCCTTTAGCAGTATTATAGTCCCAGTCTGGTTCTATAATTGGGACCACTTGATTGCCAGTGGGGAGGGCAGCTATCTCGTCCTCCCTCTTCCCTGCTGATTCATTACCAAGCCATTCATCTCCATAAGCAACAGCTTTCCCCAAAACTCGAGTTTTTGAGTCAGGAGTCAGCTTTTGTCCCAAGATATACATCACATCCTTCCAAGTAAGGTCATAAAGCAGAAAAGAAAAGAGTTTAATTGCTCAGTCATAACAACTTTAAAAGCTCTAATATATTTTTCTGGGTCCTCTAAATAATCTCCCAGACCCTCCTTGATTCTTTGTATTTCTTGATAAGAAAAGGGCTTGTTAACTCTCATAGACTGATTATTTCTCCCTGTGGGTGTTTCATGAAGAGGCAACAGCTTGTGTGGCTGTTCCTCAGCATCTCTGGCTGCTCTGCACATATTCCAGGGATAGATTGGAGAAACCTGCTTTTCTCTATCTCTGTCTCCTGTCCTCCATCTCATCCTGTATTTCACCCTTAGTTTTTGCTGTCTGAGCTTCTCTTACTTCAATTGTCTGAGTTTCTATTGAAACCAGAGTAGTCTGAGGTTGTACTAAGACAGGAGCTGTTTGGACCTCTCCTTGGGCAGTTTGAATCTCAGTTTGGGTTTCTACTGAGAACAAGGCAACCCTTCTTGTCGCGGGGGGCGGGGGGGGGTGTCTCTGACTTTCAGTTTGCTGAATTTGGAGCCCCAGATACGGGGGCAAAGTAGGAAGACAGGAGGGAGCTGGAGGTTTCACACCCAAATCTCTACCCTTAGGACATAAGTCTGGCATATATCGCAGAGAGAAAAAGGGCAACATATATGCTACTTCTACCCATTTCCCTTGTTTTCTACAGAACCAGCCTAATTATAAAACAGTAATAATTGAGATCCTTCAACAGGTCAGCGTTCCCTGTCTTCTAAAGGATACTGTGGCCATTCAGTATCACAGAAGAAGATCAGGAGTGCTTTAAGCTCTGGGGATCAAATCTATCCCAGTTTTTCAGGATACAGTTCAAAGGAGTGAGGCTGGAATTGTTAGCTCCCATCTGTAAGAGGGAAAAAAAGCGACCAGCACCATCTTTCTGCCAGAGGCATTCCTCCCTGCTCTAGATGGGGGTGCAGACAGACTACACCAAAGCTTTTCTTTCCTGGTCAGACTTAGTCTGTCCCTTACTGACCCAGGCGTGGTACTCGTCCCTCCCAGTTCTACCACCAAGACGGGGTGGAGATGCACCAGGGGTAGACCTGATGGCATCCCAGACTGATGTCCAGTTCCTCACCATTAAAACCTTGCTTGCCTCTGATGCCACCCGGGGTGCAATCAGAGTAACCTTCTGGGATGCCTCCCAAGCTAAGACTGCTGGGGGAAACATTCATCACTTGAGTGCCTGTGCGTGACTCTGAGTATATTCCTGACCACAATAAGACCGGTACGAACATAAAACTGAGATGTTCCTTCCAAGCATCACCACACCAGCATAAGTGATAGCAAAAGAGATGGTGAAGGGCTGGCCAGTGAGGAAAAATTGATTTTTGTCCTCAAGTTTTTAGGGTCAGTCCTTCCATTTCATTCCCGCAGATTCCACAGAAAGAATATCTAAGGAGTTGGGACAAAAGCCACTGGAAAGCCTCCTCTGGTCCACTAAGAGCTAGCGTTACCAAAGGAAGAAACTCATTGCACTTCCAATCTGAGTAACCTTTAACCTCAGAGATGCTCTTGGAGCTAGAGCTCTGTCTAGCTTCCGAACTTTCGACTCCTAGCAAGGCTAGGCGCTTCCTAACTACCTATCCAAGTTTGGGACATAAGTCACAGTACACAGTAACAGCATAGATCACAAGTCCCTTGAAAGTCTATGATCTGACAGATAGGTTAGTAGTTCTAATTCCCAAGAAGTTATAGCTAGTTAAGCTAAGTTGCTTCAGTCGTGTCTGACTCTGTGCGACCCTATAGACGGCAGTCCACCAGGCTCCCCCATCTCTGGGATTCTCCAGGCAAGAACACTGGAGTGGGTTGCCATTTCCTTCTCCAGTGCAGGAAAGTGAAAGTGAAGTCGCTCAGTCGTGTCCAACACTTAGCGACCCCATGGACTGCAGCCTACCAAGCTCCGCCATCCATGGGAGGATGGTGAGAGTACTGGAGTGGGGTGCCATTGCCTTCTCCCCAAGAAGTTATGAAATTGGTTAAAGAGACCGGAAAGTCTGACTGAGAAAGGAGAGTTCGGTCCACATGCTTTGCCCATTTCTGATTGGTCCCCGAAGGAGAGGTTGAGTGCCTCTTGGTATTGGCAGGTCAGTATAAACCCCCGACAGGGTTTCTGCCATAAGCCATATGAGGTCACCACAGAACCACAGAGCCCAGGGCTCCTCATTTGCTTAGTGAAGGGCGTGTCATTCATTCACACAAGCACACTGTAGGGTTAGTAAAGTACAGCAGAAAACGTGTTCACTAGGAGAACAAAGAACTAGAGCTCCAAGCATCCTTACCTCGTCCTGAAGAATCCTGGACAAGCAACCAAGATGAAAGGTTGTTGCTTAACCACGAAAGATGCTGGGATTCTTGGCCTCCGGAGGAGAAGAATTCAATCCGGGACCAGAGACGAGGCTTGATCACTCAGAGCTTTTGTGTAATAGAGCTTTATTAAAGTATAAAAGAGATAGAGAAAGCTTCTGACATGCACATCAGAAGGGGACAGAAAGAGTGGCCCATCGCTAGTGTTAGCAATGGAGTTTTATACTTTTTAATTACTTATTACAGTGAATCAAAAGAATGTCTGGAGGTTTTAAAGATCTCACTAGACCCACTCCCATAATTTACATTTTAAGATAACAGGATTAGCCAGAAGGTTTTTTCCAGAAACTGTCCTCAAGCAGGATACATTATTATTATATAATCCTAAGGAATGTAGAGGAGGAAAAAAAGTTTGTCCTTTCCTCCTCCTTGAGAATTCCAGACCCCTCTCTGCTTGGGGACCCCTGGACTTTTTATCAACCTGCCTAGGAATTGACTCATTAAGAGTTCTCATTCCACAACTAAAACATCCAGCATGCCTTAAGAAAGATCGAAGATTCTCTGTACTACAACTAAGACCTGACTCAGTCATATAAATAAATAAATTATTTTAAACAATTCTTTTATTGTAGTATTTATTTTATTTGGCTGTGTCTGGTCTTAGTTGTGGTATATTTCCTTGCAGCATGCAGGACCTTTCATTGCATCCCATGGACTTAATGTCTAGCTGTGGTGTGAAGGCATAGGTCCATCATGAGCTTGTGGGATCATAATTCCCCGACCTAGAATCAAACTCTTGTCCCCTTCATTGAAAAGTGGATTCTTAACCGTGGACCAACAGGGAAGTCTGTAAATATATATATATTTTTTTTAATTGTCATGATGATTATGTGTATCTACAAATAACCTGAAATGTATAAAATGTACACTTAATGAGTGCTTTCTACAATATGTGTAATACATCTAAATAAAGCTTTTCAAATAAACCAGCAGATAAAGTGTTTTTTTTACAATGGAATAGAGTTTTGCAATGCAGTCTCTTGGGAACGTAAGACTTGCCTGGACACAGTATATCAGTCTCTTCACTTAGTTGTCTTCAGTTCTGTGTGTGTGGTCAGAATGCTGAAGATCCACTTGCTTAGCACATTTCAATAGTATGATACAGTACAAGTGTATCAGACCATCACGTTGTAATCTTTAAATGCAATTTTATTAGTCATTTAGTTATACCTCAATAATGCTGCAGCCACTGGGTGGCAGGAGTTTCCAGGTGCATTCCTATTTTACCTATAATTTATAGTTTTTCATTTATCAGTAGAAATAGGAGTACAATTGCCTTATATATATTATAGCTCTTGACATTGCAAAGTTTTCTAGGCACACAGGGAGCACTGATCTAAAATTTCCCACGTGCCAGGCTCCCAGCGCCAGACCATCTGATCATTCTGAATGCCTGCCATTGCCACCATTCAGCAGCAACTACATGTAAAACATGAAATTAGAACACTCCTTAACACCATACACAAAAATAAACTCAAAATGGATTAGAGACTTTCAAGTAAGGCTGGGCACTATAGAACTCTGAGGAAAACACAGGCAGGACCCTCTTTTCATTAATTACAGCAATCTATTCTTCAATCCACCACCTAGAGTAATGAAAATAAAACAAAAATAAACAAATGGGATCTAGTTACTCTTACAAGATTTTGTGCACAGTATTCTTGTCTGGAGAATCCTATGGATAGAGGAGTCTTTTGGGCTACAGTCCATAGGGTCACAAAGACACTGACATGACTGAAGCAACTTAGCCTGCATTCATGTGACAGAAGGTAAAAATTTAGACTTTGTGTCCTTTTGTGTACAGTAACTTTCATTTTATGTGTTTTGTGTTTCCTTTTTAAAATAATTAAGCCAAAAAGTGTACTGTGATCACATTTTCTTTCTTGAAGGAAAAAGTTGGTTTGTTGCACCTGGAGCACATTTTTTTCTTTTTTTTTTCCCAATTTTTCTTGACTTGCAGACTTAAGTTCATCCCCTCTGTAAATGCCACTTAATAAGACTGTACAGTTAGAAAAAGCTTTTGCACAGCAAAGGAAAACATAAGAAGACCATCCTCAGAATAGGACAAAATATTTGCAGTTGAAGCAACCAACAAGGGACTTAATCTCCAAAATATAGAAAAGGCTCATGCAGCTGAACAAAAAAAAAGCGGGGGGGGATGATCTAAATAGACATTTCTGCAAAGAAGACATACAGATAGCCAAAAGCACAGGCAAGGTTGCTCAACATTACTAATTGTTAAAGGAATGCAAATCAAAGCTAAAAGGAGGTGTCACCTCACACTGCTCAGAATGGCCATCCAAAGGTCTACAAACAGCTTCCCTGGTGACTCAGTGGTAAAAAAAACCTACCTGCTAATGCAGGAGACACGGGTTCAATCTCTGATCTGGGAAGATTCCACATGCTGCGGAGTAACTAAGCCCATGCACCACAAGTATTGAGCCTGTGTTCTAGAACTGGACACAAAACTGCTGAGCCCACACACCATAGAGCGCTTGCTCTGAAACAAGAGATGCCACTGCAGTGAGAAGCCCGCCCACCTCAACTAGAGAGTGGCCCCCACTTGCAGCAACTAGGGAAAGTCAGTAACAAAAACACAACACAACCAAAAATAAATAAAAAAAATTATATATATATATGTATGTATGTGTATAAAGATCTACAAAAATTAAATGCTAGAGAAGGTGTGGGGAAAAGGGAACTCTCTTACACTGTTGACTAGAATGTAACTTCTTACAGCCACTATGGGGTACAGTATGGAAGGTCCTTAAAAAACTAGAGCTATCATAAGGGCCAGCAATCCCACTCCTAGGCATATACCTGGAGAAAACCATAATTCAAAAACATACATGCATCCCAATATTAATTGCAGCAGTATTTACAAAATCCAGGACATGGAAAGAGACATAGCTGAATGACAAAAGGACATTGAAACAACCCAAGTGTCCATCAAAATAAGAATGGATAAAGAAGATATGCTACATATAAACAATGGAATGTTAACCATAAAAAAGAATAATTTTCTGCCATTTGAAGTCCCATGGATGGACTATGAGATTGTACTGCTGAATGGAATGGGTCAGACAAAAGGATGTCATATGTCATCAAGTATATTTTAAGTCTAGAAAGGGGGACAAATGAACTTGTTTGCAGGAAAGAGGTAGTCTTTTCTACGGAGAGCAAACATATGGTTACCAGATGGTAAGGAGGAAGAGATAAATTGGGAGATTGGGATGAAATGTACACACTACTATAGTTAGAATACATAACTGATGGGGACCTCTTGTGTACCTGAGAACTCTACTCTGTACTCTGTAATGGCCTATATGGGAACAGAATTTAAGTAAAGAGAGTGTATATGTGTGGTTGATAAAACTTGCTGTACACTTGAGGCTAGCACAGCATTGTAGATCAGTTATGCTCCCATAATAATTATACATTGGTAAATTAATTATATTTCCTTCCAGTGTAACATGTACACCTAAGAAGTTAATGAACACACCTCACAGCCTGTAGTTTGCCTGAGATTTGTCTTCGCAGGCAACTTGTTTTAGTCACAAAGTCTGGTCCAACTCTTTGTGACCTCATGGACCGTGTAGCCCACCTGGCTCCACCGGCTCCTCTGTGGGATTTCCCAGACAAGAACAGTGGGGTGGGTTGCCATTTCCTTCTCCAGGGAATCTTCCCGACCCAGAAATTGAACCCGACTCTCCTTCCCAGGCAGATTCGTTACTACTGAGCAGGTGCACCTGGGAAGCCCTCACACCCAGCTAGGCCCACTGATTCAGACCTCCTACCAGAGCAAAGTGCTCTGGGATTCTTTCCCTTAGGTACCAAAAGACTAGTGATAGGGCAGATATGGTTGGAAGCTGCAGCTATGTCAAGGATCAAAGATGAAAATGGAGCCAGCCCTTTTATTAGAGATGGTTAATTCTCATTTAAGTGTCTGCATTTCTTAACAAGAAGCATGGCTCTACGTGTGGCCACAGAACCTTGCACCAAACCCGTGACCCCTGGAGGACATCAGACCATCTTCTTACTAGCAGGTCTGGCCCTGGCCATCCTCATATCTCTACTTGCACCATCTTGAAGTGAAACAGGAATTCCAATGCAGGAGAAGATGCCGAGGACAGCAGAGGCAACCCCAGCGCAGGAAAAACTTCTATTTGAAACCAAAACCATGCTTGAATAGGTCACATCCCACCTTGGAAAAGACCCAGATTCTGGGAAGGATTGAGGCAAATGGAAAAGGCGCTGGCAGAGGATGAGATGGTTAGATAGCTTCACTAACTCAATGGACATTACCAAACTCTGAGAGAGAACTGAGAATAGAGAAGTCAGAGATGCTGAAGTCCATGGGGTCTCAAAGAGTCCCGCGGTCTTAACAATACTTTCCATAGGTCCTCACTCAGGCATGAGGGGCAGGGAATTACAATCTGTCCAATCAAGAGGCCACTGAGCCAGGTGGTGGGGTGATGCTTCCTGGGTGGGGACTTCTATCTTTCTCTGTGCAGAGGCTGCTGTGTCCTGACCCATTCACTCGCCTGGTCTCTCTCATGTACCTTCTGTCACCCTTTGATCTGCACTGCTCGTTGGAGTTGCTGGGAGGGACTCAGACCTAGGAAATCTTGGAATGGTTAGTGTGGTCCCCCCGGGCTAAGGACTTTGCAGAGGGACTGGTTGGCACTGGCTGAAACCGGCCATTTTTTGACTCAGGACCTCGCGGTCAGTAACAGATCTGGGGATCCCCGGAGTCTGGATTCTGCTGGGTCCTCAGTACCCTCGGGGTCTCAGCGGAAGTGTTGGCCCCGCGACTCAGCTGCCACAGCCCTTCTCCCCCACCGATTGTGTGGTGACATTGTGCGTGGTCTTAGGATGATTACTGGGACTCTTCTCCAGGGTCTGGGCGTGGAATTAACTGTCGTCTGACCAGTCCCAGCACCTCCTTTTTGTCCAGGAGACACCCGTTTTCCTCTGAGTTTTTTAAATATTTCGGATGCAGAATCTCAACTCAAAGACTCGCTCAACAGAGTGTCTCTTTGTAGGGCTGGCAATGAATTATTAAATTTCCAGATCGCGCCCCTCATTTCCAAATTCAATTTCACCTCTGCTATTCAAATGATATTGATATAAACTGTTCCTCTCCGCAGTATATTTCATACTGAAAGGGGAAACTGAGACCTAGTTCACAGAGCTGAAAACTGAACTTTGTAAGCTGGCAAACACTAACACAGGCAAGTTTGTTTTAGAGGGTAGAGATACAAAGCTCTCAGCATAGAAACTGAGAGGGGTGCATGTGCTCCCAAAGGCAAGAATAGCAACAGTTGATATCTTTACTAGTATTGATCTGTTCATTTTTGGTTGGCTTGGGGCACCTGATGTATGTAATTTTTGACCAATCAGTTTAAAAAGCTACAATGTCCACTTCGTCATTTTTATGACTTTTTGATTCCCCAGTCCTTGGGTTTTTTTTTTTTTTTTTTTTTTTTTGGCATTCAGTTGGCAGCCTGCGACTCTTTCCCATTACCTCAGGTTATTGTTTAAGGACCAGATGTATCTTTAAAACTTAATGATCCAGCTGGTATTTTTTCCTTGATAAGCTGGATGGCAATTACTTATTGTCTTATCATGGGTCTGGCTGTTTTATGGCCCTTCAGACCAGGAAGGCATTCCTCTGAATGCCTGAAAACTGTAACAACAAGTATAGCTATAGATTAGTGGAGCAAGATGCTTATGTGAAATTAAAGTTGGACTTAAAAACTACAATTGAAAAAAAATAACCGAGGCCTCAAACCTTACATTGACTGCCTAACAACTTTTACCTTAATACAAGTCCAATATTTTAAAATTTTTATCCTATTTGTACAGGAGTGCATGGCATTTTTGCTAAGGCAAATAGTGGGTGGGGGGGGAGAGTCTGTATATTTCACCTGAGGGGAAGCCCGCAATCAGTTCAGTTCAGTCGCTCAGTTGTGTCCGACTCTTTGCGACCCCATGAATTGCAGCACGCCAGGCCTCTCTATCCATCACCAACTCTCGAAGTCTACCAAAACCCATGTCCATCAGGTCGGTGATGCCATCCAACCATCTCATCCTCTGTCGTCCCCTTCTCCTCCTGCCCCCAATCCTACCCAGCATTAGGGTCTTTTCCAATGAGTCAACTCTTCGCATGAGGTGGCCAATGTATTGGAGTTTCAGCTTCAACATCAGTCCTTCCAATGAACACCCAGGATTGATCTCTTTTAGGATGGATTGATTGGATCTCCTTGCAGTCCAAGGGACTCTCAAGAGTCTTCTCCAACACCACAGTTCAAAAGCATCAATTCCTCAGTGCTCAGCTTTCTTCACCATCCAACTCTCACATCCATACATGACCACTGGAAAAACCATAGCCTTGACTAGACGGACCTTTGTTGGCAAAGTAATGTCTCTGCTTTTAAATATGCTATCTAGGTTGGCCATAACCTTCCTTCCAAGGAGTAAGCGTCTTTTAATTTCATGGCTGCAATCACCATCAGTAGTGATTCTGGAGCCCCCAAAAATAAAGTCTGACACTGTTTCCACTGTTTCCCCATCTATTTCCCATGAAGCCCGCAATAACCACGTGGAAGTAGGTGTATGAAAGCCTTTCTCCTTCCAACTTTTTACTGTAATAGATACACCATAGTAAGTTCTTGCCTAGATATTGTTTGTTTTTTAAACTTCTTCACAATCAACCCTGCCCATCCCTGGTTAGTCCCCTTGAAAAGATTAACTCATTTAAGTTTCTTTTTTCAATAGTATAAAATGTGTTGAATTAATAAAGAATGAAAGACCACATAAAGTAGTTCCAAAGTGGTAGTGTAACAGGGAAGAGTCAACTTTGATTCTCCCAAGCTAGATCTATTTCTTTAGCCACTTTTGTTATTATAATCACACATAATGGCCTGCCTCAGAATCCTGTCCCTCTGCCTGCCTGTTAAGCTAAAGTGCCTTTGTTCAGAGCCTTGTCCACCTGTAGATGGCAAGAAGGAAGGAATTAAACACATCCCCCTGCCTGAGGCTTGCCATTCTAGGAGCTATTTGCAAGATTAAATGGACTTTTGTTTCCTCACCTCACCCCATCTCTGAGACAAAAGAACCTGGCATCCAGATCCTGATAAGATGGTTATTTTGAGGCAGTAGTCTGCCATCTCCTGGGTCACCTGGCTTTCTGAATTAAAATAGTATTCCTTGCCTCAACCCCGTCTCCCCAGTTAATTAGCCTCAGTAAGAGAGGTGAATTTCAGAGGGAAGAAATTGCATTGTTACATTCCATTTATTAAGAATTTTTGTTTTACCTTTTTCATTTCCTGAGTCAGTATGATGAGTTCTTTTGGATCACCTTTTGTTTTATTTGATGTCAAATCATATTCCAGGATTTAGCCTTGCAGACAAAAAAAGTATTCAAGTATGATTTATTGTGTAATAAACTTGTCTTGAAAATAACGATTGACTGACGTATTTTTTTCTGAAAGGAATAGATGTCCGGGGTTTTCTGGGTGAACTATTAGAAGTGGCTTATAATTTTCTTCTCTCAGTTCCACGTAAACACTGGATTTGAGTGATTTTCATGAATTGCCCCCTTGCAGCCTGTGAGGGGAAGTACTTGAAGGCCCTTATATATTTGGAATCATACAGTTTGTAGCTTTGTCAGATTGGCCTCTTTCAGATAGCAATACATTTCTATGTTTTCTGTCATGTGTTTTCATAGCTGGATATTTCATTTCTCTAATTAGGGAACAGTTTTTCTATCATATGGATGTACCAGTGATTATTTGACTCTTGCAGGATATGCTGCTTATCTGTTAACTCATGCCAGGTGTGAATTAAACCCATACAGGTATTTCTGTATAAGTTTTGTGTGAATACAAGAGTTGACCTCTTTTGGACAGATGACAAGGAGTGGTATTGCTGAGTCTTAAAATACGTAGTAAGAATATATTTTGTTTTCAACGAAAGCTCCTGTCTTCCTTCGTAGAGGTACCAAATTCCATTACCCTAGCACTGAGTCTGCCTGCCAATGTGGGACATTCAGGTTTGGTACCTGGGCCAGGAAGAGAACCTACAGAAGGAAATGGCAACAGACTCCAGTATTGTTGCCTGGAGGACCCCATGGAGCCTGGCATGCTAGAGTCCATGGGGTCACACACAGTCAGATATGACTTAGTGAGTGAACAACAAGAACAACAGCAGTGAATGAGATTATCTTCACATCTATTTGGTGTTCTGAATGTTTTCCTTTTTACTTATGAAATGTGTGTAGACAAAATGTATAGACAAAAATGCTATATGCTTGAAACAAATATCATTTTAAGAACATTGATTTTGGTGTGAAAATTCTTTCACCTTCTTCATTATTATCCACCATCTGCAGCACATTCTGAGATAGAGGGTAAAGTCTGCATGAATTTTTAATGAATGAGTCTCCTGAGGAGAACTGGAAGCTTTTCTTCCTATCCTATCACCAAGCATGGGCATCCAGGAGGCCTGTAGAGATCAAATTTTTACCCAAAGCCCACCTGGCCACACAGTCCCAAAGTCCTCCAGGCCTTCAGAAGTAATCTAATGTTCCTGACTAAATATAAATCTTCTTGTAGGAAAGCCCTGCTTTTAAGTTGTCTAGTAAAGATCACAGACTGTGTTCTTCTCTTTCCTCTCTCTCTATAATTTCATGCAGCTGGGAAGTTATTTAAACTTAGAGCTCAGACCTGAGGAAAAAGGAATAACAACTGGGACCACAAAAGGCCTCTACTTGTGTGCCTCAGAGCTTCTTCCAGTCAAACTATAGAGCCCACACTGAGATAATAGCCAGAATAGCTCTTTCTGGTCAAGCCCTGTCCCCTTGAGGGAAGGATAATAAGAGCTACAGATAGCAAGCATGTTCACTAAAGTCCATATGCACTGATGGTGTATTTGTTCATTTAAAGGTTTCATCAGTGGATTCCTCCAAAACAACATAAAGTCTCCATTCTGCAATTGCAGGACCTAGTATTTCCTGAGTAGACACCCTAGCTGCTGCCTGGCCAACTTCCAGTCTGGAGTTTATGGCATTAGAAGCTGTGATTCCCAATCTCACAAGAAAAGAGTGAAAAAATTTGAAGTAAAGTCTTCCTAGAACAATGAGACCGGTGACTTCAAAGGGTAACTGGTGTCTCCAAAACTGGGAAAGAGAAAATAAAGAGGGTTCTCAAACACGGCACAAATACTGTTGTTAAGGCCTGTGCTGGAAAAGAAAAAAAGTGGTTTTGCATTACACATGCAAAAACAAAACAAAAATATCCATAAACCTCAGAATAACCTTCTTTAACACAAGATTTAAAATACACATAATGATAGTAAGTGAAGGAAAAGAAAGACAGAAACAGCAGTTATAACTAACAATCACTGAAATTTTCCAAAAATTAATGAAGACAACAATGGTAGACCCATGAAGCTCAGTGAACTTTAAATATGAAAACACCTGAATGGAGATCAAAGTATATCATATTCAAAGCAGAGAAAACGCAAAGGCAAAAGAATATATTTTAAGAGTCTAGAGTAGAGGGGGTGGGAAACACCCCTGGTGGTCCATGGTTAAGAATCTGCCTGCCAATGCAAGGGACACAGCTTTGATCCCTGGTCCGGGAAGATCCCACATGCCTCAGGGCAACCAAGCCCTTGCACCCTAGAGCTCATGCTTTGCAGCAAAAGAAGCCACTTCAATGAGAAGCCCGGGCACCACAGCTACACAGTAATCCCCACAGGACTCAACCAGAGAAAGTTCACATGCGGCAACAAAGACCCAGGGGAGCCAAAAATAAATAAATAAAGTTTTTAAACTGTATAGGATTCTATATCAAGCAGTATTATCCTTAAAAAATAGAGAATAAGGACTTTCTGAGACAAAAATTGAGGGTGTCTGTCATTATACTGAAGTTGATGTTAGTCAACCTGCTTTGAAAGAAATGTTCAAAATTCATAAAAAGCATACAAATGATGAAAGTGGGTTAGAAGAAGAAGACAATTTTTATATTACATATAACAAATGTAAAAACTAAGCTACATAAAAAAATAGCAACAATGACATTGTTAATGAAAACCCTGTGGAGTGAAATAAGAGATGGGGGAATTGAGAATAGTCTGGTAGGAGGTACCTGTACAACCACTGCAGAAGTCAAGTGTTACGTGACAGAGGATGTGGGTTAGTTCTAAATGTATACCAAAAACTCAAGGGAAACCACTACAAACACTTTTTTTTTAATATGTAATTGGTAGCATAAAAGAAGATAAAATGAAGAATCAGGTAAAATGCCAAATTAAAGCCAGACAAGGTAGAAAAAAGGGGGCAGGAAATTGAACGAAAGAACCAGGGCAACAAACAGAACAGTAGAAGGTATGGTAGATATTAACCCAACTGTATTAATCACAACTTCAATCACCAATAGTCTCAAAACAAATGAAAGACAGATACAGTAGTATCAGATGTTAAAAATTCTAATTTTATGTTGTCTACAAAAAACCCATTTTAAATATGGACACACAGGTAGATGAAAGGTAAAGGGATACAGAAAGATGTACCATGCCAAAACTAATCAAAAGAAAGGTGGCATTGGCATATCAATTTCAGACTATGCAGATTTCAGACCTAGGAAACCTGAGATAAAAGGCAGCTTTACTTAATGACAGTAAGCTCCATTCTCCAAGAAGGCAAATGAATCCTTCGTGTGTATACTCAGAACAACAAAGGGGCAAAATAAAGCAAGGCCTGAAAGAATGCAAGGAGAAATACATGAAACCATCATTATAGTCATACATCCTCACCCTCTTGTCAAAACCTATAAATTTCATTGGGCAGAAAATCAGGAAGGATTGAGTTGAACTGAATAAGCACTTTATAAAACAACTCTGTTTAATTGTAATTTATGGAATGCTTTATGCAACAAGGGCAGAATACACATTCTCAAGTTTACCTGGAACATCCACCAAGACAGAACACACACTCTGGGATATAAAACATGCCTTAACAAATCTGAAAAAAAAATCATATAAACTATGCTCTTCAAAGGCATGTGAACGTGAAAGTTGCTCAGTCATGTCTGACTCTTTGCGACCCCATGGACTATATAGTCCATGGAATTCTCCAGGCCAGAATACTGGAGTGTGTAGCCTTTCCTTTCCCCAGGGGATCTTCCCAACTCAGGTATCGAACCTAGGTCTTCCACATTGCAGGTGGACTCTTTACCAGCTGAGCCACCAAGGAAGCCCCTCAAAGAATTTATCTAGATATAAATAATCACAACGATAAGAAAGAAATAGATGTCAATACCAGCAAGAGAGCTGGAAAACACATCAATATGTGGAGAGTCACCAAATTTTGAAATAATACATAAGATCAAAGAAGTCTCAAGAAAAAGGAAATTTATTTTCAACTAAATGAAGTGAAAACATGTTTGAAGAGATGTGGGATGCAGCAAAAGCAGTGCCTAGAGGGAAATTTATGCCAGGAAACAAACATACTGGGAAAACACCAAGATGCAGAATTTTAAAAATAATAAAAATTAGGGGAAAAATGTAACATAATTGTGGGATATTGATGGAGAAGAAAATTTTAACTCTCGGTTATTTGACAGGATTAGCAACACTGATAAAGATCTACTCAAGGTAACTAAGAAAGGGGAGAGAAAAAGCATGAATATCGGAAAGGAACACAGAGGTAAATGCAAATGAAAAAGGATTTGATAAAATCCAACATCCATTGATGCTTACAAACTACCAACAGAGGTAACTTTCACTTCTTGAGAAGGAACACCTTCATGAGTCCTGCTGAATTAACAATTGTCTTATTATTTGTATTAAAACTAAACTTTTATTTATACAAATCTCTAACTGTTATGTTTTCGTTATATAGGCTAAATACGTTAAGAGTAGAAAAGGCATAATGAGTAAGTATAGACTAAGTTACAGTTTTATATAGCAACATTTCTTATATTTTCTAACAAGCCTTTCCTTCCTACAAAGGGCTCTGTGCCCATTGGGGCTTTCTGTGTGGAGACTCTCAATGCTGTTCTGTTGTTAAGGGGCAGTCAAGCACATTAGATCCAAAGGCACAGGTACATTTATTAAACAAACCAATATGCTAGCAAGAGGAATTTAGATTAGCATATTTTATATCCCAGATAATTTTATTTAGGGTGCTACCGTTCAGGGGCCTTGTCGATTGAGATTTCAGATTGATTTGTTTTAGAAGAGAATCAGGAAAAGCCTTTTTTTCTAAGTCACAGAAAATAAGAAGAGGTTTATTGTAGCAAACATCAGAAAGACAGATATCATCTTTAAGGTGAGTGCTGAGGCAGCCTTCCAAGAATTCCTGAGGGCTGAGAAGCCGTGCTTGATCAGTCCTTTACCTCATGACTCTGTCATGGGTGGGTTCTCGTGAGCTGGCTCCCGGCAGCTGAGATCAATGGTTCATCAATTGCTTTCCTACAGACCCAAGTGAACTTGGACCCAAGTATTCAAATGCACTCAACTGAACTTGGACCAAGAGGGAAAAGCGATTCAAATGAAAAGTAAATCCTTTATACAAATACCACGGGAAATAATGCATGGTTACATAAAGCACACACATGCACACAGACAGACAACAAATGTAGACACAGGCCTTACACATCTCAAAAAAAAAATTCAAAACATTTGTTAGATCTAAATGTAAAATGCAAAAGCAATAAACTCCTAGAAAATTATAAAGAAGGAAATGTAGGTGACTTTGGGTTCTTTGATGAATTTTCAAATATAACACAAAATGCAAGGTCTGTAAAAGAAAACAAAAAGGTAGAATTTCACTTCATAGAAAGGTAAAAAACACCTTGCTCGAAGAAGATGGTGTTAAGAGAATGAAAGGCAAGCCGGGGTGCAGGAAAAAAAAATCTCTGCAAAACTCCTACGTGATAAATTATATGGTATCCAACATATCCAAAGAACTATTAAAGCTCAACAGTAAGAATAAAACCTAATCAAAAATAGGCAAAATGTCTGAATAAACAGTTCCCCAAAGAAGATATATTGAAAAGATATAGGCTATATGAAAACATACTCAACATCAAATGTCAATGGGAAATGGAAAAAAAAAAAGCCATGCGGCATCAGGACATAGTTATAAATGGCTCAAATTCAAAACACTTGAACACCAAATATTGGTGAAGATGTGAATATAATTCTCAGTTACTGCTGAAGGGAAAGGAACTTGGTATCCCAATAATGAAAGATAGGAGATTTCCATCAAGAAAATAGACTCTTACTATGTATAGTAAGATCCAGCAATCACACTCTGTTAGTAGTTTTCTATTTATCCCTATGTTTGCAGAAAACTTGTACACAAAGTTCACTCATGATTCGCATGAGTTAAACAAGTTGTGCTTCAAGAGTCAAATAAATCATCAGTGGATATGATGAAATACTCAGTGACAAAAAAGAAATGAGGCAGCTTCCCTGGTGATCCAGTGGGTAAGAATCTACCTTGCAATGCAGGGGACACCAATGTGATCCCCCACATGCTGTGGGGCAACTAAGCCAGCACACCACAACAACTGAGCCTGTGCCCCACAACTACTGAAGCCCCCATGCCCTAAAGCCCATGCTCCAAAGCAAGAGAAGTCATTGTAATAAGAAGCCTGTGCACCTCAGCGAAAAGTAGCCCCCACTCCCTGCAACCTCACACACACAGCAAGGAAGCCCCAGCGCAGCCAAAAATAAATGAGGTTTCAAGCCATGGAAACACATGCAGGAAGCTTAAAAGTATATTGCTAAGTGAAAGAAGCTAATCAAACAAGGCTATATACTGTATGGTCCAAGCATATGACGATCTGGCAAAGACAAAAGCATAAGACAGTCAAATGATCTTCAGTTCTGAAGGATTTGGGGGCTAGAAAAAGAGATGAATCAATAGGTGAAGCACAGAGTATTTTTAGAGAAGTGAAAGTACACTGCTGTGCTGTGCCTAGTCATGTTCGACTCTTTGTGACCCCATGGACTGTAGTCCACCAGACTCCTGGGTCCATGGGGATTCTCCAGGCAAAATACTAGAGTGGGTTGCCATGTCCTCCTCCAGGGGATCTTCCCAACCCAGGGATCAAACCCAGGTCTCCTGCATTGCAGGCAGATTCTTTACCATCTGAGCCATCAGGGAAGCCCAAGAATACTGAAGTGGGTAGCCTATCCACATTGCAAGAGGATTCTTTACCAGCTAAGCTACCAGGGGAGCCCCAAAAGTACACAACATGTGCAAAAACAATGGACAGAAGTATTTGCCAGACCCAGACATTAAACATACATTATGCAATACAATACAAAAAGCCCATGCTAAAGTAATCTATGGACTTTAATGCATCAGTATTGGTTTTTTTAAGTGAATTGTTTTTAAGTGAATCCTGAGTTATGTGAGAACTCTATAATTTCTGATCAATTTTTCTCTTAACCTAAAAGTGATCTAAAAGCTGAGTCTGGAGTTCCCTGGTGTTCCAGTGGTTAGGACTCAGTGCTTTCACTGCCCTGGCCCCAGTTTCAATCACTGGTCAGGGAATTAAGATCCTGCAAGTTGTGTGGTGCAGCCGCAAAAAAAAAAAAAAAAAAGAAAAGAAACTTAAGTACATTCAGTTCAGTTCAGTCGCTCAGTCGTGTCTGACTCTTTGCGACCCCATGGACTGCAGCACGTCAGGCTTCCCTGTCCATCACCAACTCCCGGAGCTTACTGAAACTCATATCCATTCTGTCGGTGATGCCACCCAATTATCTCATCCTCTGTCGTCCCCTTCGCCTCCTGCCTTCAATCTTTCCCAGCATCAGAGTCTTTTCAAATGAGTCAGCTCTTCACATCACGTGGACAAAGTATTGCCATTTCAGCTTCAGCATCAGTCCCTCCAATGAACACCCAGGACTGATCTCCTTTAGGATGGACTGGTTGGATCTCCTTGCAGTCCAAGGGACTCTCAAGAGTCTTCTCCAACACCACAGTTTAAAAGCATCAATTCTTTGGCGCTCAGCTTTCTTTATAGTCCAACTCTCACATCCGTACATGACTACTGGAAAAACCATAGCCTTGACTAGACGGACCTTTGTTGGCAAAGTAATGTCTCTGCTTTTTAATATGCTATCTAGGTTGGTCATAACTTTCCTTCCAAGTTCTGTACAGTAGGTATGTATTATTATACCCGATGAGTTTATATTTAAGGGTCTGCTTTGCTTTGCTTTCTTTATTACCCTGCTTGGTCTTCATTGCTGCATGCGGGCTTTCTCTAGTCGTGGTGTCTGGGCTCCTCATTGCAATGGCTTCTTTTGTTGCTCAGGGGGCTCAGTAGTCGCGACCCTCCGGCTCAGTGGCCCAGAGGCCTGTGGGATCTTCCCGAGCTAGGGATTGAACTTGTGTTACCTGCATTGGCAGGACGACTCTTAATCACTGGACCACTAGGGACGTTCTCTGCTTTTCTTAAGAAGCACAGTTCCATGAGTTACCACACAGGCTTACATCAAGCCTTGACCCCTGGAGGACATAAGGCTTTCTTGCTCCAGTCGGCTCCGATGTGGGCCATTGTCTCATCTGTACTTGTTCCACCTTGAAAAAGAATCAAGAAGCCCATTGCAGGAGGAACTCCAGAAGACAGCAGAGGCGATCCCAGGGCAGGAAATGGTTCTGTCACAAACCAAAAGTGCCAGAAGTTTGCAGGTCCCATCCCACCTTCCGTAGCTCATCACTTAGGCGTAAGGCGTGGGTATTGGGATCTGTCCAACCAGGAGGCCTCTGAGGCAGGTGGGCGGGGCGACGCGTCTCAAGCGCCAAGACTTCCTTTATCTTTATCTGGGTCCCAGGTGGTGTGTTCCCTACCCTTCTGTGTTCACGGTAGCCCTTCTGTGTCCGTTGCACTGACCAGCACTGGTCGTTGGAGACGAAGGAAGGATGCAGAAAGGTCCAGAACACGTTACAATGGTGAATGAACTCCCCGGGATTGCGGAGACTCGCCGAAGGCTCTGTTCGGCCCGGATGGGCGGGACCGGCCTCCTTGCGGTCGACTCGGAAGTCTGCGGAGTTGACTCTAATAAGAAAGCCTGGAGGTTCCAGCTTTTTGAGCTGCTGTTTGCTGGGGAGATTTTCCTGTGCCCTGTGTGGTGGTGCTGACCGCGTCAAGCGTCGGTTCTCTGTTCGGAGGACTCCGAGTTGGCTGTTTCTGAGTTGGGAGCGGGAGTAGGAGAACGGAGCTCTCCTTCCAGTGGTCCTGGGTTGATGTCTGAGCTGGAACCTATCTGTGTTTAGGGTGAAGGTGTGACTGAGGTTGGTTTTACCCAAACATTAAAGCTGGAGGGAGGACCGGGGGCTAGGAAGATGATTGTACCCTGTGAATGAGGTGAGCCCAAAATGTAGTTATTACCTTGGAGCCCTCAATGGTGGCTCAGGGAGTAAAGAATACGCCTGCAATGCAGCAGACACAGGAGCAGCGGGTTCAATCCCTGAGTCAGGACGATCCCCTGGAGAAGGGCATGGCAACCCACACTATTAATCTTGCCTGGAGAATCCCATGGACAGAGGAGCCTGGTGGGCTGCAGTCCTTGAGTCTCAAAGAGTCAGACATGACTGAAGCAACTGAGCAAGCAAGCACGCACACATCTTGTTTTTGATTAGAGGCTAAGTTGTGCAACCCAATGGACTGTGGCCTGCCAGGCTGCTTTGTCCATGGGATTTCCCAGGTAAGAATACTGCATAAAGAGCAGTTATTTCAGAGAGAAAGGAAAAGAGAAGAGACAGGAAAAGGTAGCCAGTAGTTGGTGAGACTTCAGAAGACTCACCAACAGTTCTAAGTAATTCTGGGGCTGTTGGCCCTGCATCTATTGCAACAAAGATCCTTGCCTTCTGGGTAATGGTGGACCAACAGCCACAGCAGAGGCTTTGCCTACAGAACTCCGTATAGTCAAAGCTATGGTTTTTCCAGTAGTTAGGTACAGACGTGAGAGTTGGACCATAAAAAAGGCTGAGTGCCAAAGAAGTGATGCTTTTAAACTGTGGTGCAGTAAGAGACTCTTGAGAGTCCCTTGGATTGCAAGGAGATCAAACTAGTCAGTCCTAAAGGAAATCAACCCTGAATATTCATTGGAAGGACTGATTCTGAAGCTGCAGCCTCAATACTTTGGCCGGATACGAAGAGCTGACCCACTGGAAAAGACCCTGATGCTTGGAAGGATTGAAGGCTAAAAGAGAAGGGGTGGCAGAGGATGAGTTGGTTGGATGGCATCGTCAACTCAGTGGATGAGTTTGAGCACTATCTCTGGAAGATAGAGAAGAACAGAGAAGCCTGGCATGCTGCAGTCCATGGGACTGCAGAGTTGGACACACTTAGCGATTGAACAACAAAACTGTAATTATCTCTATGTGTTAATGCAACCAAACTTGGGTCCACTTGCCCGGTGGGCAGGAAGCCAGTCTGCTGACACTGTGATGTGGTGAAGGGAAGTGCAGTGTGTATTGCAGGGCACCAAGCCAGGCATCCATGTAGCTAGTGCTTAATGGGCCCAGATGCTCTGAAAGGCTCTGAGAAAGGTTTTTAAAGACAGGGTGAGGGAGGGGGTTGTGGGATATGTGATCAGTTCATAGACATTCTTCTGATTGGTTGGTGGTGATGTAATCTTGAACTAACATCATCAAATTTCTTGTTGTGGAGGAGGGGCTCTAGGTCGCGAAGGAGTCAGAGGTTGTAGCACGTGGGCTCAGTAGTTGCAATTCCTGAGCTCTAGACCATAGACTCAGGAGTTGTGGCCCACGGGCTTAGTTGCTTTAAGGCATGTAGAATATTCCAGGATCAGGGACTGAACCTGAGTCTTCTGCATTGGCAGGCGAATTCTTTACCACTTAGCCACCAGGAAAGCCCCTCGTTAACTTCTTCCATTACTATTTATTATTCCACATTACTTTGTCTTACTTAGCTGTTTTTCTTTCTTTCTGCATTTGCTCACATCTCTGATTAAATTTACTCCAAGTCACAAAAGGACCAGGAAGCTAAAGTTTTTCTACAGACAAGAGCAGGTAGAGGTGGGTGTCTGTTCCCAGAAGGCCCAATAGAGTCTTGCTTGGTTCCTCATATTCTGGGTTCTCTAAAAAATAGAGGCCTCCCATAAACACTGATTGTACGGCCCTCCACTGAGGTGCCTATTATAGCCCTGGTCCTGGAAATAGCACCCCAGCAACTCAGCTCCCCTACTCACACTTATTTGTGGTATGATGGACCCAAACCTTGGCCCTCTGGCTTATACTTCCTTTGAAGAGAAGACATTTCTTTCTTGGATCCTTTGAAGAATGCTATGGTGCTAGAGGAGCCACCCTCCTCCAACACTTTGGTTCCCTGGGTAGTTGCTTGGGATGAACTCATTGCACAGCTCAGGGAAGTGCCTAGAATAAGGATGACAGTGCACCCTGGTACCTGATGGAGCTCAGTGGAAACTTGCTGGCCTTCATCCTTTAATGGGGACAGCCTTCATAGAGACCCAAACTCAAGGGGTCACCACATCTAACTAAACATCAGGCATCATCAGGATGAGTTGTACAGATCTCTCTTCATCTTCCTTTTTTTTTTGCAGCTGCACCACACAGCTTACAGGATCTTAATTCCCTGACCAGGGATTGAACCTGGGGCCATAGCAGTGAAAGCACTGAGTCCTAACCACTGGAATGCAATTGATTAACCCTCAGTCTCAGTCTCTTATTCCAGTAGCTATCTCTGTCGTTGTGATTTTTTTCAGATGTTTCACAAGGATAATCAATCATGTTATACAAACGTTACAGATTTGGCTACAGGATTCATTAAGATGTTCATTCTCAAGGAATGAAAGTTCCCTCTGTTAATAGTTTGTATTCATAAATGGATGTTGGATTTTATCAAATCCTTATCATTTTCCCCCCTGTTCCTTTCTGATATTTGTACTTTTTGTCTTCCTTCTTTCCTTAGTTATCCTGACTAGGTCTTTATCAATATTATTAATCTTGTCAAAGAGCCCAGGTTAAAATTTTTTTTCTAATTTTTATTGTTTTTTTTAGTCTGTTTACTTTGCATTTTATATGCTCTTTTTTTTTTATCATTTCTTAAGGTACATGCCTTTATATTATTGTTTATACATCTTGGCGTTTTCACAGTATATTTGTTTCGTGGCATAAATTTCCCTCTAGGCACTGCTTTTACTGCATCCCACATTCTTTGAAACATTGTGGTCTCATTTAATTTATTTCAAAATAAATTTAA
Organism: Okapia johnstoni; assembly: GCA_024291935.2. NCBI lineage: Eukaryota > Metazoa > Chordata > Mammalia > Artiodactyla > Giraffidae > Okapia > Okapia johnstoni. Next base: position 10,130,378 of record CM044316.1, on the reverse strand, counting down.
TTTTTCTTGATACTTCTTTGATCTTATGTATTATTTTAAAGTGTGTTGTTGAATCTCCACGTGTTGAGAGGTTTACCAATTCTCTTGCTGCTTTTGATATCTGTTTCTTTTTTATTGTTATGTTGTTTATATAGATAAATGTCTTTGAGGTCTTAAGAGCAGAGCTTGTATGATTTTTGTTTTTTCAGATTTGTTAAGGTATGTTTTATATCCCAGAATGTATTCTGTTTTGGTGAATGTTCCATGTAAACTTAAAAATGTGTATTCTGCCCTTGTTGCATAAAGCATTCCATAGATTACAATTAAATCAAATTGTTTTATAGTGCTTCTTCAGTTCAGCTCTGCCCTTCCTGATTTTCTGCCTGATGAAATTTACAGCTTTTGATAAAAGGGTGGTGATGTATGACTGTAATAATGGATTCATGTATTTCTCCTTGCATTCTTTCAGACTTTGCTTTATTTACTTTGCCCCTTTGTTGTTCTGAGTGTACACATGAAGGATTCATTTGCTTTCTTGAAGATTGGAGCTTATTGTCATTTTGTAAAGCTGCTTTTTATCTCTGAAATTTCCTTGGTCTGAAATCTGCATTGTCTGAAATTCTTACACTAGTGCCACCTTTCTTTTGATTAGTTTTGGCATGATGCATTTTTCTCTATCCCTTTAGCTTTCATCTACCTGTGAGTTCATATTTAAAAATCTTTTTTATACAACATACAGTTACAATTTTTAACATCTGATATTACTGTGTTTGTCTTCATTTGTTTTGAGACAATTGATGATTGCAGTGCTGATTAATACAGTTGGGTTAATATCTACCACACCTTCTACTGTTTCTGTTTGTTGCCCTGGCTCTTTCTGTAATTTGCCTCGCCCCCCCAACCCCGTTTTTATACCTTCTCTGGCTTTATTGACCATTTTACCTGGTTCTTCATTTTATCCTCTTTTAGGCTATCGATTACGTATTTTTATTGTTTTTTAAAAACTTTTTTAGTGGTTGCCCTTGGGCTTTCCATTTAGAACTAACCCACATCCTCTGTCAAGTAACACTTGACTTCTTCAGTGGTTGTACAGGTACCTCATACCAAACTATTCTCAACTCCCCCATCATATTTCACATCCACATTGTTTTCATTACCAATGTCATTGTTGCTAATACTATTTTACATATTGTCATCTATTATATATGATAATATAAAAATTGTCTCTTCCTCTTCTAATCCACTTTCATCATTTGTATTCTTTCTTATGAATTTTGAACATTTCTTACAAAGCAGGTTGACTAATGACAAATACCCTGAATTTTTGTCTCAGAAAGCCTTTACTTCTTTATTTTTTTAAAATAATAGTGCTTGATATAGAATCCTATACAATTTTTTTTTAATTTATTTACTTATTTCTGGCTGCCCTGGGTCTTTGTTGCTGCGTGCAGGCTTTTTCTAGTTGAGTCGAGCAGAGACTACTCTCTAGTTGCAGTGCTTAGGCTCATTGAGGTGGCTTCTCTTATTGCAAAGCACAGACTCTAGGGCACAAGGGCTTAGTTGCCCTGGGGCATGTGGGATCTTCAGGACCAGGGATCAAACAGTGTCCCCTGCATTGGCAGGCAGATTCTTAACCATTGGATCACCAGAGACGTCCCCTCCCCTCTAGATTCTTAAAATATATTCTTTTGCCTTTGCTTTTTCACTAGTTTGTAAATTATATACTTTGGTCTCCATTTCAGGTGTTTTCATGTTTAGTGTTCACTAAGCTTCATGGGTCTACCATTGTTGTCTCTGGTTAATTTTAGGAAAATCTCAGTGATTGTTAGTTATACCTCTGTTTCTTTCTTTTGCTTCAGTTACTTTCATTATATGTATTTTAAATCTTGTATTAAAGAAGGATATGCTAAGGTTTCTGGATATTTTTCTTTTGTTTTTGCATTACACGCTGGTGTAACTTTTTTTCTTCCCCAGCACAGGCCTTAACAGAATATTTGTGGCGTATTTGAGAACCATCTTTGTTTGCTCTTTCCCAGTTTTGGAGATACTAGTTTATCCTTTGAAGTCACTGGTCTCATGGTTCTAGGAAGACTTTACTTCAAGTTTTTTCATTCTCTTCTCAGGAGATTGGGAATCACAGCTTCTAATGTCATAAACTCCAAACTGGAAGTTGGCAAGGCAGCAGCTAGGGTGTCTACTCAGGAAATAGTAGGTCCTGCAATTGCAGAATGGAGACTTTATGTTGTTTTGGAGGAATCCACTGATGAAACCATTACATATCTTATAATCATGGACAAATTCACCATCGGTGCGTATGGACTTTAGTGAAAGTGCTTGCTATCTGTAGCTCTTATTATCCTGTTCCTCAAGGAAACAGGGTTTGACCAGAAAGAGCTATTCTGTTTATTATCTCAGTGTGTGTTCTAGTTCGGCTGGAAGAAGCCCTGAGGCACACAAGTGGAGGGCTTTGTGTTTCAGTTGTTATTCCTTTTTCCTCAGGTCTGAGCTCTAAGTTTAGAATAACTTTCCAGCTGCATAAAATTATAGAGAGGAAAGGGAAGAACACAGTCTGTAGTCTTTATTACACAACTTAAAAGCAGTGCTTCCCCACAAGAAGATTTACATTTAGTCAGGGGCACCTCATTAGTTCTGAAGGCCTGAAGGACTTTGCGACTGTGTGGCCAGCTGGACTTTGGTAAAAGTTTGATTTCTACAGGCCTCCTAGATGCCCATGTTTGGTGACAGGAATAGGAAGAAAGCTTCCTGAGTTTTCTCCTGAGGAAACTCATTCATTAAAAACTCATGCAGACTTGACCCCTCCACCTGAGGATGTGCTGCAGATGGTGGAGAATAACATAGAAAGTGAAAGAATTTTTACACCAAAACCAATGTTCTTAAGATGATATTTGTTTCATTCCTACAGCATTTTTATCAGTTTCCAACAATGTCTGGGCTCTCCTATTAAGAAGGTGTAGGGAATACGCTATGCACAGGCCTGTACTATAATTAACAGGGCTTCTTTGAAAAATAAGAGTGACTTGCTCATCACCCCCAGACAAAGAGTTGGGAGCAGTAAAAAGTACATCATGGAAAAACATCTTGAAAACAAGATGTTGAAGTACTGATGTGACTGATGGAAAACCATTAGTGACTGTTCTCGTAACCTTGAGGGAGTTGCTGAGAAAGGTTGTCACTAGCCAAAGGGCTAAACAGAATCATGAAAGGCCTGAAGGTTTGACATTGAGGACTATGCATTGTATATATCGTTATCCCGTTATCCCGATCTGAGATTATAAAAAACAGATATTTCTAGAGCATGTATAAGGAAGTAGATGTTAACAATAAAAGGCATGCAAGGATTAGGATCTGGGCTTTTGCCTTCAAATGGCATCAGCCCTCTGATCCCCACCATATTTCCAGAGTCTTATTTTTCTTTATTCTTCTGCGGCACCGCTCCCTCAGGTCGGTTCCTTGTTGGGCTGGTCCTGACAGGAGGTATAAAGTATTATGAGGGGACTTCCCTGGTGGGGCAGGGCTGAGACACCATGTTCCCAATGCAGGGGGCCTGAGTTCAATCCTGGGTCAGGGAACCTGGGCACATATGATATCATTCAACAAACGCATCATTAAGTCCAATCAAGAACTGTCCAAATCCGTGTAGCAGAAGCTAATGCTTAAGGTGTTTTCCAGGAAGGACAACTCTCTGGCAGACATGGTGATTACATGATTACCACAGTGGTGATTAAGCTGATTACCACTTGGCTTTGCATTGTTTCTGAGCCAAGGAATGGGAGTCTGTTCCCTTAGGAGGGCTGCTTGCTGCATGTGGGTAGTCTACACTGGCAAAGTGCCCCCAATAACACAAGAAATTGGACAGCAAATTAAACAATAATGTTACTGAAATAAACAATAATGTTATTTGAACAGAGTTCCACAGCCATGCTGACACACTTTTCTGGATCCCTCCAAAACCCGAGGATGACAGGATTCCAATCTTGTTTTGAAGCTTCGTTATCTTTAATTATAATATGTTGCTGGTGTCACATGGCTTTTCAATTAATATTCAAATTCATTTCAGTGAGATGGGACATCGTTCAGTCTATAAACCTCAGGAGTGAAATTTAATAGAGAACTGACCTCAGTTTTTATATTTGACTCTTAAGGCTTTGAGTATCTGCTCACCTGTCTGGCCTAAAATGGATAACTAAGTTAGAAAGGTTGTCACATGCTCCTTTTCTTTTGTGTCAGCAGGTAGGAGGGTCAAAACTTGAAAAACTGCAGCCTCTACTTCTACAGACATTAAAGAGCCAAGCCAAGGCACCTGAACTAGCTTGCCATATTCTCCTTAGAAAGTACCTTTGAGTAATAAACATCTTTCTGTTGATGCACTTGACATCAGTGTTGACATCTGATCCCACTGGGTAATGATAAAACAGAAGATAATGATAAAAAGAAGATAATGCACAGACAATGTGACATTATCTTCTGTGACAAACATGTATTCAGGGTAGGATATTTTAGAACATGCGGAAAGATATCCAAGTATGATTAGAGAAGAAAAACTCAGAAACCACCAACATGATCATAAGCAGAGAAATGAATAGTGAAAATGATAAACAATCTTAAAAGAAAAAAAAAAAAAAAACTGAGTGGATGGTTTCTGCTCCAATATGTAAAGAGCTCTGAGTGATCATTGTTATCTTCACAAGAAAAAAAGTTGAAAAACCTGAAAAGCAAAACCTGTTCTTAGATTCATGAGAGATTTGAGTACATGGCCAACAATGCTCCCCAAATCAGAGACAGACATAGAATTGTCAATTATCTGGAGGTGAAACAGGTAGGGCCAGTAAACCTCAGGGAACATTTAAATTGGTAACTTGAATTTGTTGGAGACACAGATTGGACCAGCTTGAGATTTAAAACCTTTTGAGAATTCAGTCTCAGGGAACCCCTCAAATTTATGAATTTTTCATACAGGAGCCCAACCGAGGCTGAATGATGGAAAAACATGCCTTTTTCTTCATGCAGGAATCAGTGGAAACCATTTTGATATGCACTCAAAGGATTCTGATTCCTGGTTTTTGTTTTTTATGGGGACCATTTTTTTTAAGTCTTTATTAAATGTGTTACAATATTGCTTCTGTTGTTTTTCTATGTTCTGGTTTTTGGCTGTGAGAGATATGGGATCTTAGTTCCCCAACCTGGAATAGAACCTGCACCCCAGCATTGGAAGTCAAAGTCTTAACCACTGGACCATCAGGGAAGTCCTTTCTGTTCCCTTTAATTCAGGCTCTTTCTTGAAACTAATTTGCCAAAACTTTATCTGAAATGGGACAGAGCACTCAGACAGCTCCCTGACCCTTCAGGTGTCCTCTGTGACAAACAGGAAGGAATGAATACAAAGAACCTGTTAGGAAGCTCACAGTCCAGGGATTCTGTCCTGCCAAAATATTATAGGTGCAATCATAAAGAGAACATTTTTCTACACCAGTACCGTCCTATCGTAATAACAGAGCTCACTATAAAAAGAGTGGACTAAAACAGAGTTTTAAGACACAGACTACTTAAGACTGAGTTTCTAGGTATACCTAAACACAGCAGGGCAAATATACACAAGGACACTTGTAGACAACATAAGGACTAGTAACAAGGAAACTTATAAACACCTATATTAGGAAAGAGAGAAAATTAACAGCCTAAATTTACACCTCAAAGAACTAGAAAAAGAACAAGAAGTATAAAATGAGAGTATCCTTAAAATTACAAAGCATAGTGAAAAGAAATTAAGACAAATGTAAATAAATGGGAAAACATCCCAATTTCATGGTTCAGGGAAGTTAATATAGTTGTACTGGCACTATTCCACAAAAGCATATGAATATTCAATGTAATACCTATCATAATGCCAGCTAACATCTTTGTAAGAAATTGGCAAATGGCAAGCTGATTCATAGTTTTACATGAGTGGAGAAATGCCACTGGGGGATTAAAGGCTCAAAGCTAGCAAATGCCAACTATTAATATGGAGCCAGGCTATTACAAGTGGTGGAGTCACCTTTAGTGTCTGTGTTTCTAAACAAGGGTCACAATATGGACTGATCTGACAGATTTACGCTAAGACCCTGACCCCTATAAGGACATCAGTTCAGTTCAGTCGCTCAGTCGTGTCCGACTCTTTGCAACCCCATGAATCGCAGCATGCCAGGCCTCCCTGTCCATCACCAACTCCCGGAGTCTACCCAAACCCATATCCATCGAGTCAGTGATGCCATCCAGCCATCTCATCCTCTGTCGTCCCCTTCTCCTCCTGCCCCTAATCCTTCCCAGCATTAGGGTCTTTTCCAATGAGTCAACTCTTCGCAACACCCAAGTATTGGAGTTTCAGCTTCAACATCAGTCCTTCCAATGAACACCCAGGACTGATCTCCTTTAGGATGGACTCGTTGGATCTTCTTGCAGTCCAAGGGACTCTCAAGAGTCTTCTCCAACACCACAGTTCAAAAGCATCAGTTCTTCAGCACTCAGTTTTCTTCACCATCCAACTCTCACATCCATACATGACTACTGGAAAAACCATAGCCTTGACTAGACGGACCTTTGTAGGCAAAGTAATGTTTCTGCTTTTAAATATGCTATCTAGATTGGTCATAACTTTCCTTCCAAGGAGTAAGCATCTTTTAATTTCATGGCTGCAATCACCATCTGCAGTGATTTTGGAGCCCCCCAAAATAAAGTCTGCCACTGTTTCCACTGTTTCCCAATACATTTCCCATGAAGTGATGGGACCAGATGCCATGATCTTAGTTTTCTTAATGTTAAGCTTTAAGCCAACTTTTTCACTCTCCTCTTTCACTTTCATCAAGAGGCTCTTTAGTTCTTCTTCGCTTTCTGCCAGAAGGGTGGTGTCATCTGCATATCTGAGGTTATTGATATTTCTCCCAGCAATCTTGATTCCAGCTTGTGTTTCTTCCAGCCCAGCGTTTCTCATGATGTACTCTGCATATAAGATAAATAAGCAGGGTGACAATATACAGCCTTGACGTACTCCTTTTCCTATTTGGAACCAGTCTGTTGTTCCATGTCCGGTTCTAACTGTTGCTTCCTGACCTGCATACAGGTTTCTCAAGAGACAGGTCAGATGATCTGGTATTCCCATCTCTTTCAGAATTTTCTGCAGTTTATTGTGATCCACACAGTCAAAGGCTTTGGCATAGTCAATAAAGCAGAAATAGATGTTTTTCTGGAACTGTCTTGCTTTTTCGATGATCCAGCGGATGTTGGCAATTTGATCTCAGGTTCCTCTGCCTTTTCTAAAACCAGCTTGAACATCTGGAAGTTCACGGTTCACGTATTGCTGAAGCCTGGCTTGGAGAATTTTGAGCATTACTTTACTAGCGTGTGAGATGAGTGCAATTGTGCAGTAGTTTGGGCATTCTTTGGCATTGCCTTTCTTTGGGATTGGATGAAAAATGACCTTTTCCAGTCCTGTGGCCACTGCTGAGTTTTCCAAATTTGCTGGCATATTGAGTGCAGCACTTTCACAGCATCATCTTTCAGGATTTGAAATAGCTCAACTGGAATTCCATCACCTCCACTAGCTTTGTTCGTAGTGATGCTTTCTAAGGCCCACTTGACTTCACATTCCAGGATGTCTGGCTCTAGGTGAGTGATCACACCATTGTCATTATCTGGGTCGTGAAGATCTTTTTTGTACAGTTCTTCTGTGTATTCTTGCCACCTCTTCTTAATATCTTCTGCTTCTGTTAGGTCCATACCATTTCTGTCCTTTATCAAGCCCATCTTTGCATGAAATGTTCCCTTGGTACCTCTAATTTTCTTGAAGAGATCTCTAGTCTTTCCCATTCTGTTGTCTTCCTCTATTTCTTTGCATTGATCGTTAAGGAAGGCTTTCTTATCTCTCCTTGCTATTCTTTGGGAATATCATTTCAGATGGGAATATCTTTCCTTTTCTCCTTTGGTTTTCACTTCTCTTCTTTTCACAGCTATTTGTAAGAGCTCCTCAGACAGCCATTTTGCTTTTTTGCATTTCTTTTCCATGGGGATGGTCTTGATCCCGGTCTCCTGTACAATGTCACGAACCTCTCTCCATAGTTCATCAGGCACTCCGTCTATCAGATCTAGTCCCTTAAATCTGTTTGTCACTTCCACTGTATAATCATAAGGGATTTGATTTAGGTCATACCTGAATGGTCTAGTGGTTTTCCCTACTTTCTTCAATTTAAGTCTGAATTTGGCAATAAGGAGTTCATGATCTGAGCCACAATCCGCCCCCCGTCTTGTTTTTGCCGACTGTATAGAGCTTCTCCATCTTTGGCTGCAAAGAATATAATCAATCTGATTTTGGTGTTGACCATCTGGTGATGCCCATGTGTAGAGTCTTCCCTTGTGTTGCTGGAAGAGGGTGTTTGCTATGACCAGTGAGTTCTCTTGGCAAAACTCTATTAGCCTTTGCCCTGCTTCATTCTGTACTCCAAGGCCAAATTTGCCTGTTACACCAGGTGTTTCCTGACTTCCTACTTTTGCATTCCAGTCCCCTTTAATGAAAAGGACATCTTTTTTGGGTGTTCTAAAAGGTTTTGTAGGTCTTCATATAACTGTTCAAGTTCAGCTTCTTCAGCGTTACTGGTCGGGGCATAGACTTGGATTACCTTGATATTGAGTTGTTTGCCTTGGAAACGAACAGACATAGGACATAAGACCCTATTATTTCAGGGTCGCCCGATATAGGCCATCCTCGTGTGCTGTACTTACTTGATTCATTTGGGAATTCAGTCAGTGTTTCCCCGTGCCTCGGAGTTCACAAAGAACTAGACGAAAACGTGTGTGTACTCAGGCAGCTGCCAGCCAGGAAGAAGTCCCGCTTTAATGCAAATAAATATCCGTTGCCAAGTCAGGACGCCGCCCGCCAACGGAGGCTGGTTCCACAGACACGCAACCTCCTGCCCTGATGTCACTCAAGCGTGGGGCGTGGCCTCTCAAACAGTCCAATCAAGAACCCCGCTGGGTAAGGTGGGTGGGGAGACTTGCCGCACCGGCGCAGAAGTCCCCCCTCACTCCGGATCTTGAGTCGCTGATGACATATTCTTTGCCGCAGTGTTTCTCTCACTGCGATCTGCAGTGGTCGTAGGGGTCATAGGAGGGACTCGAGGAAACCTAGCAATGGTGAGTGGGCTGCCCCGAGATGTGCAGTCGGGGTGGAGGGTCTGGTCGAAACCGGTCGTGGCGGGACTCGGGTCTGCGGACGCCATGCTTGGATGTCGCCGCTCGGACTTCTGTCCCCTCTTTCAATCAGCGTGGGGGCGGAGCCGGCAGCTGGCCCCCCGGGCATCGAGTCGTCTCACAGGACGCACGGGGACTTGGCCCTTGAGCCCGGAGTCCCTCTGAGCAGCTCAGTGCCCGCAGCCCCGCGTCTTCCTCAGATTGTGAGGTTACCACAAGGGAGGGTCATCCGGGAACAGTCGTGACTGCGTCTGCGGGGATTGTACGCGGGAGGAACAGTGCTCTGTGGAGTTCATCGTCTCTCGCTTCCCCTCCGAGGGCGAGGGACTCGTTTTCTTCAGTTTTACAAGTGGTTTTGTTTTTAGAGCGAGGTCTCAAATCCACAGCTCTGCACCACCCCCAACCTCCGTCCCCAGCCTAGCTCTGGCAATAAACCCTGAATTTCCAGATCCTTCCTCTCATTCCCAGAGCCAACTTCACCTTTCGGATTCACAGCATCATTATAACTCCGCAGTGCATTTCAAAGGGGCCCAATATTTTAATAGTTTATCCTTTTACCACAGAGCCATGAATGGCTCTTAAAGACTTTTTTTTTTTTTAATCTGTGGATATTTTATATGAGTAGAAAGCCGAGGAACCACATGGAATCATGTACATTGTATGAAAACCTTTTGCCTCTGCCCGCAAAATCTGTACAGGACACATGCATCCTGTGGGAAGTCTTTAGGGTGGAGTTTATTCTTTGGAAATTTCGTTCTCATCTGTCAGCACCGTCTCTCCCTGGGTTTGTCACCTTGAACAGATTTATTGACTTAAGTCTCTGTTTTCCAAGAAAGGAAAAACATATTTAATCAATACAGCCGCAAGGACAGTATAAAATGTTCAAACAGGCAAGAAAGAAGTGACTTGGAGACAAAATAGAATATTCTTGTATTAATTCCATTTGTTAAGAATTTTGCTTTCACTCTTTCTTTCCCTGAACGTGTATACTAAGTTTCTGAGGTCTGTGCTTACTTTTGGATGTTTTCAAATGGAACTGCAGGGCTTAAACCAAAAGTGTTCAAGTATAATTATTTACAGATGAATTTCTTGCCACAGAAATAATAATTAACTGACATGTTTTATTATGGACGGAATAGATATTTGGGGGTTTCTGCTTGAACTACTTGTGTGCCTTACTATTTTCCTTCCTCCTTCCCACATAAACACTGGGTTTAAGTAATTTTGCTCAAAAACTAGCTTCGTGTCATTTAAAATCTCAATGATCCGAAGGAAGTCCAGGGAGAGTAGAGGTCTGCGGTCGGTGAGCCTCACTAAGGCCCCCATGAGGCTGCAAGGGGAAGTACTCCAAGACTCAGTTGCTTCTTCCTGGGAAGCCTCCTCTTACAGGTGTCCTACATACTCACACCCATCACAGAAGGAGCCTTTATCGTGAGAGATGTAGAACTTTGGAAAGCTGAGGGTGCACCTTTACATAAGAGTGGGGATGATGCCTTTTTTGAGGTTGTTGTTTTGGTTCCGTAGGCCTAGACTTCTTTTTTTTTTTTTTTACTTACTTATTTGACTGCTCCGGGTCTTAGTTGCTGTACAGGTCTTTGGTCTCCGTTCCAGCCTGTGGAATCTTTAGTTGTAGCATGTGGGATCTAGTTCCCTGGCCAGGGATTGAACCCAGGTCCCCTGCAGTGCAAGCGTGGAGTCTCAGACACGGAACCACCAGGAAAACCCCCGGCCTAGGCATTTTTAGGCATGGTGTTTGAGTTTTGCATCCACAGTGTAGGTGCAGTTAGTACAATTTGTCCACAGCGAAAAAGTCTGTGAAGATCAGATGTTCTGTCTCAGGACAAAGGTTTATGAACTGGGGAGTTCCTTTTGGGTGAGAACCTTAAAGTAAAACAGGTTGAGAGTTTCCTAACTTGTGACAATGGAAGTCTGGGAGAGGGAGAGCTTCCATGCTTACAGAATAGGGGAGGGCATGTGGCACTCCCACAGTTCATTCCTATGACTGCTCACGTGTACCCTGTCCTCCTTAACCAGGGATGACCTGCCGGGAGCCAGCTCACGAGATCCCACCCATGACAGAGTCATGAGGTAAAGGGCTGATTGAGCACGGCTTCTCAGCCCTCAGGAGTTCTCGGAAGGCTGCCCCAGCACTCACCTTAAAGATGATATCTGTCTTTCTGATGTTTGCTACAATAAACCTCTTCTTATTTTCTGTGATTTAGAAAAAAGGCTTTTCCTGATTCTCTTCTAAAATAGATCAATCTGAAATCTCAATCGACAAGGCCCCTGAACAGTAGCACCCTAAATAAAATTATCTGAAATATAGAGTATGCTGATCTAAATTCCTTTTGCTAACATATTGGTTTGTTTAATAAATATACCTGTGCCTTTGGAGCTAATGTGCTTGACTGCCCCTTAACAACAGAACAGCATTGAGGGCCTCCACACAGAAAGCCCCAATGGGCACAGAGCCCTTTGTAGGAAAGAAAGGCTTGTTAGGAAATACAAAAAATATTGCTTTGTGAAATTGTTACTTAATCTATAGTTACTCACTATGTTTTTACTCTTAACGTATTTAGCCTATATAATGAAAGCATAATAATTAGGGATTTATCTAAATAAAAGTTTAGTTTTAATACAAATAATAAGACAATTGTTAATTCAGCTGGTGATTTTGCTAAGAACTGACCTTTGTGCTACATTGTTTCAGCTTGCTGTACTATGACTTTATGGAACCACATTCTTTTCTGTTAAGCTCAAGGCATAGAGTAAATTACCAAAAACAGGTTTTACCTTGAAACTTTCTATTAATGAATTCTTTCCTGCTGTGCCTGATACAAGTGTCCTGGCTGATCAACCCTTATCAATAAAAGAGTCACAAGATGTTAGCAGGCCTCTGGGCCAGAAGATGATGTAAACAATTTTAAACCTTTTATAACTTAGAAACACAAACAGTGTTCTGGTTCCGATATGGATCAAAAACTGCTGATCCATCGAGCTGATCTGGCATGACTCTATACTTTACATTTGTTTCTATGTACCACTAAAGATATAAAAGCTGTCTTAAAAACAATAAAGTCAGAAGACACTTGGAAACACCGAAGACTCGAGACTCGCTGTGTCTTCTCATTCGTATCGCCGACGCCGTCCATCCTAAGGGAACCCTGACCTGCTGGAGCTGGACTCCGGCAATGACCCACTCTAGGGGTTCCATCTCAACTCAGAGTGTTTAGACCACAAGTCTGGAATATGTTCAACTTTCTAAAAGTGGATTTTTCTTCTGAATTTTAGGGAAGCAGGCTGCTTCCTGTTTTTTTTAATTTAATTTTTATTTTATATTGGACTATAGTTGATTTACAATGTTGTGTTAGTTTCAGGTGTACATCAAAGTGATTCTGTTATACGTATACATATATCTATTGTTTTTCAGATTATTTTCCCATATTGGTTGGTACAGAATATTGAGTAGAGTTCCCTGTGCTATACAATAGGTCATTGTTGGTTATCTTGTTTATCTATTTTGATTCCAGTATTTGAGTTTGCTTTCCTTTGGATTCTTTTGTCTTAAATATTGCAACCCTTTAACTAGTTTGCAGTAGCACTTGGGATTTTAAAATGTAAGTTGATTGAGAGAGATGATGTAAGGCAGAAAATTGTGGAACCAAATAGAATTTTGATTCATTTAGGCAAGAGAACCTCAAGATGTAAGATCGGTGTATTTAAATTTTCAGGTGCTCTTTCCACTTTTAGATCAGTTTATGTACCTGTCCCTAGAGAACTTTGACATTTAAAAGGCTCTACTATTTCTAAGATAAATGGATTCCTATTTTTTTTAAGGAAAAAAATCGTATTTATTTAATTTTGGGCTGCGCTGAGTCTGTGTTGCTGTGCTTGGGCTTTCTCTATTTGTGGAGTGTGGGGATTACTCTCTAGTTTTGGTGCACAGGCTTCTCCTGTTGGGGAACACAGACTCTAGGGCGTGGGCTCAATAGTTGTCCTATATGGGCTTAGTTGCTCTGCAGCTTGTGGAATCTTCCCCAAGCAGGGATCAAACTCATGTCCCCTGCATTGGCTGGCAGATTCTTAACCCCTGAACCACCAGGGGAGTCCCCAATATATTTTGAATAATTTCAGATTCTTGATCTTTTAAATGTTTCCACATTCTTGATCTTCCAATTAAGCTTATCCTCAAAAGGATATTTTTCTTCCCTTTTTTTGTGTATCTTTTAATTATCTTAATTTTAATATATTCGAACTTGTCTCTGGCTTTGTAGCTCATTCTTTTGCTTATATGACAATACTCTTTCTACTGTCAATAACATATTTACCTGTAACTTCTAACAGTGGCTTTGTTTTGTCTTTCACATTTAAATCTACAGTGAGCAGCCTATTGTCTATGGAATGGAGGGAAATATGCTGCATTTTTCCAGTTGGATAACAGTTTGTCTCTTATATAGGCAAATGTTCATGATATTTGCCACTGCTTTTCTGCTCTCTCCTTAACCAACTCTCCACATATAATCTGGCCTATGGAAGACACTTTTCCTTTTCTTGGTTCTGTTAGTTTTTCTTTCTGTTAATACTTGTATCATTTGAATTAACATAGAGGTAGACCATCACATTTTTCCATAGGAGACTGTCCATTTTTGGACATTCCTTCTTCCTGTTCCGTTTGGAGGAGTAGTCTTTATTGAGTCCCTAAAAACTGTCTCAGGGGGACTTCCCTGGTGGTTCAGTGGTTAAGAATCTGCCTGCTAAGGCAGGGGACACAGGTTCAGTCCCTGATCCTTGAAGATCCCACATGCCACAGGGTAACTACTGAGCCTGGGCACCTAGAGCCTGTGCTCAACAACAAAAAAAGCCACCACAATGAGAAGCCCACGCACCACAATGAAGAGCAGCCCCCCACTCGCCACAGCTAGAGAAAAGTACAAAGACCCAGTGCGGCCATAAATAAATAAATAAATAAAGTTGAAAAAAGAACTGTCTTAGGTATTTAATATATTAATATATTTAGGTATTTAATAATTTAATATATCATCTGGGAGAGGTGACATCTGGGCAATGCTGAATTCTTTCTAAGAACACATGCCATTACTTTACTTATTTCAGTCTACTTTGACATCACCCAATAATTTTTAAAATTTTCTTATGAGAATCGCTACATATTTTGTAGTAGTCTTGTTTAGTATTGAATTAAATCTGGTCTGGAGAAAACCAGCAGTAAGCTCTCAAATGTTGTCTCTTGCTGTAATCACATAGAATGGGCTCAGTTCCAAATAAATTGTGAGTATACATGTGTATTATGGTCTACCCAGTTTCCAGAGTTGCTTGAGGAGGTGTAGGGCTGCTCAGGTAGGCATCTTCTGATCAGTTTACCATATACCCTGTTTTTCGCATAAACACACTAGAGTCACAGGCATGTTTATCTATAAGGTTGTTGAGCTTACGCCCAAAACCACAGATCCTACTGAAAGATGAAATTTGTGAGCAAGCATTTCTAAGGATAAGCAGTCTTGGGCCTGCTAATGTTCACTGTGTCTTTTGCACACGATGTAGTTGGATTTGTTATGAGCAAGCATCTTGTTCCAGTGAATAAAGAGTGATGAGGGCTACCTTTAGGCAGCTTCTCTTACTCCCTGGACGCACAACAAGAGGGATGTTCCTTCATTCTATTATTCTACTTCGAGCGTTGTCACGATAAATGGGAGCCTTTTTTCTGTATCCTCCTCTTGGACATCAATGGATAATTGGTCTCTTTTAGAGACCAGCATTTAGGAAACTTTTGCCACTGGGGATTCCTATACATAAGATGGGCCATCAAGCTACTGTGTCCCACGGGGGAGCTCAGAAATGAGAGAAGGTGGAAGGACAGCCTCGAGAGTCAGGAATCACTTGCTGCTGAAATTAGGGAAATGTTGTAACAAATAACTCATATTTGTTATTTTTTGAGGCGAGCACTGTTGAACTCTTTATGTTTTTTATAATTTGTGCAAATTCACTCTGAAACTATTGTAGATTTTAATGAAGCCCTTGCAGACTTCAAGTCAACCTGATCCTCAAGGTCATCAAGGCCCAAATTACAGTTTTATGATTCTGCCAGAAAGAGGTCTTCTGTGATCATACCATCTCAGTATGGGCAACTCTGTGTCCTAAAATTATTCGGAAGCCATTCCGAGGCACATGAATATAGGGATTTTTTGGAGGTGCAAGTTGTCCTTCTTTCCTCCTCATGCCTGGACTCTCACACTGAATAATTTCCTAGCCCCATAAAGTGAGATAGAGAAAGGAAGGCAAAATCCAGCATGTGACAAATATTATACAAATTTTAATTTATCCTCCTCCACAAGAATATTTTCATTCAGCCACCTGGATTGGACTAATCTTCCATTAGCATGGAATACTTCAGGACAGTATATCTAGTTGGATCTTGTTACAAGTTGGATTTCCACAGGACTTTTGGCCTCACATTTGGTGATGGGAATAGAAGAAAAACCTTCCAATTCTTCACTTGTTGTTTGTTAAAACCTCATGCAGATG
Organism: Okapia johnstoni; assembly: GCA_024291935.2. NCBI lineage: Eukaryota > Metazoa > Chordata > Mammalia > Artiodactyla > Giraffidae > Okapia > Okapia johnstoni. The sequence continues at coordinate 10,114,619 of CM044316.1, read as the reverse complement.
TGAACCTGTGATTGCACAGTGCTGCACAATATGGTGAATATTAAAGAGGGAATGGAAAAGTTTTTATCAGAAGAAACTGGTGTACTTAAAATGGAGTTATTTCTTTCATTTGTAGAGCGTTTCTCTTATTTCTCCAAGGTGCTCTATTTATTTAATTATTTATTTTGGTTGCACTGGGTCTTTATTCCTGTGTGCGGGCTTTCTCTAGTGGCAGCAAGCAGAGACTATTCTTCGTTGCAGTGCATGGGTTTCTCATTGTGGTGACTTCTCTTGTTTTGGAGCACAGGCTCTAGGCACATGGGCTTCAGTAGTTTTGGCATGTGGGCTCAGTAGTTACAGCTTGTGGGCTCTAGAGCACTGACTCATTAGTTGTGATGCATAGGCCTAGATGCTCCACAGCATGTGGAATCTTCCCAGACCAGGAATCGAACCCATGTCCCCTGCACTGGCAGGTGGGTTCTTATCGACTGTACCATCAGGGAAGTATAAGTTGTTTTGTCTTGACAAAGAGAGCAATAAAGACTTGGAAGTGATCACAAGACAAATGTAGCAATAAATTCCTTGTGTTAATGATGCTCTTGAATTCACGAGGGAGTATCACCATAGAGTGAGAGTTCTAATGACAAACTTATAGAACAAACATTTGGAGACCACAGTGTCATATGTAAACTTCCTGTGAACTGAGTATAGATTGCTGGTGCTCTTCATCCTACCCATTCTCTCACACACAAACTTGGGATGTTTTAGGATTCAGTGACCTTTGAGGATGTGAGTGTGAAGTTCACCACGGAGGAGTTGGGTCTGTTGGATCTAACCCAGAAGAAACTCTACAGAGATGTGATGCAGGAAACCTTCAAAAACTTGACCTCAGTAGGTAAGGGATGATGGCATTCTTAATTACTTAATTCTTTAGATAACCTATGTTGTTTGCTTATCAACATGTTCAAGAGGTAAAATGTGGAAAGAGACTATGTTGGTAAATAAAGCAGGCATGGTCATAGGTCATCATAGGTCTGTCATGTAAAACTTTTCTCTATTATTTTATAATTTATAATGATTTTTTTGTTGGTCTGCATTGTAGGAGAAAGACAGGAAGACCTTGACATTGGAAATCAGTATGAAAATCATGGGACAAATACGAGGTGAGTTACACTGACAGGAGAAAGCAGTGTCCCATGACAGAATGTAGTATACAATGGCATCTTTTAAAATTTATTTTTTATTAAAGTATAGTTGATATACAGTGTTGCGTTAGTTTTAGGTAGTCAGCAAAGTAATTCAGTTTTTTTTATATATATATATATATATATATATATATATAAACATACACATATTTTATATATATAATATCCATTCTTTTTCTAGTTTTTTTCCATTATAGGTTATTCCAAGATATTGAATATAATTCCCTGTGCTATACAGTAGGTCTTTGTTGTTTATCTGTTTTCCCTCCCCAAACCTTTCCCTTATGGTAACCATAAGTTTGTTTTCTATGCCTGTGAGTCTGTTTCTGTTTTGTAGTTAAGTTCATTTGTATCATTTTTTTTGGATTCCACATGTAAGTGATACCACATCTTCTTTATCCATTCATCTGTCAGTGGACAGTTAGGTTACTTCCATGTCTTGGCTATTGTAAATAGTGCTTCTATGAATATTGGGGGGCACGTTTCTTTTCAAATTAGAGTTTTTGTCTTTTCTGGATACATGCCCAGGAGTGGGACTGCTAGATCATATGGTAATTCTATTTATACTTTTTTATGGAATCTCCATACTGTTCTCCATAGTAACTATACCAATTTACATTCCTACCAACAGTGTAGGAATGTTCCCTTTTCTCTGCACCCTCTCCAGCATTTATTACTTGTAGTTTTTTTGATGATGGCTATTCTGACCAATGTGAAATGATACCTTATTGTAGTTTTGATTTGCATTTCTCTAACAATTAGTGACGCGGAACATCTTTTCATATACCTGTTGACCATCTGTATGTCTTCTTTGGAGAAATTTCTATTTCAGTCTTCTGCCCATTTTCTGATTGTGTTCTTTGCTTTTTTGATATTGAGCTGTATGAGCTGGAATAGCTATTCCAGCTATTCTGGAAATGAATCCGTTGTCAGACACATCATTTTCAGATATTCTCTCCCATTCAGTAGATTGTTTATTCATTTTGTTTATGGTTTCCTTTGCTGTGCAGAAACTTTTAAGTTTAATTAAGTTCTATTTGTTTATTTTTGCTTTTGTTTCCATTACTCTGGGAGACAGATCCAAAAAAATATTGCTGTGATTTATGTCAAAGAGTGTTCTGCGTATGTTTTCCTCCAGGAGTTTTATAGTATCCAGTCTTACATTTACAGCTTTAATCCATTTTGAGTTTGTTTTGTATATGATCTTAAGAGAATGTTCTAATTTCATTCTTTTGCGTGTGGCTGTCCAGTTTTCCCAGCACCATTTATTGAAGAGACTGTGTTTTCTCCACTGTATATTTTTTCCTTTTTTGTCATAGATTAATAGACCATAAATGCATGAGTTTTTTTCCGGACTATCTATCCTATTCCATTGATCTATGTGTCTGTTTTTGTGCCAGGACCACGCTGTTTTGATTACTGTGGTCTTGAGGTATATAGTCTGAAGTCAGGGAGCCTGATTCCTCCAGCTTCATTCTTCTTTCTCAAAATGGTCTATGCCGTGACATTTTAAAACAAAGAAAATAAATCAGCCCAGCCTTAAAACTAATGAATCTTAGAATTGTTGCATCATTTTTTTTCCTCAAATTTATCCTAAATGTTGAGTGTATGATAAATAGTACACTTGGAATCATATTCAGAATCACCACTTATGAGTATTACTGTTTTAATAATTACTGATTATCTTTCAGAGCTTTATTATATTCACTTTCAGTTGGAATGTGCAGAAAACCTACACTTTCCTTGAAAATGGTAAAATTTTCATTGTCATAACTATTAATAAATATAGTTAACAAGCCATTCATTAATAATATGCTTCTTATTTTTTACAGCAGTCATATGGTAGAAACACTGTAAAAATAAAGAAGGTAATCAGTATGGGGAAACGTTTAGCCTGATTTCAAATCATAATCAGAAAAAGAAAACTACTGGAATAAAACTATATGAGTTCAGTATATATGGACAGGTCTTCATGCATCATTCATCCTTTAATAGGCACATGACATCTCATACTACACCAAAATCATGTGAGTATCAGGAATATGAAGAGAAACCACATATAAATGCAAAGAATGTGGCAAGGCCTTTAAATCGTCAATCTAGACTTATGCATGAGAAGATTCACACCGGAGAGAGACCCTATGATTGTAAGAAATGTGGGAAGGCCTTCAGATATCACCACAACTTTCAAAAACATGACCAAACTCATACTGGAAAGAAACCCTATAGAGGTAAGCACTGTGGTAAAGCCCTCAGTTCTCTCAGATACTGTCAAATTCATGAAATAACACACACTGGAGAGAAACCTTATAAATGTAAGCAATGTGGTAAAGCTTTCAGTTGTCCCAGTTACTTTGTAAAACATGAGAGAATTCATAGTGGATTGAAACCATATGAATGCAAACAATGTGGTAAAGCCTTCAATTGTGCCAGTTACATTCGAAGACATGAAAGGACACATACTGGAGAAAAGCCCTATAAATGTAAAAAATGTGGTAAGGCCTTCAGTTGTTCAAGTTCCTTTCGAAAGCATGAGAGAACTCATACTGGAGAGAAACCCTATGAATGTAAGCAATGTGGTAAAGCCTTCAGTTATTCTAGATCCTTTCAAAGTCATGAAAGGAACACAGTGGAGAAAAGCCCTATACGTGTAAAAATTGTGATAAAGCTTTTGCTTGTCCAAATTCCTGTCGAAAACATGAGCGGACTCATTCTGGACAGAAACCCTATGTATGTAAGGAATGTGAGAAAGTCTTCAGTTCTCTTACAAAATTTCAAAGATACATGATGAAGCTCACGGGCTATGGACCTTATAAATGTAAAGACTGTGGGAAAGTCTTTGTCCCAATTACTTTCGTTGTCATGAAAGGACTCACAATGGAGAAAAGCCATATAAATGTAAGGAATGTGATAAGGCCTTCAGTTTTCCTTGTTGTCGTCAAAGGAGTCATACTGGGGAAAGGCCCTGTGAATGTAAGCAATATGGTAAAGCCTTCACTTACCTCAGTTCTATTTGAAAACATGAAAGAACTCATACTGGAGAGAAATCCTATGAATGTAAGGAATGTGGAAAGGCCTTTATTTATTCTTCAAATGTTCAAAGACACATGATCGTGCATACTGATGATGGACCTTGCAAATGTAAGGACTGTGGGAAAGGCTTTGATTGTCCTAGTTCATTACAAACACATAAAAACACTTACACTGGAGAGAAACCCTGTTGATGTAGAACTTGCAGTAAAGCCCTCCCAGTTCTTGTTGAAACCATGAAAAAAATCCATAATGGAGAATAGTGCCATAAATGTAAGAAATGCATGAAAGCCTTTATTTGTCCCAGTTCATTCCAAATACATAGAACAGCTCACACTAGAGAGAAACTCTGTTTTTGTAAACAATATGGCAAAGCCTTCAGCATTCCCAGTTATGTTCAAATACATGGAAGAACTCATACCAGGGAGAAAATGAATGAAAAGAATGTGGAAAAGCCCTCATATATTGCACAACGCTCCCAGGACACATGAGAGTACACACTGGAGAGAAATGATATGTGTGTAAGGAATGTGGGAAAGCCTTTAGTCCCATTTCTTTGGGAAGCCACGAAAGGGCTGGAGAGATTTGTATTGAATGTAAACTACGTAGGAAAACCTTCACTTGCCCCACGTCCATACAAAAAACCATAGAAAAATGTACACGGGATAGAAACCTTGTAACTGAAAAACAAGGAAAATTCCAATTTTAACAAATATTTTCAAAGTCATGTGAAAATTCTACTGGAAAGAAATCCATGTAAGTACTATTATGGGTAAGCTGTCAGAAAATTCACAACATGAAAGAAATAAATTTTGTGCATATATTTTCTTTGTAATTTGACTCATTCTCAAAGTGATTTTCTGTTGTATGGATTTGTAATTAGCTTTACAAGTATTCATAGAGGTGAGATAATTTTGTAGGTACTCGTTAAGCAATCAGTTCAGTCGCTCAATCGTGTCTGACTCTTTGCGACCCCATGGACTGCAGCACGTCAGGCTTCCCTGTCCATCACCAACTCCCGGAGCTTACTGAAACTCATATCCATTGTGTTGGTGATGCCACCCAATTATCTCATCCTCTGTCGTCCCCTTTGCCTCCTGCCTTCAATCTTTCCCAGCATCAGGGTCTTGTCCAATGAATTAGTTCTTTGCATCAGGTGGCCAAAGTTTTGGAGTTTGAGCTTCAGCATCAGTCCTTCCAATGAACATTCAGGACTGATTTCGTTTAGGATGGACTGGCTGGATCTCCTCACAGTCCAAGAAACTCTCAAGAGTGTTCTCCAACACCACAGTTCAAAAGCATCAATTCTTCTGCACTCAGCTTTCTTTATAGTCCAACTCTCACATCCATACATGACCACTGGAAAAACCGTAGCTTTGACTAGACGGACCTTTGTTGGTAAAGTAATGTCTCTGCTTTTTAATATTCTGTCTAGGTTGGTCATAGCTTTTCTTCCAAGGAGCAAATGTCTTTTAATTTCATGGCTGCAGTCACCATCTTCAGTGATTTTGGAGCCCCCAAAAATAAAGTCTGTCACTGTTTCAATTGTTTCCCAGTCTGTTTGCCATGAAGTGATGGGACCAGATGCCATGATCTTAGTGTTGAGTTTTAAGCCAACTTTTTCACTCTCCTCTTTCACTTTCATCAAGAGGCTCTTTAGCAATACTTCCTAAAAAATTAATAGGTAATTTTTCCTTTAGTCATCTGGTAATTTTTTGTGTGTCTATTTTGAAGTCTATTGAAACCGTGAATTGAAGTTTATTTCTAATATGCTGCTGTTGCTGAGTCATCTCAGTCGTGTCCGACTCTGTGCGACCCCATAGATGGCAACCCACCAGGACCGCCATCCCTGGGATTCTCCAGGCAAGAGTACTGGAGTGGGTTGCCATTTCCTCCTCCAATGCATGAAAGTGAAAAGTGAAAGTGAAGTCACTCAGTCGTGTCTGACTCTTAGCGACCCCATGAACTGCAGCCCACCAGGCTTCTCCATCCATGGGATTTTCCAGGCAAGAGTACTGGAGTGGGGTGCCATTGCCTTCTCCCTTCTAATATGCAAGTAGGTTTAATTTTTACCTAATTTTGTAAGTTATGTGTAAGGAAAAGGACATTGAAAAATGATACTTTGTTTTTTTCCCCCACTGGCTTCCTGTGGCAAGTACTGGATATGCCTTATTCATTTTACATGTAATATCTTCTACCTTACTCAGCAGAAACTACCTTTTCATTGCTTGAAGAACCTTATTCTATTTTCCTTGGAATATATAATAGCCATATATTTATTTATAAGTATGCAAAATTCATCACAGTGCAGTCTCTTGTAAATTATTATCTTCATCTTTTGTCTTTTACACTTTGTCACTTCTGGTTGATATTTGGACTATGAGATTTCCATTAGGAAGAGAGACTTATGAGAGGACAATAAAATTTAGACTTGGTGATGACTCTTCTTGATCCTAGTATATTAATGTGAGTACTATGAACTATATTTTCTAGAATGTGTTGCCTTATGTTAGAAGTCACTAAAGCATAACTTATATGAAACTTGGAAAGCAGAGATATAGTTTAGTCAGGTTTTGAAGTCAACTGTATAGAAGCAGTCAGAAGAACAAGCCTTTACAGACACTTGGTTCCAGCCCATTTTCCACATTCTTTTCCCTATCAATCAAGTATATCCTTAAAACCTCCACAGACTGCTTGATTTCCACTTGATCTGAACTGTAGGCTTCTACTCTTATCCCCAAATTCAACATTGAAGATCCAGCACAGTTTGGATTTTCCTGCAAACCCTCATGTGTCCACCTGGCAAGAAATTTAGACTGTCATGATTGAGAATATTTTCTGAAGCACTGAGTGCCCTGTTCTCTAGATATTATTAGTCTAAGGTCTAATTTGTGTAGCAAACACCTTGCTTTGTTTAAGATATCATTATCATGCCCAAAGAGTCGAAGTTTATAGTTTACATCTAAAACAGTAAGTAGAAATGTTTTTATAGCAGTTAATACCTATAGTAACAAAAGAGAGATCTCAAATCAATAATCTAACCTTATACCTTCTTGATCTGAAACAAGTAGACCACTATGTATTTCTCCAGCAAGAAGGATTTATTCCGAATCAGCAGAAAATTGCAACTCATAGTCTGCAATATGGCAGAGCACATTGCAAGTCCTCACACAGCACAGGGATTTGAACACTTTTATAGAGTAGAAAAAGAAGTTGGGAGGGCTCTAATAAAGAAACCATGACTTTTCATTGGCTGAATCCTTACCAGGAAAGAAGTATCTTGCTTCTTCCTGTTGGGCTCTGTTACCATTGCAGGATGTGAGAGTTCCCCCTTCTGGTCTGCCCATCCTATTTGTGGTTTCTGTTTATCAAATTTTTTACACTTTCCCCTTCTGTACAAGATCTTTTTCTGAAAACATCACTTAGCAAGAGTCAGGTTTTCCAGTTTTAGCGGCTTTTTCCCCTCAATGTTAGGAAGAACCTTTCCTGGGGTTTAGTGTCTCATGACAAAGGGAAAGAACCCAGATAAGAAACCTACTAAGGTCACATTTGAGCAACAAGAAGGGGTAAGAGGAAGAACCTTCAGGCACTTTAGTCTGTATGTTATTAAGATCATAGCCATTGGATATCATATAAAGAGTTATGTTATCATCAAGGGTTTGGTAACAAACCTCCAGCAGACCTGGTCCAGATATAGAGAGGCTGAAGAGGGTTCTTTTGGAGGTTTTTTTTTTTACATTAATTAATTTATTTATTTGGCTATACCAGGTCTTAGTTGCAGTGCAAAGGATCTTTGATCTTCATTGTGGCGTGTGGAATCTTCAGTTGCAGCATGTGAACTTTTAGTTACTGCAGGTAGGAGTAGGAGCTAGTTCCCCGACCAGAAATCAAACCCTGGCCCCCTGCATTGGGAGTGTGGAGTCTTAGCTACTGGACCAGGGAAGTCCCTAGAAGTGCATTCTTAAATCAACGAAATCTCTAAGTTGCAAGATGTGATCCATAAGGTCTTTGTTTCCCAAGGGTACTGTGAAAAGACTGTTCTACCAAAACATGGTTACTTTTCATAGAAGCAGTTAGGCCTTTGCAATATTGAAGCATCACCTCTTATCAATTGTAGGTCAAAAGAAGCAGTAGTCCTGCATTGGGCATCTTGTGACTGTCACCAAGGGTGAGAGTTGATGAGTTCCAAAAGGTCTGGCTCTGAGATATAGAACTAACCACAATACATTTGGTCAGGGTATTTATAGGGCCTCAACAAATTCTGCCAGCTGAGTCATAATTACGCCATTAGTGTGTCTGACTAAACCAGAGGACTGAGGGTAGTAATCACTGTGATAATGTTGTAAAACCGGTCATACAGAAGAGACTTGTCAAAGCACTTAACCAGTAAAGCGGGTTTTTTGATCAATGAAATTCAAGAGGAGTTCCTCTGGTAGGGATACTGTTTTCAAGAAGGATTTTAGCCACAGTAGAGATTAGGGTTAGAGTTCCTGTGTCTGCAAGGGAAGGCTTCAGTCCAGTATGAAAACACACAGACCGTGATGTAAGCCTGTTTATATCCATTAGAGGAAGCTGCATGAAATCCATTTGCCAAGTCTCATTAGGCAGTTTTCAATATTCAGGAGCAGTACAAACAGGCTTCAGTGGGGAATTCCCTGGCAGTCCAGTGGTTGAGACTCCAGAGTTTCCACTGCTGGGGGCACAGGTTCAATCCATAGTTGAGGAACTGATATTCAGCAAGCAGTGCAGTGAGGCCAAAAAAAAAAAAAAAAAAAAAAAAGCCTCAGAACCTTAACAGTAGCTAATGTAGCAGTGGGTAGTATTGCATTCAGTAATTCCTGAGTGTGGAGGCCATTTTTAACTTCATTTCCACTGGAAGTAAGGGAGGCATGTTGCTTCCACAACATTCCAAAATCATGATTTACTGCGAAGGTATATCTCAGCAGTGAAAACACCAGCAGTTTGGTCCTTGGCTAATGTACAGGTCCATGGAAGAGCATGTAATTTCACCTGTCAGGTCAAAGCAACCATAGGTAAAGATGCTGCCTCAGCAACATCAGCATCAAAAGGATCCATGAGGGTAACCCAGTGAAGGTGTATCATGACCCTTCAGAGGTGATGGCCAAGTACAGCCAAGAGGCTGTTGAAATAGGCACTGAAAACAGCAGACTTATCAAATCTATGACAGCAAAATACTTATCAGTTACCAGCTTATTAGATGGAGTCAGTGATTTCTATAATATTGGGGACTGGATATAGGGTTTTGTTTGGTGTGACCACAACCTCAAGGTTGCCTTAATTTACTGTGAGGTGTCATCCTTTCTTGGTTTAATAGATAAATTGGGCTGTTAAAAGGAGGACTGGGAATAATTAACCCTTTACTAACTAGCTTCTGTAAATAGTTTTCAGTCCATCAAGGCCCTGTGTAATTTATGTTGGGCCATTAACACTCACCTAGAACCAGACATCCTGGAATGTGAAGTCAAGTGGGTCTTAGGAAGCATCATTACAAACAAAGCCACCAAAGGTGATGGAATTCCGGTTGAGCTATTCCGAATCCTAAAAGATAATGCTGTGCAAGTGCTGCACTCAATATGCCAGCAAATATGGAAAACTCAGCAGTGGCCACAGGACTGGAAAAGGTCGGTTTTCATTCCAATACCAAAAAAAGGCAATGGCAAAGACTGTTCAAACTACCGCACAATTGCACTCATCTCACACGCTAGCAAAGTAATGCTCAAAAATCTCCAAGCCAGGCTCCAACAGTATGTGAACCGTGAACTTCCAGATGTTCAAGCTGGTTTTAGAAAAGGCAGAGGAACCAGAGATCAAATTGCCAACATCCATTGGATCATCGAAAAAGCAAGAGAATTCCAGAAAAACATCTACTTCTGCTTTATTGACTATGCCAAAGCCTTTGACTGTGTGGATCACAACCAACTGTGGAAAATTCTGAAAGAGATGGGAATACCAGGCCACCTGACCTGCCTCCTGAGAAATCTGTATGCAGGTCAGGAAGCAACAGTTAGAACTGGACATGGAATAACAGAGTGGTTCCAAATGGGGAAAGGAGTAGTTCAAGGCTGTATATTGTCACCCTGCTTATTTAACTTATATGCAGAGTACATCATGAGAAACCCTTGGCTGGAAGAAGCACAAGCTGGAATTAAGATTGCCAGGAGAAATATCAATAACTTCAGATAGGCAGATGACACCACCCTTCTGACAGAAAGTGAAGAACTAAAGAGCCTCTTGATGAAAGTGAAAGAGGAGAGTGAAAAAGTTGGCTTAAGGACATGGAAGCAACCTAGATGTCCATCGGAAGATGAATGGATAAGAAAGCTGTGGTACATATACACAATGGAATATTACTCAACCATTAAAAAGAGTGTATTTGAATTAGTTCTAATGAGGTGGATGAAACTGGAGCCTATTATACAGAGTGAAGTAAGTCAGAAAGAAAAACACCAATACAGTATACTAACGCATATATATGGAATTTAGAAATTTGGTAATGATGGCCCTATATGCGAGACAGCAAAAGAGACACAGATGTAAAGAACAGTCTTTTGGACTCTGGGGGAGAAGGCGAGGATGGGATGATTTGAGAGAATAACATTGAAACATATATATTATCATATGTGAAACAGGTCACCAGTCCAAGTTCGATACATGAGACAGGGTGCTCAGGGCTGGTGCACTGGGCTGATCCTGAGGGATGGGATGGGGAGGGAGGTGGGAGGGGAGTTCAGGATGGGGAACACATGTACACCCAGGGCTGATTCATGTCAATGTATGGCCAAAACCACTACAATATTGTAATTAGCCTCCAATTAAATTAATTAATTTTTTAAAAAAGAAAAAGTTGGCTTAAAACTCAATATTCAGAAAACTAAGATCATGGCATCCAGTCCCATCACTTCATGGCAAATAGATGGGGAAACAGTGGAAACAGTGACAGACTTTATTTTGGGGGGGCTCCAAAATCACTGCAGATGGTGACTGCAGTCATGAAATTAAAAGACGCTTGTTCTTTGGAAGAAAAGTTTTGACCAACCTAGACAACGTATTAAAAAGCAGAGACATTACTTTGCTAACAAAGGTCCATCTTGTCAAAGCTATGGTTTTTCCAGTAGTCATGTATGGATGTGAGAGTTGAACTATAAAGAAAGCTGAGCACCAAAGAATTGATTCTTTTGAACTGTGGTGTTGGAGAAGACTCTTGAGAGTCCCTTGGACTGCAAGGAGATCCAACCAGTCCATCCTAAAGGAAATCAGTCCTGAATATTCATTGGAAGGACAGATGCTGAAGCTGAAACTCCAGTACTTTCTTTGGCCACCTGATACAAAGAACTGACTCATTGGACAAGACCCTGATGCTGGGAAAGATTGAAGGTGGGAGGAGAAGGGAACTTCAGAGAATGAGATGGTTGGGTGGCATCACCAACTCAATGGACATGAGTTTGAGTAAGCTTCGCGAGTTGGTGATGGACAGGGAAGCCTGGCATGCTGCAGTCCATGGGGTCACAAAGAGTCAGACACGACTGAGCGACTGAACTGAACCGAACTGATATTAGCTAAGTTATTTGGGGAGTAAGGTCTGTGAGGTCCAAGCCAAATTTTAAGTAACAGAAACCATAATTTTGATCTATGAACCATTGGTTCAGAGCTTCCCAGTTCAGTATGGGATATTTTAGGACAGTGGGTGTTGTGACCATGGAGAATCTAGGGACAACCATGGTTTTGATAGTAAAAGAGAAACACTGTCCTATTTGTCCTCTATGCTATGTTCATTAGTGCTTCTAAGATTATCAGAGATATCTTGCTTAAATTTGTTGGGATCTCAGGTTAAATTAGGTGGCTCAGTGATGAATCTGCCTGCAATGCAGGAGACATGGGTTCAAGCCGTGGGTTGGGAAGATCCCCTGGAGAAGGAAATGGCAACTCACTCCTGCATTCTTGCCTGAGAAATCCCATGGACAGAAGAGCCTGGTGGGCTACAGTCCATGGTGTCGCAAGTTTGGACACAACTGAGCAACTAAACAACAACATTGATTAACTGCTTAAAGGTGACTTAGTACCCTACATCAGATGGCAAAGTTAATTCTGAGCCTGTTGTAATTCTGAGCCAGGCAGTGTACTTTCATGGTTTTTCGTGTAAAAAAGATTTTTTTTTGGTAATTGGAAAAAAAAAATCTATTTGGCTACACCAGGTCTTAGTTGAAGTATGCAGGTTCTTTTAGTTGTGGTATGTGAGATCTAGTTCCCTGACTAGGGGCCCCTGCATTGGGAGAGTAGAGTCTTAGCCACTGGACCACCAGGGGAGTCCTTGTTGTGTAAATTATTTTAGTGTATTTCGGATTTCCACTTGGCTCAAAATATGGGCCTTTTTTTAGTATTTTATCTATCTACCCTGTTTTGTTTTCTTCTTTACTGGATATACTTTGGGGAAAGGGTATCTTTCTACCCTGGTTTTTATCATTTTTTTCCTCTTGAGAGCCTCAAAACAGTGCCATCAAGGAGTCTTCCCCGGGACAACTGGTTGCATTACAGGGTTTAAGGAGCCCAAACTTAAGTCAGGTGTGAACTAATCCCTCACCTGTGCCACAAGAATGCCATGGGTGTTGTCCCCTTGTAAGTCTAACAATAACAAACATTGCTGAGGATATATCAAGAAATTGGAACCCTTGCACAGGGGTGGTGCAAATAAAAAAAAATGGTGCAGTCACTTAGGAAAACAGTCTGGTCAGTTCCTCAAAAATTAAACCCAGAAAAACCATATGATCCATCAATTTCTCTCCTACCTATACACCCAAGTAAAATACAAGCATATGTTCAAACAAAAACTTGTACATGAAAACATAATAGCCAAAAGTAAAAACATTCCAAATGTATATTAATAGATGAACAGATAGAAGGGGAAAATAGAAGAGAAGAGGGATAGGTGGAAGCAGTGACAGATTTCTTCTTGGGCTCTAAAATCACGGCAGATGGTGACTGCAGCCATGAAATTAGAAGATGACTGCTTCTGGGAAGGAAAACTATGACAAACCTAGACAGTGTATTAAAAGCAAAAACATCACTTTGCCAACAGAGGTCTGTATAGTCAAGGCTATGGTCTTTCCAGTAGTCATGTACAGATATGAGAGTTGGACCATAAAGAAGGCAGAGTGCTAAAGAATTGATGCTTTCAAACTGGTGCTGGAGAAGACTCTTGAGGATCCCGTGGACAGCAAGGAGATCAAATCAGTCAACCCTAAAGGAGATCAACACAGAATACTCACTGGAGGGATTGGTGCTGAAGCTGAAGCTCCAATACTTTGGCCACCTGTTACGAACAGCCAACTCATTGGAAAATACCCTGATGCTGGGAAAGATTGAAGGCAGAAGGAGAAGAGGGTGACAGAGGATAAGATGTTTGGGTGGCATCGCCAATTCAACAGACATGAAGTTGGGCAAACTCCAGGAGATAGTGAAGGACAGAGAAGCTTGGCATGCTGCAGTCCATGGGGTCGCAGAGTCACACACGACTTGGCAACTGAACAACAACAGATGAACAGATAAATGTGATGGGTTTTGTCCATCCAGCAGAATATTGTTATTCAGTCGTTAAGTTGTGTCAAACTCTTTGGGGCCCCACGGACGGCAGCACGCCAGGCTTCCCTGTCCTTCACTACCTCCCAGAGTTTGCTCAAGTTCATGTCCATTGAGTTGGTGATGCCATCCAATCATCTCATCCTCCATCGCCCCCTTCTCCTGCCTTCAATCTTTGTCCATAAAAATGAATGAAGTGTTGATACACTCAACATTGAAGTACTTTGAAAAAAGTAGGCTAAGTGACTGGAGTCAATTGCAAAGACCATGTATTATACAATTCCATTCCTTTGAAAGCCTTGAATAGGGAAATCTATATAGGTAGAAAAATTAGTGGTAGTCTAGGCACAGGGACTAGAGGAAGAAATTGGGAAGATCGAGAGTGATAGCTAAAGAGCAGAGGTTGTGTGTGTGTGTGTGTGTGTGTGTGTGTGTGTGTGTGTGTGTGTGTGTTTATTTTGCTGCACTGGGTCTTAGTTGCGGCACTTGGAATCCTTAGTTGCAGCATTTGGGATCTAGTTCCTCAACCAGGAATCTATCCCAGGCCCCCGGCATTGGGAGGGAGAAGTCTTAGCCACTGGACCACCAGGGAAGTCCTGAAAGGAGTTTCTTTTTGAGGACAGGAAAATACTCAGAAATTGACTCTAGTAGTAGTTACATCTGCCTGTGAATATACTGATGCTATGAGCAAGGACTCGTGTGCCCACAGCACAGAAAGCCAAGCTCTGACACCAGGTATCTGCAGCAAAGTATGGGTTTGTTTGCAGGGAGCCAAACAAGGGAGTGGGAGACAAGTCTCAGATCCACTCCAACTTAGTCTATGAGTTAAGGGGTTTTTTAAAGGGGGAAGAACAAAGAGGCTGGGATTGATCATCATCTTGTGACACTCCTGTGACATTTCTTAATCATCGTTTCGGGAGTCAGAATGTCCCTGGTTTATGAGTCTCAGCCCGGATGGGCCGTGGCCTGGAGGTCTGTTAGCTTATCTTGACCTGGAGAGACAACGTGAGTATGTACATTAATGATGATATCTATAATAGCAGTTGTAGTACATTGAGAATGTTTTCTGGGCTTCCCTGGGGGCTCAGTGGTAAAGAATCCGCCTGCCAGTTCAGGAGACGCAGGTTCATTCCCTGGGTCAGGAAGATCCGGAGGAAATGATAACCCACTCCAATATTCTTGCCTGGAGAATCCCATGGACAGAGGAGTCTGACAGGCTACAGTCCATGGGGTTGCAAAGAGTTAGACAGGACTTAGCGACTAAACAAGAACAACAATGTTATCTACAACAGCAATTGTAGTCATCTGTCTCTGGTTGATTAGTGTTCAGTTCAGTTAGCATTGAGGTCAGAAGATTGAGATCGAAAGGGATGATAAAGGGAATCAAGTTTTGAATAGAGAGATTAATCATAAGCTCAGTGAGGGAACTTCATTTTAGAGGAAACTCAGTTTCACTGAAAACCAGTGAGTTATAGACATTAAAGGGTCCATTATATAGTATGTGTGTTGGATCTCAATAAAGTGTCCAGATAAGTGGATAAACGCACTAAGAGTTTTGCAATGCAGAGTTCTGCAATTCTGGCTCTTAGCCATCTGAGAATTTCCTGGTTATTTAAAACATCCATTACCTCAAATTGTTATTGTGTGTGTGTGTATGGTGAGAACTCTTAAGATCCCCCTCTCAGGAAATTTCACTTATATAATACAGTATCTCAAATCATATTGCCATACTCAAATATAGACCACTTTGTTAGTCATTTATACCTCAAGAGAGCTAGGAGAGAAAGAAGAGTTTCCAGGGGCATCTTACATTATGGTTTGTTTTGTTTTTGTTATAATTAGTGAAAATAGGAATTCAGTTGCCTTAGGGATCTTATAGCTGTTTAAATTTTAAAGTTCTCTGGGGACACGAGCTAACATTGATCTAAAATAAATTTCCTTCCCATGTAAACTGAATTTAATGAAGCCTGATATTTTAATAACACATCTCACACCCTCTGCTTAGAGAAGAGTCCCCACAGCTATGCCCACCTGGCTCAAACTTCCCATCCAGGCTAAGGAAGGGCTCTAGTACCAAACGAATGGGAGTGGGGAAGAGATGGGAAGAAAGCTCAAAGTTGTCAAATTTCAAAGATTAAAACGGAGCCCATCTCTTTATTTCAGATGGTGATGTCATACTGAAGTGGCTACGTTTCTAAACAAGGGTCCCAGCTGCACACAGAGCTGACACTTTAAAGCCCTCTGGTTCCAGTCTATGTTGATCTGGGCACCCTCTTGTCTTTACTTGCTTCATCTTGAAACTGAATCAGAAATGCCCTGTGCACACCTGTGACCTCGCATTCAGACCAAGCTGAGGGGAGACTACAGTCTGCCTTAAAACAGGAAAAAGTTCTATTTAAATTCAAACATTCGAGGGGACAAGTTACCGGCAAAGGCCAAAGCCCGTTTGCACAAGCCAAGCGTCCTCCTGCCCCGCTGTCACTCAGGCACGAGGGGACGCGCGGCCTTGGAAGTTGTCCAATCGGGGAGGTAACTGGGGACAGTAGATGGGGCAATGCACCACAACGGAGGAGACATAGCCAATCGCTCTGGCTTTGCTCCGGAAGCATGAGGGTGCTTAATGGTCATTCTCATCGGCCGCGGGCCATGTTGTTCCGTGAAATGCACTGGTCGTGGGAGTCGTAGGAAGGGGTTAGGGAGACCGAAGAAACCCTAGAAATGATGAGTGTGAGTCTCCGAGCGCGAAGACGGAGAGGAGGGACTGATTGGAACTGGCCTGGCCATGGCGGGGACCGAGCTTCCCCGCAGGCAACTTCGGAATCTGCTGGCCTGAGTCCACCCGGGGCATCTCTCGGACCTGTCCTGTCCGGCTCGCAGAGTGGGGGGCGGGAAGCGGCAGTCGGGAACCCAGGCGTCCTGTCCTCTCACGCAACCACCTCGGCCCCGACCCCACCGCCTCTCTGGGCAGCTCTTCGCCCGCAGCCCGGCATCTCCCCCAGAATGTGCGATGACCATGAGGAAGTTTTTTAGGTTCGGTGTCTGGGCTTTATGTGAGGGAGGAGCTGTGGTGTGTGGGGTCCCCAATAACTCCCCAACGGGACAAGATTTCTCTTGAGTTTTTCAAATTTTAGGGAGTAGGGTCTCAAATCCACAACCTAGTTTCACCAGCATAGCACTTTCTAGGGCTGCCAGTCAGTTCAGTTCAGTTCAGTCGCTCAGTCTTGTCTGACTCTTTGCGACCCCATGAACAGCAGCTCGCCAGGCCTCCCTGTCCGTCACCAACCCCCAAAGTCCACCCAAACCCATGTCCATTGAGTCAGTGATGCCATCCAACCATCTCATCCTCTGTTGTCCCCTTCTCCTCCTGCCCTCAATCTTTCCCAGCATCAGGGTCTTTTCAAATGAGTCAGCTCTTGGCATTAGGTGGCCAAAGTATTGAAGTTTCAGCTTCAGCATCAGTCCTAACAATGAATATTCAGGACTGATTTCCTTTAGGATGGACTAGTTGGATCTCCTTGCAGTCCAAGGGACTCTCAAGAGTGTTCTCCAACACCACAGTTCAAAAGCATCAATTCTTCAACACTCAGCTTTCTTTATAGTCCAACTCTCACATCCATACATGACCACTGGAAAAACCATAGCCTTGACTAGACGGACCTTTGTTGACAAAGTAATGTCTCTGCTTTTCAATATGGTGTCTAGTTTGGTCATAGGTTTCCTTCCAAGGAGTAAGTGTCTTTTAATTTCATGGCTGCAGTCACCATCTGCAGTGATTTTGGAGCCCAGAAAAATAAAGTCAGCCGCTGTTTCGCCATCTATTTGCTATGAAGTGATGGGACCGGATGCCATGATCTTAGTTTTCTGAATGTTAAGCTGCCAATACATCCCTAAATTTCCAAATCCCTTTCACATTTCCAAGGGTTTCCAATGTGGCTCAGCTGGTAAAGAATCTGCCTGCAATGCGGAATATGTGGGTTCGATCCCTGGATTGTGGAGATCGCCTGGAGAAGGGAAAGGCTACCCATGCCAGTATTCTGGCCTAGAGAATTCTATGGGGTTGCAAAGAGTCGGACACGACTAAGTGACTTTCACTTCACTTCACATTTCCAAAGACCAGCTTCTGATCTCTCTGATTCACAGCATTTTCTACTGTTTGCCTGCTGTGGTGCATTTAATATTTCCTCAGTATTTTAATGTATCCTTTTGTCAATAGAGCCACAGATGGCTATTTTTTAAGAATAATGCATTTTATTACTTATTTTTAAAATATTTACTCATTTAATTCTTTGGCTGCACCAAGTCTTTTTGTGGTGTGTGGGATCTAGTTCTGTTACTGGGATTGAACCCTGGGACTCCTGCTTCTGGAGCAGTCTTAGCCCATGGACTGCCAGGAAAGTTCCCAGATGGGTATTTATTAAAACCTCGTTTTTTTGTTTATGTATATATATTACATGGGAAGAAAACCGTGAATGACCACCTGAAATTATGTTGCATGAAATCTTTGAGCCTCTACTCTCAGGATCTTTCCTGGGCACCATCATCTTATGGAAAATCCTTTGGTTGGAGATTCCTTTTTTGAAGCTTTCCTGGGTGATCTGTTGTTGCCTTGCCCCTCCCTGCTTTTGTTGACTTGAGATTTATTGCTTTAAGTGTCTATTTTTCAGTAAGGGTAAATACATTTTTTATTTAATCAATAGGCTTGAAAGACAGTATAAGACATTTAGAAAGAGGCGAGAAAAAGGTTAATTTCAGGGGAAAAAAAGAATTTCATCATTGCATTTCATTTAAGATCCTGGTTTCATCTCTTAACCTGGCTGTAGCTAAGTTTCAGAGGGCTGTTCATTACTTTTGGGTGATTTCCAAAGAAATTCCAGAGTTTAGACTTGCAGACCAGAAGTGTTCAAATGGGGTTAATTACAGAACAAGTCTTATCATGGAAATAATAATTAACTAACATCTTCTTTGCTGAAAGAAATATATATTGGGGATTTTCTGGTTATACAAGTGTATTTCAGTTTTCCTTCCTACTCTTCACATAAACACTGTTTGATTGAATTTGCTGGATTGTTCAATGTGTTTGTATAATTAAAATGTAATAACAGTGGTGCCAAGTGACTCCAGTGGGGAGTACGGCCTGTGGTGGGTGAGCCAAACTAAGCCCCACTGTGAGCCTGTAAAGAGAGTTAGAAGTGAAGGCCCATTGGTTCCCCCTAAGAACTGATTTATTGGAAAAGACCCTGATGCTGGGAAAGATTGAAGGTAAAAGAAGGGCAGGGGCAGAGAATGAGATGGTTAGATAGCATCACTGACTCAAAGAAGATAAGTTTGAGCAAACTCTGGGAGATAGTGAAGGACAGGGAAGCCTGGCATGCTATAGTCCATGGGGTTGCAACAAGTCAGACACGACTTAGTGACTGAACGGGGTGATGGAGGAGATTTCGTGATTCTCTTTCTGAAGTTGTAATCATGGTTTGCCTAAGTGTTGCATTTATAAAGGCGGTGCATTCAGTGTAATATGCACACAGAGAAGTCCATGGAGGTTGGTGTTCTGTTTCCTTGACAAAGGGTTTGGGAATTTGGGAGTTCTTTTGGGTTGAAACCTGCTGAGAAATTCCTCAGTTGTGAGAATGGAAGTTGGAGTGGCCTTTTTGGGGTCCATACCCTTCTTCCCCAGAGACTGACTCACTTTTAGGGTTCTATTGCAGTTGGGAATATCTGGGCCACAATTTTTTAAACTACTTTATGTATTTATTTTGACTCTGCCAGGTCTTTGTAGCTGTGCTTGGGCTTTCTCTAGTTGCAGCACATGGGGGCTGTTCTCTAGTTGCAGCTTCAGTAGTTGTGGCGCATGGGCTCAGTTGTCTTGAAGCATGTGGAATCTTCCAGGACCAGGGATTGAACTCATATCCCCTACATTGGCAGGCAGAATCTTAACCACTAGACCACCAGGAAAGTTTGTAGACCAGATTTTAAGAACGTGTTTAACTTTCTGAATGTTGGTTTTCCTTTTCAACTGGAGGGGAGCAGTCTGCTTATCTCAGCTGATTCAAATATTTTCTTTTCTTTCCTTTGGATTCCTTATCTGTTGAATAAGGTGGTTCTGTAATTTTTTTTCCTTAGTAGTTCCTTCATAACCCCTCTATTTGCACTATTTTTTTTTAATTTTGTATTGCTGCATTACATTATAACAATTACTAAACCAGTATTAATGTATTAAAGTCCACAGGTTTCATTATCGATGTCTTTTTGGGTTATAGGATCTATAGGTTTTGGTAAATGTTCAATGACACGTATCCATCATTTCTCTACCCTCAAAATCCCTTATGCTTCACCTTTTCATTCATCTCTTCCTCCAAACCCCAAATCCTTCAGAACCAAAGATATTTTTATGGCTCATAATAATGCCTTTTCCAAAATAACATCTACTTGGAATCTTATGTTGCCTTGTCAGATTAGCTTCTTTCACTTACCGATGTACTTTTGAGGTTCCTTCATGTGTTTTTATGGTTTGATACCTCATTTCATTTTTTCACTGAGCAATATTTCATCTTCTTATAGTAGTAATGACGCTGATTGTTTATCCATTCGACTCTTGAAGGACATCACACTTAACTCTAACTCTTATCATCGAGTAAAGCACTTGCAAACATTCGTGTTAGGCTTTTGTGTGTACTGAAAGTTTCAGCTAATTTATGTCTCTACCAAGGAGCAGGATTGCTGGATCTTCCTATATGTATGAGTATGTTAAGGATTCATGGGAAATTCTTATCTTCCAATGTAGGCATACCAAATTTCATTCTCAGCACCAAGGAATGAGGATTACCAGCAGCTTCTCATCTTCACTAATGTTTGATGTTTTGAATTTAGTCATTTAATAAGTGTGTAATGACATAGTATTTTTTTTATTTATATTAATAATTCCCCAAAGACATGTTCAGCATGTTTTCATACTGCTTATTTCCCACCTGTACATCTTATTTGGTGTGATGTTTATTCAGATCTTTTTCCCATTTTTAATTGAGTTGTTTATCTCTTCACTGTTGAGTTTTAAGAATCCTTTGTGTATTTGAGATTACTAGTCATTTATCAGATATGTATATTACAGAGACACTCTCCCAGTCTGTGACTTTTCATTCTCTTAACACTTTCTCCACCACAGGAGTTTTCCTTTTAATGAAGGGACACTTACCGGTTTTTCCTTTCATGGTTTGTTTGTTTTTGGTGTTATATCTAAGTATGATGTTAGCTGCAGATGTCTTGTTGATGTTTTTCTCAAGAACAAAGAGTTCCCTCTATTATTAGTTTGTTATCATAAATGGATGTTGAATTGTATCAAATCATTTTATGTTCATTTCCCCTACCTTTCATTTCTGATATTATTTCTGTTTTGCCTTTTCTGTTACCTTGACCAGATGTCAATCAATTTTATTATAATTAATATTTTCTAAGGACCAGATTTTGGTTTTGAAAAGTAGGAGAGTGGTTTTTTCCTTCCCAAAATTTAAAAATTTCACTCTACTCTCTTCCTGCTTGGTTTCTTAAAAGAAGTCTGATCTAAGTCTAATCTTTTTTTTTTTTCTATAAAAGTAAGGTGGGTTTTCCCATCTGGGTTTTTTTCAATATATTCTGTTTCTCTTTGATATTTCCCAAGTTAGAATATGATAGACTTAGTGTGCATTTTTGATGGTTAGTGTTCTCTAAGCATTTTGGATCTACAGCATGCCATTAATCATTAATTTTAGGAAAATCTCAATGATTATTATTTATTTTTTCTGTTCTTTTTGTGTACCTTTTCTTTTAGATATTCCCATTTTGTGTATTTTAAACCTTCTGTCATTGCTCTACAGTTTATGGATTTTGTTTCCTGTCTTGTTTGGGTTTTGGTTTGGTGTTTGGGGCTTTTTGTTAGCCTCTGGTGAAATGGATTGTTTTCAGTATAGGCCTTCTTAAAAACAGAATATTTGGTGTTTATTTTTAAATGCCGTCTTTATTTCTTTCCCAGTTTTGGAGAGAGTATTTTGCCTGTGAACTCAATTCGCTGACCTAAGTTTTTTCCTTTGAGGCCAGGAATGATGGCTTCTAAGTGCCTTAAATGCCAGCTTCGAACCTGTTAAGTCTCTGTCTTCAATTTTCGATGATTGATTGCTGACTGCTTTAAAAATCCTTACCTATCCTCTTTTTGCTTTTACCCACATCTATACAGTGATCAGAAAGCCTTAGTCTTCCTTCCATTGTTAGTAGCAAGAGATTCTATCTTCTTAAGATCTTGTTCTTATATGTGAACCCTCATCCTAACCTAGCCCCTAACTTCAGTTTTTAAAAAGTCCAGATACTTTCCCTTGCTTTGTGAAGCCATTTCATGAAAGTTCTGGAGACATCTGCCTTACTCTTCTCATATACCTCAATTATTTAGATAATAAGACCTTTTATACACTATTGGCAGCATGTGCTGTCATCATCTAAGGGATTCTTAGACCCAGGATTCAAGCTATCCTGTTTCTGTATACCTTGTGGGAGCTTGTGGCAGGGCAGCCTTTAGAGTGATTGGTCCTCCTGCAATTTGAAAATGGTGATTTTATATTCTTTAGGAGGAAAGTACTTCTGAATCCTTTATGTGTTTTATAAATACTTAGGGAAGATTTACCATCAAACTCTTATGATTTTTAATGAACACACTTGCAGTTTACAACTCTCAATCTGTTCCTCAGGGTTGAATAGGCACTGGGCACTTATGTTCTAAATCTGCCATAAAGAGCTCTGTCAGCATATTATCTCACTCTGTGTGCCTGTGTGTGCCTCTCAGCAACCCTGAGGTACATGAGGCACATGGCTTTTGTGGTTTGGTTTTCAGACTATCTTCCTAGTGTCTGAACTGTAAGTCCCAATTAACTTTCTATAGATAGATTTTATTTATTTATTCATTTTGGCTGTGCTGGGTCTTCATTGCTGCATGGGCTTTTCTCTAGTTGCAGTGTCCGGGGGCTATTCTCTATCTGCAGTACATGGGCTTCTCATTGCAGTGGCTTCTATTATGGAGCATGGACTCTAGGGCACATGGGCTTCAGGAGTTGTGACACATGGTCTCAGTAGTTGCAGCTCCCAGGCTCTTGAGCACAGGCTCAGGAGTTGTGGTGCACAGGCTCAGTTGCTCTGGGCAGCATGTGGGATCTTCCTGGACCAGGGATCAAACTTGTGTCTCCTGCATTGGCAGGCAGATTCTTTACCATTGAGCCACCTGGAAAGCCTTAACTTTCTAGTGCATCAGATGAGAGGAAAAAATGAGTCTGTAGTAAATATTGTAGAAGTGAAAGGCATATTTCCCCACAAGAATATTTTCTTTCCATCATCCACATCTGACTACTTCTAAAGGCTTAGAATACTTTAAGGCCAAATTGGCTAGCTGATCCTATTAAAAGTTTTACAGATTTGTTGGACTCTTTTGTTTGGTGCTGGGAATTGGCTAGCTGATCCTATTAAAAGTTTTACAGATTTGTTGGACTCTTTTGTTTGGTGCTGGGAATAGAAGAAAAAGCTTCCAGTTCAGCACTATGTTCTTATTCATAAAACCTTGTGCAGATTTGACCCTCTGCCTCATAAGTGCTATAAATGGTGGGTAAAATGAAGAATATGGAAATTTTTCCTGACAAGGTATTGATGGTCTTAAAATGGTAACATTTGTTTCCTTTATATAGCATGTCTCTCACTTCTCCACATGTTCTAGACTCTGTTGTTAGTGGGAAATAAGATGTAATGTGATCAGAGTAAATATTTCCATGTTCATTATGCTGCTAAATTTGTGAGGGCGTATAGACAGAGTAAGTTCCTGATGATCAAGTCATAAACTAAATGTTTGGAGATGACAGAATCATATGTAACCTATTCATATAAATGGTGTATAGATGTCTAGTCCCATCAGTGTCACACATCCTGCTATACACATATTTGGGCTGTTTTAGGACTTGGTGGCTATTGAAGATGTGACTATGAATTTCAACCCAGAGGAGTGGGCTTTACTGAATCCTTCACAGAAGAAACTCTATAGAGATGTGATGCGAGAAACCTTCAGAAACCTGGCCTCAATAGGTGAGGAAGACAGCTTTCCTTTACTTTGTCAATTAGAGAACAAATGTTTCTTACTCATTGATGTTCTTCCATGATGTCTTATGTGAAAGGAAGGATGTTGGTAAATAAACTAGACCTGTTTACAGCCAACAATGGATGTAGAATCTTAATGATTTCTGTATAATTTCTAATATTTTGGAATCATTTTTCTTCATTTGCAATTTAGGGGGAAAAGGGAAGAATCATGACATTGAGGATCAGTACAAAAACCAGGGGAGAAAACTAAGGTAAGTCACACCCATAACAGAAAATCGTGTCTCTATGTGGCTCCTCATTTGTGATAAAATTTTAAAAGAAGGGGCCTGAACACATAATGCCTGCTTCACATTTATTTATTCTTGGAAAAAATTTTCTCCGAATCCTTTATAATATAGGACATAGATGTCCAGCATTTGGAAAATAGTTCTCTTGAAAACAGTATTTAACAAGTGAATGTCACTTTTGATAATTCCAAGAGTGAAATCTTGCAGGGCATTCCTTTTTCAATTGAAAACCATTCAGACAAGGGAGATAACCTACACTTTTGCTATAAATCATAACAGTGTAGTTTAAGTACCTTGCTAATAAATATTAAATTGTTAGTAAAGAAATCATTACTAGTGTGATCCCCATTTTTTACAGGAGTCGTGTGATAGAGAGATTCTGTGCAAGTAAAAGGGTAGTCAGTGTGCAGGAAACCACAGCCTTATTCCAAAACTCAGTGTGAACAAGAAAACTACTAGGATGAAACCATCTGAATTCAGTGCATGTGGAAAAGTCTTTATGCATCATCTATTCCTTAATAGGCATATCAGCCATCATAATGGACACAAACTAGATGAGTACCAGAAATATGAAGAGAAGCCATATAAATGTAAGGAATGTAGTAAAGGCTTCAGTTATCTTCACGTTTAGAAAAACACAAATGAAAACACAATGGACAGGAAAACTATAAATGTAAGAAATGTGGGAAAGCATTTCGTTTTCACACTTCCTTTCAAACCCATAAAAGGATTCATGTCGGAAAAAAAGCCCTATGTAAAGAATTGGGAGATCCTTTATGTGGCTCACAACCTTTCAAAGACACATGATAACCCACACAGGAGATACTCCTTATAAGTGTAAGGAATGTGTGAAACTCTTCAAGTGGTTTACAACCTTTTGAAGATACATGATAAAGCACACTGGGGATGCTCCTTATAAATGTAAGGAAATGGGAAAATCTTTAGTTTTTTAAGATTTTCACTACAAATATATGAAAAAACCCACAGGGGAGAGAAACCCTATCCATGTAAACAATGAGGAAAAACCTTTAGATATCATCAAGCTTTTCAAATGCATGAAAGGACTCACACAGGAGAGAAACCCTATGAATGTAAGCAATGTGGTAAAGCTTTTATTTCTCCTGTGGGATTGCAAAACCATGAAAGAAATCACAATGGAGAGAAATTCTATAAATGTAAAACATGTAGTAAAGCATTCAGTTATTCAAGTTCTCTTTGAAAACATGAAAGAAATCCTGCTGGAGAGAAACCTTACGAATATAAGGAGTGTGGAAAAGGCTTTATTTTTTTCTCAAGCCTTAGAGCAGACATGATAAGTCACTCTGGAGATGGACCTTATAAATGTAAAGAATGTGAGAAAGCGTTTGTTACTCCCAGTTCATTTCAAATACATGTAAGGACTCACACAGGAGAGAAGCCTTATAAAATGTAAACAATGTGGGAAAACTTTCAATTGGCCTACTTCCATTTGCAGACATGAAAACAGTCATAGTGGAGAGAAACCCTGTAAGTGTAAGCAATGTGGTAAAGCCTTCAGTTGTTCCAGATCCTTTCAAAGCCATGAAAGGAGACAAGTAGAGAAAAGCCCTATAGATGTAAAAAATGTGGTAAACCCTTCAGTAGTCCAAATTCCTGTCAAGAACATGAAAGAAGTCATAGTGGAGAGAAACCTTATGAATATAAGGAATGTGGAAAAGCCTTCAGTTCTCTCACCAAATTTCAAAGACATGTAATGAAGCACACTGAAGATGGACCTTATAAATGTAAGAAGTGTGGGAAAGTCTTTGATTGTTCCAGTTACTGTCAAAGTCATGAAAGGATTCACAGTGTAGAAAAACCCTTTGAATGTAAGGAATGTTATAAAGCCTTCAGTACTCCTAGGTCCCTTGAAAACATAAAAGAACTCATACTGGAGAGAAACCTCATATATGTAAGGAATGTGGTAAAGCCTTTAGTTATCCCAGTTTCCTGTAAAAACATGAAAGGAGTCATACTGGGGAGAAATCCTATCAGTGTAAACAATGTGGTAAAGCCATCACTTATTTCAGTTCCCTTTGAAGTCATGAAAGAACTAATAGTGGAGAGAAACCCTATGAATGTAAGGAATGTGGCAAAGCCTTCATTTTCCCCTCAAAATTTCATTTACACATGATAAAGCACACTAGCTGCTACTGCTGCTGCTGCTGCTAAGTCGCTTCAGTCGTGTCTGACTCTGTGCGACCCCAGAGATGGCAGACCACCAGACTCCACCGTCCCTGGGATTCTCCAGGCAAGAAAACTGGAGTGGGTTGCCATTTCCTTCTCCAATGCATGAAAGGGAAAAGTGAAAGTGAAGTCGCTCAGTCGTGTCCAACTCTTCGCGACCCCTTGGACTGCAGCCTACCAGGCTCCTCCGTCCATGGGATTTTCCAGGCAAGAGTACTGGAGTGGGTTGCCATTGCCTTCTCCAAGCACACTAGAGTCAGACCTTATTTGTGTAAGAAATGTGAGAAAGCCTTCAGTTGTCCCAGTTCATTACAAAACCATGAAAGAACACACACTGGAGAGAAACGGTATGAATGTAAGAATTGTAGTAAAGCCTTCAGTTGAGTTCATTCTTTATGAAACCATGAAAGAACTCATATTGGAGAGTAACCCTATGAATGTAAGAAAGTGGGAAAGCCTTTAGTTCTATCACCAGATTTTCAAGATATGTGGTGAAGCACACTGGATAATGTAAGAAATGTAGGAAAGCCCTCAGTTTTTTCAGTTCATTATGAAATCAGAACTCACACTGGTAAGAAACCACATGAATGTAAAAATTTTAGGAAAGCCTTCGATGGTCCCAGTTCTGTTCAAAACCATGAGAACACTCATAATGGAAAGTAGGCCTATGAATGTAAGAAATGTAGGAGAACTTTCAGTTGTCTCAGTTCATTCTGAATACAGAAAGGAATTCACACTGTAGAGAACTCCTTTGAATGCAAAAAAATAGGGTAAAGCCTTCAGCATTCCTGTTATGTTCAAATGCATGAAAGAACTCATAACAGAAACTGAACATACGGAATATTGGAATGCCTTTGTCACATGACATTTTAAGGATGCAAGATGATGCACATCATGTAAATGTGAGAAACTGGGGACTCTTCTCTCATATTCTTGGGAAAAAACTCACTCTAAAGAGAATTCTGTTAAACGTAAACAATATATGAAAACCTTCATTTGCCTTACATTCTTAAAACCATGTAAGAATGTGCACTGGATAGATACCATATAACTGAAGTGAAAAGTAAAACTATTCATTTGAAACAAATATTTTTATAGTCATGAAAACTACACTGGAAAAAACTCATGTTAATGTAAGTAATATGGGTAAGCCTGCTGCAAATTCATGTAGAATGCTCTCAAAGTTACAATATGGAGGAAATGTTATAAACTTTAAACATATATTTTCCCTACCAGTGGCATACTCTTAAAGTTATTCTCTGAAGTATGGAGTTCTACTTATTTTTGCAAGTAAATATTGAGGTAAGATAATTCTGTAGATACTCTTTAGGCTGTCATTCCTAAGTTTAATAAGTAATTTAACCTTTTATCAGTTAAATTTTTTTTTATTTTTACTGTTAAGACTCTTTGATCCATGGGTGATTTGAAGTGTATTTCTAATATGCAGGTAGGTTTAAATAATTTTGTAATTTTTGTGTCAATAAGAGAACACTAAAAAGTGACATTTTGGTACTTGTTTGTTTTTTGTGGCAAGTACTCAACATCCCTTTTACATTATATTCAAACTTTTCATTGGCTTAAGAGCTTTATTCCATTTCCTTCCTAACAGAAATGCAATAAAGAGTTGGGCATGTATTTGTAAGTATGCAGATGAGAGGGTAACAGGCAGGAAGGCCAGGGGTCTCCAAATGGAGGAAATGGGCTGCAGGTGTCAGACATTTTTATCTCTCTTAAGCAGCAGGAGGAAACAAACTAGTGATATATTTTTTTCCCTTCTCCATACAAATTTAAAAGGCGGTTTCTCTTAAAATACTGCGTTGCCATAATGACACCTGGTTCCACCTGAAGTTAACTATTCTCAAACCTTGAGTTAACCAATGCATTTTTCTTATGGAAATGTTTGTCTTAAGCTATGTTAATGTACTATGCATTTCCCCCAAACTCTGTCTCTAAGTCAGTTCTGCCTAATGGCTCAGAACTGACTTGACAAACCAGTATGTTATACTCAGACATTGTTCCCCTAATCTATGTAAACGAAGCTATTGGTTTTTTTTTAATTTTAAACCTTTATTTTCTTTCCCCATTTTCTTAGTATAATCGGTGTAGATTAACAGACATTAAAAATGAGATTTAACAATGTATGTGGCCTGTCTAGCTTTTTATGTTATTTTTAAATTGGATTGTTGCTTCATCAGAGGAAAGTTTTAGATTTCCCATTTTGAAACTAAATTACCACTGAAACTGGGATATTTCTATGTGTGTATATTGTAATTACTCTGTGTGTGTGTATAAATAACAATATAAACCAAAAACATGCACACTTGGGAAGAAATTTAAGAATTAGTGTTTAGATGGTAATCTGCCTTTCTACAAGATTCAAGTCAATCATTTCATGGCCCAGGATGACTCCTCTGGTACCAAGATTATCCCAAAATACATCTTATGGATGAGGGGCCTGGTGCCATTCTGAGTTTAAGACATTCTTTTCTTTCATTAACAAACTGCTAGTGGCTATATAACATCCAGCTGAAGACTAGCAGGCGGATACTCTTTCTGCCCCCTTCTGATGCCTATGTCAGAAGCTTTCTCTATCTCCTTTTTACTTTAATAAAACCTTATTACACAAAAGCTCTGAGCGATCAAGCCTCGTCTCTGGCCCTAGATTGAATTCTTCTCCTCTGGAGGCCAAGAATCCCAGTGTCTTTACATGGTTCAGCAACAACTTTTCACAGAATTCTTCACGTAATCTCATGTGAATTATTCTTTTCATCTTTTGTCCTTTGTTAATTGTCATTCCTTCTGGCTAGGATTTGGGCTCTGGAATATTGAGAGACCTGTGTGATGACAATAAAATCTAAAGTTGGAGATGACTCTTTTTAACTGTTTTGTCAATGTGAGTAATGTGAACTACAGTTTCTAGACTCTGTTGCTTTTATGGTCCCAGGTTAGAATTCACCAAAGCTGAATAGACAGGTAACTTGAAATGCAGAAGTGAAATAGTATTAGGCAGATATGGAGCCACCTGTATGGAAAGAGACAAGAAGCATAGGGCCTTTGCAGGCATTTGCTTCAACCCTACTTTCCTCATTTTTTGCTCTGCCTGTCAAGAATATCCTCAAAACTGAAGAGTCCAAGATGGTAGAGTAGGAAGACCCTGAGCTCACCTTCTCCCATACGGATACCAAAATTACATCTATTTGCCAAGCAACTATTGATGAGAAAGACCTGAATGCTAGCAGAAAAGATCTGTTGTAGCCACGCATTCTGGGAAACAAGATCACTCAGAAGGACAATGCAAATAGTGAAGTGCAGTTTATTACACCGGCAGGCCCAAGGCAGAGTCTCCTCTTAGCCAAGGACCCCAACCAGCATTTATGAAAATCTTTTATACCCCATGTGTACGTGTCTGAACCCACCACCGCAAATTCCTTGAGACTTACATAAACAAAGGAAGGGTAAATACAATCACAATAACCCCATCGTTCATGTGTTATGTGTTCAAACAGTCAATAATCAATAGGCCCGAGGTTACATTCCAAACAGTTAATAATCAATAAGCCCAAGGTTACATTCCAATAGATACAGAAAAATTTATGACCTGTCCAGAGGTAGGGGGATCAGTGTATATTTTCTCTTAGGTGATGAGTAACCTGGATATGATCTTCAAGATTCCCCTGTCCGGAGGGCGTCTTATCCTTCTGTTGTGATTTCCATAGGCACTAAGCACAGAGTTCAGAGTCCGTTGGAGAGGTGGCCGAGCATGATCAGCATGACAGGCCTAAGATGGAGTCCAGGCCCTATGAATTCCTTCTTCAGATCTACAGGTAAAGATAGGAAGAAAGACCCACAGTGAGACCAGTAGGAAGGGCAGATAAAAGTTATAGTCAAGACCCACGACCCACAACAGGAGGATAGTTACAATTGCAGAAGTTGTCCCAAGGAGCAAGGGGGTCCAACCTCCACCCCCATCTTACTCCCAAGCCTAGGTGTCCTGCACTGGGTAGATGAGGCCCTAAAACATTTGGCTTTGAAGACTGCAGGGCTTACTTACAGGAGAGTAAGGGGGCTGTTGGAAATAGAGACTCATTCTTAAGGGTGCACATAAAATCTCACATGCTCAGGGGAAAAGCGGTAATTTGAAAGAGGCATAAGTCTGACCCACCTGCTAATCTTGGAGACTCCTGGAGAAACAGGAGGCAACTGATGCTTATTCTTGGGACACAGACACTGATGACAGCCATTTTGGGAAGCTCATTCTACCACAAGGACACTGGTACTGGTCCTTCTAGTTTATTAGTGTGAGAGACCTGTGCTACTTATCAGCCTGTTGGCAACAGTATTGGGATGCCTCGGGCCAGGCAGCTAGCCAGGCAAGATCACAGCCTCACGCACCATATGACCAGCTGCCTGAAGACATTTTGAGCCCCCAGTTGTCCTGGGGTCCCTGTGGCCCCACAGCCAGTTGTTGGGGCCCAACCCCGATTACCAGTGGGGCAATATCAGCTTTGGGATACCCCAGACCTTTGGGGGCTTCCCCGGTGACTCAGACAGTAAGAAATTCACCTGCAATGTGGGAGACCTGGGTTTGATCTGTGTTGGGAAAATACCCTGGAGAAGGGAATGGCAACCCTGGAGAAGGGAATGGCAACCCATTTCAGTGTTTTTGCCTGGAGAATTCTATGGACAGAGGAGCATGGTGGGCTACAGTCCATGGGGTCACAAAGTTGGACACAACTGAGTGACTAACACACACAGGCCTTGTAGCCATCTGTGACAGAAATAATCCCTGTTCACCAGTGGGCTGACACCAGCTCTGAGACCCCCAGCTTATAGCAGTGAAAGACCCCAGGATCTGGCTCTACCCACCAGTGATCTGGCATTAACTCCAGGACCCCTTAGACTTCAGCCTCACCTACCAGCTCCAAGACACCTTGGACCCTCCAGCTGCCGGGAGCCAGCTCACGAGATCCCACCCATGACAGAGTCATGAGGAGAAGACCTGACAAGCAGAGCAACTCAGGCCTCAGGGATTCTCAGAAGGCTGCCTCAGCGCTCACCTTAAAGACGATATCTCTCTTTCTGATGCTTGCTATAATAAACCTCTTCTTATTTTCTGTGACTTAGGTAAAAGGCCTTTCCTGATCTCTTCCTAAATAGATCATTCTGGAACCCTGATCGATACGGCCCCTGAACGGTGGCACCCTATTAGATTATCTAGGATATAGAGTATTTTAATCTAAACTCCTCTTGCTAGCATATTAGTTTGTTTAATAAATAAGCCTGTGCCTTTGGAGCTAATGTGCATAACTGCTCCCTAGTAATAAAACAGCATTGAGAGCCTCCGCACAGAAAGCCCCTATGGGCACAAAACCCTTCGTGGGAAAAAAGGCTTGTTAGGAAATATAAAAAATATTGCTTTATGAAACTGTTACTTAGTCTATATTTACTTACTATGTTTTTACTCTTAACATATTTAGCCTATATAATGAAAGCATAATAGTTATAAATTTATATAAATACAAGTTTAGCTTTAATACAAATAATAAGACAATTGTTGATTTAACTGATGATTCTTAGAGCTGACCTTCAGCTTGCTGTTCTATGACTTTATGGAACCACATTCTTTTCTGTTAAGCTCAAGCTGTAGAATAAATTACCAAAAACAGGTTTTACCTTGAAACTTTCTATTGATGAATTCTTTCCTGCTGTGCCTGATACAAAAGTGTTCTGACTGATCAACCCTTATCAATGGAGAGTCACAAGATGTTAGCAGGCCGCCAGGCCGGAAGATGATGTAAACAAAATGAGGCTTTTTGTAACTAAAGACATGCAAACGGTTTCCATGAGGGTCAAAACTGCTGGCCCATTAAGCTAAATTGGTATGCCCATTAAGCTAAATTGGTATGACTCTATACTTTACATTTGTTTCTATGTACCACAAAAAATATAAAAGCTGTCTTGAAAACAATAAAGTTGGGAGACACTTGGAGATGCTAAGATTCGCTGTGTCTTCTCATTTCGCATCGCCGACGCTGTCCTTCCTGAAGGAACCCCTGGACCAGCTGGAGCTGGACTCCGGCATCCAGCCAACTACCCTGGGGTTTGGCTGCATTTTCCAGCATGCAAACACTAGATTGAACTTGCGTTACCAGACCTGGTGGCCTACTGATTCCCAAAGACTAGCCTCAAACAGGAAGGGCTGGTAGGAAACCCTAAAATAGATCCTGTGGTGAACTGGCTCCCTCTCAATCTTGCCCTCCTCCAAAGTTGAGTCTGGCCTGATACCTCTAAGGAGCAAGTCTTGCAATCATCTCTTGCCCCTAACACAC
The DNA here is from genome assembly GCA_024291935.2 of Okapia johnstoni. Classification (NCBI taxonomy): domain Eukaryota; kingdom Metazoa; phylum Chordata; class Mammalia; order Artiodactyla; family Giraffidae; genus Okapia; species Okapia johnstoni. Next base: position 10,081,892 of record CM044316.1, on the reverse strand, counting down.
TGACACTGGAGACCGGAAAGCACATAATGACTTCAGGCTGGCTCTGATGCACACGGATGCTTAGATTTATTTGCCTCTCCAAGAAAGGGAGGAGGGGGTGAGTGGGGGTGCAGCATTTCTAGTGAGGAGCTGCAGGGCATCAGGGCAGGGTTCTGGTGAGAATGAGGCCTGTGGAGCCAGGCTTCATGCAGAAGCAGTGGAAACCCTCCCACCAGGCCATCCTGGGCTCTGGTCATGAGTCCCTCAGGACACGTGGATAAGCCTGAGAGGAAGGCAGGTGGCACTGGTTCTTCCTGCACCTGGAGACAAGGAGACCCAAAGGAGGGCAGAAAGGATCCTCAAAACAGTGTCAGCCTAGAACCTTTTATTGCTTGTTTAGTCAGAAAAGCTTGGCAGAACCCTACCCCCACCGCCACCATGGCAGATTTGGCCCAAGGCCTGACCCTTAGGGTTGGGGTTTGAGAGACCCAGACCAGAGCCTTAGAATCCGAAGCTCCCACTTTCCTTCAGGAGACATTCTGGCCAGCCCTGGAGCCCTCTTCCCCTACCTGCAAGAACAAGGATCCTGCAGAAACCAGGAATGACGTTGGGGAAGTAATCACATGGGCTTTGGAATCCTATTCCAATCATGTGACATCAAAGCAAAGGTCGAGGTCTCATAACCTTGGGACAAGGACAAGGGTGGCTTCCCAATGCTAGAGCAAGACACTGGGTGGTCAGGGCACCAAGCTGCTCCTCCACTGCCCAGTCCCAGGGAGCTCCTCAGACTGGTCTAGTGTGTGGAAACTAGAAGGATAATAGGAAGGGAGGGAGTCCTGAACGGGCCGTGTTCTCACACCTGAAGCAACTTACAGATTCTTGGTGACACTGACCTACAGGGAAAACAGGTGGGGGACAGGGACTCCTGCCCACCTGAGGGAGGGAGGGGAGGCCATGGTTAAGGCAGAGCTGTTGAGCTGTGGCTCCCTCTGGGGGATCCCTTGTGCTCTCAATTGCAGCAGCTCTTTCTTTCCCTGTTGTTTTCCACCCTGGGGAAACTCCATTTTTGTGGCTATTTAAAAAAAAAAATGTTTTTTTTTTAATTATTTTTGCCTGTGCTGGGTCGTTGCTGCTGCATGCAGGCTTTCTCTAGTTGCAGCAAGCGGGGGCCTACTGTAATTGTGTTGCACCAGCTTCTCATTGCAGTGGCTTCTCTTGTTTCAGAGCATGGGCTCTACGATGCACGGGCTTCAGTAGTTGTGGCTTCTGGGCTCAGTTGTGGTTTCCAGGCTCTGGAACACAGGCTCAATAATTGTGGTGCATGGGCTTAGTTGCTCTGCAGCACATAGGATCTTCCTGGATCAGGTATCAAACCCATCGCCTGAATTGGAGGCAGACAGATTCTTTACCACCAAGCCAGCAGAGAAGTACTATCCAAAGCATTCTTATGCCAGAAACTATTCTCAGCTGTTAGTGAACACAGTTACTGATGCCACTGCTGGCAACTGACAGTTTATTTGTAATGGAAGACCTCCCACTTCCCAGTGTCTGAGTTGATGATCCCTTAAAGTCAGCTTTCCATTTGGCATTGGGTCATAAATGCAGGATCTCTCAAGCTTTCTAACTAGAAGCCTTCTCTTTGAATGTATATTGGTATTTATAGAATAGAGCCAAACATGGTACTTCTGGTATATCCCACCTAGAGGAAGAAGTGTGTTGACCTGTCCTATGATGGATGCCATCGTTCTAGAGTAGGTCATTTCTTTTCTAGACACATTGGCCATTTGGGGAGTCACTTGGGATCACACAGCTGACCAGAGGGTTCACATACCTTATATACAGTGTGCTGCCACTACACCTGATGGGGTCCACTGCAAAGATGCTGCATTTTGTCTCTAGAGCAAACAGGCCTTCTGGGATGACAGACGACCCAGGAATCAGATGGATTAGTCAAACTAATCAGTCATGCTAGCAGAGAATTTTCTTGCCAAGAATCAAACTCAGGACTTCCCTAGTGGTCCAGTGGTAAGACTCTGTGCTTTCAATACAGGGGACCCAGGTTTAATCCCTAGTCAAAGAGCTAGATCCCACATGCCACAACTAATACCCAGCACAGCTAAATAAACACATCTGTCAGTCAGTTCAGTTGCTCAGTCATGTCCAACTCTGTGACCCCATGGACTGCAGCATGCCAGGCTTCCCTGTCCTTTACCATCTCCCAGAGCTTGCTCAAACTCATGTCCATTGAGCCGGTGATGCCATCCAGCCATCTCATCCTCTATCATCCTCTTCTCCTGCCTTCAACCTTTCCCAGCATCAGGGTCTTTTCTAATGAGTTGGCTCTTCACATCAGGTGGCCAAAGTATTGGAGCTTCAGCAACAGTCTTTCCGATGAATATTCAGGGCTGATTTCTTTTAGAATTGACTGGTTTGATCTCTTTGCAGTCCAAGGGACTCTTAAGAGTCTTCTCCAGCACCACAGTTCAAAAGCATCAATTCCACTGTTACGGATCCTTTGGCTATTGCCCACAATATACCTGTCTGATTCCACCAATAACAACAACTCTTTATTCAAGGTTTCCTCCTCAGGCATAAAGAACTCTATAAGGTTAACTTGCCTTAAAGTATGCTTAGTTGCTCAGTCATGTTCGACTCTTTGCAATCCCATGGATTGTAGCCCACCAGGCTCCTCTGTCTATGAGGTTTTTCAGGCAAGAATACTGGAATGGGTTACCATCTTCCTCCTCCAGGGGATCTTCCCAACCTAGGGATAAAACCTGTGTCTCCTGCATTGCAGGCAGATTCTTTACCCACTGAGCCATCGAGGAAGCCTGCGATATACAAGTACAAATCAATACCACTCTTACTCTTCACATATTAACGTCAATCCGCAGAGGCTCATTTCACTGCTAAGGGCAATACACCTACTGGACTTTCTGACCACATACTTATGCCTGAGATCTAACGGTATTAAATTTGACTGTGAGTGCATGTCATCCATAACCACTTAGTGGCTCTAATGTTTCTTATTTATTTATTTTGCCATGCTGTTCACATACAGAGTCTTAGTTCCCCAAATAGGGAAAGAACCTGCGGCCCCAGCAGTGGAAGTGTGGAGCCTAACCATTGGACCCTAACCACTGGACCACCAGGGAATTCCCTCCATAAGACATTTGAGGTTGTATGGTAAACCAGTCCCCTCCAAACAAAAGAGTTAGTTGACCATAGCAAATTACTGAAAGCAGAAGTCATGGGAGCCAGCAACTTCTAGGAACACATAAAGTATGATAGAAGACTTGCTGGATACACAGTACAGATTAACTTGACATTTAAAAGCTCTATGAGGAGCCAGTCTTCTGGACTGCCCCGCCCCCCACCCTGCAATTCATTAATTTTTCCTACAGGAGCCCAAGCAGGTTCTCACTGTGAAGACTGGGACCAATGGCCTCTCGCTCCATGCCAGAAATGGTGTGTGGGGGGGTACATTCTGATATACACACAAAGCATTCCCTTCTCCGCAACTTAGGCCATTCCTCAAGGAAAACTAATTTTTGCCTGAACCTTATCTGATTGGGGAAAGAGCTGTGAGACAACATACTGACCCTTCAGGTTTTTGATCAGACCAAAGGTGAGGAATAAAAGCCAAGAACCTCATCTAACTTACATAGTCCAGTGATTCTGTCCCCTCCCCCTAAATAAAATAGGTTTTTTAAAAAGATTTACTTCTTTTTGGCTACGCTGGGTCTTCATTGCTGTGCACGTGCCTGTGCTTTCTCTTGCTGCAGCGAGCAGGGGCCACTCTAGTTGCAGTGCGTGGATTTCTCACTGCAGTACTTTCTCTTAGGCTTAGTTGTCCCACAGCATGTGGGCCTTCCCGGAGTTTTAGGGGAGGCACACTGACTGAAACCACCCAACCTGGCCAGGTACTATAGTAACCATTTACATGAGTTATGTTTGATAGAAGGTCCTGGGAAGGAATATGGAACTAGTAAGCCACCACCAATCAGAAGAGTTCGGGAAAGGTCAAAAGGAGACACCATGTGTCCTTCCACCTTCTAGAATTATTCTTGCTGGCAACCATCTTGGCTAAGCAATGCGTGCGCTGCCAGGAAGGACCCTGAGTCAGAGTGATTGGCCAAAGACAACCTGGAAACTAATTCCATCACCACAAAACCTGAGACTGAGCCAGTGGCAGAGCAGTCCTCCTGGGTTCCCTTATCCTGCTGTTCTCCACCCGGGTGCCCCTTCCCAATAAAGTCTCTTGCTTTGTCAGCATGAAGGTCTCCATGCACGATTCATTTCCAAGTGTTAGGCCCTGGAAGGGGTTCCCCTTCCTGCAACAGGACCACAGATTAAACCCGTGTCCCCTACATTGGCAGGTGGATTTTTTACCACTGAGCCACCAGGGAAGCCCCCATGAAGAGGAAAAGTTAAAATTTTACATAACCTCCTGCTTGTTCTGCCTCTGTAACTCAGCTTGCTCCTTGCAAAGTCTGGATCACATAGGTCACATAGTCTCAGAAAGTGGGGACTTAGAATACTAGGAACTGGAGCTTATCTCACCCTTGTCCTGCTCTTTGCAATTTCCCAGCCCCTGCAAACCTGCTTAATCATGCATCCCCCTCCCCATCTTGACTGCTGTTCCCACTCGCAGAAACCCCTCAGTTTAAACCAGCCTATTAGCAGCTAGTGTTGCCCATTATACTCTGTCTATAAGAACTCTGTAACCCCTTTGTTCAGGGCTCAAAGCTTAGAGTGTTAACTCCTCTGGGCCCATTGGCATAATAAACCTGAATTGGTTTCTCGAGTACTAGTTTCTGCAACACCCAGACACTTCTGATCTAAGCTAAATGAGGATGAAAATCCCTCTTCCCCTCAAGAAGGTGGAGCTGGGATGAAAATCAGGGAAGATGACCCCCAAACTCCTCCTTCCCCAGTAAATAGTCCATCCCTTTGTCAGGCGAGTGTATGCTCCTCGGTTCTGTCTCATCACAACAAAGATTTGAAGTGACGGACATTAGAGCCCTCGGCAGGTCACGGCTCTCGGGTATCCAACAGACTGTGTTATAGCTCTTAGATAATCATTGTTACAGCTCAGTGTTACAGCTCTTTTATTTAGATAATAGCAGGAAAATCCATCCTCGAAGCATGAGGGCATGCCGACTGTCGACCCAAAGACACGAAGAGAAGAACGCCCCAGCTCATAGGGGAGAGAGAGAGAAAACGCTTTGGCTCCTCTTTTTATATGTTTTTTTCCTCCCCCTGGGCCTGCCCTATGCAAATTGGGCTTAGCCAGGAGTGCTGTTCTACCTGAAGTTCTCACTCCTGTCCTCGGACCTTCCTTTGACCTTCCCTTGTTCCATTTTCGTGGGCTTTTCCCTTCCTTGTCTTTTAGCCACCGCCATTTTGGACTCCTCTTTCCTATTCTAACTACCTAACACCTTCATTTATATGCCTCTCATAACCAGCTTCAAAAGAAACCCAGAACAGCAGCTCCACACATGCCTACCTGCTCTCCCTCTTGCTTAAATAAAATTTCACTTTACTTAAAGCTCTCTGCTTTGGTGATCAAGAAAATATCTTAAATTCACACTTAACATCTTGACCCCTAGAGGACATAATGTTATAGCGTCCAGGCTAGCTCTGCTTGCCACATGACAGGCCAATGAATCTGAGAGACTAGGTGTTCGGGCAAGGAATATGACTATTGGGAAAACTGGCTGACCAAGAAGATGGCAGACTAATGTCTGAAATTATCTTGTCTGGGGTCTGGATGCCAGGTTCTTTTATAGAGTCAGACAGAGAGAAGCAATGAGGAATTAAAGTCAAAAGGCAGAACAAGAGGGAGATGTAATGAGGAAGTAAAGTAAAAAGGGTTTTCAGTTCAGTTCAGTCGCTCAGTCGTGTCCGACTCTTTGCAACCCCATGAAATGCAGCACGCCAGGCCTCCCTGTCCATCACCAACTCCCAGAGTCTATCCAAACCCATGTCCATCGAGTCAGTGATGCCATCCAACCATCTCATCCTCTGTCGTCCCCTTCTTCTCCTGCCCCCAATCCCACCCAGCATTAGGGTCTTTTCCAATGAGTCAACTCTTCGCATGAGGTGGCCAAAGTATTGGAGTTTCAGCTTCAACATCAGTCCTTCCAATGAACACCCAGGACTGATCTCCTTTAGGATGGATTGATTGGATCTCCTTGCAGTCCAAGGGACTCTCAAGAGTCTTCTCCAACACCACAGTTCAAAAGCATCAATTCTGCAGCGCTCAGCTTTCTTCACCGTCCAACTCTCACATCCATACATGGCCACTGGAAAAACCATAGCCTTGACTAGAAAAAAAGGGTCTTCAGTCTTCAGTAAAACATCTCCAAGAAGGGCCAGCCTTTGGAAGGATGTGTTAAACTCTTTTTGTTGCAATTATTCACAGGTGGGGAGGGTCAGATTATGTCTCTAAAACATAATAACTAGGCTATTCTATATAGTTGTAATAATAAAAGCAACAAAAAGCATGTCAAAGAAACAGTTCCAACATGGAGACAGAACTGGCTCCTCCCTGCAACAATAAGACCCTTTTGTTACAGTGTGGCCCTGTGTTGGGGTGTTGGACTGCACCCTGCAGGTTTGCAAGCTCAATAATTGCCAAGACCAAAGAAAGTCTGGATTCAGCGACAGAGGCATCAATGCTTTAATGGATTGGGGATCTTACACATCTGAAGCAAAAGGGTCAGATGTCAGGCAGGAAACGTTATACAGAAAATTGGGTGGGAATAACCAGCTATAGAGAAAAACTGACCTCAAATTGGCTCATCAGTTGTCAAGGAAACCAGCAGAGGCATACACCCCTCAACACCCCTTTGGCGAAGTATACAAGTGGAGCTATTCTGAGCGAAAGAGTAGAACAATCAGTAGCCTGGGGCAACTCAGTTCCTGGGCTCTAAGATATAGAGGGAGGAGCAGTCCTGTGAGTAGGTGTACTGGTAGAGCAGGGGATGCACAGAGCAAGAGAACAGCCATGTCACCCTCATGCTCTGTTTTTGGAAACTCAATGAGAAATTCCCTGCCCTCGCGTGTGCACAAAGAGCTGGGCGAATAGGAGATAGGCCGCCCCAGGCTTGCAAAAACTTGTTTCCAAGTAACCGCGTAGGGCTAGGTCAGTTCTCTGCTCCACCCACTGCCCTCAGCGCGGGTCTGGGCGCCTCTTGTGGATCCGCGGAAGCTAGTTCCCTAGAGACACAAGTCCTTCTGTCCAGCTGTCACTCAAGTACTAGGAGGTGCGGCTTTTAGAACTGTCCAATCAGGGCCGCCGCTTCGGCAGGTAGGTGGGGCGACGCACCGCTTCGGCTACGTTTTCACTCCCTCAGGCTCGGCTAGCGAGCCGGTTTCTCACCTCTCAGAGACGCTAGCGGCACTGTTCAATCAGAGTAAAATGTATTTAATCAATACAGCTTAAAAGATAGTATAAAATATTTCCCGAGGCAAAAGAGGTGAATTTTAGGAAAAAAAAAAATCCAGGATTACATTTCATTTAAAAAGTTTTGTTCTGCTGTTTTTTTTCTCCCCTGGAGCATGTGTAGTAAGTTTCTCAGGACTATTCTTTACTTTTAGGTGATTTCAGATGAAATTCTCTGGTTGTGTGGTGTCTGCTTAGACGTCCAGACGAAGTGTTCAGGTGTGATTAGTTATTTACAAACCGATTTCTCACTGTAGAAATAATCACTGACTGACATTTTTTTTTTTTTTCTGAAAGGAGGAAATATTTCAGGTTTTCTGGTTGAACTGTTGCAGGAAGGGGGACCCCTTCCAGTGCCTGAAACTGGGCTCTTGTCTAACACTCGGAAATGAATTGTCCGAGGAGACACATGTGCTGACAAAGCAAGAGATTTTATTGGGAAAGGGCACCCAGGTGGAGAGCAGTAGGGTAAGCTAACCTAGAACAGCTCTGCCACGTGGCTCGCAGTCTCGGGTGTTATGGTGATGGGATTAGTTTCCCGGTGGTCTTTGGCCAATCATTCTAATTCAGAGTCTTTCCTGGTGGTGCATGTATCGTTCAGCCAAGATGGATGCTAGCGAGAGGGATTCTGGGCAGTGGGCGGACACGCGGTGTCTCCTTTTGACCTTTCCCGAACTCTTCCCCTTGGTGGTGGTTGGTGGCTTATTAGTTCCGTGTTCCTTAGCAGTCCCTCCTGTCGTAAAACAACTCATGCAAATAGTTACTATGGTGCCTGGCCAGGGTGGGCGGTTTCAATCAGCCCCTGGAGAAGGAAATGGCAACCCACTCCAGTATTCTTGCCTGGAGAACCCCATAGACAGAGGAGCCTGGCAGTCTACAGTCCATGGGGTCACAAAAGAGTTGGACACTGTGGACGCAAAACTCGGAACTTCAGTTTTGCGTTCACACTGTAGGTACACTCAGTGTAATTTGTGCACATTGAAAGAGGCTGTTATGATCATGTCTTCTGTGTTGCGGAAAGGGTTTATAAATTTGGGTCAGAATCTTAAACTGAATCAAACATAGAGTCTCCTCACTTGTGAGACTAGAACCTAGTAGAGTCTGTGCTTCCATGTTTTTGGGACACGGGAGGGCGTGTAGAGCCCAGAATTCATTCTTGTGGCTCCTCAACTGTCCCTACCCTCCTTCTCTAGTGACTAACCTGCTCTAGGAACTATATCTTGGACCCCAAGTCTGGGAATTTGGTCATCTTTCTGAAAGTGGGTTTTTCTTCTGAACTGTAGCACGAAGACTACTTATCTGTTTTGATTCCAGTATTTTCTCTTTGTGTGTGTGTTTTTTTTTAATTACTTTCGTGACCATTTTTAATCCAAAAGTGTTGCGTACCAAATTAAAACAGGGTTTTTTTGACCCTATATGCGAGACAGCAAAAGAGACATAGATATAAAGAACAGTCTTTTGGACTCTGTGGGAGAAGGTGAAGGTGGGATGATTTGAGAGGGTAGCATTTAAACGTGTATATTATCATATGTGAAGCGGATCACTGGTCTAGGTTCAATGCATGAGACGGGGTGCTCAGGGCTGGTGCACTGGGATGACCCTGGGAGATGGGATGGGAAGGGAGGTGGGAGGGGGGTTCTGGATGGGGAACACATGTACACCTGTGGCTGATTCATGGGAAAAACCACTACAATATTGTAAAGTAATTAGCTTCCAATTAAAATAAATTAATTTTTAAAAAATAAAAAAAGTAAAACACTTTTTTTAATGGTGATTTATAGCAGAATAAATTATTTTATAAAATTAATATGTCCTTTTTTAAATTAATTTTTTTTGGACACACCACATGGCATGGGGGATCTTAGTTCCTGGACTAGGGATCAAACCTGTACCCCCTACACTGGAAGTGTGGAGTCTTAACCATTGGACCCCCAGGAAAGTTCCTAATATGTTTTTAAAACTATATAATTTCTCCTGCTGGATACGTGTATATGTATGGCTGAGTGCCTTCACTGTTCACCTGAAACTATCACAAATCGTTAATCAGCTTATACCCTAATAGAAAATAAAAAGTTTAAAAGGAACTTTACCATTTCTCCTTTTAAAATGAGTTTCCTCCTGCAAGTTCTCCAGGTTTACTGCATCAGGGAGGTTGTATGTGTGTGTGTGTGTGTGTGTGAGGTGGTCCTCCTTTGTTCTGGGATTGATCCAAAGCCGGGTAGAGTTCCAGTGCGTGAAAAACTCTACAATTCTACCGTAAGGAAGTTTAATAAGCCAATTCAATTTCCAAGCACTTTTCAAAAATTGTTTAATTTTCACATAAATACTGGAATCTCAAAATCAGTCATTTCAAATATATGTTTCTTTCTTAGCTAAACGTTGCAGTCCTTTGATTCTAGTTTCCATTAGCTTTGGGGCTTTTAATGTGTAAGTTAATTGAGAGATACCATGTGAGTAAAGCAAGAAAATTCTGGAACCAACTAGAATTTTGTTCCATTAAGGCAAAGAGAGCCTCAATATGAGATGAGTGTGTTTAAGTGCTAAATGTTTTTTCCATTAAAAAAATTTTTTTATTATACAATTTTTAAAGGTTATACTCCATTTACAGTTAAACAAGCCAGTGCAGATGCATGTTTTTCTTACCTGGGTTTTGTTCTTGTAATGGGTAGTCAGGTTCCACATACTTAATGTTTGACTAGTACTGAAAGATAAGCCTCACCGCTCCCATTTCCCCTAGTACTTCTTACCTGGACAGGCTGATAAGAAAGCCTGGGGGCTCCTGCTCTGTGAGCTGTCGGTTGCTTGTGCTCTGCGCTGCCCTGTGTGGCATTATTGACCCACCAAACCTGGGTTCTGTATACAGAAGTTGACAGTGTGTGTTAATTCCTTGTCCTGTGGGAGTAGGAGAATGAAGATGGGACTCTCCTAGTGATCCTTAGTCCATGGCTTGGATGGAACCTGTCTGTGTTTTAGTGCAGGTGTGACTGAGGCTGGGTTCACCCAGACCTTGGAGGGGAGGGATCTTTGGGGGTTACTTAGCTGATTATACCCTGTGAATGAGGTGAACCCCTCAGATGATCACTCTGAAAAGATTATTTCGGAGAGAAAGAGAAGAGAGGTTAAAGGCAGCCAGTAGGTGGCAGGCTGGGTCCATTCCTAATACCAGAGCGCTCGCCAGGACCCTAAAGTACCTCTGCTGTTGCTGCGCCTGCTTCTACTGCAACAAAGATGCTGACCCTCTGAGTTAGGTGGGCAACACCTATAGCCTCACTGTGGCACAGAAAAGGGGTTAATTTAAACCAGTTTAAGCCTGAGGTACTTAATTTCTATAATGTAACCAGTTGTCATGAAGGAGGCCTCTGACCCTGATGGCACTGGTGTGAGGCTCTCTAGAGGAAAAAAATTATCAATGCTAGGGTAGAAAGGACTCTCTCTCCCCCAGAGTATGTTCAGTGACCTAAAATACAAAACAAAGAAAGACTGGAGAGAGAGAACCAGAGAAAAAAGGTACTGAAAGAAAGGACTACAGTTTCATTCAATTGTAAATCCAAAATATGCTAGAAGAATTTACATAGCAAAAAGAGCCCTGCCTGACTTTTGGTCCTCTGTAATACAAGTATGAATTAATATTAACATCTCCTGTATACTGCATTCTAATTCATGAAGTTTCATGTAATTAAACTAGGTTTCAAATTGCAGGTATTCATGGGGATCCCACTAAATTTGAGCAGTTTACCTCATCATCTCAGGGGAATGACTGAATAGAGTATAAAATGGGCAAATAGGTATACTTTGCCTTCAGCAGCAGAACTCTCTTGCCTAAATTTCTCATGGTTGTATCACTCATTGTCCCAAAATATCCCATAGTGAGCAGGGAAGCTCTGAACCCATGATTCATTAAGTAAAATTAAATTGTCTTCTACTTCCAAATTGGCAAGACAAAATGAGATTCCACAGACATTACCCAACAGTTAAATTCATTAATATGGCCTGATTTAAAGTTTTAAACAGGGCCTTGAATGTGGTAACCCAAGGACAGAAGAGCAGATAAAACCAAGGAGGGTCTTGGAATGAAGAAACAAAAAAGCCAGTTGCTTATTTGTCCTTCCCTCCTCCATGTTGTAACTATTAACGGATTTCAGGTCCTCCTGAGCAATATAACCTGTTTTCCCTCCTACCTCACAGGGAGAAGGTATTTGCCTTACTCTTACCCCACCCAGAATACGTACCTCATCCAATCAGCAAATGACCTGCAAGACCCCTATACCTTGGGTATAAAAGGTACTGTAATACAAGTTTGAATTAATATTAACATCTCCTGTATACTGCATTGTACCCTGGGTATAAAAGTATACTAAGGCCCCCTGTTCAACATTGGTTCTCCCTTGAGCTGGCCTGCTGTTCCAACAGCGTCTCCTACTCCAGTAAACTTTATTTTCTTCTCATTCTGCCTCATGTCTGGAAATTCTTTTCCAACCCACACACGGACCACGACATTGAATTATATTGAAAAACATTATAAAGAAACGTATTAAGGGAGAAGTGATAGCCTCCAGTTTTCTCCTTTAATAGCCTTATTTGATCTGTCCTTAAACCTGGGAAGAATGAATGATACCTCATAGTGGATTACAGCAACCTTGAGCTGTGGTTACATCAAATTAGCCCCTATTCCTAGTCCCTATCATTGTGGAAATTACTTACTTCGTCCACTCAGTAAACATCTTGCTCTCACAGACTTGCTAAGTCTGTTCTGTTGAGTATCTATTTCAACATTCTCTCAGCTGCAGAGGCCTTCCCCTCTGAAGGGACATCTTTATCTGGTTACCCCCAGAGAACCTCAGCGGTTTTGCCATCCCACAGTCTCTGCAGGAAGATTTGAACTGCATGCACTTTGCTTGAGGAACACAGGTATGACATCACACTAAAGGACATCTTCCTCTGAGCACATTCATTTCACTTTCATTCAGAATACACAAATATGGAAAAAAGGATCTCGCAAAATGTGTGTGTGGGCCATTGACCCACACAATGTGAGGCCCTTAGTTAAGTTTCTGTATGTTTTTCAGTAATCATCTGCTCCCTCCTTTACAATGTGAAGAAATATTTGCAGTCATTCTCAGCACCCACAAGGCCTACTAGGTTCTTTTGGTGTTGGGGAAACAACATAGTCCTTATTTAGGAATTTTACTTGAGCCCATTTTTACTATTACTTGGAAATTGGCCCCCACCTTGAGAGCACCCCTACTACAGAAGGTTCTAGACTGTGTTTAAATGACCATACAACATTGACCATACAACATGGGACACTTCCCTGGTGGCTCAGATGGCAAAGTGTCTGCCTACAATGTGGGAGACCCAGGTTCGATCCCTGGGTCGGGAAGATCCTCTGGAGAAGGAAATGGCAACCCACTCCAGTACTCTTGCCTGGAAAATCCCATGGATGGAGGACCCTGGTAGTCTACAATCCATGGGGTCGTAAAGAGTCGGGTATGACGGAGCAACTAAACTTTCAACTTTAACTTTGAGAGCACCGCTACTACCGAAGGCTCTGGACTGTGTTTAAATGACCATACAACAGGCACTCTTGTTAGTTCCCTTGGAGTCTCCCTCAGTATGGAGGCTACAATGGCCTCCTCTTATGCCTCCTAGAGTGACCCATGATGGCCTTAAGCTGTCTATAGGCTTCTGGTGCAAAGAACTGCCTTAGAAATACAATTATCGCCATGTACTAGGCTCTCTTGAAAACTGAGACTCTCACAAGTGTAATAGGATGCAGTGAGCACAGCCCTTAGTGCACACAGCCATTGCTGTGCTTGTCATTACTCCTCATCCTCTTACTAGGCAACAGTTCTGCTCAGCATTTGATTGGTGCCTCAGTGGGCCCCGTCCACAAGCAACCAATTGTGGATGAGCAACCATTAGTAGTCCTGCTCAGTTATTGGTCAGTACTGCAGTGGGCCCTGCCCACAAGTAACAAGCTGTCAATAAGGGACCACTAGGGAAGGAATTCAGGCTTCCCTAGTGACTCAGATGGTAAAGAATCTACCTGCAATGCAGGAGACGTGGGTTGGATCCCTGGTTGAGGAAGATCCCTTGGAGAAGGGAATGGCTATTCACCCAGTATTTTTGCCTGAAGAATTCCATGGACAGAGGAACCTGGAGGGCTGCAATCCATGGAGTCACAAAGAGTTGAACGTGACTCAGCAACTAACTTAAAGGGAAGGAATTCAGCCATCGGTCTGTGGTGTGGTCATCAGATGGAGAGTGAGGTAAGAGGCAGATCCTGGCCTTCTGGAAGCCCTTCAGCTCACTGGGCCTTGGGCCAGTAGGTGAGCTGTGGCCCAGGGAACAGGCTGGAGGCTGTGTCCTGTGGGGCTCCAGTTGTTCAGTCACTCAGTCGTGTCCAGCTGTTTGCAACCCCATGGACTGCAGCATGCCAGGCTTCCCTGTCCATCACCAGCTCCTGGAGCTTGCTCAAACTCATATCCATTGAGTCAGTGATACCATCCAACCATCTCATCCTCTGTCATCCACTTCTCCTCCTGCCTTCAATCTTTCCCAGCATCAGGGCCTTTTCTAATGAGTCAGTTCTTCGCATCAGGTGGCCAAAGTATTGGAGCGTCAGCTTCAGCATCAGTCCTTCCAGTGAATATTCAGGACTGATCTCCTTTAGGATGCACTGGTTGGATCTCCTTGCAGTCCAGGGGCCTCTCAAGAGGCTTCTCCAACACCAGAGTTCAAAAGCATCAGTTCTTCAGTGCTCAGCCTTCTTTGTGGTCCAACTCTCACATCCATACATGACTACTGGAAAAACCATACCTTTGACTAGACGGACCTCTGTTGGCAAAGTAATGTCTCTGTGTTTTAATACACTGTCTAGATTTGTCATAGCTTTTCTTCCAAGGAGCAAGAGTCTTAATTTCATGGCTGAAGTCACCATCTGCATTGATTTTGGAGCCCAAGAAAATAGTCTGTCACTGTTTTGATTGTTCACCCATCTATTTGCCATGAAGTGATGGGGCCGGATTCCGTGATTGTAGTCTTTTGAATGTTGAGTTTTAAGCCAGCTTTTTCACTCTTCTCTTTCACCTTCATCAAGAGCCTCTTTAGTTCCTTTTCGCTTTCTACCATAAGGGTGGTGTCATCTGAATATCTGAGGTTATTGATATTTCTCCTGGCAATCTTGGTTCCAGCTTGTGCTTCATCTCCCCTGGCATGATGTACTCTGCATGTAAGTTAAATAAGCAGGGTGACAATAGACAGCCTTGACGTATTCCTTTCCCAGTTTTGAACCAGTCCATTTTTCCATGTCTGGTTCTAACTATTGCTTCTTGACCTGCATACAGGTTTCTCAGGAGGCAGGTAATGTGGTCTGGTATTTGCATCTCCTTAAGAATTTTCCACAGATTGTTGTGATCCACACAGACTAAGACTTTAGCATAGTCAATGAACCAGATGTTTTTCTGGAATTCTTTTTCTATAATACAATGGATGTTGGCAATTTGATTGCTGGTTCCTCTGCCTTTTCTAAATCCAGCCTGAACATCTGAAAGTTCTTGGTTCACATACTGTTAAAGCCTAACTAGGAGAATTTTGAGTATTATTTTGCTAGCATGTGAGATGAGTGCAATTGTGTGGTAGTTTGAACGTTCTTTGACATTGCCCTTTGGGGTTGGGATGAAAACTGACCTTTTCCAGTCCTGTGGCCACTGCTGAGTTCACCAAATTTGCTGGCATATTGAGTGCCACACTTTCACAGCATCACCTTTTAGGATTCGAAATAGTTCACCTGGAATTCCATCAACTCCACTAGCTTTGTTCGTAGTGATGCTTTCTAAAGCCCACTTGGCTTCACACTCCAAGATGTCTGGCTCTAGGTGAGTGATCACACCATTGTGGTCATCTGAGTCATTAAGATCTTTTTTGTACAGTTCTTCTGTGTATTCTCGCCACCTCTTCCTAATATCTTCTGCTTCTGTTAGGTCTATATCGTTTCTGTCCTTTATTGTGCCCATCTTTGCATGAAATGTTCCCTTGTTCTCTTAATTTTCTTGAAGAGATCTCTAGTCTTTCCCATTATTGTTTTCCTCTGTTTCTTTGCATTGTTCACTTAGGAAGGCTTTCTTATCTCTCTTTGCTATCCTTTGGGAATCTACATTCAGATGGATATAGCTTTCTTTTTCTCCTTTGCCTTTTGCTTCTCTCCTTTTCTCAGTTGTTGGTAAGGCCTCCTCCAACAACCATTTTGCCTTCTTGCATTTCTTTTTTTGGCAATGGTTTTGATCACCGCCTCTTGTACAGTGTTATGAACCTCCATCCATAGTTCTTCAGGCACTCTGTCTATCAGATCTAATCCCTTGAATCTATTTGGTGGGGCTCCAGAGCCCTCACTAAAGCCACTCACTAAAGCTAGTCTCGGCCCAGGCCTTGAGGCAGCAGTGAACCTCTCCCACCTCCTTGCCTCTGTGACCTAATAGTAGCAGTGGAAGTCTGCCTGGGTCACATTCTGTGGGACCTGGTCTTCCCCCTGTTTGGGCAGCCTGAAGGCTATTGGGTTCAGTGCCTGGCTCCCTCAGTGGTGACATTTGGGCCATCTGGGAACCTTGCCCCAAGCCTACCAACTGAGATCTACCTCCTCTTAGCCAGGACCAGGACCCCAGAGGGTGAAAGCTTTGCCTTGGGACCTTGCACTTTCTTGTCAGAAGAGAGAATAACATTCATTTGGTAGAGATTTACAAGAACGTCATTGCCTGATCGTGACCTAACTTCAGGAACAAAGGATCTGACACCAAGAAGTTTGCAACAACTAATCAGGCTTCTCCCTCACCTTTCTTATAAAAGGTCTTTGCTGAGAGCTTTCAGTAACTTTGGGGTTCTTGAGCCACCCATCTATTTGCATAGCTCTGTAATAAACTTTTCTCTGTTCTAAACTCCAGTGTTTTAGTATTGTTTGGCCTCACTGTGCATCAGGCACACAGACTTGCGTTTTTCAAGAACATAAGCACTGAGCAGGAGAAGGCAATGGCACCCAACTCCAGTACTGTTGCCTGGAGAATCCCATGGATGGAGGAGCCTTGTAGGCTACAGTCCATAGGGTCGTGAAGAGTCGGACACGACTGAGTGACTTCACTTTCATGCATTGGAGAAGGAAATGGCAACCCACTCCAGTACTCGTATTGGAGAATCCCATGGACAGAGGAGCCTGGTGGGCTGTAGCCCATGGGGTCGCACAGAGTCAGACATGACTGAAGCAACTTAGCAGCAGCAGCAGCAAGCACCGAGCATATGATCCCCTGCTGAGCTGTTCATTATGCCTGTGACCTTGGAAACAACACCCCATCGTGTCAGCATGCCTACCAGCACCTCCATGTGACATGATGGTGTCACATCTGTCCTCGCCTGAGTCTTCTGCAGAAGGAGGCCTCTTCTATTCATTCCCTTAAAAGTTACTTCTTGGAGAAGGAAATGGCAACCCACTCCAGTGTTCTTGCCTGGAGAATCCCAGTGATGGAGGAGCCTGGTAGGCTGCCATCTCTGGGGTCGCACAGAGTCGGACATGACTGAAGCGACTTAGCAGCAGCAGCAGCAGTGATAAATGATAGACACTTGTGTGAATATGGGAGATGCTTTCTTGTTTTTACAACATGAGAGTACAGTTGTTAACACCTGTATCTCTGGGAATAAATGCAGTGGAATCAGTATTTTTTAAAATACCCCTTCATTTATGGCTTACTGTATCCCAGAAGGACCCAGGAGGAACAGATGTCCTTTCATAATGTGAGATTGTTCTCCCCACATGAGATACCTCATATGACTTGACAGCTCGAGAGAGCTCTGTAAGTTCAGAGTCAGAGAGGGAAGACCGACGGCCGTCTGTGACCAGGGGCGACTTCCAGAAGGGCTGGTGGACCCGGAAGGGCTTTCTGACCACACTTGAATGAGTAACTTTCAAATGAGCAGAAATGGCAAGTATGGAAAGACTGTGTAAGAGAGAGGATGGGTTTCATGTAGGGAAATAGCTGGAGATACTTTTGGAAAGGCATGCGGGTTGATTATGAAGTTCTAAAATGTTGGTAAAGTTATGGTTGTCACCATTTTTAGAGTTGTTATTATATTCCTTGCACTGTGCAGTAATCTGAGATGCATTATTGCTGTTCCTTTCTGCAGAGGTATTATTTCAGTTCTTGATGTGCAGAGGTCATCCGAGTCTCCGTGGGAGAGTCGGCATTCAAGTACAGGTGGCTCTCGCCATTTCAGTGCCCTTCTAGCTTTAGGCCAGACTTGGTGGGTTCTCTTTAAAGGGGCGGGTAGATGATGGAGTTCAAGGAGACTGTACCGAGTGGATCCTGTCCTGAGGTCAGCAGGGCGTTGGCTGTGAAGAAACAGATGACAGGTTTGTGGCCTGCGGTGGCCACAGTGAGGCTCCAGGGGGTGGAGCGTCTGGCCTACGTGCTTGTAAGTGGTGGGTGTGTTCAGGAAGGGCTGGAGCAGGATAGAGGAGAGTTTCCAGGCTCTAAAATAAGGATTATGTCATTGGAAAATCAGGGGTTGGATTATATAGGAAAAAGGGGATAGGATGCAGACAGAAATAACTGACGTCTTGGGTAGCAACAGAGCGATAGTTTTGTTCACAAAGGAAGTTAGTGAACAGTTTTAAAGGGAAAGCACTGAATTGAAGTGTAGACCTGCTGAGTTTTGAGAGACAGTGTGGTTTCTGGTTGGAGATACTTGCAGTGGCTGGGCACCGGTCTCCTGAGCTGAGGGCAGAGAATAATTCCGGGAGGGTTCATAACCCAGTCAGTGAATATAAATTGATGTTTAAATTGTTCCAGACTTTTTAATGCTTGTGTCTACATATACATCCCTCAGTATTAGTTAATAAACTAAGACCCACAAACAGAATCACATGGTACATTCTGTAGCTGAATGATAAATATGTCACTTATCTATAGGTATGGGTTTAATGAACATTTTAAACACACTTAAAACACGATAAAACTGTGTTTCCACACTATTACAGATACTTCATAAACAGGAATATTGACACCCAAAATGCACTCCACATATGGGTGTGAAGTGGTTTCAGTCAAACCCGGACTTGGATGGACCAGACTCCCCAAGACCACTCTCCCCTGGGATCCCAGCCACAAGTCTGGTGGTACCCGGGACCACCCTCACCTCAGACCAGCAGACTACAAGACTACCACTATTTATGTGGGTGGGCCGCACATCCCCACCAGGAGGAGGTAAGACTGTCCCTCCTGACCTTGGAGAGGACCCCCCAAGCCCTGCACCTGGAGTGCTCCAGACTCCCTGCCATGCAGATCTTCCTTTGTCTTCTTTTACCTTTAATGTGTATCCTTTCACTATAATAAAACAGTAATCCAAAGTACAGCACTTTCCTGAACTCTGTGAGCTTAGAGGACACCTCAACTTGTAGTCTGCTGGTCTGAGGTGAGGGTGGTCCCTGGGTACCACCAGACTTGTGGCTGGGATCCCAGGGGAGAGTGGTCTTGGGGAGTCTGGTCCATCCAAGTCCGGGTTTGACTGAAACCACTTCACACCCATATGTGGAGTGCATTTTGGGTGTCAATATTCCTGTTTATGAAGTATTTGTAATAGTGTGGAAACACAGTTATTAGTGAAGGACAAATAATTGATGAGTCAAGATAAACTGGATGATGCTCTAGTTAAAAAAAAAAAAAAAAAAGTTGCTTCAGTGTTGGGAAAGGTCCCCATTCTCCCAGATGGAGTCTTACCTGGGGTTAATTGAAGGCACAGTTCTCAAGACTGTAAGGAAGGCAATATGCATTCCTGCAGGACAAGTTCAGAAGGCAGTTGCTGCTCTTCATCCCTTATTTGTGATATCCCTGATAAAAAATCCAAACCCCAGGGTCACACAGCTACCCAAACATCAGGCAGTTGTCTTCTACTTGTATTCACAGATTCTTGGACAATTGTCTAAGAGTTGCCCCCTTTGTAGTAAAAGAACTTTAAGAACCTCTGAACTCAATAGATAACCCAAAAATATAAATCAAGGTAATACTTTTAAAATATATATATATTTATTTTGGGCTGTATCGTGTGTTAGTTGCAGCACATGGGATCTTCATTGCATCAGATGGGATCTTTCTTTGCAATGTGTGGGCTCAGTAGGTGTGTGGGATCTTAGTTCCGTGACCAGGAATTGAGCTCATGTCCCACACGTTGCTCGGCAGATTCTTAACCACTGGACCACCAGGGAAGCCACAAGGTAACTTTTCTGTACATGTACTAGGTCCACTATTCACCGTATTGCCAGGACAGTTCTCATCCCCATTAGAGTTCTAGAGATGTTGATAGTAACCATGGCGCTTCTCAGAATATGCTGTGCAGTTCTGTCCAACAGGGCATTCAGTGGAAGTTTCACCTCTTACTGGTCTTAGGCTCATGGAGCACCATGCTGCCTTATTGAATAAATGCAAATCAATTGGATGAAAGGTATCCTGTTTCAGTCATTGGTCAGTCATCAGGGGTAATGAGTTTGTCTTCATCTTTTTTTTCCTAGTACACTTCAGGTTTTTTAGGGCAGTTTTAAGTTTATAGGAAAATTGATCAGAAAGTATAGAGAAATGTATCAGAAAGTATACATAACCCCTCTGCATCCACAGTTTGCACTATATTGTTTTTTATTTCTTATTTGACTGTGGAACATTTGTTAAACTTGCTCAGCAAATAGTGAGCATTGTTTGTTATCATAAATGGATGTTGCTGCTGCTGCTAAATCGCTTCAGTTGTGTCCGACTCTGTATGACCCCATAGACGGCAGCCCACCAGGCTCCCCCATCCCTGGGATTCTACAGGCAAGAATGCTGGAGTGGGTTGCCATTTCCTTCTCCAATGCATGAAAGTAAAAAGTGAAAGTGAAGTTGCTCAGTCATTTCTGACTCTTAGCGACCCCATGGTCTGCAGCCTACCAGGCTCTTCTGTCCATGGGATTTTCCAGGCAAGAGTACTGGAGTGGGGTGCCATTACCTTCTCTGAAATGGATGTTGGTTGGTGTCAAATCCTTTTTCATGCTTATTTCTCCTTTCTTTTATTTCTGATGTTAGTAATTTCTGTTTTCCTTCTTCATTGTCTTGACTGGCTGTTTATCATTTTATTAAATATTTTCAAAGGATTACCTTTGGGATTTGGAAACTAGAGGAGTGTTTTTTTCTTTCAAAACTTGAAATACAAGGATACCTCAAATTAGGGGTTCTGTTCAGGACCACTGCAATAAAGTAAGTCACACTTATTATTTGGTTTTCCAGTGCATATAAAAGTTATGTTTGTACTATATCATAGCTTATTAAGTATGCAGTAGCATTATGGTTAAAAAGCAATTTATATAGCTCAATTTAAAAACTTTATTGATAAAAAATGTTAACCATCATCTGGCAATATAGGGTTTCCACAAACTACAGTGAAGCACAATAAAATGAAGTATGCCTGTATGGCATTTCAGTCCACTCTCTTCCTTGCATGGTTTCTGAAAACACATCTGATTTAATTCAAATCTTTTTTTTCTGTGCAAATCAAAACTGCAATTAGGTACCACCTTATACCAGTCAGAATGACCATCATTAAAGAGACTACAAATAAAAAGTGCTAGAGAGGATGTGGAGAACTGGGAACCCTCCTGTGTTGTTGCTAGGAATGTAAATTGGTGTGGCATCTATGAAAAACAGTATGGAGGTTCCTCAAAAAAACTAGCAATAGAGTTGCTGTATGAGCAACCAATCCAAATCCTGAGCACATAACCAAACAAAACTATAAATAGAAAAGTTACATGCACCCTTGTGTTCATAGCAATACTATTCACAGTAGCCAAGACATAGAAACAACTTAAATGTCCATATACAGGTGAATGGACATTGTGTATGTATACACATTTGTGTATATGTACACAAATGTATACACACACACAATGCAATCCTATTCAGTCATAAAGAAAGAATAAATAATGCCATTTGCAGCAACATGGGTGGACCTAGAGGTTATCATACTGAGTAAGTCAGAAAGAAAAAGACAAATATCATATGATACCACTTATATGTGGAATCTAAAATATGACACAAGTGAACTTATCTATGAAACAGAAACAGTCTCATGGATACAGAGAACAGACTTGTGATTGCCAAGGGGAAGAGAGTGGAGACGGATGAATGGGGAGTTAGGGATTAGCAGATCCAAGGTATTATATATAGAATGGGCAAACAGCAAGATCCTACTCTACCACAACGAACTGTATTCAGTATCCTGTAATCAGTCATTGTGGCTCAGCTGATAAAGAATCCGCCTGCAATGTGGGAGACCTGGGTTTGGTCCCTGGGATGGGAAGATCCCCTGGAGAAGGGAAAGGCTACCCACTCCAGTAGTCTGGCCTAGAGAATTCCATGCACTGTATAGTCCATAGGGTTGCAAAGAGTCGGACACGACTGAGCAACTTTCACTTTCCAATCAACCATAATGGAAAGGAATATGCAAAGGAATGTATGTGTATAACCGATTCACTTTGCTATACAGCAGAAATTAACACAACGTTGTAAATCAACTATACTTAAAGTAAATTTTTAAAAATCTGTGTAAACTAAGGTGTTTCTTCTACATCTTTTCAATATATTCTTTCTTCAGTTTCAATATGAAATACTTGGGTGTGCATTTTCTTTTTTTATAGTTTTATTTTTATTTATTTTTGGCTGTGCTGGGTCTTTGTTGCTGTGCAGGCTTTCTCTAGTTGTAGCAAGCAGGGAGCTTGTCACGGAGCACAGACTCCAGAGTGCCCGGACTTTAGTAGTTGTGGCTTGTGGGCTCAGTAGTTGCAGTTCTTTGGCTCTGGAGCACAGGTTCAATAGTTGTGGTGCACGGGCATAGCTGCTACAAGGCATGTGGGATCTTCCCAGATCACAGATCAAACGGGTGTCTCCTATACTGGCAGCTGGACTCTTTATAAACTGTTTTCTGAACTTCCTGCATTTGTGGTTTGCCATCAATGACTTTTAAAATATTTGTTTGGTTTTGGCTCCATTGGGTCTTAGTTGGGATCCATTGCTTCAGCACACAAATTCTCCAGGTGTGGCACACAGGCTAATTGTGGCACTCAGGCTACATAGTGGGCAGGCTTCAGTAGTTGTGGCAAGTGGGCCCTCCAGCTGCTGTGCGTGGCTTAGCTGCCCTGAAGCATGTAGGATCCTAGTTTCCGACCAGGGATCCAGCTCTTGAACCGATGCATTGCAAAGTGGATTCCCAACCACTGGACCACCAAGGAAGTCCCCAGGCCTTGTATCTTTATGTTCTCTTTCTCAATTTTGAAAACAGTGGTTTTCCTGTGACTTCAATACTTTGATGGATCTGAGAAGAGTTATGGATTTCAAATGTTTTCATGTTTTTTCTATAAAGTTGGGAATGGCATCCAAGTTCTTTAAAATGTTTATTTATTTATTTAGGTTACCTCAGATCTTAGTCACGGCACACAGAATCTTTGTTGTGTTGTGCAGTATCTTTTGTTGCAGTGCTTGGACTCTCTCTGGTTATGGCGCCTGGGCTCAGTAGTTGTGGCACACAGGCTTAGTTGCCTCAAGACATGTGGGATCTTAGACACTGACCAGTGATCCAATCTGCATCCCCTGCACTGCAAGGTGAATTCCTAACCACTGGACCACCACGGAAGTCCCCCAAGTTTCCCTAAATACCAGACCCAAAACCAGAGTTCTCTGACTCCAGTTTTTGATGGTTGACTGCTATTAACTTGAAAGTCTCATTCCCCCCACCCATTTCTCTTTTTCTCCCCATAGGTTTAATGGGTTTAATAAGTTTACCCTTTCAGTTCCTATTTGTGGCACCCAGTATTCCTTTGAAACACCAGACAGACCCAGCAGTGGCCAACAGTCAGGTTTAGACCTCCAGAGTTTAAAAGTTCAGGTTCTCTGAGCATTCCGTGTTGCAGTGGCACTTGTCCAAAATTGGTACCTCCCTATAGTTGGGGGAGCTTTAAATCTACCAGTGGAAAAAGATTTTTCTCTTCATGGGGAAGAAAGAAAATCATTCCTCAAACCCAGCAGATCTGGCTGTGAGGTCCTTCCTCCTGTCCCATCTCTTCTGGGTTTTTTTTTGTTGTTGTTGTTGTTTTTTTTTTTTTTTTCGCAGTGGAACAAGAGACCAAAATCTAACCTGAGTTACAAGAAACAAGACAGTGATGGCTGGCTATAGAGGGAGTGACCAGGAGCAGTGGAGTCTCCTATGTCTCCCACATCTAATATTTGTGCTTCACAGAAAAACAAAAATAACAGGTCCACAAAATACAACAGCTAGAATTACAAAACTCTGTTCATACAAGGGCAATGGAAGGCAGGAAGTGGAAGTGGGAGGGAAAATGGCACAGGGAGAAAGAATATTCAAATCAGTCAAGGCACGGGGCTGGCAAGTGCTAGAAAAAAATCTGCAGAAAAAACCTGTGGTCCTTTCAGACTCACCAGTGTTTAAAATCCATACTGGTGTCAGGAAGATTCTGCTTTACGTGCACCAGAGAAAAAAATCTGGATTCCTCAGAGAGAAGGGAATGTATGCAGGGCCCTTTCCCTCATTTCTCTTTGACCCACACCTCTACATAGTGATAAGAGTGCCTTGGTGCTCCTTTCTATTGGCAGTAACAAGACATTAAGCCCTCATAAGATCCTGTTCTTGTGTGTGAACCCAAACCCACCCCCTAATTTTTTTAAAAAGTCCAGGCTCCTTTCTCTTAAAGCATTTCCTGACTGCTGGAGAAGTAGGCCTTACTTTCCCTGGAGACCTCAATTATGGGAAGTAAACCCTTTCATACACTATTGGCACTGTGTGCTGTCATCAGCGAAGGGATTCATATGTTCAGTGGTCAAGCCATCATACTTCTGTAGACCAGATAGGAGTGTTTGGGAATTAAAGAACTCAGGAGAACAGCCTCTAGAATGGCTGGTTTTGAAACCACTTCTTCCTGCAGTTTGAAAACAGATTTTAGGGTTGTTTGGAGAAAAACACTGCTGAATCCTTCATTATATTTTAAGGTCAAATTACCATGAATCCATTGTGATTTTCAATGAACACACTTGCAGTCTGCAGCTCTTAACCTGTTACTCAAGGTCAGCAAAGCACAAGGCAGTGTTCTGGTTCTGCCATAAAGAGTGCTTCTGGCATATTATCCCACTTTGTGTGACTTTGTGTGCTTCTAAGCAGCCCCAAGATGCATGAGTATAGGGAATTTGTGGTCTAAGTTGTGACATCTTCTTCCTGGTATCTGAGCTCTAAATACCAAATAACTTTCGAGTCCATAAAATCAGAGAGAGAAAGGGAGAGCTGTTCAGTTCAGTTCCGTCGCTCAGTCATGTCCGACTCTTTGCGACCCCATGAGCTGCAGCACGCCAGGCCTCCCTGTCCAACACCAAATCCCAGAGCCCACCCAAACTCATGTCCATTGAATCGGTGATACCATCCAACCATCTCATCCTCTGTCGTCCCCTTCTCCTCCTGCCCTCAATCTTTCCCAACATCAGGGTCTTTTCAAATGACTCAGCTCTTCGCATCAGGTGGCCAAAGTATTGGAGTTTCAGCTTCAACATCAGACCTTCCAGTGAACACCCAGGACCAATCTCCTTTAGGATGGACTGGTTGGATCTCCTTGCAGTCCAAGGGACTGTCAAGAGTCTTCTCCAACACCACAGTTCAAAAACATCAATTCTTCAACACTCAGCTTTCTTTATAGTCCAACTCTCACATCCATACATGACCACTGGAAAAACCATAGCTTTGACTAGATGGACCTTTGTTGGCAGAGTAACGTCTCTGCTTTTTAATATGCTGTCTAGGTTGGTCATAACCTTCCTTCCAAGGAGTAAGCGTCTTTTAATTTCATTCTGCAGTCACCATCTGCAGTGATTTTGGAGCCCCCCAAAATAAAGTCTCTCATTGTTTCCACTGAGCCTGTGGTAAATATTACACAAGTTAAAAGCAATATATCCTGGTAGTCAGGATATTTTCATTCCACCAGCTACATCACTGTACTACTTCTAAAAACCTGGAACTTAAGGACTAAATAGACAGTTAGATCTTATTAAAAGCTGGATTTCTACTTGTCCTGCACACTCATGTTTGGTGATAGGGATAGAAGTAAAAGTTCTAGTTCTTCACTATGTTTTTACTTAGTAAAATCTTATGCAAATTTCACCCTCTGCCTCATGGAGTGCTGTAAATAGTGGATAATAGGGGGGAGGGAAGAGTTTTCCTCACAAGGAATCCATGATCTTAAAATGATAATATGTGTTTCATGTGTGTAGCATTTCTGTCATTTCCCAACATGCTTGGGCCCTGCGATGAGACAGAAGTAATATCTGATGAGATCACAATAAACTGTGTAAATAATTTGCATGTTTTCATGATGCTGTTAAACTTATGAGGAAGTAAGTGTGGACAGAGAGTAAGTTTCTCATAATCAAGTCAGAGAATAAATGTTTGGAGGTGACAGACTCATGCATAAAATGAGTCTTCATATAAATGGTGTATAGATGTCCAGGGCTGTTAGTCTCACACATCCTCCTATATACCCATTTTGGATGCTTTAGGACTCAGTGACCTTTGAGGATGTGGCTGTGAACTTCACCCTGGAAGAGTGGGCTTTCCTGGATCCTTCACAGAAGAAGCTCTATAGAGACGTGATGCGGGAAACCTTGAGGAACCTGGTCTCAATAGGTGAGGATGACAACTTGCCTTTACTTTGTTAATTAGTAACAACAAGTGTTTCTTGCTCATTGTTCAAGATATTAAATGTGGAAATGCAGGATGTTGCTAAATAAAACTAGGCAAGGTCACAGCCAACAATGGATATAGAATCTAGTCATTTTTCTATAACTAATAATATTTTGGAATCATTTTCCTTGATCTGCAATTTAGGAGAAAAATGGGAAGATCATGACATTGAAGATCAGTACAAAAAGCAGGGGAGAAAATTAAGGTAAGTCATACCCACAATCAAATACAGTAGCTCGTGTGTATTCTGTTATGTTATGCAATTTTAAAAGGAGGAAATAACTAGTGCTCCAAATTTAGTTATTCTTGGAAAATTTTCACCAGAATTACTTATGTGACATAGATGTTCAGTATTTGCAAAATAGTTCAACACTTTAAATAAATTCTCTATATGAATTGTCACTGTTTTGATGATTGCAAGAGCATTTCTTATATTAAACTTGAAATCATAAAACCTACACTATTGCTATAAGTGATAAAAACATATGTCAAATGTCCTACTAAATATAAAACTGTTAATAAATAACTCATTAATAATGTACTCCTTGTTTGTTTTTTTCCACAGAAGTCATGTAGTAGAAAGATTCTGTGAAACTAAAAAGGGTAGTCAGTATGTAGAAAACTTCAGCATTATTCCAAACCTCAATCTGAACAAGAAAACTAATAGAATGAAACCACATGAATGCAGTGTATGTGGGAAAGTGTTTACACATCATTCATCCCTTAAGAGACATATGAGTTATCACACTGAACGTAAACCACCTGAGTATCAGAAATATGAAGAAGAGCCATATAGATGTAAGGAATGTGGTAAAGCCTTTGGCTATCTCCAATTTTTAGAGACCCATGAGAAAAATCACAATCAAGAGAAAAAATATAAATGTGAGGAATGTGGGAAAGCATTCCATTCCCGTGCATCCTTTCAAGCACATGAAAGAATCCACACAGGAGAAAAACCCTATGAATGTAAGGAATGTGGGGAGGCCTTCATGTGGAGCACAGGGTTTCGAAGACACGTGGTAACACACACTGGAAATGCTTCATATACATGTAAGGAATGTGGGAAAGCTTTTAATTGTTCCTCTTCGTTGCGAACACATGAAACAACCCACAGTGAAAAGAAACCCTATCAGTGTAAGCAATGTGGAAAATTTCTTAGATATTATCATAGTTTTAGAATACATCAAAGGACTCACACAGGTGAGAAACCCTATGAATGTAAGCAGTGTGGTAAAGCCTTCAGTTGTCCTAGTTCTTTTCGGAAACATGAAAGAATTCATACTGGGGAAAAGCCTTATGAATGTAAGGAGTGTGGGAGAACCTTCAGAGGTCTCTCAAGCCTTCGTGCACACATGATCACTCACACTGGCGATGGACCTTATAAATGTCAAGAATGTGAGAGAGCCTTCATTTCTCCTAGTGCCTTTCGAATACATCAAAGGATTCACACTGGAGAGAAACCCTATGAATGTGAACAATGTGGTAAAGCTTTCAATTACTACAGTTCCTTACAGTCACACAGAAGAACTCATACTGGAGAGAAGCCCTATGAATGCAAGGAATGTGGGAAAACCCTCTCCCAGCAGCAAACCTTAAAAACACACATGCGGCTGCACACTGGAGAGAAACCCTATGAATGTAAACAATGTGGTAAAGCCTTCAGTCATTACAGTTCCTTACAGTTACATGGAAGAACTCACACTGGAGAGAAGTCCTATGAATGCAAGAAATGTGGGAAAACTCTCTCCCAGCAGCAAACCTTAAAAACACACATGCGGCTGCACACTGGAGAGAAACCCTATGAATGTAAACAATGTGGTAAAGCCTTCAGTCATTATAATTCCTTTCGGAGACATGGAAGAACTCACACTGGAGAGAAGCCCTATGAATGCAAGGAATGTGGGAAAACCCTCTCCCAGCAGCAAGCCTTAAAAACACACATGCGGTTGCACACTGGAGAGAAACCCTATGAATGTAAACAATGTGGTAAAGCCTTCAGTCATTACAGTTCCTTACAGGCACATGGAAGAACTCACAGTGGAGAGAAACGCTATGAATGTTCACAGTGTGGTAGAGCTTTCAGACGTTACCCTTCCTTCCAAAAGCACAAACGAATTCACACTGAGAAGAAATTTTATGAATAAGGAATATAGAGAAGTCAACCAACTTCACTTTGTCAACCAACTTTAATCAACCAACTTCACTTTGAAAATGTTAAAGAAGCCACACTGGAGAGAAAGCGTATCAGTGTAAACAAGGTGGGAAAACCTTAAGATATTTTTGAAGTTTTCAAACACATGAAAGGATCCCCATAGGAGAGAAACCTTGTAAACAATGTGGGAAGTCCTGCAAAAATTATACCTCCTTAGAAATGCATGAAAGAATTCATACTGAAGAGAAACCCTGTGACTGTAAGGGATATGGAAAAGCCTTCAGATGTTACCAGAGGTTTTTATTTATTTTTGATGACTTGAGGAAGATCAGAGTGGAGGGAGTATGGTAAAGCCTTCATTTGTCACAAACTATTTGAAGAGAGTGCACACTGGAGAGATACTATATAATGTAAAAAAATGTCAGAAAACTTTCAGTCATTCCAATTCCAAAAGAATGAAAGGACTCACTGGACAAAAACTCCTGAGTTAAACAGTTTTGGAAAGATTTCAATGAGCCCACATCTTTACATATGAAAACTCACACTGGAAAAAAATATAAATGTAAGTAATATGAGAGAGCTTGATGAAAATTAGTCTATGTATGATCTCTCAGAAAACAGGAAAAGTTGTTATTAAAGTTGGAAATACATTATGTTTATCAATCCTCTTTCTTAAAGTGCACTATTGGACAGTGGATTTCTAGTAATTACTCTCAGAAATGAATATGAAGGGAGATGACTCTGCAAGTCATGTTTCCACAGTGGTGCATAAAATTAATAAGTAGAGGTTTTTCTTTAAATCACTTATATTTTCTCTTTGCTTTTTGAAGCCAGTTGGATCAAAGTAAATTTCTAATAATGCAATTAGGTTAAAATTGTTTTATAATGTTGAATTTCCTCTGTGTTAAGGGGCCACTGAGAAATGACAGTTTGGTATTTGGATTTTCCTAACAGCCTTCTGGCAGTTCTTGGATATCTCTAGTCCAGTATATATATTTATCTTTCTTACCAAGCTCTTTTGTTCGGGTGAAGAGTATAAGAGCCTTTTGACATTTTCTATACTAATAAACTGTTCAATAAACATTTGTGTAAACAAATATAGTTTCTATGTGAATCAGTCAATTCAGTTCAGTTGCTCAGTCATGTCCGACTCTTTGTGACCCCATGAATCACAGCACGCCAGGCCTCCCTGTCCATCACCAACTCCCAGAGTCTACCCAAACCCATGTCCATCGAGTTGGTGATGCCATCCAGCCGTCTCATCCTCTGCCGTCCGCTTCTCCTCCTGCCCCCAATCCTTCCCAGCATTAGGGTCTTTTCCAATGAGTCAACTCTTCTCATGAGGTGGCCAAAGTATTGGAGTTTCAGCTTCAACATCAGTCCTTCCAATGAACACCCAGGACTGACCTCCTTTAGGATGGACTGGTTGGATCTTCTTGCAGTCCAAGGGACTCTCAAGAGTCTTCTCCAACACCACAGTTCAAAAGCATCAGTTCTTCAGCACTCAGCTTTCTTCACCCGTCCAACTCTCACATCCATACATGACTACTGGAAAAACCATAGCCTTGACTAGATGAACCTTTGTTGGCAAAGTAATGTCTCTGCTTTTTAATATGCTATCTAGGTTGGTCATAACTTTCCTTCCAAGGAGTAAGCGTCTTTTAATTTCATGGCTGCAGTCACCATCTGCAGTGATTTTAGAGCCCAAAAAAATAAAGTCTGACACTCTTTCCACTGTTTCCCCATCTATTTCCCAGGAAGCGATGGGACCAGATGCCATGATCTTAGTTTTCTGAATGTTGAGCTTTAAGCCAACTTTTTCACTCTCCTCTTTCACTTTCATCAAGAGGCTCATTAGTTCTTCTTCACTTTCTGCATATCTGAGGTTATTGATATTTCTCCCGGCAATCTTGATTCCAGATTGTGTTTCTTCCAGCCTAGTGTGTCTCATGATGTACTCTGCATATAAGTTAAATAAGCAGGGTAACAATATACAGCCATGACGTACGCCTTTTCCTATTTGGAACCAGTCTGCTGTTCCATGTCCAGTTATAACTGTTGCTTCCTGACCTGCATACAGGTTTCTCAAGAGACAGGTCAGATGGTCTGGTATTACCATCTCTTTAAGAATTTTCCTGTTTGATGCATGATACAGGGCACTTGGGGCTGGTGCACTGGGATGACCCAGAGGGATGGGATGGGGAGGGAGGTGGGAGGGGGGTTCTGGAAGGGGAAAACATGTACACCCATGGTGGATTCATGTCAATGTATGGCAAAACAATTACAATGTTGTAAAGTTAAAAAATAAACTAATTAAAAAAAAAAATTTCCCACAGTTTATTGTGATCCACACAGTCAAAGGCTTTGGCATAGTCAGTAAAGCAGAAATAGATGTTTTTCTGGAACTCTTGCTTTTTCGATGATCCAGCAGATGTTGGCAATTTGATCTCTGGTTCCTCTGCCTTTTCTAAAACCAGCTTGAACATCTGGAAGTTCACGGTTCACGTATTGCTGAAGCCTGGCTTGGAGAATTTTGAGCATTACTTTACTAGTGTGTGAGATGAGTGCAATTGTGTGGTAGTTCAAACATTCTTTGGCATTGCCTTTCTTTGGGATTGGATGAAAAATGACCTTTTCCAGTCCTGTGGCCACTGCTGAATTTTCCAGATTTGCTGGTATATTGAGTGCAGCACTTTCACAGCATTATCTTTCAGGATTTGAAATAGCTCAACTGGAATTCCATCACCTCCACTAGCTTTGTTTGTAGTGATGCTTTCTAAGGCCCACTTGACTTCACATTCCAGGATGTCTGGCTCTAGGTGAGTGATCACACCATCGTGATTATCTGGGTCGTGAAGATCTTTTTTGTACAGTTCTTCTGTGTATTCTTGCCACCTCATAATATCTTCTGCTTCTGTTAGGTCCATACCATTTCTGTCCTTTATCGAGCCCATCTTTGCATGAAAAGTTCCCTTGGTATCTCTAATTTTCTTGAAGAGATCTCTAGTCTTTCCCATTCTGTTGTTTTCCTCTATAAAACATTCAAAGTTTTAATGATTTTTCAGAAACCCCTCCCCAAGTAGAATCAACACAACACTTCAGACTCATTCTATAGGACCAGTATTACTCTGATTCTAAAACCAGACAAAGATATTGCCAAAAAAATCAAGAAACCAATTTTCCATTTGAAAATGGATACCATGCAAAAATCAACAATACTAAAAAATACAGTCCAGCATCTTTAACCACAGCACAATGAAGTTGGATTTACTTCAGGGATGCTGCTGCCCACCAGGCTCCTCTGTCCATGAAATTCTTCAGACAAGAATACTGGAGTGGGTTGCCATGTCCTCCCCCAGGGGGCTTTCCCAGCCCAGGGATCAAACCTGTGTCTCCTGCATTGGCAGGCAGATTCTCTATCACTGAGCCACCTAAGAAGCCCTTTGGGGATGCTAGGGTAGGTTAATACCTCAAATTCAACTTATGCAATAAAATGTATTAATACAGTGGAAGTCAAAAATGGCACAATCATCTCAGTAGACTTATAGAAAGTATAATTCACCCTCAAACAACATGGGTTTGAACTGCACATGTCCACTTGTATGCAGATTTTTTCCAAAGAATATACTGGAAAAAACTTTGGATATTTATAACAATTTGAAAGAAACTTGCAGATAAACCTCGTAGCCCAGAAATACTGAAAAAATTAAGGAAAAGCTACCTATGTTGTGAATGTATTAAATGTAGATACTAGTCTATTTTGTCATTTGCTATCATGGAATATACATATATCTATTATAAAAAGTTAAAACTTATCAAATCTCATATACACGTGGACCATACATGGCACACTCATAGTTGAGAGAAGTGTAAACATGTAGTATCAAATCATAACTGCATAAAATTAACTATAGTATATAGTATTGTAATAAATTTTTTTTGGCTGTGCTGGGTCTTCGTTGGTGCCTGCCAACTTTCTCTAGTTGTGGTGAGCGGAGGCTACTCTTCAGTGCAGTGCACAGGTTTCTCTTTGTGGTGGCTTCTCTTGCAGCAGAGCACAGGCTCTAGAACGGGCTTCAGTAGCTGTGGGACCAAGGATCGAATTCATGACTCCTGCATTGGCAGGCAGACACTTAACCACTGGACCACCAGGGAAGTCTTACTGTAATAACTTTGTAGCCACTTCCTGTTGTTCTTGTGGTGAGCTCAAGAGGTGCGAGTTTCCATCAAATATGTGATGCTAGTCATCACTTGAGCAGTTTGTCTCTCCAGTAAATTTCGTATGGCAGTATAAAGTGTTCTCTGGTGGTTCTTGAGTCTTTTTCATCATGCTTAGTGCAATACTGTAAACTTTGCTTAACACCACAGGATCCATAGGAAGTGCCACTAGTGATGCTGGAAGTGCTCCCAAGAAGCAGAGAAAAGTCATTGTTGTCAAATCCAAGCTTAAACTGCTCCCTGCATGACAGGCCAAAAAATCAAGATACAAGTTGTTGGAGCAAGGAATAGCAACTTTATTTAGAAAGCCAGATGACTGAGAAGATGGCAGATTAGTGTCCCAAAGAACTATCTTCTCTCACTTAGAATTCAACCTGCTTTTACATTAAAAGGGTTAAAGTCAAACATTTCCTGGTTCCGATCAGACTCTGAAGGGGATGTTTTAATTTCTTCCTTCCTGGAGCCATTCACAGGTGACCCTGATTAGGATGTTTTCTGTGAGCAAAATAGATATTTTAGCTTAACGCTCATTACACAAGCCAGGGTTCCCAGGGATGAGCCATTTATGTATAATTGAAGCTTTATAGGCAACATCCCTTTAATGATTAACTTGTCCTGATCAGGATGTTTTCTGTAGCTGAACAAAGGTATTTTAGTTTAATGCCCCTTACAAGTGAAGGCAGGGTTCCCAAAGATGGGCCCTTATGTATATGTTATATTTGTAGGCAACATCCCTTTAGTGGTTATTGTTCTTTAGTCCCTCAGTGGTGTCTGATTCTTTGTGACCCCATGGATTGCAGCACGCCTGGCTTTACTGCCCTTCACTATGTCCCAGAGTTTGCTCAAACTCACATCCACTGCGTCGGTGATGCCATCCAACCATCTCATCCTCTGTCACCCTCTTATCCTTTTGCTCTCAATCTTTCCCAACATCAGGGTCTTGCAGGAAATGTATGTGTATTTTACCTCATGAAACTATTCAGATAAATTCATTAGACGTTTTGAACCAGTATGTTAAGAATATCAAAAGTTTTCAAGTGTATGGTACATTTCCAAAACTTTTTATTGTTTCTTGTTATATTGGTGACAATAGTAACTGAATTGCCTTTGGGATATCATAGCCGTTTACATTTCAAAATCTCTAGGCACATACTACGAAACTAAAATTTCCTTCTCACGTAAAACGTATACTTGAGAGTATTGTTGTACACATCGCACAACTTCTGGTTGGTGGGAGAAGAGTCCATTTTCCCAGGCCAGGGCTGCAGAGTTCAAACTTCCCACCAGTCAAGTGCTTGGGAGGCCATGGGATTCTGTAGCTAAAACACCACATGTATGGAAGGGGGAAAGGGATGGGTGGACGCCTCGACGCTGTCAACAAAGATAAAAATGGAGCCAAAAGCTTTATTACACATGGTGAGGATATTTTTCAGTGTGGTTGAAATCGAGTTCATAGTATCATCAGTGGCTTCGCAGTCTGTGCGAACTACTTCCCCGGTGGAGGACCTCAGACCCTCTTTTTCCAGTTGGCCTGCTCTTGCTTTGGACAAGAACGTCGGTTCTTCTGGAATCTGACTCTTGAATTCCTTGTGCACACCTGTGTCCTCATGTTCTGAAGTATCTGAGGAAGTTGCCACTGTCCCTCTAGGACAAGTAACAAGAGTGGTTTAAAAACAAAAGTCCCTGAAGGGGGTAGGTTTCCACCCACCTGCAGAAGCTGATTCTGCTCAGCCCCATGGCCTCCGGACCAATTATTACTCAGGAAAAAGGGGGCGTTGCTTGCAAACTGTCCAATCAGGAGCGCAGCAGGGGAAGGTGGGTGGGGGCACGTCCCGCAGACTCTCCTGGCACGCTCCGCGTGGAGTCTCACCAGCGTTGAAGCAGCTCAGGTTAGTTCGCTGCAGCTTCATTACCGCTGTGAGCTGCAGAGGCCGCGTGAGTCTAAGGAATGACGCCGGAGAACCCCAGAAGGCGTGAAGTGGTGAGTGTGCTGGGCGAGGTGTCTCAGTACAGGGAGGCGGAACAGGTGATGAGAGACAGTCGGCCTCGGCGGGACCGCCTCCCGGTGCGGTCCACTCCGAGGTTTGTGGACTCAAGTCCACCTGGCGGCGCCTCTCAACCTCCTTCCACTCCGGCTCCCAGCGTAGGGGCGGGGCCGGCAGCCGGGACCTCGGGCTTCCGTCCGGTCCCTGCAGGCCGTAACTTTAAGCCCAGAGCCTCTCTGGGCAGCTTTGCCCGCACAGCCCCACGTCTCCTCCAGAATGTGTGGTGACCCCGGGGAGGGTTATCAGAGGGCCATTTTGATTTGTTCTTCGTTGCTCGTGGGTGGGAAGAGTTTTGGTGTATGGGATTCTCCAGCCCCTTCTTTCTACCCAACCCAAGGGGGACTCGTTTTCTCCTGAGTTTTCCAAGTTTGGAGAGCAGGGTTTCAAATCCTGAACTCTTGTCTCCCCAGATTAACTCTTCCTACGACTGGCAGTAAATCCCTAAATTTCCAAGATCCCTCTCACATTCCTAAAGCCAACTCTCTCTCTTCAGTTCACAGCATCTTTATCAACTATTTGTCCTCCGTGGTGTATTTCAAACAGACATCATATTTTAATTGTCTATTCTTCTCTGCAGAGTCGCGGGTGGCTCTCTTTTAAACATTTATATTTGCTATGTATATTTTCCATGAGAGGAAAGCTAAGGATAACTACCTGGAACCATGTTGTATGAAATCCTTGTGCTTCTTCTCCCAGGATCTCTCCTGGGTGCAAACGTCCTATGGGAAGTCTTTTCGGTGGATTTTCCCCTTTGGAAATGTTCCTGGGTATTCTTACCTGTCAGTACTACCCCTCCCCTGGTCTGTCACCCTGGAAAGATTTATTCATTTATGTGAGCCTCAGTTATTCAAAAATTAAAATTTATGTAACCAGTGGAGATTGAAAGATAGTATAAAATATTCCAGAGAGGCAAGGAATAGGTGAATTTCAGAAAAAAAGAAAATCTTTCTGTTACATTGATTGTATTAAAAATTCTTGTTTCTTTTCTTCCTCCCCTGAGCAGGTGTGGTAATATCCTGAAGTCTGTTTTTGTTTTGGATTTTTTTTTTTTGAGGGGGTTCAAATGCAATTCCAGGGCTTAGGCCTGAGGTGTTCAAGTACAATTTTTTATTGAAATGAGTCGAGGGATGAATTGGGAGATTGGAGTTGACATCTTTAAACTACTATGTATAAAATAACTGATGTGAATCTACTGTATGACACAGAGAACTCTCCTGAATACTCTTTGGTACCCTAAATGGGAAGGAAATCTAAAAAAGAGAGGATATGTGTATTTGTATAACTGATTCACCTTGCTGTACAGTAGAAACTAACCCAATATTGCAAAGCAATTGTACTCCAATAAAAATTAATAAAAATAAGGTAAAATAAAATGTTCTAGAGAAATTAAATAAGGTGATTGAAATATAGTTGATTTACAATGTGTTTCAGGTATATAGCAAAGTGATTCAGTCATATATATACAGGCATATATGTATATACACATGTATATATATTCTTTTTTAGATCCTTTTCCATTATTGGTTATCAAAATTGAGTATAGTTCCCTATGTTCTACAGTAGGCCCTTGTTGATTATCTATTTTATATATAGAAGTATGTATATTTTAATCCCAAACTCCTAATTTACCCTTTCCCCAGTTACTTGTTTATAAAACAATTTCTTGCTATGGAAATAATAATTCATATTTTCTGAGAGTAGTAGATACTTATGGGTTTCTTGTTGACATAGAAGAATACAATTTTCTTCCCTCCTTTCTACATAAACACCAAGTTTGTGTGATTTTGCCGGAGTCACAACTCACACCCACCATGGAAGGAGCCCTTAAGCTGAGAGAAACAACAGAGCCCTGGAAAGCTGGGGATACAAGTGCACATGGTGTAAGGAGTTTGTGAGGGAAGAGGATGTGGTGACTCCCTTTTGAAGTTGTTAACGTGGTCCCCCCCAGACCTGTTTCAAGTCATAGGTTGGAGTTTTGCATTCACAGTGTAGCTGTGCTCAGAGTGTAATTTGTCTACATTGAGAAAGTTTGTGACTGTCAGGAGTTCTGAGTCCTGGGATGGGTTCCTGCATGCATGCTCAGTAACTCAGTCATGTCTGACTCTTTGCAGCACCATGAACTGTAGCCCTCCAGGCTCCTCTGCCCGTGGGATTCTCCTGGCAAGAATACTGGAGTAGGTTGCCATTATGTCCTCCACGCGATCTTCCCAACCCAGGGATCGAACCTGAGTCTCCTACATCTCCTGCATTAGCAGGCAGATTCTTTACCACTGAATCACCTGGGAAGCCCCATGTCCTGGGTTAGGGGTCACAAATTTGGGAGTTCATTTGAGTCAGAACCTTAAATTGAATTCTGCTGAGTTTTCTTACTGGGGGAACAGATGCCTCAGAAAGGGAGTGGTCCCTCTATTCCCTAAGGAGAGTAGGGCATGTGGTGCTCCCAGGGTTCATTCCTGTGGTTGTTCCAGTGCCCCCATCCTCCTTCACCAGGGACTGACCCGCTTGAGCAGTTCTGTCTCAATCAGGAGAACCTGCATGCATGTGTGCTTGCTCAGTCGTTTCAATTGTGTCTGGCTCTTTGCGACTCTGGACTATAGCCTGCCATGCTCCTCTCTCCATGTTGTTGGCAAGAATACTGGAGTGGATTGCCATGCCCTCCTTCAGGGGATCTTCCAGACCCAGGGATTGAACCTGAGTCTCTAATGTCGTCTGCATTGACAGGCGGGTTCTTTACCACTAGTGCCACCTGGGAAGCCCCCCAGGAGAGGCTGGCATGTATGAAATTTTCCGAGTGTGGCTCCGTCTATCCTGTAGTACTCAGGCTGCTTCTCTGTACTCAGGCTGCTTCTCTGTGCTGATTCCAACGTTTGTGGGTTTTTTTCCTTTGGATTCTTCTGTCCATTAAACAGTGCAGTCCTTTGGCTCTAACTTCCTTTAACACTTTGTAATTAATTCCCTGTGTGGGAAATAACATTTTTAGTTTCTTGGGCTTTAAAAAATCAGAGTTAATTGAGAGAGATGATGTCAGTAAGGCAAGACAATTGTGGAACTAAATAGAATCTTTGTTCCTTTTAGGGAAGAGAAGCTCAAGATGTGAGATGAATGTGTTTACATTTTCAGGTATGCATTTTCTTTTACGTCAGTGGTTGTTTGTGCACGTCTTTAGAGTATATTGCAGGATTCCCTGATGGCTCAGTCAGTAGAGTCTGCCTGCAATGCAGAAGACCTGGGTTCAATCCCTGGGTTGTAAAGATCCCCTGGAGAAAGAAATGGCAACCCACTCCAGTATTCTTGCCTGGAGAACTCCATGGACAGAGGAGCCTGGCGGGCTACAGTCCATGGGGTCACAAAGAGTTGGACTCGACTGAGTGACTAATACTTAGAGTATGTTAAAATTTAAAAGGCTATAGCAGGGGATTCCCTGGTGGTCCAATGGATAGAAGCTTTCACTCCCCAGGCAGGAGTTCAGCCCCTGCTTGGAGAACTAAGATCCTACAAGCCATGCAGTGTAGCCAAAGAAAAAAAAAGCTAAAGCAATGGAATTTCTATCTTCACTGACGTGAGGACAGCTAATCAAAGCTTACGTCAGGGAGAGAAGTTCAAGGAGAGGACATTTGTATACCTAGGGTTGATTCATGTTGATGTATGGCAGAAACCAACACAATATAGTAAAGCAATTATCTTTCACTTAAAAATATATTTTAAATAAAACTTATGTCAATTTTTGAAAATTCTACTGTGTTTAAAGAACTAAACCCAAACCCTTGTTGCATTATAATGTTGTATTTATTCTTGAAAATACTTCTCCCCCGCCTCGATGTGAGATACAGAGAAAGTGCAAACTGGTATGCACCTTAACCTTTTAGTTAGCAAGGATGTGGAAATTTTCATTCTGTATGTTTTATACTTTTGTAGCCATTAGTGTTTAAAGGAATGGCTGTGGTTTCCTATGTATTGTTGTTGTTGTTTAGTTACCGAGTTGTGTCTGACTTTTTCCGACCCCATGCACTGTAGCACACCAGGCTTCCCTGTCCTTCACCATCTCCCGGAGTTTGCTCATGTCTATTGAGTCAGTGAGGCTATCTCACCATCTCATCCTCTGCTGCCTCCTTCTCCTTTTGCCCTCAATCTTTCCCAGCATCAGAGTCTTTTCCAGTGAGTCAGCTCTTTGCATCAGGTGGCCAAAGTATTGGAGGTTCAGCTTCAGCAACACTCCTTCCAGTGAATATTCAGGGTTGATTTCCTTTAGGATTGACTGGTTTGATACAAAAGTTAAAATTAAAGACAGGTTATGAAATAGTAAAATGTGGTGTATATATTTTTCTGTTTATTTTCAATAAACCTGCGAGATACAAAGCCTAACTTAAGCAAAGTCACTGCCCACCTGTCCTGGCCCCTCCAGCTCTATTACTCCAGCCACTGCAGATACACAGTTCTGATCATTTCTTGAGCTTCCTGTTAGTGTTTCTTTACATAAAAACAAGCCATTGTGAATGCATATTTTTCATACCCATGTTTGTCCTTGTAATGAGTGGTCAGACTCCATATTTTTAAAAATTTATTGAAATATAGTTGATTTACAGTGTTGTTAACTTCTGCTGTACAGCAAAGTGACTCAGTTTTATATGTATATATATACATATATATATATATTCTTTTTCACTATGGTTTATCCCAGGATATTGAATATATTTCCCTGTGTTAATATAGTAGAACTTTATTGTTTAGCTATTCTGTATATCAGGGGTCCCCAACCTCTGGGCTTGATGATCTGAGGTGAAGCTGATGTAGTAATAATAGAAAAGTGTACAGTAAATGTAATGGGCTTGAGTCATCCCCAAACCATCCCCTCACCACCACCCCAGTGCATGGAAAAATTGTCTCCCACAAAATCTGTCTCTGGTGCCAAAAAGGTTGGGGACCACTGCTATGTATAATAGTTTGCATCTGCTAATCCCATACTCCCAATCCCTCTCTCTCCCACACCCCCTCCCTCTTGGCAACCACAGGTCTGTTCTCTGTGTCTGTGCAGACACCACATTTCTTTGAGGTTTGCTGACAGCTTACACCTTACCCCTCTCTATTCTTCCTGTGTCCACCCCTGGACAAGCTGATGACAAAGTCTGTAGTCCTCTGGCATTAGCTTCACGCTCCAGCCATACAAGCCCCTGTCTGTGTGCAGAACCCTTGTCCTGGCCCCACCCCAAGATTCTTTGCTTGACCAAAGAATATTCTGACCCTGAACCTTACCCTGGGCCTATCTGTGTAGTTCCTTGTGAAATCCAGTTTTAGCTAATAAGTAGTTCCTTAGCAAGTCCAGAAACCCCACTAATAAGTCAGTTAACCCAGAGCTCCCCAATTCCTCATATCTGATCATTTTCTGTGTCCAGTTGGGTTCCTATGTCCCACCGCCACCTCTCAGGTGATGTGTGCTCACCCTGACCTGACTTCAGTAAGAATCCTGTGAGGTCAGTGTATCCAGACCCACTAATCTTTGTTTTTCCTTCAAGTAAGTTTCTATCCACTGACCCCGAACCTTGCTCTCTGGCTATGATTTCTCACTTGGACATGCTGTGTTCAGAGCTGAGCACAGTCTCATTTCTCACCTGCTGTGAAATCTCAGCCCAGTGGTCTCCATACCTGTCCCAATGGTCCTGGATGAAATCCGCTTTATCCTGTTTCTGTCATTGAATGGGTTTTTCTCTAACACCCCCTAGCCATGATTAAAACCCAGGCCAGGCCCCCTTTCCTTGCTTGCTGAAGCCATTTCAGCGCTGCTTGAAAGGCCAGCCCTACCTACCCCCTAAGACCTCAATTATGTGGGTTATAGGCTTTTTAAATATTCATTTATTTTCAGCTACGCTGGGTCTTCATTCCTGCATGCAGGCTTTCTCTAGTTGCAGCGAGTGGGGGCTACTCTCTAGTTGCTGTGCACAGGCTTCTCATTGTGGTGGCTTCTCTTGTTGCAGAGCACAGGCTCTAGGGGTCATGGGCTCAGTAGTTGTGGTCCTGTAGCATATGGAATCTTCCCAAATCGGGAATCGAACCCATGTCCCCTGCATTGGCAGGTGGATTCTTAACCACTGGACCATCAGGGAAATCCAGCTTTCTTTATATTTGGGTTGTTTTTTTTTTTTTTGGCCTCACCATGTGGCATATGGGATATTAGTTCCCTGACCACAGATCGAACCTGTGCCCCCTGCATTGGGAACACAGAGTCTTAACCACTGGACTACGAGGGAAGTCCCAGTCATAGACTTTTTTCTACCTTGAGTGTGTGTGTCTGCATGACACAACAGCATCAGTCTCAACGTGGGAACCACACCACTATAGGTGACGATGACAGTTGGCACCATGAGCAGCATGGCCAGGCATGGTCCACCCCTGGAGGTCTGTCTTCTCTTGCTCTGACTTGCTCACCTGCTTTGCTTTTTGATGGCGGCTGGCATTTGCAAGAGAGAGGAACTTCCCAAGTGGTCCAGTGGGTAAGAGTTGGACACACTAATCTTAGCAGCAGCAGCAGCAGCAGAGGAATCTTACTGAATAGGCATATCTTACTTTAATGATTGTCAGCCAAGTCTTCTCTTGCCTAAATTCCCCCATGGTCATAGGATTGATTTTCCTAAAGTATTCTGTAGTGAACAGGAAAGCTCTGGAGCAGCGATTCACAAATTAAAATTAAATACTTTTTGCTAATTCCAAATTGGCTTGACAAAATAGGACCCCACAATCTACCCGCCTAGGAAATTACATTATTGTGCTCATGCTCAGTCGCTCAGTTGTGTCCAACTCTCTGTGACCCCATGGACTGTAGCCCGCCAGGATCCTCTGTCCACAGGATTTTTCAGGCAAGAATACTGGAGTGGGTTGCCATTTCTTTTTCCAAGGGATCTTCCCAACCCAGGGATCGAACCTGAGTCTCCTGCACCTCCTGCATTGCAGGGAGATTCTTTCCCCACTGAGCCCATTGAGGAAGCCTAAATTACATAATGTGTGCCAATGAAAATTAAACAGGGCCTTGAAGGATTGAAGACCGTTACCAAAAAAATTATTTTCTTTGGCTGCACCACATAGCACACAGGATGTTAGTTCCTCACCCAGGGATCGAACCCGTGCCCCCTGAAGTGGAAAGGCAGATTCTTAACCACTGGGCCGCCAGGGAAGTCCCCACAAAAATGATCTAGCAAAGAGGTGATTACTCCCTTTACTTCTCCTTTTCATAGCTGAATTTGACCTGTTCTTAAACCTGAAAAGACTGAATGACACCTCACACTGGATTACCGAACACTTGAGGTTGTGGTCACACCAAATGAACCTCTGTACTCAGTCCCTAACATTGTGGAAATTACCGACTCCATCCAGTCAGCAGCTGGCAGATACCCTGCCCTCACAGATTCGGATAAATTTGTTGTGTTTAATGCCTATTTCAACAGCCTCTTTGCTGCACTTGGCCCTCACCTCGAAAGGGACTTGATACACCTTGACCTGGTTACCTTTGGGAGCCTCAGCACCGTTGCCACTGCACACGGTCTCTGCAGGCAGGATGTGAGCTGCATCCACCTTGCTCTAGGAGCACAGGTATGACATGACATTGATGACATTCTCCTCTGAGGAAGTTCATTTGATATTCAGGACATTGCAGATACCGAAAAAAGCTGCTCATGAAAAGTGCATGGGTCATTAGCCCACCCATAAGTAAGGCCCTGACCCCTTGGTTAAATTCCTGAAAATTATGTGGTAAATAAACAAGGGGCTCTTTCCACCCTGACACTATGAAAAAATAACAATTGTCCCTCTCTGCACTCACAGCAACTCCTAGGTTGTTTTGATGTTTGGAAGGCAACATATTCTTTTTTTTTTTTAATGGAGTTTGTTTATTTATTTTGGGCTGTGCTGGGTCTTTGGTGCTGGGCAGGCTTTTCTCTAGTTGCGGTGAGCAGGGGCTACTCTCTCTTATGGTGCATGGGCTTCTTATTGTGGTGGCTTCTCTTGTTGCAGAGCACAGGCTCTAGAGTGCAGGCTCAGTATTGAGGAGCACGGGCTTAGCTGCTCTGTGGCACATGGGATCTTCTAGGACCAGGGCTCAAACCCATGTCCCTTGCATTGGCAGACAGATTCTTCACCACTGAGCCTCCAGAGAAGCCCCTGCTAATAAGACCCTCTTGAAATACGATGAAGCCAAACCTGAGCCTCTGGCTCAGCCTTCCTGTAAAAGAAGCCTCCCTCCCCTCCTCCAGTCCCTTTCTAGGTATGATAGTTTTGGAAGAGGTCACTTTTCACCATTCAGTTCAATGTTACTTGTAGGCTTGTCCTGTGTGACTTTTATCATGTTGAAGTGTATTCATTCTGTACCTAATTTGTCGAGTTTTTATCATGAAAGGATGTTAAATTTTGTAAAATTCTATTTCTGCATCTATTGAGGTGATCATATAATTTTTTTCATCTTTTTAAAAAAATGTGTAATACTTTTTCTTTTGGCTATGCTAGGTCCTAGTTGCAGTTTGTGGGATCTTTACTTACAGCATGTAGGCGCTTTAGTGTTGGCATGCAGGATCTAGTTCTCTGACCAGCAATTGAACCAGGGCCCTTGTGTGGGGAGCTTAGAGTTTTTAACCGCTGGACCACCAGGGAAGTCCCAATCATTATTTCTTTAAATAAGCTTTCTACTCTTCTCCCTCTCTTCTCCTTATGGGATTTCCATGATACGTATATTATGTCTTTTCTTGCAACCTCATGGACTGTAGCCTGCCAGGCTCCTCTGTCCCTGGGATTCTCCAGGCAAGAATACTGGAGCGGGCTGCCATTTC
The DNA here is from genome assembly GCA_024291935.2 of Okapia johnstoni. Taxonomy (NCBI): domain Eukaryota; kingdom Metazoa; phylum Chordata; class Mammalia; order Artiodactyla; family Giraffidae; genus Okapia; species Okapia johnstoni. Next base: position 10,038,446 of record CM044316.1, on the reverse strand, counting down.
CTTCTCCAAGGCATCTTCCCAACCCAGGAATCGAACCCAGGTCTCCTGAATTGCAGGCAGATTCTTTATCGACTGAGCTACGAGGTAAGCCCATGTCTTTTGTTGATGTTCCCTGCAGCTGTGAAAGTGCTGCACTCAATATGCCAGCAAATTTGGAAAACTCAGCAGTGGCCACAGGACTGGAAAAGGTCAGTTTTCATTCCAATCCCAAAGAAAGGCAACACCAAAAAATGCTCAAACCACCGCACAGTTGCACTCATCTCACACGCTAGTAAAGTAATGCTCAACATTCTCCAAGCCAGGCTTCAGCAATACGTGAACTGTGAACTTCCAGATGTTCAAGCTGGTTTTAGAAAAGGCAGAGCAACCAGAGATCAAATTGCCAACATCTACCCTTCTCTGGTGTGATAAGAAAAATGTCTGGTCTTTGTCCACAGTCCTTAGCAAAGATTTCCCAAGGCCCTTGGACTCTGAGTGATACAGGTGATGTTGTTTTTAGTCACTAAGTCATTTCCAACTCTTTGTGACCCCATGGACTGTAGCACACCAGGCTTCAGTCCTCCACTACCTCTGGGAGTTTGCTCAAATCCATATCCATTGAGTCAATGAGGCTATCTAACCATACCACCTGTATTGGTGATAAGAGCATCTTCTGTTGTAATGAGGCAACTGTTTCCAGGCCCCTGTATGGCTTCCGGGTAGGGGTTTGGTCACCAGGTGACCAGGAAGAACTTTCAGCCCAGTTCCTAGCCTCTAGCGAGGAAGGAGGTGCTGGAGATTGAGTCCTTCTCGTGGTCGACATAAGAAAACTCCATGGAAACCCCTAAAGCTCGGGATTCAGAGAGATCTGACTTGGTGAACCCATCAATGAGCCAGGAAGCTGTCATGTGTGGAGATAACATGGAAGCTCCCTGCCACCCCCACCCCCACCACTTTGCCCTGGGCACCCTTTCCATGTGGCCGTTCCTGATAAAAGAGTCAGAAATGACGGAGCACACACACACTGCCTATGTATCCATTATCACTCAAACTCCCCTCCCATCCAGGCTGAGCAAAGTTCCTCGTGCTATACAGCGGGTCCTCATTGGTTATCCATTTTAAATATAGAAGTGTGTATATATCCATCCTAAACTCCCTAACTATCCCTTCTCCCTGTTTTTCCCCCCAGCAACTATAAATTCATTCTCTAAGTTGAAACACATTCTTTTGAGGACAGGACTTGTTAAGAAGAGCAGAATATTGTAGGCTTATTTCAAAATGGCTGTTTTTCAGTCTCTTTCCAGTTTTGGAGACAGCATTTCGCCCTGTGACTTCACTCCTTTGATAGATTTAAGAAGAGTCATTGATTTTTAAGTTTGTTTGCCTTTTATAAAAAGTCTGTTTGTTGAGGATGGGACTGTAACCTTTTAAGCTCCTTATCTGCAGATCAGAGGTCTCTAACTCCATTTTTTAATGTTTGACTGCTGATACCTTCTTCCTGAGTAGAGAAAACCCAGCTCTTCCTACCTGGGCATCTCCTTTACTTTTACCCAGAACTCTCCAGTCCTGACACTTCCAGTCACCAAATATGTGAAGGTTTTGGCCCCCACAATAAGTAATTCTCTGTGACACCAGTGGGGTGTCCTACAACTTAACTCAATCCTAACACTATCTGCCCGGGGACAGCATGAGATTCTACAGATAAAGAGCTAAGTCTCGCAAAACTGTCAGCACTGCTCCCCACACACAATTTCAGATGCCAATCGCAAGGAGTAAGTCCACAGATTACTCACAACTTCTGTCTGACATGGCTACAAATCAGAAGTTCTCACAGGCCCCTCCATGGGTTCTGTTTGCAAGAGCAGATCACAGAACTCAGAAACACACTGAAGTTATTAATACATTTACCAGTTTATTAAAGGATATGATAAGTGATACAGGTGAAGTGATACATAGGGTGAAGTCTGATAGAGTCCCTTGGAGCTGGGGTGCATCACCCTCCCTCTACATGGACCACCAACCTGGAAGCCCTCTGAACTGCCTCTATACCACTGGGATTTTATGGAGGCTTCCTCACACAGGCATGATTAATTGTTAACTTCATTTTCAGCCCCTCTCCCCTTTCTGGAGGCTGAGGGTGTTGGGCTGAAAATTCCAAGTTCCTGATCATGACTTGGTCTTTCTGGTGACCGGCCCCTAACCCAGCAGCCACCCAGGAGCCCAACCAGAGTCACTTCAATAGGATGAGAGATGATCCTAGTGCTCTTTCCCTTAGGAATTTTTAAAAATTATTTATTTATTGGCTGTACTGGGTCTTAGTTTCAGCATGCAGGATCTAGTTCTCTGACCAGGGATCAAATCAGGCCCCCTGCATTGGGAATGGGGAGTCTTAGCCACTGGCTGCTAAGTCGCTTCAGCCGTGTCTGACTCTGTGCGACCCCATAGACGGCAGCCCACCAGGCTCCGCCGTCCCTAGGATTCTCCAGGCAAGAACACTGGAGTGGGTTGCCATTTCCTTCCCCAATGCATGAAAGTGAAAGTGAAGTCGCTCAGTCATGTCCGACTCTTCGCGACCCCTTGGACTACAGCCTACCAGGCTCCTCCGTCTGTGGGAATTTCCAGGCAAGAGTACTGGAGTGGGGTGCCACTGGACCACCAGGGAAATCCCTCCCTTAGGAATTGACAAGGGTTTTAGGAGCCCTATGCCAGGGATGAGGGTCAGAGACCAGGATATATATTTTCTATTATGTGACAGTTGACAACTTTGAAGTCTTACCCCTTCTTCCCTTTGTGCCCCAAATCTGTGCAAGGTGATAAGAAAGGCTGTATGTGATCTGCCACCATAGCCTACACCCCTAACTGCAGCTTAAAAAAAAAAACAGGCCAGACTCCTCACCACTATTCAACCAACCCTTGGGTGGAGGTCCACGTTCCACCTTCCTCTGTAGGTTATAGAAAAAGTAACTTGGTATTTATATATACTGCAATATTGTTTAGTCCCTAAGTTGTATCTGACTCTTGCAACCCCATGGGCTGTAGCCAACCAGGCTCCTCTGTCCATGGAATTTTCCAGGCAAGAATACTGGAGTGGGGTGCCATTTACTTCTCTAATATATACTTTAATAAACTGTACTTATTTGCTCTATTGATAAATCCTCTAGATCTTTCCATAGCAATACCCTTTGTTTATAAAAACTACATATGATGATGAACTCAGGGAACCCATCCTTTCTCGGTTGACACTTGGCTTCTTACTGATTGTTGTTGCCAAAGCCATGAGTGAAAACTCAGATTGCCACTTTAATAGGACAAACTAATATACAAATTTTGTTTGTTGCCAACCTTAATTACTGCTTAAAATTTTTATCAGCATGTAAAGCAATTATCCTTCAATAAAAAAAAAATTATCAGCAAATATATTTAGAAAAGAATATACAAAATGTTTCCTGGCAAGATTTAGTGATAATTGAAACATCCTTGGAATCTCCATGAAAATTCATAAATGACCTGTGGGCATTGGTGAGAGGGTCCCCAACCTTCCCATGCCTCATTCATCACCGACCTGCCCCTTACATGATGGCAGTTGTGATTCTCTGTTTATTCTTCCATACCTTCACCATCTTTTATTTTTCACTCTGCAATATTCTTTCAGTTTTGCCTCCTTTGACCTTTCAACGAATAAGTATGAAAGAAATTACATTGAAAAGGTCTTCCGGTGGTTTCTCGGTCTGTGTTTCACACATGCCCTGAAGCTTCATGGCTGGTCTAGGATTGTGGGGTTCACCCTCCCACTTGAGCCAAGTGCCTCCGAGGGTGGGGTGGGGTGCGGTGAGGGGCTTTTCAGTCTTCCAAACGAGGGAGGGAGGGTAGGTAGGGAAGGATGGGTCTCTCTCACAGCAAATGGTCAAAGATCAAAAGTGGGGCGAGACTCATGATTACAAATGGTGAGGCCACTTCTCAGTGTCCGTTTTTGGGAAGAAGTGTCACAGTTCCGTGAAGGCCTCGCGGCCATCTGGTTCAATGCAGTGACCATGGAGGGGACAGTTCCAGCCTCCCTGCCAGGTCAAGGTCCGAGCAAAGACGTGACCTCCGGCCTGCTGTCACTCAGGCACGGCAGGGCGGGGCCTTGCGAGCTGTCCAATCAGGGGAGTCGCCGGTTACGTACGTGTGAGCGCTTGTAGGCGACGCTCCAGTGTCGGGCGTGGGTGGCGTGGACTGCGTGCTGGTTCCCATTCGCTCCCGCAGCGCAGCAGATCCCCTCTCCGTGTCCATAAAAGGCTCTGGTGGCTCCGCGGCATCCTCTGTCACTGTGACCTGCACTTGCCGCGGCAGTCGTGGAGTGGACTACTGGGAAGCCAAGAAACCAAAAAATGGTGAGCTGGGGGAGCCAGGTGTTGGAAGACGGGGGCTGAGGGACCTGCTGGAACTGGCCGTGGTGGGACGTGGGCCTCCCCGTGGTCAACTTCGGACCCGCAGACCCGAGTCCACCCACCTCGAGCGCGGCACGCAGCGCACGGACTCCACGGGCTGTTGGGACCCAGGGCGGCCTTTCTGCTCACCGCTGCGGCTGTGTCTGTGTCTGCCCCAGGTTGTGTGGTGTCCACGGAGAGGGTTGTAACGGGACAATCGTGACTCAGTATTCGGGGTCCCTGCATTAGAGGAGCAGCGGTCTATGGGGTCCCTCCGTTCTCCCAGGGGTAGGGGAACTCTATTTCCCCTCACTTTTCAAATGTATGAAGAACAGTGTCACAAATCCACGACCCTGTCTCCTTACTGCAGCTCTTCCCAGGGCAGGAAACAAATGCTTAAATTTCCAGATCTTTCCCGATATTCCCAAACGCCATCTTCCCCTTTTCAGTTCATAGCTTCATTATTAACTACTTGCCCTCCGTGGTGCATTTCAGGCTATGCAGTATTTTAAATTGTTTATTATTAATCCACAGAGCCATGAATGACTCTTTAAAGATTAGTTTTTTGCCTGTGTATGTTTTCCATGAGAAACCAGAGATTAACCGCCGGGAACTACACTGTATTTAAGTCTTGTGCCGTCCCCTCCTTACTCCGCCCCACAAGCTTTCCCAGCCACAGACATCCTATTTTGTTTAAGCCCTTTGGGTGGAGGTTCCTCTTGGGAGACTCCCGGGTGATCATTCTTTTCATCATAGTTCAAGATCAGCCTTGTCCTTCCCTGAGTTTGGGACCTTATTCACTTTCAAGCCTTTATTTAGCTGTATGGGTCCTAGTTGCGCCATGTGGGATCTAGTTCCACGACAAAGGATTGAACCTGGGCCCTCTGCAGTGAGAGCGCAGTCCTAGCCACTGGACCACCAGGGAAGTCCTAAGTCTCCATCTTTAGTAACTGTAAATGTATTTAATCAATAGATCTTGAAAGAGAGTATAAAATATTTCCGAAGGGGAAGAAAGAGGTGAATTTCAGAAAAAATACCCCATTATACCATTCCATTAGTTAAATTTTTTCTTTTTCTATCACATAACTGACTGTAAGTAACATTCAAGATCTTTTTTTTTTTTCCAATTATTATTTACAGTTTCTTGCTATGGAAATGATAATTGGCTGACATTTATTTTCTGAAAGGAATAGATATTTGTTTTTGTTCTTGAAATAGAAAAAATGCCTTGCCGTTTTCCCTTCTTCTTTACACATAAATACTGAGTTGAATGCTTCTGTTGGATTATTCAAACACTGGGTATGTGTCATTTAAAATATCAATGGAGTTCATGGCAATGACAGTAGGGAGCCCAGACCTGTGGTCAGTATTTCTAAGCTAAGGCCCCCTTGAGCCTGCAAAGGGAAGTACCCAGAGGACCAGTTGTTCTCTCTGGGGAGCCTTCCCCTGCAAGTGTCCTACCTGCTCTCACCAACCATGGAAGGAGCCTTTATAGTGAGAGAAGATACAGCCCTGGAAAGGTGGGGATGCACTTGTGACGGTGGGGGATATGGAGTGACGCCCTGAGACCCTAACTATTGATTACCAGATTGAACTTTGCACTGTAACTGTAGGTATGAACTACTCAGAGTAATTTGACTGCATTGAGAAAGTCTGTGAAGGTCAGTAATTGTGTCTCCTTGGACAAGAGTTTATGAATTGGCGAGTTCGTTTAAGTTAGAACTTTACATTGAATCTGGCGAAGAGTTTTCTCACTTGTAAGAATTGAAGCCTGGAGAGGGAGCCTTTGTTGGAGCCTCCAGAGTTCATTGCTGTGGCTGTTCAGGTGGCTGACCCTCATCGCTGACACACACTTAGTTCAGTCATTCAGTCGTATCTGACTCTTTGTGACCCCATAGACTGCAGTATGCCAAGTTTCCCTCTCCTTCACCATCTCCTGGAGCTTGCTCAAACTCATGTCCATCGAGTCGTTGATGCCATCCAACCATCTCATCCTCTGTTGCCCCCTTCTCCTCCTACCTTCAATCTTTCCCAGCATCACAGTCTTTCCTGATGAGTCAGCTCTGACACACCCTAGGGGTTGTATTCCCACAGTGGGAGGTCTGTACCTCGTGCCTGGGAGTTTCTTCTGAATTATAGAGAAATAGGCTGCTAATCTCACTGATTCAAATATTTGCATTTCTTTCCTTGTGTACATTTATATATTGAATATTGCGGGGTTTTTAAAAGATTTTTTTGATGTGGACCATTTTTAAAGACTTCATTGAATTTGTTATATTGATTGTTTCATGTTTTGGTTTTTTGGCCCCGAGGCATGTGGGATCTCAGCTCCCAGACCAGGGATTGAACCTCTACCCCCTGCATTGGAAGGTGAAGCCTTAACCTCTGGATCACCAGGGAAGGCCCTGTTGCAGTTCTTTAGTTTCCCGTCATAGTCTGTGACATTATTTAATATTGAGTGTATAGTATTTATGATTCTCAAGCTTTCAGTGTATGTTGACAGAGAGACAGTGGGAGTAAGACCAAAAACTCTGGAACTAAACAGAATATTCTTTCCTTTTAGTCAAGAGATCCTCAAGATATGAGATGGGTGTATTTGAGTTCTCAGGTGGCTTTTACATTTGTAGGTCAGTTTTTTGTATGTGCATGTCCTTAGAGAACTTTGAAATTTTAAGTGTTACAGTACTGCTGAAGCAAATGAATTCATGAGGAAAACTATTCAAAATGTACATAAATCACTGAAAATCCTAGTATATTTAATGGATTAGACGCAAATTCCTTATGCATTACCTGTTACTTATTTCTGAAATAGCCCCCAGAGTGAGCTATAAGAAGGTATGATGCCCCCTTGTTATTTTTGTTAAAAGGAGATTTGAAACTTTTCATTTTTTACAGTTTAAACTTTTATAAGGGTTAGCATTTGAAGGAGTAAGTCTTAGAAGGGTTTCCTCTGTAGATAAGTAAAAACTAAACTTAAAAAGTTCAAAGCAAAAGTAAGTTAATTAAAATAAAGGCTATTAAATATAAAGATATGGTATATGTATATTACTCAGTTAATTTTAAATCATCATGGGAAAGTTAGCAAAAATCTGTAAGATAAGACTGTCAAAAGTAGACTCATGCCAGGGCATCCTGGCTCCTCGAGTGGTCTTGCTTCAGCCGCTCCCACATAACCAGTGTAGATCGTTTTAAGGCTTTAGTGAAAATTTTTTTCTTCACTAGTTTAATTTCCGGCCCCACTTAGTTCCCCCACCAAAGATTGAACCCACACCCCTTGCGCTGGAAGGCAGATTTTTAACCACTGGACCACCAGGGAAGTCCATTTCTTGAGCATCTTGATTTGGTGTTTCTTTATCAAAAAAGAAGCAAATGCACATTTTTCTTCCCCATCTTTGTCTTTATCATGAGTAGTCAGACATTTTTTTTGCTGTTTGTTTCAGTTTAAGCCCCACTGATCTGTTAAATAACAAAAATACAATTGAATAAATTTTAAAGGTTTAATTGATTTTATTAAGTGATTGAATCAGACAGCATCACATCTAGGGAGTGGAGAGGTGTCCAAATGGAAGGCTTAGATGGGTAGAAGGCCAAAGGGATAAGGAAAGAGGGATTTATCTTGCTTTGAGGGATAATAAAAATCTATATGGTTGATTACCTCATTGGCGCTGGTCAGAAAATTAAAAGCAAAAATAAGCTCAGGCTGGTTTAAGATGACATTCCTGGGGGAGATTCTTTGGCACTCAGCCTTCTTTGTGGTCCAATTCTTACATCCATACTACTGGAAAAGCCATAGCTTTTGACTATACAGACCTTTTTTGCCAAAGTGATGTCTACTTTTTAATACACTGTCTGGGTTTGTCATAGCTTTCCTTTAGGGGTCTACTGTTTCTTTTTAACACCTTCCTCTTCCCTTTGTGCCTCAACCTAATGAGAAGTCTGGGTCCTCCGCTCTAGCGATGACAGGAGATTCTAACCACACAAGCTCCTGGCTTTGGGCAAGAATTTTTGCCCCAGTCCCACCCTCCAACCACAATGAACACCCAGACCAGGCTCCTTTCTGAAGCCATTTCACTGCTGCTTGAGAGGAAGGAAGATCTGATCCAGTGAATCATAAATGAAATTTTAATTTAGTTTCTGCTGCTGGAAAATTATATTGATAAATGGAACCCAACTGACCTTTATTGCTAATTACTTAATCCGGCCCAGTGTAAATAGGGTTTTGAAGGATGGAAAGCCATTATACAAACCTGTTGAATGAGGAAGTGATTAACTCCTCCTTTTAATTGGTGTATTTGGTCTATTCTCAAACCTGGAAAGGATTGACACCTCACATTGGATTATGGCAACCTTGAGGCTGTCATTTTACCAAATAAGCCCCAGTTCCCAGCCCCTTGCATTTTGGAAATGGCTGACTCCATCCACTCAGCAGCTGCTAAATATCCTGCCCTCACAGATTTGGCTAAGTCTTTTCTGTTCAGTGTCTATTTCAGCAGCCTCTCAGCACAGTTGGCCTTCACTTCTGAAGGGGCATGGGTACCTTGACCTGGTCACCCTCAGAGAACCTCAGCACCATTGCCACTGCACGTGGTCTCTGCAGGCAGGGTCTGACCTTGTGCCATGAGTATGAGTGACGTGACATTAATGACATCTCTTCTGAGGACATCAGAACATAAAAAATGTTGAAATATATTTGAGCCCATTTAAGCTATTACTTGTAAAATGGCCCACCTGGAATAGTTCCCACAAAAAAACAAAAAGGCTATGGACACTGGTGAAAATGCCAGATGACAGGTACTCCCCTCAGTGCCGTCAGACCCTGAGTCACAGTAGAAGCTTCAGGGACCTCTGCTCCTGCCTCTGGAGTTTCCCGACAGGCCTGAAGCTGTCCACAGGCTTCTAACCAAGGTCCTTCCCTGGCCCTGCACTGTAGGCCACTTGAGCTGCAGTTACATCTCCTGACAGAGCTGTGCTGAAAACAGATAGCTCTGAACATAGGACCTCCCATCCAGATTCCCATTAGGATTTGGAACATGTAAACAGCACCCCAAGAGCTCAGCACAGCTGCGGAGACCCCCCTGAGACAAGATACAGCTGACCCTGGGACCCCCACCATAACCTACCTGCAGGAGGGGGTGGAGGCCTCCCCTTTCTGGGTCCCTTGCCAGGTGCTAAAGGTCATCACCCCTTCTCAGACCCCTAGGCTCCCTGTCGGCTCCTTCGGATTCCCTGAGGGATGAGCAAGGGGAGTTCACAGACTTCAGAACGACATCTCCACATTCATACATGATCCAGGTTTTCACCCCTTAGTTGGACATCCTGCTAAAGGAGAGGACTCAAGGGTCCACAGTGGACCCAACATCAGCCTGTCGTCTTAGCCCTGACCAGCAGTTGGCTTGGAGAGCATGTGTTTACAGACCCCTGGGCAATCGTCTAAGAGTGTGTGATAAAAGAATTCTGGGAATCTCTTGCCTAACAGGTATCCACAATATACATCAAGGTAACACTTGTCTATATATATACTGAAGCCTCCCCAGGATACTCTTACCCACATCAGAGCACATCCGTTGGAACACAGCATTCAGTGCAGTTTTAATTCTCTGTCTGCAGGGTGCAGGCCTTTATAAGAGTGCCATAGTGACTGAAGTAACTTCAAATCAACCGAACGAAGATGGCCTTTTTTAATCATCTGAGATGAATATTAGTGCCTTTTTTACTTCATCTTCTCTTTTTTCCCTGATAGATGTTACCTTTCTCTACAGCAGTTTTAGGTTTATAGAAAGCTTGGTTACAAAATACGGAAAGTTCACACTTAACCTCTCTGCCATCACATAGTTTTGCCCTGTTTTTTATATCTTGTATTATTGTGGTACATTTGTTAAGTTCGTTGAACCAATGCTGATACATTAAAGTCCAGTTTAGGACAATGTTGACTCTTGTTTAGACAGTCTGTGGGCTTTGGCAACATAAAATGAGCTTGTTTCTGTCATGTCCTTGTCATGTATTCTACTTTCATGCCCTGAAAGTCCCCTCTGCTCCCCCTGTTCATTTATTCATTCCTCCCTCCCAACCCCAAATCCCTGCAGACAGAGATTCTTCATTGTTTTTTTCCTTTCCAGAACTGTGGTTGGAATAATACAGTAGAAGGCAATGGCACCCCACTGCAGTACTCTTGCCTGGAAAATCCCATGGACGAAGGAGCCTGGTAGGCTACAGTCCATGGGGTCACTAAGAATCGGACACGACTGAGCGACTTCACTTTCACTTTTCCCTTTCATGCACTGGAGAAGGAAATGGCAACCCACTCCAGTATTCTTGCCTGGAGAATCCTAGGGACGGCGGAGCCTGGTGGGCTGCCGTCTATGGGGTCGCACAGAGTCTGACACGACTGAAGCGACTTAGCAGCGGCAGCAGCAGCCTTATCATGTTTGCTGCTTTCACTTAACAATATGATTTTAAGGTTCTCTGTGTCTTTTTGGTTTGATACCTCGTTTCCTTTTAACAGTGAATAACATTTCATTATATTTATGTTCCAGTGATTATTTTTCCATTCACTTGTTGGAGAATATCTTGTTCACTTGTAAGTCTTGGCAATCATGAGTAAACCTTTTATAAAAAATTCACACACAGGTATTTTTATGAACAAAGATGTTTTGGGTGGGGTTTTTTTTTTTTTTGGCTGTACTGGGGCTTCCTTGCTGCACCAGCTTTTCTCTAGTTGTGGAGAGCAGGGGCTACTTCTAGTTGCTGTGTTCAGGCTTCTTGTGGTGGTAGCTTCTCCTGTTGCATAGCCTGGGCTTTAGGGCACATAGGCTACATGTGGCTCCCAGTTCTAAAGCACAGGCTCAGTAGTTGCAGTGCATGGGTCCAGTTGCTCTGCGACATGTGGGATCCTCCCTCAGTGGGGATCGAACCCGTGTCTCCTGCGTTGGCAGGCACATTCTTTACCCCTGAGCCACCAGGGAAGCCCCTGTGACAGTAAGTTTTCAACTGATTTGGTAAAATAGAAAGGAGCCTGGTTGCTGAATTATACAGTTAAGTATTGTAAGAAACTGCCCATTTTCCCATGTAGGCATACTGTTTTCTGTTTCCACCAGCAGTGAGTGAGGGTTCCTGTCACTCCACATCTTCTCCATCCTTTAATGTTTATTCTGTTTTTTTAATTTTAGGATTTTGTAGTAAGTATGTAGAAATGATATTCTTCTTCTTTTATTTGCAATCCTAATGACATAAGACATGAGCATCTTTTCTTATGCTTACTTACCATCCATATGTCTTGGTGAGGGGTGTGTTCTGATATTTTGTCCATTTTTAATTGTGTTGTTTGTCTTACTGTTGAGTTTTAAGAGTTGTTTAGAAATTTGGATGCTGGTCTTTTATCAGTAAGTGGTTTGTATCGATTTTTTCCCAGTCTGTAGTTTGTTTTCAATCTCTTAACCCTGTCTTTCATAGAGAAAGTTGTCATTTTAATGATGTCAATTTACTGATTATTTTTTTCTTTCATCAATCCTACTTTTGTTGTGTTGAATCAAAAAACTCATCACCAAACTCAAGGTCACCAAAAAAACTCAAGGTCACCTAGATTTTCTCCAGCGTTTTTTTCCCCAGTATTTTTTTTTTTAAGTATAGCTGATTTATAATGTTGTAGTTACTGCTGTATAGCAAAGTGATTCTCTTACATATTTTTTAATATCTCTTCCATTATGGTTTATCTTAGGATACTGAATATAGTTGCCTGTGCTTTATAGTAGGAGCTTGTTGTTTATCCATTCTACATATAAAGGCTTACATTGCTAACCTTAACCTTGTAGCTTATTTATTATACATTTGTGCCTCTTAACCTCCTGCCCTTATCCCCTTCCCTACTGCCCGTCCCCACTGGTAACCGCTGGTTGCTCTGCCTGTGGGGCTGTTTCTGTCCTGTTATTTTCATTTGTCCCCTTAGATCCCACATGTGAGTGGAATCATACAGTATTTGTTTTTCTCAGTCGGACTGACTGACTAAGCATAGTACCCTCCATCTAGCCACGGTGTTGTAAATGGCAGCATTTCATTCTTTTTTATTGCTGAGAAGTATTCCAGTGTATATACTACCACATCTTTATCCGTTAATCTGTTGATGGATGACATTTAGGTTGCCTCCATATCTTGGCTGTTTTAAATAATGCTGCTATGAGCACTGGGGAGTGTGTGTATCTTTCTGAAAGTGTTTTCATTTTCTTCAGACATATACCCAGGAGTGGAATTGATGGATCATATGGTAGTTCTCGGGCTTCTCCGGTAGCTCAGTGGTAAAGAATCCACCTGCCAATGCAGGAGATGCAGGTTCGATCCCTGGGTTGGGAAGATCCCCTGGAGAAGAAAATGGCAACCCAGTCCAGTATTCTTGCCTGGGAAATGCCACGCCAGTGGAGCCTGATGGGCTACAGTCCATGGGGTCGCAAAGAGTCGGACATGACTTAGTGACTAAACAACAACAGTAGTTTTATTTTAAGTTTATTGAGAAACCTCAACACTGTTTTCCCTATTAGTTGGCACTAATTTACATTCCTACCAAGAGTGTTCAGGGTTCTGTTTTCTCCACATCCTCCCCAACGTTTGTTATTTGTGGTCTTCTTAATGGTGTCCATTCTGACAGGTGTGATGGGATCTCTAATTGTCTTGATTTGCATTTCTCTGGTGACTAGTGATGTTGAGCATCTTTTCATATGCCAGTTTACCATCTCTGTGCCTTCTTTGGAAAAATATCTACTCAGGTATTTTGCACATTTTAAAAAAGTTTTTTTTTTTTTGGCTGCACCATGCAGCACGTGGGATTTTAGTTCCCCAACTAGGGATTGAACCCGTGCCCCTGTGTTGGGAGTGCAGAGTCTTAACCACTGAACCACATGGGAAGTCCCCCTTTTGCCAGTTTTTAATCAGGTTATTTTTTTTCTGGGAGTTGTATGAGTTGTTTCTGTATTTTGGATATTAACCCCTTATCAGTCATTAACATTTGCAAATATCTTTCTAATTCAAGAAAACTTTTCGTTTTCTCAATCATTTCTTTGTCAATGGTAAGTTTGATTAGGTCCCATTAGTTAACTTTTGCTTTTGTTTTCTTGACCCCACCCCCTCACCCTCTGTTCCACATTTCTCCCTATGCATCTCTTCCATTTGGCTGTTGCTGAGTTGTATCCTTTATCATAAACCAACCATAGTAAGCCAAGCATCCTCCTGAGTTCTCAGAATTATTTCAGTAAATTAGCAAACCTGAGGGAGTGTCGAGAGGGCTCTATGAATGTACAGGCAGCTGGGTAGAAATGTCGGTAGCCCAGGCACCTTGTTTGTGGCCAGCAGCTTAAATGGGGGCAGTCTTGTGGCAGTGAGTATTCAATCTGTGAAGTCTAATGCTAACTCCAGAGAGCGTTAGTGTTAACCTGAATGGGTGGACACGTATTTCGATGACATAGAGTTGGAGCAGTAATGTTAAGAGATGCCACATATTTGATGTAAGGAGGGGGAAAAGACCAATCACTGTCACAAGCTTTTTTGTCCTCTACTCTGACATTTGGAGAGCAGGAATATCCTGGGCATATTTTTAAATGGCTGCTTTTTTGTCTCGCTGATTTTGGAGACAGCAGTTTCCCCATGACCTAAATTATCTGATGGTTCTGGGTCTAAGAAGAGTTGTTGGTATTTAGTTAGTTGGTTATTATCTTGTGAGGATACTAATGCTAGCTTCTAAACTCCTTACATGACCTAACAGGAACTGGAAGTCTCTGACCTCAATTTTTTTTTAAACTTTTTATTTTATGTTGTAGTATAGCCGATTAACAAACACTGTTGTGATAGTTTCAGGTGAACAGCAAAGAGACTCAGCCATACACATATATGTATCTGTTCTCATCCAAACTCCCCTCCCATCCAGGCTGCCACACACAGAACATTGAGCAGAGTTCCCTGTGCTATACAGTAGGTCCTTGTTGGTTTTCCATTTTAAATATAGCAGGGTGTACATGTCCATCCTCATCTGATGACAGCTTTGTACTTTTATCCCTCCTTATTCCACTTTGTGCCCCACATCTGTACAAAATGCTAAGAAAACCTGAGGGTTCCTGCCTTTGGTGCTGGTGAGCGAGTAAGTCCATGGTAGTTACTGCCCGGGAGTATCCAAACTCTCACCCTAGCCTACCCTCTAATCTCAATTAAAAAAAAAAAAACCCAGGCCAGGCACCTTATCTTGCTCTCTGAAGGCATTTCCCATGCTTGAGAAGCCCACCCTCCCCACCAGACACTTCCATTGTAAAAATAAAAAGTGTCATACACTCTTGACATTGAGTGCATGTTGTCATCAGTCTAGACATCTGAGCCAAATCTTAGATGCAGTCCACATGCTTGTGCAGGAAACTATAAGACTTACAGAAGAGGGAATGTGGTTTTTATACTGCAACACTACTTAATTATTCTATTGAAAAATCCTTCATCTCTTTCTATATCAGTTCATGTCACCTTTTATTTGTTTATTAAATACACAGATAATCTATTTTTGGCTGCGTTGGCTCTTCCTTGCTGTCTGCGGGCCTTCTCTAGTTATGATGAGGGGAACTACTCGTCATTGGCAGTGCACACACCTCTCATTGTAGTGGCATCTCTTGTGGAGTGTGGGCTCTAGGGCATGTCAGCTTCAGTAGCTGCAGTTCGTGGGTTCTAGAGCATAGGCTCAGTAGTTGTGGCACACAGGCTTAGTTGCTGTGCAGTATGTGGGATCTTCCCAGATGAGGGATCTGTGTCTACTGCACTGGAAGGCGTATTCTTCACTCTACTGAGCCATCAGGGAAGCCCCACCCTTTATTTTTAAAAAGTAAATGCAGAGGTGAGATTGTGTAACCAATTCTTTCAAAATAGACCTCTGTCTTGTTAGCAGTTTTTGCT
Organism: Okapia johnstoni; assembly: GCA_024291935.2. Classification (NCBI taxonomy): domain Eukaryota; kingdom Metazoa; phylum Chordata; class Mammalia; order Artiodactyla; family Giraffidae; genus Okapia; species Okapia johnstoni. The sequence continues at coordinate 10,023,147 of CM044316.1, read as the reverse complement.
GCCAGAATCTGAGTTAAAACTCAGATTGCCAAATCACAGGGCAAATACAGTAAAATTATGTTCTTCTCCAAACTTCATTAATTCCTTTTTTTTTTTAATCATCACATATATTCCAAAAAAGAATGTACAAAATGCTTTATTGGACTATCTAGTAATAATAAGAGTATAAACATCTTTGTAACCGTGAAGATTCATAAGTGGGCTTTTGGGCAGTTTTTAGAGTCTCTTGATGTTTTGCTCCACAGCTCATCTCCATGCTGCCCATAGAGGATCTCTGTTGATTCTTTAGTCATACCTTTACCATCTGCTCTTTTCACTACACAGTGTTTAGTTTTGTCTCCTTTGACCTTTCAGTAAATATTAATTAAATTACATTCAAAATGTTTTTTGGTTGATTTTTAGCAGCAGATGTTTGATACGCACCTAGTGTCTGAGACTGTGGGCCAGTCAAGGTACTCATCCATTGCAGTGGTTATGGGGTTTGGGCTTTTTCCAGTTTACTTATTTATGTATTCTTTTTGGCCATGCTGAGTGGCTTGTGGGATCTTAGTTCCCAGGGCTCTTGGCAGTGAAAGTGTGGAGTCCTAACCACTAGACTACCAGGGAATTCCTCCTGGTTTAATTTTTAATCTCATTGGAAATATATTTTCTATATTCTTGTATCAGTCTCCAAGTACAAATATACGTAAATTCTCTGGACACTGGAGGACAACTGACGGTGATCAAGTTCAGATTTACAGAAATTGGCAGTGGAGTGCATCAGTTGATGCTTCCTCTATTCATGCCTAATTTACATATTCGTCATCTATGGTCATCAACACTTGGGATTATTTAGTTAACTAATTTTTGTCCTTAGAGTGAAATATAATCTGCTTGACATGTTGCGTCATTATTCCCTATTACTAAGCAGATGAACATTTTTTCATGTGTGGTCTCTCATCTTCTGTTAAACAGGTTTTGGTTATTTTCCCATTATTTTAAAACTATGGTGTCCATCTTACTTCACATACTAACCTTTTAACATCACATGTATTTTCTTTTATCTTTTGTCTTATAACTCCCTTAGTTTTAATATGTTTGCGTTGGTCAGGTTCTTGCTTCAAGGCTGTTTTTTCTTTTTCTTAAATGAGAAAGTTCTACCTATTTTTGGATCAATGAAGCATTTACCTGTGACTTCTAAAAGTGTCCCAGTTTTATTGTTCACATTTACATCTATAATGAATTGGCTATTGTCCATGGAATACAGGGGAATGATACAATGCATTTCCCAGTTAGATAACAGATTGTTTTAGATTTATTTCTGTAGAGGTAACATCAAGAACATCTTTCGTATTTTCATCTATCTCCTTTAATGTTATCCAACAAAAATAAAATTTTTCCATGAGGATTATTAAATGCCTCATTCATTCTACTTAAATGTGTTCTTAAAGAAGCCAGATTCAAGCTTCTAGATATTCTTTCCTAGTGTAATCACATAGGAGGGGCTTAATTCTACAAGCAGCAGATTGTGACAATACATGTAAAATACTAGCTCATTAGAAACAATACTCAAGAGTGATTTGGAGGGGCAGATCACATAAGTACTCTCTGCTGAGCGTAACAAAATTCAGACACTGAGAATGAAGAGAGTTTGTGATGTACTATAAACAGTTGAGACACACCAAGCCATTCTTACCAGTTAGGTTGGTGGAAAATGAAGTGAAAGTGTTAGTCTCTCAGTTGTGTCTGACTTTTTGAGACCCCCATGGACTGTAGCCCGCCGGGCTCCTCTGTCCATGAAATTCTCCAGGCAAGAATACTGGAGTGGGTCATCACTGCCTTCTCCAAGGGATCTTCCCAACCCAGGGATCAAACCCAGGTCTCCTGCATTGCAGGCAGATTCTTTACTGTCTGAGCCACCAGGGAAGCCCTAGTTTGGTTGGGTCACTTGTAAATCCCAGTTCCCAGATAACCAACAAAGGACAAACACTGAGCAGGCATTCCTAAGAATCAGCCCTCCCAGGCCTGCTAGTGTGACTCTCTTTTGCACACTTTGTAACAGGACACCATTAGGAGCAAGCACTGTAGACCCACTATAGAAAGAGTAATTAGAGCTGACCCAAACAGGAAATGGTTACTTCCTCACAGGTTTAACAACAACATGAACACGTGAAAATTATTTCTCCATTTCTTCTGTGATCACTAAAAGTCTTACTGTTGTATAATGGTAGGGTCCAGGGCACCTTGAGAGAAATGCTACACAAATGTAAGAAGTGTTTCCATTTTCAGACCATCAATTCCTGTGAGAAAAACAAGAAATGGGGATTTCTTGTTCCGTTCCTTAACTAAATGAAGAAATCCTACCATTGTAATGACTGTGTGGGAACCTTCTCTCTGTCCCGTCCATGTGAATATCAGTAGGTTAGTTACTGGTGACCTTTTACAGAGACCAGCGTTTAGGGCTGAGAGATTCCTCTGCCCAGAGGCTTGGCTGTTACTTTCCTGTGCACCACTGGAGGTCATGGAAATGAGAGCAGTGGGGAGGCTGCCTCTTGAGAGAGTGGCTGGTTGAGAATCATTGCCTCCTATAACTGGAGAAGGGAAGCTTTATGTTCTTTTAGAGGAAAGCACTACTGAACCCTTTGTATTTTATAATGATGGGCACATTCACCATCAAGCCATTGTAGTCTTCAGCAGACTCCCTTGCAAATTGCAGTTCTTATTCATTTCCTCAAGGTCCAGGGTACATTGTTATGATTTTGCCAGAAAAGGCTCTTCTGGCATCTTATCTTTGCAGTGTATGCACATAGATGTGGTAAAGATGATATGAAGCTGCTCTGCCTTCTCTCATGCCTGGGCACTAACTTCAGAATAGCTTCCTAGTCCCATGAAATAGGACTGTGAAACAAAAAGGAATTACTGAATCTCTGTCAAGTAAGTAAAAGTTGATACTTTCCCACAAGATTATTTTCATTCATTATCTGACCACTACTACTTTTTTTTTTTAATTTGGCTGTGCTGGGTCTTTGTTGTAGCACATGGGATCTTTAGTTGTGGCATGTGGCATCTAGTTCCTTGACCAATGACTGAACCCATCCCCTGCATCAGGAGTGTGAAGTCTTAGCCAGTGGACCACCGGGGAAGTCCCCTACACCTGACTGCTTCTAGTAGCCTGGATTAGTTCAGAACAGTATGGCCAACTGGGCCTACCAATAAGCTGGATTTACATAGGCCTCTTGGCCTGTCATGTTTGATGGTGGGAGAAGAAGAAAAAACTTCAGTTCTTCACTGTTTTTTTCCATTAAAACCTCATGCATATGTGACCCTGTGCTTAATGGAGTATTGTGTGATATGGTGGGTATTAAAGGAGATGAGTTTTTCTCACACAGAACTGACAGTCTTAAAATGGAAATATTTCTTTCGTTTGGAGGTCACACTCCTCCAGCATGCTCTGGATCCTACCATTAGAGAATAATAAGACTTAAGTGATCATAGTAAAAATTTAGAAATAATTTCCATGTATGTGTTCATGATGCTGTTAAGTTTGTGAGGAAGTGGTAGAGAGTAAGAATTTTGATTATCAGGTCATAAAATAAGTAAGTTTTGTAACAGCAGCACATGTAAACTTATGAATGGACTACAGATTCCCAGTACTGTCCATCTCACCCATCTTCCTATACACATTTTTGTGATGTTTTAGGACCCAGTGGCCTTTGAGGATGTGGCCGTGAACTTCACCCTGGAGGAGTGGGCTCTGCTGGGGCCTTCACAGAAGAAACTCTACAGAGATGTGATGCGGGAAACTTTGAGTAACCTGGCCTTAATAAGTAAGGATGATGACATTCCTTCACTTAGAGAACAAGTGCTTCCTGCCCATCAGTGTTGTTCTCAGATTTGGAACAGGGAAAGGGAATTCTTTGGTAAATAAATCATAGTTTGAGGTCATCATAGACCTGTGAAGTAATAATTTTCCTATAATTGACTGATCTTTTGGGGTCTGCATTTTAGGGGATAAATGGGAAGACCATAACACTGAAGATCAGTACAAACACCAGGAAAGAAATCTGAGGTGAGTTGTACTTAAAATGGAAAGCAGTGTCCCACGTGGGAATCTCGTGTCATGAAAATTTAAAAACAAGTGGAAACAAAAGGGCCCAGTTTCAAATTTAATTGTCAGAAAATTTTAACCAAAAATGTTTTCTTATGTCATGGATGTTGTTTCCCAAATAGTTTACTTTGAAACATATTCAGAGACTGCATATATAAATGTCACTATGATAATAGCAGTGGTTGAGCTTTCCTGTAGAGCATTTAGTATATTCACTTTTAAAAACTATATAGTGCAAAAAACCCTTCACTTTCCTTGTAAATGGTAAAAATGTAATACTAGTTTTAGTATAAAATCATTAAAAAAATCATTAACAGTGTGCTTCTAATTTCTTTTTTAACAGAAGTCATATATTACAGAGACTCTGTGAAAGTAAAGAAGGTAGTCAATGTGGAGAAAACAGCAGCCTTATTCCAAATCTTAATCTGAACACGAAAAATTCTACTAAACCATGGGAATGCAGTGTGTGTGGAAAAGTCTTCATGAGTCGTTCATCCCTTAATAGGCACCTGAGATCTCACACTGCACCCAAACCATCCAAGTATCAGGAATATGGAAGGAAGCCTTATAAATGTAGAGTATGTGGGAAAGGAAGACATGAGCGGACTCACACTGCAGAGAAACCCTATGAATGTAAGCAGTGTGGAAAAACCTTCAGTTCTCCTCTAGGTTTGCAAATACATGAAAGAACTCACACTGGGGAGAAACCCTATAAATGTGAGAAATGTGGGAAAGCATTCGTTTCTCTCACAAGCTTTCGAAGGCACATGATGACGCACACTGGAGATGGACCTTATAAATGTACGGAATGTGGGAAAGCATTTAATTGTCCTAGTTCATTTCGAATACATGAAAGAACTCACACAGGAGAGAAACCCTATGATTGTAAAATATGTGGTAAAGCCTTCAGTTGTTCCAGTTATGTTCAAGTACATGAAAGAACTCACACTGGAGAGAAACCCTATGAATGTAAGGAATGTGGGAAGGCGTTCATTTACCGCACAACCTTTCGAGGTCACTTGAGAGTGCACACTGGTGAGAAACCATATAAATGTAAAGACTGTGGGAAAGCCTTTAGTCGACCCAGTTCATACAGAAGTCATGAGAGAATTCACACTGGAGAGAAACTTCTTGAATGTAAACACTGTGGGAAAGCCTTCAATTGGCCCACATCCTTACATAAACATGTCATGAGAATGCACACTAGATAAATTATAACTGATAAATACAGCAGAGTTTTCTAGCTTAACAAACACATTCAATGTCTTGTGAAAACTACTGGAGAGAAATGCTGTAAAGTGTAAATAACATGGGAAAGCCTGATGTGGATTAATTAACATATAATAGTACTCCAGAAGATTCACATGAAGGAAATGTTTTAAAAGTTAAAAATATATCCTCTTTATTAGTGGCTTATTCTGAAACTCAGCCTTTAGTTATGGATTCTGTTTGTTAACTTTGCAAATGAAGACTGAGTTGAAACAATTCTGTAAGAACTCTTTAAGCAATAGAACTTAGCAAGCTTAGTGGGTAGTATTTTTCCTTAAACTAGCTTATAGAACTTTTTTCTTTCCATTTTGAAATGTGTTGGCACCATGGGTGAATTGGAATATAATGTAATGTGCTAACAGTGTATAATGCGCCAAAATATATAATTTTTAAATTGTTCTGTAAGTAAAGGGGTCATGGAATAATGACACTGGTAGTTGTTGGGATTTTCCTATTGGCTTCCCGTGCAGGTACTGGATATTTCTTACCCACTGTAAATATTCCTCTTTCATTAGAAAAATTTTTGTCAAAAGAGCCTTTTTCCATTTTCCTTGCTAATAAATAGTTGGCATAAAGTTGTAAGTATGCAAAGTTTATCACAGAGTATAATCTTATTTGACTTAGTTACACATTTTCTCTCAACTCTGTCATTCCATCTGACAAAGAGACCCATGTTGACATCACCTGCATACTTAAATGAAGCAGCTTTACATTGTTTGCAAGTTTGGTTATTTTAGATTTAAATTTATAACTACAACACCTTTGCACTGTAGTGACATTTTCCCCCCAAAAGCACATTAAAAATCCTCCTACAGTATTCTGATATCACCATTTAGGGTCTCTTTTACCCATAATGCAATTAGAATAATTATATGATATCTCTGAAGTCAACTAGTGGCATTACCATCCCTCCATTCATATTCAGCACCTAGTATGTGCCTGTGCTGTGAATCTAACAGTGAACATAACTGATGTAGTTTCTCCTCTCACAGGGCTTCAAGTCTATAAGATTAAAAAGTAGCTAGAAATGTCATGCTATTAACATTTAAACTTTTATTTATTTTTGTAATAACACTAACAGACCAGTAAGTCTTTATATTTGTGAAAAGAAGAGAGACCTGTGAGAGGACCATAAAACATAGAATTGGAGATGGTCCCTTAGAGTGTGTTCTGTCAATATGAGTAATATGCTGTGACCTACATTTTCTAGAACCTGTTCTTTTTAGGGTTCCATGTTAGAATTCACTAGCCGCCTTTGCGTGACATCTGGAAGGCAAAGTGAAGAAGGCCTTAGTTTTTGAGCCACATAGGAGTTTCACATATACCTGGTTCCAGCCCGTTTTCCTGATTCTTGGCCCAGCCAGTCCAAAGTATCCTGGTTACCCCCACCTACATGACTTCCACTTTCTCAGACCTGTTCCACAACAAAGATCCATCACAGTTTGGAGTCTCCTGTAAGTGCTCATGTGTCCACTGGGCAACAAATTTAAGACTCTTGTGGTTGAGAAAGTTTTGTGATGCACTGACTCCCCTCTTCTCTATATTGTATTTGTATAAGTCTAATTTGTGTACTAAGCCCTTGGTTCTGTGATCCTGCTAGTGCTCCTGATTCCACAACAACAGCTATGATGGTGCAATCAGAAGGAACCACATGATCCTGCTGTGTTTTCCTCTCCTGCACTCCTCAGTGATATCTGTGGCCCAGTCCTTCCATGTGAGGATCACCATCTTCCTCTTATCAGATAAACTGTAGCTATTTCCAGTTACTCATAGTTAAACATAATTCCTCAGTACATTTTCAGTTATGTTTAAATGTATGCAACTGAAAATGATGTTCCTTTTTTTTGTTTGTTTTTTAGGTCTAATGCTTCTGTAGATTTTTCTGAGTTTTATTAACTCTTGCAAAAAACTTCTATACTAACAAATATTAGGATATACTGAAACATCCCATTGTAATTGTGGATTTTTACATCAACTTGGTGTTTTTTTCAGGTTAATCGTTAAACATTTTGACTCAGTATTACCATGTATATTTTTCTTTAGGCAGATTTTATTTTTCCATAGTTACAGTTTTTGTCATGAAATGGATTTCTCATTTGTTCTTAATTAAAGTTTTCAATCTTTTTTTTTGTTAGTGCCTTCTTGCCAAAAACTACCAGGTTGGAGGGGATATATGTATACCTATAGCTGATTCATTTCATTGTACTGCAGCAGCTAGCACAACACTGTAAAGCAACTATACTCCAATAAGAAAATAAAATTTAATTTTTAAAAAACTACGAGGTTCACACTTGTATTCAAAGAGAAGAGTGGAACAAATCATAAGGATGGCCACAAACCATAAATGATAATAGGTTGTATCATCTCTTTTTCAAAATTTCAAATCAACTGAGGTTTTAGGAGTTTTGATATATTGGTCAACAACACAAACCTAACAAGGGATAAAGACAAAGTTTCTATTCCAAGCAAGGCTTTCTTGCTCAGAAACCATGCTCTTGATGCTCATTTTTCAGCATCACTCTTCTACTAGGCACTGTAGGCTCAAAACATACACAATTTAGCGTAGATAGGGTGCTGTACACTCTGGACATACAGGCATGAAACAAGTTCTTGAAATCCTGGTATTCAAATTTCTAGGGGGAAAGAGATGGTTAATAAACAGCACAGTCTGGGTTTATAAATGAAAATTAGGGCTGTGAAGAAAGTAAACAACACAGACTTACTTGGTGGTATAACAGATAAGAATCTGCCTGCCAGTGAAGAGGATGTGGGTTCAATCACTGGTCTGGGAAGATCCCACATGTCTCAGAGTAACTAATCCCAGTGCCACAGCTACTGAAGCTGGCATGTCTAGAGCCTTCGTGGCACCACAACAAAGAGTAGTCACCACTTGTCGCAACTAGATCCTGCATGCAGCAACAAAGACCTAGCACAACCAAAAAAAATTTTTTTTAAAGTAATCAACGCTATAGGATAATAAGGACACTGGGAATGTGTGTCTGTGGAGGGCTGGGGCCTCAAGAGTGAGGATGTCATCACAGATCATTTTTTATTTCCACCATCTTGCGTCCTAAACACTCTTTGAAGAACTGCTTGGGTGCAGATGTAAAAAGTGGGGGGCAATATTGACAGTCCTGCATTCTTCGGATTAACAGTAATGCTTTCCCATAAAGAGAGAGACATGGTTAATCTTCATTTTTGCCATAGTTAAAATTTTTACTGCATGCAGTAGTAACCATGAGTCTTTATTGCATGTGACATTAATCATACGTAACAGAATGAAGAATTAAAGACCTGGAGAGAAAGGACTTATCCCCCAACAAGCCTTTCTTGCAACCCCACCTTAATTAGGAAGCACCCTCTAAGGCTGCACCTGCGCTCTGCCTACACACAATTGGAGAGAAGTGAGAGGGCTCTCAGGATCTGTCTTTTAAGTCAAGCGTATCTGCACCCTTTATTGCATATCATTAGGCCACTGCCAGTGGTCTAGCTGTGTGGTCCCACAACCACCAAGAACAACTTCTTATCCAAGGTCACCCCTTTAGGGATAAAGAACTCGTAACAACTTGCCTCACAATTACCCAAACATAAGTTCAGGTCACAAATAACCATGCACATAATAAAACCTCAAAGCTTCAGAGGCTCATTTCAGTATACAAGAAACTGCCTTGAGTTTCTGAGACATATACCTACATCTCAGACCTGATGCTATATATAACCTTGGCCCAAATATGCCAGCAAATCTGGAAAACTCAGCAGTGGCCACAAGACTGGAAAAGGTCAGTTTTCATTCCAACCCTAAAGAAAGGAAATGCCAAAGAATGCTCAAACTACCGCACAATTGCACTCATCTCACACGCTAGTAATGCTCAAAATTCTCCAAGCCAGGCTTCAACAGTACATGAACCGTGAACTTCCAGATGTTCAAGCTGGATTTAGAAAAGGCATAGGAACCAAAGACCAAATTTCCACCATCTGTTGCATTATCAAAAATGCAAGAGAATTCCAGAAAAGCATCTATTTCTGCTTTATTGACTATGCCAAAGCTTTTGACTGTGTGGATCACAACAAACTGGAAAATTCTGAAAGAGATGGGCATACCAGATCACCTGACCTGCCTCCTGAGAAATCTGTATGCAGGTCAGGAAGCAACAGTTAGAACTGGACATGGAACAACAGACTGGTTCCAAATAGGGAAAGGAGTACATCAAGGCTGTATATTGTCACCCTGCTTATATAACTTATATGCAGAGTACATCATGAGAAATGCTGGACTGGATGAAGCACAAGCTGGAATCAAGATTGCCTGGAGAAACAGCAATAATCTCAGATATGCAGCGGACACCACCCTTATGGAAGAAAGCAAAGAAGAACTAAAGAGCCTCTTGATGAAAGTGAAAGAGGAGAGTGAAAAAGTTGGCTTAAAGCTCAACATTCAGAAAACTAAGATCATGGCATGCAAGTTCTATCCCTGGGCAACCCACTCCAGTATTCTTGCCTTGACAATCCCAAGGACAGAGGAGCCTGGCAGGCTACAGTCCACAGGGTCACAAAGAGTTGGACACAACTGAGCGACTGAGCATGCACACAGAAACTGCTATGTGAAAAAATTTTTCCTGTTTGGGGATCCCTTCTGAGTCATATAGTGACTGAAGGACTCACTTCACCTAACAAATAATTAAATCCGTTTCTAATATTTGGCCAGTGATACAGCATGTTCACTGTACTTATATTCCCCAACCTTCAGGATTGGTGGAAAGAACTAACAATACTATCAAAACTCAGTTGTCAAAACTCTCACAGACTTTCATGGCCAAAAGCTCTCCCTTGGGTTCTTCTCGAACTTAGGTCCACTCTTTTGGGTAAAACATCAATTTTCTCCTTTTGAAATAATCACTGGGCAATCTATGTGCTGAGATGAAGGCATGTATGAACCAGTATTCCTTAAAGGGATACATTACATTACTGTCAAGGGCTCGTTAAAGCACTTCAAAGAAAATGAAAAGCTAGTAACTATTTTCACAGCGAGCACCTGGGAGACAAAGACTTTAAGGACCATGGGCTACTACCTGGCGGAGAAGGCAACGGCAACCCACTCCAGTACTCTTGCCTGGACAATCCTATGGATGGAGGAGCCCAGTAGGCTGCAGTCTATGGCATCGCTAAGAGTCGGCACAACTGAGCAGCTTCACTTTCACTTTTCACTTTCCTGCAGTGGAGAAGGAAATGGCAACCCACTCCAGTGTTCTTGCCTGGAGAATCCCAGGGACGGGGGAGCCTAGTGGGCTGCCGTCTATGGGGTCACACAGAGTCAGACACGACTGAAGCGACTTAGCAGCAGCAGCAGCAGCTACTACCTGGAGATTTTGTCTACTGGAAAAGACACAAGATAAAGGACTCTTTGTGCTTCCCTGGAAGCTCAGTGGTAAAGAATCTACCTGCTGATGTGGGAGACAATGGGTTCGATCCCTGAGTTGGGAAGATAGCCTGAAGAAGGAAATGGCAACCCACTTCAGTATTCTTGCCTGGAAAATGCCATGGACAGAGGAGTCTGGTGGCCTACAGTCCCTGGGGTCACAAAAGAGTAAGACATGACTTAGAGATTAAAACAACAACAAAGAACTCTTTACACCCACACTAAAAGGGGTGATAGCTTACGGTGGTCAGTGTCAGGTTCATGACCTCCAAAGGAGAAGATTTCACTCTGGGACTAAAAACGCAGTCTCAGTCACTCACAGCTTCTTGCAGCAGAGATTTTATTAAAGTGAAAGGACAGAGAAAGCTTCTGACATAGACATCAGAAGTGGGTAGAAAGAGTACCCACCATGGTTGACTTAAGCAGAGCATTATATACGTTTTCAGCTGGTTACTAGTCATAGGTCAAAAGAATATCTAAGGTCATAAAGGTCTCACCAGACCCTCTCCCGCAACACACATCCTGAGAGAACATCAGTACAAGATTAGCCAAAAGGAACAGGGTTCATGTCCTCAAGAAAGATACACTGCCGTTATTTAGTCATTAACATGGAGCCTACCTAAGACAAAGAATGTACATTATACCTCCTTTTTAAGGGGGCCGTGGACTCCTTATCAACCAGCCTAAAGTTAACTGTATCAGAGGCCATATCAGGTATTACTAACCAAACCTTAAAGGAGTAAGCTCTTGGATTCACATTTATCACCTTAAAAAGACTTCTCTCAGGACTTCCCTGGTGGTCCAGTGGCTAAGAATCTGCCTTGCAATTCAGGTGATAGGGGTTCAATCCCTGGTCAGGGAACTCTGATCCCACATTCTGAGAGCAACTGAGCCCACGCTGCAACTACTGCAGCCCATGTGCTGCAACAAAAGATCCCACGTGAGGCAGTGAAGACCTCTTGAGCCACAACTAAGACCTGACCCAACCAAATAAATAAAACGTTTTTAATTAAAAAAAAATAAAAATAAAAAGACCTCTCCTGAATGGATACAACTCAAATGTCCCTTCCTGACATCCAGGTTCTACTCACCGGCACTAGCAGACCAGAATGAGAAGATGACACCGGAAGTAGACAGTTGATCCAAGAGGCTAGACAAGGCCTGCCTAATGATTACCTTGATTTCTCACATTTCTGGTTATGAGCAAAATGTGTTTTTCTTGGGTTCAATCAGATGCAAGCATCAAAATCAATCCAATTGCTGGGTTTTTGGCCAGTTACTTACCTCCAGCACTTCTAAGTTAACCTGATGGATTTCACCTCTCTGGGGTTCAGACTGGCTAGTCCTTAGGGATTTTATCTTACCAGAACCTCTAGTACCAGACAAGCTACAGCTGGTACTGAGAGAGTCAATTCCTAGGAAGGTTGATAAGAAGTCCAGGGTCCCAAGCAGGAGAAAGGGGTCCAAGACTCTCAAGGAAGAGAAAAGGACAAACATTCTTTTTCTACATTGCTTTGTCTTAGTCAGTATAACAACGTGTCTTCCTTGAGGACATGTTTCTCCTTAACAAGAACCTTCTGACTAATCTTGTTATTTTAAGATAATAAGATTAGCTTGGTGTGGGAGTGGGTCTGGTGAGACCTTCCCATTGTTAGTTCTAATCTTGTTAATTTAAGATGCATGCTGTGGGAGTGAGTCTGGTAAAAGTATATAAGGCATTAATAAGACTAGTGTGGGGGGGTACTCTCCACTGCCCTTCTGTTGTCTGTGTCAGAAGCTTTCTCTGTCCCTTTTTATACTTCAATAAAGCTCTGCTACACAAAAGCTCTCGAGGGATCAAGCCTGGTCCCTGGTCCCAAAGCTAAATCTTCGGAGATCACGTAAGCTATCAGTATCACTCGGTAGGACCCTCAAACGTGGTCAACTAGTGACACCTGTTCTGAAAGTGAAAGTGAAGTCGCTCAGTCGTGTCCCACTCTTTGGGACCCCATGGACTATACAGTCTATGGAATTCTCCAGGCGAGAATACTGGAGTGGGTAACCTTTCCCTTCTCCAGGGGATCTTCCCAACCCAGGGATTGAACCCAGGTCTCCCACATGGCAGGCAGATTCTCTACCAGCTGAGCCACCAGGGAAGCCCAAGAATACTGGAGTGGGTAGCCTATTCCTTCTCCAGCGGGGATCTTCCCGACCCAGGAATCAAACCGGGGTCTCCTGCATTGCAGGCGGATTCTTTACGAGCTGAGCTATCAGGGAAGCCCTATAGGTGGGATCTTACCATACCAAAGGGGGCATGGTAAGATCCCACATATCATGTAGTGCAGCCAAAAAAAAAAAAAAAAAAGCAGTGACTAGAACTGACTGGTTGGCAGAGCCAGGAATACACTGGGTGGCTCCTAACAAGACCCAATGGATCAGTGGAACAAATTTAAGATCTTGGTTTCCCCCAGGTTGGCTAGGAAAATGCATAGTTGATTTCCTTTGGGCCCAGGGTCAACTACGGAAACACCTTGGAAATAACCCCTGCCAATCTGCCTTTAGTGGGAGCACATTGGGTTCAATCAGTTTTCCATTGGTGTGATTATCTGGCTGCGATATTTGTTCCTTCACTTGGAGGAGAAGGTGTTATTACTCACATAAGTGAAAGTTGAAAGTCAAAGTCGCTCAGTTGTGTCAGACTCTTTGCGACCCCAAGTTCTATACAGTCCATGGAATTCTCCAGGCTAGAATATTGGAGCAGGTAGCCTTTCCCTTCTCCAGGGGATCTTCCAAAATCAGGAATCAAACCCAGGTCTCTCACATTGCAGGCAGATTCTTTACCAGCTGAGCCACAAGGGAAGCCTTTACTCACTTAAAGGCTTTAACAAAATGTACCCACCAAGCCTTAATAACAGTAATCAAGCTATTGGTGTGCTCAGTTTGGAAGTTTCCATGATGAAAAAAGCAGTCCTACAGAATCGTTTGTCTCCTGATATTTTAACTGCTTTCCACCAGGGAACTTGAACTATAATACATAGTGAATGTTGTGTTTTGATACCTGATGAGTTTTCTAATATAACCGGTGTTGTAACACACATGAAGAATCAAATTTCTGCTCTGAATGATCCTCTTCCCAATTTCAGGGAAAATACTAGGATAATGGATTGGTTCAGGAGGATCCTGGTTTAAATCTTTACTGGTGACATTGTTACTCCTACTCATGATTTTGATTATCATTTGTTTAAGTTATAAAATGGCTGTTTCTTGCCTTCTGTGCTATGTATTTCCTACTTCTACTAAGATAATGACATCTAAACAACTTGAAACTATTGATTGCATGATTGCATCTTTAGTTCCCTATGAAATAATGGACACACACAATGCACATGCATGGTAAAACTAGCCTAAAAGTCCTATTGGACAACTTCTCAGGTGACAAAGCCAGGGAGGGGCAGTGCTGACAGGACAGATCAGCCATGAAAGTTTACCAAGACGAACTTCCGACCAAAGGACTTCCCGTAGGAAAGACAACCGGAGAGGCACACGGATTCCATGTGATGTAGTTCTAGGTGGTTATTCTCGGCTCTCTGTCATGTAAAAATACCCACAGACAAGAAATAAATCTGTAAAATAAGCATACGTCCTTGGCTCTGTGGGAAAAATGATAATAAAAACCCTGCATCTGGGACTTCCCGAGTGGTCCAGTGGCTAAGACTCCGTGCTCCCAATACAGGGGGCCGGAGTTCCAGCCCTAGTCAGGGAATTAGATCCCACAAGCCGAAACTAAGAGTTCGCACGCTACAACTAAAGATTCCGCTTGCACAACAAAGATGGAAGATTCCACGTGCTGCAATTAAGACCCAACGCAACCAAATAAATAAACATTAAAATAAAATAAAATACTGCGTCCACTTGAATGCACCGAGAGAACAACTATTGGATAATGACACCACGACCAGAGGACGAACGCTTGCCTTTGAAAAAGTGGGATGGGTTCTGGACATTCAGGTATTCATTGCCAGCCCTGGGAAGAGCTAGACCCGGGCGCCCGGGGGTGGGGGTGAGGGGTAGGGGCATGAATTTGAGCCCTTCTTCCCAAACATTTGGAAAACTCAGGAGAAAACGGGACTGCGGACACCCCCACCCCCCACCCCAGAGACCACAGCGCCTCCCACGCACGAACCCACCGTGATTGAGTCAAGATTGTCCTTTGTTGACCTTCCCCGTGGTCACCGCACGATATGGGGCAGACAACAGGCAGGCTGCGGGCACAGAGAGGCTCCAGTCCTGGAGGCAATGCTGCCGGGTGCCGTGACTGGGCCAGACACTCAGGGTACCATCTGCCAGCCCAAGCACCACACTGTGAACTAGACAGGGCTGAGGTCCGAGCGGCGCCCCAGATGACTCAGCTCCACAAACTCTGGAGCTGACAGCGGGAAGGCCTGGGTCCAGCCGTGGCCAGTTACATCCAGCTCTTGTCTCGCATATTCCCCATTTTGTGGCTTCCGGCGTCCCTGTAGAGTCGTCACTAGGGCCCCCACGTCCGGTCCCACGACTGGCGTAGGTCACAGCGCGACAAACGTAGCGACAGAGCCACCGGGTGCCCTCGCGGTCGAAGGCGACGCCAAGCCACACGGAGCATAGCGCGAGGGGATAGGAACGTCCACGCCGTTTATATTTACGTTAACGGAGCTTCCTCCCACCCACCTTCCCCAGAGGCGCCCCTAATTGGACATTTCTTAAGGCTCCGCCCCTTTGAGCCTAAGCATCTGTGGGCTCACACGTTCTCGCCAGCGCTGTTTGCAAATAGGTAACCAGAACTCGTCCTCACCGCCTGGTTGATCACTGCGGCTTCTTCGGAAAACAAGAAACGGGTGTGCACCAGGGAATTTCAGTGTCAGTTTTCAGAAGGAGGAACACGCAATCCAAGTCAGGCTAGAACAGGAGAGCATGATGTCCTGCAAGAGTCAGGGTCTTGGGATAATGCTTTGAGACCACATGTGAAACTGTAACCCTTGTGAAGACTTTGCATGCGGCAACTAAAGATACCGCGTGCCGCAAGGAAGCTCGAAGAACCTGTGCAACAACTAAGACCAGGCACAGCCAAATAAGATATTTTTAAAATGACCAAATGTAATATAGTCTGGCTCCATTTGCATCTTTGACTGCTGACAGCTCTGAGGCTTCCACCCATTCCTTCCCCACTCCCACATATTTGTTACTTTAGATAAAGATACCTGTGGCCTTGAATGAAATTGGCTCTGGTGGAAAGGCTGAATACAGCCCTAGCCTGAGCATAGGCACTCTTCTAAGACCAACCACAAACTGAGATTTGTTCAATAAAGCTCTCACATTTTACACTGGAAGGAAGTTTACCTCCGTGTTTTAGTGTTTCCCTAGAGAACTTTGAAATGCAAGTAGCTATCATATCCCTAAGGCAATTGAATTTCTTATTTTTACTGATACAAAATAAAGGTTATGTAAATGTGGGATGTACCTAAAAACTCTCAATATGTTTAACAGATTGGATCAAACCTAATGCATTTATTTGTTTGTTTAAACAGCTTTATTGAGGGACTTCCCTGGTGGTCCAGTGGCTAAGATTCTGAGCTTCCAATCCAGGGGGCCTGGGTTCTATCCCTGGTCAGGGAACTAGATCCTATATGCCGTAACTAAGACCTGGAGCAGCCAAATAAATATTGTTAATTTTTTTTAAAAAGAACTTTATTGAGATATTTTATATATATATAACACAATAGACTCCTTTCCTTTAAAGTTTACAATTCGGTGGTTTAGTATATTCACAGATACATGCAATCATCACCACAGTCAATTTTAGAACAATTTCATCACCTTTAAGAAAATCCTCTTCTCTTTAGCTATCACTTTCCTAACTTCCCACCTTCCTCCTCTAAGTCCCAGCCCTAGGCAATTGCTAATACACTTTCTGTTTCTAAAGATTTCCCTATTCTGGACTTTTATGCGAATGGAATTATATAATGTGGTCTTTGTGATCAACAAGTCACTTAGCATCACGTCTTAAGGGGCAGTCATGCTGTCTGTAGCATGTATCAATAACTGATTCTTTAAAATAATTTTTTTACTGTGGTTAAGTAACATTTCAGTGCTTTTAAGTCCATTTACACTGTTGTAAAACCATCACCACCTATCTATGTACAGAACTGCTCATCTTGCAAAACTGAAGTTCTGTATCCATTATAACCAGTAACTCCCCATTTCCCTCATCCTCCACCTTTGGCAATACCCATTCTACCTTTTATCTGTATGATTCCGACTATTCTAAGTACCTAATGTAAGTGAAATCATACAATATTTGTCCTTTTGTTACTGGCTTATTTCACTTAGCATAATATCCTCAAGGTCGGTCCACTGTGCAGCATATATCAGAATTCCCTTACTCTTTGAAGGCTGACTGATAAGATGGGACTTACTGTTGTCATTTTGCTGTTTGTCTTCTATGCACCTTACAGGTGTCCTGTCCCACATTTACTGCATTACTGTCTTCCTGTGTGTTTAGTTTCTTGTTGTCATTTGTAGTGAAATGTTTAAGTACCTCTCTCATTGCCTTTTGTGTATATTCTATGGCTATTTTTTGTAGTTACCATGGAGATTACATTTAAAATCTTTGTTATCATGCTAATTTGAATTTACACCAGTTTAATAACATGCAAAGAGTCGGACACGACTGAGCAACTAACACACAATAACATGCAAAAACTCTTCCTTATATTTCTACCCCTAATTCTTTCAGTTGCCCGTGTCCCCAGATTATATCTTTATATACGTTGTATACTTTATATACTTTGTGTCCAAAAATATAAACTAACAATTTTAAAAAATTTATTAGTTTTTAAAAGTATATACAAGATACCACAAGGCGTTACAAACCAAAGCTACAATAACATTAGCTTCTATACTTTTATTTTTATTTGTTTTTATTTATATTTTTAATTGAAGGATAATTGCTTTACAGAATTCTGTTGCTTGCTGTCAAATTTTTAATTTTTAATGTATTAGTCTCATAAATCATGTAGGAAATAAAAAGTGGACTTACAAACGTTGTTACAATAATACCAGGTTGGTTTTTTCGCTTGTTCTCTTTTTGGCCGCCCCACAGGACATGTGGGATCTTAGTTCCCCCACCAGGGAAAGAACTCACACTCCCTGGAGTGCAAGCCCAGAGTCTTAACCACTGGACTGCCAGAGGAGTCCATGGTGACTCCTTCCTGAGGGGAACTTGGAAACATTTTCAAGGGACAAATATGACAACTGGAACTACGTGAGCCCACAGCCAGGACAGGGATGGTCTCTCCAGCCTCCAGGGCCACCCAGAGCTGGTCACAGCCTGGGGAGGGGAACTTAGAAATGTTTGGGGGAATGTCCCCTAACTACCAGGCCTGACCTGGGCTGTGGACGGGACCCGGGCACTCTGCTACAGCAGCTGGAGGGCCTCTATGGCTCGATGACTAGTTACCACAGACAGACTTTGAAAATGTTTCAGGTGGCGGATTCAACAGACAGGACACACATGTGACTGTAGTTCTGGTGTAGGAAGCTGACCCAGGGCCTTCCTGCCCTCAGGAAACATTTTCAAGATGTTTGGGTCTCACTGAGAACAGTTGCCTGCCAGGAACACCCCACCCCCCACCCTGCCCCATTCCTCTGTTGCAGCCCCCTAAAGATTCAGCCTTCTAAAGGAGACTTAGAAACTTTGGTGGAACTTCTGAAAGAGTCAATTCTTAGGTAGGTTGATAAGAAGTCTGGGGTCCTCGAGGAGGAGAAAGGGGTCCAGGGCTCTCAAGGAGGAGAAAACGACAAACTTTTTTTCTACATTGTTTTGTCTTAGTCGATATAACAATGTATCTTGCTGAGGACATGTTTATCCTTAACAAGACCTTCTGGACTAATCTTGTTATCTTAAGATAATAGGATTATCTTGGTGTGGGAGTTGGTCTGGTAAGACCTTTCTGTTGTTAGCTCTAATCTTGTTAATTTAAGATGTTTGTTGTGGGACTGGGTCTGGTAAAAGTATATAAGACTAGCTAGCTAGTGGGGTAGAGAAGGCAATGGCAGCCCACTCCAGTACTCTTGCCTGGAAAAATCCCATGGATGGAGGAGCCTGGTGGGCTGCAGTCCATGGGGTCGTGAAGAGTCAGACACCACTGAGCGACTCACTTTCACTTTTCACTTTCGTGCATTGGAGAAAGAAATGGCAACCCACTCCAGTGTTCTTGCCTGGAGAATCCCAGGGATGGAGGAGCCTGGTGGGCTGCCGTCTATGGGGTCGCACAGAGTCAGACACGACTGAGGTGACTTAGCAGCAGCAGCTAGTGGGGGTACTCTCCATCGCCCTTCTGATGTCTGTGTCAGAAGCTTTCTCTACCCCTTTTTATACTTTAATAAAACTCTGCTACACACAAGCTCTTGACTGATCAAGCCTGGTCCCTGGTCCCAAAGCTAAATCTTCTTCTTTGGAGATCACGAATCTGACATTGTTCACCATACGCTATCACTTCCCTGGTGGTTCAGTGGCTAAGACTCCACACTCCCAATGTTAAGAGGCTGGGTTCAATCCCTGGTCAGGGAACTAGACCCCATATACCACAACTAACGGTTTGCATGGCTCAACGAAACATTCCGCATGCTACTGCAATAAAAATTAATTTTAAAAACAACATTTTGGGGATGACCTGAGGGATGGGATGGGGAGGGAGGTGGGAGGAGGGGTTCAGAAAAAAAAAAAAAAACATTTTGCATGCCACAACTAAAAACGATCTGCCTCTCACAACTAAGACCCTGGTGTAGCCAAATAAATTAATTATTTTAAAAAGAAAGTTTTTGGAAAGCCTACATGGAAGTGAAGTCCCCAGGGCATCTTATTGGAACTTCCTTGACCTGCTGGGGGCCAGGGTTACACCCTCACCCCAGACCAAATTGGAAATGATTTCAACTGCTACTTCAGATGATCAAGCATCTCCTGGGGACCCTGTCCATGATATCCATCCCTGCATCCTACTGGTTGACCTGGAATTGTCTCTGCCACTGGAAGGAGGCTTGGAAAGGTTTGCGGGGAGTGTCCAAGAACAGGCAACCCACTCCAGTATTCTTGCCTGGAAAATCCCATGGACAGAGGACCCTGGCCGGCTGCAGTCCATGAGGTCGACTCCAGTTGGACACTGGGTGCCCTATCTCCGCCTCCCAGTTCCCTTTTCAAGAAGGAAAATTTTCTGGACGCACATCCAGCAACAGTGCCCTGCGTGATCCTGGCGCCAAGAGGAGAACCTAGAAAATTCTCAGCAGGCGCTCCCAACAATCCAGCACCAGGTGGGAATGCGGCCAAGCCCAGGGCGCCCAAATCCTGGTCACCTGAAACACCTCAAGTCGGTCCTCGCTGGTGATGGGGACAATCGTGCGCCAGTCACCCTGCCCATGCAGTTCCCAAGTGCCGCTCTCCTTTATGCTGCAGTGACAGACTCAGAGAAGCCCTTATTCGGAGGCAGAGAGGGTTCGTACAACTGCCGGGCGGCCTCATGGAACTTGCCCTTGGGCTAGGCAGTCATCCCGCTTCAGTCAAGCTCCCGGGACGATATAAAAGTGGCCACCAGGTGGCGCCCGACAACCAGCGCAACCTGGATGGACCTGCACTCCCAGATACCACCTCTCCTGGGTCTCACTGCGACAGTGACCTCAGCTCAGCAGCCCGAGGGTGACCTGGTGGGAGTGGGACACCATCCATGGAACTCCCTGGACGGCCGAGACTGATCACCACCAAAGGATTTAGTCATTTTTGAGGAGGCATCCCTATATTAAAAAAACTAAGATCACGGCATGTGGTCTCTCGCTTCACAGGCAAATTGATGAAAGCAGTGACAGATTTTATTTTCCTGGGCTCCAAAATCACTGTGGACGGTGACTGCAGCCATGAAATTCAAAGACGCTTGCCCCCTGGAAGGAAAGCTAGGACAAACCTAGACAGCGTATTAGAAAGCAGAGACATCACTTTGCCAACAAGGTCCATATTGTCAAAGCTATGGTGTTTCCAGTAATCATATACGGATGTGAAAAATCTGAACGCTGAAGCTCCAGTACTTTGGCCACCTGATGCAAAGAACCAATTCACTGGAAAAGACCCTGATGCTGGGAAAGATGGAAGGCAAACGGAGAAGGGGGCGTCAGAGGATGAAATGATAGATAGCATCACTGACTCAATGGACATGAATCTGAGCAAACTATTGGGGAGATAGTGAAGGACAGGGGAGCCTGGCGTGCTGCAGTCCATGGGGTCACAAAGAGTTGGACATGACTTAGCAACTAAATAACAACCCATGACCCAGGCCCACATAGGGCTGTGACTCAGCTTTTTCCAGGGCCTCCCAGACCATCTCAGTTCTGTCTCCCCCTCTCAAGAGGGCTTAAAAATATTTAGGGGGGCACCCCTAGTGACCCAACCCCACAAAGGACTTCCCCCAAAGCCTGGACACCCACCAAGGTGGTCCCTAGCCCTCCTGGTCTCTGCCTCTCTCCAGAGGAGGAGTTGGAAACACTTTTTGGAATCACATGTGATGAACATGGCCCATCAGTGACCTTGGCTAAGCCCAGAATGTCTCCTGGGGCTTCCCTGGATGGCTAGGATCAGCTGTCTCCTCCAGAGGGAGATTTAGAAAAATGGAGAGGGGCTGTGGACAGTGCCTCCAGCAACTGGGCCACACAGATATCTGCAAGTAAAGTAGGAGCCCTCAAAGCCGAAGCCAATGGCCCTCATTCAGGACTTCCCTGGTGGCTCAGACGATAAAGCATCTGCCTACAATGCGGGAGATCTGGGTTCAATCCCTGGGTCAGGAAGATCTCCTGGAGAAGGAAATGGCAACCCACTCCAGTATTCTTGCTTGGAAAATCTCATTGACAGAGGAACCTGGTAGGCTGCAGTCCATGGGATCACAAAGAGTCGGACACTATTGAGTGACTTCACTTTCTTGCTTTCCTCATTCAGAGAGGGACATAGAAACTCATTTGAGAGACACAGTACCAACACAGGACCACGGTCATGTCTGGGTGCCTACCCTTGGCTGACTTCCTGGCTCCAACTAGTTCCCACCAACAAGGGGGAACCTCTGAAAATGGGACCCTTAAGCAGCGCCATGGGCTTCCAAGATGGCGCAAGTGGTAAAGAACACACCTGCCAATGCAGAAGATGTAAGAGACGAAGGTTCAACCCCTGGGTCAGGAAGATCCCCTGCAGGAGGGTATAGTTACCTGCTCCGGTATTCCTGCCTGGAGAATCTCATGGCCAGAGAAGCCTGGTGGGCTACAGTCCATAAGGTTTCAAACAGTTGGACATGACTGAACTGACTTAGCAAGCACATGCATTCAGGACCATAGAAGGCCTCTGACCACCCACTTCGGCCTCCACAGCTGGCCAAGCTGGTCCAGCCTTCTCAAAAGGACTTAGAAATGTTTTGGGGGAAGGGCCTCCAGTGACCAAGTGACTCACTGGTAAAGAATCGTCCTGTCAGTGCAGGAGATGTGGGTTTGATCCCTGGGTCAGGAATATCCCCTGGAGAAGGAAATGGCAATCCACTCCAGTATTCTTGCCTGGGAAGTCCCATGGACAAAGGAGGCTGGTGGGATACAGTCCATAGGTCACAAAAGAGTCAGACATGACTGAGCATGCACACACTCCAGTAACCAGGCCTTAAGTGGGTCCTTAGGTGGACCTGGGGCACCCTCCCTGGTTGGTGCAGGCCCCAGACAGGCCATGGGCACTCCTATACAGCCTGGGTTGGCCCCAGTCTAGTGAGGAAGACTTAGAGATCTTTTCAAAAGGCAATCTTGAAGGTTGGCACCCACACAGAACCACCACGGGCTGGTGTGCCCTCACCCAGCCTCTCTGGGTCTGTGCCCTTGCTCAGGATGGAAGGGTGCAATGACCAGGGCACAATGGTCCCACTCTACAGAACACACTGGTCATCCAGTCTGGTCTACACCACCAGAGAGGACTAGAAACATTTTGGCTGGGCACCTCTTAAGATCGGGTCCCACACACAACCACTGGCATGCCAAGGCCCCCACCCAGAACTCCCTGACTAGCCTGGAGCCTGTTCACACTAGGTCAGGACTTAGAAATTTGCAGGGGTAGAATGGACAGCAACTGAGTTGCTGTGCCCTTGGGCCTCCCTGTCTGGCCCAGGCCAGACCTCGCCTCCACGAAAGGTCACATAAACTTTTCAGGAAGTGGTCTCAGTGACCGAGACCAAAGAGTGACAGCACCTGAGCGCATGACTATGGGCTAGAATGTTCAGCCCTGCCCATTGCTTCTACTTTTTTGTTTTTTAATTTTTGTTCATTTCTTTGGCTATGCTGGGTCTTCATTACCTTGCAGGCTTTTCTCTTGTTGTGGCAAGCGGGGCTACTCTCTAGTTGCAGTGCTCCGGCTTCTCACTGCAGTGGCTTCCCTTGCTGTGGAGGACACGCACGTGGGCTTCAGTAGTTGCAGCACGCGAGCTCAGTTGTGGCTGCCCCTCGGCATGTGGATCTTCCTAAACCAGGGATCAAACCCATGTCCCCTGCATTGGCAGGCAGATTCATTATCAGGTTGTTGCCTCTTTGAATGGGGACATGGATATGTTTTCAGGAGGCACCACCAGGTGCCATGGGTCCAATACCAGGACCCGTGCAGAACCACATCCTGGTTCAGACGCCCATCCTGAGCCTCTCTGGCTAGCCTGCGCCTGTCCCCACCACCAAGGACACCTTGGAGAGGTTTACAGGAATGCATCAGTGATTGGGCTCCAGGCAGGACTGAGGAAGGACCCAAGGTGACCTCTATGGGTCTCCCTGGATCCAGGTCGCCCTGGATTTGGATACAATTTTAGAAGGCATATGGATAACCCAGACATGAAATTCTATCCCTGGGGCAAACAGCCTGGCCCAGGTGGATCCCTCCCTCCAGAGGAATACTTACAAGCAGTTTTGGTGGGTGCTTCTTATGATAGGGCCTGATGCAGGACAGCAGACATCCCTGGAGCACATGCCCCAGACTATGCTGGCCAGCTCTTCCCCTCCTGGAAGGAAACTTTAAAAATTCTGGGGATGGCTATTCCCTGGTGGTCCAGTGATTAGGACTTGGAGCTTTCACTGCCATGGCCCTGGATTCAATTCAGAGGAATTCAAAAGTCTGGGAAACATGAACTTCCCTGGTGATCCAATGGCTAGGACTCTGTGCTCCCAAAACAGGGGGCCCAGTTTTGATCCTTGGTCAGGGAACTGGATCCCACATACCTCAACTGGGAGTTCACATGCCACAACTAAAGATCCTACAAGGACTTCCATGGTGGCACAGTGGATAAGAATCCACCTGCCAGTACAGAGAACACAAGTTTGATCCCTAGTTCAGGAAGGTATCACGTGCCACGGGGCAACTAAACACATGTGCCACAACTACTGAGCCCACATGCTGCAACTACTGAAGCCCATGCATCCTAAAGCCCGTGCTCCACAACATGAGAAGCCACCAGAGAAAGAAGCCGCTGCACTGAAACAAAGAGTAGTCCTCACTTGCCTCAACTAGAGAAAGCCCAAACAAAGCAATGAAGACCCAGCGGAGCCAAAAATAAATATTTTTAAAAATACTTAATAATAATAATGAAGATCGTGCAAGTTGCAACTAAGACCTGGCATAGACACATTAGAAAAAAAAAAGTCTGGAGAAGGTACATCCAGTGATTGGACCGCATGCAGGATGGCAATTAGCCTTGGATGCCCTCCTGGGGCCTCTCTGGTTTGTCTCTCTACAGGGAGACTTAAAAAACTTTTCAAGAGGTGCGTCTGGCACCCAGATCCCATCTGTGATCTGCCCAGGGACTCCAAGCTGGCCCAGGTTCATGCCTGTTACCTGCCCAAGGAAGCTGTAGACATACCTTCTGGAGGCACATCTGACAATCAGGGGCCTAAGCATCCAAACACTGGTCTCTATCGTGGGCTGCAGGTAGGTGTGGCAATGCCCTCCCAGCCTCCAGACGCCTTCAAGAGACCCACACAAAACTGTACTGACTTCCTTTCAATTCTAAGCCTCAGGTCTCCTTCCTCTGAAACAGACTCCAGAATATTCTAGAACACCAGAACCAGGGCATGCCAGGCTCTCTGCCTGTCTCCTGGGAGGTCCACATCTCCAGCCCACCTGTCCAAGGCCTAGCTTTGGAACCTGCCTCTTATTCTTCCTTCACACACACCCCCCCTCCCCAGGACCTCTGAGATTCCCCACCTTCAGGGCCCCAAGGTAGAGTTTGGGAGGCCTGCAGGGTATGTCTGGCTTTCTGGGCCCAGGACAAGCCAATACAAGCTTGTCCTCAGCGGCTTCTCAAAACAGCTGTGCCAGGGATTTCCTTGGATTTTCTTGGCAGCCCAGTGGTTAGGATTTGGTGCTTTCACTGCCATGGCCTTGGGGTTCAATCTCTGATCTGGGAACTAAGATCCCACAAGGCACAAGAGGCGGCAAAAATAAAAAATAAACAAAAACAAAAGCACAGCTGTGTCGCAGCCCTAGGGGAAGGAGGAGTGAAGAAGGAGTGTAGGATGGAGTGGTGGGTGGGGTGGGATGTGAACTGTGTGGACTATGGTCTGAGGATTCAGGCCAGCAAGTGGCCTTCTTGAAAGGACTTGGGTCAAGGGTCAGCTAGGATTTGCTGACCTTGTGCTTTTGTGTTCAGTCACTCAGTCATGTCCAACTCTTTGTGACCCCATGGACTGTACCCAGCCGGGATCCTCTGTCCATGGAATTTTCCAGACAAGACTACTAGAGCAGGTTGCCATTTCCTACTCCAGGGATCTTCCTGACCCAGAATCCAACCCATGTCTCCAGCAATGGCAGACAGATTCTTACCACTATGCCACCTTGGAAACCCTTGCTGACCTTTCTGGGTCATAAATTCCATTTCCCTCAAAAAAAAAAAGTCTTGGTAGTGACATTTTAATGGTTTTCATTGGTGGTAGCAACAGCAACAAGAGAAGGGGGAGAGTTGGCCCTGCCCCCGGAGGAGAGAGAACTCAGGCTCCGCGGGGAATCTTGTATCCAGTGGGTCTAGCCGTCCTCTTCCCATTGGACGGAAGCCAAGAAGGTACGGATTTCCATGGGATGCAGAGTGATGGTGGAGGAGACCAGACGGGAAGGAGAAGGATGGGGTGTGGGGCCTGGGGAGGTAGAGGAGAGAAGTGAGGGATGCAGACTTCCTCCACCTTAACATCCTCTGTGCGCCCTCCCCTGAACACAGACATACCGCCCTAAATCTTCCCCCAGGCCCTCACTCCCAGACCCTTCAACTGTTTCCCAGAGCCTAGATACCACCCCCAGATGCTCAAATCTCTCCCCAGTGTCTGGGCACTGTCCTCACACCCAAAGTCTCACCCCCAAGGACTGTCAAGCCACATCACTCCCTTAAACCCCTAACCTAAATCTGAACACCAACTGACTCACACCCTCCAAGCTCTATACCTGGACCTGGTCAACATTCCCGCACCTCCCACACTGCACCCCTCTCCGGGCAGGCTCCTACCTGTGTCCGTTGTCCACTGGAGCCTGGAGGCGTAGGCCAGGAGCTGGTTGGCCGCCAGCGTGGTCTCCCGCAGGTGGGTGATGGTGAAGGCGGAGAACAAGTCCTGCGGGCAATGAAGGGGCCGGGATGAGGTAGGACAAAGCGGGGTTTCCCCTCCCTCCTCTCTCCAGTCTCCTTCCCACCTCTGTCCTCACCGTCAAGTCCAGGGTCACCGGGGAGCTCATGTTGCGGCCCGAGTCCTCCCCTACGGCGAACTGGTGCTCTAAGCGCAGCAGCAGCGTCTCCGGGCCCCAGCGGGCCAATGTGAGCAGATGTATCGAGGGTGGCAGCTCGCGGCGGAGCCCTGAGAACTGAGGAAAGCGCGGGGCGGGGCTGAGCCGGGAGAGGCGGGGCTGAGAGGCCTCAGGAGGCGGAGATTCAGGGCGGAGGGGCGGGCCTTGGCCAAGCTCAGGAGGCGGGGCTCAGCCAGGACTGGGAAGACTGAGCCAATGAGGGGACCGCACGGTGCCAGGTTCGGGGCAGAACGGTTCTCTTCCCAGATGGACAGTTAGGACTGGGATGAAGCCGGGAGAGAGACGTTGTTGGAGAAGGTGAGTGGGCGAGAGGGTTGGGCCGAGACTGCTGGGGTGACCGCACTGAGCTAAGCGAATGGGATTCGCTTTCGTCCTCCCCAGGACGAGAAGGAACAGGCAAGATAGGTCTCAGTTAAACCTAGGAAAACCCGCCCTCAACTCCGCCCCTCCCTCCGCAGGCTTCCTTAGGGTCCTCTTTCTGCTGGCCCCGCGGCTCCTCACCTGCGTTCGTGGGGCTACCTCGAGGCGATACCGCGCGCCGCCACCTTGAGCCAGCACCACTTGCGGGGCCAGGACCTCCATCTCCGCCTGTAACCGGTGCCTGGCGGCCGCAGTCCGCGTCTTGTCCAACAGCACGAGGTGACGTCCTCGCACCCAAAGCCCTAACCCCTCCTCGTTCAGCGGCTCCCCAACTCCGCGTGCATCGTCCTTCAGCAGCCTTCGGTGCACCTGCAGGGACAGTGGCCAGGAGAGAGTGAGGGTTCCTGTAGCCAATGTCTGGGCTGGAAGTTGGGTGAAAGTATGTGGGGATTTCAAGGGGAAAAAAAAAGAATATTGAGGGGAACGGATGAGCACGAAGGGGACGTAGGGGATCCCCAGTAAACGTGGGGATCCGAACTAACAACGGGCTAGGTCAGAGGGCGGTAAGGATCTAATGGGGGCGTGCATAGGGCAAATCAAGGCCTGGAGGGGAGGCTTGGGTAGGGATTGGAGAAAAGCACGGAGTGAATGTCTCACAGAGGAAGGGAGGGCTCAGCTTAGCGGGGACCACAAACAGAGGGGTGCACCTAGCAAAAGAAACTGGCTTCAAGGTCCTGTAAAGGGCAGGAAGAGAACTGGTAGAAGGCCCCTGACTTAGATGGGGGCTCAGGCCACTAACCATGAGTTCCAAGGAGCCATCTCTCAGGCTACTGCCCCCCTGGGACCGGTCAGTCAGCACAGTCAGCTGCATGTTCCCATCCTGGGGGGTAAAGGGTGAGTGAGGGGCTGCACTGCTGGCCAGCCCCGGCTCCCAGGAAGGCCCCACAGGGACGGTGGAGACTGCTGAGGACAGTTGGGAGGTCAAGAACAGGTGAACTCCACTCTGTAAAGAGGTGTCAGGAAGAGGTGGGGAGCAGGGTAGGGGATGGGTACCGTGATGTAAATGCGGCTGTTGACTGGATAGTAATTTCCAGCCACGGGTTCAGTCTGGTTCAGCTTCCAGGTAGGTCTATAATCCCGCCTGGGGTGGGGTGGGATTTGATCAGGCCTGGAGTCTGGCTCCCCTCCCCCCACTCACCCACTCCTCCTTCATCCTCTCCCTCCCACAGTCATTAGGATCAGCAGATGCCCCCTCACCACCCTGGGCCCCAGCACACCACAGACCACCCCTTGGTGCCCCCAGTCTCTCCACCTCCTCTCCAGGATCTCCCGGCCATTGCTGTCAGTGTAGAAGAGTCCGCCTGTCGCCAATGCAGTGTCAAAGCGACTGATGACCTCCTTCCCCCAGCCGTCTCTATACCCAATGGGATGGCAAGGTGGTGAGCTTCACTTTAACCTCACTTTGCCCTTCCCCCAGCCCCTAGCCCCGCTCACCCCACAGGTATTGGCCCCACTGTCCACTCCAGCTCCAGGTGCCGCTGTCTGGGATACAGGCGAACCACCTGGGAACACCAGGCTGAGAAGTTCTGGTGTACTTCCTGCACCAAGGATGCCTGTGGGCACATGGGAGTGGGGGCAGGTGTAAGCGTGTACCTGAGCAGAGGTGAGCCCTGCAAATGTCCACCCTAGCTGTGAAGATCACAAAGGCCTACCCCACTAACAGCTTCAGAGCCCGACCCACCTTCCCTACCTGCCTAGGTATGATGCCCACACTTTACACCTCAGTCATTGCCATGTAAGTTTTTTTGAGTTTGGCATACATTCTTGCTGCCCATGCATGTGTGCTAAGTTGTTTCAGTTGTGTATAAACTCTTTGCAACTTATGGACTAGAGCCCACTAGGCTCTTCTGTCCACGGGATTCTCTAGGCAAGAATACTGGAGTGGGTAGCCATGCCCTCCTCCAGGGGATCTTCCCAACCCAGGGATCAAACCCACACCTCTTATGTTTCCTGCATTGGCAGGTGGGTTCTGTACCACTAGTGCCACCTGGGAAGCCCCACCATTACCCTATCTCCCCTCCTTAGAATAGGATTCTAGCTTTGCACATGGCTTCCTGGAATAGACTGTATTTTTCAGTCTTCCCTGAGGCTTGCAGTAGCTGTGTGACCATGTTTGCCTACTGGAAAGTGATTAAAGTGTTATGAACAAAGTTCCTTGCCCTTTCCTCTCTTCCACTGGCTCAAATGTAAATATGATGGCTGGAGCTTGAGCAGCCATCTTGGGCCATGAAGTAGAAGGTGAATGTACAGAAGGCAGAGCAGTAAGTTAGAAAGGAGGACTCTGCTGGCAGTTCAGAGGTTAAGACTCTGCACTCCCACTGCAGGGGGCACAGGTTCAATCTCTGGTTGGGGAACTAATATCCCACTAATATCCCACATGCCATGTGCAGCTCAGCCAAAATAATAAAAAATAAGATAGGAGGGACCTAGATGACTATTGGATCATCTCACCTGCCTAGACTTTCTATTAGATGAAAAGAAACTTCCATCTTGTTTTAGGCATGGTTATTTGAGTAACTCTGTTACAACAGGCAAAAGTGTATCCTAACACAGTGACCCAGGTATGCAGGTATTCACTAATGTGAGACTTGCCATTACCTGCCCCACTCCCTCCCTAAGAGGAAACATCAGTGAGAGGCCCCAGGAAACCTGCAAGCATGAGCCCCTGATTCCAACTAGATGCACCCTCAGATATCCATTCTAAGTGAGAATCACCCAAACCCTATCCAAGTGTGAACCCTCAAATCACCCTAGATAAAATCCCTTCCTATCACAGATCCCTGATGAAATTTTCAGGCAGTTACACCTGACTCTCCACATTCATGGGCCAAATGGGAACAGCCTACCACCAATTTCAAAAGCTAAATACAATCTTGATCCCCACAACAAATATGAAATGCCTTTCTATGGGCCTCCATGGCGTACCTGTCATACAACCAGCCATGACGATCAACCCTGTGTGAAAATCCTCAAGTATTCCCCTCTGGTCTTAGCCTTCTTATCTATTGGAGATGTAAATCCTCCCCACCACCCCTCACAAGGCACATCACCCTCCACATGCACCCCACCCTGCACACCTTGTCCCCAAGTGCCCACTCATTTGTCTTGGCCCCCTGACCTTTACAAGGTGGGTCTGAGCCCAGTGGCTCACGAGCAGTGGTTTCTTCTGGTTGGGTCTGAAGATGTAGGCACCGGAGGCCTGGGAGGTTAGGTTGTCACCTGTACTGGCGTTGTACCTGGGGCCAGGGCAGGTGAGAGTCAGACAAGGGAACTCAGCTCTGCTCACACCCCCTGCCTGACCTGGTGGTCCTCCCTCACCAGTAGAAGGCTTGGCGAACAGGCAGCAAGAGATTCTGCTCCAGGTTCTCCAACTCCATCAAGAGCCCTGTGTCAGGGTCAAACCTAGCCCGGAGGTACTGGGCAGAAAAGGGTGGACAGACATTAATGACCATCACTTCAGCCAATGGCTCTTCCCAGGGCTCAGGAGCAAACATTGGTGTTGGGCAGGAAGGATCGAGTGTCTGAAATGCTGAATTAAAGGCTGCAAAGTGGAAATTCCCTGGCAGATGGGTGATTTAGACTCCCAGCTTGCACGGTAGAGGGAGAGTGTTCAATCCTTGGTGGGGAAAATAAGATCTACCTACCCTTCCCTCCTCTCTCTCTCTTATTCTGCATCACTGTTAACAAATTCTAACAGCTCCATTTTCTACCTTATCCTCAATCTGACCACTTCTCCCCACCTCCATGGCCTTTCCTTCCCCATCTCCTGCCTTCCATGCTCATTCCCCAGTCTTTTTCCCCCACAGCTGCCAAAAGGCACCTGTAACAGCAGAAGTGAGATCATAGCCCATCTGCTTGGGACCCAGGCTGCTTGGGCAACTGAAAGAGGAACCACAAGGCCAGGACCCAAGATTTTTAGGGCCCATGGAAATGTATAAATCTCAGTTTCTTTTAGGATCAGAAGAAAACCTGAATGAAGTAATAATGAATACATTAGGTCGAAGTCTGCATGGTTACTATTCATATTAATATCCATACTATCATGAAATATAATTTTTAGCATTTTTCTGTGGAAGGAGGGACCCACAAAGGCTAATGCTAGGTCCCATAACAGCCTTAATGCAACCGTTTCTCCTGTGATTCCTTCACAGTAAAAGAGTCCTCCCCTCTGCTGGCCCTTAAGGCCCACACAATCTGACTTGTCACCTCCCCCCACCCCCAACACCCGGCTTCAGTCACAATGAGTGTTCTTTGAACACCCAACACCCTTCCACTTGAGGGTGCTCCCTGCCTGCCTGGATCTCTCTTACCTCAAATGGCCACACAGCTACCTCCTCCATGTCTCTGACACGCTTCACTGAATTTGCAAACCCCTACCTCCATCCGCTCTGACATTTCTATCAAGTGTCACCCAAGGGTCCTCATAACAGCCCAAAGAGAGGACACTGAGAACATAACAATGGAGGACTGATGACACTAGACCATAAACTTAAGACCCACTGACCCACAGTCCATGTGGCTTACTGCCACATCTCAAAACTGTCACCCAGAAATGGAAGGGGGTCTGAATAGGGTCTCACCTCATTCTGGATGACCAAGACACGGGACCAGGAATTCTGGGGGCTTTGGCCAGGCATCTGGGATACTGAGTAGATGCTGAAGCCCAGGGCAGGCACTAAGGCTGAGAAAAGCAGCTCCTGACTGTCTGAGCTGGGAATCGTCACCACCTCAGGTAAGGGAGGAAGGAAACCAAGTCAAGAAGCTGGGAGGACACATGTGAAGCCACACCACACAAACAGAAAAGGGTCACACTTGAGGAGGGCAAGGAGGCGCCACCCGCCAGATGGGGAAAAGAAATTAAGGTGTTGGGCAGGGGGGGTGGGAGTGTCAGAAATGCTGAGTTAAAGATTGCAAAGAGGGAATTCCCTGGCAGTCCAGTGGTTAGACTCCACATCCACTGCAGGGGACACGAGTTTGATCCCTGGTGGGGGAACTAAGATCTTGCCAGCTGCATGGGCAAAAAAAGAGAAAAAGATTCCAAGATTCAGAAGGTGGGAAATCTACTAGGAGGGTGGACCTACTGTAGGAGATGGGAGAAGTGAGGGAGTAAGTGTGGGAAGAGATTCTTGAGACAGGGGGAGGGAGAGAAAAACAGATTCTGGGGGGAGGAAGTGGTTAGGAGGGAGAGATCTTCAGGATGAGGAGAATATTCATAAACAGGAATTTTTTTCATAGGGAGATATTAACAAGGGGGAGATACTCATAGGCAGGGGCGGGAATGTTCCCAAGGGGGTATGATGTAAAGGGGCAGAGGGGAAAAGTATTTAGAGGAAGAGACAGAAATGGGCAGATGATATTCATGGAGAAGGAGAGAGCCAAGAAAAGGAGGGGTCCATGGGAGAAGACATCCGTGGAGGGAGATAATCTTAGGGCAAATGTCCATAGGGGTAAAGGAGAAATGCCCATGACGGGAGGTTTCCAAGGGGGTAGGTATTCATCAAGTGTGCTATACAGGGAGGAATATTTGTCGAAATGGGCTCACATCGCTGGGCACAGTTTTGCCACCGGGGTCCCTCACGAGGTAAACGTGTTTGCTCACAGGCAGCCGCACCATCCAGTCCACTTTCCGCCCCAGGGGGTTATAAACGATCACCTGGAACTGGGGTGGGACGGTCAGAGCAGACACGGGTCACAACAGGCCTTCTGCAAACCCACCCACGTGTGCAGCAAGGTCCCTGGGTGAGTCAAGCCTCCAAGTGGTGCACTGGTCCCCGTCCTGCCCCAGCTTCACTGAGCCCTCAAGTATCTTGCCCCAGAGTGCCCAGTAACCTGCTGAGCCCATCAGCCCCGTCTTCTTTTCACCCGGCCCAGAGGTTTCTCTGGTTCTCGTTCCACCCACCACCCACGGGACCTGCCCCCGGGCCCGCCTCTCCCGCTCCAGGCCGGCTCACTCTCTCTGCTGTCTGGGTGAGCGGACAAATGCTGATGTTGAGCTTGCGACAAAAGGTGAAGTCTTCCTTGGAGCCGCTGAGATGCGCCAGCGCATTGCTCATGAGAACCTGGGGAGGCGAGTAAAGCAAACGGTCCACTCTGGGCGCCCCTGCCGGTCTCTTCGCGATTCCGCCCCCAGCCCCGCCCCTGCCTCTCTCCGTCCCTCCTTCCACAAGCCCCGCCCCACGAGCCCTTCTGGCGGCCACACTGTTGTTTTTCGACCACGCCCCTTCCTAGGTCCGCCCCCCGTTTCCAGGCCCAGTCCCTTCCTGTCTCTGCCTCCCCCAGGCTCCACCCTCGCACCTCGCAAGGCCTCCAGCCTTCTGCAAGCTGGCGGGCGTAGTCGTTAGCCACGTGCTGCCGGGAGGTACCACTGACTGCATCGTGGTGCTGGAGCACCGCCATCGCCTCATCTGTAGGCAGACGGTGAGCCTGAGTGTGGTCTCCGCAGGACTCTCGGCCCAGACCCCAGGGACACGCGGAAAGTCTTGTGCGGGCAGGCTGGGTTCTTAAAGGCTTACGGACTGGAGTCCACCTTCAGTCCCACCCCGCTGTCCCCTCGCCCGCCGGATACCTACTGAGGGGTGCACTGTCCCCGGAGCCATAGGGTCCCACGTTGGCTGCCGGACCCGCCAGCGCCTCCAGCTGGTTGCACACCTGTGGAGCAGGTAGTATGTTGGGGCACCAGGCCTGTCAGGACCCCTAGGCCAGCCCCTGGAGCCTGGCGTCCACTTACCTGCAGGAAATTGTAGCTGAGGCGCTCGTAGCGTTTGAGGGCAGGCCGGCTGGAAAAGTAACCGGTCCAGAACATGTGGGGGCCATCAGCATAGGGGAAGAAGTCATCATTTTTCACTGACCTGCAGCAGCAGAGACATTAAGGGCAGGGCCACGACCCACAAGGCATGCCACCCCCCCGAGGCTCCCCAGCCCCTCGAAATACCAGCTGAGGTTGGCCTTGTTCAGCTCCCAGAGGTAACAGGCCGGAGTGGAGTAGAGAACATTGATGCGGCTCCCGTTGGCCTGTTGCTGAGGGGAGGTGTGCCTGCGTGAGCCCTCAGGAGCCCTTCCCGGGCGGGCCCACAAGTGTGCACATGCACACAAACACAGGCACACACATTCATGCTCCTCGTTGGTTCAAAGTTTCTCTCTTTTTTTAAATACACAGTTTGAGTACAAACCAATGGCTAAGTTGGCCGAAGCTATATATTACCAGCCTGGCCTGGAAAGAAATTCAGGGATGCAAGAATAAACCTGAGATTTTACTAAACTTTCAATAATTCCAATTTTATTACTTAAAACTTGCATGGAGAAATGAAATATGACATTCTAGGGCAGGAATAATAATTTCTCAGCACTGTAAGGTTATTGCCAAATGACACAACTGTTATAATGAATGAAGGCTCACTTTCAACTGAGGGAGGTAGAGGAACAAGGTGACCTCCATGAGTTAAAGGATGTTTGTTCTGCTCAAGTTGTGTCCCCAGTGCCTTGTACCCAGTAGGTGCTCAGTAAACACTTGAATGACCTAGAGAACATTATACTTAGTGAGGTAAGTCAGAGAAAAACACATACCATATGATATCACTTATATGTGGAATCTCAAAAACAATACAAGGGAATCTATATAGAAAACAGCCTCACAGGTATAGAAAACAAATTTATGTTTACCTAACAGGAAAGGAAGGGGGGAAAGGATAAATTAGGAGTATGGGATTAACAGATACAAACTATACATACAATAGATAAGCAACAAGGATTTATTGTATCAGTGTCTTATAATAACCTATAATAGAAAATAATCTGAAACAATATATAGATAGAACTGAATCATTTTGCTGTACATTTGAAGCTAACACAATATTAATATTGTAAATCAGCTTTGTGCTTGCTAAGTCACTTCAGTCATGTCCAACTCTTTCTGATTCTATGGACTGTAGCCCACCAGGCTCCTCTGTCCATGGGATTCTCCGAGCAAGAATACTAGAGTGGGTTGCCATGCTCTCCTCCAAGGGATCTTCCCGACCCAGGCATAGAATCCGTGTCTCTTATGTCTCCTGCACTGGCAGGTGGATTCTTTACCACTAGCCCACCACCTGGGAAGCCCTGTAAATCAACTATACTTCAATTTAAAAAATAAACATTTGAGTGAATGAGGGACTTCATGACTTTATGTGCAAACACATATCTATTAATACATCCCTGAACAAACACTCATATACACATTTACAGACAATGTTCACTCAACAAAACAATTCCTTAATATGCTCAACATTGTGGACACAATCTATAACCAGCAGCCATCCCTGCCCTCATGGAATTCATAGCCAAGTGCAGAGGAGAGAGATTGGTCAGTTGACTACATTCAGTCTAGAGGTAACATCTCAGATATTTGTGGGCATTCCTGTGAGCCCAGAGGAAAAAGCAAGCTCTCCAGCGAGGGCCTAGTGAAGCCTTCCTGAAGAAAAAGACATTGCAACTGGTGTCTTAAAGAAGAAACAGAAGTTTTTCAGCCCCAAGTAATAATAATAAACAATCCTAACACTTATTATTTACCTGGCACTGTTCTACTGGTCTATGCAAGCTCATTAAACTTTCATCAATAGCCTTATCATAACTACTATATGTAAAATAGATAACTAATAAGGACCTACTGTATAGCACAGGGAACTCTACTCAATACTCTGTAACGACCTATATGGGAAAAGAATCTAAAACAAAGTGAATGTACTGCCACTCCCTCTCTATTCTGCCTCTGACTGTAGTTCCTTATTGCTTCTCTCTCTGACTCTATAAAAGAACCTGGCATCCAGACCTCAACAAGAAGATTATTTTGAGACATTAGTCTGCCATCTTCTCAGTCAGACGGCTTTCTGAATAAAGTTGTATTCCTTGCCTCAAAAATAAAAAAATTTTTAAATGTGGATATATGTATATGTAAAACTGATTCAATTTGCTGTGCACCTGAAATTAACACAACATTGTAAATCAACTCTACTCCAATAAAAAATTTAAAAAAGAAAATAGCCCTATCAGGTAGGAACCACCACTGTGCCCATTTCCTAGATAAGAAAATTGAGGCACTGAGTGCTGAAAAACATTCCTCAAGGTCACAGAGTCAGTAAGTGGCAAAGCCAGGCTTTGAACAAAGGAACTTCATCTCCAGTAAAATGGAGTGTGTGAACGAGTAAGCAGGAGAAAAACCAAGTATGACAGTATGAACTCCTGGTAGCCCAGGAACATAGGTATTTGCAGGAGGAAGTGGTCAAGATGTTGAAAGCTCCTCAGAGACCAGGAGCTTGGGGAGGACTGGGAAATGTTGTCTGGAAGGCCTTTGGTGACATAGCTGAGAGCTGTTTGGGTGAAACAGCAGTGCAGGGGGTGGTGAAAGGTGAGGACATTAAAGATGGTGCCAGTAGACAATTCTGGAGATATAAGTGATGGGAGGGGGAGATGAGGTCCTGTGCTAATGGGAGAGGGACTGCCTGCCCACACGGCCATAGGTCACTTACAGGGGCCACGACAACACCTCCTTGGTAGGCAGAATAATGGCCACCCAAAGATGCCCATGTCCTTCTCCCCAGAACCTGTGACTGTTAGGTTACATGGTAAAAGGGAATTAAAACTGCAGAATTAAGGCTGTTAATCAGCTGACTTTAAAACATTATCCTGGACTAGCTAGTGGGCCCAGTGTAATCACAAAGTTATCTTAAAGTGGAAGAGGGAGGATAAAGAAGTGAGAGTGAGAAAAAAAAGAGATATGATAACAGAGGCAGGATCAGACAGCTGCTATGTTGCTGGCTTTGAAGATGGAGGAGGATGCCATGAACCAAGGAATGTGGATGGCCTCTAGAAGCTGGATGAGGCAAGGAGACTTTCCCCTAGAGCTTCCAGAAGAACACAGCCCTTCTGACATCTTGATTTTAGCCCAGTGAGACCCATGTCAGACTTGTGACCTACAGAATTGTAAGGTAATATGACTGCTGTTGCTTTAAGCCACTAAGTTTGTGGTAGCTTGTTAAAGTATAGAAAACTAAGATAGCACCTATAGATAATGTATGTGACCCAAGGCCCTGGAATACAAATACAAGTGCCCATGGGGCAGGCACACTCACCTGGGCATTGACCAACTGGATGAGCTTGTCAAGATTTTTGAACCACATGTTGGCATTCTCGTACTGGAAGTCTGAGCCCATGGTCATCACAGTGTGTTTGGTGCGGTAGAGCTTACCCTGCAGGCAAGATGGGGGTATCCTCAGGCTAGGGTGTCCTGGGCCACCCCTGTGGACAGCTATGTCTTGGTATATATGTGGTCAAGAATGTGAGTGCACAGGGCTTCCCTGGTGGCTCAGTGGTAAAGACTCTGCCTGCCAGTGCAGGAGACACGGGTCCGATCCCTGATCTGGGGCGATCCCACATGCCCAGGAGCAACTAAGCCCTGTACCACAACTATTGAGCCTGTGCTCTAGAGCCCGGGAGCTGCAACTACTGAAGCCCAAGAGCCTTAGAGCCCGTGCTCCACAAGAGAAGCCTCTGTAATGAGAAGCCCAAGTATCACAACTAGAGAGTAGCACCCACTTGCCAAAACTAGAAAAATGCCTGCACAGCAACGAAGACCCAGTACAGCCAAAAATAAATGAATAAAATTATTTTTTAAAAAAGAAAAAGAATGTGAGTGCACAGAGGCATGGGGGGTAGGGGTGGAAGTGTGTCACATGGGAGCGGAGGGACACACAGAAAAAGAGCCACAAGCGGTTAAGGAATTCTCTTGGGCCTACCACCCAGATGTGGGTACTAAGGTTCTGTGCCATGCTATCTAGCAAACATGGTGGGGATGTGCTCTGGTGAAGGGGTCCACCTTTCTAATCAGAAATGCACACAAATCCAGGTGCAGGGTATGGTGATGGTGAATGGAATTTTACCTTCCCCCAACGAAGGTGAGGAAGTGCTAGGGATTGTCTGGGCCGATGGAAGGGCCCAGTGCGTGTACACTAGAGGCATAGGTTCTGGACATCCGGTTACCTGGTCAGTGGCCAACTTTAGGAAGTAACGGACCAGCTCCTCTGCGTTGTACTCCGGGCTGCGCATGTCCTCCACAAAGGGCTTGTCGGCACACAGCATGTCCCAGCACAGACCTTCCGGCGGGCTGTACATGTTGGGGAGCACACCTGCAGACCACATTAGGCTCAGGGGGTGGTCATGGCCCCTAGGCCTGCCAGGCCTCACTGGGGATGGACTTCAGAATTTGCGGG
The DNA here is from genome assembly GCA_024291935.2 of Okapia johnstoni. Classification (NCBI taxonomy): domain Eukaryota; kingdom Metazoa; phylum Chordata; class Mammalia; order Artiodactyla; family Giraffidae; genus Okapia; species Okapia johnstoni. The sequence goes on along the minus strand of CM044316.1, from coordinate 9,984,874 downwards.
CCCAGTGCAAACTGCAAATGGTAGGCCTGTGTTCATAAACTACTAAGAACTTCAAGACAATGATAGCAGACAATAAAGCAAGCCCAGGGCCCTTCTGAGCACGAGGGTGGCCCTCTTTCCACTCTACTGCCTTACTGGTGAAGAGGTCAGCGGTGGGAGGCTTCAGGCTAGTGCTGGCCCGCCACACCTGCTCCATCTGCAGCGCCTCTTCCCGCACCCTCTTGTCTTGATAATCCAGGCGTCCAAAGAAGAAGCCATCAAAACCCATCTGGAGATGGGGCGGGATGACGAGCGGGATGGGAGAACAAGAGAGGGCAGGATGAGTAAGGGTCCAGTCCTCATCACCAACCGACAACCTCTCAAGCACAGGGAGAAAAACAAAGTCAAAGACCAGGGAGGCCCTCCAGTTCATTTCAAAGGTTGAGGAAGGTCAGAAGCCCTGTGGGAGCGCCAAGAGGGAGCAAGTCCAACGCTACAACCCACCTCCACCTTCCCCACCTCTGCCTTGGAGGCCTTCCCCCTTCTGCCACCTAGCAAGGGAAGGGGCATGGTCATGGCACAGGTAATGAAGCCGGCTGAAAAACCGCAGGCCCCAGCCACCCAGCTTGGCCAAGAGCCAGGATCAGAGCAAACTGGGTGGAATCAGGGAAGGGGGAAAATCAGCTGGACAAGGGAGGCCGGGGTGTATGGCGATAGGATGAGGGTCAGTCTTGGCTAGGACAGAGCAAAGCCAAGGCCAGAGCGAAAAATGAATGGGATTCACAGGTCACCCAAGAGGCAGGGTCTTAAGCTGCGAGAGGGCCAGGGGTAGGGCCTGGTTCCGGTGAACTTGCAGAAAAGGGCGGGGTTTGGATGACAGAGGAAGAGTCAGAAGGAATAAAGGGGCGGGCCCAAGAGATCTGAAAACCTGCGCGAACAGTGAGGCTTGCTCCCGAGAGTGACCGAATGGGTCGATGTGCCAGGCCACACGGGGGCGCCCGTCGCTGCCGAACGTCTCCTCCAGGAAGCGCAGCCCGAGTGTCATCTGGTCTATGATGGCTCCGTAGTGGGTGGCCGCCTCATCGTTCATCACCCAGCCACCGTTGGCAAACTCTAGGCGTCCTGTGCCGGGAGGGGCAAAGTCTGAGTCAGTTGTCAGAGCCAAGAGTGGGGCCAGGGTTGGTGATGCCAGGGACGAGAAGACCTGCCTGCACGACCAGGCCTGAGAGGAGAAAAGGGGTCGGGGTCACTCTCAGGCCAGTGTAAGAGAGCTGTGGAACAGAAGGCCCCCTTGCACAGCAGGCTTTCTAGAGGATTCACTGGAGGTGGGGCCTTACAGGATGTTTAGGAGTTCTCCAAAAAAGGGAAATTGCAGGCAGGCGCAGCCACATAGAGGCTGCACATGGCATGATAAAATCTCAGAAGACAGGGTGCTAGAGATAGAAGCTGGGCTGGGCTTCCTCTTTTCACTTCCTGAGGGTAGGCTCACCCTGGCGCACCAGGTCCCGCACGATTTTCTGTGTTGCATTTGTCTGCTGGTGCCACCAACGCGAGAAGAAGGCGATTTCCACATAGATGAAGCGGCGGGTGGGATCCGCCAGCAAGGAAGAGATGACAGAGTCCAGGATGTACTGTACACCCGCCTGCTGGATGTTATTGTAGACTGTGGGCACAGAGGTCAGGCAATCAGGAACCAGCAAGCAAAGGGAAACATTCTTAGACACAGGAGCCCAAGCTGGGTGTTGCCCCCACCCTGATTGTCCAGGCCTGAAAGGAATTTGAGGGGTTCTGAGGGACCATGGGAGTCCCAGGGGTCACTCCCCACCCTCCTCTACTCACTGCCATAAAAGTACTGGTCCACCGTCTTGAGCCAGCCTACATCATCATGTGTGTGAGGCACCAGGTGTACATTCAGCATGTCTGGCTTTACCTCCGGGCATGTCTGCACAGGGACCCCAAACACACACTCACTCTGTCAGTAACCCCAAGGTTAAGAGGCAGGCTGCAGTGGGGGGTTGGGAGGATATAAGGTAAGTCTTGATCTAGAAGCAAGTGACTTAGGTGGGGATGGGCTCCCCCAAGAAGGACACACATAGTTGTGTCATAGATGTACTTCCCAATTGACAGAACTTCTCAGAGCACCTCTCGTTCATGCCCTGGAGAAATACTAGTAGTAGCTAATGTTTATTAAGCATTTGCTAATACCAAGCAGCCATCCTGGGACCTGAGGGCAACATTATCTCCTTTTCAGATGAGAACACGGAGGATCAGAGAAGTGAAGTGACTTGGCCAAGGTCACATAGCCAGCAAGTGGAGAAGCTAGGTTAGAACTTCAGGCAGGTGACTCCCAACTCTCAACCAGTCCCCACCACACTTACAGCCCGCTCATGTAAATGCTTGCAAAGTCCAGGTAAGCCAACCCACAGAAGCAAGAGATAGACACAGACAGCCCCATTCTCAGACTAACACAGCCAGTCTTCTCAGTATCGCAAAGCATGAACCAGATCACACTGTCATATTAGCAACCATTCACTGGGCACCCACAAAACAGACCCACCCACACCTCCAGACTCTACTGGAGGCTTCACTATGGTTCTTGTACATTTCCGCTAGCGGGCCGCGCTCACCTTGTATCCCGCCGCCCAAACGCAGGGCGCCGCTAGGAACAACACAAAGAGGAAGGAGAGGGGTGGGAGGGGTGGCCACAGCGCGCGGGAGCTCGTCCGGGATCCTACCGCGCCCCGGCAGCCGCCAGCGCGAACTCCCGAAGGCCGCGCGTCAGCAACCATGGCTCTGCAGCCGCCGCCGCCACCGCCTCCGCCTACCGGGGTTCCCCGGCCAGGCTGAGGCCTGGTAAATGCCCCGCCTCCAGAACCCGACTGGGCCAATGGGCACGGGAGGGGGCGTGCCCGGGGCGTGACCAGCTCCATCACGAGACCAATGCGGTAGCTCTGGGTACCGCTGGGGGCGCTAGGAGCGAAAGAAGGCACTGGCGCGTCACACCCTCACGGTGCTGCTTTGGCCAGTGGAGCCTTTAGCGTCTTGTGGCCTCTATGTGGCCGGAGTGCCCTATAATGTTCCCCACCACCGGCGCATAAGTCTCAGATTTTCCCGCGGATGCTGAGTTTGCCTTGGAGATAGAGTATTGCCTAGGATTCTAGGGTATTCCATCGACCTTAAGGGCTATGGTTTGCAAAGGACCTAGCTTGGCTAGGAGCAGAGGTTAATGGGGGCTCTGTTTTGTCCTATGGATTGAGACGTTAAATAAAGGAATTACCCTTACAGTGCTGGGGAGGGGAGACCTCCAGCCTTGTTCAAGAGATACCAGTGTCCTCTGGTGAGCAGTGAGAACCTGACAGGTAGGGGAGAACTTCCTACCTTCCCCAGTCCCTACCAGTCCATCTGATGTGCTGACATTACCCTCACTCATCTGAGAAAACCAAAGCCCCGATTCCTTAGATCAGCAGAGCTATCTGCTGATTTGTCAGAGGGCAGAGATCACTGTTTAGTCTCTGGCAGCTGGCTTAAGGCATGAGTCTTGTGAAATGAGCAAATGAACTAACCAAAAGGCTCCAGACTGGGGCCCCACCCCAGGCCTGACTGAGTGGGGAGGTGGAGCCCTTCCCTCTATTAGGACAAACATCCACCATGCACAGGAGAGAGGGGTCACAGAGAACAGCCAGAATGCAAAACTTTATTAACGGGTTTCAACAAGAAAATGAGTGGGTACACCTAGAAACATGGACAGTGTCTCCCCTGGGAGCAGGCAGGGTAGGAAACGAAGGTGGGAGTGGAGAGGGTAGACCCAGGGGATTCCCCTCTCTGCTCCAGCAGCTGTGGGACCTCAGGGTCAGGGCCAGGTTCCCTCTGTCCAGCTGCAGGTCCAGAGAATGCCTCACCCAGGGAAGCCCAGCACCGCAGCTGCAGCAGGAGGCTGAGTAGCCACAGTTGCGGCCTAGGGCAAGGTGGCTCGAGAGGCCCAGGACGTAACTCCTCTAGGCTGACATCACCAGGGGGGCGTCATGGGCTGAGGGTTCTGCAGATATGACATCACCACGGCAGAGATGGACAGCCTGAGATGGGAGAGAGGTGTCAGTCCAGGATGGAGAGGTGGGGGCCCCCTTCCCCTCCCCCAGGAGTCCCTCCCTCCCCAGACCCAGCCTCACATGAAGCTACTCATCATCTGCTTCGTGTCCTCAGAGCTCCGGGAGTTGGCAAAGCTGATGAAAGAGCAGTAGACAGCGACCCAAGCGCACCACTTCAGCTGGGAGAGGTGGGTGGGCGGGTAGGTTAGGTCAGTGAGAAGCACCCCAATGAGCCATTCCCCCACCGGTTCCAATCCCAGTTTTACCTGGTGCAGCTCCAACCTTGATTCCCAGGAGTCCCTCAGTCCCAGGCTCCCAAAGTTAACTCCAGGCACCCAAGTTCTGGTCCTACTCCCTGAACTGCATCTCTGACCCAATGTCCCCTCAGGCCTAAGAAGCCTGGCCCTTGACATGCCCCATCACCCTAAGGACCCCACCAAATTGCCTTAAAGCCTCAGACCAACCTCCAGTGTGCCCACCCTGACCCGGATCTCTGGCTTCACAACAGCTCTGGTTTTCTCCACTTAGCATCACCCGGGCCCTGCCCCCTTCAGTGCCGGCCCTGCTTCATTCTGAATCCAAGGCTCCCCACTGTCGGGCAGAAATATAGGGAAGGAAACAGCCCTGCCCACCTTGAGCATGAGGCCGCACATGCTGAAGATCATGCCGAGCAGGTTCATGTAGTCTGGTGTCGGATCATCCAGGGCTGGGTTACACTCGCTCGGCGGGGGCTTGTACCTGCGGTGGGCTCAGGGTCAGGGCCACTCGACTTCTGCCCCTAGGATGGGCAGGTGCTTCCCTCGGCCTCCAACCCACAATCTGAGACCCATCCCCATTGTTAAAAATAAAACCACAGGTCCAAAATGGAGTCATTTATGCTAGGCCATGCCACTAAACTGGGGCTTACTACCTAACCTGAATGGAGCGTCAGCCTCCTCCAGAAATGTCGTCTTTGATATTGTAATCATCCTTTTTTCTGCTTATGACTTCCTTGTCCTGCCTTTAAAAACCTTTCCGTTTCTGTAGCCCTTTAACACTCCCCTCTACTTGTTAGACGCGATGTTCCCAGATTCATGAATCCTTCAATAAAGCCAATTAGACCTTTAGAATTTACTCAGGTGAATTTTGTTTTTCAAGAGATTTGGTGGCAGCAACAGAATCCAAAGTGAACCTCTGACATTCAGGGACAAGGAACACAAGGAGGGGTACCCGTGAATCCCCTTCTGAGTTCACTTTCTCGCTGTTTCTGGAGGCTGTGGTAAGTTCCTCTCAGTTCTGAGCTCTGCTTTCTTTGTGTCATGCTCCTGATCTAATTGGCTTTCCAGCCAGTTCCCCATTTGTCTGGAATCACTAGTTCCATGTTGGGAGCTGCTGGTGGTTCTGACTACCGTTCCTCATTTGGCTGGAAACCGCAGGCCCTTGGTTCTGTTCCCAGATTCCTTGTTGGGACGTGCTGGCGGTTTGGTCTGCAGTTCCCCATTTGTTTGGAATCAGTCCCCATGTAGGGTCCATGTAGGGTCCACTCCTGGTTCAAGCCTTTCTCCAGCCCCAGGTTCCACGTAGGCAGTCAGTGATGGTGTGCACAGGACCTTTTCCTTAGCCAGGCCACATTAACTGGTTATGGCTGGAGTGTTACAGTATTCATGTCTGTCTGTCTCCCTTTGTGTAGATAAAGGCCAGCCAAGAGAGATGGGAGCTTTCACCTTTAATGAGTCTACCCATTGGCACACAAGCGTATTTTAATGACCAAGAACTATAATCTCAGAAGCTGTAAATATCTACAAAAATGGCAAAGTACGACTAAAAACAACCTAGAATTACAATGGCTGTCATGGGGAAGGTTCCCCTGAGACAAGACTGCCCTTGAAAGTGAGAGTTTCAGGACTTCCCTGGAGATCCAGTGGTTTAAGTCTCTGAGCTTCCATCGCAGGGGTTCTATCCCTGGTTGGGGAACTAAGATCCTGCATTCCGTGGGGCATAGCCAAAAAATTAAAAAAAAAAAACCCTCAACCAGACAAAGCTTGCAAAACAGCAACTGTACTTCCCTGATGGCGCAGTGGATAAGAACCCACCTGTCAATGCAAGGAACACGGGTTCCATCTCTGGTCTGGGAAGAGTCCACGTGCTGTGGAGCAACTAAGCCTGTGTACCACAACCTCTGAGCCCGAACTCTAGAGCCTATAAGCTGCAACTACTGAAGCCCATATGCCTAGAGCCTGTGCTCCGCAACAAGGGAAGCCACCGCAATGAGAAGTCCGCACAACAAAGAGTAGCCCCTGTTCACTGCAACTAGTGAAAGCCTGCACAAAGCAATGAAGACCCAACACAACCATAAATAAATAAAATTAAAAAAAAAAAAGCAACAGACCTTTTATAAACCATTCCTAGAATCTTCCCTACCCCTACTGACTATTATTCAAATATGCAAAACAAAGATGAATCTGGCCAACTTGAAGGCATGCTTGGAAGCCAATCTCCTATGGTGTTTCGGTTCCATGTGATAGTCACCTGACCTGCTCTAGTGGCCCTGTTTGCACATAGATTATCTCCTGAGATTAGTGGATTGATAAAAATACAGAAGAGAGGGTAGGAGACCACCAGGCTGATGGAGCCAGTGACCACAGCTGAGCACTTTGAAACGACCTTAGAGTAAGACCACAAACAAAAATTCTCTAAGTTGTTGGTCTTACAGTTACAACAGCTCCAAGGCCAGAGAGCTAAAATAATACCCTCCTAGGGGTCCACTATCAAAACGCTGGCCCAAGGACCAACATCTCAAATGTAATCAACTGGGACACTGGACAAAAGATTGTTCTCAAAAGTCTTATGCAAATTCTTCAACTTGAGTGCCCCCATATCTATCTCCTCAGTATTCTGAGGGAATTCTCTGATAAGCTATTATCTGTAATCCCCTTAAACAGCCAAGGGGAAAATAAAATCAAATCTAATGGGAAACCCTGCCAAATTCTCCTTGGTACTTATCGTTGTTGTTCAGTCCTGTGACTCTGTCAGACCTTATGTCTGAACGCACCTGCCTCACACCTCTTGTTCCCTCTTTGGCAGGAATTCTCAAGATTGTATGCCTTCCTTTGGTCCCTCACAGCCAAGCTATGTGCTGAGACTCTCATGTGTTTTCCTGAGATGTTGTTGTTCAGTCACTAAGTCGTGTCTGACTCTGTGACCTCATGGACTGCAGCATGCCAGGCTCACCTGTCCTTCACTATCACCCAGTTTACTCAAATTCATGTCCATTGAGTCGGTGATACTATCTAACCATCTCATCCTCTGCCACCCCCTTCTCCTTTTGCCTTCAATCTTTCCCAGCATCAGGGTCTTTTCCAATGAGTTGGCTCTTCGCATCAGGTGGCCAAAGGAATGAAGCTTCAGCAACAGTCCTTCCAATGAATATAGAGGGTTGATTTCCTTTAGGAATGACTGGTTTGATCTCTGTGCAGTCTGGAGCTATGTTTTCACCCCATTCCCTTAGGATGACAACTCCCTCAGAGTGAAAAAGAGGTTTCCTAACTGGAAGAATCTAACAAAATTTCAGAGAGAATTTCTACCTCAACCACTACAAATGACTCTGGAACTTCTGACTGAAAAACATTTTTTTTTCACTGTGTGACATAGCCCCAGTCAATCTATTTAGGTAGAGCTCTCCTTTCTAAGTTAAAAGGGCTAAGACATTTTGTTTCCAATGGGGACTTCGCCTTAAAATTTCCTGACCAACGTGAACCAGATCTTTTATGTTCTTATGATCTGTCCTTGACAGAGAGGAGGAAGAATTCCAACAAAAGTCCCTGAATTTAATTAAGTTGTCCCAAAATCTCTGGGTTCTTTCTTTCTTTCTTTCTTTGGGCTGCACCAGGTCTTCGTTGCTGCACACGGGCTTTCTCTAGTTGCGGCAAACTGGGACTACTCTCTAGTTTTGGTGGCCTCTCTTGTTGCAGAGCGCAGGCTCTAGAGCTCCAGCTCGGTAGCTGTGGTGCACGGGCTTAGTTGCCCCTGCAGCATTTGGGATCTTCCTGGACCAGGAATCGCAATCCTGGACCACCAGGGAAATCCTCTGTGTGTTATTTCTAATATTGACATTGGAAGAATAAAAAATACAGAGCTTACAAAGATTCAGAGACACATAACTAAACCTCTCCCTCAATTACATCAATATCCTCTGAAGCCTAAAGCCACACAAAGCCGCACACCCACAACAGAAGACCTAATGTCCCAGGGGTAGTTAGGCATGCCCTATAGTAGCCACCACAACATGCAGATCCTGCCAGTGTGGAAACCTAATGGGTGAGGATGGTGATTTGTCCATAGCTTAAGAGCTTCTCCCCCACTCCAGGCCCAGGGGAAGGTTTCTTTTGTTTTTTAATTTTTATTGGGAGTATAGTTGATTTACAACGCTGTGTTATTTCAGATGTATGGCAAAGTGAATCAGTTATACATGTTCATATATCCACTCTTCTTTCAATTCTTTTCCCATATAGGTCTTTACAGAGCACTGAGTAGAATTCCCTGGGCTATATAGTAGGTCCTTCTTAGTTATCTATTTTATATATAGCAGTGTGTATGTGTCAGTCCCAATCTCCTGATTTATCCCTTTCCTCAGGGGTTTCTGCAGGCTCAGCAGTAAAGAATTCACCTGCAATGCAGGAGACACAGGTTCAATCCCTGGGTCAGGAAGATCCCCTGGAGCAGGAAATGGCAACCCACTCCAGTATTCTTGCCTGGGAAATCCCATGAACAGAGAAGTCTAGCAAGCTACAGTCCATGGGGTCGCAAGGAGTTGGACCAGAATGAGCAACTAAACAACCAGGACTTAAGGGTTATTAGCAAGTTATTCCCCTCTTTCCAGTTGTCCCAAACCTGGAACACCATTTTGTCATAAATTCCAGCAGGCTCAAAACACTGCTGTGGATCTTTTTCAGCCTTTTGCAGTATCCCTGTAGATTCCAACAGCTGATGTCCGTTTGCCTTAACTTGGAACAATCAGCAGTAAGCCTGGACACTCATGCCTCAAGGGTTCAGAGTCTCCTTCTGATTTCTCCCAAGTGCTCCATCAAGATGTAAGGACACACCAGTCCCCGGGAAATGAGCTCTTTCACAACAGGTGGATGATTGCTTGCTGTGCTCAGTAACCAAAGAGGCATCTATAAAAGATTCCATTTATCTGCTGAAAAGTGATGGAAGAACTTTTCACATACTGTGGTATGGAGAAGTCATCCTAGCTAAGACATGACTGGGCTTAAACTTTATGCTCATTAGAACAGACCATCTTGTGGCCTCTCAGACAGATATTGCACATCTGCTTTAACCATTAAACAGACCAAAAAAAAAAAAAAATGCAGTTATCAGACTGTGCAGAATATCCACTTTGAAAAGAGGGTAAATGTTCTTTCACCTTATTGCCACAATACCAATGTACCAATTCCTTTGAACATGAGGTTCCCTTCCCTGATCTAAGGTCATGCTATCTTGCTGTGTATGTGCTAATCTGTCTCTTGAAACCCTGAAGGAATGTACCCGTTGTGTCTGATGTTTACTCTTTGTTTGGACAAGACAGAACTGTGCTTCAGGCATCCAAATGGAGCTGGGTGACCACTGTGGATGTGGACACAGTGTGGAAACATTAGTGAGGACTTGAATTTTCTGAACTGTATCATAACCACACCACCAACTATTCTCAAGACAGTATCTGCTAGAAGCTGCTAACTGCAACATTATGGTCTCAACATCTCCCCTTGTAACTATAGTCACTTCAGACCCCAACAAATCCTTGCTTAACAAGCACCTTTATATCTTGCCAGCTCTAATTATATTCCCTTTTTTTTTTTTTTTTTTTACCATACCTGGAGACATGAGGAACTTCCCTGACCAGGGATAGAACCCATGCCCCCTGCAGTGGAAGCACAGTCTTAACCACTGGACCACTAGGGAAGTTCCAATTATAATTCTTGACAAACAAGTTATGTAACTGCAGTTTTTGCCTGAATAAGCCTCTGCTATACTGTAGTCCAGCAAAACACAATTAAAGTGCTTTTGAATCTGTTTCCTGGGCCATAGGCCTCCGTTTGGCTTATGCAAAATACTTATTATAGGTTAGTTATTGATTATTTCAGTTGAAAAAAGGAACATAAACTCTCCAAGGGAAAATTACAATTATCTGTAGATAATGTTCATTACCTAGTGCTGAAGGAACCCAGCTATCTCCAACAAGGATCAGGCTAATCCAAGAATTTCCTAGGCCTACAACTAAGTGACAGCTATGTGGATTCTAGACTTGATTGGCTACTGTAGACTACAGGCTCCTAGTTTTTCTCTATTCGTTTTCCCACCCAATGACCTTACTAAACTTTTAGTCCCTGAGCCCCCTTCTAGGGAAAATAAACATAAGTAGGCTTTTCTGAAGACTAAAACAAGTGCTATAAGAACCACCAGCCCTAGACCTACCTAATTATTCAAGACCTTTCACTTTATTTGTACATGAAAAGAAATAACCAAGCCCTGGGAATGCTCACACAAGAGCATAGCAATAAACATAGCCTGTTTCTTATCACAGCGTATAACTGGATTCAGTTGCCAGTGCCTATACCAACTGTCTTGGGCTACAGCTGCAACTTCAAAGTTAGTAGAAGCTTCAGCAGATCTAATCTGAGGTAACAGCATTTATTTACAGACTCCTCATGCTGTCCAAAGTCTTCTTAACCCTTGGGACTTCTCTGGTGGTCCAGTGGCTACGACTCTGTGGTCCCACTGCAAGCACCCTGGGTTCAATCCTTGGTCAGGGAACTAGATCCCACATGCCAAAACTAAAAGATCCTGTATGCTGCAACTAAGACCTGGAGTAGCCCAATAAAGAAGTTCAGTTCAGTTGCTCAGTTGTGTCCGACTCTTTGCGACCCCATGAACCACAGCACGCCAGGCCTCCCTGTCCATCACCAACTCCCTAAGTCCACCCAAACCCATGTCCATCGAGTCGGTGATGCCATCCAGCCATCTCATCCTCTGTCGTCCCCTTCTCCTCCTGCCTGCAATCTTTCCCAGCATCAGAGTCTTTTCCAATGAGTCAGCTCTTCACATCAGGTGGCCAAAGTACTGGAGTTTCAGTAAATAAATATATAAATATATGCAGAGGGGGCATCTCCTGGTCTCCCAAATGTATTAAAAAGGCAAACAAACAAAAAAAACAGTCTTCTTAACTCTGAATTGACTCAACATTTCTCTGCCAGAAGATTAACCTTCTATGAGATCCTTTTGCTTCCTCCACTTACTCAACATCTTAAATGTTGCAACATCTTTAACTTGCTACATCACTACCCCTACTGACAAAGATGAGCCCCTTAACTGTCCGGTAAGGACATCCAGATATAATCTTGTTTGCTGATGGGCCATTCTCTAAAATGAAAATGAAACTGATTGTTCCCAAACTGATTATGCTATTACTAACCATTATGAATTACTTGAAAAGGAAACTTCCCATAAATGAAAGCAGCCCAACAAGCAGAGTTCCATGCCCTTACCAGAGCCTGGAAATTATCAGATAACAAACTGTTAATATTTATACCAAGAATCGGTATGCCTTCGGGATCATCCATGATTTGGAGATGTTATGGAAACAAAGGGGTTTTCTGAAGTCCTCTTGGGCCCCCATCAAAAATGGGCAACAGGGACTTCCCTCATGGTCCAGCGGTTAAGAACCCATCTGCCAATGCAGGGGACATGGGTTGGATCCCTGGTCCTGGAAGATCCCACATGCTATTGGGCAACTAAGCCCATGCACCACAACTACCCAACCCACGCTCTAGAGCCTGTGCTCTGCGACAAGAGAAGCCACCACAATGAGAACCCGAGCACAGCAACCAGAGGGCAGCCTCTGCTCACCGCGGCTAGAGAAAGCCTGCGCGCAGCAAGGGAGGCCCAGGGCAGCCAAAAATATAAATTAAAAAAAAATTTTTTTAAGGCAACAAGTAAACTACCATCTTACTTCCTGAAGGTAAGAAATTACCTGTCATTAAAATTGAGACTCACACTGAAAGGACTGAACCAGAATTCAGGAAATGCCCTAGTTGAGTTTCATACAAAGACAGCAGCAACAGTCTATAAATATCATGGCATTGAGAATTCCCTGGCGGCCCAGTGGTTAAGACTCGGAACTTTCCCTGTGGTGACCTGGGTTCAATCCCTGGTTGGGGAACTAAGATCTGGCTTACAGCTCTTTGGTCTCGGAGGCAGAAGCAGGATGACAAAGGGAATGTCATCATTTGGAAAGCGTTGGAATAAGACACACACGCTGTGCCGTCGCTGTGGCTCTAAGGCCTACCACCTTCAGAAGTCGACCTGTGGCAAGTGTGGCTACCCTGCCAAGCGAAAGACAAAGCATAATTGGAGTGCTAAAGATAAAAGATGAAATACCACCGGGACTGGTCGAAAGAGGCACCTAAAAATTGTATACCACAGATTCAGGCATGGATTCCGTGAAGGAACAACACCTAAACCCAAGCGAGCGGCTGTTGCAGCATCCAGTTCATCTTAAGGATTTCAACGATTAGTCGCACAATAAATGTTCTTCTGGCTTTAAAAAAAAAAAAAGATCTGGCTTACAGAGCAGTAAAAATAAATAAATATTATGGCAGAGATGGATGAAGACCATTCTGCCTCAGCAAAACATGACCCCTCATTGCCAGACCCTGGCCATCTTGATGCCCTTGTAGCATCAGTCTGTTCCTGAACAGAGAAATTAATATGGGCAAACAATGGTTGTAAATTAGATAAACATTCAGGGCTATGGGAAACCCAAAATGGCCACGCGGTTCTTCCCACCTCCCTAACAAATCTCATTTTTCAGTTTTTGCATTCCTTCATCCATCATAGTGCATTTTAAGATGACTTGAATGACAAATAGACATGGGTGGGGAGACAAAATTACAAAAGCAGTTTACCACCAATGTTTGACCTGTCAGGTCTGTAATCCTGGAAAAACTATCTGTGTTTCCAGAAGCCTCAGACCTCCCCCTTCTGGACCTTCTGAGCACCTACAGCTGGACTTTATCCAACTGCCACCCAGTATGGGTTATCAATATGTTCTTGTTACTCTACACATGCTTTCCTAATGGGTTGAAATCTTCCCTTGCCTCAAGGTTAATACCCTCACAATGGGCAAGGAAACTGTTAGAAGATGTGGTTCCAACTCGGGGTCTACCTTTCACAATCTCCACGGACTGAGGCACTCACTTCACTGGGCAAATTGTACAAGCCTTAATGAAAACTTTGCAGACTCCTTGGAATTATCACTCTCCTTTTCATTTATCATCAGGCAAAGAAGAGAGAACTAATAGGATCCTCGAAAACCTCTAAACTGCTTAAACTACTGAACTCCCTTGGCCAAGGTATTGCCTCTGGCCATGCCAACTGTTCCCAGTACCCTCTCTGAAAACATACACTCACTCCACATGGAACAGTCACCAGTAGACCAGTGTCCATTGGTATACAACTTTCTGCTGATCCCTTGCTATCTAACATTAATAGGGCCAGCTACTATAAGTCTTTCATGTCTTATGCTATCATTAACAGGTTTAAGAAGCCTTCCCAGATCCCAACTCAAAGGACCCTGTTGGTCACAGACTGGAGCCTGCTAACTGGGTGTTCTGAAAACATCATCAGAGGAAGACAGCCCTCAAGCCCCATGGGAAGGGACCTTACCAAGTGCTCCTGACCACTGACAAAGACTGCAAAACGAGAAGGCACTGAGCCCTGGGTACAAATCTCACAGCTAAGGAAAGCTCCACCAGACATCTAGTCCTAAACAGACGCTGGAGACCTCTGAATCAAACTGACGAGGAAGAGAAGTAGTTGACGTCAAGGTGGACTGCTTCGGTCCCAGACACTAGATCAAGACCATACTTTAACTAAAATGAAACCCTTCTTCCTTTTTCTTTTTTTACTCTGGTTTTCACCTGGAAAGATGATGTTCTCACCCTTATCTCCCAGGCCACTGCTGAGGAAAGTGAGCTTTCAGACTGCTGGATTTGTCATTAAATATTCCAATCTGGGGGCTTCCCTCGTGGCTCAGTGATAAAGAATCTGCTTGCCAATGCAGGGCACACAGGTCCAATCCCTGATCCAGGAAGATCTCCACATGCTGCAGAGCAGCTAAGCCCGTGGACCACAATTAGTGAGCCTGGGCTCTAGAGCCCAGGAACCTCAACTACTGAAGTTCGCATGCCTAGAGACTGTGCTCCGCAACAGAAGTCACTGCAATAAAAAGCCCTTGCACTACAACCAAGAAAGCCCACACAGCAACAAAGACCCAGCACAGTCATAAATAAATTAATTAATTAAAAATTCCAATCTGAGACTTCCCTGGCAGTCTAGTGGTTAAGACTCTGTGCTACCACTGCGGGGAGCAGTGGGTTCCATCCCTGGCCAGGGAACTAAGATCTCACATGCCACATTGCACTGCCAAAAACAAAAACAAAAAAATTCCAATCTATCCATGATGCTAGAGACCTCCTGGTCCTCCTTGGGAACAGTTTTTCTTCTATTCTCAATGTCACAGGAAACTACAATCAAACCCCCTAAAAGTTTCTTATTCAATTCAATTTTCACAGCCAGAACAACCTATACCTTGTTTTTTCCCTTCTCCCATCATAACCGTACATACTCAATTAGACACAATTAACTGGTAAATCTCACTGCACTTGCACCCCCACATTCTCATGATAATCTAGATCAGATCTGCCCCTACTCACTAAGAGATCTCACCAACTGAACCTATCTTTGCAAGGTTGGAGCAACACTTTATTTCAGGCTGGGAGAGTCTATTCCCAAATATGCTGAAAACCTGACTGACATCTGGCTTCAATGGGTAAATGCAGTAATCCCTGTGAATGAATCCATTAACAGTACCTCCCTAATGGAAGTGGTCTGTGCCCCCATAGGGTCTGTCTTTGTCCATAATGGTTATCATTCTCCTTCAGCCTCTGAATGCCTAGATAGCCAGTGCAGAGGGCAATGCCTCTTAGGTTATTGAACTGGGCTCCTAACTTTCCACAAGGGAACTAAGACACCTCATTGGTCAAGTCCCCTGGATTTACATCATGAAGTTAAAAAGAATGATGAGGATTTCGTGACTCAGGATTCGTGTCCTTTGGCAAGGCCATCAGCCCAAGAAAGATTCTTAGATTCTCTGGCCAAAGTTGTCCTTTTATAACAGAACAGCCCTTGATTAGGCGCTTACCTGGTAGCTCAGACAGTAAAGAATCTGCCTGCAACGCAGGAGACCCAGTTCAATTCCTGGGTAGGGAAGATCCCCTGGAGAAGAGAATGGCAACCCATTCCAGTATTCTTGCCTCGATAATTCCATGGACAGACTATGGGGTCGCAAAGAGTCAGACATGACTGAGCAACTAACATTCAGTCCTTGTATATCTTTTAGCTGAGCAAGGAGTGTCTATGCTGTGGTCAACACCACCTGCTACACTGGATTACTCCTTCTGCGGAAGCTGAAACTCAATTACATAAGATCACTGAGCAAGCCAGCTGGTGTAAGAAGGTGACTCCTTCAAGGGGAACTTTCTTTTTATTTCTAAACCAGGGATTAAACCCATGCTCACTGCATTGGAAGCACCAAGTCCTAACCAGCACACCACCAGGGAAGTCCCAATGGGAACTCTTTCACATATTTGATTTTGCCTGGTTTCAATCCTGGAGAGCATGGCTCCAAAGTGCACTCCAAACATTGCTAATTATCCTGCTTATTATAATCATTATAATCTCCTTAATGCACTGCATTAGGCAGCATATTAAAAAGCAGAGACATTACTTTGCCAACAAAGGTCCGGCAAAGTAATGGTTTACTTCTAGTCAAAGCTATGGTTTTTCCAGTAGTCATGTATGGATGCGCGAGTTGGACTATAAAGAAAGCTGAGGGCCAAAGAACTGATGCTTTTGAACTATGGTGTTGCAGAAGACTCTTGAGAGCCCCTTGGACTGCAAGGAGATCCAATCAGTCCATCCTAAAGGAAATTAGTCCTGAATATTCATTGGAAGGACTGATGCTAAAGCTGAAACTCCAATACTTTGGCCACCTGATGCAAAAAACTGACTCATTGGAAAAGACCCTGATGCTAAGAAAGACTGAAGGCAGGAGGAGAAGGGGACGAGAGAGGATGAGATAGTTGGATGGCATCACTGACTGGATGGACATAGTTTGAGCAAGCTCTGGGAGTTGGTGATGGACAGAGAAGCCTGGTGTGCTGCAATCCATGAGGTCACAACGAGTTGGACAAGACTGAGCGACTGAACTGAATGCACTGTATTCTCTCAAAAGCTTTAAATGCATAATCACAGCCACTAATCATCAAGCAAAAGATCTCCCTATGACTAGAACATCAGAAAAGTAACAAGAGAACAACCAACTCAGAGACTGTGAACCTGAAGCCAGCAAGGGCCTGTGACTATCACAGGGGTTAACTACGGATAGCATGCAAAAGAACAACAAAAACTGAGAGAACCTCAGAGTAGCAGCTGAGAGTGGCACTCATGCCTTAAGTTTTGATCATATCTCTCAGTTAGAGTCTGATTGGGAGTAGGGAGGAGGGAAGATTTTTAAAAAGAATACCACAGGTCCAAAAATTTGTACTTGGCCAAGCCACCAAATCGGGGCTTAATATCTAACTTAATAGAAGCTTCAACTTCCTCCAGAAATGCAGTCTTAATCGGTCAGTCAGGAATTTTCTGGTCAGCACCAATGAGGCAGTCTGTCACATGGATTCTCTCCCCTCTCCATCCTTCAAAAGGAAAATGAGGTAACCCCCACCTAATAAGACCCGTTTCTCCCCAAAAGGAAACTAATCTAATCTGAAATCATCCTTTTTTCTGTTTATGACTTCCTTGTCCTGCCTTTAAATAATCTTTTCCTTTCTGTAGCTCTTTAGCGTTCCCCTCTACTTGCTAGATGGGATGTTGTCCAATTTATGATTCATTTGGTAAAGCCAATTATATAGTTAAGATTTACAGCTGAATTTTTTTCTTTTTTTAACACCATGACAACTAGGAGCCTCACCTCAGCACTTTGTTGGGCCTCCGTGGGTCCGACATATTGTTCGTGGACATAGCGAGTCAGAAGTCGCGCCTCTTCCGCTGCGGGAATCGCAGCTTCCGGCAGCTTCCGGCTTTGAAATACAGGATGGTTTTTAGAGTAACACTCTCAACCCTCGCGCTTCCGTTCCTATCGACGGTTACCGGAACGCCCCCCAGCCAGGGGACAGAGAGTTCGGAGAAGCCAAAAATGCTCCTAGAAGACCAGAAGTGGGGAAAGAAACTGGGAAGCTGGAGACAAGTTTCAGTGTTTCCAACACTATCTCCGAAAAGCCTGAATGTAGAACCCTGAAGTGAGAAGTAGGAAGTAGACTATGGAGGACAATAATAAGGTTACACCCTCCCAGGGCAAGGAATGCTTCCGTGCCGGCGCGTGTAAGGTGGCGAGGAAGGGAAAGCCGAGGGATGGCTTTCCCTGAGCCAAAACCGCGGGGCCCAGAGCTGCCGCAGAAACGGTTGAAGACGTTGGACTGCGGGCAGGGGGCAGTTCGAGCTGTGCGATTTAATGGTGAGCGCCCTGATCTTCTTTCCGAGTCCTCCTCCCGCCTCCTAAAGTCGGCGGCCCAGTAACCCCCGCCTGGTGTTCCCCAGTGGATGGCAATTATTGTCTGACTTGCGGCAGCGACAAGACCCTGAAGCTGTGGAACCCGCTGCGGGGGACGTTACTGCGAACGTACAGCGGCCACGGCTATGAGGTGCTGGATGCGGCTGGGTGAGCCGAGGGCCAAGGCGGGATCGGGGCGCTGAGGCCAGGAATAGATGTAGATGCTAAATTTTCTGTGCTCTGCCTTCTAGCTCCTTTGATAACAGCAGTCTTTGCTCTGGAGGTGGGGACAAGGCGGTGGTGCTGTGGGATGTGGCGTCGGGGCAAGTCGTGCGGAAATTCCGGGGCCACGCGGGGGTGAGTGCAAGCAAGAAGGGGTCTTATTAAAGCAGGTCTGAATTTGCATGTGGATGGTAACAGGTATCCGCCTCCCCCCCCTCTCAGTTACAGCGCAAGGATCTTTCCCCATGTCCCCCACTTCATCAAGCCCCACCCTTGCAATTGCCCTGAACTCTTTGAACTCCCCTACTCTTAACCTTTTTCCCTTGCTTTAACTTGCACTGGGAACCCTGCTTTTGTCCTCATCCTCTAAGCGGCAGTTCCTGTTTCGCAGAAGGTGAACACAGTGCAGTTTAATGAAGAGGCCACAGTTATCCTGTCTGGTGAGTCCAGGGCCTTGGCAGTGGGCCCAGGAGACTGCCTCTGCCCCCTAAACCTGATCCACCTTCATGTTGGCCTTACAGGCTCTATCGATTCCACCATCCGCTGCTGGGACTGTCGCTCTCGGAAACCTGAGCCAGTACAGACACTGGACGAAGCCAGAGATGGTATATCCAGCGTGAAGGTGTCAGACCATGAGGTCCTCGCAGGGTGAGTGGGATCAGGACCTTGTTGCTCACCAGGTGCCACTGAGGTTCACAGCTGTCTCTGTACTTAGATTAAAAAATCTACTCTCCTCATTGTGCTCATAAGGCCCTGCATGGTCTGGTCTCTGTTGTGCTCTCAGCTTTTATGTGGTTGTTGTTCAGACGCTAAGTCGTGTCCAACTCTTTTTGACCCCATGCACTGTAGCACTCCAGGCTTCCCTGTCCTTCACTATCTTCTGGAGTTTGCTCAAACTCGTGTCCGTTGAGTCAGTGATGCCATCCAATCATCTCATTCTCTGTTGCACCCTTCTCTTGCCCTCAATCTTTCCCAGCATCAGGGTCTTTTCCAATGAGTCGGCTCTTTGCATCAGGTGGCCCAAGTATTGCAGCTAATTTCTGTTAAATATACCACACATGCTTCCATTCTGGGACTGACATGCAATTGCCCTTTCTCCACCTGGACGGTTCCTATACTACTTAAGACTGTGTCTGAGCACCTCCTACAGGTCCCATTTTTAGTCAGTGAGCATACAGCAGTGAACAAAATAGAAAAACAAGGAAAACCCCTGCCTACATAAGATTTGACAATCTAGCTGCAGGAGACAATTAAAAAAATTCCCATGCAGGGCTGCCCAAGTGTTGCTACAACCTGAGGGAGTGCTGATCCCACCACTGGGGGTCTTTGGACTGCTTGGCCTGTCAGCCCACCCAGTTCTCACACATCCCCACATTGAACTGAACATGGCTGGCTCCTTTCTCAGCCTCAAGTCTCAATTCTGATGTCACTTCCTCAGGGAGCTGATGCCCCTCAGTCAGCGAGGTTCCACGTTGGCAGCAAGTGCTCCTGGCTTGGTAGCAGCTGTGTTCCAAGTCTCTGCACAGTGTCTGACCCAGAGAGGGAGCTCAGTAGAAAGCAGAAACAGATGGAATGGGACTTGATTGGCCCTTGCGTCTGAGTCTTAAAGCCATTGCCTCGGAATTCCACTTTTTTTTTTAATATTTATTTTTAATTTACTTATTTGGCTGCATTGGATCTTAGTTGCGGCATGTTGGATCTAGTTCCCTGACCAGGGATTGAACCCAGGTCCCCTGCATTGAGAGCTCACAGTCTTACCCACTGGATCACCTGGGAAGTCCCAGAATTCCACTCCTGAATTCACTTAAGTGTATGTTTTCCATGGCAGATCCTAAGCATGAGGTGACAGTAAAGGGTACTGGGAAGGATAGGTGCCAGCCTTGCCCTCAGGGCCCTAGCCAGGTGAAGAGGGTACAGGGACACCAAAGCTGGAGCCCTAGACCTACTGGCCCCTGCAGTGCTTCAGCTGCAGCCACCCTGTCTTGCAGTTCTGTAGATGGCCGGGTGAGGCGCTATGACCTGAGGATGGGGCAGCTCTTCTCAGACTACGTGGGCAGTGAGTATGGCTGGTGCTGGGGGGGCAGGCAGGGAAGGTGGGGACAGCCCAGGGGACCCCAGCCTGACATGCCTGCCCTCCCCTTCCCTCCCCCCAGGCCCCATCACCTGCATCTGCTTCAGCCGGGATGGCCAGTGCACCCTGGCGTCCAGCCTAGACTCTACCTTGCGGCTTCTGGACAAGGACACAGGGGAGCTGCTGGGCGAGTGAGTCCTCAGGATCATGGGGCCCCTCCCCTACCCCCAGTAAAGCCTGCCCCTAACCCCCACTCTGACTCCACTCACCCCCAGGTACATAGGCCATAAGAACAAGGAGTATAAGTTGGACTGCTGCCTGAGCGAACGCGACACACATGTGGTCAGCTGCTCTGAGGACGGGAAGGTGTTCTTCTGGGACCTGGTGGAAGTGAGCCTCCCCACCCCCACTCCATGCTGGGGTGCCTGCCATGTCCTTACCTGGGTCACTCTCAGGCCTGAAAAGGCTGGTGAGGCGGGGCGGTGTTCTGTTAGAACTGGGGGCTAGAAGGAATGAGAGAATGAAGAAAGAAGGGCATTCCTGGCAAAGGGCACAGCACATGCCAAAGCTTGGAGGTGTGGTGCCCATGCGTCGGTCAGGAAATGGAAGTGCTGTGGATGGCAGTGGTGGCAGCGGGATCCAGGTCAGGCGGGGCCACTGGGACTGACCCTTGGGGAGGGGGGCTGATGGTGGCATCTCACCCCAGGTGAGATGGGGCTGTAGTTGTTCAGGAAATCTGAGCCACGTCTGAGTGTCCCCATGGTTTCCAGCCTCGAGCCCTGTAAGCTGTGTCCTGATGTGTCTCAGCCTGGTGGGGACATCAGAATGGGAACTGACCAGTCAGGCTTCATGGGGCCAGGGCTGGGGCTTGGCCATGGAAGTAAGCCCCTTAGAGGATGAAGGAACTGGAGGGCCCTGGAGAGTTGAGGAGCCAGCTCTCCCTTTGGGAACTAAGAAGGCACCAACGTTTTGCCTACTTCTCGAGGGTCCAGTAGACTGGCAGTCATCCTGAAGGGGAGGGCACGTGAAAAGACATTTTGCAGATGGAGAGAGGAACCCGATATGTTGAAGCCGTGACTGCGGGGTAATAAAAGGAGTGAGCACTGAGGCTGTCAGGTGGGCTGGTGGAGCCCAGATGGCAATCTCTGGGCACAGTCTAAAGGCAGAGCCAAGAGGATTTACTGACACAAGGATCTGAGATGTAAGAGGAAGATCCAAGGTGTTTGACCTGAGCACCTGGAAGGACAACTGACTGGCTCAATTTGGGACTGATTAAGTTTGCAATGTCTGGGAAGCAATTAGAGGCATTATAATGGAAACCAGGGGAGAGGTGGCCAAGAGGAGGAAGACACACTGATGACCACTGCCAACCCCCTCACTCCACAGGGTGCCCTGGCGCTGGCCCTGCCTGTAGGTCCTGGTGTGGTGCAGTCGCTGGCCTACCACCCCATGGAGCCCTGCCTGCTGACTGCCATGGGGGGCAGCATCCAGTGCTGGCGGGAAGAAACCTACGAGGTTGAAGGTGCCCCAGGCTGAAGCCAGGGGACCCACTGCCAAGGACAGAGACACAACCTAAGGAGGGCCACTGAGATCATTTATTCTAGACATGCTGCTGACCAAGGAGTGGGGAGGGGCTGGGTCTGCAAACTAATAAATAGAGGAGGGGGTGAGGCCTCCCTGGGGCTGCACCATCCAGTGTTCAGTCCTCATTCTTCTCGGGTGTGAAGGCATCTACCTTCTGGGCAAAGGTTTCAGCCACAAGCAGCGGGAAGACCAAGGAGGCGTCAGCATAGACCTACGGAGGGGACCCAGGTGAGCCAGGGGATCCACAGGTGCAGCCTGGGAGACCCTGTGCTCCAGCTGACTGGCTGACCCTCACCTTGACAGGCTGTGCATCCACCCGGATCTTGCCCCATGAGACAGCTTCATCCGGCCGGGCGCCTGAGTCAGAGCCATCAAACTCCTGGGCAGTGTTGATGTAGATGGCATAGTCAGCGCCATTCCGCTGTGGGGAGGGACAGAATGGACTGGTCAGACAGACTCCAGGGCAGGGCACTGTAGCTAAAGGCGGAGGGATGTGTCCCAGATACAGGAAGCCCTTGGCCTTAACTCCAAGGGAAGGGCTCCATGTCAATACCTGGGCCAAGTGGGAGTGTCATGGGATGCTGGGCAGTGGGCAGCTTTGCTCCATTCACCTCCCAGGTAGCAAAGAGCCCACCCACATCTGCCACCAACTCTAGAAAAGGCCTCCACACCTCTTCCCTCTCTGTGGTCCCCACCCCAGTCCCACTGTTCCCTCCGCAGCAGCCAGAGGGGGCCTGTGAGCACCTGAGGGCCCTCAAGGCCTTGCACTTTGTGCCTGTCACCTCTGGCCTCACCTCCTCACTCTCCCCTTCACTGGCCTCCAAGATGTGCCTACACCAGGCACCTCAGAACCTTTGCATTGGCCAGTCCCTTTGCTAGGAACTCACCTCACGCCCACCCCCTAAGATAACCACATGGTTCATGGGAGCAACCCCTGAAAAACCTCTGCTCACAGGTCACACTTCCCAGGAAGCTTTCCCTTTTCTGAATAGCATGCCTTTCTCCTGCCCTCTCGTCGTCATCCCTGGTTTTTGTATACATGTCACCTTGTCACTGGTTTGCTGTTCATCTCCCCCACTAGAACATCAGTTCCAGGAGGGCAGGCATCTTGGTGTGTCTAGTCCACATCTGTTTCCTAGCACATGGCATGGGCTAGTACACAGGCCTGTCTGCACAGCAGGCATGAATGCCACCCCCCACTAGGGACCACACAGCCTGCATCCCTGCTCACCATGAGGTTGGCATTGGCGATGTGGTGCTTGACCATGCCACCACCCAGGATGATCATCCCCGTACGCTTGGCAAAGATGGCCTGTGTGTTGATGAGCCTGAGGTCTGGGAGAGAGGGCTGAGTCAGGCCACCGCAGGCCCAGGCAGCCCTTCTCCCTTGCTCCTTTGGGGTCCCAACATCTTACCCTCAACAATGTCCAGGACCAGGCCTGGGTTCTTATAGGAGTGGAAGAAGATCATGTCACCCAGCGAGCCATCTGTGAGTGCCGGGCTCAACACAGGAATATGGTTCTAGGAAAGAGCAAGACAGGAGGGCGGCCAGATCTAAGCCCTGTAGGGGCAGCCTGCAGGCGTTTCCTCCTCTCTGCCTGATTCTGGGCAGGGTGCTTAACTTCACTTGGGCCTGGCACATGAAGAATGGTAGTTCTTGTTTTTCTGATTGCTGGACCCCAGAGCCTCTGAGGAGCATGGGGCCCTCTAGCAGGCCCCATGGAAGCTGCTGAGTTTTGCCCAACTGCTTCCCAGTAGTCTAGTAGAGCCAGAATACCAGATCCACAGTCAATAGCTGTGGGACTTCAGACAAACTGCCTAACCTCTCTGTTTCTGAGGCTTCTTATGTAGAAGCAGGGATGAGAAGACTAGTACCAATTACCCAGGTGGCTGTGAAAATGAAACAACACATGCCAAAGTCTGGCATCTTTGCCCCCGCCAGTTGCTCACCTTCTGGGCCCAGTAATACACGGACTCTGGGTTGTTTATCTCCTTGCCAAGCCGGGCGATCATCTTGGAAGGTGTCCACTTCACACCCTAAGAGGAGACGTTGGCTTCAGGCAGCGGCACCTCCCCTGACACCCACCATGCCATCAGCAAACCACCCCCACCCCCAGCCCTAGGTTGCTCCAGCCTCACCTCAGTGTTCTGCTCCAGCACCATCTGGTCCAGAATGGGCATCAACCAGTCCTCAAACTTGCAGTAATTGTCATTGGGCACCAGCAGGTTTCCAATCCTGGGGACAGAAGGTGTATGGGCATCAGGGCCCAGGACCCTCAGCCTGCCTCCCTTACCCAGCACCACTCAGCCTCCACCCACCCACCTGTTGATCCCGTTCTCACGTAGCTCCTTCCCCCTGAGGCTGAACTCGCCCAGGTATGTGGGCGCCAAGCACTTGATGAAATCCTCCTCCACACCCCCAGCTGTGGTCACCAAGACGTCCACCTGCAGCCACAAGGCAGTGAAGTTATCCCAAGCAGAACTCCTAACTCCCAATTCTCATCCAGTGACCCCTGTGGGAAGCTCTGCTGCAAAACAAAACTGACCCATATCTCCCTATCTCACTTAAATGACAGTAATCTTATTGCCCATTAAGACCCAGAGAGCCCAAGGTCACAGCCCCACCAGGTCCCACCATGTTGTGCTGCACGAGGTAACGGATAGTCTCACGGATGCCTGAACTGATGAGGTTGGATGTGTAGCCCAGAAAAATGGTGCAGCCGGTGAGTGGGCGTCGGCTCTGGGTCAGGTCTGCATGTTGGTCTTCATCCTCAGATAGCGGCTCGAGTTTCTTCTCTATCTAGGTAAGGGCAGGGTCAAGTTAACCTCTGGCCCCAAATTCCACCCCAAGGACCCCCGGTGGGTTTCGGTGTCAGACTCCCCGCCCAGGCTCTGCCCACTTAGGGACAGGAACCACTTCTACCTGGAACAGGGGAAGGAACACCCCTGTGTAGGCTCCGCCCTGTTCACAGCCCAAGTCTCAGGTCACATGCTTAGGCTTTGCCCCTTTTCAGGAATCCGAGAGCATCACTTTTTCAGGCCCGACCCCTCTCCCCACCGGGAAAAGCAAACCCAAGCTCAGGTCCGGGCGGGTCTAAGGGTCGTCCTCCAATTTCTCCCTCAAATACACTCTCTAGCCCAGGCTCCGCCCCTTCTATAATACTTTCACCGTTGCCTATAACGCCCGCTCCCCGCCCCGCCCCAGAATCAGTCCCAACCACTCCCCAGCACAGAAACTCCCGGGCCCCATATTCTCTCCCACTATTGGACGAAGGACACACCTCCTAGAGAAGTTCCGCCCCCAGCTACCGCAGGGTGCTACTGGAGGCCACACCCCCTCAACCCGGGAAGTCTCACCCAGGCCTCACCATGGCGTTGACTTGCTGTACCGCGCGCCCGAAGTTGGTGGCTTGGAAACCAGTGGTGCTGAAAGCCTCTAGCAGCGCGCGATAGTCCACGCCGCGGTTGAAGTCGTAGCCCCGGACCTGCGCGCTCTCGGACGGCAGTGCCGAACTGTGCTTCAGCACAGCGGCCAGCGCCGCCGCGGGCGCCTCCCTCTCCAGGGGACCCTCCATGGTCCTGCAGCTGCACTCTCAAGTCACAGCCGCCCCAGGCCAGCCTTCTGGCGGCCTCGAACTGCGCTAGCCCCCGGCACGCACTTCTGTAGGAGACTCTTAAGGCCTGGGGAAAACCTGGGGAGTGCCGGAAATTGTGTAATCACGTGACCCGCCGACGCCCGGAATCCAGGGCGCGGCCATCTTGTCTTGTACAGGCCGTAATACGGAAGCCGTGAGGAGCCAGTATTTATGTTCCGTCTGCAGATGAATGATTTTTACTTTTACTGCCGCCTGCTGGAAACCCACCGCGTTGCGTGGAGCTTGCCGGTTCGTGTCTACCCTCTCAAAGAGAGAATGATTGTACGGGTACCAATGAGGTAGAAATATTCCAGCACAGCCAAAAATAATAAATAATTTTTTCAGAAAAACCCTCTTACTGTAGCTTCCCAGTAAGAGTAATACTCGGGCTCTTCCCTGTGGCCTAAGAAGGCACTGACTTGCCTACCCTCATCCCCTACCACTTGTCCCCACTCACTTTTCTCCAGCTCCACTGACCTCCTGACTGTTCTAGAGCCCACCAAGCTCTTTCCTGACCAAGGGGCAGCGCACTCACTGCTCTCTCTGCCTGGAACACCTGCTTCCCCAGCTCCTCCTCCTCTGGGCCTCAGTCCAAATGTCACCTCCTCCAAGAGGCCTGCCCTGACCACCCGCTCTTGCTTTTACCTTGCTTTTGTTATTTTTCACAGTATACGATATATTCTGTTTGCTGTTGCACATTCCTCCCTGACTAGAACAGCAGCTCTGTGAAGGCAGGATCTTGTCTGGTTTCACAGCTGTTCTCTTCACTCTGTGCAATGCCTGGCACACATTGGGATCTCAGCAAAAATGGATGAAACACACACAAAGACGTCAGGGTGATCCATGAAGAATGAAGGAGGGGTTGAAAAGGATTCAGAGAGGACAGAAGGTGCCAGACCAGGCAGGGCCCTGTGGGCTGTAGAAAGGAGGGTGGGTTTTATTCTCAGAGGCTAGGAAACCATAGGAGAGTTTTTAAAATTAAAGACTCTGATTTATTTTTTCCAATTTCTAAAACTGGTAGAATACACATAACAAAAACATTGTAACTTTTTTTTAAAGAGAGAAAGCTCTGTAGTCTGTCTTGTCTTTAAAAGATACTTATTTGACTGCACTGGGTCTTACTTGCAGCATGTTGTATCTTTAGTCATGGCAGGAGGGATCTAGTTCCCTGGTATTGAACCCAGGCCTCCTGCATAGGGAATGTGGAGTCTTAGCCCCTGGACCATAGGGAAGTCCCCCACTGAAACCATGTTTAAGTCCACAGTTCAGAAGCATTAAGTACCTTTACATTGTTATACAACCATCACCTCCATTCATCTCAAGACCTCTTTCATCTTCCCAAACTGAAACTTTGTACCCATTAAACACAACTCCCCATCCCCCTTTCTCCTCAGCAACTGGCATTCTGCTTTCTGGGATTTGACTATTCCTACCTCACTTAAGTGGAATAATGTATTAGCTGTCATTTTGTGACTGGCTTTTCTCACTTAGCAGAATGTCCTCAAGTTTCATCCACGTTGTAATGTGATTTATTTAACAGATCCCACTGACTTACTGGAGGAGAATGGGATCAGGGTGTGCAGGGCAGGGGAGACCAGACAACTGCACTGGTCCAGGCAAACTGAGATGGGGGGGGCAGGACCCCAGTGCTGCCAACAGAGTGAGGAGAAGTGCCCAGTCTGACAACCTAATTTGAAAGTTCATCTATAAACAGCACGGGGAGCTCTGTTCAATACCCTGTAATGACCTATATGGGAAGAGAATCTTAAAAACAAAGTGGATATATGTGTATGTATAACTGATTCACTTTGCTGTACCGCAGAAACTGACCCAGCATTGTAAATCAACTATTCCAATAAAAAATTGTTAATTAAAAACAAAGAAAGTTGGTCTGATGGCTCTTGATGAAGGATTAAATGTGGGAATACTGGAAGAAAGGAATGAAGGAGTTAAAGATTGGAACCAGGGCAGTTGGGTGGATGGTGGCGAATTTGGGGGATGGAGGTTTGGGACTCTGGAGATGATCCAGGGTCGAACTTTGGCCGAGTTAGGTGAGAGACAACGGAGAGGTGGGGATGATGGACCGAGGAGGGAGGAGGGTCCTCATGTGGGTCAGAGGTCGGAAGGGGCTGGGACGCAGGGGAAGCCATCAGTATAAGGGAGTGAATTGA
This sequence comes from Okapia johnstoni, assembly GCA_024291935.2. NCBI lineage: Eukaryota > Metazoa > Chordata > Mammalia > Artiodactyla > Giraffidae > Okapia > Okapia johnstoni. Next base: position 9,957,482 of record CM044316.1, on the reverse strand, counting down.
GTCATCTGTGGGTAAGGACCCTGGGTCATGAGTATAGACAGACACAGGAGAGGCAGGGCTGCGCCTGAACCAGGGTTCACGCTGTACCTCCTCGCATCAGAGAAGGAGCCAGTTAGCAGGGGACCAAGCAGATCTGTGAGAGCCCGGGGCCCCTACACTCCCCCCGCAAAGGTAACACATGACAGAGCAGCCACTGGGCCTCCTGGGGCAGGGACCCCCTTGGCCTCGCCCAGGTCGGGCTAACTGGGCTGGTCTGCAGGTATCCAAGGCAGCTGCCGACCTGCTGCAGTTCTGCACAGAGCAGGCCAAGAGCGACCCCTTTCTTGTGGGCATCCCGGCCGCCACCAACCCCTTCAGAGGCACATCCCCTGGAGGGGGCCTCCTGAATAGAGGAGCATGCCCCTCCCTCACCCATCCCTTCCCTGACTGTCCCCCCTCCCCACGGCCTATGGGGCAGTATTAGCAGATGCCCGGTCCCACTGCACAAACACCCAGGGTTAGAGTCCCAATCTACGTATCAGCGCATGTCACACACATACACACCCACACAGTTCACACATGCAGGTACCATCATACAGACAAGTGCCACTTCTCAAGTGTCTGCCTATTCCTCACAGAAGGCACAGATAGGGACACCATAACCATGCACAGAGAGATCAGTGGTAAAGAACCTGCCTGCCAATGCAGGAGACACGGTCTCGATCCCTAGGTCGGGAAGATCCCCTGAAGAAGGAAATGGCAACCCACTCCAGTGTTCTTGCCTGGGAAATCCCATAGACAGGACCCTGAAGGGCTACAGTCCATGGGATCGCAAACAGTTGGACATGACTGAGCGACTAAACAACAACAGCAAACCACACATACAGCCTGACTAGCCTCCCTGGTGACACTCGGGCACACAGGATCCCTGAAATGCACCTGGGCAGGCACAGGTGCACCCAGAACCGCCATGCCCGCCACACACACACACACAGCAGTGGCTGTCACCCGGGCTTTCAGGCCCTATCTCACAGACACACACCCACCCCTGGTACCCTGGCCCCAAGCAGGGAGGGACAGAGACCTCAGGTAACACCAGGCTCACACTCCAGGCCAGAGCACCAGTACAGCAGGTTTATTTCTCCTTTGCTCTCAAGGCAGAGCCAGCATCCAAATCATAACAAAAACAGGGCCCGAGGGTGGGGAGCAGCCCCCTTGCGTGGGCCAGAACACAAAGCTCACCTCCCCTGGCATGGGGCCCAGCCCAGGGACCCCACACGGCCGTGGCCAGGACCCCTTGTGCCGTAGGCCTGTGGAGCAGGGCAGAGGCAGCACCAGCATGGGGGAAGGTCCCCGCCCCTGAGAACAGAGGCCATGGCCCCGCCTGCTGGCCAGCAGACCCACATCCACCTGCTCAGGCCTGCAGCCTCCAGACCTCCAGCGACAGGCCCCCGGAGGCGGCCACCACCAGGTTACCCTCAGCACAGATCTGTGAGCACAGGGACAGGAGGAGTCAGGGGTGCTCTCGGTGGGCGGGTGGGGCACGTGGGACAGGGCCTTACCCCATTCAGCACATTGTGGTGGCTTCGAGTGCAGATGGTCCTTGGTGGGTCTGTGGGCACGTGTACCTGGTGAAGGGCAGTGGACAAAGGTCATGGGTTGTGTCCCCAGCAGCTGAGGGTGGGTAGAGAGGAGGCACCGTCCTGGGGCCTCACCCGGATGGTCTTGTCTGTGGACGTGGTGTACAAGGCCCCCAGGGAGTGCTTGATCCCCGTGATCTGAGATCCGTGGCCCACATCAAAGGACTGGGGGAGGGAGGGACAGGTGACACTCAGGTGTGGCTCTCCCTAGGCCAGTGCCCCACTGCCCCCCAGGGGTTAAGAGGCAGGGAGGCAGCCCAGGGAGAGTCGGGCAGGGGCGAGGGCCTTGGCAGACCCGGACTAGCTGGAAGCAGCCACTGCGGTTGGCAAAGACGTGCAGTAGGCCCTGGTTATCGCCAGCCCAGAGCTGAGGTTCCTGGTAGGACATGCAGAGCAGGTAGGAGTCCAGCTGCAGGAGGGACAGGGGGTGGAGTGGCTTAGGCCGGTCCAGGCCACTCCACGCAGCCCTGGCCCTCTGGGCCCCTGGGGGATGGCCCACCTGCAGCCGCTGCAGGACACTGTTGGCCCGGCGGTCGAACACCACGAGCGTGTGGTCCTCGCTGCCTGAGATGATGTGCCGGTCGTCTGCCAGCAGTGCCAGCACGGCGCTGGAGTGCAGCCGCCGGCTCTTCAGCAGGGCTGGGCCAACTTTGCGGGTGAGGGGCCAGGGAGGAGGGGGACATTAGAGCCCCTTGGAGGCCCCCCTGGACCCTGGATCTCCATCCTCTATGGCCTCCTCTGGGGGCCCTCCAGTCCATCACCCCATCCCATGTGGAGACAGGGCTTCCTCTGCCCCTAGTATCCCGCACACCAGTCACCTTTGTGGGCCCCAGCACAACACAGGCCACTTGGAGTGGCCAGCCTCTGGTTGTGTCATTGTTACCCCAGTCAGACTGTGAGGACCAAGTGTTTCTTTTCCCAAAATGACCCTGGAGACCCCAGGCAGCCCTGCTCTTCCCACTAGGCCCCAGGCCCCACCTCTGGGATCGTAGACGGACACCTTCTTGTCATAGGTGCCGGTCACCAGGATATCTGGCCGGTAGGACAGGCACAGAACAGCTGCCTTGCCCCTGGGGACACACAGACCACAGGGCTGGGGCAGGGGCCAGACAGAGCCTTGCCCACCTAGGCCACCCTGCCCAGCTCCCCTCACACTTTATCTCGCCAAACTGCTGCCCGTCAGCCGCCATGTCCCAGAGCTTCACTGTGCTGTCCCAGGAACCGGAGCACACTCGGTGGTCCAGCGCCGCCAGTGACCACACCCAGCCCTGTGGGATCAGACCCATGTCCTGTGATCTTCCCCATTTCACAGAACCCAGAGTGAGTCAGCAGTGAGGAGAGATTAGAGCTCAGGTCTACGGGTCTGACTTCAGAACCCAAGCCATGCACGTTGTTGTTGTGGTTTAGTTGCTAAGTCATGTCCGACTCTTTGCAATCCCATGGACTGTAGCCTACCAGGCTCTTCTGTCCATCGAATTCTCCAGGCAAGAATACTGAATGGATTGCCATTCCCTTCTCCAGGGGATCTTCCCGACCCAGGGATCAAACCCATGGCTCCTGCATTGCAGGCAGATTCTTAACTGCTGAGCTACCAGGGAAGCCCAAAAGATGTACACCCCCACCTAATAATTTTCCTAAATCAAGTACTGCAGAGCCTTAGCACCAGCACGAGTTTGAGATCACGTGACAATGTGATTAAGAATAGGACCTCCACAGAAATTCTCTGGTCGTCCAGTGTCTGAGGCTCCCAATGCAGGCAGCCCGGGTTTGATCCCTGGTCAGGGAACTAGATTCCACGTATCTATAAACCTGACATCTGAGCACCTACTCTATATGAGCCTGAGTGAGGCTCTTAATGCATAGTCACCTCATTCAACCTCATCCTAATTGACACTTGGACAGAAGCAGTAAGTGAGGCCCAGAGAAGTCATATAGTTTACCCAAAGTCACATGAACAATAGCAGAGAAAGATCGAAATCTATGAGGTCTGGGACTTTCCTGGGGGCACAGTGGATAGGAATCCACCTACGAACGCAAGGGACACAGGTTCAATTCCTGATCTGGGAAGATTCCACATGTCAAGGAGCAACTAAGCCCATGTGCCACAACTACTGAAGCCCATGCGCCCTAAAGCCTCACACTGCAACTACTGAGCCCATGTGCTGCAACTACTAAATAAACCTGCTCTCACCTAGAGCCTGTGCCCTGCAACAAGAGAAGCCACTGTAGCAAGAAGCCCGAGCACTGTAACAAAGAGTAGCCCCTGCTCGCCACAACTAGAGAAGGCCAGAGTGCAGCAACAAAGACCCAGCATAACCAAAAAAATAAATTAAAAAAATAATAAATCGATGAGGCCTGGTGCCAAAACCCAGGCCCTCAGCCACAGTGTCCTAGCCAGGCCTCCTAGCTCCTACCTTTGTCTGACCTCCAATCCCCTCACCTTGTGAGTGCTGTTCTTCTGGGTCCCCAGGGTCTTGACCAGAACCCGGCTGGGCTCCACCCCCAGCTGCTGCAGGTCCCACAGGTTGACATTGCGATCTCGGGAGCCTGACAGGCAGAGTGTCCCACCCTGAGAGAGGAGCGAGGTGGTGTGGTTGGGGTCACCCTGGCCTCCCACTGCCGGGCCCTCCACCAACACGTCTCACCTGAAGCAGCAGCACCGAGTCAATGGAGGCAAAGTGCCCATCGGCCAGGCAGAAGTACTCAGCCCTGCGCCCATCCTCTGCCCAGCGGGACAGGTGCTGCTCCAACTCAATGCAGGCCGTTGGCCAGTCAAAGTCCTCCTCTGTGGGATGCAATACCAGGGTCCCCAGTGGGCAGGAACCCTGCCACCCACTCCAGCTGTCCAAGCTCACCACTGGCTTCCAGGGGGCAGAAGACTTGGAGAGAATCCCACCTGGATCCCTTACCCCACCCAAGGAGGCCCAGGCTCTAGCTTTGGGACCACCAGCCCACCCACCTGCCATGCAGGTCTAAGGCTGCTCCTTACCGTTTCCAGAAATTGGGTAACTGGAGCCCCAGGATCACCTTCCCAGGCCTCATTCTCCAACCTCAGGATGTTAAGGTCCTGCCTCACCCCTGGCTGAGGTCCAGCCTCAGCCTCAGCCTCCCCAACCCTCAGGCTGGGCACAAGAGCTAGGACTTCATAACTAACCCTTCCTGCTTTGGCCACCTGAACCAGACCCATGGAAATGACAGGACAGCCAGGGAGTTTTCTCTCGTGGCTATGCCTGCTCACGACTGCCCTGGACCCAGGTCCTTACCCCCTCGCCCCAGGGCCTGACTTCGGGCGGGCGACGACCCCGGGCTCGCGCACCTTCCACCACTGGGCGGGGTAGGGGGCGCTGGGTACGCGCGGCGCTGCGCGCGTAGCCTCCAGGTGACATGGTCACGCACAAGGTCGCGCAGCGCGTGGCAAACGCGTGGCAGGACATGGAGCACGAGGCGCGCGTCGAGGTAGGCGCAGATCTCGAGCAGCAGCTCCGGGGGTAGGCTCAGTAGGCCCGGCACCGCCACAGTCGGGCCCTTGGACGCGGCCCGCGGTTCCAGAGCGCCAAGGGACACCGTGGGCGCGGGCAAAGGAGGGCCGCGCGGGGGTGCCAGCCCGAGTTTCGGAGGACTGAGCACGCGGGCCACGTAAGCCTCGGCCTGCGCGTCGGGGTCAGGCTCCGGCTCCGGGTCCGAGTCATCGTCCCAGGCGTGGGGATCGTCGCGCGGCCCTGGAGGCAGCTCCATGGCGACCGGGTGGGCGCGGCTTGCCCTGCTCTGTCAGCCGCAGAGCCCGCGTCCTGTCTCCTAGGCAGCACGAAGGTACTTCCGGCGCTGCCTGATGACGTTAGGGCGCCAGCCGGAACCAAGCAACCCGCGTGGAAACTGGCCGCGTGTTAGATGCCGGCTCCTCGAAAAGGTCTAGTTCTTAAACTGCGTCGGCCTTGGGCTGGAAAATGCAGATTCCTGGTTCTTGCGTTTATTAAACTAGCATGTCTGATGTTGCTGGTGCAGAGGGCCATTGGACTCTGGTTTGAAAAACACGGCCGTAAAGCACTTCTCACAGACACGGGACCTCGGAAATAAATCTCTTCCTGGTTCAAAGTCTAGGCATGCTAGTGATTCCTGTCTTTTCTTAGCGACCCAGAAACACTTAGACTGTAGAACCCTCGGTGAGAGTTAACTGAACTACCTAAAATCCTACTGATGAAAACAGAATCTCATTTACCGATAGCCTCTTTTGAGCCAGGCAGTGTTAACTTGCAAACTCTAAGCAGCACTAGCCCGTTCCCTCTTCTGATATCCACGTGGCTCTCTGCTCAATCACCTTAGCAGAGTACCCTAAGTACCTAGAGTACTGTAAGACTGATCATTTTCCAAAACGTACTTTCTCCCCTCCCCCCACTATATATTTCTCTATGGGACATACCGCTGTTTCACTGGTTAGCTTTATTTCTTCTCACTAAAATGCACACACTTGTTGAATGAAAGTCGGTCGTGTCAGCATTTAAACATTTCTTCCAGGTCGATGCAGGTGCTCGTTGGGTTGTACAGAGGTTGCAAGATTTTATCCTGAGGCCTCTGCATTCCCCAGATAAGAGATTTTTTATTTGCCTTTAACTGTTGTGCATGTTTTCCCGGGTCCCACAGCCTTGATGCTGGGCTGAGCGTTCCACAAATCCAGAGTTGTGAAACCAGCCGAAGAGTGCTGCAAGGTCTTGCTCCTTGCCACTCAATTTAGTCTTCAGCCAATGGTGATTTTGAATCTGTGCTGTAGTGAGCTCAGGTTCTAGTGAGCTCCCAGACTGTAATTATATCCCAGAGACTGTGTTGCATGTATTATGTTAACAGACTTAATGTTTAATCTTACTTCCCCACCCCCCACCCCCGTTATTTCCTGACCTGGTTCCTGTACATCCCGTTTCTAAAACTTTCCAGGCCCCCCCCTCTACATCTCTTCTCTACTGCCAAAACCCAAGGACACAAGAGGCCAGATGGAGACCAAGGGTTTCACAAGAAACTGATCTTTACTCAACAAAGTTCTACACAAGTGGAATCTCACGCCACCTTGGCGCCAGTCCCCAGCACAGCACAGTAACAAATGGACAGACCCTGGAGCCCGCAGGAAGAAGAGGATGAGGGGAAGGGGGGGATGTGGGAACGAGAGGGACTGCAGATCGAGGCCAGTCAGGGTCTGCAGCCCTGGGCAGGGGAAAAAGGTTGAGAAGCTGAAACTTCGTTGTGCAAAAATCAACCAAAATAAATTAAAAAATTAAATAGTTTTCTTAAAAAAAAAAGAGAACTAGAACCAGGCCCCCCATCTTGGATGGAGAAGGGGTTACCAATCCCATAAGGCAGCCAATCCACACACCCCAAGACCCAGCAGAGGATGCTCCAAAGCACTGGAATTACCAGAAAATTGAATGGTTAATTTTTTTTTTCTTTTCTTTTTTTACAAATGGCTTCCAGAGACCTGCTGGAGTTTCACAGCGGGGGAACCAGCAGGGTTTATGGAATGTGCACCAAGTGCCCCTCTGGCGGGGCCCCAGAGGGATGGATGGAGCAGGCCTCAGGATGCAGGAAGCCAATCAACCCCCACCCAGCAAATCGCAAATCGCAAAGAGGCCCCCAAAGAAACAGAGCAGGGAAAAGAGAAAAGAAAGCCCCAGTAAGGGGGTTGCAAGGCTTGGTTTCAGTTTCTAGGCCAAATGGGAAGTAACCACCCCTCCACCTTAGGGGAGCCTCTCCCACTGTGAAGGAATCCCCAAACAATCCCACAAGTTTCACTGCCCTAGTCTGGTGGGGTCTTAGGGCCTGCTGGCAACTGTGATGATCAGGAAGTCCCAGGGCCAGAGGGGGGTAAGGGAGTATACCACCCTTCCCCTCCTCCAAGTCTTCAGTTACTTTCTGGCTGGCAAAGCCTAAACCTTTGTCTTCTGTCACCATCGATTAAATGCCCTAGCCCTGGCCCTTGTGTTAAAACTCAGGCCTGGAACAGCGCTCTTGGAAACAGAGAAATGAACTGCCTTTGAAACGGACTTGCTTATAGCAGGGTAGGTGTCAGCAGCTCTGGCTGCTCCCAGCTCTCTTCAGCGGAAAAGGTTCCATCCTGCCCAGCATCTTCATAAGTCACTGGGGCACAGGGGAGGGAGAAAAAGGCGACCTCTGGCCAGCGCTGGCCACTTTGGTGGTCCCAACTTTTCTGGCTGGGATGGGAGAAGGGGGACACACTGGCTGAGGCTGCCACAGAGCTGGCAAAAAGTGTGCGGAGCAGGTCCAAAGCGTGCACGTGCTGACTGAGTGGCCCCAAGGTGGCCATCCTCTTCCCCCCACCCCCGCCCCAGGGTCCCCGTGGAGGTCCCCAACCCACCCAGCCCTCCCTAATCACCGCCAATTCCGGCAAAACAGCAGAAGCTTCTTAAACTCTAGATGCAGGTTACACGGAAGGCCTTACGAGTTAACTCAGGGGTTCACTAATTCTACTGTCTCCATGCAGTCGGGGAAATGGTGGGGCAGCTGGCCCAGCCTGGCTGGCGACAGCACCCGCACATGCGTGTAGCCATGTGTGTACGTGTGAGTGTACGTGTCTCTACAAGGACCCCCCTCCCCGCCTGCTTTTCCCTTGCCTCATCCTAAGCCGGATTTGGTCGGCCGTGTTGATGCCTCCCTCCCATGTGGCTGGCCCAAGTAGGCTGCCTGAGGTGACCCCAATTAGAGCAAGGGGTCCTTGCTGCCAGGAAGTCCCACCCCCCTCCCATTTCTAGGATGAGCGTGGAGGCCCCACCCACCTGCCCACTCTCTGACCAACCTCCGGCCAGCCATGGCAGGTAGATGGACAGGGAAGTAGTCTGGATTTGGGTCCCACTAACTCCTCCCCAACCCCCCTCGACCAGGGCACAGCGACTTCTGGACGTAGCACGCTCCCCAGCAACCCCTCTGATGACGACGCAGACAGAAACCTGTGGGGAGAGGAGGGCGTTAGGGCCTGTGCCATCAGGGCTTCTGTGACAGCGCCAGCCCTCTGTGAACACAGGCCCCACACCTGGCAGTCACGATGCTCGTCTAGACCCCGTAGAAGGCGGCTAGCCTCTCCTTCAGCAGTGGTGGGAACTGCTCCGAGAACTGCTGCCAGTTTTCCTCCCCCACTTGGTCTTTGAAGCCATGGAGGATCTGCAGTGAGGGAGGTGGGGTGAGGGGTGTCCCGGAGCAGGGCAAGAGGAGGATGATCTCAGTCTCTTCCCACCCTGCCACCTCCCAAGACTAGATTAGGGCCCAGCGGGGGAGCCTCACCTTATAAAACATGTCCCGAAGGTCATCCTTCGGGCTCACCCAGGAGGCTACAGCGTCGCAGAAGAAAATAAAGTCCTGAAACGTGACGGATCCCGTGTGAGGGTCCGTCCAAGCCCAGCCCCAGCGCCTTCCCTCCGAGCCCAGCTGCCCCAACCTGCACGACGCCCCCGGGGTTGACGCCTATCATCATGCAGATCCCACGGAAGGCCGAGTCCTTCTCCTCGTTGTCCCTGATGTTCCTGAGGGACGTGCACCTGGTTTGGCGGGGGGGGGGGGGGGGGGGGGGCGGGGGAGGTAAGAGTGGGGAATCAGCCCCTGGGGCTGGGGCACCATGGACATCTATGGGGGACACTGGGGAGCAGCGGCAGGTCAGTGGGTGGTGGGGCTGGGCTGGGAAGCAGGTGGTCAGGGGTCGGTGGGGCTGGATCGTGGATCCATGGGTGGGCAGGGCAGGGCTGAGTGGGTACTGGCAAGGGATCGGGTGGGGCCCCACCCGGGTGGGCACACACCAAGGCCGGATGAACTGCTGCAGCATGGGGGCCACCTCCTGAGGGCACACGTAGCCCAGGCGGCCGATGGTGATGGCTGGAATGGCAGAGGGACTCGTCAGGCGACCTGCAACCCCGAGCGGCCCGGGTACGTGGCGAGGTCTCGAGCACGAGGCGCCAGCCCCACCCCATGGGCCCCAAGGGAACAGCTCCTGCCAGCTGCTTGGGTCCCCAAGCTTGGCCCAGTCAGGGTCTCCTCCCCATCCAACTTGGGTCTCTCCCAGGTCTCCCCTTAGGCCGACATCCTTCCCAGGCCGACACCCTTCCCAGGCCTCCACCCACTGCCCTATTCCTGTTACCCTCCCTGGTTCTTTCCCAAGACTTCTTTGTCAGCTACCCTCCTGACTGGGAAGCCTCACCCCCGGGAGGCGGCCAGTGGCTCAGGCCTGGCGCCCACCTGTGTTTTCCAGCAGTGTCTTGGGTGTGTTGGGCCGGTTGATGATCTCCACCAGATTATTGAGGACCATCTGCACATAGGGCTGCATCTCTGCCCCTAGGGGACAGGAGAGTCAGAGCCCTGCGTGGCCCATACCACCCACACTGACCCTAGTTGCACCCAGACACTGGCCAACCAGTGAGCGAGCAAAAAGCCATCTCTAGATGTCTGCAGTCCAGGATCTGTGGCCAACCAGAGACAGGCCCGCACCCGCCCAACACCAGAAGCCTCCCTGGAGTCACTGCTGGACACCAGGGTGAAACCACATCACCCAGTCTCCCTATGGGATAGGCAGGGCCAGGGGAACCTACAGAGAAAGTCTCCCAATGAATCCCAGTGGGGCTTTTCAGTCAATTGCTTGGAGAGGAAGGAGGTAATGATTAGTCCAGTAAGAACAGGCCTCCATCCTTGTGCCTCTTTGGAGAAGCCAGTTACACATGGTCTTTCAGCCATCTGTCCCCATCTCAGATGAAAATGCTCAGAGGTGTCCCCTCATCCCTGGCCAATTGGCAACTGCCTCAAGGAGCACCAGGGCCCTCAAGAGCAGTGGTCCCCAACGTTTTTGGTTACCAGGGACTGGCTTCGTCGAAGACAATTTTTCCACGGACCGGGGTGGGATGGTTTCAGGATGATTCAAGCACATTACATTTACTGTGCACTTTATTTCTATTATTATTACAGCAGCTCCACCTCAGATCATCAGGCAGGGGACCGCTGCTCTAGAGGGAACCTGTCGATCAGGGTCCTGCCACCAGGCTGGGAACAAGCCAATGGGAAGGGATAGGGCCTGCCTACCTATGGGCACTTACCCATCTGCATGCAGATTTCACCGATGGCCCAGGTGGCATTGTTGCAGACAGAGATGAACTCGGGGTTCAGGTTGGTGCCCAGGATGGGCATGAACTCAGCTGGTGGGGAGAAAGAGGAGTGCTGAGCAGGGGGGCCAGCCAGGGTGAAGCCTCCAGAAACCCGAGGGGCAGGCCCCATCAGACAGTACGAATACATCCCAGTTCGGTCACAGTACTCCCAGGTCGTCTTCTCCATCACTTGAGGCCAGGGCTGGGGTCATGGGGTGAGGACGCAATGGGTGTCGTACCAATACAGGGCTTGACATGGATGAAGCAGGCTTTGGTGAGGTCTCCCAGGAGGGCGAAGGAGCTCTGCCGGACCTCAGGCATCGAGTCCTGGAGGTCAGAGGAGGGTCAGTGTGGCAGGGCTCCCCTTCCCCCAGCCAGCTAGGGGCACAGTTTCTAGAGCATGAGCTGACCCTGCCTCTTCCTAGCACCAACGCTGCAGGCCCATCTGAAGATCCAGGACTCAGGGGCACATGAATGAGTGCCCTGTGCAGGGTACCACTTAGAACTGCTGCCCCTGCTGATACACTGGGGGTGGGGAAGTGATGTTGGAGGGGCTTGTGCTTTCACATTTTCTATTTGCTACTTTTTAATTTCCTACTCTCTTTCTTAATGAGATTTTAGTCATGTCTCATTTGAATCACTTTTTAAAAAAATCACTAACTCTTTCAACAAGTCCCTTCTCTCTAATATCCTCAGGCATAACCAAGGCCCCAAGTCCAGCCCAGGCAGCCCACAAAGGCTGCTGGGGGTCACCACTGTCCACTGAGAGGCCTGCAAGGGGTCCACCCACCTGCATGCACTGAAACAGCAGTGTCATGATGTTGCTACGGGCGACCAGCTGCTCCACGTGTCCACCCAGGCCCTCAGCCAGGCCACTGAGCAGGTCTAGTGCCACAATCATGAAGTCCTTGTCAGGGGCCTCATACTGCTCAGGATGCTGGGTGTACATCTGGGCACAGAAGTGGGAGGGCAGGGTGAGAGGAGTGAGCTCAGGTTGGGGTAGCAGCAGAGGGACGGATGGTGGGGTGATGGCGGTGGGCTGCTCACCATAGCCTGGGCCAGCGTCTTCTGCACCAGGGTGACACAGCGCTGGTAGACCGGCTCGCAGTAGGGCAGAAAGCCGCTCTGCAGGGCAGTGGCCACTGATGACAGGCACTGGCAGAGAGAAGGGCAGGAGAGGTGAACTTAGGTGAGCGAACAGGGCCACGGGAGAGGGCCTGAAGCTGACCCACCTCCAGCAGGGGAAAGAGGTCCTTGTCTTCGTCTTTGAGCTCATTCCACTTCTGAATCAGCGGAGGCATCAGCTTCTGGATGTATTCCTGGAGAGGGAGCAGGAAGTTGGGGATCCCTGGGTGCAGGTGGTGGCCTGGGAACCAACACGACTCCCTCTGACTCAAGAGGTGCTCATCATCTGAACCATGAGGTCTAGGCTCTTTTCTTTGGCTCCTGGGGTCCTCGCCAAGCAGCCAGACCTCCAGGCCCTTCTAGTTCACTCCCTTCTCACCCATCCTGAGCCCCACCCCTGACTTGGTGCTTCCTGCTTCCCGCAGGCCCCTGAGCTCCCCCCGCCCGGCACTTACCACGCTGTCTCATAACTGTCTGTCTCCCCTACTAGACTGGGAGCAGGGCGAGGGCAGGGGCCAGGTCTGTGCCTGCCTGTCGAGGTCATGGCCACGTCCCTGGCGTGCGACAAGGGTCGCCACCAGGTCACTGGATGCCGGGGAGAGGGGCAGGGGGGATCAGGAGGAGGGAGCTGCTGTGGAGTCTCACCGGCTGGTTGAGGTGGTGGCCCACAGAGTCAGCCAGGGTGCCAATGGCGTCGTAGAGGATGAGCAGATTCTTGTGCTGGTACTTGCCGAAGGCGAAGACGAGGGTGTCTAGGATGTAGCTGAGGTAAGGCACCAGCTCCGTGCAGGCCTCCTCCTCCAGGGTGGCGAAGGCACTGGAAGGGGCAGAAGTGTTCAGTGAGCCGCCGCCGGTGGGACTCGGCTCTGGGTGGGGTTTAGGAAGGGGGCACTCGGGATCAGCCAGTACGAATACAGTGAGAAATCAGCACTCTGTCAGGAGTCATAAGTATCATCACTTCCCGGAGGGCAGCCAGTGGGGCAGGTGAGGTGCAGTCTGTGGGGCCAGGGGTCGAGGGTCACCTGCAGGCCGCCTCCTGTACCCTCTTGTTGCCATCCAGGATTCGCTTGAGCAGCTCCGTCATCAGAGGCTTCAGGTGCATATCAGGGGGCTGGCTGACCACCCAGTGGGCATAGCGGCTCAGGGTCCAGCAGGCAATGGAGCGGACCAGGGCCTTCTTGTCCGACAGGCACTGGATGAGGTGCGGGATCAGCTCGGGCAGGTAGGGCACCATGCCCTGCATGCAGCCTGCAAGGACCGGGCACAGAGGCAAGGCTGAGCCAACTGGGCCAGGCCACATCCACCCTTCTGGGCAGAGGGGGAAACTGAGGCATGGAGGTTAAATAACTGTCTCAGAGGCACAGAGTTGGTGAAAGGCAAGGTGAGGATGGGAAATGGCATCAGACTTCCCTGGTGATCCAGTGGATAAGAATCTGCCTGCCAATGCAGAAGATGCGGGTTTGATCCCTGGTCTCAGAAGATCCCACATGTCTCCTGGAGCAACTAAGCCCAGGTGCCACACCTACCAAAGCCCATGCACCCTAGACCCTGTGCTCCACAACAAAAGCCACCTCAATGAGAGGCCCCTGCCTCAATGAGTAGACTCTGCTCGCAACAACTACAGAAAGCCTTCGCAACAACAAAGACCCAGCACAGCCAAAATACATAAATACTTTCCTTTCCATCAGCTCCACCCCATCCCAGGGCTTGTGCTGTCATCTGATTACTCTATGTGCGTGCTCAGTCGTGTTCAACTCCTTGTGACCCCATGGATTATAGCCTACCAGGCTCCTCTGTCCATTGGATTCTCCAGTTAAGAATACTGTAGTGGGTAGCCATTTCTTCCTTCAGGGGATCTTCCCAACCCAGGGATCAAACCCACGTCTCTTCCATCTCCTGCAATGGTAGGTGGATTCTCTATCTCTGGGACACCTGGGAAGCTATCTGGTCACTAGTTCATAGATGGCTGGGCTGCAGAGTTAACTCAGACTTTATGGGCAGCAGCAACCCAGGTGGACAGAAAGCACCTTTCTTTTGAAACCTTTCTTAGATGTCTGTGACTTTTTTTTCTTCCTATTTTTCATCTTCCCTTTCTGAAAAAAAAAACTCTGAATGTGTCTGTCTCTCTTTTCACTGCATATCACAGGTAAGAGAACACCCCTTGATAATCCCAGCCCTGAGATCTATTTTTACCAGTTCAGGTTCAATTCCTGAGATCTTTCCCATTAAAATGAAGAACACTTCACATTTGTTACAGCAGACCTGGGTGCTGAGGTAGTCGTGTGTGTCTCCTATCACAGATCTGGAAAGCCCTCTAGTAATTCACCCTGTGCACACCATTGGGACAAAGGGAGCCGGAAAAGTGAAGGAAACACCACCTCTGCACACTTCTGATCCTGGCAGGCCAGCCTCGCAGTCAGAGCAGGCTTGAGGCCCAGCTTCATCCCAGGTGACAGGAGAAGTGGTGTAATTCTCTTTGCACCTGAGTTTCCTCATCTAAGAAACCCACCTCCTTGGAGGCAGTAAGCCCACAAGACAGGGCTGTCTGTTATTATTGTTGCTGGAATTATGCTTAAGACCTCGTGGAACTGCCTTTCTTTGAGACTTAAGGAGAGGGCTTGCATTTGGGGGTCCCTTTCAGGCCTTTGGGCTAAGGTGGTTGTTGTTTAGTCACTAAGTCTTGTCCGACTCTTTGTGACCCCATGGACTATAGCCCACCAGGCTCTTCTGTCCATACGATTTCCCAGGCAAGAATATTGGAGTGGGTCGCCATTTCCTCCTCCAAGGGATCTTCCCAACCCATGGATCGTGCCTGTGTATCCGGCATTGACAGGTGCATTCTTTACCACTGAGCCACCTGGGAAGCCTGATGTTGGGCTGAGGGGAAGATTCAAATCCCAGAGCTGCTTGGAGTGGGGTGAGCAGGCCACTGGAGAGAACCCTGGGGATGGCCTCGCCCCCATCAGCCCTCCCTGGGCCAGCCCCATCTCACACCAGCATGAGGCTCAGAAGTCACATGCAGTCAGGCTGGAGGGTCACTTACCCTCAGCAATGGCACCCAGTACCAAGATGCCTGACTCCTTGACCACCCACTCGGGGTGGAAGAGGAGGTCCTTGAGGAGGGGGAGCAAGTGGGGCAGCAGTTCCTCCCGGAAGACGTTGGCCAGGACATCCAGTGCAGCTGCCGAGCACTTCCCTGGGGTGGGAGGGGAAATGGGGGGGCAGGCTCAGGGAGGCACATGGGGCAGGCCACCAGCCCTCCTCTCTGCCCTGGGACCAGAGGCCATGATTTGAATCTTGGTAATTTGCTCTGCATAGGCTTCTGATCACCTGAGAGGGAGCCGAGGGCCTGCTGTCCCCTAGTACCCACTTCATACCGCAGGCCAGGCCACTCACTCAGATTCCAGTCAGACAAAGCATCGTCGTCATCATCGTCCTCCGCATCCTCTGAGCCGTCAGGCCGCTCGGCCTCATGGGGCAGCGTCACCGTGCGTGACTTGTGGAAACGTGGCTTGATGTCCTGTTCGCTGTCAGGGACAGCCTCGTCCTCCTCAACATCCCCCTGTGGAGACAGGCGGATGGCTGAGACTCCCAGAGGCCCCCAGTGCCCCAGCCTTCCTTCACCCTGCCCGTGACTGGTGGTAAGCCCTAGCAAACCTTCAGCAGGATGATGTCAATTTCCGAGTACTTCATCCCTTTTACCAGGATGGGGATCAGCCTGTTGGAAGAGAGGCTGTTAATCAGGACGCAGGGGCCCCGGAGACAGCTTACAGCCTGGGGAACAGGGAAGTGGAGAGGAGTTGCAGGCAGGAGCATCAGGGAGCCGAGGTGTACACCGTACATGCTGATTCCATTTGTCCTGCATCCATTTACTTCTCTTAGTGGGTACTATTCCCAACCGAGTCTCAGCCACTGTGACTGGGTCAGAGCTGACACTACTCCTAGCTCCACAGCAATGCTCTTGATCCAGACCCCTGGCCACTCAGTGAATTCCAGACCCCTGCACATGCTGAGAAGCTTGGAATAGTGCCTGACCCCTTGTTGTTTAGTTGCTAAGTCCTGTCTGACTCTTTTGCGATCCCATGGACTGTAGCCCACCAGGCTCCTCTGTTCATGGGATTTTCCAAGCAAGAACACTAGATTGAGTTGCCATTTCCTTCTCCAGGGAATCTTCCCGACCCACGGATCACACATGTGTCTCCTGAATTGGTAGGCAGGTTCTTTACCACTGAGCCACCAGAGAAGCCTGATCCCTAAAATGCCATAAAGCAGTGACACATGGCCCTGCCCTGTCACCAGGCACTTCCTGGCTTGGGGCCAGGTTGGGGAGCTAATAGGCAGGGCAGCCTCCCCAGCTCCACTGGAACCCATGCACCTCAGGATCAGAGATTTTGACTAGAGACTTCACTGAGTTGGGGACAGACAAGTGATTCAAGTTGATCAAAGAAGATCAGCCTTAGAACTTCTACAGAGACACTGGTAAAGAGAGAATGTCTTTACTTCCCAAGCTAGAAGGCTGCAGAAAGTACTACCATGAGGGCAGGCTGTGCCTGAGAACAAAGTAGACACAGAGGAAGTAGATCTAAGCCCAGACAGGCTGCTGTTCACATCCTTTGAGCATCTGGATCCAGCTATGCCTGAAGCCTCTGTTGCCCTTTTTTCTTCTTTGGCTGTGCCAGGTCTTAGTTGGGGCACACAGAATCTTCATTTCGACATGAGGGGGTTTTTAGTTGAGGCACGTGGGCTCTAGTTTCCTGACTAGGGATCTAAACGTGGGCCTTCTGCATTGGGAGCAAGGAATTTTAACCACTGGACCATCAGAGAAGTCCCTCTCTGTTGACTTCATCTCTTCCACCTGTAACGTAACCTAATTTTTAATCCATTAAGGCTACATACCTACCATTTGCAAAATAAACGCACACAGGAATAAAAGCAAACCAAGACAGTTGATTGGGACAGGCTAGCACAGTAGGGAAGGCAGAGGGGTGGAGTCTGGGGTGGACAGAGGGCAGGAGCAGCACTCACTGGACCAAGTGGGAGGCCAGGACTTCTTTGCAGATGGGCTGCTCGGCCAGCGTCAGCCAGAACTCACAGGCCTCGAGGGCCACGTTCTCATCATGGTCCTGGGTCCTCTGCAGCATGTACTGGGGTAGGGTAGGAGAAAGACTAAGACCGGGCCCGGTGAGCGTTGGCTCCCCACGTGCCTCCCACCCCACAGCATCCCCACGGGCTGGCCCTGGCCAGGCGTACCTGGATGATGCTGTGCATGTGGGGGATGAGCCTGTCAATCCGCACTTCCAGCAGCATCACTAGTGCACGGCACACATTCTTCCGCACCTCAGGATCATCATCCACAGCCAGGGCGAACAAATGCTGCAGGGAAGCCGGGGTCAGCTGAGGCTGGGCCCTCAGCCCTCCCCCTGCACTCCCCAGCCCATGGCCTACCTCGATGAAGGTGTCAATGTTGTCCATCAGCGCCTGGGCCCGGTCCATGATGAACTGATTCACACAGGCGATGGCATGGGACCTGGCAGGGAGTGGGTCAGCACATGGGTCACCCCCAATTCCACCCATCCTGCCCCCTCCCAACCCCGTGCAGACCCCTGGCGAGCCACACCCACCGGATCTTGGGGCTACAGTGCTTGAAAAACTGGAGGAACTTGGGGATCATGATGTTGAGGGGTCTGTTGAGGGCATCGCTGTCCAGCAGTTCAGATGAGTCCTCACAGATCTTCTGCAGGGCTCCGAAGGCTCCCTGAGTGGACAGCAGCAGACACATGGGCAGGGGTCCCAGTCAGACCCCAGCTCCCGCTTAGGCAGACAGGCCACAGCTGGTCGCTTACCTCACAAGTATTGTAATCCTCCGAGTTGAGAAGGTTGCACAGCTGGGGCAGCAGCTCGGGCCACATCTGCAGCTCACCCTTGGAAGCGATGGTGGTGATGAGAATGCCTGGGGCGGCCGGGAAAGGAGGCTGCCTCAGGCTAGGTGTAGGCCTGCCTGGCGCCCCGGCCCTCCCAGCTGTACAGCACACATGCTGTAAGCCCTACACACACTTTATTGTTTCTTTTTATTTTTTTCAGTCACGTGGCACGTAGGATCCTAGTTCCCAGACCAGGAATCAAACCCATGTGCATTGGGAGCACAGAGTCTTAACCACTGGACCGCCAGGGAAGTCCCCTACACATTTTTGAGATCCTCTTTGTCTTTCTGTGTGCCAGGGCTGTCTCAGGCCCTGAAATACAGCACAAAACTAAACACAAAATCCCTGCCTTTAGGAGCAGATCTGTCTAGTGAGGGAGGCTGCCTGAGATAAAGATAAATAAGTAAAAGTCCTGAGAGGCGAGATGCCAAGAGCTGAGGGAGGAAATAGAACTGAGAAAATAGTTAGCAAGGACTGAGGGTGAAGGTAACAGTTTTTAATCTGGTGGCTCAAGAAGGCCTTGCTAGGTAACACCTTGCTATCTGAGCAAAGACCTGAGGAGGTAGGGGAGAAGCCGTCTAGATCCCTGGGGAAAGAACATCTCAGGCAGGGGGATCAGCAGGTATAAGTCCAGGGTCATGCACAGAATTGGTGTGCTCCAAGATGGATGGTAAGGAGCCAGCGGGGCTGAGCAGAGGATGATGGGGAGAGTGGCAAGAGGTGAGGGCTGGGAGGGGGAGGAGGCACGTCGTGCAGGGCCACAGTGGCCTCCGGGAGGACCGCGTCCTGCTTATTAGAGACCTGAGTGCGACCTGCAGTAGGCATGTGAAGTGCAAGGACTCTGGAGCAGTCTGGCAGCTGAGCTGAATATGGGTGATGTCAGTGCAGATAGTATATTTAGAGCCAAGAGGTGGCAGTGATTCCCAAGGCGGGGAAGCTGCCATTGCCAACACTCCAGATGACCCTGGTTCACATGTCTGCTGGGAAAGGCGTTCCCTGCAGTGGGCAGACTGGCAGTGGAGTCCCCAGGCCCATCCCTGTCTGTGTGACCTTGGCCACATCACCTAAGGGCTCTATGCCTCAATGGGAATAAGGAACACCACCCTCCTGGGACTTCCCTGGAAGTCCAGTAGTCAAGATTCTACAACTTCACTGCCTGGGGTTCAACTCGCGGGGAACTAAGTTCCTGGTTGGGGAACTAAGATCCCACAAGCTTAGGGTGATTGGGAGGCTTCAATGATTTAACTCAAGTACTTAGAGCAGAAACTGGTGCTGAGAACGAGTTTGGTAAGTCCAGTTCCTCCTGGTGGCCTCAGAGAAGGCTAACGGTCACTTTGAACAAAGACAACAGGCCCCAAGATCAACACTTCCAGGAGGTCCAGTAGCTAGCTTAAATTTTTAATACTATCTTTTTGTCTTCATTGCATTTATGATTAAGGCTACCTTCCCTTTAAAGTGAAAACGTCCAAGGCTCAGTCGTCTCAGACTCTGTGTAGTCCATGAGGCTCTTCTGTCCATGTAATTCTCCAGGCAAGAATACCAGAGTAGGTTGCCATTCCCTTCTCCAGGGGATCTTTCCGACACAGGAATCAAACCTGCGTCTCCCAAAACTATCTGAGCCACCAGGGAAGTCTACCTTGCTGTACACAGCAAGCAAATCTGTCTCTCCTTCCCACCTTTTTTTTTGCCATGCTGCATGGTTCGCAGGATCTTAAGGCTCCTGACCAGGGATTGAACTCCAGAACCCCACAGTAAGAATCCTAACCACTGTCTTGTTTTAAATAGTTATATACAATTTCCACTTTAAAGTAACATTTAAAGTTTATATAGACTTAAATTTTAAAATTTTAAGTCAGTTATATGTCAATTATATCTCAGGGGAATTCCCTGGCTATCCAGTGGTGGTTAGAATCACGTTCTCATTGCTAAGGGAGTAGGTTCAATCACTGGTAGGGGAACTTATTAACTAGTTAATTAAAATTAAAGAATTATTAATGAAGTAAAAATCACATCTCAGTAAAACTGAGAGGAGGAAAGTAAGTTGGGAACAAATAGTAGGGCTGGTGCTTATCAGTAGTGAAAAGGCTTAAGGTAAAATTACTTGAAAGTTCTTAGTCCTCCTATAACTTCCTCAGGCAGCCTTTTGGAGACAGGAAGGTTCCAACACAAACCTAATCCACATTTCTCCTAAGTTATCATTGGTGAGAGTTAGCAGGGGGCCCTCATATTTTAGTTTGCTATATCCTTGGAGCTAACAGAAAATTCTGGACGCTGAGTGACTGCCTAAGAAGTAAGAACAGCTGTTTCAGCAGGGAGTGGTTCAGAGCATGGAACTGATTTGGTCACTTCTGAGCTCTGTTACTGGCCAGACAAGACTCTTCACAGCTATGCGCCTCAGTTTTCTCATCTGTAAAATGGGAGCAGTAACAGTACCACCATCCACGGTGCTGGAACATTCAGTGAATCAACATTGTTAACACATTGAGAAGGTTCTTGGCCAAGAGTATCACCTCAGAGCATCATCAGAAGCCAACTCCCGCTGCACTCTCTCACCTATGGTGGCCCGGATAAGCGAGGAGGCGTCGCCGATGTTGTTGAGACATTCCTGTTTGATGAAGTCAGCCACAGGCGGTGGAAAGCTCTGGTAATGTGCCTTCACGTTGTTCTTGAGGATGAGGCCACTGAGAGAGCGAGTCGGCTCATCTGTGGGAAGAGGGTTGGGGCTCAGGAGACCACAGGGAAGAATGTGGGGTCCGCCTTGGGTGGAGGGGCACCAAGGGCATACCTTCTGACTTAAGTCTCGTCAGGACAAATATCAGGTAGTTGTTGAAGTCAGGAAACTGGTTCAGTTGTTTGAGTTTCTGCTAGGTTGTTAAGGGTCTTGGCAGGCAGGGGCCTTCCCTGGGTGGGACCCCCCACTCTTACTGCCATATAGCCTCTGCCTACTGGGATTGGGCAGCAAGCTCCTGGGACCCCACGCATCAACCCCCTTCCCGGAGTTTACTTTGGGCATGTTTACTTCTTTAGAAGCATTTCAGACACATGAGATTCATACAGCAGGTAGAGGAACATGCCTCAGCTTCCCACCACTCCTGAAGATCTGGCCAGAGCAGGAGAGGGTGAACAAACTCGGCTGTATCTGAAGATGAGCAGAAGCTACTCAGCTCTGCTCACTAGCAATTCAACACTGCATGCTTTTTTTTCTTAAAGGGAACTCACACTTTCAAGTGAAACTTGCTTACAGTATATATAAATAGATTAAAAGTTTAAGAGTATTTTAAACGACCAACTGAAAAAAGGAAATTTTACTCACGAACCTAAAGCCAAGCACCAGCTAAAAGTGTCTCCCTCTCTGCTGGGAAAGGGACCCAAGAATGCTAATCCTTAATTCTTTGCGGAAGCTCGCTCCTGCCGCAGCAGAAAGAGTCTGGGAACTAGGGATTCGACTCCTTCCTCTCCGGGAGATGCACTTGTCGGCCCGTTCCCCCCAGACCCGGAAGGAAGGAAGGATACATCCTGCACGATGCGCTGCGTGGCTGTGTTAGGCGACTGCGAGTCTTTGAGCAGCTGAAGGACCTGCTGGAGGCCTTGCTCGTCTGGCTGCCAGTCCATGGCGCAAGGCGAACTGCGGGAGTAGGGACCAGGATCAGCACCGGATCCCGGAGGCTCTGTGGCAGTCCCAGGCTGAGCCCCCGCTGAGATGATGGCGGCGGCGGCGGTAGCAGTACTGGAGCGTCCTCGCCGGACAGGCGGAGGCCGCCGATCCACGCCCGCCCAAGTGCGGGGTCCCAGCCAGCTGCGCCATCCACGGCCACGCAGTCGCGGGCTCCGGTGCGCGGGCGGGGATATGTGGAAGCGGGCCATGCGAGGCGGCGGCGGGACACAGAATGCTCATCCCACCCAATGCCGGGCCTTCGTCCCACCTCGGCCCATGCCGCCGCGCTCAGCTGCGAGCCCTAAGGCTTCCACTTCCCTCGAGGCTGCTAGGCGAGGACCCAGCCACCTCCCCATTCAGGGGCCCTGCCTCAGAACACGACAGCGCTCCAGCCCCCGTGGTCTTTCCCGTGCCGGCACGCAGTCCAGTGATTCCCCTAATCAGACCCAGAGCAGTCGACGGACAGGTCCCCGATGCCTCTCCAAGTGAGAGTCAGCCAAGGCCCGCCTATTCGGCAACAGAAGCCCCCTGGACGAGTCCCTGTTGCTTCCCCAATCAGATCTGGCCAAGCCTCCCCCCACACCGTTCCAACAACCCCACGCCCCAGTCAGCACTAACTCCCACTGATGGATCACTACTGCTTCCCCCAATCAAGCTGGGCCAAGCCCCCCACCACCTCTAGCCGGAAAACGTCTTCGACCGAGCCCTGCAGCTCCCCCCAGTTAGGGCTGGCCAAATACCCCCCTGGGCATTTCCCCCAACTGCACCCAGCTACGGCTCGCAGTCAGAGCCAGCAAAGCCCTCTAGGCCGAAGTCTCACGCCCCTCCCTATCAGAGCCCAAAACCGCCGCCCCCAACTTTTCAACGAGGCCTCCCCGAGTCAGACCCAACCGAGCCCCGCCGAAACAGACCCACACACACACCCGATCCTCGCGACGTCCCCCAATCAGGCCCTAAGCAGTCCCCATACACTTCCCCCAATCAGAGCCCCTCCAGCCCGACCCCAGCCGCCCCACTGGCCCAATTTTCGCGGCACCGGGACCTGGCCCGGCTCCGAGGCCCCACCCCCTAAGCCAGGCTCGGTTCCCCCATCCCCCGCCCCGGCCCATTCTCGCTGCCTCGCCAATTGGGCCCAACTAGGTTCTCGGCCTTTCTCGGTCAGGCGCGGCCCCGACGCCCGGGCCGCGCGCAGCGCAGGCCCGGAGCCCGGCGGGGGTCGACGCAAGCCAGGGCCAAGCCGGTCGGGGTCCGGGTGAGGCTCACTTACCCGGCCTCGGGCGGCAGCAGCGAGGCCTTAAGCTGCGGCTTCTCCTGAGACTCGCGCGGAAGGAGGGAGCCAAAGAGAGGGAGTAAAAAAAAAAAAAAAAAAAAAGAAAGAAAGAAAGAAAGAAAAAGAAAACGCGGCTGTATATGAACCGCGGCGGCTTCCGTACGCTGTTCACATACGCCTAAACGACCCAATCGCGAGAAGCAGCGGTCGCACGTGGCCTGGCACCAGGGAGACCTAGGCCCCGCCGAGGTCGGGTCACGTGAACAAAGAGCTGGCGGCCCTCTAGGCCTCTCTGGCCAGCTGGTCCTCCCACCGTCTCGTTTTCTCAGCCTCCCTCGCTGGCTTGACAGGAGCTGTTTGCTGGAACCAGGAGTTTGGTGGCGCGCGGGACTTTTAGCTATAACCCTCCTCAGCCAGAACCATCTGCACTTTGTCACCCCCTCTCCCTCAAGAACTGAACTGTGCCTTCCTCCCCCATTCTGAGAGTACTTAGCAGGAGTACCGTGCGAGCAAAGAGACTTGAGGGGACAGAGCCTGGGGTGCACTTTATACCCTATAGACAAAGGAGGGAAAGCCAGACAAAGGGAGTGCCTGAGACTGGCTGGGTTCCTAAAGAAGCCTCTGCCATATTTTGCGTTACCTATTTCCAGCGCTTTTTGACAAATATATAAGGCACCGTACGAGGACATAAAATTTTAAACGAAGTGAAATAATAAACACTAGAGAAAAAGACCTGACTCCTTTCTCTACCTGAATCAGAATGAGGTGAAAAAATTCAGGAAATTTAAGGACAGGAAGAAAAAAAAAAAAAAAAAAAAAAAAAGGCATTCCGTGATTCTTGCACTGTCTGAGGACAAAGTAGGGCACCTCTTTTCCAGAAGCAGGAGAGTCCCGGTTCTCTCTTCCCCCACCCCACCCCCATCCACCTCTCCACCCTGCTGACAAAAAAGGTGGGCGACCTTGTGCCACTCCAGCGTTAGTTTCTCCATTTGTCAAAAAGATACAGGAATAGTTTGCTGGGTTAGAGATAATCCAAGTTAAGCATTACAAAACATGCAGTAAATTGTTCCTCAAAAACGTGGTTTTTACTCCCCGAGGTTCAAGGTGGTCCTTTTACTGCATTTGGACCCTCCCTAAACCAATATTTACTGCATTTACTGAATCAACTAGGGCTCTAATCCCAAAGGACATCTCAGTCCTTCCCTGAGGGCCGTTTTGGCGTGCGGGGCGGCACAGGTAACTCTAGCCTCAGCCTGGAAGGAGACAAGATTTCTCAGTCCACTTGCCCTTGGCAAAGTCAGTCCTGGCTCCGTTCATTTATGAAAAATAGATACCTAAGGCCTCTCTTGACGAAAACTGAGGCCGCCAGGATTTGGGACGAGTCAGTTGAAGCCACACTCTACTCCAAGAGTCAGGATCCCAAAGAAGCAGAATTCCCACCTCAGCCGGCTCCGCTGAACAGGAACCGGGTTTGAGAGACACGCGCCGAAAGCCGCCTACTCATGCGCAATGGTCTTCCCTCGTGCGACCTGAGGGCCTAGAACTACGAATCCCATCCTGCCTTGCGCAGGCGTCGCCGAGCTTACGAACTCTGGCTGCGATTCAATCCTGAGGGGGTCTAGAGACTTTCCGGAGTTGTGGGTTGAGCAGGACAAACGAAGTTGGGCGGCTGTGACTAGAACTGGAGGTTGAGGGAGAGGGTGCAAATCAGTTTTCTACTCAAGGTAGGGGTTGCTTCAGATAAGGGTCGGTTAGGGAGCGAGTTGGAGATGCAGGAGAGAATTTAATGGTCACCCCCCTCTTTTTTCTATACTTTCTTTTTTTTTTTTTTTTTTTGGCCGCAGTGTGGCATCCGGGGAGTCTTAGTTCTCAGACCAGGGATCCATCCTGTGCCCTCTGCAGTGGAAGTGCGGAGTGTTAACCACTGGACCTCCAAGAAAATTCCCCTCCCCCTACTTTTGATATGTCAAGTTTCCAGGGGCTCTGCGCAGGCTTTGTGGGGAGGAGTCCGGGAAGAAGAATATGACCGCTGCTGCCAGTATGATCCACAGTATTGGCCCTCGTATGATCACGGGTCCTTTTCTCTTCCCCAGATGGTGGATTTCAGTACTGAATCGAAAATCGGAAAGAAAGAAAAAAAAAGCCCCCTGATTTCTTATGCACCTACTGCCTGTCAATGTATAAATGGCATTCTCACGACAGCCCTGTACACAGCAAACTTACTTCAACTAGAAGAGCTCAGTGCAAAAAAGAAACTAAAAACACTGAAGCCCAAACAGGAATCTGAGATGAGACAAACACATCTCAGTTTACAACAGCCTCCCTGCCTGAGCATCTCATCACACTGCACCCACATTTCAAGATATTTCTCAAACACGGTCCCCAGACAAAAGCAACTGCTTCACCTTGAGAAATAATAACAGCCCTTTCAAATGTCAGGGTTAATGTTGACTGTATGAGCATTGCTCTTACTTTAGAACTTCACTCTAGATGTTTCAGTCTTTTATCCCTATTTTATAGATGAATAACCTGAACCACAGAAAGGCTAAATAACTTACCCAAGATCACACAGCTAACAGACACCAGAAAAGTTTGAAACCGGGACTGTGTGACTCACCAAAACCTGAATTTGATTCTCCTCCCTCTTCACTTTTCCCAGGTCAGGGCAGGTGAGCTCAGTGAAAGGAAGTGCCAACACTCCAGAATAGAGGCAGAGCTACTGCAGGGGCGACCTACTTCTCCCACTTGTTTCTTTTTAAAGATCCAGCGGCTGTCGGTGGCTTTGAGGGAGGAGGTAGAGATAGCTCCATTGGCTTCCCATGTCCCCTCCCCCATACTACATCTCCAAGGCTAACATCACACCTGGGCCAGCTCAGCATCATGAAAGGAGGGAGACCTTTCGCCTCATGTGGGAAATAAACCAGACAAGCCTTACTGTTTCTGTGTTAGCAGGAAGTAAGGAGGCATGTCACCTGTTCCAAAGTCTATTTGCTCACTCTTCAAACCAGTTTAGTGTTGCCATCTTTCCCCCTCATCACAGATCCCCTTTCATACTCCCCCCGCCAATAGAATGTATAACGGTGTTGTGTATTTTGTTTCTCGTTTCCCCCCCAACCACAATGTTAGCTCCACTAGCACAGGGAATTTGGACTGTGTTGATATTTGCAATTCCCCACCTCCACAGGCTGAATCTTGCAGTGTGAAGCTGTGTGTGTGTGAGTGGGCTCAGTTGTGTCTGACTCTTTGTGACCCCATGGACTGTAGCCCACCAGGCTCTTCTGTCCATGGGATTTCCCAGGCAAGAATACTGGATCGGGAAAAAAAAAAAATACTGGATCGGGTTGCCATGTTCTCCTGAGGGAATCTTCCCAACCTAGGGATGGAACCCACATCTACTGTGTCTGCCACATTGAGAGCCAGGTTCTTCACCACTGGGCCATCTGACAGGCCCCGTGAGCAGGTGCTAACTCAGCCCTCATCCTTCTGCCTCTACAGGTCCCAGGCATGTGGTGACCACCACGGTCTTTGGAATCATGATGCTCCCCTAATAGAAGAGGGACTGGAGCCTGGCCATAGGATTGGCACGAGTGCCAGGAGGCTCAGCATTCATGCCTGGGAAGGCCTGGGAGATGGGCCCACAGCTGGGATGCTTCGATGTTGCTCCATAATAGGTTTGAGGAGTTAGGAGGCACAGTCATCTTAACACCTTGGTTGGCTCCATGGAGAGCAGGCAGCCAGGTAGCCTTCAGCTCCAAATAGGATGAGGAATGGGGCCAGGAAGACACAGAATTACAAGGAACACTAGTGGGGGACTAGGGGCATCAGGCTTCCTTCAGGGCATCTTGTCCCCTAGTATAGCAGTTGTCTTGTTCTGCAAGGTGGGACAAACAAGCCCTTTTGCATCCTTTCTCCTGATCATATAAAAAAACCATAGCTTCCCTGGAAGGGCTACAAGTTGCTGGCAGGACAGACCAACCCCACTGGAACCCAGATCCTGGTCTTTACTTCCTCCACTGCCAATATCCCATTAGCTCCTCTTGCCTGATCACAGCCTGGTCTCCTCCATCTCCCAGGTTCTGCCCAGACCCTTTCAGCCAGAGGGATCCTGTTAAGATATAAAACATACCATGCCGCTCCTTACCACAACCCCCCAAAGGTTTCTTCTTACAAATAAAAGTCCCAAATTCTCACCCTAGCACACGAGACTCTGCATATAACACACCCAGGCTTCTCACTCAGCCTGTTCCACTCAGTGGCCTCCTCAAAGCTCCCTGTAAAAGCCAGGCACCCTCCCTGTCTGTATACTGGCTGTTCACTACCCCACAGACAGGCTTCCTCACCTCCCTCAGGACTCTGATCAGATGTCAACTAAAACACACCCCTCCCTGCAGCCTCTCTCCTGTACTTCTTGGCAGTCACCTCCCCAAATGGGTCCCCCTTGTATCTGTGTCTGTTTCCTTCCACAAAGGCAGGAAGCATGTGTGGTCTGTTTTGTTCACTGCAGTGGCCACAGGGCCCAGAAAAACCCAGGCACCCAGTCGGTGCTCCTTGTCTCCTGATTTGAACTGACAGCTTTGGCCCAGCCCAAATGGGACTGTGAAGAGACACTGAACAAGAGCAACAGCAGGGGGTGGGGTGTGTGTCTCAGGGGCGAATCCTGAGAATTCAACCCCAGGAAGGACTGCACCCCCGCTATCCCCCACACCCCCACATCACTGGGGCAGACCCAGCCTTTGGTGGGTATGCAACCAGCCAAGACGGAAGGGCTTAAGTTGGAGAGAGCAAAGAAGGCAAACCAAGCACACAACTCCAGCACTAAGTCATGTTCTTTACTTCCCAGAAGTGATGGCTAAAGGGTGGAAGAGGGGGTGAGAAAAGGAAGACAGAAAGAGCCAGGGGGAGGGAGGAGAAGGGACAGTAAAACACTGTTCTATGAAGTCTCAGGAGGCAAGTGCTCAAGGTAAAAAAGAGTCCTGGAGAATCATCCGCAGCTGCGGGAAGCATCTCGGTTTCCTTCTGTGTATAAGTCCTTGGGGGGAAAGGCTGCCGCGCTGCCACTGCATTAAATAGTTATGTACATCGCAGAGAGTCCCAGGCCGTGGGCAGGCAGGGAGGGGGGTCATTTCACCAGGGGCCGAGTTTTATCATCATCACCGCACTGGTGGGCTTTGTACTTTTTCACCTCTGCCATGTACTTGGCCCATGCATCACCTTTACTTGTTAATACCTGTGGGGGGGAGGAGAGATACACAGAGGGTTGGGAAGGGGATGCCAGGAACCAGGGTCAGAACTGTCCTGAGACAGCTGACCCACCCACAGCATATTGGGTCTGAGATAAAGATAAGCCGAGTCAAGTTATCTAGGAGCTGGGTTGAAAGCCCTCCTCCCCCACCCTGTACATCCATCCAAGGGCCAGATACTGAAGAGGGAGGGACGGGGCACCTCCGCCAGGCGCTGAGGCTGGAAGGAAAAGGCAACAGAGGCAGTCCCTGCCACAACCGGTCTGCTCACCTCATCCTCCGTCTTCTGCTTCTTGGCTACTATTCCCGTCTTGAGGGCTAGTTTGTTCCCGCCTCTGCGCTTGCCCACCTGGGTGAAGGGACAGAAGACTGCAACGGTTACAGGAGCCGGGGCCCGCCCTTGGCGGCGCTGAGGCCCACTACACCTTCCTAGCCCGGCCCGGTGGCCCGTCCCGACGCCGCGCCCAGCTCCGCCAGCCGGCCGACCTGCGCAGCAATCAGAGAGGAGCACACGCGACTCAGCGCCTGCCCTGGGCCCATGATGCCCAGGCAGTCCTGGGCCCCCAATCTGTCCTCCCAGAGAGAGAAAAGAATCCCCACATGAGGGGGATGAGCTCTGTCCTCACTATCCCCTAGTATGGACCACACAGGCAGCAACAGCTCCCTTTATTGAGCACTTACTGTATACTAAGCCCTGTGCCAAGTGGCTTTGGACGTATCATCTCCTTCCACTTTCACAGTCACCTTAAGATGAAGGTGACAACCATCCCCATGACAGATGAGGAAACACCTTGGAAAAGGAGAAGCCTGTCCCCTGGATCATGCTGACAGCAGACAGTGGAGCTGGATTCAGGGTCAGGTGTGTTGAGCACCATTCTTAGCCACCGCCTGACGCTGTTCCCTCACACCTAACCTGGCCTGACCTCTTTGAGGGCGCTCCCGCAAATGGCCCCTCGATGACCAAATGGAAAAGGCAGTGACAACTACTGCTACTCTCATTCACAGGGGGGCACTCGGCTACCACCCAGTTCTCACACCAGCCCAGGCCCTGTCACTTCCCATTCTTCAAATGTAAGACTTAGCCTCAACTTTCCTCCCAGTCTTCTCTTTTCTCCCACAAACTGAGGGCTTCTTGTGCACCAAGGGCTGCGACAGGCTTTACCGACATCCCGTCCCTAGCCCTCAACCAGGTGTTAAGTGACCTGAGCTGCTGAGACTATTCTCACACTCCTTTTTGACAGATGAAGAAACCTGACGGGCCCCCACCCAAGTCCGTTACTCTTAAGTCAACACTTTTTTTCTCCACACCACAGGAACTTGCTGTCAACACCAGAGACAAAACCAGCTCAGTGTTGACCATCAATATAGGTGCCCTTTTTTTAGCCTAGAGTTCCTCAATCTTAGACACTAATGACATTTTGAACTGGATCATGTTTGTTGGGGAGGGGGAGGAGAGAGTTCTGTGCCTTTTAGGATGTTGAGCAGCAGCCCTGCCCTCTGCTCATGAATGTCAGTAGCACTGCCTCCTCCCGTTCTGACGACCACAGATGTCTCCGGACTTCGTCAAGTGTGGGGATGGGGTAGGGGGGAAATCGTCCTCAGTTGAGAACCACTTGTTTAGTCCTTCCTATAAGGCTTGGCCAGTGGTAATCACATAAGAAGATGCCCATTTTTGCAAGCAGGGAAAATGAGGTTAGGCCATTTCAGACGCTCCAGGAGAGCAGTGATGCCCGTCATGTTCAG
Source organism: Okapia johnstoni (assembly GCA_024291935.2). Taxonomy (NCBI): domain Eukaryota; kingdom Metazoa; phylum Chordata; class Mammalia; order Artiodactyla; family Giraffidae; genus Okapia; species Okapia johnstoni. The sequence continues at coordinate 9,927,790 of CM044316.1, read as the reverse complement.
CACAGCATTATCCATCACCTAGCACAGTGCCCAGCACACGGTAAGGTGCTCAATAAATGGACACCGGACGAATGAGAATCATGGAAGTCAAGCAAATCTCCTAGGGTCACACAGTAAGCAGTCTGAGTCTTTCATTCACACAGCTCAGACTCCAGACTTGAATATGACCCCCATTCCCATAGTGGGAGATGGTCCCCAAATCCAAAGTTCGGGTAGGTACCACTCAAACAGGAATTCTAGTACCCTGGTTTCCCGATTCTGGGAACGCTGTTTCCAATGGAATTCCCCCCAGCTCCCAGTTCCTGCGGGCAGACTCCTGGGGTCCCCATCTCCGCCCCCAGCCCTCTCTTGTCGGGAATCCAGGTTCTGAATCCTCAGCGGGTGACCCGGACGGCCCCCTGATCGGGGTCGGAGGGTGGACCTGGATCTCGATCCCCTTTCTCGGTCCCGATTCCCCAGGCCAAGGAAGACCCTGGCGCCCGCCCCCCACCCCCGCGGCTCCTTACGAAGCTGAGCGTGGGGCCCGGACCGCCCTTCCTCTTCGGATCCCCGGGACCCGCGGCGGCAGCGGTAGCTGGCTGATCGGGTCGCTGCGGGCCCGGGGGCGGCTCCTCCTGCCGCTGCCGCTGCTCCTCCTCCATCTTCCGCTTGAACAGCTCCAGGAAGCTGCCGTCGTTAGCGAACAAGTTCACGCCGCCCGACACCGGGCTCGAACCAGCACCCGACACTTCATCATCCCCGCTCTCGGGCGACGTCCCGGGCCCCGACTCAGCCCATCGGCTTCCGCCGCCGCCGCCGCCACCCGCGGGGCCCGGCGCCTCCCGACCCGGAGGCTCCGCCCGTCTCCCTCGGGCAGCCATTTTGTCACCAGGTACCGCGCAAAGGACTCCGGGAAAGCCGCTCCCGGCCCCGCGCTTAGCGCCCGACAAGCCTGGTCCCGGGCAATGCATGCCGGGAAGACCCGTCTGGTGCTTAGGCGTCCGCAGTGGGGGCGGGGCATGAGGGGCGGGGCGAATGAGGAATAAGGCCTGACGCGGGGCGCCCTCAGGCAGCTGTCCCGGCTCGCCCCGCCTGGTCTCGCGGAACATTATAACCCGGGCTCCTGCTGGCGTCACGCAGAGACGGTCTCTTCCGGAATGAGACTATTGTTTGGTTCTGGGTGTGTAGCTGGCTCTCGGAGTGAGATTCCCGCTTGGGACTTGGTGGTGTACTAGCTTTTCGGGGCTAGAATCTCCTTCTGACACCAGGGATAACCTCAGTGAGGGGAGAGACGTTGCCTGGCTGTGTGCTCAGCTAATACCTCGGAACCTGGGTCCCTAACTAAAACTAGCTAGAGGGCATATCTAGGCTGGTCTCCGAGAACAGAAATGGGGGTGTCTCTGGATTAGGTACCTATCTCTGGGGTGGACCTTTCATTTGGAAGTAGAGACACAGCTGACTCCAAGGAGCTGAGAGGTTCATATCTCCAAACCAGGGTATTACTTTATGTGCTAGAGTACTGAAATGAAGCCGCGGATATTTCTAGGTTGGAGTCTCCATCTAAGGTATCTAAGGTATAGTGTCTGCAAAAGGGCCTGGGACCAAGCATGTATTCCTGCCCAAGTCAGAGTTTCAAACAGAATTGGCTGAACTGACGTTTCCCCTCGAACCTAGGGTAAAGTGGAAGGAGGTTTTGGGGAATCGGGTGCCTTCTACAACAAGGATGCAAGCCCGCATAGGAGCTCAGGGCTCACTGGACAAGGATCTGCGGACCTCGCCCATGAGTGGAGTAATTCTCCCTCTAACCCACTCGCAGCGCCGAGGCTATCTCCAGCCAACAAATCAGTTCGTCTGTGATTGGTTTGCGTCAGGAGCCCGGTGGCTCCCAGCCAATTGAATAACAGAAGAGACCGGACCTGAGGGGTGTTGGGACCCAGTTCGGAGAATGGGGACGGGAAATGATCGACAAGAAGTTGAGCCTATGGAGTCAGGTCAGGGTGGACCTCGGAACTAACTTCTTGAAAAGGGCATGGAATTGGTGTTTGGCCGGTTGCTAAGGAGAGGTTGGCGCTGCCGGGACGTGAGAGTGATTGGTGAAAGTAAGAAAAGATGTAGCCAATGAAAGGAGTGCTGCTAGACTTAGCGGCCAATCAGTAAAGGGGAGTATCCTGGGATGTACCAATGTATTAATTAGACAGGGAGAGTCTTTGAAGAAAATATAGACATGAGGCTGACATGGTAAAGCTTGGAAGGGAAGACATTGGACATATAGCTTCTATTAGCTCATAGAAGTTAGGCTATGAGAGAATCAATTCAAGGTTCTAGCCTTGATGGGGATGTGATAGGAAATTTCCCCTGCAGGTGCTTTGCATGGTGCGCTCCGCTTGATCACGTGAGCCGGTTCCAAGATGGCGGCAGGGGTGGCTGGGTGGGGGGTTGAGGCAGAGGAGTTCGAGGATGCGCCTGATGTGGAGCCGCTGGAGCCCACGCTTAGCAACATCATCGAGCAGCGCAGCCTTAAGTGGATCTTCGTTGGGGGCAAAGGTGGCGTTGGCAAGACAACCTGCAGGTAAGGAGGCTGCAGTGGGGGCCGGGAAAACGGGTGGGATGTACCACAGGATGAAGGGGAGGCGAAAGACCGGGTCTTCTAGCACCAGCCGGTCAAGAGGGCTGGGGTGGGGTCTTCTGGATTGTACTCTCCAGAAGTTATCTGGAGCAAATGGAAGATACCTCGTGAAAGCCGGCCTGGCACCCTCTGAGTTGGACCATCCCTGTTGGGGCTCAAGGGCTGAACCACGTTGAATCCAGCGCACGGGGTCCGGGAGAGCACTTAGATGTCCCCATCAGGTAGACTGTACCAGAGTGTGCCCAGAGTAGGAGAGGGGCACCTGAGCGAACTATCCTAATCTGGTGAACCTTGTCATTCTCTGCCCACGTTGGGGTGGAAGGCGGGAGGGAGGGCACATGATCAGGCTATCCCAGTCAGCTGGGAGGAGGAGGAGGGATTCCCCAGGCAGATTACCGTGGACAAATGGACCGACCACCGAGTTTAGCAAGAGGTGCAAAGGACCCCTTAGCTTAGCGTTGAGGGAGAGGACACAGGGTCAGGCTGTGCTGGCTGGACAGCCGGATCATGATGCCACTTTGTGCCAGCGAAGACGCAGGCATCACACCAGACTGACACATTCAGCCTAATCTTACCACTCTAGCCAGGTGGAAGGTTCAGTAGGTGAAGTCTGAGAGGGTCCCACTGCAGAGATTGAGGCCTGATCCCACAGTCCTCCATACTCTTCTCACAAGGCCCTTGCTGATCCAGGTCCCCTGCTCCTGCGACCCTTCATCTCCCCTTGCAGACCTAGGGAGCAGAGCTTGACTCTTCACCCCCCCCCCCCCACCTTTTGACCTTTCCTTTGCCCAGCTGCAGCCTAGCAGTCCAGCTGTCCAAGGGGCGGGAGAGTGTTCTGATCATCTCCACCGACCCAGCCCACAACATCTCCGATGCATTTGACCAGAAGTTCTCCAAGGTGCCTACCAAGGTCAAAGGCTATGACAACCTCTTTGCCATGGTGAGTGCAACAAGGCTCAGCCCCGTGCCACACACACCCCCCCAACTCTGTCAAAGGCACCTTCAGGCCTTTCCTGTGAACACCCACCATTAGCTACCATGTCCTGCCCATTCCCCAGCCTGTTGTCTCTCCACTTTCCCCTCTTCTTCAGCATACCCACAGGGGACTGGGTGAGAAACGTTTGTGGATCAGAAAGGAAACCAGAGTAACTGGAGGTTAATGAGAAAGGGGAGGGGAGGGAGACATCAATAAGAGACACGTGGTATAGAACCTAGCCGGCCACTGGGAGCAGTTTAGCTTTGATTCCAAATTTATATATTTTTTATATTTATTTTTATTATATATTTGGTTGCTCTGGGCCTTAGCACCAGGTCTTAGTTGCAGCACACAGAATCTTTAGTTGCAGCATGTGGAATTTAGTTTCCCAACCAGGGATTGAACCCAGGTCCCCTGCATTGGGAGAATGGAGTCTTAGGCACTGGACCACTAGGGAAGTCCCTGATTCCAAGTTTAATGGGAAGCTGTTTGTTTTAAGCAGAATAATGTCACGGCCAAATCGTTTTTCGAAAAGTTCCCTGTAGCTTTCATGAAGAGATTGGATTATAAAGTCAAGAATGGAAGCAAAGAGAACTGGGACAGTGACCAGGCTAGAAACGGTTGCTGGCAGCCAAAACTTGGTGGGGAGGGAGGTGAGAAGTGTAAAATTTGGGATTTATTTTCGTTTGTTTGTTTGGCTTCAGTGGCTCTTCATTGTCATACACAGGGGCTTCTGTTGCAGTATGTGGGCTTAGTTTCCCCATGGCATTGGGATCTTAGTTCCCTGACCGGGGATTGCATCCCCTGCACTGGAAGGTGGATTCTTAGCCACTGGACCACTAGGGAAATCCCTGGGATATATTTTGGAATTAAAGCAATTTGACTGCTTGGTTATAATGCACAAGGAAAAGAGATGAATTCAGTACATCTCTTAGTTGACTCCGTGGGCAGCTGAGATGGAGAAGACTGGGAGAAGAACAGGTGTAGAAGGCAAAAATGGGGAATTTTATTTGGCTCAGTGAGACCAAGATGCCCACTGGTCATCCAAATGGAGACATCAGGACAGTGGCTTAGTTATATGAGCCTAGAGAAGGAGGTTGGCATTGATTTGAGAGTCATTGTCCCAAGGATGTTATTTATTTAAAGCTGTGTGAATGGAGGAAAGAGTGAGAGAATAGAGAGGCCCAGAAACAACTCTGGGGGCATATCAGTATTTAGGGTCCAGCAGAGGAAGAGAAAGAATCAGTGAAAGAGGCCAAGGAGGAGCCCCTGGTGAGGTGGGAGGGAAGCAAGATAGTATGGGCTCCTAAACTTGAGGAGGACAAACGGACTTGGACAGAAAGATTGTTGGCTCTGGCATGCACATCCGTTTTAAGCAGATCGCCCTGGGAATGGGTACAAAAGCCTGCTTGGAGTGGGTGAACCAAAGTGGAGACAGTGATCACCTTGATGGGAGCAGAGAAATGAGCGTGGCCATCCCTGGAGGAGAATGGGAATGAGAGTTAAGGACGGCTTTTCTGAGAAAGGAGATGCTAAAGAGCACATGTGTTTGCTGATGCAAATGCTTCAGAGAATTCTCTGGTAGTCCAGTGGTTAGAACTCTGGGCTCTCTCTTTACTGAGGACCGGGTTCAACCCCTGGTTCGGGAACTAAGGTCCCATAAGCTGCTTGGTGTGGCCAAAAAAAAAAAAAAGCTTCAACTGGGAGGGACAAATGATGCTACAGGAGGGAATGAGGATCCCAGCTGAGGAGGGGCCTCAGGAGGGCGTCTGCTCACTCCAGTGCACAGACCCAGGACTTGGGCTCTGCCAGGACCAGGGGCTTGGAAGGAAGGACTGGGGCATTTTCTAGGGTGAAATGAGGGTGTTGGTGGCCAGTGGCTTCACTGTCTCACTGAGGCACAAGCCCCAGCAGAGACTGAGGGCCACTTGGAAAGAAGGTGTTTGAGGAGGGAGAAGATGTGGCATTAATATTCCCACCGGTGGATTGTCTGGCTTGTCAAATGCCCATTGGAGATTTGCGATCAGCAGTGGGGAGCAAGGTAAAGCTGTTTGTGAGACATGTTCCTCGGATGTTTATCTCGGTGCAGCCGTGCCAGCGAGCTGCAAATAATGAGAATGGGGCTTTTGCCAACTGCAGAGGAAAAAGGAAGTGTGTGTATGCAGAGGCATCCTCTGGAGACTGGACTGGATAAGGGTGCTAGCCAAGAGGGACACTTGACAGTGAACAAGGGGGCAGGGGGGTGGAGACGAGGTGGCCCAGAGAGATCTAGAATAACAGGAGTTGAGAGAGCTGGGGTCAGAGAGTGGGCCAGTAGCTAGGACTAACCCATCAAGGGTGTGACTGTGGGGGGTGATGTGTGGACAAGCTCCTCACAGGGAAGTGACCTCTGAGGCCAGGGAGTTGAGGGATTCATAACAGAAACCATGAAGTCAAAAGGAAGAGGTAGGGGCTTCCCTGGTGGCTCAGTGGTAAAGAATCCACCTGCAATGCTAGAGACACGGATTCGGTCCCCCCTGATGCAGGAAGATCCCACATGCTGAAGAGCAACTAAGGCCACATGCCACAACTATTGGACCTGTGCTCCAGAGCCTGGGCGCTGCAACTACTGAAACCCGAGAGCCCTAGAGCTTGTGCTCCACAACAAGAGAAGCTGCCACGATGAGAAGCCTGCACATCGCAATTAGAGAAAAGCCCTTGCAGCAAAGAAAGACTCAGCATCGCCAAAAATAAATAAAATTATTTTTAAAAAAAGAAGAAGAAAAAGAGGTAACACAGGCAGAAGATAGAGAGGCACTGAGTGCAGGACAGGCCAGGGACCCCAGGCTTGGTCATCCTTTCATGGATCCTACATCCAAGTTGAGGACCTACTCTGTGCCACACACTTCCCAGGTGTTGGGGACACCACAGTGAACAAGACAGTCAAAACCCCTGCCCTCCTGGGGCTGGCACTCTGGTGTGGATACAGGTGATAAACACAATAAGTGAACACCAAGTGCGTATGTGCTTAGTTGCTAAGTTGTGTCCAACTCCTTTATGACCCCATGGACTGTAGCCCGCCAGGCTCCTCTCTCCATGGGATTTCCCAGGCAAGAATACTGGAGTGGGTTGCCATTTCCTTCTCCAGGGGATCTTCAAGAGGCCAGATGTTAAGGAGAAAGGAAAAGAGGGTAGCAGGGGCTAGGGTTGCACTGTTAGCTCAGGCATTCAAGGAAAACTCATGTTATAGGACTGATCTGGAAGAGATCCTGGTCTGGGTGGGGGAACAGCCAGTGAAAAGTCCCTGCAGGGACTTCCTCAGGGGCCCAGTGGTTAAGATTCTGTGCTTCCACTGCAGGGGGCATGGGTTCGATCTCTATTCAGGGAACTCAGATCCCACATACTGCATGATGTGGTCAGATAAAAAGAAGAGGCCTTGCAGTAGGCTCTGGCTTCCATCTGGACACTGAGCACAGTTGACGATCTTCCATCTGCTTGTGAAAGGGTTTGACAATCTGTGGTCGCTGGATACCCGAAGCACCTAAGGGAGGGGCCGTGGCACCTCAGGGGTCTCCTCAGCTGTAACCTGATGATGGGCTGTGCTCAGGCGCCCCACACGCTCCCTCAGGCTCTGTGCCTCGGTGCCAAAGCCCCAGCCACAGCAGCCTGAATCTTGACCCCCTCGGCCCGAAGGAGATTGACCCCAGCCTGGGCGTGGCGGAGCTGCCGGACGAGTTCTTTGAAGAGGACAACATGCTGAGCATGGGCAAAAAGATGATGCAAGAAGCTATGAGCGCATTCCCGGGTATCGACGAGGCCATGAGCTACGCAGAGGTGATGAGGTCAGGCACGGCCAGGGGTACTGGGTGCTGCCTGGGGCTGGGGGCGGAAGAAGGGGCAGAGCGGGCCTGACCCTCTTCTCCCTGCAGGCTGGTGAAGGGCATGAACTTCTCCGTGGTGGTGTTCGACACGGCGCCCACAGGCCACACGCTGAGGCTGCTCAACTTCCCCACCATCGTCGAGCGGGGGCTTGGCCGCCTCATGCAGATCAAGAACCAGATCAGCCCCTTCATCTCACAGGCAGGCAGGGCCCCTGGGCAGCCAGGAATCCCCTGAGTCAGTGCAGGGCTCCCAATCACACTGTAACAAAGGCCTTTACCACGTGACCTCTCAGTCGGCGCTTCCCCATGGGTGGGTTGGGTCTTCACTGTGGAGGAACTGTGTCCCTGCCTCCACCTCTTGAGTGCCCCAGACAGAGCTTGAAACCACATACAGTAAGTCCACTACATATGAATGAGTTCCGTTCCGAGATCAAGTTTGTAAGTCCAGTTGGTCCATAAGTTCAACAAAGTTAACCTAGATACCCAAATAACACAATTGTCTATGCAGTTCTGTACTGTACTGTTGTTTAGTTGCTCAGTCGCTTCTGACTTTTTCGTGACCCCATGAACTGTAGCCCACCAGGCTCCTCTGTCCATGGGATTTCCCAGGCAAGAATTCAGGAGTTGGTTGTCATTTCCTTCACCAGGGGATCTTCCCAACCCAGGGATCGAACCTGAGTCTCCTGCATTGGCAGGCGGGTTCTTTACCGCTGAGCCACCAGGGAAGCCCATACCATACTGTAATGGGTTTATAATACTTCATGCACAAATAGTACATAAAAAAACAGAATAAAACATTTTTAAGCTCACAGGACAGTACCTTAAAAAGTACAGTAGTGCAGTACAACAGTTGGCATACAGAACAGGCAAGAAGAGTTACTGACTGAAGGAGGGATAGGAGGTGTGAGGTGGTAGAGCTGAAGGATAGTCAGCAATAGGAGACAAGAGGGCAAGCTGCAGGTTCAGTCATGCCTGACATTAATAGCACAGGTTCTGGTTTCTGGCCAAAACCAAATGTATGTTTGTATCTTCAAAAGTTCACAACTTGAAGGTTCCTATGTAGGGGACTTACTGTATCCAGAGCCAGGTGGCCCAGGTTCAAATGCACTGCACTCTGGTGTGATACTGCTCTGTGACCTCAAGTCACTTCCCCTCTCTGGGCTGTGTCTGTCAAATGGAGAGCATGCGAGTCGCCCCACCACGGGTTGTTATTAGCATGACATGACAACCCTAATGACCGCATGCTTCTGCACACCACTCCCACCTCCCTGGTTATGGGTGGTCCCTTGGTGGGGACTTGAATCTCAGGTGGTAACTTTTTTATGTTAGTGGTTGCTCTGGGTCTCCGTTTCTGCGAGGGCTTTTCTCTAGTTACAGCAAGCGGAGATTACTCTCTAGTTGCAGTGCCTGGGCTTGTCACTTCAGTGGCTTCTCTTGTTTCAGAGCACAGTCTCTAGTTGCAAAGGCTTCTGTAGTTGCGGCACACGAGCTTAGTTGCTCCTCAGCACGTGGGATCTTCCAGTATCAGGGATCGAACACATGTCTCCCACTTTGCCAGGTGGATTCTTAACCACTGAGCCATCAGGGAAGCCTCCCTCAGGTAGTAAAATTTGTGGAGCATTTCCTGTGTGCCAGGCACCCTTCTGAGTGTGTGACAGTGTGTTGTGTAGGACAGCAGCTCTACACATGTGGAAACTGAGGCACTAACCTGGCCATGGTCCCACAAAAATGGCAGAGCTGGGGCTGGACCCATGTGATCTACTCAAGGGCCCGCATCTTAAACCACTGAGAGGTGTTGGGATTCGATTCCTCCCATCTCCCCCAACCCGCCCTGCCCTCCCCAACCAAGTGTCTAGTGAGCTGGACCCAGGGAGTGTAATGGGCCCCAGGTAAACCATGAGCCCTCTCCCATCCCCATAGATGTGCAACATGCTGGGCCTCGGCGACATGAATGCAGACCAGCTGGCCTCCAAGCTGGAGGAGACACTGCCTGTCATCCGCTCCGTCAGTGAGCAGTTCAAGGACCCTGTGAGTTCAGGTCCAGGTGGGCAGTGAGAGGCTCCGGGAACAACAGGGACAGGGCTGAGACCTGCCCCTCCCTGTCCTCTCTTGCCTCCCACAGGAGCAAACAACCTTCATCTGTGTGTGCATCGCGGAGTTCCTGTCCCTTTATGAAACCGAACGGCTGATCCAGGAGTTGGCCAAGTGCAAGATTGACACGCACAACATCATCGTCAACCAGCTTGTCTTCCCTGATCCCGAGAAGCCCTGCAAGATGTGTGAGGCCCGCCACAAGATCCAAGCCAAGTACCTGGACCAGGTGCGCATACCCACCCTCCCGCCCAGTCCTCGTACTTTGATCCCAGAAGCTGCGATCTGGCCCAGCCCAGCCAGCCCAGCTGACCTTTTACCATGTTCTCTGATCTTTTGCTCCATCCCACTCTGTTCATCTGCCTAATCCCCTGCCCTTCACCTCCTGCTTCAGACCTGATTCTGGCCTTTGTAGACTAGCTGGCCTGGGTATCTCTGATCCTGGGGAGTGGGAGGTCCAGGCCTGTGGTCTCTGACCTCACTGGCGCCACTCCCACCCATGACCCTGTGAAGTCCTTGCTCATATTCTGTCACTGACCCTGAGACCCCCTCCCCAGCCTGATCCCTTACACCGATCACATCCTGTCCCTGCCCCATGGCCCCCTGACTGCTGCCTTCTGCCCCCACCACAGATGGAGGACCTATACGAAGACTTCCACATTGTGAAGCTGCCGCTGCTGCCCCATGAGGTTCGGGGAGCGGACAAGGTCAACACCTTCTCCGCTCTCCTCCTGGAGCCCTACAAGCCACCCAGCGCGCAGTAGCACCTCCACCAGCCCCAGCTGCCATTTCACACCCACCCGCCACCCTCCGGGGCAGAGTTTGCACAAAGTTCCCCCCCTAATACAGGGGAACCACTTGGGGGATGGGAGGCGGGGGGGGGGTCTTTTCCCCCTGGTGGGGCTGGGGGAGCTATAGCTGCCCCCCCACTTCTCCCCACCTCTCCTCCCTCAATAAAATGATCTTAAACTTCTGTGGATATTGATATGAGGTGGGAGTTGGGGCTTAGTACCTTCATGTACGGTTGCACAGGTTGTACACTGCACAAAGATGTCACATCCAGAGAGGCATTGTCACAACAGAGATCTAATAGAGATGCATGTTTAGTGTGGCAATTTTGGAAGGAGGGTTCTTTGGTAAAGAGGTGCTGTTTTCTTGGTCTTTGTGGGTCAGGGTGTCCTTCGGGGCTGTAAAGCCTGGAGTAGAAGAAGGAGCATCTGCCCACCTCCTTCAGGGCTCAGAGCGTGGGAACCAAGAGGCCCCTTGGCCAGCCCCAGGCTGGCGGGGAGCGGATTAGGCCGGCAGCGGGCCCAGCACTGCCTGCTGTTTGGTTTGGGAATTAGTGGGCGCCCTGGGCAGAGGCTGGGCTTGCCAGACTGGAGATTAACTGTCTCCACCCACCTACCCCCCAACCAATTCCTGTTCTATGGAATGGCATGGCATCAGCCTGTCCCAGCACAGGACTGAAATGGGGGCAGTTTAGGGGACAAGATGACAAAAAACTCAGGCTAGAGGGGCCCTGAAGTCCCATCCTGCCCCTGGAGCAATCTTAGTGGCCTGTAGCATGTTTCCTGCAGTTTGAGCACCAGTCCCCTATTCCTAAAATGAAGACAGAAGTGTGGCCATTCATAGGGCCCTGGCACAAATTCACCTGACCTTGGAAGGGTCAGCACACCAGCCTGAAAGACACCTAGCAGCCCGCCTTCTCCCCTTCACGCTTGCCTCTGCCACTCCCTGGACAGTCACTGTCACACCATACTTGAGAGACCCAGGACTGGCATGACCTTGGGCATTTGCAGGTTCCAAGCTGGAGCTAAATGTGGGTGGGGGGAGAAAGGGGGTGCTGGAGGACACACATGAGTCAGGAAGTAGTGTTTAGACAGTACACATTCAGGATCTAGGTGTGCCAGGGTGTGCATATGTAAGGGGAACCCAGCCACGAGCCTAGACGTGTTCCCCCCAACTCCATCAGGTTGTACACAAGCCAGTATAGGCAGGTCCATGTCAGGGAAGTACTGGTAACCTAACCAAACTGCTTGGGTTCAAATCCCAGGTGTGTCATGAAAGGGCTGTGTGTCATCTGGGCCTCAGTTTAGCGGGAATAACAAAGGCACCAAGTTCTCATTTCCTGCTTGTAAAGACACAATGAGATAAAATAGGTAACGCCTTTACAACAGCCCCAGGCGAGTACCTGCCAAAGAGTGTTTGTTAATATTCGCTGTTACAATTAGTAAGCATGTGAACTAGCCTGGGCAACCTGCCTCTGCCCCAGCAGGGGTACAGCAGTCAAAAGTGTGTGGGGATACTGGGAGCTGGAGGATGGGAGATGAGCTCGGGTGGGGGAGTGAGGGAGGGCTAGCTGCTGTGTGCGAGGATACATCCAAGGAAATAGGGGCCTCAGTCCTGGTATGAAGTGAAGCGAAAGTCGCTCAGTCATGTCTGACTCTGCGATCCCATGGACTATACAGTCCATGGATTTCTCTAGGCTAGAATCCTGGAGTGGGTAGCCTTTCCCTTCTTCAGGGGATCTTCCCAACCCAGGGATTGAACCCAGGTCTCCTGCATTGCAGGTGGATTCTTTACCAGCTGAGCTACAAGGGAAGCCAGATTGAGTATGGAGCCCATCAACCTGAAGCCTGTCCCCTCCCCAGTTGCCTTAGTTAGCAGCATCACCCCTCACCCTCTTTTATGAGCTGTCCAGCAGCTGGACAGCGGAGGCATGGGTCCGAGGACAGACAGTCCGGGCTGGTTCCTAATTACCCCGGGTGGGGCAGACACCTGCCGGGTTAGGAACACAGCGTCCTGGCTGGCTGGACCTCAGGGTGGGGTCAAGTGGAGCCATATGCACTTCTGGAGCTAGGGTGGACTGGAGAGTCTGAGGGGCACTCCAGGATGCCCCTCTTGGGGCTGGAGCCCTGAGCCTCTGCCCTCCCACACTAGATTATGCATTCAAAGTTGAGGATGGAGGGCTGTCTGTGCCAGGCTAGAGTGCCCCCTGCGTAGGTGTGTCTCTGAAGGGAGAACATGTGTCCTGTATCCGTGCCAAGTGTGGGGACAAAGTTTTGTGTCCCTAAGCTTGTGTGTTCATGACAATGACGAAAGTGACTGCAACCCAGGGTGTGTGTGCATGCCTGCCCGCCGCCACCCAAAGTGAGGGGGTGTTGGGGAGGGTGTGTCTTATGGATTGATGTACAAATAAATGCAGGTGAATTTCACGAGGGATTATGGCCTGACTCCTGGATGTGACCCTCTGGGTCTGTGGGACTGTTGGGAGGGGTCAGTGTTGCACAAATGTGTCTTTGCAACATGGGCAAATCTAAGGGACCACCAGACCTGGATCTGATCCCAAGACTGTGGGCTGCTGTGTTGAGGGCAGGTGCTTCTGCATCTGATGTGTGGTCAGTTCAGTTCAGCCGCTCAGTCATGTCCAACTCTTTGTGACCCCGTGGACTGCAACACGCCAGACTTCCTTGTCCATCACCAACTGCCAGAGTGTGCTCAAACTCATGTGTGGTCACAGGTGTGTTTTTGTACAGGGTAGATCAGGAATAAATGTAGGCTACCTCCCTCTGTGTGATGGTCACCTATGTGATGGTGTTCTGGGGTCAGGCTGTGGTCTGCACTTGGCTGGCTGTGTGGCCTTGTGTCTTTACTACCTAGTACAATTATGAAGGAATTCACTGCTTGGGTCCCTCCCCTTGTGTTCCTGGGTAGCTGTTTGGAGCACTGTGTGGGTGCCTGAGAGCTGAGAACCTGGTGGGTTTGGGTTAGGGTCCATTGGCTTTATATCTGCATGTTAGTGGGGGTGGGGTATGGCTAAGTGTCTCTTGTGTGACTCTGGAAATCTTTGTGACAGTGTGTAACTTCTTTCTGGGTCACAATGATTGTGGGAGGCTGTATTGAGGAAAGTTGAATTTGTGTCTGATCTATGGTATGTTTCCATGTGCATCTTTATGGTTAATTTACAGATGAGTTTCGAGTGACCTAGCCTCACTGAGCAGTGTGTGTACAACTGGGTTGGGTAAAGACAGGGTTCCTGCCCCTTCCCCCAGCTCTAGGGCTAAAGTTTCTGGGACCTGCCACTGACTGACTGGGAGACAGGACAGGGAGGAGCTAGGGAGGTCAGGGTGAATTCTCCACCCCCTGCCCCAGGTAACAAACTGAGGAGACTTCAAACAAAGTTCTCAGGCTGCAACTGACTGGGGGGAGGGCCAGGGAAGGGCCACGCACATCCACTCCCCAGCCCCCTCCCTCACAGAATCTGGCTTAAGCCCCACCCAACACTGAAGCCACCCGCCCAGCCCATCCTGTCCTTGTCCCAGGTGTCCCTGAACCAGCCATCAGGTGAGAAGGACCCAGGCCTGGGGGAACCAGGAACCCTGAGGACAAGTCGGTCTGCAAGGGAAAATCCATCTGAATCCTCAGGGTAGGGTGTGGAAGGCAAGTAGGGAATGGACACAGGGAAGGCCCAAGTGGATCCAGGGCCAGGGGGAGGGGGCAGAGCCAGGGCGATTAAGTGGGAGGGGGATAGACTGGGGCTGCTGTGCAGCAGAGGGAGCCAGTCTGAGGCCAGGGGAACTGTGGGAAGGGACCTGGGGGCCAGGAGGCTTGGGGACCAGGCTTTGGAGGACTTCAAAAGAAAGCGCAGGGCGGAGAATGGGCCCACATTGGGTTAGGGGAGGAGGAGAGGAAAGGTCGAAGTGGAACTTGAGGAAAGAGAATTCGGGAGGAAACTCAGTTGGAGCCCTGGGAACTTAGAAACTAAAGGGTTCGGGACTCAGGGAGCAGAGGAAAGTGTAGATGGCATCCGGGTAAGGGGTATGGGATCTGAGAGGGATAAAACCTAAGGATCTTGAGGGTGGGGGATAGACGGAAAGGGCAAGGGAAGGTCTGCACAAGACGCTGGGACCGGGAGTCCAAGGAACGGAGTGACCTGGAAGAGGGGGCCTTGGAGAGAAGGGCTGGGGGCTAGGGTAGGGCAGAGCAAGTGGGAGGAGACGGGAACCCGAGCAGAGCCGGAACCCAGGAGCTGGTAAGGTGGTCGGGCGCGGAACGGGGCGCAGAGTTGAGCTTGGCCCGCACCTCTCCACCCCCGCCCGTAGCCTCCAGCCCGGCCCCGGCCCGGCCCCGCATTCCTCGGCCCCCAAGCCTAGGTCCGATCCAGCAACCCCCTCTCCTTTGGCTCGACCGGCCCGGGCGCCGCGATGACCGTCACGTACACGGGGCGCGTGGCGAACGCGCGCTTCGGCGGCTTCTCGAAGCTGCTGCTGCTGTGGCGTGGGAGCATCTATAAACTTCTGTGGCGCGAGCTGCTCTGTTTCCTCGGACTCTACATGGCGCTGAGTGCCGCCTATCGGTGAGGCGGCCCTGGGGTGGGTGGCGTGGGGAGGGGATGGGGAGTGCCGTGCCTGAGGGAGGTCTGGGGAGGGGCTCCGGGGCGGCCCCGGAGTGGGTGCGGGAAGAGAGACCGGCTGCTGGGGACGAGGGCTCGCCGGTGACCCCCGTCCCCCCCCCTCCCTCGCAGCTTCGTGCTGACCGAAGAGCAGAAACGCTACTTCGAGAAGCTTGTCCTTTACTGCGACCAATACGCCAGTCTCATCCCGGTCTCCTTCGTGCTGGGTGGGTTTGCGCTCCGGAGTTCCCCATTCTCTTCATCCCGAGAAACCCATAGCCTTTCCTGCTTTCTGAGACCCTTCCTCAAAGCCATCCCCACACATCCCCATTTCTGCATCCTTTACGCCAGGTATGGCATCAATTCCCAGGATCTTGGAGGTCACCTGGTCAGTGTATTCCCTGAGGTTCCCCCACGAGAGAGCTCCCTGTCATCCACAGGCTTATCCCTGGTCACCTCAGGGACTCCCATCTGTGTCTGCATGGGCTTACCAGTGCCTCCTGTCACATGTTCTGATCCCCAGTGTGTGTTAGTCACTCAGTCATGTCCATCACTTTGACACCCCATGGTCTGTAGCCCACCAGGCTCCTCTTCCTCTGACCATGGAATTCTCCAGGCAAGAATACTAGAGTGGGTTGCCATTCCCTTCTCCGGGGGATCTTCCAGACCCAGGGATCAAACCCAGGTCTCTTGCATTGCAGGCAGATTCTTTATCATCCGATCCATCCCAGGCACCCCCTCCAAAGATCCCATGGAACTCCATCATTTCAAGTTCATCCTGAGGGGCATCTCTCTGACAAGTCCCGGCTCCCTGTCCTCAGTGATTTTGCATAATATCAGCCTCCCTCCCACCATTCTGGGCCCATAAGGATGGGGTGACCAGCTTGCCCTAGGTTTCCTAACTTAGACCTTGTGCCCAACCCCTTCACACACCCCTGGCTTAGGGGCTCCCTATGGCCTTGGTGACAACTTACCTGTGGGCTCCATGTTGTCGCCTCGATGTGTGTGCTCAGTCGTGTCTGACTCTTGCAATCCCTCTGACGGTAGCCCACCAGGCTCCTCTGTCCATGGGATTTTCCAGGCGAGAATACTGAAATGGATAGCCATTTCCTACTCCAGGAGATCTTCCCCACCCAGGGATCCAATTAGCAGGCGGATTCTCTACCACTAGGGCCACCTGGAAACCCATCCTTCACCTCTATACCAAGATCCTAATCTCCCATCCCAGATGACGTCCAAGCAGCCAGGGTGATACAGCCTGCACCAACCTCTGACCTCAGGGCTGGATCCCCAGGTTCCCAGCCCACCTGGCCCCACATGGTCTGGGTGTCCAGCTACCCCGTGCTCCTGGTGCAAGACCCAGGTCAGCTCCTCTTCCCTTGACCTGGGCTCCCAAACCCCTGACCCTAGTGTCCCAACCGAGCCCCTCTCCCCTATCCCCGGCTCTCCCGCAGGCTTCTACGTGACGCTGGTGGTACATCGCTGGTGGAACCAGTACCTATCCATGCCCCTGACCGATGCGCTCATGTGCGTGGTGGTCGGCACAGTGCACGGGCGCGATGAGCGCGGCCGCCTCTACCGACGCACCCTCATGCGCTACGCAGGGCTCTCCGGGGTGCTTATCCTGCGCTCGGTCAGCACCGCGGTCTTCAAGCGCTTCCCCACCATAGATCATGTGGTGGAAGCAGGTGAGGCTTCGGCCAAAACGGGACGCGGGCGGTGGGGCAAGGAAGGGGGCGGGGCAAATAACTCCCGACCTCGCCCTCGCAGGGTTTATGACCCGCGAGGAGCGCAAGAAGTTCGAGAACCTAAACTCATCCTACAACAAGTACTGGGTGCCTTGCGTCTGGTTCTGCAACCTGGCGGCGCAGGCTCGGCGCGAGGGCCGCATCCGCGACAACGGTGCCTTTAAGCTGCTGCTGGAGGTGGGTTATCTGGGTGGTCATTCATAAAAAAAAATACCACGAAAATAGTACCCCACCCACCCTGATGTTGTGTCAGATCCTTACTTGCCACGTGCCTTTCACAGGGCGGATTCCAAACACCCTTATCTAGAGCCCCGAGGTGTACATGTATCTCTATGGGACAGTTTCTAGGTGAATAATGCCCCTAGGTACACACTCACCACTAAATTCTCTCTAGTCCCTGGAAGCACACGCCTGCCTCCCACTAGGTGACCACTCATCTCCATCCCAGGTACCTCCCCTACTTAATCCCCATGTGTGAGCTCACATTTCAGCCCCCTCTTGACCTATATTTGCCCCACCAGGAGCTGAATGTGTTTCGGAGCAAGTGTGGGATGCTCTTTCACTACGACTGGATTAGCGTGCCCCTTGTCTACACCCAGGTAACCTGGTTCTGCCTTTTTATATCCCGTGTCAGAGGCCCTGGAGCGTTGGTCTCAAGGAAAAATTAAGGACTAGCTGAGTCCATCACAGTGACTAGTGATGATCCTAGCTCTGGTCTCTCTATGACTTTCAAGACCTGACTGGCACCCTGTTCTGTCCCTCCCCCAGGTGGTGACCATTGCTGTGTACAGTTACTTCCTGGCTTGCCTCATTGGTCGCCAGTTCCTGGACCCAGAACAGGGCTACAAAGACCACGACCTGGACCTGTGCGTGCCAATCTTCACCCTGCTGCAGTTCTTCTTCTATGCTGGTTGGCTCAAGGTGGGTGGGGGTCCCAAGGCCAGGACTACAGGGGTGAAGTGGGCAGGGGTACTCAGGGCTTTGCCTACTTCCCCTCTCCCCACTCAGGTAGCTGAGCAGCTCATCAACCCCTTCGGAGAGGACGACGATGACTTTGAGACCAACTTTCTGATCGACCGATGCTTCCAGGTGAGAGTCTCTCAGTTGAGACCATCCCTAGGCTCCCAAAGCGACCCTGGCCCCAGCCCTGCCAAGACTCTTCCACACATCACCCCTGAACCATCCTTCTCTCTTTGATAGCCACCTTCCTACCCATCCTGAGGGGTCCACGCTGTGGTGCCAGTGCTTTTCCATGTCCCACTCTTCCCTGCATATCTTCTCCCGCAGGTGTCAATGCTGGCTGTGGACGAGATGTACGACGACCTGGCCATGCTGGAGAAGGACCTGTACTGGGACACGGCTGAGGCTCGCGCTCCCTACACTGCAGCCACCGCCTTCCTGATGCAGCAGCCCTCCTTCCAGGGCTCTACCTTCGACATCACGTGAGCCAGTGCGGGTGAACAGGGCCTCTTGGGCAGCGTCTCATGACTGTGTCGTGGTTCAGTCGCTCAGTCGTGTCCAACTCTTAGGGACCCCATGAACTGTAGCACAACAGGCTTCCTTGTCCTTCACCATCTCCTGGAGTTTGCTCAAACTCATTGAGTTGGTGATGCCAACCAACCATCTCATCCTCTGGATGCATGACTGCGGGTTGTGTCTAATTGAAGGGGCAGTGGGTGACCAGGACGGGGCTAAAGGCTACACCCTGGAGATTCGGAGCTAAAAGCTACAGTCTATAGGACTAGGATGAGGCGTCAGGGATCTGGGTCAAGGTCTGGGGCCGAGACACTAAGGGCTACAGTCTATGAGGATTGGGCAGACCAGAAGCAACACGAGGCAGAGCCCCAACTAAGCCTTTTAAGGCCTAAGTTTGCTCATAGCCAGAGCCAGAGGATAAGGCTAGGCTCTGGGGGGAGAAGCCAAGACTTCTGGGAGAAGTGGAACAATGAGGTGGGTGAAGACAGGAAAAGTAGCTTGCCTCCGTCTCAGCTCTGTTGATGAAGACGGGAGAGGCGGCAGTGGTGACCCTGTCTCTTCTGCAGGCTGGCCAAGGAGGATATGCAGTTCCAGCGTCAGGACGGCTTGGACGCGCCGCTGAACGAAGCACACGGCGACTTCCTGCAGCGCCTCCTGCCAGTGAGCGCGGGCATGGCCACAGGCGGCTTGCTGGGCCGGCGCATGCCCTTGCTGCGCCGCAAGAACAGCTACGTGTCGGAGGAATCCATGGCTGCTAGCTGCGCGTGCGCGGGCACTCCGGACGGCGCGGTCCCGGAGTGTGGCTGCGAAGACCCGCTGCTCGACTTAGGCCAGCCGGAGCCGGAGTCTGAACCCCCCACCTGCCCCGAGTCGCCTGCCCCCGTCCCCGCCCCCAGGCTGCCCGCTGAGCCCTTCACCGTGGTGCCGATGCCTGGGACCCGGGGGCCGGCTCCGCCCTGGCTGCCCAGCCCCATTGGCGAGGAGGAGGAGAGTCTAGCCTGAGGCCTTTGGACCCTGAATTCCCAAGGACAGGGAAACAAGCCTGCCTGCAGCAGTTTGGGTCTGCATAAGCTGCGTGTGGACTCGGCCAGCCCCCTTCTTACCTGCCTGCGCCCCAACTTTACGTTTGGCACAGAGGCTTGGAGCGCCTCCTGTGGGCCGAGAACTGCACTAAGGGCGGGGTATACTTCCAGCTTTGAACAGCTGGCCCTTAACACCAGCTCTACTTCCTCCCAGTCCCGCTACTGCGTGAGAAGCTTTTGTCCCTCCGCCCTGCCTTTCTTATTTCTTTAGAATGGACATATAAGTGAGTGCCCATCTCGTGAGCTGTTGGATGAAATGAAAGCGGCTTTAAAAATGTTTGGTACATAATAGGTGCTCAATAAAATTGTAGTTTTTGTTTTTTTTTTTCTAAAAACTCAACTCCTGCCAGGCATTATGCTAGGTAAGCTTTAAGGATTGTTTGATGATGCCCTGTCCACTTCCAAATTCTACTCTCTGAAATGGCCCCATTCAGTGCCCTTGGTTTTACTCATTCATCAATATAGGATTCACAGGTCCCAGGACCAAGCTTTCTCCCACCAACCTTTTGTTTATTTATTTTTGGCCACGCCCTGAGGCTTAGTTGCAGGGATCCTAGCTCCCCAATCAAGGATTAAATCTGGACACATTGCAATGGAGTGAGAAGTCCTAACCATGGAACCACCAGGGAATTCTCCTGCCAGCCTTGCTTCTGCAAGTGACCCCTCTGCCTCTTCAATGCTCTAGGCCTTGCATCAATCATATGTAGATGACTCCTGAATTTAGAAGTCCAACCAGGGTCCCTTCCCACACTCTAGATGCAGAAAGCCACCTGTCTATATCTCTGTGTATGGATCTCATGGGCACCTTGAACATAACATGCTCCCCAAACCAGTTCCCTGTCGACTCCCCACTTGTTTATCTTCTATCATCTTTGTTCTTCCTTTTTTTTTTTTTTTTTAACGGGATTCAAACCGTTTATTTCACGGTCAGGGGCTGTCCCTGGAGCCCGCTCTACACATAAACCACTTCCTGGCGGGAGGAATAACTGAAGTCACAGGAGCGACCTTTGAGAGCCTCGGAGAGCTCACAGGTAGGGTGGCTCTGAGCGGGAGGACGGCTGGGGTGTGCGGAGGGGCAATAAAGGAGATAGAGAAAGCTTCTGACATAGGCATCAGAAGGGGGCAGAAAGAGTGCCCCAGCTCTGTTCTTCCTGAGGACAAAACCTGGGAGTCATCTTCAACTTTAAAAAAAAAATTCATTTATTTGTTAAAGAAACATTTTATTTATGTGGCTGCGTTGGGTCTTAGTTGTGGCACACGAGATCTTTGCTGGGTCATGCAGAATCTTTTGGTTTGGTGCAGGCTTAGTTCCTCTACAGCATATGGCATCTTAGTTCCCTGACCAGGGATCCAACCTGTGTTTCATGAATTGCAAGGTGGATTCTTAACCACTGGACCACTAGAGAAGTCCCTTTTTAAATATATATATATATGTTTTGGCCACGCAGAGCTGCAAGTGGTATCTTAGTTCCCCGACCAGGGATCAAACCCAGGCCCCCAGTAGTGAAACCACAGTGTTAACCACTGGACTGCCAGGGAAGTCCCCAGGTTCTCTCTTTCATCGCTTCTCCTTATCAACCCAGTAGCAAATCCCATCAGCTTAATTTTCCAGTTGCATCCAGAATCCAACCATTTCCCATTCCTCTAGGATCCCTACTCTGGCCAGAGCCCTATCATCCAACCACCCACGTGGATAGTGACTCAGTCTCTCAGCTGTGACACTTAGATCTCCACAGTCTGTTCCTCCCACAGGACCAAAAGGAGCCTATGAACACTTGAATCAGGTCACATGCCTCCTTTGCTAAGAACCATCTGTGGCTCCCACTTCACTTAGAATAAAAGCTAAGGGGGACTTCCCTGGTGGTCCAGTGGTTAAGAATCTGCCTTGCAATTCAGGAACTTGGGTTTGATCCCTGGTTGAGGAACTAAGATCTCACATACTGCAGAGCAACTAAGCCCCCGGGCCATAACTACTGAGCCCGCACACTCGAGAGCCCATGCTCCACAACAAAAATAGTTCACACTTGCCGCAACTAAAGAAAGCCTGCGCCAAAATGAAGACCCAGCTCAGCCAAAAAAAAAAACAAACAACAAAGAACATAAGCCAGGCATTTCTTAAAAGCAATGATCTTAGCCCCTTGCCCACCATCTCCCCCTGCCCTCAGTGCCCAGAGTCCAGCCAGGTCAGATTAAAAATCTTTATTATTTTTCTTCTCAAATATAAAATCACTCTATCCCCTGGCAGCTCACTAACCCCAGGGAGAAAATCAAGAATAAGAATCACATCGCTAAAAAGAGTAGGCCCATTCCTGCTTCCCACCTGCCTCCTACACTCTTGTCCCATCTGAGAGAGAAAGGGGCACAGACTGTGACTTCAAGGCTCTCAAGCAACCAACTGAGGCATAATTCTGGGGCCCCTGTGAGTTGGGGGAATTCAGGGTGGATCAAGCTGGGCAGGTGGCAGGATCCTGCGATCCATCAGTGCTTGTCGGCAGGGCGCAGGTTCAGGGTCGCTAGGCGTCCCAGGGGTCCACGGCGAGCATTGGTGGCCAGCCGCTGCTGTGCCAGGAACGACTGGGCATGGGCAGGGGCCCGCTCTTCCCCAGCTCGCTGCTGCAGAGCCATGCCCTGGAGAGAGAGAGGGGCATAGCTGGGGTCAGATGAGCCTCCAGGACACCAGCACCACCCAGGCTCCCAGTACTTCAGGCAGGTGATGGTGAACTCACCATATTATACCAGGCACTGATGAGCAGCTTTTCTTCCTGCTCCCGCTGACTTCGACTCTTGTCAAAGTCCATCTGCTAAGGAGGGAACAGTAAAGGGACTGGATATACTGGGGGCGGTGAGAAGGGGTTAGGACACCCACCTCCAGGTGCCGAATTCGGACGTCCTGCTCCCGGAGCTGTGTCCTCAGGGCATGGAGATCTGGGGGAGCCCCCCCAGGTGGCTGCTGCTTCGGTTCCAGGGTCTGTATGACCTAGGAGTGGGGAAAGACACAGTCAAGGTGACCTTGGCCCCACCGGCCATGATGTAGAAGTCTGTGATGTGATAAGGTAGGACAGGCGTGGGGACAGGAAGCAGAGAATTGCCAAGTGGGAAGCAGTGGCCTGGGCAGGAGGCCAGTGGGGCACCCAGTGTCCTTACCGTGCGCGCCCTGTCCACATAGCGGCGGTACCGCTCCTCCATGGCCCGTAAGTCCACCTCCTTCTTTTGCAGGCTGTGCTGAAGTTCCTCGATACGCCGGGCTGCTGGGGGGACAAGGTGGCCCCTAAGCTCTGTGCTGAGCTTAGGGGCTCCTCCCACCCATCCAGGCCACTGAGCACCCCCCTCACTGCTGCTGTCGGTGGGGGGCTCCAGCTTCTCGATGTACTCGCGCTTCCGCTGCAGCTCCAGATCTGCTTCATGCAGCTTCTGCCTGCAGGTGGGGAGCCAGAGGCAGCCTCAGTTCCGGGCCCATTTCCCTGCTTCCCAGAAGTGTTCCTGCAGACCTCTCCGCCTGACTCCAAGCCTGGTGGCTCTGTGCCCCAGCACCACCATCTCTTCAGCCATCAGAGCCACAACCCTCCATGACCCTCATCAGGTGGCCCTTGGACCAGCCTTCCCTCCCCCATCTGTCCACTTCTCTCCATTCTACAGCCCACATGCTGGTCCAGGCACCATCATCCCTTGCCAGCCTTCTACTCTCAACTCCTCAGTTCCATTCTCCACCCAGCAGCCAGGAATCTCTGTAGAATGCAAATATCTTCTAATGAAAGGAAATACAAGCTAATAGTTTGCATTCTGCCCCCTGGGGCAAAACTCCAAATATCCCCATAAGTGAGACTAATATCACGTATCATGGACTTGTAACATGGTATAATATCTACTAGTGAACCTTTGGCTATATCTACTAAAATTACAAAAGCATATGCCCTGGGAGCCACCCATTCCTTTTTTTTTTTTTTTTTTTTGGTGATATATTTGCACACAAACAAAATGATACATATATAAGATTTTACTTTGTTGCACAGATTGAAATTGCAAATGCCTAGAAAGAATGAGTTAAATCAATTACAATATTACAAAAAAAATGCTATATGCCAGCCCTTCTGGACCAGAATTCTACAGAATTAAGCCCTAATGCCTCCAGGTATTCATCCTCTATAAGGAAATAGCTTTATGTGCTCTAGGTTGGCATTAGGTACATTCTAGTCTTGGCAGAACTGAAAGAATAGTCATGAAAATCATTTTCTGTAAGGTCCAGTTTCCCCATGGAACCCCAGTTGACAAAGACTGCTATATCAAGAAATTAATAATAAGGTCTCCCTTTATTTATTCATACAAAGAAATTTCCCCAGTTAACTTGTTAAGTAGGGAAAGCAAAGTGTACATATTATACTACCTTTTGTGTAAATAAGGAATGAAAGTAAAAATCTATATTCATATTCATTTGAATTTGCTTTAAAAATTCTAGAAAAATTTCCATAATGAACTGATAGGAATGGGGGTGGAATGGGGCAGAAACTAAGTTAATGAGGGAAGACTGAGATGTTTACCCTTTATTTCTGTATACCTTGGTATACCTTTTGATTTTTAAACTATAATTGTGATAGCTATCTAAAATAGTTTCTTTCTTTCTTTCTTTAAGAAAGTTCTTTTGAATAAAGAACTTTATTTTTTGGGAATTCCCTAGCGGTCCAGTGGTTAGGACTTGGAGCTTTCACAGCTGTGGGCCCAGGTTTTATCCCTAGTTGGGGAACTAAGATCCCACAAGCTGAGCTGTGTTGCCAAAAATGGAAAAAAAAAAAAAAAAAGTTTATTATTTTTTTTTTAGCAATGCAAAAAAGTAAAAAAAGCTATCACTTTGTCACACAACCTTGCTGAAATTCCCTGAGTGACTCCCAACTGTTTCCCCAAAAATAGCCCATACACCTTCCTTTGGTCTATAAGACCCCAGGTAAGCTGACCCCCTGGCCTCAAAAACAACTCCCCATGGACACCAGATCCATCCCCTACACCTTTGCCCCAATCTTTCCCGCCACCCGCCACCCGACTCACAGGTGTTCCTCCAACTTCCTCTTCAGCAGGATTGACTGGAGGAGAGAAGAGGTGCTGGGTGAGTGTGGGGATGAGGTGTCCAGAGGTCCCAACCTTCTTGGAGGGTGAGGGTCGGGAGTGGCACTCTGAGCCCAAGGTACTTACTATGGACTTCACGGGGCATCAGGCAGCAGGGGGGAGAGAGAGGAGGGTTAGTGGGGGGCACAGGGGAGGGCCAGGCAGGAAGGAGGTGGGCACTCACGTCCTCAGTCTTGCCCCCCTGCTCCTGCAGGGCCTTCTGAAGGTCCTCCACCTGGGCCCTCAGCTCTGACAGCTGCTGCTGGTTCAGCCTGCGGAGGTGGGCGCCCCGCTCAGTACCTGCCCCCTCCCTCCCTTCCCCTCCAAGCTTAAGGGGGAGGCTCCCCTCCGCAGGGTGGGTCCTCACCGGTGCTGCGTCTCCAGGCCGTG
Source organism: Okapia johnstoni (assembly GCA_024291935.2). Lineage (NCBI taxonomy): Eukaryota > Metazoa > Chordata > Mammalia > Artiodactyla > Giraffidae > Okapia > Okapia johnstoni. Next base: position 9,903,076 of record CM044316.1, on the reverse strand, counting down.
GCGCGCACGGTTGGCCTCCTCCAGGTGGCGCTGCAGCTCCTCCTGATGTTCCCTGTCGGCTGCCTCCTGCTGGCACAGGCGCTTGTTCTCCAACTGAAGTCGCAGGAGTGTTTCCCTGCGGACCGGGAAGGAGTGAGCAGGGCTAGGGATGGGTCACTATTCAGGCCTACAGGGCTCCGGCAGGGAAACTGGGCGGACGGGGCCAGGAGAAGGACAGAGCCCAGGGGAAGGGCCCAGTCAGACCCTGGGGTAGGGTTAGAGTACCCGGGGCTGAGCCTTGGAGTGGGTGGGCGGAGCGCCGGTGGGGTGAAGCAAAGTGTGCAGAGCCATGAGCATGGTATAGGGGTGGATCCCGGGAAGGGCAGGGCTACATGAGCGGGTTAGTACACTAAGATGGGGCTCCAGGAAAGGAAAACACTTCAAAGAGAAAAGCTGGACTGGGAGTTCATGTGGACAGGACACAGGACCCTGATCCCAGCAGGGAATACACTGAGAATGGGTCTGTGTCCTGGGGGCAGAACCTGATGTGGGCAGCGCTGGGCAAAGGATATTTGCCTGGGCAGTGGAGACGGATGAGTTGGAACTAACTGGTGCACTGAGGGTGGATCCCAAAGAGGTGAGGTGAGCCACCAACAGGGCTAGAGTCCCGGCCAGGTAAAAGCAGAATTAGAAGTGGGTGAACATAAAGGACTTCCCTGGTGGCTCAGATGGTAAAGAATCTGCCTGCAATGTAGGAGACCTGGGTTGGATCCCTGGGTCAGGAAGATTCCCCTGGAGAAGGGAATGGCAACCAATTCCAGTATTCTTGCCTGGATAATTCCATGGATGGAGAAGCCTGGTGGACTACAGTCCATAGGGTGGGGAAAAAAAGCCCGGCTAGGACTTGGGAACCAAGCTGAGAAGGTCTGGCTAGTGGTAAGTACCTGCTCTGGGGATGGGGTTGAGGGTGGGAACTGGCAGGCTCCAGTGGGACCAGAGCTCTGAGTGACTGACCCCTGGATACCTGAGCTCTGCAGGTAGGATCTCAGCTGCTAAGTTTCCCACAGCCGGTGAGGTGGGATCCAGTGAGGGGTCTGGAGAATGTGAGAAAAGTCTTCAGGTGGCGCCACAGTTCCTGTCCCCATCCCTAGGATCCTCTTTGAAGAAGCATCTTTGGGGACTCAAGTTTGGCCAATGCCTGACTTGACACAAACCCCACACCCAGCTTGAAAGGGAGCCATAATATTTGGCCTGAGTTTGCCTTTGCTCACCCCCTCAGAGCCCGGAAGGACAGCTCTTGCTGCTTTCCATTGGCCCATGTCACCTCTTTCCACTTGAGACTCCCTCCAGCATGGCCTTGCTCTGCGACCCCAAACTAGACAAGCCCTGGGCACTGCCTTTTCTGTTTGCCCTAACAGCACATGTGGCCAGGTGAGGCTCCAGGCCAGAGCTCTCCCAGGCCCTGGGATGAACCTCCAACTCACCGGCCTGGGCCAGCCCCCGAGGCTGCATCTGGGCGCAGCGCAGTTCCTCATTGGCCTCCCGCAGGGAGTCCCGCTCTGCCAACAGCCGCTGGAGGGGCAGGGTGCAACAGGCCACTTGAGGCAGGATCAGCCTCCTGGGAAATGGCCTTTGTCTTGATGGGCAGGGTGGGGCTCGGACAGTAGGACCTCAGTCTCACCTCCTTCTCCTTTGTCACCGACTCAAACTTTTCCTCCAGATTGCGGCACTCGAATAGCCATTTCTCAGCCTTCATGGCCTCCTCTTGCCGTTGGCCCTGCAGTTCCTGAACCTGAACGGAGGCGAGGGGAGAGGACTACAAGGTGAGAGGGAGGAACAGGGACTGAGTACAAGGTGAAAGGGCGGAGCCAGAGAGACCCCCCCCCCCCAAGCAACTTGGAAGAGGTGGGGCTTAAGTGAAGAGGCGGGGCTTGCAAAGCTAGAGCAGAGCTGGCCTATCTAAAGGGTGTGGCCTCTACGTAAACGAGGGGGCGGGCTCTGGGTGGAAGGGCTCAGCACCTTGCTGAGGGTAGGCCAAAATCAGAAGCCAGCCAAGAGGAGCCCCCACCCCAGTCCGGGTCCAGGCTTCCACCCGCACCTGTCGCCGCTGCGCCTCTAGCTGGGCCCGCAGGGATCCAGCCCGGCGCAGTTCTTCCTCCAGCTGTCGCGTGCGCTCCGCGTGGCCGGCGTTGCACTCCTCCAGCTGCCGCACCTGCCGCCGAAGCTCCCGCAGCTCCCCCAGGCGGCGCCTGCAGCTGTTCAGCGTGGCTTCCAGCTGCCCGGCCCGCTCGGAGGACTGCCTGGGGGCCGGGGCAAGTGGGAAGAGGAGGTGGGGGTCTGCGGTCAAGGGTTCAGCTTGGATGCGAGGCCGTCAGGGCAGGGGAAGGTGTCAGGTCAGCCTTGGGCATTTGGGTCACGAAGGTCAGGGGTCATCGGGGCCTGGTAATGTTGGGGGATCATTAGGGAGCGTAAAGGAAGACCTAAACATAAATGGTTGTGTTCGTGCTCGGTGGCTCAGTTGTGTCTGACTCTCTGGGACCCCATGGCTCCTCTGTCCATGCGATTTTCCAGGCAAGAATACTGGAGTGGGTTGCCATTTCCTTCTCTAGGGGATCTTCCTGACCTAGGGATGGAACCCACATCTCCTGTGTCTCCCACATTGGCAGGCAGATTCTTTACCACTGAGCCACCTGGGAAGCCCCAAACATCGATGGTTAGCCCAAGATCAAAATCAGGGGTTTTCCAGGGGACACAAAATGACCTGGGTTACAGAAGAAATGATGGGGCCCAGAGGGTCTGAGGAGCCCCCTTGGACACTCTGGGGTCATGAGATGGCTGTGGGGCCAATAAAGGCATTGTGGGTGCGGGGGCCATGGAGGGGTCATGGGAGATCTTTGAGGCACAGCAATGTGGGGTTCTTGAAGGTATGATAGGGGCTCACTAGGAACTTTTAACATTACAGGGGTGTCATGGGGATCACAAGGGAGCTCTTTGAGGCTACAGAAGGCACACTGAGGTTCAGGGGTGGGTACTATGGGGGCCCACAAAGCACTTTGCGGTTTCAAGGATGCTGTGACATCATAAGAAGGGACAGTCATGTGATGGGGGACCAGAGGTGTCACCAGGGGCAAAGTTATTGCATTGTGGGGCCCTGGGGGGCCACCTGGATCCAGGGACTTTGGTGTTCTTCAGAGGACATGATGGGTTCCAGGAGAGTGTAGCAGGGTTCAGGATAGTACTTTAAGAGTCTATGAGCCATTGTGAAGGCTCACTAGGAATTTGGGGGTTCCAGAGGTACAATGACGCCAGAGGGGCAGTCTGGCAGTGGGGACCTGCCACTCACCGAAGCTCATCCATCTCATCCTTCAGAGCCTGCGCCTCCTGGGCCAGACTGGTCAGCGCTTGGTTCCTCTGCTGCAGCTCCGTGACCTCCCGCTCCAGCTCCACACAACGCATGCGCTCGTCCTCCCTGCCGCTCTCCAGCCTGGGGGATGGCGGAAGCGGCACATGAAGGGACTGTACCTGCCCCAGGCCCCTGGTCTGCTGGCCCTGTCCCCGCCTGGCCATACCTAAAGTTCTCTTCCTGCAGCTGCTCCAACTGGGTCTGCAGCAGTAGCAGCTTCTTGGCAGTGAGGCCGCTGGCGCCCTCATCCTCGGGCCGGCCCACCCGCTCCCTTAGAACCGAATTTTCCTGAGCCAGGCTCTGCTTCTCCTCTGACAGGAGAACCAGCTGCGGGCAGGGCATACAGATTAAGCTGGAGCTGGGAGAGGAGGCTGTGTGGTCGACCCTACCCTGGGAGCACCTGAGAACCCCCATCTCAGCCCCACCTGCCGCTCCAGATCCAAACAGCGCTGCCGCAGCTCGTCCCCTTCATCAGCCTCCTCACTCAGGAAGTAGTACCTGCGGGACTGATGAGAGGAATGGAGGGATGGGGAGAAGCAAACAACTCAGGGATCCAGGGGAGGAGGATGCGGAAAGGGAGGCTGGGATCTTCCAGGGACAGAGAGGAGGGAGCTGAGAAACCCTCAGGATCTAAGAGAGACCCGGGACCTGAGGGGACTGGAGAAAAGGCAACTCGTGAACCCTGGGGACCTGGCAAGAGACTAGGATCCTGGGGGATGGGAGTGGTTTACAGGCTTAAGGTCAAGCCCCTCCTCCTTAGGCAGCCCTGGAAAATCAGTAATAGGGTTGGACTTTAACAAGGTCTTCACCCCTTACCTGGCTATCAAAGTTCCCGTATGTTTCTGGTGACAGGGACTCAGAGGTGTCTTTGGTCATGAGCTGGAGGGAGGGGAGAGGGCAGTGGGAGAACAGTGAGACGAGCTGGGGCCTCTGAGGGCAGCCTCCAAAGTTTCTACAATCCAGCCTAAGAATCCTCGTCCTTCAAAACAACCCCAGTCCAGTGGCTGCCCCATGTATCCAACAAAAAGGGAGTCCTGATCCTTCCTCCCCTCAACCCCCAGCTGCACTGCGAAGTATTTGGGATTCTAGATCCAGAGAAGGGACTGAACCCAGGCCATGGCAGTGGAAGCATTCATTCCTAACCACTGGACCGCCTGGGGAATTCCTGAGGCCTGGCCCTTTTAGCATGTTAGGTTGTGACTTCGAGCTCGGAGGAGCTGGCAGACACATGAGACAGAGAAATCTGGCCAGCTGAGTTCCACACAGAGCCCAGGCCTTACCAGGGCGGAGCCTGTGCCCAGCTGCCTCTGCCCTGGAAATGTCCCCTCCCCTGAAGCTCCTTGCCACAGTGGGCACCCCCACCTACCTCCTGGATGGCTTCCATCACCACATGCTGAACGGATTCCTCTAGTGTCATGATTCTCTGGATGTGCTCTGGGGGTCAAGGTGGGGGAGACTGAGGCGGGGGTCGGAGGGGCAAGGAGGGTTTTCTTGGGTCTTCCCATTAGGGACCACCCCTAATCTCCCATACCCTGCTTTTTCTCGCAACTTATGGCACAGCTCAGAACCAGCTGAAGCAGCTTTCCGAGCTCTTCTGGGTCTGAGAACTCGCCAATGAGGCTCACATCTGGAAGGTGCTGGTCCAAAATGGGATGCCCCAGGACCTGAGGATGCGAGGGAGGAAGGGGTATCAGGGGCTCAAGGATTTCCCCCCCCTCCCCTTCTCCCAACCTAACCCACTAACTCCCTTTACAGTTACTCACATCCTGGGAGTACTCCACTAGGCTCTGTAAGATTGCCTTCAGATTGCTGACCTGGGGAGGGGCAAGGAGTTGTGTCCAGGGTCCCAAAGCCCCCCAGAATGGGCCAGGCAGACCCCACCCTGAACCTGTCTAGCTCATCCTCTTCTTCTCTGCCTCACCTCCTAATCCCTGGTCATCTCACCCTGTTTGGACCCATTCTCTGTCTGAATGTCCTCCCTCCTAGGATTGACCTGTCTGACTGCCTGCTCTTCTTCTCCACCTGCCCCACTACCCTTTGACCCTAACCATCATCTTCTCTCATGTGGATGGTTACAACAGCTTCCAGTCTTGCTGCTTCCCCTCCATACCTCTACAAACAGCCAGAGGGAGCTTTGCAAAGCCCCAGCCAGGTTTGTGTCTGTCCTCTACTAAAATCCTTTCGTGACTTTACACAGCTTAAAATAGAATCTACCTCCCTGTCCAGCCTGCCAGGTCCATGATGACCTCATCTACCATTCCTACACCCCTGCTTTCTGTTCTAACCTCCCTGCCATTCATTCCTTGATCACACCAAGCTTATTCCCAACTGAAGGCCTTTCCATTTGCTGTTCCTGGGGTCTGGAATCCCATTCCTCCAAATCTCACACTGGAGATCAGCCCATCTAGAGTAACCACCCACCCACTCTCAGTTGGCTCTCTCTCACCACCCAGCTTTTATTGGCTTCATAGAGGTAACTGCCATTGGAAGTCAATGTTAATGCTTGTGTATGCAGTTTTTTGTCCGTGTTATTCCTTGCTGCACACCCAGGCCTGCTTAATACAAGAATGAAGGAACAAATACATAGCTGGTCCCCATACATCTGTCCCCTCATTCTGTCCAGGTCTGTCTGTCCATCACCCAGGATATGTCTAACTGACCGGTCTCTCATCAACTCTTCACCAGTCTGTCCCCCATTCCTGAGTCCACCTGTCACCTTCAGCCTCCGGTTGGGACCTGGGTCCTCTGAAATGCCCTGGAGCCACGCTTCGTTGAACCAGGAAGAGTCTCTGGGGGTGAGAAGGTGGGATGAGCTTCTGGAGGACTCCTTTGGGACCCTCCCCCTCAGCCCCACTCACATCTGGTTCAGCACAAAGGCTACTGCCAGGCCACTGCTCAGGTCCTGGGGGCTGCTACAGGGGGGCGGGACATTGAATGTCTGCAGCTGAGGGAGGAGAGGAAAGTGCAACAAGCAGAATCAGGGACCCGGACCAAGGAACCACGCCCCTTTCGCAGACTTTTCCGGTCGGCAGGACCCTCACAAGGTTGAGCGGAAGTTGCTGGCCTGTTGCTTCACAGCAAGCCAGCTCCGTAGGGGTGTGGCCTCTGCTCACCTGGACCGACCAGAGGGGGCGTGGCCTCACTTTACCACTGCCCAACAAACTCCGCGCGACCAAGTGAGGGCAGAACCACAAGTCATCTGGTCCCCATAGGCACCACGTGACCAGGCCAGCTCACCTGTGCCCTCCCCCTCTTCAAGACCCAGCCACAAAGGGGCGTGGCCTCACCTGTTCTTTCCAGCAAAACTGCCACGTGACGGGGCAGGTGCTCAGGCCAGAGTCCAACTGCCTAGCAGGCCGACGACCCCCTCCTCCTCCCAGCCCCAGGACGGAGGGGTGGACAGAGCCAAGTTCGGGGCTCCCGGGTGAGGAGAGCAGGCGTACACCTGTCCCTGGCCCCGCCCCCGACCTACCCAGGTGAGCAGAGACCCGCATAGTTCGGCCTTGTCCATGCTTATGGCTCCCGATCGGATTCGACCCCGGCCGCGCAGCCCCGCCACCGCAGCAGCGTCCAGATCAGCCAACAGCAAGCGCCAGCAGCCCCGACCTCCTGCTCGGCCTAGAGCGCCGCCCCGCCCCCTAGGCGCAGGCTCCGCCTTAGACACGTGATCTCCTCCAGGCTCCAGCTCAGGCCTTCAGACCCGCCATGTTGGATGCGGGAAGCCGTTTGGGCGCCTGTACTGCCGCTAGGGGTCAGTCTGGGCCAACCTTGCGCATCCCAAGGGTGGCCTCGCCGCTTTTCCTCCCCGAGCTCTTTTTGAGGTAGCGGAGACCTCACCGTCTTTCCTCAACCGAGGTGGAGTTGCCCCACCCTGTTATACAGGCGCATTCACGTCCCTTCCCTTAAGCTGAAAGAAATTCTTCTGTCTAACCACATTATGATCGGAGCCTTTGCGCGGGAGAAGGGCAGGACATAACATATTCTATGGATTTAAGGAACACTAAAGGTTCTTCCCAGTGGAGGGGATTTGATAGTCTTGCCCAAGGGTAGACAAGGGGATTCGGGTCCTAAGTCGAGAGCAGGATTGTTAGTCCTGGGTAGTGAACAGACATATTTGCCTACCCTGGATCCGTCCTTCACTAAGCTTTCCCAGCCCTTGCCCATCCCTGAGCCCTGCGCCTCAGAACCCATTACCAGGCCGGCCTGGTCGCCTTGGCCCACCAGGGGGCGCCCGGACCGCAGGGAACGCAGCCTAGAGGGGAAACGACGGGCCTACTCTGAGACCCCCGGGCAGTGAAGAAGCAAGTGCTAACAGTACTACGTAACAATAAACTCGCAGTCACTATTTATGGAGTACCTACAGAATGCAGCTCTGCGCTAAGCGATTTAAATATATAGTTGGTTGGAATCTCCACGACTCTAGGTAGCAAGTGCTCTCATAATTCCCGGTGCGCAGGCGAGGAAAGAGGTTCTGGGTGGATCCGGCTTGGGGGGCTGGGAGGCGGGTAAAGCCCCGGCTGGCGTCCTCTGACGCCTCAGTTCCACTGCAGTCCCTCCCCCGCGGGGCGGGAGAGGTAATGAGTAGTAATTAGAGGTTATTAGCTGTACCCAGAGGGAGGGGCGGGCTCTGCTTTGGGGGTGGGTCTAGGTCTGAAAGGAGGGGAGCTGCTCCCTGCAACCTAGAGTCTGGTTCTGGCGACCCCTACCCGCGCCCCGCCCCCAGCAGGTTGGGCAGGATAACAGCTCCCCTCTTAACACCCCCTCCCTGCATTCCCCCTTCCTGCAGTATCGCGGGAACACAATCACTCTAGCACAGACTCCAGCTTACAGCCCACTCAGACGCGCGACCGCACACACGCAGGGACCTTGGAGGCTCGTCTACACACCCACATCCCCTTCCCGAGTCGTTTTCAGTCTCCATCCCCTGGGAGCAGAGCCGAGGGAAGGAGTAGGGAGGAAGGGGACAAGGGCCGGCAGTGCGGGCTTCCGGACTGGGCTTCTTCCGGCAGGCGTGAGAACAACTGCCATTTATCCCCTATCCCGCACGCGTCAGGGAGAGGGTGCTGCCAATAGGTAGAAACGGGAGTGGGGGGTAGCTGCCACCTGGCAGAAATGGAAGGTGAGCCGGAACTACGGCTGTGACAAGAATGGGAGGCTGGGAATATTTGTGAGAGGATGTAGTCACACAATGTTGGGGGACGTGCTGGGACCACCAAATATTTAGGAGTGGGGTCCCCAATATTTGCAAGACCCAGAGGGATCTTGATATTTAGGAGGAATCTAAATATCTGGAGCATGGACTTGAATTGTTTTAACGTTGCCGTGATATTATAGGCGTTATAGATATTCAGGGACCCCAAAGTCCCCAGATTTAAAGGAAGGTCTGCGTACCCTCACTTTGAAGGAGTCACAACCCTCCATTTGGGGCGGCAAGGAATCTCATGTTGGAGGGGAGAGGGAGTTCCTTACAGTGGTGGAGAAGAGCAGCAATCCCTAATAATGGAACACAGGGAACCCCGCTGTTGAAGGCATCCGTGTACCCTCCAAGTAGACCAGTTACAAACCCTCATTCTGAAGCAGGGATCTTTTATTTGCGGAAAAGAGTCAAACCCCCATTTTGATGGAGAGAGCCCCAAAGTTTGGGCAATGATCTGAAGGCCTCCATTAAGGACAGAAATGCTGGTCTGGGCCAGCAGCCCCCAGCTGGTTTGGGGACCCCACCCCCTCCTTTCCCCTCTGTTTCCAGGAACAGCTGGGCCCAGCCTGGGCTGTACTGCTGGGAAGCGGGTGAGTCAACCCCTCCCTGTGGCCACAGCTGGACCCCCGCCTGCCCCCTCTGGCCTTCACATCTGGGCAGAGACCCAGTCATGAGAGCTGGGATGGGGGCCCTTAAGTTCACACATTTGGAGATGGTGCCGCTCCCCTTGGAGAGTGATCACAACCTCTGGGTGGACACCATGCCCCACCCCATATCATGAGGGACTCTGGCAGGTTTTCTACACTCCAGACACTGACATTCTGCCAGGACTCCCATCCTGACCCCCTCCCCTCCCCGTGTCTGTGTATATATCTCTGAGTCCATGTGAAATGTGTTCACATCTATTTAGGTGGGAGATGGTGGGTCTGTGATTGTGTGTGCCCAGGCCTGTGTCTGCATCGACCTGTGTCTTGGTGAGTCTTGAGGCCCTGGGAATTTACACAACAGGCTATGTGTGTGTGATTTGGTGGTTTTTTTTGGAGGAGGGGTGTGCTGTCAGGGACTAGGGAACATGTTTTTCTTTATGGGACCTTGGTGCTGGTTTAGTCGCTAAGTCGTGTGGGACTCTTGGGACGCCGCCCCCCCCGGACTGTATTCCGCCAGGCTCCTCTGTCCATAGGATTTTCCAGGCAAGAATATGGAGTGGGTTGCTATTTCCTTCCTGACCCAGGGATCGAACCGGGGTCTCCTGCACTGCAGGCAGATTCTTTACCGACTGAGCTACCAGGGAAACCCTTACTTTGTGTCTATATCCCTATGTCATTCTTTGTGTAAGTAGTGAATGACTGATAATCAGTACTTCAGTATGCCTTTGTTTCTGTGACCGTGTCCTACTTTCTTTAGGTCATGTGTTTTTCTGCAATAGCATGAGGCTGTCATAGGTGGCCTTGGTTTGCCCATGTCCCCGAGACAGTCTGGTGTCCCTGTATGCGGCCTCGTGGGTTTGTCTTACTTTGTGTGCCCTAATAGTGATGTACGCGGCGGCGGACAGTATGACCATCGAGTCTGTCCCCACAATATGTCTATCTCTACAGTCTCTGTTTGAGGGGACAACTGGATTCCTGAGGTCCGAGTCTTTATCTGTTTGCGTCTTACTTTGTGTTGATGGTGTGGCTTTATAGGAGTGTCTGTATATGTCACCTATCTGTGTATAAAGATAGCCCTGCCTGTGTCCCTATCACAAACGGCGTATGACAGTGTGACCCTGCCCGCATTCGCTGCGGGGCTCTCTGGATTAGTGAAGGTTTGTGCCAACGTGTGGCAGGTGTATCTTGGGTCCGTGTGACACTGTAGATCAGAGAGTTCGTGACCTTGCGGGGGGGGGGGTGTGTGTGTGTGTCAAAGTCACGCAAGACAGCGTACTTAGCGGAGGCAGAGGCGGTGATGTGCTCCGGAGGTGTCAAAAACCCTAAGTTCTGCTGCTCTGGGCCCCGCTCCCTGCGCTGCGGGGGCGCGTGCGTCGTGCGTGACGTGAGGCACGACGGGGGTCGCTGCCTGCGTGGAGCCCGACGCGGTCGTGCCTGCGAGCGCGGGGAGGGGGTGGAAATGGGCTAGCTGCGTGCGTGCGTGCGTGTGTGCGTGCGTGCGTGCGTGGGCAGCCGCGGGGGTTGGGCGCGCGGGGGAGCGCACGCAGCCCCACCCTGTCCGGGACAGTTTGGGCGCGGGTGAAACCTGGCGGGGTTGGGGGTGGGGCGGGACGCGGCGCCGTTAACCCCTTCCTGCCCGACTTGAAACTTGTGGCCCCTCGACAGAGCGCGCGGGGGCTTCCCCAGTGCTCAGGGACCGTCCCTGACGAGGGAGGAACCCCGCCATCGAGCTGAGAGACCCCTCCCCCAGTTACCATGGGAACCGGAGCCTCCCGCGCGGCCGGACAGTCTTCCTTCCCCCTCTCGCTCTTCCTCTAACTCCACAGTCCACCGATAATGGGCTTCCCGCTCCTGATCTCCAGGGAAGGGGCTGGGGTCAGCGAGGCCGGGGCTTGCGTGACTCAGGCCAGCTTGAGGGTCCCCTGGCCACAGCAGACCTCGCTCCCCCTTCTCCACCCCGTGACTCATCCCTCGCGGCTTTTCCCCGTGTGTGACTCAAGCCCCTGGGAGGGGGCTGTGGACTCTGAGACCCCCTTCCAGGCAGTGGGGGCTGAGAACCCAGTACTGGGGACCTGGAGCTTGAGGGGTGGGGCTCTCCCTCCAGCGAGGTCTAGTGTTTTCCCTTAGCCATCTCTCACCAAGGTCAGTAAAGGCGTTTTCCCCCACCCCTGAATTGGCAGTACCTACCCCCCCAAACCCCTCCGGGAACCAAGTCCCCAGCCCCTCCCCCTCAAGCCCACAGGAAGTTTTGGCAGAGCCCGTTGGCGATGAAACGGTTAAAGCCGTTTTGTTATTCATTTCATCCAGGGGCCCCTTTTGACTCAGCGAGCCAGGCGCCCCCTTGAGCCGGGCCTCTTGGGGGCCTGGGTTCATACTCCCCACACGTACCATTTTTAGAGGGGGGGGAAGGCTGTTGGTGAGCTGACTGGGGGGGTCTTGGGTGGCATGTACAGAGTTGGGTTCAAATCCTACCTCTGTCCTCATTGCTCTCTGGGTCTCAGTTTCCCCATCTGAAAATGGGGGATAATTTTGAGCAGTTTATTGTGGCATTGTGAGATTAGGTGAATAATAGATGGAACACTTAGTTTGCAGAGCTGGGCACAGGAGCAGAGAGGGGGCTTGGTCGGTAAAAGGACCCAGGCTCCTCCTGTCTCCCAGGCCTGGGTGCTGGGTGCCCAGCAGAAGTGAGTCCTTGTGGGGCAGTCCATGCCCCACCCAGGCGCTCTGAGGCTATAGGGTTCATCCCGTCCACCCCCTGCCCCGGGCAGGCACCCAGGAAGTGAGAGGCGGGGCAGGAATGAAGCGGAACCTGTTGGGCCCGTCGCCTCCCCACCCCCCCACCCTCATTCCGGGGCCCTGACATGCCCCCCCACATACGCTGTGGCCCCACCCCCACCGCCCTGGACGCCTGGGTCCTGACCCGAGGGTGGCCCAAGGGAGGGGATGTCGGCGGAGACAGCGTCTCGCGAACATCCTGTGGACTCCTGGCTGGACAGACGGGAGAGTCAGCCCCTCCCCGGGCAGGACAGCAGTCGGCTGGGGGCAGAGTAAACACAGCCCAGAGCAGCCAGACTTGGAGGGGCGGCAAGGAGCATACACATACACAGTCACCCCGAGAGAAAGCCAGTCTACACACACAAAACTCCTGTCACCCTGGCCACAGATGGACTGCCAAACGGGGACACACTGACAGGGTCAGACACAAATCTGGGTAGAGACGGCTGTCAAATGCAGACACGGTGACAGGGTAGGCCAAAAAGGAAGACCGAAACGCTGCCAAACACACGAAGACACTGATAGGCCAGAAGCATAAAGGCAGGGAGTGAGTGACACAGATAAGTGAACTCAGCGTACAGGCAAGATGGACACACCGACAAGCACAAACACAAGGATATTGACATTCAGGTGAGAAGTGCACAGCCTGGCAGACAGATGCATGTCCACAGGCACCCTGAGACAAATGTACAGGCCAGAAACACACAGCAGGACGGACACACAGATGCAAGTGGGCAACACAGGCATGTGGATAGACTCAGAGATGAGGGACAGTCATTTTCAGAGCAAGTGCCCCAAGAGGTGCACAGAGATGGTCAGACACTGTTAGATCCTGACACACTGGAGAAGGCCACAAAGGCATACACACGCACACACACTAGCAAGATCACCAACTCAAAAAGATAACTCAGAGGTGAAAGAGACAATCATAAACGTATGGAGGGAAGGACAGGAAGGACACATACCATGATAGAGAGCCCCAGCTGCCATCCCCCCACAACACACACACAGTTGTATACATACTCAGACAAGCTCTGAGGACACCAGAAATCAGCCTTATAGATACACACTACCTCACTGATAACACACACGTCAGACCCTCTGACAGACTGGGCATATGAAAGCAGACAGACTGACATATTCACAGACATGGTCTGGCCAGATAGTCACACCCAACACAGAGAAGCATGGACAGGCCACAGTCGGATATTCATTAACACGTTGGCACAAGGACACCCTGACAGAACCTGTTGGCTAGCCAACACACATAGACACCTTACACACCAGCCACAGAGCCCACATGGACACACACACAGACGGTCACAGACACACACCAGCCACGGACCTCACACACAAACCTCACACAGGCAAGCCATAGACCTCACACACAGACACACATACACATACAGGGCAGACACGAATAGATTAGCAGTAAGAACTCCAGGACAACCTAGATTCCTGTATACAGGCCAGCCACAATACAACCTATTATATAGACCATACACATACACACAGACACACTCACCCCCCTCTCCCCTCCATCCCCCCACCCAAAGCAGACAGGCCCTACACACCCCTGCAGGGTTGGGCCAGCACACAGACACACTCACACGCCCTGACAGGTCAGCCACACACAAACCCACAGCCACCCAGACACACGTGCACCCCTGGACCATGAGGAGGTACTGTGGGGTTCTGGGCTTCCCAGCCCTTCTCTACCCCCACCCAGAGATCCTGGTGCTTCCTCTCTCCAAACACCTCCCCCCACCTCCTCCCAGGCTGCTGTTTGTCACTTCCCCTAGGAGGCCCAGCTCAGCAGCCTAGGTCCCTGGTGGGGTGTGGGCCTGTTTTCTCAGCACATCTGCATAAATGGGGCACCCGGGATCTCAGCCATGCTCAGGCCCCCCAAGACCTTGCCAGCAGTGGGGGGGGGGTACCAGAAATAGTCCTGTGGGAAACTTCCCTCATGCCCAGCTTAGTCAGCCTGAGGACAGAACTCTCCTTCCTGCTTCCAAGAAAACCAAGCTGCTTCCTCCCCAGGAGAGGGATAGGGACCCCCCAAACCACAGAGGTGAGGGAGGGATGCGGCTGGCAAGCTAGGGGTTCTTGGGGGAGGGCCTCCCTGATTCTCAGCCTCTTCCTGCCAGCTGCCTGTCCACACCCAGGGGCAGGGACAAGGGAGCCTGGGTGCTATGACTTGCGAGTTCTCGCCCTGGCCTGCCCACTGGCTGACTCACAGGCAGCCCCCAGCCCAGTTTCCTGGTGAGGGCCCTGCTGGCCAGTGGGGCCGGGGTGGAGGGGGGTCACCAGGCTATTTATAAGAAGGAGAAGTCCCTCCTGCCAAGGCCAAAAGCCCCAGAGAGACCCATGGGTGGGGGTGGGTAAACTTCCTCCTTATCCAGTCTCCCAGGTCCTGGGCCCCTGGGCATGAGGAAAGCCTGGGCACAGTCTCCTTAGCTGGATGCGGGTTTGAAGCCCATGGCCTGGGCAGTACCCAGCTGCTAGTCTGGGCACCCAGGGCAGACAGAGGAGGGGGCTATCTTCACACCCTCCTCACGGGGCTGGCCTTGGCGCCAGTGGGGCGGCATGAGGGGGTGGTGCCCAGGCCACAAGGGTGAGACTGGCAGGGGCCTGGAACCGGCTGTACCAGCTCAGCTAGGCCCCCGCCCTCCCTCCTGGCCCAATCCCCACCCCCTGCTCAAACACTTGTGCAGAGAGCATGCTGGTCTTGCCCCCAAACACACCAGCACCCCTCTGTCCTGTGCCCAACCCCCATAAAGGAGACACTTTATGAAAGGGCCTGCAGAGCTTATCATACAGTTGGTACTGCATACATGCCTCTCTGGTTGTGATTATCTACACAAAAGTGGCTAACACTCTGGAGCCAAACATCTCAGGTTTTAGGTCAATCCCAGGGCTTTGAGCTGTGGGACATCAGGCAGGTTCCTTACCTTGCTATGCCTAAGTTTTCTAGTCTGTTAAAGGGGGCTAATAGCAAATAGCATACATTTCGCTGGGTTGTTGGAAGCAGGCAATGAGTTATTCTATGTAAACCACTTAGAAGAGTGCCTGGCCTATGGTAAGAGCCATTTGTGTGTGTGTTAATCACTCAGTGCTGTCTGACTCTTTGGGACCCCATGGATTGTAGCCTGCCAGGCTCCTCTGTCCATGGAATTCTCCAGGCAAGAATACTGGAGTGGGTTGCCATTTCCTTCTCCTGGGAAGAGCCATGTAAGTGTTAGCTATTAAAATAATAATTATTTCTCTGTCTGCTTGTCTTAAGTGTCTCTGAGTCGTGCTGTCTGTCTGCATGACTCTAACCCTGCAGCTCTCCCTGCCCTAACCCCCACCCCCATACATCCATTTTTCCTTGCTGGGTCCTTGGCCTCCATCTCTACCCTCACTGGGACAGTCTCAGCTCTCTCCAGGACTCCCCTGGCATGGCCAGCCTCTGCACTGGTCAGGGCTGACTCACTGTGGCCTCCTGGCCCGTGGGACCTGCAGGTTGGCTTCCTGAGATGCTGCCCTCTGGTCAGACCTGCCCAGCCCCCCAACGCTGCCCGCTGCACCCCCGCAGGGCCCAGCCAGATGTCAGCTGCAGTTATTAGCATGGGCGGGAGACACAGACCTGGCAGTGTGCCTGCCAGACTCAGCGGCCGCTGGAATCTCCCTTGAGCCTAGGGCGGGGGAGGGGAGCAGTTTAAGCAAGGGAGGAGGGGAGGGGGTACCCAGGGGTCACAAGGACCCTCCAAAATGGGGACACCCCCAGCTTCTCATGGGACCTTCCTCCCCAACGCGCCACTGCTCTGCTGGACTTCCCCAGCCCCCGCAGAGCTCAGTTTCTCTTTTGCCTTCTTTCGTTTTGCTTCTCTCCTCCACACTTGGTGAACTCTGTGCTTGACCTGCAAAGGCTGGCTAGCCCCTCTCCCCCAGCCTCTCTCTGCCCTAAAGAAACTTCCATCTATCTCCCAAAAGATAGAGGCTTCCCTCTCTGAGAGACTGAGCTCATCTTTGGTTCTAGTGGCTGGTATCCTATCTGCATGGAAGTTCCACTTTAAGTCTAAATCGAAGCCTCGCCATCTAAACCTTCACCTATTCCTGGGGAAGAGGCTCTGGAGGGGTTCCCTCAGATGAGGGAGACACCTAGGGTGAGGGAATGGATCCCCTTTTAGGTATTCTGGATGGTGAGGAGCCCCCATACTAAAACAGGAGTAGGGCCCCTCACCCACATGAGTGAAGGAGGGGGCACCGCAGCCCCTACGGATGTGCCAGACCTCCTGTTAGAAAGTAAGGGCATCCAGCTCGAGGTAAGAGGCAGCCGCGTCAGCCCGGCCAGGCGCCGGGGTCGCCTCGAGGCATTGGCCCGCCCCCTCTTCGCCCGTCGGGCTGGGGGCGAAGTCCGACCCAGGCCCGCGGGCAGGCGGGGACCTGCCAGGCTGCGTCGGGCCAGGCAGGGCCTGGCAGGACGCGGCCTCAGAGCGGCTGGGTGGGGCTGGGCCAGGCGGCCGTGGGGGCCCCGGGGGCGGCGGCCGGGGCTGGTCGGGACTAGCCGTCCGGGGGCCCGGGCGTGCCCTGGGACCTGGCAGATACCGGGGCGGCCGGCTCCTGGCCGGGGCCCGGGACAGAGCTAGACCCACCCCTTCCTGTGCCCTTATTTGGGCGTCGGGGCGAGACTCCGGGGGCCGCCCCGCCCCCAGTCCGGCCGGCGGACTCCCGCCTGTTGCCATGGCGACCAGGCCTCGCTCCCGGGTGGGTCCCCCTCCCTCGGGCCAGTGGAATCATCCCGGACTGCCAGCCTCCGCCATTGCCTGCGGGTTCCGAGGACTGAACCATTACTGGGGTGGGGATCGGTGACTGGAGACCTCTACAGCTGGGCTTATTCAGCGTCCCTGGCTTTCTCGGGGGTCGCCTGCTCAGGTTCCTCTTCCAGGCGCTGAACCCCGCCGGACACAGGGCGGGGCGCCTGGTCCCGTAGGATTCGAGTGACGGAGGCAGGGCCGGGCTCCGTCCCCCGGGGCTGTTGCCACACTTCCTGCCGCGGAGCTCTTTCCCCCGCCTGTTTCTAAGGAAGGAGTGGGGTTGGGCGACCGCGCCCCAGCCGTCGGGCTCGGTCTAGGCACCAGGAGCCGACACGGTGTTGGTCAACCTCAGGGTCACTAGGGGAGGGCTTTGGGGTGGGGAGTATACAGGCACCCACGAGAGGGGGAGCCGATCGTGGAAGGTCCCCAGGATCCTCAAAGACCCCTCCTTCTCTCAGGTCTCAACCGGGGACCCTCTCAATATTATCCCAATTCTGAAAGGGTGCCTCGACCCTTCTAATTCTCCTTCACTGGGGCTTCGCAGATGATCCCAGTGACCCGCAACCTCTGACAGTATCCCAGTCTTCTACCCCACGTATTTTCCTTGCCTCAGTGTACCCCAGGACCCTCACTCACTTTATGCATTTCTAGTTTCTCTCAATTCCTTCCCCTTCCCGCTTGTGGGGGACTCTGTCTCTCTCCGGCGGACTCCAGGACCCCGACTCATTTTTTGCATAGTGGACCCTCCAGCCTCTCCCGGGTACACTGTTGATCGCTCCTCCTTATTTTACCTGGGTTCAGCTCCTCCCGGGAAAATTCCAATCCCTCAACAATTCTGTACCCAGGACCCCCACTCAGTTTCGGAGTTAGATGTCTCCTCCCCCGCTTCTCCATCTACCTTGCTTAACCTTCTTGTCTCTCCTTTGCGGGGTCTCTCAGTGTATTCTCAGCCCTCCAGCACCTCTGAAAGACTCCAGATCACTCAGGCCTTTCCGTGTGCATCCCGGGACCACCCCCTCCCCCCAACACACACACTTGCTCAGTACCAATTCCTCGTATCCCTTATCGCGTACTCCAGGGAAATCATCACCCTCCCTGAAACCTCTCCCGGTGTGCCTCGGATCGCCCCAGCACCCCCTTCCTCACGCACCCTAGGGTCCTTTGGCCCCTCCCCCTGCAGGCGCTCCGAGCCACCCAGCCCGTGGCCGCTGTTTACAAGGACACGCGCTTCCTGACAATGACGCGAGCCGCCTCCTCCCCTTCCCCACGCTCCAGAAGGGGGGCGCGGGGGCCTGGCTCGGGCGACAGCCAATCAGAGCGCACTTCCGCGGCTGACAGCCGCGGTATAAAGGCTTGTGGCTCTGGCGGAGCGGCCGGGACCTTGAGCACGGCCAGGCCAGCATCGGAGCCAGCAGGGAGCGGGGAGCAAGGGGGAAGCGACACCAAGAAAACGAGCGCGCCAGAGAGGGGCAGAGGGGCTCGAGAAGCCGCACAGAGCTTCCTCGCACAGCCTCTGACTGGCCTCTCCCGACCAGTGCCAGCCCTCAGGAACGTTCGTCCAGACACCCGATACAGGCACAGCCCCGGACTGCGCGCGGCTCGCTGCAGCGAGGCCCGGGGCGGCCCCGCAGGGACCCGCTCTGACCGGCCGGGCCGCCCGGATGTGCACTAAAATGGAACAGCCCTTCTACCACGACGACTCATACGCAGCGGCGGGATACGGCCGGACCACGGGCGGCCTCTCTCTACACGACTACAAACTCCTGAAACCCAGCCTGGCGCTCAACCTGGCCGACCCCTACCGAAATCTCAAAGCACCCGGTGCGCGGGGTCCCGGCCCAGAGGGCAACGGCGGAGGCAGCTACTTTTCCAGCCAGGGTTCGGACACAGGCGCGTCGCTCAAGCTCGCCTCATCGGAGCTGGAGCGCCTGATCGTCCCCAACAGCAACGGCGTGATCACGACGACGCCCACGCCCCCGGGACAGTACTTTTACCCCCGCGGGGGTGGCAGCGGTGGAGGTGCGGGGGGCGCAGGGGGCGGCGTCACTGAGGAGCAGGAAGGCTTCGCTGACGGCTTTTGTAAAAGCGCTGGACGACCTGCACAAGATGAACCACGTGACGCCCCCCAACGTGTCCCTGGGCGCCAGCGGGGGCCCCCCAGCCGGGCCCGGGGGCGTCTACGCCGGCCCAGAGCCGCCTCCAGTGTACACCAACCTCAGCAGCTATTCTCCGGCCTCTGCGCCCTCCGGAGGAGCCGGGGCCGCCGTCGGGACAGGGAGCTCGTACCCGACGGCCACCATCAGCTACCTCCCACACGCGCCACCCTTCGCCGGCGGCCACCCGGCGCAGCTGGGCCTGGGCCGTGGCGCCTCCGCCTTCAAGGAGGAACCGCAGACCGTGCCTGAGGCGCGCAGCCGCGATGCCTCGCCGCCGGTGTCCCCCATCAACATGGAAGACCAGGAGCGCATCAAAGTAGAGCGCAAGCGGCTGCGAAACCGGCTGGCGGCCACCAAGTGCCGGAAGCGGAAGCTGGAGCGCATCGCGCGCCTGGAGGACAAGGTGAAGACACTCAAGGCCGAGAACGCGGGGCTGTCCAGCACTGCCGGCGTCCTCCGGGAGCAGGTGGCTCAGCTCAAACAGAAGGTCATGACCCACGTCAGCAACGGCTGCCAACTGCTGCTTGGGGTCAAGGGACACGCCTTCTGAGCGCCCCCTTATCCCCCCGTACGGACATTTCCCCAACCTGGACGGCTGGGCGCACGCCTCCCATGGGGCGAGGGGGCAGGCGGTGGGCACTGGCCCCGGGGCCTGAGGGCGCTACAAACCACACTGGACTCCTGCCCGCCCGCTCTGCGCCCAGTCCTTCCACCTCAACGTTTACAAGCCCCCCTTCCACTATTTTTTTTTAATTTTTTTTCTGCAGAACTCAATTCATATTGAATATAATATATTTGTGTATTTAACAGGGAGGGGAGGAGGGGGCGGTTGCGGCGGAGCTGGCCCCGCCGCCCGGTACTCTAGCCCTCGGGAATACTGAGGAGGGGACCCCCGCCCCCTGCCCTCCCCCCTCTGCACCGTACTGTGGAGAAGAAACACGCAGTCGGTTTCTAAAGGATTTATTTTAAGCTGTGTTTATGTGTGAGTTCGTTAATTGTCCTTACTTTTTATTGAATCTATTTAAGTAAAAAAAAAAAGTTCTTTATTAATTTCTGTTGTCTTTTTTTCAAGCCGGGCGGGCGGAGGGAGGGGAGTACTGGGCAGCCCCCACCCCACGGCTGTTTGTGGCTTGCTCCTGTAACTGTGTCAACCTCGCCAGTTCTGTTCAGGCATCTTGCGTCCTCAGCCCGGGTGTCCAACCCTTCTCGAGTCTCCTGATCTCCCGGATTGGAAGGTCCAGGGCGGGTACACAGTCCAGCCACCCTCCCCGCCCCCTACCCCCCGGCCCTAGCGCCAGGGGACACGATGCCTGGAGCGAAACGCTCAGCGCGCAGGCGCGGCACCGCCCAGCCGCGCGCGCCGGGGCTTTCCCGGCTGACGCTGCGGAAGCGCTGTCCAAACATGGACCGATTCTGCCCAGTGACGCGACAGCGGTCTCCGGGCAGATTCCGGGAATCCCCTCCCCCGCTCTGCCGGGCAGAGCTGCGGCGCCGGGAAGGGGGCCGGGATTTTCCCAGGCTGGCGGCTACCGAGGCCCGGAAAGCCCCAGGCCTGGGTCCAGAGCGTCCGCGGTAGGCGGGGCCGCCCTCCAGAGCCCCAGGAGCCACCCCAGAGTTTCCCCCATCAGGCTGGAGCCTGGGTCCTGCACAGCCCACGCCCGCTGCGTTTGACCTGACCCGGGCGGGGGGATGCAGTTGCCTGTGCGTCGTTGCCACCGCGATCCCCTCCCCACCCCCGCCAGGAAGGGCGGTGCCCGCCTGCCAGTTTCCCCTCCCGGGTGCCAGGCCGGGAGCGGGGCGACTGCCAGGTCTGGTCCTGCCGGGGCGGCTGTTCTGGCCGCCGGGCGCCGCCCTCGCATGGGGCTGCCTCCCCCGCAGCTAGGACTGGTGGCAGGGCGGCTGGCGAGCCCCGATGGGGATCTGGCAGGCTTCGGAGCTGGAAGCCCCCAGAACAGCAGAGAAAAAACACAGACTGAGAAACGAGGCCACAGGGCCTCGGTGCGGTAGAACAGACGCTTCATTAATTTGTTTATAAAATACTGAACAACCCGGTCCTGGAGTCACTAGCTGGACCAGGGCAGACAGACAATAAACAAGCAAACATGATTTGGAGATGGTGGTTAGTGCCAGGAAGAGAAAAAAAAACTGGTCACAATGGTCTTGATGGAGCAGGGGAGGTGAGCTGCTTTGGAGAATGAATTGGGAACATGGAATTTTAAATGAGGCGATTTTTCAGCTGACCCCTGAGAAAATCCTGAGTAACAGAGTTCTGCCAGAGAGAATAGCATATGCAAAGTTTCTTTGGCCAGAACAAGATCAGCCTGTTAAAGAACACCAAGAAGCCACTGTGCTTCAATGGAGTGAACCCATGGAGGTGGAGATGAGGTCAGGGAAGACCACGTAGGGCCTTGTGGAGGAGTACAGGTAAAATTCCAAGGCTGAGGACTTCCCTCGTGGTCCAGTGTGCAGGAGACTCGAGTTTAATTCCTGGTTTGGGAAGATTCCACATGCTATGGAGCAACTAAGCCAGTGTGGTGTGCCACAACTACTGAAGCCAGTGCTCTAGGGCCCCTGCTTTGGAAGAGAAGCCCGTGCACCGCTACTAGAGTAGCCCCCACTCGCTGTGACTAGAGAAAGCCAACACTCAGCAATGAAGGCCTAGTGCAGCCAAAATAATAAAAAAAAATGTAAAAACCATAGAATAAAAACTCCAAGGCTGAGATGAGTGACTTTGGAGGGCCTTACGCTGGAGTACTACTAATGGTGGTGGTGGTTTAGTCACTAAGCCGTGTCTGACTCTTTAGTGACCCCGTGGACTGTAGCCTGCCAGGCTCCTCCGTCCACGGGATTTTCCAGGCCAAGAATATTGGAGTGGGTTGCCATTTCCTCCTCCAGGGGATCTTCTTGACTTAGGGATAGAACCTGCGACTCCTGCATTGCAGGCAAATTACTAAGCCACTAGGGAAGCTTAATTTAGTAATGGGTCTATGGATTAAATGAGCATGTTTGTCCTGTGGAAGGAAATGAAGCTAAGAATGGCAACACCACTTGCCTAAAAAAGTACAGCATCCAACTTCGTACCTTAGAACACCATGTTGCTCCTAACACCTGCCTTCTCCTCTCTCACCCTTCCATTTCAGGGACAGAGACATAAACGTTCCAACCTCTGGTGGTGCAGAACTCGCAGCAAAAACTATGCACGTACCTCAAGCTCCCACTCTTGGTTCTACTTTCAGGATTGGGTCCCCACCTTCTTCCAGTCCCAGGGACCTGGTCCTAATAACCTTTAAGAGTTCTGATCTTCACATACTTATCTCTTTTAACATGCATTTTCTTCATTCCCATTGGTCGTCTTCATTCCCGTTTTGCTATTGAAAAGCCCCAGGGAAGACCACAGCTCCTAAGTGGTTTTTTAACCCAGGCTGGCTGCTGTTAAGGTGTGGGCGCTGCCCTGCCTGGCCACGTTTCAGGTAGTAAGGCAGCCTAGGACTTGCTCCCTGCAAGGGGCAACAGCGTGAACCTCCTCCCCTTCAGGCCACGGTGAAAGAAAGCAGTGAGAATGAGGCAAGGCTGCCACCTTGTGGTGAAGATCGGTAACTACAACGTCAGTTTCCCAGGCCGCAGCCTGGAGAAAGCGGCTGGGGGTGGTATCACACCAGGACAAACCACACAAACACAAGACTTAGATCTGTCCCTAATACTTTATTAGTCACCTGTAGGCCTGTTCTCAGTTATGTGGGCTCCAAGGAGGGGGTCACCATTCACCAGCTCGCGGTTGGGGGCTTGAGAAGGACTTGGCCTAACCCTCCATGGTCATGGACTGTGGAGTCTAAAGGAGCAGGTCTGGCATTTCCTGGGTCAGTACAGGACACACAGGTAGGGGCATAGAGGCGGGCCAAGAGCCCAGGCTTGCCACCATCTGCCAGCCTAATTGTGTTTGGAGAAATATTCCTTGCTGTCGTCCACGTTGGGCTTGATTGTGTCACTGCCTGGTGTCCAGCCGGCAGGGCAGACTGTGGAAAAAAAGGTATGCACACATGAGGCTAGAGTGCCATGTTCAAGAGAGAGCGGTAGTGAGGGGACAAAGAGAGGAGCAGGAGCATGAGTTGCAGAAGAAAGAGCCTAGAGCCAAGTGGGGAGCTTAGGCCTCTCTCCCTAAAACCATGCCACATGATGAAAGAAGCCCTCCACGCTCAGCTGCAGGATTGTCTGACATTTGGGGGCGGGGGCTGTGCCTCAAGGCATGTGGGATGTTAGTTTTCTGATCAGGGATTGAACCTGTGCCCCTTGCAGTGGAAGTTTCAACCACTGGACTACCAGGGAAGTCCCTATTTTATTTTTTGGCCATGCCGTGTGGCTTATGGAATCTTAGTTCCCTATCAGGGACTGAACTTGGGCCCTTGGCAGTAAAAGTTTGGAAACCACTGGACAGCCAGTGAATTCCCTGGCTAACATTTTAATTTCTTTCTGACTCCTTTAATCCCATCTTTCTCTCTTAGTCCGAGTCCCAGTGGACTTCAAGGGCCAGTGGCCTTCACAGAAGACAACTCTGATCCAATTAACATTCAAGCCTGCCTTGGCACAGGCTTTCTCAAATACCTTCTATAGGGTTCTATTACCTCCCCAGTTGTCTGCCCTTATATTGGGATAGTATCTCCCCCACCAGACTAGAAATTTCTTGCAGACCTTGTGGTGAATCTTCTCTGGGGCCCTCATATCCACCCCACACAAGCGATTGAGCAGGCCGTGAACATATGTGCGCATGACACAGGGGCTGCGTATGTACCCACATGTGGACACATGTGACTGGGTGTGTCTGCTCACCTTCCCCATGCTCATCTGTGTACTGGAAAGCCTGGACCAGCCTCAGAACCTCATCCACGGAGCGTCCCACAGGCAAATCATTGATGGTGACCTGGCGAAGGACACCCTTGCCGTCGATGACAAAGAGGCCCCTGAGATATTGGAGTTCACAGTGAGGAGCCAGGGCTCCCACTGTCAGGACCCGAGAAGGGAGCACAGACTTCCTGCTAGCCACAGGGTGAGAGTGGTCCCCTCACCCTGAGGATGGGGGCTTCCCAAGGTTCCCACAGTACCTGTAGGCAATGCCCTCATCTTCCTTCAGCACGCCATAATCACTGGACAACTTTCTGGTTACATCAGCCAGCAGCGGGATGTTCAGCGGGCCCAAGCCTCCCTCCTTCCGGGGAGTGTTGATCCTGGGGGTGGAGGAGAGAAGGTTGGGACCTCAGGATGGCTGATGCAGCAGGTTCCTTCCCCTGTGGGCCTGGGTGTGATAAGGGCTGGAGAAGGGGGTGCTGGAGCTGAGAGATAAGGGGCCTGAGAGCAAGTCCCAGGCATCCCTGCCCACCCCACCCTGAAGTGGGTGCAGAGGCTGCTTCCCACAGCTGGGAAGATCAAGCTAATACTCTAGCAAAGTGACTTCACGTGTGCAGCAGCAACTGGAGGCAAAGAACCTGCCCTGAAGTCCCCAATCTCCTCTTTCGAACTGTGTCGTGGGGCCCAGCCTTTCAGGCTCTTAAACTGGAGTTTCCACCTGGCTCAAATAGTTCTTGGGAGGGAGGCTGCATTGCCCTAACTGAGATAAAGCATTTGTCAACTCCCTATACCACAGAAACTACTTTCCAAAGGCTAATTACTGTCATCATCCTGAAGGACTTGGGAATCACCCTCTCCATTATTTTCTTGCTGGGAAAGGGATATGCAGAGGTTGCCCATTGACCAGGAGAACACACAGTTGGGACCCTAGAGGGGTGTAGGTTTAGGTGTACCCTCCCTCCTTGCTGGTGATCTCCATTCCTACCAAGCCAGGTGGGTGAACTGAGAGTCGACGGAGACGCCGAGCACCTCGCAGTTCAGCTTGTGGAACTCCGCGGCACGGTCGCTGAAGGCTACGATCTCCGTGGGGCACACAAAGGTAAAGTCCAGCGGGTAGAAAAAGAGGACCACGTACTTCCCTGGGGAAAGGGGCGGGAAGAGACGAGGAGTTGGGGCTCGGGCCCGCTAAGGCCTGTGCCCCGCCCCCCTCCCCACCCCCACCGCGGCCTCCATCCACTCACCTTTGTAGTCGGAAAGCTTCACCTCCTTGAAGGCACCATCCACCACCGCGGTGGCCTGGAATTCCGGGGCGGGCTTTCCGAGGTGCGCCTTGCCGCAGACCATGACTGAAAGCTGAGACCACCCCCCCCGCCCCACCCACGCCAGGTCAGTGCGCCCCGGACGACCCTTTGTCCTCACTTCCCAAGGTCACGCTGCATATCCGGCCGAGTTACCGAGTCAGAGCGGAGGAGACACTCGCAGCCCTGCCCTGCATCCTCTCCGGGACCAGGCCAGCGCGTCCAGGAGACTTTAGGAGACCCGCCCACCTGAACAGCTAGGGCGGCCGGGCTGCTGCCGCCCGGTCCCCAGTTAGCGTGTCGGCCGTAGCGCAATCGCGCAAGCCCACCCGCCCAGGAGATGTCGCGAGTTGGGGACGGGGAGCATGGGGATGCGGCCGGCACTCCAAGGTTCTGGCCTCGGTTTCCCGCCCCTCACCCCCACCCCCAGCCCCAGCCCACCCCACCCCACCCCCACAAGGACAAAGGCAGCCGCTACGGCGGGCGGAAAACAAAGGCGGCCGGCGCTGAGGTTTGGATAGGGCCTGAGCTGTTCCAAGGGGGCCCATTCCGCAGCCCGATGCACTCCCGGTGTCCATACCTGCGTGAGTAAAGGCGGGACGCACGGACTTGCGGATGCACGGACTTGACTTCGCAGGGCCAAGCGAGCCGAGGCCCGCGGCGCCTTTTATAGTCGGCCCGAACCATGACGCCTATGGCGCGGGGAGGTGGGCGGACTTACCAAGCGGTCGGGTCCACTGCAAGAAGCGCAGGGGAGGGGAAGCGGAGTCGGCCGCGACCACGCGCCCGCGGGAGGCGGGGGGAGACGCGCAGCCTCCGGCCCAGACCACTGCACCCGACCGCGGGGGGTGATGCGCGGGGGCTCCTCTTTGGAGCGCGCCGGGGTCGGTTGGAGTCCGGCATGGCCCGGAGCCGGGCGGCGCTACTACTGCCGTCTCTGATGCTCCCTGCTGCTGGTGACCCCTGCCCAGGTCTCCCCCGACTACCAGTACTTCGGCCAGCAGGGCGAAGGGGACACCTGGGAGCAGCTGCGGCTGCAGCATCAGAAGAAAGGTAACTGCAGGCCGCGGATGTTACAGCGCTGAAAGGGGCCTCATTTGCCCCTACTTCACCATCTGGCTGCAGAGAGACCCTCCTCCAGGGACTTCAAATTTCTGCCTTGCTGCGCCCTGGCGGTACCTCTTGGGCTGGTTACTTTGGCTTAGTTTTCTCATCTAAATTAAGGTAGTGTCTTTAAGCAGTTTACATGGGGAGAGCGGAGTGGACAGGCGATAAATACCAACGCAGACGTGTCCATAAATTCATGGATAAGTGCTGAGAAAGGCGGAGATAGAGAAGGCAGGGCTCATGTAAACTTCTAAAGTCAGAGAAGGCCTCCTGGCTGAAGAAAGGTAACCAGTGCAGCCGGAATGACAAGCAAAAAGCCCCAAATGCGAAGATTTAAGGGGAGGAGCGCGCCAGGGAGTCGGAACAGCAAGTGCCAAGATGGAAAGAGGAATGGAAAGAGGCCAGTGTTGTCTGGCAGAGGTTGATGAGGGCATGAGGTGTCAGGACTTTCTGAGCCCCAGACGTGAGCTGCTGCTGCTGCTGCTGCTAAGTCACTTCAGTCGTGTCCGACTATGTGCGACCCCATAGACGGCAGCCCACCAGGCTCCCCCGCCCCTGAGATTCTCCAGACAAGAACACTGGAGTGGGTTGCCATTTCCTTCTCCAATGCAGAGAGTGAAAAGTGAAAGTGAAGTCGCTCAGTCGTGTCCGACTCTTAGTGACACCATGGACTGCAGCCTACCAGGCTCCTCCGTCCATGGGAGTTTCCAGGCAAGAGTACTGGAGTGGGGTGCCATTGCCTTCTCCAGATGTGAGCTAAGACCTGTCAACTAGGGCCGTAGGGAAGAGTCTGTAAAAGAACAGTTGTAAAGGGCGTCTGATAAATGTAGCTGCGTTAAAAGTGGTCAAGATAATTGTTTTTGTATTCCGTGCATAGCCAGGGGCTTTAAGTACCTTCATTATACTAATTATGGCCTTTAATTTACCACCTGGTAACACCGCTGGTCAGGTGACACTGGACTTGTTGGACCTGCTTGTGATCACACCCTTTTAGAGAGGAGTCACCTTCAGACGGTGGCCGCCAAGTGTGTTGTACCACACCCCCAACTGGACAGGCAGGCACAGATGGGAAGTGTCATTTTGCAGCCCCTCCGGGTCACTCACCAGATGTGTGATCTTGGAAAGGTGGGTTGCTCTATTTAGGTCTCAGTTTCCCCACCTGGGACTAATGGGAAGATTAGAGATCATCTGTGTCGGGATAGGTGGCAGAGAAACACAGCTGAGCAAATATGCTTGTTGTTCAGTCGCTCAGTCGTGTCCGACTCCTCGAGACTCCATGGGCTGCAGCACTCCAGGCTTCCCTGTTCTTCACCATCTCCCGGAGTTTGGAACTGTTATTTGTTAGTGTCTTTCTCCTCTGCCCTCCTTGGAATGGGGGGATATAGGTTCCCCCTCTACCTGGCCCTCCATCCCTAGAATTGGAAGACTCTGTCCTTGGCCCTTGGGGAAAGTGGCGCTGTTTCTGCGACCTGGGCAAGCAGGAGCGCAGCCGCGAGGTTGTGGGCACGTCGCCGGGCCCGGTGTTCATGGACCGCGAGAATCTGGTACAGGTGCGACCCTGCCGGCAACGGGATTGTTCATCCTGCGAGCCGAACGACTGCGATTGGAGGCTCTGAGCCCGGGTGAGCAACGGGCGTGGAGGAGGCGTCCCCCATGCCGCCTCCCCCACCCCCCCGCCCACAGTGGGCTGGCTTGTCCGGGGCCCTGAGTCCCAAGGGTGGGAGGGGAGAGAGGAAGGGCTGGACGTGGGGGAGCGAGTACGAGGCGGGCACCGGGAAAAGGAACACTAAATCTGGGGCTTGAGCAGAGCGTGGGAGAGGAGAGCTGAGTCAGGAGATGTGAGCCCTGCTGATACCCGAGGAGAAAGGGAGATAGACGGTGGGGGTGGGGAGGGGAAAACGGAGATGGAGGAACAGAAACCCACAAGCTGAGGGCGTGAGCCCTGATGAAAGCAGAAAATAGAAAGAGATGCGTTCGTTGGAACAAATCTAGGAGGCGTGCTCCTCGCTAAGACGTGAGAAAAAGAGGGAAAAGAGCAGAGGAGGGGGCGGGGGCTTGAACCCTGAGTTTGGCAGGGGGAGGGAGCCTGCGTGATGGACGAAGACTCTAAGCAGGATTCTGAAGTCTGGGATCTCTGTTGGGGTAGAGGAGGCTTAGCCCGAAAGAGAGGACAGGAAGCGGGCGAGGGGTGGTGCCGATAGGTCGAGAGCTGGCCCTGCTGCGGGGCCCGCGGAAAACGCTCAGGGAGACCTTTCCTTGCGGACTTCGTTACTACGGCTGGTGGCGGCGGCCGAGGCGGCATGGATCTCAGCGAGCTGGAAAGAGACAATACGGGCCGCTGTCGCCTGAGTTCCCCTGTGCCTCCTGTGTGCCTCAAGGAGCCCTGCGTCCTGGGCGTCGATGAAGCGGGCCGGGGCCCGGTGCTGGGTGAGCCCCCAGGGCCAGGTGGGGGAGGGGCATGATAAGTGGGATGCAAGTTGCGGTGGAACCGGAGCTGGGGTTGCACCGGACTCCAGGAGGTGGGTGATAGTGGTGTTAGCGATGGCATTGGTGATGGCACCGAAAAAAAAGCGGTGATGATGGAATATAGGTGGCGGCTTTCACGGGCTCACTGGACTCCCTCTTCCCCAGGCCCCATGGTCTATGCTATCTGCTATTGTCCCCTGTCCCGCCTGCAGGATCTGGAGGCCCTGAAAGTGGCAGGTGAGGACTGGAGTGCGTCTAGGAAGGGGGCTCCTGGCATGGGCACGGGTGGCTGCAGGGTGGAAGGGGAAAGCAGGAACTGGGGGAATCAGCCCCTCCCCTTCTCATCCAACCCTCCTCTCAGACTCAAAGACCCTGTCGGAGAGCGAGCGGGACAGGCTCTTTGCGAAAATGGAGGAGGACGGGGACTTTGTGGGCTGGGCACTGGACGTGCTGTCTCCAAACTTCATCTCTACCAGCATGCTTGGGCGGTGAGGGGTCCCGGAGGGGAGGGGGCGGGAGGAGGGGCAACCAGAGTGGGTTGGAAGGGATGGGTGGCTGGAACGAAGTTGACTGGGTTCTGTCCACCACCACAGGGTCAAATACAACCTGAACGCCATCTCTCACGATACAGCCACTGGGCTAGTGCAGTTTGCGTTGGACCAGGGTGTGAACGTGGCCCAGGTGAGCTAACTGTTGGATTGCCCCCATTTGATCATCTCAGGATACAAAAGGAGTGTAGAAGTGCAGTGAATGACTCTGCATCAGACATACCTAGAATATCTCAGGAACGCGTGTTACTGCTGCTGATGTCCTACTGTTTTTATTGTATTGTATTGTATTGTATTTTTTTTTTTTTTGGCCACACTGCATGGCATGTGGGATGTTAGTTCCCTCACCAGGGATTGAACCCACACCCACCCCTGCATTGGAAGCATGGATTCTTAACCACTGGACTACCAGGGAAGTTCCTCCAGCTGTTCTACCGCAAATGTGGGCTCCACTGAGGACCACTGTGGAGCCCCCAGCCTCACCCCCACCTAATTTCTCTATCTCGAAAGTTCAGTATCTAGAACAAATCCCACATGTTTGCCTGCTCCATCCTCCTCCAGCCCCCTCCCCTACCACGTGTTCCCCACACAGCAGACAGTCATTTGTATTTTTGGAATGTAAATCTTGACATTTAATTTTCTGGGCTCCGTGGGAATTAGGCAAACTCACAGGCAAATGAAGAAATGAGATCAAATCACCAGAGAGAAGTAGAGCCAGTGCTCTGAGGCAAGGAGCAGACTGTTTTGAGAGAATCAGAAGGGCAAGTACACTTGAGATAGGGAATGTAACAAGAGAGGCCTTGCTGAAGAGGTGGCTCAGGTCCAGGACTCTGTGCAGTGCTCTGGAGACAAACAAGGACTTTTGCCTATGCAAAGAATGTGGAGCTGCCTATGCAGAGCTGAAACAGACAGACAAGGACCCTACCCTTGGGGGTTCATGACCAAGTCAGGGGAGACGGATGGGCAGCTGGTAAGCAAATAGTAAAGGTGGTTTTGAGAATAATAACAGCTATGGAGATCACTTGTCCTGTTACTTTTCTGATCCCGTTTCTGTTCCAGCCATGTGGTCTCTACTGCTGTCCAGAGTACTTGGCATGGTCCGGTCTCAGGACCTTTGCACTGGCTGTTTGCTCTGCCTAGAACACTCTTTCTCAGATCTCCCCACAGCTCATTCCCTCATCTCCTTCAGGCCTTTATTCAGAAGTCACCACCTCAGAGTGACTTTTCCTAAAATACCCCCAAACTGTTGAAAATCATAACCTCTTCTCAATCTCCCCAATCCTTTATTATTTATCCTCTTTGCTGTTTGTGGCCCTCACCAGAGTGTCTACTCTGGCATGTTCACTGGTATGTCTCCAAAACCTAGAGCAGCCCGTGGCATGCAGTAGGTGCTCAGTAAATGTAGACTGGCTATAGTGTGATCAGGGAAAGCCTCTTTGGGAGGTGATATTTGAGCTGAGACCCCTGAGAGAAAGATGCAGCCTGGGCCTGCTCATGAGCTGAGAGAAGAATATCCCAGGCAGCGGGCACAGCAAATGCAAGGACTGTGAAGCAGGGTCATCTGCACAGTTGTTTTTTCTGGATGTTTGTTGGCTGAGTACATTTTTCTCACCGTGGCAGGTGTTTGTGGACACCGTGGGGCTCCCAGAGACATACCAGCAACGGCTGCAGCAGCGTTTTCCTGGCATTGAGGTGACAGTCAAGGCCAAGGCAGATGCCCTCTACCCTGTGGTCAGTGCTGCCAGCATCTGTGCCAAGGTTAGGCCCCCACTGGCCATGGCCGGCGCCCAGCATCCCCCTGGGCAAGGAGGCAGGTATGGCTGCTTCACAGGGCCTGTTGGAGATCCCAAGTGCCTGTTTTGCCCACAGGTGGCCCGAGACCAGGCTGTGAAGAACTGGAAGTTTGTGGAGGAACTGCAGGACCTGGACACTGATTATGGCTCGGGGTACCCTAATGGTGAGCAGATGGCAGCCACAGCAAACTAACAAGGCGGGCTTGGAGTGCTTCTGAGATTTTCTAAGTTGTTCCTCTCAGCCTACTCTGCAACAAAAGAGGCTGAGGCTCAGATAGGGGGGCCACTTGCTTATGTGTGGTAGCGCTGTATTCCAGCTGGCAGGCCCCTCTTTCCTTCTCCCTCCCTCCCTCATTCCCTCTCTGCTGTCTCTCTGGAGCTCCAGTGAAGCACAGAGGCTCGTGGTGGACCTAAGGGGCAGAGTGAGGGGTACCAGTTCCTGTCCAGTGACCCCAGCTTGAATTCATTGTTTCTCTTCATTAGGAAGCTCAGTCTCCCTGTTTGTAAGGTGGAGATGACTGTGCCCTATCCCAAGTAAACTCTGCTGAAGACACACAAGGGCAGAGGCGATGATTCAGTGGCTGGGTACAAGGAACCCTTTGGCAGTTGGGTGGGGCAACCTAGCAAGTCTGGGATTGGACTTAGGTGAGGCCAAAGGGAGGAAAACCAAGTCTAGGCCAAACACAGTTCGGGTGATTTCATTGCTTACTGGGCACCTCGTATGTGCCTTGCCGAGCCAAGCCCTGGGGATTTAGCCATGAGCAAGGCAAGCAGGGACCTCCCTGTGCCCACTGAGTTGGTGGTTACGTGGGAAAAATGGGCATTAACCTAATGGTCTACAAATGCTGGTTCAGTGCCTATTGTCCTTGGGGAGGTAAGCAAGATGACCCAGAGGCAGTCTCCCTGAACTTCACCTTGAGCACCTGTTCTCTGGTAGAGGGTCAGTGGGAACAGCCTGTGCAAAGGTCCTGATACAGGAAGATGTCTCAGACAGTGATGGGTCCCTCAGGTACTCAGGAAGAGGCCTGAGATGAGGTGGTGGGCCCTCAGATGCCAAGCTGAGAAGCTGGGACATCGTGGCAGGGCTCAGGGCTCTTCCATTGTCCACCCGACCCTGCCTGCAGATCCCAAGACGAAAGCCTGGTTGAGGAAGCACGTGGACCCTGTGTTCGGCTTCCCCCAGTTTGTCCGCTTCAGCTGGCGCACAGCCCAGAGCATCCTGGAGAATGAGGCGGAAGACGTGACGTGGTAGGTGTCTGGAAGCGAGGGTGAGAGGCCAGGGCTCTGCCCTGCCTGGGAGGACTGATCCCCCAGAAGTTGGAGTCACCACCTCTCTCCCACAGGGAGGACTCGGAGACCGGGGATCAGGAGGGACCTGGGAAGATCAAGTCCTACTTCAGTGAAAGCCCCCAAACCTGCCCCCGCCTCCCCCATCGGTACTTCCAGGAGCGGGGCCTGGAGTCAGCCACTATCCTCTAGGAGCCAGCCTGGACCCCCTTTACCTGCCTCCCCCACAGCTGGCCCCCCTCAGTTCGTCATTAAAATTCTTCAAGGAAAGCTGAGTGTGGGGATTCTACTTTGGGATAGAAGTATGTTCTGTCTGCATCTGGACCCAGTTGCTGACTTCTGGAACCTAAACAGGATGGGTATTGTTTGATTTAATTTGATTTTTTAAATTTCTAGTAGATTTGTTTGATGCAGAATTAGGAACCAGTACGCTGAGAAGCTGAGGGCTTCCCAGGTGGCACTGGTGGTAAAGAACCCACCTGCCAATGCAGGCGACATAAGAGACATGGGTTCGATCCCTGGGTCGGGAAGATCCCCTGAAAGAGGGTATGGCAACCCATTCCAGTGTTCTTGCCTGGAGAATCCCGTAGACAGAGGAGCCTGGTGGGCTACAGTCTATAAGATCACAAGGAGTTGGACACAACTGAAGTGACTGAGGGTCCCACCACATACCACATTGAGAAGCTTCCCTTCCATATTACCCCCAGCACCCTAGTTGACTTAATGGGGTGTCTCGGTCCTTTGTGGCCTGTTGTAACAAAATACCACAGGCTGGGCACTTTATAAACAATAGATACTTATATTTAACAGTTCTGGAGGTCGGAAGTCCAAGATCAGGGTAACCAATACCAACCCAGTTGGCTTTGGGGAGGGCCCTCATCCAGATTACAGACTGCCATCTCCCTGGGTTCTAACGTGAAGGGGTGAGGAATCTCTGCGGGATCCCTTTTATGAGGGCACTATTCCCACCCATGAGAGAGCTCCACCCATGTGACCTTGTCCCCTCCCAAGGTGTAAGGTGTCCTCCTTATACCTAACACCATCTTCTTTGGGGGTTAGGATTTCAACCTGAGTTTTTTGGGGCTGCACAAACGTTCAGACCATAGCTAGAAGGTGTCTCTTAGGCCCTTCTGGAGATATCCTGGCATGTTACAGGTATATACACAGATAAATTGTAACTGAGGTTCTGTTTTTTAAACAGATGAAAACAAAGTATACCTTAGATAGTATGCATAGCTGTTTTTAAAATAAATTGTCCATTATTTATGTTTTGGCTACAGCTGGATCTTCCTTACTATGCTTTTCTCTAGTTGTGGCAGTCAGAGGGTACTCTCTAGTTGTGGTGCTTGGGCCTCTCATTGCAGTGACTTCTTTTGCTGTGGAGCACGGACTCTAGGGCACATAGACTTCAGTAGTTGCAGCTCTCGGGCCCAGTTGCCCTGTGGCATGTGGAATCTTCACACACCAGGGATCGACCCGTGTCCCCCACATTGGCAGCTGAATTCTTAACTAGTGGACGACCAGGGAAGTTCAGGCAGACCTCTTTTTACCACGTATATTTAGGATAATTCAAATACACGTCCGAAAGCCTTCGTTGTTCTAATAACGGCTGCAGATTCCTCTGTGGTGTGACTGTCCTGTTGTTTATTTAACACCTCTTAATAGACTTGAGTTGTGCCCCAGCTTTCTGTTGAACTTGTACAGCAGGGAATGACAGGTTTGCCATCGTTTTCTCACACCGTTGTGTCTGTAAGAACAGATTTCCAGGGGTAGGTTTTCTGGGTTAAAGGGACTGTGTGATTTCTAATTTAAAGAGATATGTCCAAATTCCCTCTGTGAAGGCTTGTGCTCAGTGGCACTCCCACAAACAATGTAAGTGAGCATTAGTTTCCGTCACAGGCTTGCCAGCACCAGGACAAGTTTGTCTCACTCCATGAGAAGTTTGGAAATCAGGAGCTCAATATTAAATACTATCTTTGTTTTTCTGTTTTTTAAAAAATATTTCTTTTGTTGTATCAGGTCCTAGTTGTGACATGTGGGATCCTTCATTGAGGCCCATAGGCTTCTCCCACTGTGGCACAAGGGCTCAGTAGCTGCAGTGTGCAGGCCTAGAGTGCAGTATGTGGGATCCTAGTTCCCCGACCAGGAATCGAACCCATGTGCCTTGCATTTGAAGGGAGATTTTTGACCAGTGGACCACCAGGGAAGTTGCAAAGATATTGTTCTTTTAGT
Organism: Okapia johnstoni; assembly: GCA_024291935.2. NCBI lineage: Eukaryota > Metazoa > Chordata > Mammalia > Artiodactyla > Giraffidae > Okapia > Okapia johnstoni. The sequence continues at coordinate 9,868,550 of CM044316.1, read as the reverse complement.
CCATCTTCTATTTTGCCAATTTAGGCGGGTTTTGTCTCATGATGCCAGGATGGCTGCCACAGCTCCAGACATCACATCCCAACCTTCAAAGGCCTCATCTACAAGCAGCCACCTTTTCTCTTCCTGGCTGAAAGTAGGACACGTCTATGCCTGAAGCAATCTGTGGCAAGGGGAATGGAATATCTGGGGTAAAGGGTTAAATATTGATACCTGGGGGTAGGGAGAGACTCCATACCTGCCCATTTCCCCAACTCTTGATCCCCACACACACACCTTGACTCGAACAGTAGGATTTTATTTCACCCTTTTTTTTCTTTTTTAATTTCACCTTTTTGTTTTATTTTTGGCTGCATGGCTTGTGGGATCTCAGTTCCCTGACCAGGGATTGAACCCAGGCCACAGCAGTGAAGGCACCGAGTCCCAACCACTAGACCACCAGGGAACTCCTGAATAGTGAGATTTTAGCAGAAAAGAAGAGAGAATATTTGACTGTGCCAGTTCTATGTTGTGGTGGTGTGGGATCTTTTGGGGGAGGGCTATGCTGGATCTGACAGTACATGGACTTCTCTAGTTGTGGTGCATGGGCTTAGTTACCCATGGCCTGTGGAATCTTAGTTCCCCCTGGTCGGGGAATTGAGACCCCACAAGCCATGACCAGGCATCGAACTCACATCCCCTGCACTGGAAGGTGGATTCTTAACCACTAGACTCCAGGGAAGTCCCAGCATGTGGGATCTTTAGTCCCAGCATGAGAACTCTTGATTGTGACATGTGGGATCTAGTTTCCTGACCAGGGATCATACCCAGACCTCCTGCATTGGGAATGTGGAGTCTTAGCCAGTGGACCACCAGCCAAGTCCCAGCTCTTCACTTTTTAGTAAATGCTCTGATGGCAAAAAAAACAAAACAGGGCATTGTGGGAGTATTATTTATGGAGTGTGTATTATTAGTCAGCCAAGGCTGCCATAGGAAAGTATCTTACACTGGGACACTTAACCAAAAGAAATTAATTTTCTCACAGTTCTGGAGGCAGAGTCCAAGATGAAAGTATCGGTAGGGTTGATTTCTTCTGAGATCTCTCTCCTTGACTTGTAGACGGCCATCTTCTTCCCTGTCATCACCTCCCTCTGTGTGTGTCCTAATCTCTACTTATAAGGACTCCAGTAGTGTGAGATTAGGGCCCACTCATAGGACTTCATTTTACCTTAACTAACTCTTTTTTTAAAAAGATTGATTTGTTGATTTCTTTTATTTTTGGCTGCACAGCGTCTGCCACTGCACAAAGAAGCTACTGTCTAGTTTCAGAGTGCAGGATTCTGTTGGTGCAGAGTGAGGGTTCTAGGACGTGCAGGCTTCAGCAATTGTGGCTCGAGGGTTCTGGAGCACTGGCTCAGTAGTTGTGTTGCAGGGGCTTAGTTGCCTCATGGTGTGTGGGATCTTCCCAAAGCAGGGATTGAACCTGTGTCCCCTGCATTGACAGGCAGATTCTTAACCACTGGACCACCAGGGAAGCCCCTTAACTGCCTCTTTTAAAGTTTATCTTTAAATATATTTACATTCCGAGGTACCAAGTCTTAGGGCTTCATCATGACTTTTGGGGGTGGGGGTGCAATTCAGCTCTTGAGAGAACACCCCTGCACTCTGTGAGTTCTGTGCTGGACATGGGGAAGCCACGGCTGGCCAGTCACTGTCACAAGCCTCCACTGAGGACCTGAGAGCTGCTGGAGTGCACATGGGGAGGCCATCTCCAGCCTGGAGCTCCAGGCCTAGAGCCTGAAGCCCTGACTGGCTGAGATCTGAAGTGTGAGAGGGATGAAACAGACAACAAGGGTAAAAGCGGTTCTGGGCTTCTCTGGTGGCGCAGGTAGTAAAGAATCCACCTGCAATGCAGGAGAGCCGGGTTCGATCCCTGGGTCAGGAAGATCCCCTGGAGAAGGGAGTGGCAACCCACTCCAGTAGTCTCGCCTGGAAAATCCCATGAACAGAGGAGCCTGGCAGGCTATAATCCATGGGGTTGCAAAGAGTCGGACTTGATTGAGCGACTAAGCACACATGCATGCAAAGGTTGTTCTAGGCAGTGGGAACAGCAAGTGCAGCGACCCTGAGATGAGAGGATCTGGCTACAAGAAGGCCCCAGAGTGGAGGTGATGAGGGCAGACCTTGGGAAGAGCCATGACCACCCTGTTTTTCTGCCTAAAGACATCTTTCTATTTACTCCTCTGCCTATGGCTATCACTGTAGCTGCAAAATATGAAACCTGATTCCATTTGTTTTTGTTTGTTTGTTTGTTTTTTTAATTCACCTGCGAGACTTGTGGGATCTTAGTTCCCTGACCAAGGATCAAACCTCTGCAGTGGAAGCGCAGAATCTTAACCACTGGACCACCAGGGAAGTCCGAACCTGATTCCATTTGTAATTCTGCCCTTTTCTATGTCATAAATGTTGAGTATCTCAGACTTGCCTCTTTCCCTCTCAGAATTATTAGAAGTACAGTTTATCTTGAAATCGTTGGACCTCTGACTGCTGATGGAATTTGGCTTGAGAAGAAGGAGAAACTGTTACCCTTTTTCCTCCCAGCTGGTGACAATCAGGAACTAGGGGGTACTGTAAAGCTGTAACTCACAAATATTTCTTCTAACAGAAGTCTAGTGGGACTTCCCTGGTAATCCAGGGGATAAGACTCCACGCTCCCAATGCAGGGAGCTTGGGTTTGATCCCTGGTCGGGGGATCCCACATGCCGCAACTAAGATCCTTGCATCACAACTACTGAGTCTGTGAGCTCCAGAGCCCATACACCATAACTTGAGAAGCCTGCGTCCCACAAGGAAGGCCAGCATCAAGTTCACCAGGCAGTTATAAATGTGGAGTCCAGCTGTTTGGAACTGAGGCAACCTTCTTAAGACCGTGATAGAGAACCAGGAGAATCACAAAGAAGACGGAATTGGGTAGAAAATAAAGAATAAATATGTGAGTGAAAAAAAGAGAAATGTGGAGTTCAGGGTCCCACATCAGACCTGCCTAAGGTCCCCAGGGTTTTATTTAAACTGAAGTTGACAACAACATTTGCTTCTTGAAAGTTTCAGATGATCACTCCCACACTCCTCAGTGCAGCCTTTTGGGTTATTCCTCTGACTCCTTCTCATTCATCCCCTTCTGCCCATTTTTCAGTTCCTATCTCAAGGTCCTCCAATCTCACCCTCCCCCTGGCTTGCTTGCTGGTGGCCCGCAAGAGTGTCAGTCTGATGGATCATCCCCCTGCGCCACGCCCCCCACCCAAACCTTCTGTGGCTCTCACACCCCTCATTAACTGGTCCAAGTGCCTTTGCCTAGCATTCAGAGCCTTCCATGTTCTGACCCCAACTTCCACGCTCTGTTCCAGGCTTTCTGAGCAGCTGGGAGTTCTCAGAACCTGAAACCCTCAGGCCTCCTTGAAATGCACTTCCTCATGGCCTGGCTGGTGCTCCTTCAAAGGCTCACCTCACTCCTCTTCCTCAAATGCCTGTTTCTCTTGTCACAATAGCAGTACATATAAAACACCAGCAACAACAGTGATGATGGATGATGTCTACATTTATTGAGTGCTAATTACATGCCAGGCATTTTCTAAGCATTTTATTTAACATCCCTACCATTAGGAAATGGAACGTAGAACACCTCCCTTTTAAATAAGAGCTGTCTTTAGTGACTCAGTGAATAGAGAGCAGAGGTGACACTGTGTGACTTTTTTTTTTGGCCACACTGCATGGCTTCTAGGATCTTAGTTCCCTGACCAGGGATCGAACCCACGCCCTGGCGGTAAAAGTGCCAAGTCCTAACCACTGGACAGCCAGGAAATTCCAACACTGACTTCTATGACTTGCTAATCAAAAGTGAGACAACTTCCACATTCCACATGACTCTCTTGGGATGTGTACCTGTAGAACCCAATGCCTTGTTATGAGGAAACCCAAGCTACTGGGATGGACCGTGTGTAGTTATTCTGGGTAACAGCCCCAGCTGAGGTTCAAGGCAAGGGCCAGTAGCAACCACCAGATATGTGAATGTGATTCCAGTCCCATCCACGATCTGACGTTGCATGAGAGAACTTGAATGACAGAGCCACCCAGCTGAGCCCAGGGAAAGTCCAGAACCATGAAAGATAATAATGGCTGTTTTACACCACTAAGTTTGGAGTTATTTGTTAACACAGTATTGCATAACCATAACAACCTGTATTAACTCATTCAGTTCTCCCAATAACCCTATTAGAGGAACAATTATGATCCCTGTTTTACAGATGAAGAAACTGAGGCTCATTAATGCTGGGCAATATGCCCAGTTACAGAATGAGTAAATGGTAGAACCGAGGTTTGAACCCAGGTAGATACACTACAGAGTCAAGGTCACAGCCACCATTCTCTGTGGTCAGTATACCATGACTCCCTGACCAGCACTCCTTCCCCTTCTGGTTCCAGCTCTTAAATTTCTTTTGAGGGGAGGCAACTGCTCCCCCATCCATCAGTTTGTGTGGCTCAAATGGAACTCATCTCACCATGGACTTTAGGTACAAACAAAACCTAGGTCAGGCCAGTGAGAGCACAGCATCTCTCCTGACACAATTATTGACTTTACTGATAGGCTTATGAGGAGATTGGATCAATTAGAGCCAGCCCTGGAAACTTTGTTGGTTTTACAGAGAAATAGGCCCATTTTTTTCCACTAAAATCACGGAGTTGCTGGTTCGTCTTTGCTAATGTGAGGAGATCCTGTCTCAGAGTACAGCCAAGAAAAAAAAAAAAAAACAGATTCCTAACATCATTTAAGAACTCAGATACAGCCATTCCTGAAATTTATCACTGTCTTGGCTAAAGGCTTTGATTTTTGTTTTGTTTTCGGCCGTGCCTCAGGATCTTAGTTCCCCAGTCGGATCAAACCCGTGCCTTCTGCAGTGGAAGTGCAGTCTTAACCACTGGATGGTCAGGGAAGTCCCTAAAGGCACTTGAACTGAGTTTGTCTCTAGCATCTGAAAGATGCTAGTCTGCTACTCTCTCAGTAGGACACGTTGCTTCTTATGCTATTTTATCTTCTTTGAGGGCAAGGAATGGGCCTGATATATCTTAGCACAGTTCCTGGACACATGAGGCATGCACCAGTCTGTGCTATTGAACAGAAGTAAAAGAGATATCCTAAAGGTGTATCAATCCTAGAGGAAATCAACCCTGAATATTCATTGGAAGAACTGAAACTGAAGCTCCAATACTTTGTTCACCTGATGCAAAGACTCAGTGGAGAAGAGCCTGATACTGGGAAAGACTGAAGTCAAAAGGAGAAGGGGGCGGCAGAGGATGAGATGGTTACATAGCATCACTGACTCCGTGGACATGAATCTGAGCAAACTCTGGGAGATAGAACCGTGGAGCCTGGCATACTACAGTCCACGGGGTCGGAAAGCGTCAGATGCGACTGAACAGGATCCTGGTGACTGAACAACAACAAAAGGGATATTGCCCCAGTTTTCCAGGTAAGGAAACTGTCTCTCCTGTGGATAAGGAGGAGGATTAAAGACTAATGCTTACAACCCAAATCCCGAGTCTGAGTCCAGTCCTTTGCTTTAGGTCCAGGAATTGCATTTGTTTTGGCTGAACCTTGAAGCGTGCAGGATCTTAGTTCCCGGACCAGGGGTGGACCCCCTGCAATGGAAGCTCAGAGTCTTAACCACTGGACCACCAGAGAAGTCCCCAGGAATGGCATTTGGGAGAAATGGAGGAAGGAAAGAAGACACCTCTGGGGTTTCTTAATCAGAGGTGAATGCCATAAAAGGGTGTCTGGAGGTCTGTACAAATCAAGAAACTTGGTGAGACTGGTGGCACCCTGTGGGCGAGCACACCTCTCTTTGTCAGTCCTTCTTCTGGACCCCTCCCCATTTCTGGCATCCGAATATTCCAAGTTGTGAGATGCTCTAGGGTATAGACCAGCCCTCATTTACATGCTCGCACGAATCAGTCGCTCCAACTTTAGGACCTGAGGATTCAAGAGACGCTTTCTGGCAACTATCCTTTCCACCCATTTTCCCCAAGAAGCAGCCACATCACGTACTCTAACTGGAAAGTTTATTCAGGGGATAGAGGGAAAAAAATGAACTATTAATACACTTGGGTTATTTCTCAAATAATCTGGAGAGGGGCGAGTCTTTGGGGACCTAGGGAGGAAGGATGGGACTCTGGAAACTAGAAGGCAGAGAGGCACAAGGGTGGGACGCTGGCAGTCTTGAGGGGGGGGAGGTAGGTGTCAGTCTCTTCCCTGGTTCCTTTGCCCCATGCTCACCTGCCCATAAGTAGTGCAGCCAGGCTCGCAGCCCCTCTTTTCTAGGAGTGGGAGCCAAGTAGGGCTGCAGGTGACATCACCTTCGCAAGTGGCAAACCTGGGAATGGTGTGTGGAGAGAAGGTGGAGAAAGGCTCCACAGCCATGTCCTAGTGGGATTCCTGCTCTCCAAGACTTTGCCCCATATGTCCCTTACCAGATCCAGGCCCCGCCTCTTAGAACCACGCTCCTACAAAAACCATTCCCTAGATTTCAACCCGCCCCATATTCTCTACATTTACCCAGGACCCTGTCACTTGAGGGTCCTGCCGACCTCAGGACCGACCTCAGACTATCTTTTCCAGGCCAGTCCCACCCTTTTAGCTCCTCTTCTCAATCAAGAGACCCTCCCCTTAAAAAAAATAAAAAAAGCCTACTCCACGGAATGCTACTCCTTCGTACTGCCAATCATAGAAGCCAGGGTTTCCACAGGCTCCGCCCCTTTCTACCTAGCTTCTAAACACAAAGCCTCATCCTTTAGACTTGGAGGCGGTGGACTCAGGCCACGCCCCTTCAGGTGCCCAGAGGATCAAGGGGCAGATCCCTCTTTTGGCCCCGCCCAAACTATAGGCCACGCCCCTCAGACACCGCCTCTCCTACCAGGCATCGCAGAGCTCAGAGCAGAGCGGCTGCGTCTGGCGTACCCCCAAGAGCAGCAAGTGGAAACGACTGCGAAGGGCAGCCTGGAGGTGTACCAAGAAGGATTCGCACCTGGACATTGAGAGAGACAGTACGGATAGGTCAGGATGCGCAAGGGCTTTGGCCCCTAGTTGGGGCAACTGGAGCAAAGAGCACAGAGAAACGCCCGAGGTGGGTGTACTCACCTGGGGCTCAGCTCCCCACAGCGCACTGGGACGAGCCCAGGGTTCCGATGCCTCTGGTGGGTTCATCTCTGAAGGAAAAGAGGGCCACAGAGAAAGGGACTCCAATGAGTTCCAGTCTTGTGTCCTCAGGTAGAGCTGAGGAACCAAGGCTTGGGGTCCCTGTGAACTGGGAGACCCTAATTATGTAAGTCCTCCCAAACATAAAAATTAAAGACACTTCGCTTGGGATGTAAACGCAGCTTCAATTAGTAATAATCACAAATCAAAATCAGCTTGTCATTTATTACATTCCTGGCAGCGATGTAAGTTCTCATATGGTTACAAATACTCCTTTACAACAATCCTATGAGGTAGATCTGTTATTTCTCCTCCTTTCTTAATGGTCCACATGAGGCTCAGAAAGGTTGAGTGACTTGTCCAGGGTCACACAGCTATGAAGTGGCAGTTGGGATTTGAACCTAGGCAATTTGTACTCTTTAATCACAACTAGACCCAGGTGCCTCCCTAAATCCCTCTGGAAAGGATTCTGGCATTGTTGTGGTTGAGTTGAGGTTTCTGGATATTAGAGTTTAGGCATAATCTGGAATGCTTACCTTCCAGGTGCAGCTGGTCTGTGCCCAGATTGGTCACCAGTCTATGGTATCTCTGTGATCTAGCTGGGAGTGGGTGGCTCCCTCCACAAGCCCCCAGCAGCATCCATGCCAGGGTCAGTTGCAGGGCCCAGGCCAAGGCTCTGGGTCGAGTGCGACCCCTGCAGGCCATGTCCACCTGAGATGAGAGGTAGCTGGGATGCAGGGTGAGGTTCAATTGTCCCTTTCTGGTAGCTCAGGGTGGCACTGTCCTGATGCACAGCCAGGAGACAGTGCCAGGCAGAGCAGAGAATGGGCAGCTGATGAGGAAGCAATAGCCAAACACTCTCAATTCCACAGGGGCCACCAAGGCCTGCCTCTGACACAGGAGCCCCCCATCAGACTCATGTCCCCTCCAACCCTTCAGGGGCAAGTGACCTCACTCCTGTTTGACCGTGGTTCCCCATCTCCCTCCCCTGAAACAATCTCCCACTCTACAGGACCCCAGACAACCTCCTCCATCCTCTAAGGGGACCTCCCCGGATTTTCCACTCCCCTTTTTGTGTCCAGTAATTCCATCCTCTCCTCTGCCCAGTTTCCTCCCTCCCTCCCACTTGATCCCTGCTGTCCCCTTTCATGGTCACCTTCTCTCTCTCGGCCCACAATCGGCTTAGGAACTGCTACCCAGGCCTAGACCTTTGGAGCCAACCTTGACTGTGGCAGGACTCGGGTTCTGCCCCTGGGATCCAAAGTCCCCAGGGCAGGGGAAACTGAGGGTCTGTGAAGACAAGGCAATTCTTTCCCCCTCTCTTCTTCCTCTGGCCACCTCTCACCTGTTAGTCGAACTGGAGTCTAGGCCGCTGCTGAGACACCTCAGGGTCAAATCCAGGAAACAGCGACAGCTGAAAGGGGCGTGGTTTGATACAGGGGCGTGGTTTTCCTTCACCCCTCCCTCTGCTCCAGGTGACCAAAGACCAGAGGATCTGGGGCTGGTGTGTATATATACCCTTGTGTTCGTTTTTATGTAGAGCTTGTGGCTTCAGCTCTGTATATGTTTGAAGAGTGTGTGTGTGTTGGATAAGGATGTGTTTTTGTGTCTGTGTATGTACTGAGAGTTTATATGTGTTTGTTGTGTGAGGGTATGTTTATGTGAATCTCTTGGGTTTGTGTGCATGTGTGTGTGTGTGTGTGTTCAAAATCTGGGTAAGGAGGTCTGTAAATGTTCCAAGTCTAGTGTGTCCAGTTGAGTAATAGTCAGATAATAAATGTTGGGGAAAGAGATGTAGGATGAGGGTAGGTATCCTGCAGAAATACTGTGACTAGGTCAGTGGATAAAAGTTGTTGACTATGAATGTTGACAATAAGTGAATAAGGAGGTATCATGTGTGGAGAGGGTGTGTGTCTCCCTCTAAAATGTGTGTGTGCATGCCCCTTTGAAGTATTTCTGTGAATTTTTGTCCCCTGAAAACATTCCCTCAATTCATTCGACAAACATTTATTGAGCACTTATGGTATGCCAGCTTCTGGGGATGCAACGTTTTGACTAAGACATGAAAATCTCAATCCTCGTAGAGCTGACAGTTTAGTGGCAGTGTCCAATAAGAAAAACAGCCCTCCAAAATAGACTAAAACTAAAAGAAAGAAAGAAAAACAACCTCCCAGTGAGTGCATGAGTACGTGTATGTGTGTCCATGTTTTGTACTGGGAGATAATGTGTCTGTATTTTGCACACTGTATTTTGTGTGCAGCTGAGCTTCCCTTGGTTTGGGTTATGATTGTGTGTATGCCTGCATATGCTTGTGTTTGTATGTGTTGTGTGTGCCTGCATTGCTGAGTGTGTGTATGTCTGTGTTTTCTAAGGACGTGTTTGGATGTATGTTTGCAGAATGTCAGTCTGTGTGTATATGTGTTTCTCTGCTTGCTTCGTATATGTTTGTATTTGTGTGTATTTGCAGAATGTATGTTTTGTGGAGTGTTTCCAGAATGTTTTAATAGGTGTATGCGAGTCTGTTTGTTGAACATGTGTTGGTGTGTTCATGTTCATGTGTAAGCTTGCAGAGTGTGTGTGTGTGCCTGTGCTCATAGAGTGTGCATTGTTTTTGTGAGTAATGACTACTAACACAATCTCTCTCCCTCTCTTCTCGGACTAGTGCAGAGTTGTTGTCTGTCTCTTTTACGGATATACTCCCAAAATCCAAACCACTTCTTTGCACACAGTAGGTGCTCAATACCTGTTGAGTAAATGAATCAAGAGGCACTGTCTCCTGGCCCCTGCATGGGTACACGCTGTTGGCTTCAGCAACCAATATCCAGTGGACCTAGCCCTCACTCACTGCATCTGGGGTAGTGCAGGGTGTTCGTGGGTCATATCTGTCCAGTTTCTGGCCTGCGCCTTCCGATAACCCTTCCTTTCCCCTGACCTTCGCCCCCAACCCTGCGCTCATATTTCAGCACGACGGACAGGAGTGCTCCAGATCAGCACCACGGAGAGTTCCCTAGGCTGCAGGCTGAAAGAGGAGGCAAGCGCAATGTCCCGACCTTAGAGAAGTGCGAGGAACAGACTCGGCGAGATGGCAACACAAACTTGCCGACAGAGACAGAGAGAAACAGATCAAGACAACTCAGGCAAAGGCGCAGAGATGAGTAGAAAAGCGTCTGGGGAACACCAAGAAGTAGACTTCGAAGTGGCTCCCTTTGACTGTCAGAGGTCGCTCCGGCCCAGTGACCGCGCCCTCCAGGGCCTTCGAGAAAGTTATGGGCTGAGATCCTTGGGAAGCCGCCACCCTCCATGCCCTCCAATGTCAACGGTGGGGTGGGGGCTTCCACTCCAACTCTGGGAAGCATTGTTGGCTTGGCCTCAGCTATAGGAACACTGCGGGGGAGTGGTGAAAATCGCTCCCGCTTCCCCCCCTCCCCAACTACCAGCTAATCGTTCCTATAAATACAGCCCAGCCTAGCCTGGCTTCTTAATCCTGACGATGGGGGGGGGGGTCGCTGGGGGAGGGGGCGTCAGGGTTCCCCGAGGAGTCTCTGCTTGGGGAAGGGAGCTCGTATATGCCTGTAAGTGTTTTTCTGAGGGGACATCTCCTGTGAGGACGGGTCTCCTCAGTGCAGATACACTCTGTAAGAGACTGTCTCCTTGGGATATGAAGTCTCGTGGATGGGGGAAATTTCCCATAGAGACTGTGGCTTTTATGGGGTCTTTCATTGAGGGTACCCTCACCAGGCTCCCCAAGTGAAATATCCCGGCAGGGATCCTTCTCTACGGAAATGTCTCTTCTTTGGAGGGTGGGCTTTTGAAAGGAAGTGTCACCTCTCAGAGACCATCTGTTTCAGAAATGACTGTCAGGGTGAAAGGAGTTCCTGATTGGAGAGGACCTCCCCGCGGGGACTACCTCCCCGTGGGAATGTATCTCTCTGAGGGGATCACTGCGGGGAGGCAGTTGTCTGCATAGGGAATATATCTTAGGGAGCTTGTCTCCCTTGAGGTGTTTCTTGCGTTGGGAGCCTACTCACGAGCATGTCTCTTTCCTGGCACATCTTTCCTTACGGGGGTCTCACGGTAGCTTGACTTCACTGGGGGCATCTGGAGGCTCCTCCCCCACTCTTACTCCCTTTTCCCCAGCGCGGGCAGCCTCGGCCAAGGCCGGGCTCGGGTGCCCAGACGCAGTGACGGTGTCGGGTCCGCCCCACTTTGCTCCGCCCCCGCCACCTCCCTCCGGTTCTCCCCCCGCCCCCCTGCCCCAGCCGCCGCCGCCGCGGTCCCCGCGGCTTCTCACTCCCTCCCGCCTCCCTCCTCCCGCCGCTGCCGCCGCCTCCCACCTCCCTCCCCGGGGCCGAAGGCGCTGCCGCCGCCGCCATGGACGATTCCGGCCTGATTCGTCGCCGGAGGCTGCAGGTATGCGGCGGCCCCGGGTGGATAGGAAGGGGTCGGCGCCCTGGGGCGGAGCCCAGCAGGAGGCGGGAGAACTTAACGCCGGGGTGGGCCCAGGCACCCCCTCCCACGGCCTCGGGAAGCTACCCAGGGGGAACGCGGTGGCCGCGTGTCCCGCCGCGCTGGGGACCCCGCCCCTCAGGCTCTGCCCGGGAACCCAGGGATCTAACGGAGGGGCATGCAGCCTAGCGCTCCCCCTCGAGGATAGCCCAGGGGCTCCTGACCCTTCAGAGGAGAAGGGGGCTGGGATCGAGATCTTTGCCCTGGTGCTCGGCCAGGCTCGGGGTGAGGGGGTGCAGGGCAAAGTTATTGCCCCAGGGCGCGCGCCCCCCGGGGCTGCAGGTGCTGCAGCAGCGGTAAACATGTTTGTGTTGCAGCCTCGCCCCTCATTACCCCAGGAGTCCCTTTCTGAGTCATGGGGACCCCCTACGACCTCCACGCACCTGCTTGGCCACCGAGATTCTTCCTACTGCCCTAATTGGACAGGGATCTAGACAGTCTTCCTCCTCACCCTTCATTCCACCCCTCTTCACTACAACACTACCCTACCCCCGCCCCCACTCCGCGATCCTCAAGTCCAGCCCAGCTTGTGGGTGGGCGGGAGCGATTTTTAGCTCCTTGCAGCCTTAGAAGATGTTGGTCTCCAGGCTGCGCAGGCGCAGGAGATGTGGGTCCACTGCACGGAGTGGGACACTGAGGTTTGCTGTGGAGTGTGGGGAACTCCTACCTCCTAGATGGGTGGGGATTCTGAAGTTGAGAAGGGTTCTATTTGGTCCGCAGCATGCACTGTTAAGGATTAATATGGGGGTTCGGTGTTGCCTCCAAACTAACTCCAGAACGAAAATTGATCAAAACTTCACCCTAACGCCTGCCTGGCATCTGGTTGTTCTGAGCCTCCTTGACGCACAGCTCCGAGCTAGGTAATCTGGAGGAGTTTATGTAAAGCCTAGAACGGGCCCAGTCTCAGGCTGCATCCCTAGCCTGGAGCTTGAGATGAGGAGAGAATTCAAACCCTCACCCAGGGCCCTCTTACATTTTTGGAAGGGGCCATTTCAGAGGGCAAGGACTTCTCAGGCATCTGGATGATGCTGGAACCAGCCCTGAGTTTTAACCACAGCCCAGATGGACTCTTTAGGTCTTCCTCTGATTCCCTTCTTATCCCTGGGCTGGGTTAGGAGAATGGGTTCTGATAAAAGGAAGGGAGATGCCGCGAAGACCGAACAAGTACTGAAGCAGCCAGATAGGGTCCGCGCCGTCGGGTCCTGGAAAAAAGGGGGGAAAGGGGAGGAGCCTTCCTAGGGTGTCCCGCCCCCTGGGTCGGCGCCGACTCCCATTGGCTCAGTGCCACGCGGGCTTTCGTTCTCCCCGCAAGACCACGCCCCTATTCAGGCATCCTTCCGTTCACCCACTTATCCTTCCCCAAGCTTCGTCTTGGCCGAGCTACTCCGCCGAGATCCTGCCCAAACCTCTTGCCTTCTGGCACGGTTAACCACTTTGCAGCCTGACTACACTCTCACACACTGGTGCAACCCCTTAGGAGCTGTCCCACAACCGTAGAGCGCCCAAGTCTCCCGCGTATGAATTCGGATCGTACAGCAATCTAAGTTCAAACGCCCTGTCCTCAGGGCTCTCCTTTAATCTCAAGGAAATGCAGAATACGCTGGGCAGAGCAGTTCTGTAACTGGCAATGGAAGTGGCCTCTGTTTACACTGACACCAAGGTCCAAATCCTCTCCCTCTCCACATTGTCCCTTTCCTCGTCGCTAAAATGTTTAGGGATGCTTAGCAGATGGGGCTAGACTCGAAAACTTTTCTAGGTAGCACTTAGAGCACCTAGAGCCCTGGGGCTCAGCCTCGTAGGCCACAGTGTCTCTGAGTTTTGAGCACTGGACTCCATGGCCAGAAAATCCAGATCTTGGTTTTGACTGGGCCATTGCAGTCGCATGGCAAGGCTGGTCCAAGGGGCGGCTCATTCAAGCTGATCCTGCAAAGACAGAAGGAAAATCTGGTAGAGATTTTTGGTCACTCCTGGCTCAGGATGGCAGAGCTACCAATCTGGACAGTGTGCCCTTTGACCCCAACCATCCTTCTGTCCTCTGTACTTGGGACTGCGAGATCCCCCTGGCTCGTCTTCTGCCATGCAGCATATGCATCCACAATGTTCTTATGATCTAATATTTACTGAGCAATTACTATGTGTGCTAGGCAGCATACTAAGGTGATAGGCACATGCATTATATGCAGAATCCTCTAGAAGGCATGAACTATTGGAAGGTCTTTTGCCAAGGTTTTAAGTGGTAAAGCTGGGATTCGAACCCAGGACTTTCTACGATCAGAGATCTTAGAAAGATCCTAGAACATTCCTCAATTCTCCCTGGTTGGTGGGCTTCAGTCGCGTCTGACTCTTTGAGACCCTACAAACTGTAGCCTGCCAGGCTCCTCTGTCCATGGGATTCTCCAGGCAGGAGTACTGGAGTGGGTTGCTGTGCCCTTCTCCAGGGGATCTTCCTGACCCAGGGATCGAAACCAGGTCTCCCACACTGTGGGCAGATTCTTCACTTCTGTGCCACCAGGCAGATCCCTGGCTGGAGTCCCCACTAAAGAGGTTTTGAAACCCTCATCTGAATCTTTCTACTTGCAACCCTACCCAGTCCGTTTTATTCACCTTAGCCTGTGGACATAGAACTGGCTGGAAGACGATGTTGCTTCTCCCTTCTGTTCTTCAGTGCTCTCAGAAAAGGGTCCAGATCTGAAATTTCTGGTCCCAGTGGTGGCTTTCTGTGTGCTTGACAAACAGAATGCAAATGTCTTCTAATGTGGGCAGAGCTAAAAGCTACCCATGGTTATCATGTTTATCACTGCCATTACTGAAAAAGACTACCCAGCCATCACCCGATTCCCCCCTCCCTTTTTTTTTTTTTTTTGTCCATGCCACATGGCATGTGGGATCTTAGTTCCCCGACCAGGGATTAAACCCGCATCCCCTGCAGTGGAAGCCTGGAGCCTTAACCACCTGACTACCAGGGAAGTCCCCTGATTTCCATTTCAGATCTCAGTTTGAGCCCCGCTAATGACCCCCACCTTAACTCTGTGAATCTGGTTGAGAGTCAGGTAGAGCTACTGAGGTGTGGAGGGGTCATTCATTCATTCATCCAATCATTCAACTTTTCCTGCTTGAGCATGCCAAGTTTATTCCTGCCTCTAGGCCTTTGCAACTGCCTCTACTCGGAATGCTCTCTCCACAGATTCTCCCCTGACTGATTTATTTTTCAGCAACCAACTTAAAAGTCACCTCTACAGAGCAGCCCTCTAGCCCTCATGTTCCCCTCCTAGCCATTTCCCATCACATCACCTTGCTTAACTAAAAAAATAAAATAAAAATTATTTTATTTGGCTGCACCGGGTCTTAGTTGTGGAACATGGGATCTATTTCTCTCTGGCCAGGGATCGAACCCGGGCCCCTGCATTGGGAGGGTGGAGTCTTAGCCACTGGAACACCAGGGAAATTCCACCTTGCTTAATTTTATTCATAACATTTATTTCTCTCTAAAATTATTTCATTCACTTCTACATTAATGTTGTCTGCTTCTCTCCTTTAAATACTGGTCCCAAAAGGGCAGAAAATTTTATTTGTCTCATGTACTGCTGTATCCCCAGTGCCTAGCACCGGGGTCTGCCATACAGTAGGTGCTCAAGAAATGTTTTTCAGATAATGACTTCTGTTTCATTTGCACAAACACACATTGAGACGCCAACTCAGGAGTCCTATATGGGGCTCCTGTGCTGGTATCTTGGGGTCAGGAGAGGAATCACCCTGGCACTTTTTGCCCAGGACCCCACCCCTCCACCCAAGGCCGAAGGTGCTGGTGACGATGCTGATGAAGGACCTGTCCCACCGGACTTCTATCCCTCCAAGGGGCTGACAGGGCTTTTGGGCAGTGACTGTCGGTCCTCGCTGACCTCTATCCTTTTGCTCCTTTGCTTTCCAGAAAGATTTGCCCCTGCCCCGGAAAAGCAGCAGGTGAGCCCTGGGGGACAGATGCGCGGGGCTGAAGGCCCTTTCTTCAGCTCGGGTTGGGGCGCCAGGCGCGCGCGCGCCGCCGGGGGCTGACTCTCTCTGGGCGCCTGATGCGCGCAGTATGTTCCGCCGGACCAAGAGGTAGACCCCCGATCCCTCAGACCCGGACTGCACGCTAGAAAGGACCGCAGCGGGGGGAGGGGGCTGCGCCTGGTGGGGGATTGCAGCGCCTTTGTCTGTTCGTGCTGCGGACTCCCGCAGCCGGGGGGCGACAGTAGGGGAAGAAGGGGAGGGTGGGGGGCTTAGCACCCTCAGAACAATAGCCCCAGCCTGGCCTCCCCCTACCCCCATGCCGCGTGCTCTGGCCGCGCAAATATGCTCAGTCACTGCTCTGGGCGGGGGTGAAGGGAGTGGAGGGGCTGAAGGGTCCCTCTTTGGAAGCTGGGATCCTGAGGCGCAGAATGAAAGGGGGGGGGCTTTTATTATAGCCCAACAGCCCCTCTCAAAGAACACAGCCTCATATGAAAAATAGTGACACAGCGTCACGCAGGACCTGATGTCACACACACATACACACACAACAGCCCTAGTGTCCCAGATACACCCGGGAGTCGCCACGAGTTCCCAGCCATACAGTGGCCAGAGGCATGAAGAGACACACAGGGACACTCCCAGAATCACACAGACAAGTAAGTCTGCAGGCACAGTGCAGCATACACCCAGGAAGATGTCACTTGTGTGGTGATACACACACACATGACTGTGCTGTCTGAGATGCACAGAGACATATGTGGCAATGACATCTGTGCAATGTCACAATATACAATATCACCTAAGCATGTCACATGCTGTGTCACACAGATGACAGAATGACCCAGAGAGTCGGAGACACACACAGTATCACAGGTTTTCACACATTTTCATCTGTGTCACACACGGTGGCATGCTCAGACGTGCCTGCCTGGTGTCACAGGATGTTAAGCTCACACACATATAGATGTATAGATCATCTATATGATGTATCACACACGTATAGATGCCATACGTGAACACACATGGTGAATATCGCACTCGGACACAAGGACAGTGTCTCATACAGACTCAGACTGCTACACAAAAGTATAGACACAGCAGAAATCATGCATGAGGTACGCTTTACAGCCCACAGTGGCACATCTAGTCATGGACAAGTGGCTAGACAGACTGTGTCAGACAGACACACAAAGCCACAGGTCACGTCACACAAGATAAACTCAAGGACTGTCACACATGATGTCACACTAGAGTGGTCCCAGTGCTAAACTCACACACCTGGTGCCACGCCTGGATCCACACAGCAAATGTCATGCAAAGACCCAAAGACACATAGACACGAGAATCTCCATTGGTATCACGTGGACATGACTATCACCCCATACATGGTCACACGTGGTCTATCCACACCAGGAGGCTTGCACCAACACATCACGTATGCATCCTTTCCCATACACAGTCCTCCACTCCCTCCTCCTCTGAGCAGTCCTTTGGGGGCACATTCGAGCACCCACTCGGTTGGGAGACAGGTGGGAGGGATCTGAGATGGGAAGGTGACGGTCGAACCCTTAAACTCACTGGGCTAAGGCCGGGTCCGGCTCCCTGCCTCGCCTTCCCCGCAGCTGCCGCACCAGTAACCGGAAAAGCCTCATCCTGACCAGCACTTCGCCCACGCTGCCGCGACCCCACTCCCCCCTGCCAGGACACCTGGGTAAGACAGGTGATGAGTTTGCGGGCCAGACTAGCGGAGGCGGGGCCATAGAAGAGGAGGCGGTCCATCCCACAGGAGGGGTGGTCCAGAGTCTGGACAGAGAGGACCTGGATTGGACAAAGGGCGGGGCCATCCTTGTGTTGGCTCGGCGGTTCCGCAAAGGGACGGGCATTGGTGGGCGGAGGCCCAGGAGGAGCTTGTTTGGAAAGGCGATGGGGCAGAAAGGGGCAGCCATCCTTAAGGGGCGGGGCCACCCAGAAAAAGGCGGGATCGACCCGGGGAGGGGCTGGGCTGACACTTGGTAGCCAAAACATCTGGGGGGAAGGGGCCACAGCTAAGGGAAGTGGCCCACTCATACACCGGTGAGACTGGACTAAGGAGGAGACGAGCTGCTGTTTGGAACCCGCTTTGAGGATCAGGAGGTCTGATGGGATTGCCTCCCACGCCAGGCCTGAAGATCCCCCTCTTTCTGCCACAGGTAGCAGCCCCCTGGACAGCCCCCGCAACTTCTCCCCCAACACCCCAGCCCATTTCTCCTTTGCCTCTTCCCGAAGGTGAGTCCCTCTCCCCAGGGCCCCAGAACCCTGGCCATACCCTCCCCAGCCACCGTCTGGGCCACCATCTGTTCCCCTCATCACTGCATCTGAGTCAGAGCCTGAGGGACCGGCAGAGTGCCCCCAAAGTCCTGGCGGGAACGGGCTCCCAGCATTAGGGGCGGGACCACAAGAAGGCGGGGCCAGTCTCCTGTTCAGAATGGGGAAGGGGCGGGGCTTCCTTTGCCGAGGAGCGAAAGCGCTTGCGCTATGGTCCCGGGGTCTTAGTCTCCCAAGCCTCGCTCTCCAGGCCAGGAGTTCCCATAGCAACAGGGCAGGGTAGCAAGGATGAAGTGCGCAAGCTCAGACTGCTAGCTACCCATCGAACGACTAGGTCCTTGACGTGGGGGAGGGTGCCTAGGGCTGTTTCCCCTGAAGGCCCAAGAGGAGGAATCTCAGATTTCCCTCCGGGGGTCCTGTGGGTTTCTGGAATGTCCCTGAGATGAATTTTCTGAGGAGCTTTGGCAAAATTGGGGGAGGAAAAGAGAATCTTTGATTTTGAGGGGGAAACGTCTAGGACTCACGTCTGAACAGCTACTGTGTTCTGGGAGCTGGGGTATGGGGTGAACCGCATCCCTTCTGTATCCTCAGGGTTGAGTTTGGGCAGGCAACACAGATCACTGCAAAGGCTGGTGACAGTTGTGGTGTGGGAGTCACAGGAGACTGTGGGGATAGAGGATGGCTCCTTTGGGAGGGTGGGGGTTTCCCCTCGACCATGGAATTCAGCTGAGGGCAATGGGGAGTCAGAAAAGGGTTCCAATATTGGACCGGATGTGGTTACCTACGTGGAGGGTGAGCTGAGCAAGGACACTGCCTGAGGAAAGGAGTCCAGTTCATGGGAGTGTGCGTCCCTGTGAAGGTGCAATCTGTGTGCTGATGTGGATGTGTGTGTTTGTGAGGTCATGAGTACGTGAGGCAGCCCACGCCTGCACATGGATCCATGGGTGTGAGAGTGAACCTGTGTGACTGTGTACTGGTAGGGTTGTAAATGTGTGTGTGAATAGCTGAGGGAACATGTACTTCCATGCGTGACTCCATGTGAATGTGTAATTTGTGTGGGAGTGTGAATGAGTGTGTAGCTCTGTGAGAATTTGAATGTGTGACTGAGTGCGTGAGGGTGTCTTCAATGTGTGTCATGTTAATGTGATAGACTAGAGTGTGTGGGGGAGTCTGTCTGTATATGTCAGAGTGTGAGTACCAGGTCTCTGTGTTTGTGTCTTTGTGAGCGTATGTCTCATTTTGCATGTGTGATTGTGTGTTAGCCTGGAAACATGTGATATTTGGGTCCACAAATGGGACAGTGAAGGGCTGCCCTGGTGGCTCAGATGGTAAAAGATCTGCCTGCAATGCAGGAGACCCAGATTCAATCCCTGGGTCTGGAAGATCCCTGGAGAAGAGAATGGCAACCCACTCCAGTATTCTTGCCCAGAGAATCCCATGGATAGAGGAGCCTGGTGGGCTACAACCCATGGGGCTGCAAAGAGTTGGGCACAACTGAAGCGACTTAGTGCGCACACACACACACACACACAAGCTAGTGAATGCCTGTGAGTATCTGTGTTGAAGAGTCACGTGGTGTGAATGTGTGTGACTTTCAGTTTGTGAACTCAACCGTACTAGTAACAGGATTGGATGTGACCATAAGAGTGACTGTGTCTATGGGATCCCGTGTCAGTGTTGTACATGCTTATGAGGAAGGAAACTTTCTTCTCTGAAGAGACTCAAGTGATCTTCCTCTGAGAATTTTCTCTGAGGGAATCCTCTAGGGGTCATCTTTTGGGGTCCCTCTGGGATGATTTCCTTGAGTGGACTTTTTAATTTGGGGGCTTGTTTGGCTTGAGAATGAGGGTCATGGGAAGGAGCAGAGGAGACTGATCTTTGCTCCAGGTCCCGGGTGCCTGGCTGGTAGATTTCTTCTTTACCTCCTTAACCCTGAGGGTCTTCAGGGATCTCAGAGCATAGATGTATCCTCCCACCCGCCCCCACCTTGGCCATGGTCAGAGGCTTCTCTCACACCCTGAGGAGTTGGGGGACTGATGGGACCTGGCAGCCTCTGAGCAAGTTGGCTGGGTTCCAGGGCGGACGGACGCCGTTGGTCTCTGGCTTCACTCCCTTCATCTGGCTATGGCACCAACACACCCAGCTCCACTGTCTCGGTGAGTGTGGCAGGCGGGGCCGGTGGGTGGGAGCTACAGGGGGCCTACTGGACTGGCTTTAATAAGAGCTTTGGGTTGCTCTAGTTCTCCAAAGGTTTCACCTGTCCATCTCTTCATGTTCCAAGTTTCTTCCAAGGTCCTGTTCTCCACCTTCAATATATCTTTTTGGGGATCCTACTCACCGTGGACTCAGTTTACAGATAAATGACATTAAGGCTCATGTGTTAAGCCACTTGCCCAAGTGTCTGCACCTGGCTAGGGCCAGGCCACATCCTTCACCTGGAACCATTTGCTCACCCACCGCAATATCCAAAGTCTCTCTCTCCATCTGCCTCCTTTTAGACCTGTCTCTCTGGTTCGCTTGTCCATACATTGGTATGATGCTCAGCAGACATTTATCATATGACTTTCATATGGCAGGTATGGCTCTACAAGCTGGACCAGGGCCCAAGAATTCACAGAGCCCTCATGGGAGGAGTCAGATATGTAAGAAGGCATTCACAACTTGGGATGCTGGAGTGGTCAGAGCTGTGTTGAGGGTAGCATAAGGCAAGGTGATGACAGCAGAGGGGAGGCACCTGACTAAGCTGGAGAGAGGGTCAAGGAAGGTTTCCTGGAAGAGGTGGCATTGAAGCCAAGACAAAGGATCAGCAGGGGTTTGGCAGATGGAAGAAGGGAAGGAAGAATGTTCCAGGAAGGGGGAACAGCATGTGCAAACTCTTAGCGGCAACAGAAAACTTCACACATTGGGAAAGTTGAAAATAGCCTGTGTGGCTGGAGTTTTGGGTTGGAAGTGACAGAATGGAGGTGACGCAGGCAGCAACACTCACATTGTGGCTTCTTGGCCAGGGTGGCAAGGTGGATTTTATTCTAAATGTGGTGGGAAGCCAGAGAAAGGTTTTTTGTTTTATATTAAATTAAGTTAAAATTTTAGTCTGAACTATTAAATTTGAAATTATGATTCTGAATGTCAAATATTGGGCTTCCCTGGTGGCTCAGCAATAAAGAATCTGCCTGCAGTGTTGGAGATGCAGGTTCCATCCCTGAGTCAGGAAGATCCCCTGGAGGAGGGCACAGCCACCCACTCCAGTATTCTCGCCTGGAGAATCCCAAGGACAGACGAGCCAGGTGGGCTCGAGTCCATAGGGTCACAAAGAGTCAGACACGACTGAAGTGACCTAGCACACAGGCACGCATGTCATAGATTATGTGCACTGAGAAGATTATTTTAATAGGTAATGATGGGATGGGGAGTTTTAAGCAGGAAAGTGAGTGATGTCATGTGGAAAAATTCTGCCAGCAGAATCAGGTGGCTGACCTTGTGTTTCTCCACTGATGTCTGGGTCTGTGATTGCCCCAACTGCACACCATGCCCGGACCAGGGACTAAGCAGAAACAAGTTCCTGCTCTGGAGGAGCAGAGAGTAATAACAAATAAGTCATAAAATGTACAGTAGTAAATCAGGAGACAAGAAGTCAGCAAGAAGCGAGTTGGGGAAACGAGAGAGAGAACGATGGGTGTGGTCAGAGGAGGATGCCTAAAATGTGGCTTTAAAGCAAAGACTTGGAGGAGTGATCCATAGTAGATGTGTGAGAGACAGAGGGAACGGTCAGTGCAAAGGCCCCGAAGCAGGAGTGTGCCTGGCTTGTTCACAGACCGTCAAGGAGGCCTGTGCAGCTGGAGCAGAGCAGGTTGGGGGTGGGGAGAGAGTGGGAGGAGGTGATGGCAGGAAGACAGGGTTAGATCTTGCAAGACCTTGTGGGCTATGGACAGGATTTAGGCATTCACCAGGAGTCAGGTGGGAGCCATGGAGAGTTCTGAGCAGAGGAGGCGTATGTGACTTGACTTGGGTTTTCACAGGCTCCCTCAGGCCACACTCATATCTGTGTCCCTGTTCTCATCTGTGTCCCTGCTCCCCTGTCTGTCGCCAGGAATCCCAAGCTGAGCCTTGGGATCCAAGGATCATAAGCCAGGTCCAGATTCTGGCCTTGCTCAGTGGCCCGCCAGCCGCGGGGGTCCCAGGCCAGGGTCCCGAGCTGTGGGGGGACCGTGGTGACCTGACCCCGGCCCTGCCCCTCCCCCCAGTCTTCCTGCTCCTCCCAGGAGCGTCTGCACCAGCTGCCCTACCAGCCCACCGTGGACGAGCTCCACTTCCTCTCCAAACACTTCGGCAGCACCGAGAGCATCACAGACGAGGATGGCGGCCGCCGCTCCCCTGTCGTGCGGCCTCGCTCGCGGAGCCTCAGGTGGGTCTGCCTCCCCCTCCATGAACAACCTGGTGGGTCTGGGGGCTCGTGCCCTGCGAGACGCTCGTCTGCAGTTTGGGAGGGAAGGGGCTGGACGCGATGGGCTTCTCTCTCTGCAGTCCCGGGCGATCCCCCTCCTCCTACGACAACGAAATCGTGATGATGAACCATGTCTACAAGGAGAGGTTCCCGAAGGTGAGGCGGGGCCGGGGGCGGCCGCAGGGAAGAGGGGCGGCCGGAGCCCTCGCTCACCTTAGCTCCGCGCGCCCCCTGGTGGCCGGCGCCGCGGAGTGCAGGCTCTTGGTAGAAACAACCTCTGGGCCGAGCCCCGCGCGGGCATCCCCGCCTTGCCTCCCTCCCTTCTGCAGGCCACCGCGCAGATGGAAGAGAAGCTGCGCGACTTCGCCCGCGCCTACGAACCTGACAGCGTGCTGCCGCTGGCCGACGGCGTTCTCAGCTTCATCCACCACCAGATCATCGAGCTGGCTCGAGACTGCCTGACCAAGTCCCGCGACGGCCTCATTACCACCGTCTACTTCTATGAACTGCAGGAAAACCTGGAGAAGCTGCTGCAGGACGTGAGTGCACCGAGGAGCCAGCCCCACTTCGGGCTCTGAACCCCCAAATCTGGCCCAATGTCCCTATCCTTTCCTTCACGCCACATCCGTTCAGGGGGCGCCTAACATGTGCCAAGTGGCTGGTGTGGAGCCGAGGACTGAAGAGTGGAGGAGAAAGACTAGATCGCGACTCTAGATCTGATGGAGGAAGTAGGAATTATTTTTTTTTCCCCACAAAATGCACCTTTTGCCCTTACCAAAATCACTATATTGTTATACCAAGATTTTCACAATATCACATGGTGATATTGACAGTACTATTAATAATTTAAGTTTCTTGAAACTTCTCTGGCCGTCCAGTGGTTAAGACTCTGCTTCCAATGCAGGGGACGCAGGTTCGATCCCGGGTCAGGGGACTAATATCTCACAGGCAGCGTGGCTCGGCCAAACAAAGTTTCTTTTATTTTTTTTCCACTATTTTAATTAATTTTTATTGGAGTATAGTTGATTTACAATGTTGTGTTAGTTTCAGGTGTACAGCAAATTGAATCTGTTATACATATACATATATAGAAACTCTTAGATTCTTTTCCCATATAGGTCATTACAGAGTATTGAGTAGAGTTCCCTGTGCTAGACAGTAGGCTCTTATTAGTTATCTGTTTTATATATGAGGTTTCCCTGGTGGCACTAGCAGTAAAGAACCTGCTTGCCAATGCAGGAGACGTAAGAGACTTGAGTTCTGTCCCTGGGTTTGGAGGATCCCATGGAGAAGGACGTGGTAACCCATTCCAATATTCTTGGTTGGAGAGTCCCGTGGACAGAGGATCCTGGTGGGCTACAGTTCATAGGGTTGCAGAGAGTTGGACACGACTGAAGTGACTTAGCATACAGAAAGCACGTCTGTACCAGTCTCCCAATTTATCCCTACCCCACCCCCAGGAAGCAGAAATTTAACTTTGCTCACCTCTGTCAGGTCTTTACTCGAATGCTGCCTTCTAGGGTGACATTAGGACTGAGAGTAGGATGAAGCAGGTGATTTTTTTTCCCCTTTAGAACATTAATTATTGAATAAGTTGAAAAGAAAATATGTTAAAACTTAATGTTAAGTTTAAATATTTTATAATTAAACTAAAATTTTCTATAATTTTACTTTCCTGGTTTTAATGGAAACAAGCTAATCAATAGTATTTTTATTAAAACCATTAATCATTTGAAAAACAAAAAAACACATAAAGATTGCCCCACTTTTTCTGTTTTTTTGGCTGCACCACACAGCTTGAGAGATCTTAGTTTCCCAACCAGGGATTGAACCTGGGCCCACTGGGGAAGTCCCTACACTTTTTCTTTTGATTCAGTTTCCAGTATGGCTTGACTTAGCCCTCTGGGATCCTGTCCTTATTTAAATTTTACTGAGAATTCCCTGGCAGTCCAGTGGTTAGAACTCAGCGCTTTCACTGCTGGAACCCAGCTGGGTTCAATCTCCAGTTGGGACACTAAGACCATACGTAGTATTGACTTTGATGGGCATGATAGATAAATTAATATATGGCCTGTAAGATAGAAAACAAGAACATGAGATTAGAGTAATGGCAATTGAGGGTCCTAGCAGTAGGTTGGTGCAATTTTAAATTGGAAAGGGTCAGGGCAAGCCTCCATGAGGAGTTGATAACTGAGCAGAGACTTAAAAGAGGAGAAGTAGGGAGCCATGGAGAGATCCGAGAAGAGAGGATGCTAGGCAGAGGGAATTTTAACTTGGCCTGGATTGTAGAATTGCTTTGAAGATAAGTTGAATGACTGAACGTTTTAGGACCATGTTTCCTATAATAACAATAACGATGATTTTTACCATGTGGCCTGAGTTTTCTCACCTGTAAAATGGGACAATAGCAGCAGTATTGTCCTTTGCTGTGGGGATGGAAAAGAAGCCTGGCTCAGGAAAGGCACCTGTGAACCCCATCCCCACTGTGCCCCACATCACAGGCCTATGAACGTTCCGAGAGCTTAGAGGTGGCCTTCGTCACTCAGCTGGTGAAGAAGCTGCTTATTATCATCTCACGTCCAGCCAGGCTGCTGGAATGCCTGGTGAGGGGGCTGGTCATGGGCAGGGGAGGAGGTACTGGGGGTGGGGGGCTGGCTAGGGCACCTTGGAGGTCACCCTGAACGTACACTGCCTTGCCTTAGGAATTCAACCCTGAGGAGTTCTACCACTTGCTGGAGGCGGCTGAGGGCCATGCTAAGGAGGGCCACCTAGTCAAGACAGACATCCCCCGCTACATCATCCGCCAGCTGGGCCTCACCCGTGACCCCTTTCCAGGTGCTGACTGATCGGTGCCAGGGACTCTGGGTGAGCTGACTGGGACCCAGGCCTTGACTCACTCCCATTTCCTTCCTAGATGTGGTGCACCTGGAGGAACAAGACAGTGGTGGCTCTAACACACCTGAGCAGGATGACCTTTCTGAGGTAAGGCCTGGTGGTCCAGTGGACAATGTTCTGGTCTGGCCCTACTGGTCGGGGCCCACCTCCTGGCTCTTTGTCCTCAGGCTGAGAGAATCTCTTGGTCCCCACTCTGAGCCTCAGTTTCCCCATCTGTAAAATGGGTTAATAATAGCTCTTCCTCCACAGGCATTTTTCTTTTCATGATTAAATACACATAACATAAAGCATACATTTAAACAAGTTTTAAATGAATAATTCATTGTTATTTACTACACTGTGAGGCCATTTCCACCATCTAGCTCCTGAACGTTTTCATCATACCAAAACGAAACCTTGTACCCATTAAGCAGTTTCTCTTCATCCCCTCCCTCCCCCACAGCCCCTGGCAACCACTGATCTCCTTTCCAGATTTTTCTGTCTCTATGGATTTGCTGAGTCTGGATATTTCATATAAATGGAATTATTCACTCTGTGGCCTTTGGTGCCTGGCATAATGTTTTCAAGGCTTACCCATGCTATAGCATGAATCAGTGCTTCATTGCTTTTCGTGGCTGAATAATATATGCCATGTTTTGTTTATCCATTGTTCATTGATGGACCTTTAGATTGTTCACATCTTTTAGCTATAGTGTGAATAGAGCTGCTATGAATATTTGTGTACAAGTATTTGTTTGAGCAACTGTCTCAGTTCTTTTAGGTATATACCTAGGAGTGGAATTTCTGGGTCACATGGTAACTCTATATTTAATTTCCTGAAGAAATCTGTATGGACTTTTGAATGGGTTGAGTGTCTCTGTGTGTTAACAACTCAGTGTAGTAAAAATTACTTAATTCCACCCACAGGCTAACCACACTTTGGTAGATGTCCCACATGTCTGGTGGAGGTTACGCACCATAATGGCCATCCTTGTGTTTTTTCTGAGCTTCCTAGTGTTTTCCAAAGTGTGAAACAAAATATAGAAATCAGAAGATTAAAGTTAAAATCTAGGCTTGTGCCATTTTAAAAAGAATCAGAAGTTCTAACAACACTGTGATGGAACCAGCTGACATTGAACGGGGGCTGGCCTATGATATGGGGTTACCTACACCCCAGTCACCCATGACTCTCATCTGGTATGCCTGGTCCTTGAAAGCATTTGGATTTGTGTCCTTTGTTTCAGATTATGTCTATGAATTCACATACATACACACATGCATCTGTCCTGTATTTAAAAAAATCTCATTATACCATTATATGCCATTTAATTTTCTGAATAGGTAATGGAATGACATAACTCAAAAGTCTAAAGCTCTAAAAAGGTATTTATCTTTAATTGTTGTTTGTAGGATCCTTTGTAATTCCATTCAATCAAACTTGTTAATTGAGTGATTCAAATCTTCCATCTTCCTATTCATTTTTCTTTTTTTGCCAGATTGATCTGATAGTTTCTGAGATAGATGTGTTAAGTCTGTTTTGAGTAATTTCTCTTTGTGGTTCTGCCAATGTTTCTGTCAAACTTTTTTGGGCTACATTCTAAGGAACATAGAAGTTCAATATTTTTAAACCTCATAGATCTTTTTGTGAACTGTTAATGTAATAAATCTCTTGTCCCTATGAAAAATAAAAGTTATTTTCAAAAATGGTATACCGTGAAAAATCTTATACCCACTCTTCTCCCCCATACTCATATTACCTCAAATATGATTATATTTTACCCCTCTTTTTACATAAAATCATACAGTACATATTGTTCCTTGTTCTTCCCTCCATTTAATAAAATACTTTGGAGAACGTTCTGAATAAGTATACAGAAGTATTTTTCATTCAAAAAAAAAAAAAAAAAAAAAAAAACAGTGGTAAAAGACTTCCCTGGCAGTCCAGTGGTTCAGACTCCATGCTTCCACTGCAGGGAGCATGGGTTCAATCCCTGGTTCAGGAACTAAGATCCTGTGTGCCACACTGTATGGCCAAAAACAAACAAACGAACAACAACAAAACAGTAATACAATATTCCTTTATATTGTATCCCCTCGTATTTCATTTAACCAATTCCCTATGTATGGATTATTTCCAATCTTGCAATGAGTAAGAAAATATGTGTCTGTCTTTTTTTTTTACAAGTTTATTCTTAAATGTACAATAGGTTCCAAGACAACACTTCATTCTAGCTATAGGTGGCAAAAGATATTATGGCAGGGAATCCAGGTGTTTAAACAGGAATGGAACTAAGGGTCATCATTGCCTCAGGCACAAGGAACAGCTTACTTTTTGCCAGAGTTCTTAGTTCCACCGGTGGCCAGGGGGCCTTTCCGCGTAGCCTTTGCTAATATCCTCTCAAGTTTCTTCTGCTCCTCCTTCTGCTTCTGCCTGAATTCCTTATCTTCCTCATCCATCTCCTTGGCTTGCTTCTTGGGCTGCTTTAGGGGCTTCTTCTTGCCACTTTTGCGGCCTGACATGGCACCTGCCACCCCTTCCCCAGATCCTGCCACCGGAAGCGGAGCTCCCCGTTCCAGCCCCTGCGCCTCTGTGTGTCATTTTTCACATGTGAAAGCATATCTATAGCATGAATTCAAAAGTGTAAAAAAACTTTTTTAAAGTGCAAATTGCTGGATTAAAGGAAGCATGCCTTTGTAATTCTGATATACACCAAGTATCTTTAATTGAGACTGTACCAATTTATACTCCCAACAGCAAGGTATAAAAGTATCTGTTTCTGCACAGCTTTGCCCACAGAGTGGGCCAGGCTTTTGGATTTTTTTTCCTGCCAATCTACTGTGTGAAAAATGGTATCTTGGAGTAGTTTTAGCTTGCCTATCTGTCATTATTTGTGATGGTCAACATTTTTTTCACATGGTTAACAGCTCTAACTCTAGTTTACATATCTTGCATATTTTTTCTCTCCAGTTAATGTCATTGTTGATTTCTGGGAGTTCTTTATATATTAGGATGGTTAGCCATTTTGTAGGTTTCTTTCCTAATGAAGAGAAGTTAGTTACATGACTTCACTGTCAGCCAGTCTTGGGTTTAAGTTCTGACTTTGTTACTCCCTCACTTTGGCACTTGGATGAAGGCCTCATTCACCGACTTTGTGCCTCAATTTCCCTGTGCGTTAAGTGGAATACCACGAGTCTCAGTCTCGTGATTACAATGATGACGATGATTCTGTGGTCTCCATCTTTCCTCTGCAGGGCCGCAGCACCAAGGCTAAGAAACCACCTGGAGAGAATGACTTTGAGACCATAAAGCTCATAAGCAATGGTGCCTACGGGTGAGCCACCCGGGGCTCTGGCGGGGGGAGGGTGGCGGAGGCCGGGTGTCTCGGAGGTGACGGCCGGTCCTCGCTCTCTCCCCCTGCAGCGCCGTCTATCTGGTGCGGCACCGGGAAACAAGACAGCGCTTCGCGATGAAGAAGATCAACAAGCAGAACCTGATCCTGCGCAACCAAATCCAGCAGGCCTTCGTGGAGCGCGACATCCTCACGTTTGCTGAGAACCCCTTTGTGGTCGGAATGTTCTGCTCGTTCGAGACTCGGCGCCACCTCTGCATGGTCATGGAATATGTGGAAGGTGTGGGTGCCTGCAGGGCTGTGGGGAAGATGAGGGGATGGCCACTAGGGGTGGCCTGCCGGAACCCCAGTCACCATGTTGACTATCCAACTGTGTGTTTAGTTTATCCACCCATTTATTCATCCAGTCATTGTTCAAACATTCCATCTGTTTATTTCTACCCAGTCATCTATTGATTTATCTGTTTTCTTTTTTAAAAATTTATTTATGTGTGGCTGGGCTGGTTCTTCATTGCTGAGTGTGGGTTTTCTCTAGTTGTAGCAAGCAGGGACTACTCTCTAGTTGCAGTGCATGGGCTTCTCATTGGGGTGGCTTCTCTTGTTACGGGGTACAGACTCTAGAGTGCTTAGGCTCAGTAGTTATGGCACACCAGCTTAGTTGCTCTGCGGCATGTGGGATCTTCCCTGACCAGGGATCAAACATGCATCCCCTGCATTGGCAGGCGAATTTTTAACCACTGGACCACCAGGGAAGCCTGATTTATCTGTTTTAATTTCTCTCAGTATGGGTACATCCATTCCATTATCCATCCCTCTATGCTCCTTCCTTTCATCTGTTCATTTGCTTATCCTTCCATTTTTCTATCCATATATCTACATGCCATCTCTCCATCTATCCATCCGATTACCCATCTATTGGTCCATCCATGTATCTGTTTGTCCATTACATCTTTATTTATTTTATTCAAGTATAATTGATTTACAATATTATATTACATTTATTTTTAAAGATTTGTCTATTTTTTACTGTGCTGGGTCTTTGTTGCTGTGGGCTTTCTCTGGTTGGGGCAAGTGGGGATACTCCTCCTTGCAATGCTTTGGCTCCTCATTGCAATGCCTCTTCTCTAGAGCATGGGCTGTAGGCAGTAGGGTTTCAGTAGTGGCATTTGGGCTTCAGTAGTTTCCGCTTGAGGTCTCTAGAGTGCTGACTCAGTAGTTGTGGAACACCAGCTTAGTTGCCCCATGGCCTGTGGGATTTTCCCAGACCAGGTATTGAACCTGTGTCCCCTGCATTGGCAGGCAGACTCCTAACCACTGGACCACAGGGAAGCCCCCACATCTATTTTAAAAAGTAATAGACTTCATTTTTTTTTTATTTATTTTAGTTGGGGGCTAATTACTTTACAATATTGTAGTAGTTTTTGCCATACATTGACATGAATCAGCCATGGGTTCACATGTGCTCCCCCTCCTGAACCCTCCTCCCACCTCCCTCCCCTTCCCATCCCTCTGTGTCATCCCAACGCTCCATCCCTGAGCATCCGTCCCATGCATAGAACATGGAATGGTGTTCCGCTTCACATATGACAATATACATGTTTCAATGTTATTGTCCCAGAACGTCCCACCCTCACCTTCTCCCTCAGAGTCCACAGGACTGTTCTATGCATCTGTGTCTCTTATTCTGTCTCACATATAGGGTTACCATTACCATCTTTCAAATTCCATATACATGCATTAGTATACTGTATTGGTGCTTTTCTTTCTGGCTCACTAGACTTCATTTTTTAGAGCAGTTTTAGGTTTGTAGAAAAACTGACTGGAAAGTTCAGAGCGTTGCCAGGTATTCACTCCCCTCCTGCTCTGTCTCCTGTTACTTACATGTTGTATTAGTGTGATACATTGGTTACAATTGATGAACAAATACTGTACATTATTATTCACTAAATTATATTAGGGTTCACTGTGTTGTACATCTGTTTTCCATCCATCTCTCTTTTTCTATATCTAGGCACTCATTCACCCATCTGTTTATTCACCTACCTACTTAACATCCATCTATCCATGAATATCTATTTACCTATTTATTAATCTGTCATCCATCCATCCCTCTTCCCATCCATCTATTTACTATTCTTATTTTTATTCATTCATCTAAACCTCCACTCTAGCAGCTATCTCATTTTATCTAGTTAGCAGTCTAACTCCATCTACTTATTCACAATTAATCCATCAGTTTATCCATCCCTTTACCATCCATCCATTCATCCAATCATCAATATATATGTTTTTCATCTGTTTATCTAACCATCCCAAATATTAAACCATCCATCTTCCAAACACAGAAGTACTATGGTTACACACATGATCTCACAGGGCTACAGCTGTGCCACCTCCAAGTCTTAATTGACCATTAAGTCACTCAACAGATATCCCTTCATCATCTCCTTCATGTCACATGCTTTGCTGGTGACACAGTGGAGACCTGGACAGACACACCTTTCCCTCACGGAGGTAACATTCTGTCTGTATAGACATACAATAAAGAAAAATAAGCTAAAAGAGAAAAGGTTGTTTCATATAGTGAGGATGGCAACAAGGGACATAGAGCTCAAGAAGGCCATGGATATTCTGCATAATGTGTGTAGGGATTATCTGGGGTTATGGCCAGATTCAGATTCCTGGGTCCACCCTCAGAAAATCTGAGTAATCAGTTTCTGACACTGAGATAAATCCAGCTTCAGGGAAAACTAGGAAAGAGAGAAATTTATCAACTAAAATAAATGTCAACTTCAGGAATGACTTTATCTAGGTGCTCAAATTATGTCATTAGTAATCTCTCCATCTCTTAGGTCTATTCTCTCACGTTTGGACTTCCCACTAAACAGGGCTTGATAGGGAATTCCCTGGTCGTCCATGGTTAGGACTCCACACTTCTACTGCAAGCAGCATGGGCTCTGTCCCTGCTAGGGGAACTAAGATCTCACAAGCCACATGGCATGGCCAAAAATTAATAAAATGAAACAGTCCTTGATATAGTGAGGTTACCATCCAACAGATCCCAGTTTACATCCTATGAGCTTAGCAATCTTTGTGAAAAAAGAGGGAAAAGTCATTGACCGAACTTGGGTTACATGCTGACCCAGCAGCTAAACCTGGAAGGAAATCTGACTCTTGTGAGAAAAAGGAGAAATGGAAGCTGAGGGAGACTAAAATATGAATGCTGCTTACAGTAAATCTGGTGGGGGAAAGTAATTTATATTTAAAAACCTCAGACCCTCAAGGTTCAGACTCCAGACCAGGGTCCATTCTCCCAGACTCAGTTCATAAGCAGGCAGCCTCAGTCCCAACCAAACTTTACCTCCACCATCAACTCCCTGCCTGACCCAACCTCTCTCTGAGGTTGGGTGTAAACCAACCCTTTCCTGTATAAAATCAACTGATTATGCTGACTTTGGAGGATGGCTAAGAGGAGAAGAGAAGCCTGGCAGAGGGCCCTCCCAGCGTAAGCTGGGGAGAGGGAGGCCCCTCTCTGAGCCTCAGTTTTCCTTAGCTGTAAAATGGGGGCCATGTGAGATGAGAACTTGGTGCTATGCTGCCTGCTGAGTGCTCCACTCTGGGCCAGGGTTGCCTCCCTCTTCACATGCATCTGTTCCTTCACCCCCAGGGGGGGACTGCGCCACCCTGCTGAAGAACATTGGGGCACTGCCTGTGGAGATGGCCCGCATGTACTTTGCTGAGACAGTGCTGGCGCTGGAGTACTTGCATAACTATGGCATCGTGCACCGCGACCTCAAGCCTGACAAGTGAGCCTTGACCTTCGCCATCACTCCTTCCCTGCCCCTTGGAGGTTGGAGGGAGCCCTGGTACAGAGGGGCCAGGAGTGAGGAGGACGGTTCTCACCTCTAAGACCCCAGTTTGCTTCTGCAGCCTCCTTATCACCTCCATGGGGCACATCAAACTCACGGATTTTGGCCTCTCAAAGATGGGGCTCATGAGCCTCACCACCAACCTCTATGAAGGCCACATCGAGAAGGATGCCCGGGAGTTCCTGGACAAACAGGTGTGTGTGCGGGAGTGGGGGTCACCATGGGTGGAGTGACCCGGCAGGACTGTGTGGGCCCCGGGCCTGGCATGGGGGGGACGCTGCTCCCCCAGGAGGCCCCTCCTGTGGCCAGGGCATGGGCTGACCGCCTGCCCCCAGGTGTGTGGGACCCCAGAGTACATCGCACCCGAGGTCATCCTGCGTCAGGGATATGGCAAGCCGGTGGACTGGTGGGCCATGGGCATCATTCTCTACGAGTTCCTGGTGGGCTGTGTGCCCTTCTTTGGAGACACTCCCGAAGAGCTCTTTGGACAGGTCATCAGTGGTGCGTGCCTCCGCGGTGGGCAGGCAGGGGGCACGGAAACGAGGGAGGGCCCAAGGCCTCATGGACCTAAAAGCTAACCCCACCCCACACCTTGCTCTGCAGACGACATCCTGTGGCCCGAAGGGGAGGAGGCCCTACCCACGGATGCCCAGCACCTGATATCCAGCCTCCTGCAGACTAATCCCTTGATCCGTCTAGGTGCAGGTAGGGGGGTCTGCTGTGCAGAGAATATGAGCTGAGGCAGGGGTGGGTGACCAGTGGTGTCTGTTGTCCGGAGCAGGGCTTCCGGTACTGTATCCCTGGGCGGGAAAATGGGTGAGCTGGGCTGCTGGGCTTCTGGGCTAGCCATCTTAGCTGTTCAGTCGTGTCCGACTCTTTGCGACTCCATGGACTGTAGCCCATCAGGCTCCTCTGTTCGTGGAATTCTCCAGGCAAGAATACTGGAGTGGGTAGCCATGCCCTTCTCCAGGAGATCTTCCTGATCCAGGGATTGAACCTGGGTCTCCTGCATTGCAGGCAGATTCTTTACAGTCTGAGTCACCAGGGAAGCCCTGGGCTAGCCATAGCTGTCGCTTAAATTCCTTCCCTGATCCAACCCACTCCTTCCTCCCCAGGCGGTGCCTTCGAGGTGAAGCAGCACAGTTTCTTTCGAGACCTGGATTGGACAGGATTGCTGAGGCAGAAAGCCGAGTTCATCCCCCATCTGGAGTCCGAAGATGACACCAGCTACTTCGACAGTGAGCGGGGACAGCGGGTGGAATCCTTTGAGGGGGCCCTTGGGTATGGCCTGGGCTGGAGCCCAGTTAGGTAGGAGACTAGCCCGCTAGAACCGAAAAGAGGGCTGAGGTCGTGCCGGGGGCGTGGCTTGGCAGAGGGGCGGGGCTCAGAGAAGAAAGGCGGTTGGGGTGGGGTGGAGCCTGGACCGCGGTAAATTCTAAAATTGGGAGGGAGCCTGGATTACCAGGCGGTGCTAGGACCCAGAACA
Source organism: Okapia johnstoni (assembly GCA_024291935.2). Lineage (NCBI taxonomy): Eukaryota > Metazoa > Chordata > Mammalia > Artiodactyla > Giraffidae > Okapia > Okapia johnstoni. Next base: position 9,834,508 of record CM044316.1, on the reverse strand, counting down.
AGGCAAGGGCCTGGGCTGGTGGAGGCGGAGCCAGGGTGGAGAGCACGGTAGGTGGAGTCTGGGGATGCGGCTTTATGGAGGCGGGGCCACATGTAGCTTGGAGAAAGTGGAACTGGGTCTCAGCGTGGGGGCGGGGTCTGAATCAGTTACTAGTAAGGAGAAGAGGCGTGGCCAGGCTTGTAGGACCTAGACCTGACTTTCGTGGGGGTATGATTTGAGGAGTGGGCCTGCCCGCGGGAGTGGACGTGCCCGCGGTCACTATCCACACCTCCACCCCAGCCCGCACAGACAGGTATCACCACGTGAACTCCTACGATGAGGATGACACCACGGAGGAGGAGCCTGTGGAGATCCGTCAGTTCTCCTCCTGCTCCCCGCGCTTCAGCAAGGTGGGCCAAATTGGGAGGAAGGGGTGGGGCGAGTCCGGGAGAGGGCGGGGCAGGTGTTGAGGTAGGGAATGGAGGTGGGCTTGAAGTGGGCAGGGGCTCAGGAGGCTGTGGGGAGCAGGCACACAGACCTAAGGTCTCAGACTAGAGAATTTACAGAGCGAGTGAGGATCTGAGTGATGAGGCTAGTGGCAGAGGGGCTGGGGTGGGGGAAGCAGCATAGTCTTGGAAGTGGCCTTTGGCATTAAAGTGAGTGAAGTGAAGTCGCTCAGTCTTGTCCTACTCTTTGCGACCCCGTGGACTGTAGCCTTCCAGGTTCCTCCGCCCATGGGATTTTCCGGGCAAGAATACTGGAGTGGGTTCCTTCTCCAGGAGATCTTCCCGACCCAGGGATTGAACCCGGGTCTCCCGCATTGTAGGCAGACGCTTTACCGGCTGAGCTACCAGGGAAGATGCCTTCGGCATTGAGTGAAATCTAATGGGAACCTGAACAGTATAGAAATGACAGACAGGAGGAGCGGCTAATCTGGACCGGGCTGGGTCAGGACCTAGGAATAGAGAGATAGAGCAGTGAGGGCGGAGCTAGGCCGTGGTGAGGCTGGGCACTATTTCATTTTGAGGAACAGCGTGTAGCGGGGGTCACAAAGAGTCGGACACGACTGAGCACACACACAATGTAGGGGGGTGCACTACCTAGCTTGGGCGAGGGTACGCATAACTGGATGAGACTTGGAGAGGTGAGATTCTTTAGGGCTTGGGCAGGGTGGGATCTAGAATATGTCAGAGCTTCATTTCGTGGGGTAGGGCCAGAAATGAAGAATTGTGGGTGGTCGGGCTTGGCCCAGGAATGGGCAGGACCCAGCTTTACTAGGATGGAGCTTAGTTTGGCAGGCTCCAGTAGCGAGGCAGAGGAGGAAATGGTTGGTTGGCATCATCGACACAATGGACATGAGTCTAAGCGAACTCCAGGAGACAGTGAAGGACAGGGAAGCCCGGCGTGCTACAGTCCATGGGGTTGAAAATACTTGGACACTACTGAGCGACTGAACAACAGTAGCGGGAAGTTCACTGGTTCAGGAGGGAAGGCAGAACCTGGGGGTTGGACTTCCCTCCACTGCCACTTGCAGGTGTATAGCAGTATGGAGCAGCTGTCGCAGCACGAGCCCAAGACCCCCGTGGCGGCAGCGGGGACCAGCAAGCGGGAGCCGAGCGCCAAGGGCCCAGAGGAGAAGGTGACCGGCAAGCGAGAGGGCCTGGGTGGCCTGACCCTGCGCGAGAAGACCTGGAGAGGGGGCTCTCCGGAGATGTGAGTAAGGGCAGAGCTGGGTTTGGGGGCGGGGCCCGAAGGGGAGTAACTCCTCTGACAACGCCCCCTTTGCGCAGCAAGCGCTTCTCAGCCTCTGAGGCCAGCTTCTTGGAGGGGGAGGCCAGTCCCCCGTTGGGCGCCCGCCGCCGTTTCTCGGCGCTGTTGGAGCCCAGCCGCTTCAGCACCCCCCAAGAGGAAGAGGATGAGGCTCGGCTGCGCAGGCCTCCCCGGCCCAGCTCCGACCCTCCAGGCTCGCTGGATGCGCGGGCCGCCAAAGAGACACCTCCAGGGGATGGCACCCCCAGCGCCGGGGACTCTGAGGCCAGTAAGTGCCCGCTCCTGCCGCCTTCCCCAGTTCCCCAGGGGCCATAAATGAGCATTCAATGAGCCTGGTTACCGCTTATGCAAGTTCTCCTGTACTCTTCACACTCCAACCTGGGATTCTCATCAACATGAGAAAGACCCCTATTCCATGCTCAGTCAGTCAACAAATGTGTTTAAGCACTTCTCTGTGTCAGGAGCTGTTCCAGATGTATAGGGTACCTGCTCTTATGAAATTCACAACCCAGCAAGGGAGAGAGGTGGGAAGAGCATTGCATGCAGAGGGAACACCATTTAAGAAGACTATGACCTTGGACTGACCCCCTAACCCACCTGCTCTGTTGCAGCTGACCGCCCAGGCGACCTCTGCCCACCCTCTAAGGATGGGGACCCATCAGGGCCCAGAGCCACCAATGACCTGGTTCTGCGCCGAGCGCGGCACCAGCAGCTATCAGGAGATCCTGCGGTAGAGAAGCGGCCTTCTCGAACGGGGGGCAAAGTCATCAAGTCAGCCTCAGCCACTGCTTTGTCTGTCATGATCCCTGCAGGTGACGCTGGGTCCAACCTGGCAGGGGATGGGCTGCCCACATTGGTGCGTTTTCCCGGTCCACAGTGATTTGCTCTGGGATGGGCCAATGAGAGCCCTGGGACCCTGACTTGGGAGGAGGGAAGAGCAGACACAGGGAGAGCTGTGTCTGTCCGCCCTGACCTCTGATCATGGGTCTGTGTCTGCAGTGGACCCCCATGGGAGCTCACCTTTGGCTAGCCCCATGTCCCCGCGATCTCTCTCCTCCAACCCATCCTCACGGGACTCCTCACCCAGCCGGGACTACTCACCGGCTGTCAGTGGGCTTCGCTCCCCCATCACCATCCAACGCTCGGGCAAGAAGTATGGCTTCACACTGCGTGCCATCCGCGTCTACATGGGCGACTCAGATGTCTACAGTGTACACCACATTGTCTGGGTGAGCAGTCATGGATGAACCTGTATTCTACGGTGGGGGTGGGGAGAGAGAATTCCATACCCACCCCCCCACCCCCGCTCCAAGGGATGAGGGACAGCTCAAACTCTGGAACTAGGCAGCCTGAATGAGACTCCTCTGTGACACCCCCGCACCCCGTCACTTTCCTCTCTGACTCTCAGTCTCTTCATTTGTAAACTGGCGAGAATGATTGTTATTTCGCTCGGTGTTATGATTACCGTGCCTACAGAGTTAGGTGTCTGGAACATAAGCTTAGGGAGACTTCCTTGTTACCAATCCTGTTAATCCTGCCCCTGTGGGGTGCCCTGTCCCCAGCACGTGGAGGAGGGGGGCCCAGCCCAGGAGGCGGGGCTCTGTGCCGGGGACCTCATCACCCACGTGAACGGGGAGCCTGTGCATGGCATGGTACATCCTGAGGTCGTTGAGCTGATCCTTAAGGTGAGTCTATGTGGAAAAAGCCAACTGTCGGGGGAGTGGAAGGGAGTGAAGGGTGAGGGAGGTCCCGGGGAGCCAGAGTTGCCAGAACAGCCTCCAGCAGAGAACTTTCCCCCTTTCTAACCCCAGAGTGGCAATAAAGTGGCCGTTACCACAACACCCTTCGAAAATACCTCCATCCGTATCGGCCCTGCACGGCGCAGCAGCTACAAGGCCAAAATGGCTCGGAGGAACAAGCGGCCCTCTGCCAAGGAGGGTCAGGAGAGGTGGGTGGGGCCAAGCGCAGTGGGCGGGGCTATAAACAGCAGGCCCCCTGGAGCATTCCAATGGCCAGGGTTTATGTGGGATAGGTATAGGAGAGGACAGAAGAAGGCATATTCACAGGAATGGAAGTTGTGCACAGGAAAGGTGGCCGGGGCCACGGCGTGTGTGCTAAGTCGCTTCAGTCGTGTCTGACTCTTTGGGCCCGCCAGGCTCCTCTGTCCATGGGATTCTCCAGGCAAGAATACTGGAGTGGGTTGCCATGCCCTTCTCCAGGGGATCTTCCCGACCCAGGCATCAGGAAAATGTAAGAGAACTCCAGTCTCTTGCGTCTCCTGCATTGGCAGGCGGGTTCTTTACCACTCGCGCCACCTGGGGGCTACCGAGTGAAGAGCAATAATGAAAGGACAGAGGAGGGGCTGAGAAAGTGGGAGGAGTTGGGAAAGGAAGATGTGCCAAGCTCCAAAACTCTGGGAGTAGAGCAGAGCCAGAGGATATGGGCCAAGAGGACACCGTCCAAGGGATGACCCTGCTTTGCTGGATGCATTTAGGCGACTGAGGTGGGGGGCAGGAGAAGAGATTTCTACCTGGGAGGAGCATACCAGGCCAGTAGAAATAATTTCTTCCCTTACAAATAAGGCAGAGTTAGGAGAGGTGGGTGGAGCCAGGAGAGTTTTCTGTTTTGATCAGCGGGTTTGGCCTGGACAAGGAGTGAGTGGGGATTGGAGTGAGATGGGTCAGGCTGAGTCCAGTGATATTATTCCTGCCCTGATAGGTGGGTTTAGCTGGAGGGGGAGGGGCTAGAAAGGTGGGCGGAGCAAGAATAGGTTGGTTCTGTTTGGATGGATGCTTCCAGCTTGGACTGTGAGCGTTGGAAAAGCAATGAGTAGGCCTGAGGTGGGAGGAGCCAAGTGGGACTACGATAAGGGAAGTTCTCCAGTCTCCAACAGTGTTGTTGTTGAAGAGGGAGGGTCCAGATTGGGTGGGTGGTTCCAGGAGCTGCCTTGAGGCCCTGAAGTGGGAAGAGCTGGGAGCTCTAGAGTCTGGTCCAGGAAAGCTGGTTCTCTCCTTGTCCTCCAGCAAGAAGCGCAGCTCCCTCTTCCGCAAGATCACGAAGCAGTCGAACCTGCTGCACACTAGCCGCTCGCTGTCGTCCTTGAACCGCTCGCTGTCGTCCAGCGACAGCCTGCCCGGCTCGCCCACGCACGGCCTGCCGGCGCGCTCGCCCACCCACAGCTACCGCTCCACGCCCGACTCCGCCTATCTAGGTAGACCCTGCGCCTGCGCGGGGAGAGTGGCATGTGCGGGCGGGGAAGTGCCCTGGCGGCGCCCACCCAGTTCTTTGCCGTCTCTCGCCCGCCCGCAGGCGCCTCGTCCCAGAGTAGCTCGCCCGCCTCGAGCACGCCCAACTCGCCGGCGTCGTCGGCGTCGCACCACATCCGGCCCAGCACTCTGCACGGCCTGTCGCCAAAGCTGCACCGCCAGTACCGCTCTGCGCGCTGCAAGTCGGCAGGCAACATCCCACTGTCGCCGCTGGCGCACACGCCGTCGTCCCCGACACAGGCTTCGCCGCCGCCGCTGCCGGGTCACACGGTGGGCAGCTCGCACACCACGCAGAGCTTCCCGGCCAAGCTGCACTCGTCGCCGCCAGTGGTGCGCCCACGCCCGAAGAGTGCCGAGCCCCCGCGCTCGCCGCTCCTCAAACGGGTGCAGTCGGCGGAGAAGCTGGGAGCCTCGCTGGGCGCCGACAAGAAGGGCGCGCTGCGCAAACACAGCCTCGAGGTGGGCCACCCGGATTTCCGCAAGGACTTCCACGGCGAGCTAGCGCTGCATAGCCTCGCAGAGTCGGACGGCGAGACGCCCCCTATCGAGGGTCCCGGCGCGTCCCGGCAGGTCGCCGTCCGCCGCCTGGGCCGCCAGGAGTCGCCCCTGAGCCTGGGCGCGGACCCGCTGCTGCCCGAGGGCGCCCCCAGGCCGCTGGCTTCGAGTAAGGAGAAAGAGTCCCCGGGTGGCGCCGAGGCCTGCACCCCGCCCCGTGCGACGACCCCTGGGGGTCGGACCCTGGAGCGGGACGCCAGCGGCGCGCGACACCAGAGCGTGCAGACCGAGGACGGTACGGGCGGGACAGCCAGGGCCGTGGCCAAGTCCGCGCTGAGCCCGGTGCAGGAACACGAGACCGGCCGGCGCAGCAGCTCCGGCGAAGCAGGCCCGCCCCTGGTGCCCATTGTCGTAGAGCCCGTACGGCCTGGGGTGAAAGCTGAGGTGTCTCAGCCCCCAAGTGTGCATACCCCGAGTGCGGACTCCAAGGCATTGCCCGAATCTGCACCCCTGGCGCCTCCCCCACCTGAGACCCTCCGGGGCCGGGAGCGCTGGGTGCTGGAGGTGGTGGAGGAGCGGACCACGCTGAGCGGGCCTCGTTCCAAACCTGCCTCTCCCAAGCTCTCCCCAGACCCCCAGACCCCCTCCCAAGCCCCAACAAAAAGTGTGCCCAGCAGTGCCGGGCCCCCAGCCCCACCTGCTTCCCTGCCGGGCCCGACCACCAAGCCTGAGGTGGGGCCGACCTCTCGGTGCCCTGCTGAAGCTGTGCCCTCAGTAGGCATGACCAAAAAAGGGGCGCCCTGCCCCATGCCCCCAGGCCCATAGCAGTGGGAGCCGCTGGCCCCGTGCTGTACAGCCGCCTGTATACATATGTACACATATAAATAAAGTGCACCCCTGCTGTGTGAGCTTTCTGGAGCTCGCCCCTCCTCCCCTAGCAAGGCAGGACATCCTGTTTCCACCCCCTTGCCTGTGTGCTTGTTAAGGGGTGAAACTTCCTCCAGTCCTAGTTACCATAAAGAGGGGAGGTAGGTCTTGGGTGGACCTTTCCTTGTGGTCCTATTCTGTGTCTCACCTACGTGACAGCTGCCCCCAGACCCTGAGCAAGCTGCAATGCTGTTCAGAGTCCCAGGGCCCAGCTGAAGAAAGATTAAGTCTCATTTACCAATTTCTTTTTATTACTCAACAATTCTGAGTAAGGCGTTATGATTCCCATTGTACAGATGAGTAGACTGAGTCACAGATTAAGGCACATGATTAAGGCCAAACAAATAGGAAGGGACAAAATAGATTCAAACTCAAGTCCACATTGGCCCCTGAATCTTAGCTCTTATATGTCCTGGTGGGCTTCCTAGAGAGAAGGCCCTGCTCTTCTTTTCACAGGGCTCCCAGGCTTTCACCAGAGGCTTGAAGGCCTTCCAGAGCATAAAGGCACACAGAGTGCCTCCGCCTCGGTGCTCCTCTCTTTGGTTCCGATTCATGTCACCCACACAGGCCCAGGGCCCTTTTGGGGTTACACACCACTTGGAGTGGTCTTCTGTGGCATTGAAGGCTGGCCCAGCTGGCCCAGGGAAGGCTATCTGAGTCACGTCAAATACATTCTGGGCCCCAGAGCAGTTGGAGGGCAGGATACCAGAAGATCTTTGCCAGAATTGGACCTGCAGGGTACTGCCAAGGGCTTCCGCCAGCCAGCCAGAGTACAGGTCTGCAGAAGATGGAAAGAGGGCATGGACAGGGTCAGGATCAATGCTAGGGATTCCCTAGGCTACTTCCCCTCTCTAAGCTGTTTCCTCAGTTGTCAGTTCCTGGCGATCTGGGGGATTGTAACATTAAGAGTAATAGCCCCTACTAAATGCTTTATATGTATCTCTTTGCACACAGCAGCCCTTTCAAGTAGATACTATTACTATTCCCATTTTTCAGACAGGTAAGTTGAGACCCTGATTAAATCATGTATCACACAGCCAGAAACCAATACTTGAACACAGGTATGTTGGTTGTTTACCTCGCATGTGATTGTGACTCCGATGTGTCCCAATCCCTACCCATGACCTGCCCATAGCCATGGACACACCAGACAGTCCTTCTGCAGAGAAAGAGTTCTCCAAACATCAACCTCAGGGCTCACCGTCTCCAAAGTTTCCAAATTTGGCAAAGCTCTGGAATGTGGCTCCTTTCTTTGATGTGAGTGTTACACTGCTGTTCCACGGTCCCTGGTGAACGTGATGGCCCTTGACTACCTCCTCCAGGTAGGGGAATTTCTGGGCGAAGTCCCCTTCCAGCCTGTGGTCATACACCAGCGGGTAGGTATAGGTCAGCTGTTTGCCTGGATGGCAAGGGGAGAAGAAAATGACAGACTGTTCTAAGATTCTGATCTGGGAATCAGGGACTCACCCTGTCTCCCTGTCTTTACTCACTGATATCCAGGAACTGGGTGAGAGGAAAAGATACACAGATCAGGGTCTGCCCATATTTTTGGGCACCAGGAGGCCAGCTGTACGCAGCAGAGGAGGCACGTGGAGGGAAGTTCGGAACGCTGTGGATCAACCAGAAGCCCCCTTCTTGGTCCAGAAGCAGCACACCTGAACCAGAAATTGGAGTTGATGGAGGGAGGGGACTGCTTGAGACATCTCAACAAGCACATGTGCAACCAGGAACACTCTCAGTCTGTAGGGGGCCCTGCAGGACCAGTGGGCAGTGGGCAATGAGTGTCAGGACCACTGTTCAGCTCAGTTTCCACAGCCATCAGTTCTTACAGTTCAGAGGAAGGACCACGTTGATTTAAGATAGAGAAACAGATATCCAGGGCCTGCCAAAGCAGCTCACCCTCAGCCCCAAGCAGGTCAGGAATTAGCTGAAGAAGACGCATAGGGAAACCAGAACCCTCCCCCAGCCCCCAATCTGGCCTCACCCTTCGTGTGCCCACGACTGGAAGAGTCCTTAGACTCGCTGGATTTAGGCGGTTGGTCATTGTAGAGCACAAAGGCGAGCTGGGGAAGATGGACAGGGGCAACGTGAAGGTTCCCTCAGGTCGGGCCCACCCTAGAGTCCCACCCCAGGTTCGGCCGGAGGCGTCATCACCTGGCTGTTGTTTTTTCGGTACAGCGGCAGCAGGCTGAGGCCCACGGCCCCGGTGGTGCTATTGATGAACCCCACGCCGTCGCGCCAGTCCTCTGAGGATTCGTCAAAGTACTTGTACCGCAGCCCGTTCTGCGTAGCATCTCCCGACCCGGTGTGGGCCGGCAGCTTGTAAACGACGAACCTATAGGTTGGGGGATGGACAGAATGGAGGATGAAGGGAAGGAACCTGTTTTCTCCTAGGAGTGCAGCAAGCCCCAGTGCGGCTCTGAGGAATAGTGGGCGCCCGCGCACTCACCAGTCCACAGGCTGCCCCGAGTCCCCGTAGCAGGTCAGGGTTCCTACAGGCACCCAGAGCAGCGCGGTCAATAGTAGCGAGCTCAGCGTGGCCATAGAGCTGGGGTCTAGAAATCTGTGTCAAGAGGGCGAGGCGCGGGGTCACGAGCTGGGACAGGCCCGGCCCCTGGTGACTTTCACTTCTCCAAATCCGCCTGGGAACCCAACCCCAGACATCAAGAGGCTGGAGACCCCGCCCGCGAGGTGAGAAGCAGAGATTTAAAAAGACAGTCAAGGCTCCTCCCAGGGGCTGGACTTTGTTTCCGGCCGTCACACCATCTGAGTCCGCCCCCGCCGCATCTGAGTCCGCCCGGGATCCGGCTAGCCTGGGGCCTCCTCCTGCTTCCGGCCGACTAGTCCCTGATAGGCTCCACCCTCTGGCTCGGCCCAGACACGCCCTCTCAAGGCTAAGCGGTTTCCAGCGTCCGCCTCCGACTCTGCTCCTGGCCAACCACAGCTCACGTCCTTCTGCTAGCCCCTGCCTCCGTCTCTTTCAATTGAGGCTGTGAGAAACTCAGTCGTGTCCGACTCTTTGAGACCCCGCGGACTGTAGTCCGCCAGGCTCCTCTGTCCATAGGGATGCTCCCGGCAAGAATACTGGAGTGGGTTGCCATGTCCTCCTCCAGGGATCGAACCCAAGGATTGAACCCAGGTCTCCCACATTGCAGGCGAATTCTTAACCGTCTGAGCCACCAGGGAAGCCCCATTTCCGGCTAATCCCAATGAACACTCTTCTACTTAACGGTGCTCTTTCCCCGGTTTATCCGTCAGAGGCAATTTTGGACTTTATCCTTTCCTGCCTTACAGCCTGAGGTCCAACTCGTGTGACTTTTGCTCCTTAAAAGGGAGCTTGTGCTGTTGGTCCTCCCCATTTTCATTCTGCATGTCCCCCCATCCCCACTCCGCCACCGTACACGAGCCAGCCAAGAGGTCACTTTGGATCAAAGTAGGGTGAAGAATGCTGGGGCTCTGGGACCGAGCTGAAGTTTCCTTTTTTTAAAAAAATTATTTATTTATTTTTCCACACCACAGGGCATATGGGATCTTAGTTCCCCAGAGATCAAACCCATGCCCCCTGCAATGGAAGTGCAGAGTCCTAACCACTGGACCACCATGGAATTCCCTTAGGATTCTTAGTGGAGGAAGAAGATTCTTAAGTAGAAAAGAAGGTCCCTGTGAATGTCCCTGGGCTTCAAGGCAGGAAGCAAGGACAATGTAGCCTGACCTTGGGGTGGGAGAAGGAGGGGCTGCAAGGCAGTCAGTGCCCAAGGAAGGTTGCCCTGTTTTAGGAGATGAGTGTGTAAATGTGTGTTGTTCAGTCGCTAAGTCGTGTGTATGGCCCCCCAATATCAGCTCTGGCGTTACAGCCTCTTCCCAACTACCACAGCCAAAATCCGCAAATTCAGGCCAACACAAGTTTTATCTGGGAGGGGCATTTTTTTTACAGGGCCCATAACCATTCACAGCAATGCCAACCTCTATGCGGAGTTTCAGGTGTCACAGTGTGAAGACTTCTTCTAGAATCAGGGTCTCTGGGATGCCTCACCCGCTCACTCTCTAGGGTCACCTGTGAGCTGGTTTGATGGTCCAGCTCTCTGAGAGTCTGTCTCTTTGTCAGAAGTATCTGAGTATCCATTTGAGTCCGTTTACTTGGAGGTCTGTCTTGCTGGGTCTACATGATCGTGGCTGTCTGTGGCCGAGGACCTATGGGAACTTATGTTGGAGGCTCTCCCAGGTGTGTCTATGGGCCAGTCCTTGATCTTTTGCTGGATCTGTGGGGCCTAGAGTCCAGATAAGGATTCATCCGAGGGAAAACCACCCTGCGTGGATCCGCTCTTGTTCCAACCCCAGTCCCCAAGAAGGTCCAAGTGCCAGAGGCGGGGCTCAAAGATGACGCTTCATGTGCAAGGCCAGATGATCGGAGCGTGAAAATGCACGCGAACAGAGCTGGCAGCGGAAGGGGCGCTGTCCTGTGTGCTTTCGGTAGTGACGGGTCAGCTCGTCAGAGCGCGCGAACCGCCAGCCACAGCCGTCCCACGTGCAGGCGTATGGCTTCTCCCCTGCGGAGATGAGGAAGCACTGAACGCCACTGTCCACCATACTTGGTCCCAGGGTCTTCCCTCCTAGCCTAGGCCGGGACTGTATGCATGCTAAGTCGCTTCAGTTGTGTCCGACTCTTTGCGACCCCATGGACTGTAGCCTGCCAGGTTTCTCTGTCCATGGGATACTCCAGGCAAGAATACTAGAGTGGGTTGCCATGCCCTCCTCCAGGGAATCTTCCCCACCCAGGGATTGAAGCCGAGTCTCTTCTGTCTCCTGCATTGGCAGGCAGGTTCTTTACCACTAACGCCTAGGGTGAGGCCGGTGAGGCGCCCAGATCGTGAAATCTAAGGAGGCTTTCATTCTAGGGGACGGCCTGAATCTACGCCCAGAACCAACATCTGCGACTTTCTGTACCTTCTGTATCTTTTCTGTACCTGCTGGCGCCAGGCTCCTTTTCATTTCCGGGGCACAAGTCGCGCTGTCTATGCTGCTGGCCCTGCTTCCTGTGTCCTCACGTCCTGCCCCAGCGTACTAATGCCCTCCCAGTTTTTGTCCTTTGGCACTGTCCCCTGAGTTCCAGCCTCTTTACTGTACCAGGGGACCCTCCAGCTGATGTTCGATCCTGTTGCTGGCCTTGATCCTTGAGCCCCGAAATCCACTTGGTGTTCCACGCCCAGTCTTGGGTGATTCCTTTTTCCTTCTGCTAGACTTGGCCCCTCCTCCCTATGTTCCTGGACAGGTCTGTACACGTGGCCCCATCCTCCTAGGCACAGGCCTCCTTCCTCCTCCTCCTGGCCCTCTATTCCATGTCCCCGCCCTTCTTTGGCTCCTTGGGTCCCCAGCTTTTCTTCCTGTGCCCACCTCCTCTGTTTCCCAGCTATTTATCTTCAAACTCCAGCAACTGCCGCTGCATCTGGGCCCCTCAAACTAATCCTCCTGAGCTCAAGCACGCCCCCTACAGTCTGGCTAAGCCACTCCCTCTTTATATTCCTGGCTACGGCCCCTGAGTGGCTTCCCAGGTGAAAAGTGAGTTAGTCGCACACTTTTTGTCTTTGCGGTTCCCTGGACTGTAGCTTGCCCAGCTCCTCTGTCCATGGAATTCTCCAGGCAAGAGTACTGGAGTGAGTTGCCATTTCCTTCTCCAGGGGATCTTCCCGAACCCGGGTCTCCTTCATTGCAGGCAGTTTCTTTACCAACCGAGCCACCTGGGTAAAGAATCCGCCTGCGATGCAGGAGACACAGGAAAGGCGAGTTCGATCCCTGGATACGGGAGACCCCCCTCAGAGTACAGTCCATGAGGTGGCAAGAGTCGGACACGTCTGAGCACTGCGGCCCCTGAACCCCTTACTCTCACTTGCCCCAAACCTGAGCCCTGCGTCTTTGGCCCCGCCCTTGGTATTCCGGCTTTCTCTCCCGTGGTCCCTCCTCTAGCCCCGCCCCTACACAGCTTGCCCGGCTCTCTGCTTTTCGGCCCTTCCTTGGTCCAGGTCTTAGTCGTTGGTTCCCTGAAATGTTTTCCGGGTTCTCTCTCTCTGTCCCCACCCGCTTTCCCCTCTCCTCTTCTGCCGGCTCCTGATGTTCCAAGCACCCCGGCTCCCTCGGCGTAGCCCTTTGCTCGGAGACTTTGCTTTAGCCCCTCCCCTTGCTCCAGTTTCAGGCTCCTAGACGGCTACCAGCTCCCAAGGCCCCGCCCAACCCAGCCCAGCCCCTGCACCGGGGCCCGCCCCTCTCACCTGTGTGCGTGCGTAGATGCGCCTTCAGGTGCGAGCTCTTGGTGTAGCTCTTGCCGCACCCTGGGTGCGTGCACGTGTGCGCGGCCTGCCTCTTGCGTGCCCACGATCGCCGGCTACGCTTGGGTGGTGCGGCCTCCGCGGTCCCTCCTGGGTCTCCTGTAGTCCCCCCGAGTCCTGCACCCATCGTCCCGGGCCCTAGACAACTCAGGAAGGAGTGGGGCGAGGCGGGGCCGGGTGCCGGCGCCTGGAGCCCGCGGAAGAGCTGGAAATGCCCTTGGTACTGCGGCATCGGGTACAGAGCAGAGTACCCGGACAGCAGCCCGTAGGGGGCGCCCGGCGCTGCAGGCACTGAAAGCCCCGTCCTCGGGAAGTAGCTGCCTGAGGAACCCGCGCCCGGTCCCGGGTACAACGGCTGCAACGGCAGCGCTTTGGGCTCGGGGGTCGGGATCAGGGATGGGCCCACGAAGGTATCGGGAGCCGAGGTTCGCGGGGCCGGGCGCGCCCAGCCCAGGTGCTCCTCAGGGCCCAAGAGCCCAGCCACCAGCCCCGGGCCGCCCGCATACGCGCCCAGAGTCTCGGGCGGCGGTGGGAATTGCGCTCCGGAGCCCTCGCCGGGCGCCAGAGCGCAAGTCTGAGGAGCGCAGGTCTGGGGCGCGCCGCCGGGCTCTGGGCACGGGAAGTTGGTGAGGAGGAGATCCAGGTCCCAGGGGGTAGCTGCGTCCCTGTCATCATCTTCGTCCTCCCCAGGCGCGTCCTCCAGCTCAGGCCTCACGTGGAGGGGTGGCCCAGTATGGTCGGGGGGGCCCGGGCCCAAGTCCTGCACGTCTTCAGAACGCCACCACTGGGGAAAGGAGCCAGTAACACGGAGCTTCAGCGGACACCAAGGTATCCTGCCCATAGACGGTGGGGGCCGGATGCCCTGATGGGGGCAGGCTGGCCACAGGCTCAGTAAAGGAGTCTTGTTTGCTTGTCTGTCATGTCAGTTTGTCCCACTCCCTCACACTTGTCCATCTCCCCCCTCACCTCCCAGCTCCAGAGACGGTCTATCGGGTCAGGCTGGAGACAGGAGATAAGGCTTATATTATCTAGAGTCTCCTGCCACGCTCAGGCATGGGGGAAGGGTTGGCAGAACCAAGAATGGAAGGCTAGGGGAGACTCAGCCTTGCCTCAGTTTCCCCCAAGAATCTTCCTCCCCTTCCAGGTCCCCTAACAAGATTAATTCCTGGGTGTCCCTTAGCCACATCTGTCATTTCCCTCTTATATCTGGGGGTGTCTCACTGAGCCTAGATCCCTGTGTTGTTCTGTTCCCAGCCTCAGTCTTCCATGACAGAAATAGGACCTTAGACCAAGTTCAGACCCCTGGCCTGCACTGAGGACTCCTGGTCCTGAGCAGGGCAAGATGTGAATTTCAGGGCAAGATGCAGACCCAGTCCCCCAATTCTGTGGCCAGAGCCCAGAACCCATGCCGGCCCACCTAAACCCCCACCTGACCCCACCTTGAGGATGTCTTCTTGTGTGTCCGAGAAGGGGCCCAGTGCGGTCAGCGTGCTGATGGAGGGCAAGGCGGTCTCCGCTGCAGCCATGGCTGGCTGGTGCCCACCCTGGGGCTCAGGCCTCCTCTCCCTTGGCGGCCTCGTGGGCTCTGAGGCTCTGATGGCCCCTTGGAGGGCTCCTCTCTGCCCTCAGCTGATTGGCTGCAGCCCCTGATAAGGGACAGGCGAAGGCGGGGGTCACTGTTTCTGGGGAACAGACTTCACCCAGGCCTGTTCGGGGCTGAGTCTTAAAGACTGACCCTCTATCCGAAGCCAATCAGATGTTCAGGGTCTAAGGGTTCAGGGGATGGGGGTTCAGGAGATGGGGGTTCAGTGGTTGGGCAGAGTGAGGCACTGTGTTCCCAAAGAAGGAGAAACTTGGGGGCCTGTTCTCAGCCACCTTCCTGGAGAAGAGGCAATGGGCACAATGGGGATTCTGGGAAGGAGCTTCAAGACCCCCTTGCCCCTGACAGGGAACTTGCAACTCTCCACTTCCCCATAAACAGCAGCCACCATGCTGATGGCGGGACTTGGCATGAACTCCCTGCCAAGCCAAGCATTATCAGACTCCCCAGACGCTGGAGACTGCTATCAGGTGGGGGCCCAGAACAGCCAAGGCTCTGTCCCCGGTGAGTGGGAGGGCCGGGGGCTGGGGATTAACTTGGTTTTCAATTTCCTGGGTTGTGAGCTCCCCGGGTCTGAGCCCAGTGGCAGGAGAGGCCCCTGCCAATCAGTGGTCACTGTCTACCATGGATAGTCCCACCCCACACCCCAGGCAACGTGCAGGGGGTATGGGGAGGCTGAGGCTGGTGCAACTACAACTGTTCTAGATGGGGGGACCTTGGGACGAGGAGGCCACCTACTCGCCTGGGTGGGATGGGGCTGTTGCATCAGGCCATAGGAAGTACTTGACTGGGAGGTGACCCGATTGTTGCTTCCCTTGTGGCTCAGCTGGTGAAAAATCTGCCTGCAGTGCGGAAGACCAGGGTTTGATCCCTGGGCTGGGAAGATCCCTTGGAGAAGGGAAAGGCTACCCACTCCAGTATTCTCGCCTGGAGAATTCCAGGGACTGTATAGTCCATGGGGGTGCAAAGAGTCGGACATGACCGAGCAACTTTCACTTTCTACCCCACAGTGGGGAGAGATCTAGGTTCTGCACCAGAGACCTCCACCGTGGTGCCCAGGGATTCCAGGTGATGACACAGACATATAGTTCATAGTCGCACACACACATTATGCAATTTTATGACACAAATTCCTGGTCCCTAAGTCACACACCCCATATAGTCCCTACTCAGATAATTGTATGTCTGTGCATCACAGAGACCATGCACAGACATACAATTCCCAGGAGCAAAAACAACCATCTACTACATCGTTACACAATGTTATAGTCATACACTGCCTCAGACATAGAATTCATGATCAGGTGCTGACAATGACACACAGTTACTCAAATCACACACAGTCACACACTCGGTTTAGCCGCAACCAAACAAATCCATGGAGATGCCCGGATATACTGTCACAGAACTAGAAAAGATGCTGCCACACAACCCCATCAAACACAGATGAAGCCTCAGACACAAAAGTGTAAAACACATCTACAAGGGTTTCCCTGGCAGCTCAGTGGTAAAGAATCCACCTGCCAAAGCAGGAGACACAGGTGAGATCCCACATGCTGTGGAGCAACTAAACCCATGCACCACAACTATTGAGCTTGTGCTCTAGAGCCAAAGAGCCACAACAACTGAAGCTCGAGCACCCTAGAGCCCGTGCTCCACAACAGGAGATGCCACCACAACGAGAAGCCTGTGCACTGCAACTAGAGAGTAGCCCCTGCTCCCTGCATCTAGAGAAAAGCCCGCACAGCAACAAAGACACAGTACAGACTAAATAATTAAAAGTATTAAAAAACACATCCACGTAACCTTTCAAAAACACTTCTGATGTAGTCAGGCACACTGTTATACATCAGGTGCAGACAACCACACACAACAATCTTAAGTAGTCACAGTCACCTGTCTCTGATACAGTATATGATTATTTAGTCACACAATTACACAATTACTAATGCCCAATGCAGGAGGCACACCCAAACAAAGACAACCACACTAACATGGAATCAAACACCCTGATGGTGAAAGGTATACAGCCTCACCCAGACACAGACACATCACACCCACAGACACACACAACCAGAGTTTCTACACCACAAATGCATCATAAAAAAGGCAAAAAAAATTGTCATGTACAACAAGGTGGTCCAGTGGTTTAGAACCTGCCTTGCAATGCAGGTGACATGGGTTTGATCCCTGGTTGGGGAACTAGGATCTCACATGCTTTGGGGCAACTAAGGCTGTGTTTCACGACTATTGAGCCTGTGTGCCACAACTAGAGAGTCCATGCACTGCAACAAAAAATCCCACATGATGCAATGAAGATTCTGTGTGTAGCAACTTAGATGGAACCAGCCAAATAAATAAATAAAAAGACTTTAAAATCCCAAGAGTGGTGGGAGGACAAAAAAATAATGTAAAAGCCAGCTGGACAAACCCACTAGGATGGTTATTTAATATTTATTTGTATTTTTATTTATTTATTTATTTGGCTGCACCAGATCTTCAGTTGCTGCATGCGGGATCTTTAGTTATGGCATGTGGGATCTAGTTCCCCAACCCGATATCCGACTCCAGCCCTCTGCCTTGGAGTGCAGAGTCTTAGTCACAGGAGCAGTAGGGAAGTCCCTATGGCTATTCTTTAAAAAAGAAAAATAAGTGTTGGTGGGGATGCAGGAAAATTGGAACCATTGTACAGTGCTGGTGGAAGTGCAAAATGATGCAGCTACTGTAGAAAACAGTTCTATGAGTCTTGAAAAAGTTCAACATGTTACCATGCTGCTGCTGCTCAGTCACTCAGTTGTGTCTGACTCTGTGAGACCCCAATGGACTGCAGCGTGCCAGGCTCCTCTGTTTGTGGGATTCTCCAGGCAAGAACACTTGAGCGGGTTGCCATGCCCTCCTCCAGGAGAGTTACCATATGAGGCAGGAATTTCACTCCGAGGTTATATACCTAAAAGAATTGAGAACAGGTACTGGAACAAGTGGGCTTCCCAGGTGGCGCTAGTGGCAAAGAACTCACCTGCCAATGTAGGAGACAAAAGAGATGTAGGTTCGATCCCTGGTTGGGAAGATCCCCTGGAGGACTCCATGGCAACCCACTCCAGTGTTCTGGAGAATCCCATGGACAGAGGAGCCGAACAGGTTATAGTTCACAGGGTCACACAGAGTCAGACACGACTGAAGCAACTGCCCATGCACTCATGCACTGGAACAAATAATTGTACAGTAGTGTTCACAGTAGCATTAGTTACAACCACCAAAAGGTGGAAACAACCCAAATGTCCATTAATGAGTAGATGGATAAACAAAAAGTGGCCCATCTGTGCAATGGAATATTATTCAACCAGAAAAGTAATAAAGTGCTAATACATGTTACAAGATGAATGATCCTCAAAAGCATGCTATGTTAAAGAAGCCAGTTAAGAGAGGTCATGTTATATGATTCCACTTATATGAAATATCCAGAGTAAGTATATCCATAGAGACAGATTAGTGGTTGCCAAGGGCTGGGGGAGGAGGAAATGGGGAGTGACTGCTTAATGGATACAAGATCTCCTTTTGAGGGTGATAGAAGGGTTCTGGAACTATATAAAGGTGGTGGTTGCGTAACACAATGAACATACTAAAAGCCACCGAATTGTGCACATTTTTTTTGTGACTGCTCTGGGTCTTCCTTGCTACACTCAGGCTTTTACTAGTTGCAGCAAGTGGGGGCTACTCTCTAGTTTTGGTGCATGGGTTTCTCATTGCAGTGGCTTCTCTTGTTGCAGAGCACAGGCTGTAAAGCATGCAGGCTCAGTAGTTGTGGTGCACCAGCTTAATTGATCTACAGCATGTGGGATCTTCCCAGACCAGGAATTGAACCCTTGTCCCCTACATTGACAGGTGGATTCTTAACCACTGGACCACAAGGGAAGTCTGAATTGTACACTTTTAATGGTTCATTTTAGAGAACTCCCTGGCTCCAGTGGTTAGGACTTGGCACTTTCACTGCTGTGGCCCTGATTCAATGCCCGGTCAGGGAACAAAGATTCTGCAAGCTATGTGGCACAGCTGCAAAAAAAAAATTCATTTTATGTTATATGAACTTCACTTTATTCAGACAAAATGGTTGAAATTAGAGTGGTTTCCTGGAGCAGTTTCCTGGACAGGAAAACAATCTCTCTTGAGGAGACATCTCCTTGATTTAGGATAAGGCACTAACAGGCATGTTTAGCTCTGGAAGGTGAGGCAAAATGGTGAGGGTCCAGGGTGGGAGTTGGGGGGTGTCTTGCTGGGAGACCAGGCCTCTGGGAGCATGTAGCCAGTACAGATCACAGACTTCCCAGAGTGACAAGGCCTAAGTGTAGATTGGGGCTTCCTAGTGTGCATGCTGTCATCACCCTCTACATCCCCTGTGCATCAGAGAACTCCAGTGTTCACAATGACTCCAGGGCAGGGAGCATTGGTGAAAGGACAGGATAGAAGGAGGGAGGCCACTGGCTCCAGGTGGAGGGGGGGTGTCCAAAAGAATAAGAGCTATGCAGAATCCCAGACATCGCAGGGTGATGACGGACTCCCTGCTGAGTGGGGAGGAGGGCTCAAGTCATGGATATTAGAGGCCAAAAGGGCCCAGATACCCCAGGGCCCCTTGGGGATATGCAGGCTAGTGATCAGATTCAGACACAGTCTCAGTTACTCCCATCATAGTCACAGAAAATGTGTGAGACACAGCATTCTACACACAGACATGTGGGAAGGGGTGTTCCTGGGTGGGCAGGGAAGGGCCTGTCCTGGGAAACAGGAAGACTGGATCCCGGGCCTGGTCCTTGCTCTGTACCTGGTCCATTTTTTTAAAATATAATTTTATGGAATAGGAAATAGCAAACCACTCCAGTATTCTTGCCTGGAAAATTCCATGGACAGAGGAACCTGGTGGGCTACAGCCCATAGGGATCACAAAGAGTCAGACACAACTGAGTGCTTCCTTCTCCTCTCTATCCCCCTCTGCCTTTCTCTTCACTGCTGCTTTGAAAATAAAAAGCAAAAATATAATTTTATTTATTTAATTTTGGCTGTGCTGGGTCTTCATTGCTGTGCTGGGCTTTTCTCTAGTTGCAGCAAGCGGGGCTATTCTTTGTTGTGGTGTGTAGGCTTCTCATTGTGGTGGCTTCTCCTGTTGAGGAGCACGGGTTCTAGAGTGTGCTGGCTTCAGTAGTTGTGGCGTATGTGCTCAGTAGTTGTGGTTCTCTGGACTCTAGAGCACAAGCTCAGTAGTTGTGGCGCTTGGGGGGCCTAGTTGCTCTGTGGCATGTGGGGTCTTCCTGGACCAGAGATGGAACCTGTGTCTCCTGCATTGGCAGGTGGACTATTTACCACTGAGCCATCAGGGAAGCCCCTGCACGTGGTCTATTTTGATCTTAAGCAAGACCATTCTGCTTTCCAGACCTCACTTTCCACAGCTGGAAAATGGACAGAGCATAGTAGGTGAGTGGCTTTCCACAGCTGGAAAATGGACAGAGCATAGTAGGTGAGTGGCTTTCAGACAGAGATGGTCAAGCACGATGCATCCAGATTCAAAAGCACACCACATGAATGCTCATAAAAGTGATCTAGGTAGGCATAGTCACTCATTCAGGCAGACACTCAAGCTCACAGACACACAACACAGAGACAAAATCACACTGACACTTATACATATGCACAATCGCACATGCACAGACACAAATATCTAGTCACATTCTCACGAAGATAACAGCCACATTTACAAAGAAAGCCATCAAAACAGTCATGCACATAGTACCACACAGACACATGATTACACAGAATACCATTACACAAGCTTACAATTAGACAAGAAACCACAAAGACATTCAGCCACACAGACACAGTCGGACAGTTAGACACACAACTGACCATAGTCAACAGCCCCACAATGTCACAGAAACAGAGCTCCACTCACCTACAGATACATAGTCACATAGGCTCAATCAACCGCACAGAATCACAAAGCATAGGAAATGACATATAGTAGGGCTGCCCCGGTGGCGCTAGTGGTAAAGAACCAACCTGCCAATGCAAGAGTCAAAGAGCCGCGGGTTCGATCCCTGGGTTGAGAAGATTCCCTGGAGGAGGGCATAGCAACCCACTCCAGTATTCTTGCCCGGAGAATCCCCATGGACAAAGAAGCCTGGCAGGCTACAGTCCATAGGGTCTCACAGAGTCGGACACAACTGAAGCGACTTAGCACGCACGCACATACAGTAACTTGGTTAGCAAGCTTCCTGGGACAAACTGGCAGACAGTTTGGGCTGAGATAGTCCACCTGAGCCCACCTCCTCTCAGAGAACCCCATTAAAGGAGACCTAGAGGTCTGGGCTCGTGATTTCTAGGACTCATTTTCTCTAGTCTCGCTGCCTCTTTTAACTCCAGAATCTCTCTGCACTCGCCCCCTGCAACTGACCAACCAAGAGTGGGCCGAGCCCCCTCCTAGGGCCAATCAGAGCAGGAATACAGCGGGCCAATCGGATTGACCCGCTCGCCTTCCGCCCCTTACCCGTACTTCCGCTCCTTAAAAGGGTTAAGGTATCTCTGCTTGGCGCGCCAGCTTCCATCTGCAAGGCTGCCGTAGCCCCTTTAAAAGGCAGAGCCGTGAAAGAGCAGGGTCCTAGAACCAACCAATAACAAGCGCCATTTGGCCTCTGCCCCGCCCATTCCCGGAGGTCGAAAGTCTAGTTCTATGGCACTGTCGCCTGTGCAGTGAACCCGGAGGCTCCAGGTGAGGATTGGCGAGGGGGGCGAAGGGTGCAAAGGGCCAGGGCACTTGGTGGGAGCCGCTCTGCTCAGACGCGTCCAATTCTCCAGGTCGGCTGTGATTGTTCTGTTTGCCCGCTCGCTGCCCATATGGCCCTGAGAGGCATCTACGCGCGGCTACTGAACCGCGGACCCGGCCTACGAGTCCTTCGTTCGTGGAGCTCGGCGACTGCGCAGACCGGTCAGTGCTGGACTGGGGGTGGAATGGGGAGGGAGAAACTTGAGGCTCGGGGACTTTCTCGGGGTGATTTTTGCCGTCCTATGTTTGCAGAGAAAGGCGAGAAGACCCAGAGTCGATCGGCCAAGCGTAAGGACCCCTGGTTGCGCCGTGCGTCTGCTCCCCTCATCCAACTGTCCCCTCGTCCACCTGTCTGTCTGTCCCCGATGTGTTCTGTCCCAGAATCCGAGGGCTGCCCAGGTGGGGAGGCAGGGCCGTGGCCAGGGCCAGAGGCGCTGAGGCAGTGAGTTTCCTGAGAAAGACCCCTTTGCCAGTCCTGTTTGCAGCCCACGTTAGTTGAGGGTTGAAGGGTGGGGCTGAGAATTCTGGGGGAAGGGAGGGCGTGGTGGTCGGGTGGACAGGGCTGAGTAGAGTCCCACTCCCTCCAACCCCGCCCAGCTTCGCGGCCTGAGTTTGACTGGAGAGACCCACTGTTGCTGGAGGAGCAGCTGACAGCAGATGAGATCCTCATCAGGGACACCTTCCGCACCTACTGCCAGGAGCGCCTCATGCCCCGCATCCTGCTGGCCAATCGCAACGAAGGTGCTCAAGGCAGGCGGGTGGGAACTCTGGAGCTCCCACTGCCACCTGAACCTGAACTCTCCATCACGCACACCAGCTCTGCCTGCTCTAGCTGGGCCTCAGAGCACCTCTGGCTCTGGGCTAGTGCTCCAGAGGGCAAAGGCAGGGCCTGAAGTTGGGGCATCTGTCCCTTTGCAGTTTTTCACCGGGAGATCATCTCAGAGATGGGGGAGCTCGGTATGCTGGGCCCCACCATCCAAGGTGAGGACATGTTTCTCTCCATACTCTGCAGCTCTCCACTGTGTCTTGAAAAGCCCCTTTCTTTCCCTGAGCCTAGTTTCCCAGTCTGCAAAGAGAGGCTGTTATGTTTCTGTCTGAAGCGGCTGTGGGGATGAAATGAATAAACTCTCAAGCTAGAGCCAGCTTGGTGCCCTCTCCTTGGGTGCTCCTATGGGGCTCTGTCTCTTGGACAACAGGAATCACTGATCTCAAGTGGGCAGGGCTTTGTTCCCTATTGTTCTGTTTCTCTCCCCTCCCGTCCCCCACCCTGGCCCATCCCCCTCAGGGTATAGCTGTGCTGGAGTCTCATCGGTGGCCTATGGGCTCCTGGCCCGAGAGCTGGAGCGAGTGGACAGCGGCTACAGGTCAGCAATGAGTGTCCAGTCTTCCCTTGTCATGTACCCTATCTACGAGTATGGCAGCGAGGAGCAGAAGCAGAAGTACCTGCCCCGGCTAGGTGAGCAGCTGCCTGGGGAGCCTGGTAGATAGAAGATGGTCCCAATGATCTGAAACTCAGGGCCAGGGCTGTCCCTCAGGCCTGCCTTGTGTTCTCACCCTAAGGGTGTTGCCCATGGCCCCTCAGGCCCCCTGCCAGACCCTGGACCCCACCCCACACCTGATTCTCCTAGGTCTCTCTTGACTCTGCCCCTTTCTCACCACCATCATATCCCCAGTGATTTGCCTTTTCTGCTCTCCATTGCAGCCCGAAGTTTAAAGTCTTAATTTCCCAACTGGGTCCACAAGACCCCACGTGGGCAGGCCTCTGCTGACCTTTCCAGCTCATCTCTGACTACTCCCTTGACTGCTCCTTTGCAGTCAGACTCAGCAGCTTGGAATTCTCAGTTGTACCCCTGGACTTTTGCACATCCTGGTCTCACTGCCAGGACTGCTCTTCAGCATACCTCTTCCTGCTTAACTCCTTTTCACTGCCCTTCAAGACAGTTTAGCCAACCCCTTCCCGACTCCTGTTTGGACCTCCCCCCATTATGGCATTGTGACCTGGGTGAGATATCTATCTCCCCTACCTCCTGGGAGTGCCGTGAGGCCAGGGCCAGGTCTGCTTTGGCCTGGCTCAGTGGAAAGGCCCACAGTTTTCAGTAGAGGGGTTGGAGGGGGCTGGCAGCCTCATGATCTCATCTCATGCTTGCAGCCAAGGGGGAGCTGCTAGGCTGCTTTGGGCTCACGGAGCCCAACCACGGGAGTGACCCTAGCGGCATGGAGACCAGAGCCCGCCACAACCCATCCAACAGGAGCTACACCCTCAGTGGGTCCAAGACCTGGTGAGGCAGGAGCCTGGGGGCCTCAGGCAGGTGGGCAGGGGCAGTGGGTGATGGCCAGACCCCTCACTGCCTGTCCTGCCTCCAGGATCACCAACTCACCTGTGGCCGACTTGCTGATAGTATGGGCTCGGTGTGAGGATCGCTGCATTCGGGGCTTCCTGCTGGAGAAGGGGATGCGGGGCCTCTCAACCCCCAAGATTGAGGGCAAGTTCTCTCTGCGGGCATCATCCACAGGGATGATTATTATGGATGATGTGGAGGTGCCAGAGGAGAATGTGCTGCCTGGGGTGTCTGGTCTGGCGGTAAGCAGCAACCACCTTGGGAACTGATATCAAGTCACCTGCTGCTTCTCTTTTCTTGGGCAGGCCCCTTGCTAGGGACCCAACTGGGGAACAGATACCCGTGGAGCGCAAACAGTAGTGACTTGGAGAGGCTCTGCCTGGCTCACCAGTGTGTCCTGAAACTGCCCCCCTCTCCTTTTTAATTTTTAGCTGTGCTGGGTGTTCATTGCTACATGGACTTTTGTCTAATTGCAGTGAGTGGGGGCTACCCTCTAGTTGTGGTATGTAGGCTTCTGTAGTTGTGGTTCCTGGGTTCTAGAGCACAGGTTCAATAGTTGTGCACTGGCTTTGTTGCTCTGTGGCATGTGGGATCTTCCTGGACCAGAGATCAAACCTGTGTCTCCTGCATTGGCAGGTGGATTCTTTACCACTGAGCCACAAGGGAAACCCAAAACTGCCCCATTTTGGTGACCGTCTCACTCAAGCTGGCTTGGCCCGGGACGCATAGAGGCCTGAACCAACTTAATTCTGCTTGCATGTGCATCTTCCTGTCTCCTTACCTTAGACCCTAGATCTGAGCCTCCCGTCCAGATCTTGGACTGGGGAGAACTGTATGAAAACCAAGAGTGAGTAGGCAAGAAGTGAAACCCTATGTGCATTGTTGGCTTTGATGCCAAGGCCATGTGTAACTTCAACAGTTGTCCTGAGTCTCCCTGGTTTACACTGACTGCATATCGGGTGTCTGGGGAGGGGGCACTTGTTAGTTCTCTACAGGTTCTCTCATCTCTTGGTGGGGCTGAGGCCTTGTCTCAACCCTACAGGGTCCCTTCGGCTGCCTAAACAACGCCCGCTATGGCATCACATGGGGTGTGCTTGGAGCCGCTGAGTTCTGTTTGCACACGGCCCGGCAGTACACTCTGGACAGGTGTGTGGGGGCTACCATGACAACTCCCAGGGGTGTTGGGGGGAGGCTCGGGTTCCATCACTTACCCCTCCACCCTTGGCACCCAGCCACCAGACCTAAGTTCCCTGCTCTGTGAATTAGCTGATGAAGTCCTTCTGAGCAGTGAGGGGCTCAGTCAACAGCAGGGCCAGAGTGAGCTGAGTGGGGACACAGCTCACTCTGCGGCAGCCTGGAAA
Organism: Okapia johnstoni; assembly: GCA_024291935.2. Taxonomy (NCBI): domain Eukaryota; kingdom Metazoa; phylum Chordata; class Mammalia; order Artiodactyla; family Giraffidae; genus Okapia; species Okapia johnstoni. The sequence continues at coordinate 9,809,643 of CM044316.1, read as the reverse complement.
GGCACTGGGATAGGACTGGGGAGTGCCCTCCACCCCGTAAGATTTGCCTTGACCTTGCCTGCGTAGGATCCAGTTTGGTGTCCCACTGGCCAAGAACCAACTGATTCAGAAAAAGCTGGCGGACATGCTCACCGAGATCACGTTGGGCCTTCATGCCTGCCTGCAGCTCGGCCGCTTGAAGGATCAAGACAAGTAGGGGCTCTGTGTGTGGGAAGGGGCAGGCAGCTATGGCAGGAGGACCTGGTGCCTCTTCTGGGCATGGTGGTGGTTGGGCCTGGAGAGAGGACCTTCCTGCCTGATGGCCCCTGGGGACTCCTCTCTGCTTACCTCTCCCTTACTGGGAGCCATGTCCGCTGCTGTGACATAACCTTCCTCCCTGGCTGGCTTTGCCCGGGGTGTAGGGATGCCTGGGTGCCCAGAGCGGGGTCAGTTCTTTGTAACCCACGTTTGTGACATCTGTGCTGTTCCCAGGGCTGCCCCGGAAATGGTCTCTTTGCTGAAGAGGAATAACTGTGGGAAGGCCCTGGACATTGCTCGCCAGGCCCGAGACATGCTAGGGGGGAATGGGATTTCTGATGAGTATCACGTAATCCGGCATGTCATGAACCTGGAGTCTGTGAACACCTATGAAGGTGGGGGCTGGATTCCTGGGGTATGGGGGGGTTCACAGTGGCCTCACATCTGGGGAAGGGGACAGCAAGGAGGGGCAGGGACAGCAGGCTCAACTCCTGCTGTCAGCTGTCTGTCACCAGTTGGCAGCATGATGTGGGGCAAGTCCCACCCTTGGTCCTGCATCTGGAGTGGCCCACAATGGGACCATGGAAATACACACTCCCAGTCCTTTCCTCTGTTATGCTCGAGGAGGGATGTTCCCAAGCCTGCTTACAGCTTTCTCGGGCATCCCCAGATGGGGGCACAATGCCCAGTAGGCTGGCAAATTCAAGGAGGTGTGTGTGCAGCTACACACAGGAATCAGCACTCCATTTTATGTGAGAAAAAGAGAGAGAAAAGGTAAATCATTGGCAGGCTGTGGTGTTTGCATCTGGTAACTGGTTGTGACTCCTGTGGGGCCCAGAACCCCTTGCCTTGTAGAAAGACAGATATAGAAAAAGATAATTAAAAAGAAAAAAGATGTGAGGACTTCCCTGATGGTCCCGTGGTTAGGACTTGGTGCTTCCACTGCAGTGGCCTGGGTTTAGTCCCTGGCTGGGGAACTAAGATCCCCCAAGCCATGGTGCGGCCAAAAGAAGATGTACAATTCTAGTGTGAGCCACACAGACTAGAGGGAGCTGTAACAGGACTCAGTCCCTGAGGGAGAAAGTGGAACCATATTAAGCCTTGAGGGAGGTATAGGAGTTCCCTGGGCAGAGACTGAAGTAGGGTCCATGTGCTGTCTGGGTGGGGCATTCCAGACAGCAAAGGGGAGGGGGAGGGGATTCTACAGGCATGACAGGGACCCTGAGGACAAGCTGGGGGGACCTCCAGATGGTTTTATGCAGGGGAGGGGCGGGATCAGATTTGCACTTTAGGAAGAAAAGAGAATTATTTTGCTCCATAAAAAGGAGGGCATAGTCTGGTTTCTGCCTTGGGAAGCTAAGGAAGAATGATGAGAACACGAGGGCTGTAGAGTGTTCCCTTTGTGGATGTGGGGTGGGATGTGGGGTGTGGGGCTTGGGGAAGTGGCTCCAGGACGGGGAGGCAGGGATCAGCTGGGACAGGCAATTAATTGTCTGATGTTTGCTTTCCTGTTCCTCCTGCAGGTAAGAAAGGGCCTGATCCATTTCCCGCAGAGCTCATTAGCTCTTTCCACCTCTGCGGGAAGAAAGCATGGCTGGGTTGAAAATCAAACATTTAATCAACTGTGTGGGGTTGGGGTGGGGTGAATCTGGGAGAGTACCAAAGCTGGGCCCATGGTGGGGGCTGGACTTGCTGTGGTTTGGGGCCTGGTACAAAGAGCATCGGTTGGGTTTTGTTTGCTTGTTTTTGCCAAAGAAACATTGCAGAACTCTGAAAAACAATTTTCTCAGCATGGCCCAAATGGTGGCCTTCCTTGGTGGCTGTCACTAAGAGGGGCTCTCCTGGTAGCTGTCAGCATTCGCCATCTTTGTGAATCTGTTCTTCTTCCAGAGTAGTAGCCTGTGGGGGGACATGAAGATTGACTTTAAAAGGAATTCGTGGGGGATTTCCCTGGTGGGCCAGTGGTTAGGACTCTGGGAATTAAGATCCCTGGTTGGGGAACTAAGATCCCACATGCCATGTGGCACATCCAAAATATATAAGCAAAATTTAAAAAAAAATAAAGGGAAATTGTGAGCTGTTAAGATTGCAAACTGACTCTGCATTTATCTCGCCCAGGCACTCATGACATCCACGCTCTGATCCTCGGAAGGGCTATCACAGGGATCCAGGCGTTCGTGGCCGGCAAGTGAACCCACTTCACCTAGGAGCGCAGATGGCACCAAACCCCTCTCCAGGGAGACACAGGGCTTGGAGCTTAGCTGGAGAGGTGGCAGATGGAGCCAGTTCTTCTGGTGGGAAGTGAGAGACACTGATTTTTAAATATCAAAATTTCCGTTTTGAAGTCATTCAAATGTGTTCCTTAAAGAGAAGATGGGACTTTCTGTACTGAGTGTCTCAATCCAGTTTTGACCGTGGACGGGCAAGGACTCCACCTGCCTTAGAACAGAAGCTCCTTGACAGGGGAGCAGGGAGAGGGGAGGAGAGTGACATGGAAGGAACTTGTGAGACCCACCAGTGTCTAAGTGAACTGCTCCATCCACATGGCAAGCATTCACTCTGCACCCTCTGACCCTCCCATCTGGGGGCAAGTGCCTTATGCTGGACGCTGGAGCAGAATGAGGGGTAAAGAGAGAATAATAAAGAGGGTGCATGTCTGACCCCACCGTGTTGGATCACATTTTCTGGTAACTAGTAACAGGAAAAAGGAACACGTGACAGGGCTGTGAAGCACGCTGGGACCTAGCGGGGATTTCCCCAGCCCAGAAGTGATCTGAGCCATGTCGGAGTCTTGGGCTTAGCTGTAATAAATAAACTCATGTGGGCACCTCCAGGGCTCAGGGCTGAGGGCAAAGGGGACTTTGTCCCTTTTGTCACCCACCACAGGGCTGACACACAGTGTAGGAAATAACAGTCCGGCTTCAGTTCGGACACACCACATAACAGGGGAGCATGGAGCCCTGAGTAGGATGGCCAGAGCGCCAGGGCTTTTGCAGCTCCTGTGGGGTTTAGGGCCAGGCAATGCCAAAATCCTTGCTCTCTGTTGGATATTTACTTTAAAAAAAAATTTTTTTTTTTCTGGCCATACCTCATGGCATGTGGGATCTTAGTTCCCCCACCAGGGACTGAACCTGTGCCTCCTGCATTGGGATCATGGAGTCTTAACCACTGGACCACCAGGGAAGTCCCTGCTGACATTTACTTTCATCTTAGCCCCTACAACTCTCACACCTCAGGCTGGACACAAAGGTCTTTGTACACAGTCTCCACGGTTTGGCACACTTGTTTTAGCTCTGTTTCCAGGTGACTGATCTTTGCCATCTTTTGGGTGAACTCTTGGAGCTTTTCCTGGATGATCTTGTTGTGGTGACTATAAATCTGATACATCCTCTCCTCGAGCTTCTCTGTCAGGTCTGAAACCTTTGAAAGAATAAGAGGTGCTCTTGGAAAATCAAACAAGAGGCGTCACGAGACATTTGTTCTGACTGGCTCTTTAAGATTTCTGCAGTTTATCTTATAAAAGTGGTAAAAGCAGCTCTGGTGACTGGGGGTGAAATGGCCTATATGTTAAATTTTTCTTTTCTTTTTTTTTATGAGAAATATTTTCAACTTTATTCATCTCCAAAGAGTGATTAAAAACATGATTCAAGGAACAGTAAAAGTTTAGGTCAAATAAAGTAGAAGAATGTGACTTTACATATATATATATATTATATATATGTATTATATATTACTTATAATATATATATTAGTGTAACCTTATCCCAGATCATTTTTCTTTTTAAAAAGAAAGGTGCAAAATTATGTATATAAGCTCAGCCAGGTTAGGAGGAAAGTATCTAGAACAGAGACTAGAGGAAAACATGCAACAAAGTGGCCTCTCAGTGATGGTATCATCTGAATATTTTTATCTTTTTTTTTCTGCTATGTTATCTTTTTCTCTAAATTTGCTATGTACCAGGTAGGTAGGAATGGAGGCGAGGGAGGAAGTCAGCCTATCATTGAGAGATGACATGTGGAATTCACAAGTTGTCTGACTTACAGGACACATTTTGAAGAAGCATCGGGGACAACTATTAATAGCAGACCTGAACATACATTAAGTTTTGTTAGACATAAGCCCCAGCCACATTCAGGGACTTCCACTCTCCCAAAACATGTGACTTCTAGAGGACAAGTGGGTGTGATAACTCAGGTTATGCCTCAATCCCCTCCTGCCACAGTCATTAGCCCCAGCATGAAGGTAAGGGGCTAGTCTGTGATACAGGTGAATCTTGGCTTCTCATCCTGGCTCTCTCACTCAGGCAAATTATTTCCAAACCTTACTTTACCAATCTGCAATATGGGTCTAATCTCTTCTCTGCAGAATTGCTACAAGGGTGAAATGAGGTACCATATGCAAACTGTCTAGAACATGTGGGGAACATAGCAGTTCATTGCCTCCCCCTTTGTTTTACATAAGGAACACCCCCTCCCTTTCCCTGGGGTTCTGCAGTACGTGGGGGGAATCAGTCACCTTGATCTTGAGGCTGTCTCTGAAGTTGGTCATGAGGGCATGGTCCTTCTGCCTGCTCTCGTTGATGTTTTCGATCAGCTCCTGGGCCCTCTTCTTCAGGATGTCGATGCTCGAGTCCAGAGAGGAAAAGTAGGGTCCTGACTTTCCTTCCAGCACCATCAGCTGGCGGTTGGCACTGGAGGTGGAAACAGAGGGGCTAAAAACCTGACTTCTGAAAGTATAGGAAACTTGAGATCAGCACCAAACTTTCCTGAGAGTGGCTGATCTGAATTAGCTTTGTGGTGGGAGAAGAACCTGCGTCTTGTGTTCCCCGTTGGTGACACTTGTTTATTTCACTCACACCCCCTCCCCCACCCTGTACCTGAGGGGAAGGGACAGCTTAAGAGTCTGCCTGCCAATGCAGGGGGGACACGGGTTCAATCCCTGCTCTGAGAGGATTCTGCATTCTGTGGGGCAATTAAGTCTGTGCACCCCAACTACTGAGCCTGGGCTCTAGAGCCCATGCACGCAGCGACTGAAGGCCACACACCCTAGAGCCTGAGCTCCACAACAAGAGAAACCACCATAATAAGAAGTCCTCAAACCACACCTAGAAAGTAGCCTTCTCTCTCCACAATTAAAGAAAGCCTGTGCATAGCAACAGAGATGCAATGTAGCCAAAAATGAAATAATTTTTTAATTAAAAAAATAAATAAAAAAAAATACCCTTAGAAGAGTTTGTCCCACACTATGTGTGCTAAGTCACTTCAGTCATGTCTGACTCTTTGCGCCCCATGAACTGTAGCCCGCCAGTCTCCTCTGTCTATGGGATTCTCCAGGCAAGAATACCAGAGTGGGTTGCCATGCCCTCCTCCAGGGGGATCTTCCTGATCCAGGGATCCAACCCATGTCTCTATGTCTCTTGCATTGGCAGGCAAGTTCTTCACCACTAGTGCCACTTGGGAAGTAGTACACATGTGAATATAATTATGCAATTCGACTAAATGCATAGTTAGTGAAATGGTGAAAAAAGGATAGCTGTCTAAAAATGCTAAATAGAATGAACAAAGGTGAACCTAATAAAATACAACTATTAAATCAAGTGTGGGCAAACAATGATATATTAGGGCCAAGAGCATAACAATTTAGAAGTATTTTGCATACAGATTGCTTTGTCAAGGCCTATAAGTTGTTGCTCTGCTTTAGAAAAACAAAAGTGGGGGACTTCCCTGGTGGCCCATTGTTTAAGACTGTGCTCCCAATGCAGGGTGCTGGGTTTGATCCCTGGTCAGGGAACTATTGATAGATCCCACATGCTGCAACAAAAGATCCTGAGAGCCACAACTAAGACTCAGCGCAGCTAAAAGAAAAGATGGTAAAATAAATAAAAACACAAAAGTGGAAATTGTGGGTGATGCATTATGAATGAGGTTATGCAAAAAAAAAGTTGTGATCTGATCAACAGACCCATTGGTGTTTTAAATTAAGATAAAATGTTTAAAGGGCTTCCCTGGTGGTCCACTAATTAAGAATCAGTTTGGCAATGCTGGGGAACACTGGTTCGATCCCATATGTTGTCAAACAACTAAGCCGGAGGGGAGAGTAGCCTCTGCTCTCCACTGCAGGCGATGGTCCCGGGAGGGGAGGCGAGCTAATCAAACATTCAAGGAGGAACACAACAACATCTCTGGCGCCTGGGCAAAATGATGTTTTGCTGAAGTACAGCCAACTATTGAGCCTGTGCTCTAGAGCCCAAGAGCTGCAACTATGGAAGCCCGTGCATCCTAGAGCCAGTGCTCTGCTACAAAAGAAGCCAATGCAATGGGAAACCCACACACCACAACTAGAGAGTAGCCCCTACTCACTGCAACTGGAGAAAGCCTTCATGTAGCAATGAAGACCCACCACAGCCAAAAAATAAATAAATCTTTTTTTTAAAAAGAGATAAAGGGTTTAAGGTAAGATGCTCTTTTTTCTTTTGGCCATTTTTTTATCTGCCCTGCACCATGCTAAGCTACCTGCTTCATCTTGCTGCACCCTCACAACCACACTTTGGGGTCTGTCCCCATCGTCTTTACCTCATCACTGAGGACACAGGCTCAGCACGATTGTGTCACTTTCTCAGGATCCCCAGTCTGTGCAGAGCTGGGTGTGGCACCCAGCTGGCCTGACCCCCGGCCTGGGCCCTGCTTCCCCCGAAGTTCTCGTTTTCCGCCTCACCCTGAGGTGCTTCCAGCTCTGAATGGCTGATACTTGGAGGTGCCAACACAGAAGCTCTTCCACACACCAGTTCACGCACAACCATAAAGACATGACTGCAAGCCAGGCACAGCTACTGAGAAAAACACATCTTCATTTTTGGATGCTTCCTCCATACAAATATTTTTCTTGGCTTTTCTCCAACTGCTTGAGTTCCTTCTTCTGGCTCAGGATACAACCACAGGGAAACTTGAGTGCATGAGAGCCAGGGTGGCCAGGCTCTCATTGACACATAAGTCCTCAGGCCTGAGACCCTGGCTGGGTCCTGGTTCTCATGTTCTCCTTACCAGATGGGTTTTCTGCCCTTGGGCCTTTGCACTTGCTCTCTGACAGTGAGACCTAGCCTAGGCCACTACATCTTTTGTTTTTAATGTTTATTTATTTTTGGCTGTGCTGGGTCTTTGCTGCTGCACGTAGACTTTGTCTAGTTGCGATGAGCAGGAGCTACTCTCTAGTTGTGGTGTGTGGGTTTCCCACTGTGGTGGCTTCTTTCATCGCAGAACACAAGCTCTAGGCACTTGGGCTCCAACTGTTGCGGTACATGGGCTCAGTAGTTGTGGCACATGGGCTGAGTTGCTCCCTGACATGTGGGATCTTCCTGGACCAGGGATTGAACCCGTGTCCCTTGCATTGGCAGGTGGATTCTTAACCATTGAGCTACCAGGGAAGCCCCCGCTGCATCTTTTGAAGCGCCGCCTATGACCCCGTGCCTATCTCTACCGCTGTGCACTTGTTCCTGATGCTGCTCTTATCTCCCCATTTATCTCTGCATTCCCAGCATCCAGCACATTTTGAGTCCTCCACTGTTAACAAACGAATGAATGAAGGACACTGATCTAGTCCTCCCTATTCTGGCTTTATACAAAGCATGCAAGTTCATCTGCCTGCAGAGCCAGACGCTTGTGTTCAGAGCATCTGTCACAGATGCTCTGTGTTCAGGCACACATGAGAAGGTGTGCCTCTGATCAAGGCAGATATTTTATAGCAAAACCTTATTCATAGAAAACAAAGACCAACTAAAGGCTCCCTGGGCATTCCTGTAAAAAACGGTTTTGCTGTCCTCTTGACCTGCATCTCATGGGAAGAATAATAAAAGTGCATCGAATAAATGAATGAGTGATTAGGAAGGGCTTTCATTACCATCCACGCTCCCATGTTTCCCAAACTTATGCCCAACCCACACCTCTCCTCTGAGCTCCCAGTAAGGTACCTGACTACTCCCAGGCCCTCTCCACTTGGCTGTCCCAGAGGCATTTCAAACTCCTCTAAATTTGACTCAAAGTTGTCCGCCCCCCTCATATCATTGAAGAACACCAAAAGTCACCTGGTTCCCAAGCCAGAAACTTGGCAGCCACCCTGGAGCCTGGCTTCGCTCTGTTCTTCCAATCCCCTCACCAAAAATCAGACTTCTCTGGTGGTCAAGTGGTTAAGAATCCACCAATGCAGGGGACACAAGTTCGACCCCTGGTTCTGGAAAATCTCACATGCCATGGGGCAACTAAGCTCCTGCGCCTCAACTACTGAAGCCCACGGGCCCTAGAGCCTGTGATCCACAACAAGAGGAGCCAAAGTGCCACACCAACAGTAGCCCTTGCTCACTGCAACTAGAGAAAGCCTGCATGAGGCACCGAAGACCCAGTGCAGCCATAAATAAATAAATAAATAAAATTTCTTGAAAATGAAGATTAAAAAAAAACCCCAACAAAAACAAATCCCGTCACAAAATCAGACTAGCCTGGTGCTCCAGTGCTTAAGAATCTGCCTGCCAATGCAGGGGACATGAGTTTGATCCCTGGTTCAGGAAGATCCCTTGTGCCCTGGGGCAACAAAGCCCCAGGGCCACAACTACTGAGTCACTACTCACCTAGAGCCCATGCTCCAACACAAGAGAAGCCCAAGCACCACATCAAGAGTAGCCTCTGCTCTCCACAACTAGAGAAAGCCTGCGTAAGCAACAAAGACCCAGCACAACCTAAAATAAATTAATTTAAAAAGAATCCTGTCACAAAATCCTTTCATTTCCACCTCCTAATTTCTCCCAAACCTATCATCTCTTCCCCACCCAACCATTGCAGCCCCACACCTATTGTTCTCACCTGGGCCTTAGGGACCTTTGAACAGCAATCAGACATCCCACTTCTGCTCCACAGACTACAAGATCCCCCACCAGCTGCAGAATCAAGTAAATTCCCTAGCACAGCACACAAGGCTTTCCAGGCCTGTGGAAAGGCCTCCACCTTCTCTTTTCACCCTCCACTCCCAGCAATTTGGAACCTTCCACAATTTCACCAAATCCATCAGCCTTTGCCTGAAATGATTTTTCTTTTCTGTCAACTCAACGAGACAGCATTCAGAGCACCCCTACCTCACCATCGCTTACTAATCACAACACTGCCAGTTTGTACGCTCGATTCCCTCTAGGCACCCTACGCACTCTGGGCAGAGTGCACTGTCTTCATTCCAGAGGCATCACCACTGTTCCCTGAACACCTAAATGAAAGAATTACCGCCTGAGATGGATGTAACATTCTTGCTCGTAAGCCACTTTGTACCCGCAGTTGCTTTGTTGTCCAGACTGTATAAGGGGTCTGAAACTAAAATCAATGAGAGAACCAGGTGTTCTTTTGTGTGTCATTGCTCACAACCTGCTTGAGCTGCTAACTGTTCAAAGTCACTCCTTTCTCAGGCTCGAGGGATGAAGCTGGAATCGGTCTTCGTGGCAGCTACACAAATGGTGAAAAATCACTTGAAATCGGCTCATTCAAATTTCGTGATGGGACAAAGGCCTGCATCAGATGTCTGCAGAGAGCATCTTGATTTTCCCCAACCTCCCCTTTGGGGGTTTATTCCTTTCCATTTCATTTTTCTTAATACTCAGCAGCTGCATATTAATCAGGATGCTAATGAATCATAGGCTTCCCTGGGCCTGCATTCACCAATTAACTTTAATAAACAAAACACACCGTGTCCTCTCCACTGGCTTCCCTGGTTCTCAGGCCTGCTTCTGTTGCCCAACCCTGGATGGAGGCCAGGGGACTGGAAGTGGGCCCAACAGAGCAGGCTGCCTGTGCTCAGGGTGGGGCAGTGGGGGGCTGGGGTGGGGGTTGTGAACACATCCCTCCACTCATCTATGATGATCTGTCCTAAAGAGTCCCTAATTCAGCTTCGAGGATTAGGACCTAGTTTCCGAGCAGGGCCCACGCTGGCAGGAGGCCCAGGAACGGCGGAGGAAATGGGTCTAAGCGAAGAGACCATCTGTTCGCTTCAGGTAAAGCTGTGATTGGCAGGCGTAAGAGCCAGAGCCGCCTGCTGGTGGGGGCCCTCCCTCCGCGGGCCTCTAACAGATACACAAGTAAACAATTCGCCAGCCACTTACGACCACCGCAGGCGATGGTCCCGGGAGGGGAGGCGAGCTAATCAAACATTCAAGGAGGAACACAACAGCATCTCTGGCGCCTGGGCAAAATGATGTTTTGCTGAAGTACAGCCAGGAAAGGGGAAGGTTTGAATTGAAGCTGCAGAGCCCACTCCTTTCACCCTCTGCTCTTCTCTCCTGAAATGTGTTCACATTTTAATCATGTCACTGACAGTCTGCTGAGGGATGTGTTAACTGGCCCTTGCACTGGTTCTAATCCATTTTTCTTGACCCAAAGCTCTTTTAGAACTCCTCAAAGTCTCTCAATGATTTGCAGTTGTCTGTGTCTCCTCACCACTTAGATCACCGTCTAAACATACTATTTGCAGGAAGGTGTTATCAAACAAACTACTTTAGTTCTTTTTCTTTTTTATGGTCTCCAATTGATAGCACACACTTTGAAACCATTCCACCCTGTGCTCTGTTTTACAACTGAGGCCTCTGGGAGGCAAGAGGAAGCTGGCTTTCTGCCTGCAGTCCTCAGGGGCCCTGTCCTGAGCCTCATTCTATTCCCAGGTGAGCTCCTTCATGGAAAAAGTGACTCCCACAGCGCCATCTCTCTGGCCCCTGGCCCCACGCATCCTGAGTTCTCGGTCAGAAAGTCCAACCCAGTCCTGGACTTATTCATGTGTATGTCTCTCAGTTCAGTTCAGTCGCTCAGTCGTGTCCGACTCTGTGACCCTACGGACTGCAGCACGCCAGGCTTCCCTGTCCATCACCAACTCCCGGAGCTTGCTCAAACTCATGTTCTTCTAGTCAGTGATGCCATCCAACCATCTCATCCTTTGTTGTCCCCTTCTCCTCCTGCCTTCAATCTTTCCCAGCATCAGGGTCTTTTCAAATGAGTCAGCTCTTCGCATCAGGTGGCCAAAGTATTGGAGTTTCAGCTTCAGCATCAGTCCTTCCAATCAACACCCAGGACTGATCTCCTTTAGGATGGACTGATTGGATCTCCTTGCAGTCCAAGGGACTCTCAAGAGTCTTCTCCAACACCACAGCTCAAAAGCATCAATTCTTCTGCGCTCAGCTTTCTTTCTAGTCCAGCTCTCACATCCATACGTGACCACTGGAAAAACCATAGCCTTGACTAGATGGACCTTTGTTGGCAAAGTAATGTCTCTGCTTTTTAATATGCTGTCTAGGTTGGTCATAGCTTTTCTTCCAAGGAGCAAGTGTCTTTTAATTTCATGGCTGCAGTCACCATCTGCAGAGATTTTGGAGGCCAAAAAGATAAAGTCTCTCAGTGTTTCCATTGTTTCCCCATCTATTTGTTATGAAGTGATGGGACCAGATGCCATGATCTTAGTTTTCTGAATGTTGAGTTTTAAAGCCAAATTTTTGACTCCCCTCTTTCACTTTCATCAAGAGGCTCTTTAGTTCTTCTTTGCTTTCTGCCATAAGGGTGGTGTCATCTGCATATCTGAGGTTATTGATATTTCTCCCAGCAATCTTGATTCCAAGGTTGTGTGTGTCTCTGGCCACCTCGAACTCAGCAAGGGCAGAATGCAACTTGTGCCTCTGCCAGATGGAAACCAAACCACCTCAAGCCAGAAAGCGGGCGGCCCTTTCTGTGCTGGTAAGCATTTAGCAACTGGCTCTCTAGGGGTGGAGGAGGAGGTGGCAGGGGAAACCTTGATTTGTAGTATTTGCCAGTTTCCATGGTGCAGACTCCCACTATAGTCAATTTCAAGCTACCAACATGAAGTCGCTGAATGCCGGGTTGGGAAGAGATGGGTAGAACTGGCTCCTGCTGGTAGGAGCCAGCTCCAGGCTCTAGCATACCACAGCTGGGAGACCTCGTCAGTTCATCCCTTTTCTCATGCCTCAATAAATGACCCCCCCATCTTCTCTCCATCTGCCCTGCTAGACATCCTGCAGAAGCCTCCCACCTATCTCCCAAGTCCACTCCCACCCCCTCCCACCCATTCTTCACACAACAGCTGGTGTCTTTTTATAACAGGAACCTGAGTGTGTTACTTCTCTGATTTCAGCCATTCCCCGCCTTGGTATCTACCCAACAGAAACAAAAATTTGTACATGGATGTTCACAGCAGCCTTATTCACAAGAACCAAACAGCAGAAACAATCTAAATTTCCAACAGTTGATGAATGGATAAATAAAATGTGGTACATCCATAGTTTAGAATATTATTCAGCTACAGAGAGGAATGAAGTTCTGATACATGTTACAACATGGATGAACCCTGAAGACATTATGCTCAGTGAAAGAAGCCATTCACAAAGGATTGCACAATTGTATGATTTCATTTATATGAAATATCCAGCAGAGGCAAATTGTAGAGACAGAAAGTGGAATTGTTGCCAGGGACTAGGAAGAACATGGGCTTCCCAGGTGGCACTAGTGGTAAAGAACCCGCCTGCCAATACAGGAGACATAAGAGATGCAGGTACAATCCCTGTTTTGGGAAGATCTCTTAGAGGAGAGCACGGCAACCCATTCCAGTATAATTGCCTGGAGAATCCCATGTACAGAGGAGCCTGATGGGCTATAGTCCATGGGGTCGCAAAGAGTCAGACATGATTGAATGAGCACACACATGCACGATTACAGAGGATACGTTTTCCCAGCAACCTGACCTCTTTCATGTCAGTGCTTGTTCAATACATGACCTTCTTATCAGATGGAAGCACTGAGAATGTATGAGCCTGTCTGTCCAGTGTAACTAGGGTATCACTACCACCAATCACGAAGCCTGACACACTGGCCTTCCCGCTGTTTGGTGACCATACCAAGCCTGCCCCTGCCTCAGGGACTTGCAGCTTCCTCTGCTTGGAACGTTTGGGCGTCTAGATGCCTCTTGTCTGGCTCCTCCTTACGTGACCTCCTTAGAGATCAACTACTCTAAACTCCCTGTCACTCTAGTTGCTCCTTCTCAGTTTTGTTTCTTTACAGTCCTTGCCACCAATTGAAATGACATTAAAAAATCATCTTATCTTTTAGAAAGTTCAGTTCAGTTGCTCAGTCATGTCCGACTCTTTGCGACCTCATGGACTGCAGCATGCCAGGCTTCCTTGTCCATCACCAACTCCCGGAGCTTGCTCAAACTCATATCCATCGAGTCAGTGATGCCATCCAACCATCTCATCGTCTGTCGTCCCCTTCTCCTCCTGCCTTCAATCTTTCCCAGCATCAGGGTCTTTTCAGATGAGTCAGCTCTTCACATCAGGTGGCCAAAGTACTGGAGTTCCAGCTTCAGTATCAGTCCTTCCAATGAATATTCAGGACTGATTTCCTTTAAGATGGACTGGTTGGATGTCCTTGCAGTGCAAGGGACTCTCGAGAGTCTTCTCCAACACCACAGTTCAAAAGCATCAATTCTTCGGTGCTCAGCTTTCTTTATAGTCCAACTCTTACATTCATACACGATTACTGGAAAAACCACAGCTTTGACGAGATGGACCTTTGTTGGCAAAGTAATGTCTCTGCTTTTAATATGCTGTCTAGGTTGGTCATAGCTTTTCTTTTTTTAATATGCTGTCTAGGTTGGTCATGACTTTTTTTTTAATTTTATTTATTTTTTTATTTTACAATATTGTATTGGTTTTGCCATACATTGACATGAATCCGCCACGGGTGTACATGTGTGCCCCTTCCAGAACTCCCCTCCCACCTCCCTCTCCATCCCATCCCTCTGGGTCATCCCAGTGCACCAGCCCTGAGCACCCTGTATCATGCATCGAACGGTCATGACTTTTAGAAAGTCAGCTTGGCAGTAGACCCAACATAGTCAACACAATTTTGAAGAAGAATGAAGTTGGGAGAACTGATGCTACTTGATGTGATACCAGTGAAAGAATAGAAAATAGACCAGTGGAACAGAATAGAGCCCAGAAATAGACCCACACACATGTAGTCAACTTATCTTTGACAAAGGAACAAAGAAAATTCAGTGGAGAGAGGAGAATCTTTTCAACAAATGGAGTTGTAACAATTAGACATCCATATGCAAAAAAAGTGAAGTTAGACACGGATCTTGCACCTTTCACAAAAATTTTCTCAAAATAGATATCATAGCCCTAAATGTAAAACTATGGCAGAAAGTGAAGAACTAAAGAGTCTCTTGATGAAACTGAAAGAGGAGAGTGAAAAAGTTGACTTAAAACTCAATATTCAGGAAACTAAGATCATGGCATCTGGTCCCATCACTTCATGACAAATAGATGGGGAAACAATGGAAACACTAAGAGACTTTATCTTTTTGGCCTCCAAAATCTCTGCAGATGGTGACTGTAGCCATGAAATTAAAAGACACTTGCTCCTTGGAAGAAAAGCTATGACCAACCTAGACAGCATATTAAAAAGCAGAGACATTACTTTGCCAACAAATGTCCATCTCGTCAAAGATGGTTTTTCCAGTAGTCATGTATGGATGTGAGAGTTGGACTATAAAGAAAGCTGAGCACCGAAGAATTAATGCTTTTGAACTGTGGTGTTGGAGAAGACTCTCGAGAGTCCTTTGCACTGCAAAGAGATCCAACTAGTCCACCCTACAGGAAATCAGTCCTGAATATTCATTGGAAGGACTGATGCTGAAGCTGAAACTCCAATACTTTGGCCACCTGATGCAAAGAGCTGACTCATCTGAAAAGACCCTGATGCTGGGAAAGATTGAAGGCAGGAGGAGAAGGGGACGACAGACGATGAGACGGTTGGATGGCATCACCGAGTCGATGAACATGAGTTTGAGCAAGCTCCGGGAGTTGGTGATGGACAGGGAAGCCTGGTGTGCTGCAGTCCATGGGGTCACAAAGAGCTGGACAGGACTGAGTGACTGAACTGAACTGAAATGTAAAACACAAAACTATAAAACTCCTAGAAGATATCACAGGAGAACATACAAGTGGCTTTGGGGTTGGTGGTGACTTCTTAGATACAATATCAAAGAAAGAATTGGTAAATTGGACTTCATTAAAATTTAAAACATCTGCTCTGTAAAAGACACCATTAAGAGAATGAAAACACCCATCACAGACTGGGGAAAATCTTTACAGAACACAAACCTGGGGCATTCCTGGTCGCTCAGTGGTAAAGAATTGCCCACCAGTGCAGGAGACATAGGTTTGACCCCTGGTCTGGTAAGATTCCACATGCCCTGGGGCAACTAAGCCTGTACACCACAACTACCGACACTGTGCTCTGGAGCCTGGGAGGCGCAACTACCAAGCCCACATGTTGCAACTACTGAAGTCTGCACGCCCTCAAGCCCATGCTCCACAACAAGAGAAGTAACGGCAAGGAGAAGCCTGGGTACCACAACTAGAGAAAAGCCCGCATAGCAAAGAAGATCCAGCATAGCCAAAATAAGTAAATAAATAATTATTTTTTAAAGACAAAGACTTAAAAAAAAAAAAACCTGCAAAGGCCTGACAATCCAAAATATTCAAAGAACTCATGAAACTCAGCAATAAAAAAGTAATCCAAAAGAAAAGAAACATCCAATTTAAAAAGTCAAAGATCTGGACACCATACCAAAAGATATGCAGTTGTAAAATAAGCATATGGAAAGATGTTTAACTTCATACCTCATAATGAAGTTTCAAATCAACATAACAATGATACCATCACCACTGCCTGTTAGAATGGGGAAAACCTAAAACACTGACAACATCAAATGCTGGTGAGGATGTAGAACAACAGGAACACTCATTCATTGAAAATAGGAATGCAAAATGGTTTAGCCACTTTGGAAGACATTTTGGTAGTTTCTTTCAAAACTAAAAATACTCTTACCGTATGATCTAGCAATTGTGCTCCTTGGAATTTACCCAAAGGAGTTGAAAATTTACATCTACACAAAACCTGCACATGAATGTTTACTGTAACTATATTAACTACAACTAAATTGATAAAACTTGGAAGCATAATTGCTAAAACTTAAAAGCAACCAAGATGTCCTTCAATAGGTGAAAAGATAAACTGAGGGTACACTGTGTAAATTACTAAGTACATATTGCTAAGTGAAAAAAAAGAAGTCAGCTCCAAGAGAGTAGGAATTCTGATTTGTTCACTATTGTATCCTCAGCATCTAAAACAGGGTTTGGGTAAAGCAGACCCTTGATAAATATCTGGTGAATAAATGTGCAAGACAAGAATGTCTTTTTAAAGTAATCTGTAACACTGCTCTTTCTCTTGCTCCAACATTGCAATTTCTGTTAGTTTTATCTTCTTAAATCTATAAAAAATTTGACTACTTCTCATCACCTGCATGGATCTACCCTAGGTCAATTCACAGTCATTTTGCACCTCAATTATTCCAGTTGCCTTATCACTGGCCTCCCTGCTTCCAATCCAGCCTTCGATAATCTATTCTCTACTCAGCAGCCAGAGGAAGTTTTTTAAAACTTTAGTCCAACAGACTATGGTGGTTTAGTCACTAAGTCATGTCTGACTCTTGCGACCCCGTGGACTGTAGCCTGCCAGGCTCCTCTATCCATGGGATTCTCCAAGCAAAAATACTGGCGTGGGTTGCCATTTCCTTCTCCAGGGGATCTTCCTGACCCAGGAATCGAACCCCAGGCCCCACGTCTCCTGGATTGAGACAGATTCTTTACCAATTGAGCTACAAGGGGAGCCCAATGGACTACACTTCTATAAAGGGCCAGACAGGAACACTTTTCCACTTTGCAGGCCATATGGTCTGGGTTGCTTCTGGAGAAGCAGCCCTGTCCTAATAAAACTTTATTAACAATAATCCTGGAACTTCCCTGGTGGTCCTGTGGTTAAGACTCCATGCTTCCAGTGTAGGGGGCACAGGTCCCATCCCTGGTCAGGGAACTAAGACCCCACATGTCACAGCCCATTCCCCATCCCACTCCCCCCAAAAAAGCGCCTCACCCTGCAGTAGTCAATTCCTGTCGCTCCTCTAATTCCACATCTTTTCATGGGTAACTATCACCCAAAGTCCCATCACCTAACTGTCTCTCTTATTATTTCCCTCTTACCCATGCTTGCTCCAGCTCCCTTGGGGCCTTTGCAGTTGCTGTTTCTTGGCCTGGAATGTAGTCCTCCCTACCCTCATGGTTCACTTATCATCTCCTCCATGAAGCCTTCCCTGACCCTCTGATCTAAACTGGCCATCTGCCACTCTCCCTATTTTTTCCCCCAGAACACTCAGCACTCCCTGACTACCATATATTCCTGAGTTTATAGCTTTTCTCCTAGAATGTCAGCTCAATGCTATTGAAACCGTGCAGGGTCCTGTGGGGCTCCTGGGCTTAAGACCTTTCTCCGGCCCCCGTTTCTTTGATTACAGGAAACAACATTCATTCAGCCTCCATGACCTTCCCTGAGTTCCAATAGGCTGATTCAAACAGTTGTTAGGGAAAGGAAGGGATAGGAGACCAGGGAGAAAGTCAAAAGTAGCCTTGGGCCAAAGTCTTATTTCTTCACCAGGGGATATACACAATATCTCTGAGCTATTTCTGCAGATACTGACAACCCTTCCAGGTGCGAAAAGCTGCTGATTAATGATGGTAGGCTGCCCACAAACAGGTAGACCCCAGACCAGCTGGACCTGAAGGTTGAGGCTGACTCCTACTTCCCTCACCATCAACCCCTCAGAACAATGCAAGCCTGTCACTACCTTGATCCTTATCACCTACCCTGACCACGAACCCTGTCTATAAGACCTTTCCCAAGGAGGGGGGCAGAGTTCTTGAGGTGCTAATCTACTGTGTTCCCTCTTTGTCTGGCAAAGAAATAAAGCCACTCTTTCTCCTCCATAGCTCTCTGTATTTCTGTTCAGCATCAGTGCACAGAGAGCCAAGATTTTGGCATCACTGTGTCTCCAGTGTTTCCATCCCAGGCACATGGGAGATGGTGGACGAGTATGTGCAACAAATGTGCCAAGAGTAGACACTGGTAGGGTCTGGAGAAAGAAAAGGGTGTATGAGGGACTCAAGGGTCTGTTTGGGTCCGATGGACCGGGTTCTTCCTCACCTAGCTAGCCCTTGACAAGCCTCCTCATCGCGGCTCTCCTCGCCCTGCTGCTGTTCCTGGTTCTCTCCCAGCAGCTGTGGCTCCTGGTCCTTGAACTCTACTTGTGGCATGTCCACCTGTGAGCACAGCTAGAGCTTGAGAGGTCAAAGGAGGGAGGGAGGGAGGGCAGGAAGTGGTCAGGTCCCCCTCTTCCCTCCCCTTCAACCCTGGTCACCTCTATGTGCTGCTGCGGCATGTTGGGGACCTGCAGGAGAGATGGGCGGGGCTGGGTTGGGCACCACGAGGACGGGGGCGTGGACCGGGGGGACCCTGTGCCCGGAGCACAGGAGGACTGAGGTGGGGAGACCTGGAGGGGACGGGGTGAGGCTTGGGTCTCCTGCTGGGGTGCTAGGGTGCCTGGGCTCCTAATTGGTGTGTAAGTCAGCTCGAGTCCTTTGAGGAGAGAGAAGTAGGAGAAAAAGAGAAACGGGTGTGGTGCGTGGGTGTCTGAGTCTTTCTCTACCCTACTCTTGCCACGCGCCATGGGTGGAAGTCGGTCCTTTTGGCCTGGTCTGTCAGCGCGTCAGTCACACATTCGGTTAGTCAGGGCCCGGGAGGTCAGTCAGGAAATCGGGGCCCAGCCGGGCGAGGAAAGGCCTGGATGGCAGGAGACAAGCGGCCGGTCTCGGGTTCGTCGGGGAAGCCCAAGATCGCTGCCGTTCCCTGCCCGTCAGCCCGCCGCCCGCGGCCCGCGCGAAGTAAACAAGTGCAGCATACTCCCTGTCGCTCCATTCCGTCTTTTCCCGCCTTCTCGTTCGTACCCTCTGCGCAGACGGTGGCTCCGCCCCCACGCATGTGTAGCTGCGCGAACCTTCGGCCCCGCCTCTTTTCGCGAACTTGCGCGCGCAGCAGGGCAGGGGCGGCCGTTAAGTGTCGGTTGGGCTGTCCAGGCGCTGCGCGCGCAGCCCGCACAGCCGGGAGGAGCCGGTGGTTTCTGTGCTCGCGTGTGCGCATGTGTGAGGCACCAGGGCACAAGGTGAGTGGCGGAATACCTTGGACCGTGTGTTCATTCGTATGTTTCAGTTCACTCTTCATCTGCTCAGCCCAAAGAAATCTTGCCAATAAAAAATTCTGACTTTTGCTGTCATTTGATTACGATCTACTGCCCTTACTGAAAAAAGCTGATGTAATTACCACCTTGAATCAGTTATCTGCGCTCCCAAACCAGAAGCTCCTTGAAAGCATGGCGGTGCTGGCCCTTACAGAGTTGAGACCATACCTTCAATGATAATAGTAATAAGAATAATGAATAGGGACAACAGTAGTCATAATTGGCACACGAGGAGAAAATATTTAAGAACTTGTATCCAGTATCT
Organism: Okapia johnstoni; assembly: GCA_024291935.2. Taxonomy (NCBI): domain Eukaryota; kingdom Metazoa; phylum Chordata; class Mammalia; order Artiodactyla; family Giraffidae; genus Okapia; species Okapia johnstoni. The sequence continues at coordinate 9,789,922 of CM044316.1, read as the reverse complement.
ACAAAGACTTCTTGGAACGCAGTAAGACAGAAAAAATAAAGGGGGCGGCGGGAGAGGAACAGACGATTTGAAATGGTGTGTGCAAAGGCCCAGAGGTCTGAGCAAGCTCAGTGTGAGGAGCAGTCGGGACTCGTGGGGAGAGCAGGGATTGGGGGAAGCAGTGGGTGAGGGAGGAAGAGTTTGGTAGGGGCTGGGCTGAGTCAGTGTCAAGGGTTGGGACTTTGTCCCAACTGACTGCAGAGGAGGTGAGTGTTTCTTATGCTTTGTATCATATATGCGTCACCCTCACTTGTTTTTACTTTTTACATGGCTTCTATCCCTCCCTTCATTTCTGTATTTATGTCACAGTGTCCACGAGGGGAAGACAGCTGGAATCCCTTCCCCAAACACACACTTACGCTCAGCCCTTTTGTTCAGGGCTCTGTCCCTGGCCACACATGCTAGACCACACCCCCTTTACACCTGTTATGGAGATCCCGCGGGGTTTGAATCTGGGCTGTCTCTTACCAATAACAAGGGTGATCATTAAACTGCCACTCACTCACAAAACTCATTTTTGTCTACTACCAAGGTGATAAAATCTAAAACATGAGACTATTTGTAAAGGTTTCAGGGGTAAACATCTGGAATATATTCAGAGTTTAGTAAACAGTAGCTAACATTAGTATCCTGTGGCAGAGCTACAAGATGTTATATCTTCCTGCAGCATCAGATTTGAAGATTCGAGGATTATCTATGGAGAAAAATCTCAGACTTAACTTCTAAACATGCGCTCACAAACACAAGGACCAAACCAAAGCAAAGGCAACACAGGGACTTCCCTGGTGGTCCAGTGGCTGAGACTCCGAGCTTCCACTTCAGGGGACACGGGTTTGACCCTGGTTGGGGAACTAACATCCTGCACGTGGCCAAAAATTAAGAAAACAAAACAAAGGCAACACGGAAGGTGCAGGATGATTTTTATGGTGCACGGTTTGTGTAACTTTTTTGAAAACATGCAAAATGAAACCACGTCTTGTTAAAGTAACCTGTAAATAGCAAAAGTTTAAAAGCACAAGAGAATGATAAATACCAAATTCAGGAAGGGGCAATCTTAGTGAGGTGGGGGGCAAAACAAACTAGGAAAAGCTCATACGGTCTTCAAAACATTAGTCACAGAGATCTAAGAAGTGAAAGATCCAGTGAAAATATCTGTTCAGGTTCAAAAGAACTAGGGGTGGATTCTTGGGTGTTTATTATGCTTTGTATTATATACGTTTCATCTTCACTAACCTTTAGTTTTTACATGGCTTCTACTCTTCCCTCCATTTCTGTATTTATCTGTTCATCCAGATAACACAGTGTCAGTTCTTAAAGGCAGAGACCTGAAACAACTTTGCTCACTGCTGGCACTTAAAGAGATGCACCTTTATTGAATGAAGAAATATTTTTCTGTATGACTGGATTATTTACTTTGAAATATAACATTTGAGTGAGGAGCCCTTGTAAGATTGGTGGCCACAGGCCCTGAGACCAAAAAGAAGCCTGCTGACTGCTCACTGCACTGGGCTTAAAAGTGACCTCATGGTTACATAAGAAACCGTCCATGTTTCCAAAAGCGCGCTGCTCTGGGGTGGGTGACAAGATCGCTGGGATTTCCTGGCCTAGTGGCACATAGGATCTTAGTTCCCTGACCATGGCTCTAACCTGCACCTCCTGAACTGGAAGCCTGGTCTTAACCGCTGGACCACCAGGGAAATCCTGGGATTTGCTTTGAAATATTTCCACAGAAACAGGTGTGCCACTAGTCAGTTTGAGTGGTAGGCTCATGGAACTTTATCCTATTCACTCATGTTTCTATTCTGGGCTCATCTGAAATCCTTATGAGATTTTTTTCTTTTTTTTTTTTAAAGAGTAGCTTTTTAGGGGGAGGACAAAGGGATGAATTCATGGAACACAGGGGACTTTTAGGGCAGTGAAATTTGTGAAACATTAGGATATCATAATACAGGTCATCATGCGTTCGTGCTTAGTCACTATCGTGTCTGACTCTGTGACCCTTTGGACTGTAGCCCTCAGGTCTCCTCTGCAGGAGATTTCCCCAGGCAAGAATACTGGAGTGGGTTGCCATTTCCTCCTCCAGATCTTCCCGACCCAGGGATTGAACCTGCATTCCTGCATTGGCAAGAAAATGGATTCTTTACCAATGAGCCACCAGGGAAGCCCACATGTCATCATACATTTATCCAAACCCACATACAACATGCGGAGTCAACCGAAATGTAAACTATGGCCCGTGGGTGATTACGATGCATCAAAGCAGGGGGTTTATGAGAAATCTCTGTACCTGTCACTCAATTTTGCTATGAACCTAAAACTAAACTGCTCTTTAACAACAACAAAAAGCAGTTATAAAGGCTCAGCTTGGGACTTCCCTGGTGTTCCAGTGGTTAAGAACCTGTCTTCCAATGCAGGGGACCTAGGTTCAATCCCTGGTCAGGAATCCTACATGCCATGGGGCAAGTAAACCCTTAGGCCACGATAAAGACCCAGCACAGCCAAAAATAAGTAAATAAGGCTATCCACCCCATCCCACCAATACCTGACTCCCAGCTGGTGGGAATCCTGGCTCCCAGGGACCCAACACCACCCTGGCCTCCCCTTCCACAGGGGTAGGGGGTTCTGTTCCCTTCACCTAGAAGAGACCTGGCACTAGGAAGTAAATCAGTGAATGCTTGATAGAGCCAGTCTTCCCTGGCAGAGATCTGGCTCAGGCTGGCCAGGAGGTCCCCAGGATCGAAGACCTCCAACCCACCGTGTCTTACACCCAGGGCTCCAGCACCTTCCACCCCTAAGGAAAGGCACCAGATGAGGGCACGTGCCCACTTTATTAGCCAACAGCTGGCCTGCAGGGCTCCCCAAGGCCCACCCTCACAGGTGGACAACAGAACGAACCTGCTACCCGCTCCCCTGTCCCCGGGACCTTGGGGCTGATCAGGAAGAGGAGATACCAGGGGCAGGGGGATGGGCCTCACAGAGGCCTCATAAATACAAGGGGGTCACTGGCAGGGATGCAAGGGGGCAGCAGGGTCTTGGGGAAGGTGGCCTATTGGGGGCGGCTCATGTCACGCGGCCTCTTGTGTGGAAGGGGGCCCCCGCTCGGCGTCCAGGCGGCACAGGGGACTGTCGTATACCATCTGAAGGTTCACTTTGTGGCCCACCAGCTCCCGGATATTGTTGATGCCGTATTTGATCATCGTCGGGCTTGGAGGGGCAGGGGCGGGGACATGGTTTAACACAAGGTCAGGTCATGCTCTCTTCTGATCAGAACCTCTCTTGCCACCTTCCCTGGAATAAAAACCCCAGCCCTCCCTGGGGCTCAAAAGGCCCCACACCATCTGCCCTGTCACTTCCCTTACCCCTATCTCTTCCCACTCTCCCCCTTCACTCACTCCCTCCCACCAGTCACATTGGCCTCCTCAATGTTCTCCATACACAGCAGGCCTGCTCCAGCCTCAGGGCCTTTGCACTGGCTATTCCCTATGCCTGGACCACCCTTCCCCAGATATCTTCACAGCTTACCAATTCAGCCATCTCCATTCGTTGCTCAGACGTCACCTCCTCCAAGAGGCCTTCCCTGACATCTCCTTAGCTCTCCCTGCTGTTTCTACTCTAATGTTACTTCTGATGTTGTGGTTGTTTGGTCGCTCAATCATGTTCAACTCTTTTGTGACTCCATGGACTGTAGCCCACCAGGCTCCTCTGACCACGAGATTTCCCAGGAAAGAATACTGGAGTGGGTTGCCATTTCCTTCTCCAGGGGATTGTCTCGACCCAGGGATTGAATCTGAGTCTCCCATGTCTCTTGCATTGGCAGGCGGATTCTTTACCACTGAGCCACCAGGGAAGCCCCATAACACTGCTTTTGGACATACTCTAAGCTTTATTTGTTGAATGTACTTATTTATCTTAGCAATTCTCATCCTCCTTGGTCCACTAGCACCCCAGCTTCACAGAGGCAGAGATGTGTATTGTAATCACAGCACAGAATGAGCATACAGCAGGTGCTCACTAAGGATTTCTTGAATGAATGAATCAATGGAGGGGGCTGCAAGTTTACAGGTCCCCATGCCTGACAAGTCACCTGAGTGAGGCAGCCAACACCCTAAGTGGCTTGGGTACTCACCGCTCCAAGGAGAGACCCCAGGCAATGACCGACACATTCTCAGGGAGCCCCATGGGCAGCAGCATCTCAGGGCGGAAGATCCCAGAGTTTCCAACCTCCACCCACTTCTTCAGACCTGAGGCAGGAACACGATGGGGCGGCTTGTGTGGGTGATACTGGGCATGGCAATGAGCTCAGGAGGTGGGGTCCTCAGGAACAGGGACCTGGGCTGAGCAGTGGGCAGCCCAAGACCTCCCTCCCTGCCCCAGTACTGGGTTCCAGCCTGACCTTGGTGGTAGCTGAATACTTCCATGCTGGGCTCGGTGTAAGGGTTGTAAGCCGGCTTGAAACGCAACTGGGTGATACCTGGGTGGGGAGGCAGGCAAACAAGAGTTGGGGGGAGAATCGGGCTGATGACCAAGGCATTTTCCTGTTACCCACCAACACCGCCCACTCTGGCCCGCCTGCTCACCCAGCTTGGTGAAGAACTCCCGCAGGACACCCATGAGGTGGCCCAGTGTGAGGCCATGGTCGGCCACAACGCCCTCGATCTGGTGGAACTCGGCCAGGTGAGTGGCATCCAGGGTCTCATTCCGGAACACTCGATCGATGGAGAAGTATTTGGCCGGAGTAAAGGGCTTCTGGGGGTGACAGGCAGGCCAGGCCCAGGCATGGGTGAGGAGATCGGTATGATAGCCCAGCCCCTCCCTCCAATGCTGCCGGAGCCTGGCCACACCTTCTGGGCCAGGCGGTAGAGGGCGCGGGCGCTGGCTGCCGTGGTGTGTGTGCGCAGCAGGTTTTTCCGAGCCTCGTCCAGTTTCCAGTTGTATTTGTACCTTCAGGGGGACATGCAAGGAAGTCCATGATGCAGCTCTCAATCCCCAGCCTCTTCCCCACCCCAAAGTCCTGGTCCTCCCTTACCCCTGTGAGCCATAGCCGCCCTGAGAGTGGGTCCGCTTCACGCGGTGGACATAGTCCATTGGGAGTTGCTGGGCCTGGGCTGGATCTGGGCAGGACAGAGCAACATCTGGTCAGTCAAGGAGCATTTCTTGGGACTTCCCTGGTGGTCCAGTCGTTAAGATTCCGAGCTCCCAATGCATGGGGGGCCTGGGTTCATTCCCTGGTCAGGGAACTAAATCCCACCTGCCACAACTAAAAATCCTACATGCCGCAGTTAAGACCTGGCACAGCCAAATAAATAATGAGCATTACTCAAATAGCCGCCAAAAGGAAAACAGAGAGTGACTTAGGCAGCTCCCTCTCTTGCCCTCTGTAACTGCCAGAGGGCACCTGGGAACACCTGAGGCACTCACTCATACCCATCCTCTGCCAGAACCTTCCCTGGTCCTGCTGCCTCTCCTTTTTTTCTCTGGTATGCTGCAGGGCTTGTGGGACTTAGTTCTCCAATTCAGGTATTGAACCCGTGCCCATGGCAGTGAAAGCACAGAGTGCGAACCATTGGACCACCAGAGAATTCCCTCCTCCCACTCCTAACTGATCACTTCCTCCAGCCACAGGGCTTCCCTGCTGATCTGTAAGCACATCGGACGTGTGCCAGCCTCAGGGCCTTTGCACTGGCCATTCCCTTTGCCTGGAACTTTGCCTTCCCCAGATGTAGCTCCCTCCCTCACCTCTTTCTATCTTTGCTTAAGCAGCCTTCAAAAAAAAAATTGGGGGTCATGCTGTACGGCATATGAGATCTTAGTTCCCCTACCAGGGATTGAACTCACGCCCCCTGCATTAGTGTACAAAGTCTTAACCAACAGACTTCCAAAGAAGTCCAAATCCTAGCAGCCTTTATTTTAAATCGACTGTGTACACCCTCCAACACAATGTCAGTTCCCCCATCTCATTTACTGCCATCTTGCATCGCCATGTTTACAGCTTGTTGTTGTTTAGTCACTAAGTCATGTCTGATTCTTTTCTTGACCCCATAGACTATCCGTGGGATTTTCCAGGCAAGAATATTGGAGTAGGTTGCCATTTCCTTACTCAGGATTTAAGGCACATCTTGCCCAACAAGGACATGAGGGTCTCCTCAGGGCAAGAACTTCTGTCTCATTTGTGGCTGTGACCCAGATGTTTAACAGAGAAGTCAATGCACAGGAGCTTGGTGACCCTATGCCCCATAAATGTGCAAATTCTTATGATTCCTTTCCTGAAATACAATTTTACTGTACCCAAAAAGCCACACATCCATTCCCAGCTCCACCTCTTACAAGCTGTGACCCTGGGCAAGTGATGTTTCCTCTCTGGGCCCTAGTTTCCTCATCTGCAAAACGGGGCTGACAGTCTACTTCCTGTAGTTGGTAGGAAGATTAGGAGAGTGGCAGCTCAGTAAGTTTTGTTTTAAATAGTTTTTCTGGCTGTAGTGCGAGGCACGTTGCAAATTCCCTGACCAGGGATCGAACCCATACCCCCTGTGGTGGAAGTCTGGAAACTTTAACAACTGGACCACTATGGATGCCCTCGATAAGTTCTGGAAGCCATGACAATGACAATGACATTTTGCTCCTGGCTGGATAACAAGCACACAACAGCCTTGTCTGCCCTCCTGGTGGTAGGGAGATAATGACTATTTTGGAAAGTCATGCAATTTCAGAGAGCACTGAGGACTGTGGAAGAAAGAAATGGGAACCAAAGTTGAAGACTAGCAGTGAGGAGCTTTTTAGAGCTTAGTTGGAGAGGGGAACTTCCCTGGTGGTCCAGTAGTTAGGACTCCACACTCCTAATGCAGGAGGCCCAGGTTCGATCTCTGGTCAGGGAACTGTATCCTGCATGCCGCAATGAAGATTCCATGTGCTGCAACTAAGACGTGATGGAGGGATTTCCCAGGTGGTCCAGTGGCTAAGACTTTGTGCTCCCAAAGCAGGGGGCCTGGATTCAATCCCCAGTCAGGGAACTAGATCCCACATGCTGCAAAAAGACTGAAGATCCCACGTGTCACAACTAAGACACAGCACAGCCAAATAAATAATTAAAAAAAAAAAAGACCCAGTGTAGCCAAAAAAAAAAAAAAAAAAAAAAAAAAAAGGAACTTGGGGGGACAAGGGCATGTCAGTGGGGGCCTCTCTGAGGTGACATGTGAGCTGAGATTTGATACCAGAGGCGGCCATGAAGACCTGGGAGAAGACACTTCTCGGCAGAAGGCACAGCAAAGGCCCTGAGGTGAGAGGAGGGGAGGTGGAAGATCACAGAAGTTGACGACAGTAGCTCACACAGGCTTTGCTGGCCACCCCGAGGAGGATGGAGTTTATCCTGTAAGATGGTAGGCTGCCCTGAAAGGCTCTGCCCAGGCCCGGCCCCTTGGGTGGCATGGGGCAGCAGGGCCCACGCACCTCGCAGGAAGAAGGTGTCATGCTGGTCGCGTGCCGGGTGCTGCTGGGGCTGAAAGAGTGCATCGAAGTTCCAGAAGGAGCTCTCAATGTAATTGTCAGTCGGCATCTCGGTGAACCTGGTGGGAGACGCAGCCTGACTGCCCTGCCCGTGCCCCAGGACTGGGCTGGCCCCGCCCCCGGGCCAGTGCTCACCCCATCTCCAGGAAGATCTGCCGGAACTGGGAGCGGACCTTGAGCAGCGGGTGCAGGTGGCCGCTGTCGGGGAGGACGCCGTGGGCCGAGAAATTGTAGGGCTTGAAGGGCCGGTCCCGCCAGGAGCCGCTATGGGGGGCATGGTGCAGGGTACGATGGCATGGTGGGGGCTGCCTACCACCCTCCCCCTACCAGTCCCCAACCCTGGGGCTGCCCCCTACCTCGAGATCATCTCTGGGCTCAGCTCTGTTTCCTGCTTGGAGATGCTGGTGCTGAAGGCACTACCTTTGCTCACCCAGTAGGTCTTCAGGGTCCTGAGGCCGGGGGAGATCGCTGTTACCTCGTTCATCTCCCTTGATCCCCCCATCTGATGCTGACCCCCACATCACCCACCAAGTAACTCTGCTGCATTTTCTTCCTGACACTGTCTCCTGAAACCCTTATTTGGCCCCAACTACATCCCTATGTTCATGCACGTACTCACTCAACAAAACAGTTATTGAGAACCTACTGTGTGCCAGGGCCTGTTCAAGGCACTAACCATAGAGCTATGAGTGATAATAATAGGTCAAATTTACCTATTTATTAATTTTCTGGCTGTACTGTGTGGCATGGGGGAATCTTAGTTCCCCGACTGGGGATCAAATTCATGCCCCCTACAGTGGAAGCATGGATTCTTAACAAAGACCACCAGGGAAGGTGAAGTCACTCAGTCATGTCCGACTCTTTGCAACCCCATGGACTGTAGCCTACCAGGCTCCTCCGTCCGTGGGATTTTCCACACAAGAGTACTGGAGTGGGTTGCCATTTCCTTCTCCAGGGGATCTTCCCAACCCTGGGATCGAACCCAGGTCTCCCACACTGCAGGCGGATTCTTTACCAGCTGAGCCACCAGGGAAGCCCTTTTTAAAAATGAAAAACTAAAACAAAAACTTTTTTGTCTTGCTGCATGGCATCGGAATCTTAATTCCCTGACCAGGGATCGAACCCATGCCTCCTGCACTGGAAGCCTGGGAATCTTAAGCACTGCACTGCCAGGGAAGTCCCCCCATAGGTCAAATTTAGAGAGCTTATTCTACACTAGGCTCTGTTCTATCAAGTCACCCCATAACCATGTGTGAAAAGGGGCCGTTTCACATATGTGTAAACAGAGGCCCGGAAAGATCAATTGACTTGGTCAAGGTCACACAGCTAACATATGGCAGAGCTGGGAGGTGAATTGGGCAGCCCCACTCCAGTCTGCGTTCTTGTAACTGCTACATCAGCTACATCTGCTCGAGGAGACGTCGGCCCTGTGACGGCAGAGCCCCCAGCTCGTACAAGTCCGACAGTGCTGGCACTTCCCTGGCCACCCAGTGGTTACAACTCCACTCTTCCAACGCAGGGGGCATGGCTCTGGTTCCTGGTCAGGGAACTGAGATCCCATATGCTGTGCGGCACAGCCATAGACCAGTAAATACACAAATATTTAAATCCCAGGCAGTGCTTAGGACTGTAGAGAAAGTAAACAGGGAGGGCAAAAGGGCTGGAGACCAGGAGTGTGGAACCTTTATAGAAGTCTAAGGGAGGAAAGGGTGTCAGGGTAGTGGCCTCTCTAAGCTGACACGTGAACAGAGATGTGATGTCAGAACTTGCCTTGAAGAACAGTGAGAGGATCTTTCTGGGCAGAAGCACAGCATAGGTAAAGGCCCTGTCGGGCCACAAGTGTGGCAAGTGCACTTGACTACCCCAGTGTAAAGGGGGGCAGAGAGAAGCCTGATAGCACACCAGCCCAGTATGGGCAGAAAGCCTCCATCCCCTCCCCCACTCCAGGACCAGGCAGGTAACCCAGGTGTGAGCCTGGGGGTGGCACCCACTCACACTTCTGTCAGCAGCTTCCGCTTCCGGAGCTCACTCCGCTCCTTTTCTCCCAGCTTCTCAGCCTGCCCAGCCCGGACCAGCTGGAGCCGGCGCTGCACCTCATCCTCCACACTGTCCACCTGCCACAGGGATGGGTGTGAGAGACCCTGAGGGCCAGGGGCCCACCTGCCCAACCACCTGGCCCCCTGCCCTCCAGTAGCAACTCACCACTTGGAACACCCGGGGCCCGTCAGCAGCACTCTTGTCCACCCGGATCCACTTGTTGGACATTGCCTTGCTGAAGCCCACCTTGCCAGTGGGCAGTCGCTGAGGGAACAAGGCTGCAGTGAGGAGGGCACGGGCACGAGGGCTGCCATTACCCCAGCACACCTCCTGAGGCCCTTGCCCCCTCAGGCTCCTACCATGAGCTCGCTCTGGGGCAGGCCCTCTGGGGGGATGCTGTGAAACACCCGGGCCTCGTGGCTGCCCTCCTGGGCAATCTCCTCACCCTCAGCAGTAAGCTCCCAGCGCTTGGTGGAGCGCAGCTCAGTCTCGATGATCTGTAGAAAAATAGGGGGGCACAGCAGGGACAGGGCTCAGATCCAGGCACCCCCTTGCCACAGCACTGGGGCTGCACGGCCTCTGAAGCCAGCTTCACATCCCAGCTGTACTACTCCCGAGCAAAGTGATCTGCCCTTGCTGAGTCTCGGTTGATCTTTTGTGACATGAGAATAATGACAAAAGTGATTCACACCTCCGAGAGCAGGGTAGAGTACTAAGGGTATTACCTGCCTGAAAAAGAACAAATTGCATCACTTAAAAAAAAAAATAAAGTACTTATTTATTCAACTGTGCTGGGTCTTAGTTGCAGCATGCAGCATTTTCGTGCTGCATGTGTGTGTGCCAACTCTTTGCGACCCCATAGACAGTAGCCTGCCAGGCTCCTCTGTCCATGGGCTTCTCCAGGCAAGAATACTGGAGTGGGTTGCTATTTCCTCCTCCAGGGGATCTTCCCGACCTAGGGATCAAACCTGCCTCTCCTGTGTCTCCTGAATTGGCAGGTGGGTTCTTTACCACCAGTACCACCTGGGAAGTCCTTCCTTGTGGTATGCGGCATCTTTTAGTTTCAGCATGTGGGACCTAGGTCCTTGACCAGGGATCGAACCCAGGTGCCCTGAATTGGGAGCGTGGAGTCTTAGCCACTGGACCACCACTTTTGAATCTTAGAAAGATTTTTGAAGTCTCAGGTGAAATGATTTATGTGTTTGCATCTCAGTACTCAGATGTCAGAGAAAAACCCCAGGGATCCACATTACACACAGAAACCCTAGGCTCCCATGTCATTCTAATTTCTAGGTCTGCTCCTCACCTACTGTGTGGCCTTGCTGAAAACTGTTTAACCTTCCTGAGCAAAATTTCTTATACATGACAGAAAGGTGTGGTGGGCTTTAGCTCAGAGAGTTGTTTTGAGGTGTAACTAAACAGAAAAGATGCAGAGGACTTCCCTGGTAGTCCAGTGGTTAAGAGTCAAGCTCCCAGTGCAGGGGGCACAAGTTCAATCCCTAATCCAGGAACTAAGATCCCGCATGCCGCCCACTGGGGCCAAACAAACTAACAAAAAACAAAGAAAGGATGCAGAGCACTTAGTATGCAGCAAGTGCTGTATAAACCTAACTACTACTATATATTAATGTCATCATCATTCTTACAATGAACCACATTAAACTGCCACTGCTTAACCCTCTGTAGCCTACACAAATGTCAGTTTCATATCAATCAAGGTACTGTCATCCCACACACCATAGCTTCACTCCCTTTCTGCACTCAGGCTCTGCAGCCTGGGTGCCTAATTTCAAATCCAGGTTTGCCTGTTCCTTCTGGTGACACTGATTAAGATTCTGACCAATGCTTAGAAGTTGTCCCATCTTCAACTTGGGAATAAATAAGAGTTACATCTCACGTATAGCCTTGTTTGTTTGTTCAGTTACTAAGTTGTGTCCGACTCTTTTGTGACCACATGGACTTAGCCTGCCAGGCTCCTCTGTCCATGGGATTTCCCAGGCAAGAATACTGGATGGATTACTATTTCTGTCTCCACATACCCTCTTACTCTTATGTAAATCTAAGGTTACGTCAAAGATTGAATGAAAAATAAACCTGAGGTCAGGGACTTCCCTGGTGGTCCACTGGTTAAGAATATGCCTTGCAGTGCAGGGACCACGAATTCAATCCCTGAAATTCATTCCCTGGTCAGAGAAGTAAGATCCCATATGTCTCAAAACAAGTAAGCTCAAGGGCTGCAACTATAGAGTCCATAGGCCACAAGGAAAGATCCCACATGCAGCAACTAAGACCCGACTCAGCCAAAAAAAAGCTGAGGCCAGAAAGGGCACATTATATGATTTTGATGAAAAAACAGTCCAGCTATGTTTTCTGAGTCCTAGCCTCATGGATCAAAGCTGCTGGGTGGCCCAGGGGTCCATCAGCATCCTCTCCTTCTGGATTCATCACCCTTCACTTAACCAAGTCAGAAGGCTGGGCTTCATTCTGGCTCTCCCTACCTTGCTATGAACCCAATTTCATTCCTTCACCTGAATCCCTTCTCCAGTCCAGCTACCTCCCTACAGCCAGGGAACAGTCCTTCTAGTTTGGGGATATCTCAGTCGCTGCCCTTGTCCCCTTGCCTCCCGTCCTGCCTCTGCCAAGATAGATGTAGGCAGTAAGCACGTCTGACTGGTTCCAGCTCCTGCCATGGCCCTCTAGTACCTCCGTGAGATAAAGACCTAGAAGGCCTTGCAAAATCTGGCTCTGCTGTGTCACTCTCACCACCTGTCCCCCACTCCCACCCCACTGATCCCTAAAGTGCCATGGCTTTTGTACTCAGTGCAGAAACCGGAATCAGCTGTCATCTCCTTTGGGATGCTCTCCCTGATCCTCAAGGCTGTGGCAGTTAACACCTCTGAATTCCCTGTGCTTCCTCCATCACTCTGGTCACTTGAGTATATCCATCACACCGCAACCTGCGCGAAGGTAGCGACTGCGTCTTTCTCGTCCCCCATCCCCCTCCCCACCCCCTCAATGCCTCAATGGACATTTACTGCACGAGAGCGTCCGCGCGCCTGGGTCTTCACTCTTTTCTGACTCCCCGCCTGCGCACTCTGGGCTGGACACGGATACAATCACCCCTAACCAGGGCTTAGAGAATCTGATCTGGAGGCAGAGCCCTCCTGGCGAAGGAACTGCAGGTGCAAAAGCAAGGAAGCCCAGCATCACCCGCCCGGCTCACCTCACCCAGCGCCTGCAGGCTCTTCACGGCGCCCACCACAGTCTGGTGCTCCACGCCCAGCTCGGTCGCCAGTTCCGCGCTGTCCAGGCCGCCATCGGCCGCCTCCAGCCGCCGCAGCAGCACCTCCGCCACCGGACCGTCCGCCATGGTTGCTCCCAGTGCGCTCCGCGTGTCCCTGCCGGCAACCAGAACCACCGGAACCGGAATCGGCCCCGGGGACTGGGGGGTGGGGGCGCGCTTGCGTCGCCATCTTGAGTGTGGCGAACAATGTTGCAGGGCTCGGGATGCCACCATTTTGAGCGTGTCACAAGCACTTTAGAGGGGTTAGGGACCCCCTAGTGGTGTCTGGTTGACCAGAGACATCAAATTAATGCCCTCAAAGACAGACTCACAGCATTGTTTTAAACTTCACACAGCTCCACCTGCAGTGGGCTGTGTGACCTTGGACTTCTCTCTCTGGGCCTGAGACAGTCCGCCCTTGGAATTCTTTCTTACCCCAGAGGAGGGCTCTGGGTGGTGGACTCCAGACATAGTCAAACTGCTGATGTAAACTACTTTCAAATTTTCAAAGGGAGACTGGGTAGGGACCAACCCTATAAAAACAGGGAGAAGACTAGCTATTGTCAAAGTAGCTGCTAACCTGTATGGTCATTCTCCCCTGTGCCCAGGCCAGTGCTAAGCGCTTCAGGTGTCTTATTTCACTCTCCTCCAAACTGTGTGCTGTACATACCGATATAATCTACATTTCACTGATGAAAACTGAAGCTGGGTGATACACTTTGCCCAAGGGTTCTGCAAGGAACTGGTGGAGAGAGCGTCAGAAATCATAAACTCTCCAGAGCCTGCTCTCTTTCCCCCACATCCCTACTCTAAGAAGATCAATGTCAGGGAAATCATTTGTAGTGCAGATCAGTGCTGTCCTATAGAAACACAATTCAAGATACTGGGAATTCCCTGGTGGTCCAGTGGTTAGGGGTTCTGACCTGGTGGCACAGACAGTAAAGAATCTGCTGCAGTGCAGGAAATCTGGGTTCAATTCCTGGATCAGGATGAGCCCCTGGAGAAGGAAATGGCAACCCACTCCATAGTCTTGCCTGGAGAATCCCATGGACAGGAGCTTGATGGGGTACAGTCCACATGGTCGCAAAGAGTCAGACCCTACTGAGGGACTAATGGTTTCACTTTCCAGTGGTTAGGACTCCACAATTCCACTGCAGAATGCATGGGTTTGATCCCTGGTTGGCATGCCTCGGGCCTGGCCAAAACAATGTAACTTGAGATACAAATATAATTTTATCCTTTCTAATTATCAATGTTTAAAACAAAAGGGGTCAGGACTTCACTGGTAGTCCAGTGGTTAAGAATCTGCCTGCCAGTACAGGGACATCTCTGGTCTGGGAAGATTCCACATGCTGAAGAGCAGCTAAATCCTTTGCGCTGCAACTACTGAAGCTCATGTGCTCTGGAGCCAGTGTACCACAACTACTGAGCCTCTGTGCTCTAGAGCCCATGCTCCACAACAAGAGAAGCCACTGCAACAAGAAACCCAGGTGCTGTAACTAGAGAGTAGCCCCAGCTCCTTGAAACCAGAGAAAGCCTATGTGCCACAAGGTAGACCCAGCACAGCCAAAAATAAATAAAAACTTTTAAATACAAAATTAAAGGGGGGTGGTATTAATTTGAAGAATTTATAGAACTTGAGATGTCCAAATTTTCGTTTCAATACTTAATACTAGTGAAATATTTTACATTCTTTTTTTCACACTAAGTCTTTAAATTCTTATGTATATTTTACACTTACAGCTCATCTCAGTTTAGAGCAGCTACATTTCAAAAGGCAATAGTCACATGTGGCTATAGTCAATAGTGGAGACTACGTTAGGCAGGTGCTAGTCTAAGCAGCATGCATTTATTCATGTGTTATTGTTTAGTGGCTCAATTGTGTCTGACTTTTTGTGACCTCCCCCCGTCCCCTGTCTATGGAACTCACCTGGCTCCTCTGTCCATGGAATTTCCCAGGTAAGAATACTGGACTGGGTTGTCATTTCCTTCTGCTGGAGATCTTCCCATCTCCAGCACTGACAGGTGGGTTCTTCACCACTGGACCACCTGGGAAGCCCTATTTACTCATTCATCCATCACAATTGTTACTTAAGCCTGGAAAATGGGGTTACTAATATTCCCCAATTCTGGACGTATAGTGAGGTCATGACAAAAATTCAGAATGCATTCCTCAAAGTCTCATCTTAGTTTCAAAGCACTTCCCCCAGGACTTCCCTGGTGGCCCAGTGGTTAAGAATTCACCTGCCAACTCAATACCAGAAAAACAAACGACCCAATCAAAAACTGGGGAAAAGACCTAAACAGACATTTCTCCAAAGAAGACATACTAACAATCACATGAAAAGATGCTCAACATCGCTCATTATTAGAGAAATGCAAATCAAAACTACGAGATACCACCCCACACCAGTCAGAATGGCCATCATCAAAAAGTCTACAAACAATAAATGCTGGAGAGAGTGTGTAAAAAAGGGAATGCTCTTGTACTGTTGGTGGAAATGTAAGTAAATTGATACAGCCACTATGGAAAACAGTATGGAGATTCTTTAAAAAACTAGAAATAAAATCACCATATGACCCAGCAGTCCCATTCCTAAGCATATAACCTTAGGAAACCAGGGATGAAAGAGACGCATGTATCCCATTGTTCACTGCAGCATTATTTACAATAGCTAGAACATGGAAGCAACCTAGATGTCCATCGACAGATGAATGGATAAAGAAGTTGTGGTATATATACACAATGGAATATTACTCAGCCATAAAAAGGAACGCACTTGAGTCAGTTCTGAAGAGGTGGATGAACCTAGAACCTATTATACAGAGTGAAGTGAGTCAGAAAGACAAAGATAAATATTGTATTCTAACACATATACGGAATATAGAAAAATGGTACTGAAGAATTTATTTACAGGGCAGCAATGGAGAAACAGACATAGAGAATAGACTTAAGGACATGGGGAGAGGGGAGGAGAGGGTGAGATGTATGGAAAGAGTAACATGGAAACTTACATTACCACGTGTAAAATAGATAGCCAACAGGAATTTGCTGTATGGCTCAGGAAACTCAAAGAAGGGCTCTGTATCAACCTAGAGGGGTGGGATGGGGAGGGAGATGGGAGGGAGGTTCAAAAGTGAGGGGATATGTGTATACCTATGGCTGATCTATGTTGAGGTTTGACAGACAACAAAATTCTGCAATTATTCTTCAATTAAAAAAAAATAGAATTCACCTGTCAATGTTGGGGGACTAGGGTTCAAATTCTGGTTTGGGAAGATTCCACATACTGCAGAGTAACTAAGCCCTTGCACCCCAGAGGCCCTGCTCTGCAACAAGAGAAGCCAGCACAAGGAGAAGCCTGCCCACCACAACTAGAAAGTAGTCCCTGCTCAC
Organism: Okapia johnstoni; assembly: GCA_024291935.2. Classification (NCBI taxonomy): domain Eukaryota; kingdom Metazoa; phylum Chordata; class Mammalia; order Artiodactyla; family Giraffidae; genus Okapia; species Okapia johnstoni. Next base: position 9,773,666 of record CM044316.1, on the reverse strand, counting down.
CACAACTTGAGAAGCAACTCCACCCCCACCCCCGCACAGATATGAAGACTCTGTACTGCCAAAAAAAAAGCACTTTCTCCGTTTTTGTTTTAATTCTAGCAAGAGTACTTCTTCCCTTCCTTCTGTTACATATCAGGTAGTTTTTTTTTTTTTTTTTTTTTAACATCAAGTAGGTTTTAAGCCTGTTCTGTGCTTGATGCTATAGGAGACATTGTGGAATGGTGAGGTGAACACGACAGGCACAGATTCTACTGTCCAAAAGGAAGCACCAAGCCCGTGTGTCCATGAAACATGGTGGGAGAGAAGGAAGGTGGGAGGAACGTCAGTGCAAAGCCTAGCGTGGTCATCCCAGACTTGGTGGGTGTGGGCTTCATCAGCCAGGACTACTTTGGGCTATACGCCATACTGTTTTGGGGAAGGAGTAGAGCCCAACTTCAAAACTCGTCATACCTCCCTTTCCGAGTCCCCACCACTGGAGGGGAAGCACCCCCACCCCATCCTTTTGCCAGAATCCCCCACACCCCCTTCGGCAGTTTATTCCCACTTCCCAAATTCAGAGCCTATTTGCTCAGTTTGGGAAAGTCCCAGTTCTTCTTCTTCCTTCCTGCAGCCTAGGGGTATGGAGCTAGTGTCAGTCACTGTCGGTCATGTGCCTGTGGCCTCAGAAGAAGGCTCTAGTCTCAGGGGTCCTGCCCACCTCCCTTGGACCTTATCTTCCTCACCATCTGTCCCTTTTTTTTTCTCCTCCCCAACGGAACCCCCTGCCCTCTCATATTCGGCCGTTTAATTGCAAAAACAGGCCGTTTGTGGGACACCACAAAGCAGCGACCCCTTTCATTTACGGGCTGAGGCGGGAGTGTGGGGGGGGGGGTACGGGAGGGAGGTAAAGGACAGGCTGCAACGAAACGAACAATCCTAGGAGCCACAGCCTATCGTCCCATCTTTTGAGCCGTCCGGGCTTCCTTCCCTCTGTCTCAGAACATCCCTAAAAGCTTCGAAAGCATTTCTGCCGGGCAGCAGCTGGCCGGGGCCTTTCAGGAGATCCTGTGTTTTCAAAGAGGCTGAATGACTCGCCCCAGCTCACACAAAAGCAGTCTGACAGGCTGCCAGGTCACTACGCCGGCCGTACGGAGGAGAGAACAGGCACTCTTCCCCCAGGCCTGCACGGCTCCGGCGCTGGGAGGAAGTGAAGCCCCAGGGCTCGGTGCCCTTTGCCCCATCCTGGGGGGGGTGGGGTGGAGGACGGGAAGAGGAGTGGGAAGAAAGAGAAAGAGAAGGTGAGAATGGTGGGGTTCTCCAAACTCAGAGTAGAAAGACGCTAAGGAAACCTTGCCCACTCATCCCTGTAGAAGGGTTGAGCGGAGTCGAGAATGGAGCCGGACCCTAGTTCCACGGAACACCACAGCTGGCGCGTGTTCTTTAAACGCCTAGATCCCGAACACCGCGCGCGGGGGAGGGCGGGGCTGGGACGAGGTCTGGTCACATGACCTGGCCTGAGGGGCTCGAGGCCCCCACTTCACCGGTGGGCGTCCCCCACAACGCGTGGTCGACCTTCATTGGCCAGTGGTGCAGCCAATAGAAATCGGCCATCTGGGAACCCAGCGTTCCGAGGCACAGCCTAACCTGCTGAGCCCAGAAGGGTCCAATGGAAAGGCAGGGCTGTGGCCACAGACCAATGATAAGGTGAGGGAGGAGGGCCAAGAGGCCGGACCAGGCTGGTTTGAGAGCAGGCGGGGTATAAAAAGGGCACGGCCGGCCGCGTCCGTCCCCACTGCAGAGCTGCTGCCGGACGAGCGACTTAAAGGGCCCGCGCGCCACCGCCCCCTCGGCCCGCCATGCTGCTACCCGTGCCGCTGCTGCTCGGCCTTCTCAGCCTGGCCGCCGCTGATCCCATCGTTTACTTCAAGGAGCAGTTTCTGGACGGAGGTAACGGATAGTCCCACTCGAGATCGTTCTAACGACGCGGCTGGCCCCCCGGCCCATATCTGCGTGTCGCTTGTAATTACTGCTCAGAGGGCCAACACGGTTTCCTTCAGGGACTAGAGCCGCAGGCTCTTCGGCGTCCCTGGGGAGCGTGGAGGGAGCGGCGGCTTTCCGAGGCGGGAGTTAGGGTTTGCCCGAGGATCTTTTAAGTCACCAGAGATGTCAAACTAGAGGTTGGGGTGGGGACAATCTGGGCGGGGGGGGGGGTGACTCTCCTTCCTTGCTCTCAGCAGTTTGTGGCTCCTGGTAGATGTTTGGTGGGGCGCTGACCTGTCTCTCTGGTCCTCTAGACGGGTGGACCGAGCGCTGGATCGAATCCAAGCACAAACCGGATTTTGGCAAATTCGTTCTCAGTTCCGGCAAGTTCTATGGTGACCAGGAGAAAGATAAAGGTAAGAACTTAGGAGTGGGTGCTCAGATCCAGGAGGACAGAGTTTGGCTATCCCTAGGAGTAGGGCAGGTAGAGGAAGGGGGACTGGTCTGTATTTTACATCCTTAGGGTTCCCCGTGTGGTTGGTGCTGAGTCCTGATCTGACTATAGTCTCTCTGTAGGCCTGCAGACTAGCCAGGATGCCCGGTTCTACGCTCTGTCGGCGAGATTCGAGCCCTTCAGCAACAAGGGTCAGACGCTGGTGGTGCAGTTCACGGTGAAACACGAGCAGAACATCGACTGTGGGGGCGGCTATGTGAAGCTGTTTCCAGCTGGTTTGGATCAGACAGACATGCACGGAGACTCCGAATACAACATCATGTTTGGTGAGGGGACCCCACCCTGGTGCTGATTTCTGGTCACTTAGAGGGAGTTTGAAACCCCGGGAGTTATTTATAGCCCGTGAACGGTGGTCTTGAGAGCACAGAAAACACTTAAATGCTTACACATTTTTTGGCAGGGAAGGTGAGGGAATAGTTAGGAACGACTTTCTGCATTTTTATCATTGACTTACAACTAATTCGTGCAATTTTACTATATATGCATTTCCTTGTTCCTAGTTGTGCAAGTGAAGATACTGAGTTCTGGAGCACTGATTTGTTTTTGTTTTTTTTAAATGTCTACCCCCAGTTCCTTAGAGATAAGGTCTGAATTCTGTTTTTTCAGCTCGACAGTCTTTTTGTAAAGGGGTGGGCAGGGGCTTGTAATGGTGGACAGACTGTAGTTCTGACCAGATGTGCTTCTCACCAAGGCCCGGACATCTGTGGCCCCGGCACCAAGAAGGTTCATGTCATCTTCAACTACAAGGGCAAGAATGTGCTGATCAACAAGGATATCCGCTGCAAGGTATGCCTTGGGGGTGGTGACAAATGGCTGTGAGGGGGGGCTTCAAGCCCAGGCTGGTGGGCGGGGCCACTCATCTTCCATTCTCTTCAGGATGATGAATTCACTCACCTGTACACGCTGATTGTGCGGCCTGATAATACCTATGAGGTGAAGATTGACAACAGCCAGGTGGAGTCAGGCTCCTTGGAGGACGATTGGGATTTCTTGCCACCCAAGAAGATAAAGGATCCTGACGCTGATAAGCCTGAAGACTGGGACGATCGCGCCAAGATTGATGACCCCACAGACTCCAAGCCTGAGGTTGGTGCTTGGGCAGGGGCTCCCCACTATGGAGAGTGTGGAGGACAGCTGGGCCTACTCTGATTTCCTAATGTATCCTCAGGACTGGGACAAGCCTGAGCACATTCCTGACCCTGATGCTAAGAAACCCGAGGACTGGGATGAGGAGATGGACGGAGAGTGGGAACCACCTGTTATTCAGAATCCAGAATACAAGGTGAGCCTGGCGCTCTGAGCAGGGTGGTGCACAATGTGGAAGGCACTGATCTTCGCTCACCCATCGGTTTACTTCTGCAGGGGGAGTGGAAGCCCAGGCAGATCGACAACCCCAACTACAAGGGCATTTGGATCCATCCAGAGATTGACAACCCTGAGTATTCCCCTGACAGCAACATCTATGCCTATGAAAACTTTGCTGTTCTAGGCTTGGATCTTTGGCAGGTGAGACAAGGAGGGAAGAGGCAGCTCCCTAGGGGACCGCAGGTGCTCAGGGTCAACCCAGGAGAAAAGGGGACAAGGGCTGGCAGACTCCAAAATATTCCCCCCCCCCCGCCCTTGCTTTTAAGAAATTCCTGGTTTGTCATTACGGGGTTCTTAGAGCATCCACTTTGGCTTGTACTTAATATGTTCCAGGTACTACTTCTAAGTATCTCTGTGGGAACTAACTTAATTGCACCCAGTAGCCTAAAAGGCAGGTAGATAACCCCATTAGAACTTAGCTTCACAGGGACCGAATTTTTGTCCTGTTTGCCAACGTACTTTCTGCATCTAATGCTGCTTGGCACATAGAATGTACTAGAAAGATAGTTTGAAGAAAGGAATGAGACCCCATCTTATAGGCGAAGATACTGAGGTGCAAAAAAGTGAAGCCACCAGCCCAGTATAGTAAGTGGCAGAGCTGGGGTTTGAATCCAGGCAGCCTGTTTTTCAACTGCAGCGTTAGACTGTAGTATTGTGTAGTGGTTATGTGAGCATGGGCAGGAGACCTTTTCAAGGCCAAGGCCAACAGGTATCCCTTCTGACCACCCACCCTGGTCTTACACAGGTTAAGTCTGGCACCATCTTTGACAACTTCCTCATCACCAACGATGAGGCGTATGCTGAGGAGTTCGGCAATGAGACATGGGGTGTTACAAAGGTGAGACCAAGGTCCAGCCTGGGTTTGGGGTGGGCAGGGCTGGCTGGGGAGTCCAGGCCTGAGGGGTGTGTGTGTGGTTTGCACACAGGCAGCAGAAAAGCAAATGAAGGACAAGCAGGATGAAGAGCAGAGGCTAAAGGAGGAGGAGGAGGAGAAGAAAGGCAAGGAGGAGGAAGAGGCAGACAAAGATGACGATGAAGACAAGGATGAGGATGAGGAGGATGAAGATGAGAAGGAAGAGGAGGAGGAAGAAGATGCTGCCGCTGGCCAGGCCAAGGATGAGCTGTAGGGGCCACCTCCGCTTGCAGGGCTGGACTGAGGCCTGAGCGCTCCTGCCGCAGAGCTGGCCGCGCCAAATAATGTCTCTATGAGACTGGAGAACTTTCATTTTTTTCCAGGCGGGTTCCAATTTGGGGTGGATTTTGTTTTTGGCTCCCCCCTCTCCCCCACTTAAAAAACTTTTTTTTTTTTTTTTTTTACTGGCGTTTTGTCTCTGATTCTCCTTCAGCCCTCACCCCTGGCCTTCATCTGTCTTGATTGACATCTTTGCTTTCTTCTGTTTCCTTTACTCCAGATCCCTAAGTTCCCTTCCAGCTTGGGGACTCACGGGATGTGGTGTAGAGGAGAAGCCCGAGGCCCAAAAGTCCATCTGTTCTCATTCCTGGATCCTAGAGGGTGGGGTAGGAGAAGAGGGTGGCATCCCCAGCCCCCCAGCACTGAGGAAGAATGGGGCTCCTAAGGTCTTAGCTCTGATCCCTTCCCCTTTCTCCCAGCCCCCAGGACTGGGCCACTTCTGAGTGGGGCAGCGGGTTCTAGCTCAGCTGATGCTGAGAATGTAAGAACTACAAACAAAATTTCTATTAAATTAAGTTTTGTGTCTTCCTCCTGTTGTCTCCTGGGAGAGGTAATTGTTTAGTGAGGTTTGTTTAGCCACTAGAATTGTTGGCTGAATGTCCCCATAAGGTTACAGGAGCCCTTGTTTACCTCCAGAACCTCAGGTGAATGAAAAAGAGGAACCATTTTGAGTGCCGTTACAAATACACTCCACTTATTAGCTCATGGAGTCCTTTCATTAAACTGCTAAGTTTTGGTTCTAGTATCAGTTGAGTTTGAGACAGATTTAGGAAGAGGTGGGGTTTGAACCCACACCTTAGCCACCAATTCATGTGAACTCTTTCACATTGAACTACATACACATCTCATGCTGATGAAGGAACAAGACTACACAGCTATTAGTTTTAAACACATTTTCTGACTATAAGCCGGTGTTAAAAGCTATTAATTCCTTTTATAGTCAAGGATATAGGTTCAGAGATGTTATCTACCCCAATGGCCTTCAGTGGCCAAGTCAGGGTTTGAACCTCTTGAAGGGAAAGAGGTGGCCCCAAGGGAGGGAGTGAAAGTGTCAGAAGAGCCTGTGGGCCTGTAAGGTTGGCATAGGCCCGCTTCTGTTGTGCCCCACAAGGCTGCCACTTAATGTCCAGTGGGTTGGGAATTGATGTTCCTTAACTGCAGGAGACGGGGAAGAAAGAATTCCTCACCCTGGTCTTACCTAGGCTTGTGAAAGGTTACTAGCACAGGACATGCAGTGAAGGGAGAAGTTGCAGGACTTGGTAAATTGTTGGGTAAGGAGTGAGGTGGCAGGCTATGGCCTGGTGTTTTCTCAGATGTGAATGGTAAGAGCTGGTTAGGTGGCAGGTAATGGTCAGTTCAAGATAGGGGTAGGGTGGAGAGTCCACCCACTAAATGGAAGATAAGTACATTACGTCCATCCTGTCTGCCAAAGCACCTTCAGCTTTGGCTAACCAACCCTTCCACTCCTTGATCCATGGATAGGATTCCTTCGAGTGTCTTGGGGCCTAGCACCACCCTTCTGGGAGGCCTCCAGAATTGGCATATCCAGGGAAAGTTTAAGGAGACAATTTTGTGTTCAGTGTAGGGAAACCTTGAATGTTAATCTTCCTCAGGTACTTGGGTCAGATGGAGATAGTTGGGTTAACAAAGTGATCAGGGAGGGAGCAGCAGAGAGATAGGGAGACCCAGGAGCTAGAACTGTTTCATTCCAAAAATCCAGCTCTTCCCTTAGGGATTAATGAGGCCACAGAATGGCATTGTGTCCCCACTTCCATGGCCGATTTCCGTGTTTAATTTCTTTAACTGTTGGTGACCTTTCAAGTATCCTTTCTAGTTCTTTCAGAGCTTGATAGGCTTCCTGTCAGGTGGCCAGACCAGAGTAAGGCTCATTTGAAACGAGCAAAAAGACATGAAGATTTTGTGGAAGAAATGAAAATTTAGCAAGTACATTGTTAAACGTCAAACTCATGGGCATGAAACGGGCTCTCGGAGCCATTTTGTGGCCTATGATGTCACCGCTAGCAGGAATGGCGTCACTTGCAGGAAGCCACTTGATGGTAGAGCAAGAAGTCCGTCTCCCCTCCCACGGAACAGTTTAGTCTGCGCATGCTTTGCTCGAGGCCGCGCTCGTGCGCATGCTCACGATGGCCAAGGGGGGCGCGCTTAGGTCACGTGCTGTGGTGGTCGGCGCGCGCACTGCCTGCCCCGGAAGCTGTCGGCGTGCGGCGCGGCTGGGCGCTAAGATGGCGGCGGCGTGAGTTGCATGTCGTGCGAGGATTCGGGGGCCGCTGTGTCGCTCGGGTCCCACCATGGCTGTCACGATCACACTCAAAACACTGCAGCAGCAGACCTTCAAGATCCGCATGGAGCCTGATGAGACGGTGCGAGCCAGGCCGGAGCTCCGGAGCGGGAGCGACGGGTGCAGCGGGTGGGGTGGGGGCGGGGAGGCCGGGATCCCTACGAGAGAGGCGGGGAAGACGGCGCAGGGTCGCGCCCTGCCCATTCTCCCTACGGGCCTGACTCCCAGATACCCTGATGGTCCCCGGCTCTGCCCCTGGTGGCTCGGGCGGCGCTCTTGGGTCGATCTCCAGGCGAGGCCCCACCTCCAGGGCGCCCGCCAGCTCCTGGCTCCAATGTCAGCGCCCTCGCGGAGCGCGGGATCCGCAGACTCAGATTACCGGCCAGGCTGCTTTCTCTGGAATGGGTCCTTCGAGTTCCCACCTCTGTAGGCTTTGCCTCGGGACCTTGGTGGCCAAATCGGGGAGTAGTGATCAGGAGATGCCGGGTGATGACAGCAACTATGATGATAATGATAATAAACGGTCTGAGTTTCAGTGGTCCGTGTTTGTTTTTCACCAGTCGCTGAGCGTTTTCATGATGTTTTACTAATTCTGCAAAGCAGGCTTGTCATTTGGGCACTCTTGATTGTCCTCACTTAACAGATGTGGAAACTTTGAGATTGAAGAACTTTGCTATAGTCGCATATGCATACAGCAAGGCGTGGCGGAGCTGATTTCAATTCGGATTTGCCTCGAGAGCCCACGGTCTAAACGTGATGCTGTGTTTTGGCCGGAAAGAGACTTAGGGCCTAAAAAACGTGTATTTGTCACTTTTTGCACAATTTCCCCCATGAGAGAGATATTGAAGTTCATTTTTTGTAAAAAGGAAACAAACTCAGGTTTTTTGACCAACCCAGCTGTTTAGGCCAGTTAGGTAATCTCTGTGCCTCTATTTTTCTCAAATATAAAATAAGGATATGGAACTTGCTTCCTGGGGCAGTGGCTGAGACTGCACTTTCAATGCAGAGGGCCTGGGTTCAATCCCTGGTCAAGGAACTAGATGCCATATGCCAAAACTAAGATCCTATGCAGCCAAATAAATAAATTACTTTTAAAAAATACAAAATGAGGCTCATGGTGACTATTCCACTTAGTTATTACAAGGCTTTAAACCTGTGATGTATACATTTATAATAACACCATCAACTTAGGATTCTCTCAGTAAACACCACTGTCAGCAACCTTAGGTTTCCCCTTTGATTTGCATTTCATCATGTTTACATCATTTGAAATATGTATTAGTATTTTTATTCTCCCACGTGAGTGTCCTCTATGAAAAAAGGGACATGTGTTGAGTCTTTGTGCTCTGTCATCTGTACCTAAAATTGCATCTGGCACATATTAAGTGTTCAGTAAATATTTCGTTGAATGGTAGAATGGTCTAGTATGCTTGATGATGAAGCTTAGCTATTCGGCCATCAGGGCTTGCAGCCTGCCCCCAAACTAGAAGGGAAGAGAGAATGGGGGGAGGGGGGAGGTTTGCAATGATCATCTACCCCTTCCTCCAGGTGAAGGTGCTAAAGGAGAAGATAGAAGCTGAGAAGGGTCGTGATGCTTTCCCTGTGGCTGGACAGAAACTCATCTATGCTGGCAAGATCCTGAGTGATGATGTCCCCATCAGGGACTATCGCATCGACGAGAAGAACTTCGTGGTCGTCATGGTGACCAAGGTGGGTGATGTCTGCTCGTTGGGAGGGTGGGTGGATTGGCTGGGGAGCTGGCAAACAGTCTGTGCCCAAGAGAGATTAGCCATGGACAGGGCGGGGCGGAGCTGTGGAGGGATGTCGGGGCTAGATAGGGGTACTGATGCCTGCTCCCTTTTTCTGGGTGTCACAGGCCAAAACCAGCCCAGGCACCTCAGTACCCACAGAGGCCTCACCTACTGCCACCCCGGAGTCTTCCACATCCTTCCCGTCGGCCCCTGCCTCAGGCATGTCCCATCCCCCACCTACTGCCAGAGAAGACAAAAGCCCATCGGAGGAATCTGCCCCCACAACATCCCCGGAGTCTGTGTCAGGGTAAGGCAGGGAGCTACAGCCCCAGTTTGGGCCCTGTCTTGCCTGCCCCTTTCAGCGCCCATGGTTGTGGTTCCACACACCTGGGGGGAGGGCAAGCCGCCAGAAGCCAGGGTCCGATTTCTCTCTCTTGAATTTGCAGCTCTGTTCCCTCTTCAGGTAGCAGCGGGCGAGAGGAAGACGCGGCCTCCACGCTAGGTGGGTGGGTGGTCCCCCAATTGAAAATGGCTGGATGCTCCAGGCATCAGCTGGCCTCCAGTGGGCCTGGGAGGGCCAGGGAGCTGCCCTTCCTTCTCCTCGGTGACCCAGCCTTTGCTGCTCCCTCCACAGTGACGGGCTCTGAGTATGAGACAATGCTAACGGAGATCATGTCCATGGGCTACGAGCGAGAGCGGGTTGTGGCCGCCCTGAGAGCCAGCTACAACAACCCCCACCGAGCTGTGGAGTATCTACTCACGGTGAGGTGGGGCTGCTGCCTCCCGGGGAGTTCTCAAGGGAGCATGCAGACTTCGGTGCTCTGAAGGGCGGTCAAAATCTGTCCCTCAAAACCTTTGGGTTAGGGTTCTAGCCAGGAAAGAACTCCTGCAGGAGCCGGGATGAGAGCGGTGGGGTGGGCCTGGGAGGGCAGAGCGTGTCTCCCACCAGGGCTGAGTATGCAGGAGGGGAGGCGGTAGGCAGTCTGTGCTTGGAACTAAAAAGGACACCTGACAGGGAATTCCTGGGAGCCCCGAGCCAGAACATGGTTCTGTCCAGGAGAGCCAGGTTTCAGAGCAGCCATCCACAGAAGCAGGTGAGTGAGTGGGAGGTGTGCATGTGGGTTGCCTGCTGTTGGGGCCCCTGACTCATCCCACCCACCCCATACTTCTGGGAGCCCAGGGTGGTGTCTGACCACACCCCTTCCCCCTGCCAGCAGGAGAGAACCCCTTGGAATTTCTGCGAGACCAGCCTCAGTTCCAGAACATGCGGCAGGTGATTCAGCAGAATCCTGCGCTGCTGCCAGCCCTGCTTCAGCAGCTGGGCCAGGAGAACCCCCAGCTCTTACAGGTACAGGCCTCGGGGCAGAGGGAGTCAGTGCAGGCCCCATCTCCCTTACCCTATGAGTACCACAGCCCCCAGAGAGAGAGCCCAGCCCAGCATGGTGGATAGGGGAGTCTCAGCTTAGAAGGCAAGACTGACATGATAGTCTCCTGCTATTCCCTGTGACTTGATGACCTCCATGGTTTCACATGATGCTCCCAACCACCTATGAGGTGTAGGTGCTGTTGTCATACTCCCACAGAGGAAGGCGCCAGAGATTTGGAGCAGCCTGGCAACTGGTGGAGTGTGTGTCTGCCTCCACCCTCTGGGGCCTGCACTCTGACTTGGCTCCACATTTAGCTGTTGCTTCATAAACACCCCTAGGGTTGCAGGACTGCTGTGCCCTAGTTGGTTCTAAGACCACCGAGCTCAGCAAAGCTCCATCCTGCCCTTGAAGGTTCCGAGGAAGAGGAACAGTGGCCCCTGAGTGTGACAGGGTTCTCTGGGTTCTCTGTGAAGCCTGCCTCTCCTGATTCAGGCATCTGCTGCTGCTACCCCAGACGTTTCATTCTCCTTTGATGCCTCTTGCTCACTTCCTCCAGATGCTGGAGAGCCCAGGCTGCGCATCTTCATTCTTTATCTGCTGTCAATCCTGGGGCCTTTAATCTGTGTATCTGTGTGTGAGTCACTCAGTTATGTCCGACTCTTTGCAGTCCTATGGACTGTAGTCTGCCAGCCTCCTCTGTCCATGGAATTCTCTCAGCAAGAATACTGGAGTGGGTTACCATGCCCTTCTCCAGGGGATCTTCCCGACCCAGGGATTGAACCTGGGTTTCCTGTATTGCAGGCAGGTTCTTTACTATCTGAGCCACCAGGGAGCCCCCTCCTCCCCCCTTAAATTTGTATGATCAGCCTGGACCCTCTGGATGCCATCTCCTCCATGACTGACTTGGTGCCTCCATGAAATGCTTTCTACATATCCAAGACCAGAACAGATTCTCCCAGCTTTCCCTAACCCTGCCAGGACCAACCTGGGCTTGCTTGAGCCCCCGGCACTGGGGGCCTGCTGGGCTTATTCCCCACCTGTCCTGTTTGCTCTGCCTCCAGAACACTCAGCCCAGCCCTGCACTCCACCTCTGTGGCTGCCACCTCATCTTCTACTGGGTCCCCAGGTGGCCACTATCCAGGCCTCTCCTTCTGCACTTTCCCTGTGGTTATTCTCCACCAGAATCCAGATTCCTGAAAAAAGTGCTTTTTCCTTTGATGTGAAAATTGTCAAGTGTACATAAAAATAGAGGCATATCAAAACCCCCCAGATGTGCAACACCCAGATGAATTCATCTTTTTAAAAAGTACACAGATGTCTTTTCCTAGTTGATTCTCACCACCGTGGTGTCCCGTCACGTTAGAAGGCACTAGAAGAAAGTGGTTTAGACCTTGCCTCCCTCTCTGATCTCATCTTCTGCTTCCTCCTTCCCTTTCTTGTTTATAGTTTTGCCACATGGATTTTTTTGTTTCTGGAGTTTTCCAAATACACTCCCATCCCTGGGCCTTTGCACTTGCTGTTGGCTCTATGGTGGAAGGAAACTTTCTTCTCCATCCTGTGGATCGCAGGGCCCTCCCTCCTGGCTTAAAGTGTCTTTCCCAGCCCAAGGTCTACTCTGATATATGGCAGGGTCAGTATTTACATTGTAAATAATAGTCAACTTATTTGCTTCCATAAGGCCTATCTCCCCATCCTGGAACATTAGCTCCTCTAGGACAGGGCCCATGTCCACCACTGTGTGGCTGTTTGGTCAGAGTAGGTACCCTGTAAATGTTTGCTGAGTGAGTGAAAAGGGCTGTGATAGGGATCTAGGGGAGGGGGGACAAAGGCCGTAGGTCAGCCTTCCCTCCGTCTCCCACAGCAAATCAGCCGGCACCAGGAGCAGTTCATCCAGATGTTGAATGAGCCTCCCGGGGAGCTGGTGGACATCTCAGACGTGGAGGGCGAGGTGGGCGCCATAGGTGAGGAGGCCCCGCAGATGAACTACATCCAGGTGACGCCACAGGAGAAAGAAGCTATAGAGAGGGTAAGAGGCCTGGCCAAGAGGGCTGTGACCTCGTGGATGGGCAGGGCTCCCACCTCTTGCTGATACCTGCCCGTCTTCCCACAGTTGAAGGCCCTGGGCTTCCCAGAGAGCCTGGTGATCCAGGCCTACTTCGCTTGTGAAAAAAACGAGAACTTGGCTGCCAACTTCCTCCTGAGTCAGAACTTTGATGACGAGTGATGCTGGGAAGCCAGGCTGCCCACCGCCCCTTCCTCCCCACCCTCCCACCCCCTCTCCACAAAAGTTTTATAAAAGAAAAAAATATATATATATATTCATGTTTATTTAAGAAGTGGAAAAAAAATCAAAAACTAAAAAAAAAGAAACTCCAACCCAACTTCCCACTCCTAAAGTGGCCCCTTATTCCCATCTTGGCCTGAAAAGACCTGGGCCAGACAGCTGTCCCCCCCGCCCCCCATCCCCCACCCCAGCCCAGCCTGCTCCAAGGAGTTGGCAGAACTGGAGGTGACAGATGGGCCCCTCTTGGCCTGTGTCCCAGCTCCCTGCAGCCAGATGGAAAGGCGGCTGCTTGCTTCCCCACCCCCCCAGAGAGCCCCCGAGACCTCCCCCGCCCTCTTCCAGGGTAAGGGGAAGCTGGAGCTCCAAACTTGATCCTCCATTGGAGTGTCTCACATCTTTCCATCTGGGGTGACCGCTCAAGAGGCCCAAGGACTCCTCTGTGTTCTGGCCTGGGCTTCCATCCTGCATCCCTTTGCTGGGGGGTAAGGTCTGGTTTGTCCTGCTTGGGGAAGGGGAAACATCAGAGTCGCTCTGGAGTTTGAGGCTAGCCCCCCACCCCAGAAGAGAACTGTTGTCTCTGATAAAGGTTTTGAAGTGAATAAAGTTTTAAAAGCCAGTCCTGTGGTTCATCCCTACTGGGGCTTCCCACTCCAGCTGGTCTGGGTCTAGGGGCTAGTTGGGCACAGTAGATGGAATGCCATGAAGGGGCAGAGGGGTCTGTCTACCTCTGCAGATAGTGGCTCCCAGTGTACCCCGCCCCCCACCACCAAGCTGTGTTATTCCCAGGCAGTGGGCCCCAGCCTTGGAAGGCCTGCTGCTCCCTCCACCCCCCCATCATCACCACAGTCTGTTTTGGCTACACTTCCCCCCTGGTAATTGGCTAATTACTGGAGATTAATGTTGGTAAACAGAAGCCTTCTTCTCTGCCATCTGCTCCTCCATTATTTCCCCATTGTGCCCCCCCACTTTTCTCCCCCTGAAGCCCCAGAGTTGGTTGGCATGGTCTTGAGTCCCCTGAGTGAGCAGAGCCAGGGAAGAGTGGGGGATTCCCTGGCTCCAGGTGTTGGGGAAGGAACCAGTGTGCCCAGGGAGGGGTGTGATAAGAGAGGACATAGCTCTTCAGGGGTGGGGCAAGTTTTATTGGGAAAGAACCCAGCTCAGGAGTCAGGTGTTTCAGAGTCTGCTGGATCCTGGGCCGCAGTAGCGGCCATCGCAGCAGCTCGTGCCTCCTTCTTCTTTCTTTGTTTCTCCTCCTTGAGGCGCTTGCGATGCTGCTTCTCCAAGTCCTGCAGCAGCTCCTGGAAGCGGGCACTCCTTGGGTCCACGTGGTATCCCAGGCGCTCCTGAGCCTCCGCCTGCAGCCGGGCCCTCCGCTCCTTGTCGGCTTGCTCCTTCTCCCTGCGCACCTGCTGCTGCCGCCGCCAGTTCTCAATCATCTGTGGCATCTTGGCCATGCATTCTTCAATGAGCTGCTCCCTGCCGGTGAAGGAGGGTGGTTGGTGAGGGCAGCCCCACCCAGCCAGAGCAGTACCCTTCCACCCACCTCCCACTCCCAAGCCTTTGCCCACATCCTGCTTCTTCCAGCTGCCCTTTATTTCGAGATGAAAGATTGAGAAGGCTTACAGTGGTCATTAAAACTGTCAAGAAAAGTCCTTGACAAGTGAAGCAAGAGGCAGGGAGAGAGAAACTAGTATGTGTGAAAGTGACAGTGTTAGTCACTTAGTTGTGTCTGACTCTTTGAGACCCCATGGACTATAGCTGCCAGGCTCCTCTATCCATGGAATTCTCCAGGCAAGAATACTGGAATGAGTAGCCATTCCCTTCTTCAGGGGATCTTCCCAACCCAGGGATCAAACCCTGGTCTCCCACATTGCAGATTCTTTACCATTTGAACCACCAGGGAAATATGTGTTTAACCTTGAGCAAGCCTCAGTCACTTTAGGAGCAGACCCCAAGTCAGCCCAACATTTCCCTGAGCTGTCTCCTGAGGCATCCAAGTGCCATGTGTTATTCCCATAGCACATTCCTTCATCCTACAGACATCAGTGAGTACTTACTCTATGCCAGGCCCACTTCTAGATACAGGAGTGAAGGCAAGAAGTGATTCGGACCTTTCCCTCCAATAGATGGTAGGTGTGAGTCACTGTTCCACTTTAAGGATCAGAAACATGAAACTGAAAGCTCCATGGTAGGGTTAGCTAGCTGGGATAACTGGGTTTATTTGACATAGGTTCACATCCCAGCTCTGTTCATTCACTGGGTGATTGGACAAGTTATTTCACCCTCCTTGGCCTCAGTTTCCTATCTCTCAAATAAGGGTGACTCCCTCTTCCTCTCAGAGCTGCTGTGAGGACAAGAACAGTAAACACCAGGAACACACCTGCCTGCCTTCGGCTGGCCCCTCTCTTCAGTAAGTGGCACAATCAATATCTTCACTCTTGCTCCCATTCTTCCCTCTAAATCCTTCAGACCTGCCTCCCAAGTCGGATCTGTACCCTTGATCCCATGCTCCATCACCTCTCACACCTCCCCAGCCACACTAATGTCCAGGCTGTTTCTTAAAGCACATACCTACCTCAGGGCCTTTGCACGAGCTGCTCCCTTTACCAAGAACACTCTCCCTAAGATCTTTCCATGGCTACCGCTGATCATTCATCTCTCTCTAAGTTGCTCAGTCATGTCCGACTCTGCAACCCCATGGACTACACAGTCCATGGAATTCTCCAGGCCAGAATATGGGAGTGGGTAGCCTTTCCCTTCTCCAGGGGATCTTCCCAACCCAGGGATCGAACCTAAGTCTCCCGCATTGCAGGTGGATTCTTTACCAGCTGAGCCACAAGGGAAGCCCACGTCAACTTCTCAGAGAGGCCTGAGGCCTACCAAGGCGAAGTCGCTCTCAGGCGTGCAGGCTCCACCCAATTTTATCTTCCTTATGACTCTGGGTCACCAGCTGAAATTCATTTTTTCCCCCCACTGTGCCCTGAGCACCGGGACATGGCCTTGCGCACAGTAGGCGCTAGGTAAAGATTTGTTGACGGATGACTAAATGAACTTAGCCAGAAGTCTCTCCCTCTAGGTGAGCATGCAGGTAAATACTTCATGCAAACCCCGCGATAAACCCCCCGATGGAGTACGCAGTGTTGACGCACAGTTCACCGTTTGCCCGCAGCCCCTCTCCCGCCCGACCGCACGCACGCACCTGGCTTGTCGCTTCTGCTCTTCGGCCAGCTGCTGCACCCGCAGCGATTCCTGCATGGCCGCCAGGCTCGGGTACCATTCTCGCTCCTCAGCCTCCAGCTCGAGCAGTTGTTCCCGCGACGGCCACAGAGAACCGGGGTCAACCCCGGAGGCGGCGCCATGCCGCCCAAACTGCTTAGCTGCGTAGCGCGGCCCCAGCTGCCAGCGCGGCGTCAGTGGGTCATCCGGGTCGGGCCACCAGGGGTCCCGTGAGCGGCGCGGAGGCGGCGGCGCTCGGTAGCCGCGGGAGCCCGGGCCCAGGGTCGTCACCCACCCGAGCAGGCTGCGAGTCTGCCGCATGGGCGCAGCCATCTTGGCCGTGCGAGGTCCTCGCTAGCAGGCCGGGCTGGCCAAGGCGCTGCCTGCGCGTGAGGTCCGCTGGGGGCCGGGAGGAGGCGAGGAGCTTCCTGGCTGCTTCAGTTCCGCGCAGGGAGTAGAGGGGAGTTGTCTTATTTTTCACACATCTTCAAGTATAATTATAAAATTTCCTGTAGCAGTTAATTTATTAAAATCGTATTTAAATTTTTTCTTAGTTTTTTGTTCATATATAAAATTTAATTTTATGTTAAAAAGAGCACTTATTTTAAATATTAACATTTAAACGTTTTAAATTTAAAAGATCATTTAAATATTTATTTAAAACACTGAAATATTTTCGTTTTAATTTCCATCTACGTATTATTTTATATTTTAACTTTTAAATCTATGCAACATATTTATTTGTTTATTTATTTAAATCCAGGCAAGAATATTGGAGTGGATTGCCATTTCCTCCTCCAGGGTATCTTCCTGATCCAGGGATCGAACCAGTGTCTTCTAAGTCTCTTGCATTACAGGAGGATTCTTTACCCGCCGAGCCAAGGGGGAAGCAACTTCTGGTTACTTTCTAAGTCCATGGACTTCTGTAGTTGGCACACGCTGGCTCAGTACTTGCGGCACAGGGACTCAGTTGCCTTTCAGCCTGTGGAATCTTTGGGACCAGGGAACAAACCGTGTCCCATGTTGGCAGACGATTTCTTAACTCACAGCACTACCACAGAAGTCCTAAGTATCTAAATTTTATATAAACACTTGTTTAAACATTGTTCATAACATTAACTATTTATATTATACTTTTTCATTTGATTTTAATATCTTTATTTAAATTTAAATTTTGAATAATTACTTAAAACTTTCCTTAACATTTATTTAAATGTTTACATTTTGGGGGCCTTCCCTGATGGCTCAGATGGTAAACAATCTGCCTGCAATACAGGAGACCTGGGTTTGATCCCTGGGTGGGGAAGATACCCTGGAGAAGAGAATGGCTACCCATTCTAGTATTATTCTTGCCTGGAGAATTCCATGGATAGAGAAGCCTGGTGGGCTACAGTTTATGGGGTTGCAAAGAGGTGGACATGACTGAGGGACTAACTAACATTTCTGTCTAAAACACTTGAATTTGAATGTAAATATTTATGATATTTATATAGAAATTTTATTTACATAGTATTGTAAATATTTAGTTACTTTATGCCTTTTAAGTTTTTTGTGTTAAAATGTTTAAAACATTCAATCCTGGTGTAGAAACTAAATACTATTTTTGAAAAAGGATTTCCACCTTAAAAACGAAGGAAATTCTGACCCATGCTACAGCTTAGATGAAATTGAAAGCCGTTATAGTGAGTGAAATAAAGCAGTCAGAAAAGGACATAAGTTGTATGATTTCACTTACATGGGGCCGCTAGAGGAGTCCGATTCATAGAGTCAGCAAGTAGGAGGGTGCATGGGAGGGGCAGGGAACTGGGGAATGGGAGTTACTGCTCAATAGATACAGTGGATATATACTGTATCGAGTATAGATGCTTAGTAGGTACAGAATTTCTGCTTGGGATGATGAAAAAGTTCTGGAGATGGGTGGTGATGGTGGTTTTACAATGTTGTGAATGTGCTTAATGCCACTGAGCAGTACACTTGAAAATGGTTAAAATGTAAATTTCATGTTATATATATTAGTATAAAAAAAAAGCCATTTGCCCAGTGAGCCAGGGAGTCTGGACAAGAATGTTCATAGTTCATAGCAGTACTATCTGTCTCATATATGTTAATCTCAAGCTGAAAACAATTCGCACCTGAGTCCATCTGCAGTCTAGTAGATCCCTGAATGTTGATATTTCAGCCAACAGAATACCACACAGCATTCACAGCTGCTCACTGCCTTGTGGATGATTCTCATCAACATCTTATGCAACAAAGGAAGTGGGACCCAAATCGTTCTTTTCCATAAAGGAATGTTTTTGATTGTGTAAGGGTTTCCCAGGTAGCTCAGTGGTAAAGAATTCACCTGCCAAGGCAGGAGACTCGGATTCAATCCCTGGGTCAGGAAGCTGCCCTGGAGGAGGAACTGGCAACCCATTCCAGTATTCTTGCCTGGAGAACCCCATGGACAGAGGAGCCTGGCGGGCTACAGTCCAAGGACTCTTTTAGTCTGACATGACTTAGCAACTCAACAACAGAAACAAAGTTTACGCAAATTGTCCTTTATATATAAAGTTGAAAAATCCTAGTGTTATGATGGATGCACTCTTTAAGAGGTAAAAGATAAAGAAATGCCAAACATGGGATTCCCTGGTGGTCCAGTGGTTAAGAATCTGAGCTCCCAATGGAGGGAGCATGGGTTCAATCCCTGGTTGGGGAACTAAGATTCCACATGCTGTGTGTCCAATAAATAAAATAAAACAATAAAAAAAAAAAAGAAATGCCAAACAGTGATCATTCTGGAAGTCAGGATGGTACACCTCTGGTGGGGATAAGGAGGCAGCTGGGTGGTGGTCACGTGGCAGATATGGGAGGGGTTTGCTTTGTAACAGATTACTGAGCTGGGCATTCCCATTCTGTTAGCTTTTCTCTAAGTGGACTGTATTCAGTGTTATTTCTTGATCCGGGCTTTAGTGATGCCTGAGTTATAATTATTCTTTCAGTTGGATATAATTGTATATGTGTGGGTTGCACACTTTCCTGTAGCTTTATTATATTTTGCAACTTAGAAAAATGAAAATGCACGCAACAAAAAGGATTTCAGTGAGAAGTCCTACTCCCACCTGTCTCTCATCCTCTGCTTCCTTGGAGCCCCTCCACCATCACTTGTGTTAGTTTCTTATGTATCCTAGAGTTGGTTTATACATTCTTTTTTTGAATTTTTATTGAATTTGTTACAATATTGCTTCTGTTTTGTATTTTTGTTTTTTTGTCCCCCGAGGCATGTGGAATCTTAACCCCATGACTGATGAGGGATCAAACCCACAACCCCTGCATTGGAAGGCAAGGTCTTAACCACTGGACCACCAGGGAAGTCCCTATACTTTCTTATTTACAGTGCTTATGGATTATTTCACAAGGACAGAAGATTACAGTCATTGTGTCATCACCCAGGTTTAACAAATACTCACACTTTGGCTCCCTTGCTTCAGGGTGTTTTTGTTTTTTTAATTTCTTTAAATAAAATGAGCCCTATTACAAAAGCTTCCAATGACAGTAAGGCCTCTGCCTACAGATGCCAGTCTTCCCTCCACCCTTTACCCCCTCCACCCATCACCCTTCTCAGGACTAACAGTTACTTTGAAATCAGCTTATTCTTCCAAGACCAGTCTTTATGCATTCATTACTTATCTAGAGTGTGTGAGAACAATATTAATGCATTCAATTCAGTTCAGTCACTCAGTCGTGTCCAACACTTTGTGACTCCATGAAATGCAGCACTCCAGGCCTCCCTGTCCATCACCAACTCCCGGAGTCCACCCAAACCGATGTCCATCGAGTCGGTGATGCCATCTAACCATCTCATCCTCTGTCATCCCCTTCTCCTGCCCTCAATCTTTCCTAGTATCAGGGTCTTTTTAAATGAGTCAGCTCTTCGCATCAGGTGGCCAAAGTATTGGAGTTTCAGCTTCAGCATCAGTCCTTCCAATGAACACCCAGGACTGATCTCCTTTAGGATGCACTGGTTGGATCTCCTTGCAGTCCAAGGGACTTTCAAGAGTCTTCTCTAACACCACAGTTCAAAAGCATCAATTCTTCGGTGCTCAGCTTTCTTTATAGTCCAGCTCTCACATCCATACATGACCACTGGAAAAACCATAGCCTTGACTAGACGGACCTTTGTTGGCAAAGTAATGTCTCTGCTTTTTAATATGCTATCTAGGTTGGTCGTAACTTTCCTTCCAAGCAGTAAGCGTCTTTTAATTTCATTGCTGCAGTCACCATCTGCAGTGATTTTGGAGCCCAGAAAAATAAAGTCAGCCACTGTTTGCACTGTTTCCCCATCTACTTGCCATGAAGTGATGGGACCAGATGCCATGATCTTAGTTTTCTGAATGTTGAGCTTTAAGCCAACTTTTTCACTCTCCTGTCTCACTTGCATCAAGAAACTCTTTAGTTCTTCTTCACTTTCTGCCATAAGGGTGGTGTCATCTGCATATCTGAGGTTATTGATATTTCTCCCAGTAATCTTGATTCCAGCTTGTGCTTCCTCCAGCCCAGCGTTTCTCATGATGTACTCTGCATATAAGTTAAATAAGCAGGGTGACAATATACAGCCATATTTTAAACAGTGCGCATAAATGGTATCCTGAATGTATTAGTTTGCAACTTTTTCCCCTCAGCCTCTTGGTTTCCAGATATCTCCAAGTGGATTCACGTAGATTTCTACTGTGTAGCTGTGTTTTTCACAGTGTGAGTCACAGGGCCCATTATTGATTCAGGAAGTCAGTGAACTGGGCTCCAACCAGCATTTATCTCTAGGTTTACAGTTAAGGGAAGAATGATTCATAGAAAACTTCTTTTAATTTTTAAAAATTTTTTATTTTTTAAAATGACATAACACACATGAGACTTACTGTTGTAACTTTTTTTGGCTATGCTGCTTCTTTGTTGCTGCTTGAGGGCTTTCTCTAGTTGTGGCCAGTGGGGGCTACTCTTCAGCTGTGGTGCTTGGGCTTCACATTGCGGTGGCTTCTCTTGTTGCAGAGCACCAGTTCTAGGGCATGTGGGCTCAGTAGTTGTGGCACGAGGGCTTAGTTGCCTTACGGCATGTGTAATCTTCCCAGACTAGGCTTTGAACCTGTGTCCCCTGCCTTGGCAGGCGGACACTTAACCATTGGATCATTAAGGAAATTCTTGTAACCATTTTAAGGTCCACTACTATTCAGTGGCATTAAGCACATTGACATTGTTGTGCAACCATTACCACCATCCATTTCCAGGGATTTGTCATCTTGTAAAACAGAAACTCTTTCCTCATTAAGCAACTAACTCTCCATTCTCCACTTCCCTCAGCTCCTGGTAATCACCATTCTAATTTCTGTCTCTGTGAATTGACTACTCTTGGGACTTCATGTAAGTGGAATCGTACAGTATTTGTCCTTTTGTGACTGGCTTATTTCACTGAGCGTAATGTCCTCAAGGGTCAGAATTTACTTCCTTTTTAAGGCTGAGTAGTATTTCATTGCAGATATTCACCACCATTGGTTTTTTTGTTCATCCACTGATGAACATTTGGGCTGCTACTACCTTTTGGCTCTTGTGACTAATGCTCCTGTGGACCTGGGTATAATTGCAGTTATTAATGAAAAATACAGAATAAAATTAAAATGTCAGGTTGTATCACCTGTACTAACGGTAAGTATTGTTTGGTAAAACATTTATTTCTGTCACATATGCATGTATGTATATATACTGGTGATACAGTTGTCATTGATGGTAACAAACCTTCCCCAGACAACTATTTTGTTGTGCTTATTGATTGTGTAGAGCAGGAATTTGGGCAGGGCACGATGGGGATGGTTGTCTCTGTTCCATGCTGTCTGCAGCCCCCAGTGGGAATAATTGAAAGTTGAGTGACTTAACACCTGGCAGCTAGGATCATCGGAAAGCATCTCTATTCATTCATGACTTACGATGGATTCTGCCTGGATATTCAGCTGAGGTATTGGCTGGAACAGCCACCCAGTGGTCTCTCTGTTGGTCACACCAGTCACCAACACTGTCTAGGCTCAAGGGCAGGGGTCAGAGACCTTGTCACTCAAAGGAGTCTCAGGGTCACATTGTCACATTTGCATACAAAGGACTGTATGTAGAACATGTAGGGTAGGACATATTTTTGTTAATATTTATTTATTTATTGTATTTGGCTGCATCTAGCCTTAGTTGTGCCATGTGAGATATTCATTGTGTCATTCAGCATAGTTCATCGTGGCACTCAAACTCAGTAGTTGTGATGCTCAGGCTTAGCTGGTTCGTGGCATTTGGGATCTTACTGCCCTGGCCAGGGATCAAACCCACATTCCCTGCATTGCAAGGCGGATTCTTAACCAGTGGGCTACCAGGGAAGTCCCAGGGCGTATTATTGAGGCCTCTTTGGAAACGACAGTCTGCTACCTCTGGTTCATAATATAAAATGTATTTCTTACTGTGTTTAGTGATTTAGAAAAAAGGTTGGAAAAAAAAAGTCTGCTCAGGAACTTCCCCGGTAGTCCAGTGATTAGGACTCTGTGCTTTCATTGCAGGGTGCGCAAGTCCCTGGTCTCAGTCCCTGGTCAGGGAACTAAGAACACATGCCACACGGAGAAAATATTTTAAAAAATGAAATAAAGTATCTGCTCAATATTGCCCATAGTATAAATAAACTATAATTATTCTATCATGCTGTTTTGATGGACATTTGTTTCCAATTTTTACTGACTGCAGAAATGGTGCTTCAGTAAACTGCCCTTACTGTGTCCCCATGTGCCCACTCAGGGAACTTTCTTTGAGGTGCTCAACAAGTGTGTCCCCAAGGTTTGCTGAGGGACAGATAACCAGCGTGGCTGAAGTCCAGTGAGTGAAGTGGATTGAAGGAGGAGGTGAAGTGGATAGTGTTAGGTAGTGGCCAGCCATGCAGGAAATATAAGCCAGGGCAAGAGTTTCTGGATTTATTCCAAGGACAATGGGGAGCCATGGGAGGTCTCTGAGCAGAGCAGTAATGAATATGACTTATGATTCTCCTCTGGCTTCTGAAGAGAAAAAACATTGATGGAGCAAAATGTAGAGAAGCAGGAAGACCCATTAGGAGGTAGAAGGGGCATTAGGAGGTAGAAGTACCCATTAGGGGTGGTCTCTGACCTGCACTGGCCTCAGGGCATTTGCATTACTTTTCCTGCTACCAAGCTTAGAACTGTCTCCCAGGATCTACACCTGGTGGGCTCTTTTTTTTTTTTTTCTTTTCTTTTTTTTTTTTGCTGCTATTTTTTTGGCCATGCCTCGCGGCATGCAGGATCTTAGTTCCCTGAGGATTGAACCTGAGTCCCCTGCAGGGGAAGTGTGGTGTCTTAACCACTGGACCACCAGGGAGGTCCTATGGTGTGTGTGTGTTAGTCACTCAGTGGTATCCGACTCTTTGAGACCCCATGGACTGTAGCCCGCCAGCCTCCTTTCTCCATGAAATTCTCCATGCAAGAATACTGGAGTGGGTTGCCATTTCCTTCTCCAGGGAATCTTCCCAAGCCAGGGATCAAACTTGGGTCTTCTGCATTGCAGGCAAATGCTTTACCGTCTGAGCCACTAGGGAAGCCCCCACGGTAGGCTATTCCTTGTCATTCAGGTTTGACTCAGCGGACACCTCCCTGGCTTCTTGGAACTTTGTTCGTGCTAAGTCACTTGCTGTATCTGACTCTGTGACCCCATGGACTGCCTGCCAGGCTCCTGTGTCCATGGAATTTTCCAGGCAAGAATGCTGGAGCGGGTAGCCATTTCCTCCTCCAGGAGATCTTCCCAACCCAGGGATGGAACACGGGTCTCCTGCATTGGCAGGTGGGTTCTTTACCACTAGCGCCACCTGGGAAGCCCTTGGAACTTTGAAGACATACAAAATGAAGTAGAGTTGCTCCCTGACCTCAAACACCTCAGTCTTGTGGCTGAGACATACAAATAATTACAGTGGAGATGAAGCAGGAAGAAAGTGCCTGGAATGGGGCTGATAGGCAGACAGGTGTGGATTTCTGAGCTAATTTGCTACCAGACCAGGAAATTTGGGGACCGGGGGCTTCCCAGGTGGTGCTAGTGGTAAAGAATCTGCCTGCCAATGCAGGAGATGCAAGAGACATGGGAGTTGATTCCTAGTTTGGGAAGATCCCCTGGAGTAGGAAATGGCAACCCACTCCAGTATCCTTGCCTGGAAAATTCCAAGGACAGAGGAGCCTGGCAGGCTACAGTCCTTGGGGTATCAAAGAGTCAGAGATGACTGAGCACACGCATGCATGCTGAGTTGAAGCTGGGAATCCAATGTAGTAATTGATTTGCAGCACAGTCTGGACAAGTGTCTCTAACATGTAGCCAGGAACTTGAACCACTGATAAGGAGCAAACTTGCAGATAGAGTAAGTGCAAAAAGCCAGGTGCAGAAGAACCACTTTTGAGAATATTCTTTGCAAGATGGTTAGTGACGGTTAAAAAAATGGATAATGGATAAAAAAATTGGGGAGTATATATGTGCAGTGAAATAGTCTTAAGCAGTGAAAATGAAGGAACATGAAGGGGAGGACATGAAAATTAAAAGGATACATTAAGATATTAATGTATAGATATTGTTTTATACAAAACAATTTTATGTATCTTTTCTGAATGGACAGGTACATAGTAAAACTGTGAATACCAGTCCTGGGGATTAAAACTGGCAAATTCAAGGTTTAAGGACAAGTATAAAGCCAGTTTCTCTCATATTTGTAATCTTTTATTTCTTAATTGGGGTAATGAGTTGTTGTTCAGTCACTAAATCATGTCCGACTCTTTGCGACCCCATGAACTGCAGCATGTCAGGTTTCCCTGTCCTTCACTATCTCCTGGAGTTTGCGCAAATTCATGTTCATAGAGTTGGTGATGCCATCCAACTATCTCATCCTCTGTCTCCTTCTCCTCCTGCCTTCAACCTTTCCCAACATTGGGATCTTTTCTAATAAGTGAGCTCTTCAAAACAGGTGGCCAAAGTATTGGAGCTTCAGCTTCAGCATCAGTCCTTCCAATGAATATTCAGGGTTGATTACCTTTAGGACTGACTGGTTTGATCTCCTTTCTGTCCAAGGGACTCTGAAGAGTCTTCTCCAGCACCAGTTTGGAAGCATCAATTCTTTGGTGCTCAGCTTTCTTTATGGTCCAACTCTCACATCCATACATGACTGCCGGAAAAACCATAGCTCTGACTACACGGATCATTGTCAGCAAGGTGACGTCTCTGCTTTTTAATATGCGATCTAGGTTTGTCATAGCTTTTCTTCCAAGAAGCAATGTCTTTTAATTTCTTGGCTGTAGTCACTGTCTGCGGTGCTTTTGGAGCCCAAGAAAATAAAATCTGTCACTGTTTCCACTTTTCCCCCATCTATTTGCCATGAAGTGATGGGACTGAATGCCATGATCTTAGTTTTTTGAATATTGAGTTTTAAGCCAGGTTTTTCACTCTCCTCGTTCACCCTCATCAAGAGGCTCTTTAGTTCCTCTGCAGTTTTTGCCACTAGGGTGGTATCATCTACATACTTGAGATTATTGATACTTCTCCCAGCAATCTTGATTCCAGGTTGTGAGTCATCCAGCCCGGCATTTGGCATTTTGCATGATGTACTCTGCATATAAGTTGAATAAGCAGGGTGACAATATACAGCCTTGACATATTCCTTTCCCGATTTTGAGCTAGTCAGTTGTTCCATGTAAGGTTCTAACTGTTGCTTCTTGACCTGCATACAGATTTCTCAGGAGACAGGTAAGGTGGTCTGGTATTCCCATCTCTTTAAGAATTTTCCACAGTTTTGTTGTGATCCACACAGTCAAAGGTTGGCATAGTGAATGAGGCAGAAATAGATTTTTTTTTTTTAATTCCCTAGCTTTTTCTGTGATCCAACGGATGAGTACATGGTAATGAGTACAGTGGTGCTATATTTTTATCTCTTTCTCTCCCCTCCCCCCATATATAATGTATTTACTTGGCTGCTCTGGGTCTTAGCTGCACACAGGATCTTCGATCTTCCTTGAGGCATGAGGGATCTTTTCAGTAGCAGCCACTGGGATTTAGTTCCCTGACCAGGGATCAAACTCAGCCCCCCTGTATTGGAAAATAGGAGTCTTAGCCACTGGACCACCAGTTGTTATTGTTTAGTCGATAAGTCACTTCTGACTCTTTGTGACCCTATGGACTGTAGCCTGGCAGGGCACCTCTTTCCATGGGATTTCCTAGGCAAGAGTACTGGAGTGGGTGGCCATTTCCTTCTCCAGGGGATTTTCCCAACCCAGGGCCTGAACTGGAGTCTCCTGCATTGGCAGGTAGGTTGTTTACCACGGAGCCACTAGGGAAACCCCTGGACCACCAGGGATGTCCCTATATATTCTTTTTATATTACCTATATTATATACATATTGCCATATGTTTAGATCTATGATGTATTTTATCTATTTTTATCTATACTTGTTTGAATGCCCAAAATATCAATACTTCACTTAAAAAACAAGGGGCAGGACTTCCTGGCTGTCCAGTGGTTAAGACTCTGAGCTTCCACTGCAGGGACACGGGGTCAATCCCTGGTTGGGGAGTTGAGATTACTCATGGGCCACTGTGCAGCCAGGAAAAAAAAAGAGCAAAGCAAAAACACAAGGCGCAGAACAAAGGTATTCGTAGCTTTTATGTATGTATTTATCTCTCTATCTTTGTCTTTGCATTTTTTTGCATTGAATTTTTAAACTCTAAAATGAAACCTCCCCCCCATCTCATCATGCCTGTTTACATGCCCCTCCCCAACAGGAAAATCCTGCTGCTCTTTTCACTGTGCAAATACCTGTAAATTAACCTCCTTCCCCAAAAGCTCAGCACCTTGTGAAATTTTCTTCACTTCATTTTTTTAAAAATGCTCTCTTTCCATGTTGAAACTTTGAAGAATGTCGCAGCCCTGTACAGCTGTGTGGGATTATGGGATTATGCCTGGTGAGTCGGCTGCTGCTGCTGCTGCTAAGTCGCTTCAGTCGTGTCCGACTCTGTGCGACCCCATAGACGGCAGCCCACCAGGCTCCCCCGTCCCTGGGATTCTCCAGGCAAGAACACTGGAGTGGGTTGCCATTTCCTTCTCCAGTGCATGAAAGGGAAAAGTGAAAGTGAAGTCGCTCAGTCGTGTCCGACTCTTCGCAACCCCCATGGACTGCAGCCTACCAGGCTCCTCGGTCCGTGGGAGTTTCCAGGCAAGAGTACTGGAGTGGGGTGCCATTGCCTTCTCTGGCCTGCTGAGTCTAGAGACTAGTAAAGAGGTCCGGAGTGCGGTAAAGAATCCACCTGCACTGCAGGAGACTCGAGAGACAAGAGAGACAAGATTCTAGCCCGAGATCGGGAAGATCCCCTGGAGGAGGGCGTGGCAACCCACTCCAGTATCGTTGCCTGGAGAATCCCATGGACAGAAGAGCCTAGCGGGTTGCAAAGAGGAGTCCATTGGGTTGCAAAGAGTCAGACATGACTGAGCGACTGAGCACAGCACCGCGTGACTGGAGGCAGTGAGAAAACGGGGAGAGAGGGCAGAGAGATGGGTGTGCGGGATGGGGTGGGGGTAGGGGATGGGGGGGTGGGGAGTAGGGGTTGGGGGTGTGTGGGGAGGTGATGGGAGCAGACAGGGCGAGGCCTGGAGGGCTGCAGGGAGAATATTTTTGCTGTTACTGAGTGGGATGGGATCCCTGAACGGGTAGGAGCAGAGAAAGGGCGTGCCCCGCCTCAGGTGCTCACAGGCGCTCTCTGGAGGCTGTACCGGGAACAGATTTGGGGGAGGAAGGAGGCGGGAGCTGGGGTCCCAGGGCGGAGGGAGATGATGGAGACCATGTCCAGGTGCGGGACCGAGGAGGCAGTGAGAAGTGGGCGAATTCTGGACAGATTCTGAAGTGGATGGGTCTTGCCGTCATACCAAATTGGGGAAGCGGTGGAGTCAGAGACAGGGATTAAAGATGCTCCCAAGTTTGGAGCCTTAGTATCTGGCAGGACGGAGCTGCCATCAGCTCGGTCTAGAGGACAGCGGAAGGGAAGATCGCAGAGGGGGGCGCACTCAGGGGATCAGATGTAGACCTCAGGGGAGGTACCCGTGCACCTTCAGGTGGGGAGCTAGGAGGCCGGTGTCCAGGGCACGGACGCCATACAATGCCGAGAGTTGCCGCCAGAGGGCAAGCGCACCCCATCACGCTCGCTGCTCAGAGGGGGCGGGGAGGACCGGCTCGGCCGCTTCTCATGGCCCCCTGGCTGCAGCTCCTCACCTGGGTGCGAGACGGGGGCCTCGCAGATGCCAGGGCCAGGCGACCCCGAGGTCCCAAAGCCTAACACGACGCAGCCGATCGTTTATCTGCCGCAAGCACTCCAACCACTACTCCCCACTGTGCTGTTCCCACCTAGGGTCTCTGCAAAAATGCTACCTCCACAGGGGGACCTTCCCTGACTACCCTGGGGGCAGAAGCCCCATCTCCACAGGGAAACCTTCCCTGACCACCCTGGGGGTCCCGACCCCTCTAAAGCACCTCCCACTTTAGTCTTTTCCTAATAGTTTAGGGTCTTCCCTTGTGGCTCTGCTGGTAAAATCCACCTGCAATGTGGGAGACCTGGATTGGGAAGATCTCCTGGAGAAGGGAACAGTTACCCACTCCAGTATTTTGTCCTGGAGAATTCCATGGACTGTTACAGTCCATGGGGATGCAAAGAGGCATTCACGACTGAGCAACTTTCACTTTTCAACAGTTAAGACTGAAATCATCTTATTTATCCTGTGTTGCCTGTTTTCTGCCGAAGGCAATGGCACCCCACTCCAGTACTCTTGCTTGGAAAATCCCATGGACAGAGGAGCCTGGTAGGCTACAGTCCACGGGGTTGCTAAGAGTCAGACACGACTGAGCGACTTCACTTTCAGTTTTCCCACTCATGCACTGGAGAAGGAAATGGCAACCCACTCCAGTATTCTTGCCTGGAGAATCCCAGGGATGGTGGAGCCTGGTGGGCTGCCGTCTATGGGGTCGCACAGAGTCGGACACGACTGAAGCGACTTAGCAGCAGCAGCAGCCTGTTTTCTGCAGTTCAATTTAAAGTCTGTGCCAGGAACTTCCCTGGTGGTCCAGTGATTAAGATTCTGAGCTCCCAGTGCAGAGAGCCTGAGTTTGATCCCTTGTCAGGGAACTAGATCTCACATGCTGCAACCAAGAGTTCACATGCTGCAACTAGAACCTGGTGCAAAAAGTGAAGCCCGAGAAGCCCAACCATAAAGTCTGAGTTTGCTAAAGGATGAATGAGGCCCCGGTGGTAAAAGAGCCCCTTAGGGAGTTCAGCATCGTGTCTTGAATCCCTCTTTCTACACTGACCCTTCTTGGTCTCCACAGCCTACACAGTCACAGCCCGGTCCCCAGATACCCTTCCAGGCTAGGGGGAGGGGTGAGAACCCAGCAGGTAGGGGTTTTACTCTTCTCCCCATTGTAGGTTTGCAGAGGTGCCTCCCCAGCTGCCCAGGTAGGGGGCAAATCATTCAAAGTGGCTCTGGAAGGAGTCCCCTGGTGGTCTGGTGGTTAGGACTTGGTGCTTTCACTGCTGTGCCTGAGTTTGATCCCTGGTGGGGAAACAGGTCCTGCAAGCCTTGAAAAAGGGCCAAAAAAAGAAAAAAGTGGATCTGGAGACCCCAGATTCCAATTACCAGACAGCAGGGATGGCTGCCCAAGGCCCTAAACCCAGTCCCAGACTGACCAACAGACAGACAGACCCATGATCTTCAGCCAGCTCAGCGGGGCCTGGCTGCCCATAGGTTTGGGGAAGCCTGGACCCCGAGATCTTCCAGCTCAGCCCAGGGCTGCTGCCAATCAGACCCTGTCTCTGGGTCAAGGGGCCCCAGCCTTCCTAGTGCCACCCTTTGCCCTTGGCAGCCAGAAGACCTTCTTGGACTGCACCAAACTGGGTAACTAGGGACAGGCAGGCTGCAGCATGGGCAGGATGTGGCTGCCACTGTATCTCCGCCACTGGCTCCACGGGAAGTGGCCTCAGAGGTATGCAAGGCTTGGCCCCTCACGCAAGTAAGTGTACAGGTAGGAGGGAGGAGAGGGCTGGGGCTCAGTGCTGATCGAGCACAGGCTGTGGCACCAGACAGATTGGGGTCACCCTTGCATGTTTCAGCTGAATGTCTCTGATCTTTAGTTTTCTCTCCCACCTGGGCCAATGCAATCGCCACCATCTTGGCCCCAGCTTCTGCTTAGGGCCACCCTGTCCCCTGAGTCTGTTTTTCCATCTCATGGACAGAGGGCGTGAAGTATTTTTTGGTTGTGGCAGGTGGGATCTAGTTCCCTGACCAGGGATTGATCCCAGGCCCCCCTGCATTGGCAGCATGGAGTCTTAGCCACTGAACCATCAGGGAAGTCCTGCCTTAATCACTTCTGTAGCCCCATCCCTGCTCTAGCACAGCAGAGCCAGGCACACAGTGTTTATTGAATAAATGAATAAGTAATAGTAGTACTTGCCTTCTAAGGGCTATTGGGCAGCCTGAATGAGAGGGGTACAGGGAGCACTGTCAGCTGCATTCAATTGGTGCTCCATAAAGGTTCTGGTAATTCCTATCAAGTGTTGTTTATGGCCCAAGCTTTGAAGCTAGGCGTACTTCAGCTCAACTTCTGCCTTAGCTGCTGATTTCTGTGTGACCGGGAGAAAGTGGCTTTCCTTTGTGCCTCAATTCCCACCTTTGCAAAAGACAGTTAATAATAATTGAGAACTGAGACTTCCTTGGTGGTCCAGTGGCTAGGACTCTGAACTTCCACTGCAGAGGGCCTGGGTTTGATCCCTGGTCAGGGAACTAGATCCCACATACCACAACTAAGAGTTGGGCTGCAATTAAAAAAAAGATCCTATATGCTGCAATGAAGACCTGGGCCAGCCAAATAAATAAATATTTTTAAAAAGATAGCTGAGAACTCATGCAAACTGTCTGGGGCCATGCCTGGTGGTGGTTTAGTTGTTAACTTGTGCCTGACTCTTGCAATCCTATGGACTGTAGCCTGCCAGGCTTCTGTCCAGGCAATAGGATTTTCTAGGCAAGAATACTGGAGTGGGTTGCCATTTCCTTCTCTAGCTTGGGGGGACCATGCCTACCAGCATGTCAGTTCCCAAGATCCCTTGGCTTGCTAACCATTCAGCAAAACTTCACGGAATCCAGGCAACTCAGTGGTGATCCCCCAGCTCTGGACCAGCCACCTCCATTGTCCCATATGGCACCCAGTGGAGGGGACCCTTGGCCTGGGATCCAGCTGTGTACCCTCTCCCAGAGCTGCAGCTCTCCCAGGGGCACACAAGGATACTCTAAGGGCTAGCAGGCCCCTCAGCAGCTATAGAGACTCAGGCAAGCTAGGGACTTCTTTGAGCCTCTATGTCCTCATCTGTAAATGGGGATAATACTGCTTCCAGCCTCACAGCATGCTGGAAAGGAGTGAGTTCCTCAAAGGTGAGTAGCATGGGCTGGGCAGAGTGTTAGGGTTTGGTGTTTGATTTTGTTATGATGAACCGCCTGGGGGCTATAGATGTAAACAAGAGGGAGAGAGTCCCTGTCTTCAGGGAGTAGATATTCTGGGAGAGAGAGGAACATTAGCAATCCCCTAAAGAGACATAACAAGCCTTATAAGCCCCTGAAGAAAGAGATGAGAGTGCTAAGAGAGAGACCACCAGGAGGGTGAAATTTGTCTTGGATGTGCTTCTGAGGGAGGAAGGATGAGTTGGAATGAGCTCTGGGAAGGATGTATGGAAGAGAGATCCAGGTGGAGGGCACAGTAGAGGCAATGGTTTGGAGGCAAGCATACATTTGGTGTGGGGTTGCCAGGTGGTGCTAGTGGTAAAGAACCCGCCTGCCAAGACAAGAGAGTCGGGTTTGGTCCCTGGGTTGGGAAGATCCCCTGGAGGAGGGCATGGCAATCCATTCTAGTATTCTTGCATGGAGAATCCTATGAATAGAGAAACCCGGTGGGCTACAGTCCATAGGGTCACACATAGCTGGACATGACTGAAGCGACATAGCACGCACACATGCACAAGTTTGGTATACTGAAAGAACAGCAAGGAACAGAACTACCATATGATCCAGCAATCCCACTCCTGGGCCAATACCCAAACCAAACTGTAATTCAAAAAGATATGTGCACTCCTATGTCCATAGCAGCACCATTCACAATAGCCAAGACATGTAAACAGCCTAAATGTCCATTAACAGATAAATGGATAAAGAAGATGTGGTACATATATACAATGGAGTACTACTCAGCCGTAAAAAGGAATGAAATAACACAATTGGCAGCAACATGGATGCAACTAGAGATTATCATTCAAGTGAATTAAGTCAGAAAGAGAAAGTGTGGAATCTAAAATATAGCACAAATGAACCTATCTACAAAACAGAAACAGAGTCACAGACACAGAAAACAGGATTGTGGCTGCCAGTGGGGAAAGGGGTTGGGGAGGGGCAGAGTGGGAGTTTGGGATTACTAGATGCAAACTATTACATTTAGAATGGATAGACAACAAGGTCCTACTGTATAGCACAGGGAACTATATCCAATCTCCTGGGATAAACCATAATAGAAAAGAATATAAAAAAGAATGTGTATATATGTATAACTGAGTCACTTTGCTGTACAGCAGAAATTAGCACAACACTGTAAATCAACTCTACATCGATTAGGGGCTTCCAGGTGGCACCAGTGCTTAAGAATCCGCCTGCAATGCAGGAGACATAGAGACATGGGTTCGATCTCTGGGTCAGGAAGATCTCCTGGAGGACTGCATGGCAACTCACTCCCGTATTCTTGCTGGAGAATCCCATGAACAGAGGAGCCTGGCAGGCAACAGTCTGTGGGGTTGCAAACAGATACAACTGAAGCAACTGAGCACACACATACACATACTTCAATTAAAAGAACAGAAAAGAGGGGATTCCCTCGTGGTCCAGTGGCTGAGACTCTGTGCTGCCAGTGCAGGGAGCCAGGGTTTGATCCCTGGTCAGGGGACTAGATCCTGTTAATACATGTCATAACTGAGATCCACATGCTGCAACTAAGATCTGGTACAGCCAAATAAATAAATATTAAAAAAAAAAAAAAAAAAGAACAGTGAGGAGGCCAGGGTGGCTGGGGCAGAGAGAGCAGGGAAGGGTTGCAGAGATATAAATGTGGGCAGAGGGGATGGTGGGGTGCAAGGTTTAAGCATAGAAGGACCATGTTCTGGAAGCAAGTTCTGGATCCACTAAGTTGGAAGGGCTCACAAGAAGAACTAGCGTTTATTGAGTACCGACTATGTACCAGGCAGCTCGCTAAGGGTTTTCTGTTTAATCCACCTCCCCTACCCAGGGATCCTGGAATACCACCCTTCCCACTGTCCCTCATCCCAAAGGTGGCAGCAGCTTCCTACAAGTGCCAGTCCCCAGGCCACCTCATCATCTCCTGCTTCTGAAAAGCAGCCTTGGTCTGCATTAATTCTCTGTTTTGAAAGGCCTAGAGCAGTTTTGGGTTTTTTTTCCCCCTGGTTGAATGTTGATGATTTTGCAGGTGAGGAAACTGCGGCCCAGAGAGGTTGAGTAAGTCGCCCCAACTCACACAACCAGCAGTTGGCAGAGTCAATATTGAACCCAGGCAAGGTAGGATGGAGTCCCTGGCTCCAGACTCCACTGCTCTCTCTCTCTTAAAATTTTATTTATTTATTATTTAATTTTGGCTGTACTGGGTCTTCATTGCTATGTGAGGGCTTTCTCTAGCTGCAGTGAGTGAAGGCTACTCTCTAGTTGTGGTTCGTGGCTTCTCATTGCAATGTCTTCTCTTGTTGCAGGGCACAGGCTCTAGGGTGCGGGGTTTTAGTAATTGCGGCACTCGGGGTCAGTAGTTGTGGCATGTGGGCTTAGTTGCCCCTCAGCATCCGGACCATCTAGATCTTCCTGGACCAGGAAGCAAACCTGTGTCCCCTGCATTGGCAAGCAGATTCGTAAACACTGGACCACCAGGGAAGTCCAGACTCCACTGCTCTTGACTCATCTCTCTGCCTCTGGCTCCCGATACTCTCTGGGCTGGGCTGCATGGCTGTCCACCTTTGCAATCACCTCTGTTAGGCTACTGTTGCTCCTCCTACACCCCTGCCTTGAAATATGTCCTGCTTATTCTCTCCAACAGCTGTGTGTTGCTTGCAAGCACTTGGCACCCGTGGTCCTCTGGTGTTGAGCAGGTAGCCCATCCTCCAGTCAGCAGGTGAAGACGTCCACTGTGCTAGTTCAGGGGTGTTGTGTGAGTGCTAAGACGCTTCAGTCGTGTCCGACTCTGCAACTCCATGGACTGTAATCTGCCAGGCTCCTCTGTCCATGGGATTTCCCAGACAAGAATACTGCAGTGGGTTGCCATTTCCTCTTCCAGGGGATCTTCCCGACACAGGGATTGAACTCTAGTCTCTTATGTCTCCTGCATTGGCAGGCGGGTTCTTTATTACTAGCGCCACCTGGGATGAGAAGTGTCAGTGAAGCCCAAAGGCATGAGCTGAGCATCACAGACAGACACACAGATGCACGCATCTTGGAGAGATGCAGGAAGACAGGCTGAGAGGGGTGCAGACGTGGACCGTCCACTGAGTCCAGCAACCAGGGATGCAGGGACAGCCAGTCGGATCTCCAGAGTCCTCCCCAGGCCCAGCCCCAGCTGTGGGGGTCAAAGTGCATGTTTATTGAGCACTCCCTGTTTGCCAGGCCCTGCTCTTAAGTGTCGGAGAAGGCAATGGCAACCCACTCCAGTACTCTTGCCTGGAAAATCCCGTGGACAGAGACTCGGCAGGCTGCAGTCCATGGGGTCGCACAGAGTCGGACACGACTGAAGCGACTTAGCAGCAGCAGCAACTCTTAAGTGTTTGATAGGCACTAACTCATGGCTCAGATGGTAAAGAATCTGCCTGTAATGCAGGAGACCTGGGTCTGATCCTTGGGTTGGGAAGATCTCCTGGAGAAGGGAATGGCTACCTACTCCAGTATTTTTGCCTGGATAATTCTATGGACAGAGGAGGCTGGCGGGCTACAGTCCATGGGGTTGCAAAGAGTTGAACACGACTGAGCGACTAACATTTTCACTTCTTTCACAACTCATGTCATCCTCAGAGCAGCCCCGTGATATAGGGGTTGCTGCTAAGTCGCTTCAGTCGTGTCCGACTCCTAGCGACCCCATGGACTGCAGCCTACCAGGCTCCTCCATCCATGGGATTTTCCAGGCAAGAGTACTGGAGTGGGGTGCCATTGCCTTCTCCGGATATAGGGGTTAGTAGCATTCTTTTATTTCTTTTTTTACTTTTTGGCTACTCCACTCAGCATGTGGGATATTAGATCCCTGACCAGGTATTGAACTCACACTCCCTGCAGTGGAAGTGCAGTGTCTTAACCGCTGGACCACCGAAGAAGTCCCAGTAGCATCCCATTTTATGGAAAAGGAAACTGAGGCCCCAAGAGACAAAATCACTTCCTCAGAGTCACACAGCAGTAAGTGGCAGAGGCAGCATTCAAACCCAAGGCCCGGTGGTTCCTGTTTTAAACCACTGAGCTGGACCTCCTCTCATAGAATGAGTCAAAGACACTCCCAGCTGCAGGGAGGACAGATGGCCTAGCCGAGACTGGGAGGCACAGTGCTGACCCGGTCCTAGGGATCCCGAGAAACCAAGGCCAGGAGACAGATGGAGCTGCTGGGGGAAACCTGGGCTCTCTGAGTCAGAGACAGGACCCATCTGCCCCCACCTGTCATTCCCCCCAACCCCAAGTCTCCACACAGCATCATGCTCAGTGTGGCATCTACAGGAACCATAAAGGTTGACCGAATCTAGTTGTGTGTGTGTGTGTGTGTATGTGTGTGGGGGCTTCCCTGGTAACTCAGTGGTGAAAAATCTGCCTGCCAATGCAGGGGATGTGGATTTGATACCTGAGGGGGGAAGATGCCCCTGGAGAAAGAAACAGCAACACACTCTAGTATTCTTGCCTGGAAGATCCCATGGACAGAGGAGCCTGGTGGGCTACTGTCCATGGGGTTGCAAAAGAGTCAGACATGACTTAGCAACTAAACAGACATGTGTGTGTAGATCTGTGTGTATGTGTGTGTAGATACGTGTGTGCTTAGATGTGTGTGTAGATATGTGTGTGTGTAGATAGATTTGTGTGTGTAGAT